>CM070808.1:130146122-132712250 GCA_036325905.1 Lepus oiostolus
TTTAATAATTTGATACTCTTGTTTATGGCGTCAGTAATCTCCCTAGGCTCTAGTCATGAGTTGCCAAGGCTATGGAAGCCTTTAGTGCTGTTGAGATTTGAGAGTTCTTTATAAATTAAATATATAATAACTTAGAAAATGGGCAAATGATAGGGACATATTGTATAATCCCATTAATGTAACATTCTACACACTAAATCACACTATCTTTTCCATATAAAATATGCTGTTTGCCTGGGGTTGGAGATTGTGCAGGGCAGGGATGAGTGTAGCTATAAATGAGAGATCTTTTTTGGTGATAGAATAACTAGCATTGGTGACGGTGACTCTTAAATCTATTTGTTGTAATAGGACGTAGAACTATACATGCATATTAGAATGGTATATCAGTGTATAACCCTGGTTTGGGAGTGCACTATTGGTATATAAAATGTAACCAATAGGGGCCGGCATTGTGGTGCAGCAGGTTAAGCCACTGCCTGCAACACCAACATCCTGAATGGGCACTGGTTTGAGTGTTGGCTGCTCCACTTCTAATTCAGTTCCCTGGTAATGTGCCCAAGGACAGCAGCAGAAGATGACTCAAATACTTGGGCCTCTAAAACCATGAGGAAGACCCAAATAGAGCTGCTAGCTCCCGGCTTTGGCCTGACCCAACCCTGGCAACAGCAGTCATTTGAAGAGTGAGCCAGAGGATGGAAAATATCTTTCTCTTTCTGGCTCTTCCTCTCTCTGTAACTCTGCCATTCAAATATAAATAAATAAATCTTAGCTGTATTCATATATTTATAATAATATAATATAATACATACATATATGCAATATGTATATTTGGCCTCTGTGTACTGTCTCTGCAACTGCTTTTAAGTCTGTAATTAGCATAATGCAAAGTTTTTAAAAGGTGTCAGTGGTCAACTATAGGAAGGGCTTTGGGTTAGGGAAAAATCTAACTTTTCTTTTTTTTTTTTTGACAGGCTGAGTGGACAGTGAGAGAGACAGAGAGAAAGGGCTTCCTTTACCATTGGTTCACCCTCCAATGGCCGCCGTGGCTGGCGCGTTGCAGCCGGTGTACCGCGCTGATCCAAAGCCAGGAGCCAGGTGCTTCTGGTCTTCTATGCAGGTGCAGGGCCCAATACAGTATACTTTACGAAAGTTAGTTCTAGCACCCTTTTATATCATTGATATTTCATAGTGAAGCAAAAGAATATGGTGCATTGCAGCAAGAGCATGTGATAAATAAGGAATGGAAGGACAACAATAAAAGCCCTGAATTCCTTTTTTTTATTTTTTTATCTACTTATCTATTTGAAAGGGAGGGCAGAAGGGAGAGAGAGACAGACAGACAGACAGACAGGGAGAGAATTTTTCATCTGCTGGTTCATTCCCCAGATGGTCACAATGACTGGGGCTGGACCAGGCCAAAGTCAAGGGTAAGGAGCTTCCTTTGGCTCTTCCATGTGGGTGCAGGGGCCCAAGCACTTGGGCCATCTTCCACTGCTTTCCCAGGCACATTAGCAGGGAACTGGGTCAGAAGAGGAGCAGCTGGGATCTGAACTGACATTCATATTGGATGCCAGGAATGCAGGTGGAGGCTTAACCTTCTACAGCACAGTGCCGGCTCCTGCATGTGCTGATAAACTCTCTTAATTTGCTAAAATATTTACATTGCTTCCCAAACTACTTCACAGAGTCTTCCACTAAAATTATACTTTTGTAGTTCCTTAAGGAATCCAGATGGTCCACTTCAGCCTGTTAGAAGTAAGAATTTATTCATTGCAGGGCACCTCTGCCCAGGTTGTCTGTTTCTGAATTACAGAGTTCTGGGAAGCTTCTGGTAGACTGACTAAATTACACAGAGACACTCTAGGAATGTAGGAAATTGCACCCTGGACCACTAAGTAAACTTCATGCATCACATAGTTTTTACTCAGCAGTAGCCACAGGCAGCAAACTGATAAGAAAAGGATATCTGATGTTACTATGGACCGTATGTCTTTTCAGGGCATAGCATACACTGAAAGAAAGAAAAGATACAACAGCTCAGGAGGACATTGTTCTTGCTCAGTGCCTGACTGCAAAGAAACTTCCTGATTTCTCTCATCATCAGCTTCCTCACGAAGTATGAAATGGGAACATTAATGACGTTACCAGGTGCTTTCATACTGACTTCTCTGTGTAAACTCCTCCTGTCTTCATAATTTTCTTACAAACTGGAACATATTGTATGTACACAAAATTTTTTGTAAAACTATACCACAATGTAATCCAGATATAGGAAATCATATTTAAGATCTTTGAAGACAGGTATATATTTTAATTTTACTGTTTTAGTAATATATGTCTTGTTTACTTGAAAGTATCTTTTTTTTTTCTTTTATGGGGGGAGACACAAGCTTCTGAGGGTGAGGTGATAACAGAATGTGGCAGTCCATGCCATTGGTTTTATTGCTTGAGGGAGAAGCCTTGCTTACCACAATGACTTAGTTTCTTTCTCTCTCTCTCTTTCTTTCTCTCTCTCTCTCTCTCTCTCTCTCTCTCTCTCTCTCTCTCTTTCTTTCTTTTTGACAGGCAGAGTGGACAGAGAGAGAGAGAGACAGAGAGAAAGGTCTTCATTTGCAGTTGGTTCACCCTCCAATGGCTGCCATGGCCAGCATGCGGCACACCACACTGATCCAAAGGCAGGAGCCAGGTGCTTCTCCTGGTCTCCCATGCGGGTGCAGGGCCCAAGGACTTGGGCCATCCTCCACTGCCTTCCCGGGCCATAGCAGAGAGCTGGCCTGGAAGAGGGGCAACCAGGACAGAATCCAGCGCCTCGACCGGGACTAGAACCCGGTGTGCTGGCGCCACTAGGTGGAGGATTAGCCTGTTGAGCCACGGCACTGGCCAATGACTTTCAATCTATCCTGGAGTCCTAGTCGGAGGCATGGTACCCACTCAATCCAGTGAAGGAAAACACATTTCTTTCTCCCCATCCTCTGACAAGGGCACCCAGGGACCAGTGTGGAGAAAGTGCCATCTTGATGCCAGTAGACACTGCAGAGGCACTCACACCATTCATGGCTAGGGGGTTATAACAGAGGCACAAGTCTACATTTCCCGCTGACCTTGAGTGTGGCCGGGAGGCTTGGTAGGGGGCTGGGCATCCATTTAGGAATGTGATGTGCTATCATCTCCTAACCCTATCACAGGGTAGGGGCTCAAGCTGCCAAGTTGGAGCACCCATAGGCAGCTGGCTTCTGGGAATATCTCTGTTTACTCCATGGGCAGAGCAAGCTCATGGGGCTGAGACGGAAACCTATGCATGCTGTGATTTTTGGAATTCTGTGCACAAAAAGATGTGGGTAGTGTAGCAGGGTCTCTGGGCAATCATTGTGTCTGGTGTCAGAGGCTCAGAGCTCCCTGACAGTCTGCATAGGTCATCACAGATGGTTCTGTGCTCACACTGAGGACTGCACAGATCCACTGTGGAGTCCATGCACCTGTGTGGGTGAGGGTTGTAGCCACTGTGGGCTAACACTGAACATTTATCACTTGGAACAGATGAACAAATGAAGGTTAAATAAAGACTTTCTGAAACAAACAAAAATTGGAAGAATTTGTAACCACATGTCCAATCTTACAATTTATACTTAAGAATGTGCTACACAGAAAAACAGAGCACGATAGTCATCATTATGAAAGAATGTGAAAGCAGAAAATCTCCCAGTAAAAGTACAAAGAAAATCCAAAACATATAATATATATTTATGGAAAAATGGTAGGGCCAAATGCTTAGCTTTCAATGATAACCATTGATGTAAATGGTCTACGTTGGCTAATTAAAAGACACAGACTGACTGAATGGAGTAAAAAACCAAGACATGACTATTTGCCCATCTCAATACAAAGACACGTGCAGACTGAAAATGAAAGCATGAAAAAAGACAATTCATGCTAATGGAAAGCAAAAATCAACCAGATATAGGCATCCTAATATCAGACAAAATAGACTTGAACACAAAAACTGTTAGAAAAATGTCACTATGTAATGATCAAGGGATCAATTCAAGAAGAATATATGACTATCATAAATATGTATGTACCCAATGTCAGAGCACATAGCTGTTTAAAAGAAATGTTAATGAATCTAAAGTGAGACATAGTCTCCAATACCATAATAATGGGGGACTTCAACTCCCACTTTCATCAGTGGACAGATCAGCTAGACAGAAAACCAACAACAAAACGAGAGAACTAATCAACCCTATGGACCAAATGTACCTAACTGATATCTACAGAACCTTTCAGCTCACAGCTGCTTAATGCACATTCTTTTCATCAATGCATGGAATTTTGTCTAGTGTAGACCATATGTTAGGCCAAGAAAGTACATCTCAGCAAATTAAAAAAAATGAAATCATACCCTGTGTCTTTTGTGACCAAAAAGGAATGAAGCCAGAAATGAACTACTTAAGGATCTGTAGAAAATATGCAAATAAATGTATAATGAACAACATGCTCCCTAATGAACAGTGGGTCAAAGAAGGCATCAAAAATAAATAAAAATATTCCTGGAAACAAATGAAGATGACAGTACAACATACCAAAACTTATGAGATGCAACAAAATCAGTGTTAATAAGGAAGTTTATATTAACTAGTGCCTACATCAATAAATTGGGAAGACATAAAATAAATGAGCTATTAATGCATCTCAAGAACTTAGAAAAACAACAACAAACCAAACCACAAATTAGCAGGAGGAAGTAAATAATTAAAATTAAAAGAATAAATGAAATTGACACCAAAAAGAACAATACAAAAGGTTAATTAAATGAAAGATTTTTTTGAAAAACAAATACAAAACAATTAAAAAGCAAAATTGATACACTATTGGCCTAATTAACAACAACAAAGAGACACAAATAGATAAGATCAGAGATGAAAAGATTTATTACAAAGTATAGCATAGAAATATCAGGAATTACTACATACAGCTGCCAACAAATTTGAAAAATCAGGAAAAATGTATAGGTTCCTTGACACATACCATCTACCAAAACTGAGTCATGAAGACATATAACATTGAAACAAACAAATAACCAAGACAGAGATTGAATCAGTAACAAAGATGCTCCCAAAAAAAGAAAATCCCAGGACTGGCTTAACTGCTGAATTCTACCAACTTTTAGTGAAAACCTAATTCCAATTCTTCTCAAGCTATTCAACACAGTTCAAAGGGAGGGAATCCTCCCAAACTCCTGCTATGAAGCCAGTATCATCTTAATTCCAAAACAAAGAAAAGATGAAACAAAGAGAAAGAACTATAACCCAATATCTCTGATTAACATAGATACAAAAATCCTCAACAAAATACTAGCTAATCAAATCCAACAACACTTCAGAAAGATCATTTAATGAGAACAAGTGAGATTTATCCCTGGTATGTAGGGATGGTTCAACAGAGCAAATCAATAAATGTGATACATCACGTTAAAAAAACAAAGAATAAAAAACATCTGACTATCTCAACTATCTCAATAGATGTAGAAATAGCATCTGATGACATACAACATCCTTTCATGATAAAAAGCTAAAGTAGGCCGGCGCCGTGGCTTAACAGGCTAATCCTCCACCTTGAGGCGCCGGCACACCGGGTTCTAGTCCCGGTTGGGGCGCTGGATTCTATTCCGGTTGCCCCTCTTCCAGGCCAGCTCTCTGCTATGGCCCGGGAAGGCAGTGGAGGATGGCCCAAGTCCTTGGGCCCTGCACCCACATGGGAGACCAGGAGAAGCACCTGGCTCCTGGCTTCAGATCAGTGAGATGAGCCAGCCGCAGTGGCCATTGGAGGGTGAACCAATGGCAAAAAGGAAGACCTTTCTCTCTGACTCTCTCTCTCTCACTATCCACTCTGCCTGTCCAAAAAAACAAACAAACAAAAAAAAAAAAACAAAAAAAAACCCTAAAGCAAATTGGGTATAGAATTGGGTATAGAATGTACATTTCTCAATCCATTTGAGGGAATATTTGACAAACCCAAATCTAGAAGCATATTGAATGAAGGGAAATTGGAAGCATTTCCACTAAGATCCAGAACCAGACAAGCATGCCCACTTTCACCACTGGTATTAAATATAGTTCTGGAAGTTTTAACGTGAGTCATTAGGCGAACAAAAGAAATCACAGTGATACAAATTATAAAGGAGGAAGTAAAATTGTCCCTATTTGTAGATGGCACGATTGTCTAAATAGGGGAACCAAAAATTTCCACTAAGAGAATATTTGAACTCATAAGAGAGTTTGAAAAGTTGTAGAATATAAAATCAACACATAAAAATGAATAGCCTTTGTTTGCACAGAAAATGACATGGCTTAGAAAGAACTGAAAATATAACAAGGTACAATTAACCAATCAACAATTTGGACACATGTGGAACTCTTGAAATTTAATGTTCTTGAAATTTAAATGTTCATGGTGAGTTAATGAGCACAAACACGTTGGAAAACACTTTGCTATAACCTAGTTTATTTGAAGATTTGAAAGCTTTCTGTTACATGAATGCCATTCTGCATAGCTTAGAGAAACTTCAAGTATTGAATGAAGGAAATCTATCTAATAATCTGCATAGCTGCTTTTATTGTAATACCAAAAATAAGGACCAACCCAAATCAATTCAACTAGAGTGGATAAATTTTCTCCATATGTCTTTTATAATAGGACACAATAAATTAATGAAAATAACCTACACTGTAATGCCTAAGAATAAATATTACAAGTATAGTATAAAGCAAACTCAGTAAATTGAATGACATAAACAGTAGGATTCCAGAGCTCAAAATTATATGTCAAAGTAATATCTTGATTAGCCCTGTATTCATATTTAGGCCAATGTAATGAGATTAAAATAAGTAAATTAGTAAACAGGATGGAATTAAAGAGGGGCCAATAGAAGCCTTTAAAGATGTGGGTAGGTGTTTATAGACAGGGTGGTTGTACGTGAATGCTCATTAACTATTTTTTAAAGATTTGATTTATTTATTTGACAGGCAGAATTACAGACAGTGAGAGAGAGAGAGAGAGATAGAAAAGTCTTCCTTCCGTTGGTTCACTCCCCAAATGGCTGCAACGGCTGGAGCTGCACCGATCCGAAGCCAGGAGCCAGGTGCTTCTTCCTAGTCTCCCATGTGGGTGTAGGGGCCCAAGGACATGGGCCATCTTTTACTGCTTTCCCA
The DNA here is from genome assembly GCA_036325905.1 of Lepus oiostolus. NCBI lineage: Eukaryota > Metazoa > Chordata > Mammalia > Lagomorpha > Leporidae > Lepus > Lepus oiostolus. The sequence goes on from CM070808.1 coordinate 130,153,334, forward strand.
GACCATAGCAGAAAGCTTGACTGGAAGAGGAGCAACCAGGACTAGAGCTGGCGCCCATATGGGATGCCGGTGATGCAGGCAGAAGATTAACCTATTGTGCCACGGCACCAGCCCCCTCATTAACTATTATTCTTTACATCTTTCTCAATAACATAATTTTACAAGTTTTGAAGGAGATGCAAATAATATAAAAATAATTGGAATCACAGTACTATGATCTGAATGTTTGTGTCCTTCCTAAAATTCCTATATAGAAATACTAACACCAAACTTGACAGTGTTATAAGTGGTTAGTTCATGAGGGTTGAGCCCTCATGAATGGAATTAGTACCCTTGTATAAAAGGCCTGAGGGAGCTCAGTTGTCCCTTCCACCATGTGAGACATCATGGAAGTTAGACTCGCTGGTAAGAAGGTCCCATGCAAACACAGAGCTAGGTGGAACTCACAGCCAAGTATGATTCCATTGTTCAGATTTGTGTGTATGTGTGTGTGTGCATGTGATGTTCCTTTAGCTTCAGCTCCCTCATGTCTCTATCATTAATGCCCCACTGTTTCTATTATCACTCAATTATTAGACACTTATTATTTTTTTAACTTTTATTTAATAAATATAAATTTCCAAAGTACAACTTTTGGATTACAGTGTCTTTCCTCCTCCACCATAACCTCCCTCCCCAACCCCCCAACCATCCCATCTCCTGCTCCCTCTCCCATCCCATTCACATCAAGATTCATTTTCAATTATCTTTATATACAGAAGATCAATTTAGTATATACAAGTAAAGATTTCAACAGTTTGCACCCACACAGACACACAAAGTATAAAGTACTGTTTGAGTACTAGTTATACCATTAATTCACATAGTACAACACATTAAGGACAGAGATCCTACATGGGGAGTAGGTGCACAGTGACTCCTGTTGTTGATTTAACAACTGACACTCTTGTTTATGTCATCAGTAATCACCCGAGGCTCTTGTCATGAGTTGCAAGGCTATGGAAGCCTTTTGAGTTTGCCAACTCCGATCTTATTTAGACAAGGCCATAGTCAAAGTGGAAGTTCTCTCCTCCCTTCAGAGAAAAGTTACCTCCTTCTTTGATGGCCGTTCTTTCTGATGGATCTCACTCACAAAGATTTTTCATTTAGTTTTTTTTTTTTTCACAGTGTCTTTGCTTTCCATGCCTGAAATACTCTCATGGGCTTTTTAGCCTGATCTTACTGAAAAGTGATCCCTGTTAAATATAAGAGTGGGAATAAGAGAGGGAGGAGATGCACATTTCGGCACATGCTCAATCGGACTTGCCCCAAACGGTAGAGTTAGAAACGTGCCAGGGGATTCCAATTCAATCCCGGCAAGGTGGCATGTACCAATGCCATCTCACTAGTCAAAGTGATCAGTTTCAGTTCATAATTGATCATAATGATAGGATTAAGAGTCAAAGGGATCACATAAACAAGAGTAGTGTCTGCTAATACTAAGTGATAGAATTAAAAGGAGAGAATGATCCAACATGGGAAGCGGGATACACAGCAGACTCATAGAATGGCAGATGTCCTAAACAGCACTCTGGCCTCAGAATTAGACACTTTTAATTAAAAAAGATTTATTTATTTGAAATGCAGAATTACAGTGAGAAGGAGAAAGAGGGAGAAATATCAATGAACAGATGATAGATGACGGATAGATATGTTCTATCCACCGGTTCACTCCCCAGTGGCTGCAATGGCTGGGGCTAAGCCAGGCAGAAGCCAGGAGCTTAGAAATCCTCCTGGGTCTCCCTTGTGGGTGGTAGGGGATCAATCATTTGGGCCATCTTCTGCTTCTTTCCCAGGCACATTAGCAGGGAGCTAAATCAAAGGTGGAACAGCTGAAACTCAAACTGGTATTCATTTGGGATACCAGAGTCTCATTTTCAGCTTAACCCCCTGTGCCTTGCAGGGCCTGACACTTAGTATTTTAAAGGTTCTTAAAAGCATATGTGATTCTTAATAAATGTTACATAAGTAAACAGAGTAAATAAAATAACATCTCCAAGTGACCCTCACCTTTCTTGAAATGCTTCTTTGGGTTTCTTAATTTGTTTCAGCATAATTTGCCCATTGTTGTAAGTAGAATAGCAGATTTGAATTTAAGTTCTGGCTTCAATTAGAAGGACTTTGTTTGAGTTATCAAGTTGTAGTTTGTTTCTGTTGTGAAAGGCAATGAAAAAGTTTATGCAATTTCTGAGAGCATTCATTTAACAATAAATAATTCTCTGATTGAAATATGAATTGTAAGTAAATTTAAAAGTCCAGGGTAAGAACAATTTATACAAAACTTCTTTGGGTAGAACTGAGACTACAGTGTCATCAAACATAAAAGTATCTTTGGATATGTATAATTGTATAAGAACTATAATTTTGCATACTATGTATTTATGTGAATCAAAGTATTCAGAAAATCTACAACTTGTACTCCATGCATGTCATTTGTGTTGTTCCAGTGGATTTCTATATTATTTGTTTATTTGAGATAAAAAGAGAGCAAGACAGACACAGAGTTCCCATCCATTGGTTGACTCCTCAAATGCCTTCAACAATCAGAATATTGAAGACAAGAGATAGGAATTTAATCCAGGTCTCCCACATGGGTGGCAGAAATTCAATTACTTGAGCCATTACCACTACCTTCCAGGTTCTCCATGAACAGGGAGCTGGAATCAGGAGCTGGGGTCAATGTAGCACACAGGTGTCCTAACCAGTGTCTTAATCATTAGGCCAAATACATGCTCTAGATTAATTATTAAGTTCAAAGGAGGATACAAACATGTGTATGGATCTTCCTGTCTACCAAATCTTGACTCCACAAATTCCCTACCACCCCACGTGCTCAAATCACCTTCTTCACTCAGATATTATGGAAGGATGATTGGATAGGGAGTTCACAAAGTCTGACAATCAAAGTATGCTACTCAAGGTCTCTGATGAGCCAGACACAAATTCACTATCCTAATACTTTGCTACTGAGGATGTGGAAAAAGTGTAAGAAACAAGATTATCTGCAGAAAATTAACCTTTACAAAGTGAAATGTCTGTTTTACTATGTTTGTTTTAAATAATTAAAGATGATAAAAGGACATGTAAAACAGTTTTCTGGAAAATATAAATTCACTATGATCGTTTGTGAAGATTTTTATTTCATCTGCTTCCCAGCAGTAGAAACATGTGAGTGATCAAAGCTGTGACACTAGCCCACACAAGATCCCATAAAGATTCACAAGGTCCTTGAGATGCCCAAATACCAGAGATTTGTGAAATCCATGAAGAATGCATAAAGTATAGGCACCACAAGGAGTTGCAATTAACTACAATAACATATCGACTGACAAGAGTGAGGGAGCCAAAGCTTAAAACATCTAGGTCTGCCTATATAAGATGAAAGACAGAGTTCTTCTGAAGTGAGTGTCACATCACAGAAACACCCTTCAAGGATTTATTCTGGGGATTAACATGTCAGAAAATGTAGTCTGCAAGGAATACCTCTAGACTCATCTCATCTGAAGCATCCAGAGAAGAAGCATGGATAATTGTGAAGACTCACTATCATTGCAGAAGGCAGATAGACTAATCAAGTTGATGGACAGCAATTAAGATGTGTCAGCAAAGTCAAGTACATATAGGACATGTGTGTGGATGCAAACATACACATAGGAGACTAGTGTCTCAGAGAACAAGAACCCCATGACTTCCACGCACTCTTTTTGTTTATCCAGAAACAGGAGCATCAGTTTGATGAGGCCTGGCTCCAAAAACAATCTTTTTTTAAAAATCTAAGTGTGGAGTAAATATGGCCAGCTCTCTCTGCTCTCCATTTCCTATTCCTTGCACGGAGCTCACATGCTGACAAAGCAATGGCTGGTAGGAGTTTTATAAGAAGACAATTCCTTGAGAGACAAATTTTGGTTTCAAGATCAAGACAAGTTCCACATCTCAGTCTTAAGTGCCCTTTCAAATGAAGTAAGACTTAAGATCCCACCATAATTTTTTAAACATTTGTTTATTCATTTGAAAGTCAGTTTTGTAAAGAGAGGAGAGGCAGAGAGAGTTCTTCCATCTACTGGTTCACTCCCCAATTGGTCACAATGGCCAGAGCTGCACTGCTCAGAAGCCAGGATCCAGGAGCTTCCTCCAGGTCTCCCATGTGGGTGCAGGGGCCCAAGGACTTGGGCCATCTTCCACTGCTTTTCCAGGCCACAGCAGAGAGCTGGATCAGAAGTGGAGTAGCCGGGACTTGAACCAGCACCCACATGGGACGTCAGCACTGCAGGTGGTGGCTTCACCAGCTATACTACTGCGCTGGCCCCAATTTTTAATGATTTTAATTAATTTTAATTAATTTTTAATTATTTTAAATGTGCAATCTCTGATCCTGAGTTGTTACTGCCAAAGGGATGTCTAACAGTGCCATGAGAAAATTTCCTTTAAGGCTAAAATTACCTCTAGGAGGTACAAACAATACTTGAGGTTCTAGCAGTATTCAGGGGACAGAATGTAATAGGTAAGGCACACTCTTTTAAGAGAATCTAATATTTGATGATATCAGAAGAGGCTACCTTAAACTAGATTCAAAGCTAGGTCTGGGTTTCCCAGTATTACTCTTTACCTCACTAATCAGTAGTTTATTTAGCTTATGTGATCCCATCCCTGATTTTTGGGTGTGGCACACAAATTCCAAGGCTCTGGGGAGTGGGGAATGTATTTTAGACAGAGCGAGAAGAAATGTGATCAAGACTTCATATGAAAGATTTAAAGAATTTAGGGAATACTTGTGTTTTTTTTAACTCAAAGCTAATGAACTCTTTTATCCAAATGTGTTTTTACAGTAAATCCATGTCTTTGTATAGCTTTTCTAACTCAGAAGTATAAATGTTACTAAAAAAACATATTTTTGATATTTTAGTATTTATATTTTTATTAGTTATTTATCCTGGGGAATGTTAAATAATAATAGTCATTTGATTTTTATGTCATTGTTCTGAGTAGGTTAATAATTGAACTATTCAAACAAGTATATAGTAAATTTCTACTGTATTGATAGCAATAAAACAAAACAAACTTATGAGAGAAAATTAGGAAATTTGGGAAGATTTTGAAAGCAAGAAAATTCTTGGAAAATAATCTAAGCTCTGGGGATCATTTCAGACTTCAAGAAGCCATGAAACCAGTGGATCTTCCTGGGATAAAAGAAACCGGGTGATATCTGGGTAACAAAGGGGAAAAACTGAAACTTTACTAAGGTTCATCTCTGACAGCTCAGGCAGCAGGGTACAGATAAAGGATCTGGAAGGTCCTGGAGTGTGGAGTGACCTGGGGGGAGGCATGGTAGAGGAGGGGCTGTGGGTCAGTTGCTTCCTTTTATCGCCCCTCCCCCATTCCCAGCAGCTCTTTGTGATGAGGAGCCACAGTTCCGTGATGTGTGCTAGGACCCTGGTCCCTTCTACAAAAAGGAACTCCCAGAGCTCAGTGTCCTGAGGGTAGCAGTGTGAGTCATGATGGAGGGACATCTTCCTCCTCTGAAAGGTGTGAGTGCCACATGGCTGCGCACCAGCTTCACTTCCTGGGTGGTGGACATCATCTTTCCCATCCTGTGTGGAGTGGGGCTCTTTCTCCTGATACTCCCCTGCCTCAAGAGTGACCCATCCCCACCTGCTAGACAAAAGGGGAATATCAGGAAGGTAAGGAGTTCTTGGTCAAACACAATAGAAAATTATTTTTTCTACTCATATTTTCATTTTATTTCCAAACCAACTAGAGAGACTCTAAGATGGTAAATTTTGGAAACAGACACCATCCCTCAGGGCAAAGGTTAGACTGGGCACTATGATTTCTATCAAAAGCTCTCAGATCATATTCATGGGTTCACACCAGAACAAAATCAAACACTGTTACTCAATGGCCCATGAGTGGATCACTAGGACAGTTCAGCACAGAACAGGGAATAAATAAATCCCCCATGAACCTCACACAGAACAGCTCTTTGTGTGCCTTTCAAGCAGCAGCTATACATACATGTAATAAGAAATATAATAATAAAAGATATACATATTTTTTAATAAAAGAAAAGAATACCAAGGTCCATTAGCCAAACATAGCAGCTAGTGATGGTGTTCATGAGCACTGAATGTAGGCAGCTTATGTGGGGAGAGGACAGCGAACGGGGTCCCAGGTGCTCTCTCCTATGTCTCTCAGAGTCAAGTGCAGAGAAGGAGAAGGAGCAGAAGCAGGAAGAAGAGCACCACTTTGAAAGGTAAGGCTCTGCCCTTCCACCTGGAGCCCCCACAGATTACCTGTACTCACCAGCCCTGAGCGACAGAGCCACAGCTCATGGAAGTCAGTGGCAGAGGCTTAGGGGGCAGGCTGCTGGGAAGGCAATCAGAATTTGGGTTACTTCTCAGCTTCCTGTTGGCAATGAAGCCATGGTAAACAAGAGATTGGCGACACTGAATAGGGGCACTGTGAGTTGTAGAGAGCCAACACTGCTTGAATGTGAAGTCCAGATGTGGACAAGCTGTTTCACTTTAATAAGATGAATTCTTTGAAGTGAACCTGTCTTTTCTCCCCTATAGAGCAATTGTGAGGACCATAGCTGGTGACCCAGGTGCAAGCACATTGTAAAGCAGAAAGAGCTGCCCTTCTGTAGGCCTTGCTGTCACTCTCTGGGGTCATGTGGGTTGGACACTGATGCTGAGGTTCCAGAGTTTAATTTCCCAGGGGTTTCCCTCTGAAGGGACATTCTATTTGGCCTCTTAGGAGGGCCCCAGATCCTTCCTTATGTCATTATAACCCCATCTCCTAATTTACAGCTTGTAGAGTGTTCCTGCAGGAAGTAGAGGAGGCACGGGGGCTGCTTTCACTTCTTCAAAGGTGACAAATTTCTACCTCTCTCTTTGTCCGTTGTCCTTCTTGCTTCTGGGACTTATGACCCGACCCTGGGCCTGGGGCTGACATGGGTGGAAAAGCTACAAGATGGAGAGGGATGTGATTGAAGCACTGGAATGAGGGTGAATCTCTGGGAGGCCTCAAAGGGGACATGGTTCCCCAGCCTGACCAGCTGGCCTGTCCTCCTGACCTTGTCTGCCTCTGGCTGAAGCTTGTGCCTCCTGTCTCCTGCAGCCACCAGGGGAAGCCCCCTGACCAGGACAGAGCTCCTCATCTCTTATATCAAGACTTCTTGGGAGAGCAGCGCGAACCAGCACTGGCCAGAGTCCACCAGCCTCATGAGTGTGATGCTTCACCTGCCATCTTTACCTCACCAGCTTCCCCAGCTCCTCTGCCTTCAGCCTCCTGCCTCTCACAGGAACCTCATGAACTCCATTCTAATTTGCAGAGAATCCCAGCTGGCCCTGTTCCAGATAGCTCCCCTCCAGGTAACTCCAATTTGGCCTCTCTCATCATGGCCATCTCAGGCCTTGACCACTTAAGTGGTTCCTTCTCACTCTTCTCCTGGTGGTGGGCAGCTACCAAGACCTTTGTCTTCCTCAGTTCGCTGCATGGCAGACGCCAGCAAGAGCATGTTTCCCACCGTCCACAAGAGGCCTCATTCTGGGGTGATCCCACATGCAGGCAATTGGAAGCTAGTGGCTCCTTGTTTGTCAGCTCTGATGTTCGGAAGCTGCTAGAAATACTCATCTCCAAGAAAGTAGAACAGATGTGGAAGGCAAAAGAAGATGGGTCACTTCTGAAAGAAATGCACCCAGGCCACTGCCTGAATTCTTTGGGGAATCTGTTGAGGTCTCCGTGTGATAAGCAGGCTGCCACCATCTCACAGCCTTTATGTGGGCTAAAATACAAGCCAGTGCAGCCACTGCATCCTCAGCAGCTCTCTTACCCTAAGGTCTTTGGGGATCACTTGGAGCAGGAATACAGCCAGCTTTTCTGGGGCCTCCCCTCCCTGCACAGTGAATCCCTAGTGGCTAATGCCTATGTCTCCAGGAAGCCTCTCAGATTCCAAAATCCCTCAGTTAAATTCAATACCAGTTCTAGTTCTCCAGTTCAAATTCATTCATCGCCCCAACCACACAAGTTAGAGACCTCACACCATGTCCCATGCTTTCCCACAAAACAACCAATTTCATCTCCATCTGAGGTTAGGACCTGCAAAACATCCTGCCCTACATCCCAGCAGAGGGCACGATCTATCATCCCAACCTATAATGAACAAATGGAATGGCCCTTTCAGCAGCCAGAGAAAGGGAGGAGGGCAATACTTTCTCGTTGCCAAAACTCTCAGGAACTCACTGGCCAACCCACTCTCAACCATCCCCAGGACAACCAGGAGGATACAACATCTTGTTGTACATTTCAGGAGAAAACAGGCTCTATCCTCTCAACTGAAAATCAACAAATTGAATGGCCCTTGCGGAAGCAACAGAAACAGAGGAGGACTTCAGTCTCTCATTTCCTGAACCCACAGGAAGTCACTGGCCAACCCACTCCCAAACTTCCCCAGGGCAGCCAGGCCTCCCACACCTACAAGGCTTCCTCCACTGTCCCTGATTATTATAATAGCTCTAAGCTCCGTGAGCCACCAAAACAGCAAAGTCAGGTGAGATTCTTCAAAGATGAATGTCAAGACGGTCCCCCCTACAGAGCCCAGGCATCTTGGAAAGTGATACAACCTCAAGGACAATTCTTACAGACCTGTCAGTGCCAGGCAAAGGACAGGCACCAGCCCTGTCAGACCTGCCAGTCCAGTGCATTTACAGGTAAAGGCAACAATGAGGAGCAGATTATGGGGTCTATGCGCTCTAGAAGAATTTTTGGCAAGGGTTCGGTAAGGTTCAAACTAGACAAACCAATCAAGAATGTAGGGCAAGATTGGAAATGCTCAAAAGATATAGTCTGGAGTCCAGGTAGCACCTCAATGAAGCTTCTGGAGAGTAAGAAATCAGAAAGTTCTTTGACAACATCTGGGAGGGGTGACTATGAAAATTATGTAACTAAGAGCTCCAACAAGAAGTATCTTGAAAAAAATCTGAAAGCCCATTTGGGCAGGAAGTTGGGGCAGATCCAGGAGGGCAAGATCCCTGTGAAAGTGCGTCGATCCTTGTTTGCAGTCAACTGTGCTTCTCCCAAGTTTGACACCCATCCAAAACCCAGAAATCTCACCACCTCAAAAGGCCAGAGGTCCTTCACAGACACCACCAGGGAGCTTTCATTTCTTGATCCACACATTCGACTGATGCTAGAAACACACATTATAAGGTTCCGAGTGAGGCAAAAGTGGGGGCTACACCTCCAGGCTCTTGAGCCTAGAAATCTCAATTTAGGTGCAGTTCAATCCTCAGCCCTTACACAGTCAGCCTTTTCAACCTCAGCCTTCCGTGAATCTGGTGCCAAGTTGAGAGCCAAGGCTGCTGACTTCCTAAGAGAACTTCCTTGGAAAGGTCAAAGAGAGAAGGTTATGACCAAAAAACCAGTTCCCACCCTGGAGAAGTGTCCACTTTCTCCCTCACCTACACATAAGGAAGTCCAGAGGGCCCTGAAAGCCATGCCATGTGGTAGTAACCGCAAGTCTTCAGTGGCTCCTCTGATTGGACAGCCAGGCAGGCTGCCTGCTCAGCCTCTCACTTATAACCTCCCAGGCAGAAACTGGCAAAGTCGTACTGTTCATGGAGCTGGAAAAGACTGCTTAGAACTGAGTTCAAGGCATGCCATGACAAAGTATAAGCCATGGGAGGATAGAGGAGACCTGGGATCACCAGACCCTTGCTGCAGCACAAGAACATTTATGATCAATGCAGGATCCAAATCTCCAAGGGAGAAAAAGACCAAGGAGACAGGGGAGGCTAAGGAGAAGGTCTCTACTTGGGAAGTCTCTGTGGGAACCAGTGTGGCAGCAAAGTCCCACATTAATGTGAGTCTGAAGAGTTTAGAATCTCTGGAGATGAAGAAAACATCCTCACCTTGTGAAAATTCCACCGACCAGCATCCAGGAGAGCCAAGACGGAAAAGAAGGATTACCAAGGAATTGGAGCTCAAAGTGGAGGTAGAGTCAGGGAATCAGCCTCAAGACACAACCACTAGCATTATCCAGCAAGACAGACCCTCTGTGTTACTCTCTGATACAGGTATGCCCACATCTCGGGGCCCACTAAGCATCTCTCAGAGTGTATCCACTAGTGACATATCAGCTTTCCAGGAGCTATGTGACCCTTTATCAAGGGAAAGCAGCAGCCAAGGGCAGCAAGAACCCAGAATCACAAAAATGAAGGACCCACATAAGAGTGTGATAAAAACAATTGATTCTCCTAACAAGAGAGACATCTGCAAGAGACCTAAACCAGGAGAGAAAGTAAGGATTGTAGGACAGAAGATCCTCCCTGCCCATGGGAGGAGCCACCCTGCCCAAGACAGGGAAACAAGAGACACCCTGGGGAGTAAGTCTTCCCCACTCCTGCCAAAGAAGGAACAGGTACCTCCAGAAAACCATGTCAAGAAAATGGCGTGCCTTAGCCCCAACAAAAAAGGCAAAGGATGGGGAGATTATCTGCAAAAAATGAAGCCATCATCTGCCATTTCACAGAGCAAAGGAACAGTCATAAGCAGATATTTTGTGGAGAAGAAGGAGCAGGAGGCCCGGGCCATCATGACATTTGTTGCCAAGATTCTGGCAGACAAACTGAGGCTTCACTATGGACGTGGTTCCTTAGAGTTAAGTTGGGCTAGGGAGGATGCTCAGACTCTGGTGGGCCGGAGGAGTCCTGGCCGCAGGAGTCCCTTATATCTAGAAGAAAGGAGAGTGGTGACAGAAGTGGATTTTGGTCACCAAGTCAACCCCAAAGACCAAAGACATCTCATCAGCAATAGATGTGTCAGAGACAGGGACAACAACTGGGACTCTCCACCCAGAAAGCCTGTGTCCCTAGGCAGTCCCTGCCAGGTCAGGCCAAGTGTGGCAGGTGCCTCTGGCCACCTTCATCATTACCCAACAGAGAGGGACCTTGAGAGATGTGTCTCATCTCATCAACCAGGTCATGATTCCCACACCTTTTCTGGTGCAAAAACTTTTCTACTACAAAGATGTCAGTTTGTGCAGAGAAAAGTTGTTTAGCCTCATGTCATTTGATGCTCTGGGAACTGATGGCTTCTTCCTAGAAAGGTATCTCTTACTTCCTAATACACATGTATTTTGTCCAGAGCTAGTGGCTTCTGTCTGTGCCATGATGGGGTGTAGGAAGGGGTCAGAGTTTCTCTTCCTGACTTGGCTTCTAAAAGGTTTTGGGCATGGAGGGAGCCTGACAGTGACATTGCAGACCCTCATTCTAAATTCCTGCATGATTCCTTAGGTTTTCACAATCTAGTCATTTGAGAAACTAGCAATAGAGAGCCTTCAGGACTTCTCAGTTTGAGCAAACCTTATGAAGACTTCACCCAGGAATTCACTCAACTGATCCTCCTTGCCTCCCCCTGACCTTGAACTTTTGTGCAGCTGTGGAAAGGCTTACACAGACATTATAGGGTCAAGAGGCTTCACACATCACAAAGAGGGCACAAGAAGTTTACGGGGTGTCATGAGTTGGTCATGAGCTCAGAGGTGGGGAACACTTCCCTCACTGGTTCTCTTGGTAGGGAACAGACACAAACCTGCCCCAGGAGCCCCTTCTTTCTCAAATGAGGGCTGAGAGAAAGATGGGCCTTCCCAGCCTGTCTTGTCTCAGCCTTGATGCCATGACAGAATCATCTTCTCTGCCTCCCTCTCTAGAGCTGCAGCAATGACAGAACCAGTAGCTCTGAGTGTGGCTGAGTGGGAGCTACAGGATGGCTGCTGAGGGCCATCCAGCCCCTGCTGATACTTACCTGCCTTCCTCTCTGTCCACGGCTTCCTGTGTAGTATCTACCTGATGGTGGGCATAGTGTTGTTGCTCCCCCATTTGCTCAGAGAGGAAACTTCCTTCCCTTCACCACCAGTTCACCCCATAACCATATTTCATTGACTGAAGAATCCCCAGCACTTCAAATGAAAGACAAGAAAAGGAGGAAGAAAAGTTACCATGGGAAGGGAGTAGAAACATGAGAAAGAAGAGTCATTATCAACAATTGATCCCATTCTCTAGCCAGGCATGTAATTAACAAATGTAAACCTTGAGGCATAGAAATGTTCCCCAAGCCATACATATTCTTGCTTTCTTTTGACTCAGAACAAATGCTTTCCACATGGCAGCATACAATCTACATGGAAGGATTCTCTTCACAGACAGCCAGGTGATATGCTGAGGACACGTTAATCAAGGTGATATCCCTAGGGGGTAATACTTCCTACACTACCATTTATGATACATATTACCATTTCAGCCCCCAAAGAAATCTCTTCACCATTTAGATAACATATTTCAGAGTTAAGGAAACCCTTCTGATAGCATTCTGTTATTTTGAATCATGGTATGGTTTACTAGGAAAATCATTACAAATGAAAATTTGACATTTACTTCCACGAACAATAGAGCAGAATCTACTCTTCAAATTAGTCATCTCAGAGATGTTGAATAGTAAAGGCAAAGTACCAAAATCCAGTTACTTGATATGTCTTCCTTTCTTTAACATAACCCAACCACCACACACACATATAACCTTCCTGACAGGCATGGAGGTTCCTTGGTAGTGAGGCCCTAGGTGGGTGGGGAACTAACTCAAGGATATGAATAAGACAGAGTTCACTTAGGGGCAGATGGGAAATGTTAGAAATCCCATTTAAATTGATTTACATCACATACTTTAAAAATATATCTATACATATGTGTTTTGTGAGACCTATAAATTATAGAACCAGGGTTCTTTCATATAATCTCCAAATAAATAATTATGTACATTATTGGAGTTGCATACTCAGGAAATATTTCACTGACTGGGAGAATGACAGAAACCTGGGGGAAATACTGACATGAGCCAGAATGTCATGATCTTTCCAAAGCAATGGACTCGAAATCCAATACAACCATTGGCTCTGGATTCTATCAGGCAAACCACTGTGAGGCTTATCTAGAGAGAGTGGGAGCCACTCTGATACAGCAAACCCATTTCAGTGTCATCTCCCAGGAAGAAGGTGGGAATCATAGAAGTGAGTGAGCCTTCCTCTCCCTACTTGCCTGCAGAAATTGCTACTCCAGCCCAGAAGGGTCAATAAATCAGTGGTGAAAGGCTTTGCTGAGTACAACAGAAAGAGAGCTCAGACACTTGCTATCAGACATCTGGCTGTAAGATGAGATATTTCATTGGACCAAGATAATTTCTTTATGGATGTATCAATATTTGAAGGGGAGGTGGAACCTCAGTACTGTCAGAGCTGAGGGGAACAGGGGCTGGAACCAATGGGGACCTCAGGTAGCATCTCTCAAAGACTGGTAAAGAGCAGTACAATCATACCCCAGAGAATGAATTACAGCCAAAAATACATTGATTATATTCATATTAGAGCATCTGAAGTGACATCATCCCGTAATCTACAGTCTCACTTTCCTTGCTCTCAGTATCTTAAGGTCAACAAGTGGTCTGAAAATATTAAATGTCAAATTACAGAAATAAAAATTTAATAAGTTTTAAATTAATCCATTATATGAGGAGATGATAAAAAGTGTATGAAAATAGAATCAAGACAAATTTATATTAATGCAAAATATTTTGAAGTCCATGCATAAATTTTTTCATAATATACATTTCCAGGGACTTTTAAAGAACATTTTATTGTATTGTTATAATTTTATTCATAGTGACTAATCTCTTACTGTATCTAATTTATAAATTAAAGTTCACCCTAGGTTTGTATGTCTAGGGGAGAAAAACACAGTCTATAAACAGTTTGACTTTCTGTGGTTTCATGCATCAACTAAGATTCTTGGGACATACTGTTGTGGTTAAGTGGTGACTGTTATATCCTATTGATTTCAAAGGCCAATAGAAATCAGTAATTCTATTTACTAAGTTAAAAATCCTTCATTTTCAAGTATGGAAAAAAAATCAAAGATATTTATTTTGGATCATTTAAGCAGTTCAGGGGAGAGAACTGAAAAAATATTATTAAATACATCAAACATGGATGTAAAGCTTGATCAGAAAAGTGAGGCTGTTAAAATATTGGTTGAGTTAAAAAATAATAACAATATTTCAAATTAGTTTATTCTGCTCAAAAACTGATAAATTTTGTAAGAAAGTTCTAGTTACAAAGTCAAGCAAAGTGAAGTGCTAGCTTAAATATGAGAAGGTTGGACCTACTTTCTTCCACCACATTACTTCAAAGCTGTGAAATAAAATTATTAATATTTAATCAATGATCAAGTTTTCGTGAAGCCAGCATACGTAGTTGTTAGAAGTTTGTGCTAAACAGTGATTCTGAAGTCAAATTGAAAAAATATTTCAGTTTTGATAAAAAAAATCAATCTCTTGGACTAGATAAATAAATGGGCTTAAATAAAACCTCACACTAGTTAATCCACTGCACACTGTCTACCTTACCCAGAAATCTTCTGCAAAGGGGAATGATATTTTTCACACTTCTTTGATATTTAACAGTGATGGGTCAGGAGTACTTGCCAAGATGAAGCCAGATGTCATCAAGACTCTGAAAATGTGGAAGTCTTGCAATTTTCTGTCATATATGTAGCTGTCAAGTTAGATATTTCATTTCATAATGATACCCTCTTAATGATGCAGTGATACATGAAGGGATGGAGGAACAACTGTAAGTTAAAAATTTGAAAAAATTTGAAACAGACATTTGGCATAGTGGTTAAGATGCCACTTAGGGGACTTAAGCTGCTGCTTGGAATGACACACTCCATGTCATGGATACTCTACTACCAACATAACAGTTTTAACATAAAGTTGTTTTAAATATTGTCAAATTCCTCTTCTTCATATATTTACATAATCAAATGCTTTTTCATCCCTAGCTTATTGATACAGTGTGTAACACTGATTGAGTTTTGAATGATGAACCTGTCATGCATAATACCTGGAATAAATCTCACTTGCTCATGTTTATAATTCTCTTGATATACCTCTCTAGATTCAATTTGGTATTTTGGTTTAGATTTCTAAGCTCATGAGAGGTATTGGGCTGAGGTTTTATTTGTATGGTTTCTGTCTGGTTTTGGAATCAGGACAATACCGACTTTGTAAGCAATCCTCTGCAATGTTTTGGGAGAGTTTATGTAACATTGGTGTGATTCCTTTGAATGCTTGGTAAAATTCCCTGATGAAATGATGTGGTCCTAGAGATTTGGGGGAAGAAGAAGCTGCATAATTACAAATTCAATTGCATTATCAGTTATAAAGAGAGATATTCAGGCTATGCAGTTCATATTACCTCAATTTTGGTGTTTTTTTTTTAAGATACTGTTCGATTTCTAAGAAGTAGTTCAACAGATGAGCCTAAATTTGTCCTATGCACTCAATATCATTTCAGTGTTTCAGGGTCTGGTATGACATGGACCATTCATTTACAATAAATCTCTTCTTTCTTTTTACTTGTGTATTTTGTAGGTTTTATTTATTTATTTGAAAGTTAGATTGACACAGAGGAACAGGAGTGAGAGGAGGGTGAAGAAGTCTTTCTTAGCTTGCAAGAGATTTGATATTTTGTTTACTTTTGAAG
Source organism: Lepus oiostolus (assembly GCA_036325905.1). Lineage (NCBI taxonomy): Eukaryota > Metazoa > Chordata > Mammalia > Lagomorpha > Leporidae > Lepus > Lepus oiostolus. The sequence continues at coordinate 130,168,965 of CM070808.1, forward strand.
CACTAACAACTTATTTTTCTGATTTTGTTTCATAACTTTATGCTCCTGTATTTATTGTTTCTATGCATAGTGTCAGTTTATTTTGTTCCTTTTTCTAGTTTCTAGAGTTGAGAACTGAGACTATTGATTAAGCTTCTCTTGCTCACATTGGACACATCCCCCATGCTGTTTGGGCAGCACCCTTACATTGTAATGTCACTTTTCCATTTTCTTTCAGTTCTATATATTTTCCCCTTGGAGCCTTAATCTTAGACTCATAGCTTACCAAAATATATGTTGTTCAATTCCCAGATGTTTGGGAATTTTCCATTATCTTTTTCATTGATTTCTCATTTGATTTCCCATTGTCAGCAAACATACTTGTAGGACTTCAGTTATTTTAAATTAGTTGAGGTTTATTTTAAGACCCAGAAGGTGGTCTGTTTTGGTGAATTCAACATGGATTATTAGAAATATAGTGTGCATGCTGTTCTTGAGTGAACTAGACTGCATTAATACCAATTAGTGTTAACTGATTGCATTATTCAATTCTTCTATACCCTTGCTGATTTTCTGTCTATTCCATGGCTAGAGTAGAGTGTTAAAGTCCTCAATTCAAATTGTGGATTTATTTGTTTTTACTTTCAGTTGTATCAGCTGGTGACTTGTGTTCAGAGGACGTCTTATTCTATGTATACACATTTAAATACGATCTTATATCTTCCTTATGGGTTGATTGTTTTCTCTATATATACTGACCATTTTCATCTGTATTTTTTGTTATGAAGCCTACTTTCTCTCATATTAAAATAGCCAGTATGTATTTTAAAAATAATGTTTGAGTGATATATCTTCTTCCATTCCTTTACATCCAACCTACCGATGCTGTTATATTGCAAGTGAACTTCTTGTAAATAGCGTATTTTTGATTACTGAAATTCAATTGGAGCATGGATGCTATTTATGCTACTGTACATAAAACTTAGCACATTTTATATCAGGTACCAGAATTATTGCCATCTCTAAGAAGCAAAAGAAAACTGTTACACGTTAAGGCTTAACTTTGTCACTTTATTATTTTGTTTTGTGTTTTGTCTTTCTCTTTTCTTCTCTTTCCTGATCTTTCATTGGGTTACTTAAACAGTTTTAGGATTTCACATTGATTGTGCATTAGAGGGTTTTTAAAAATTATATCTCCTTATATGATTTTATTATTTTTTCTTTCAGTTATTATTATGCATTTTAGACATATTATACACAACTTACCACTGTCAAATCATATTTATGTTTCATCCCTAGAGGTCCAGAAACCTTACTTCCAAATATTTCTCTTTACCCTCCTTTCTTTTTAAAATAGAAAAAAAGGTAATTCTCCTACATCCATTAGATACCACATTAGATGGTGGTACACTTTTTGTTCAAACATCAAGTATGGTTTCAAATAGATGTACATGCTAAAAACATAACATAACATAACCTTTTAAGGCCTTTATTTTCCTTTCATTGATGAATGTTAGACTTTTTGGCTGACAGTTCTTTTTTTGTCAACACTTCGAAAATGTTAGACCACCTCCTTATTCCCTTCACTGTTTCGTATGAAAAAAACTGGTTATTCAAATTTTAATCTCATTTTATGTATACATATGATTTTAGTTGAATACTTTAAAGAATTTTCCTTTCTTTTTTAGTTTACAGAAATTTTGTATGACATGTTTTGATAAGAATTTGAGTTTACCTATTTAGGATTGAATTAGCTACTTGCATCTGTAGGTTTCTGTTGTTAACAAATTTGGGATGACTTTAGTTATTATTTTATTGAATAGTAAAATGGTGCAATCACTGTGGAAAACAGTTTTTCCATTTCTCAAAAAGTTAAACAGAATCATCATAATTGTACTTTGAAGTATATACCTCAAACAATTGATAACAGGTGTGTGAAGAAAAGCTCACCCATAAATTTAATAACCACACTATTCAAAATAATCAAAATGTAGGGAAAATCCAAAGTTCCATCAATGGATAAATAAATATTGTATATCTGAAATGGAATATTAATCAACTACAAACAGAAATTAAGTACTGATACATGATACAACATTGATGATCCTGGAAACTATCATAAGGAGTTAGTTACAAAATATCACATATCATATAATTCCATTTTTGTGTATTTTGCAAAACAGACAAATCTGTGAAGACAGATTTGTGGAGATTCATGATTGCATAGAGCTATGGAGTGCTGGGCAGTAAGGGAGTGCTAACTGAAGGGCCCAAGGTTTCTCTCTGTGGTGCTGGCATCTCATATGGGAACTGATTTGAGATCTGGATGCTCCACTTCTATCCCTGTGCCTGCTAATGTGCTTGGGAAAGTAGCAGAAGATGGCCCAGGTGCTTGGGCCCCTATGTGGGAGATCTGGATGAAGCTTCTGTCTTCAGATTGGCCCAGCTCTGGCTATTGCAGCCATTTAGAGAGTCAACCAGCAGACAGAAGATCTTTCTGTTTCTCTCTCTCCCTCTCCCTCTCTCCCTCCCTCCCTTCAACCCTGCTTTTCAAATAAATAAATAAATCTTAAAAAAAAAACTTCCCTCTTGTCTTGCTTTGCAGAAACTTGAGAGATATGCAAAAGGTTGATCAATCAATCCCCAAGCAGGTATTGAATATAAATATTTGCCCTCAATTTTTCTACAAACACAACATGTCACAATTGGTAGATGTGAGTTTTAAGGGGCAAACATGTGCTTTATTCTCTTCCCCAATGGACCCAACAGTGAGCTCAGTATGAATAGTTGGTGGGGACTACATAAGAGCCTATCAAGGGGCTGGTGCCATGGCGTAGCAGGTAAAGCCACTGCCTGCAATGCCAGCATCCCATATGGGTGTCAGTTTGAGTCCCGGCTGCTCCACTTCCAAACCAGTTCTCTGCTATGGCCTGGGAAGGCAGTGGAAGATGGCCCAAGTCCTTGGGCCCCTGCACCTGCGTGGGAGACCCAGAAGAAGCTCCTGACTCCTGGCTTCAGATCGGTGCAGCTCCAGCAATTGCGGCCATCTCGGGAGTGAACCAACAGATGGAAGACCTCTCTCTCTGCCTCTCTCTCTTTCCCTCTCCCTCTCTCTTTGCAACTCTGCCTTCAAATAAATAAATAAATAAATAAGGGCCTATCAAGGTATAATTCTAAAACTCAGAAATGAGGTCTACTACTGAGGGTGGAAGCATAGTCTTTCATTGTGCCCTTCAAGATACAAGATAGAATGACATGAAACTGCAGCAAAGGGGACTACAGGCCTTCCGGGCAGAAAAAAATCTCCTGCAAATACTTTCAATTTTGCTGATATTGGTGCATTCACATATGTATTGAGGGTCTGATATGTGTCTGTATTTGTTCCTTGTTACACAGAACTGTAACTATATTTGTCTTCATAAAAAGCAGAAAAGGGACCATTTTTGTGACAGTTTCCTCTTCTAGAAAGTATTATGTAGCAAATTCAAAAGATAGGGGAAAGTAAAAAGAAATACATAGATTTATATCCTCAAAATAATTACTCTTAGTAGTTTGATTTTCATATTTCTCTATTTATATTTTTATATTGTTTAATTATGTACTCAAAAAGAAAAATAGGGATGGGTTGTGACATATTGGCTAAGATGCTGCCTGGAATGTTGGCATTACATATCATAGTATTTAGGCTCAAGTCTCTCCCAAATCCAGCTTCCTGCTAATGCATGCCATGGGAGGAAGTACGTCAGAGTTCAAGTGGATGGGTCCTTGCCATGCATGTGGGAGACCTGGACTGGGTTCTTGGCTTCCATCTTCACCTCTGACCCATGCCATTGCTGGCATTTAGGGAATGAACCAGAGGATGTGAGCCCCCTCTCTGTATCATTCTGTCTCTTAAAATTTTTTAAAAAGCACATCATTATAAACACTTCTATGTTATTAACTTTTGTAGACAAAACATTTAATTACATACCATGATATGCTATGATATTCTCTCATTTTTGCTGACATTCAGGTAGTTTCGAATAAAAAAACCACTGAGATTGTACTTTATTATAAACAGCACTAACAAACTGCTTACTAGTCATTCTCAATCCAAAATCTTCCAAATTTAACCTGTTCTTTCCCTCTGTCACCAGCCTGATCTTGCTTTTTTTTCTATATTAAAATACTTAAGTTATTTCACATATATATTTTTGTCTCCCTACCATGTCCATGTCTGACCACTGCTACTGCTGTGTCCTATCATATTGTTCCATATATACTTAAAACCAAGCACAGCATGGAGTTCCATCTTCAAAAACTAAACAGGCACTTTAGGCAACAAATTCTTGGCAATGGAGTCTAGACAACATTTATCAAACTTGATAGGGAAAGTTCTCACTCTGCATTATTATAAAAGGGACTGCCAGATATCAACCATTACAGACATATAGTAAGACAGAAAAGTTAAACAAACCACTTAAACTATTTTTCAAAGAGACTTCTTCTACTGCCAAATATCTTAAATAGCTTCTTGGTCAGTCATCTGGAAGCAATGATGCACATAATTGATGAATTTGGCTTCCACTTTGGGATGAGAACCACTTATTTCTACAGTTGCATGCATTTTAGCTTTACTGTCTTCTACAGAACTAGGTTTTAGGGATTTTTCCTGTTTTTTTTTTTAAGGCTTCTTGACCTTTTGATCTTAGTGTAGATCATTCTGAGTCTTTTCCCTCCTGGTTTCATTTTTGTCCATTTTTAGCTGGGATATCTTGTTTAGATTTCTTCACTGGAAGTTATCTTCAATTTCTTAATCATGAAAATCACCATCGTCATCATCTCTGTTATCATCCACCATCATCATCATCATCGTTGTCATCACCATCTTCATCAGCTGCATGCTTTACTATTTTTGTGGTATCTTGGTACCGCCTTCAGAGACAGATCACTTTCCATATATACTTAATAGTTTCACAACCTCCTCCTCTTTGTCATTTGATTTTGCATCTTCCTCCACTGCTACAAAGTATTGTCCACTAATATGCAGAGGCCCTGAACCACACTTCAACCTTGAGACCATAAGTAGTGTTATTTCAAAACCCCCAAGAGAAATCATTGGCTGTATAGACATTTTCAGTTGTCAGTTGTCAGCGTTACTTTAATTATGATCGTTCATAATTCATTGATATTTCTCATATTATTAAAAGTTATTAGTACCAAGACATCAAACAACAAACTATTCTATACTCTTTTAATCATTTTACCCATAGCAAGTTGGCCACTACAAGGATGAGATGGATAAAACATGCTGGCCAGGGACATCCTGAAATTCTCACAGTCCACTGTACTCTCCCAAACTGACTTTAAGGTCCTTCAAGCTCATGAGCTTTATTTTTGAAATTAGTTATCAATTATATCAATAACACATATCATCTTATTGAAAATTAAAACATTTCCACTAAGGTTAATTATCCCATTCCAAGTCAACTTCCCTCCTTCTTTCCTTTTCTCCCTCCCTTCCTGCTACTCTTCCTTATTTCTTTACTTCCTTTCTTCCTCCCTCCCATCATTCCTTCTTTCTGTTCTTCCCTCCTTCTTTCCTTCATTTATATCCATGTAGACTCTTGGTTTCCGACTGATTCCTTTCAATCTGGAACCATTGGTACTTTGGTGTCCAAGCTGGCACAGATCTGACTAGTTTTATCAATCTGAATTTTATAATTTTATAATTTTGATATTTTTCTATTATTGCTTACTTTGGGACATGAAAAGATGATAAGAGCCCATTCTATTCATTCCCTAAACCTGTTAATTTCTGTGCATATCCTTGGTTCCTTCAATAGAGAATGCATTTTGAAGTCAAGGCCAGGGTGTTACTTGTGCTCATTATCATTAGGTGTTGCTGTTTCTAGGCAACTCTCAGTGGATGGGGCTAGGGAACATACATATGTGGGTTAACACATACACACAAACATACACACAGACACACATACACACACATGCTTAAATTCTGACGTTTCTCTATATACATAGAGAAGCCTGGCTCTTGGCTTCAGATCGGCGCAGCACGCTGGCTGCAGTACACCGGCCCTAGTGGCCATTTGAGGCAGGGGGAACCAATGGAAGGAAGACCTTTCTCTCTCTCTCTCTCTCTCTCTCTATCTCTATCTCTGCCTGTCAAAAAATAAAAAAAGATAAATTCCTTCTCCTAAGCTGAGAAATCTGATTCCCCTTATCCTTAATATATTCACTTTTTCAATCTATCCCCCTGTCTATAAGCAATCTATCATAATCACTAGCCATCCCTGCCATATTCATGTCTGGATGCCTGGATATCTTCTTCTTCCCTCTTGGTTTTATATATATTTATTGCCTCATGCTGTGTTACACAGACAGTCTTCTGAAACCATTGTGTATCCATCACCCTGCACTGGGCAAACCGTCTGTACCAAGACCCTCTCATCCTTCTTGGTGTCTCATACTCTTCTCTGGGACACCTTTCTGAATGCTCCTTCCCCCACACCTTTATGTTGATGCTAGGTTCATCTAATGTCTGTAAGATTAAATTATTCAGAAAGACAAAGAAAAGAGAAATATGGAAGACAGTATGAATTTTAATTGTATAACTTCAGGAGTTTTTTTTATATATGAATATATCAAATCATCAAAATCAAGGTAGCAAACATATCCATATCATCCCTATTCATTCTGATTTTTAAAAATGAAACATTTTGAGCTAAGTTTAGATTCATATGCAGTTGATAAGAAACAGCAGAGTGTTTTCACCTACATTATTCCAAGTTCTCTCCAATGGTAGCAACTTAGTAAACTATAGGATAATATCACAACCACGGAGAGTGCCATTGACCTCAGCATATAAGAAACATTTCTGCCACTAAAAGGATCTCTTATTTGTCTTATAGATGTACCCATTTCTCTTCTACTTCTACCCTAATTGTTACAGTTTTGTCATTTCATACATATGTATATATATATATATATATATATGTGTGTGTGTGTGTGTGTGTATTCACACATATATGGCCATATAATATGTAATGTTTTAGGATTAGATTTTTTTTACTTGACTTAATTCTCTTGAGGCTCATCTATGCTGTAACATTTATCAATAGTTCATTCTTTGAATTTTATGGCATGATGTACATTATTTGTTTATCACACATTGCATAACAATTGTGTTCTTATGAACAATAATTTTATAAATATTGGTGAACAAATTTTAAATGTTAATTTATCTGAGAAATACAAAGAGTGAGTGAGATAGACATACAGATACAAAGAAATAGAAAAAAGAGATTTCCTTCCCACTGGTTCTCTCCCCAAATGCCTACAACAGCTGTGGTGTACCAGGCCAAAGGCAGGAGCCAGGAACTTCACATGGATGGATGGGAACCGACTACTTGTCCTATCACTTTTGCTGTCTCCCAGGGTGTGCATTAGCAGGAAGATGGAACTGGAAACACAGCCTGAACTCATATGTTTTGATATAGAATGTGGACATCCCAAGTGGCAGTTAAACTGCTGAGCTAAATGCCCAGCCTTGTATACAGATTTTTTGTGAGAACATAAATATGTATGACAAATGGCCAATTATTGAGTTGTATAGTAATCACGTGTTTAGTTTTTTATGTAAAGCTGTCAACTGTGCCTTTATTATTTTGTATTATCAACAGCAATGTATGAATGATCGAGTTTTTCCTCATCCTTGTCTATGGTGAGTATTGGCTAATGGTGACATTTTTCTGTGCATCTTTGGTGAAAAGTCTTTTTTTTGACAGGCAGATTTATATATATATATATATATATATAATATATATATAATATGTATATATATATATATATATATAGAGAGAGAGAGAGAGAGACAGAGACAGAGACAGAGAGAAAGGTCTTCCTTCCATTGGTTCACTCCCCAAATGGCCACTATGGCTGGAGCTGTGCTAATCCGAAGACAGGAGCCAGGTGTTTCTTCTGGGTCTCCCATGTGGGTGCAGGGGCCCAAGCACTTGGGCCATCCTCCACTGCCCTCCTGGGCCACAGCAGAGAGCTGGACTGGAAGAGGAGCAACCAGGACTAGAACCGGGTGCCCATATGGGATGCCAGTGCCACAGGTGGAGGATTAACCAAGTGAGCCACGGCACTGGCCCCCTAGATATGTGGTTTAAACTCCCATTTTTTTATAAGTAGTCTGTTCACAAATAATAAATAGAACGTATAGGCCATTTCTGCACCGGGTTTTCTTTCAGAAATGAGCTTGGGGAAAGTGCTTCACAGAGAGGATTTAAACCAAAAGAATATGTCTTTGTTCAGTGTAATGCTGTGACATTTTGGTGCAAAGCTTTGCTTGGTTATCAATCTTTATATTTAGCATTTTCTGGATTTGAGATGGATTTTTAAAAGATCTAGGAAAAATAGGGGGAGGGAAAAAAAGACAGAGTGTGATTTTTTTAATGACATCAAATAAATATCTATTTAACACAGCAAGTTAAGCCATCACCCACAACACAGGCATCCTACCTGGGCACTTGTTTGAGTTCCGGCTATCCCACTTCCAAACCAGCTCCCTGCTAATGCATCTGGGAAAACAGCAGAATTTGGCTCAAGTGCTTGGGCCCCTGCCACCCATGTGGGAGACTCAAATAGAGTTCCATGGTTAGTGGCTTCATCCTAGCCCAGTGCCAGTTGTTATGGCCAGAAGATGGAAGATCTCTCTGTCTCTTCATTCTCTCCGTGTAACTCTGCCTTTCAAACAAATAAATAAATCTTTCTAAAAATAGCTATTTAAATATTTTTAATTAAAGTTATTCCTTAGAACCAAGGAAATAACAAGAAATATCTACTGACAGTGCTGACTTAAGCTTGCCATAGGCAGCTTTCAATAATGACCATTATCACCAATGCTAGGGGACCAAATATCTCTGTTCTCTGGAACACACACATACCTTAGGATACAAAAGAAGAATATTTGTCTTTAGTTTTCTTATTAATTTATACGCTCTCATTTTGGTCATTTTGCCTTAAAAAAACTAATTGGGAATTATCCTCTCCTCTGTGTTCTGGAAGAGAATTTGTAGTGTTAGTGATATTTCTTCTTTAAATATATGAATTTTCTGAAACTTTATTTTGTCTTGTTAATGAAACATTAATACAAAGCAAAAAGATTCTATGTAGTACATAGATAAAATTCTAAGAATAAATTCCCTAGTAAACCTATCTAGGCATGCAGATTTTTTTGTAGCATTTGAAATAATGAATTCATTTCACTAATGGATGTAGAGATATTCAAATTGTCTATTCCATTTAGGGTCAGATAATTTATGTTTTCAATGAACTCTGTTTTATCTAATGTTTCTAATTTATCATGACAAGTCACACTGTATATTTCCTTATTGTTCATCAAATGTCTACAGGATTTCTAGGGGTGTCTCTTCTCTTACTCCTAAGGTAGGTAATTTGTGTCTTCTTTAGTTTTTTCTCCTGGTCAGTCTGAACAGGGTTTCATCAATTTTATTTATCTTTTCTGAGGGCTAGCATTGGATTTCCTTGATTTTTCTGTATTCTGTTTCCTACTTCACAGTGTTTTATTTTTACTATTTCTTTATTTTTCTGTGCATTTAATTTGTTCTTTTTCAATTGCTTCAGATATAACATAAAGCCATTGATTTGAAATGCTTCTTTTCTAATATGGAAACTAGCATTAGAAATTGATCTCTAAGCACTGCTTGAACTACATTTTAGTGTTTTATTATTTTGTTCAAAATATTTTCTAATTTAACATTTAATTTCTTCATTGATGCATGTCTTAGAAATGTATTTTTTAATTTATGAATATTTGAAGATTTTATCAGATTTTGTGATATTGATTTAAACATATTTATATTAGAACAAACTTCATATACTTCATATATAGTTTTAAGAGCATAATGATACTTCCCACCCTATTCTCCCTCATCCTTCTTTTCTTATTTTTAATTTTTATAATGTGATACTTTCAATTTACTTCTTAATCATAAACTTAAACCTTCATTGAGTAAATAATTCAATAAGTAGTAAGTAGAACAACCACTGTTCCTAATTGTATAGACAAAGACTATAAACGCTAATCAAATCTCAGATGTCAATTTTGCTCATGTATATTACATGACAGAATGAAAAAAAGTATTGGTTTATAAAAATTCTTTTGTGGCAGAACACATACACAACCCAATTTAAATAGCTTCTAGTTTTTCATGGTTTATTTTATTGACCAGGAAACCTTAGCTTGGTAATTTTATCTGTGCACTTCAATATACTTCTGTTTTTGTGGATTTTTTCTTAATGTTTCCTTAACTGCCCTTTCATGTTAATCATGTCAAATGAGTTGATACTATGTTCATGCCTTGTATTTATTTATTAATTTTAAATATACTAGCATCAGTTTAATTGCCAAGCCAAAAAAGATGCAACAGAGAAAGAGAACTATAGACCAGTATCTCTGATGAACATAGATGTAAAAATCCTCAAAAAATGTTAGTCTATAGAATCCAAAAACACATCAGAAAGATCATTCACCCATGCCAAGTGGATTTATCCCTGGTATGCGGGGATGGTTCAATATTTGCAAGAGAGTGTGGGTGGGAGGGCAGGTATGGTGGGAAGAATTTCTATATTCCTAAAGTTGTATTTATAAAATGCATGAAGCCTATATTCCTTAAATAACATTTTCTGTGGAAAAAGACATACTACAGGGCAGTTATAATCAAAACATCCTGATACTGGCATAACAACAGACTTGTAGACCAACGGAACAGAATAGAAACTCCAGAAGTCAATCCATGCATCTACAACTAACTTATCTTTGACAAAGGAGCTAGAATCAATCCCTTGAGCGAAGACAGCCTATTTAACAGATCATGCAGGGAAATCTGATCTCCACATGCAGAAGTATGAAACTAGACCCCTACTTACACCTTACAAAAAATCCACTCAAAATGGATCAAAGACCTAAATCTGTGATTCAATACCATCAAATCATGAGAGAACATTGGGTAGACTCTCCAAGACATTGACATAGGCAAAGACTTCTTGGAAAAGACCCCAGAAGCACAGGCAATCAAAGGCAAAACTGACGAATAGGATTACATCAAGGTGAGAAGTTTCTGTACTGAAAAAGAAAACACTCAGACAAATGAGTAGGCAACTGACAGAATGAGAAAAAGTATTTGCAAGCTACAAAACTGATTAAAAGTTGACATCCAGAATCCATAAATAGCTCAAGCATTCAACAACAACAAAACGATCTAGTTAAAAAAATGAGCAAAAGACTTAAACTAGCATTTTCCAAGAGAGCAAATTCAAATGGCCAAGACATTTGAGAAAATGCTCAGGATTACTTGCATATCAGGGAAATGCAAATCAAAATCACAAGAAGGTTCCACCTTACTCCTATCAGAATGGGCATTTAAGATAAACTAAACTAAGCTAAAAGAAACAAATTACAGACACAGACAAAATAAGCAGGCTTTGCAAAATTAATTTAGACCAAATTTGTGTATGATGATGGTAGTCTGTTTCTAAGACTATGTTAAAAATCCTTTCAAATTGGTGAATTGTACCAATAAAATTGTTTATGAATTTTTCTTGAAAAGTCACCAAACAAAATAGTAGAGCCCAGAGCAATCCCAGGGAGAAGGAGGAATCTGATTTCCATACTCTAAACTTTAAAATGCCTAGTTATCAACAAAAAATAATTATAAGACATGCCTGCCTCCTCTCCCACAAAAACCAAAAAATAGTAAACAAAGGAAAGACTCCATGTGTCTTTGAAATTAGCTTTGTATGACTGTTTACAACTCAACCTTGGCCTTCATTTTCTGCTTATTTTGAGCATAAAGATTAGCATAAAGCGAAAGCACAATGGTATTATGCTCAGGTCTTTTCTGAGTATTTCTCCTGTATATCTGTGTGACTTTCTGGTTTCTTTGATTATATTTGAAAATGTTTGTTGTGCATATTATTTTCCCCTACTGTTAATGTTTGCCTCAGATAGAAGTTGTTTGTTAATTTGCTTTTCTGTATTTTTCCTTTCTTTTCTCCATTTTGATGTTTCCAAATATAAAAAGTCAAAATTCTCAAATCAGTGATTTCAAACAAGACCACACAAAGCAGATCAGTGTGTATAATACCTCTTCTTCCCCTTAATTTTGCTGTTTTATGAAATGGTGTGACCAATAGAATCCTGGATACTTGTGCCTGGATGTAAAAGTTTACTTCTTCACAAAAAGTAACAACCTAGAGTACAAAGAGCAGTTTCTTTTTTTATTAGCAAGTCAAATTTCAATACATAAGTGTTTTCTATTTTTCATGTAGGTATATGAAAATCTGAGTTGCCCTATTTTATTTACTCTAGAAAAAAAGCAAAAATATTTCTCCCAGTACTCTTCAAATGTTTAGATTTGATTCAATAGGCATTATTTGTTATATTCCCTAGATCCAACTATTTAGCCTGTAAATATTGCCTTTAAAATGCTTTTTATTTATATCAACTAACAAACTTAATATATGCAAATTTAGGAGCATATTGATACTTCCCCAAATGCCCCCTTCCCCCCATGCTTCCACCCTCCCTCCTCCTTCCTATTTTTTATTTTAATTTTTACAATGCACAATTTCTGATTATTTTATAATCATGAGGTTAACCATCAACTAAGTAAAGGATTCAACAAATAGAAGAGAAAAAACACTGCCCTCTCTTCTATTTGTTGAATTCTTTACTTAGTGGATTGCTTATGGGCTGTAAACAATGACCAAATCTCAAAATTTCAGTTTCATTCATATACATTACATTTTTTTGTACTCTATTAGTTACCACAGATCCAAGAAAACATAATATGTGTGTTGTGGGAACTGGCTTATTTCACTAAGTATAATGGTTTCCAGCTTCATCCATTTTGTTGCAAAGGACAGGATTTCATTCTATTTTTATGCCTGAGTAGTATTCCAGAATGTATATGTACATTTTCTTTATCCAGTCATTCATCAGTTGATGGACATCTGGGTGGATTCCACATCTTAGCTATTGTGACTTTGTTGTGTCCTGATTCCCAAACACTACACAAATGGCAGTTATGGATGCAATAAGCAGAAGATTTATTCTAGCCGGCTGGGGCCTTTACCTACATGCACAGTGGTGCTGCCCCACATGCTGCTGGAGGCAAAGACTCCCTCTCCCCTTTCTCCAGCAATTTTATATTCTGTAACAAACAAGTATGCATGTCCCTACACACATAGGCTACTTCCTTATTCCCCATATTGCAACTTTTACAAACTTAGGCATTTCATTGGTGTTGTTAAATGTAAAGGGCTATACATCACAAAAATGGGAAGTCTCAAAGGAGAAAGTCAGGCAAAAAAGGAAGCTGTAATCCAGATTCCAGGAATTATTTGCCATTTCTCATTTCCGAGAATTTGGCCTGTTCCTCTTTTGCCTGACTTCGAGCCTGTCATGGCATTACAATGGGCAAGCAAGCAAGCTCAGATGCAGAGACAGAGAGAGCAATTAGCAGGTCTAGGCTAATTTTAGGCTTCCACATTCCCCCCTTTTTCTCTTGCTCATGAGGAATCTTCTTCATGTGGTCTTATGCATTTATGTATTGACTTTTCTGTATTTTTAAGTTTGTGACTTAATTTGATCATTATTTTTCTTTATTGTTTAGTTATTAGGATCAATATACTTATTAGTATGTCAATTTTTTCATTTAACATTTTAAATATAACTACTTAACTACTTGGACAGATCACTTAATTATTTAACATATTTATCAATATCACAACAATAATAGCAATAATTAAACTTAGTATAACTTATAGCTTATTTAACATAATTACTGAGTTACTTAGTTTAACATAACTAGTTATCTTAATATATATCTAACTTAACAATATCATTTATTTGTCAGGAAATCAATATTAGATCATAAGTCACACAAACATTATTAAAGTCATCTTGAGTACTATCACAATGAACAATATAAGCATAGCAAGAGATTTGATACATAATACTTGTTTGTTATGTATCTAGGCTCGTATTACTCTCAAGTGCGTATTTCTCCTGTGGAGGGTGTACAACGTCCAGGGTTTAATATCCCAATGACAACGGACCTCGGATCAGTCACTTACAGGCAGCAGGCCTGGAGTCCTCGGACAAACAGTGAAGTGTGAGGCGATAGTTCATGTGGCTTGGTGACAGTTCTGCTGCTAGGCGAGGCGGCAAGGCAGCGAGGTAAGGTGACAGCTCCGCTGGTCAGGTACAGTGGTATGGCGGCGACACAGCAGCTCTACTGTCCTCTTGATCCCATTGTTGCCTTGTGCCACATAGCTTAAAGGCTAGTGGGCTGGCTCTTCAGCTCCAAGCATGAGGAGATTTAGAGGTTCGCACGTGCTGGGCCCACGCTCACACAGATATGCACAGAAGGTGGGGTTACAACTCAGGAATGGCTTTGCGGGTCGGCTCATGCTGCTACCTGCTCCATGCAGAGTAGTTGACTGCCTCTCCAGCTCTGGATGTGTGGAGATCCAGAGGTTCACACACACTGGGCCCTTGGTTCGGCTGCAAAGCCGAAAGTGTTGCAGCAACTTTTATTAGACAGGAACTAGACAGGAACAGGGCAGCTCATGCAGCTAAGGCCACTCAGGAAACTGCGGCTGGAACGGCTCAGGAATGGGTCAGGAACTTTAAAGTGACAGCTCGATGACAGCTCGTCTCAGCTCTGCTCTTCTTTCTTCCACTCCAGGTGGTTTACACGCCCCAGGCCAGTCCAGTCAGTAGGGGTAGGAGGGTATTGTCCATTGCACACTGTTATCTGACTGACCAGAGATGCCTGTTTGGTATGATTAGGAGCATCCCCCTAACAGCCGTTAGGTACTGCCTCAGCTCCTGACTTATTAAGAATAACTCCATTTTATTTTTATTTTTATTTTGTGGCTAATGGTAACTTTTTAACTCAATATATTACTGTGGAGTTTCCACAGTTCACCTCCTTTTGTTGGTCAGGTAAGCAGTGATCCAAAATCACCGTGACTTTTTGAGACTCTTGTGGGATTTCCCACAGTCCACCCCCTAGGCTCTCAACATCTCTCCCGAATGAGAGGCATTGTGAGGCTCAAGAGGGAGCAATCCCAAGTCATTCCAGTGGCCTCTAAAGTCCACGCCGCTTCACCTTTATTTATTAGGAGGGATAGTTCTTGAGTTATAGTGATTCCCTTGCTGGGAATCTATACCATGTTTCCACAAATTCAGTAAAATGGAAGATAAACATATTCTCTAATTTTTAGACATCTCCATGGGTTTATCTTGATTATGTCACCATTGTCCATTGCTGATATATTATAAAAGGTCCATATATACATATATATGTATATATATAACAGCCTATAACTTTATATTTAACAGTCTATAGCTTAACGATTTGTTTTAATTTGACCATTATACCTACAAGCTTAACATGCAATCATAATCATACTAATAGCAATAACTAACAATCCATAATCAGTAATCAACAATCAATAATTAAACATATAACAATTAACTAATTAAGGAAAAATTTTATTATTACATTTTATATGTTTCACATTTTTATTCTCTAATATGGGCTTCCATAGACATTCATATAATGCTTTGCATTTCAGTGACTAAAAGAAGTATTCAGGCCATTTTATCTCTTCATTTTGCCTAGCATTTTTACATTTAAAAACATCATTATGCCTTAACAAGGAAAATGCATAATCTAAGCCAAAATTTTCTATATATACTGGGCTTTTTATTTGTGGGAGTGTCCATAAGTATTTATTAATACATATCCTACAGTCTAATTTGGGGTTTGTTGCTATTTCTATATCAAATATATCTAGTATTGACAGGAAGCAGTCTTCATATCTTAAATCTATATTTCTTTTTTCCTTTTGCCATGTGTTTCTTCTTTTTCCTTTCTATAAACTTCAATAGCTTTAGTGCTTGTTCTTTCTGAAGCCTGAAATAATCCTTCACATACATGGCAGCAATCCATTGATAAGCTCTACACCCGGTAGCCCCCTATACAATGCTGGTTCTACTATCCATCTTGCCTTTTCTTCAGGTAATTACTGAGAACTGCACTCCTGTATCCACCAAGAAATCAATAGGAACCCCTTCCACCTTAAAAGTTACCCTGGACTCGGGAAGGGGATCCGAGCCCCATCCCCCCTATTCATTGTCATTCCCCTCTTTTGTGAACAAGACCTCAGCCTGACTGCCCTTTGTCCTGTCTCTTTCTCTGTTTTCTCACTTAGGACATTCATTCTTCCAGTGTCTTTTCTCTTTGCAGAGAGTACATTGGTTCCTGCTGAGCCTAGACCATGGTCTATCTCTCCCCGGGAGGTAGTCCTGCCTTCCCTCTCTGTCTCCCCTTCCTGTTATCGTGGTTAGAAGTATTTTGGAAAAGATAAAGGAGTGCTCCAAGATGGCGGAATAGGGAGGGAGCTCACTGATAGTCCGAGAAAAGATAGTTTAATAAAAGTGGAGATACTGTAGTCTCAAAGAAGAGTTAGAGAAAAAACTGCAGAGGAAACTCTTCCAGAATTAGTGGGACATGGTGGACCTACATGGAGGGCACGGGCGCCATCAGCTTGGGACCCCAGCCGCCAAGTCTATGCACCAGCACTGGAAAGGGAGGTGAGGTGAAACCGCAGTAGCCTGAGACACTGGCCGAAAAGCAGCAGGAAGAGCCTAGAGGGAACGAGGCTTGAAGCTCTGTGGGGGAAAGTACACCAGCCCAACTAGAGGAGAGAAAAAAATAAAAGGGACTGGTATGGGCAAGATTCTCTCTCTCCACTCACATTACAAAGGCAGGGAAGACAATACAGCAGGCACCATTTAGGACATACGTAACAGCTGCACCAGCTCGGGGCTGCACCTGCCCTTAGCCAAGCAGAAAAACCTGACTCTGGTGCAGAGAAATAACATGAGATTAAGACCTAGTGAATGTGTGGAGCTTATGAGCTGGG
Source organism: Lepus oiostolus (assembly GCA_036325905.1). Taxonomy (NCBI): domain Eukaryota; kingdom Metazoa; phylum Chordata; class Mammalia; order Lagomorpha; family Leporidae; genus Lepus; species Lepus oiostolus. The sequence goes on from CM070808.1 coordinate 130,185,966, forward strand.
ACTGTGGGGAAAAAAAAAACTGAGGGTAAGTGGGAGAATGCATGGTGTGGCTGAGATGTGAGTAGTCTCAGTGGGAGACCCCACAAATTCGGGCAGCTTTGGCTACTCGGTGAGAGACACTGCAGGGTAATCTGAGCTTACGCTGAGGACTACACAGATCCTTTGTGCGATCCTTGGGACAGAGGAAACATTATACCCACTGGGGCTAGTGCTCAGGCACTGATTGCCATCAAGGAGAGGAGCTCAGCTGAGTGGAATTACTTCCCTTCTGAATAAAAAAAAGAGAGAGACAGAAGATTTACCACGCTAAACCTGGGTGTGTCACCTTTGACACACCCTTAACCCTGGAGAACTGAATAGAGCTCTCTGGCCACACCTATCACAAGCCTCTAGAGATTCACCAAAATCAGACTAGTCCACATAATCTAGAGTCCTAGTATAATGAGAAAAGCCAGCACAGTGAGAAAGAAAAAAGAAGAAATCAAAGAATATCTCCACAATGCCAAACAACAAACGCAGAAACTGAGGAAACAAGAACAAGGAAGACATGATGCTCCCAAATGAACATGACACTCTAATACAAGATTATTAAGATGATGAGATAGAAGAAATGCAAGATACGGATTTCAAAAAATTTATGAAAAGAACATTTAGAAGTTATCAAAAATAAATGCATGAATTACAGAAACCATACAGGACAGAACAGAAAATATCTCTCGTGAAAATGAAATCTTTTTTTTTTTGGACAGGCAGAGTGGACAGTGAGAGAGACAGAGAGAAAGGTCTTCCTTTGCCGTTGGTTCACCCTCCAATGGCCGCCGTGGCTGGCGCGCTGTGGCCAGCGCACTGTGGCCAGTGCACCGTGTTGATCTGATGGCAGGAGCCAGGTGCTTCTCCTGGTCTCACATGGGGAGCAGGGCCCAAGCACGTGGGCCATCCACCACCGCACTCCCTGGCCACAGCAGAGAGCTGGCCTGGAAGAGGGGCAACCGGGACAGAATCCAGTGCCCCGACCAGGACTAGAACCCGGTGTGCCGGTGCCACAAGGCGGAGGATTAGCCTAGTGAGCTGCGGCGCCGGCGAAAATGAAATCTTAAGGAGGAATCAAAATGAAATGAGGAATTTAGTAGAACATGAAATTGAGATATTGAAGAGAAATCAAACTGAAATGAATTCAATAGAACAAATGAAAAACACATTTGAGAGCCTTAACAACAGAATCAGTGAGATAGAAGAGAGAATATCAGACTTAGAAGATAGAGCACAGGAAAGTATACAGTCAAACCAAAGAAAAGAAGAGGAAATTAGAAATCTAAAAAATATTGTTGGGAATCTACAGAATACTATTACGAAACCCAATTGGATTCTAGGAATTCCTGAAGGCATGGAGAGAAAGAAAGGATTAGAAGGCCTTTTTGGTGAGATACTAGAAGGAAACTTCCCAGGTTTGGAGAAGGACAGAGACAGGAAGCACACAGAACCCCCAATAAACATGACCAAAGAGATCCTCACCACGACACGTAGTAATCAAACTCACCACAGTGAAACATAAAGAAAAGATTCTAAAATGTGCAAGAGAGAAGTGTCAGATTACTCTTAGAAGATCTCCAATTAGACTCACAGCAGACTTCTCATCAGAAACCCTACAGGCTAGAAGGGAATGGCGAGATATAGCCCAAGACCTAACAGAAAAAAACTGCCATCCTAGAATATTGTATCCTGCAAAGCTCTCATTTGTGAATGAAAGTGAAATAAAGACATTTAATAGCAAACAGAAATTGAAAGAACTTGTCACCACTCGCCCAGCCCCGCAAATGAGGCTTAAACATGTGTTACACACAGAAACACAGAAACACGGCCATTAATAGGAAAGAAGGTAAAAGAAAAAAATCTCCCAGTAAAAGATCACAGGAAGTTCAAAGCATATATTAGAAATATCTTTGGAAAAATGGCAGGGCAAAGTCACTACTTATCAATAGTCACATTGAATATAAATGGCCTCAACTCTTCAATTAAAAGGCACAGACTGGCTGAATGGATTAAAAAACAAAACCCATCTATTTGCTGCCTACAAGAAACACATCTTTCCAACAAAGATGCATGCAGACTGAAAGTGAAAGGTTGGAAAAAGATATTCCATGCCAACAGAAACCAAAATAGAGCTGGGGTAGCCATCTTAATATCAGATAAGATAAATTTTAATACAAAAACTGTTAGGAGGGCCAGCGCTGTGGCTCACTTGGCTGATCCTCCGCCTGTGGCACCAGAATCCCATATGGGCCCCGGGTTCTAGTCCCAGTTGCCCTCTTCCAGTCCAGCTCTCTGCTGTGGCCCGGGATGGCAGTGGAGGATGGCCCAAGTGCTTGGGCGCCTGCACCCGCATGGGAGACCAGGAAGAAGCACCTGGCTCCTGGCTTTGGATCGGCGTAGCTCCGGCCATAGCGGCCATTTGTGGGGTGAACCAATGGAAGGAAACCTTTCTCTCTGTCTCTCCCTCTCACTGTCTGTAAGTCTACCTGTCAAATAAATAAATAAAAATCTTAAAAAAAACTGTTAGGAGAGACAAAGAGGGGCACTATATAATGATTAAGGGATCAATTCAACAGGAAGATGTAAATATAATAAATGTATATGCACCTAATTTCAAGGCACCAGTTTATTTAAAAGATATGTTAAGGGACTTAAAGGGAGATTTAGACTCCAATACAATAGTATTGGGGAATTTCAATACTCCACTTTCAGCAATACACCCATCAACCGGACAGAAGATCAACAAGGACACAGCAGATTTAATCGACACTATATCCCAAATGGATCTAACAGATATCTACAAAAGGTGAGAACTTCCAGTGTGCCCTATAAACCTTAAGCCTGCAACTCCTGAGCAACACAAGGACACTTGCCTCCACGGAGAAGCAGCTGTCCACTGCCTGTCATGAAATATGAGACTCTGATGCTGCAGTTACTGGTGAATATGGAAGTTTAACTGAAAAAGTGTCATTAAATTACAATACTGAAAATGCATTTGAGGAACAAGTATATATTGTGGGCTTTGTGTTCTAAGGTATTTTGTTTTAACAGAAACTAGAAAAATGGAAATGGCAAGTAACTATGCTAAACCAAATTCCATGAATTTTGGTTTCCTGGTATGTTCATTAGATATATTTTGCTAGTAAAATTTCCCCAAAACTCACCATGTGAAACTACTATTGAGTTATAGAAGGCAGAACGATAATGCCTGCTGTGGAAACACACGGCCTGGGAAAGCAGTAGAAGATGGCCCAAGTCCTTGTGCCCCTGCAACCATGTGGGAGACCTGGAGGAAGCTCCTGGCTCCTAGCTTCAGATTAGCTCAGGTCTGGAGTCTGAGGTTATTTGGAGAGTGAACCAGTAGATGGAAGACCTCTCTCTCTCTCTCTCTGATTCAACCTCTCTTTATAAATTTATCTTTCAAATAAATAAAATAAATCTTAAAAAAAAGAATTGAAAAACATCACATATATTCAGCATATTAAAATATTTTTCAATTGTAATTTTCAGGAAGATTTCAGAGTTTCTAGGAAACATGCAAAGTGCTTGAAAACCTATTTAGAAAACTCACACAGTTTTCAAGCATCTCTCAGATGTTTGACAAGGAAAATAACTAAATCCGTCCCCATGAGGTTACAGGTGGTAGTAGAAGTCTTCCCAATTCTGTCTCATAATAAGTGACAACCCAGAGATCTGGGTAGCTGCTACAAATAAGGGAAGGAAGCTTAGAATTCCCATTGTTGAGGAGAAGCCTAGATTTAGTTTTCCTGGGACTCTTCTTGTACAGGTTAACAATGGTGGAGACTGGGAGTTGCATCTGTGCTTCAACCACTTTCTCTCACTTCCTTTGTAAACAGATTCTTCCCAATCTTTCACTCTTTTAGTGAGTGTGATATGGTATAACCGGTTTAGGTATGCATGAGCTGGAAGCCCTTGCAAACCCCAAATGATAATTCTATCTTCCTACTTGCCAAACAACACTAAAATTCAATGTCCCTTTATCATAATTCATAAAATTAAGTACAGAAGGAAAGTTCTTAACACAATGAAGACTGTATGTGAAAACCCACAGTCCGTGTCATATTCAATAGGGGAAATCTGAGTTCATTTCTTCAATAAATCTGAAACAAAACAGAGTTCAACTTTCACTAGTCATATTTAAATCATATTCAGCAAAATACTGTAAGTCACTGCCAGAACATTAAAGTGAGATGAAGAAATAAGACAAATATAATGGGAAGAGATCAAATTATCATATTTGATGATGACATAATTTAAAATATGGAAAAACTCAAAAATTACACTAAAAACTGCAAGAACTGAAAAGTTAAACTGAGCAAAGTTCCCAGATACAATATTAACATGTAATACTCAGAAAGACATCAAAAATGAAATTTTTGAAAAATCACAAAGCTATCTAATTTACAAAACTACAACAGAATAAAATAATATATCTAGGCATGTGTTTATCAAAGAAATCACATGATCTCTACAGTGAAAATTACCAGGCACTGAGGAAATAAACTGAAGAGTCCTAAAAAATGGAAAGACATCACATGTTCATTTATTGGAACAATTACTATTCTTTCAGTATGTATACTATCTACATAAATTTACATAACCTTCAACATAATTCTCATCAGAATATCAATGGTACTACTTACATAAATAGGAAAAATTCCTAAAATTTGTGTGAAACCACAGAAGACCACAAAAAGACAATTTAATACTTTGCAGAAAGATCAATGTATCTTTGTATCATAATGTATCATACAATGTATCAATGTATCATAATATCAGACTTCAAAACATGCTACCAAGCTATACTAACCAAAACATTATAATATTGGCACAAAAACTTATAAATAGACCAAAGGAACATAATAGGAACATCAGCAACAAATCCATCGAGCTGTAACAAACTGATTTTCTCCAGAGGCATAAAAATGTGCTTTGGATGAAGGACAATTCTTCAATAAATGCTGCCAGAAGAGCCAGATATTCATATGCAAAATAATCAATATAGCCCTACATCTCTTTCCATACATTAAAAAATCAAAAATCAATCAGAATGAATCAAAGATCTAAATCTAAGGCATACAACTTTGAAACTAATAGATTGGTTAATGCTGTGTGTCTATCTGCTGAAATATTGCATTACACTTCATGGAATGAACTGGTATATCACATTAATTTAGAATTTGAAAATAAAAAATTAATATTTTAAAATGTTAGAAAAAAATATAATAGATTTACACTAAGATCCCAAAACAGGCCGGCGCCGCGGCTCAATAGGATAATCCTCCGCCTGCTGCGCCAGCACCCAGGGTCCTAGTCCTGGTCAGGGTGCCAGATTCTGTCCTGGTTGCTTCTCTTCCAGTCCAGCTTTCTGCTGTGGCCCGGGTGTGCAGTGGAGGATGGCCCAAGTCCTTGGGCCTTGCACCCGCATGGGAGACCAGGAGAAGCACCTGGCTCTTGGCTTTGGATCAGTGTGGTGTGCCGGCCGCAGCGGCCCTTTAGGGGTGAACCAACGGAAAAGGAAGACCTTTGTCTCTCACTCTCTCTTTCACTGTCCACTCTACCTGTCAAAAAAAAAAATCCCAAAACACAGGTCTGTCACACTGTGAACTTAGAAAAACGCTAACCTTTCTTGTTTCCTCCTCATGATAAATATGATAAACATGATAATATCTACCTTATAGGGATGCAATGAAGAATAAACTATAGCACCAGTTTAAGGTACTAATTACAATGCCTTAATTCTAAGTAAATGTTGACAATTATTATTATTTTTTTATTTGACAGGTAGAGTTATAGACAGTGAGAGAGAGAGATAGAGAGAAAGGTCTTCCTTCCGTTGGTTCACCCCCCAAATGGCCGCTATGGCTGGCACTGAGCCAATCCAAAGCCAGGAGCCAGGTGCTTCTTCCTGGTCTCCCATGAGGGTGCAAGGGCCCAAGCACCTGTGCCATCCTCCACTGCCATCCCGGGGCATAGCAGAGAGCTAGACTGGAAGAGGAGCAACCGATACTAGAACCTGGAGCCCATATGGGATGCTGGCGCTGCAGGCAGAGGATTAACCAAGCGAACCAAGGCGCCGGCCCCGACAATTATTATTTTTATAATTTCTACTTCTTTTCATTTTGTAAACTTCTTTTAATCTGAATAAAATTAAAAATGACCTGAAAGTGGAGCCAATATGGCGGAAGAGTGAGGGCACGCACCAACAGTCCAGGAAAAGATAGTTTAACAAAGGTGGAGTTACTGTACCCTCAGGAAGAGATTCAGAAAAAAGATAGTTTAACAAAGGTGGAGTTACTGTACCCTCAGGAAGAGACTCAGAAAAAAAAAAAACAGCAGAGGAAACTCTTCCAGATCTAGTGGATGTGACACAGAAGACCTACAGGGAGAGCAAGGTGGCCCACTGCCGCACCGAGCCACACCAAGGGAGCGGAGCCACGAGATTGGAACAGCAAGAGTGGGGAACCCAGCGACCCAGCCACAGAAGCCCAGCCGCAGAATTTGAGCCCCAGCGCTGGAAGGAAAGGTAACCCGAGACATTGGCTGGGAAGGTTAGAGCGTGGTCTGGGGTCCCACGGTGGGGGGGGGGGGACTGCACAGGCTGACTGGAGGAGAGAAAAAAAAGTGAATAAATAAGGAGAACCAGCAGGGTCACTAGCCTCTCTCTCCACTCACCTTACAAAGACAAGCAAGACAAAGAGCAGGCACCATTTTACATATGTAAAACAAACTCTGTACCCTAGGCAACCCAGTGAGCTGTGTGGAATTTCTTCCCAACTGAGTCTAAAAAAAAAAAAAAAAGATAGAGAGCAAGAGAGCAAGCCAGAGAACAATCTGGGTGAGTCATCTTGGGCACACCTTAACCCTGAAGAACCAAACAGAGCTCTTTGGCCACACCTCCAAGATGCCAAACAAACGTAGAGACCAAGATAAAAAGAGCAAGGAAGACACTATGATGCCCCCAAATGAAAAACACACCACAATTCAAGATTATGAAGATGATGAGATAGAAGAAATGCAAGAAGCGGATCCCAAAAAATTGGTAAGATCATTGAGAAGCTCTCAAAAACAAATTCTTGAACTACAGAAATCCTTAATGGACGAGACAGAAAATCTCTCTCGCGAAAATGAAATATTAAGGAGGAATCAAAATGAAATGAAACAACTAGTAGAACATGAAACTGTGATAGTGACGAGAAATCATAATGAAATGAAGAAATCAATAGATCAAATGACAAACACATTAGAGAGCCTTAAAAACAGAATGTGTGAAGCAGAAGAGAGAATATCGGAATTAGAAGACAGAGAACAGGAAAGGAAACAAGCAAACCAAAGAAAAGAAGAGGAAATTAGAAATCTAAAAAATATTGTCGGGAATCTACAGGATACTATTAAAAAACCTAACATTCGGGTTCTGGGAGTTCCTGAAGGCATGGAGAGGGAGAAAGGATTAGAAGGCCTTTTTAGTGAGATACTAGCAGAAAATTTCCCAGGTTTGGAGAAGGACAGAGACATCTTAGTACAGGAAGCTCATAGAACCCCTAATAAACATGACCAAAAGAGATCCTCACCACACCACATTGTAATTAAACTCACCACAGTGAAACATAAAGAAAAGATCCTAAAATGTGCAAGAGAGAAACGTCAGATTACTCTCAGAGGATCCCCAATTAGACTCACAGCTGACTTCTCATCAGAAACCCTACAAGCGAGGAGGGAATGGCGAGATATAGCCCAGGTACTAAGAGAGAAAAACTGCCAGCCTAGAATATTATATCCTGCAAAGCTCTCTTGTGAATGAAGGTGAAAGAAAGACCTTTCACAGCAAACAGAAACTGAAAGAATTCGTCGCCACTCGTCCAGCCCTGAAAAAGATGCTTAAAGATGTGATACACGCAGAAACACAGAAACACGGTCATCAATATGAAAGAAGGTAAAGGAAGGAAACCTCACAGCAAAAGATCACAGGAAACCCAAAAATGGTAGGGCAAAATTACTACTTATCGATAGTCACATTAAACGCTAAAGGCCTGAACAATCCAGTTAAAAGACACCGAGTGGCTGATTGGGTTAAGGAACAAAACGCATCTATTTGCTGCTTACAAGAAACACATCTATTTAACAAAGATGCACACAGACCGAAAGTGAAAGGCTGGAAAAAGATATACCATGCCAACAGAAATGAAAAAAGAGCGGGCACAGCCATCTTAATATCAGATAACATAAATTTTACCCCAAAAACTATTAGGAGAGACAAAGAAGGGCACTATATAATGATTAAGGGATCCATTCAACAGGAAGATAAAACGATTATCAATGTATATGCACCTAATTACAGGGCACCGGTTTATTTAAAAGACTTGTTAAGGGAATTAAAGGGAGACTTAAACCCTAATACAATAGTACGGGGGACTTCAATACTCTACTCTCAGAGATAGACAGATCAACAGGACAGAAGATCAACAAGGAGACAGTAGATTTAAACAACATTATAGCACAAATGGACCAAACAGATATCTACAGAACTTTTCATCCTACACAGAAAGACTTTACATTCTTCTCAGCAGTACATGGAACCTTCTCTAGGATTGACCACATACTAGGCCATAAAGCATGTCTCAGCAAATTCAAAAGAATTAGAATCATACCATGCAGCTTCTCAGACCATAAAGGAATGAAGTTGGAAATTAGCAACTCGGGAATCCCTAGAGCACGTGCAAACACATGGAGACTGAACAACATGCTCCTGAATGAACAATGGGTCATAGAAGAAATTAAAAGAGAAATCAAAAATTTTCTGGAAGTAAATGAGGATAACAGCACAACATACCAAAACCTATGGGATACAGCAAAAGCAGTGTTAAGAGGAAAGTTTATATCAGTAGGTGCCTACATCAAGAAATTGGAAAGGCACCAAATAGATGAGCTTTCAGTTCATCTCAAGGATCTAGAAACTCCACAGCAAACCAAACCCAAACCCAGTAGGAGAAGAGAAATAATTAAAATCAGAGAAGAAATCAACAGGATTGAATCCAAAAAAAATTACAAAAAATCAGCCAAACAAGCAGCTGGTTTTTTGAAAAAATAAACAAAATTGACACCCCATTGGCCCAACTAACTAAAAAAAGAAAAGACTCAAATCAATACAATCAGAGATGAAAAAGAAACGTAACAACAGACACCACAGAAATAAAATGAATCAACAGAAATTACTACAAGGACTTGTACGCCAACAAACAGGGAAATCTATCAGAAATGGATAGATTCCTGGACACATACAACCTGCCTAAATTGAACCAGGAAGACATAGAAAACCTAAACAGACCCATAACAGAGACAGAAATTGAAACAGTAATAAAGGCCCTCCCAACAAAGAAAAGCCCAGGACCAGATGGATTCACTACTGAATTCTACCAGACATTTAAAGAAAAATTAACTCCAATTCTCCTCAAACTATTCAGAGCAATCGAAAAAGAGGGAATCCTCCCAAATTCTTTCTATGAAGCCACCATCACCTTAATTCCTAAGCCAGAAAAAGATGCAGCATTGAAAGAGAATTACAGACCAAAATCCCTGATGAACATAGATGCAAAAAACCTCAATAAAATTCTCGCCAATAGAATGCAACAACACATCAGAAAGATCATCCACCCAGACCAAGTGGGATTTATCCCTGGTATGCAAGGATGGTTCAACGTCCGCAAAACAATCAACGTAATACACTACATTAACCAACTGCAGAAGAAAAACCATATGATTCTCTCAATAGACGCAGAGAAAGCATACGATAAAATACAACACCCTTTCATGAAGAAAACCCTAAACAAACTGGGTATAGAAGGAACATTCATTAATACAATCAAAGCAATTTATGAAAAACCCACGGCCAGTATCCTATTGAATGGGGAAAAGATAGAAGCATTTCCACTGAGATCTGGTACCAGACAGGGATGTCCACTCTCACCACTGCTCTTCAACATAGTTCTGGAAGTCTTAGCCAGAGCTATTAGGCAAGAAAAAGAAATTAAAGGGATACAAATCGGGAAGGAAGAACTCAAACTATCCCTCTTTGCAGACGATATGATTCTTTATTTAGGGGACCCAAAGAACTCCACTAAGATACTATTGGAACTCATAGAAGAGTTTGGCAAAGTAGCAGGATATAAAATCAATGCACAAAAATCAACAGCCTTTGTATACACAGACAATGCTGCAGCTGAGGAAGAACTTCTAAGTTCAATCCCATTCTCAATAGCTACAAAAACAATCAAATACCATGGAATAAACTTAACCAAGGACATTAAAGATCTCTGCGATGAAAATTACAAAACCTTAAAGAAAGAAATAGAAGAGGATACCAAAAAATGGAGAAATCTTCCATACTCATGGATTGGAAGAATCAACATCATCAAAATGTCCATTCTCCCAAAAGCAATTTACAGATTCAATTCGATGCAAATCAAAATACCAAAGGCATTCTTCTCAGATCTGGAACAAATGATGCTGAAATTCATATGGAGACACAGGAGACCCCGAATAGCTAAAGCAATTTTGTACAACAAAAACAAAGCCGGAGGCATCACAATACCAGATTTCAGGACATATTACAGGGCAGTAGTTATCAAAACAGCATGGTACTGGTACAGAAACAGATGGATAGACCAATGGAACAGAATAGAAACACCAGAATTCAACCCAAACATCTACAGCCAATTCATATTTGATCAAGGATCCAAAACCAATCCCTGGAGTAAGGACAGACTATTCAATAAATGGTGTTGGGAAAACTGGATTTCCACGTGCAGAATCATTAAGCAAGATCCCTACCTTTCACCTTACACAAAAATTCACTCAACATGGATTAAAGACTTAAATCTATGACCTGACACCATCAAATTATTAGAGAGCATTGGAGAAACCCTGCAAGATATAGGCACAGGCAAAGACTTCTTGGAAAATACCCCAGGAGCACAGGCAGTCAAAGCCAAAATTAAATATTGGGATTGCATCAAACTGAGAAGTTTCTGTACTGCAAAAGAAACAGTCAGGAAAGTGAATAGGAAACCGACAGAACGGGAAAAAAATATTTGCAAACTACGCAACAGATAAAGGGTTGATAACCAGAATCTACAAAGAAATCAAGAAACTCCACAACATCAAAACAACCAACCCACTTAAGAGAAGGGCCAAAGACCTCAAGATCACTAGCAATCAGAGAAATGCAAATCAAAACCACAATGAGGTTTCACCTCATCCCTGTGAGAATGGCTCACATTCAGAAATCTACCAACAATAGATGCTGGAGAGGATGTGGGGAAAAAGGGACACTAACCCACTGTTGGTGGGAATGCAAACTGGTTAAGCCACTATGGAAGTCAGTCTGGAGATTCCTCAGAAACCTGAATATAACCCTACCATTCAACCCAGCCATCCCACTCCTTGGAATTTACCCAAAGGAAATTAAATTGGCAAACAAAAAAGCAGTCTGCACATTAATGTTTATTGCAGCTCAATTCACAATAGCTAAGACCTGGAACCAACCCAAATGCCCATCAACAGTAGACTGGATAAAGAAATTATGGGACATGTACTCTATAGAATACTATACAGCAGTCAAAAAAAATGAAACCCGGTCATATGCAATAAGATGGAGGGATCTGGAAAACATCATGCTGAGTGAATTAAGCCAGTCCCAAAGAGACAAATATCATTTGTTTTCCCTGATTGGTGACAACTAACTGAGCACCAAAGTGGAAACCTGTGGAAGTGAAATGGACACTATGAGAAACAATGACTTGATCAGCTCTTGTGCTGACTGTTGATGTACAATGTAATACTTTATCCATTTTAGTATTTTTTTTGTTCTAGTACTAGTGGTCGAACTCTGTAATTAACACACAATTATTCTTAGGTATTTAAATCTTAACTGAAAAGTGATCCTGGTTAAATATAAGAATGAGAAAAAGAGAGGGAGGAGATGTACTATGACCCTGTCGGAATAAGATCGAAGTCGGTAAACCCTACAGGCTTCCATAGCCTCGGCAACTCATGACTAGAGCCTAGGGAGATTATTGACGCCATAAACAAGAGTGTTAAATTGTTAAATCAACATCAAGAGTCACTGTGTACTTACGTCCCATGTGGGATCTGTCCTTAATGGGTTGTCCAATGTGAAGTAATGATATAGCTAGTACTGAAACAGTATTTTTATACTTTGTGTTTCTGTGTGGGTGCAAACTGATGAAGTCTTTACTTAGTATATACTGAATCAATCTCCTGTATATAAAGATAATTGAAAATGAAAAAAAAAAAACCCTTGGTGTTAAATTGGAAATTACATAGAAAATTAATCAATTTTTTAAAAAAAATATCATGCAGGATCTCTGTCATTAATGTGCTATACACTGTTATTTAATGCTATAATTAGAACTCCAACAGTATTTTTTCACTTTGTGTTGCTATGTGAGGGCAAACTGTTGAAATCTTTATATATACTAAACTGATTTTCTGTATATAAAGAGAATTGAAAATGAATCTTGATGTGAATGGAAGGGGAGAGCAAGTGGGAAAAGGGAGGGTTGTGGGTTGGAGGGAAGTTATGGTGGGGGAAGCCATTGTAATCCTTAAGCTGTACTTTGGAAATTTATATTCACTAAATAAAAGATAAAAAAAAATTTTTAAAAATGACCTGAAAAATAGCACACAATGAATAGACTACAGGACATTAGTATAGGTAGTAGTTTTTAGATATGATCCAAGAAACCAAAGCAAAAAGAAAACAAAATTAAACAATTAGCATTATATAAAATGAAGAAGCTACTGTGCAGAAAAAGATACAATCAAGAGAGCGAATGGACAGCTGTAGAATGGGAGAATAGAAAAAGAAATGGACTCTGCGGCAAGATGGCGGAATAGGAAGGGAGCACATTGATAGTTCAGCAAGACACACAGGTTAATAAAAGTGGAGATACTGCAGGGTCAAGGAAGAGTAGGGGAAGAAACAGCAGAGGAAACTCTTCCGGAACTAGTGATTCACAGTGGACCTGCGTGGAGAGCGTGGGAGCCCAAGTTCGGGACACCAGCGGCAGACTCAACGCACCAGCGCTGGAACGCGAGGTGAGCCGAACCTCAATAGCCCGAGACACCAGCGGGCAAGCAGAAAGAGGAGACTAGAGGGAACGAGGCTTGAAACTCCGTAGGGAAAAGTTCACCAGGCTAACTAGAAGAGAGAGAGGAAAAAAAAAAAAAAAGTGACCGATACGGACACAAGTTTCTCTCTCTCTGCTCACCCCTCAAAGGCGAGCAAGACAAAGAGCAGGCGCCATTTTGGACATACGTCATAAGCAGGGCGACCTCAGGTCTGCACCAGCCCTGAGCCTAGCAGAAAAACCTGACTCTGGGGGGAGGGGTGAAATAACAGGAGATTAGCATCTAACTTGGCAACCCAGTGGGAGACTGCAGGAGAATTGGAGCCCACACTGAGGGCAGCACAGATTCCCTGTGTGGTCCTTGGGAAAGAGCTTCCGATCTCTGGCTCCTGTGGGTATATCATTCGCCTGCTAACTACCTCCAATTCCGTTCAGCTGTGTGGAATTACTTCCCTTTTGAATCAAAAAAAGAGAGATTTACCACACCTAACCTGGGAGTGTCATCTTTGACACACCCTCAACCCTGAGGAACCAACACAGCTCTCAGTCCACACTTATCTCAAGCCTCTAAGGCTCCACTGAAAGCAGACAGTCCACTTAATATAGAGCCATAGTGTAACAAGAAAAAACACCACAGTGAAGAAACCAAATATCTCCAACATGCCAAACAACAAACGCAAAAACCAAGCTAACAAGAAGAAGGAAGACACTATGACGCCCCGAAATGAAAAAGACACCCCAATCCAAGATTATGAAGATGAAGAGATAGAGGAAATGCAAGAAGCAGATCTCAAAAAATTGATAAGAACATTAAGAAGTTCTCAAAAACAAATTCTTGAACTACAGAAATCCTTAATGGACAAGATACAAAATCTCTCTCGTGAAAATAAAATATTAAGGAGGAATCAAAATGAAATGAAACAACTAGTAGAACATGAAACTATACAGTATATATACAGTATACAGTATATATACAGTATACAGTATATATACAGTATATATACAGTATATATACAGTATACAGTAAGTAGAAAAACCTCCCTTTCAGACCAAAGGGAAACAAAGTTTTAAAGTGAGAATATAATTTTCCTCATGGGCATTGTCTACCTTAGAAAAACTACTACAGAACATGCCTGTGACTATAGACTTGTAGTTCAGGCCACCGAAGATTAGAGATGGGACATGGGCACTCCCTTGACTTGCATTCTCTGGTCTGCTTTAACACAAACCAGGAGGAAAAGAAAGCTCGGCATCAGAAGCAATGGGTGGCAGGCCTATTAATGGCTGATCTGTACAGTGATCTGCCCTCAAGGAGACCCAACAGGCCAGTCCACTGCAGTGGCTTTCAAAGTGGTAAGCCTGGGCTTCAGCAGAAGTCAGCTTGTGAAGAGCCCTGGCAGCTCTGCCAAGAGTTGGATCACTGGAAATGGACCTGCCCTGGAGTCGAAGGATGCCCAGGTCAGAGCCACAGATCTTATTGGCTCTAAGCTGAAAAGCCCTTCACTCAGCCCAACTTCCAAAGTGACCACTGCAGCTGAGGGGATGGTCAAGTAGGGTCAGCAACATCGCAGGCAGAACTGTAAATTTCTTGTTAGAGATGCCACCTGCCTTTACCTGGCCAGCTCTCCTCCCAGGCCAGCCAAGTAATGAAAGTCAACAGAGTGCCTTCCCCTAGGAGGTTCACACCTCCCTTAGGATATACCCCATGTGAAGAGATAGATAGGTCTGGGCCTCTTAACTTACAAGGCCTAAAGCCCACCAGATTATTATCAAGCCCCTTCTATCAGGTTCTATTTGCCTCTCAATCAGAAAACTTAATTGTAGCTTAGACAGCACCTTTCTTAGCTCCTCTAATAATGACTCTGTCCTTTGTTCTAGACCCTGTCTAGCACACTTGGGCCTCATTCCTTTGTAATCATAACCTCTACTCTACCACCAATGGCTCTACTCCCAACCTATGTGTACTGATGGTCCTCTTCCCCACTTAATGCTGTATAATTGTTCAAACCTGGTAAATGCCACTCTTAGGATCATTGGTTACTATCCTCACCCTGTCTTTTATGACCTTGTCTAAATATGATCAGAGTCGGCAATCTTGGAAGGCTTCCATAGCCTTGGCAACTCATGACGACAGCCTAGGGTGGTTACTGGCACCATAAACTAGAGTGTCAATTTGTTGGGTCAACAACAGGAGCTAATGTGCACTTGCTCCTCATGTGGGATCTCTGTCCTTAATGTGCTGTACATTGTGATTTAATGCTATAACTAGTACTCAAACAGTATGTTTCACTTTGTGTTTCTATGTGGGTGCAAACTGTTGAAATCTTTATACTAAATTGATCTTCTGTATATAAAGAGAATTGAAAATGAATCTTGATGTGAATGGAAGGGGAGAGGGAGTGGGAGAGGGGAGGGTTGTGGGTGGGAGGGAAGTTATGGGAGGGGGAAGCCATTGTAATCCATAAGCTGTACACTGGAAATTTATATTCATTAAATAAAAGTTAAAAAGAAAGAAAAAAAAGAATGGGAGAATATATTTACAAATTATTCATCTCATCTATCAGGGGATTAATACCCAAAAAACATAACAGCTGAAAAGATTAAATAGCAATAAAGCAAATAATCTGAGTTTTAAAATGGGTCAATGATCTAAATAAATATTTCAAATGAATATATATAAATGGCCCCCAAGAATATAAAATGATCTAATCACCAAAAATCAGGGAAACAGAAACTGAGATCACAATGATTTATCAACTCATCCTAGTTATAAAAAGACAAAAAGTAATGCAAAGAGGACCTCTTTCTTTATGAGAATATTAGTACACCCACCATGGAAAACAGTATGAAAATTTCTCCAAAACTGCAAATGGAACTACGATATGCTCCAACTACTCCACTACTTATGATGAGGAAATATGAAGAGGAAATGAAATGAGTGTATTGAAGAGACATCTTGTTCCCATGCAGCACTATTCATGATAACCAAGACACAGAAATAATCAAGGCGTCCACTGAAAAATAGACAAAATAAATATAGTATAAACACACAATGAAATATTATTCATCCATTGGGCTGAAATTCTATCAATTGTGGTAACAAAAATAGAGTTGGGGAATATTAAGTAGTGACAAAAGTCAGATATGAAAATCCAATGCCACAGATTCTCACCTGCATGTTGAAATACTTAAAAGTAGATTCCCTAGATGTACACAGCAGAAAACTGATCACTGATGTTGGAAATAGCAAGAGTGATGAGGGAGGCCGGCGCTGTGGCTTAACAGGCTAATCCTCCACCTTGTGGCGCCGGCACACTGGGTTCTAGTCCCGGTTGGGGCGCCAGATTCTATCCCGGTTGCCCCTCTTCCAGGCCAGCTCTCTGCTATGGCCCGGGAAGGCAGTGGAGGATGGCCTGAGTGCTTGGCCCTGCACCCCATGGGAGACCAGGAGAAGCACCTGGCTCCTGGCTTCAGATCAGCGAGATGCGCCGGCTGCAGCAGCCATTGGAGGGTGAACCAATGGCAAAAAGGAAGACCTTTCTCTCTGTCTCTCTCTCTCACTATCCACTCTGCCTGTCAAAAAAAAAAAAGAGTGATGAGGGAAAGATGGAGCTTGGATAATTTGTACATGTACACAGGACGAATCAGTTCTAATGACCAACAACACAATAGAGTTCACAAGTATTTATATGGGATGCTGGCACTGCAAGTGGTGGCCCAACCGATTATGTCACAATGTTGTCCTCTCCAGATTTTATGAGTATCTAGAAAAGAGGAGTTCAGAGCTTCCCAAATTCAACAAATTGAAAATGTTTAAGGAGTTGGGAATGCAAGTTATCCTGATTTGACCATTCTGTACTGTACACTCATATGAAATTATCACGCTGTTTTACAAACACATGTATAATTACTATGTTACAATTAAAAATAAAGAAATGGACTTGCCCCAAATGGTGGAGTTAGAAATGTGCCAGGGGATTCTGATACAATCCCAGCAAGGTGGCATGTACCAATGCCATCTCACTAGTCCAAGTGATCAATTTCAGGTCACAATAGATCATAATGATAGGTCTAAGAGTCAAAGGGATCACATAAACAAGACTAGTGTCTGCTAATACTAACTGATAGAATCAAAAAGGGAGAGAAGGATCCAACATGGGAAGTGGGATACACAGCAGACTCATAGAATGGCAGATGTCCTAAACAGCACTCTGGCCTCAGAATCAGCCCTTAAGGCATTCAGATCTGGCTGAAGAGCCCATGAGAGTATTTCAGGCATGAAAAGCCAAGACACTCTGGCAAAGAAATTAAAAAAGAGGACCTAAATGAAAGATCTCTGTGAGTGAGATCCCAATAGAAAGAATGGGGCCATCAAAGAAGGAGGTACCTTTCTCTGAAGGGAGAACTTCCACTTTGACCTTATCTAAATAAGATAGAAGTCGGCGAACTCAAAAGGCTTCCATAGCCTTGGCAACTCATGACTAGAGCCTAGGGAGATTACTGACGCCATAAACAAGACTGTCAAATTGTTAAGTCAATGACAGGAGTCACTGTGTACTTACTCCTCATGTAGGATTTCTGTCCTTAATGTGTTGTCCAATGTGAATTAATGCTATAACTAGTACTGAAACAGTATTTTACACTTTATGTTCTGTGTGGGTGCAAACTGATGAAATCTTTACTTAATATATACTAAATCGATCTTCTGTACATAAAGATAATTGAAAGTGAATCTGGATGTGAATGGAACGGGAGAGGTAGCGGGAGATAGGAGGAGTTTGGGTGGGAGGGAAGTTATGGTGGGGAAAAAGCCATTGTAATCCATAAACTGTACTTTGGAAATTTATGTTTACTAAATAAAAGTTTTTTAAAATTTTTTAAAAAAGAAAAAGTATAACAAGAAAATATGTGAACCACTCAATATTATGTCAATAACCTAGAAAAGTTAAAAGTAATGGAAATAAATTGGCCAGTGCCATGGCTCAATAGGATAATCCTCCACCTGTGGTGCCGGTACCCTGGGTCCTAGTCCCGGTCGGGGCACCGGATTCTGTCCGGGTTGCTCCTCTTCCAGTCCAGCTTTCTGCTGTGGCCCGGGAGTGCAGTGGAGGATGGCCCAAGTCCTTGGGCCCTGCACCCACATGGGAGACCAGGAGAAGCACCTGGCTCCTGGCTTTGGATCAGTATGGCGCGCCTGCCACAGCGCACTGGCCACTGTGGCCCTTTGGGGGTGAACCAACAGAAAAGGAAGACCTTTCTTTCTGTCTCTCTCACTGTCCACTCTGCCTGTCAAAAAAATAAATAAATAAAAATTTTTTTAAAAAGTAATGGAAATAAATATTTGAAAATCAGGATCTATCAAATCTTGTTAAAAAAGAAATGGATAGGCAATTCCAAGATAGCTTCATAGTGAAAAAAACATACTATTTTAGATAAGGGGGAAAGAAATAGAAAAAAAAGTAGAGGAACTGCATTCCCATGGCAGAATTACAGAGAAATTTGTGGTAAAAATCTTAGAGATGGAAGAAGGATGTTGTGGAGCAGCATGGAAGGTGCAGACTGCACAGGAACAAGTGCAGATACAACACCTGACCCACACAGCCAAGAGCTGGAGGATACACCAGCTTTGGAGTGCAAGGTGAAAGCAGACTGTGGCAGCCCATACTACTGGTGATGCTGCCAGAGGGAGAGCCTTGCAGACTGCACTGTCTTTGAGTCCTACCTGGAGCCCTAACGGGGGTCAATGTACCCACCTAATCCAGCAAAAGAAAAGCACTTTTCTTTCTTCATATCCCTCCACAAAAGTGTCTGGAAACTGGTGGGGAGAAGGCATCATTTTGACAAAAGTGGCAGTTGCCATGGCTCTTGTGCTTCCATGTGATCAAGGGATTTTACCAGATGAAAAAAATCTACATTCTCCACTGACTTTGAGTATGGCTGGGAGGGTTGACAGGACTTGGCACCCATATAGGACTGTGAGGTGCCCTCATTCTCTCAACATATTACAGGCACTTAAAATGCCAAGGTGGAATACCCACAGTCAGCTGGCTCAGCGAATGTCTCTGCTATCTCTGTGGATATGATAAGTTAGCAGAACAGAGAAGATCCTGTAAATCCTGTGACTGTGGGAGCCTTGTATGTTGTGACTGTGGGAACTTGGTGACTGAACAGGGCACAGGGTATAACTGGCTCTCTGAGCCATCACTGTATCTGGCACAAGGGGCTCAGAGCTCCCTGATTGCACGAGGTGGGTCATTGGAGAGGGATCTGTGCTCAGACTGAGGACTACTCAGATCGTCTGTGCAGTTCACATGGCAGCACCAGTGTGGGTTGCACCCAGTGTGGGATAACCCCAGACATTGATGACCTAGCCAACAGAGGTGACTATACCCTCTCCCTTGTTGAAAATAAGAGTAGATCTGCAACACCAGCTAGGGTATCACACTGGATACTCGCCCCACAAGTTCATACCAAGCATCTTTTCTGACCAGAATGTAATGAAGATGAAAATTAACAACTGAAGAGTCTTTAGAAAATGTGCAAATACATGGAGATTGAACAATAGTCTATTTTATAAATAGTAGGTCATAGAAGAAATTAAAGTGGAAATAAAAAATCCTGGAAAAGAAAGATGATGACAATATCAAAATGTATGGGATACAGCTAAAGTAGTGTTGAGAGGGAAGTTTATAGCAATTGGAAATATATAAAAATATATTAAGAAATTGGAAAAACATCAAATAGATGAGTTACCAATGCATCTCAAGGACCTAGAAAAACAACAACAAACCAAACCAAAATAATAGGGGAAATAAGTAAATAATATTAGAGAATAGATAAGCAAAATGGAAACAAAAACAATACAAAATATCAGTGAAGAGTCGTTTTTTTAAAAACATAAGCAAAATTGATACACAATTGGCACAAATTATCAAAAAAAGATGACGAAGTCCCAAGTTATTAAAATCAGAGTTGAAAAAGCAGATGTAGCAATGCACACCACAGAAGAAAAAAGAATCATCAGGAATAACTACAAATGGCTATTTGCCAACAAATTGGAAAATATAGAAGAAATGAAGAGATTCCTCTTAACATACAATCTAGCAAAACTGTCATGAAGACATCCAAAATGTAGACAGACAAATAACCAAGATGGAGATCAAATCAGTAATAAATACCTTCCAAACAAAGAAAAGCAACAGATAGCTTCACTATTGAATTACTATTGAATTCTACCAGACTTTTAAAGACGAACTAATACCAATCCTTCTCAAGCTATTCAAGAATGATTGAAAGAGAGGAGATCCTCCAAAGTTACTTTGATGAGGCTATTATCAACTTAGTTCCAAACAGAAAAAGATACAAAAAAAGAAATGTAATTATACACCAATAATACTCATGAACATAGATGTGAAAAATCCTCAATCACATACTTGCTAATATAACCCAACAATATATCTGGAAAATCACCCACCAAGTGAGATTTATCCCTCCAAGGCCGGCGCCGTGGCTCAATAGGCTAATCCTCCGCCTTGCGGCGCCGGCACACCGGGTTCTAGTCCCGGTCGGGGCACCGATCCTGTCCCGGTTGCCCCTCTTCCAGGCCAGCTCTCTACTGTGGCCAGGGAGTGCAGTGGAGGATGGCCCAGGTGCTTGGGCCCTGCACCCCATGGGAGACCAGGAGAAGCACCTGGCTCCTGCCATCGGATCGGCGCGGTGCGCTGGCCGCAGCGTGCATACCGCGGCGGCCATTGGAGGGTGAACCAACGGCAAAAGGAAGACCTTTCTCTCTGTCTCTCTCTCTCACTGTCCACTCTGCCTGTCAAAAAAAAAAAAGAAAAAGATTTATCCCTCCTATGGTGGAATGTTTCAATATGCAAAATTCAATAAATATGATACATCACATTAACATATTGACCATATGATCATCTCCATAGATGCAGAGAAACTATTTAATAACATACAACATCCTTTCATGATAAAGACCTGAAGTGTAGAAGGAAAATTTCTCAATGCATTCAAGGCAATTTATGACAAATACAAGGCCAGTTTCTTTTTTTTTTTTTTGACAGGCATATTGGATAGTGAGAGAGAGAGACAGAGAGAAAGGTCTTCCTTTTTGCCGTTGGTTCACCCTCCAATGGCCGCTGCAGCCGGCGCATCTCGCTGATCCGAAGCCAGGAGCCAGGTGCTTCTCCTGGTCTCCCATGGGGTGCAGGGCCCAAGGACTTGGGCCATCCTCCACTGCCTTCCCGGGCCATAGCAGAGAGCTGGCCAAGGCCAGCTTCTTAAATGGGGGAAAGTTGGAACCATTTTCACTAAGATGCAGAACTAGACAAGAATGTCCAGTCTCACCACTGGTATTCAACATAGCCCTGAAAGTTTTAGACACAGCTTTTAGGCAAGAAAAACAAATCAAAGGGATACAAATTGGAAAGGAGGAAGTGAAACTAACCCTCTTTGCAGATGCCTTGATTCTATACATAGGGGATCCAAAAAAAACTCCACTAAAAGACTATCTGCCTTCAAAAGAGGATTCAGTAAAGTTGTAGGATATAAAATTGACACTCAAAAATCAGTAGCCTTTGTATACCCAGAAAATGGCAAGGCTGAGAAAGAAGTTCTAAGACTAATTCCATTCACAATAATGGACTTATTGTACAAGAGGCAAAGGATCAATAGCTTAGACTGCAGAGAAAGAGGGAGACAGCAGTGAGAGGTCTACATCACCTGACAATGATTTACAACTAACTTTAAAAAGACTGTAATTGCTTATAAGATCCTAACACAGGTCTTATATACTGACCTACTACTATAACTCTATGACTACTATATAACTATATAACTCTACATGACTACTACTACTAAAACTCTAGAGGTGTTTTATTGGTTATAACAATCCTGACCCTAGCTTTAGAGTTGGGAGTGACTTCTACCTCCTGAATGCACTCTTGATAAAGGAGATACTATAGTATTATATTTTCTGTGTTTAGAGGGAATATTTTTGTTCTTATCCATATTCAAGGCCAGAATAATATGTTTCTTGCACTGAGCCTTTTTAATTGTACTCAAAGTCTCCACCAGTGAGATTATAATATTAAATGATCTCTGTAGTTGATCCAAAACAGATAAAAACAGTCTCAAAAATTACTGAATTAAGACAAACCATAAAAATAAAGATGGGATATGGAGATATAAACACCTGGGTTAGTTGGGTAAAATTTTCATTATAGGCCACTAAAAAAGTGTTATGTATGTATGGCTGGACAGGCAGGGCAAACATTGTCAACTTTCCTCTTGGACAGGACTCCGATATAGTTTGAACGAGTTGTATGCCGGCTCTGTACCAAGACAAGGATGCATGGGGAAATGAGACATATGATAATTTGTCATTGCCATTTCCAGCAAGGTCCCACTCCCTGGAATTTGTTCTTTTTTTCCCCCCATATAGGCAATCTGAATTATTCTTCCTCTCTGTCCAGGAGGGAGACAGAGTTTGATCAATCTGTAGAACAGTTATCAATCTGTGCTCAGGTCTGAAATGTCTCTGGTGAGTCTACTAGAAAGGAATATTCAACCGTAAGTATAACACAGGCTGATGTCTGGTTGTTTAATGGAGGGAGAAAACTTTATGACTGGTTGCCATTAAGTTGGACACGGATTCATGCTGTGGTGCAACTGCTGATCCCTTTCACCTCAGGGTTTCAAAATATATCCTATACTGGTGAGGACCATCATCAATCACAGAGGTCACCAATAACAGGATCTTTTGACCAGCATGTATACTTAGACTCAACAGGAGTCCTTAGAGGATTCCCTAATGAATTCAAGGCTCAAACCAAATAGTAATGGTTTTTGAGTCTTCTGTCTTCTGTTGGGTAACCATTGATAGAAAATGTTGATTGGATTAATTATATTTACTATAATCAACAAAAATTTATGAATTATATCTTTGATGCCCTCAAAGGAGTAGTCATTAGTTTCACCAGCAGGACGACTTGGGAAAACAGAAAGATTCTAGACATGATATTGGCAGAAAAAAAAAATGATGTTTGTGTAAAGATTGGAGGACAGTATTTTTTTTTTATTCCTAATAATACTATACCTGGTGGATACTTTCCTAGAGCCTTACTAGGCCTGAAGGCCCTATCAAATGAATTAGCTGAAAATTCAGGAATTAATGATTCCTTTATAGGATGGCCGGAGGACTGATTTGGAAAATGGAGTAGAATGGCAGCCTCAATTCTAATCTCTCTCACCACTGTGGCAGGGTTCCTAACGACTGTGGGATTTTGTATTTTCCCTGTGTAAGAGGACTTGCCCAAAGACCAACAGAAGTGGCAATTAATAAACAAATTCCATTAACATACAAATGGATGAAGATTATGAAGAATAGCATAAAAAACTCTTAAGCCAGTTTAATGTCAGAGTATAAAATAAAAATAACACCGAACAGTATGAAGAAAAAAAGGAGAGATTTGCAAGAAATTGCCATGATGTATTTTTATAAAAGTATTAGCTTAGCTTAGTGGGGCCATGATAAGAAGCCTCATTAGCAAGTAGGATAGAGTTGAAAAACCCCAAAGTATGTCAACCACTGAGTTTGCTTTGCAGACCATGCACCACTTCTAATCTTTATAATCTTCAGCAATTCTGAAACCTGTACTGTCACAATACCTGGCTACCCATTACACAGTGCTCTCCAGTCTCTGTTCCTGGAATTATGGAAACCCTGCCATTATCACAATGTAACTCTCCCTCCCTTATCTTAAATCTGCCCAATAACACTCAACCCCACTTCCCAAACTTTGAGGCACCATGTGAAGTTTAGATTGTACTTCCCAAGTTGCTCAACCAATGAGGAGCTAATTGAAAGGACCTCTGTGTGGTAGGGTTAAAAGGAGTTGAGTTTCTGAGTGAGGTGCCTGCTGCCAACTGCTGGTCACCATTCCTGAAATTGCAGGGCAAACAACGCTTCACTTTCTGCTTCTTTCATTTTTCTGAGTCCATCCTTTCATGGGTAGGTTGTCTTTGGTTGACTTATTTCCCCCCAAAATTCAGAATCTTCCATATTTAAAATAACCAATAACCTTAATTGCATCTGAAAACTTAGCTCCTCCATGCCATCTACTGTAACATTTACAAGTTCCAGGAATTGAAACATGGGCATCTTTGGGAAGTCCTTAATGTGCACACCACATGGTCTAACCACTGGTAAAAATGACAAGATTCAACAATAACTTGTGTACAAGAAACTCATTTTAAATATAAACAAAAAC
Source organism: Lepus oiostolus (assembly GCA_036325905.1). Taxonomy (NCBI): domain Eukaryota; kingdom Metazoa; phylum Chordata; class Mammalia; order Lagomorpha; family Leporidae; genus Lepus; species Lepus oiostolus. The sequence goes on from CM070808.1 coordinate 130,210,444, forward strand.
TTATTGAAAGTAAAAGAAGAAAGTTTCTTGGGATTTTCCACAAAGATAATATGTCATCTGCAACTAAACAATTTTATTTCTTCCTTTTAGATTTGTATGTCTTATATATATTTTAACTTGTGTTATCACACTGGTTGGGATTGTCGGAAAGCTCCATGTTAACTGATGAGGAAAGATATCAATTCCCTTTTTGTCCCTTAGGAGAAAAGCACTGTTAAGCCACTATTAACTATAGACTTTTTAAAAAAGATACATACATGCACTTTGTCAAATTGAAGAAGTTCGTTTTTTCTATTTCTCTATGTGAATTTTCCTGTGAAAAAAATTTCTGTGAAAAAATTAATAGTGAATGAATATCAGATCTTTTTTTTGTTTCTGCATCAGTTTATGTGATCATGTTATTTTTCAACATTAGCCGGTTACTAGGATTGACTTTTGAATGAATATTAACCAAGCATCATTTTCCTGAGCCAGGGACCCCTCCCTAAACAACAGAAAATGAATATTTAAGCTGTAAAGGGATGGTGGCTATGGACAGATATGGTAGGTACATTCCAGTAGGGGCTTTCAAAAAATAAGGGGGCAAAGGAGACTTTCCAAGAAAAACCACCTCACAATTTACAGTTTTAGTATATGCATGTGTAGCCTTATAACAATTATGTAAGCAGTGCTATAGCTCTAAAATATCCAACCAAAATATGTATAACCAAATATGTAAAGGGAAATTTACAGTTGTTTGTGCCAGGGTATATAAGACAATGGCCTGTTTTGTTCAGGGCCCAGATTTTGGATACAAATCCTCTGGGACTGCAGGCATATAATAAAGGCTGCTTCCTGCTGAAAGCTCTGGTGTCCCGCCTCTCTGACTCAAGATTCCTGCTACATGTAAGGGGCCTCTAGTCCAGGATTCAGAGACAGTGTTTTCACTTCCTTTGTCACTAGGGTACAAACCCCTGGGACACCCAGAGAGACACCCTGCCCCCATGCACTAGCAGACTGGCTGATCCCTATGGGACTAGCCTTCCCGATAAGCCACGGCAAAGACTCTGGGAGAACAAAAGAACCCAGTGAAGCACCAGAAGTGCCCAGTGAGGTGCAGAAACCAGTGAAGGGAGCCACCAACCAAAAGACTACTAAGACTAGTTGGAACCTGGGTTTACAAAGTGGAAGAATATAAAAGGCAGAAGGGAAGCTTGACCACCTCCCAGAACTGCCATGTAGTCTCACAAGATTAGAGGGAGTACCAAGGTGGGAAGGCTCTGCTGAGATGAAAGTTGCAATTCTTAGGAATTAGGGTGGTGGGTTAGAAATGTTGCTTGTGTAATAAAAACTTTTTGAAAAGAAATAATAGATGTTATGCATATGTTATATGTATGTACATGTTGTATGTTTATGGGGAAAAATTTTGTTCAGAGCTCTGTTTTAATTGGTGTACAGATAAAATAACATGCACACACACATATAGAGTGTTAAATTAACTGAAAATATTTTTTTGTTCACATAGAAATGGGTTGCTTTAATCTTTCTTAAAAAAAGTCAAATGACCTTAAAAATGCTGACCAGATCCTAAAATAGCTCATTTCATCTGGGGAGCCAGAGAAGGGTCTCCCATCTTGCACAACACTGTGTCTTCTACTACCTACCACAGCCCGGCGATTAAATATTTCCAGTCTCTATCAGTATTTCAGATTAATTCCCCAACCCTTATGAAAGGGATAACTACCCTTTTTTCTGTAATAATGCATGGTCATATATAAAAGACCAAACAGCACAACAACAACAAAAAAATAAAAGCTTAACTGTGTTACGGTTTTGTAGTTAGATTTTTTAAAAGCCCCCCTTTTGAACTAAACAATAAAAGAGAAAGATAAAAAGTTTTACTAATGACTTCAAAATGTATAGACTGTTGGGTATGGTGATCATCATCTTTTGATCTTACCTAAAAGGACATACCTCTCCTCATGGACATTGTCTTATCTTCATGGGGGAAAAAAATTATGCCTGTGACTACAGATTTCTAGGTCAGGACTCTAAAGATCAGGGATGGGACTGAACACCCCCTTTGCTGATGTCCTAAAGCCTGCCTCTATAGTCTACTTTAAAGAGACCCAGTAAGAAAAGGAGCCAGCTTGGCAACAGGAACAATAGAGGGATGGCTGGCTGATCAACTAATAATAGCTTTACACATTGATCTGCCATCAAGGAAACCCACCAAAGCCAATCTAGGCCAAATGGCATAGGTTTTCTTTTTTTCTTTTCTTATTTATTTTTAAATTTATTTTATTTTTTATTAGAAAGCTTTTATTTAATAAATATAAATTTCCAAAATACAACTTTTGGGCTGGCGCCGTGTCAATAGGCTAATCCTCCGCCTGCGGCACCTGCACATCAGGTTCTAGTCCCGGTCAGGATGCCGGATTCTGTTCTGGTCACTCCTCTTCCTGTCTAGCTCTCTGCTGTGGCCCGGGAGTGCAGTGGAGGATGGCCCAAGTGCTTGGGCCCTGCACCCGCATGGGAGACCAGGAGAAGCACCTGGCTCCTGGCTTCAGATCAGCATGGTGTGCTGGCCGCAGCGGCCATTGAGGGGTGAACCAACGGAAAAGGAAGACCTTTGTCTCTCTCTCTTACTGTCCACTCAAAAATAAATAAATAAATAAAAATAAAACAAAGTACAACTTTTGGATTATAGTGGTTCTTCCCCCCATAACCACCCTCTCACCCGCAAACCATCCCATCTCCTACTCCCTCTCCCATCCCATTCTTCATTAAGATTCATTTTTAATTATCTTTATATACAGAAGATTAACTTAGTATATATTAAGTAAAGATTTCAATGGACTGCACCCACACAGACACAAAAAGTACAAAGTACTGTTTTAATACTAGTTTTACTGTTAATTTTCTCATAGTATAACACATTAAGGACAGAGATCCTACATGGGATGTAAGTGCAAAGTGACTCCTACTATTGATTTAAAATTGGCACTCTTATTATGGCATAGGTTTTCAATATGGAAAACCAGGGTTTTGGGCAAACAGCAGTCATAACAAAAGCCAATCTCTAAAGAGTCCTATAAGCTCTGCCAAGAGCTAAGCCACTAAAAACAAAATGGTCCCAGGGTTGAATAACTCCAGGGTAAGGACTGCACACCCTGTTGCCCCCCCCCCCCCAAGGCTGAAAAGGTCCTTCAAACTTCCCAGCTTCCAAAGTAACCACTGCTATTGAGGGGATGGTCTAGAGCCAATAATGTTAAAGACAGGACTGTAAATTTCCTTTTAAAAATGCTGCTTATTCGTCGCTAACCTTTTCTCAGGCCAACTCTCTTCCTAGGCCAAGTCAGGTGATGAGAGCCAAAAAGGGGTCTCTTGCTTACACTACATTTCTGCTATTGCTGCTATAATATATGGTCAATGTTCTCACAAAAACAAAGGCCTAGATTGTAAACTATCACAGCACTCATATCTGTTCCTAGGCTTTCATTGTTATTTCTAAATTTCAAGGTACCTTGCTGCCTGATAGCCTCTGAAACTTTGGGTCTGTTTAATGCCAACAACTCAAAGTTAGAGTTCCTTATCTGTGGAGATACAAAAGGAGCTGTATTCATTAGGTCTCTGCACAGCAATTGTTGAAAAGGGAACCAGAGGTGGTCTCCTGGATCCACAAAGTAAATATGGCATCAAAAGGTGACTGGGAGTACATCTCTGATCCAATGACACCATACAATTCATTCATTCATTTATTTATTCATTTTGACAGGCAGAGTTAGACAGTGAGAGAGAGAGACAGAGAGAGAGAGAGACAGAGAAAAAGGTCTTCCTTTTTCCATTGGTTCACCCCCCAAGTGGCCCCTAAAGCTGGCGCTGCACTGATCCGAAGCCAGGAGCCAGGCGCCTCCTGGTCTCCCATGCGGGTGCAGGGCCCAAGGACCTGGGCCAGCCTCCACTGCACTCCCAGGCCACAGCAGAGAGCTGGACTGGAAGACGAGCAACCAGGACAGAACTGGTACCCCAACCGGGACTAAAACCCGCAGGTGGAGGATTAGCCTATTGAGCCGCAGCGCTGGCCAACACCATACAATTCAATAATCTAAAATAAACAAGCCGAGTCTCAAGCGATCCCTGGAAGACAACAGCTGTGCTTTAGTCATTCTGAAAGCTGACTAATCTATGCACTGCAGATGCTTGATGAATTAACTGCCTAACAAAATAAGTACATTGTTCTTATCCTCTAATAATTACAATACGTTATAGTCAACTGTAAAACAGAATGTTTACAAACTGTTTTTGTGAAAAAAAAAATAAAACCGATTTACTAAAACTGCTTCAGCTGACTGGACTCAGGGCTTCACCTCTTTTGGATAGTGTGAATAACTCTTATAAAGTGGTATAAAGTCAAGGTCATGAAAAATAAAATAGGGGGCAGCGTTGTGGTGTAGCGGTAAAGCTGCCACCTGTAGTGCTGGTGTCTCATGTGGGCACAGGTTCAAGTCTTGGCTGCTCCACTTCTGATCCAGCTCTCTGCTATGGTCTGGGAAAGCAGGAGAAGATGGCCAAAGTGCTTGGGCCCCTGCACCCATGTGGAAGACCCGAGGAAACTCTCAGCTCCTGGCTTTGTATGGACGCAGCTCCGGCCATTGCGGCCATTTGAAGAGTGAACAAGTGAATAGAGGACCTCTCTCTCTCTCTTTCTCTTTCTCTTTCTCTCTCTCTCTCTCTCTCTCTCTCTCTCTCTCTCTCTCTCTCTCTCTCCTCTCTGCCTCTCTGTAACTCTGCCTTTCAAATAAACAAGTAATTTTTAAAAATATATAAACCTTTAAACCAAGGTGACTCTCTTTGATCCTGAGAGAGTCTGTGCATCAAAGGGGTTAAAGCAGCAAGGATGTCTCCAAAAACTAAAGAACACAAATAATTAAGCTATAAAGGAGAACCAGCTAAGGGCAGATATGGTGCAGGATTTCCAGCAGGGGCTTTCTGAGAACAAGGGGGCAAAAGGATCTTTCCAAGAAAAGCCACTTCCCAACCTAAGCAGTGTTAGTTACACATGTGAAACCTTGCAAAATTATGTAAGCAGTGCTATAGCTCTAAAATACCCAAAATATGTACAATCAAATATATAAAGAGAAACTTAAAGTCACTTGTGCAAGGGTATATAAGACAATGCACTGTTATATTCAGGGCCCCAAGATTCTGGATAAAAACCCCCTGGGACTGCAGGTATCAAATGAAGTCTGCTTCCTGATAAAAGCCTTGGTGTCCCACCTCTCTGTCCAAGATCACCACTGCATCCCTAGGATAAATCCTAGTAGGTATAACGCAGTAAAGAAAAAAGCAGCAGAATATAAATCATCAGAATCAATCTGAATGTGAGGCAGAGGGGCGTGTCTGCTAAATGGGAAAGTGGAGAATTCTGGGAAGCTGCCCCGCCTCAGAAGCATGGAAAATCTACAGAAAGGGTCAGAATCAACTCCAGAACTCCGGGAAAAGTCACAGGATCACAGCCCCTGACAATTGCTTAATCAGAGACAACAATCACGAAGCAAAACCCAGGGCATGGACAGATCTCTGCCACGCTGACCTCCTCCGGGGCCCCAAGCCCTCCCCAGCGCAGGGGCCTCCTGGCGGCTCTCCTGCCCTGGCCAGGAGGTGGGCGCAGGTTCCCTGGGGACAGCGCGTGCCTGGTCCCCAGAGCGCCCAGTTCCTGTGTTTTTCCCCTGGGGGCTGACACAAAGGACTCACCTGTGGTCGTCCTCACTCCTCGGGGTCTCTGGTGGAGCAGGGGCTGCACAGCAGCTTCTCCTCAGACTCCCAGAGGCGCGGCGCGCGGGCGGGTGGGCGCGCGTCCAACGGTCTCCGCGTAGCCGCGGCGGCGGCGGCTCCCCCTGGTGGCGGCAGCAGGAAGCGGACGCGACTGACCGGAGAGCTGCAGCGCAGGAAGCTGGCGGCTTCCACACCCGGGCCCCGGGCTGCGAGGAGCGGCGAGCGCCTCCCACTCTGCTTTGGATCGGCCATCGGCTCCGGACCGACCGGCGTCACCGTCTTCCTGTGCCTCCAGCTCCCGGAGCTGTACTCACCCTGGTTCCCATTTCACAGCAAGGTGGTGATGGCTGCCTCTAAGATCCAGTCAAGGCCGACCAGACTCGGAGCGTCTGGATCGCTAGGGCTGCAAGAAGCAGGAGGAGCTGCCCGAGCTTCTGCAGGGAGCGGAGGACCACAGGCTGCTGGTAAGAAGACCCAGACCCACGGCGCGCCCAGGGGAGCCTGGTGGTACTGCTGGGGAGTGTAGGAGGGTAACGGGGGCTTCTGGGTATATTTGAGATCCTAGGCCGAAGAACAATCGTGTCGGTTTTTGTTGTCACAGTCACGGGAAGAGTGAAAGATGGGCTAGCCTCTGTCTAAATAGGAAGCAGGAGGACGTGATTCCATCTCAGATGTGTCCTGCAATAAATCTGCACAGGCAGAGTCGCTGGAAAAAAAATAACCTGGGTAGGTTCCCAGCAATGGGGATTCCAAGGCCACTTCCTCGTTTGTAACTGCTGCCCACACCTCTGGTGGCTGCCTCCTAGGAAGCAGAATCCTGACAGCCACGCCATGTGATCTCATCCGGAGAGGCTTTTATCTTCCTTGTCAATCACCTGAATGAAACTTGAAAACTCTGCATTTGTCATGTAATTTTGTCAGTCTACTTGTAGGTTTATTAGACAATTTAAAATTATGGTAAAAAAGAATATAAAATAATTTAGTAAGTCAAAGTCATGTCGAATTTATGTTCGATGTCTTATCTGTTTCCCCTCCCCTTATGTCATTTCTTTACAACAATATTCTTTTTATTTCTATGCATTTATTTCCCATTTAGCATCAGTCTGATTTATCAAATTAAAATACTTGTGGATGTATTTTCCCATAAATTGTTTTGTCATTCACAGCATTAATGTATTCCATAAATCCTGTGGTGATAATGAATCAAATATGTTCTTGGTATTGAAGAAATCCATCCATTTTTAATATTGTTTCCTAGGACAGCATTGTTTTGTATATTGCAGATTTTAGTTATTTCAGTATGACACAATTAACTATTTTGCCATAACAATTTGTTATGTTCAGGAACTTGTCACCTCATTTGAATCCTCAGATCTAGGTACTGTTCCCAGCTTCCCATTGTGAATGTTTCACTATTATTCAATAGTCATTTCAGATGAAGTGTAACTCCACAGTGTTGGTGATTTTAGGAAAATAATTAATAAATACATATTAAGAAAATTGTATTTGTAAAATTCAATTTAGGATGCTCTGTTAGCAAATTAATTTATTCATAATCTCTCTTCGAACAGAATAATTTAGAATAATATAATTCTTATTATAAATTGATCGTAATATGTATTTTTCATTTTTAGGTGACTTTTTCAATTAGCTTCCACGTTTTCACTAACTGTGAGCTGTGGAGTTTATCTTCCATGCCAGGCAGTGATGACTACCCCTTAGTAGAGTCAGATGGCCTTCGTGCTGCTCAGCTATTATAGGCTTAAAAGTGTTAGGGCACCTTAGAAGGTCTCATCTTTTCTAGCTTGTCAGTAGGGCCTGTTTGTCACATGATTAACTTTTGAGCCGCTGGACGATTTTGACTGAGCATTATTTCATCTCATACCCACTTCATATCTGCTTTGAAACATACTTGTACTTTATCTAAAACTCTTGTACCTCTTCAAATAATTCAGAAATGAGGAGGGAGGGAAAACTTTTGACTAAGATGTAGGGCGAAGGAGAGTAAAAACTATCTCATATGTAGAATTTAGCCTTATGTAATTATTGTCTCTGGTTATTGTACAGTAGAAAAGAAAGGAAGTTAAAGCATTTATTATAGGAGTAGGTGAAGGAACAGGTGTTTGGCCTCGTGGATGCTTGGAATGGCTCATAGTCGTATCAGAATGCTTGGGTTCAAGTCTCACCTGTGCTTCCTATAATAGCTTCCTTTTAGTCCACACCCTGGGATGTAGCAGATGTCTCAAGTGCTTGGGTACCTGCCACCCACATGGGAAATCTGCATGATGTTTGGGGCTCCTGAGTCAGTGTGGCCCAAACTGTGCTGTCTTTGGCATTTGAACAAATGAGAGATCTCTGCCTGCATGTCTCTGTTTTTCTCTCTTGTCATTAAGGATTTCTGTAGTTCAAGAATTTGTTTTTGAGAACTTCTTAATGTTCTTATCAATTTTTTGAGATCCACTTCTTGCATTTCCTCTATCTCTTCATCTTCATAATCTTGGATTGGGGTGTCTTGTTCATTTGGGGGCATCATAGTGTCTTCCTTGCTCTTGTTACCTCGGTTTCTACGTTTGTTGTTTGGCATGTTGGAGATAATTTATGGTTTTTTTTTTTTGGCTCTGGTGTTTTTTTCTCGTTATACTATGCCTCTAAGTGGGCTGTCTGCTTTGATGGATCCTTAGAGGCTGTGATGGGTGTGGCCAGAGAGCTCTGCTTGATTCTTCAGGTTTAAGGCTGTGCAAAAAGCGACTCACCCAGATTGTTCTCTCCCTTGCTCCTTGCTGGATCACTCTCTCTCTCTCTCTCTCTCTCTCTCTCTCTCTCTCTCTCTTTTTGACTCAGTTGGGAAGTAATTCGGCACAGGTTAGTGGAATTGAGGGTAGTTGAAATCTGGCCTCTGTGAGTATTCGTTTGATCTACCCCTGGGACCACACAAAGAGTTTATGCAGCCCTCAATGTGTTCTCAAGTTTCACCAAAATTCCAAAGTTACTGAGTTTGTGTACTCATTGGCGGCGCTTTACATATGTAAAATGGCGCCTGCTCTTTGTTTTGCTCGTGGGTGAGGAGAGAGGTTTCTGCCTTTCCTCCCCCAATGTCTCAGGTTTCTGACGTCTTTGTCTTACCTTCCGTTCGTTCCCATGCTGGTGAGATTCTGCGGCTTGGCTCCCGCGGTTGGGTTTCCACACAGTGGGCTCCCTGTAGGTCCTCTGTGTCACATCCACTAGATCCGGAAGCGTTTCCTCTGTAGTTTTTTTCTTGAGTCTTTTCCTGAGGCTACAGTAATTCCACTTTTATGAAACTTTATTTTCCTAAACTACGGCGCACGTCCTCACTATCCGCCATCTTGGCTCTGCCCCCCTCTGTTTTTCTCATTGTCACACTTTCTCTGCCTCTGTGCCTCTCACATAAACACATAAATAAAAATTTTAAAAATATATTTTCTAGAAATTGTTGCTTCTAAAAATATAATTGCTGCTAAAATTTGAGTGCTGTTACACCTAAGGGAAATTTGTTCCCTTTTAAAGATGAGATTGTGTGTCTTTAATGCAGGTGATGATGAACAATAATTGAAAAACTAAAACATGTCAAACAAATGAGGAAGTTAGAAAAAAATTAATAGTACTTTATTTTAAATTTATGTAGTGTGAACATACTCATCTAAAAATGTTATTTATCTTATATAAACTTTTCTTGTACAGAGATTATATATTATTCTCTCCTACTAATCTTGGGTTTTGTTTATTGTTTTTCTAGGTATTTCAGGGCATGGAAATGTCATTCATTTGGTGCCTTTCCAATTTCTTCATGTAGGCACCAACTGCTGTAAACTTCCCTCTTAACACTACTTTTGGAATATCCCATAAGTTTTGATGTGCTGTATTGTCATCTTCATTCACTTCCAGAAATTTTTTCATTTCTCTTTTGATATTTCAATGGCACACTGTTCATTCCAGAAAATGTTCTTCAGTCTCCATATGCTTGCATATGTTCTAGAGATTCTTGAGTTGTTGATTTCAGTATCATTCCATTGTGGTCAGAGAAGATCCATGGTATGATTTTGATTTTTTGACTTTGCTGAGACTTTCTTTATGGCCTAGCATGTAGTCTGTCCTAGAGAAAGTCTCAGGCACTGTTGAGAGCAATGTGTATTCTGCAACTGTGGGATTAAAAGTTCTGTTGATATTCATTAGGCACATTTGGTCTATTGTGTTGATTAGCTCTGTTGTTTGTTGATTTTCTGTCTGATTAATCTGTACATTGCTGAAATTGGGGCACTGACATTCCCCATTACTATTGTATAGAATCTATCTCTCTCTATAAGGTTCATTAACATTTCTTTTAAATAGCCAAATGCCTTATAGTTGGGTGCATATAGGTTTATTGTAGTCCCATCTTCCTGTTGAATTGATCCCCTCTTTGTCTCTTTTAACATTTTTATGTGTTAAAGCCTATTTTGTCTGATATTAGGATGGCTGCATGGCTCTTTTTTGCTTTTTGTTAGTATGGAATATCTTTTTTCATCCCTTCGCTTTTAGTCTTGAGGGATCTTTATTGGTGAGATGTGTTTCTTGTAGGCGGCAAATATATGGGTTTTGCTTTTTAATCCATTTAGCGAGTCTGTATCTTCAACAGCTGTGAGTGCAATTGTAGATCCTCTGAAAGTAATTTGATGTTCCTCTTGTGCATATTTAAGAATCTCTTCATTATGTTTTACTGTAGAAAGTTTGACTACAATGTGTTGTGGTGAAGGTCCTTTCTGGTCATATCTATTAAGAGTTCTATGCACTTCCTCTACTTGGACATCCCTTTCTTTCTCCAAATTTGGGAAGTTTTCTGTAATTATTTCATGAACTATGCTTTCTAATCCATTAGCTCTTTCTACACCTTCATGAACTTCTACAACTCTGCTGGCTTGTTTGGTGGTATACCATAGATTTCCATTACTGATTTTAATTTTTTCTAATTTCTTCTTTTTTGTTGGTGTGACTGAAAATTTTTCAATATTGGCATAATCAATATAATGAAAATGCCCATACTACTGAAAGGATTTTTCTGTTTCAATGTGACCCCAATTGAAATGCCAAGGACACTCTTCTCAGATCTAGAAAAAATGCTTACATTTATATGGAAATAAAAAAGATCCAGAATAGATAAAGCAATATTATGCAACAGAAACATAGCCAGAGGCATTACAGTACCAGATAGCAAGACACACTGCAGGGCAGTTATAATCAGAACAGCCTGGTACTGGCATAATAACAGACCTGTAGACCAACGGAACAGAAGAGAAACTCCAGAAATCAATCCATGCATCTACAACCAACTCATCTTTCACAAAGGAGCTAAAATCAACCCCTTAGGTGAGGACAACCTCTTTTTTATTTATTTGACTGGTAGAGTTACAGACAGTGAGAGAGAGAGACAGAGAGAAAGGTCTTCCTTCTGTTGGTTCACCCTCTAAATGGCCGCTGTGGCTGACACTCTGCTGATCCAAAGCCAGGAGCCAGGTGCTTCTTCCTGGTCTCCCAGGCGGGTGCAGAGGCCCAAGAACTTGGGCCATCCTCTATTACCCTCCCAGGCCACAGCAGAGAGCTGGACTAGAAGAGGAGCAACCAAGACTACAACCCGGCGCCCATATAAGGATGCCGGCGCCACAGGCGGAGGATTAACCAAGTGAGCCACGGCACCAGCCTCGAGGACAACCTCTTTAACAAATGGTTCTGGGAAAACTGGCTATCCATATGCAGAAGAATGAAACTAGACCCCTACTTTACACCTTACATAAAAATCCACTCAAAATGGATCAAAGACCTAAATCTGTGACTCAATAACATCAAATCACTAGAGAACATTATTAGGACTCTGCAATGCATTGACATAGGCAAAGACTTCTTAGAAAAGACCCCAAAAGCACAGACAATCAAACCCAAAATTGACAAATGGGATTATAAGGTGAGAAGCTTCTGTACTGCAAAAGAAACACTCAGCAAATTAAAGAGGCAGCTGACAGAATGGGAGAAAATATTTGCAAACTATGCAGCTGATAAAGGATTACTATCCAGAATCCATAAAGAGCTCAAGAAATTCAGCAACTAAACAAACAAACCAGTTAAGAAATGGACAAAGGACTTAAACAGGCATTTTTCAAGAGAAGAAATTAAAACTGCCAACAGACAGTTGAAAAAATGTTCCATATCATGAGCAATCAGTGTAATGCAAATCAAAACCACAATGAGGTTTTACCTCACCCCAGTTAGAATGGCTTTTTTACAGAAATCAACAAACAACAAATGATGGCGAGGGTGTAGGGAAAAAAGGTACCATAATCCAGTGTTGGTGGGAACTCAAACTCATGTATCCACTGTGGAAGACAGGTTGTAGAAATCTAAGAAACCTGAATATAGATCTAACACATGACCCAGCCATCCCACTACTGGGAATTTACCCAAATGAAAATAAATCAGTAAATGAAAGAGTGATCTGTACCCCCATGTTTATTGCAGCTCAATTCACAATAGCTAAGATATGGAATCAACCCATATGTCCATCAACTGAAGACTGGATAAAGAAATTATGGTATCTCTACACTATGGAATACTATACAGTGGAAAAAATGGCATTCTGTCTTTTGCAATAAAATGGATGCACCTGGAAACCATTATACTTAGTGAAATGAGCCAGCCCCCAAGAGACAAATACTGTATGGTCTCCCTGAACTGTGGTATTGCAGTGAAGAAGCTTTCCTGAATAGTAATTTTTTTTGTAAACAGGTGACATTTTCAAAAAACTCATTTGCCATCAAATTTTCTGTTATTCATATTTGTTTGAAGCAGCCAGTCTCAAGACTGAAATGGTTTTTATACACACTGCATTGCTTTTCATGGCCTCATTTGAGAAACTGGTGCATTTTGATGTTGAATTCTGTATATGCTAATAAAAAAGAAAAATAACTCAAAGTTAAAGAAAAGAAATAATAAAACTAGACAATAAATCAGCCACGGATCCCACATTGGATGGATCAAGACATACATTCAGGAAAACCTTTCTCAGTGCAGTGGGAAGTAAAGAGCAAAGTGGGATATGGATTCAGGGCCTTTGGGTCGTTTTTAGGTTTCTATTATATAAAATTTCTTCGGTTGGATTCTTAGTACTCTGTGGTGATCCAGCACATAAGTTCAGAGTGTGAGGAAGGTGGATGTGTTTGTTTCCTCAGTGGTGTTTACTAACTCCATAAAAGCCTACCTAGCACAAATAGATCACTGGAGGAGTGAATGAATTATCTTCCCGAAGTGGAGGATCTGATAATCATGTGTATATGCTGAATTAATGTGATATCAGTGCACTCAACTTTGTAATTTTTGTCCATGACAAGCCTAGAAAAGTTAGAGAGTTGGATTTTTCAAGGCAGGGAAGAGGAAAAGAGATTGAGGGAGACTACTGATTGGAGTAGAACTATATAGGTTTGTGGTTAAAGGTGGAACATGGTGTACTCCTTCAGGAGTGAGGATATTAACTCAAAAGGTTGCTGAGTGGACACAAAGAAAGCAGTGATTTTCAAATCTGTAGTTGCATGAAGCATTGTCATAGCTGGGCATAGGCTAGAAGGATAAAGGTTTGAATATTAGACTGCATTTGTTAAGAACGCAGAGGTGTTCGTGATAAATTCTTGGGTTTGGCAGTAACTGAACTCAGAGAGAGGTAAAGAACTCTAAAACAAGATATGATAGACAGAGACATTATAGGATCTTCTACACGTGTGGAAATGGGATTCTCCAACTGATTCTCCCCACTTTATGCTCCATACCCAAGAGCCATCACACCTCTTTCCCCTACCTGGCCTCCACAGGATGTGCATTCTTTCCACAACTTCAAGCTTCAGTCAGTGACATCACTCTGGACAGAAAGGCAGAGATGGTGCAGTTGGAGAGAAAGAAAGAAAATTGTCATAGACGATATGTTTTTGTTTCCTTTTAATTTTTCATGGAGTATTTCCTCACATTCTGGATGCATTACTCCCATCATTCTCTGGATAACTTATGCCACTCTCAATTTCTGTCCAGGTGCAAATAGTTTTCCTGAAAATCTTATTACAGATGGTAAAAAAAAATTCTACATTTTGGGCTATGGTGTTTGGGAAGGAATGGGGAGGTTACTCAACTGAGGATGACTAACTGGAATGGTGAATTTGAGGGACCAGTGGGAGACACAACCATTTTCAGCTGCACATAATGGTGGAAGAGAGAGTCATGAATTTGACAGACAAAAAATAAGTCTACTCCTGAATATGGAAGCCAGAAATGCATAGACTATGATGCCTGGTAGCATCAGTTGAGCTGCCCCATTATTTTTGCTGCCTGAGACCAGTATTTCTCCCTGAACCTGAAGCAAATAATTGTGTTTTTTTTTGTTTGTTTGTTTATATCCAAATCACTCCCTGCAATAAAAGGTGCTTCTACATTTCTGGCCCCCTCTTCAGTGTTCTCCAGCTAAGAATATAGAATTACCTTGTCCTCAGTGTTATCCTTGAAGAAAAGGAGATAAGTGTGTCAAAACATTATAAGGATAAAGTAGGATAATAAGCATAAAAAGATTTGTTTCAAAAATAATAATTTAGTTTAATTTTAATTAATTCACTATTCTAAGCTAAATTGGGCTTATTGTCCCTATTTCAAAAGGTAAAATTATATCCAACAGTAGTTCTTCCTAGCATTCTTTTGCCTAGATAGCTTGGTATTCACTGTCAGACAAAGATATCAAAGCTGTACATAATTGCAGTATAGCTAAGGTGTCACTGGGGCTTGAAGTCAGGTCATTCTTGAAAGCATTAGTTCTCTCCTTATGAAATCCTGATGCCTCTAAGATGACTTCCACCCAAGAGCCAACCATTCAAGGAACCGTCTTTACATTCTGTTCTCAAGTCTTTGCAGCACTTCAGCCATTACTCCTATCATTCTCTTCAACCCAGCACATGTTTTCCTCATAAGAACACACAGAGAGATCCCCCTCCCATTGAGAATGTGGATATCACTGTCTAATAGGTGCATTGAAGCTTACATTTTTGGGTCAGGAAACTTGGAAAACATTATTAACACCTGAGCCAAATAGTGCAGAATATCCTGGAAGACAAAAGTGGAAAACCAAGTCTGGTTCCCTTCTAGTCCTTCCTAGCAGTGAGCAGGAACAGTAATCATGGGCTGGAGTTTTGTAGTGGTGTATCCTGCCATCTGGGATACCAGATTCCCATATCAGAGTGCTGGTTCAAGTCTTGGCTGCTCTTGTATTTTTTTTAAAGATTTTATTTATTTATTTGAGTGGCAGAGAAACAGTGAGGAGAGACAGAGAAAAGGGTCTTCATTCCCCAAATAGCCATAAAGGCTGGAGCTGTGCTGATCCAAAGCCTGGAGCCAAGAGCTTCCTCTGGGTCTCCCATGCAAGCGTAGGGACCCAAGGACTTGGGCCAGCTTCCACTGCTTCCCTAGGCCATAGCAAAGAGCTAGATTGGAAGAGGAGCAGCCAGGACTAGAACCCATGCTCATATGGGTTGCTGGTGCCACAGGAGGTGGATTAACCTACTTCACCACAGCACAGGCCCTGACTGCACTGTTTTTTCATCCAGCTCCCTGCTAATGTGACAAAGGAAGCCGTGGAAGATGGCCCAAGTACTTGGACCCCTGACACCCATGTGGGAGACCCTGATGGAATTCCTCATTCCTGGTTTGACCTAGTCCACCCTGAGCATTGTAGCCATTGTTTACAATGGCAAGTGAATAGTGGATGGAAGATCTCTTTCTCTCTGAGTCTCTCCTTCTCTGTAAATCTGCATTTCAAATAAATAAGTCGTTTTTTTAAAAAAGGAACAGAACTCAATAGCTTGGTAAATGACCCTGGCACAGATGGAGATTACCTAGTGCTGGGTGAGGCAGTTTTTTAGAATCCCTATAGAGGAAATTACCCTGTCTTATCATTGTCAGCACATCTTGCTACAGTAATGCATTAGAAAACTACATTCATAATCAAGTGGGATCACTCCTGATACACATCACTTTGGATAAGTTATTTGCTGGGTGCTCTGCGAGTGTAAATTCTATCTCACTTCCTCAACTAGTGCTTCTTTGATTGGAAGCAAGTATCTCGGCAGCAGTTAGGACATGTTATGTGGCCCCAGATCAATCCCTCAGCCTTTTTATGTCCTTAGTCTTCATTGTTTGAGTTTGTGGAAAACATCCTAGCATGAGTTACATGTTCTGAGATCCTTGGTATTGTCATTCATATGAGTGGAGTGATTCATTCTTTCTCTTGATGATCCTATGAGAATCCAATTTGAAATGATGAGTGTGCTGGATTAAATATATTGGTAAGAGCAGAAATTAAACCTTGTATCCTGTGGGATTAGACCTGTCTCTGCAGTAGCTGAAGGTTAATTAATTAGAAATGTTTTATGGGAGATAGGACAGAGTAGATGTGCTGTGGTGGAGCCAGGATCAACCACATTGCATCTAATTTCTCATTTCGTTGAAGTCTGAAGATTGACAGGTTGTCTAAGGGCCCCATTATCCATTCAGGATGACCTCAACTCTTTTTCTCTTTCTTCCTCTCTCCTCTCTCCTCTCTCCTCTCTCCTCTCTCCTCTCTCCTCTCTCCTCTCTCCTCTCTCCTCTCCTCTCCTCTCCTCTCCTCTCCTCTCCTCTCCTCTCCTCTTCTCTCCTCTCTTCTCCTCTTCTTTCTTTCTCTCTCTCTCTCTTCCCCAATACTAATTCCCCAAATGCCCACAAAAGCAACTAACTATGATCAATGTTGGAGAGGGGCTCTCACCAGGTCTCCCATCTGGGTAGCAAGGACGCAATGACATCAACTATCACCTAATGCCTCTCAGGGTCTTCAATAAGGAGAAGCTGGAATTGAGAATGGAGTCTGGGCTCAAACCCAAGAACTCTAAGGGATGTGAGCATCAAAACTGGAAGCTGAACTGCTATACTGAATGTCTGCCTTTTTTTTTCTTTCCTTTCCACCCAAGCTTTAGTTTTGATGGAATGGATACTGATGAGCTTGAGGATGCATTTGGCACCACTGGCAAATTTGACTTCAGTTAATGTGAGTAGGATTTTGAAGAAGAGACCCTTATGTTAGGAAGACTTCTCAGATCCAGACCTTACCCTCTGGTATTTACAAATTTGTACCTTGCTCTTCCATAAATTTAGTGATTTCTTTTTAAGCAGAAGAGTAATGGAAACAGGATATTATTTCTATTTTAGATTAAAACAATTGTAACTTTTGCCTTGCCAGCAAACTCTGCTTACTGGCTTGGATGAAATGAATGATGCCAATTGATGCCACATTGGCAACTCCATACATAAAGAATTCATAGAGAATAACACCATCAAGGAACTGTGACTATCACAACAAACGCTCATGACTGAATCCTGTCAAGACTATTAAAGTAAACATAGAAGTGTGCCCTTCCCCAGTTGAGCCTTTAGATGAAACCTTATCTCCAGCTGACATCTTTACTGCAGCCTTGAGAGAGACCCTGAAGCAGAGAACACACATAAACCTGTATTTATATTCCACAGAAACTTCAAGTTACTAGGTACATTTTTTTCAAAACAACTAAATTTTGGGGTTGTACAACAGAAGATAACTAATATAGCTTTATATAATTGTAACTTTGATTCAAAATATAGCAGGACTGGAAGGCAGGGACCAGTATCTGCAATCCCAAATAGAAGTAGTGTCCATTAACGTCCCTGCAGATGTGGTTTCATGCTTAAAGACCAATCCTCATACCTTTATACCAAAATAGAATCATTGTACTTTAGTAAACCCTCATTTCCCTCCAGGAGGTGAAATAAGTATACTGTGGAGAATATGGCCACAATGGGGCCATTCCTGGAAATAATAAACATTGTCTTCTCTTCCTTATTTTCTTCCTTCTTTCCTATTTATTCCATCATTACATTTTCCTCTCTCTCTGTCTCTCTCTCTCCCCAGAATTTGGGGAGATCACCTGATTACTATTCTGGAAAGTGATTGGCATATGCTTTCCTGGTCTTTAAATGATATCATTAAGCCAAGTAACCTAGAGATGTTCTTGAGAAGGGCTTTTTCCCATGCTCAAGGTTGTCTGACAAGTTCCTGGGACCTCTTTGTCACGTTGGAAGTGTGCTTTCCAGACAGAGTAACTGGCCACTCATCACAGATTTGTCACCACCACTCAGTTCCTGGACACCGCCCTGTTCAGCCCAGTATCCTCAATTGCAAAACCCATCCAGACATGCCCATAACGGGGACCACGTGCCTGTGAGGTACTCTATAATGTTTTTGTTAACTCAAGGTAAACCATTATTTTCAGGAAAATATTCTTATCTCACACCTTCCAAAGCTGCATGTTTTATTCTCCATACCATTTCAAAATATAGAGGAAGGGGAGTGAGTGGATGGCTGCACATTTTCTATATTTATTAGGGTGATGTAAGAAGTAGCAAACATGGCTCATTGACTCAAGTTCATGAGGAAGAGAAGAGCTGGTTCTTGGAAGCAGCTGACATTTATTCCTCACCAAAGGACTCATGAGGATTTCTCCCTACCACTGATGTTAGGACCTAAACACACCCATGCTTTCAGTTCTAAGACCTCCTAGAAGCATCAGGCAAGCGTATGACTGCTGTGCCAGAATTACTTCCCATATACTGTCACTGCATAGAGTTCAGAGTAGGAAGTGAGCTGGTGCATAGATGGTTGGGGTTGGTTTCTGGACATAATTTTTATCTTTTGAAGAAGCCCTGAAAGGTTTTAGAATAAACATTCTACATATCTGTTGGACATTAGAAAAGGGTCAAGTCAAAGACCACAGAATAAGAATACAAAAGTCATTTTGAGGCATGGTACAAGGAACTGGTCATATTTAAAAACCAAAAGAGTTCAGTGGCATTAAGAGCTACACTAACTTCTGCCTTTCCCAAGGCACAATTTTGGGTTTACTTAGAACCCACCTGCAAGTATTGGATATAAAGTACCATATTATCTGTTAGGGTACACACAGTGGAAAAGATAAATATTCTTGGTTATGCTAAACAGAGGTTGTTTTCTTCAGGGGATGTTATTATTGAAACTGAGGATCTTACTCCAGAAGAACTGGATAATTGTTTTGTGGAAGTTTGTGTTTTTTAAATTATTTTGTAAGTCAGAGAAAGCAGAGTGAATTCTTGCAGGGCCTTCACAAGGTGTGAAAGTCTGTGCAAGGCAGCTGGCATAATTATATGCAGGTGGTCATGGTTGGAACACAAACTCCTTAGAGTATGTGGAAGGGTCGTGACTTCAGAACAATAGCTGTTCCTTAAACGCCTACAGTCCAGGGCTGTCTCATCCTGAGCCTCCTCCCTCTAATAGTTGTAGGACAACTTGGGTCTAGAGATTAAGTTTTGGGAATATGAATTGCCCCCTTCCTCTTTCTGGGGATGAGAATGAGCCACATAGTTGGAGTTGCAGAACTGTCATTTTCAGCCACTGCCTGGGCCTGTCTTACCCACAACCCAGTTTCTCCTCTGGAATCTTCACAAGGGGTGCCATTATCCCAGGGGCTTCAGAGGGCCCATGACTCATAAACAGAACTCACTCTTTCACAGGACTTCCCTCTCCTGTGCTTAAAAAGTTGCGAAGTGCTCAGACAAGATACCTCTCTCATTAGGACATTTATTTGAATGAATAAATATTGTCAACAACAAATGAATTAGCTTTAGTATGTAAATTTTCTTACTTGGAAATGCTGGAGAACCATTTTCTGTATAAGGAATAGAATGAAATCACTCAACACAGTGCCTTCAATGAGCCTGGCCAGGGACATCTAAGAAGCAATATAGAAAGGGATGTCATTGACATGTGACAATAAATCAGTTAGGAATGAAACTATTATATCAACATTACACTGGTGATTGGAATTAGGCCAAGATCAAGATGCTTCATGAGTCAAATTAACATTTTTTAATTTTAAATTAGTTATTAATATAATGAAAACAGATTTCATGTATTTCATAGATACAGTTCTAAGAAGATAACCATACTTCCTTCCTTTCCACCCTCAACCCTCCTTCGTTTCTTCCATTCTTATTTTCCTTAAATTTTTGCAGTAAACTGCTTTAAATTTACTTTATAACCACAGCTTATTTATTTTAAAAATACACCTGGGCTCAACTTATTTCATTTCAAAATGTGATTTTTTTGTAAAGTGAGCATATTATTGGCCTTTCAAGTTTAGTACTTCTTAAAAATTAAACAAAAATAGCATTAATATTCCAGCTTTTTTCTTTTAACCTTCAGAGATGTGTGCAACAAAGACAGAAGCAAATAATAGTAAAGTGTAAGTGGAGAAAGTATACTTTAGAATCAGCTGAGATTACTATATATCTTCAGTGTAAACTAGGAGTTTCTTAATCCCAGTGTCTGGAGTTATCAGATTCTAGGGGTCTCTGTGCCTTTCACCTTTGAGTTATTTTACAACTCATAAAATGTGGAAAATTGAAATTAAGCAGATGATCACAGTTCACAGACATGCAAATAAATGTCATCTGGTGAACTCATGGTTGATTCTTCTCCCTCCTTCCCACCACTCCATCTTTTGGAGTAAGCCAGGTTTGTACTATACATAAATGCACTGCAGCTACTGTTTACATATCTACAAATCTTCGAATTCTCCTTTTAATCTGCTTCAACATTTTACTAATTCCCTCATTAGCTGATGAGTTAAATAAAATTTCCACATGTTCTTTTATAAATTCCTGATGGCACCCTATCCAAAAATATCTTTAGATAAATAAAATCAGATATTGGTATGCTTTTTCACATCTGTAATTTGACATTTAATTTTTTCTGTTGGCCATTGACCATAGTTTATATCCAAGGAAATCAGACACTTCTGAATATTTTAATGAGGAATCAGAATCAAATGATTGCCCAAAACATAGATGCTATTCTAAACAAGTTTGTGTGTGAAAATGATCTCCTGTCAAGAACTACAGAAATAGTGTATCTACTGTAGGGGGAGAAAGTGAAAGCGGTCTTTGATATGGGCGAGAGATTAATGGGTTTCTTTTCAGTGAAAAGATTATCTTACCTTTAGGACTTTTAAATCTTTATCATTGTGTTCTTTTTATTTTTATTTTTTTTTAAATTTTTCTGACAGGCAGAGTGGACAGTGAGAGAAAGAGAGACAGAGAGAAAGGTCTTCCTTTGCTGTTGGTTCACCCTCCAATGGCCACCGCGGCCGGCGCACCACGCTGATCGGAAGCCAGGAGCCAGATGCTTCTCCTGGTCTCCCATGCGGGTGCAGGGCCCGAGGACTTGGGCCATCCTCCACTGCACTCCTGGGCCACAGCAGAGAGCTGGACTGGAAGAGGGGCAACCGGGATAGAATCCGGCGCCCCAACTGGGACTAGAACCCGGTGTGCCGGTGCCGCAAGGTGGAGGATTAGCCTATTGAGCCGCGGCGCCGGCCATCATTGTGTTCTTTTAATGTTTATTCATTTTCATCCATATGACAAGCAGAGTGAGGGAGAGAGAGGGAGAGAGGGAGGGAGAAAGATATATCCTCTTTCTGGTTTTATAATTCAAGACTAATTTTATTGAGGATAGCAGTGACAATTTTTAAAAAAATGTAAACACGGAGGAAGTAGCACCTCTCCCTGTGGTAGATTAATTAGGTGCCTGGCTCCAAACTGTAACTTTTTCATTGTCAGAGATGTGAGGAATCTTAGTTTTCCTTTGGGTAGTCAATGAGCTCATACAGATGGCTTCACTCATTACTAGGTAAGTTTTGGGTGGACAACATGTGGCAAATGGTCCTGTCATGTCCTCATACTTGAGCACTAGTTTCCTTTTACTTAGAGAGGATACCTGTGGATATAGTGGGCTTTATATGCCTGGTTATGTGAAAGAATGAATTTTTTTTTCTGTCTTTGTAGTCCCACAGTGAATGCCTAGATGTGCATCACCGTCTGTTTTAATATTTGTTCAATAATAAAAATAAATCTTTTCTCTCTGGTGAAGGGGAGCCACTAACATTTGATATTTAATTGTTTCAGTAAAACAGGTTCTCTCATTAATTGATTAAATAAAAATCTTTGACATATGTTGGCTTTGTATGTGTCATGATTTTATATTTTCTTGATAAAAATCTTGTTTAAGGGGAAATGTTAGTGGATTTGCATTTTCTTTATAAAGACTATGTATCACTTCCCCTCACCCATTGAGTATCTATCTTATCTTCCACAGTTTTTCTTAACACAGAATTGGATACATCCTCTAACCTCTGACCTTGCTAGATTGTTCTACAAGTATTGAAATACAGCTCAACCCTCTGAGCTCTTTCTTCATAGGTCTTTTATTTTTTAAGATTTATTTATTTGAAAGGCAGAGCTACAGAAAGGCAGAGGCAGACACACCACACACACACACACACAGAGAGAGAGAGAGAGAGAGAGAGAGAGAGAGAGAGAGAGAGAGAGAAAGGTCCTCTAATCACTAGCTCACTCCTCAAATGGCTACAGCTGTGCCGATCTGAAGCCAGGAGCCAGGAGATTCCTCTGAGTCTCCCAGGTGGGTGCAGGGCCCCTTGGACTTGCCCATCTTCCAGTGCTTTCTCAGGCATATCAGCAGGGAGCTGAATCAGAAGTGGAGCAGCCAGGACTTGAACCAGTGCCATATGGGATGCTGGCACAGCAGACGGTGGCTTTACCTGTTATTGCCGCAGTGCTAGCCTCTCTTCATAGGGTTGATTCAGGGATGTACACAAAAAATAGCAATAGCAGCTGGTCTAGTGTGTATCTAACTGGCCAAAGGCATCCTTCTTTGAGAAAAATCCCATGGTTCCTCTTCTTTGTTACACTCTCTACAGCTTCAGAAAAACCTCCATTTGGTTTTGATACCATTTTATGTCAAATGCAGATTCAATATTGAGATCTTACCTTAAATTTTCTTCTTTTTTTAAGATTTATTTTATTTATTTGAAAGAGTTACAGAGAGAGGTAGAGACAGAGAGAAAGGCCTTCCATCTCCTGGTTCACTCCCCAGATGGCCGCAACAGCTGGAGCTTTGCCAATCCAAAACCACGAGCCAGGAGCTTCTTCCAGGTCTCCCATGTGGGTGCAGGGGCCCAAGGACTTGGGCTATCTTCTACCGCTATCCCAAGCCATAGCAGATAGCTGGATTGGAATAGGAGCAGTCGAGAATAGAACCAGCGCCCATATGGGATACCAGCGCTTCAGGCCAGGGCATTAACCCACTGTGCCACATCGCCGGCCCCAGCCTTAAATTTTCTTTTTATTTTATTTTATTTTATTTTATTTTATCTTTTATTTAATGAATATAAATTTCCAAAGTACAGCTTATGGATTACAATGGCTCCCCCCCCCCCCGATAACTTCCCTCCCACCCGCAACCCTCCCCTTTCCCTCTCGCTCTCCCCTTCCATTCACATCAAGATTCATTTTCAATTCTCTTTATATACAGAAAATCAGTTTAGTATATATAAAGATTTCAACAGTTTGCCCTGGCATAGCAACACAAAGTGAAAAAATACTGTTGGAGTACTAGTTATAGCATTAAATAACAGTGTACAGCACATTAATGACAGAGATCCTACATGATTTTTTTTAAAAAATTGATTAATTTTCTATGTAATTTCCAATTTAACACCAAGTTTTTTTTTTATTTTCAATCATCTTTATATACAGAAGATCGATTCAGTATATATACTAAGTAAAGATTTCATCAGTTTGTACCCACACAGAAACACAAAGTGTAAAAATACTGTTTCAGTACTAGTTATAGCATTACTTCACATTGGACAACCTATTAAGGACAGATCCCACATGGGACGTAAGTACACAGTGACTCCTGTTGTTGATTTAACAATTTAACACTCTCGTTTATGGCGTCAGTAATCTCCCTAGGCTCTAGTCATGAGTTGCCAAGGCTATGGAAGCCTTTTAAGTTCACCAGCTTCGATCTTATTCCGACAGGGTCATAGTCAAAGTGGAAGTTCTCTCCTCCCTTCAGAGAAAGGTGCCTCCTACCTTGATCAGCCTTAAATTTTCAAATGCAATTAGCCACATCCAAATAGCCCTATTGTTACAGACTTGCCAACAGCTCACTGGGCTTCAGAAGCAAGTCACCCACTATCTGTTTTTACCCAGTCTTGCTTCATAGGAATTGGAAAGCCCCAAATTAGCAGGCAAAGAGTTTGCTAAAAAAAAAAAAAAAGGTCTTTGATGGGAGATGGGGACACCTAGGGCTCTTTCACAGTGTGTGTGTGTGTGTATGTGGAGTGGCTACTATGCTCCTAAGCTCAGTTTTTCTTCAAGGTTTGCCTTTCACAAGTGAAAACAACTGAGGCTAAGGAGGGTCGCCGATCTGCAGACAGCAGGGCAGTAGCCTGAGGATCTGGGACTTCTCCCTGGGCCCAGGCTGTCTCAGAAAGCCAGTCAGCCATCAGCAAAAACACAATGCCTCTTGGTATCTACTGGCATCTTTTACTATACTGCAACAGTGAGCCCAACACCTCTGCTTTTGATCCAGCTTCCTGCTAATGAATCCAGGGAGAGACAGCTGGAGTTCTGGGTAACTGGCTTCAACTTGGCCCAATCATGGCTTTTGGAGAACGAACCAGTGGATGAAAGATCTCTCTGTGTGTGTGTTTCTCTTCCTCCCTCTCCCAATCCTTCTCTCTGTCACTCTGTCTTTCAAACAAATGAAAATAAATATGTCTAAAAAGTTTTTTGCAGTAAAAGAAACTTATTTTTAAATTCTGTTTCCCCACAAATGTTTTATAATTATTAGTCAAACCTAACATTATGGCTTTATTTTCTCTTTGTCTTTGGATGAAATGTTCCAGGTCTCCACTTGCCATTTTAACAATAATGAATATATTTTCCTTTCTCTTTCCACATTTGTATTAACAAAAGCCCCTTGCTGATATTGTGACTAATAAGAATCACATTTTGAAAGATAAGTAATGCTTGCTTAAGAACTCCAGGGACTGACTGCAGGGCAATGACTGGAATCAGAATACCTGACAGAAACTATGGCCACTGTAAACAGTCAAACCTTGGATCAAAGAACTCACAAACAAACTTGTTTCAAGCTGACCTCAGAAATCTGCCTGATAATCAACAGAGGTCTTTACCTTCTCAACTTTCCCTACCAATCATTCATCCTTTAATTTTTTTTTTGCTAACTAGCAAGGTGGGAAAGGCACCCCCTCCACCCCCCAAGATTGGTAGCCTCTTGACTAAACCTATGCCTTTCCATAGACTCTTTTCTCTAGTGAATTGGCCCTCCAGCAGCCACTAGTCTGGAGTTTTTCCTGAATCACCAGAATTAGCAAAGGAGTCTCAATGTATTATAATTCAATAGGAGTTTATTCTGTGCCAAATACAAAAACACTTCAAAAAGAAGTCATGGGGGCCAGCGCTATGGTGTAGCAGGTAAAGCCACTGCCTGCAGTGCTGGCATCCCATATGGGTGCCGGTTTGAGTCCCAGCTGCTCCGCTTCCTATCCAGCTCCTTCTCAATATAAAATTGTGAGAAATGACCATGGTGTATTTTCATAAAAGACATAGCCTTAGTGTGGTATGAAACTAGGCTTCAATAGATTATAGGATAGACAGTTGCTAAAAAACCCAAACTAGGGCATCTGCCAAGCATGCTTTGCAAACTGTACACTACTTGTTATCTGTGTAACACACAGTACACTTATATCTCAGTTCTTGGAACTGTATTAGCCTTTCTGAGAATACAATGTAAGTCCTTGCCCTGTCCTAGATCTGCCCAGCAACATCCACCCGTAGTACCCCTCCCTCACCCTGCCTTAGGCACCTTGTCAGGTTTACATTGTACCTCCCAAGATTGTCAGCTGATGAGAAAGTGGGGCAAGGGGCCTCTGCATGGCAAAGATAAAAGGAACAGTCTGAGAGAGGTGCCTGCTTCCACTTGCTGGTCACACTCTGGAGACCAGGTAACAATAAATGCCTCACTTTCTGGTTTCTTCATATTTCCGAGTCCATCCTTTGGTGGGTAGGTGGTCTCAGGTAGGCTTCTTTCCCACAATACTGACTGTAGTACAGAGGCCTTTAAGTGGCTGCAAGTCCTATGTGACTATTTTCTGCCCTTCCTTTTTATTGTTTTTTTAAGGGTGGGAGAAAGGGAGGCCAGTGCTGCATGTAGTGCTACCATCTACAGCACCGACATCCCATTTGGGCACTGGTTTGAGTTCCAGCTGTTCCACTTCTGATCCAGCTTCCTGCTGATACACCTGGGAAAACAGCAGAGAATGGCCCAAGTGCTTGAGCCCCTGCAAACAAATGGGAGACCCAGTTGAATCTCCTGGCTCCTGGCTTTGGCCTGATCCAGCTCTAGTCATTTCAACCATTTGGGGAGTGAGACAGTAGATAGAAGATCTCTCCGGCCCCCTTTCTAACTCTGACTTCTGACATTCAAATAAATAAATAAATCTTTGAGGGAAATAAAAGAATACCCAGATGGTTTTTGAAAAAAAGGAGTGGGAGGAAAGAAAGATTCCTAGGATGTGGCAATGCCTCTTTTTCATATTTTTCTCCCTTTACTCACTCCTCTTCACCAACTGTCCCCTTTTTGCCTGTCCCACTCATGGCACTAATCACCAATAGAGGTCCAGTGGGTCTCCCTCTGGCTTCACTTCCCTGGGGCAAGAGGGAGTTCATCCTGACCTGGACGACAGCAGTGATCTTTGGTCTGGGGTTTCCTTGGACTTAATTGCTGTCACCCATGGTTCCCAACTTCTTCCGCAGTAGTTGCTGCGCTGAGAATAAGGCTGAAAAATTCCCAAATGACCCCACCTTCGCTGTAGTGAGGCCCACAGCTTTTCCAGGAGGGAGGAGAAGGAGGAAGGGGAGAGGAATAAAGATACATCAAGATGGGGAAAGCAGGGATTGTTTTTCCTGTTGGAAAAGGTGATCTCTAAGGAAGCACATATACGAAAGGGGAATGGGTGGAAATTGCTTACACATCAAAAAACTCCTCCCTCACAGGGTTAGGAAGTCCTTCAGTGCTGGCCAAACTCAAGCACTGGCTCCATCTTTTCCCAGAGAAGTCGCTGTACCCTTTGGTACAGCAAGGTAGTCTTTGGTACAGGTTTTTAGCTCCTGTAAAGGCTGATTTTCAAATTCATCATTTTGGCTAAGGAAATCTTAAATACCCTCACTGATGGGGAGGGAAGGATTCTAAACAGTCAGTGACTTGCTCATTAATTTCTTTGAAATATTTATTAAACTAGAACAGGGCCAGGCACTGGATTAGGAAACAGACAATGAGCAGGATAGGCTTTGGAGAGTATACAGCATCTCCCAAGAAATGACTAAAACTAGTTAAATAAAATGTTACAATAAGTAAATGACATTGGAAACTAGGGTAAATTGTGCCTCCATCATCATTTCTCTTGAGACAATTTTTTGAGGGGGAGCAGAAGTATGTGCTAGAGGATATAGTATATGAATTGAGTGGTTTTTTTTAAATGTTTATTTATTTATTTATTTATTTTTAAACTTTTATTTAATGAATATAAATTTCCAAAGTACAGCTTATGGATTACAATGGCTTCCCCCCCCATAACTTCCCTCCCACCCACAACCCTCCCCTTTCCCGCTCCCTCTCCCCATCCATTCACATCAAGATTCATTTTCAATTCTCTTTATATACAGAAGATCAGTTCAGCACATATAGAGGAAAGATTTCAACAGTTTGCACCCACATAGCAACACAAAGTGAAAAATACTGTTTGAGTACTAGTTACAGCATTAAATAACAATGTACAGCACATTAATGACAGAGATCCTACATGATATTTTTTTAAAATTGATCAATTTTCTATGCAATGTCCAATTTAAAACTAAGGTTTTTTTTTCATTTTCAATTATCTTTATATACAGAAGATCAATTCAGTATATACTAAGTAAAGATTTCATCAGTTTGCACCCACACAGAAACACAAAGTGTAAAAATACTGTTTCAGTACTAGTTATAGCATTACTTCACATTGGACAACACATTAAGGACAGATCCCACATGGGACGTAAGTACACAGTGACTCCTGTTGTTGATTTAACAATTTGACACTCTTGTTTATGGCATCAGTAAGCTCCCTAGTCATGAGTTGCCAAGGCTATGGAAGCCTTTTAAGTTCGCCGACTTCGATCTTATTCTGACAGGGTCATGGTCAAACTGGAAGTTCTCTCCTCCCTTCAGAGAAAGGTACCTCCTTCTTTGATGGCCCCGTTCTTTCCACTGGGATCTCACTCGCAGAGATCTTTCATTTAAATCTTTTTTTTTTCCCGGAGTGTCTTGGCTTTCCATGCCTACAATACTCTCATGGGCTCTTCAGCCAGATCTGAATGCCTTAAGGGCTGATTCTGAGACCAGAGTGTTGTTTAGGACATCTGCCATTCTATGAGTCTGCTGTGTATCCAGCTTCCCATGTTGGATCGTTCTCTCACTTTTTGATTCTTTCAGTTAGTATTCGCAGACACTAGTCTTGTTTGTGTGATCCCTTTGACTCTTAGACCTATCAGTGTGATCAATTGTGAACTGAAGTTGATCACTTGGACTAGTGAGGTGGCATTGGTACATGCCACCTTGATGCGATTGTATTGGAATCCCTGGCACATTTCTAACTCCACCATTTGGGGCAAGTCCGATTGAGCATGTCCCAAATTGTACATCTCCTCCCTCTCTTTTTCCCACTCTTATATTTAACAGGGATCACTTTTCAATTAAAATTTAAACACCTAAGAATAATTGTGTGTTAATTACAGAGTTCAAACAATAGTACTAGAACAAAAAAAAATACTATAATGGATAAAGTATTGCATTGTACATCAACAGCACAAGAGCTGATCAAGTCACTGTTTCTCATAGTGTCCAATTCACTTCAACAGGTTTCCCCTTTGGTGCTCAGTTAGTTGTTCCCTATCAGGGAGAACATATGAGTGTTTCTTTTTATTTCTTTATTTTGAAAGTCAGAGTTAAAGAGAAAGAAGGAGCCTGGCGCCATGTCTCAACAGGCTAATCCTCCGCCTTGCAGCGCCGGCACACCGGGTTCTAGTCCCGGTTGGGGCACCAGATTCTGTCCTGGTTGCCCCTCTTCCAGGCCAGCTCTCTGCTATGGCCCGGGGAGTGCAGTGGAGGATGGCCCAAGTGCTTGGGCCCTGCACCCCATGGGAGACCAGGAGAAGCACCTGGCTCCTGCCTTCAGATCAGCGCAGTACGCCGGCCGCAGCACACCGGCCATGGCAGCCATTGGAGGGTGAACCAACAGCAAAGGAAGACCTTTCTCTCTGTCTCTCTCTCACTGTCCACTCTGCCTGTCAAAAATAAAAAAATAATAAAAAAAGAGAAAGAGGGAGAACGAGTGATCTTCTCTCTGCCTGTTCACTCCCCAGATGGCTGCAAATGGCCTGGCCCTGAATGAAGCTAGGAGCTTCATTTGGGTCTCCCACATGCATGGTTATCTTCTGCTGCTTTTCCCAGCCCATTAGCAGGGAGCTGTTCTGGAAGTGGAGCATCTGGGACACGAACTGGCAGCCAAATAAGATGCTAGCGTCACAGACAGTGGCTTAACCCATTGTGATACAACTCCAATCCCTGAACTGAGTGTTTCTAAGATAATTCTATGGCTGTACAATGTATAGTTCCTTCCTCCAAATATGTTTCAGGAAAAAACTTTTGAGCAGTTAAAGCAATAAACATGTATCATCATGTGATAAAAAGGACATTTTACCAATTTATAATTACACTCCTAATACATGAATTATTTCACACTTTATAAGTTGGGCCTATTACTCTGATTTGTGGATGTTTGTAATCTTCTCTATTTATCCACATAAGCCTGTTTTCTTAAAAAAAAAGTTTAACTCTTTGTGTAGCATATTTTCCCTGATCTATAGTATCTAGTAGAGTACAAAAAATGTAATGTGTAAGTATTTGCATTGCAATCTGTATAAAATTATTCCTGTGACTTAAACTGTTGAGAGAAAATGACATGCTAAATGAACTTATTATCTTGTAACCACACAGGAAATATTTATATGTTAAAGTAGAGGAGGAAAAGAAGTTTTCCACTTTAAAGACTCACTGTAAGTATAGCTGATGTACTAAAGGGTACAATTCTCCAAATGGTCACTTGCTCCTAAGACATATTTTGCCAGCAGATTTTGTATTATATTTTTGAAAAGTCTTATACATATTTTATGGTAGTTTTTTTTGTTTGTTTGTTTGTTTGACAGGCAGAGTTAGACAGAGAGAGACAGAGAGAAAGGTCTTCCTTCTGTTGGTTCACCCCCCCAAAATGGCCACTACGGCTGTCGTGCTGCGCAGATCCGAAGCCAGGAGCCAGGTGCTTCCTCAGGGTCTCCCATGCGTGTGCAGAGCCCAAGCACTTGGGCCATCCTCCACTGCCTTCCTGGGCCACATCAGAGAGCTGGGCTGGAAGGGGAGCAACGGGGACAGAATCTGGTGCCGCAACCAGGACTAGAACCCGGGGTGCTGGCACCACAGGTGGAGGATTAGCCTAGTGAGCCGTGGCGCTGGCCTTATGGTAGTTTTTTAATCATGGTAACAGCACTTAGTATGAGTTCTGTCCTCTTACTTTTTTGGTCCAGCCCTGGAGATTCTTTTTTAAATATTGATTGATTGATTGACTGATTTATTGCCTCTAAATATTGGTTTTCTCTTGTAATGCATTGTAGATCCTCATTTCTCTGTTATTATATGTTTAGCTCTATGTGTTAACAATAGGACTGGTGACAACCACTCCGGCCAATAGAGACTGTGTTAAGAAGCTTCTATTAGCTTTTTTTTTTTTTAACTTTCTGTGGACAGTATTAGGAAACTGGCACAGTTTTATCTATGGCGCGATCTATACCCCGGTTCCCACCTCCATTGCTGGAAGCCAGGTAGCCACATGGCCCAGCTACCTGTGCCAAGCTCCACCCCCATCCTAATGGGATTCGCTGCTCCTGCTTCCCTGCCCACCCTCAGGCAAAGTTTTAAAAGGGCCTGTTCCTGAACACATGGCTCTCTCTAGCCTCCTCCTCTGGTCTCTTGGCTTTCTCTCTCAGCTCCTCTCTGCTCTCTCCTCTCTCTTGGCTCCTCTCTGCTCTCTTCTCTCCTGGCTAGCTCCTCTCCTCTCTGTTTCTCTCTTATACTCTCTTTCTCTCTCTTTCCCTTCACCACCTCTTCACTCTGGTCTGTTGGGTGTTCCCCAATAAACCCTTTCCCTTATTCCAGCCTTCGGTGTGTTTTGTGATGGCTAACATTAATGTATAACAGACAGGATGTTTTGCTGTCATTGGTTGCTTCTAATCTGGCTTCCTGTAGACCTGAGGCCCTCATCTGACAGTTCATGTATTCGCATTACTTGATCAGGTCTGGCTGTCACTACAACTCTGCTTTACCAAACCAGAACTGCCAATGTCAATTCTTTTGATTCATGTGGGGTCATGAAGTGTAATGAGTCACCTCACTTAAATGTGAAAGACAAGTAAGATGTTGAACACGCCAGGATCCCTCGGTGTCTCCCCCCACAACCAGAGCTGCATCTGGTGGAGAGCACCATCTTGTTTGTTTACATTCCCAAGCCCAGGAGGGCAGGTTGTGCTTCTGCCTCCCACACACACACATCAGTAGCTGGGACACCCAACCCGAGAACAAGGATCACAATGGTTCAGAGTGACTCCCCCCTCATTGTACAGGGGGCACAGCGACGGGGAAGGCTGAACAACAGAGGCCCAGGAGTGAACAAAGGAACAGGAAGACTGTCCCCCAGAGGGCGGGGCTTAGAACATCAAAGCCCGTTTACCTGCCTCCTTCAGCTCCTAGAAAAAAACAAAGCTCTAGGAGGTGGAGCTACGTGCTTACACTGGCAATTGGCACAGACCCATAGCAGCCCATAGCAGAGGGAAATCAAATTAAAAATTAAACCAAACATACTCACATATATGCATTTCAAAAGTCTCATTGTTTTAACAGAGGATCAGATTCTACATCAATCAAAGAAAAATAGACTGATAGCTTCTGTATACAAATAACTCTTTCTTTCATAACCTTCTGTGACTTTCTCACATCTTCTGTAACTTACTTAAACTTTTCTATCTTTTCCATTATAGTCTAGAGTAATTCTTACAAGCTGTGTCATTTTTTTTATTCAAAAAGTCTCTTCTTTTTAACCTTTTCACCAAGAACACATTTTTATGCTTGTGACCTTTATTCTATCTGCTGATTTTCTTGGTTTAGATTGAAATAATCCTTCACAAATATTTAAATTAAGACAACATTTTTTTAAAGCAAAAGAACATAGCAAATTTCAACCTTAGTTACTTTCAAGCAGTCTTGAATTAGTTTTCATATATGGACAGTTTATGAAATCATTTGTTAACAAACACAAAGTTTTCAATAGAATATAAAGTGCTAAGAGTGCTTAAATTTATATTTAGATACATTTATCGCATTTAACTTTATACAGTTTACATTTAGTTATTACACCTAGATGACTTAAGAGGCTGATATTATATAAGCCTTTATCTGAATTAAGGTTAAATTACATCTATATGGAATTGTATTTTATTTTTTTATGAAGCAACTCAAACTGAAAATCAGTGATATCAACCTGAGATCTATTAAATAGCCATTCTTCATTTAGTCTTAGGAAGACAGACAGTGTTGCTACAAAACACTATGTCTTTTTTTAAAGGTAGTGAATTTTAGGTTTATAATATTCAGTAACAGCAAATTAGCATGAGAATCAGTGTCCTTTCATTTTTTTGTGTGAGATTGTTATTTATTAGCTATGTCTGTTTAGATTTTAGATTGAACTGGAGCCTAATAGTCTTTTATTATTTATGTTGGCATAAGGCCCAGATGGAATTCCTTATTCAGAAGTCTGAGACTGGTATGAAGAGGGCTTTTTCCTTATATATGGCTTTAGCCTCTTTGTCTCCCTTATATGATTACACGCATACATTTGATTGGATAGTCTAATGTTATATGGCAGCCACAGGCATTGATACAATACTGCACATGTGTACATAGTTTCTGATGTTTTTTCCCACATACATACTGAATACTATGTTGCCTTGCAACAGTTAACACTATTGCTCTATACTAGCAATCAGAACCTGAAATGATTACCGATATAGGCAGGCAGATGGGATTAACCCAATTAGACTCATGAGCTAGAAGACCACACCTTTGCCCCACACCCTTTTGTTATCTCATGCCCCTACCGGATCTTACCTGTATGTAACCAGTCCCCTTTTGGAAACTGATAAAAGGTGTGGAGCATGCTGAGTCCTCCCCCTTCCCATTGTCACATGGCGCCAGGCTCACAGTCTTCCAGTAGCCCCTCTCTGCTTTCCTGCCTGATAGGCTACCTCTGGCTACTCCTAACCACATGCTTTGCTCCACATAGCTCCTGGTCTGATCTCTGCCTGGTATGGATCCACTTTAGGCTTCTAGAATCCTTTCTCCCTTAAATAAAGCCCCAGCTGTCCTGTGTATTTCTCTCACTAAATAAATGCTAAAGCCTTACTCTGTCACCTGTTTTATTCTAGCTGATATTCAGAAATCTTATCTGAATAGATGGCAAGAACCCTCAAGATATTAATAAAATAAAATAATTAATAAAGCTAACCCACAACATTACTACAGTTGAAGCATTCACAGGCAAGCAGATAAAACCATATTTCATTCCCAGGACAAATTCCTCCCTGTTTATTTTCTTCTGACCTTGGGAAGGTTTTTACTATAACTTTAACCATGTTAGTTAGAAACAAGTTTAATTAAAAACAAAGGGATCTACCATGGTAAGTACTAGCTGGAGAACCTGCTCTCAATAGAACTTCTCTTTCTACCTGGTCATGGGTGTGTACTAACCTACCCTACGCTAAAAGCGCCAATACCCTCTGGGTGAGGGTTGTGATGCTCTCCTCCTCTGAACTTCCTTCTCCTCTCTGCAGCAAACAGGGGGTGAGGACCATGACTGTTGATTGTCCAGCCCTTGTGGACTCCTTCACTTCTGGGTGACACCCCCGGCTACCCACCAAAGATCTCTCATCCTCCATTTTTCTTCCTCTTCTAACCCTGCCCTTTTCCTCCCAAACTGACCCTATTAAATACACCTTTACTTTCTTGTTTCTCTACTCCCACATGAACTCCAGCCAGAAGCCTCTTGTCAGATCTCTGCCACTTGTCACAGCAGACTTGATTTTCAACTCATGGACTGGTAATAAATAGGCCTCCATCTGCCCAGTCATGCTGAGGCAGACTCTAGCTGTTGTCCATGCCGTCAAAGGATCTACACTCCAGAAAAGGATCTACACTCCAGCCAAGCTCCTCTCCCTTATGTACTTTTTTTTAATTTTTTTTTATTTTTTTTTATTTTTTTTTTATTTTTGACAGGCAGAGTGGACAGTGAGAGAGAGACAGAGAGAAAGGTCTTCCTTTTGCCGTTGGTTCACCCTCCAATGGCCGCCGCGGTAGGCATGCTGCGGCCGGCGCACCTTGCTGATCCGATGGCAGGAGCCAGGTGCTTATCCTGGTCTCCCATGGGGTGCAGGGCCCAAGGACTTGGGCCATCCTCCACTGCACTCCCTAGCCACAGCAGAGAGCTGGCCTGGAAGAGGGGCAACCGGGACAGGATCGGTGCCCCGACCGGGACTAGAACCCGGTGTGCCGGCGCCGCAAGGCGGAGGATTAGCCTAGTGAGCCGCGGTGCCGGCCAGCTCCTCTCCCTTAGTTCCAAGAACAAGAGAGAAATTTTCAAAATGTTTTGGGGAGCAATCTCACATCCTGGACTAGAGATACTTTCCCTAATGTTTCTCCTCTCTGGGAGAAGAATCTGGTTGTGGAAGCTTCTGGAGCCAGCTAAGTCCCTGGTCCTGCCCATATTTTGCCTGGTCTGTAGGTTTCAAAATTTCTCATTTTTCTCCCAAATCACCCCTGGCCTGCCTCCTAAAAATGTATTGGTGGCTGTGGCCTGAAGGTTGAGATAAAGCCAAAATAATTTTCTTCTGTACCACATCTTTGCCTCATTATAAATTGGATAATGACTCTCAGTGGTGAAAATTTTGGTATTTTCAATGTCCAAATTCTTCAAAACCTTGACATCTTTACATAGAGAAACAAAATGGTCAGTGGTCCCTACCCTCTTCCCACCATTCAAACCTCTGCCCTCCCTCCCTGCTCTCTTCCTCTTCCATCTGAGACGTGGCCTACCCTACTGCCTAAAGAACACAGCCCTCCACTGCTGCTTCAAGAACATGGCTTTCCTCTCACTCTGTTTTCTCTCTTCACTGCCCAGTTCTTTTCCCAACACCCAGAGGCAGCTGCACACACACCATTCTCTTCTTCCTCACACCCTGTTTGCCATCCAGACACAGCTGACGACTCTCCAGTATATCACCCCCACCCTGGGCATCTTCAAAATCCCACTCCATTCTCTCCTTAGTGGCAGTCTTTGATTTAAAAAATGACTGTTTAAACTTTTTTCCTCTCTCTCTCTTTGGTTTATGGTATGTAAGTTCCACCCCTTTCCCTGATAGGAAGAAGAGGAGGAAAACCAGTTACCTGTTAGCCCAGGGCAGTGACACTCATGGGTCTCCCTGGAGATGACTCCCATGAGCCCTCTTTAAAATTTGGATTATTGATAATGTGCTTTAAACTTATTTTTAAATGATTATTTCAATATATAATTTAAGAAATAAGAAAAAGTAATAAGAAAGTTATGAACATGAAAATATTTTCTTGGTGAGAAAATTTAAGAAGAAAACAGAAACTTTGAATACAGAAAGGGAAAAGATAAGACAAGATACCTAAAGGTTTAAGTAAGTTGAAGAAGGTCTGAGCAAGTCATAAACGGTTTTAAAGGAATAAGTCTTGTAAGGAAAATGTGTGCAATAAAATTGATTCCAATTTCTAAGTGACATAAGGTTAAAGTCCAATCCTCTGTTGAAGCAATGGAGGTTTTGAACAATATAATAATAAATATCTGGAAGTAGTTTTGATCTTGATCTTAATCTTGAAAAATAAAATATGTTTTTGCAAAAACTGCAACATCTCCTTTTAGCAGTTTCTGTTTAATTCTGTAAATTTTCTAGTTGGGTCCCATAAATGTCTTTTTTGGTTCTGTTAAATTGTTCCAAATTGGGGGATGAGTCTATGTGCTAGCTCTTCTATTCAATGTTTTTATTTCCCATTTTGATGACAGACCAAAAATATACAGATTTGGGGTTCCATTGAGTTAACCTTTTGTGTTCTCTTTCATTAAACTCTAATTGTTTAAAAGCTGTTGAGTGGTTTTAATGGCTTATTTATTTGAAAGACAGAGTTACAGAGAGAGGTAGAGACAGAGAGAAAGGCCTTCCATCTGCTGGTTCACTCCCCAGATGGCCGCAACAGCTGGAGCTTTGCCAATCCAAAATCAGGAGCCAGGAGCTTCTTCCAGATTTCCCATGTGGGTGCAGGGGCCCAAGGACTTGAGCCATCTTCTACTGCTATACTGCTATTCCAGGTCATAGCAGAGAGCTGGATTGGAAGAGGAGCAGCTGAGACTAGAACCGGCGCCCAAATGGGATGCTGGCACTTCAGTCCAGGCTTTAACCAGTTGTGCCACAACTTTGGCCCCATTGCTGAGTTTTAAAAGAGTTTGTTTAAATGTGTTCTAAAAAATAATAATAATAGTAATAATAATTTTAAAATATTTGAAATTACTGGTTTATAATCATTATTAAATCTTACCTGTAACTGGGTAAATCACCCTAATTAAGTGAGTGATATTATTTAATAATACTAAAGGATGCTATTTTAACCAGATGTTTTAAGTTCCATTGGCATCTTTGACAGATATTCTAGGGATCAAAGTTCCAAATTCTTTGGACTTTGATATTTCCAATTTGGCCCCTGGAAATGTCAAATGATATATCTCTCATCCTGTACAGACACTGACTAATTAGGCTATTTGGATTATATTAAGGGAGCTGCCAAGATGTGCAATGGTGCTAACTTTAAGTTATGATAATGTAAATTGCTATTGATACAAATGTCCAAAAGTTAAAAAGTCTAATGATCTTGTTTTATTGTTATCAGCCATGATGGTTATCTTAATGAGAAAGATTCAGAAGCCTAAAAGGGATAAAAGTTTTTAAAATCCTACAGGTATTTTCTAAAATACTGTTTGAAATAAACAAGTGCCTCTGTCTCTTCTTGTGGAATAGTGAGTTTTACAATTTTAACAATGGCTATTTAAAGTAGTTTGTCATCCACAGTTTTGTAGTCTTCTCAAAAAAATCAGATTTATTAGAAAGACTCTAACAAATGTTGTTAAATGTAGGTTTTTAGAAAACCTATAAAATCAATCTACATAAGAGATTCAAAAACTCTGAAAAAATGCAAAAACAAACTACCCATTGAAATTAAAACATTGATGGTTCTGTGTTTCAATGTTTCCACCTTTAGGTTCCAAAGTTTTTTTTTTTCTTAGTGTGATTTCTATTATCTTCAGTACTTTGGGACAGCTCTGTAAACATATAAAGCTATTTAAAAATTGGCTACAGGTTTAGTTCCCTAGGTACCACTTCTCCTAAAATCTCTTTGTTGCTTAAATGTGGCTAAAACGGTTATTGGCACTGACTACTGGTCATCAACTACTTCTCCCACTATGGGGAACACATCAACAAACAGGTCAAATCTGAATGGGAAGTGAGGGACAAATAAGAGCTAGCCACAAGATGATTTATGCTCAAAAAGGATTTTGATCAGAAGTAAAAAGTAAAAATCAAAATGCAGTCACTGGTGTCAACCCCTGATACAATTAAATAAGGCCAAGGTGTTATGAAAAAGTATCTTGTGAATGATTGGTTGGTAATTGCTTTATCATATATTCATAATAAATTCAGTTAAATAATATTGGGCATTCAGCCAAAAAGCAAGTTTCCAAAAAGACTTAGAAGTAATTGGAGATATCTTACATGGATACTAGTTAGGCCCAAAAACTCAGGCCTATAAACCCACTGGCCACATGATGAGCACTGGTTATGTATGAAAGCCCAGAGAGGCACAGTAAGCAAATTGGAAGCCAAACTTGTTGCCTCACTTCCTCTCTATTTCATTCTAGCTAGAAAATCAAATCTATTCTAAAGCACTCTCCACTAGGATACACAGTTTGATTCCCCAGACCTTAAAAAGAGATGGCTAACCTTTCTGTATAATAATGCTTGGCCACTTACAGAAAACCAAATAGCAGAGCCAAATAATAAGAACTTAAATTGTGATTTTACAGCTACATTTATTTTGCCATGGGCACAATAAATAAGCAACACCCACCCTTTTCAAACCAAACTGAGGGAGAGATAAAAATTTTACTAATGACTTCAAAATTTATAGACAGGTTGGATAAGGTGGCCATTATGTTTGATTTTACCTAGAAGGACAGTCTTATCTCACAGGAAAAATACTGTCAAGGCATGCTTGTGATTATAGATTTCTATCTTAGGCTACTAAAGTTTAGGGATTGGAGGGAGCACCCTTGGCTGACATTCTAAGGACTGCCTCTGTGGTCAATTCCATGGTTTAGCTTGCAAGCTATGCAACAGGAACAATGTAAAGATGAGTGACAGGCCAATTAATAACAGCTTTACACAATGATCTGCCATCAAGGAGACTCAACAAGGCCAGTCCACTCCAAAATGGAAATGATTTTCCATGGGGTTTTAGGCAAGTAGGGGTAATGACAGAAAATAGCTTCCAAAGACACTGTCAGCTCTGCCAAGAGCTGAGTCCCTGGAAACATAACTGCCTGCGGTCAAAGTGCTGTGAGCTGGGTTGGGCCTAAATCTATTCCAGGCACTTTCCTTTTACTTATAGAAGACTTCTAAGTACAAGTACAAACATGATGTGCAGTGTGATAAGGTTTATTTATAGAATGAGAAGAATACACAGGGCATATGAGGGCTTTTTTAGTGAGAGTGGTCCAGGAAGGGTTAAGAGGGACTTATATTCCCTGCTTTCCCTGAGTCCATGTAGAGGGTGGGGAGAGGGAGAGAGAGAGAGAGCACCCTCCCCTTTACTAGGCTTCTTATGAGCTTAGAAAGGGGAGTGGTTACATAGCACTGCCCCTTGGTCCCAGGCAAGAGGAGGTATGTCCTGGCAAAGGGGTCATCCAGTTGACAAGTAGATTGATATGGTGACAGAGTGAGGGAGATGTGGCTTCCAGCTTATGAACTTAAACTGCCTATCTGCCTGACTTGTCCCACATCATAAGAACTTCCAAGTGAGAATTGCAGACCCTGTTGGTACCAAGTTGAAAAAGCCCTCTATGCCACCCAGATTCCATAGTAACCATCACTATTGACAGGATGGCCTAGGATTAGTAATGTTACAGGCAGGATTGTAAATTTCCTTTTAGAGAGACTCCCTATCCTTTACCAACCTCTTAATCGGGGCAGTTCTCTTCCCATGCCAGTCAGGTAACAGGATTCAGTGGGATGGCTTCCCCAAGGAAGTTCAAATCTCCCTTTTGATGTCTTCTCCAGTACCGCATGTGAAGAGGTAGGTAGGTCTGGGCCTCACATATACATGGCCAGGCTTTAGGTCCTTACTTTGCCCCTACTAAGCCTGAAGATGCCAGGGCAGTAAATGTCCTAACCCCTGTGAGGAGCCAGGGTTTCCATAACAGAAGCAGGAATGAAGAAGCCCAGGACTAGAAGCAAGCTGGGCAAACTCCATACCATACCTTCTTGCCAGCAAGTACACAATAATCAAAACAGGGAGGAAGTCCATTCTAGCAAATATTTTCCAATGGACAAGAAGATTTAGACTTTATCAAAAACAAGTTAGAAATGGCTCCATTAAGACTACCCCTGCCTTCACAATAAATAGTTTATAACTATTACTTTTGCTCTTTGCAGATGATATGTTAAAGACATACAAATACCCCAAGACTGTGATACCTCAATGACATGGTTTCTCTCTCTCTCTCTCTCTCTCTCTCTCTCTCTCTCTCTCTGTGTGTGTGTGTGTGTGTCTCCGAACCCCTCTGTTTGAAAGCTGTGTTTCTTTTTATGTCAAGAGTGCTGTTTTTACATCACTAAATCGGGTGTGGTAAGAGAAGGGTTTGGACTCATAAAGAAGTGTGTTCATGAAATCTATTCCCAAAATAGCCCTCCCTCATTGTAGCCATCTTTCCCACCATAGGCACTATCTCTACTATATCCTCTTCTCCACATAATAATAGTGCTTTTATTACTACCAGATGTAACTCATGTGTTTTAAAAGTTCTTACAGGAATAAGTGACAGCTGTCACACAGGGACATTACTAAAATGCTCTTCTCCACACAATCTGATCCAAAGAACAGACACACCTCCATTCTTCAGCAGGAAGTAGCCTAAGAAAATTCACAATGCCCTTCCTTCCCATGTACATTCAGAGTCAGGACTGATGGAGCAAGAACAAAAGCCTTAGATCTGCTTTTGTCTATTGCCTGTCTGATTTAGAGCAGATTTCATCCTCCTGCATCCTTCTTCAGTCAGCACAACCCCACCCACAGCCTCAGAGCTCACCAAACTGCTACCTTAGAGCCCACCCACCCCGTCTATATAAACCCTCTATACCCTCTCTAGTAGTGGGCCTCTCAGGTTTGTCCATGAGTAAATCTACGCTGATTGTGTTTGTGGATGGTTTCTTATTTAGCTTATTCTGTCTCTTTGTCTTTGATCTTAAACCTTAACACAAATTCCATAATTTTTTAAATCAACCAAAAATGTTCACATTTTCGGTCATCCAAAAAAATTGCTACAAAGGCTGCTGTTGTGGTGCAGCGGTTAACTTGATATTTGGAACACCTGCATCGCATATCAGAGTACCTGAATTTGAGTTCCACTTTCCTTCCCATCCAGCTTCCTGCTCATGTGCATCCTAAGATGCAGCAAGTGGTGGATAACTACTTAAGTCCCTGTCACTCATGGGGTAGACCCAGACTGAGTTCCAAGTCACACCATCACTTCCTCCTCATTCTATGCAATAGTGGAGATTCAGTAAGTCCAGCTGACACTCAGTGGCATTAATTTTGTAAGGATATGAACACAAGATGTAGGTCACTGGGGGCCTTCATGGAAGCTGCCTTCTCCATACAAATGTTTTTAACCTTGCAGAGGAATTAAATTATCAAACACAAGGCTCACTTGTATTGGTTATTTCTCTATGTGGGGTGGCCCACACTCATGCATGAATGTGTGTTTAGTCCATCACTGCTAAATAAATTATGTAAACACCTGTTTACACTAAGCATTCTCATTAAGTAGATTTTACTGTGCACACTCCAAAATCCAGCTTCCTTCCTCTGAGTCTTGCACTGCCTGTGTGGGTAAAGAAAATGCTTTGTAAGTATTTTACACACATTTCTTTGGTGGATATTAAAACTAGTGTCTTTTGAGGAGTTAGATTATGAGATATATTCCTAAATATTATTGATTTCATTATCATTTACTTATTTTTCATTTCTTTATTCCAGTACACACTTTCTGGGAATGAAAAAAAATATTAAAAGTGTAGTAAAATGACATCTTAGGTATAAGAAACAGGAAGGCAGACTTGAGCAAGGAAGGAAAAGCATTCCCAATAGAGAGACAGGCAATCATAGAAATGCAAAATGACGTGACAGGCCTGTGCAATTTGATCACAGAGCATAAAGAGTGATGAGAAGTCATTGTGCAAAATGCAAACTAAGGGAACAAGTTTTGTGTTAACCAATATTTTGGTGTTTTCTGTCATTCTCAGAAAGAAGCCAGAAGATCAGCTCCTGAGATGAGACTGGGTTTTCAGGTATCCCTTGCTCTATGTCAGAGGAGAGCAAATGATGGGGTTCCCTGAGGATATAGATGAGCTGGAATTCCTATACCCCTGCACAGTGATACTATCTCTTTAACTTTTTTTTTTGACAGGCAGAGTGAACAGTGAGAGAGACAGAGAAAAAGGTCTTCCTTTGCCATTGGTTCACCCTCCAATGGCCGCCACAGCCGGCGCGCTGCAGCCGGCGGACCGCGCTGATCTGAAAGCAGGAGCCAGGTGCTTCTCCTGGTCTCCCATGGAGTGCAGGGCCCAAGCACTTGGGCCATCCTCTACTGCACTCCCTGGCCACAGCAGAGAGCTGGCCTGGAAGAGGGGCAACCGGGACAGAATCCAGTGCCTCGACCGGGACTAGAACCTGGTGTGCCAGCGCCGCAAGGCAGAGGATTAGCCTATTGAGCCACGGCGCCGGCCTCTCTTTAACTTTTAATTTGATATGTACACTTTCCAAGTTTCTCTCTCTCTTTTTTCATCGCTGTCTTACAGGTAACACTTAGGCTCACTTGTATTGGTTATTTCTCTATGTGGGGTGGCCCACACTCATGCATGAATGTGTGTTTAGTCCATCACTGCTAAATAAATTCTGTCTCTCTTTGCACAAGATACTAGTAGTATCTGTGTGGTGTTTGTATCTCTGTGGGAGGCAAGAACCTGGGATGGAAATTAACATACTCATTGCCCACATCAATTTCACGTTACTCAGATCATCCCCATGTCACAACAAAGAATATTTGCCAGGACAAAGCAGCCAGTCACCCCTTCAACCGATCTGGCACTCATGAGTCCTGCTGTTTCCAATCAAGGGCTCTGGTAGACATTCACTTAGCGTTTTCACTGAGAGATCAGGACAGTCATGTCCTTGGAAAAGACAGGAAGGCTGTAAGCTCCATATTTTAAAAATAAATTATTTAAGGCCAGCGCCGCGGCTCAATAGGCTAATCCTCCGCCTTGTGGCACTGGCACACCGGGTTCTAGTCCCGGTCGGGGCACTGGATTCTGTCCCAGTTGCCCCTCTTCCAGGCCAGCTCTCTGCTGTGGCCAGGGAGTGCAGTGGAGGATGGCCCAAGTGCTTGGGCCCTGCACCCCATGGGAGACCAGGAGAAGCACCTGGCTCCTGCCATCGGATCAGCGCAGTGCGCTGGCAGCAGTGCGCCAGCTGTGGTGGCCATTGGAGGGTGAACCAACGGCAAAAGGAAGACCTTTCTCTCTGTCTCTCTCTCTCACTGTCCACTCTGCC
The DNA here is from genome assembly GCA_036325905.1 of Lepus oiostolus. Taxonomy (NCBI): domain Eukaryota; kingdom Metazoa; phylum Chordata; class Mammalia; order Lagomorpha; family Leporidae; genus Lepus; species Lepus oiostolus. The sequence continues at coordinate 130,253,357 of CM070808.1, forward strand.
TGTCAAAAACAAACAAAACAAAAAACAAAATAAATAAATTATTTAAATATACTGTGCTTATAGTCTTTATATCTTTGTGTATTGTAATTACATGAGCCATGCTTAGATCACAGCTGTCATAAAGTGTTTGAAAATTAAAAAGCAAACATAAAAAATCAGAAGAAGACTTTCTCATCTGCCTTAATTCCCAATCTGCTTTCCAAATGTTGAAGAATGCTGTCTCAGGCTTTGCACACTTCTTTCTCTTTCTATTTCTCTGCCTCTGTACATCTGTGTTGGTGTTCTCAAAACTACCTTTAGATTCAGTGGTTGCTGGAGAGCCTGGAAGAACAGAGACAAGCTGTTGTGCTCATGGTTACTGTTTGTTACAGTGAAGGGACAGTTCTGAGTTCTGAGTTAAAACAGTGCTCTAGTGATGTGGGCAACAGGCACAATGTACAGTTGTTGTCCTTTATCTAGGGGTTCCATGCCTGTAGGTTCAGTCACCTGCAGTCAACATGATCTGACACTGTTAATAGGAAATTCCAGAAATCAATAACACATGATTTCTGAGCAGCGTGATGAAATTTCGTGTCATCCTTGCCAGCCCACCTGGGATGAGAGCATCCCTTTGTCCAGTGTGTCCACATGATATACACTCCCTGCAAGAGGGGCAGTGTCGTCATTCACACAGGTTTATTACAATGCATTGTTATAGTTATTCTGATTTATTATTAATTCCTGTTACTCATCTCTTGCTGCACCTCATCTATACATTAAAATTTATTGTAGATGTACAGACAGGAAAAGCACAGCAGACACAGGATCTGACACTGCACTTTCATGCATCCCTTGAGGGTCTTAAAAGATATCCTTGCAGATAAGGTGGGTGATAGGGGAGCCCAAGCAAGACATCATGGTCTGGAGATCCTGCATGCTGACCTGAGCAGATCAGTCTCCACCCTCTCCAGAGGCAGAGTTGATCCCACTGAGCCCAGAAGCCCAGGCCATCTGGTCAACCCCTCATTACAGAATATGTGCACACATATACCCACACATTCATGTTTACAGCTGTGTGAATTATACCTTCTTGTAGTCACACAAATGGTTTGTTTTGCTCTTCTGTGCATGACTTTGTTATTTACATTTACCATGTTTAGAGTGTATTTCCTTAAAAATTCTAATTTAATAGCTATGGTATTCCATAGCCTTCTCAGAACATCATTTCTTTAACTTCCCCCTATTGACAGGCATCGGGAGGGTGCTAATCAGCACTCGCCCTTGTAAACACCATTATACACACAATTACCCCATGGTAGTGGAAGTAAAACATCATGGGCTCTGAGTACAGAATGGTATCAAAATCCAGTCTCTAATACTTCGTTGCAGTGTGTTTTTAAGCATGACCTTAAATTCTGTGTCTCTTTTTCTTTTAATAAAATGAGAACAGTAATTGCACCTGTCCCAAAGTTTTAAGTACCATCACACACAAAGTATTTAGATAGTATCTGATATGCAAAAATGATGCTCCTTGGGTCTGGCGCTCTTGTTTAGTAGGTAAAGCCTCCACGTGCGGTGCTGGCATTCCGTGTGGGCACTGGTTTCTGTACCAACTGCTCCTCTTCCTATCCAGCTGTCTGCTATGACCTGAGAAAGCAGTAAAAGATGACCCAAGTACTTGGGCCCCCACACCCATGTCGGGCACCTGGAAGAGGCTCCTGGCTCCTGGCTTTTGATTGGCTCAGTCTGGTATTGTGGACTTTTGGGAGTGGACCAGCAGATGGAAGACCTTTCTTTCTCTTTCTATAACTCAGCTTCTCAAATAAATAAATAAATGAGAAACCTTAAAAAAATGACACTTCATAATTTATTATTACGTTGACACACATGTTTGGAAATGTACATCAGTTAATTCCATCTATTCTGAAAGCATAGTGTGTTCTGAACAAAGCAGTATTTATTACACTACAAAGATTTACATCCAAGGGTGACCGGGGACAATACTAGCTTCTTTCCTTTCTTTGAGGTGCCTGAAGTTGTGGTCATTAGCAAGTAAATGGAGTGAGTGTTATATATACATATGCTTATATTTACATAAATTTATATAATTTATATTTATAGATAGAAATATTTATATACATATACATATATTTAAATTATAATATAAATATTTAAATATAATATAATATTAAATATAATATATTTAAATAGAAATATAAGTATAAATGAAATAATATATAAATATAAATATTTATATATATATAAAGTCCTCATGGAATTACTGATACTTATTATATATATGATATTACATATGTATAATTATCAGTAATGCCATGCTTCAGAAACTCAGATTTTCAGTAGTTTCTTTGCTCAGGCAAAGATGAATGGAAAGCTTCACTTTTAGCAACTATAGAGGTGCAAGACCAGGCCTAGACACCCTACATCCTCCCCAGCTCCTCCCTCAGCCCTCATGGTGCTACTGCTCATTTCCTTGTGACCCTCAGAAGCTGCCCCGGTGCTCACTGTGGTTACAATTCACACTCAGAAGTGTTTTCCTCTGCCTCTGCACAATCTAGAGGCTGGTGCTGCAGTCTGCAGGGAGGCCATGGTCAATGGCATGCACTGTACAAGAATCCCCATGCAAGGCCCCATCTGTGTTAAGGAACTTCAAATCCCTATTCTATCAAAAGGATTTTCTCTGAAATTCCTTGTTATATCATTTCCCTTTATTTTGGATTCACTTGCTTCTCTTGAAAAATTTTAAATTCAACTTTTATTTGAAGGGCAGAGAGACACAGAGCATCTCAGAGATTCCATTTGCTGGTGTATTCCCCAAGTACCTGCAACATCCAGGGCTGACTATGTTGAAGTGTGAAGGCTGGAACTCCATTCATGTCTCCCACATGGATGACAGGGATCCAAGTAATTAGGTCATCATCTTTGTCAACACATGACATGTGGGAGAGTAGAGGGGCAGAGAATTCAGGGTAGAGCAGGCAAGTCTGGAAAGTCAAGTGGTAGCAGCAGCTGGGATATGCATGGTGTTCATGGGCAGAGACAGGGAGTATGCAATCTCTGACACAGATAGAAGGAAAAGGGGGCAGGTGGAGAGAGAGTGCAGGCTCCCCTGCATCTATTTTTCCCCCAAGTCCTCAATTTGTCCTCCAGGTTCCTGGTGTTCTTTGGCTACTTCATGTTTTTCCTTGATGGGGTCTACATCCAGGCAGCTGAAGAGATGGGCACCACTCCCTGTGGTCTCAGTATCAGTGGCATGGTTGTTGGCAGAACAGCAGCCCTGGCACCCAGAGGACAGTGGAGTGGAGGACGACTCTGGGAAAGAACAACTGAAAGCTGCCCTCCTGCACCCCTGTACTGATATCCGCAGGTCTGGACACCCCCAGAACTCAATGTGAAGGGCCCTGGAGAAGAGCCTAAATCCTACAGGAGGGGCACCACATCTCAGGGACGCTGTGAAAAGGCCTGGAGGAGAAAGCCTGGGGTCAGGGTAGACCCGCGCAGGAATGGGTCTGAGCCGGCCACGTGGGGCGGCATCACAGCCCAGGGACCCAGGGGAGGAGAGCCTGCTGGGGCCGACAGGGAGCAGGGACAGTGCTGATTAAAACTTGGCCATTTAGAGCAGTTTGTACGCGTGGGGTCTGCAGAAGAGAGAAACAGTCCGAGAGAAACAGCCAGAGTGCCTTCTTGCCCTAAGGCCTCTTGCAGTCTGTGGAGGAACGCTGGTGACTTCGCAACGGAACTGGTGGCAGGGAAAGAATTCCTGCAAGAAGGTGCAAGCCGGGAAGCGCGAGTCCGGCATGGGCATCAACTGACGTCGCCCAGGGTGAGGCTGGCGTTGTCCCCAGCAGGACGGTTGCTGGCGTTTGGAGCTGCACGGGCTGCTGTGTGAGAACCGTTGGGGCCCACGGGTCCAATCCAGCCGAATAGACTGGCCTGGGCACCATCTCTAAAGGCTCTTGATGCACTGCCCAGGACGCCGGCTGGGCCCCAGAGACCACATATTGCTGGTGCTCTCCCTGGGTCTCTGAAGGCAGCGCCTGCAGCAAGTCAGGGAGGGGGCAATCCTGATCCCACAAGGCTTCTTGGAGTGTCCTGCTGTGCGTCTCCTGGAGACAAGGGCACTTCTCCATGGCCACCATGGCCCACAGCTGTCATCCACCTGGCTGCGAAGGCTTCCTAGCAGGTGTGTGGTGCCCAGAGCTGCTTAGAAGCTGCCAACACCATCTCCCTTCCTGGAAGGCGGGTTCTCTTCCCCTCTTTTTAGAAATTTAGTAAAAAAAAATTAGACCCTCTCTTAGATCAGCCAATGGCTGTGGTCTTGCCAGTCTTTGAATGCTGTGTATCCACAGCAGGGGGTCTGAAAGTGGTGCTGCCTCATATTCTTGGGAATTACTCTGATTTTTTTCCTCATTGCTGTGCTGTAATCTGTAGGGTACCTTACACCATGACATATCTTTGAGTGTACGCACTGCTTCCACCTAGGCAGAGGGCACAAAAACGTGGTCCTAAGTGGTACAGGACACACACTGGGCTATGGTTTCCTGAAAAGATACAGGACAGGGATCCCCAATTGTCATCCTAGCATCATCCCTCACAAACATGTGAAGTTTGTATTCTAGACCAGTTTTGGTTTATTTTGAACGAAACATTCTGGTGGAAATTTCCTCGTAAATTAAAAGCTACTTTCTCTGACCCCCAGGAATTTGTCAGGAAAGCAAACACATCATCTCGTGAGTTATTAGTGTAGTCATGTATTGGATTGCTCCCCTTACTGTGCACTATTGTGACCTGATTGCCACCTGAGATATCTATTGCTCAACAGAGCAAATGTCCTTTGGTGTCAGGACAAGGGAAACATGGATCATTGTTTCAGCATGACAAGGATTGAGACAGTCCTCCCCCATGGCTTAATTTACTTGAACCTAGTTTCCTCGGTTTGCTTCACTGGGGCTGATGTGTGTCCAGCATATCACTTGCAGAAGTTTCAAGACTAGGAATCTGTAAAATCATTCAAATTTCTGTTTAGTTTTTAAAAATCTATTTACGATTATATCTGACATAATTCGTATATTACACAATATATTTTGGCCCTCTGCTTGTAAGATTATCCCTTTATAGTAAAAAAAATTTAGATGCAAGATTTTATTTCAGATCCAAATTCTATTTGAAGACAGGAGAAATAAGCTCTTATATGCCACCTATAATTTCTTCAGAAGCAGAAATTATGGGCAATTTTGCATTTTAATTCATTTAAATCATTTGAGCAGAATTCAATAATATTTTGTTTGCGGAAAAGATCGTTAATTTTTTAAAAAATCCTTTCCTATAGTAGTTCTGAAAAAGATTACATGTGATTTAAAAAATACAGTCATGGCCGGCGCTGTGGCTCACTTGGCTAATCCTCTGCCTGCAGCATCAGCACCCCAGGTTCTAGTCCTGGTTGGGGTGCCGGATTCTGTCCCGGTTGCCCCTCTTCCAATCCAGCTCTCTGCTGTGGCCTAGGAAGGCAGCGGAGGGTGGCCCAAGTGCTTGGGCCCTGCACCCCACATGGGAGACCAGGAGGAAACACCTGGCTCCTGGCTTCGGATCGGCACAGCGCACCAGCCGTGGCGTCCATTTTGGGGGTGAACCAACGGAAAAAGGAAGACCTTTCTCTCTGTCTCTGTCTCTCTCTCACTCTCTAACTCTGCCTGTCAAAAAAAAAAAGAAAGAAAAAAATAGTCATATTATTTCCATGGATTTTATCAAAGAAGAAAATTCATTAGACATATGAGAAATGTTGAGGTTTCAGGACAATAAAATGGGATTTTGTGAACTTTTACCTCGGGATTTTTCTGACCAAATGGAAGTGGAAGGCTCAGGTATGTCTTTGAGGGAATGTTCTCTTATTCAATTATTTTAAGCCAAAAATGGTAGAAAGTGTTATTGTTAAGTAATTCAATGATAACTCAAACTGTGCATGGAATCTTTTGTAGACTTGCATGGGTATGCAGAATTCAATGTGGTTTTTTCCAAATGTTGATTTTATTTTACTGTTGTCTGTCAGGGTGGATGCTTCAGGTTGCTGGAAAACAAGAATTCACCCAGCCTTTGGGGAACTGCAGCCCACACACAACTGTGGTGGTCAGCCATGCCCATCTTATGAGATCATCCTCAGAGGCACCTCTTTGCATTCCTGGTGGGTATCTTATTTAATGTTCCTATTTGCCCTGATACCGCTTAACAAACAATGCTCCAATTTCAAGTTACCAAGCCCCACACAATTTACACTGAACACAAGAATTATATTTTTTGCTTGTATTTTACTGCATTTGGAACCAATGAAATTACATTGGAGTGAAATGAAGGAGATGGGGTTCTTGTAACAGATCCAATAGAACATAATGATGTCCCCTTGGAAAAGTCTTACTAGTTTGAGGCCTATTTCTTTGTCTTTTGACAGGGTCATACTAGAAGACTTGAAATACTATGGGCTTGTGAAAAGTTCACGGGCAATGAATGCTATGAAAAAACATACATGGATTTCAAAATTTTCACACAAATCTAAACTTATAATGAAAAATTAATTAATCTGGAATGCGGAGTGTCAGAGAGAGGGAGAGAGAGAGAGAGAGAGAGAGAGAGAGAGAGAGAGAGATTCCATCCACTGGTTCAGTACTCAATTGCCTGCATCGGCTTGGGAGGGGAACTTAACCCAGATCTTCCCTATGGGTGGCTGGAACACAATATTTGAAGTTGCCATTGCCTCTCAAGTTTGGTATTTGCAGGAAGCTAAAGGCAGGAACTAAAGGCAGCTATCACATCCATGTACTCCACCATGGGATATGGGCATCTTCATCAGTGTCTTAACATCTTAATTCTATATCTACTCCTAAAATTATTTTTAAATCTATTTTCTCAATCATTTTGAATTATTCTTGTATATCTGAATCCTTTGCAGAAATACCCTAAATACCATAGGTATTCTAAAATAGGAGGCCAATTACACATGGAACAGATTAGCAGCTCTATAAATATGTTTTCAGAGTTTTCTCCATTTTCTAGATGATACGACCAAGATGCAGCAGGAGCATATGACTTGACCTGAAACTCCAGAGTAGAAGGAACTAAAAGTTCCTTCCCATCCTCAAGCTCTCTTTGTCAATGCATAGACTGCAGAGTATTAACCTGTTATGCACTGTAAAGTTTGAAAGGAGCTTAAACCTGAACTTGTGAATAAGGAGCAAACACTTTGAAACTCTTGAGGTTTGTCACTTTTTGAATTACATTTATACCAAATAGTCATTTTCTAGAGAGTACCTTCAGCATGGCATCTTGTCATGTAATAAGTGGACACCACAAGTTGGTGTAGGGTTCAGCCTTCATTCTCAGAGTAGTGTTGAGCTCCTAGTGAAATGACCCCTTATTTCCTCTCCTAGGCAACAGGCTTCTTGGGGACCAGGATTACCTGTTTATGAATAATGGTGTCGCCTTGGACTTTTTGTGGAAGTGCAGAGGTTGTTCACAAAATGAGATGTAAGCACATTAGAAAATCTGTATACAGATCACTTACCACCAACTTACAGATATGCAGGAAAAAACATGCCCATTATTGATGGTGCCTAATGTCCACCTCTGTTCCGTGGTGCCAGTGCTTGACTCCAGGTGTATTGTTTTTGCACTCTTATACGCATCATCCTTGGATCCATTCCTTGCTCCCAATAAAGAGTTCAGGACTGACCCAAGGAGATCAGAGAGGAAGGCTGATATGGCAAGATCATGGTGTGCTTTTCTGATGAAAGAATTCAGAAATGCACAGATCTCCTTCCTTTGAGGGTGTGGAGAAATCGGTGCCCCAGGAGGGGATCACACTGTTTCAGCTCCTGGATGGCCATTGTCAACTAAGGGTAAACAAGGCTGAAGTGGTTTCTGATGTCTTACTGTTTAAAGGTGGGGTTTGTGGGCAGAGGAGGGTATGTTGAAGTGATCTTCTCTTATCCTGGGGTTTCCCTCCTGACAAGGGAGCTCCTAAGGCCACTCCAGGCTGTGTTCCTGGACTGACTACTCCTGGGGTGGGCTGGTGGCTCATGAGGAAACTTTGGGAAGAATTCCCTAGGCATGTTCAGCTTCCCTAATTCTGTTCTGTTCTTTGAAGCTGCACTTGGACTCCTGCCTGCAATCGTGTGTGTTACTACTTGGCAAATCTATGCAGTTCTGGAGATTGTTTGGGGCTATTTTGTTCATTCAAAATGAAACTCTTACATCATGGTCATCACCAATATTAAGACTATCTTAATATCCATTTTCTCTTTATTTATTGTAATGCCCCAGCCCTAGGGAGTTGCAGGGGTTACTCTCTGAAAACCTTGACAGGATTCCAGCATTTGGTGCATTATCCAGGCATATTGAGGAATGAAATGAAAGGGACATATTTTAGGGAGAAAAATGCCCATTTGCAGTGCATTGTGGGAAGGTGGCTTTGTGTGTTGGTCTTTATTGTGCAGTGAGATACTTTAGCTGTGACAGTTTGAAAATACTAAGGTTTGGTCAGACAGGTATGTACAGTAAATCCCTAGAGCCCTGGAGAAACTCTACTGTCTTACCCCCCTATGATTTTCTCTTTCCTCATGCTTGATGTCACAAATTATATCAAACTTTGTGGCTCTGAACAATGCAGCCTTGCTCATGTACCTCTAAGGAGACTAAAAGTCTGAAATGCAGAGGTCATCAGGGCCACACTTCTAACAAATGCTCTGAGGGAGAATCCACTCCTTGCCTCTTGTAACTTGTGGAAGTTGCTGTCTTCCATGACTGTGGCCCCAATCTCTGCCTTTGTCTCATGCTACTTTTTCCCTGGGTGTTCCTATCTTCTCTTGTCTCAAATGCCTCTCTGTTATCCTCTACTAAAGACACTGATTGTTGTATTTAGGGCCCTTTCAGAAAACAGAACCTTAAAACATCATCTCAGGATCCTTAACAGGAGAAGGCCTTGAGTCAAAGCAGTTTAAGCCACCACTTTGGAGTCTTGAATCTCATACTGGATGACCGGTTCCATTCCTTGCTCTTCTGCTAGCTTTCCAGATTCTTATTATGCATCCTGTCCATCACAGATGATGGTTCTAGGCTCCTGGATATGGACTAGCCTAGCCCTGTCCTTTGCAGGTATTTATGTAGGTGTACCTTGACTGCAGGACTTTCTCTCTCTCTCTCTCTCTCTCTCTCTCTCTCTCTCTCTATTTCTCTTTCTCTCTCCCTCCCTCTCTTCCTCTCCCCTCTCACCCCTGGCACTCCTTCTCTATCTTTCACTCTGCCTTTCAAGTAGGTAGAAATATTTTGAAAGTTCCTTAACAATATATTGCAGAAATTTTATTTAACAATTGTTTATTTTAAAGACAGATTTACACAAACAGATGGAGATACAGAGAGAAAGAGGACTTCCATCTGATATTCTACTCCCCAAATGAGTGTTATATATTGACTGTTCCAGGCCAAAGAAAGGATCCAAGAATTCCATCCAGGTCTCATACATGGGTGGAAGGGGTCCAAGTACTTGGGCCATCATCTGTGCTTTCCCAGGCACATTAGAAGGGAGCTAGATCAGGAGCAGTGTAGCCAGAACATGAACCAGTGTCTGATATGGGATGTGAAACTGCTATGCCACAACATTGTCCTAGAATGTGTATAGCACATGTCAGCATTCACATATGTGAGTAGCTATAGGACTGAGTAGCTTCTTTAGCCAGTAGAGCCAGGCTGACTCTGGATGTGCTAATGACCTATGAGAGCCAAGCTTCCTCTTAAAGACTCCGTTCTACCTGGCTCTGTACCAGGACACAGAACATGGCCACGTGGCCCAGGTCTGTAACCCCACACATCAGAGGCCATAGATGCTGTCCTGTGAGACAGGGCCCATCATCAATTCTGCCCTGCCTCTCTTCAGACATGTTTAAAATATCTGTTTCCAGTGAGCCTTGTCTTGTGCATGATATAAATGGAAACCGTGCTTCTGTCTACCCAGATTTGATCTTCCAAGTCTGCTTAAGTCTCCATAGCATGTGGCTAAACCACCTGGTATTTCATGGAGGATTGTTGTTTGCTTCCCCTCTCTGCTAGAATGTAGGCTCCACAGAGTCAGGAACTTTGCTTTCTTGTCATTGACGTCACTGTCTACAGCATTACATAGCACATCCCAGATGCTCACCAAATACATTAAGTTGCTGACAGTAAGTGAACTGCCTGCCAAACCTATTGGGATCTTTCACAGGCTTTTCACACAACTCAAATGAAACCTGGGGTGGTCATTAGGCCCAGAAGCTCAGAAACCCACATCCCATACAAGAATACTTGAGGCTGATTCCTCACTCTGGCTCCTGAAACCAGCTTCCTGCTTATGCAGACCTTGAAGAGTGGCAGTGATCATTTAGGTAAAGGGGGCCTTGCTAAGTTGGGAGACATAGATTGAATTCCTGGTATTCAGGTTCAGCCCATCCATGCCCCAGCCATTGTGAACATTTGGGAAATGAACCAGTGGATGGCATTCTCTGTATATTTGTTTCTGTTCTCTTTATTTGTGCCTCTCTACCTTCCCACTAAATGTAAAGATTAACAAAAATAGAGCATATACTTTTGCCAAAATTATTGGTGTCCATTTTTCCAAGTCAGAAGTCCACAATAGACCTGGGTTCATTGCCGTTTCTGGGTGCACTTCTCTCTTCTCTCCCCTTTGCTCCATCCCCACTGACATCTCCTGTGGACCAGGAGATCAGGGTTTCCTCTCTGCTCCAGTCACTGTGGAGTTTCCCACAAGCTCACTGCCTCTGCTCTGATGCCTTTGAAATTTTCCCTGTCACACAGTCACAGGAATGTTTGTGAGATCTACAAGCATGCTCCTCTAGTTTAGAAATCTTGTCATGACTCCCATGCTTACAGAAACATGCCCCAAATACTCCTGACAAAGTGTGTGACTTCTCCACTCTTGGCCCTTGTCTCACCCTAAAGTCGCACCTTCCAGCTTTCATTTAACTTCTTAGCCCCACCTACCCAGCTGTGTGCTTTCTGCTGGCTGCCCCCTTTCTTCCTGCCCTAATGTTTCACATGCTGTAGCTTAGACCCAGAAATAGCCCTTCTGCACTTGATGGCTGTCTCCTCCTTTTCTAAGGTGTCATTCATGTTTCATATCCCCCAGAAATGATTCATGTGTCTTATTACCTACTCTAAGGATCTTATCACTTGTACCTCACAATCACTTACACCCCATTTCCAATTTTGGGTGAGATTAGCTGTTTCATCCAGGACATAGTAAACTCTCATGTGCAAACAGAAGTCTTCCAACTCTCCATCTTGAGAGACCAGCATAGAGTGTTGTGTGGCATTTTCATATCTTATATTTCACAGTAATGTGTTAGAAGCCTAAGGCAAGTGTTGTGCTTTTCTCTTTTCCCACCTGAACAGGGTTCTCCTGGGTTGTCTATGTCTAAGTAAAGGCTGTGCTTTGCATCATTTAATCGAGGGAGGACTAAGAAGAACTATTGCAAGGTGTAAAATTGGGTGTAAATATTAGAAGTTGATCTTTTAGAGGTTTATAATAAAGCTAGACCAGTTATTGAAGATAGACATTTCCTGATATTTATAAGGAGCAGGAACTACCTCAGATAACTTTCATTTTTAATGATTGCAAAGCAGGCATGAACTCTCTTTCTTGGTTCCTCTAGATCATGTATCTGGATTCCATGCCAACTGTCTAAGAAGCAGCAGAAAGTGTGAGGACATATGACCTATGCCTCAGTTGGAGAAAATTGCGCAACCCAAAAGATGTTCAGACACTTATTAAGCATGACAATCATAAAGGGTGCTGTTCTAACATACCAGAGAGGGTGTGGCCTCTGAAGAGGTCATAGTGCTGGAAAGAAAGCTTGGAAGGAAGAGACTCCAGGGCAGACTTCCTCATGGCCCTGGAATCACAGAGTTCTCAATGTCAGCAGGTACAGGTGTGGTGGGACACCACTTGCACATCCTACAACCTAGAACACAGAAAATTGGCACTGAACCTGGCCCAGATCATCCACAGCTCACCAATGTCAAATCTTCCACCACTGTTGAGTCAAGGAACAAAGATGCAAAGGACATGGAACAAGCACAAACTTCCCATTTCTGATACCATCTGGGAAAATCTACAACCACCATGGGAAAAAGGCAAGGAGAGAGTACTCGGGGAACAGCAGGGGTATCCTGCCAGTCCCAAGCCTGTAGTAACACAGCAGAGATCTGTGATGAGTCAGGTCACCAGGCAAACCTGGGAGGGCTGGGGATCTCCTTGTTATCTCTCTACAGAGACTGTTTCTCTGCCTATGTGGTTCTTACTGTGCTTATCTTACCCACACTCTCCAGCACACTCACACACATCATGCAGATACACAGACAATGCACACAAAACCCAGTGAGGTTTTGTGGCCATAGAGTAAGTCTGTTTTGTCTCAGTGTACAGAATCACTTCTCTGTGAGCCATCATTGCCCATTCACAGGGGACCATCTATGGGAGGACATTTGGACCTTATTCAGTAGGAGAAAGAAAGGTGTTGATGGTTCCTAGAAAGCCCAGGGAAGGTGAAGATGGTGCCTTGGGGACTGCTGACCAAGCCCATAGCAGACACAGTTGCTCTGACAACGAATCTCCAAACACACTTTTCATTTATGAATGATGCTGGGTCTTTTCAAATGAAAGGAGGCACCCTGGCTGGGAGGACCTCTGATGTTCTTACTTAAAGCAAGGCTAGAGCTGTCTTCCTGGAAATGCCTGGTCCTGTCCTGCATTGCCACAATCTGGGCTTTAGAAGCTGGGCCTGCATTGCTATTTTTGGGACCTCAAGTATTTTCCATTATAACAAGTGTACTGTGGTCCCCCATGGTACTGAGGGATAATGGACTCCATTCACAGGAATGGTTTTATTCCATCCTTTGGTACCACTTGTGTTCTGGAGAGGTATGCCCTAAGTTCCTGGCTTGAAGGTAGAGCAAAATATGTGTCCATACACCTGAAAATTGCTGTGTTTTCAACTACAGTGGCTTCGTTATGACCAAAAGAGCCCCAACTGCTAGGCTGGAAGGTGAAGGCAGTCAAGTCTTCCAACACAAGTTTCTTGGCCAACATAGTAGTTCTTCTAACTGTAGAAACTTTCTTTTTCCTTTCCAGCTGTGTTGTAGGTGCACTGAAAATCTATAGTACAGAGCTCTTCATCATGTGTATGGCTCTATCCCTGCCCAAATAACCACCTGAGTTCTGAGCAAGTGACTGTCACATAGTGACCCTTGGAACTGTGTCCATACATAGGGTCAATGCTGGTATTTTCAACTGTAGTAGCTGTGGTATGGCTCACTCAGCCTCAATGTCAGGTTAGAATGTGGAGAAAGGTGTTCTAACATGTTTCTTGAACAAGGTCATAGATCCTCTACATATAGGTTTTTGCTGTCCAGGTGTGTTCAGATGTACTGGTGGGAAGCTGAAACATGAAGATCTACATGTATGAGTGTAGCACCATCTTCTCTCTTAGCATGGCATTGTGTGGTGGGCACTTGAGCTCCAGGTGCCTGGAATGAGATGAACACTGAATGTAAATCCAAAATTAGGGGCAGTACAGCAGCCATGCTATGGCTAGATGAATCCAAAGCGCCCCAACAAAAATGAGGGCTAGGTATTATGTTTCTAAATTCATTGCACTCAAAGTGGTACTTTGGATGAACATTCCAATCCCAAAATTCCCTTTAAAATGAATTCTGCTAATTTCATTGTCACTACCAGCTCTAGATTGAAGTTGAAAAACAAAGAGATACTTGTCTTCTCAGTGCTGGGAACACTGGGAACAATCCCTAAGCCAGAAGCAAGGGCTGTTCCGATTGGGAAACCTGGTCTGACTTTGTCTGGTGTAACAAATGCAGACTGTGTACATGTCAAACTCATTCACACTATTGCATTCTGCAAGCACTAAATGGCTGAGAAGCAGGAGGAGTTAGGTCAATTGCTTGTGTTGAGACCATTGGCCTCCTGAGTAAGAAAGAACAGCCACAGTGCATACTATATGATAATGATTAAGGGTAGCTCCTGAGATAAAGGAATGGCTGAAAGTTTTAATTGGTACTTGAACTGACTGATCAGGAAAACTAGCGTAGACTTGTGCTGAGGCAATGCTGCCATTGAGTGGTGTCCACAGCACCATGGAAAATGGGATGTAGTTCTCCGTGGAGACAGAGGTAGATGCCAGCCTTGGAAGGAAGAGTAGCGCCTCACCCTGCTGTTGCTCATGACAAGTGAGGACAGTGACCTTGCAGAGACCCTTCCTGCTGGGATGGAGCAGGCTGCAGCAGCTGTTATTGGAAGACCTATAAGTACAGGGGCTTTTGGAGAGAACCTCTGTGTTCCTGCCCTTCCAGGGTCTCCAGCACGGACTGAAGGGCAGTTTCTGGGCCAAAGGGATGACTGAAAAATTGGAAGGGCTTTGGGGAAGTCTTGGGGTAAGGGGGCTGCTGGTGTCTTTGCAGGGTGCCTTGATCTACTCTGTCTTGGAGATAAGATTCCCACTCCTACTGGTGCTGGGAAGGGAGCTGAGGATGACAGCATCAGGAGGAGGTAGGGTACTGTCCTTGTAAGAGACCTCAGAGACTAAGGGAGACTGAAAGGTTTAAGTGTGTAGATGTATTGGCTGCAACAGAAGAAATTACTGCTGTAGGAGGCATGGGCTCTCATGGATACTGGCAGAAGGACCTGCAAGAGGGATGAGAAAGAAAAGGGAAAGGTTTCTATACACATTGGATTCTGAGGTTTCTTTCTGTAGGAGGGAGGCTGAAATGGAAGGGTGCAAGGCTTGGATTGGAAGAGCTCAGAAATAGGAGGTGCTGCAACTCTGCATGAATGCAGAATACCCACCCAGAGACTATACCTGAAGGCAGGAAGAGAATTGGCAAGGACAGGCAGAGATAAAGACTTAAGGATGTGTATTCTGTTTCCATACCAATATGTATGTGGTAGGAGAAGCTGGGTAGAGAGGAAGAGTTTTGTAGGCAAAGATCATTCTGGCAAGCCAGTGGTGGTAGCGAAAGCTGATTCTGTCAGAGAGTGGAAGGGATTCTGCAGTGTTGTTCTCAACTGGGGAGAAAGAAGGGGACAGTGGAGAGGCACTGCAGTACACTCTGGTGCCTTTTACAACCCCATGGCCTCTGATTGATTTTCTTTTTTTTTTAACTTTTATTTAATGAATATAAATTTCCAGTGTACAGCTTATGGATTACAATGGCTTCCCCCTCCCATAACTTCCCTCCCACCCGCAACCCTCCCCTCTCCTGCTCCCTCTCCCCTTCCATTTGCATCAAGATTCATTTTCAATTCTCTTTATATACAGAAGATCAATTTAGTATAAAGGTTTCAACAGTTTGCACCCACATAGAAACACAAAGTGAAACATACTGTTTGAGTACTAGTTATAGCATCAAATCAAAATGTACAGCACATTAAGGACAGAGATCCCACATGAGGAGCAAGTGCACAGTGACTCCTGTTGTTGACCCAACAAATTGACACTCTAGTTTATGGTGCCAGTAACCACCCTAGGCTGTCGTCATGAGTTGCCAAGGCTATGGAAGCCTTCCAAGTTTGCCGACTCTGATCATATTTAGACAAGGTCATAAAAGACAGAGTGAGGATAGTAACCAATGATCCTAAGAGTGGCATTTACCAGGTTTGAACAATTATACAGCATTAAGTGGGGAAGAGGACCATCAGTACACACAGGTTGGGAGTAGAGCCATTGGTGGTAGAGTAGAGGTTATGATTACAAAGGAATGAGGCCCAAGTACGCTAGACAGGGTCTAGAACAAAGGACAGAGACATTTTTAGAGGAGCTAAGAAAGGTGCTGTCTAAGCTACAATTAAGTTTTCTGATTGAGAGGCAAATAGAACCTGATAGAAGGGGCTTGATAATAATCTGGTGGGCTTTAGTCCTTGTAAGTTAAGAGGCCCAGACCTATCTATCTCTTCACATGGGGTATATCCTAAGGGAGGTGTGAACCTCCTAGGGGAAGGCACTCTGTTGACTTTCATTACTTGGCTGGGCTGGGAGGAGAGCTGGCCAGGTAAAGGCAGGGGGCATCTCTAACAAGAAATTTACAGTTCTGCCTGCAATGTTGCTGACCCTACTTGACCATCCCCTCAGCTGCAGTGGTCACTTTGGAAGTTGGGCTGAGTGAAGGGCTTTTCAGCTTAGAGCCAATAAGATCTGTGGCTCTGACCTGGGCATCCTTCGACTCCAGGGCAGGTCCATTTCCAGTGATCCAACTCTTGGCAGAGCTGCTGCCAGGGCTCTTCACAAGCTGACTTCTGCTGAAGCCCAGGCTTACCACTTTGAAAGCCACTGCAGTGGACTGGCCTGTTGGGTCTCCTTGAGGGCAGATCACTGTACAGATCAGCCATTAATAGGCCTGCCACCCATTGCTTCTGAGGCCGAGCTTTCTTTTCCTCCTGGTTTGTGTTAAAGCAGACCAGAGGATGCAAGTCAAGGGAGTGCCCAAGTCCCATCTCTAATCTTCGGTGGCCTGAACTACAAGTCTATAGTCACAGGCATGTTCTGTAGTAGTTTTTCTAAGGTAGACAATGCCCATGAGGAAAATTATATTCTCACTTTAAAACTTTCTTTCCCTTTAGTCTGAAAGGGAGGTTTTTTCTACTTACTGTATACTTTGCTGATGGCGAAGTGAATCTAGCTATGAGATTATTATTTAAGTTCTTATTTTGGCTATGCTATTACAGAAAAATGTTAGCCATCTCTTTTATAAGTTCTAAAAATTAAATTGTGCATCCTACAGATTCCTTCATAATAGAATTAGTTTCCTACCTTGAAGAG
Organism: Lepus oiostolus; assembly: GCA_036325905.1. NCBI lineage: Eukaryota > Metazoa > Chordata > Mammalia > Lagomorpha > Leporidae > Lepus > Lepus oiostolus. The sequence continues at coordinate 130,270,219 of CM070808.1, forward strand.
AACAGAGAAATGAAAGAACAAGTTGGGCTTAGAATAGAGAAATGAGGGAGTAAGTCCTAGATCGCTTGCTGACAATAGCAATATCACATGAATACTTAGCAAACAGTTTCAACCATTAGAAAACAACTTAAGAAAACATTTACCAGAAGGTCCAATGCCTTCTATAAATTTTAAGAATCATGTATTTGAAGACACCTCTTAAATATCTAACATGGTGTAGTTTGTTTAACCAGTAAACTTAAGCACAACCATATAAAATGTTTTTAGTTTCTTTCTACCAACAAGTTTAAAACATATGATACACAGATTCAGGTCACACCAATTAAAATGTATCTTTGATTGATTTTAGCAGCTTAAATTTATGGACAATCTTATCTATAAGCCATTTAAAATAAAACTCTTAATAAAATTTCCCCATGTGGACATACAATATGTACACACATATAACATAGCATAATAGACCAATTTAGCAATTTTAATAATAGCTTTTAAAATCCTTAACTCTTTTTGTAGATTGCCAATTGATTTGAATTGCTTTTTGTTTTTAGTAACCTCAGTTAACCATACTTTCTCTCAGTAGGTACTGTTAATACATTATTGGCTTCATCTGTTTACAGAGCCATCCCAAAGTACTGAATACAATAGAAGTGGCTGGAAAAAGTCCATAGGAACCTATAGGAGGACAGCTAAACACAGAACCAACAACGCTTTAGTTTTATGAGCAGCAAATCATATCTAACTGTGGATGACAAAAGACTTTAAGTCGCCATGTTTAAAAGTATAAACTCATCAACCAACAAGAGGCACTTGCTTACTTCACAGTATTTTTGAAAGCACCTGTAGGATTTTACAAGTATTTAACCTTTTAGGCCTCTGGGGCTTTCTCATTAAGATAACTATCATGTCTAGTAACACAAGATCATTAGACTTTTTGATTCTCAAACATTTGTATTGATAGCATTTTCCATTATAGAAACTTAAAATTTTGTACTACGTCACATCTTGACAGTACTTCTAATATAATCCAAATAGCCTGATTAGTTGGTGTCTCTATAAGATGAGAGACATAGGTCCTTCGATTTTTTCAGTTGGGCCCAAACTGGAAAAACCAAAGTCCAGAATTTACTGGAAATTTTAGAGACCAGATTGTTTGAAACTTTGATTTTTTGAATGCCTGTCAAGAATGCCAAGAAGGCTCAAAATCCAAAATATCTGGTTGAAATAAGATTCCTTAAAATCATGACATAACATAGACCAAATTTGATCATTGTTACAAGGTGATTCTTCAAATCTTTGAAAATAAGCACATATTTACATAACCCATAGCTCTTAATAAAAATTCAGCAGTTTTTGAACAATTAGAATTTAACAGACATCAAGAGAACATAATAGATTACTTTAACACATTGCTTTAACAGAGCATCAGGGTTTAATTCTATGTCAAAGAGAAATTGAGCTTCCTGTGATCTTTTGCTGTGAGGTTTCCTTCCTTTACCTTCTTTCATATTGGTGACCATGTTTCTGTGTTTCTGTGTGTAGCACATCTTTAAGCATCTTTTGCAGGGCAGGATGAGTGGCAACAAATTCTTTCAGTTTCTGTTTGCTATGAAAAGTCTTAATTTCACCTTCATTCACAAATGAGAGCTTTGCAGGATATAATATTCTGGGCTGGCAGTTTTTCTCTCTTAGTACCTGGGCTATGTCTCGCCATTCCCTTCTAGCTTGTAGGGTTTCTGATGAGAAATCTGCTGTGAGTCTAATTGGAGATCCTCTAAGAGTAATCTGACGTTTCTCTCTTGCACATTTTAGGATCTTTTCTTTATGTTTCACTGTGATGAGTTTGATTACAACATGTCGTGGTGAGGATCTCTTTTGGTCATGTTTATTAGGGGTTCTATAAGCTTCCTGTACTAAGATGCCTCTGTCCTTCTCCAAACCTGGGAAATTTTCTGCTAGTATCTCACTGAAAATGCCTTCTAATCCTTTCTCCCTCTCCATGCCTTCAGGAACTCCTAGAACCCGAATGTTGGGTTTTTTAATAGTATCCTGTAGATTCCCGACAATATTTTTTAGATTTCTAATTTCTTCTTCTTTTCTTTGGTTTGCCTGTTTCCTTTCCTGTTCTCTGTCTTCTAAGTCTGATATTCTCTCTTCTGCTTCGCCCATTCTGTTTTTAAGGCTCTCTAATGTGTTTGTCATTTGATCTATTGAATTCTTCATTTCATTATGATTTTTCATCACTATCTCAGTTTCTTGTTCCACTAGTTGTTTCATTTCATTTTGATTCCTCCTTAATATTTCATTTTCACGAGAGAGATTTTCTATCTTGTCCTTTAAGGATTTCTGTAGTTCAAGAATTTGTTTTTGAGAACTTCTTAATGTTCTTATCAATATTTTGAGATCCGCTTCTTGCATTTCTTCTATCTCATCATCTTCATAATCTTGCATTGGGGTGCCTTTTTCATTTCGGGGCGTCATAGTGTCTTCCTTGTTCTTGTTACCTCGATTTTTGCATTTGTTGTTTGGCATGTTGGAGATATTTGGTTTCTTCACTGTGGTGTTTTTTCTTGTTACACTATGGCTCTATATTAAGTGGACTGTCTGCTTTCGGTGGAGCCTTAGAGGCTTGAGACGAGTGTGGACTGAGAGCTGTGTTTGGTTCCTCAGGGTTGAGGGTGTGTCAAAAATGACACTCCCAGGTTAGGTGTGGTAAATCTCTCTTTCTTTCTTTTTTTGATTCAAAAGGGAAGTAATTCCGCACAGCTGAATGTAATTGGAGGTAGGTAGCAGGCGAATGATATACCCACAGGAGCCAGCGATTGGAAGCTCTTTGCCAAGGACCACACAGGGAATCTGTGCTGCCCTCAGTGTGGGCTCCAATTCTCCTGCAGTCTCCCACTGGGTTGCCAAGTTAGATGTTAATCTCCTGTTATTTCACCCCTCCCCCCAGAGTCAGGTTTTTCTGCTAGGCTCAGGGCCAGTGCAGACCTGAGGTCGCCCTGCTTATGACGTATGTCCAAAATGGCGCCTGCTCTTTGTCTTGCTCGCCTTTGAGAGGTGAGCGGAGAGAGAGAAACTTGTGTCCGTATCGGTCACTTTTTTTTTTTCCTCTCTCTCTTCTAGTTAGCCTGGTGAACTTTTCCCCACGGAGTTTCAAGCCTCGTTCCCTCTAGTCTCCTCTTTCCGCTTGCCCGCTGGTGTCTCGGGCTATTGAGGTTCGGCTCACCTCGCGTTCCAGCGCTGGTGTGTTGAGTCTGCCGCTGGTGTCCCGAACTTGAGCTCCCACGCTCTCCACGCAGGTCCACTGTGAATCACTAGTTCCGGAAGAGTTTCCTCTGCTGTTTCTTCCCCTACTCTTCCTTGACCCTGCAGTATCTCCACTTTTATTAACGTGTGTTTTGATGAACTATCAATGTGCTCCCTTCCTATTCCGCCATCTTGCCACTCTCCCCTCTGATTGATTTTCAAAGACCCTGGCACTCTTGGAAACCTGATGCCATCTCTCCCTCAGTAGCAATGCAAGGCAGTTTAGGAGGTGGGGGAAACTCACCTGTGTGTATCAGCAGGAATCTGATAGTAGTCAGTGGTGGCAGCAAGCCCAATCACCTGCAGAGGCAGATGAAGCTCCAAGTGGTGATTTGCTGCAGAACTATGTGCCTGAAGAACTTGGCTGTTTCTGCCTCAGTATTTCTACCACTGATTCTTCGTGAGGCTGTGGAGAGCAGCCTAGGCTGGCTCAGTTTGGCATGCTGTTTCTATTTGCGCCTTTCAGATAGTCAGGACCCAAACAATGTAAATGCCTTGACCTGACACACCCCTGGAATTCCCTCCCACAGAGAATCAAGCTCTGTGAGATCCCTGGGCCTCTACATTGTGCAGTGGTTAGAAATGGTGGAAGTTTCCCAACAGAGGACCAAGACTTCCTCAGAATGAAGTTTAATCCTCTTGAGTTCACTGGTCATGGGTGCATCTTCTCTGGATAGATCAGTGCTCAGTTTCTCTTCCTCTTTTTTACCATGCCCTTCCCAGAGCTGTTCTTCAGGTCTCCCCTGAGAATTGAAGGGGCTGGGCCTAGGGTGTTGCCAGGTCTCCAGATCCTCCTCCTTGGTTTCTTCCTGAAGCATAGAAAAAAATGCACACCTGTGCCTGGCTTTTAGGAAGTCTTAAACTTTTGTCAGCCCAGTTCTTTTGACAGCACCCAGCCCAGGGACCTTCCTTGAGTAGCGGCTGCTGCATCCTATGAAAGTGGGGAGCCAGGGTCTGGAACCCCGATTCCTTTCCCCACGGTCTGTGATTCCTGTAGGGAAAGGGTGGTGGTACAGGCAGTGGGGATCAGCCCAGTGGGGTGGGCCAGTGTTGCATGGTTTCAGAGGGGCAGGAGTAATAAGGCTGTTAGAAGTGGCAGCTGCCCTAGGAAAGTGATTCTCTCCACATGCAGCAGGTTACCTGCAGATAGGGGCACAGCACCATCAGTTCCCAGATGGATGTCTGCCCTCAGCTTCCTGCAGGCCTCAGAGCTTGGTTGGTTTGCTGACTCATCCTAAGGCACTGGTGAGCAGCCTGATGACTTAGGGAGCCTCTGTTGCTCTACATGGGCCTGCCCAACATGCATGGTCCTACAGCAGGACTCAAGGCAGTGCTCTGAGGAGAGCCATGGGCCTCCTCCTTACAGATGTTGAATGAGTGTTGAGGAGGCCAGACTGCCCCTCCAGGAAGGGCAGTCTCTAGGGCCTCCAGAGGCCTGGGTGGGACTCTTTCTCACACAGAGGGGACTGGTTTTCTACTCTTCTCATTTTCCATCCCTCCATAGGGATGCTCTTTGGCCCTCACCTCGGTCTCAGTAAAGCAGGAAAAAGGGGAGTTGACTTGATCTGGTCTCCTCATAACTTTGGAGACAACATTCCTTGGAGAGCCCTAGACCCATGCTGGTCAGTATCAAATGAATGACAAGGCCTAGGACTGTGCTACAAGGAAGGGAAGTATTCCTCAGCCTCCTGGTAGCCTTGGTGTGTTGTCCTCACGGTGAGGAGGCCTGTGTTTACCTCCCTCTCCACTTCCTTCCTGGAGCTTTTCTTTGGCTCCAACCTTGGTCTCTGTCAGAGATATGGGCAATGCCTATGTCTGTCTCCTCAACATTGATGAAATGAGCTGGTTATGTTCAGTTACATCCATGTGCCTGGCTGTTATCTGGGCCAACCTCTGGAATTTGCCAGCCATTTTCTTTTCCTTGTACCTGTTTGATTTCTTTATAAGTAGCCCAAACTCCAAAGTGGATGATATAGCCAATTAAGGTGTAGATTCTTATAGTCACAGCCCTGGCTAGGAGAGAGAAGGAAGGGTGGGGTAAGCCTGGTCAAGTGGGATAGCATCAAATACCAGGAGTTCATGATAAGATGCCATGACCAAGTTGAGTGCGCCTGAGATATGCAAAATGTCTATAAGTGGTCATAAGGCAAGAGTAAAGTATAGTGGAGAAGTTCTCATCCTCCCCAACAGTGATTCATACACATTATTCAGCTGAGTGCTTGGGAAGTTGCATCATAGCAGATGATGAAGGGCACAGTGCAACGGGGGTGCTCCTGGGACCAGCAGGTGTGTATACAGTAGAAGGTGCTAAAGGATGTAAGACTGTAGGTGTTGAGTACACAGGATTGCTTCACAAGAAGGATAGCATCCCTTTCCCATCAGGTGGCCCCACAGTGAGGGAGGCTCTGTTCACCTCTCCTCCTCCACTTCTCCCTTCCTGGAGTCTTCCTTTTGCCCCCACCTTGCTTTCAGCAAGTGAAAGTGACGGGATGAAACCTGTACAAGGCTCCTCAGCCTTGAAGACCCCATCTTGCAAGGGTTCAGTTATCTCCGTGCACCTGGCTTTTGCTTGTACCAAACTTCAGAATTTTCCAAGAGACTTTTCCTCCTTTTGGCCATCGTCATTGAGACCCAGCATACACTCTGAGGATCCTATAGTCACAGCAATGGTTAGGGGAGTGAAGGAGGAGTGGGAGGATTCTAGTCATATTGGGCATAATCGCAGGGCAGCAGAGCAATATGGTAGGTGTCATGACCAAGTTAATGCAAGAGTTACCCATGATGAGCCAAATGGGAGTGGTCACAAAGCAAGAGTGATGTATGGCAGGGAAGCTCTCACCCAGTCCTTTAGTGCATGAGTCATGCACTCACATGGTCATGCACTCAGAAAGTCACACCACAAGAGGTGACAAGGACACAGAGTGAAGATAATGTGTCTTAAACCCAGCAGGGTGGGGTTCTGTAGAAGATGCTGAATGGCAAAAAGACTAAGCCTGGTCATTGGCCCCAGCTTCACTTTCTGGTGCCTGGGAGATTACTGCTGTGATGTTGAGCCTTAGCTGGGACATTTTGAGGCATGTTGGGACATGAGGGGTGAGATCAGCCATGGACAGATCTTTCAGCATGGGCTTAGGTTCCTCTGAAGGCTCCTCGTCACCCTCCCTTCATAGCATTGCCCCCAGTGACTGTGTGGTGCTGATTCTCTTCCATGGACATTGAGGGTAAAACCAGTGGCCAATAACTGCCCAGTCCCCCCACCATGCTCAAGGGGAGGAGGAGGAGCCTTAGCCAAAGACATAAGAAGAAGCTTACAATTAAATGAGAGGACATTTCAGTATGTGGATGATATTCTTGTTGCTATTAAAAGTATGGAAAGTTTAGATGAAACAGAAACATAAATTTAAATTTCCTGGTGAGAAGATGTATAAGGTGTCTAATAAAATGTCCAAGTTTTCCCAATAAACTGTGAAATATTTCCACAACGGGTTGTCTCAGTGATGTTGGTAAAAGTAAAACAAAGCCCAGAATGCTTGGCAATGGAAAGCCAAATAACCGGAGATAGGTGTTGATCAGAGAAACAGGTTTGTTCAAGGGGCTACCATTCTTTGAGAGCAGGAAATAGGCATCTTCAGGCTCAAGTTGCTTTTCCCAATCTCATGTGAAGAGAAGAACTTTTGAAAGAGAAAGGGAGATGGGAAGGTTAGGAAGGATAATGAGTTCAGTTGATGGATTGTCAGACTTGATCCCAGAGTCAGTTTGGATAACCATCCTGACATTATTAGGTGCAGAGTTTTTTGACACAGAGCTTGGCTGTTTCCAGCTGGTGGTTGTAAATTTTTGTCTGAGGTCTTCAGTTCTAGCCATGGCCCTGCATTCAGTGCCCTGAATATTTAACCATTATTAATGTGTTGAACAAACATTGATTAGCCCAAGATCAGCCCTTAGCTTTTGTTCAAAAGAACATGAAAAGAGAAAGGAAGATGTGTACATTACAATTACATTAGAAACAAAAAGACCTGGTGGAAGGGAAGGCTTGGTGGGAGTAGTGGTGCCTGTCAGCATAGAACCACTAAAATAATTACTTTGTCTGACTGGATTTTGCTACATTTAGACTCATGGCTGGGCCCCTCTATCAACCTTTATGGTTTTAAAATTTCATTTTATTTGAAAGGTAAATAGACAGAGAGTGAGAGAGACATAGACAGAAACAAATTGTCCATTCCTGGCTTCACTCCTCAAATAAGATTAATCATAAATGTTGGGCCAAGCCAACTCCAGGAGCACATAATTCCCCCCTGGTTCCTCACATGACTGTCAGGGGCCCAAATTATTGAGTCATCACTTGCTTCCTTCTGGGGTATGCATTACCTAGACGCTAAAGTCAGGATCAAAGCCAGGACTTGAACCCAACACTTGAATATGGTATGGGGGTATTCCAAGTGGCAATTAACCACTGCACCAAACACCCAGTTTTCTATGAAGCTTTTAAAAATTTATATAAAGGGAGCATATTCATGTATTTCACATATACAGTTTTTAAATTTTTTATTATAAAGAACATATTTCATAGGTGAAATTATTATTTTTTAAAGATTCCTTATTGAAAAGCAGAGTTACAGAGGTAAAGGCAGAGGCAGAAAGAAGTCTTCCATCTGCTGCTTTACTCTCCAAATAGCTGTGATGGCCAGAGCTGGGCTGATCTGAACCTCCTTCTGGGTCTGTCTCCCACATGGGTACAGGGGCCCAAGTACTTGGGCCATCTTGCACCGCTCTTCCAAGCCATAACAGAGAGCTGGATTGGAAGTGAAGCAGCAGACTCGAACCAGCACCCATATATGATACTGGCACTAGTAGATGGCAACTTTACCCACTATGCCACAGTGCCAGCCCCCTATAAGTGCAACTCTAAGATGACCATATCCCCCATCCTCCCCCTCTGCCTCCCTCAATCCCCCCATTGCTTCCTTTTCTCTTTAATTTTTGCAAAAACATAATTTCAATCCACTCTGTAATCAAGCCTTAATGTACTACTAACCATAATAGTCAACAAGTACAGTTTTAAGTTGAACCCAACACTTGGATGTTCCCTCCTTGCCTCACTCAATCCCACCCTCCCTCCTCTTTCCTTTCCTCTATGAAGCTTTGGAGAAAGGAGACAATAAACCATTGAATGGACTAAAGAATTGAAGGAATTCCAGACTTCTAAGGGAATAGTAATAAAGGCCTTTTATTTGAAACTCTCAGATTTCATACAGCATTGCACCCCTTTGTTCATGAGTGAGGAGTCTCAGGTATAAGCCTGTTTCCTCACAGCCAGGCACAGTAACAAAGGAGTGGTTCATCTGCCTTTGGGCAGTGGTAGCAGCTTGAGACAAACTCCAGACCCAACCTACCACAGTGCATGCTCCACAATATTGACTGCTGCTTTTATAGTAACAAGGAGGATATTGACTCACCACTGGGAGATTAGAAAAAAAAATCAGGCCATTCTGTTTCACAACTCAAATGTTAAGCTGAAACTGGGGATCACCTTGATACCTACCATAGTTCACCTTGATACATACAAGCAGTATGTATACCAATGACTGTGTACAAATAGTTGCACAATTTTGTTGCGACAGACCTGAACTGACAGATCAACCCTTGGAAAACCAGACATGGAGATGCTCATAAGTGGAAAGAGCTTCATGGTTTAAGGCCACTGGGGTTCTGCTTGTACAGTGGCAACTCATCTAGAGGTCCTGGAAACAGAAGCCCTAGCCTGAACTACCTCTGCTGAAAATACACAAGTAATTCCCCTCAAGTGTGCCCTGCACATAGGCCAGGGAGAAAAGATAACAGTTTGTACTTCTCCAAAATATCACTCTTTTGTGAGACATGCTCATGGAATAATATAAAAGGAAAGAGGAATATTGACAATGGGGAAGAAGGAATTTAAGCACACTATAGGGATCTAGGATCTGTTAGATGCAGCAATGGACCCTGTACAACTAGCCACAGAGCCTTGCTGTAGCCATCAAAGACAGACAACCTGGTAGCAAAGGGAAACTCTAAGGCCAACTAACTGGCAAAATAGGCAGGCAGCAAAGACTAAGACTCCAACAACTCTAATTTAATTATCCTTTATATCAGACATAGATTGGCCAAAAAGTACACTCAAATCTTCACCAGAAGATCTACAAAGGGCTCATGAATGGAGATTTGATAAAAGACCAGCATAGTCCCAGGTTGCCAAAATTAGGCACAGCAAAGAAGGAGCCATGGTGATTCCTGAACATCTTATGGAGAGGCACTGAGCACATCCACCAGAGTACTGACTGTGGCAGGAATGCGATTTTACAGTAGATAAGGAATTATGTTTCTGAGACAAATATGCAAAGAGCAACTCAAAAGGCAATGCAAAACTGCAAAATATGTGCTAAAAATAAGCCTAAATGGGCCCACCCCCATATTAAAAAGCATCTCTGCCCAAGAATCAGGCCCCAGTGAAGATTAGCAAGTAGACCTTATCATGACACCAAATGTCACAGGGGACATCAGGGTCTGCTGGTGTCTGCACACTGTCTCAGCATGGGTAGAAACCTTTCCTTGCAGCTCAGGTGACATGGGCAGGCATACAGGTTAAAATTGATTAGGATTGTGAGCTGGAAGACGACGCCTTAGCCACGTCCCTGTGTGACCTCATGCCCCTACCTGGCCACACCTGGTTGCCCACCAGCCAATCAGGTTAATTAACCACTCCCCTTTGGAAGTGGGTTAAAAGCCTGGGGCATGGTGTGTCCCTCCCTTCTTCTCTCTTCTTCGCCCTGGCCTCTTGCCAGGAGGGGGCTTGCTATAGCCCTGCACCCCAGGGCGTGTGGCCTTTGGGCCACCCACCCTAGGCTTCCTGGCCTAGAGGCTCCTCCACATGGCTGGTTCCTGATGCTCGGTATGAACCCAGATTTACCCCTCTCTCTTAGTAAAGCTCTCTCTCTTCTATGATTTCTCTCACTAAATAAAAGCCTAAAATGCACTATGCTGCCTCATTTATTGATGCTGGTATTTAGAATTCTTCTCTAAATATTAGGCAAGAACCCTCTCAAGCTTATTAATATTGGAGATTTATTAATAAGCATTTGGTGATATCTTATGGCACCCCAAATTTCAATAGCCTATGTGGCACCCCAGATGGGACTTCTGGGGAACTTTAAGGGGAACTTTAAGGGGGTATAGATTTTAGGGAGTCATCTCCGATATCACAGGCACAGCTTCAGGGGCCTTGAAGCTTTCACTGAAAGACTTCGCTCCTGGGTTTGGATTGCCCTTCTCCATGCAAAGTGATGACAATGGAGGATAATCTGTTGCCCAGTTGATTGTAGAGGTCTCTGGAGTGTGGAGATGATTATGGAGACTCTATGCTTACTGCAGACCCCAATCAAGATCGAAGACTGAGAAAACCAATCACATCTCGAGGACAACATTCAAAAATATATGTCAGGAGTCTAACTTGACTAGGAATATGGGTCATTTTTCCATCTTCTTAATGGAGTATCTGTTTAAATCTTTGCCTATTTTTATTGAGCTATTACTGATTTGTATATGACTTGTATATATTTCAAATGAAGGTCATTAGTCTGAATTTCAATAGTACCTAAAATCCACTGCTAAATTGTGCTTGACCACTTATACAGTTATTTGATGAAAATATCAGAAGATTTTTTTCATTCACTGAATATTTATTGAATAGTTTCTAAGTGTGAGATATTCTGATAGGACCTTGTAAAATGATTAAAATTCATGCCTTTAAACCTTGAACACCCACACCAATCCACACACACACACACACACACAAACACACATACACAACATTAATAAGTGATATAGGAACAATGAGAGGGAATAGAATCGTTCCTGCATGCAGAGTTCAGTGAAAACTTCAAGAGGAGATGACATCTGAGATGAGCCGTTAAGTATAAAGAAAAGTATGCCCACACAGAGAAACTACAAATAAAGTAAGGTTTCTGTTAAAAGAAATTATGTTAACTAAGTAATTCTTTTTTAAAAATTTTTAACTCAAACATTTTAAACCAATATAGGATGCATCAGTGTAGGACCTTGAGATCTTCTAGATACAGTCTTGCAGACAAAAGTAGCTAATAGCCTGTGTTTCCATAAAGCAAGATACTTCTATAGTCCATAGGAAAAATATAAGCTATCTGGCTCCTGGATTATTGGCTGGTAGCTAGTAGTGTTCAATACACTATATGTGGTATTAAGTAAGTAAATGTTTAATTAATTCAACTAAATAAATGAATTCTTTGGGTTACAATATGGACTTAACTATAACACTGTATCTCTGGCAGCAGCTAGCTCTCCAGTGATCCCTGTTGTAAGTAAGACAGGGTCTCAAGGGGTTTCACTGCTGATCAGTACATTTCTTTTTTAAGATTGATTTATTCATTTGGAAGTCAGAGGAGGGAGGAGGGAGGGAGAGAGGGAGAGAGAGAGTGAGAGAGAGAGAGAGAGAGAGAGAGATCTTCCATCCACTGGTTTACTCTCCAAATGGCCTCAATTGCCAGGGCTGAGCCAGGCAAAAGCCATGAGTTAGGAACTTCATTTGAGTCTCCCACATGAGATGGTGGTACCCAAACACTTAGGCCATCTTCTGCTGCTTATCCTAGACCATTCGCAGAGAGGTAGATCAGAAGTGTACCCACTGCACCACAATGCTGGTACCAGGACATTCCTTTTTGAAGAGTCCTGTCTAACCACAAGCACAGCACTTTGGAGATTCCCAGTGACTCTCAGTCTTTTGTGGCAATAGTGTGGGCACCAGAGTTGTGGCTTTTTTCCTGTCTCATCTCCCTCTCCTGAGTATCCTGATTTCTACCATAAAATACTGAAATGCTGACCTTCAGGAGATTGTCTAATGTTCTCTCAGGCCCAGTGGCTTTTTTTAAACTTTTCCCCCTCTAATGTCTAAAGCATACTGAAATATAAACCTGTCTTTTACGATTTCCTGTCCCTCCACCGAGTTTGGATACAGTGACATATGCTTGAATAGGGCCTCTCTCAGTCTCTTTAAGGAAAGCAAAGGGGTTTTCTCCCAGACCTTGGTCTATCATAGATAATTTATAACAGGGGCATTCAGAGGTCATGAGGAAAGGCAATGAAAAGTTGTGTGAAGGGGTACAATTGGCTAGGTTCAAAAGATGGGTTGCATATTTCAGTGTGACACCCTGAAGGGCTGTCAGAGTCTAGGTCCAGTCAGGAATGCATCAGATGGTGCTAAATAGTTGTTTCAGCTTGAAATCTTCAGTTCATATGGGACCTTATCCCAGACTCATGTGATTGACAGGTCTCTGTAGAAGGAACAAAGTACAGTTTTTCAGTTTTCAGCATGATACCCTAATATGCTGCCAGAGTCTGGGATCCATTCAAGGAGTCTTTGAAAGATGCTTGGGAGTTGCCTTGGCCTGACCCCAGCATTTGCTCCAAGACCTTCTGCCAGTCTCACGCTGATTTCTGTGAAAGTAATGCACCTTTCCTAGTATCAGGTGGTGAAGGGGGACTGATCAAGCCTCTACAACCTGCCTGTCCCCCAGCAGCAAACCTTGCTTCTGAGTCTTTTTTTTAGATTAATGTATTTATGTGGAAAGCAGAGTTAGAGAGAAAGAGAGGAAAAGACAGAGGGAGAGGGAGAGGGAGAAGGGGAGAGAGAGAGAGATAAATAGAGAGAGAGAGAGAGAATTTTCCACTTGCTGGTTCACTCACTAAATGCCACAATGGCCAGGGTAGGGCCAGGTGAAGGCAGGAGCCAGGAGTTATATTGCAGTCTGCCATGTGGGTAGAAGAAGACCAAATACTTTCCCATGAATATTAGTTGGAAGCTGGATCAGAAGTGGAGCATCCAGGACTCAAACGAGTGTTCAAATGGGATGCTGGCATTTCAGACGCTGGCTTAGCACACAGCACCACAATGCCAGCCCACCTCTGGGTCTTGAGACCAGCAGCTGTGCTGTTTTTGACTGTTGGAGATCCAATGTCTTTTAGTTGATGTAAACCATACTGGAGAATAATAATCTCTGAAACAAACATGAGCAGTCTATCTTCCCTCACTCTTCTTCTGACAACCCTGGACAAGTCCCCCAGAATGAAGGAGGCTTGGGTAGTAGCATTTAAATGCTCAGGCTTAGTGTTCCATGACAAGGAAGGTAGGAACACAGAGGAGTGGGTGAAGAATAAAACAAGACTGTATTAAAATGTAGACAGCTCCTGTGGCACAGCAGCCCAGCAGGAGAGACCTGCTGAAAGGAGACCATTGAGAGGAGGAGTGAAGGAATTTATATTCTCTGTTTATACAAGGTGTTTTAAGTAACTCTGTTTAATATCCACCCTACTGTGAGCTCATCCTACCTCCTTATCTTCCATTTCTCCTATTTGGTCAATCTCTTATCCTGAGTGTGTTATCCTATGGTTCCTTATGGTTCTGAGTTCACATTCTTGAGCTAGTCTCTCCCTGTTTCCTTGTTCATGACCTTGGGCTTGTTAGCTTATGAACACAGGCTCATCTCTCTTGTTAATTAAGTCTTCAGGCATTTGCTTTTTTAAAGTTCCCTATTGGGGTTTTGTAAAGCATTTATCATAAGTGCATGCCCTAATTTTGCTTAGAAACCAGAGGTTATACTCCAATCACATAGCCCTCCCTGTATCCTTAGCCATCTGCCTGAGTCTCACCTAACCTTGTTTACTTTCTCCTACTTATAATCAGTATTAATATTTCTGTTTTCAAGAATAATATCTACATCTGAAGTAAATTTGGCAAAATGTTGAATATTGTTAAACCTTAAAAGAAAATAAAATTTTAGGGGCTGGTGGCCGTGGCACAGTGCGTTAATGCCCTGGCCTGAAGCGCCAGCATCCCATGTGGGCACCAGTTTGAGAGCCGGCTGCTCCGCTTCTGATCCAGCTCTCTGCTATGTTCTGGGAAAGCAGTAGAAGATGGCCCACATCCTTGGGCCTCTGCACCCGCGTGGGAGACATGGAAGAAGCTCCTGGCTCCTGGCTTTGGGGCAGAGCTCTGGCCATTGGGGCCAACTGGGGAGTGAACCATCAGGTAGAAGACTCCTCTCTCTCTCTCTCTCTCTCTCTCTCTCTCTCTCTCTCTCTCTCTCTCTCTGCCTCTCCTTTCTCTGTGTAACTCTTTCAAATAAATAAAAATCTTTAAAATAAAATAAAATTTTAAAATGTTCTAGGAACATAAAAAAGTAAAATGTCACACTATACCCCACAAATATGTATAATTATTTTAATAAAATATTTTGCATTTAAAAAATAAAGTGTGGGAAGGCCGGCGCCGTGGCTTAACAGGCTAATCCTCTGCCTTGCAGCACCGGCACACCGGGTTCTAGTCCCAGTTGGGGCGCCGGATTCTATCCCGGTTGCCCCTCTTCCAGGCCAGCTCTCTGCTGTGGCCTGGGAGTGCAGTGGAGGATGGCCCAAGTCCTTGGGCCCTGCACCCGCATGGGAGACCAGGAGAAGCACCTGGCTCCTGGCTTCGGATCAGCGAGATGCGCTGGCCGCAGCGGCCATTGGAGGGTGAACCAACGGCAAAAAGGAAGACCTTTCTCTCTGTCTCTCTCTCACTGTCCACTCTACCTGTCCCCCCCCAAATAAATAAATAAATAAAAATAAATAAAAAAATAAAGTGTGGGAAAGATCCAAGATGGCTCAGTAGGGTATAGCCACACTAACTTCAGCTGTTCTGGGATATGAGAAGAACAATGGAAGGACCATATTTCCAGGGGCCTCACTAACAGAAATTTTCAGTGAAGAAGTGAAAAAAACAATGAAGGGTCTGTGGGACAAGAGGAGAGAAGACAGAGACACCACTGTAGCCAGCCCTGTAGCACAGACAGACATCTTACCACATCTTACCCTGCAAGCACCATTTTACCACCTCAAGGTAGGAAGAAATGTCCAAATCCCCTGTTCCTCACAGTTTTAGCTGAGA
The DNA here is from genome assembly GCA_036325905.1 of Lepus oiostolus. Lineage (NCBI taxonomy): Eukaryota > Metazoa > Chordata > Mammalia > Lagomorpha > Leporidae > Lepus > Lepus oiostolus. The sequence continues at coordinate 130,285,517 of CM070808.1, forward strand.
GAGAATTCCACTACCACCCACTGACTTTTACTTCAGCCGGTGGAGCTGACTGGGCTCTGAGCAACTGCCAAGTTAGAAGCAGGGAAGCCGCCCCGCTTCATTCCCTTCCTACACACCTACCAGTGTAGTACTTGGCAGTGAAAAGTCAGTGTGCCTTTGTTCCACTCTTACCAGCATCACAGAGTCAGTGCAATGTGTGGGGCAAAGGTCAGATCCCTGCATCTTGCAACTGTGCAAGTTCTGAAGCATTAGCCCCAAAGCTACACTTACACATTCTATGTGAGTCAGGGGGATTCACCTTAGCTTCTGGGAGCTAGCAACAGAAGCAGCACATAAAAAAGCCACTCCCACACTGAAAGATCTGGTTAATGACCCCACTAGACTCTGCAACACCAACACTATGATAGTTCTAAATTTCTCAATGCCACTGAAATCTACCCCGTGGACCGAAGGAAGAACCTACTCACATTCCACCTGGATTCCTACCCTACAGAACAAAATATCCTATATACCTAGTAGTTAATCTGTAGGACTAGAGCGGAGTGCAGTTCACATCCATTAGCCTTAGGACTAGGGCTGTTGGTGTTATGAGACACAATCACATTGGACTCCCATAGCAGGACCAGAGGAATGGTCCATTCACATCACACAGTCCTAGAGCCACAGCAATTGGTGCCACAAGTCCCAGCACCTTTCAGGCATGTGAGTAGGACAAGAAGACAGCCACCCTTGTCTCTCTTAACACCAAAAAACAAGGTCCTTACTTTCAGATCATGAGAGGTACTGACACTGAACTCTCTGTAGACAAATATACCACACTGTAAGAAACACATATTCATCTCAAAGCCAGATTTCTACCCCTAACAACTGCAGCAGACTAGATCAATGTATCAGCTATAGACACAACTGACATTTATCAAGATCAAAGAAATCACTCAGATGGGTCATTGTGGCATAGTGGGTAAAACACCGCCTGCAACGCTGGCATCCCAGATGGGCACTGGTTCATATCATGGTCACTCCACTTCTAATTTGGCTGCCTGCTAATGGTCTGAGAAAAGCAGTGGTGGATGGCCCAAATGTCTGGACTCCTGTCACCTATGTGGGAGACCTGCAAGAAACTCCTGGATCCTGGCTTTGGCATGGCCTACCACCAACTTTTGTGGCCATCTTGGGGGTAAACTAGCAGATGGAAGATCTCTCTCTCTCTCTCTCACTCTCTCTCTCTTTCAAATTAACAAATAAATCCTTAAAACAAAACAAAGCAAAAGAATAAAAAGAAGTAATTCAGAGACTACATTCCTGGGCACATCTAGAACCAAAGCAACAATCAAAGTGACACCCTCCATTCCAGTTAAAACATAAACTCTTTTCAAATAAAACTTACTCCATCAAAATGGATGATTACACTAGATGGGCAGATGTCACCACAAGGAGATAGGAGACATGAAGAAGACTGGTAGCACAACACTTCCAAAAGAACACAATAATCCTCCAGAATTAAATCCTGGTATGAAGGAAATCTATGAAATGACAGATACAGAATTCAAAATAATTATTGTAAATAAACTCAATGAGATGGAAGTGAATATAGAGAGATTAAAGAAAAGAGAAAATCAATGAGTGACATAAATGAAATAATAACAAAGGAGATAGAACTCATTAAGAAGAAGCAGATAGAAATTTCGGAGAAGAAATCTTCAATAATTAAAATTAAAAATATAACTGATATTTTCAAAGCAGAATAGACCAAGTGGAAGAAAGAATTTCTGATCCAGAGGACAAGGCTTTTAAAATAAGCCAACTATACAAAAAATAAAGAGAAAAGAAAAAGAATTAAGAAAATCTATGTGAAATATAGGATACCATTAAACTTCCAAATATTTGTATTATAGATCTCCTTGAAGGACATGAAAAGGAATAAGGAGTTGAAAATCTGCTAAATGAAATAATAGTTGAAAATTTCTCAGGTCTTGAAAGAGACATGGATATCCAGAGCTAAGGAGCTCAAAGAATACCAAGAATTTGAACAAGAAAGATCTTCTACAAGATATATTAAAGTAAAATTGTCAAAAGATAAAGACAAAGAAAGAATCCTAAAGATAACAAGAGAAAAACATCAAATTACATATAAAGGAAAATTAATTGGATTAACATCAGACTTCTCAGGGGAAACCCTACAGGCCAGAAGAGAGTGGGACGATGTATTCAAAGTCTTAAAGAGCCAAACAAACAAGCAAACAAAAAACTTCCAACCAAGAAATTTATATCCAGCTAAGGTATCCTTAAAATGAAGGAGAAATAAGGTATTTTCCAAATAAGCAAAAACTGAGAAAATTCACCACCACTAGACCATACTTACAAGGAATTCTGAAGGGCATCACTGCATTAGAAGTAAACATGATTCCATATGACATCTTCAAATTCACTAACAAAGCAGGTAGCACCAGTATCCAATGAAAAATTGAATAGTATGTAAATGGATTAAATTCTTCATCATTCCACTCAGAGAGGCATAATTCAAAGATAAAAGCCATAAAAGCAAAAAATCAATAAATAACTCCACAAATGCCTAAAAATAAAAGCAGCAATTCAAGAAACAAGAATAAGGAAGACATTGTGACCCCTAAAGAAACAAAATAACCTTTCAACACTAAAATGTAAAGATGAAAAGGTTGATGAAATGCTGGGAGATGAATTCAAATGGTTGATCACAGGACTTCAAAAGCAATCAGAAGCAAATCCATAGATAATGTGAATGTAAAATTTTCCCATCAAATTGAGATTTTAAAGTGAAATCAAAATGAAATATTAGAAATGCAGAATTCAATAGATCAAAATATGAATGTGGTAGAAAGCCTTAACAATAGACTTTTTGAGGCAGAAGAAAGAATGTTGGAGCTAGAAAACAAATCTTTAGAAAACTTTCAATCAGACTAAAAAACAAACAAAACAAAACAAGAAGAAATTAGAAAACTTAAAAATGTTTTTGGAGACTTATGGGATGTTATCAAATTGCCCAATATATGGGTCTTGGGAGTTCCTGAAGGTGAGGAAAGAAAGAACGGATTAAAAGACCTATTTAGTGAAATAATTGCAGAAACTTCCCCAATTTGGAGAAAGAAAGGGATGTCCAAGTCCAGGAAGCACATAGAACTCCTCTTTGACATGATTAAAAATGATCTTCACCACGATCCATTGTCATAAAAATTTTCACAGTAACACATAAAGAAAAGATTCTAAAGTGTGCATGAGAGAAATTCAAGATTACTTACAGAGGATCTGCAATTAGACTCACAGCTGACTGGTACTGGCACAAAAGCAGATATATAGACCAATGGAACAAAATAGAAACTCCAGGGGCGTGAGCGCCAAGATGGCAGAATAGGAAGGGAGCACTGATAGTCCGGGAAGACACAGTTTAATAAAAGTGGAGATACTGCAGGGTCAAGGAAGAGTAGGGGAAGAAACAGCAGAGAAAACTCTTCCAGAACTAGTGATTCACAGTGGACCTGCGTGGAGAGCATGAGAGCCCAAGTTCGGGACACCAGCGGCAGACTCAACACACCAGCACTGGAACGCGAGGTGAGCCGAACCTCAATAGCCAGAGACACCAGCAGGCAAGCGGAAAGAGGAGACTAAAGGGAACGGGGCTTGAAACTCCGTGGGGAAAAGTTCACCAGGATAACTAGAAGAGAGAGAGAGGAAAAAAAAAGTGACCAATACGGACACGAGTTCCTCTCTCTCTGCTCACCCCTCAAAGGCGAGCAAGACAAAGAGCAGGCGCCATTTTGGACATACGTCATAAGCAGGGTGACCTCAAGGTCTGCACCAGCCCTGAGCCTAGCAGAAAAACCTGACTCTGGGGGGAGGGGTGAAATGACAGGAGATTAGGATCTAACTTGGTAACCCAGTGAGAGACTGCAGGAGAATTGGAGCCCACACTGAGGGCAGCAGAGATTCCCTGTGTGGTCCTTGGGAAAGAGCTTCCCATCTCTGGCTCCTGTGGGTATATCATTCGCCTGCTAACTACCTCCAATTATGTTCAGCTGTGCGGAATTACTTCCCTTTTGAATCAGAAAGGAAGGAAGGAAGGAAGGAAGGAAGGAAGGATGGAAGGAAGGAAGGAAGAAGAGAGATCTACCACGCCTAACCTGGGAGTGTCATCTTTGACACTCCCTCAACCCTGAGGAACCACACAGAGCTCTCAGTCCACACTCGTCTCAAGCCTCTAAGGCTCCACCGAAAGCAGACAGTCCACTTAATATAGAGCCATAGTGTAACAAGAAAAAACACCACAGTGAAGAAACCAAATATCTCCAACATGCCAAACAACAAACGCAAAAACCGAGGTAACAAGAACAAGGAAGACACTATGACGCCCCCAAATAAAAAAGGCACCCCAATTCAAGATTATGAAGATGATGAGATAGAGGAAATGCAAGAAGCAGATCTCAAAAAATTGATAAGAACATTAAGAAGTTCTCAAAAACAAATTCTTGAACTACAGAAATCCTTAATGGACAAGATAGAAAATCTCTCTCGTGAAAATGAAATATTAAGGAGGAATCAAAATGAAATGAAACAACTAGTAGAACAATAAACTGTGATAGCAACGAGAAATCATAATGAAATGAAGAATTCAATAGATCAAATGACAAACACATTAGAGAGCCTTAAAAAACAGAATGGGCAAAGCAGAAGAGAGAATATCAGACTTAGAAGACAGAGAACAGGAAAGGAAACAGGCAAACCAAAAAAAAAAAGAAGAGGAAATTAGAAATCTAAAAAATATTGCGGGAATCTACAGGATACTATTAAAAAACCCAACATTCGGGTTCTAGGAGTTCCTTAAGGCATGGAAAAGGAGAAAGGATTAGAAGGCATTTTCAGTGAGATACTAGCAGAAAATTTCCCAGGTTTGGAGAAGGAAAGAAGCATCTTAGTACAGGAAGCTCATAGAACCCCTACTAAACATGGCCAAAAGAGATCCTCACCACGACACATTGTAATCAAACTCACCACAGTGAAACATAAAGAAAAGATTCTAAAAGGTGCAAGAGAGAAACGTCAGATTACTCTCAGAGGATCTCCAATTAGACTCACAGCAGACTTCTCATCAGAAACCCTACAACCTAGAAGGGAATGGCAAGACATAGCCCAGGTACTAAGAGAGAAAAACTGCCAGCCCAGAATATTATATCCTGCAAAGCTCTGATTTGTGAATGAAGGTGAAATAAAGACTTTTCATAGCAAACAGAAACTGAAAGAATTTGTTGCCACTCATCCTGCCCTGCAAAAGATGCTTAAAGATGTGCTACACACAGAAACACAGAAACATGGTCATCAATATGAAAGAAGGTAAAGGAAGGAAACCTCACAGCAAAAGATCACAGGAAGCTCAATTTCTCTTTGACATAGAATTAAACTCTGATGCTCTGTTAAAGCAATGTGTTAAAGTAATCTATTATGTTCTCTTGATGTCTGTTAAATTCTAATTGTTCAAAAACTGCTGAATTTTTATTAAGAGCTATGGGTTATTTAACTATGTGCTTATTTTCAAAGATTTGAAGAATCACCTTGTAACAATGATCAGATTTGGTCTAAGTTATGTCATGATTTTAAGGAATCTTATTTCAACCAGATATTTTGGATTTTGAGCCTTCTTGGCATTCTTGACAGGCATTCAAAAAATCAAAGTTTCAAACAATCTGGACTCTAAAATTTCCAGTAAATCTTGGACTTTGGTTTTTCCAGTTTGGGCCCAACTGAAAAAATTGAAGGACCTATGTCTCTCATCTTATAGAGACACCAACTAATCAGGCTATTTGGATTATATTAGAAGTACTGTCAAGATGTGACGTAGTACAAAATTTTAAGTTTCTATAATGGAAAATGCTATTAATACAAATGTTTGAGAATTAAAAAGTCTAATGATCTTGTGTTACTAGACATGATAGTTATCTTAATGAGAAAGCCCCAGAGGCCTAAAGGGTTAAATACTTGTAAAATCCTACAGGTGCTTTCAAAAATACTGTGAAGTAAGCAAGTGCCTCTTGTTGGCTGATGAGTTTATAATTTTAAGCATGGTGACTTAAAGTCTATAGTCATCCACAGTTATATATGATGTGCTGCTCATAAAACTAAAGCGTTGTTGGTTCTGTGTTTAGCTGTCCTCCTATAGGTTCCTATGGACTTTTTCCAGCCACTTCTATTGTATTCAGTACTTTGGGATGGCTCTGTAAACAGATGAAGCCAATAATGTATTAACAGTACCTACTGAGAGAAAGTATGGTTAACTGAGGTTACTAAAAACAAAAAGCAATTCAAATCCATTGGCAATCTACAAAAAGAGTTAAAGATTTTAAAAGCTATTATTAAAATTGCTAAATTGGTCTATTATGCTATGTTATATGTGTGTACATATTGTATGTCCACATGGGGAAATTTTATTAAGAGTTTTATTTTAATTGGCTTATAGATAAGATTGTCCATAAATTTAAGCTGCTAAAATCAATCAAAGATACAAGTTAATTTGTGTGACCTGAATCTGTGTATCACATGTTTTAAACGTGTTGGTAGAAAGAAACTAAAAACATTTTATATGGTTGTGCTTACGTTTACTGGTTAAACAAACTACACCATGTTAGATATTTAAGAGGTGTTTTCAAATACATGATTCTTAAAATTTATAGAAGGCATTGGACTTTCTGGTAAATGTTTTCTTAAGTTGTTATCTAATGGTTGAAATGGTTTGCTAAGTATTCATGTGATATTGCTATTGTCAGCAAGCGATCTAGGACTTGCTCCCTCATTTCTCTATTCTAAGCCCAACTTGTTCTTTCATTTCTCTATTCTCTTCAAGGTAGGAAACTAATTCTATTATGAAGGAATCTGTAGGACGCACAATTTAATCTTTAGACCTTATAAAAGAGATGGCTAACATTTTTCTGTAATAGCATAGCCAAAATAAGGGCTTAAATTATAATCTCATAGCTAGATTTACTTCGCTCTCAGCGAAGTATACAGTAAGTAGAAAAAACCTCCCTTTCAGACTAAAGGGAAAGAACGTTTTTAAGTGAGAATATAATTTTCCTCATGGGCATTGTCTACCTTAGAAAAACTACTGCAGAACATGCCTGTGACTATGGACTTGTAGTTCAGGCCACCGAAGATTAGAGATGGGACTTGGGCACTCCCTTGACTTGCATCCTCTGGTCTGCTTTAACACAAACCAGGAAGAAAAGAAAGCTAGGCATCAGAAGCAATGGGTGGCAGGCCTATTAATGGCTGATCTGTACAGTGATCTGCCCTCAAGGAGACCCAACAGGCCAGTCCACTGCAGTGGCTTTCAATGTGGTAAGCCTGGGCTTCAGCAGAAGTCAGCTTGTGAAGAGCCCTGGCAGCAGCTCTGCCAAGAGTTGGATCACTGGAAATGGACCTGCCCTGGAGTCAAAGGATGCCCAGGTCAGAGCCACAGATCTTATTGGCTCTAAGCTGAAAAGCCCTTCACTCAGCCCAACTTCCAAAGTGACCACTGCAGCTGAGGGGATGGCCAAGTAGGGTCAGCAACATTGCAGGCAGAACGGTAAATTTCTTGTTAGAGATGCCACCTGCCTTTACCTGGCCAGCTCTCCTCCCAGGCCAGCCAAGTAATGAAAGTCAACAGAGTGCCTTCCCCTAGGAGGTTCCCATCTCCCTTAGGATGTACGCCATGTGAAGAGATAGATAGGTCTGGGCCTCTTAACTTACAGGCCTAAAACCCAACAGATTATTATCAAGCCCCTTCTATCAGGTTCTATTTGCCTCTCAATCAGAAAAATTACTTGTAGCTTAGACAGCACCTTTCTTAGCTCCTCTAATAATGACTCTGTCCTTTGTTCTAGACCCTGTCTAGCACACTTAGGCCTCATTCCTACATAATCATAACCTCTACTCTACCTCCAATGGCCCTACTCCCAACCTGTGTGTACTGATGGTCCTCTTCCCCACTTAATGCTGTATAATTGTTCAGTCCTTGTTAATGCCACTCTTAGGATCATTGGTTACTATCCTCACTCTGTCTTTTATGACCTTGTCTAAATATGATCAGAGTCGGCAAACTTGGAAGGCTTCCATAGCCTTGGCAACTCATGACGACAGCCTAGGGTGGTTACTGGCGCCATAAACTAGAGTGTCAATTTATTGGGTCAACAACAGGAGCCACTGTGCACTTGCTCCTCATGTGGGATCTCCGTCCTTAATGTGCTGTACATTTTGATTTAATGCTATAACTAGTACTCAAACAGTATGTTTCACTTTGTGTTTCTATGTGGGTGCAAACTGTTGAAATCTTTATACTAAATTGATCTTCTGTATATAAAGAGAATTGAAAATGAATCTTGATGCGAATGGAAGGCAAGAGGGAGCGGGAGAGGGGAGGGTTGCGGGTGGGAGGGAAGTTATGGGAGGCGGAAGCCATTGTAATCCATAAGCTGTACACTGGAAATTTATATTCATTAAATAAAAGTTTTAAAAAAAAGAAAAAATAAATAAGAGTGTCAATGGTCGAATCAACAATGAGAGTCACTGTACACCTACTCCCCACATAGGATCACTGTCCTTAATGTGTTGTACTATGCGAATTCATGGTAAAACTAGTATTCAAACAGTACTTTATACTTTGTGTGTCTGTGTGGGTGCAGTGTTTAGTATATACTAAATTGATCTTCTGTATATAAAGATAATTGAAAATGAAATCTTAATGAAGCATGGGATGGGAGAGGTATTAGGAGATGTGATGGTTGCGGGTGGGAGGGTGGTTATGGGGAGGAAAGCTACTATAATTCAAAAGTTGTACTTTGGAAATTTATTTTTATTAAATAAAAGTTGAAAAAATTAAAAAAACATAGAAACTCCAGAAATCAATCCACACATATACGATCAACTTATCTTTGACATAGGAGCTAAAATCATTCCCTGGAGAAAGGACAGTATCTTCAACAAATGGTTCAGGGAAAACTGGATCTCAACACGCCGAAGTATGAAACTAGACCCCTACCTTACACCTTACATAAAAATCCATTCAAATTAGATCAAAGACCTAAATCTATGACCCAATACCACCACATTATTAGAGAACATTGAGGAAACTCTAAAAGACATTGACATAGGCAAAGACTTATTGGAAAAGACCCTAGAAGCACAGGCAACCAAAATTGAAATTGAGAAGTGGGATGACCTCAAGCTGAGATCTTCTGCACTGCCAAATAAATACTCAGTGAAGTTAAGAGGCAACTGACAGAATGGGAGAAAATATTTGCAAACTACAAAACTGATAAACAGTTAATATCAAGAATCTATAAAGAGCTTAAGAAATTCAACAACAACAAAACAAAGAATCCAGTTAAGAAATGGGCAAAGCACTTGAGCAGGCATTTTTCAAGAAAAGAAATTCAAGTGACCAACAGACACTTGAAAAAATGCTCAGGATCACTTGCCATTGGGGAAATGCAAATCAAAACCACTATGAGGTTTCACCTTATACCAGTTAGATTGGCCCACATACAGAAATCAACAAATGAGAAATGCTGGTGAGGATGTGGGGAAAAAAGTACCCTGGTTCACTGTTGGTCGGAATGTAAACTGTTACAGCCACTGTGTAAGAGGTTATGGAAATACCTCCAAGAAACTCAATATATACCTACCATATGATCCAGCCATATCACTCCTGGGAATTTATCCAAATCAAAAGATATCAGTATTTGAAAGATTTATCTGTACTCCCATGTTTATTGCAGCTCAATTTACAATAGCTAAGATCTGTGAGCAACCAAGATGTCTATCAACTATTGACTATATAAAGAAATTATGTTTTATATACACTATGGAGTAATATACAAGCAGTAAAAAAATGAAACTGTCTTTTGCAACAAAATGGATGCAATTGGAAACCATTATAGTTGGTGAAATAAGCCAGTCTCAAAAAGCCAAATACTGGGGCTTGCTCTATGTCTTAGTGGTTAAAGCTACCACCTGCAGGGCCAGCATCCCATATGGGTGCTAGTTTGAATCCCACTTCTGATCCAGCTATCTGCTATGGCCTGGGAAAGCAGTGGAAGATGGCCAAGTACTTGTGTCCTTGTGTGCATGTAGGAGACCCAAAAGAAGCTCCTGGCTCTTGGCTTTAGATTGGCACAGCTCTGGCCATTGCGGCCATCTGGGGAATGAACGAGGGGATGGAAGACCTCTCTCTCTCTCTCTCTCTCCCTCTGCCTCTCTGTAACTCTGCCTTTCAAATAAACAAATAAATCTTTTAAAAACGCAAATACCATATGTGCTCTCTGATTTGTGGCAACTAATAGAGTACCTAAAGTAATCTGTAGGAGTGAAATTGACACTTTGAGATCTAATGATTTTGAACAGCCATTGTCTTGACTTTTGAGGACAGTGATTTTTTTTATTTGTTTGTTTTGTTTTTATTCATACTAACTATTGAACTCTTTACTTAGTGTAGGGTTAAACTTATTACTCTAAAATTAACTGAAATAGATCTTTGTAAAAAGTAAGAATGAGAATAGGAGAGGGAGGAGACAGAAGAGTGGGAGTATGAAGAGAAGAGAAGGTAGGTTGGGAAACATCACTATGTTCCTAAATTTGTATATATATGAAACTGATAAAGTTTGTATACCTTAAATAAAATTTAAAATATTAACTTTTGTCAATATTTAGAGAAAATGAGGTCATCCACAATGCCAAATAACATGCAGATTCTTTAGTTACAAAGGCAAACATTTTGAGATTGATTAATGTGTGCGTAATTTAGATGTAGATGTTCATAGTACCCAGAGAAAGCCTGATGTAAGGGAATCTAAATGTTTCCCCTAACATACGGAGTAATAACTATGGTTATGGCCTGCATTTCGACACATGCATACTTGTGACCAGTAAAGGGACCCTAAAAAGGTCATAAATACATGAAAAAGAAGTGAACAGCAAAATATTGGGCATCTGCAGCATCCTGAGCCTTCCTGAGATATTGCAAAACTGTGGTATGAAGAGGAAATGGTCAAGACAAGGCACTGTGTATGCTTGTCAGGAGTCAAGAGTCCAAAAGAGAGGGTTGGGAGCGGCAGACAGGAACTGCGTAGGCTTTCAGTTATGCAGAGGACTCTGAGGGCAGGGAGGAGGGGAGGGCAGAGAAGAGGTCAGACGGGGTGTGGGAGTCCCTGTACCTCGGAAAGAAAAGTGTTCACTTTCTTAGGTGATTCCTTCTCTCCACACTTTGCTGTTTGGTACTTTTTTTTACACAGGTTTGTATTAAAAAATAATAATACATAAGATACTTTGAGTTTTAAAACCAGAGTTCTGGATTTGGAGCGCGCGGCGGCCTCGGGGGCCGGAGGGGCGGTGTGCGGCGGTGCCTCCTCGGTGTGGGATGCACCTGCCTAGCTCCCTCGCCACTTCCGGGCACTCACTTGGGGCGCGCTCACCTGGGGCGCGCTCCCGGCCTCGGGCGCCACGGCGGCAGGATGAAGGACCGGCTGGAGCAGCTGAAGGCCGAGCAGCTGACACAGGATGATGACACTGATGAGGTCGGGATCGCTATTGACAACACAGCTTTCATGGATGAGTTCTTTTCAGAGATTGAAGAAACTCGGCTCAACATTGACAAGATCTCAGAGCACGTGGAGGAGGCCAAGAAACTCTACAGTATCATTCTTTCCGCACCAATTCCGGAGCCAAAAACCAAGGATGACCTAGAGCAGCTCACAACTGAGATCAAGAAAAGAGCCAACAATGTCCGGAACAAGCTGAAGAGCATGGAGAGGCACATTGAAGAAGATGAGGTCCGGTCATCTGCAGACCTTGGGATTAGGAAATCTTAGCACTCTGTCCTCTCCCGGAAGTTTGTGGAGGTGATGACCGAATGCAACGAAGCTCAGGTGGACTTCCGTGAACGCAGCAAAGGGAGAATCCAGCGGCAGCTTGAAATCACTGGCAAAAAGACAACAGATGAGGAACTGGAGGAGATGTTAGAGAGTGGCAACCCAGCCATCTTCACCTCTGGGATCATCGACTCCCAGATTTCCAAACAAGCGCTCAGTGAGATCGAGGGTCGGCACAAGGACATCGTGAGGCTGGAAAGCAGCATCAAGGAGCTTCACGACATGCTTATGGACATCGCCATGCTGGTGGAGAATCAGAGTGAGATGTTAGATAACATAGAGCTGAATGTCATGCACACAGTGGACCATGTGGAGAAGGCACGAGATGAGACTAAAAAAGCTGTGAAATACCAGAGTCAGGCCCGGAAGAAATTGATAATTATCATTGTGATAGTAGTTGTGTTGCTGGGCATTTTAGCATTGATTATTGGACTTTCTGTTGCACTGTAATAAGAGTGCCCCAAAAGGCGGCTGCAGTGAAATCCTGGTGTGGCCACCCTTGTCTGCAGATGGGAACGGAGTTTGAATGGCCTTCCTGAGAGTGCGTGGGACCTGTTCCTTTGTTTCCTTGTAAACCATCCTTGGACCTGACTCAGCAAACAGTCTACCCCTGAAGGAATGTAATCTACCTGAAGCAACCCTGAGTTCTCAGAACCACCTGCTGTCCCACCAGCTCTGACGTACCATTCTCCTGGACCATATGAACCAGTGGGCTTCTTTTTCCTCCTGGGATGTGCCAAATTATGCCTTGCACCTTGGAGAGCCCACATGAGACCCTCCCAAAGGTGCTGTATGTTCTACCTCATGGGGTATTCTCCTGGCAACTTCAATGTACTTTTTAGGAGAGTATCTTTAACAAAGCAGAGGGATTCTTAGTTTGGCAACAGTAAGGCTTGGATCTGAGTCTTCTACCTGATGCCAATGCTCAGTTTGTTGTCCCCATGTTCTAAAAACACACAGACTGGCAGATGCCATTTTGGTCTGAGAGGCTGACTTGTTTGAAATTCTTAATTTCATATGTTCAGCTTGGGGCCAATTTACTCTTTATCTATGTCGTATTCTCTCATGTTTACTAAGGAGGGACCAGGATGATATGGTCATCTGAGGCTATCATTTGCAAGGGCTGAGAGTATTGCATATTTGTTTCCATGTCTGAGGCTTGGAAACTTTGCTATTAGAGAGTGATTCTTTGTGAAGCCATTGCTTTGAGATCAAAAATAACCAGGGATTTCAAACTGGGCCAGGGACAAGGTGCTAGAGTTTCAGACTCCAGAAATATTTGAGACTGGTATTATATCAGTTTGAGTATTTGGTCACACATGTGTTCCAGATATATATATATATATATATATATATATATATTTATAACTGTGTGTGTTAGATGTATGTGCATGTACATGTGTGTGTCTCAGGAAGTAAGAAACTAGAAGTGAAAGATATGACCTCAAAAAAAAAGATTAGGCTAAAAATTGCAGACACTTGCCTACTTGCAAATGAATCACTATAGGAATATGATCTTCCCATGTCATCAAGAAACTTGTTTTCTAGTTGAGGAATGGGAGAATCAAATGATCAAATGAGATTTTTGGAGTGAAGATCTATCTAGTTGATCCCTACTCAGTTTTTCTGCATAGCAGAGAAGTGTAGTGTTTTGACATCTTCCCTATCTGCTGCCTATGATAGGCTCATCCCAAGAATATCCCACAGCAATTTGATGTTATCACATGACCTATGGGATATTGTGTCTCCATTGTGTCTCCAGGACTGAGTCTGTTGGGAGAGACCAGCGACTACAGAGTAGATCTGCCTGTTGGGTTAATGAACTAGACCACTTGTGTCCCCTAATTCTTATCATGCAGGAAGCAACAGCTAGGATATCTTCTAGTGTCTGTGTTAACTCAGTGGCAAGTGCCTCAGATTCCCTGCTGGTCTTGGCCAGTCTCCCTGATTTGGGGTACCGGCTATATTTCAGCTTTGACATTAAAGCTTTTCAGGGTAGGGTGAGCGGCACCCTAATCCAGATGCTGCTCATTAGCTTGCTTTGCAAAGGCTACTTACTCCTAGTCATCACCTAGCAATCAGACAGAACCAATGGATTGCCCCTTTGCCCGTGGTTATGATGTCAAATAGTGGACTGAATCCAGCAACAGGGGAACAAACTTTAATCATAGGCCTTTACTGACCACTTAGAGTGAGGCCTCGGGCTCACAGACTGGGATACAGCATGTGAATGTTTTTTTTTGTTTATAATTTTTAAAAATGTAAATGATTATTTTATTGCTAACTTAAAAATAAATGACTTTGTATTGATTGTGAAAAAAAACAGTGTTCATTTTGGGAGCATGTATATTTTAGAATAAAATTGTAAAATACCAACATTTGGTCATTTAAACTATCATTTGCATAAAAATTAGCATGTAAAATTTAATTAGAAAATCCATCATTCATATGTACATTTATTTTATTGATTGAGAATATACACATTTATTTAAACATATGAAGGGAATTCAGAACCAGGCCTGAACCTCAGTTCTATAAAAGTATCTTCTGGGTCCTCTATGTGTTTGTTAATAAAGTACTTCTGAAGCAGTCGGTTCAGATTAGCAATGTATTGTTGTTTTGTTATAAAACCAGCACCTGCTGATTTTACATTTATTTCTCCAACAATTTAAATAAGAAATATCTAGTTGAGAACACCATGGATGTAGACTCTTCACAGGATACTTTAAAAAGAAAAATGGCTGGGGATTGGCATTGTGGCACAGAGGGTAAAACTATTCCTATGGACATCTGTTTGAGTCCTGACTTTCAGTTTTGAGCCAGCTTCCTGCTAATGTGCCTAGGAGAGCAGCGTAAATGGCCCAAGTACTTGGGACCCTGAAATCACATGGGAGACTCAGATGAAGCTTCTGACTCTTGGGTGCAGCTTGGCCCAGTCCTGGCTATTGTGGTCATTGAGGGAGTTAACCAAATGATGGAAAATCTCTCTCTTTCTCTCTCTCTCCAACCCCTCAAGTGTGTCTCCTTCTCCTTCTGTAACTCTGCTTTTCAAATAAATAAATAAATCTTCAAAAAAAGCACCATCAGGTTTGATTTCCCTTTCATGACCTCATAAAGAGATAAATTTGTAATTTATAGCAAATATTTGCACAAAAAATTAATGCCAGAGTATTCAGGGGAGGCAGTCAATAGTGAGGCAGAAGCACTAGGAGCCTCCTCTTACCTTTTCCCTTTCTCCACTGCAGTTTCTGCCCTTGCACCTGGGGCAGGAGGATGGGAACCATGGCCCCACCCACCTCTCTGACTGTCCAAGTTTGGTCCAGCCTCCATATGTGACAGAATTTATTAACACCTAGCAATGCAGCAGTTAATGACCAGGGGCATTAGTGAGTCAGGAATAACTGCACATCAATTGATGCTGACATTATGTGAGGATTGAAAGGTGTCAGGAAATGATTCTGGTGCCTGAAATTCCACTGGGGTATCCCATGTAGTTGACAGGAACCCAGATAGTTGGGCCATCTTCTGCTACTTTTCTGGGTGCATTATCAGGTATCTGAATGAGAAGTGCAGCAGCCAGGACTAAAACCAGTGCCAGTATAAGGTGCCAGACTCACAGGTAATGTCTTAACCCACTGTTTCACTACATGGGTCCCCTAAAATCATTTTGATATGTAATTCACCTACTATACACTTAAGCTATCTAGTGTGCCCAATTCAGTAACTTTTTGTGTATTCATAGAGTTGTATACTCATGAACACACTTGATTTCAGTGTTTTTAGTACTCTGATAAGAAACTTTATCCCCTGTTCCACAATCCTCCAATCTTGATCACCATGCCACCTTCAGAAACCACTAATCTAATCCTGTCTCCACAGATTTTTCTTCTCTGGCCATTCTGTGTGAATGAAATCCTATGCTCCATCCTTTTATGATGGTTTTCTTTTACTTAGCCTACAGTCAAGGCTCATTTATCTTGGAATTCATATTGGTTCTTTAATCATTCTTTCTCCACTCCACATTTTAATAACTGAAATTTATCTAAATTAAGATCTGTAAATACACAAAGGTATGAGGCAAATTTTATGGGTCCATGCAGATAGTATAGGGTGTCCCTTTTGATTTAGGGAAGCCAGCATTATTTTGAAACCCTTGTTTTTGACAGCTCTGGGTCAGAGCTACTGTGCCTGTGCTATAAGCATTGTAGACAGCCCCTGGAACACTATTGTCACCTGCTTGTGACTTATGAGAAGCCAGTAAAATACATTGTACATGCTTACGTTGTATGTGTTTGTGTGTTGGAGGGCTTGGGGTAAGGGAGCTCAGTGAGAACCATGCAGGGTGTGAAATCCTCTGTTGGGTGTAGAGTGAGCTGCACAGATCATTCACCATGCCCTCCTGGACTTAATTCATCATCCTGTGGAGCCAAGTTCTGAGCTGGTTTTCTTCTGTTTTGGAAATGGGAAGATGGTCCCTGACTTCTGTACTGGCAGGATCAGGGTATTATATTTTGATTGGCAGGAGCATACGTGTTGGTATTGAAGGAAGCCCAGTATTCACATTTGGGAGCCTCTTTTTCACATGCTTTCAGAGGGTATTGTTTCAAATGTGGAATTTGTTTTTTTTTAAAGATTTATTTATTTATTTGAAAGTCAGAGTTACACAGAGAGAGGAGAGGTGTGTGTGGGGGGGTGCCGTGGCTCACTTGATTAAGCCTCCACTTGCGGCGTCTGCATCCTATATGGATGCCGGGTTCTAGTCCTGGTTGCTTCTCTTCCAGTCCAGCTCTCTGCTGTGCCCGGGAAGGCAGTGGAATGCTTGGGCCCCTGCACCCACATGGGAGACCAGGTGGAAGCACCTGGCTCCTGGCTTCGGATCAGTATAGCTCCGGCCATAGTAGCCATTTGTGGGGTGAACCAACGGAAGGAAGACCTTTCTCTCTGTCTCTCTCTCTCTCTCTCACTGTCCAACTCTGCCAAATAAAAGAGAGAAAGAGAGAGAGGTCTTCCATCCGCTGCTTCACTCCCCAGTTGGCCGCAATGGCTAAAGCTGTGCTGATCCAAAGCCAGGAGCCAGAAACTTCCTCCAGATCTCCCAAGCGGGTGCAGGGTCCCAAGTACTTGGGCCATCTTCTACTGCTTTCCCAGGCCATAGCAGAGAGCTGGATCAGAAGTGGAGCAATCGGGTCTTGAACCAGTGCCCATATGGGATGCTGGCGCTTCGGGCCAGGGCTAATGCCCTGTGCCACAGCACCAGCCCTTCAAATGTGGAATTTCAATATTGAGGTGAAGCCTTTGCTTCCCTGAAAAAAAAAGGCTGTTTTCTTTCTTCCTGGTTTCCCTTTTTGTCCACAAATGAATGCTTACCTGCTGTGAGATCTATTCAGCGATGACATTTCCCAGGTCCATTTCTTGTTGAAGTAGCACTGCATGAAAGGTATGGGCATTTTCAAAAGTTAAAGCTGGATATCTAGACTTCAGCATTAAATTTAGTTAGCAAATCTCATGACAACAGGGTATGAGGTATTCAGGCATATATTGAAAACTATACTTGTGATATTTTTGCCAGTTTTTCTTGAAATAGTCAGAGGAGGGATTTTTCTGAGAGTTTACCCACTCCAGCCTTCAGTAGTGAGTAGGTGTTACCTGTGTGGACCAAAATATCTGTGAGTCTATTTCTCTTTGTCATGGTTACCTGGGCTCTGACCAGGAAACCTTTATAGAACCACGAAGTTTTGTGGGAGGCCCTGGGTTCCACAGTTCTAATGATTATCTGTGGCAGTTGATGAGCTCATGAATTATATCCCTAGGTAGTAGTGCATTGGCAAATACCAGCTGACCATTGCAGTTTGGAATCAGGTATCTGTGGTATTCCTTGGTTCTGACTCCATGTTGTGGTGGGTATGCATAAGGTTTGGATCTGGGCTGGTGCTGTGGCATAGCAGATTAAGCTGCTGCTTGCAGTACCAGCATCCCATATTAGTGCCAGTTTGAGACCCTGCTGCTCCACTTCCAATCCTGCTCTCTGCTATGGCCTGGGAAAGCAGTAGAAGGTGGCCCAAGTCCTTGGGCCCTTGCACTAGCATGGGAGACCCAGAAGAAGCCCCTGGCTCCTAGCTTCAGATCTGCACAGCTCCGGACGGTGAGGCCAATTGGGGAGTGAAACAATGGATGGAAAACCTCTCTCTCTAGCTCTCCTTCTCTCTCTCTGTAACTCTTTCAAATAAATAAATAAATCTTTAAAAAAAATAAAGTTTGGATCTTCCTTAATTCAATCCCACTGTCAGCAGGGTGGCCCATTGCTTCATATTCCCTTTCTTCTTCCTTTGGAACATCTGTCCCATTTACTTAATATCCAAAAAGCAATCTTCAGCACCTCAGGCATGAGTATCCAAACAGCTCATACCAATTTCTGTAACATTGTCAGAGGCCGCCTGTTGTATACTAGATATGTTTTTATTTTTAAAAAATTTTCTGGGCCTAGTTGTTAATGTACCCGTGGTGGGCCTACAAATTCTCTCCAGGGTCTGCATTTGGTTGTGTCTCATGTATTGAAACTTGTTAAGTTCCTCTGCTTTGAAAATCCTTTTAATAATCTTGCTGCAAAGTCATTTCTGTAGTATGAAAGTTGGTGGTGGCACCCCACAGAGCCTGGTATGGCCAAATCCACTTGAACATATAAAGGGTTCACTGGTGCTTAAAAATGTCTCTCACCAGCTTCTCAGCCTTTTTCTAAGAGAACCCTGGGTTCTCAGAAGAAACTTATCATAATTATATACATATATATATATATATATATATATATATATATTTTTTATATATATAAAGGGAAAAACAGTAACTAGATACTAACTCATAGATAAATTCCAGTGGAATGCTCACATTCGATTCCTTTAGTAGATACAATGTTCTCATTCATTTCTGAGAATAACAAGAGAAACAGAGAATACAATCTGCAATCAGTTTTTTCTTCTATGCAAAAGGATAAAATGCCTTTGGAACATAAAACTCCAACTAACTGAATAATGTCCACAAACAAAATCTCCCCCCCGCCCCGCACGCTATGTGGGGAGATCAGAGAAAGGAAAATTTCTGAGATCTGTCACTTTATATATGTATGTTAATACTTTGATCACTAGGAGATGTTGTTCATCCCTATAGACTCCTGCAAAAGTGAAACAAATGATCAATGACATCAAGTTGGGGGAAGGAAGTGAAATGAGAATCACCAAGCCAAATGCTGGAGCAACCACTTAGATTCCCAACTGGTGTTATACTCATTAACACAGGGACAGTAAGGCCCTCTCTGGTCACAAATTTGTTACCAAATCATATGATTTCAATTTCCAGTATGCATGAGAAAACCATACATTGAAGTCATGCCCTTTTGTGGAGAGAAATTCTATTAAAAGACAGCCAAGGCAGAAGCCAGGAGCTATGTTTAAATATTACTACAAAGGTAGCTTTTGTGAGAGATGTTTATATTGAAGGGAATGAGCCTTGGGATTGGACAGCTTAAAAATGAGAGTTGTCTTCTTATAAGTCAGTTGAATGCCTCCTATGCATCTTATGCTCAGAAATGGTGGTCTTAACATGTTCTCTGTGTGTAGATCAAAACATGATAAGCTATCCTATGAATCAGTATCACATTTCTAACAGCAATTCTGGCAGGTTGTATACAGCTTAGGGGAGATTTCACAAAGTTTTGCATTATTCTGCAAGGTAAACTCAAATTTAGTAATCTCCTCCCCTCCGAACACTGTGGGCTATCATTTCAATTCGGTACTGTAAGAGACTAAGATTGAGAAGATCCACAACTGATCCAAAGAAGGGATTTACTACCACTGTGTCTTGTATTCAGTGAAGATGGAGATAAGGTATGGATGGAAAAAAAAAAAGACAGGCCAAATCAGAATCTCAGGCAATTTTTGCATGGCTTTGTGCAAAGAATGGTTCTTACATTTGGTGACAATTGTTGAAGAAGTTTGGAGGAAGTACAGAAAATCCATACGACCTATGGTTCATAGAGCCAAAAATGTTTCAAATTTAGGAAATGTTTGCAACATGTAAAGTAAAGCCTCTGATTGGACATAGGCTCACAATGAAGTTGGGAAGAGGGACACTTGCATTAATTATTTGACATAGCAAGAAGTAAACAACAGCACAAAGCATTTTTTGTTAAACGTTATAGGACAATTCTTACATTCACCATCTGATTTAGTATTCAAATCAATTCCAAGGGAAGGAATTATTTCTCCAGTAGAAATGAGCACATCCTAAATACTTACTGTCTTTTAAAGAAAAGAAGTCTTCAATGTTATATATGTTATGCTAAGGTTAGTTTTCTTCTGTTTGGGATGGTTGGGCACGCCATTCAAATTTTGGATGAGGAAGACATATTTAGTGCATTCTTATTGAAATGACACTTAAATAAAATGTAGGAATACTCAGACTATTAAACTAATAAAAGCCAAGAAATTATGGAAGTCATTAACCATAGGAAGGATTTGATACATTTTTGGAAACAAAAAGTACCCATGGAGAAATAAGTCAGGAAAAGAGCATTCTAAAAAGGGGCTGCACAAAACCAGTCTGTTTTTGTTTAATCCTGGCTATCGGAAAGGACAGCAGAGAAATAGGGGCTAAAACAAGGAAGCAAAAGACATTGTAGAGGAAAAAATTTCATTTATTGAATCCAATAAGTCACTCAGGTGTCCCTGCATGAATCCTGTATGGCTTACAATGAACTGTTGAAGATCAAGACAAGAAAACAGGAGTAGAGAGAGTTCCACCACAGGTAGTCAGCTGTGGTTATTATCACAACCAAAATTCCACCTGCTGCTGGCTACTCCTTGGATCATTTAATAGAACTGAAGATGTGTTGTTTACAAACTGTCAAGTGAAAAACTATCTCATCTAGAACTGCAAGTTATGTAAATATTGCTATTGATTTATTTTAAGATGCTTTGCCTTGATGGTGCACTTTAACCTCTTTCTTTCTGCCAATCCAAATTATCTCAGAGTAAATTCTTACCATGCAATGGTATTTTGCCTTAGAGGAACATGTTGGAGACTACTGTAGATTTTAAAAGAGCTTCTGGATCATGTATTCCCATTAGATAAGGAAAATCAAGGTATGTAATTTTTTAAATACTCTTTCCGAATTCCCTTTTATTGTCCTGATGCCCCCAAAATGCATTGCATGTTGAATGTACTTTTTCCTCTTTGAGAAAAATAAAATGGAAATAACACGAGAGAAATTTGCCATTTTCTTTTTTAAAAAATTTTATTTAAGGTATACAAACTTCATGCAATTCTTGTATACAGATTTAGAAACAGAGTGATTCCTCCCCCACCCTCCTTCATGCCATGTAACATGTTGTAATCTTTTCCAGACTTCCTTCAGTAAGCCATTACCCAAAATGTGTACTCACTTATTATTTTTGTTCAAACAAATCATGTTAATTGTTCAACTCTCCTCCAATGATGTCAAAGAATTACAGTGAAGTGCCATAACTGTACATCACTTCTGACCCTAAAATGGTCAGAAAGTGCTGATATTACTTCTCAAAAAAAATCTTGGTGTAGCAAAACCTTTTATTTCCTACCTATCTCAGAGTGTGTTAGGGGTGGAAGGCCCAATTTTTTTTTTTTTTGACAGGCAGAGTGGACAGTGAGAGAGAGAAAGACAGAGAGAAAGGTCTTCCCTTTGCCGTTGGTTCACCCTGCAATGGCCGCCGCGGCTGGCACGCTGCAGCTGGCGCATCGCGCTGATCCGAAGCCAGGAGCCAGGTGCTTCTCCTGGTCTCCCATGCGGGTGCAGGGCCCAAGCACTTGGGCCATCCTCCACTGCACTCTCGGGCCATAGCAGAGGGCTGGCCTGGTAGAGGGGCAACCTGGACAGAATCCGGGGCCCCGACCGGGACTAGAACCTGGTGTGCCAGCGCCGCAGGTGGAGGATTAGCCTATTGAGCCATGGTGCCGGCCCCAATTTGTTTTGATAACACTGTGAAAGGAATTTTACGAACCAAGGGCTAAAACCAATTTTTCAATGTATAAAGTATGCTCAATATTATTATAAACAGATGTTTAAACTAAAACATGCATTTAATGTTCCTCTATTTTTCTCACTTTTGAAATGTTTTCTTATCAAATGTCTGATACACGGCTGGCGCCGTGGCTTAACAGGCTAATCCTCCGCCTTGCGGCGCCGGCACACCGGGTTCTAGTCCCGGTCAGGGCGCTGGATTCTATCCCGGTTGCCCCTCTTCCAGGCCAGCTCTCTGCTATGGCCCGGGAAGGCAGTGGAGGATGGCCCAAGTCCTTGGGCCCTGCACCCGCATGGGAGACCAGGAGAAGCACCTGGCTCCTGGCTTCGGATCAGCACAATGTGCCGGCCGCAGCGGCCATTGGAGGGTGAACCAACGGCAAAAGGAAGACCCTTCTCTCTGTCTCTCTCTCTCACTGTCCACTCTGCCTGTCAAAAAAAAAAAAAGTCTGATACACATCAGGTCAGTGAGAGATAAAAACACCCCAATGGAGTAAACCAAAGAAATGACATTTATAGTAAATAAAGCTGTGTGTAGGGCTTTTTGTATCTCGTCATGCCAAAGCTTTGAGCTCATAGGCTAACAACACATTCTCTCCATGTCCTGATGCCCTGTCTTGGGCTCAAGAATATCCAGAGTGATATTTAGGTGACAATCCTATGTACAGAAAAAAGTAAATCCAGCTGACAAGCACACAATGTGCACGATCTGTTCATCTTTCCCTCAATGCATTGCTCCACTATGAACTTGCAAACAAGACATGCATTTACTTTCTGGACATCGTCCTTGAAGGTCAGAGAAATTGTCTTCTTATTACATGGAATTAGCCCTGACACATTTCTTTCAGAAGAGATAAACACTGATCTAGAATATAGTCTTTACATTTTAGATCCTTCAAATTCACCCTCCTCCAAAACAATGTGGGCTGCAATGCTCAAATACGAATATGGAATGATGATACACAGGCAACTGTGATCCCTACCCCTACTCTACAACTTTGGATGAAACTAGAGCCCAGTCAGGGCCATGGTCAACTTAGGACCATGCTTTTGTTGAGACGTGCCTAGATGGAGGTGCACAGGTGCTCATTAGAGATATGCCATGGTGCTCAATACCCTACAAAGAATAGAAAACATCACAATCCTGATGCATGGATGAAGACACAGAGACACATTTCAAAGTATATAGTCAGAATAACAAAGCATGAGTTCAAAGCCACTACCATCCATGTGAAAGTTTGATTCTTAAATGTTTGGTTGCATTTGTAACCCATAGGGAAGAAAAGCTGCATACCAGGAAAGGGTGTAGTGGCAGGAAGCAGCCACTCAAATCAGGGCAACAAATCCCCTCCCAGGAAACCTTTGGCAGCCAGCCTGGTGAAGGAGAACTGCCAGGGTGTCCATGGAGAAGGAGCACCTATCTTCAGGGGGTGCAGAACAGGACTCTGGGATGCACCTTTTGGAGTTTGGGTTGTTCCCAGACTCAGCTGTGAGCTGGCTCTGCTGAAGGTGATAGGGGATACTACACAGGGTCACTGTGACTAAGTTAGACCCCAGACACAGTGGCGAAGAGCCTGCTGAGCCCAAGGTCACAAGAGCTTGGGCACATTTCAGCCACAGGCCCCAACAGGTTGTGCAGTGATCTGTGGGACACCAACTCCCAGGGCATCAGCAGGATGCCCCTAGGTGCTAGAAAGTCCAGCTGGAGCCAAGTGCCATGCCAGGCCCTAAGCCTTTGGGTGCCTTTTTGAAATCCCTTGCCCACTCCAGCTTCCAGGTAACCTACCTCACACTACACCTTGGCTTTATCCACACTGCTACCACTTCACGAGCCGTCAGCTGAGTAGTACACAGTGAGTTCAGAGTTAAAATAATCTTCCTTCCTGCACCTTCCAGACTCACATGCTTTGCCCCTGCCATGAGAAATTGCTGTCCTAAATTGTGCTGCTGCAGGAACCGCATGATTCCCCTGCCATACTGCACTGGCCCTCCTGACTGGGTGACCCACACTCTCCATGTCCTGCCACCTTCTCCCAGTTGGTGTAGGGACCCCAGACCTGCTGGCTCTAGATCCAAGTTTCCTGATAGGAGGTGGTGACCTATGCCCATGTAAGGGCATAGGGTAGACCTTGCTGTAAGAAATGGACAAGAAGAAAGCAGACCTCTTGGAAGGAAGGCTGGAGTTCAACGTCCTTCCCTCTGTACCAGAGGAAAAAGAGGAGGAGGATTCCAGAGACGCTCCCCTTCCAGGCACCTTGGAACCCCAAGGGAGGACTAAGGAGCAGCACTGGGAAGGGCAGGGCAGGAGGAGGAAGAAAGAGGAGAAGGCAGAGAAGGGAGAGGCAGAGGAGGAGGACGTGGGCCTTGCTGTGTGTGAAGAATCACTACTACCCTGAGAGGCCTAAGGAGTGGGCCTTGTGTTCCAGGGAAGTCCTGGACCTCTGGTGGAAAAATGCCAGTTCTGACCACCTGGTGACCAAGAGGCCCAAGGCTCTCTCTGGAGCCCAATCTCCTTTGGGAGCTCTTGACTGGTCTCCCTCTCAAGTATCAGCATTGCCCGGGCCCTGCCTGTTGACAAGGTGCAAGCATAGACATTCTGACTACATTTTCAGGGGGTGTGCGGTGGAGGTGCTGAAGGAGGAGCAGCCCATCTTTCCAGGCCCACAAAGGCAGGGCCCATGTGAACACCAAACCTCCCTGTGCTGCACCTGTCTTTGCAGGTCATCGAATGGGCCTGGAGGGCCTCACTGTGCTGAAGCTGCTCCCACTACAGATTCATATAGGACTCCTCCACTGCGATGCCCAAGTTAGTTGTCCCATATCTTAAATTTGTGTTGGTATTGTGTTGCCTTGTGTTGCTATTGAGGGGGAGAGTTGGCACTGAGTGTCTAAGAAAGTACTTCAAGGACTGGAAGGGTTAAAAGGAGAACTTGGGGGATGTAATAGATGCCAGAGAAGCCTGCAGTGTTCTCTCCACTTGACCCTTCTTTCCCCCAACCTGTGGCAGAGACTGTAGATTCCCTGTCCCTGTCCACTTACACTCTGCAGGTCCAAGCTGCTGTACCACCACTGGCTGACCACACCTGTCTTCCCTGACTTCAACACTATTGGTCCCTCTACTTCCACCCACACCACATTGGTGTGCAAACAGCACACGTAGCCCCAAGCTCCTCCGCCTTTCCCTGATGACCCTCTTCCTCCATTTAGGTCATCTCCCTGTGGGGCTTCATACCTGGTTGTAGGATCTCACATTTCTGTTTTGTTAAAGTCCCAAGCATGTAAGAGGAACTATTAATAAATAAATGTGATTTGGCAGTGTTGCACTGTATGATTTTTCTGCTGGAGGATGTGACTAAAATCACAAGGTCACTCCACTTGCTATTGTCATACAAACTTGGCTGTACCTTTGCCTCTCTAGGTGTAATAACAGAAGGGTATCAGTGGTTTCTGTGCTACCTGGCTATAGGTTTTTTTTTTTGTTTGTTTGTTTTGTTTTCTTTTGTTTTGTTTTTTGACAGGCAGAGTGGATAGTGAGAGAGACAGAGAGAAAGGTCTCCCTTTTTGCCGTTGGTTCACCCTCCAATGGCTGCTGTGGCTGGCACACTGCGGCCAGCGCATTGCGCTGATCTGAAGCCAGGAGCCAGGTTTTTCCCCTGGTCTCCCATGTGGGTGCAGGCTGGCTATAGGTTTGTTAGAGAGATTCTAGATAAAATTTTAAAAAGAGAAAGAAAAATTCTCTGACTTCTATTTACTTATTTCTCATAAGTCCCTTCATGCTATAAATTAATAAAATGTTTGATAAATTTTGTTGAATGAACATCAGACATGTATTTTTTCAAGAATAAACATATTCAAATTAGCCTCACTCTGCTGGGACATTATTGATCTCTGATTTTTGTGGAATAATAGTAATAAAACTCTTTTATGTGAGGTTTTGCAATTAAATCATCTTTAATTGATTATGATTGCAGATTCTGTTGAAAGATTGTTGTAACACATATGCCCAAGTCCCCATCACCTACTACAATGGAACATGCAATACGACTAAAATGCATGTTTATGATCATCTAAAATAAGTTCAAGGTATAATGTAAAATGTAAGTATCTTACAAAGAATGTCATAGTTGGAGTGGAAGGAGCCAGATCCCATATTTCTCATCCTTTACCTATGATTGTGAATGAAAATTGTTTGAGTCCTTGCTGCTACTGTACAACATGAAAAAAGTAATTTTTAAAGATTTATTTATTTATTTGAAAGTAAGAGTTAGAGAGAGAGAGAAAGAGGTCTTCCATCCACTGTTTCACTCTCCAATTGGCTGCAATGGCTGGAGCTGTGCTGATCTGAAGCCAGGAGGTAGGAGCTTCTTCTGGGTCACCCACTTGGGTGCAGAAGCCCAAGGACTTGGGCCATCCTGTACTGCTTTCCCAGGCCACAGAAGAGAGCTGGATCAGAAGCGGAGTAGCCGGGACATGAATTGGCACCCATATAGGATGCCAGCACTGCAGGTGGCGGCTTTACCCACTACACCACAGCGCTGGCCCCGAAAAAAGCAATTTTTAATTTTTTTGTAGTTGTTCAGAAATTATAATTTTTATTGGCCTTTTGCTTCTTTTGTCTGCTTTCATGCTACTACTGGATTTTTGTCAAATTCATATCTTGGGAGCACTTCCAGTAAATAGGTTTATGGTATAGAATGAAGAGAGACAAGTGGGACAGAAGAAAATGAAATAAAATTTCAAATCTGCAAGAGCAATTCCATGTGTTGAAAAAATAATGAATTTATCATGATATATCTTTGGGCAACATGTTATTATAAAGACATGTGATTGAAAAAGACATTATTGTAACCTATTACATTCAAAACAATACCAGAAAACATATTCCACACTTATAATTTTGAGAAGAAACAACATAAGAGAAATATATACCAAAACAAACCCAAAAAGACACAATTACTCAATATGGGCAAAAATATCAATGAAGCTGAAATGGAATGTCATTTAAAAAATGAAAGAATTCTTATATATAGTAGAGACAATATATTTCAGTTTTGATTCCACATATTGGCCACACTTTTATCTCCTGATTTCAAATAATATTTGGGATTAAGTATTTTTGTCTTATATTTTTCATAATTAAGAATTTGAAACCTATTATTAAAATTTCTTAACTTTTTTATATATAAAATTTTTTCAGTACACCTAAGAGTGAGAGCAGTGAGAAGATAAAGTTTTACGACCCAAATACATTATTTTTAATTTTAATTGCTCTCAATATCTGCTTTGAATTCTCAACTTAGGAGTTATATTATCATATTGCCCCTCCCAAGAAATCACATAGAAAAAAATCTTGATATTAACCATATAATTAAATTGCTTCTTTAGAAAATTTCTAGAACACTTATAATTTTGATTTATTTTCTGTGACATATTGTTAGAGTTCATCTTTACACAGAGAGAATGTTAGTATGACATTTCAAATGATGTAAAAACTGTAAGAAGTGGTAACTGATTAAAATCATTAGAATAATTAAATGGAATGAATTTATTTATTTAACACTCAGGATAGCACCTTATTTCTTTGTTTTATACTGTTACCATATTATAATTGCTTTTGGTCTCAGTTAATTGGAAAGAAAACTTATGCTACTCGAGACACTGAATAAATTTTGCATAATTTCAGTTCCTTCATTTAATAAAGGCCACTATGTAGAGAAACTTCTACATTCCACTTTCTGCTCTTTTAAGTGGAAATGAAGGAAGGTCAAGGTTCAGGAAGTTGGCTTATGATGCAGGAAGCTCTCTAACTACTGTTCTCTTGAAAGATCAGACAAGAGGTGGTGAGCTGCAAGAACAAGTACATGACCCTAGAGATGGTTCTCAGCTCCAGAGAACTCAGGCAAAGAAAGAAACAGACTATGAGAGAAGTCTGAAGACCACTGAGCAGGAGATAAAGTGCTGCAAGAAATACCAAGGCTATAAATCTTGGGCTTCGCTTACCCTCACCTGGACACACGTAACCCATAAAATTCATTGGATGGATTATGCAATAGGGAGGGAGCTTACTGCTGTAGTCAAGGGGAATATAGTTTAATAAAAGGTGGATAGAGTGTAATCTCAAGGAAGAGTTAGGGAGAGTACTTCAGAGGAAACTCCACGCAGTTAGAGGGACAATGTGGATCAATGTAGAGGGTGTGGACATGCAGCATGAATGTGGACACACAAAAGGACACCAGCAGCCAAGATCCTCAGCACCAGCCTTGGAAACTGAGTTGAAACCAGACAGCAGCAGCCCAAGCCACTGGCAATAAAACTGCGGGAAGAGCCTGGCATGATTCCAGCTTGGAGCTCTGTGAGGGACAGCTCTAGAGGGGAAAACAAGGGGCATATTTCTTTCTCCTGATCACCTGGCACCAGTGTCCTGTAACTAGCTGAGAAAGGGTAGACATAATTTTGGACATACATAACAGAAGTGCCAGATTGTGTCCATGTGCCCAGAAACCAGCTGAGAGGAGACACCTGAGTCTTGCTGAGAAAATTGACAGGGGGCTCGGTGCTTGTGACGTGGGAACATTGTTTGCTGGGACTGTGAAAACACTGTGGCTGTAAGGAGGGCACAGAGCACACTCTGCTGGGTCTCTGGGCAATTAACATGAGTGGCTCCACATGCTCTGGACTCCCTGATTGCCTGGTGAGGGTCACTGCTGCAGGATCTGTGCTCACAATAAGGACTGCATGGATATTTGCGTGGTTCTTGTGGCAGCATGGATGAATATTGTAGCCACTGGGGCTGGTGACCAGGCATTGATCTCCTTGGAAGAGAGGAGGTGGCATGAGACTACACTACCTCCCCTCTGATGTATAAAGAGGAACTTGACCACGCCCAACTTGGGTGTTACCTTAGGCACTCCCCTCACATTGGAGCACTGAACAAAGTTCCCTGACCACATCCAGCACATGCCTCTCTGAATTAAATGAAAGAGCAGACACGCCAATAAGCCACAGCGGAATAGTCCAAAGATAAAAGTCATCAGAGGGAAAAAACACCAACAAGTATCTCCACAAATACCTAAAAATAAAGGCAGAAATTCAAGAAACAAGAATAAGGAAGACAACATCATGTCCCCAAAGAAACACAACAATGCCTCAATACTAGAATATGAAGATGAAGAGAAGGAAAAAAAGCTGGAAATGGAATTCAAAAATTGATTGTAGGATTACTTAGATGTAATCAGAAGCAAATCCATAAATAAAATCCATAGGTGAAGGAAAATTTTCCCCATGAAATTGAGATTTTAAAGAGAAATCAAAATGAACTATTAGAAATGAATTCAACAGGGGCTGGTGCTGTGGTTTATCAGGTAAAGCTATTGCTTGCAGTGCAAGCCATATGGGTTCGAGTACTGGGTGCTCCACTCCCGATCTAGCTTTCTGCTATAGCCTGGGAAAGCAGCAGAATGTGGCCCAAGTCCTTGGGCCCCTGCACCCACATGGGAGACCTGGAGGAAGCTCCTGGCTCCTTGCTTCAGATAGGCACAGCTCTGGCTGTTGTGGCCAATTGGAGAGTGAACCAGTGGATGAAAGGCCTCTCTCTCTAGCTCTCCTTCTCTCTCTCTGTAACTCTGACTTTCAAATAAATAAATAAATCTTTTAAAAAAAGAAATGAATTCAACAGATCAAATAAAAAATGTGGTGGAAAGCTTTAACAATAGACTTGGTGAGGCAAAAGAAAGAATATCAGAAGATAAATCTCTGGAAATTTTATTGTCAGACCAAAAAAAAAAAAAACAAAAGGAGAAGGAGGAGGAGGAAATTAAAAAACTTAAAAACAGTGTTGGAGATTTATGACCCAACATGTAGGTGTTAAGAGTTCATGAAGGTGTAGAAAGAGAACAGATTAGAAAGCACTCTTATAGTGAAATGATTATAGAAAACTTCCCCAATTTGGAGAAAGAAAGGGATGTCTAGTACCGAGAGAAAATAGAATTCCTAACAGATATGACCTGTTGCTGTGGATTCATTCTGTGAGGTGGAGTGCAGTGGGGGCAAGAGGCGTGGAGTCACCACACAAACCCCGGGAGTCTGGTGAAAGTGGGCCAGAGGCGAGCAGCCCACAGACACGTATATTTCAGTTGGTACAGCAGCTTATATAGCCGAGGCAGCCAATACAGTCAAGGGGCGGTTTACGCCCTAACCAATCACAGCCCGTTGCCAGGCAGGCTCCATAGCCAGGTAGTTTCCCAGGGGGTTTCCCAGGGGGTTTCTGAAGCCATTCCTGAGGTTCCATTGCCAGATTGTTTCCCATGGGGTTTCCCAGCAGGTTTCCCAGGGGGTTTCCGAAGCCATTCCTTAGTAACTAATGCTTGCTTGCCAGCGGCCATCTTGGCATGACCTTCTCATTTCACTACAAGGTGACACATTTTAATCAAACTTTCACAATTAAACATAAAGAAAAGATGTTAAAATGTGCATGAAACATCAGATTAGGTTCAGAGGATCTCCAATTAGACTCATAGTTGATTCTCATCAAAAACCCTATGGGCTAGAAGAGAATGATTTTCTAAGTCTTAGGAGAAAAAACCTGTCAACCCAGAATTCTGTACTCTGAAATTCTATCATTTATGAATGAAGGTGAAATAAAGACTTTCCATAACAAACAGAAATCGAAAGAATTTGTAACCACTCATGCAGTCTCACAAAAGATGTTTAAAGATGTGCTATAAACAGAAACACAGAAACATGGTCATTACTATGGAAAAAGGTTAAAGAAGAAAATCTCCCATAAAAGTACAAAGGAAATTCAAAGTAAACAATAGGAATATTGAAAAATGGCAGGGCCAAGTCATTACATGTCAATAGTCACCTTCAATGTAAATGGCTTCAACTCTCCAGTTAAAAGATACAGACTGCTGAATGGATTAAAAAACAAGACCCAGGCCGGCATCAGGGCTCAATAAGCTAATCCTCTGCCTGCGGCACCGGAACCCTGGATTCTAGTCCCAGTCAGGGCACCGGTTCTGACCGGATTGCTCCTTTTCCAGTCCAGCTCTCTGCTGTGGCCTGGGAGTGCAGTGGAGGATGGCCCAAGTGCTTGGGCCCTGCACCCGCATGGGAGACCAGGAGAAGCACCTGGCTCCTGGCTTCAGATCAGCGCCGTGCGCCAGCCGCAGCATGCCAGCTGCAGCGGCCATTGTGGGGTGAACCAACAGAAAAGGAAGACCTTTCTCTCTGTCTGTCTGTCTCTCTCTCTGTATAATTCTGCCTGTCAAAAAAAAAAAGGACCCAAATATTTCCTGCCGAAAGAAATACCTCTTACAAACATACACCCAGACTGAAAGTGAAAGGTTGGGGCCGGCACCGTGGCTTAACAGGTTAATCCTCCGCCTTGCGGCGCCGGCACACCGGGTTCTAGTCCCGGTTGGGGCAGCAGATTCTATCCTGGTTGCCTCTCTTCCAGGCCAGCTCTCTGCTATAGCCCGGGAAGGCAGTGGAGGATGGCCCAAGTCCTTGGGCCCTGTACCCGCATGGGAGACCGGGAGAAGCCCCTGGCTCCTGGCTTTGGATCAGCACGATGCACCAGCCACAGCGGCCATTGGAGGGTGAACCAATGGCAAAAAGGAAGACGTTTCTCTCTGTCTCTCTCTCACTATCCACTCTGCCTGTCAAAAATAAATAAATAAATAAAAAGAAAGTGAAAGGTTGAAAACGGTATTGTATGTTAATGGAAAGCAAAATGGCAGGTGTAGTCATCCCAGTATTAAAATAATTACACTTTAACACAAAAACTATTAAAGGAGACAAAGAAGGGCACTGTGTTATGATTAAAAGATCAATTCAAAGGAAGATGTACCTACAATAAATGTACATGCACCTAATTACAGGGCCCATGACTATTTAAAAGAAATGTTAAAGGAAACATAGACTTCGATACAATAGTAATGAGGAACTTCAATACCCTACTTTCAGCAATGGACAGATAAATCAGACAGAAAATCAGCATATAAACAACAGAGTTAATTGACATCATAGACAAAATGGACCCAATGGATATCTACATAACTTTTCATCCTACAGATTCACAATACACATTTTTCTCATCAGTACATTGAACTTTCTATAGGGCCATAAAGCAAATCTCAGCAAATAAAAAAAATCAAAATCATACCATGCATTTTTTCTGACCACATAAAATGAACCTGTAAATCAACAACTCAAGAATCTCTAGGACACATGAAAATAAAAATTTCTGGAAACAAATGAAGGTGTCAATATAACATTACAAAATGTATGGGATACAGCAAAAGCAGTGTTAAGAGGTAAGTTTATAGCAATGTTGCATATATCAAGACATTTGAAACACACAAATAAATGAGCTCAATGCATCTCAAGGGTCTAGAAAAACAACAGCAAACTAAACCCAAAATTGGTAGAAGGAAAGAAATAATTTAGAGAAGAAAAAATAAAATTGAAATGAAACAAAAAATAGAAAACATCAGTGAAATGAAGGGCTAATTTTTGGAAAAAAAAATAAGCAAAATTGAGGTACCATTGGCCCAAAACAGTAAAAATGAGAAGACCAGTGTGGTGGAATGAAAAGGCCATGCCAAGGTGGCCACTGGCAAGCAAGCATTAGTTACTCAGGAATGGCTTTGAAACCCACCTGGCAATGGAGCCTGCCTGGCAACAGGCTGTGATTGGATGGCTTGGGAAACTGCCTGGCAACAGGCTGTGATTGGTTGGGGCATAGACCGCCCCTTGACTAGATTGGCTGGTCTTGGCTATATAAGATGTTGTACCAACTGAAATAAACGAGTCTGCGGGCTGCTTGCCTCAAGCCTGCTTTCACTCGACTCCCGGGGTCTGTGTGGTGACTCTGTGCCTCTTGCCCTCACCACGCTCTGCCTCTCAGAAATGAATCCACTGCAACATTGTTGAGGAATCAACTGCAACAGACCAGAATCAATAAAATTAGAGATTAAAAAGGAATGTAATAACAGACACCACAAAAACAAAAAGTATCATCAGAAATGACTACAAAGAGCTGTATGGCAACAAATCAGAAAACATAGAAGAAATGGATAGATTCCTGGACACATACAACCTACCTAAATTGAGCCATGAAGACACAGAAAATCAAAACAGACCAATAACCAAGACAGAAATTACATCAGTAATAAAACCCCTCACAACAAATAAAAGCCCAGAACCAGATGGCCTCATTGCTGAATTCTACCAGACATTTAAAGAAGAACTAACTACAATTACTCTCCAGTTATTCTAAACAACTGAAAAGCATGGAATCCTCCCAAACTCCTTCTATGAAGCCAGCATCACCTTAATTCCAAAACCCAAAAGAAGATGCAACAGAGGAAGAGAACTATAGACAAGTTTCCCTGATGAAAATAAATACAAAAATTATCAACAAAATACAACAACACAACAGAAAATTCATTCACCCAGACCAAATGGAATTTATCCGTGGTATTCAAGGATGGTTCAACATTCACAATCAATCAATGTGAGAGATTGCATTAACAAACTGAAAAACAAAAAGCCTACAATTATCTCAATAGATGCAAAGAAAGCATTTGATAAAATACAACATCCTTTCAGAATGAAAATCTTAAGGAAATTGGGTATAGAATGAACATTCCTCAACAAAAGGCAATTTATGACATCCCATGGGAAGCATCCTACTGAATGGGGAAATGTAGGAAGCATTACCACTAAGATTTGGAACCAGACAAGGATGCCCATCTCACCATCGATATTTAATATAGTTCTGGAAGTTGCTGCCAGTGTCCTTAGGCAAGCAAATTAAATCAGAGAATACAAATTGGAAGGAGAAACTCAAACTATTCCTATTTACAGATTGCATTATTCTATACATAAGGAATCCTAAAGACTCCACTAAGAGACTATTGGAACTCATAAAATAGTTTGATAAAGTGGCAGGAAATAAAATTAACACAGAAAGATCAATAGCCTTTGTATACACAGTCAACGCCATGGCTGAGAAAGAACTTCTAAGACAATCCCATATTAAATAGCTACAAAAAATTAAATAACTTGGAATAAATTTAACCAAAGATATCCAAAAATCTCTACATGAAAATTGCAAACCATTAAAGAAAGAAGTAGAAGACAAAAAAATGGAAAAAAATCTTCCACATTCATCAGTTGAAAGAATTAATATCATCAAAATGTCCATACTACCTAAAGCAATTTACAGATTCAATGTGATATTCATCAACATACCCAGGACATTCTTCTCAGCTCTAGAAAAAATGCTGAAATTCATATGGAAACACACGATACCCCGAATAGCTAAATCAATCTTATACAACAGAAACAAAGCTGGATGCATCACAATACCAGAATTCAAGATATACTACAAGGCAGTTAAAATCAAAAGAGCCTGGTGCTGGCAAAAAAAGATTGAATGTCTAAGGATACAGAGTAGAAACTCCAGAAAGTTCAGGATTCCAACACACAAATGTAGGGGTCATTACAGAATACATTTACAGGTTTCACAGGGGTAAATATTTAAAAACATTCCTTTCCATGTGTTTGGAATTATTTAGATGTAGAATTTTATTGTGTGTCATAAACCTAAGAATATGAATTTTGTTTGTTTTGTTGTGCTTAATTTTCTGTGGAACATAGGTTCATTCTGAAAAAAGTTTGACAAATGTAAATAGGATCCATGTTTCTCCTATTTTGTTTAAAATCTGAATACAAATTATGTAAAGTAACTTTTGTTTTTATGGACTTATTTTGTATCATATTTCTAAGGTATCAGAACAGGAGAAACATTCATTTTAATTCTTATTTATTTGTAAAGCAAATTTGGAGGGGAGAGAGAGAGAGAGAGAGAAACAGAGAGGAAGAGAAGCTCTCTGTACTGATGATCATAGCTTCTCAAACAAAGGCAACTCAAATGGAAGATTGCAAAAATGTAGATCTTTTAAAAATATGAACTCTGGGCAATGAATGACCAAGTTATTTTCAATAAGTAACTCATTAAATTGTGTCTTTGGATCTATGAAGGTCTCTGTTTTGCAACTTTTGCTGGCTTTTGATGATTGCCTCTTTTTTAATGGTGGAAACTATTTCCTAGTCTTATGAAAGTGATCTTGTAGTTAATTCTGAAATGCTTCTATGTTTGTGATAACTGTGTTACTGTCTAAAACTATTCATGGATCATTTTGCTATTGGATTTTAATGGATAAATAAACCCAGAAGATAGATCACTATCATTGACCTAAGTATTTAGATTCATTAGTAATTTAGTTTGGAACTGGATCTCAGAACATAAAATATATTTTAGAGTCATGTGGGTATGTGTATGTGTGATTCATAATGATAGTAGACTGGCAGGTTTTATTATGGACATAGTACCCGAGGGGATGAGGATAAAGTCATTAGCTTCAGTTCATAATTATATTTCTGAAATATTCTAAGTGACACAGTCTTCCTTGATAATCCTACATTTGAATTTTTTTCATTACGTTTTTGGATTCTAGACAGTAAATATTTTCTTTTACAAGACTTCGTGTAGGGGCTGATACTGTGGCATAGTGGACTAAGCCTCTGCTGAGGTGCCAGCATGCCATATGGGTGCTAGTTTGTGTGTCAGCTATTTCTCTTCTGATCCACCTCACTGACTATGGCCTGGGAAAGCAGTGGAAGATGGACCAAGTACTTGGGCCCCTGCAACCTCATGAGAGACCTGGAAGAATTGCTTGGCTCCTGGCTTCAGATGAACCAAGCTCTTACCATTGCAGCCATTTGGGGAATGACTGAGCAGATGGAAGACTTTTCTCTCTGTCTCTCCCTCTCATTGGCTGTAAATAATAAATAAATAAATAAATAAATAAATAAGCTAAAAAAGAACCCAAAGGCTATCAGAGTCTCCAATGGCTACAGGAGCTCAGAAAACAGAATTCACCTCATCCGTTTCTTGGGCCACAGTAAAAAGTCTAGAAGAAGTTCACTCAAGTTTGTCTGTTTTTATAGCAAACAATTTAGGAACTTAGAAGGGAAAGTATTCAATTTTATGTCAGTTCACCATTTTCTCCCCTCCACAATTGTATGTTGAAACTATACCCCTCAATGGGATGATAGCAGGAGGTGGGTTCTGAGGAACTTAATTAGCATTGGAATATATCATTATATGAATGCCATCATAACAGAGGAGACAAAGGAGGACAGGTCAGGATATAAATAGGAAGAGGTCCTCATAATAACTGACCATGTTGTACCCCAATCTCAGACTTTCCAGCCTCCAGGAGATCAAAATACTAGGACAATATTAGAGATGCCTTGCTATTGACTTGGACTTATGAGAATAATGGAGTAACAAATCTGCTGAGGCTCAGTAAACTTACAGAGTTAGAGACTCCCAACCTTCTCTGTACAGTTAATGATCTAAATGCCCCATCTTCTCAGTACCCTTTATGGTCTCACTTCACATTCTACAGATGCTTAATACCTGCAGTACTGTAGCAAATGCTCACTTGTGAATCCAATCTCCCAGGCCTACTCACTCCAATAGTGTTTTAGAGGCAGTCTTAGAAAAGAGCATTTCACTACCACTTATGTCTCCCAGAGCACACAAAAAAACTGCATAATTTGGGAAACAGCAAGGGGTACTAAGAGAGGAGTAGGCAGAAGGAACAGGAAGGGGGAAAGTTGAACATGCCACATTATACATTCAGCGCTGCTACCCTGGTGATTGGAAAGGGGACTGGACTGCAGGTATCTGTGTAAGAGGCATCTGCTCTTTCCTCAGTAAGTGATCACTAGAGAAACTTCCATCGTAAGATGGTCGCCAAAATCCCTGCCACTCTAGGTGTCCTTGCAGACCCTCCTCTTACCTAATAGCCTTGTACTGTCCAATCAACCTTTTCCATCTCTTACCTGTTGACCCCTGTGTGCATTTCCAAACCTGGTTAGCATGGGGACTGGTAGAACCCAACTTCCTCGGCCTCCTTGACAACAGTCTCTCCTTTTCCTTGTCTCCATTGGTGCATGAAGGTCTGGAACCTTTAAAGAAATGCATACTGTCATTCAGAAGAGGTTTCTGGCAACTTGCTAATGAGTTCTTGTGTCTTTGACTTGCTTTCAATATCTGTACATTTGAACTCTAATTTGAACTACACAAGGATCTCTACAGATGGAACCCTTCACTCTAAGTATAAGCCATGAACACTCCACATGGGCCTGCTGGGTCCCTGCCTTGTATGGTCTGCAAATAATGTTATAAAGAGCCAAATGGCTTGTGGCAGAGAAAAATGTTCTACATCCCTGCCTGAAACCATGGTAAATTTCTAGAGCTCTACAAGGCATAGTGTACAGCTGTAGAACTTTTAATGTGAGGAGATGAAATGGTTTGGACTTCATAAGTACCAGGTTCCTGACTGGTGTGTGGGAGAAAATAGAGTGGCCAGCCTATGAATAATGACATTAGAAAAGAGTATGCTCTCACTTTTCAGTGTGTAGGTGTGTGTATGAAAAAGAAAATGCCACTCCTGACCACTAGTGTTAGGGGAACAGAGATGCTGGTAAACATCCAGTCATGCACAGGATATCTTCCTACGAACAATGATGAATTTTGGAACCCACAACGCCAATAACTGAGAAGACTGAGAAACCTAGGAATGTTAAGCATAAATTCAGTTACAGCCCCTGAAGTTGTAGCCCCACCTATATACTGAAGAATGGGACTGCTTTGGATTTCTTGGGCATCCTGTGGATGGAAATAACATGCCTGAGTGGGCAGAGGCTCATGAGTATTATCTTGGTCCCTCATATGAAAGTTAGGACTGGCCCACACTATCTGACAATGCTTATATTTGCATATAAACAAATACAGACTGAAAGAGATGTCTCTTGTTAGCTCCCAGAAAGTGCTGTATAAAGGTAAAGAAAATATGAGATATGAAGGATATAACCACATGGCTTGCTTATCTCCTCATTAGAGATTAAAGATTTTCATGGTCATAAGATTCAAAGTTCCTAATGAAACAACAAAAGAGGTCAAAATGATGATTGAAAAGCTTACAAACTGTGACATGAAAACATCAGGAAATGATATTTGAGTGTTATTCCTCTGGAAAGGGGTGAAAAACAAATATACAATGATCATAAGAAAGTATTCCAGACATGGCCAAAATGATGTCAAGGCACAAGAAAGTCAGAATACAAAATTAAGTGAAGTATAACTGGCCACCTATTTTGAAAGAAGGGCCTGTGTTATGGTACCGTGGTTTAAACTGCTGCCTGTGATGGTGGCATCCATATGATCTCCAGTTCAATAGTCTGTCTTTTGTACAAAAGTGCATCCATTTCTAAGGGCAGAGGTTAATATTTGTCATGAAGACTCTCAGCTACACCATGGGGTTGTGTCCCTCGTGGGATGAATCTCAAGTGGGGAGGGGCATGCACACATCATAATGGGTATTCTGTGATACAATAACCTGGGGGATGGTGTAGGAGATAAATGTGGGTGTGGGCCTGGGCATGTGTCCAGTTACTCATTTTGATTCACTTTGGTCAAATGTGTAACTAGAAGCATTTTTGCCCAAAATGACGAAAAAATTACCTCCACTTTTTCCGCGTCAACCTCAGCCTCACAGTCCTGCTCCTTCAGATGCCCGCTTTCCAACCTGCCTGCCTCACCTCGCTCCTCCCTCTGGCAAACCTAAGCCTGTCCTCCAGCACAAGAAATCTTCAGCTGCCTGCCCTGCCCGTCTCCCTGCTCTGACCAGCATGTCTTCCCACAAGGACATTCCTACCTCCAAGACCTCCAAGCGCACCCTGGCTTCTGTCTCCTCCAAGTCACCCACTCACCGCCCTGTTCGTCTGGCTCCCCTTTCCTGCTTCTCCTCTGTCTGGGCCCCGACTCCTCCTCCCAGCCCCTCTTATTAGTCCTCTGGACTCTGTTCTCCACGGACACCCACCCCAGCCCAGACCTGGGGATTCACAGATCTTACTTTGAGATCTCACCTTCTCTAAGAGCCTTGGCAGTTCTGGCGCAATTCAGACGAGAGGACAGTGGCTTCCCAGCAGCCTAACCTGGTGAGTAAAGAGAATGTGAGAGGATGGCCCAGCTGACGAACAGCCTATAGTGTCAGCTCAGATAATTACAGGATCCTTTTCCCAATGACAAGATCCTGGTTATTATACCACTCTATCTATTTTACCTTCATTCTCAACTGTTAATCCTTTTCAGAACCAGAGGTATCAATGATGATGTGCTTTTTCCAAACAGACTCTGCAATTCCTCTCTTGCCTGATGAATCAGCCTTCACAAACCTCCAGGCCTACAAGTGGCTACTCAGTGAAAGCAAATCACAGAGCTGACATTGGGACTAATGACAGAGAAGGTAAAGAACCTGGAACAGAATACGTATAATCTGCTCTGGCAGAGAAAGTCCTGTTGGGATGTCTTGGTTTCAAAGGATTTTGAGTAAGGGTGATCCCTGACAAGTGTTCGGACACCAGGCCACTGTTACAAGTGGAGAGTCAAAGCTGTTTTCTTTCCTTTTTCTTTCTTTTTTTGCCTCCATGAAAGGAGGGGCCACCCACTGTGTTCTGATCTAAGCTCCCAAGGATAAGCCTCCCTCTCAGCATATTATGTCCCACAGTGTGAAAGGTAGCAGAGTCTAAACGGCATGAACACATCCAGTTCCTACCCAGATGATAGAATGACAAGAACAGATAGTATTTTTATCCCCTCTCCTCAAAACTGATCTACTCAGGGCCAGCGCTGAGGCTCACTTGGTTAATCCTCCGCCTGTGTCGCCAGCATCCCATGTGCGTGCCAGGTTCTAGTCCCATTTGCTCCTCTTCCAGTCCAGCTCTCTGCTGTGGCCCAGGAAGTCAGTGGAGGATGGCCCGGGTGCTTGGGCCCCTGTACCCACATGGGAGACCAGGAGGAAGCTCCTGGCTTCTGGCTTAAGATCTGCTTAGCTCTGGCCATGGCGGACATTTGGGGGATGAACCAACAGAAGAAAGACCTTTATTTCTGTCTCTATCTCTCACTAACTCTATCTGTCAAATAAAAAAAAAAAAAAACTTAGACTCAATATAAACCCAATCAGAATACAAACATCTTTTTTTCTAAGATGAAAAGCTTATTATCAAGACTTTCTTAAGTAGGTATTAGTTCCCTAGATATCAATTTTTTTTAACTTTTATTTAATGAATATAAATTTCCAGTGTACAGCTTATGGATTACAATGGCTTCCCCCTCCCATAACTTCCCTCCCACCCGCAACCCTCCCCTCTCCCGCTCCTTCTCCCCTTCCATTTGCATCAAGATTCATTTTCAATTCTCTTTATATACAGAAGATCAATTTAGTATAAAGATTTCAACAGTTTGCACCCACATAGAAACACAAAGTGAAACATACTGTTTGAGTACTAGTTATAGCATTAAATCACAATGTACAGCACATTAAGGACAGAGATCCCACATGAGGAGCAAGTGCACAGTGGCTCCTGTTGTTGACCCAACAAATTGACACTCTAGTTTATGGTGCCAGTAACCACCCTAGGCTGTCGTCATGAGTTGCCAAGGCTATGGAAGCCTTCCAAGTTTGCCGACTCTGATCATATTTAGACAAGGTCATAAAAGACAGAGTGAGGATAGTAACCAATGATCCTAAGAGTGGCATTTACCAGGTTTGAACAATTATACAGCATTAAGTGGGGAAGAGGACCATCAGTACACACAGGTTGGGAGTAGAGCCATTGGTGGTAGAGTAGAGGTTATGATTACAAAGGAATGAGGCCCAAGTGCACTAGACAGGGCCTAGAACAAAGGACAGAGTCATTATTAGAGGAGCTAAGAAAGGTGCTGTCTAAGCTACAAGTAATTTTTCTGATTGAGAGGCAAATAGAACCTGATAGAAGGGGCTTGATAATAATCTGTTGGGCTTTAGGCCTTGTAAATTCAGAGGCCCAGACCTATCTATATCTTCACATGGGGTATATCCTAAGGGAGGTGTGAACCTCCTAGGGGAAGGCACTCTGTTGACTTTCATTACTTGGCTGGCCTGGGAGGAGAGCTGGCCAGGTAAAGGCAGGGGGCCTCTCTGACAAGAAATTTACAGTTCTGCCTGCAATGTTGCTGACCCTACTTGACCATCCCCTCAGCTGCAGTGGTCACTTTGGAAGTTGGGCTGAGTGAAGGGCTTTTCAGCTTAGAGCCAATAAGATCTGTGGCTTTGACCTGGGCATCCTTCGACTCCAGGGCAGGTCCATTTCCAGTGATCCAACTCTTGGCAGAGCTGCCAGGGCTCTTCACAAGCTGACTTCTGTTGAAGCCCAGGCTTACCACATTGAAAGCCACTGCAGTGGACTGGCCTGTTGGGTCTCCTTGAGGGCAGATCACTGTGCAGATCAGCCATTAATAGGCCTGCCACCCATTGCTTCTGAGGCCGAGCTTTCTTTTCCTCCTGGTTTGTGTTAAAGCAGACCAGAGGATGCAAGTCAAGGGAGTGCCCAAGTCCCATCTCTAATCTTCGGTGGCCTGAACTACAAGTCTATAGTCACAGGCATGTTCTGTAGTAGTTTTTCTAAGGTAGACAATGCCCATGAGGAAAATTATATTCTCACTTTAAAACTTTCTTTCCCTTTGGTCTGAAAGGGAGGTTTTTTCTACTTACTGTATACTTCGCTGATGGCGAAGTGAATCTAGCTATGAGATTATTATTTAAGTTCTTATTTTGGCTATGCTATTGCAGAAAAATGTTAGCCATCTCTTTTATAAGGTCTAAAGATTAAATTGTGCATCCTACAGATTCCTTCATAATAGAATTAGTTTCCTACCTTGAAGAGAACAGAGAAATGAAAGAAGAAGTTGGGCTTAGAATAGAGAAATGAGGGAGCAAGTCCTAGATCGCTTGCTGACAATAGCAATATCACATGAATACTTAGCAAACAGTTTCAACCATTAGATAACAACTTAAGAAAACATTTACCAGAAGGTCCAATGCCTTCTATAAATTTTAAGAATCATGTATTTGAAAACACCTCTTAAATATCTAACATGGTGTAGTTTGTTTAACCAGTAAACTTAAGCACAACCATCTAAAATGTTTTTAGTTTCTTTCTACCAACAAGTCTAAAACATATGATACAGAGATTCAGGTCCCACAAATTAAAATGTATCTTTGATTGATTTTAGCAGCTTAAATTTATGGACAATCTTATCTATAAGCCATTTAAAATAAAACTCTTAATAAAATTTCCCCATGTGGACATACAATATGTACACACATACAATATAGCATAATAGACCAATATAGCAATTTTACTAATAGCTTTTAAAATCTTTAACTCTTTTTGTAGATTGCAAATTGATTTGAATTGCTTTTGCTTTTTAGTAACCTCAGTTAACCATACTTTCTCTCAGTTGGTACTGTTAATACATTATTGGCTTCATCTGTTTACAGAGGCATCCCAAAGTACTGAATACAATAAAAGTGGCTGGAAAAAGTCCATAGGAACCTATAGGAGGACAGCTAAACACAGAACCAACAACGCTTTAGTTTTATGAGCAGCAAATCCTATATAACTGTGGATGACAAAAGACTTTAAGTCGCCATGCTTAAAATTATAAACTCATCAGCCAACAAGAGGCACTTGCTTACTTCACAGTATTTTTGAAAGCACCTGTAGGATTTTACAAGTATTTAACCCTTTAGGCCTCTGGGGCTTTCTCATTAAGATAACTATCATGTCTAGTAACACAAGATCATTAGACTTTTTAATTCTCAAACATTTGTATTAATAGCATTTTCCA
This sequence comes from Lepus oiostolus, assembly GCA_036325905.1. Taxonomy (NCBI): domain Eukaryota; kingdom Metazoa; phylum Chordata; class Mammalia; order Lagomorpha; family Leporidae; genus Lepus; species Lepus oiostolus. The sequence goes on from CM070808.1 coordinate 130,328,307, forward strand.
TTATAGAAACTTAAAGTCTGGTACCACATCACATCTTGACAGTCCTTCTAATATACTCCAAATAGACTGATTAGTTGGTGTCTCTATAAGATGAGAGACATAGGTCCTTCGATTTTTTCAGTTGGGCCCAAACTGGAAAAACCAAAGTCCAGGATTTACTGGAAATTTTAGAGACCAGATTGTTTGAAACTTTGATTTTTTGAATGCCTGTCAAGAATGCCAAGAAGGCTCAAAATTCAAAATATCTGGTTGAAATAAGATTCCTTAAAATCATGACATAACATAGACCAAATTTGATCATTGTTACAAGGTGATTATTCAAATTTTTGAAAAAAGCACATATTTAAATAACCCATAGCTCTTAATAAAAATTCAGCAGTTTTTGAACAATTAGAATTTAACAGACATCAAGAGAACATAATAGATTACTTTAACACATTGCTTTAACAGAGCATCAGAGTTTAATTCTATGTCAAAGAGAAATTGAGCTTCCTGTGATCTTTTGCTGTGAGGTTTCCTTCCTTTACCTTCTTTCATATTGGTGACCATGTTTCTGTGTTTCTGTGTGTAACACATCTTTAAGCATCTTTTGCAGGGCAGGATGAGTGGCAACAAATTCTTTCAGTTTCTGTTTGCTATGAAAAGTCTTAATTTCACCTTCATTCACAAATGAGAGCTTTGCAGGATATAGTATTCTGAGCTGGCAGTTTTTCTCTCTTAGTACCTGGGCTATGTCTCGCCATTCCCTTCTAGCTTGTAGGGTTTCTGATGAGAAGTCTGCTGTGAGTCTATTGGAGATCCTCTGAGAGTAATCTGACGTTTCTCTCTTGCACCTTTTAGGATCTTTTCTTTATGTTTCACTGTGGTGAGTTTGATTACAACATGTCGTGGTGAGGATCTCTTTTGGCCATGTTTATTAGGGGTTCTATAAGCTTCCTGTACTAAGATGCCTCTGTCCTTCTCCAAACCTGGGAAATTTTCTGCTAGTATCTCACTGAAAAGGCCTTCTAATCCTTTCTCTCTCTCCATGCCTTCAGGAACTCCTAGAACCCGAATGTTGGGTTTTTTTAATAATATCCTGTAGATTCCCGACAATATTTTTTAGATTTCTAATTTCTTCTTCTTTTCTTTGGTTTGCCTGTTTCCTTTCCTGTTCTCTGTCTTCTAAGTCTGATATTCTCTCTTCTGCTTCGCTCATTCTGTTTTTAAGGCTCTCTAATGTGTTTGTCATTTGATCTATTGAATTCTTCATTTCATTATGATTTCTAGTCACTATCAGAGTTTCTTGTTCCACTAGTTGCTTCATTTCATTTTGATTCCTCCTTAATATTTCACTTTCACGAGAGAGATTTTCTATTTTGTCCATTAAGGATTTCTGTAGTTCAAGAATTTGTTTTTGAGAACTTCTTAATGTTCTTATCAATTTTTTGAGATCCGCTTCTTGCATTTCTTCAATCTCATCATCTTCATAATCTTGCATTGGGGTGTCTTTTTCATTTGGGGGCGTCATAGTGTCTTCCTTGTTCTTGTTAGCTCGGTTTTTGCGTTTGTTGTTTGGCATGTTGGAGATATTTGGTTTCTTCACTGTGGTGTTTTTTCTTGTTACACTATGGCTCTATATTAAGTGGACTGTCTGCTTTCAGTGGAGCCTTAGAGGCTTGAGATGAGTGTGGACTGAGAGCTGTGTTTGGTTCCTCAGGGTTGAGGGTGTGTCAAAGATGACACTCCCAGGTTAGGCGTGGTAAATCTCTCTTTCTTTTTTTGATTTAAAAGGGAAGTAATTCCGCACAGCTGAATGTAATTGGAGGTAGTTAGCAGGCAAATGATATACCCACAGGAGCCAGAGATCGGAAGCTCTTTGCCAAGGACCACACAGGGAATCTCTGCTGCCCTCAGTGTGGGCTCCAATTCTCCTGCAGTCTCCCACTGGGTTGCCAAGTTAGATGCTAATCTCCTGTTATTTCACCCCTCCCCCCAGAGTCAGGTTTTTCTGCTAGGCTCAGGGCCGGTGCAGACCTGAGGTCGCCCTGCTTATGACGTATATCCAAAATGGCGCCTGCTCTGTCTTGCTCGCCTTTGAGAGGTGAGCAGAGAGAGAGAAACTTGTGTCTGTATCGGTCACTTTTTTTATTTTTTTCCTATCTCTCTTCTAGTTAGCCTGGTGAACTTTTCCCCACGGAGTTTCAAGCCTCGTTCCCTCTAGCCTCCTCTTTCCGCTTGCCCGCTGGTATCTCGGGCTATTGAGGTTCGGCTCACCTCGCGTTCCAGCGCTGGTGTGTTGAGTCTGCCGCTGGTGTCCCGAACTTGGGCTCCCACGCTCTCCACGTAGGTCCACTGTGAATCACTAGTTCCGGAAGAGTTTCCTCTGCTGTTTCATCCCCTACTCTTCCTTGACCCTGCAGTATCTCCACTTATATTAAACTTTCTCTCCCCCCGGACTAATAGTGTGCTCCCTTCCTATTCCGCCATCTTGCCGCTCTCTTGATATCAATATTTTTTTGAGACAGGCAGAGTGGACAGTGAGAGAGAGAGACAGAGAGAAAGGTCTTCCTTTACCATTGGTTCACCCTCCAATGGCTGCTGCGGCCAGTGCTCTGTGGCTGGTGCACCGTGCTGATCCAAAGGCAGGAGCCAGGTGCTTCTCCTGGTCTCCCTTGCAGGTGCAGGGCCCAAGGACTTGGGCCATCCTCCACTGCACTCCTGGGCCACAGCAGAGAGCTGGACTGGAAGAGAGGCAACTGGGACTAGAACCTGGTGTGCCGGCGCTGCAGGTGGAGGAGCCATGGCACCGGCCCATAGCAATATTTATTACAATAATTATGGTTAGCTGAAATAGTGTAATGTTGGCACAAGCATGGACAAATTGCACAGATAGACACAAGTATACACTTCAAGACACAAAAGCACAGCAGAATGATGGGGACAGGACTTTCTATTTAACAGTCATGCTAGGACAGATGAATAGTTATTTAGAAATAATCAAGAACATATTTTACATGAAAAATACATCCACATTTGAAAACTTAAAAGCAAGCAATCTTTAATTGCTCTGTGTGTGCCTGGTTACATATGAAAAAGCAATGGAAATGTAGAAATGAAGAAGATTAGTATATTCTGGTTTAAAAAATGGAAATTAATCTTATCTATTTCTCCTTTTAATGTGAATGCTGGAAAATTGACATGGAAATTTCTAGAACACTTTTATAGGGCAGATCTACCAGTGCACAATAATTTCAGCTTACATTTACCTGAAAATACAGGCTAACCTGGACTTCCCTTACCACAGTATTTTCCTTCAATTTTGACGGAGATTTTCATTGATTATAGAATTCATCTGGACAGATTATTTTCTTTTGATATTTATTGAAGTTTTATTGGTTCTGGTCTTTGTGTATCTCTGACCAAACCCCTGTAAATACTCTACTTGTATTCTATGTACACTATCTTTTATTACCTGTGTCTATTCATATGAGTGGTTTGATGCATAATTTGATTATGATATGCCTTGGTGTAGGGTTCTTTGTTTCCAACCTTCTTTGGATACATTAAAATTTTTTGCTCTAAAGGTTTATTATTTTCTGGAAATTGGAAATCATTGTTTCATTAGTTCTTTGAATATAGTCATATTGCTCCATTTCTCTCTTTCTGAGATCGAGTGCATGTGTGTTAAAGAATTGCTTTTTCCACTGGGGACTGAAGCTTGTTTTGCTTTGAATGCATTTTACTGTGTCAGCCTGGATAATCCCTATTGAAGTATGTTAAGATTCATCAGTGCTTGTGTCTTCATTGCTGACAACATTCATTTTTTTCTTATCATCCATTTTTAGCGTCCAAAATTCTATATGCTTTTATTCTTTTACGTTTTCTATTTCTGTCATTATGTTTGTTTTACCTTAATCTTTAACAAGACAAAAATAGAACAGTAACAAAAGAACAATAACCATTTTCAATTCCTTGATATTAATTTCATCAGTCATTTTGTTCTTTTTAAAATATTTATTTATTTATTTACATAGAGAGGGGAGAGAGAGAGAGGTCTTCATCCGATGGTTCATTCCCCAATTGGCAGCAACGGCCAGAGCTGCGCTGATCCAAAGCCAGGAGCCAGGAGCTCTTCTGGGTCTTTCATGCGGGTGCAAGGGCCCAGGGACATGGGACATTTCCTACTTCTATCCCAGCCCATAGCAGAGAGCTGGATTGGAAGAGGAGCAGCCAGGTCTCGAACCAGCATCCAGATAGGATGCTAGTGCTTCAGGCCAGTGCATTAACCCACTGTGCCACAGCACCAGACACCATGTCAGTCATTTTGGTTTCTGTCTCTGTGGATTTTTTTTCCATAGGTCTGAGATCCTAATTTCCTCTTTCATTACTATACTCTATTTGTACATTTAAGTGATGCTATTCATGGAGAATGAAAATTTGTTGAATGCTGAATTTTGTTGACCTGCTTTAAAATTGGTACAAATTTTCCTGGCAGACATGTTGGCTACTTGTGTCAGGCTGTATTTTAATAGCTTGACTCTTGTCTGTGGTAAGGGAAATCCAGGTTAGCCTGTTTTCTTAAGGCTACATCACCTCTATGGCAGCATTATGAAGGACCAGAGGACAGAGTAATAGACAATAAGCACAGAAAGCACAGGGTTATCTTGAGGGAGCCTCCTAGCTAGAGTAATGATACAATCCGAGACTTGAGGCAATGAGGGATGACACAGGTGATTAGGATTTTCAGAACAGAGCAGTCGTGCTATCTGCCTTGTATTAAGGACATGCCAGGCCAGATTTAGAGCCTTCATTCACAAGCCTTTATTAGATTCTCTGGCATGCTGTTAAGATAGACATCTTCCTCCTACTTATAGGTGAGTTAAGTAAGGCCTAAAGAAGTCAAGTGGCTTCTAGTAAAAGTACAAGGAACATCTGAAAATGAAGATTAGGTTCATTCCTTTGTCAAACTGCCTCTCTAAAGTTCAGACTTCACAGGGAAGTAGAGTTGTGAGATGATGAATGTGGTTACTTAAAGTGTTCCTGGAAAAGGTAGTTTACAGATGTTTTGGAATAAATAATTAAATTCATGATTCTGAGAAGTCTTTCAAGTATTAATGAAAGTATAGATATTAAGAAAAATAATCAAGTTTTGTGTCAATTAAACTAATGTTTCAATTACTTTTTCCATAAATTTTTGAGGTCACCTCAAATGTCAAATGCCTCTATTGGACCCCTAGCAATTATGAGATTGTGGATCTATAACCAGAGAAAATGAGAGATTCTCATTACATCTGAGACTCAGTCTCATTCTAATTTTGCCCCATGTGGAGCAAGAGCAGCTCTTCAGCTGGCCCTGGCGGGGGGAGAGATCAGCTGGCAGGGCACAGTCTTGCTGGCTCTTCCCCAGCTAACAGTGTATCTTCTCAGCAGAGTGAGAGTGCACTTTCTTCTTAGTGTTAGGAAGCTGTGAAGATTGCAGCAGGTGGTTTGCATGCTACTAGGACTAAGGGACCCAGGAAAGGATCCCCATGGCAAGTATTAAAGATGGTTCTGTAACTTAACCAGCAAGGGATGGATGCTGTTCATGGTTCTGGAGTTCTAGATGATGTAAAGGTTTATATAAAAGGGTAAATAGGAGAAGCCATCACGCTAACAGGTCATATATGTCCTCAGCCAGCAGACACCAAACCCACATCTGTCCTTACTGTCCCAGGAATACTCACAGTGCAGAGACAAACAGATGAACTGTTTATTTTCAAGTACTTCAATAGAAACAAATGCACTTTGGACAGCAGGGTTTTGATTGTGGCATCTGCTTTAAATTTGTGTCTGACTCATTCAATGCTTTTTTCAGAGGTTTATTATTCAAGGTGAAATCCGCTCATCAGTTCTTTACCTTCTAGGTTTGCCACATGAGGTGGAGTCTTTCCTGTCCATGAGTCAAGCAGCTCCAGTACCAGGGAGTCCTGAGAAGCTGGGCACACGGCCAAGAGCCTGAATACAGAGAGCCAGGAAGGCAATGGTGTGCCATGGCGATGTGATTGTGGGGTGACAGCATGGAGTGCTGGTCCCAGGAGGGTGCACTCACATGCCACTGCCCAGAGATGGCAGAAGGATGTCAATGCCAAAGTGCAGAAGGCCTGGGTCCCAATCACCTCACTAGGATTTTCAGAGAAATATCTCAACATTGCAGAAACTCTACAGCTACATTGGCTGAGTTTCTCCACAAGTTTAAGCAGTGCTCCAGAAGGCATTAGGGAACAAGGAATACTCATAACTGCAGTTTTCAAAGAGAAAAATGCCTCTTGTTGCCCAGCCAAAGTGGATACTTCAGGAACCCCTGAAGCCACATCAAAGCACATATATTACATGCATGGAAATGTAGCCATGTCGCCTAAAGTGGGCATTATAAAAGTTGAATTTTTTACAATTCTGTTTCCCAAATTTTTGTATTTTGAAGAATTGTGTTTACTGGATTGTTTTTTCCTCATACTTTTACTTTTGCCTGAGTGATGGGGAGAGTTTGGTTGTGGATTCTAGTCCCATAGTACTCCTAATTCACTACATTTGTGCACTCAACATTCATGAAACATCAGCATCCTCTAAATGTGAGCCTCATATGGAACTCCAAATCCACAACCACCACTTTGGGTCACATTGGAGTCCACTCACAAGCTAAAATCAGGCTCGTTCTGCACCATCTTTCACACCCATTGCTGCTCCAGAAAATCTGTACTAACAGAACTAGTCATTCACTCTGCTGGGAGAAGCCCTTGACTAATTGCCGTGCTTTCCTCCCTCACTTCACACACCCAAGAAGTCAATACTTTCAAGTTTCCTCACTGCAAAAGACTCCATCACACGTATGGAGACATCTCCACCCCTAGTCAATTAATTCTTTCTTCCTAGTGCCTAGATCTGCTTCTCAATCAAATCTCACCAGCGCCTGGATAGATTCAATGGGCTCTCACACCCTTCCAACTTCCTTGTCCCCACCCCTCATGTGTAACACTACTAGATATAGAGCTATGTTAAAAGGCCACACTGATCATGTCAGTGTGTCAAACACTTGAGTGGCTCCAAAGCTTCTGAGCTGAACTTGTAAACTAACACTGTGCATTTCAAGGCCCCTTCAGGCTCCTAAATGGATCCACACCTATATTGTCTTCCCTCTATAGCCCACAGGCCTTTAACAAAGATTCTTGTGACTACTGTGTGTCAGCCAATGCAAAGGCCTCAGAGATTTGCCCTTTTCACCCTGCAATTTTAGTTAAATGGATTTCCATAGTACATCATGATATTTTCTACTGAATTTCTCCCATAAACACTGTCCCTTCTTCCTGAACTTTTCTCCCAACTTCTGTGCCTCATCAGCTGTGGTCTACAGCAGCCTGGATATTCAGAGCAATTACAATATCTTCATTTTGCTAAATAACTGAACTGCTTTTTGTATGAATGCCCATCCACTAATTTCAGAAAAACAAATGAATGGTTATGGAATCCTGATCCATTCCAACCATTCAAATAACCCCTTAATGCACCAAACTAGACAAAGTCTCTCTAGACTGGGAGGTTGAGGGGGGCTTATTTAAATTTGTTCCATGACACACAGAACAAGATCTGGCATGGGCCAGATGGTAATGACTAAATGGTGCCTGGATTAAGGTGTTTCTTAGAGATGGAAGAGAGTGTTTGAATGTGTACTGCAACCCTATTTCACTGTGGCGCACACAAACACCAGAGCTCATGTGTTGGCATAATAACCTAGAACAATCTGCAGATAGTATTCCTGGGGTTTGAGAATCACTCTGAGATAGAGAACAGAAGAACAGACAGAGCTCTCTTGGGGTAGCATGGCCTCAAAGCAGGCATCAGAGTTCTCTACTTTAATGCTGGAAACTAGACCAATACCAATCAAACAAACAACAAACACGCTCATTATACAGCCAATTTATTAACTCCTATGGCAACAGATACATTCCTATATACATAAAATAACATTCATTCATTAAACAATTTAGATGTTGATATTAAGAGCATAGGTTCTAGAGTCAAACTACCTGGGTTCACATCCTAATTCTGTGGCTCGTTAACTTGTGACTTCAAGCAGACTATGGAACCTCTGAAACTAACAGACATTATGAGGATTAAAACAATGTGAGTATCTTGTACATGGTAGTCAATAAATTTTGGTTATTATAGTACTAAGTGGCAGTCACTGGAATGGGGCTAAGTAGGAGAATCTTGTACCATTTGAAAGAAAAGTAGTAAACAGACAAGAACAGAGGCAATAAGGAAGGTGTGAAAACATCAAAGAAAACAGGTTTAAGCGAAGGGAGCAGAGACTAGGAAATCTTGGAGGAGGTGATCACAGTTTGAGGCACAGCACGTCAGGTGAGTTATATGGAAAAGCACAGTAAGGAGCAGCAGCAGATTGGCTCAAGGACTGAAAGTAGGGTGTAAGGGCTGTGGCACAGGGTGAGAGGGGCCATGCCTGGTGATGTGAAGTGAGATGTCCTGCCTGGGACATGGTCCTTCTTCCTCGCTACTGTCTTAGAGTAGAATTAGATGGAGGGAGGATGTAGGTTCTGTGTACCAGGGTGAGGTATGAAGTGTGCAGGGGAGCATCTCACAGACAGTGAACGGGCAGAGAAGTCAACAGAAAAACAGCACGATCAGAGGAAGTGGAGCCAGTGCTGTGACTCAGAGCTCTGCGTCGCCACATGCAGTGCTGGAATCTCATTCTGGAGCAATGGTTTGAGTTCTGGCTGCTGCTTCTGATCCAGCTCTGCTAAGGTGCCTAGGAACGCAGCAGGTATCATAAATACTTTTAATCTTGCAAGCCACATGACATATCTTGATGGAGCTTGCAGCTTCTTCCTTTGGCTTAGAACAGCCCAAGTAGTTGGGGGTCATTTGGGGATTGAATCAGTGAATGGAAGATATCTCCTTATCCCTCCCCTTCACCCTTCCTCTCCCTGTCTTTCAAATAAAAATAAATGAATCTTTTTAAAACTGATGTAATCTAGAGGCGACTCTCCAAGATAGGGTAAGGATGCAAGCTGGTATTGAGACCATAATGAATGTTACAGGTGAAGAAGTTATGCAGAGCCAGGCAGTTCATTGCTGTCTGTACTGTTTTAAGAATATTCCCAGTTGGGGCCAGCACTGTGGCAGAGCAGGTAAGGCCTCTGCCTGCATTGACAGCATCCAATACAGGCACTAGCTCTAGTCCTGGATGTTTCACTTTCAATCCAGCTCCCTGCTAATATATTCCTGGGAAAGCAGTGGAAGATGGCCCAAGTCCTTGGGGCACTGTATCCAAGTGGAAGCCCCAGAAGAATTAATAAAATCTTTATTAAAAAAGAATATGCCCAATCTAGTGCTAAGCCCTTGATTCACATTCCTTCATTATATTCTTAGTCATTCTGGTGAGGCAGACATTTTCCACCTATGAAGAAGGGTGTAATGGGAGGCTCAAAGAATTTAAACAACTGAGAACCTGGTCATGGAAGAGCTAGGACTATCTGACTATAAACACTGGGTTCATTCCATTGTCAAACTGCCTCTTAGGTAGAGACATGGTCGAGCCAACAATATGTGGATTTACACACACACACATGGCACTGAGAAGCATGCTTATTTTAGCAAGAAGGACTTGACCATATTTCTTAGAATCTTTCTCCTCCTATCATGTTAACGACTGTTCACATCCTAGAGCCTTTCTTCCCAGTAGTTACAGTGTTTCTCCTCTGCCTCTTCCTATAACTGGCTCCTAAAGGCCACCCAAATCTGCATGCTAGCACACCCAGGCTCTAGTAGGGAATCGGGCCTTCACTCACCCAGTTGGCTATTGTGTTAAACACAACAAGGGTTACGCTCAGTCACTGTTGGGTTTACTTGTCTACCTGTACCTATTCTGTCACTGTGACTCCATCTGGATTCTGACTTCAGGCAGCACGGACTATGTCTGTCTTACTATATGCTTTACTCCCAATACCTAGGATGTACGCTGGCACAGCATTGGTGCTCAAAAAATATTTGAGGAAAGATGAGTGGAGGAATCAGACTCTCTGGCCTCAAGGCCTTGGCAATCTTCTGAGGCCAGGATGCTCTGCTCTTAGATACCAGGTAGCCAGGGGGAATGCCACAGAGGCCCTCACTGGTCCCAAGTCCTGATCCTCACTATCGCATACCTGGTCTCCCAGGCAGATTTCATAATGCCACTCATTACGCTTTCCAAGAGAGAAAAATATGCAGATACAAGTTGAAGGTAAAAAACCTGGAGGGTTAAGAGTCAAGAAAAACTCCTTTCAGGGCTGACACTTGGCGTAGCAGGTAAAGCTGTGGCCTGCAGTGCCAGCATCCCATACGGGCGCTGGTTTGAGACCTGGCTGCTCCTCTTCCAATCCAGCTCTATGCTATGGCCTGGGAAAGCAATAAAAGATGGCCCAAGTCCTTGGGCCCCTGAAACCACATAGAAGACCCAGAAGAACCACCTGGCTCTTGGCTCCTGGCTCCAGGCTTTGGATCGGCACAGCTCTGGCCATTGTGGCCAACTGGGGGTGAACTATTGGATGGAAGACCTTTCTTTCTCTCTCTCTCTCTCTGTCTGTCTCTCTCTCTACCTCTCCTTCTCTCTCTCTGTAACTCTGAACTTCAAGTATATAAATATTAAATAAATTTTAAAAAGAAAGATTCCTTAGTAAACAACAGAAAGCACAGTGACAACATATGCAATGGCTGTGAGAAAATAGCAGGAATGTGGCTTGCCTGGGTTTGAATTCTGGCTACTGACTACTAGATATGTGATCTCAACTAAGCCACTAAGCCCTTTCATGACTCAGTTTCCCTATTACAAAATAGAAATATTGTACTCTAACCAATCTGATAAGTTGGTGTCAGGATTGAATGAAGTAACGTTTGTAATGTGCTAATTACATAGTAAATGGGAAGTGTTGATTTTAAAAAGTGACTGAACACAGGCTTCCCAAGTGAGCTGTCCCAGTGATTACAAGGAGGATAGCATGGATGCATCACTTAATATACTTTAGGAAGGTTTGTTGTGAGGCATAAGGGAACCACTGTATAGACCGTAAGTAGGACAGTGTCTAGCACATACTAAGTGCTCAGTAAATACAGCCTACACAGGAATGTCATTGTGCTTTCATGCTGCTAGATGTGATGCCCTTATCCCATACCAGAGGGCCTCAGTTTTAGTCCCATCTCCACTTGTAGGTGCACACTGTGGGAGGCAGCACATGATGGCTTGGTCAGTTGGGTCACTCTCACCTATGCAGGAGACTCAGATTTTGTTCCTTGCTCCCTTGCTCTGGCTGTTTTGGGCATCTGGGGGATAAACCAGTGGGTGAGAAATGTCTCTTTTTATTGACCTTTGAAATAATACAAAAATAAATAAATAAATAAATTAGTCAAAAGCATAAAAACAGCATGGAAAGTCACCAATGATGAAGGGTCTAATCCAGCAAGAGGAAAAATAATTGAAAGTATATACATGGACCTATATTGAAGCACCCCAATATTTTAGCAACATTAACACACATAAAGAGATAGGTTCTAATACAATGATAGTAGGATATATTAATATAATACTTTCGGAAGTAGACAGCTAATCCAAACAGAAAATCAACAAACAACAGATTTAAACTGAACTCTAGAACAATGGGATCTGACACACTTGTACAAAACGTTCAAACAGCTGTGGAATAGGGGACAGCATTGTGGCATGACAGGTTAAGCCACAACCTGGGCCACCACCAACATCCCATGTGAGCAGTGGTTCGAGGGCTGGTTGCTCTACTTTCAATTCTACTCCTGAGGAAAGCAGCAGCAGATGGTCCAACTACTTCTTCCAATGCCACTTATGTGGGAGTCTAGGAAGGAATTCCAGGATCCAGCTTTGGCCTGGCCCAGCCCCAGGCTTTTTAGCCATCTGGGGAGGGAAGCAGTGGCTGGAGAAACTGTCACTGTATCTGTCTCTCCCTCTCTCTACTAAAATAAAATAATCTTTCAAAAAAGAGAAATTAAAAATGTTTAAGAAAAGTTGCACAATACACAATCCTTTCAATAGTCCATGAGAATTTCTCTAAGATAGAACAAATTCAAGGTCACAAAAAGGCCTCAACAATTTCAAACAACAGAAACTGTATCAATGCTTTCTGGACACAATCTATTAACACTGAAAATCACAAACAGAATAACTTTGTAGTCCATATAAATATAGGAAAATTAATTTATACCTGAACAACTAATGGATCACACACATATCCTCTAGCTAGAGGTGGCTTCTATACAGCCAGACTTCTTTCACTCCCACACCCAAGTCCACTACTACACCATCATCTGGCTTCTTAAATATTTTTTCAATCTATTTTCTCTTCCCTACCCCATTACCACTCTCAGGTGCCATCACTACTCCTCTGGACATCTCTTATAATCTGCTCTTCAATATCTGCTTTTCTGAAGTCACTCCTTTACACAAGCACAACCATCATGCTTTCAAATACACAAACATTACTTACTCACCACTCTGAGTATGGTGTATGGTATCCCTCCTCTCCACTGCTTGGTGTATTGAGTTCAAGCTTTTAAGCTGACAGATAGCCCAGGACCCCAGTCACATGTCACCAGTCCTTGCCTTAAACTGGATGCCAAATACTGCTGCTCTCAAACACACACACACACACACACACCAGCTGATTCACATATTTGAGAATTGGCTCATTCTTTTTCCCCTTCTTCCTGAAAATGGTTTGCTTCCTACTCTGATTAATTCTTACTCACGCGTCAGACCATACTGAGGTGGGCCCTTCCTCTAGGAAGCCACCCTGGACTGCGTCAGGTATCCCTGAATGTGCTTCCACGTTATTCCCTCAATACGTCCCTCATAGCACTTAATGTGTATGAAAATTATCATCCCCCACACAGGCCTACTGTGCAGGAACATACAGAGGGAACCTAAAACAGCAGGAGCCAACATTCTCTCACTTCTAACCCCACTTCATATGCTGGGCGTAATGCCCATGCAATGGATTTCAGATCCCTCAAGGAAATCAAGTTTATCAGAGAAGAATATGCGTAAAGAAGTACTTTGATCACCAACATTCCATTTTAAAAATAAAAGTTTAAACTCAAAATAGGGCTAATATTTACTAAATTCACTATAGAAAACAAATCTTGCATCACACACCAATCCAAACAGTTGGTTCAACAGTTTCAAATTAGTTAAGAAGGCACCAAAGTACTAGATTTTCAAATTAACTCTACAGCATTTGTAATCCATTTTCTCTAAATCCTTAGCAAAGAGATATACTGACATGTGTGATATTTCTTTATAGCATTCATCACAAGTGCTATTCCCTGCCCCCTCTTCTGAAGAACTTCTGTCCACACCTGTGACGTGGATACTAGAACAGTTCACAAACCTTTATTCCAAGTGTCCAATATCTCTTCATAAAAACACTACCATTTAGTGTTAGTGTTTAACATTTGCTAAAAGATATATTAAGGGCTCTAAGTACAACATTCTCAGTTCATCTTCCTAATGATCCATTGGAGTCAAAAGTATTTTATTCTATCATGAAAGACAGAGAGGTTAAGTAACTTGCCCAAGTCACACAGTGAGAAAATGCAGAGCTGAGATTCACACCAGGAAATCTAACACCAACACCTGCGTTCTTACCGTATTATGCAATACTACTTTCAAAATTGTACCAGGTCATTTTGAAGTATACAACTAAATACAAATTGTCAGCTCCATTCACTTTGTTGCAAATGTCAGGATTTCATGATTATTGCAGCAAATTTTTTATTAAACTTTTATTTAATGAATATAAATTTCCAAGGTACGTCTTATGGGTTACAATGGCTTCCCCCCTCCCATAACTTCCCTCCCACCCGCAACCCTCCCCTTTCCCGCTCCCTCTCCCCTTCCAATCACATCACGATTCATTTTCAGTTCTCTTTATATACAGAAGATCAGTTTAGTATATATTAGGTAAAGATTTCAACAGTTTGCCCCTATATAACAACACAAAGTGAAAAAAAATACTGTTGGAGTATTAGTTATAGCATTAAATAACATTGTACAGCACATTAAAGACAGAGATCCTACATAATTTTTTTTAAATTAATTAATTTTCTATGCCATTTCCAATTTAACACCAGGTTGTTTTTTTCATTTCCAATTATCTTTATATACAGAAGATCGATTCAGTATATAATTAGTAAAGATCTTATCAGTTTGTACCCACACAGAAACACAAAGTGTAAAAATACTGTTTCAGTACTAGTTATAGCATCACTGCACATTAGACAACACATTAAGGACAGATCCCACATGGGATGTAAGTACACAGTGACTCCTGTTGCTGACTTAACAATTTGACACTCTTGTTCATGGCGTCAGTAATCTCCCTAGGCTCTAGTCATGAGTTGCCAGGGCTATGGAAGCCTTTAGGGTTCGCCGACTTTGATCTTATTCTGACAGGGTCATAGTCAAAGTGGAAGTTCTCTCCTCCCTTCAGAGAAAGGTACCTCCTTCTTTGATGGCCCCGTTCTTTTCACTGGGATCTCACTCACAGAGATCTTTCATTTAGGTTCTTCTTTTTTTTCTTTTCCATGGTATCTTGGCTTTCCATGCCTACAATACTCTCATGGGCTCTTCAGCCAGATCCGAATGCCTTAAGGGCTGATTCTGAGGCCAGAGTGTTGTTTAGGACATCTGCCATTCTATGAGTCTGCTGTGTATCCCGCTTCCCATGTTGGATCCTTCTCTCCCTTTTTGATTCTATCAGTTAGTATTAGCAGACACTTGTCTTGTTTGTGTGATCCCTTTGACTCTTAGACCTATCAGAGCCATCAGTTGTGAACTGAAATTGATCACTTGGACTAGTGAGATGGCATTGGTACATGCCACCTTGTTGGGATTGTATTGGAATCCCCTGGCACACTTCTAACTCCACCATTTGGGGCAAGTCCGATTGAGCATGTCCCAAATTGTACATCTCCTCCCTCTCTTTTTCCGCTCTTAAATTTAACAGGGATCACCTTTCAGTTAAAATTTAAATACCTAAGAGTAATTGTGTGTTAATTACAGAGTTCAACCACTAGTCTAGAACAACAACAACAACAAATACTAAAAAGGATAAAGTATTACATTGTACATCTAGAGTGAGGACAAGAGCTGATCAGGTCATTGTTTCTTATAGTGTCCCTTTCACTTCAACAGGTTTCCCCTTTGGTGCTCAGTTGTCACCAATCAGGGAAAACAAATGATATTGCAGCAAATTTTTAAACACACACACACACACACACACAGTGAGGATCAAATCCTGGCTTTGCCACTGACTGGCAACATGACTTCAGGAGATTGGCTTAGCCTTTCTGTGCTGCTTCCCAGT
The DNA here is from genome assembly GCA_036325905.1 of Lepus oiostolus. Classification (NCBI taxonomy): domain Eukaryota; kingdom Metazoa; phylum Chordata; class Mammalia; order Lagomorpha; family Leporidae; genus Lepus; species Lepus oiostolus. The sequence goes on from CM070808.1 coordinate 130,343,711, forward strand.
ATGTAATCGGAAACAAGACTGTAGGGAAACACTTCTCAGAGTTGTCTGTTGACTAAAAGAGTTGATCTTCCGACAGGGCTTCAACTGTACTTGGCACAGAATAATCCCAGTGCATCTCTCAACATAGCTATTATTATTGCCATGTATTACTGGATTCTTTCTAAAGTTGGCATCCTTGCCCAAGTTGTGCAAACTGAAATCACGTTTTCTTTGTGCAGTTATCATTGATGGATCTTGTCTGACTCCCTATCTTTGCTATTGTGAATTTGACTGCTATAAAACACAGGAGTGTATGTACATTTTTCACATGCTGATTTCACTTCATTGGATATGGAGAGGTCATTATGCTGAGTGAAATAAGCCAGATGCAGAGGAGAAATTAATTTCTATAATATATAGCAAGTATAAAAATGTAGCCGTTGTATCATTAGGTATATCATTATAAAAAATGCTTCACTGAATTATACCATGTACATTACAACATACTTTTTTCTCTCAGAGTTTGATCATTGTCATTAATCTTTCATTTTGTGCAATTAATATTGTTAAGGAAAAATAATATAAGTGTATGTTTATACCTATTATGAAATCAATTTGGCAAAATGTTAAACATTGTTAAATTTAAAAAATTAATGGGGAAAATACCTCAAGAATTTTGATGTTCAGAATTTCAAAAATAAATAAATTAATAAATGCACATTTACTGTTAGATGTATTTGGGCAGAGGATATATCTAACTTCCTGTTGTGGGCACCAGATTCAGGGTCACATCAAGATTTTAAAACCTATTCTAAGTACAGCTTGAATTATTCAACCACTCCTTTAGGACAATCTAGGAAATTTGATACTGAGTTTCTAAGAAGTAGGTATCTAGTTTTTGTCTCTCATGATCAGGGTGCTGGAACAACATAGAAATGCCAACCCTCAGCACCCAATGTACAGAGTGCCTCTCTCCAGGTACAAGTTCTCCAGCATGAACATGTTCCCACCTGGTGCCCAGGCTCACCACATGGCTCTTGGTCTCCTAAAGCATCGCTAACCCAACAATGCCCTTGGGAAATGTTGTATGGCAGATACAGGACACAGGCCATATCAGAGGAGGAAAGCCCTCTTCGCTCCTACTCAACTTGACTGACCTCTCAGTCTACAACAAAAGAATCACGAGAATCAATTTCAAAGTCAAGAAAGGTGGTGCCTGTCTTGCAACACACTAAATCCTTCTCCTCACTCTGTACCTGGCCTTGAGTCAACTTTTTTTCATGTGTTATACTCTGTGAATTAATGGTATAACTAGTACTCAAACAGTACTTTATACTTTGTGTTTCTGTGTGGGTGCAAACTGTTGAAATCTTTACTTAGCATATACTAAGTAGATCTTCTGCATATAAAGATAATTGAAAATGAATCTTGATGTGAATGGGATGGGACAGGGAGTGGGAGATGGGATGGTTGCAGGTGGGAGGGTGGTTATGGGGGAAAAAGCCACTATAATCCAAAAGTTGTACTTTTGAAATTTATATTTATTAAATAAAAGTTCAAAAATAAATTTAAAAAATTTAAAAAACAAATAAACAAATAAATAAATCCCACATAAAAGCTTTGTTTTTAAGCAACATAAGGGTCAATAAAAACATAGAAATCATAGTATTGCCAAAATATAAAAGTCTTTTTGAATTTACCTTAGTTTATTGCCATCTAATAATCATAGATAGCTTCCTTTGGATTTAACAGATTTTGTTGTATTACATATAAACAATTAATTATTTAAGAAAGAATTGTTTGGTTTACATATATTTTATGAAGAATGTGCTATTTATTCAATATGCATTGGTATATTAATTCTCCATAAATCCATTAGCTATACTGATCTGGAATAAAGTAGCCTGAACCTGCCTCTATACTGAAGTGATGAGTTTGGTACTAAGGAGCCTACACACGTGGTGAACTGTAACCTAGCCTAATGTACAAGGAGCTTGCAACCTACCTTAAGGATATACTCCTATAAATAAGAAACTGATCTACAACCAACCTTAGCAGCCAACCCCATGGGCAAACAAAGGCGAAAGCTGCCAGATTGTGACAAAATATGGCCAATGCCAGTCTTCACAAACAGGTAATCTTTGCATGTTGTTTCCTGTCTTTCTTGCAATAGAAGTTGCTTATCCAATGGTCGAAGAAGATTCTGAATCATCTTTGGGCTGGAATTCTGCCCTAGTATAGAACATTTCTCTTGCTCATATAAACCAAAGTGCTCTCAGATTTTCTTTAAACAACCCTCTGTGAAAAAATCAAATTGCATAAATGGATGATTTTTTGTGGGGGGGGATTCAGTTTACAGTGTTTATTTGAGATAAAAATTAACAGTGATGTTTCAAGAAATTAAATAATTAAGGAAATTACATCTAATTATCTTGAATGATATTAGCCAGCTTCAAGTAGTTTGTGGAGTTTTTGTGCTTATTCTTTTAATACACAAATATATTCTTCTAAGCATAATTTCTTCTTCAGCTTTGTATTTTTTTTTTAATTATCAATTTTTAAGCCGGCGCCGTGGCTCACTAGGCTAATCCTCCACCTAGCAGCGCCGGCACACCGGGTTCTAGTCCCGGTCGGGGCACCGGTCCTGTCCCGGTTGCCCCTCTTCCAAGCCAGCTCTCTGCTGTGGCCCAGGAGTGCAGTGGAGGATGGCCCAAGTCCTTGGGCCCTGCACCCCATGGGAGACCAGGAGAAGCACCTGGCTCCTGCCATCGGATCAGCGCGGTGCGCTGGCCGCAGCGTGCCTACCGCGGCGGCCATTGGAGGGTGAACCAACGGCAAAAGGAAGACCTTTCTCTCTGTCTCTCTCTCACTGTCCACTCTGCGTGTCAAAAAAAAAAAGTAAGCAAAAAAAAAATTATCAATTTTTAGATTTTGTTTTGTTCCACCTTTGATTTTGGCAGTTCTTTTAGATTTTCTATATAACTCTCTTTTGAATGAACTGAATATTTAAGACCTTTATAGTGAAATCATATGCCCTGATAGAGAACTGAGAATGGCGTAACTGTCATTCTGAGGTTGCAGCAAGAACCTCAACAAAGCTCCAAAAGAAAAAAAAAAAAAGACAAGTGTGTGCTTTCATTAGTCAGAATTCTCTAGGGAATTAGAAACAAGAGGCTGGTTCTAATGGGAACTTAAAAGGAAAGAAAAAAGAGAGATTTTGAGAAATTTGCTCATTAGATTGTAGGGGCTGGCAATCTGAAATCTGAAAGGCAGGTCAGAAGATTCCCTGAAGATCTATGTGAAGATCTGATAGAGCAGCTCAAGTCCAAAATTCATTCTTAGAAAATCTCAGGTTTTTCTCTTCATGCCCACATCAGATGCTGAACAATCACACTGAGAAAGGTGATCTACTTCACTCAAAGTTTACTGATTTCAATGTAAACTCTGTCCAAAAAAAATATCTGCACAGCTACATCTATAGCGGAGTTCTCCAAAAGCTGGGTACTGGGGCCTAGTCAAGTTGATACATCACTGTACTCTTTAGCAGTACTATTAGCCAAGAGTTGAGAAAGTGTTGTGGGTTAGCTTATTTATTTAAAATCCTAGGCCTTTATTACATGTATAAAACAGTAGTAAGTATGGTATCTATATGTATATTTTTTTTTTACAAACAATCTTCAATAAAGTGGGTGCATGTGTAGGGATTAAGATGAGTTACACTACTGGAAATAAAGCCATCAAATTGAGTGACATTGCTATTGAATATGAGAATGATCTTAAATAGCTTATGTAGTAGAAATACTTCTTTTATTCGTTTTTTGTTAATGCAGAATGAGAAGAAATAGGAGCCACTGGAATTAGCTCAGTGAAGGTGTTTCTAGATGATAAAATTGAAAAAAAAATGTTGTAAAATTCTTACCAGTGGTTATTGGGTACTGATACAACCCACAATACAAAGTATGTTATTTTCTGCCTGTGTGCTGTGGTCTGTTGACTCAAACATTTTCAAAATGCTAATGTACAGCATGTTTATACTTTGAATTGCTTTTTAATATCATTTTCCCTATGATATTAGGTGACTTATTTTGATGGACAATGTGTTCTGCTATATAGATTTGATTTAAAAAATAAATCCACAAGAGCAATAAGAAATGTTGTTTCTTCACAGGGGCAGGAGAGACACAGGCGGAGTAAGGTGATGCACAGCAGGTTCCCGACGATGTATCAGCTGCAAACTTTCCATCTGGGCTTTCTGAAGCCAATGAGGGATGAGAGGCTCCATTCCCAGACTAACCATGACCAGTTCCAGCATGGATCCTTTCAACCACAGAGGGTGATGCAGGCCATCTAGTGAAGGAGTGGCTTAGTTGGGACTGCCAAATGTTGTGTGCTCAATTTAGGCACACTGGAAACTAACTGTGTCCTAGGCAACACTACAATGCATGGAAAATGGGGAGAAAATTGAGTTAATGGTTGTGACCATGTGAAGATTCCCAGTTCAAATTATCCAGAATAATTCTGTCCATTTTCAGAATTTCACATGAGCAGCGTCCACAGAAACTGTTTCCTGCCGATCTCTCCTTGCTGGACTTTTCTCATCCTCAACAATCTTGGCCACCAGGGGAAAAAAAAGGATGGGGAGACAAACTCAGTATTTTGAGTGAGCCTTTAAAGCTTGACGCAGCTCCCTTCTCCTCTCCTGCCTCCTCTTCCTCCTCCCAGGCAGGGCTGTGGGCCTCACAGAGGAGCCCAGGGTCACCTGGGACCTTTTCAGGCCTCATTCTTCTCAAGGTAGCAGCCACTAAAGATGGAGAAGTGTGGGCCTAGGCTCGAATATGAGTCTGTGGTAACCCAGGACCTGAGGCCATCGTGACACTGTCAGGGCTTGAACTGGGCTTCCTGTCACCCAGGACAGCTGTGCCAGAGTGAGACCCTTTCAGCCCCTACAGGGAGGGAAGCGCCACAAAGGGAAATGGCAAAAAGAGAGCAGGGTGAAAAGGAAGAAGGAGGGAAAACAAGGTATATAATAAGTATGCAGGAACCATCCCTTCATCCCACCACTAAAACAAAAACTGAAAAGGAAGAGAACAGTCACATGGGGGTTAGCAGACGTGCAGCACAATAAGTACCACTGTATAGCAGTCAGGGGGACATTGGGAAGGGGTAGATGATTTGGTGGAACAATATGGGGAACCCAGAAGGCTCCCAGTGTGTGTGGAAAATGGTCAGGGACAAGGTGCCAAGTTCAGTTCAGCAGGAAAGGTCTGAGCTACCTCAGATATTCAGTTGGCACAAATGCATGTCAGATCACCGTTGAGACCATCAGGTTAGGCTGCTTGTGGGCCTCTCACGCTTTAGCACAATCCTTGTACCTGCAGCTGAACACTATAAGAGGCAGGCCTGACCTAAGATGTAGTAACTCTGGTTACTTACTCTTACCTCTCCGCTATCCAAGTTTCTATTTCTCAGGAACAATCTACTTGCTCTATCATGCCACCTCACTTTAACATCCAGTTTTGTGTAAGAACCTGTGGTTTTGTCGCATCTTCAATCTGGTTGTAATTTTCCACTCAGAGCTAACAGAGAGGAATGAGGCTGTCAAAAGAGAAAGCTAGTTCTCAGAGACTCCCATTCCAGCTGACACCAAAGACCTCCTCTGTCACCCTGGGCCCCAGGTCAGCGAGCACACAGTCTGTAAGACCCCCATCCAATAGAGAAGAGCAAGACCCTACAAGTGTGGTGCACTTCCTGAAAACCAGCATCCTGATGGGGCACTCCCTTTGGTCCCTCTCAGACAACAGGCTTTACTTTCACTTTGACGATAAAGCTAGCTTCCACCTTCTTGCAACCATTTCCTGGCTTTTTACATCCATACTAAGCTGAGGAAAAGAACACACCAATCTGTAAAACTATCTCATATCTGCTAAAAACTTGTAAATCTGGAAAACATAAGAAACAAAAATACAATCCTGGAAGAAAATCTAGGAGACAGTGTGCAGGACCAAGGGAGTGTGAAACTTCCTAAGAACAACTGAAACTCAGAATCTACCCAAGAAAATGTAGATATAATTGATGATCTAAAAACATTTTCATACCGAAAACACTATAAGAAAACTTTGTATGAAACTGTTAGATTTGAAGAACATTTGGAAGATTTTCAACATAAAATTTTTGAAAAAGCTAAAAATATGAACCATAAAAATACCAAAACAATATGTTAAGGATTTAATTAATAAAAAGACAATCAGTAAACATAGTGAAACTGATACACCAGGGATTTTGAAGTGTGGTATTTAGGAGAATTCAGAGAATGGGAACTTCTTTTTCATTGCTATATCCTCATTCCTCATACAAGGGCCAAGAAAATAGAAGGATAGTTAGAAATCTCTTACCACCAAAATAAACTTGCCTTTTATTTCCATTTTCTCATGACTTTTAATTTTTTGAAGTCCTTTCCTAGTTGGCACAGAATAAACTCCTATTGATTTACATTATACTGAGACTCCGTTGTTAATGCTGATGATGCAGGAAAAGGTAGGCCTGGGCTATTGGCTGCTGAATCTCAATTCACCAGAGACAAGAGTTGATGGAAAGACATAGCTTTATTCAAGAGACTAACAGTGTTGGGGAGGGTGGGGGCAGTGAGAACAGCAGACATCTTCAGTATCAGAATTGCTTTTCTCAGCTTGCTAGTTAGCAAGGAAAAATTTTTTTTAAGGATGAATGGGAGGTGGGAAAATTTAGGGAAAACAATGGCCTCAACTGATTGTCAAAGTCAACTTGATACCAGTTTGATGTTGAGCTTTTGGAGCCAAGGTTGGACTGTTTATAGAGAGTGGCTGTAGTTCCTGGTCAGGTCTTCTGATTCCAGTCTTTCCCTATAGTCAGTCCCTGTGTTACCGGAGGGAAGGCCATGGAAGCCGTGGAGTTCTTGTATTCATGCAAAAAAGAATTCAGGTGTGAGACAGAGAGCAGAGTGATAAGGCCTTATTGGGGACAGGGCATCCGCCAGGACGGAAGGGACAGAGAGAGAGCGCCCAGTCACTAGGACTGGGAAAGAGCAAGGTTACATGGTTGAGTGGAGAATACACCTGGGCAAGCCAGACGGGCAGCTCAGCAGAGAACAGAGAGCTGAGTGCGTAGTCCGTTTGGATTCTCTAGGTTTTTAAAGGAGTCTGTTTACACACCTCCTCCTCTTCTCCAAGAGAAAGGATGGAGAGTCCTGGTGGAAGGGTTTGTTGGGTGAAAATTGGAAAATTCCTCCCCAGATTTGCTGGCGCTGGGCAGAGTAGAGGGGCTTCCCTTAGGGCATGTCTTAGAAGGTTTTATTGCCTCATGTAATCAGGTAACCCCTTTGGTCCTGAGGAGAGAAAATTCTCCTGGGAGCTTTCCTTGGGGGAAGGGCTGGGACCACCTGGGAGGTTATCAGGTCTGGGCAGGACTTTGAAGTACAAGATGCTGGGCTTCTGGAGCTTCCACAGTAGGTGCTGGTTTTCAGGCCTTTCTCATACACACATGGGCTCAATTTCTGACTTCCTACCTAACAGCAGGGTTAGGACAGTTTAATTCCCATAATGTAAGACTGAGTAATAATATACGCTGACTGATTGGCTGCTAATGTCCAGTGTGGTGTGGGCAAGTAAACACAGAGCTGATTGGATGTTGCAGACTGCATTTGCAAATTTAGGACAAGATCTGACTCTTGAATCAGCATCAGACTTAAGTTAGCATCAGAAGAAAATGGAAGCTTTCCTTAAAATAGTAGAGAGTCTAACAAGGAGGAGGCTCCAGGGGGCTGTCATCAAAGAAGGATGCCTTTGGAAGTTAGGAACACACTGGACCAGGTGCTGTTACCATGTTGCTGGGTGAATATATGATTCAAAATCTGTGAAGGAACTCAGAGGGTGGAGTGTTATTTAAAAGTACTTCTGGGGATTGGTGCTGTGGTGAAGTGGGTTAACGCCCTGGCCTTCAGTGCAGGCATCCCATGTGGGTGCCAGTTGGAGACCTGGCTGCTCCACTTCCAATCCAGCTCTCTGCTGTGGCCTGGGGAAAGCAGTGGAAGATGGCCTAAGTCCTTGGGCCTCTGCACCTGTGTGGAAGACCCTGAAGAAGCTCCTGGTTCCTGGCTTCGGATCAGTGCAGCTCCAGCCATTGCGGCCAATTAGGGGAGTAAACCATCAGATGAAAGACCTCTCTCTCTCTCTCTGCCTCTCCTCTCTCTGTGTAACTCTAACTTTCTGCAGGGTCAAGGAAGAGTAGGGGATGAAACAGCATAGGAAACTCTTCCGGAACTAGTGATTCACAGTGTACCTGCATGGAGAGCGTGGGAGCCCAAGTTCGGGACACCAGCAGCAGACTCAATGCACCAGCGCTGGAACGCGAGGTGAGCCGAACCACAATAGCCCGAGACACCAGCGGGGAAGCGGAAAGAGGAGGCTAGAGGGAACGAGGCTTGAAACTCCGTGGGGAAAAGTTCACCAGGCTAACTAGAAGAGAGAGAGGAAAAAAATAAAAAAAGCGACCGATACAGACACAAGTTTCTCTCTCTCCGCTCACCTCTCAAAGGCGAGCAAGACAGAGCAGGCGCCATTTTGGACATACGTCATAAGCAGGGCGACCTCAGGTCTGCACCAGCCCTGAGCCTAGCAGAAAAACCTGACTCTGGGGGGAGGGGTGAAATAACAGGAGATTAGCATCTAACTTGGCAACCCAGTGGGAGATTTTAAACAGATCTTTTTTAAAACAATAAGTAAAAGTACTTCTGGAACAATTCTGCAGCTGAAATGTTGAGATCTGTCTCCACTTAGATGTAAGATAAGCCGCGGAAGACCTGGAGATATTCAGCAGCAGGGACAGGACACATGGTGTTTGTATTTTGAAAATTCAAAATAAAAGAATGGGCCATACACCTACAAAATTAACATATTTCAAATATTTTTTTCAACTCCTCAAATAATGGAAGCTGTTTTGTGGAAACAAAGACCAAATCACCTGTCCATTTAGGGGCTCCCCTTCCCAAGGCAGAAAAGATGTAATTTTGGTATTGAATGAATATTAAGCCAGACTTTGATGCACACTTAGGTACTTGCTATTAAGATAAAAAAGACAGAAATAAATCTCAATTTACATAGCCAGGTAGATACAGCCAATTACATACACAGATCTGTTCTCTAGTGAAACTAGTGCTCATGAGGACATGGCAGCACAATTTGCCCCACATAGATCACCCCAAGTTCCCCTGAAATGGGGGAGGCCATCTGTATGAGCTGATTCTCTTTATCTACAGAAAAACTCCTCACATCTCCGGCAACCAGGAAGTTGCAACTTGTAGCAGCCAGGCACCTAATTAAGCTACCCGAGACAGGTGTTATTTGCTCCACAATTATGTTTTAAGGGAATGTCCCCAAGTCCCTCAAGGAAATCATTCCTGGAATGTAAAACCAGAGAAACTTCAATGAGTTTTCAAATGACTTCCAAAGTTTTTAAGAAACATTTTTAACATTTTCAAATCAAGTGAGTGTCTTTTAAAAGACCTAGGCACACCTCACAAAGGCACAGAAGGATTTACAATTAGAAGTTTGTTGTTGTTTTTTTTTTAATTTATTTGACAGGTAGAGTTATAGACAGTGAAAGGATAGAGACAGAGAGAAAGGTCTTCCTTCCGTTCACCCCCCAAAATGGCCACTATGGTCGGAACTGCACTGATCCGAAGCCAGGAGCCAGGTGCTTCCTCCCGGTCTCCCATGTGGGTACAGTGGCCCAAGAACCTGGGCCATCCTCCACTACACTCCCGGGCCACAGCAGAGAGCTGGACTGAAAGAGGAGCAACCGGGACAGAATCCGGCGCCCATGTTGGATGCCAGCGCTGCAGGTGGAGGACTAACCAAGTGAGCCATGGCACCAGTCCCCAGTTAGAAGTTTTATAAAAGCAATTATCTAAGCAAAGGGAGTGCAGTTAAAAGTGTCTGTCCCCTTTGGCACCAAGGAATTTTTGTTTGTTTCTAGGTTTGTGCTCCATATTTGAGTCTGCCTCTGCACCAGAAGAGCCAGTTCAAAGATGAACCCCATGTGCCATGAGAGACCTGAGCCTGGATCATGGTGCAACTATTTTAGATTAGGCCTCCATCTTGTAACTCAGGCCTGACTGGGCCCTGAACTCTAAGCCTAACCCTAAGCTCCTAAAAGAAGAAAAAATAAATTCCGCTAGCAACAGCCAATCAGCAGATAGCAGGGAAATACCTACAGTTCGAGGTGTCTTTTCGGACAGTTAAGGTGATTGATAACATTGTGAGACCTTGTAGTTTTTCACATACACCCCAGCGGCTCAGACCCTATACTTTAGCCAATCATTTTTTTTAACTTTTATTTAATAAATACAAATTTCCAAAGTACAGCTTTTGGATTACAGTGGCTTCCCCTCCCCCATAACCTCCCTCTCACCTGCAACCCCCCCACCTCCCACTCCCTCTCCCATTCCATTCACATCAAGATTCATTTTAAATTATCTTTATATACAGAAGATCTACTTAGTATTTACTAAGTAAAGATTTCAACAGTTTGCACCCACATAGAAACACAAAGTGTAAAGTACTGTTTGAGTATTAGTTATAGCATTAATTTACATTGAACAACACATTATGGACAGAGATCCTACATGAGGAGTAAGTGCACAGTGACTCTTGTTGTTGACTTAACAAATTAACACTCTTGTTTATGATGTCAGTAATCACCCAAGGCTCTTGTCATGAGTTGCCAAGGCTATGGAAGCCTTTTGAGTTTGCCAACTCCAATCTTATTTAGACAAGGTCATAGTCAAAGTGAAAGTTCTCTCCTCCATTCAGAGAAAGGTACCTCCTTCTTTGATGGCCTGTTCTTTCCACTCGCAGAGGTCTTTCATTTAGGTGTTTTTTTTTGTTGTTGTTTTTTCCTTTTTTTTTTTTTTTTGCCAGAGCATCTTGACTTTCCATGCCTAAAATACTCTCATGGGCTCTTCATCTAGATCTGAATGCCTTAAGGGCTGATTCTGAGGCTAGAGTGCTGTTTAGGACATCTGCCATTCTATGAGTCTGCTGTGTATCCCACTTCCCATGTTGGATCATTTTCTCCTTTTTAATTCTTTCAGTTAGTATTAGCAGACACTAGTCTTGTTTATGTGATCCCTTTGACTCTTTTTTTTTTTTGACAGGCAGAGTGGACAGTGAGAGAGAGAGAGACAGAGAGAAAGTCTTCCTTTTCCGTTGGTTCACCCCCCAGTGGCCGCTGCAGCTGGCACGCTGTGGCCGGCGCACCACGCTGATCCAAAGCCAGGAGCCAGGTGCTTCTCCTGGTCTCCAATGCAGGTGCAGGGCCCAAGCACTTGGGCCATCCTCCACTGCACTCCCGGGCCGTAGCAGAAAGCTGGACAGGAAGAGGAGTGAATGGGACAGAATCCGGCACCCCGACCGGGACCAAAACCCGGGGTGCCAGTGCTGCAGGCAGAGGATTAGGCTAGTGAGCTGCGGCATTGGCCCCCTTTGACTCTTAATCCTATCATTCTGATCAATTGTGAACTGAAACTGATCATTTTGACTAGTGAGATGACATTGGTACATGCCACCTTGACGGGATTGAATTGGAATCCCCTTAGCCAATAATTTTAAAAGGCATCGACCCCAAAAACCATCCAACCACCTTTACAAGTTCCATTCCAGCCGATGGATGCACTAATCAATTTTAAGAGATGTTCTTTGAATTTCCAGTGGAACGAGATGATTTGCTGAATGGTGCTATAAGGTATAGAATGCCTCTGGAAACCCTATAAAAACCTCGTTAACTGAAGAGTCTAGGCTCTCAATTTAGATCTGCTGCACCAGTGACAGTTGAGAGCCCAGAACCGGGCCTGTAATAAAACTCTTGTGTGTTTTACAGTGGTAACGGCTCCTTGATGGTCTTTGGGGACCACCGAACTGGGCATCACCTCCCACACATTTCTCGTCAGAAAAAGGAATGCAGACATGAAATTACATTTGAATAGGTCATTTTACATCCCCACAGCATTAAAGAGGTCCATTTATAAAAACTAACAGTATGGCATTAAAGAGGTCCATTTATAAAAACTAATAGTAATACAAATCATAACTGTCCATAGTAATGCAAACTCTGACTAGGGAAGGGACAATTAACCTTCCTCTCCTTGTGGATATTAACAGATTTTGTTAGATTTGCATTTGGATGTAGTTTCATGTCTGCATTCCTTTTTCACAAGATTATCGTTGTTAGTGTGTCTGTGAACCACAGACATTCGCTTACTTTTCATTTCGCAAATTTTATGAGTTGTAAAGTAACTCCAAATTGAAAGGTCCAGAGACCCATGGACTACAATAATTCTGGAGACTGGATTTAAATAATGCCTAGCTTTACACTGAATATATCAAATAATATAAGTTGATTTTAAAGTACAGTGTACCCCTTTACTCTTTACTATTACTCATTTCTTTGTTGCATATATCTATGAAGAGTAAAAGGAAAATATGGAATATTAATGTGAATTTTTAATGTTTGGTAAGTACTAAACTTGAAATGCCAATAATGTGGTAACTTTACAGAAGTACATGTTTGGAAAGGGAATAAGTTGAGCCCAGGTGTTTTTTAAAACAAACAGACTACAATGACCATTATGTTAAATGTTAAGTTCATAGGGGCCGGTGCTATGGTATACTGGGTAAAGCCACTGCCTGCAGTGCCAGCATCCCAGATGGGTGCTGGTTCAAGTCCTGGCTGCTCCACTTCCTATCCACTTCTCTGCTATGGCCTGGGAAAGCAGTGGAAGATGGCCCAGGTGCTTGGGCTCTTGTACCCACATGGGAGACCTGAAAGAAGCTCCTGGCTCTTGGCTTCAGATCTGTGCAACCATGGTCGTTGTGGTCATCTGGGGAATGAACCAGTGCATGAGTGGATGGAAGACCTCTCTCTCTCTCTCTCTTTCTGCCACTGCCTCTCTGTAACTCTGCCTTTCAAATAAATAAATAAATAAATAAATATTTTAAAAATGTTGTTTATAGAACAATTCCTAGTAATGGGAAGTGTGTTGTGATATATTTGACTTGTGAAGATGTTTTGATCTTGGCCTAATTCTAAACACCAGTGCAATGTTAATTGCAGTTTCATTTCTAACCCATTAATTGTCATGTGGACATTAATTGTCATGTGTCATTGACATCTCACTCTGTATTGTGCCTGGGAGGTCCCTGGGCAGGCTTCTGGTGCTTGGCCTCTATGCCGGACCTCTGTGGGAAGCCTTTGTGTGTTAGCTTACTTGGGTTCACTGTGTGTGAGGTGCCCACAGAAGGTCTTTGTGGGTTTTTGTGTGAGCCCTCCGGCAGGCCCCTGTATGGTGAGGACTGTGGAAAGTCTGAAATCTGAGGAAGGTCTCTGTGAGGTCTCTGAGAAGTCTTCCTCAGGTCTCTGTACTGGGTCTCTTGTAGATGTTTGTGAGAGAGCTGTTTGGGAAATCTCTGAGGTGGGATCCCTGAGAGATGTGCGAGGTCCTGGGAGGGGTCTCTGTGGGTTGCTTCCTTTCATGTCTCTGTGTGGTACTAAGAGGTCTCAGGATGCTGTCACCATGTGAGATATCTCTGTGAGGTTCCTTGGGAGATCTCTGTGAATCTCTTCAATGCTGGCCTCATGGCACCTTGTGGGAGACTGAGCCATAGAAGGGCGAAAGAACTTGCTCCTTCCTGGTTTCCTTCCACATAAATCTGTGTTGCCCTGAGGTTCCCAGCCCCTCCATATTCCTTAATTCAATTCTTAGTGTCCCCAAAGAACCCACAGTAGCCAGGCAGTGACATTGTCTCTTGAGCTCCCAAGGAACTGTGCCCACTCTCTCCTCTGCTCCAGATCCCAGTCCCCTGATGCTCCTGACTCTGATGTCATTGGTCGTGCCACCTTGTAGTTTGCTGACTCATCACCAGCCACTGAGATTGGAACCTGGCTCCAGGCAAAACATGAAGCACCAACAGTCAGGCATGAGAGGTGCCTTCTCTACCTCCATCCTAGTCCAACCTGTGAGGGTCCCACCAGGTGTGTGGCAGGGGAGTTAATTCCCATCACCATCTGAATCTACCATGGCAGTGATGCCTTTGGAGCTGTGCCTGCTACATGCCCTACCTGTGGTGTAGCATAGAAACTCCCTCTAGAAAAATAGTTCTCATTCTCCACGCTACTCTTGCCCCTGCTTTTCTGGGCACTCCTGTTTTCTCACGTGAAAAGTGTCTCCAGAAGAGGAAATCTGTGCTGGAAACAGAGAAAGGGGAGAGAAGGGACCATTCCTTGCCTGCATCTCCACTCCTCCTGACCATTTGGAACAGGTCATTTCCAGTATCTTATATAGAATCTTGTCTAATTGCCTTTTCTTCTGAAGGACTCTGAGATAAGAAAGGAATCGGAGGCCAGAGAGACTTACTTTGTGATCCTGGGTCAGAGCTCATCACTTTTAAGTTCCCACTTCTCCCATGGCAGCAATCCTGAGGTGCTATGGTTTGCTGTTAATTTGTATATTGAATATTACCCAAAAGAACATAATTAGGTTCTTGATCCCTGGGGTGGCACTTTGGGGAAATGATAAACTCATTAGGAGGTAGGGCAAAGTGGGACATACTTAGGTCATTGTGCTCTAGAAAGGTATGAGTTACTGAGATCGCATAGCAAAATTGATATAAAAGCTGAATTTGGGCACAACTACACTCTCTTCATCCTGTCTCATAATGCGATCTTCCATCTGCACACACTTTGCCACCCACCTAGGGCCCCTCCCAGAGCCAAAGCTATTTTAACTTTGAAACTCCAAATATTGGCTGAACAACCATCCACTCATTATAAGTTAGCTGCCTTAAGTATTTTGTTTTAGTAATGAGAAACTAAGATGTGGAGCCACATAAAGATGTAAAGGACACCACACTTGGATTCATATCCTGAATTTTCTAGTTCATGCTTTTCTACATTTTATCAACTCATTGTGTCTAGAATTCAAGAGATTTCAGCATGCAAGCTAATCAAATATATTCTTAAGAAATGAATAGTTCCAAATTTTTCATCATCTCAAGTCTCACCCTGTATCAGAGCTAAAGGTGGCTTGTCCACTTTTGTGTTCCAAGAATCGGAGAAGGTGAGGACCTGAATTGGGATCGGGATGAGCCACTGGGTACCTCGTGTCCCCTTTCCTCTGTACCTGTTGATAGTAGAGAGGTCAGGGCTTTCCTGTGGACTGCACCATTTATGGTACTCACACACCTCTTGGCCTCCCTCTTTGGTTCCACTTGCACAATTACTGTCCCACTTCCCACGCTTCATCTAGTAAGTGTCAGAAAGTTACTGCACACACAATTACATTCTGCTACATTCATCCATAACTTTCTCAATCTGAGATAGACCAGGGTGGATATCTACATAGCTCAGCCTTCTCTTCTCTGATGAAAGAGAAAGTATGTAGCAGCAGGGCCATTCATTCAGGTGGACCAGAGCTGGATATGGCCCCCATCAGCCTTGCTGAAGCACCTGTAGCCTGAACACACACAGAACTTCAAGTTCTGTCTTCATTGCTGCTCTGGGATGTGAGAAATACAAAAGAAGTGGGATAAAGCCTTTACATGTCATTAAAGCTGAACTAAGTGCGCCCAAGTCCACCCAAGTCTTTACTGCATAGTAAAGGGGTTTCCTGGAGCAGACATCATCTATTCCTCACCAGGAAATCCAAAATCAAGATTTCTTTTGCCTTAAAACTCAGGCCCTGGCAGCTCCCATTCAAACTCATCCCACTGTGTGATACATGAAGCAACTTACCTCTTTCACTTCCTGGAACCTGGTGTGGGAATTTTCAGGCCAGTATGCCTCTATACACCTGTCCCTGTAACTGCATAAAATTTCAAGTAGAGAAGGAGGAATGGAAAGATGAGTTGAAACAAATACTAGGGTAAGATATTCATAGGTTCTTCTCATCTGGTTTTTGATTGCTCTTGTTTGGGTAATGATGACATCATGGATGCCAAAGTTGCAACAAAGGATCTTGGGATAGACACAAGCTTTATCAACACTGTCAACCTCCTGTCATGCCCCATCCCTTGTGGAAACCAAATCCCACCCCAGGCACAGAACAGATACTAGCCATTTATCCTCTTATCAGTAAAAATGTATATTAAGGAACATTAAATATCTTGCAGGTACTGACATGAGGAAAATTATTTTTTTCTGCAGAGGCCAAGTCTTTCCATGGAGACATGTTTCCTACAAGGGACAACTAGAGAAAAAAATTCTGGATGAACAGACAAGCCAGATCCCTGAATAGGACAGTGCCTTTGACAGTGGGAATGGTAGACTGCAGTATGTGGCATTGCTGGCCCACGTTGGGAGGAACTGACTGGGGACACAGCCTTGCTGGATAGTGAGACATGGGGATGCCTCAGGCACTGGCCTTTATTGTTGAATTGCATGCTTTGAAAGGACTGTTGGTCTCTCACATGGCTTTGCCAAGTAGGACAACTCTGACACTTGAGAGTAGCTTGGTGGTTGCAGGCTGTATAGCTCAGAGTTCTCTGCTCTGACAGAATGGAAGGTATGTGGCAACAGGAGACCCTAGAGACTGAGCTGTCGAGTTCCTCTCTGTGCTGATTTACTTTTGAAGCAGAAAGATCATGGTGAGGCTTCATTTTCTTCTCTTTTAGCTGCCCAGCAGGTGCCACCTGCCCCTCTGCTTTAGCCATGGTAGATGATGTGTTTGTACATGGTGTGTCTGTGTCTGGTCTTTGGCTCTCAGAACTGGGTGATTTCTGAGGAGGATCTCCCTGCTCTTGGATTTTTCTATTGCGACAAATCCATTGACGAAAGCGGTTTGTGGTCGCTTGGAAGCAGGTTACTGGAGAAACCTGTGTGCTTTTCAGCAGGAGCTGGGGGGATTCGCTCTGAAGGAGTTCTTCTTTCCATGTGATGTAGGTAAGTGTTAAAGTTCCAAAGTCTCTAGACTTTTTTTTAGGCTTTTCTGGATTGGGTCTCCTATAACACTCACTTTGGTAAGCATGGACATGCATCTCACTTTGGCTGTTCCTTGAGTCCTCATGTTTCTGGACCCTGGGCTTCTGCTGCTCCATGGTTTCACTTGGCACTTGGAAATCTTGTTTGCCCCCAACAGGCATATTCCGGTGAATCTGAGAATCCACAAACTCTGCTGCATTAAGCATGTCCAGACAACAGCTGATGAGGACATCATGAAGGGCATGGACTTGAAGTCGCTTCACTAACTTTTCATCCTCTGTGTGCTCTTCCCCACTAACAACCTCTGTCTTAAGGCAGAGCTCTCCTGAGTCTTGAGCAAATGATATTCGAGGGAGTAAAGGGGCCTCTAAGTTGCTTCTCTCTGCCTCCAGGACAGTCCTGTTCTGACAGTTGAGAGTCCAAGAAGGCTGCCTGCTCTCCTGCCCAGTGGGAGGAGCCTCTGAAGGCCTGAGATCATCAGTAGATGTGATTCTTATTGGAGTCCCCTCAATTTCTCTGTCTGCAGGGGAGGAGAGAGAGCCAAAACCTGCTGATGTGAAAATGGGCTCATTTATTATCACCTTCGCTTCTGGATATGTCTGAGGTGGTTTCCCAAGGACCTCGGCAACTTCAAATACTGAATTAGCTCCAGATTCACCAGCAGCTGAGGGACAGGCAAACTGTGGAAGAGATACAGGTTGAACCTTTTTCAAGAAATTTATGAACTTGAGAACCTTGAGGGGTAAACTCCATCTGTGCTTCACCCAAAGCCTCACAATATGTGAATCCAGTGCCTGTTGAGTGAATGGATTGAGGAAGGTCAGCTCCTGTGAGGTACTCATACAGGTTTCCCAACTTTTCGACAGATGAGTGTCAGCAGTCCAGGATGGGCACACCCTTACAGGAGTCATCTCCTCGTTGATCTGCCCAGACTTTGCTCCCAAATGGACATTAGGAATATTTTCTAGAAGGTTCTTATCTATGCTTCCTAATATATCATTTCCAGAGTCATTCTTCAAGGACCTTGTCAAATGTCTCTGTGACTTCTCAGAGGACACCCCCAAAGCCTTTACTGGGAAGCTTTCCAAGACTCTAGATGGATCTTCTGGGACCTTCCCTAGGAAATGACCCAGATTCATGCCTGGCCTCTTGCCTAACTGTAACCTCATGCCCTGTGGGTTCTTTCTGCACTCACCATAGACACTGAGGAGGTTATGAGGCCAGGCTTGTCTTTTGCCTGACTTGTCACTGGTGATTTGTTCTGAGGCTGCAACAGTTCCACAGACTTTTGGATACATTGAGGTAACCCCCAGTGGTGGTGAATGACCCACTCTTGAATATGTTGCTGCAATTGCCTTCGGAGGTCACTGCTGATGGGGAAATTCTCGAGAAGGATGGAGTCTGCCCAGGTTATCTTGGAAAATGTTGGGAGCAAGGAGATGGCAGACTTCTTGAAATCTTTGTTCCACAGAAGGTGAAGCCCGCCTTCTTCCTAACCGATGCCTCAGGAAGGTCCGTTCTGGATGTTCAGTTCAGTTGGGGTGAGAGATGGTGATTTACTCTGGCATGTAGACAAAGGTGCTCTGTGATCACTTATCTGGGTGTAGAAGGTAGTAAGGTTAGGGAAGATGGGAGGAAGGCCTGAGTTTGCTCCTGACCCAGAGGTGGGGACTGGAAATGCATAGAAAGAAGGATTGAGGTTGGGGCATCAGGTGGAGGGACTGGACCTGAGAAAACAATCGGGACACTTTACTTTGCATTTCAGTTGGACAGAGATTCATGATTACACTGAATAAGAACAAGGGGGCCTGCAGGGCACAAGAATTCCCAGAGGTACAGGCAGCAGCCACCAAGGATTTTCTGTGCACAGAGGGGAGGCCCCAGAGAAGATGCTTTTATATATATTTCTCCTGACTATGGTTCCCCCAAGATCTTAGCAGCTGGGAGTGCTGAGGACAGAGCAGTTGTTTTAATTTCTCTTTCACCTTCCAGAAGGAATGAGGAGTTGTGGGGTCCTGCTCAGGACCCAGTGATGCTACCATATTCTCCACAGAATTCAAGTGATATTCTGGGCTCATTTGTTCAGGGAATGATCCACCTTTTTCTCTTTCCTTCCTAACCTTGGCCTTGGTTTTATTTGTGACTTGTAACCAAAGGTACTTCTGGTCATCACAGCTGAGCAAAGAGGAGCTTACAGGCTCCATCTGCTCTTGAAGGGGTCTCCACAGAACAAGGCCTCAGGTGGGTGGCAAGAAAGATGCTCTTTCCAGGTCTTACCTTCTGTAGAGGTGGGGAAATGCAAGGCTCTGGTAGCCACCTGCCACCAACAGTGGACTGGGAAGGGACATCCTGAGTGATCAAAGACTCAGATGGCCAGGACGTCAGATGCTGAGCAGCACTGCCCTGGTGCCCTCCAGCACACCCACAGATGGACGTGGTCAGCATCTGCCATCCTGGTCATTATGTGAAAATGAGCTCCATGCAATTGAATACAGTGGCAGTGCCAATGAGTGACTCTGAGATAGGGTCAGAGTGATGCCTGGCAGTGGTGGAGCAGAGAGGGCTGGAGAAGGTGGAGAGTAGTCCACAGGATTAGGGGGGTACAATGGAGGAAGAGGATGTGCAAGTGGCTTAGGTGGATGGTGTCCTAGGGTAAGCAAATGCTCTGGTGGCTGAGAGGCAGCCAGAGATGGGTGTGAAGAGACAGAATCTGAGTTTTCTGGGTTTGGTGACAGCGTGGAGGCAAGAAGCAAAGGGAATTTAGACAGAGGAGCTGGGGAAGTCAATGGGAACAGAATGAGAGCAGTATCTTCCACAGGCTCCCCACCAGAACAATGGGCTTCAGCAGGTGTCCTTTTGCATACTTTCCCTGGGTGGTCTTTATGTAAGAGTTGATACAAGCTGCCTTCATCAGAGAGGTTCCTTAAATTTCTGAAGGAGACAGGAGGTACAAGTTGGGGCCAGGAGAAGACAGGGCCCAGAAACTTGCCAAAGGTGGGCACGTGCAGGCCACATCCCCTCCACTGCCCCACATCCTGACTTCACAGGTCTGCTACCCTTGACCCCAGGGTTTCGGTCACATCCCTCCATAGTCTCCCCTACCCATGTCTTCTCTGTGGCCCAGAAGTCACATCATAAACCCTGGTAGGAAGGATACTGGAGAGAAGGCGGGAGGTCCTGCTTGTGTAGAAGTGAAATCAAGTCCCAAGCCTCTGCCAGGTTCTCCAGAAAATCCCTGCAGGCCGAAATTCAGGAAATTGAGTTATGGAGAAGGGAGGGATCTGGGAATCTTAAAGGAGGCAAAGGAGGTTGGGTGGAATGTTCCTGTAGGGATGACTGCTAGGGATAGGACTACAGAGCCCAAGCATCAGTGACCAAGCACATGAACCTGACAGTGACAGCAAGGTACACAGAGAGGCAGTGCTTAATCATTATCCCCTACGGTCCTCCAAACAGCCCCAGAGGGAAGAAACGAGGGGACCATCTCAAAGGAGAATTGGCCTTAGCAAATTGAGAGGGGGCTTGTCCACAGCGGGACCTGGAGGTCTCTCCTCAAATCCAGGCAGTATTGGTTCACTACAGCCCATGGCGCCCCCTGCTGGGTGACATAATTCCCTGGCCTGTCGTGGCTTCATTGCCAGCAGGAACCTGAGAGGTACCCTGAATTCTGACTCCTTTCCTAGGAACCTTCCCTTCAGGCCTCTGACAGTGACATCTACAAGATGTGCTCTGGTCCCTCAGTGATCAGCGATGTCAGGGTTGCCTGTGGGGGCTCTGGGTGGAAGGTCAGACCCTTACCTTTCACAGCTGTGCTCTTCTTCCCACCTCTACTCCGCCTCCTCTTCACTTGATGCTGGAAGACAAGGAAGCAAGAGGCTGTGACCTCATTCTCGTTCCTGCCCAGACCAGCTGCTGGTATTCAGTGATGATGCGTAATACAACTAGTTCCAGGCAGCTAAGAAGCTTTGCGTTCTTTTCATTCCACTGCCTCATTTTTAGAGTAGATAAATTATTCACTGATTGTCTTCTTTGAAAAGCACACAAGGCATTTTCTACATGAGATTCACCATGGATGTCTTTGTTCCCTGTTCCTGTGCTGAAGAAACAGACTTGTTTCTACAGAGCATCTGAGCTGCCCAGGATCCTGCTGCCCAAGGCCAGAGGTCACTCCAGCCTCTGAATGGAGGCTCTCAGGGCTCAGCACAGCCCTCAGATCAGCCAGACAACCAGGGAAGTCTTGGTCCTGAAGCATCTGCCACAGGAAGGCCACCAAGGAACCAGTGCTCAGGGCCTGTCCTCCCCCAAATATTCCACCTCAGTCATCCAGTCCTGAGTGGCTGAGTCATGGTGCTTGATTCTGCCCTGCTGCCCTCCAGCACACCCGCAGAGATAATCGTAGAGCTTTGGATCAAATCCTAGTACCCACAGTAACCCTCTGCTCTGTCACACCTATCTCTAGAAAGATAATGCTCTATCTGTTCCTGGTATTTCCCTACTTGGAGTCTATTTGACTCACAAAGGTGGAAATAGTAATAGAAAGAAAAAAACAGCCAAGGGCTTCTTACCTTCCTGATGGCCCCCTTCCTCCTAAGCAGTGATGAGGATGGGTCACTCTTGAGTCAGGGGAATAACAGGAGGAAGAGCCCCACTACACACAAGATGGGGAGGGTGATATCCACTATCCACAATGTGGAGCCAGGCCTCAGCCGTGTGGCAATGGTGCTTTTCAGAGGCACCATTCTCCATCATCTGATTCATACTTTTGCACTCAGACAACTGAGCCCTGGGAGTTTTCTTTGGGATTAAGGTTTAAGGACCCTAGGCCCACATCACTGAGCTATTCCCTCCTTGTCACAAAGGGCTCCTGAGGTTATGGAGGGCACAATAGAGAAGGAGGTAGAGCCATGGCCCCTTTCCACCATCCAGTCACCAGCTCTCGCCTCTACTCAGGAGATCCCTCCACCTGTCTAGACCTTCTAGATCCCTCCTTCCAGGTCCACCTTAATAATTTTTAAAGATTTATTTATTTATTTGAAAGGTAAAGTTATGGAGAGAGAAAGAGAGACAAAGAAGAGACAGAGGCAGAGATCTTCCATCCGTTGGTTCACTCTCCAAATGGCCACAATAGCCAGAGCTGGGCTGATCTGAAGCCAGGAGTGAGGAGCTTCTTCCAGGTCTCCCACATGGATGCAAGGGCCCAAGTACTTGGGCCATCTTCTGCTGCCTTTGCAGGCATGTTGACAGGGAGCTGGATCAGAAGTGCAGCAGCTGGGACTGGAACTGGCACCCATATGGGATACCAGTGCCCCTGCTCTGCCACAGTGCCAGCCCCTCCACACCCATCTTTTAGACAGACCTTGGCACACTCATTCAAATTAGCACTCAGATATTTCCTGGTTCTGTTTGTCCTTTGGCGTAGGATGTACCAGTATTACACCCCATGAGAAACGAAGTTAACCCTGGCATTTTGGTTGTTTCTCAGAAGCTTTACTTCCATCAAGTCTTAAGATTTTGTCTATATCAGGAACAGATTTTTTATACAATTTTGTGAATTTTAAATAGAAAATTTAATTTTTATTCCATTTTAAACTAAAGGGAATGTAACACATGCAATTAAAATAATTGTTCAAAATTCATAAATCTAAGCATGCACAAATTATAAAAGTACATTGATAAATGTGCAGGAAAATGAAGTTAAGTTTCTTTAAGTGCAAAACAATTTGAAAACCCATGGCAGCTTTTTCTTGATGCACATTTTCTTTACGAGACCACTTGTATCATGAAAACCTTCTTAGACAACTCATAAAGCACTTTCTCCAGTGGCTTTCTCAGAGCATAAATGGAAAGGGGCATGAAATCTCCCTGGAAAAAAAGGTACTGCCTATCCTCTGTGCAGAGCAGAGACCTGGCTCAGGTATGGCTGCCCTTACAGGGACTAACAAAGATCAGAAAATGAAGATAAGTGTTGAAAAAGTCCTGGAAGAAAAGTTTCCTCCCCAGTGAAGTGTGGGAGAGTCATCAGCTCCAGAGTCATGCCTTGCACTACATTGTCCCCATCTATAAATTCACAAGCAGCAAGTCCTGCAGCCAGGAAGCTGCCTTTACTGACCAGAGATCACACAAGAAGTGGACTCATGAAAAATGGTGACTGACATCCTCAGAAAGTTGTGGAATTTAAGGATCAGACATTGTTTCAGGGGCATCTGTCATCTGTTCACTACAAGTGGTTCTGCCCCATCCAAGCCTCACCTCAGGCATCAAGTCTGCCAGGTCCTTCTATATGAACCTTCTACTGCTGAAGGAACTGTGTTAAGAGATTTGTCTTCGCCGGCGCCGCGGCTCAATAGGCTAATCCTCCACCTTGCGGCGCCAGCACACCGGGTTCTAGTCCCGGTCGGGGCACCTATCCTATCCAGGTTGCCCCTCTTCCAGGCCAGCTCTCTGCTGTGGCCCAGGAGTGCAGTGGAGGATGGCCCAAGTGCTTGGGCTCTGCACCCCATGGGAGACCAGGAGAAGCACCTGGCTCCTGCCTTCGGATCAGCATGGTGCGCCGGCCACAGCGCGCCAACCGCGGCGGCCATTGGAGGGTGAACCAATGGCAAAAAGGAAGACCTTTCTCTCTCTCTCTCTCTCTCTCTCTCTCTCTCACTGTCCACTCTGCCTGTCAAAAAAAAAAAGAGAGAGAGAGATTTGTCTCCAAGCCATTAGCACAAACTACCTTTCTAAATTTCTGCCTCCAAAATGTTTTATTCATGGTTGAGAACATGGAATCTCCCCAATAAATTTTCTTTTTGACAGGCAGAGTTAGACAGAGAGAGAGAGACAGAGAGAAATGTGTTCCTTCCGTTGGTTCACCCCCCCAAATGGCTGCCACGGCCGGCGTGCTGCGCCTATCCGAAGCCAGGAGCTAGGTGCTTCCTCCTGGCCTCCCATGCAGGTGCAGGGCCCAAGCACTTGGGCCATCCTCCACTGCCCTCCCGGGCCACAGCAAAGAGCTGGACTGGAAGAGGAGCAACCGGGACAAAATCCGGTGCCCCAACCGGGACCAGATTCTGGGGTACCAGCGCCGCAGGCGGAGGATTAACTAAGTGAGCCACGGCACCAGCCTCCCCAATAAATGTTTGAATGAAGCTGGTGTGTTCATGAGTTTTTTTGGGGGGTTGTGGGTTTATGTAATACAGGACTTGGGGCCAGCACTGTGGTGCAGCAGGTTAAAGCCCTGATTTGAAGTGCTGGCATCCCATATGGATGCCGGTTCAAGTCCCGGCTGCTCCTTTTCCCATCCAGCTCTGTGCTATGGCCTGGGAAAGCAGTAAAAGATGGCCCAAGTACTTGGGCCCCTGAACCCACGTGGGAGACCCAAAAGAAGCTCCTTTCTCCTGGCTTCAGATCAGTGCAGCTCCAGCCGGCCGTTGCAGTCATCTGGGGAGTGAAACAGTGGTTGGAAGACCTCTCTCTCTGTCTCGACTTCTCTCTGTAACTCTATCTTGCAAATAAAAAAAATAAATCTCTTTTAAAAAGCAATATAGGACTTGCGGGTAGAGAGAGGAATTAGTGAGTTATGCTTTTGCTGATTGCCTCATTTTCCTTCTAAATAGTATTACCTAGAAGATAAAGAGTCCCCTAGAGTTCTTTATGAGAAATAAATAAACACCTTCCCTTAAAAGACCTTTGCCTCCTTGGTTAAGTGTGATAGGAGCTCTGTTCCTTGCCTCTTAGCTTATCCTTAATGATGATGTTTGGCTGCCTACATTACTTCATGGACTGTTTCATATCCTCTAAGCAGGAAGGAAGATAGGTTCTTCCATATGTGCAAAGAACAGCAGTATAAATTCTGAGTATATGGTGGCTTAGTTATGTTTAGAGAATGTTATCAGTGATCAAAGGGTTACACAGAAGGGTGAATCTTCAGTTGGTTGTCTGGGATGTGCTGCTGCCATGGGCATTGACTGGATTGTAGTAGGGACTGGGGATAGAATAGAATACCTTTGCCATGTAGAGCATGAGAATGTCCTCACCTGTGCAATTCCCTAATATATATGACACCATGAGCATGTGCAGACCAGGTATCTCTTCATGATGCCTAAATCGTTCCTATTGCAAAGCAAAACCATCTGTCAAATGTCAGTGGTAACAATGGAGACCAGGGAACCACCTACTTATCAGGGTAAAATAAAGCTGAAAGCAAGGAAAAGACATCAGCAGTCAGTGGGAAATTAAGGACAAAATGAAGAGGGTGAAGGGTGACATTGCTGCTGGAACAAAGGTTTATGCTTCATCATCCCCCCATCATGATCTGTTTCTTCCCCCATTCTCTCTCTGATGCAGGTACCATTTACTTGATGCCAAGCAGCAAGTTTTACTAAAGCCAGTCTGGCAGAAGTGCACATGGGTCTGTCGAGCATCAGAACTTTCTCTTCAGGGCTGCTGTGAGGCAAAGAAACTCTCGCTTTAGGACAGGTGATATTTGTCTCCCATCCACACCTGATTATACACGTAAGAAATCGCCCTTAGTGTGTACAGTCCACCTTCCAGGTAGGAACTACCACCTGTGATCTTCATGGGCATGGTGGAGCAATAGTATAGCTCCCTCAGCACATCAGCAGCTCACGATCCACAGGCAAATCTTGGTGCTTGCACCAGGGGTATAGATCTTTTGGTGTTCACCAAGAACTTCCACAGAGCACTGTTTTCAACCAAGACTGTGCACATCTTCACACTTTTTTTAACTTATTTTTAATTTTTGTTTTTTTTTAACTTTTATTTAATGAATATAAATTTCCAAAGTACAGCTTATGGATTACAATGGCTTTCTCCCCCTCCCATAACTTCCCTCCCACCCGCAACCCTCCCCTTTACCGCTCCCTCTCCCCTTCCATTCACATCAAGATTCATTTTCAATTCTCTTTATATACAGAAGATCAGTTTAGTATATATTAAGTAAAGATTTCAACAGTTTGCACCCACATAGAAACACAAAATATAAAATACTGTTTGAGTACTAGTTATAGCATCACTTCACATTGGACAACACATTAAGGACAGATCCCACATGAGATGTAAGTACACAGTGACTCCTGTTGTTGACTTAACAAATTGACACTCTTGTTTATGGCATCAGTAATCACCCTAGGCTCTTGTCATGAGTTGCCAAGGCTATGGAAGCCTTTAGAGTTCACCGACTCTGATCATATTTAGACAAGGTCATAGTCAAAGTGGAAGTTCTCTCCTCCCTTCAGAGAAAGGTCCCTCCTTCTTTGATGACCTGTTCTTTCCACTGGGATCTCACTCACAGAGATCTTTCATTTAGGTCTTTTTTTTGCCAGAGTGTCTTGGATTTCCATGCCTGAAATACTCTCATGGGCTTTTCAGCCAGATCCGAATGCCTTAAGGGCTGATTCTGAGGCCAGAGTGCTGTTTAGGACATCCGCCATTCTGTGAGTCTGCTGTGTATCCTGCTTTCCATGTTGGATCGTTCTCTCCCTTTTTCATTCTATATGCTATGTGCCCTTAGTTCTCTCAATTTCCCTTCATATACATTACATAGGATGCATACCTTTTCACAACAGATATATATTCCATTAGTGACAAAAAGAGCATTTGATGATCATTTCTGCCCTACATTCTAGTCAACTCTGAAGAGATATCAGAATGAACTCCTGCAAAGTGATCTTTAGAGAAATTTCAGAGCAAAATATTGCTTTCTGTTGATTATAACATCACTGGAACATGACAAACTATATAGGTAGAAAATTAAACATGGGGGGGAGGTATTTAGCTTAGCAATTAATATGCACAGGCTCAGAGAGCTTGAATTTTATTGACAGCTTTGTCTCTTGACTTCAGCTTCCCATTAATGCAGACTTGCAGACTATGGAAAGCAGCACTGGTAGTTCAAGTAGTCAGGCCCCTGCCTACCATGTTGAAAATGTGGTCTGAGTTTCTGACTCTGAGTTTGGCCTGGCCCAAACCCAGCTGTTGTGGGCATTTGGAAAATCAACAACAAAAGAGGAGTATCTCCTCTCCTCCTAATAAATTGTTTAAAAAATAAAATTGTACATTCTGATAAATCTTGACATTGCTATATGAATGCTTTCAATTATTTAAAAATTCTTGTCAGACATTTAAATTGATTTTTACTAGAAATTCAATATAGTAAATCAAATACTTGAATATTTACTATTTTTTCCAAAGTGCCACTAGAGGGATTATATTTTTGTGGTTGATGTGATGTCTCACGTTTATTTTTTTCAACTATTATTTAATAAATATAAATTTCAAAAGTACAACTTTTGGATTATAGCGCCTTTTCCCCCCATAACCTCCCTCCCACCCACAACCATCCCATCTCCCACTCCCTCTTCCATCCCATTCTTCAAGTTTCATTTTCAATTATCTTTATATACAGAAGATCAATTTAGTATATACTAAGTAAAGATTTCACAGTTTGCAACCACACAGACACACAAAGTATAGAGTACTGTTTGTGTAGTAGTTTTACCATTAATTCTCATAGTACAACACATTAAGGACAGAGATCCTACATGGGGAGTAGGTGCACAGTGACTCCTGTTGTTGATTTAACAATTGACACTCTTATTTATGCCATCAGTAATCACCCAAGGTTCTTGTCATGAGCTGCCAAGGCTATGGAAGCCTTTTGAGTTTGCCAACTCCGATCTAATTTAGACAAGGCATTAGTCAATGTGGAAATTCTCCCCTCCCTTCAGAGAAAGGTACTTCCTTCTTTGATGGCCCGTTCTTTCCACTAGGATCTCACTCACAGAGGTCTTTGATTTATGGTAGGAAAGAATTTACAATATTTTCCATATCCAAAATGTCCATGGAGATCTTTAAGGCTCCACACTCCTCTGCTATCCCATCCCCTCTAGTGATGTCTTGACAACAAGCCAGTTGGGATGCTCCCAACCTACAGATGTAAATGTAAATAAATCAGATGGATGCTGCCCTCACTTCCCACCAGCATTGATTCCTGAGGGCCCAACACTGTAGGCTCTTACAAGATAACTGCTTAATGTTTTAAAACATAAATTGTAGTGTGGGGAACAGATCTAGAATCAATCCCTCCCAATGACACAATCCTCACTTCAGACATCTTGGCTTCTGGTACTCACTGACTCATCCCCAAGGTCTCTCCAGTGGGAGTGGCAGCTTCCTGTGGGCTGCATGCCTTCATGGTCAGCACAGAGATCAGTGTGTAGCAGAAGCAGAATAACTGGCTCCCTAAGTGTGTCTTAGGACAGGGCAAGTACCCCCACCAACTAAGAGGATAATATATCAGGCACAAAGGGGAATGTGGAAGGCAGGGGTAAAGATTAGGGAAATCAAGCTATGAGGAGGAGCCCATAGCAAGAAAGTAGAGGAGACTTCTGCAACTCTGTCAGAAAAGGAACCATTTCCTCTTGAAATCTATTTCAGAAAAAGGTGAAGTAACTTGTTTAGTGGATTGATTCCAAAAGTAAGAGTAGAGGACAGGGAAGACTTGTGAAAGAAAGACTGCCTTTTATGAATGCAGAAGTACTGATGCTCCTGATCTCATGGCAGCGTTGGGGAGATGCTAGAGGATAAACTGGCCTGTGGACAGGGCAGAGTCAGGAAGAGCTCCAAAAGGGACAAGCCTTGAACCACAGGGCTCTCTGAGCAGCAGAAAGATGATGGAGCAAGTACAGGCTCTTGAAACTAAAGGCCCAATTTGTTTCATAAGTGTTAGTGGGGTTAAAGGCAGGATGAAACATCCCCCCAAATTTTGACATTTAAAGCCCAACTCTTTACAGTGAAGTAAATGAGTATGTTACCTACTGCTGTACAATAGAAACCTCAAAATTTAGTTGCTTACAAACATGTATCAGTAACTCACAGGTTCCTTGAGTTGGGAATCCAGGCACAACACATCTGCTTCTCTGCTTCAGGGTCTATCCCAAGGTTATACTCAGGGTGTCAGCTGGAGGCAGGTTTTCATCTGAAGGCTCGGCTGTGAAAGGGTACAGGTTCAGGCTCACTTACAGAGCTGTGGGCAGGATTCTGAGCCCGATGCTTGCTGGGCTGAGGGCTTCAGCTTCCTGATGACCACTGGCTCCTTTGGTTCCTCGAAATGCATCCCCTCTAATGTGGCTGCTTATTTCATCAAAGCAAGGAAAGGAAAGTCTACTAGAAGCACAGAAGTTTGATCATTTGCAATCTAAAAATAGAAGTGATATCCCATCATGTATCTACTATTCTCTGGGTTAGAAGGAACTCACTGACTTCTGCAACACTCAAGCTTTAGGGATAATTATACAGGACTGTAAACACAAGAAGGCAGAGTCAGTGGAGTTAAGAAGTCTAACAAAAGAGACTCTTCTTGGAAACCCCACTCAATTCACTGAAGACAGATTCAACAGGGTGACAAATATATCCTTCTCATCTGTATCAATTTAATCAAAGTAATATCTGTTTAATTGTTGAGAGAAAAGTGGCTAGATAGAAAAAAACAGATAAATCAAATTTGTTTCAGCATTGAAAGAAGGAGTAGGTGAGGAAGTAGAGAGGTGTGGGCCCATCCTAAATGATAGAGAGAAAGTAGCTCCTTGAAC
The DNA here is from genome assembly GCA_036325905.1 of Lepus oiostolus. NCBI lineage: Eukaryota > Metazoa > Chordata > Mammalia > Lagomorpha > Leporidae > Lepus > Lepus oiostolus. The sequence continues at coordinate 130,373,287 of CM070808.1, forward strand.
TCTCTGGAATGCCACTGTCAGTCTTCAGACTTAGAGGTACAGAGAAATTATTTACAGAATGGCTCATCCTGGCTCCATAGTATCTGTACTCTGCCCTAGCTCCCAGAACACAGACCTGAAGAAGTAATTTTCAGCTACCATGGATATAGGGTGTTTTATGGAGAAGATCATCTTGCAGTGTACATGGTTTAATATATACATGTTTATATGTATATTTAAATGTAATCCAGTACACTTATCACTTGAACTTTGATTCTCACAGACTAATAGAAAAAAAGTCTACCAATTTTTAAAAAGTCAATAAAAAAATCTCAGAGTTCATAACCCCCTTTCTGAGCTCCTTCTCATGTACCCAAAGCCTAAGGAATTCATGACAAGGGATATCTGATGGTACAAAGTGATGACATAAAGTGATGAAGTGACTGACCAAAAGTAACATAACCAGTCATACCTGATGTGCACATGCTTAAAGTTATAGAAGCAATGGGTCAGGGAGTCAGAGAGAATTTACATTCACAGAGCCCCTATGAAATGATCTATTCACAATGAGGTGCAGTAAGAGTGACACTACAGTGGAGCATTGCTGAAATCACATCATCATCAAGTAGTGTCACAAATCTCCAAAGATGTGAGAACTGTATGTGAATATGGGTCCCTAGAGTGGCTGTGTCCAGAGTCAAAGTACTCTACAAGTCGTCAGGATTCCCTAAAGGGATGCAATGATGTTTTCTGAGATAACTGATCTTTAATCACAGAGCTCCATCAAAGCACTTCTTTGTCCAACCTTGGCATCTATGTTTCACAGCGAGTAATGCTTATTATGCAGAATCCATGCATAAGGACTATTTTTGCTATCTTTCTATCTTTTGACATGGGGGAGTTGTTAAAATCAATTTAACTTAGGATATTGAATTACATTTTACATTTAATTCCTGTTGCCTTTACATGTTGTGGAACAAATTTGTGATTTTATCTTTATTATCTTTTTTTGTCTTTATAATGCATTCAACTTCTTTATCTACTTACACAGAAGGGCAACATGAGGGACAGGAAAAATTCTATGTATCTGGTGGGGTAACATTGAGAAGAAGCTAGAAATGGAGAAGCATTTTAATTTTGGAGGAATGACTTGGATGTAATGAAATATAATGTAACTGAGTTAAGCAGAAGGAATAGAAGTACCTCAGTTTCTAAAGATGTCTCAGGATAAGGTTAACTAAAAACCTTCAGGCAACAGAGTCTCTATATTCTGGCTTAGATTTATTGCAAGTCTTTGTGTCTTGAAAGTTTGAAATTGCCTCCTCCACCCCTTAAGTGCAGTTAAAAATATATTTTCTCTCCAACTACTTCCATAAAAGTTCCCACTGATATTTGTCATGTCTAACTGAGTCAAGTGTCTATTCTTTACCAATTACTGTAGTGCAAAACATAGGATGATCTTTGCTGTCAAGTCTCAGTTATATCCCTTACTTTAAAAGGGACTTTTAGTGAAAGACAACTCAACTTGCACCTGAATGGAAACTGAAAATAGAGTGAGTTATCCAGTGGACAAGAGACACAATCCAAAAAGTGAGTTAAAATTTTAAAGGAAATTAAACAGCTGTCTACTACAATTTCTCTCTCTCTCTCCACTGTCCCAATTCTGCCTTCATTTTCACACTGGTGCCATTGATTGAAGTTTACACTGGGAAAATGCTTATTCTGTACAGAACCAGGGAGGGGAGAGAGGTATTATGGGACCTGGGGTAGAGTGTGAAGTAGGATGAGTAGTTTTAATCCCAAATCCAGGAGTGTAGAGCTTCCAATAACCTGGCTTCTTTGACTGGCTTTGTGTTGCTGAGGGTTAAGCTGCCACCCACAATGCCAGCATCTTATATCAGAGCCCCACTTTGAGCCCTAGCTGCTCAGCTCCTAATATGTCTCCTTGCTAGTGTGCCTGGAAAAGCATCAAATGATGGCCCAAGTACTCAAGCCCCTGCCACTGATGTGGGAAACTCAGACTTCCTGACTCCTGGCTTCAGCCTGGCTCAGTTCCAACCATCTCAAGGTTAAGGGAGTAAACCAAAAAATGGTAAATCTCTTTCTCTCTCTGTCACTCTGCTTTCAAATAAATAATTAAAAAAAATATTTGCTTCTCATTGTTGATCCCTTCTCACCTTAGAGTCCATTAGCTCCATTCTGAGTCATTGTCACACCTTAGAATTTATCATAAGGAACACCTCTGCCTTCTAAACAAATGTAGTCTGACATTCCAGTTTTAATCCTCCTATGTCCTCAGTATCACAATGATATGAACTATTCAAGAAACTGAAAACAGTAATCTGTGGCTTAACATGAAGTACCACCACACTAGCACTATAATCTTCTGTCTTAATATCTTCACTCTCCAAGGAAAATTTTATGTTCCACGTCTAACTGTAAATGTGTATAGTTCCTCTCTATACAGTCTACCCCAAACTCCTTTTAACCTTCCTGCTCCCCAAGAAATACAACTCTGTACCTTTTCTAGACTTGCTTTATAAAAATGGACTAATTTAGTCCAGCATTGTGCTACTGTAGGTTAAGCTACCACTTGAGATGTGGACATTCCATATTGGATTGCTGTTTTGAGTCCCAGCTGCTCTGTTCTCATCCAGCTTCCGGCTAACATACTTGGGAGAGCAGCGGACAATGGCTTAAGTACTTGGGTCCCTGGTTGGAGACACAGATTGTGTTCTTGGCTCCTGATGTTAGCCTGGCCCAGCCCTGGCTGTTGTGGTCATTTAGGGAGCAAACCAGCAGATGTAAGATCTCTCTCTCTCTCTTCCTCTCTCTCTCCTCTCTCCCCTTCCCTGTAGAATACATAAAAATTTTTTTTTAAATGGACTAATTCCCTTTGGAAAAAAAATCACACAATTAAGTACACATTTAAGTACAACATTAACTAAGCATCTACACATAATTGTCAGTTCTTAAACTGCTGGAAAACAGTTCATTCATTCCTCCAGTGATTATTTTGTATTAGGGAGTCTTTCAGGTAGTAGGGATGCACAAGGGAGGAAACAAACAAACTCCCAGTCTCAGTGGACTTCATAAGACTATCTACTTAATTCCATTTCCTGTCTACTTATTATGTGTTGAGTAGGGCATGGCTTCCCAAAACTCATGAAGATGTTTATACTCTGAAGTCTACCTTAAGGGTTGTTGGATTAAGGGTGGATACTTGGGTCTGGCACTGTGGCGCAGCAGATTAACACCCTGGCCTGAAGCGCTGGCATCCCACATGGGCGCTGGTTTGAGGCCTGGCTGCTCCACTTCCAACCCAGCTCTCTGCTATGGCCTGGGAAAGCAGTAGAAGATGGCCCAAGTGCTTGGGCCCCTGCACCCACGTGGGAGACCTGGAAGAAGTTCCTGGCTCCTGGCTTCGGATTGCCACAGTTCTGGTGGTTGCAGCCTACTAGGGAGTGAACCATTGGATGGAAGACCTCTCTCTCTCTCTCTCCGCCTCTCCTCTCTCTGCATAAATCTGAGTTTCAAATAAATAAATAAATATTTAAAAAAGAAAGGGTGGTTACTTGGTATAATTATGGAGTCTGATGGATGAGTCTTGTATAGGCCTTTAGGTCACTGGGGGTGTGCCCTTAGACAGTGGTTCTAGTTGATCTTTCTGCTTCCTGGCTCACCATATGATCATTCTTCCACACCTGCCATTACCAGCCTCCACAGGACACTGGACTATGGGGCAGCCCAATCCTGAACTGTCATCTCCAAACTGTAATTAGAAACAATGTTTTTTCTTTCCAAGAAGCTCCTGTCTGGCATTTTAGTTAAAGTAATGAAAAGAACACTATTAAACTACTCCTTCCTAAATTCATCCATCCTCCTCACACTTTGAGCCTATGTGCTGGGCCATCACAGAGTAAGTATCCTACAGATGAAAACTTTGTCTCACATCTCATAAAAAGCCAAAAATTCCCTCAGGAGCCCTGAGCTCCTAACACCCTTTTGCTCTTTCTTCTTCTTATACTGGTACTGGTTTCCCTGAATACCTAGTCCATGATTCAGTTGTCAATTTCATTTATTTCTTTTTTTAATTAAACTTTTATTTAATGAATATAAATTTCCAAAGTACAGCTTATGGGTTACAATGGCTTCCCCCTCCCAAAATTTCCCTCCCACCCACAACCCTCCCCTTTCCCGCTCCCTCTCCCCTTCCAATCACATCATGATTCATTTTCAGTTCTCTTTATATACAGAAGATCAGTTTAGTATATATTAGGTAAAGATTTCAACAGTTTACCCCCATATAGTAACACAAAGTGAAAAGAAATACTGTTGGAGTACTAGTTATAGCATTAAATAAGAGTGTACAGTACATTAAAGACAGAGATCTTACATAATATATTTTTTTTAAAAATTAATTACTTTTCTATGCCATTTCCAATTTAACACCAGGTTGTTTTTTTCATTTCCAATTATCTTTATATACAGAAGATCGATTCAGTATATAATTAGTAAAGATCTCATCAGTTTGTACCCACGCAGAAACACAAAGTGTAAAAATATTGTTTCAGTACTAGTTATAGCATCACTGCACATTAGACAACACATTAGGGACAGATCCCACATGGAATGTAAGTACACAGTGACTCCTGTTGCTGACTTAACAATTTGACACTCCTGTTCATGGCGTCAGTAATCTCCCTAGGCTCTAGTCATGAGTTGCCAGGGCTATGGAAGCCTTTAGAGTTCGCTGACTTTGATCTTATTCCGATAGGGTCATAGTCAAAGTGGAAGTTCTCTCCTCCCTTCAGAGAAAGGTACCGCCTTATTTGATTGCCCTGTTCTTTCCACTGGGATCTCACTCACAGAGATCTTTCATTTAGGTCTTCTTTTTTTCTTTTCCATGGTTTCTTGGCTTTCCATGCCTACAATACTCTCATGGGCTCTTCAGCCAGATCCAAATGCCTTAAGGGCTGATTCTGAGGCCAGAGTGTTGTTTAGGACGTCTGCCATTCTATGAGTCTGCTGTGTATCCCACTTCCCATGTTGGATCTTTCTCTCCCTTTTTTATTCTATCAGTTAGTATTAGCAGACACTTGTCTTGTTTGTGTGATCCCTTTGTTTCTTAGACCTATCCAGGCCATCGAATGTGAACTGAAATTGATCACTTGGACTAGTGAGATGGCATTGGTACATGCCACCTTATGGGATTGTATTGGAATCCCCTGGCACATTTCTAACTCCACCATTTGCGGCAAGTCTGATTGTGCATGTCCCAAATTGTACATCTCCTCCCTCTCTTTTTCCACTCTGAAATTTAACAGGGATCACTTTTCAGTTAAAATTTAAATACCTAAGAGTAATTGTGTGTTAATTACAGAGTTCAACCACTAGTACTAGAACAACAACAACAACAACAAATACTAAAAAGGATAAAGTATTACATCTAGAGTCAGAACAAGAGCTGATCAGGTCATTGTTTCTTATAGTGTCAGTTTCACTTAACAGATTTCCCCTTTGGTGCTCAGTTGTCGCGGATCAGGGAAAACAAATGATATTTGTCTCTTTGGGACTGGCTTAATTCACTCAGCATGATGTTTTCCAGATTCCTCCATCTTGTTGCAAATGACCGAGTTTCATTGTTTCTTACTGCTGTATAGTATTCTATGGAGTACATGTCCCATAATTTCTTTATCCAGTCTACTGTTGATGGGCATTTGGGTTGGTTCCAGGTCTTAGCTATTGTGAATTGAGCTGCAATAAACATTAATGTGCAGATGGCTTTTTTATTAGCCAAATTAATTTCCTTTGGGTAAATTCCAAGGAGTGGGATGGCTGGGTTGTATGGTAGGGTTATGTTCAGGTTTCTGAGGAATCTCCAGACTGACTTCCATAGTGGCTTAACCAGTTTGCATTCCCACCAACAGTGGGTTAGTGTCCCTTTTTCTCCACATCCTCTCCAGTATCTGTTGTTGGTAGATTTCTGAATGTGAGCCATTCTCACAGGGGTGAGGTGAAACCTCATTGTGGTTTTGATTTGCATTTCTCTGATTGCTAGTGATCTTGAACATTTTTTCATGTGTCTGTTGGCCATTTGGATTTCTTCTTTCGAAAAATGTCTATTGAGGTCCTTGGCCCATCTCTTCAGTGGGTTGTTTGTTCTGTTGTTGTGGATTTTCTTGATTTCTTTGTAGATTCTGGTTATCAACCCTTTATCTGTAGTATAGTTTGCAAATATTTTTTCCCATCCTGTCGGTTGCCTCTTCACTTTCCAGACTGTTTCTTTTGCAGTACAGAAACTTCTCAATTTGATGGAATCCCAAATGTTAATTTTGTTTTTGACTGCCTGTGCTCCTGGGGTCTTTTCCAAGAATTCTTTGCCTGTGCCTATATCTTGCAGGGTTTCTCCAATGCTCTCTAGTAATTTGATGGTTTCAGGTCGTAGATTTAAGTCTTTAATCCATGTTGAGTGAATTTTTGTGTAAGGTGATAGGTATGGGTCTTGTTTTAGCTTCTGCACGTGGAAATCCAATTTTCCCAGCACCATTTATTGAATAGACTGTCCTTATTCCAGGGATTGGATTTGGATCTTTGGTCAAATATAAGTTGGCTGTAGATGTTTGGATTGATTTCTGGTGTTTCTATTCTGTTCCATTGGTCTATCCATCTGTTTCATGGTACCAGTACCATGCTGTTTTGATAACAACTGCCCTGTAGTATGTCCTGAAATCTGGTATTGTGATGCCACCGGCTTTGTTTTTGTTGTACAAGATTGCTTTGGCTATTCGAGGTCTTCTGTGTCTCCATATGAATTTCAGCATCATTTTTTCCAGATCTGAGAAGAATGTCTTTGGTATCTTGATTGGTATTGCATTGAATGTATAAATTGCTTTTGGGAGAATAAACACTTTGATGATATTGATTCTTCCAATCCATGAGCATGGAAGATTTCTCCATTTTTTGGTATCCTCTTCTATTTCTTTCTGTAAGGTTTTGTAGTTTTCGTCGTAGAGATCTTTAACGTCTTTGGTTAAGTTTATTCCAAGGTATTGGATTCTTTTTGTAGCTATTGTGAATGGGATTGATCTTAGAAGTTCTTCCTCAGCTGTGGCATTGCCTGTGTATACAAAGGCTGTTGATTTTTGTGCACTGATTTTATATCCTGCTACTTTGCCAAACTCTTCGATGAGTTCCAGCAGTTTCTTAGTAGAGTTCTTTGGGTCCCCTAAGTAAAGAAACATATCATCTGCAAAGAGGGATAGTTTGAGTTCTTCCTTCCCAATTTGTATCCCTTTAATTTCTTTTTCTTGCCTAATAGCTCTGGCCAAAATTTCCAGAACAATATTGAATAGCAGTGGTGAGAGTGGGCATCCCTGTCTGCTACCAGATCTCAGCGGAAATACTTCCAACTTTTCCCCATTCAATAGGATGTTGGTTGTGGGCTTTTCATATATTGCTTTGATTGTATTGAGGAATGTTCCTTCCATACCCAGTTTGCTTAGAGTTTTCATCATGAAAGGGTGTTGTATTTTATCAAATGCTTTCTCTGCGTCTATTGAGAGAATCATATGGTTTTTCTCCTGCAGCCTGTTAATGTAGTGTATTACGTTGATTGTTTTGCGGACGTTGAACCATCCTTGCATACCAGGGATAAATCCCACTTGGTCTGGGTGGATGATCTTTCTGATGTGTTGTTGCATTCTATTGGCCAGAAGTTTATTGAGTATTTTTGCATCTATGTTCATCAGGGATATTGGTCTGTAATTCTCTTTCAATGCTGCATCTTTTTCCGGCTTAGGAATTAAGGTGATGCTGGCTTCATAGAAAGAATTTGGGAGGATTCCCTCTTTTTCGATTGTTCTGAATAGTTTGAGAAGAATTGGAGTTAGTTCTTCTCTAAATGTCTGGTAGAACTCAGCAGTGAATCCATCTGGCCCTGGGCTTTTCTTTGTTGGGAGGGCCTTTATTACTGTTTCAATTTCTGTGTCAGTTATGGGTCTGTTTAGGTTTTCTATGTCTTCCTGGCTCAGTTTAGGTAGGTTGTATGTGTCCAAGAATCTGTCCATTTCTGAAAGATTTCCCTGTTTGCTGGCATACAAGTCCTTGTAGTAATTTCTGATGATTCTTTTTATTTCTGTGGCGTCTGTTGTTACGTTTCCCTTTTCATCTCTGATCCTATTGATTTGGGTCTTTTCTCTTCTTTTTTTAGTTAGTTGGGCCAATGGGGTGTCAATTTTGTTTATTTTTTCAAAAAACCAGCTCCTTGTTTGGCTGATTTTTTGTAATTTTTTTTTATTCAATCCTGTTGATATCTTCTTTGATTTTAATTATTTCCCTTCTTCTACTGGGTTTGGGTTTGGTTTGCTGCAGATTTTCTAGATCCTTGAGATGACTTGAAAGCTCATCTATTTGGTGCCTCTCCAATTTCTTGATGTAGGCACCTATTGATATAAACTTTCCTCTTAACACTGCTTTTGTTGTATCCCAGAGGTTTTGGTATGTTGTGCTTTTATCCTCATTTACTTCCAGAAAATTTTTGATTTCTCTTTTAATTTCTTCTATGACCCATTGTTCATTCAGGAGCATGTTGTTCAATCTCCACATGTTTGCACGTGCTCTAGGGATTCCCGAGTTGCTAATTTCCAATTTCATTCCTTTGTGGTCTGAGAAGCTGCACGGTATGATTCTAATTCTTTTGAATTTGCTGAGACTTGCTTTATGGCCTAGTATGTGGTCAATCCTAGAGAAGGTTCCATGTACTGCTGAGAAGAATGTAAAGTCCTTAGATGTAGGATGAAATGTTCTGTAGATATGTTAGATCCATTTGGGCTATAGTGTCATTTAAATCTACTGTCTCCTTGTTGATCTTCTGTCCTGTTGATCTGTCTATCTCTGAGAGTGGAGTATTGAAGTCCCCCAGTACTATTGTATTGGGGTCTAAGTCTCCCTTTAAGTCCCTTAACAAGTCTTTTAAATAAGCTGGTGCCCTGTGATTAGGTGCATATACATTGATAATTGTTATATCGTCCTGTTGAATGGATCCCTTAATCATTAAATAGTGCCCCTCTTTGTCTCTCCTGACAGTTTTTGTGGTAAAGTTTATGTTGTCCGATATTAAGATGGCTACGCCCACTCTTTTTTCATTTCTGTTGGCATGGTATATCTTTTTCCAGCCTTTCACTTTCAGTCTGTATGCATCATTGTTGGAAAGATGAATTTCTTGTAAGCAGCAAAAAGATGGGTTTTGTTCCTTAACCCAATCAGCCAATTTGTGTCTTTTAACTGGACAGTTCAAGCCATTAACTTTCAATGTGACTATTGTGAAGGAGTAACTTTGCCCTGCCATTTGCCAAAGATATTTTCTAATATCTGGTTTGAGATTCCTGTGATCTTTTGCTGTGAGGTTTCCTTCCTTTACCTTCTTTCATATTGGTGACCGTGTTTCTGTGTTTCTGTATGTAAGACATCTTTAAGCATCTTTTGCAGGGCTGGACGAGTGGCGACAAATTCTTTCAATTTCTGTTTGCTGTGAAAGATCTTTATTTCACCTTCATTCATAAATGAGAGCTTTGCAGGATATAATATTCTGGGCTGTCAGTTTTTCTCTCTTAGTACCTGGGCTATGTCTTGCCATTCTCTCCTAGCTTGTAGGGTTTCTGAAGAGAAGTCAGCTGTGAGTCTAATTGGAGATCCTCTGAGAGTAATCTGGCGTTTCTCTCTTGCACATTTTAGGATCTTTTCTTTATGTTTCACTGTGGTGAGTTTGATTACGACGTGTCGTGGTGAGGATCTCTTTTGATCATGTTTATTAGGGGTTCTATGTGCTTTCTGTACTAGGATGTCTCTGTCCTTCTCCAAACCTGGGAAATTTTCTGCTAGTATCTCACTAAAAAGGCCTTCTAATCCTTTCTCCCTCTCCATGCCTTCAGGAACTCCTAGCACCCGAATGTTGGGTTTTTTAATAGTATCCTGTAGATTCCTGACAGTATTTTTTAGATTTCTGATTTCTTCTTCTTTTCTTTGATTTGATTGTTTCCTTTCCTGTTCTCTGTCTTCTAATTCCAATATTCTCTCTTCTGCTTCGCCCATTCTGTTTTTAAGGCTCTCTAATGTGTTTGTCATTTGATCTATTGAGTTCTTCATTTCATTATGGTTTCTTGTCACTATCACAGTTTCATGTTCTACTAGTTGTTTCATTTCATTTTGATTCCTCCTTAATATTTCATTTTCATGTGAGAGATTTTCTATCTTGTCCATTAAGGATTTCTGTAGTTCAAGAATTTGTTTTTGAGAACTTCTTAATGTTCTTATCATTTTTTTGAGATCCGCTTCTTGCATTTCCTCTATCTCTTCATCTTCATAATCTTGGATTGGAGTGTCTTGTTCATTTGGGGGCATCATAGTGTCTTCCTTGCTCTTGTTACCTCGGCTTCTACGTTTGTTGTTTGGCATGTTGGAGATAATTTATGTTTTTTGTTTTTGTTTTTGTTTTTGTTTTTGCTGTGGTGATTTTTTCTCGTTATACTATGCCTCTAAGTGGGCTGTCTGCTTTGATGGATCCTTAGAGGCTGTGATGGGTGTGGCCAGAGAGCTCTGCTTGATTCTTCAGGTTTTAGGCTGTGCAAAAATTGACTCACCTTGCTCCTTGCTGGATATCTCTCTCTCTCTCTCTCTCTCTCTCTCTCTCTCTCTCTCTCTCTCTCTCTTTTGACTCAGTTGGGAAGTAATTCCGAATGGCTGAGTGGAATTGAGGGTAGTTGAAATCTGGCCTCTGTGAGTATTCGTTTGAACTACCCCTGGGACCACACACAGAGTTTATGCAGCCCTCAATGTGTTCTCAAGTTTCACCTTAGACCCAAAGTTACTGTGTTTGTGTACTCATTGCCGCTTTACATATGTAAAATGGTGCCTGCTCTTTGCTTTGCTCAAGTGAAGGGAGGGGCCTCTGCCTTTCCCCACTAATGTCTCGCGTTTCGGAGGCTTTTGTCTTACCTCCCGTTCGTTCCCGCGCTGGGAAGATTCTGCGGCTTGGGTCCCGCGGTTGGATTTCCACGCGGTGGGCTCCTTGTAGGTCCTCTCTGTCACATCCACTAGATCCGGAAGTGTTTCCTCTGCAGTTTTTTTCTTGAATCTTTTCCTGAGGCTGCAGTAATTCCACTTTTATGAAACTTTATTTTCCAGACTATCGCGCACGTCCTCACTATCCGCCATCTTGGCTCCGCCCCCAATTTCATTTATTTCTTCTCTGGTTTTTATTGTTTCCTTTTTTCTTACTTTGTTTCCACTTTTAATTGCATAAAACAGACTCCAAGGTCATCTGATTTAACACCTTTCTGAAATAGGCATATGGCCCTAGAAATTGATCTCTAAATGCTGCTTTTATTGCACCTAACAAAATTCACCATTGTCATTTGCATCCATACTGCTTTAAATAATTTCATTTTTATTTCTTTTTGAATCGTATTTAGAGATGTTTTATTTCCTTTCCAATATGTACACATTTCTCACTTTTTTGGTATTGATTTTTTAAAAAAATCTTCTTTGTGGTGGGAATAAAGGAGTCTTGAAAAAATTTAGAGAAAATGCACGTTATGAAAAATGTGCATTACAGTTCCACTTTTGAAGCAAAATAAACCTATCTTTTTATGTCATTTTCCATGAACTTTTGAAATGTCCTCATGCATACTACCTAATTGGTATACATGTATACAAGTTTTATGTGATTTTATTGTTTATAAAGTACGGTTCATGTTCTATTTTAATAAATCACCCATTCACTTGACTGTCCTGTTACTGGGTGCTTTACAGTATTAACCACATCAAATTGGTTGTTACTCTAGTGAACACTGCTGTGCTTACCAACTTTTCATCTGTTTATCAAGGGAGCGAAACTGAAACATCTGGCTGTAGTTGTGGATTTCTCTGTTCCTCCTGGCATATGTTAACATTCATGTATTTTGAAGCTTTGCAATTAGGTTCTCCAAATGCATGTCTTATTGTAATTTACTTCTTTGTCTATATGAAACTCAGTCCAGTTCTCCCACATGGTTGGCTGTCACATGCTGCCTCATGGGATGTGCATCAGAAGGAAGCTTGAATTAACAGTGCAGCAGTGACCTAAACACAGACATTCTGATATGGGATAAAGGCATCTTACTTTTCAACTCAAATACTATGCCAAACACCTGTTCATAAAACAAGCACTTCAACTTTATCTTCTATGGTACACTCACTAGCTACAGTATTTATCAAAGGTTAAAGTCTACACAGGTACAGGTTTTCACTCTCCCTACCTCATATCTTAGCTCAAGATTTTCCTTCCTTCTCATCTCTGACCTGGTTGTGGAGATGCAGGAATTTGAAGTAAGATACCTATGTGTTTTATGTTACATGAGTATAAGATCAAATAATGCTGACTTGAAGGATGCCCCCATGTCCCCAAGTTTTCGTCGTATGACAAACAGTCCCTATTGACTACTTAGATGAGACCTTTTAAGGTGTCCTTAGTCTGTGACACCTGAGCCGCACAAAGGCCACTTGATTCCCCTGTGATATACTTGCCACAGCCTGGTATGGAGTTCAAACTCCAAGGCTGTACGTAAACATGGAGGATTAATAGAAAATATGTCACTGAACTAAAAATTGGAAAATACTCTCTAAGGGTGATTTACATTGAAAGCACTATGATTCTGAAGTATTCTGAAACAATGAGTGATGATAAATTAAAGGATTTGTCAGCTAAGCACCTTAAAACAAACTTTACAAATACAGTTTTCAAGACTGCACAAATTTACTACATGTATTTAACTAACAATATGTGACTAAAAATCACTGTCTCTGTGGATTTACACTACATGTGACAGTACTGTAGTGTCGTACACTACATGGAATTCAGTAGTCCTGAGTTCCAGGGGAAGCATCTGTATCAGGAAGACAGTGACAAACTCCAGATGTGAGGAGCCCTTTACATCAGCAAGTTCCTGCAATAGCAAATTAGTCCATCAAAATAGTTACAGGATCACAGAGAAACAGCAAAAATCTGCAGTTTGTAAAAATGTGATCCTTTGAAACAATGCTAAGGATAGACGGATTTCCTTAATATCAAGAATATATTTCATTTATTCTCAACTTGTAAAGATTTACTGACGGGCCCGGGACTGTGGCACAGTGGGTAAAAAAGCTGTCGCTTGCAGTACCAGCATCCCATATGGGCGCCGGTTCGAGACCTGGCTACTGCACTTCTAATAAAGCTCTCTGCTATGGCCTGGGGAAGCAGTAGAAGACAGCCCAAGTCTTTGGGCCCCTGCACCCACATGGGAGACCTGGAAGAAGCTCCTGGCTTCTGGCTTTGGATGGGCACAGCTCCGGCCATTGCGGCCAACTGAGGAGTGTACCAGCAGATGGACACCACTCTCTCTACCTCTCCTTCTCTCTCTATAACTCTGACTTTCAAGTAAATAAATAAATCTTTTTTAAAAAAAGATTTACTGAGTACATTAATGTTGTGAATCTCCAATTTATGGGAAATATATCCACAATAATTTGTTTTAATAGACTAAACCACAGACTGATATTAAGTGAACAAAAATCTCTGAAAAATGGTATATAAAAATAATCACCAATATAACATAAGGGGAGGGTCATGGTTAAGGCATCCATCAAGAATTCCACATAATCTTGGCTTATAAAATCACTTTACACAATTTTAAAGGATTTTAGGGCATCTGAAAAACATGCAAGTACACTGAAACCAGTAAATGACAAAATCTCAGTTTGCAAGCATCCAACAGATGTTAGACAAGGAAAACAATCTCCCAGGAGATTGCACGTGGTAGGAGAAATCTTCCCAATTCTGGTTCATAGGAGGTGGAAACCCAGGGGTCTGTGCTGCAGCTATAAACAAGGGAAAGGACTAGGAATTCCCACTGTTTGGGAGCTACCTGGCTTTAGTTTACCAGGGACTCTGTGTCTGTACAGGTTACTGAACTGGCATTGCATCTGTACTTGAACAGTCTCTCCTGCATCCTATGTAAATAGACTCTTTCCAATCTTTCACTCTCTAAGTGACTGTAGACCATAAACATCTCCTTATAAAATCACCTGCAGTACTACCAGGGCTCCCACCCCGCTCCAGGACAACCCACAAGTCTGGTCCTGCCAGTCCCTAACCAGCAGCACGGGGCCCTCCTTCTTACTGCTGAAGCTCTGCTTCTTGGTGCCCTGGAAGCCAAGGGTCCGCGCCTGGCTGGACTTGACGTGGTCCTGGAATTGGTGGTGTGGTCCTCCAGCTGCTGCTCTGGCCGCCGCCACCCCTGTGAGAGGTGGGGATCACGGGGAGTACAGAGCAGGGGATCCCAGCGTTCTGGGAGAGGGCGGCGCGGGGAGGACAGCCAGGCCTCTCAGTCCACTGCGGCCACTGGTACCTGAGCAGGAAGTGAGCGCGGCTGCACAGAGCCAGGCGGCCTCTCCCCCTCGACCGCTCCTCTACCTTGGCCGCCCCTGCTTCCTCCAGCTGCCGCCAGGGGCACAGGTAGGCTGACGCAGCACTCAGAGGAAACCTTTGGCTGCGCGCCCACCGGCAGCTGTGCCCGTTGTGCGGCACCTCGCTGGGAGTCGGAGGAGAGGGCTCCGCGCGGCGCTTGATCGGTCCTGAGACCCTCCGGAGTGACAAGGACCACTGGCAAGCCCCGGGCGTCAGCCCCTCAGAAAACTCACACCGGTCAAAACGCACGAACGGCGCCAGCCTTGGGAACCAGAGGCCCACCTTGTGTCTTTGGCCTGAGAGCCCCAAGGCAGACTCTGCGCTGGGGAGTGGATGGGTGTGGGCAACACTGAGGTTCTGTCCAGAGTTTCCGTAGTTGTGTCCCTGGTTAAGCGTTTGCCTGCTGGTGTCATCTTGTGACGTGTTCTCGAGCTTTAGGTTTTGACCGTTTCTTTCTCAGAAGGACAGCTTCCCAGAATTCTCTCTTCTCCCACTTCATTCACCCCGTGCATCAGCTATCTTTCAGTTAGGACGGTTGAACTTTTATTTTCAACATTAGTTTGTTTATGTTTAAGGGGTTAAAATAAAATAAGTAAGTACATAATATAAACAGGGCAATGTAAATGACAAGATAATTTAAAGGAAACAACAGAAAAGATATTTAACACTAGACAGCAATGAAAAACTGAGAAACAAAAATTATTAGTTAAATGAGAATACTTCAAGAAGTTCTTGGAAAAAAAGTAAGTTTTTTTGGATGCCAAAACTATTAAAATCCAAGTATAGTTTTTTCATAATATTTTCCCTGAAGTTTTTGGAAGACATTTTTCATACTAAAGTAGTTAAATGGCAGAAGTCCTATCTTGTCAGTAATTTTAATAAATGCAAGTGGATTAACATACAGAAATTCATACAAAAGATTATATAGCATGATTCAAAAACATCTATAATAGACCAACTTAATAGATTTACTTTAGAATCAAAACTAAATATAGGTTGAAAGCAAAATGATGGAAAATATCCTTAGTAAAAACAAGTACCAATCGAGAACTGAAGTGACTATGCTAATATCAGAATTTATAACAGAAACTGTTACTATAGACAAAAAAGAAACTTTATAATACTAAAAAGATCAATCAATCCAGTAGATTAAAACATAAACACATGTGCACCCAACATCATAGCCCCAAAATATAAGAAACAAATGATAAATCTGAAAGGAGAAATAGAGTTATGCAATAAATGTTGTAGACATCAATAATTCCATTTCAATAAGTGATGGCCCTAGGTTGAAGATCAACACAAACATAGAAGGCCTGATCAAAACTATAAAAGAACTAGACCCAATAGACATCTTTAGAACTCCATCCAAAAATAGCAGAATATCCATAATTTTGATGTACAAATAGAACATTCCTGAGAATAGACAATATGTAAAGAAACAAAACAAATCTGGATAAATGTAAAGGGATTGAAATCTTCTAAGTATGTTCTTTTATCATGATAGAATGAAAATAGAAATAAAAATAGAAGAAACATTAGAATATTTTCAAGCACATGAAATTAAACAGTGTTCTCCTGAACATTCAATGGACAAAAAAGAAATCAAATGTGAAATCAGATAATACATTGAGAGGTGCTAAGAGAGAAAAACTGCCAGGTGAAAATTAAAACACAATATATGCTGGGATTCCAAGATAGTGGAACAGCGACAGGGTGATCCACTGTAGGCTAGGCAAAAACAGTAGGAAAAAAAGTGGAGAATGTGCATTCTCAAGGGGAAAGTTGCAGGAGAAATTGAAGTAGAGATTCTGCAGGAGGGGAGATACCATGGATCTGTGCAGAAAGTGCAGATGTGCAGCAACAAGCACAGACACAACAAACGACCCCAGCAGCCCTGAGTTGGAGAAAGCATCAGCTCTGTTGAGCAAGGTGATATCAGACTGCACAGCCTGTGCCACTGTTGTTATAACTGGACTACGGGACTACACTGTCTTTTAGTCCAACCCAAAGTCCTGAGAGGAACATGGCACCTACTCACTTAGAGGGAAAAAAAAGTGGCACATCTCTCTCTCCCTCCCCATCTCCTACCAACAGCAGTGCCTTGCAACCAGCTCTGAGAGGGTGGGCACCATTTTGGAAATAAGTAGATTATAATTGCTGCAGCTCTTGCGTTTGCACTCAGCAACTGGCAGGGACAGTCTCCATCTTGGCTATAGGGGCAACTGAAGGGGATGGTCTCCACCTTGTCAGCGGGCAGCCCCAGCAGGTGGGAAGGTGGAGCCATTCTGACAAAACTACTGCCTGTGGAGACTCTTGCACATGCCTAGCATGATTGTGAAATAAGCACAATCGAGGGCTGTGGCCAACAGGTATTGTGCATGTGTGTGATCCCGGAATTTTACAAGAGAGAAAAATCCATGTTCCACATTGCTTTGAGTCTGGCTGGGAGAATTGACAGGGGGCTGGGCACTCACATATGACCATAAGGTTCCCTCAACCTCTAAACACATCACAGGATCTGAAGCTACAGGGCTCAATCCACCTAGGTGGACCACCCACAGGCAATGGGATCTGGGAGCCCATCAGCTTCTCTTGGATATGACAGGCTAATGGGGTGGATTGGATCCTCCTACACTCATAACCAGGGATCCTTGAATGCTGAGACTGTAAAAATAATGTGACTATGTGAAAGGGCACAGGGTGTAGCTGGGTCTCTGTGAAATCACTGTGAGTGTTCCACATGCTCAGAGCTCCCTGATTGCCTGGAGTGGGTCACAGTGGGATCTGGGCTTACACTGAGAACTGTGGAGATCCTTAATGCAGTCCATGTAGAAGCAAGGATAAGTATTACACCAACTTAGGGCTAATACCAGGGCATTAATCACCTTGGAAGAGAAGGGGTGAGGGTGTGATCAAGTCAACAGAGTTGACCATACCTCCCCCCTTCCATTAGCAAGAGGAGTTCTATCATGCCCAACTAGGGTGTCACCCTTGATACCCACCACATATGGGGTGCTGACCAGAGTTCCCTGGCGATACCCAACAACACACCTGGTGATAGTCTTTGAAAGAGCAGAAATTCCACAAACCACAGAGGCATAATTCAAAGACAAAAGCCATCAGAGGAAAAAACCATCAAGCATTTCCACAAATGCCTAAAGATAAACACAGAAATTCACTAAACAAGAATAAGGAAGAGAACATGATGCCTCCAACATAACACAGCACTTCAATACTAGAATGTGAAAATGAAGAGCTTGATAAATGCCTAAAACAGAATACAATTTAAGAAGCAATCAGAAGCAAATTCATGAACTGAATCCATACATGACATGAATGAAAAATTTCCCTTAAAATTAAGATTTTTTAAAGAGAAATGAAAATATTAGAAATGAGAAACTAAATAGATGAAGTAAAAATACAGTGCAAAGCCTTAAAAATAGACTTGGTGAGGCAGCAGAAAGGATATCTGAGTTAGCAGACAAATCTTTGGAAGTTTGTTCACATCCTAAGTAATAAGTTAGTACTTACAGAATATACTGTAAATTTTAAAAGGGAGTTCACATATTGGGCCCCAACAGAATCATATTTTTTTAAATCTTTGCTGTAGGTACTCTCTTTCTTCCTCTCTCTTATCCTGATTGTGAAGTTACTTATTTTCAGTTTAATATCAGCAATTTGATTTCCCAGTTGTTTGTTACAGCACTGAGGACCTCTTCTTATTCTTTGATCATTTTATCTGAGATAACTGTAGAGTCAACCACAATCATGTGGGAGATTTCAGTGGAAAAGTGGGCATTGGCTATAAAAAAAAGACTGGAGCTCTCAAGCTTTGACTCATATCCATGGTAATACTCTGTCATTTGTGCTGCAGAGACAATTTCTAACTCAATTTTACAGAAAGATCTGTATCAAAGGAGACAAAAATGTTTAGCTATGAACAACCAAAAATAAATGAACTCAATCTGGTCTTTATGTCCCTGATTTAAACTGTCACTTTGAATAAGGATAACCTTTAAAAAAAAAACTTACCTTTTAATTCTATTTGTTACACAATCTTTTTTTTACTTGAAAGGCAGGGTAATAAAGAGAGAGAAGTATTCCATCTGTTGGTTCACTCTCTAAATGCCCTCAAAGGCCAGGCCTAGGCTAGGCCATAGTTAGAGCCTAGAACTTCATCCAGGTCTCCCACATGGGTGCCCTGGGGCCTAAGCACTTAGACCATTCTCCACCTCTTTTCCTGTCACATTAACAGGGAGCTGGATCAGAAGTAGAGCAGCCAGGACACAAACTGGTGCTCTGATATGTGAGGCTAGCATTGCAAGCAAGGGCCTAACCTTCTGCACCACAGCAACAGCCTCAAGGACAATTATTTTTATATTTTATTTATTTTTTATTAAACTTTTATTTAATGAATATAAATTTCCAAAGTACAGCTTATGGGTTACAATGGCTTCCACCTCCCACCCACAACCCTCCCCCTTCCCGCTCCCTCTCCCCTTCCAATCACATCATGATTCATTTTCAATTCTCTTTATATACAAAAGATCAGTTTAGTATATATTAGGTAACAATTTCAACAGTTTGCCCCCATATAGCAACACAAAGTGAAAAAAAAAATACTGTTGGAATACTAGTTATAGCATTAAATAAGAGTGTACAGCACATTAAAGACAGAGATCCTACATAATATTTTTTAAAAATTAATTAATTTTCTATGCCGTTTCCAATTTAACACCAGGTTTTTTTTTTCATTTCCAATTATCTTTATATACAGAAGATCAATTCAGTATATAATTAGTAAAGATCTCATCAGTTTGTACCCACGCAGAAACACAAAGTGTAAAAATACTGTTTCAGTACTAGTTATAGCATCACTGCACATTAGACAACACATTAAGGACAGATCCCACATGGGGTGTAAGTACACAGTGACTCCTGTTGCTGACTTAACAATTTGACACTCCTGTTCATGGCATCAGTAATCTCCCTAGGCTCTAGTCATGAGTTGCCAGGGCTATGGAAGCCTTTAGGGTTCGCTGACTTTGATCTTATTCCGATAGGGTCACAGTCAAAGTGGAAGTTCTCTCCTCCCTTCAGAGAAAGGTACCTCCTTCTTTGATGGCCCTGTTCTTTCCACTAGGATCTCACTAACAGAGATCTTTCATTTAGGTCTTCTTCTTCTTTTTTTCTTTTCCATGGTATCTTGGCTTTCCATGCCTACAATACTCTCATGGGCTCTTCAGCCAGATCCGAATGCCTTAAGGGCTGATTCTGAGGCCAGAGTGTTGTTTAGGACATCTGCCATTCTATGAGTCTGCTGTGTATCCCACTTCCCATGCTGGATCTTTCTCTCCCTTTTTTATTCTATCAGTTAGTATTAGCAGACACTTGTCTTGTTTGTGTGATCCCTTTGTTTCTTAGACCTATCCAGGCCATCGAATGTGAACTGAAATTGATCACTTGGACTAGTGAGATGGCATTGGTACATGCCACCTTGATGGGATTGTATTGGAATCCCCTGGCACATTTCTAACTCCATCATTTGGGGCAAGACTGATTGTGCATGTCCCAAATTGTGCATCTCCTCCCTCTCTTTTTCCACTCTGAAATTTAACAGGGATCACTTTTCAGTTAAAATTTAAACACCTAAGAATAATTGTGTGTTAATTACAGAGTTCAACCACTAGTACTAGAACAACAACAACAACAACAGCAAATACTAAAAAGGATAAAGTATTACATTGTACATCTAGAGTCAGGACAAAAGCTGATCAGGTCATTGTTTCTTATAGTGTCCATTTCACTTCAACAGGTTTCCCCTTTGGTGTTCAGTTGTCGCCGATCAGGGAAAACAAATGATATTTATCTCTTTGGGACTGGCTTAATTCACTCAGCATGATGCTTTCCAGATCCTTCCATCTTGTTGCAAATGACTGGGTTTCATTGTTCCTTACTGCTGTATAGTATTCTATGGAGTACATGTCCCATAATTTCTTTATCCAGTCTACTGTTGATGGGCATTTGGGTTGGTTCCAGGTCTTAGCTATTGTGAATTGAGCTGCAATAAACATTAATGTGCAGATGGCTTTTTTATTAGCCAAATTAATTTCCTTTGGGTAAATTCCAAGGAGTGGGATGGCTGGGTTGTATGGTAGGGTTATGTTCAGGTTTCTGAGGAATCTCCAGACTGACTTCCATAGTGGCTTAACCAGTTTGCATTCCCACCAACAGTGGGTTAGTGTCCCTTTTTCCCCACATCCTCTCCAGCATCTATTGTTGGTAGATTTCTGGATGTGAGCCATTCTCACAGGGGTGAGGTGAAACCACACTGTGGTTTTGATTTGCATTTCTCTGATTGCTAGTGATCTTGAACATTTTTTCATGTGTCTGTTGGCCATTTGGATTTCCTCTTTTGAAAAATGTCTATTGAGTTCCTTGGCCCATCTCTTAAGTGGGTTGTATGTTCTGTTGTTGTGGATTTTCTTGATTTCTTTGTAGATTCTGGTTATCAACCCTTTATCTGTAGTATAGTTTGCCAATAGTTTTTCCCATTCTGTCGGTTGCCTCTTCACTTTCCTGACTGTTTCTTTTGAAGTACAGAAACTTCTCAATTTGATGCAATTACAATGTTAATTTTGGTTTTGACTGCCTGTGCTCCTGGGGTCTTTTCCAAGAAGTCTTTGCCTGAACCTATATCTTGCAGGGTTTCTCCAATGCTCTCTAATAATTTGATGGTTTCAGGTCGTAGATTTAAGTCTTTAATCCACGTTGAATGAATTTTTGTGTAAGGTGAAAGGTATGGGTCTTGCTTCAAGCTTCTGCACATGGAAATCCAATTTTCCCAGCACCATTTATTGAATAGGCTGTCCTTATTCCAGGGATTAGTTTTGGATCTTTGATCAAATATAAGTTGGCTGTAGATGTTTGGATTGATTTCTGGTGTTTCTATTCTGTTCCATTGGTCTATCCATCTGTTTCATGGTACCAGTACCATGCTGTTTTGATAACAACTGCCCTGTAGTATGTCCTGAAATCTGGTATTGTGATGCCACCGGCTTTGTTTTTGTTGTACAAGATTGCTTTGGCTATTCGAGGTCTTCTGTGTCTCCATATGAATTTCAGCATCATTTTTTCCAGATCTGAGAAGAATGTCTTTGGTATCTTGATTGGTATTGCATTGAATGTATAAATTGCTTTTGGGAGAATAGACATTTTGATGATATTGATTCTTCCAATCCATGAGCATGGAAGATTTCTCCATTTTTTGGTATCCTCTTCTATTTCTTTCTTTAAGGTTTTGTAGTTTTCATCGTAGAGATCTTTAACGTCCTTGGTTAAGTTTATTCCAAGGTATTTGATTGTGTTTGTAGCTATTGTGAATGGGATTGATCTTAGAAGTTCTTCCTCAGCTGTGGCATTGCCTGTGTATACAAAGGCTGTTGATTTTGTGGATTGATTTTATATCCTGCTACTTTGCCAAACTCTTCGATGAGTTCCAGTAGTCTCTTAGTAGAGTTCTTTGGGTCCCCTAAGTAAAGAAACATATCATCTGCAAAGAGGGATAGTTTGAGTTCTTCCTTCCCGATTTGTATCCCTTTAATTTCTTTTTCTTGCCTAATAGCTCTGGCTAAAACTTCCAGAACTATATTGAATAGCAGTGGTGAGAGTGGGCATCCCTGTCTGCTACCAGATCTCAGCGGAAATGCTTCCAACTTTTCCCCATTCAATAGGATGTTGGCCGTGGGTTTTTCATATATTGCTTTGATTGTATTGAGGAATGTTCCTTCCATACCCAGTTTGCTTAGGGTTTTCATCATGAAAGGGTGTTGTATTTTATCAAATGCTTTCTCTGCGTC
Source organism: Lepus oiostolus (assembly GCA_036325905.1). Lineage (NCBI taxonomy): Eukaryota > Metazoa > Chordata > Mammalia > Lagomorpha > Leporidae > Lepus > Lepus oiostolus. Next base: position 130,395,613 of record CM070808.1, read on the forward strand.
TATTGAGAGAATCATATGGTTTTTCTCCTGCAGCCTGTTAATGTAGTGTATTACGTTGATTGTTTTGCGGACGTTGAACCATCCTTGCATACCAGGGATAAATCCCACTTGGTCTGGGTGGATGATCTTTCTGATGTGTTGTTGCATTCTATTGGCCAGAAGTTTATTGAGTATTTTTGCATCTATGTTCATCAGGGATATTGGTCTGTAATTCTCTTTCAATGCTGCATCTTTTTCCGGCTTAGGAATTAAGGTGATGCTGGCTTCATAGAAAGAATTTGGGAGGATTCCCTCTTTTTCGATTGTTCTGAATAGTTTGAGAAGAATTGGAGTTAGTTCTTCTCTAAATGTCTGGTAGAACTCAGCAGTGAATCCATCTGGCCCTGGGCTTTTCTTTGTTGGGAGGGCCTTTATTACTGTTTCAATTTCTGTGTCAGTTATGGGTCTGTTTAGGTTTTCTATGTCTTCCTGGCTCAGTTTAGGTAGGTTGTATGTGTCCAAGAATCTGTCCATTTCTGAAAGATTTCCCTGTTTGCTGGCATACAAGTCCTTGTAGTAATTTCTGATGATTCTTTTTATTTCTGTGGCGTCTGTTGTTACGTTTCCCTTTTCATCTCTGATCCTATTGATTTGGGTCTTTTCTCTTCTTTTTTTAGTTAGTTGGGCCAATGGGGTGTCAATTTTGTTTATTTTTTCAAAAAACCAGCTCCTTGTTTGGCTGATTTTTTGTAATTTTTTTTTATTCAATCCTGTTGATATCTTCTTTGATTTTAATTATTTCCCTTCTTCTACTGGGTTTGGGTTTGGTTTGCTGCAGATTTTCTAGATCCTTGAGATGACTTGAAAGCTCTTCTATTTGGTGCCTCTCCAATTTCTTGATGTAGGCACCTATTGATATAAATTTTCCTCTTAACACTGCTTTTGTTGTATCCCAGAGGTTTTGGTATGTTGTGCTTTTATCCTCATTTACTTCCAGAAAATTTTTGATTTCTCTTTTAATTTCTTCTATGACCCATTGTTCATTCAGGAGCATGTTGTTCAATCTCCACATGTTTGCACGTGCTCTAGGGATTCCCGAGTTGCTAATTTCCAATTTCATTCCTTTGTGGTCTGAGAAGCTGCACGGTATGATTCTAATTCTTTTGAATTTGCTGAGACTTGCTTTATGGCCTAGTATGTGGTCAATCCTAGAGAAGGTTCCATGTACTGCTGAGAAGAATGTAAAGTCCTTAGATGTAGGATGAAATGTTCTGTAAATATCTGTTAGATCCATTTGGGCTACAGTGTCATTTAAATCTGCTGTCTCCTTGTTGATCTTCTGTCCTGTTGATCTGTCTATCTCTGAGAGTGGAGTATTGAAGTCCCCCAGTACTATTGTATTGGGGTCTAAGTCTCCCTTTAAGTCCCTTAACAATTCTTTTAAATAAGCTGGTGCCCTGTAATTAGGTGCATATACATTGATAATTGTTATATCTTCCTGTTGAATGGATCCCTTAATCATTAAATAGTGCCCCTCTTTGTCTCTCCTAACAGTTTTTGTGGTAAAGTTTATGTTGTCCGATATTAAGATGGCTACGCCCGCTCTTTTTTCATTTCTGTTGGCATGGTATATCTTTTTCCAGCCTTTCACTTTCAGTCTGTATGCATCATTGTTGGAAAGATGAGTTTCTTGTAAGCAGCAAAAAGATGGGTTTTGTCCCTTAACCCAATCAGCCAATCGGTGCCTTTTAACTGGACAGTTCAAGCCATTAACATTCAATGTGACTATTGTGAAGGAGTAACTTTGCCCTGCCATTTGCCAAAGATATTTTCTAATATCTGGTTTGAGATTCTTGTGGTCTTTTGCTGTGAGGTTTCCTTCCTTTACCTTCTTTCATATTGGTTACCGTGTTTCTGTGTTTCTGTATGTAAGACATCTTTAAACATCTTTTGCAGGGCTGGACAAGTCGCGACAAATTCTTTCAATGTCTGTTTGCTGTGAAAGGTCTTTATTTCACATTCATTCACAAATGAGAGCTTTGCAGGATATAATATTCTGGGCTGGCAGTTTTTCTCTCTTAGTACCTGGGCTATGTCTTGCCATTCTCTCCTAGCTTGTAGGGTTTCTGAAGAGAAGTCAGCTGTGAGTCTAATTGGAGATCCTCTGAGAGTAATCTGGCGTTTCTCTCTTGCACATTTTAGGATCTTTTCTTTGTGTTTCACTGTGGTGAGTTTGATTACGATGTGTCGTGGTGAGGATCTCTTTTGATCATGTTTATTAGGGGTTCTCTGAGCTTCCTGTACTAGGATGTCTCTGTCCTTCTCCAAACCTGGGAAATTTTCTGCTAGTATCTCACTAAAAAGGCCTTCTAATCCTTTCTCCCTTTCCATGCCTTCAGGAACTCCTAGAACCCGAATGTTGGGTTTTTTAATAGTATCCTTTAGATTCCTGACAGTATTTTTTAGATTTCTGATTTCTTCTTCTTTTCTTTGATTTGACTGTTTCCTTTCCTGTTCTCTGTCTTCTAATTCCGATATTCTCTCTTCTGCTTCACCCATTCTGTTTTTAAGGCTCTCTAAAGTGTTTGCCATTTGATCTATTGAGTTCTTCATTTCATTGTGGTTTTTGGTCACTATCTCAGTTTCCTGTTCTACTAGTTGTTTCATTTCATTTTGATTCCTCCTTAATATTTCATTTTCACGGGAGAGATTTTCTATCTTGTCCATTAAGGATTTCTGTAGTTCAAGAATTTGTTTTTGAGAACTTCTTAATGTTCTTATCATTTTTTTGAGATCTGCTTCTTGCATTTCCTCTATCCATCTTCATAATCTTGCATTGGCGTGTCTTGTTCACTTGTGGGCGTCATAGTGCCTTCCTTTCTCTTGTTACCTCGGCTTCTATGTTTGTTGTTTGGCATGTTGGAGATAATTTATGGTGTTTTTGTTTTTGTTTTTGTTTTTGTTTTTTTGCCCTGGTGTTTTTTTTCTCGTTATACTATGCCTCTAAGTGAGCTGTCTGCTTTGTTGAATCCTTAGGGGCTGTGATGGGCGTGGCCAGAGAGCTATGCTTGATTTTTCAGGTTTAAGGCTGTGCAAAGAGTGAATCTCCCAGATTGCTCACTCACTTGCTCCTTGCTGGCTCGCTCTCTCTCTCTCTCTTTTTTTTTTTTTTTGACTCAGTTGGGAGTGGAGTTGAGGGTAGTTGAAATCTGGCCTCTGTGAGTATTTGTTTGATCTACCCCTGGGACCACACAAAGAGTTTATGCAGCCCTCAATGTGTTCTTGAGTTTCGCTAAAGTTACTGAGTTTGGCTGCGCTTTACATATGTAAAATCGCGGTGCTCTTTGTTTTGCTTGGTGAGTGAAGGGAGAGGCCTCTGTCCCCCCCCCCAATGTCTTGGGTTTCTGAGGTCTTTGTCTTACCCTCCTCGGGTTCCCGCACTGGCGAGATTCTGTGGCTCTGGCTCGTCTCCCGCCGCTCGGCTCGTCTCGGTTGGTTTTCCACGCGGTGGGCTCCCTGTAAGTCCTCTGTTTCACATCCACTAGATCCGGAAGCGTTTCCTCTGCAGTTTTTTTCTTGAGTCTTTTCCTGAGGCTACAGTAATTCCACTTCTATGAAATTTTATTTTCCCAAGCTAAGGCGCACATCCTCACTATCCGCCATCTTGGCTCCGCCCCCCTATATTTTATTTTCTTTAGCTGTTCGAAAGAGACCTCATTTTTGTTCCATTTAATTGACCATGATAAATAGCACAGGATTCATATAGTAAATAAACAAGAAAGCCTTATATTCACTGAATGGTAGAAAGTGAGTCTGTGAAAGGGATGGGGAGAAGAAGCAAGTTGAAATGAACATGAAAAGTGATCAGCAATGTGCAAACTTTAGAAGTCCTGTCTTGACTCAGTCTGAGAGGGTAGGGAGTCCTGCAGCTCTGGGGAAAGTATGTTTCAATGTGAATTTCATGCACAGTTTTTTAAAAATCTTGTAAATTTCAGCATTTTTTAAGTTTTGTTAAGTACAGCCTTACTTTAAATAATTTGTCTGTTTCCCTAAATTTAAGAAGATGAGAAGGCTTGAAAAGAAACTGTAGTCTTTTCTGGAGCATGTAGTATGTGCCTGGCACTATCTTTAACTTTTTTTCTAAGTTATTTCATGTAGCATTTATTTAGTTATAAAACTGACAAAAGTTATCAGTGTCAAAAATCCACATCTCCTCAATTCATCCCAATGTAGAATTTTTTACCTGATGCAGGCCCTGCACTACAAGCTGTGGCTTCATTGTTCCAGAGCTCTGTTGATTTCAACTTGTTCCTCCCCTGTGGCTTACACCCATTCAACTCCTACTATTCTTTTTTTTCATTTATTAAACTTTTATTTAATGAATATAAATTTCCAAAGTACAGCTTATGGGTTACAATGGCTTCCCCCCTCCCATAACTTCCCTCCCACCCACAACCCTCCCCTTTCCCACTCCCTCTCCCCTTCCAACCACATCACGATTCATTTTCAGTTCTCTTTATATACAGAAGATCAGTTTAGTATATATTAGGTAAAGATTTCAACAGTTTGCCCCTATATAGCAACACAAAGTGAAAAAACTACCGTTGGAGTACTAGTTATAGCATTAAATAAGAGTGTACAGCACATTAAAGACAGAGATCCTACATAATATTTTTTTAAAAAATTAATTAATTTTCTATGCCATTTCCAATTTAACACCAGGTTGTTTTTTTTCATTTCCAATTATCTTTATATACAGAAGATCAATTCAGTATATAATTAGTAAAGACCGCATCAGTTTGTACCCACACAGAAACACAAAGTATAAAAATACTGTTTCAGTACTAGTTATAGCATCACTTCACCATAGACAACACATTAAGGACAGATCCCACATGGGGTGTAAGTACACAGTGACTCCTGTTGCTGACTTAACAATTTGACACTCCTGTTCATGGCGTCAGTAATCTCCCTAGGCTCTATTCATGAGTTGTCAGGGCTATGGAAGCCTTTAGAGTTCGCTGACTTTGATCTTATTCCAATAAGGTCATAGTCAAAGTTTAAGTTCTCTCCTCCCTTCGGAGAAAGGTACCTCCTTCTTTGATGGCCCCGTTCTTTCCACTGGGATCTCACTCACAGAGGTCTTTCATTTAGGTCTTTTTTTTTCCATGGTATCTTGGCTTTCCATGCCTACAATACTCTCATGGGCTCTTCAGCCAGATCCGAATGCCTTAAGGGCTGATTCTGAGGCCAGAGTGTTGTTCAACTCAACTCCTACTATTCTATAACAAACATACACCTTCTTTTTCTACACCCCTGCTCAGCCCTGACTTCTCCTGGTTACCAGCCCCACTCCCTGGAAATAGTTCTACAAGGAGAGCCTCTTCAAGCACTAGGCAATCCCCTCTGATGGTCCTTCTGGAAATAGCAACCTGAAGCAGGAATCTCCGGCAGAGAGCATACAAGGTTTTTAGCAGGAAGCAGATGTATTCCTTATGTCAGAGGTCTGGAAGATTTTTACCCAGAGTCTGAGCTCCAAACAAAACAGGGAATTATCTTACATACCCTGGCACAAACAACTGTTAAGTTTCCTTTTACACATTTGGTGACACATATTTTGAGTGGATATTTTAGAGCTATAGCACTGCTACCTAATGTTACAAGGTTGCACATGTGTATACTATTTATGTTACAAGGTGGCTTTTCTTTGAAGTCTCCTTTTCCTCCTTGTTCTCAGAAAGCTCCTTCTCAAAAGTGGCTTAACTTTTCTTTTTTTTATTTTGGGAGTAGTCCCATTTAGCAACTGAGATAACATTTGCCAGTGGCTTTTGAAGCCTACAGCTACCATGTCTGAAAAAGGAAAATTGGGGGAAAAAAGTTCTCTTTTGGCTTCTCCCACTCTCTGGTTGCTTTGGATAGTATGAACATTTTATGGATATTAATTCTTGGAATCCACGAACAAAGGAAGATTTTTCCATTTTTTCTGTCTTCTTCAATTTCTTTCCTTAATGTTTTGTAATTTTCATTGTTAAGAACTTTCATATCCTTGGTAAAATTTATCCCAAGGTATTTACAATTTTTGTAGCTATTGTGAATGGGACTGATCTCCAAAATTCTTTCTCAGCCATGGCATTATTTGTGTATGCAAATATTATTGATTTTATTAAAGATTTATTTATTTGTTTGAAAGTAAGAGTTACACAGAGAGAGGAGAGGCAGAAAGAGAGAAAGGTCTTCCATCTGCTGTTTCACTCCCCAGATGGCTGTAACAGGTGGAGTTGTGCCTATCCAAAGCCAGGAGCCAAGAGCTTCTTCCAAGTCTCCCACACAGGTGCAGGGGCCCAAGGACTTGGGCCATCTTCTACTGCTTTTGCAGGCCATAGCAGAAAGTTGGATCTGAAGTGGAGCAGCCTGGATTCAAACTGGCACCCATATGGAATGCTGGCACTTGCAGGGCAGCGGCTTTACTGTCTACACCACAGCACTGGCCCCAAATGCTATGGATTTTTGTGTGCTGATTGTATATTCTTCAACTTTGCCAAACTCTTTTATGAGTTCCAAGGATCTCTTGGTGGAGTCTTGTATGTGTAGGATGAAAACATCTGAAACAGGGATAATTTGACTTCCTCCTTTCCTGTTTATGTCTTTGGATTCTTTTTCTTATCTAATGGCATTGGCTAAAGCTTCCAGAATTATACTGAATAGTGATGATGAGAGTAAGCATCCTTGTCACGTTCCAGATCGCAGTGGAAATGCTTCTCGCTTTTCTCCACTCAGTATAATGCTGGCTGTGGATATGTCAAATATTGTCTTGCTTCCAGTTTTTATCATAAAATGATATTGTATTTTATCAAATAGTCTCTCTGCATCTATTAAGATAATGATATATCTTTAATTTGTTAAAGTAATATATTTATATTTATTGATTTTTATATGTTGAAACATATAAACATATAAACATAAATAAACATATAAATAAACATAAATCCCACTTGGTATGGGTGGATTTTCTTTTGAATGTATTGTTAGTTTCAATTAGCTAGTATTTTGCTTAGAATTTTTACATCTATGTTCATCAGTGATATTGTTCTATAGTTATATTTCTTTGCTATATCTTTTTCTAGTTTGGGAATTAAGGTGATGTTGGCCTTACACAAGGAGTTTCAGTGGATTACCTCCCTTTAAATAGTTTGAGAATAATTGGAATTTGTTCTTCTTTAAAAGTTTGCTAGAAAGCCAGGCCTGGACTCTTCTTTGGTGGAAGGGTCATTATTACTGACTCAATCTTCATTTTGGTTATTGCTCTGTATAGGTTTTCTATGTCTTCATGAATCGATTTTTGTAAGTTTTATGTGTACATGAATCTATCAGTTTCTTCTAGGTTTTCCAGTTTGTTGGCAAATGGCTCTTAGTAGCAATACCTGATGATTCTTTTTATTTCTACATTGTCCATTTTAACATCTTTTTAATTTCTGATTTTATTGATTTGGATCTTCTCTTTTTCTGCTTATTTGTGCCAAAGATGTATCAACCTTGTTTATTCTTTGGTTTCAATTTTATTTGTTTCTTCTATCTTTTTATCATTTCTTTCCTCCTAATAATTTTGAATTTGGTTTGTTCTTGATTTTCTAGATGCTTGAGATGAATTAGATTGTTTATTTTATGCCTTACTAATTTCTTATTGTTGGCACCAATTGCTATAAATGTCCCTCTTAAGATAGCTTTTGCAGTATCCCACAAATTTGATATGCTGTGTAGTCATCTTCATCCATTTCTAATAATTTATTTTATTCCTCTTTTGATTTCTTCCATGAACCACTGTTCATTCAGGTATATATTGTTCAGTCCCCATGAGTTCACATATTTTCTAGAGTTACTTTAAATTGTTACATTTTTAGCTTTATTCCATAGTGATCTGAAAATACACATGGTACGATTTCAAGTTTTTGGAATTTGTTGAGATTTGTTTTATGGCGCATGGTCTATTCTAGATGAAGGCCTATGCACTGTTGAAAAGAATATGTATTCTACAGCTATGGGAGTAACTATTCTGTAGATACCAATGGGGTCCATTTTGTCAATAGTGTAGATTAGCTGTGTTGTTTATTTGATTTTTTTTTTTTGCAGAATTGATCTATCCAGTGATGCAAATGTGGTATTGAAGTCTTCCATCATCGCTGTATTGGAGATTATGTCTCTCTTTAGATGCATTGACATTTGTTAGCCAGGTGCACTAGCATTGTGTGCATATACATTTACTGTAGCCACAAGCCACATTTTCCTGTTGAATTGATCACTTAATCATTACATAATGCCTTCTGTGGCTGTTTTAACAGTTTTTCTCTTAAAATCTGTGTCATAGGCCGTCGCTGTGGCTTAACAGGCTAATCCTCCGCCTTGCGGCGCCGGCACACCGGGTTCTAGTCCCGGTTGGGGCGCTGGATTCTATCCCGGTTGCCCCTCTTCCAGGCCAGCTCTCTGCTATGGCCCGGGAAGGCAGTGGAGGATGGCCCAAGTGCTTGGGCCCTGCACCCGCATGGGAGACCAGGAGAAGCACCTGGCTCCTGGCTTCGGATCAGCGTGAAGCGCCGGCCGCAGCGGCCATTGGAGGGTGAACCAACGGCAAAAAGGAAGACCTCTCTCTCTGTCTCTCTCTCTCACTATCCACTCTGCCTGTCAAAAAAAAAAAATCTGTGTCATAGTAGCATGGCTATTCCTGTTCATTTCTGATTTCCATTAGCATGAAATATCTTTTTCCATATTTTCACTTTCAGCCTGTGTGTATCTTTTTTGGTGAATTGTGTTTCTTGTAAGCAACAAATAGATGGGTCTTGTTTTTTAATCCAGTCAGCTGATCTGAATCTTTTAATTGGAAAATTTAAGCCATTTACATTCAAGGATATTATTGGTAAGTAATAACTTGGTCCTGCCATCTTTCCATATATATTTCCATTGTTTGTTTTGGATTTCCTTTGTACTTTTACTGGGCGATTTTCCACCTTTGCATTCTTCCATGATACTGGCAATCTTTCTCTATTTTTGTGGGTAACATATCCTTCAGCTACATTTGTAGGGCTGGATGAGTCGTTAGAAATTATTTCCATTTCTGCTTGTTTTGGAAGGTCTTTATTTTACCTTTATTTATAAATGAGAGCTTTTATGGATACAGTATTCTAGGTTTACAGGTTTTTTGTTTGTTTATTTTTTGTTTTTTAAGATGTGGACCACGTCTCTCCATTCTCTCCTAGCCTGTGGTTTTCTGCTGAGAAATCAGCTGTCAAGATAACTGGAGATCCTTTGAAGGCGATCTGGCATTTCTCTTGTGCACATTTTCAGATATTTTCTTTTTGACAGTTTGCCTACAATGTGTTGTGGTGAAGATCTTTTCTGATCATGTCTATTAGGAGTTCTATGTGCTTCCTGTTCTTGGATGCTCATATATTTCTCCAAATTAGGGAAGTTTTCTACAGTTACTTTGCAAAATAGGTCTTCTATTCTGTGCTGTCTTTCCAAACTTTCAGGAAAGTATTTGGCTATCTGATAGTACCCCATAAATCTCAAACACTATTTTTATTTTTTCTAATTTTTTTTTGTTTTTTGTCTGACTATCTCCAAAGATTTATCTTCTGTCTCAGATATTCTGTCTTCTGCCTCACTCAGTCTATTGTAAAGGCCATCCTCTGTGTTGTTTTATGTTGTATATTGAATTCTTCATTTCAAATATTTGAATTTGATTTCTGTTCAGTATCTCTGTCTCCTGGCAAACTTTCTCATTCATGTCATGTATGAATTTATTTGACTATTTGCTTCTCTGTGATTTTGAGTAATCTTAAGATAATTCTTTTGAATTCCTTTTTGTGCATTTTATCAATCTCTTTGTCTTCACATTCTATTATTGAAGTGCTGTATTACTTTTGGGGAGTCATATTGCCTTCTTTATTCATGTTTCTTGTATTCCTACATTTATTTTTAGGTATCTATGGAAATGCTTATTGGCTTTCTCTTATGATCATCTTTATCTTTGAGATATGCCTCTATGGCTTAGTGTCATGTCTGTTCTTTCAATGGATATGCGTTGTGTGCTGGGTGGGGCCAGAGTGCTCCAGCCAGTGCTCCAAAGTGACTTAAGAGCCCAGAGTTCAGTATTACATAATGTATATATATCATAATTTCTTTATCCAGTCATCAGTTGATGGATATCTGGGTTAATTCTATATATTAGCTATTGTGCATTGAGCTGCAATAAAGGGTACAGATCACTCTTTTGTATGCTGATTTCATTTCATTTGGGTAAATTCCCAGGAGTGGGATGGTTGGGTCATATGGTATGTCTATAATCAGATATATGAAGTATCTCCATATGGTCTTCCATAGTGGCTGTGCCATACTACATAGCAGTAAAAAAAAAATCCTTTCATTGGCAACAAAAAGGATAAAACTGGAACCACAACACTTAGTGAAGTAAGACAATCCCCAAAAATCTAAAGACATATGCTTTCCCTGGTCTGTGGTAACTAATAGAGTATCTAAAAGGCAATCTATAGAAATGAAATTGACATTTTAGATCTGATGATTTTTAGCAACTGTTGTCTCAACTGTTGAAGAACAGTATCTTTTTCTTCATACTATGTGTTGAACTCTTTGCTTAGTATATGGTTAATCTTGCCAGTTTAAAGTTAAATGAAAATATATCTTTGTAAAAAATAACAGGACTATGAGTTGCCAGGGCTATGGAAGCCTTTAGAGTTCGCTGACTTTGGTCTTATTCCGATAGGGTCATAGTCAAAGTGGAAGTTCTCTCCTCCCTTCAGAGAAAGGTACCTCCTTCTTTGATGGCCCTGTTCTTTCTACTGGGATCTCACTCACAGAGATCTTTCATTTAGGTCTTCTTCTTCTTTTTTTCTTTTCCATGGTATCTTGGCTTTCCATGCCTACAATACTCTCATGGGCTCTTCAGCAAGATCCGAATGCCTTAAGGGCTGATTCTGAGGTCAGAGTGTTGTTTAGGACATCTGCCATTCTATGAGTCTGCTGTGTATCCCACTTCCCATGTTGGATCATTCTCTCCCTTTTTGATTCTATCAGTTAGTATTAGCAGACACTTGTCTTGTTTGTGTGATCCCTTTGACTCTTAGACCTATCAGAGCCATCAGTTGTGAACTGAAATTGATCACTTGGACTAGTGAGATGGCATTGGTACTTGCCACCTTGATGGGATTGTATTGGAATGCCCTGGCACATTTCTAACTCCACCATTTGCGGCAAGTCAGATTGAGCATGTCCCAAATTGGACATCTCCTCCCTCTCTTTTTCCACTCTTAAATTTAACAGGGATCAGTTTTCAGTTAAAATTTAAACACCTAAGAATAATTGTGCGTTAATTACAGAGTTCAACCACTAGTACTAGAACAACAACTACAACAACAACAACAAATACAAAAAGGATAAAGTATTACATTGTATATCTAGAGTCAGGACAAGAGCTGATCAGGTCATTGTTTCTTATAGTGTCCATTTCACTTAACAGGTTTCCCCTTTGGTGCTCAGTTGTCGCCGATCAGGGAAAACAAATGATATTTGTCTCTTTGGGACTGGCTTAATTCACACAGCATGATGTTTTCCAGATTCCTCCATCTTGTTGCAAATGACCGAGTTTCATTGTTTCTTACTGCTGTATAGTATTCTATGGAGTACATGTCCCATAATTCTTTATCCAGTCTACTGTTGATGGGCATTTGGGTTGGTTCCAGGTCTTAGCTATTGTGAATTGAGCTGCAATAAACATTAATGTGCAGATGGCTTTTTTATTAGCCAAATTAATTTCCTTTGGGTAAATTCCAAGGAGTGGGATGGCTGGGTTGTATGGTAGGGTTATATTCAGGTTTCTGAGGAATCTCCAGACTGACTTCCATAGTGGCTTAACCAGTTTGCATTCCCACCAACAGTGGGTTAGTGTCCCTTTCTCCCCACATCCTCTCCAGCATCTGTTGTTGGTAGATTTCTAGGGAGATTACTGACGCCATGAACAGGAGTGTCAAATTGTTAAGTCAGCAACAGGAGTCACTGTGTACTTACATTCCATGTGGGATCTGTCCTTAATGTGTTGTCTAATGTGCAGTGATGCTATAACTAGTACTGAAACAGTACTTTTACACTTTGTGTTTCTGTGTGGGTACAAACTGATGAGATCTTTACTAATTATATACTGAATCGATCTTCTGTATATATAGAGAATTGGAAATGAAAAAAAAAAAAAAACCCTGGTGTTAAATTGGAAATGGCATAGAAAATTAATTTAAAAAATATTATGTAGGATCTCTGTCTTTAATGTGCTGTACACTCTTATTTAATGCTATAACTAGTACTCCAACAGTATTGTTTTCATTTTGTGTTGCTAAATGGGGCAAACTGTTGAAATCTTTACCTAATATATACTAAACTGATCTTCTGTATATAAAGAGAATTGAAAATGAATCTTGATGTGATTGGAAGGGGAGAGGGAGCGGGAGAAGGGAGGGTTGTGGGTGGGAGGGAAGTTATGGGAGGGGGGAAGCCATTGTAATCCATAAGCTGTACATGGAAATTTGTATTCATTAAATAAAAGTTTAATAAATGAAAAAAAATAACAGGACTATGAGCGGGAAGAGGAAGAAAGGTGGGAACATGGGCAGGAGGGTGGGTAGGGTGGAAAGTATCACTATGTTCCTGAATCTGTAGATAGGAAATACATGAAATTTATATACCTTGGGCTTAACAGGCTAATCCTCCACCTTGCGGCGCCGGCACACCGGGTTCTAGTCCCGGTCGGGGCACCGATCCTGTCCCGGTTGCCCCTCTTCCAGGCCAGCTCTCTGCTGTGGCCAGGGAGTGCAGTGGAGGATGGCCCAAGTGCTTGGGCACTGCACCCCGTGGGAGACCAGGAGAAGCACCTGGCTCCTGCCATCGGATCAGCGCGGTGTGCCAGCCGCAGCGCGCCTACCGCGGCGGCCATTGGAGGGTGAACCAACAGCAAAAGGAAGACCTTTCTCTCTGTCTCCCTCTACTGTCCACTCTGCCTGTCAAAAATTTAAAAAAAAAAAAGCAAAAAAATGGCATTACATACTGGAATAGTTCTAAATTTATTCTAAAAGCATTGAACTCAACAATTTAATAGAAATATTACATAGCAATTGGAAATAAAAAGATATAATATGCAGTCTTAATTTTACTTATTCAGGGCAAATTATTTACATCATTTGCCTCCATAGGGCAAGTGTTTTTTTGTATCTGCCTCTGGAAAAAAAGTAAACTAAGATGGATTTAGACTGGAAACTCTATGTCGAATCACACTAGATAATAAAAAGAAACAAATTTTTTAACATTGAAAAAGAGAGTCCACAGTGACACTCACGTTGGTCATGGTTGATCTCTATGGCCAACAGTGGGGAGGGTATGATATTTTGGCTCACAGTCTTAGCGCTACTCTGCCAAGGTTAACCAACTTCCCAGGGTGAGCCCACAGTGCCTACACAGCCCACCTACTCAGGAGCATGAACCACACAAAGGATCTATGCGCTCCTCAGTATGCGTATAGCCCTCTGCAATGATCCACCCCAGCACTCGGTTAACTCTGAGCGTCTGAAGCCAGACTCAGTGATGGTCGAAAGATCCAGCCACACCTCATGCTGTATCTCACAGTCACAGGATTCCCATTATCACAGGCCACAGGGCTCCCACAGCCACATGGAGTAGGGAATCCACTCTCAGCCCCATGAGCCACCCTTTCTATGGAGAGAGCTGTGGCATTTTTGGGCGCAGCTGCCTGCCACATAGATCGGTTTGTTCTTCACCTTGGCAGGTTGAGTCTGAGAGCATTGTTAGAGGGGAAAGGAGCACTTCATGGACTAAGTGGGTGCCCTACCCTCTGGCAACCTACCAGGCCAGACTCAAAGTCAGTGGGGAGTGTGGATGGATACCTCCCATAAAATCCCCCAGCTGCACGGGCCACTGCAGCCTCTACTCACCTTTTTAAGATGTTTCCTCCCTTCTCACTGGGGAGAGTGGAGAGGAGCAATGTGCTCTGGGGGGAGGAAGAGGAAAGCATGTGCTCTCCCTTCACTGAGTTAGGTGGACACTGTGACCCCGCTGGTGTTTCAGGCCAGTCTCAAAGTCATTGGGGACCACAAGTTTCTCCCTCATAGCTGCCACAGGTTCATCTCACTTCAGTACAGGAGGATGGCATGCCATCCCACCACTGTTTGCAGGAGACACTGGCCAGTAGTAGCTGTGTGTTTGTACCATTCCCACTACTCCACAGTGTCTCTTCTTTCTGTAGAATTTTGACTATAAACTTCTCCCCAACTGTCACCTGGGAATCCGATTCCTCCCTTTGTCTTCTGTAATCTTCCCATTGTCAAAATCAGCATGTCTTTTTCCTACTCAGCCATCTGGGATCCCTCCAAAGAGCTGAGTTCTTTCAGGGTCCAGCATCTTCCTCCTATAGAGAGCCTGACAGGTGATCCTCCTCACTCACTGCAGATGTGCCGGTAGTGTTAGTTCTTTCTCTGTAAATCCAGAGATGGGGCAAGATGGAAACAGCATTAATGTACTGAACACCTGCTTCATGACAGGTGCTGATGAAAGCACAGGGCCTGCCAGGACAAGGATGTGGCTCATGCTCTCAAGGAGCTTACAGCCTTTGTGTATTTTACGGATCCCTGCAGGAATTTTTGAGAATAAAATTCATCCTTTAGTGTGGAATAAATGTTACTACTCTTCCCCCCTTTTTATAAACACCCTAAATCTCATTTTTTCCTGATGTGAGAAGTCTGCAAGCAGGACAAGTATGCACACAATCCTCTCATAGCTTAAACAGTTCAGTTTCTTCCTGTTTATGTGTGTCTCTGCAAAATTACAGCTGTGTCTACTCACACAGCATTTTGTGTTGGTGTTTTTTTCCCTAACAGATTTTTTTTTGATACATAAGTGACATATTATTATGTATATATTTAACGTGTATAGTTATATGGCTTTCAGTATATTCATAGCATTGTTCAACCTCACTACCATCTAATATTACAGCTCTTCTGTCATCTGAAATGAAATTCCCATACCCATTAGCACTCAAGCTTAGGCCCCCACTAATCTACTTTCTGTCTCTATAGATTTTCCTATTATGGGAATTTCACAGAAAATAAATTGTAAAATTGTGGTATTTTTAGTTTGTTTTCTTTCATTCTTCACAGCTTTTTCATAGTTCACCTGTATTGCAGTCTTTGAAAACAATAAAAAAAACTTGAAATGTACTCAATATTAACATCTGACCTCTCATTAAAATAATGGAGGCCTAAAACTTTATAACTTTATAGTGACACATCCCAAATGCTAAAAGCATAAAATACTGTCAACCAAAAATCATATATCTAACAAAACTTGCAGAAATGATGGATAAATGCAGCCTTCTCTGTTGGGCAGAAGTCTTCAATGAGACATCTAGATTTTTTCCCCATGTATTAGATATGCCCTGGCCAAGATAAGCACATTTGACTTTACTTACACAGAAAAAGCCATTTAGGTTGTGAATTCTCCTCATTTTGTATTCAGCTTTGTTTTCTCCTAAATCAGGAGTAGTTTTAAACAACACTGAAAGCCATGCTGAAAGCCCCCAGTAGACAAGGAATCCACTGCATGTGAGTATACTTAAAAGTTGATAGGACTGGGGCCCCTGCCTTCTATATTGTCCATGGGCTTCCCCTAGAACAGGAGAAAACTGCCTGCAGAACTGCCTCTTTGTTCCTGCCTTTTCAGGCATATTGGATTGTTCTTGGAGAATTCTTGAGATGAATCACAAAATACTCCTCAGGGCCTTTTGAACAGGAAGTGTACATCATCTCACAAACACATACAGAAAAACCTAGTACTATTAGTCCTGGTAATTGCCCTTTTAAACTCTTACATAAGTGAAAGAACAGAGTTTGTCTCACAGAATATAAGCATATTATAAATTCATAGTATAAGTGAGGAAGTGAAAATGTTTTCATTTAATTGAGAACTCATAGAAGTATTTTTGCAGAATTAAGTAAAACCTGGTTTCTGTTGTTCACTCTGTTTTATTCTATGTATCTGACTTCTGAATTGGAAGCAGTGGAGCAAGTCTATCAAAATCAAATCAACTGATTTTTATTTATGTGGATCTATTTAGTTATTTTTTCAAGGGATTAGATTCTGAGGGTCAATTTTCCTGTTCTAAATTTTTTTTTTGACAGGCAGAGTGGACAGTGAGAGAGAGAGACAGAGAGAAAGGTCTTCCTTTGCCGTTGGTTCACCCTCCAATGGCCGCCGTGGCCGGCGCGGTGCAGCTGGCGCACCGTGCTGATCCGAAGGCAGGAGCCAGGTGCTTCTCCTGGTCTCCCATGGGGTGCAGGGCCCAAAGACTTGGGTCATCCTACACTGCACTCCTGGGCCACAGCAGAGAGCTGGCCTGGAAGAGGGGCAACCGGGACAGAATCTGGCGCCCCAACTGGGACTAGAACCCGGTGTGCTGGTGCCACAGGTGGAGGATTAACCAATTGAGCCGTGGCGCTGGCCCCTGTTCTAAATTTTATAATATTTTTCATAAACCCTTCAAAAACTTCTCTGAATTAATATGGTGAATTAATAACTAATAATTAATAATAGGCTGGCACCATGGCTCACTTAGTTAATGCTCCGCCTGCGGCGCCAGCATCCCATATGGGCACCGAGTTCTAGTCCCAGATACTCTTCTTCCAGTCCATCTCTCTGTTGTGGCCTGAGAAGGCAGTGGAGGATGGCCCAAATGCTTGGACCCCTGCACCTGCATGGGAGACCAGGAAGAGGCACCTGGCTCCTGGCTTTGGATTGGCCGTAGCGACCATTTGGGGAGTGAACCAATAGAAGGAAGATCTTTCTCTCTCTGTCTCTCTCTCTCACTGTCTATAACACTACCTGTCAAATAAATTTAAAAAAATAATAATACACATGCTTACAAGGTATAAAATAACATCGTTTAGCATTCAAAATAAGAACAGTTAACTTTTCTAAAATAGAATTCACAAAATAATCTGAATTGAAATAAACCAAAGTATAAAATGCTTCTATCACATAAAATGGGTGATAGATGAAAACATTCAAATAACAAGAGCTGTGGCCTGGAAATGGCAGGGACCATCCTGAGGTCAAAGGAAGACAACCACAGCTGAAAGTTCAAAGCACAGAGGTGAACGGCTGGTGACCAAGCTTGCACTCCTGGATCTCAGTGTTCCTGAAACCAAACCAATCCCATGTGGGCTTCAAAGCTAACTAAATACGCTCACCCTCCTTTTCTGTCTCAATTTGATTGACATTTTTTCTGTTGCTTTCAAAGAGCTCTGGTATATACAGAATATGTGTGAACTTTATGATATTGTGTAAATAGGCATGTGTTTAGGGTTTTGGAATTATTTACATCTGTAATCTTTCTCTGATTATAACCATTTATTCTTAGATGAGTATATGTTAAAGTAGATCATTGTAAAAATTAAGAGAACATAAGAGAGGAAGGAGGAGGAAGGGTGAGAGCATGGGCAGGAGGGAAGGTGAGGTGGGAAGCATCACTGTGCTCCTAAATCTGTATATATGAAATACATGAAATTTGTCTACCTTAAATGAAATTAAAAAATAAATAAAAATAATGGCCTTAAATTTACAAAAGAAAAATTGTGAGGTAGCAATACCAAGAGTTCTCATATACCCCTCGCCCCAGTTCCCCTAGTAACATGTCTTTTTAGTATCTTTGTCAGTTAATGAAGTACATTTCTTTCCAATCTGCTTTTCAGAATAGCAATCAATTGTCCAGGAAAGGTGACTTATTGAATTATCTACGAAGGCAGCCAGGATACTACACTCAGACCCATTCTGCAGCCCTGCAGTTGAGATTTGGCCTGGAGTTCAGAATCTCTCTTGGTACCTGTTTGGAGCAATCTGGAACATCTACTTCTGGAGGGGTTTTTTTCACCACAAATAGATGTGGGCAACACCTCTGTCATGTCTGAGAATCTGGTCCGATTCCATGATGATTTGATTTTAAACTTCTGGAGAATGTTGTTTTTCCTGAATTCCTGCTTTGCCATGGAATCCAGGTCTTCCTCAAGTGCCTCACGCATGTGCCCTATAATCTCAGTCACTTCCCCTTCCCACAACTTTAGGTGTACTCTCATCTTCCATTTCTATTACAGCTTACGTGTCTGAAAATGGGAGCTGTGGTCTGGAATCATTTGATCCAAATACCGTGGCTGTTTACAGCTGGCTTATGTTCCCTTTTCCAGGCTAGAGCCTAAGGCCCCTAGTGCAGTAATGCCTGCTGTGGTGCCTGGAGCAGGTTTGGGGGCCTCATAGCTACGTACCCAGGAGAGATGAGTACCAGACATAAGCTGGGGACAGACAGATTCTCCTGTTTCTTGAGGAGAATTCTCAGAAGCAGGCTCACAAGAGTAAAAGTAATTTTCCCTGGGCAGTTGGTTGCTGCAAACATGAAGGCTGGTGCAGCACTTGTGGCTCCAGGCAGCAGAAGAGGAAGAGGCCGCGGTGCAAGGTGGTTGGGTAGTGGTACGTACACCTACAGCAGGAAGCATGCAGGCCAGGCCCAGGGCTCCACAGGCTGGGAGTCCCCAGTCACCCTGGCTGCCTGTCTCCCTTTGTGGGAAGTGTTTGTAGTGCAGCCAGTGCCTTCTTAGCCCAATCAAAATGCCACCAACCTCTGCCAACCACCCCTGGAGTACCCCCAGCACAGAAGATTGACAAAGGCATCTCCAGGGAAGAATTCAGGCCAAGCACAACATGAGCAAGAAGGTGGCTATTAGTGAGATAGGAAGTTCCCCTTACAGCCGTGTGGAAGCACAGGATCTTCAGCATCTATACCAGGAGATGTGGTCAACTTCGTTGGAATATGTCCAACCACACTGCCCCTACACCTGCTGTAAGGGCAGTGCATCCTGGAGTACTTCTCTGCACAGAACCTTGTGGGCTACAAGCAAGGCTTCACTGAAGCTCCTGCTGTCTGGGATCAAGAAGATGATGGAGATGCTCTCACAGCCTCTTCTGTGTCCACAGGAACAAGAGCTGTGGAACAACAGTCTGCTCAGAGACGAGGAGGCTGCTAATGTTCTCATCACCCAAGAGGGCTCTTGATGCTGGCTGACTTCAGCCTGACTAAGAACAGCAAATTCAACCAGCAAGGCAATGGAGACGCCCTGATACTGCTGGGACATTTTGCTAGAGAGCAGGCCCACGGGCTACCCCCCGCCACTGTCTGTTGACCTATGCAGTGCTGGACACATCACAGGGGAGATGTGGACCCACAGGCGGGTTATGCAGCTTTTTAAGAAACTTTTTAAGAAACTGGACCTGGTCCAGAGCCAAAAGTGGGAGGGGAAGGACAGGCTGAAGGCCAAGGTGTGTGACCCATGGGTCTGGACCTAACGGACAAGTGACTGGCACTGAATCCTGTACAACAAAGCAGCACTGAGGACACCCTCAACCATAATTTCTGATCTGGGCTTCACATCCTTAGACATAAGGAGCATGCTGTTCACTCACCTAATGTTCATGCACCTAGCATCGTACGTCAGAGGGCAGCAGAGCCTTCAGCATTCCACTGACCAGAGCTGCATTCCCACCAAGACCACCGAAGTGGAGTTTGAGCACTTCTCCTGAGGGCTAGCACTCTTTATTGCAGCTGTTGCTTCATTTTTCATTCTGCAGTGTGACTTGCACTGTAGAGATGATGGGACATTCGAGTTCTCCCTTCTAGCGCATATTTTATTTAAGCCCCACATAGGGCACTGGGAACAACTACAGCCAAGTGTTGGCTGAAAGGCTGAGAGGGGGTGGGGCTGCCTCAGCCTGGTCCTGGTTTTATGTGTGGTGCTCAGAGTCTCCTCAGGAGAGGGACGGGATAGGAGGAAGGGCTCACCCTGCTGACTTTCTAAGAGGTCCCTTATCTTCCCTTAGGCTTCCTCTTGGGACGAAAGACTTGTAAGGCTAGAGCTGGCCTGAGAAATGGTCTATTTTTGGCTTAGCACTCAAAAACACTGAGGCCAGCAAATACTGTTAGTTTCTTCAACAGAATTTTAGAATATCTCTTTCGTTCAGTTGTTTAGAGACGTTCCTGGGTGCATTTTGGCCAATCACAAATAAGTTTATTTTTTTCTAATTAATTTCAAAAAAATGTGCCAGTCTTTTAGTGCAGTGGTTAAGATGCCAGTTGAGATGACCACAGCTCATATCATAATACCTGGGTTGGATGACTGGCTCCAGCTCCTGACAGTAGGTTCCTGCTAATGCAGACCCCAGGAGCAGTGGTGATGGCTCAGCTGAGTCCCTGCTACCCATGTGGGAGAAGTGGATTGATTTCCTGGCTCCCAGCTTTGACCCCATGTGCTGAAGCATTTGGAGACCAGAACAGCAGATGGTCTTACTTAACTGGTGCAGTTAAAAAGTCTTACTTAACTGGTGCAGCATAGACCCTCCTTGGACATCTTTCTTCCTTAAAATACTTGTCTGTGTTCTTCAGAGTCACTACTTCATTTCTTAGGCATCCAGTCACCCACATCCCCTCTGAGGATCATCTCGAACCCTCTCCTGGCTTCCACTTACCCATGACCACATTGGCTTCAGAGGAAATGTGCATTCTTTGGCCAGAATAAACTCTGAGAATAAGATGTCCCCAAGAGTGTGCCCCTTTCTACTGAATTTCAGAGGAGTTAGCCAGTCACAATACCTGCCCTTCAGATTTCTAATGTTTCAGTTCAATAGTCCACCATATCCTGTATATTCCAGAGAACGCATATTAAACTTCTCAAGTGGTCACCTGGAAGCCCCTTTGGCTCATTGTGAAGTCAGAGATTTGGGACTGCAACAGTTGTATCAGAAGTAACTGCTATTTCTCTAACCTCCCATTATTAATCCTGCTGTTTCCTCAATGTAGGTGAGGAATTAGGATAATTAAGTCTATATTGATGACTTCCCTCAGAGATATTGAATGGAAGACCATATTATATGAAAACGTGACATTTGTCATCATCAGGCCTCAGCTGCAATAATCTGAAAATATTCCAATTTTTACTTTCCATAGTGATTCTTACCTTTGGTCCACAGTTATTTTAAGGTGTGTTTTTACATTTCCAAATATTTAATATTTTAAAATACTTTGAAATATTTATTTGTAATGTAATTCATGGGATCAGAGAACATGATCTTAAAAAGCAGATGGGTGGAAAGCTATATAACATAGTTCATGGTCATAGTTTTTATAAATGGTCCCTGTGTTCTTGCATAGAGGCTTATAATCTGACAATAGGGTAAAATGTTCTATCCTTATGTATGTACATCAGACTCAAAACTATGAACTATGTGATTCAAATCCAGTAATAAAGTAGGTTAAAATTCCTACCTTCCTACCATGGACTTAGTAGTTTCCATTGAAATTCTTAGAACTATTATATGTTTTGACACTAATTATTAGGTGGTGATAAGCTGAGAAAAATTTTTTCCTTGGTTAAAAAAAAACCTTTGTCATTTACATAGTCACTATGGCTTAGATATGGTTTGAGTGTGCCCTAAAGTTTCATATGTTAGTAGCTTGGTCTCCAGGACGGAGGTAGGAGATGGGGCATAGTGGGACGAGCCTGGGTCAGTGGGATTGTGTCCTCATCCTCAGAAGGGACTCTGGTATTTCTTTTTTCTTTTCTTTTTTTTTAAAGATTTATTTATTTATTTGAAAGTCAGAGTTTTACACAGAGAGAAAAGGAGAGGCAGAAAGAGAGGTCTTCCATCTGCTTGTTCACTCTCCAATTGGCCACAAAGGTCAGAGCTGCACCGGTCCAAAGCCAGAAGCCAGGAGCTTCCTCCGAGTCTCCCACACTGGAGCAAGGGCCCAAGGACTTGGGCCATCTTCTACTGCTTTCCCAGACCACAGCAGAGAGCTGGATCAGAACTGGAATAGCTGAGACTCCAATGGGCGCCCACATGGGATCCCAGCACTGCAGGCAAAGGCTTCACCTGCTATGCCAGAGTACTGGCCAGGGACTAAGATATTTCTTGTAGGACTTTGGCTATTAGCTTTTTTTTTTTTTTTCAGACAGAGTGGACAGTAAGAGAGACAGAGAGAAAGGTCTTGTTCACCCTCCAATAGCCCCTGCAGCCGGGAGCCAGGTGCTTCTCCTGGTCTCCCATGCGGGTGCAGGGCCCAACCATTTGGGCCATCCTCCACTGCACTCCCGGGCCACAGCAGAGAGCTGGCCTGGAAGAGGGGCAACCAGAACAGAATCCAGCGCCCAGACCAGGACCAGAACCCAGGGTGCTGGCGCCGCAAGTGGAGGATTAGCCTATTGAGCCGCGGCGAAGGTTACTATCAAAGCCTCAGCCTGGCCCCATACAGTTATCTCTGGCTGTAGAGGATGCTGCCTAAGTGTCTCTCAGAGCAGCAAACTGCTCTGAGATTAGAGGCAAGGCTGCAGTTTCTGTTTCTCTCCAATACAGGCCAAAGGAATGCATTCTCAAAGAAATGTGGCAGCAGAGGCAGCAGGGGCTAATGACTGTTAATTGGTACCTGGGGTGTTTTCCAGGAATTTGTAAACTTGAGTGAGCCTGTATTTGAAGATCTATACCACTGTTCTGTTCTCTTTTGTGGACCACCAGACCTGATTATTTTCCCATCATAAAGTTGATGTATAACCTTGCCTATGTGCCTGCTGACTAGTATCATTGTTGGTCCCCTCTAAGAAGTGCTGGCACAATGCTATCTGGCAGCGTGCTTTTAGAATGGACACGCCCATGTCCTGTCACTTCATTTGAAAACCCAACATCTGGCTTTGTGTTTTGAGCTGTGATCATTTGTTCTGCAAGGTGTTTTACCATTGCCATCCACCACGTGCTACACTCAAGATGGCCCTCATGAGAAATGAACTGATGGCGGCACTATGTCTTTTTTTAACAGACTTTTATTGTGAATGCTGGTCTGGTCAGTCTGGCCGCAGTCCGAAAGCAGGAGGAAGCACGAAGGCTGGGGACAGGACAGAGGCAAGGCCGAGGAAAGGCCCAGCCAGTTGGGTGCCTTCCCCTGCAGGGGAGGAGCAGGCCCAGTCCCTCCTTCAGTGCCCAGGCTGGTCTAGCCTTGGGGCCCAGCACCTCTGCTGGCTTGTACAGCTCCACCCTCCATTTGAGGCGGTAGTGCCGCCCTCCCCACACCCTAATCAGGGCTTCTGAAACCAGGCTTGAGGCCGTCCCTGTGCCCTGCAGCAGCTGTGTTGGGGCTGCATGGTGGGGATGAAGGGGTCCCAGTCCACCTAGCTCAGAGGAACACCCCGCCCCCACTAAAAAGAGGTGCTGGAAAAGAGGATCCCCAGCAAGCCCAGGCCCCAGTTACTAGTGCCTGAAAACCCAGCCAAAGCCACAGTCAAGCAGGAGAGGACTCCTGGATGAGGTGTGAGCCAGAAGCCACACTCTGTGTGCTAGAATCTGCAGGTCTGAGATTAGAGATTCCCTGCTCTGGCAGCAGCAGACACAACTCCCTCAGCCACTCAGCCCAGAGTCTGGCTCCATGGAAGGGCCTCTGAGTGCCCAGAGGAGGGAGCAGTGAGACAGGGAAGCTCTGTCCAAAGTATTTTATCATGGCAGTGACTAATACAGTAGGTAACTTATTTATTCTTAAATTTTCTGCATTAACTCTTGTTTTGACTGACATGAATATTTTGAACTATCTTAATTTTTAAAAAGAATTACTATTTACAAGGTCTTTCTAATTTACTTTCAACATTGCCTTCATTTTTAAGTGTATGTCTTATAAGTGATAAACAAGTAGATTTACAATGGAAAGTTTAAATTTAATTTAAATTTTTTATTTAATTTAAACTTTAATTAATTTAAATTAATTAATTTAAACTTTAATTTGATTTAAAAGTAAATTTAATTTAACATATATACTGCTCTTACTGAAATATATGGATAACTCCTTGGAATTTACCCAAAGGAAATTAAATTGGCAAACAAAAAAGCGGTCTGCACATTAATGTTTATTGCTGCTCAATTCACAATAGCTAAGACCTGGAATCAACCTAAATGCCCATCAACAGTAGACTGGATAAAGAAATTATGGGATATGTACTCTATAGAATACTATACAGCAGTAAAAAATAATGAAATCCAGTCATTTGCAACAAAATGGAGGAATCTGGAAAACATTATGCTGAGTGAAATAAGCCAGTCCCAAAGGGACAAATATCATATGTTCTCCCTGATTGGTGACAACTAATCGAGCACCAAAAAGGAAACCTGTGGAAGTGAAATGGACGCTATGAGAAATGGTGACTTGGTCAGCCCTTGCACTGACTGTTGATGAACAACTTAATTCGTTATCCCTCTTAGTATTTTTTTTGTCTGTTCTTAATACTACTGGTTTAATTCTGTAATTAATACACAGTTATTATTAAGTGTTGAAACTTAACTGAAAAGTGATCCTTAACTGAAAAGTGATCCCTGTTAAATATAAGAGTGAGAATAAGAGAAGGAAGAGATGTACAATTTGGGACATAAAGAGAGACTCTCCCATCCTTTGGTTAGCTCCCCAAATGTCCCCCAACAGCTGGGACTGGGGAAGACTGAAGCCAGGAGCTGGGAATTTCATCCATGTCTACCATGTGGGAGGCAGGAACCCAAGTTCTTGAGTGCCACCTGCTGACTCCAAAGGAGCACATTGGAGAGAAGGCAGAATTGCCAACAGGAGCCAGGAACCAAAACTAGGTCTTTGATACGGGATGTGAGCATCCCAAATGGCTTCGAGCTGCTACGTCAAATGCCTGCCCCAAACATAGCTTTAGGATTTAGGTTACTTATTGGCAAAAATGGAAACACGCATTTTATGACCTTTCCAGTGCTTTCACCTGTGGTAAGGACTCTGCGGGAACATGGGGTGAGGCGGACTTGCCCAGAATAAGGAAAGGGGAACGAAGATGGCCTAATGAGTGTCTGTGCGCATGCGCAACCCTGTTGGTTCCTCCCACCCCAAGTCCTAGAGTTCCCAGTCAGAACGTGTGTGACTACATGAGGGGGGCAAAGAGGCTGCAATTGTAAAGGGAAAGTATGGAAGAGTGTGTCAGGCAGGATGTGAACCCGCCGAGCCAGTGCCCGCAGGAGCACGCTGCGTCCTGCTGCAAGCCTGGGTGTCCTGCCTCTCTGAGGAGAATCCGGCTACACTGTCAGCCTGGTTCCTTACCAGCAGTGGGGCTGGAGCTGACTCGGTGAACGCCACCTTCTGCTCGGACGCCGCCATGCCCCTCCCTGGGTCCCCTCAGGCTCCATCTTTGCTCGCCGCCTCCGGCCTGGTGGCTTCCGCCTGCCAGGCGGCCAGGGATGGTGGTGCTGGCAGCCGCCAGCTGGGCGGTAAATGCCCTGGGCCGCCGGGCCCCTTCCCCTGGCCCCCGGGGCCCCTCGTCCTGGAAACCCGCACCGCACCGGAGCTCCGGCAAAGGTAGGAGCTCGCCTCGCTGCCCGGACGGCTGCTTCCCCTCGCAGAGTTGGGCAGCTTCCTGCCACTGCCCTAACCTGTGACTCCTCCGAGTGACAGCCGCAGATTGTGACCCTGTGGCCCAGGCTTGGGACCAGCTCTTTGCTACTGGGCTGCCCTCGCCTCTGGTGCTGCCTGTGGTAGCAGTTACTCCCTGAGGGACCGGACGCTTTCCTCAACTGAAAAGTTGGGCTCACTGCTGGGTTCCTGTGATTACTGAACAAGATGGGGCATGTGCAAGCGTTTACATGACCCTGTGTCGAGGATGGCCCATCATAAACACGCAGAGAATGTACTTTGATTTGTTGTCCTTGAATGGCTCAGTTATTAGTGAATGGTAGTTTATTAACCAGATGATTGAGACTGGGATATTTAGTTCAGCTTATTTTTATCACACACATTGTGGAAATGGGGTTGATATATTTCTATTTTGATGCAAAAATTGGAGTAGGTGCTTAGTTTTTTTTGTACTGCAATTTTTCATTAACTTTTTGAAAAATTCTTAATTGTGTTGTGTTAAAGCAGGGCCTTTACTTCCTCTTTCATGGGTTCTCAAGAGAGGTTCTAGGGAGTCTGGTTGTATGCCACAAGTCATCTGAGGTGTCTTCTTGCCATATTGATAGCTTCCATTAATGATGGGCGTTGAGTACTTATTTCTGTCCAGCAGTTTGATGCTTGCTTTTTTTATGTCAGTTTTTTAAAAATATTTTATTTATCTATTTGAGAGGTGGAATTACAAACAGAGAGAGGGAGAGACAAGGAGACTGGTTCACTCCCCAGTTGGATATTTAACTTTATTATTCAAATTGGGAACCAGAGATTCCCATAAATTGTTGATTGATATTCTTAAAGCTTTTTTTGCACTTTATTGATCATCTGAGATAATCTTAGACTCCTTTCTCTTTTTAATTATTACTTATTTTATTTATTGGAGAGGCAGAGAGACACAGACAGAGAAACAGAGATTTCCCACTCACTGTTTTATTTCCAAGGTGTCTGCTTCAGTCATGGCTGGGCTAGGCCAAAACCAGAAGTCTGAACCTCAATCTAGGTCTCCTACGTGGATGACAGAGATTCAAGTACCTGGTCCATCATTTGCTACCTCCCATGGTTCACAATAGTAGAAGCTGGAACTGGAGTGAACTGTGTCTGGAATACATACACTCCAATATGGAACGTGGTGTTCCAAGTGTCCTCTTAACTCCTGTGCTGATTGCCTGCCCCTCCCTTCCTTTTTACTTACATTTCCCAATATTTGTTTCTTACAGCACTCTGTTTTCTTTTTCCAACGCATCTTATACAATTTTAAATGTTTGTGTACTTTTTAGTATTTATTTGTCCCAGTAGATATCAAGGAGCTGTGAGATCAAGAATCTGTTTCATTAATAAATTTAGCACAGGTTTATTGAAGTGCCTGCTGTGTTGGGGTACTGGGGATAAAATTTTGAACAATAGATTTTTTCTTGCAAAGGAAGCAACTCTCCAGTGCAAGAGAAAGAAAAAAGTAGACATGATAATTAAACATTGTAAAAGTGCAATAAAATTTTGAGATGGAGAATAATGGGATATCTTATATAAGGCAGACCAGCAGGAGAGAGAATCCCTGGATTCTGCTGATAGCAGTGTGTTTTAGGGAAGAGGTCAACAAACAAACTTTTGCCTGTGGGCTACATCTGATCTGATACTTATTTTGTAAAAAAAAGTTTTATTAAAACATGATCACACCCCTTTGTTTATATATTGTCTGTAGATGCTTTTGCATTGTAAGGCCAAGAGAAATGTTTGATCTTTATAATCTAAAATAACAAATAGTTCATCTGTTTACTAAAAACAAGTTTGCCAGCCTTAGTTCTAAGAAATATTAGCTTGGAAGAAAGTGGTATATTTTTAAAAGTAGAACTAGAAGGAAAGTCTGATGGATTGGATGTTGGGAGTAATATAAAAATAGAATTAAGGGGTGACTAATGGTTTTCTACCTGAAAATGTTGGCTGTAGATGATACCAGTTTTTTTTTTTTAATTAATGAACTGTCATACCATTTCAACCAGTGACTATACCATTTTGCATTCATATCAGCAAAAGGTTTCCTGTTTCCCTCATCAATGTCAGCACTAGTTGTTTTCTGTTTTCTTTGTTACAGCCATTCCACTACCTGTGATGTAGCATTGCATTGTGGCTTTGATTTACATTTCTGTGGTGGCCCATGATATTTAACTTCTTTTCTTGTGGTTTTTAGCTATTTGTGTATCTTCTTTGGAGAAATGTGTATTCATGTCCTTTGCCTATTTATTTATGTATTTATTTGAAAAGCGAGAGACAGAGAAAGAGAGAGAAACAGATATTCACGTCCCACATGCCTGGGATACAGGAACACAATCTAGGTCTTCCACATAAGTGGCAGGGACCCAACCACTTGAGCTGTCACCTGCTGCCTCCTTAGTGTTCATTAGCAGGAAATTATAATCAGGACTGGAGCCAGAACTTAAACCCAGATACTCTGATATAGGATGTGGGTATCCCAACAGGCATCTTAACCACTAGGCTAAATACTCACCCTTGCCTGTTTTTTAATTTTTTTTGTCCCCATTCATTGTTGAGATGTAAGGATTCTTTATATATATATTTGTTTTGGATACTAAATTCTAATCAGATATACAAGTTTGGAAATATTTTCTCCTATTCTGTAGGTTGTTTTTCATTTTCTTGGTATTATCTTTTGATGCACAATTCTTTTTTTTTGTTTTGTTTTTATGAAGTATAAGCTTTTTTATTTTGTTAAATCACCTAAAATTTTACTGAATATTTGTATATAAGTAAAATAGACTATCCTTTCTGTATGTTATTTTGCTTACTTTTTCACTATAAAATTATGTAGGTATTCTATTTCTTATGATATCAAATCTGGTAAATTTTTAATGATTTATTTTATTTATTTGAAAAGCAGAGTTAAAAAGAGAGAGACAGAGATAGAGGTCTTCCATCTGCTGGTTCACTCCCCAAATAGCTGCAAAGAAAAGGGTTGGGCCAGGCCAAAGCCAGGAGTCAGGAATTTCTTTCAGGTGTCCTACATGGATTCAGGAGCCCCAGTACTTGGGCTATCCTCCACTGCTTTCCTAGGCACGTTAGCAGGGAGCTGGATGGGAAGCGGAGCAGTCAGGACTGAAAGCAGTGCCCCTATTAGATGCTGGCATTACAGACAGTGGCTTTACTGCTATGTCACAGCTCTGGCCACAAATTTTATTTGTCAAAGAATTTCTGTATTTCTTCTATGTTGTCAACGAGCATAAAGTTGTTTGTGATTTTTCCTTCATTGTTCTTTTAATGATTGTAATTTGAGTGATATCCCTTTTCAATACGTCTGTTTGTGTTCTGCTTTATTCTTGATTAACTTAACTTGCGATTTATTGATATTGTTGATTTTTTAGCTTTGTTAACTTCCTCTATTGTTTGTTATTTCACTTTTTTTGAAATTACCTCCATTATTTCCCTACTTTTTACTTTAAATGTATTTTTATCTTCATATGTTAGTTTATTAAGATAGAACTTTGTGTCATGTTTTTTAGGCTGTAAATATACCTCTAAACATTACCTTAAATCTCCCACATTTTGATGCATTTTGTTTTCATTTCAGGTGATCAAAATTTTTACAATATAATATATATTATTATAAAATTACTATATTGTATAATTATTTATAAAATTATTTATAAAAATTATTATATATAAAAGTATTATATAAAGTATTGTGTATTATTATAATATATAATATTTAGATTATTTACAAGCATATGTTTGATTAACTTATTTACTTTTCTCCCCTAGATATTTGTCACTAATGGTATCTAATTCCATAGTAGTTAACATATTCTCTAAGATTTCAGTATTTTGAAAACTTTATTGAAAATTGTTTTATGAGTATCTTATTGAACATGCTCTATACACTAAAAAGTATGTATTCTCCAGCTGTATAGTACTCTATAAATATCAATTAACAGCTCAACATGACTGATAATATTCAAATTCTTCTCTCTTTCTTATTAGTTATGGAGAGTTAAAATCTCCTACAAGGTTGTAAATTTGTCTGTTTTTCCTTTTACTCTATCAATTTTGATTTTATGTATAAAAAAGCTCTGTTATGGTCATGAACATTTATGATTTTTATGTCTTCCTGATGAATTATTGCTTTGTTATTACCAAATGCCCTCCTATTTCTAATAATATTCTGAGTTAAATAGCTACTCTAATATTTTATGCTTACTTTTGCATGGTGTATTTTTCTTTAATCCTTTATTTCAAACTATTTTCATTCTTGTATTTAAAGTATATTTTTATAGATATATATTTTTCCATTCAGACAGTATCTGAAATTTAATTTTAGTATTTTCATTCTTTTACATTTAATGTAGCTCCTTTCATATTTTGATTTGGACATATAACATTTTACTACTTGTGTTTTTTGTTTGAATAATCTGTTGTCTAGTCTACTGTTCTTCCCTGAATTTTTTGGAATGGTAGGATACATTTTAGCATTGCATTTACATTCTTCTATTGATTTTTTTTTTTATTTTGGACAGGCAGAGTGGACAGTGAGAGGGAGAGACAGAGAGAAAGGTCTTCCTTTGCCGTTGGTTCACCCTCCAATGGCCGCCACGGCTGGCGCGCTGTGGCCGGCGCACCGCGCTGATCCAAAGGCAGGAGCCAGGTGCTTCTCCTGGTCTCCCATGCGGGTGCAGGGCCCAAGCACTTGGGCCATCCTCCACTGCACTCCCAAGCCACAGCAGAGAGCTGGCCTGGAAGAGGGGCAACCGGGACGGAATCTGGCGCCCTGACCGGGACTAGAACCCAGTGTGCCAGCGCCGCAAGGCGGAGGATTAGCCTAGTGAGCCGCGGCGCGGCCTCTTCTATTGATTTTTAAGCTATAATTCCCTTTTTGTGTGTGGTTGTTCTAAGTGTACTCAATAGTAATAATGTTCCACTTAATGTAAAATGTAAGTTTGTTGTAACATAATAGATCATCTTATTCCTACTGAAAGAAAATTAAGAGTTAGAAACTCACTAACTATAATGCCTAAGATATATAGGAAACATGTATAAATACATATATATATATATATAGCTAATATATGCAAATATACTTAACATTTTGAAGTTTAAAGCAAACTTATATTTACAGAATAAATAACTTTCTTTTGATACATATTTCTTTTTTAAAGCTTTATTTAATGAATGCAAATTTCATAGGTACAACTTTAGGAATATAGTGGTTCTTCCTCCCATGCCCACCCTCCCACCCCTACTCCTGTCCCACCTCCTACTCTCTCTCCCATCCCATTCTTCATTAAGATTCATTTTAATTTAATTTTACATACAGAAAACCGACTCTATAGTAAGTAAAGATTTTGACAGTTTACACCCCCCCCACACACACACAATGTGTAAAGTACTGTTTGAGAACAAGTTTTGCAGTTAATTCTTATAGTACAACTCATTAAGGACCGAAATCCTTCATGGGGAGTAAGTGCACAGTGACTCCTGTTGTAAATTTAACAATTAACACTCTTATTTATGACATTAGTGATCACCCAAGGCTCTTGCCATGAGCTGCTAAGGCTATGGAAGCCTTTTTTGTGTCCACAAACTCCGTTAGTATTTGGACAAGGCCATAAACAAAGTGGAAGTTCTCACCTCCCTTCAGAGAAAAGTATATCCTTCTTTGATGGTCCCTTCTTTCCACTGGGGTCTCGCTCACACAGAAATCCTTCAGATACATATTTCTTTTTAAAATTTATGTTCTACTGGTGAACATTTTTCCATTGTAACAGGCTTCACATTTTATCATGTATTAACTGCCCCTTAACACTTTGTTTGATTTTTAACTATTTTTATTAATATAAAGAGAACAAGTTTTATGTAGCTCATAGATACAGTTCTAAGAATGTAATGATACTTATTCTCTCCTCCTTCCTTTTTTTTCTTTTCTTAATTTTTGTGGTAGCATATTTTAAGAGTTTAACTTCTGGCCGGCGCCGTGGCTCAACAGGCTAATCCTCCGCCTAGCGGCGCCGGCACACCGGATTCTAGTCCCAGTTCTGTCCCGGTTGCCACTCTTCCAGGCCAGCTCTCTGCTATGGCCCCGGGAGTGCAGTGGAGGATGGCCCAAGTGCTTGGGCCCTGCACCCCATGGGAGACCAGGAGAAGCACCTGGCTCCTGCCTTCGGATCAGCGTGGTGCGCCGGCTGCAGTGCGCCGGCCACGGCGGCCATTGGAGGGTGAACCAACGGCAAAGGAAGACCTTTCTCTCTGTCCCTCTCTCTCACTGTCTACTCTGCCTGTCAAAAATTAAAAAAAAAAAAAAGAGTTTAACTTCTATATGAGGAAGCTAGCCTGTAAATTTTTTTGCATTATAGTGTTCAAGACAGGCTTTCTTATGAAAGTAATGCTGAACTCATAAAATGAATTGAGACCATTTTCCTGTTTTCCTAAACCCTGAAAGACTTAAAGAATGAGATTATATTTTTCTTAAGTTTTAGGTATAATTTGTTGGTAAATCTATCTGCCCCTTAGTTCTCTTTGTGTATGGTTTATAATTCAGATTCTGGGGCAGGCATTGTTGCAAAAGTGGGTAAAGCTGCCACCAGCAATGCTGGCATCCCATATGGGTGCTGATTCAAGTTCCTGCTGCTCCACTTCTGATCTAGCTCCCTGCTAATGGCCTGTTAAAAGCAGCAGCCTGGCCCAATCCCTGCCATTGTAGCCATCTTGGGAATGAACAATCAAATAGAAGATCTCTGTCTCTGTCACTGCCTCTCTCTGTAACTCTTTCAAATAAATAAATAAATAAATAAATATTTAAAAACATAATACAATTTCTTTAATGTTTATGTGAGTATGTAAATTTTCTGTTTCTTCTTGAGTCACTTTTGGTAAGTTGTGTTCCTCTGTTTCATCCAAATTTTCACATTTACTGGCATAACATTGTATATTATATCCTATATATACTTGCATTTTTTTCTTGATTTTTCTCTTAAATTCTTTTTCTTCTTTATCAATTTAGCCAGGAATGATTACTTTTAAAGACCTTTTTAAAAAGTGATCATTTGATTTTGTTGATCCTTTTCATTATATGTTTTTTTCATATTTTATTCATTTCTGCTTAAAAGCAGAATGTTATTTTTATAAATTTTTAAGATAGATTCTTAGTAACCTCTCTTCTTTCCTAATATATGCATGTAAGTCCTCAAGATACAGCTTTGGATGTTCTGTAATTTCATAGTAAAATTCTTACTCATTTTTCAATTCAAAGTATTTTCAAATTTCCATTGTGAATTCTTGGAGGTACACACCTTTTCAAAACATTTGGGAATTTTCTGCATTTATTTTTATTATTTCTAATCTCTTACATTGTGATCAAAGACCATATTCTGTTTGATTTCTCTCTGTTGAAATATCTATTGAGATTTGCTTTATGGCCTAGCATTTCTCAACTTTGACAAATATTTTATATTTATTTGAAATGAAACTGTTTTGTGACAGTTGGCTGTGTACTTTATATTTATTTACTTATTTGGGAGGCAGAATTACAGAGAGAGAGAGAGAGGGAGACAGAGAGAGTGGTCTTCTATCCACTAGCTCACTCCCCAAATGATCGCAACATCCGGAGCTGGGCTGATCTGAAGCCAGGAGCCAGGAGCTTCTTCTGGGTCTCCCTCGTGGGTGCAAGGGCCCAAGCACTTGGGACATCTTTCACTGCATTCCAAGTGTATTAGCAGGGAGCTGGATTGGAAGCAGAGCCTCTGGGACTCGAACTGGTACCCATAAGGGTTACTGGCACTGTAGGTGTAGGCTTAACCTACTATGCTGTAGCACCGGCCCATTGGCTGTGTTGTATCCAATGTTCATTACATGTTTGCCAACCGTATTATTCTTGTATTTTTACTGATTATTTTATTCATTCTTGTTAAATTATTTTAAAATCTACCATTGTGCTTATATATTTGTCTACTTTTATTTCAATAATTTTTTCTTTAATTATCAGTTTTGAATTAACTTCCACGTGAAATAATTTTTGCTAATATTAAGTTATAGTGTGCCTCTTTAATTAATGTCTTTTGCCTCAAAGTCTTATTTACCTCATGTTAACACAGGAATATCAGTTTTCTTTTGGTTTTTGCATGGTCTTTGTTTCATTTTTTAATTATGACCTTATCCCTTGTTTTAGAGATTTTCTTTGAAAAAGGCATAAATATTAGGGTATTTCAAAAAGTTTAAGGGCAATGGAATTAGTAAGTTTGTTTTGATGCAAAAATATTTTGAAATCCATACTTTTTTCATAATATACATTTTGCATGAACTTTTAGAAGAGCCCTTGAATTTATGTGTCTGTAATCTTTCTCTTTTAATTAGCATATTTGATACATTTCCATGTAAAGTGGATTTAAACTTAGTATTTTCATTATTTGCTTTTTGTTTTTTTTTTCATATCATGTATGTTAATTTCTTCCTGTTTCTTGTTTCTGTTTGGATACACTGTTTTGTATTACTCTATTATTCCCCCTCTCATTAGGTGGGTTGTTACACGTTCTTTTATCCTTCTTCTGGTAGATATCACAGGGATTACAGCAGACATCCTTGACTTATCAAAACCTGTCCTGGACAGTGTAAGGACCACAGAATATTTTAGCTATACTGTGCTCCTGAAGACGCCTACGTATTTTTATCATTACTTTTAATTCTTCTGTTACTTGATGCAAACAAAACAATATATTGTTTCAACATGTCAACATACATTTATATTTTCTATGTACTCAAAATTTTGTTTTTTTTAATTGTTTCCTGCATCAATGATCTTCTATCTAGGATCATTTTCCTTGTGGCCTGAAAACATTCTTTAGTTATTTTCATTAGTGTGGCTCTTTTGGTGATGAATTGGCTCAGTTTTTGATTGTTTGAAAATAGTTTTAGTCTTATTTTTTATATTGATCTTATGTTGCTTCGCTTTTCTTTAGCATTTGAATGGAAATATCAATATCATGTATTATATATTGTCTACCCTTGTTTTCAGTGTATAGTTTTTTAAATACTTCTGCATCATTCATTTTCATCTATCATTTGGGATTCAGATTATAGATTTCCTCAGCATTAATACAATTAGTGTGCAGACTACAATTGTGTAGCAAGGACCACCTCCCTGCCTTGTTGGAAAAGACAGTGGTATGCCACAGCTGAGTCAGGGTACACTGAAATATTGAACCCACAGCTCTCTGGGCAGCAGGACTATCTATTATTATTTATTCTTAAATAATCACCTCTGTTTACTCCAGTTAGATATTCATATGCTACCATTTTAAGTGTCATGACATGAAGACTGGGGAGCCCTGCCTTATAGATGTGGTACATAATGCAACTGGAACCCCAGAGATGCTCTAGCAAAATGACACTATAGGGATAAAATTCACACATGCTAATTACTGTACTGGTTCTTTTAGTATTCATCTTAAAATACATTGCTTTTTTTTTTTTTTGACAGGCTGAGTGGACAGTGAAAGAGACAGAGAGAAAGGTCTTCCGTTTCCATTGGTTCACCCCGCAATGGCCCCTGCAGCTGGTGCGCTGCGGCTGGAGCATGGTGGCTGGCGCACTGCGCTGATCCAAAGCCAGGAGCCTGGCCTCCATGCGGGTAC
The DNA here is from genome assembly GCA_036325905.1 of Lepus oiostolus. NCBI lineage: Eukaryota > Metazoa > Chordata > Mammalia > Lagomorpha > Leporidae > Lepus > Lepus oiostolus. Next base: position 130,430,809 of record CM070808.1, read on the forward strand.
AGGGCCAAAGCACTTGAGGCATCCTCCACTGCACTCCCGGGCCACAGCAGAGAGCTGGACTGGAAGAGGAGCAACCGGGACAGAATCCGGCACCCCGACTGGGACTAGAACCCGGGGGGTGCTGGCGCCACAGGCGGAGGTTTAGCCTATTAAGCCGTGGCTCCGGCCTACATTACCTCTTTAATATGCATAAGATATCAAGTACTATTTTATCTATTCCTCTAAAGAAACAACATGTGTTAGTTTATAACTGCTCATTTTAGACGATCTGGAATGAAGTTTAAAGTCTTACAATTAACTGAATCTGAGTATTCAGTTGGCATCTACTTATGAACAAACATCTGCCATGTGTGCTGATATTTAGCCTAAGAATGATCTAATCTTAAATTTATGCTTCTTTTCATTCTAAAATAAAAATGCACACAGCAGTTTTATTTTTTAAGCACTTAGCTCTATAAAAAAATCATCTTTGTCTTTGGTATAACGCAACTAGGTGAAAAAAATTTTTCCCCATTTAATCCATCTTGGAAATAAGCAGAATATGATTTTTTCATCTTACAAACTGTCCTTTAGAATGCTGTCCTAGAATTGTCACTTGTATGAGTCTCCTCAAATCATGTAGTCATTTTTCTTAATCTATTACTATATACATTTCTTTTTTACCTATTTGACCTAATTTAATACAATAAAATGCCCTGTTATATATTGTATAGAAATATGTAATAAAAAGGCTTTAGAAGAAGAGGTAACTTTGTTTTCAGAACTTTTCATATACTACAAATAAAGATAAAATGATAATCACATAAAGAAAATTGACATTCAGTAGTGTGTAAAGATAGCATGGAACTTTAACCACATTTAAGAGCCCGAGTATTCCTCAATTCCTCAGATCTTTTTTTTCTGGAGGTGGAGGATCTAACAATCTAATTATTATAAAAGAAGAAGAACTTTTAAAAATGTTGAGAAGCAAGTGAGTTCTCTTGCCCAGAAATTGTATGGAATCCTGGAAGGTAGCAAGGGATCAGACTGAAGGAAGAAACCAAGCTAAACTCATGTAAGTGAAGAGTGCTGAAAAAGGTAGGTGCAACTCTTGGATCTCCAAGCTGAGAAGCAGCAGATAATAATAGTAATAATAATAATAATAATATAATGGGGTCCCAGGATAACTGTGGGCCCTCTTTGTAATATTACTGTTGATGAAACAAAGAGGCTTAACCATTACAGTTGTACCCCTGTTTGTGCCAAAATGCAACCAACAAGATGTTTACTTTTAAGAGGGAACAAAAAGTAGAAATACTGGCGTCCAGAAGAAGGTTGCTTTTATTTCTCAGAAGCTTAAACAGTTGCATCACTTCTCACTGCAAACAACCCCTGCAATATGCCTTGATATTTAATGGCAGATGAATACTAAGCAGAAATAATTGCCAAAAAATTAGGAAAATTGCAGGGTCTTAGTCCACCCGTACAGGATGGACTGGGTCCGAGGAAAGGTAAGTGCGCCGCTCGCCCGTTCCCCAGCCTCCCGATCCCGGAGACAATCAGACGCAGCGGGGAGCCAAGTCTAGTAGCAAGGACTCATTTACCTTTTGCATAATAGTTTTATAGCACAAAACTGCAGAGTCACTGGGACAGGGCTAAGGACCAACCAATCACTTAAAAAATCACCTTATGGGGGGATTTCTATAGGACTAGCCCTATGTCTATACACTGGTTACTAGTTTTGTTACCTTCCCTGATGTTGACAGCCAATTAGTTTTAGTGGTAAACAACTTTGGATTCCGCCCATCTTACTTTCTCTGGGCGCCATCTTACTCGGCTCCGCGCGGCTCCGTTCCGTGCAGCTCGGGTGGGGGCACCCGGGGGCAGCTGCGCATGCGGAGCCCCCGGGCCTGGCCTGGCCTGGCCGCGCCATGGCTGCGATCATGCCCCACAGAAAATAAACATTGTGCCAAAGGCACTGTAGTGAGTTGAATAACGGCTCTTAAAACTAACAGGTTCTAGGCCCTGGAACCTGCAAATGGTGTACCTATTATGAAAAACAAAAGGGTCTTTGCAGAAGTGATTAAAGAAAGGATTTTAAGATGGAGAGATTATCAACAAATGTCCTTATAAGAAAGAAGCAGAGGAAATTTAGACTCAGAGAAGGCAATGTAACCACAGCAAACAGATAAAGTAGGAAATGTAAAATCTTTGCTCCAGGAAAACCAGCCAAATTATTATTATTTCAGCATAATCGCAAGATCTGACAGGGAAATTAAAACAAAATTAAAAGAAAAGGAGATTCTGCTTGCCCCAGCTAAAGCTGTGTATATGCATAGAATGCAAGAGAATTCTGACACATTGGTGCAGCAGACACTTGAAATATATTTTGTGTTTTTTTTCCTCTTTTTAGCAACTAGACTGTATTTTGAAACAGTTCATGGATCAAAAGAGATCAAGGAGAGGTTTCTGGGATCAGTAACCTCTTCAACCTAAGATGCCAAAGATCTTGTCTTACAAGGAACATTCTGGATGTATGAAATTGTTCTTTTGGATAATAGAATAGAGTAATTTTCCCCTCAAGAAGTTTAAAATAATTGCTGGTGCCTTTTCATGGAAAAGTTTCATTTGTTTATCAAGAAATGCATGTTTAAAATTTCTATATTTAGAGAAATTATAAATTAATAATTTTACCCCTAATCTAATGTTTTCCCATGCATAATGATAGATAATGCATACACACAAATACATAACTAGATACTGTGACCTCTAAAGCCATTTCAGATTGGTAAAGAGAGGTTTATTATTTTGAAAACAGCTGTTTGCAGCAGAATGGATGCAACTGAAAAACATTCTACTTAGTGAAGTAATCCAATCCCAAAAGGACAAATACCATATGTTCTCACTAATCTGTGGTAACTAATAGAACACCTAAAAGGTAATCTGTAGAAGTGAAATTGACATTTCGAGATGTGATGACTTTGAACAGCCCTTGTATGCACTGTTGAAGAACAGTTGTTTTTCTTCATACTATTTGTTGAACTCTTTACTTAGTATAGAGTTAATCTTATGTGTATAAAGTTAATTAAAAATAAATCTTAGTAAAAAGAAAATAAGAGTGGGAATAGGAGAGGGGGGAAGAATGTAGGTGAGAGTGTGGGTGGGAGAGCAGGTATGGTAGGAAGAATCACTATGTTCCTAAAGTTGTATTTATGAAATGCATGAGGTTTGTATACCTTAAATAAAATGATTCTGGGAAAAAAAAATAAAAGCAGATGTTGAAGTCAGGAACTAAAAGAAGAGATATTCCCAAGTAAGAAAAACTATAAGTTACTAAAGACTTCCAGAAATGCACTCTCATGTCTCATGGAGTTTTTGTTTTATGTTCTCAATAAAATTCCACACTAATTTCAAACTTCCCAGTTGTGTTTATCCCCAGCTTATAGATGCTTCTTACTCTCCATACAAGATAGAGATTCCTTAAAATATCAGAAAACTAAGGATATTGACCTATTTTCTAATTGATGTTAAGATGAGTATTGTTAAACCCTGGAGTATTACTGTTTTTCAACCTCCTCATCATATATATGATGAAGAAATGGTCACAGAGAGTTTCAGGGTATTTACCTTGACTTCCAGGATTTTTTAGTAAAAACTTAATGGTCAACAATTAGTTAGTGAGCATGATAAAGATGTTTTAAGCAACAGTTGGTCCCAGTGCTTGCGAAACTTAGACTGTCTTGACAGGAGGTAGAAGAAAGCATTCACATAATAAACGTGTAGTGATCATGTGCCAAGCAAGTTCAGTAATGGTTCAGAACGCTCACTGACAGGTGGAGAAGAGGAAGGCGTATATTATTTGTATCCTGTAAATATAACTATTGTATAATAGGTATATATTACTTGCATCTTCAAAATATAATATCTGATATATGCTTCTGAGAGTTTTTAAAGATTTGTTTGTTTGCAAAGAGAGTAACAGAGAGAGGGAGAGACAAAGACAGAAGGAGATCTGTTTGCTAGTTCATTCCCCAAATGGCTGCAATGACCACTGGTCCAGGCTGAAGCCAGGATTCTGGATCTCTCTGGCAGGGCCCAAACACTTGGGCCATCTTCTGCTGCTTTCCTAGGGGAATAAGTAGGAAGCAGATCAGAAGCACAGCAATCAGAACTGGAACTGGCTCTCCAATATGGGAATAGATATGGGATGCTGGCCTTGTAGGTGGTGCCTTAACCTGCTGAATCACAACATCAGCTCCTGAAAGCTTGTTTTACAGTAACTGTATTTGATTCTGAATTGAGTGGCCCACTTAAGTTCTTTTCCTATTTGTTCTTTTTTTTTTTTTTTTTAATATGCTGTTTGCTTCCTGGACTTGTTCTTTTCTATTCCTTGTCTCTTGTTATCCATTTCACACTTCCCCACCTGCCACACATCAGAATACTATCCAGTATGCCTCTATTCATGTTTCTATTTTAGAATCCTGGTTTAGGGTGAGGTATTATGGCACAGCAGGTTAAGCCGCTGTCTGAAATGCTGGCATCACATATGGGTGTGGTTCGAGTCCCAGCAGCTCCTGGCTCCTAGTCCCTGACTGGCCCAGCCCTGATCATTGTAGCCATTTGGGGGATGAACCAGTAGATGGAAAATTGATCTCTCTCTTTCTCTGTAATTCTACCTCTCAAATAAACAAATCTTAAAAAAAAAAAACAACAAAAAACAAAAAACAGAACTATTATCCTGTTTTCTGCCACTATGGCAGTGTTAAGTTCTCTGTTTTATCAGAATAACTCCTATTCCTTTTTTAAATAAGAGACAAAAATGTTAATATGAGATATATCAAGATGACAGGCTATTAGGTGGAATGTTCTGTTATTCACTGGTTGTCCCAAGTGTATTTTGTTTTTCCTTTAGGAGTGTTTATCGATGACAAGACCATCCATATCTTACATTTGTTTGTGGTAAAATTACCTAACATATGGCTAGATCTAACTTTGATATACAATTACTAATTTAGATTAAGTTTTGAATTAAAATTACCCAGTTATCATCAGCCAGGGCTTGAAATTATTCAGGTCTGGTTAGATGTATGATGCTTTGGCCAAAAGGTGTATTAATTCAAATGCATTAATTCAAAACAAGTCTTAATTTTAAAAGATGTTATTATTCAAAGCTCTGTATAACTGGCACATGTATCAAAACTAACAGGAGTATTTTACTTCATATGATAGATTTTTTCTGCTTTAACAAGATGTATTAGTAGTATGTAAAAACATGTTTCAGCCCTCCCCTACACACAACTATATAAATATAGTTGATGATTTGTGACACAATACGGGCCACGATAGACTCCACCTAACCAGAAGGAATTTAATTGAGAACTTAGCAAGACACTTATTTATCAATCAGTAGAATAAAACAGTGACAGAGGACAGGGGTGAGTGTGGTGTTTGGCAAATAGGACAAGTGGTTAGTATTTAGTTCTTTTCTAAAATAAAGGAGGCTACGTAATATTGTTTATTAGCACACATTGGGACATAAAGAATAGGTGACTTGGATAACATAGATTTTTGTGTGCTTTTGAACACCTGAACCATAATTCAACATTTCTTGCTCCTCCCTCTCCTATTCCCATCCTTATTTTTTACTAAGATCTTTTTTCCATTAACATTATATACATAAGATTGACCCTACACTATGTACAGAGTTCAACAGATAATGTGAAAAATAAACTGTTACTCAATAGTCGAGACAAGTGCTATTCAAATTCATCACATCTCAAAATGTCAATTTTACTTCTATAGATTACCTTTTAGGTACTGTATTGGTTACCACCGATCAGGAAGAACATATGATATTTGTCTTTTTGGGACTGGCTTATTTCACTAAATATAATGTTTTTTTTTAAAAAAAAGATTTATTTATTTGTTTATTTGATAGGCAGAGTTACAGAGAGGCAGAGAGAGAGAGAGAGAAGAGAGAAGAGAGAAAGTCTTCCATCCACTGGTTCACTCCCCAGATGGCTGCAATGGCCAGAGCTGTGCCGATCCAAAGACAGGAGCCAGGAGCTTCTTCCTGGTCTCCCACATGGGTACAGGAGCCCAAGGACTTGGGCCATCTTCCACTGCTTTCCAAGGCCATAGCATAGGGCTGGATTGGAAGTGAAGCAGCCAGAACTCCAACTGGCACCTATATGGGATGCCAGTACTTCAGGAGGCAGCTTTACCTGCTACGCCACAATGCCAGCCCCAAGTATAATGTTTTCTAGTTGCATCCTTTTTGTTTGTTAAAAAACTGCTGTGTAGTATTCCATGGTGTGTATATTGCATAATTTCTTTATCTAGTTTTCAGCTCAAGAGCATCTGGGTTGATCCCATATTGTAACTACTATGAATTGAGCTGCAATAAACATGGGAGTACAAAACTCTTTCATATGCTGATTTCATTTTCTTTGGATAAATTCCCAGGAGTGGGTTGGCTGTATCATATGGTAGGTCTATATAAAGATTTCTGAGGTATCTCCATACTGTCTTCTACAGTGATTGTACCAGTTGACATTCCTACCAACAGTGGATGAGAGTATCTTTTTCCCCGCATCCTTGCCAGCATTTGGTTTGTTGGTTTCTGTATGAAAGACATTCTTGGCCGGCACCGTGGCTCAATAGGCTAATCCTCCCCCTGCGGTGCCAGCACACTGGGCTCTAGTCCCGGTTGGGGCACTGGATTCTGTCTCGGTTGCCCCTCTTCCAGGCCAGCTCTCTGCTGTGGCCCGGGAGTGCAGTGGAGGATGGCCCAAGTGCTTGGGCCCTGCACGCGCATGCAGACCAGGAGAAGCACCTGGCTCCTGCCTTTGGATCAGCACGGTGCGCCAGCTGCCATGCACCAGCTGCAGCGGCCATTGGGGGGTGAACCAATGGAAAAGGAAGGGCTTTCTCTCTGTCTCTCTCTCTCACTGTCCACTCTGCCTGTCAAAAAAAAAAAAAAAGACATTCTAACTATATCTATGAGATACAAACTATATCTCTATTATATAATGTGAAATCACATTGTGGTTTTGATTTGCATTTCCCTAATGGCTAGTGATCTTGAACATTTTTTCATATGTCTGTTGGCCATTTGGATTTCCTCTTTTTAAAAATGTCTGTTTTAAGTTCTTGGCCTCTTAAGTGGGCTGTTTGTTTTGTTGTAGTGGAGTTTCTTGATCTCTTTGCAGATTCTGGTTATTAACCCTTTATCAGTTGCATAGTTTGCAAATAGTTTCTCCCATTCTGTCAGTTGCCTCTTCACTTTCCTGACTGTTTCTTTAGCCATACAGAAACTTCTCAATTTGATGTAATCCCAGTTGTTAGTTTTGGCTTTGGCTACCTGTGTCTCTGGGGTCTTTTCCAGGATCATAAGACTCTTTTAAAGGTGACAGTGTATGGAATGTTTTGTTGTTGCTAACTTTTTCTTGTTTCTTTTTAGAGAGTTAACTTTCAATTTATACCAGCCAATGACTTGGATTTAGTGTAGATGTTTTTCTGAATTTAAAGAAATATATGAATATCAAATGTTGGCAGAAATGACTAGATAACACCTTCCCAAGATATGTTTCTTTTTCTTTTTTTTTTTTTCTTTTTTTTTTGACAGGCAGAGTGGACAGTGAGAGAGCGACAGAGAGAAAGGTCTTCCTTTGGCATTGGTTCACCTTCCAATGGCCGCTGCGGGGGGTGCACCGCGCTGATCCGAAGCCAGGAGCCAGGTGCTTCTCCTGGTCTTCCATGTGGGTGCAGGGCCCAAGGACTTAGGCCATCCTTCACTGCACTCCCGGGCCACAGCAGAGAGCTGGACTGGAAGAGGGGCAACCGGGACAGAATCTGGTGCCCCGACCGGGATTAGAACCTGGTGTGCCGGCACCGCAGGGGGAGGATTAGCCTATTGAGCCATGGTGTCGGCCAAGATATGTTTCTAACAAAGAATCAATTTGTGAAACTCAAGGATACATTTAACTCTGATTATATGGGGAAAAATTAAATATGGGAGTTAGATTTGTAACAGATTTTACTTCAAAATTGTCTTTATTTATAGTGATCAGGATCATATTGAACTTATTTTTAGTCAATTAGAACCATTATCTAGTTGTGAATTCTTTCCTTTGTTAATGCCTATAATTTTTCTTTGTCCTTGAAGCATTTACTTACTTCAGTAAAACCTGGCAATTCTTTTTTTTTTTTTCTTTTTTTAAAAGAAGAGCCTTGGGTGATTACTGACGTCGTAAATAAGAGTGTCAATTGTTAAATCAACAACAAGAGTCACTGTGTACTTACTCCCCATGTAGGATCTCTATCCTTAATGTGTTGTACTATGTGAATTAATGGTATAACTAGCACTCAAACAGTACTTTATACTTTCTGTTTCTGTGTGGGTGCAAACTGTTGAAATTTTTACTTAGCATATACTAAATTGATCTTCTGTATATAAAGATAATTGAAAATGAATCTTGATGTGAATGGAATGGGAGAGGGAGTGGGAGATGGGATGGTTGTGGGCGAGAGGGAGGTTATGGGGGGAAAAAGCCACTATAATCCAAAAGATGTACTTTGGAAATTTATATTTATTAAATAAAAGTTGAAAAAATAAAAATAAAAAATAAATTAAGAAAAAAAGATTCATTTTAGGAGCCAGCACTGTGAAGTATCTGGTAAAGCCACCACATGCAGCGTCAACATCCCATATGGACACCAGTTTGAGTCCTGGCTGCTCCACTTCTGATCCAGCTCCCTGCTGATGTGCCTGGGAAAGCAGTGGAGGATGGTCCATGTCCTTGGGCTTCTGCACCCATGTGGGAGAACCAGAAGAAACTCCTGGCTGCTGGCTTCCAATCAGCTCAGCTCCAGCTGTTATGGACATCTGGGGAGTGAACCAGTGGACCTCTCTCTCTGTGTCCACCTCTGCCTCTCTGTAACTCTACTTTTCTAATACATAATCTTTAAAAAAAGAGAATCATTTCACTCAATTATCTTCTTAAAAAAGATTTATTTTATTTGATTTGAAAGTCAGAATTATAGAGTGAGAGAAAAGAAAGACAGAGAGATCTTCCATATGCTGGTTCACTCTCCAGATGCCTGCAATAGGCAGTCCTGGACCAGGCAGAAACCAGGAGCCAAGAGCTTCTTCATATCTCCCACCATGGGTGGCAGGGGCCCAAGCACTTGGATCATCTTCCACTGCTTTTTCCAGGCCATTAGCAGGGAGGTGGATCAGAAATGAAGCAGTTAGGATGCTACCTGGTGCCCACATGGGAGGCCAGCATTGCAGGCAGTGGGTTTACCTGGTACACCATAATTCCAGCCCCACCCCAGCAATTCTTGAGCAACAGTTGTGTGTTTTTCACTTTTTAGGCCAGAATTGTGAGTGCCTATGTCTTATAAACTGACCACGTCACTCTGTTTTCCTTAAAAACAGTTTGACTACATGGTACTCTAGTTTAAACTTCCATTTATTTTGTTAAGTTTCAACTTGAAAATAGGAAACACCAGAGGCTGCATTGTGGCATAGATGGTATGCTGCCATCTGTGATGCAGCCAATCAGGTTAATTAACCACTCCCTTTGGAAGTGAATTAAAAGCCTGGGACATGGTGTGCCCGTCCCTCTCTCCTTTCTCTGGGCCTTTTGCCAGTGCGGGGCTGGCTGCCGCCCTGCATGTATGTGGCTGGTTCCTGGTACTTGGTATGAACCCAGATTTACCTCTCTCCTATAGATAGGGCTCTCACTCTCCTATGCATTTTTCTCACTGAATAAAAGCTTAAAAATCTATCATGCTGCTTCGTTCATTTTTGCTGGTATTCAGAATTCTTCTCTGAATATTAGGCAAAAAGCTACACGGGCTTATTAATATTGGGAATTTATTAATAAGCATATGGTGATATTGTATGGTACCCCAATTCTTATTTCATATGGCACCCCAGATGGAACTTTTGGGGAGCTTTAAGAGGGCCACATTCCGATATATTTTAGGGGGCCGATTCGGATATCACCTCCACCCCTTTAATTTTGCCTTGTAATGTAACTATTGAAAAACCTGGGCCATCTGTGGAGTCTCCCTCAATTTGCATTGTTGCTGGTTGGACTCATGTATTCTGAGTGCCCTCTGACATTCTGACATGTTCCTCTGTCTTCTGTATTACCTGCAGTTTAGTAGTTGGCTCCCAAGACTAAATAATATTCAGGTTTGATTCCTTTGGCAAAACAAAAATTAGTGGTTGATGAGAATCACAAAATGAGAAGCACACTATGAGAAGCACAAAATCTTTGTTTCTCTCTCTCTTTTTCATATTAGCAGTCACTATTCAAAGTAGCAAAATTATATTTTCTACTTCTCAATTGTTTTAGAATCATTTCTTAGAATGCTTTTGTAAAGTGGTCCTTCCTCTCATCTACTGCTTACCTAGTAGTGTGGTTCATGTAGGAAAGACAGGAATATGCTTAATTATTTTCTTTTAATTATTTTAATTCATTTTTTAAAAAAATCTTTTTTAAAAGATTTATTTTATTTATTTTAAAGGCAGAGATATAGACAGAGAGATCAAACATCTATCTGCTGGTTCACCCCAAATGATCACAATGGAGGAGACTGGGCCAGGCTGAAGCCGAGAGCCTGGAACTCCATCTGGATGGCCTGAGTGGGTGGCAGGGGCCCAAGTGCTTGGGCTGTCTTCTGTTGCTTTCCCAGCACATTAGCAGGGAGCTGGATCAGCAGTGGTGAAGTCTGAGACATGAACCTATGCCCATATGGGGTGCTTTTGTCACAAGCAGTGGCTTGCACCATAATGCTGACCTTGAGTTTTTTTTTAATATTTATTTATTTATTCAAAAAAAGCTGAGTTATGGAGAGAAAGAAGAAAGAGTGCACATATATAATTTTGAATTTCCTGGTGTATAAAACAAGGGAAATAAGCTGTCTGTTTAATGATTACTCAACTGGTATATTCAGATGTGCAAAGTTTGGGTGGCCATAATGACTGAGTTACCCCACTGACATTAATGTCTGAAAGCCAGGAATACTAAATGAGTATACTGAACACTGGCAGGGTGGAAAGTAGGGGGCAATCTGACATACAAAAAAATTGTTCTGCCCAAAATGCCATGATACCTTGCTGAGACACACTAAGTTAAATGTCTGTCCTTAAGGGGGAAATACCAGTTCTTCTAGGGTAGTAAAGTTTTTCCTAGCACTTAATTTGAAGGAAGTCTGTCACCTGGGGTTCTAAAATGGGGTCCAGCAGATGAATTAGTGAATAACCATTTTTCTTATAATATCCTTAGAGTAAATGTAATGGCAGACTTTGAAAGGCAACTTTCAATGTACTCCAGAGTCCCAGTACCAAAATGCAACACGTGAAAGCATTTCTTCATGACCCAAGTATGCTGTGTTTTGATGTTCTCATTTGATCTACAAATATACCACCTTTTATACAGTACTGTAACCAGCACTTCTACAACTTCATTTTTCACAAGATTTATTGATTTATTTGAAAGCAAGGGAGGTGGGGGAGATATCATCCCTCTGCTGGTTCACTCCCCAAATGCCTGCAACAACCAGGCTTAATCCAAGCTGAAGCCAAGAGCCAAGAACTCCATCCAAGCCTCCCAGGTAGGTGGCAGGATTCCAATACTTGGGCCATCAACCACTGCATCCCAGGTTAGTAGGAAGCTTGACTGGAAGCAGAGGAGCTGGCACTCAAACCAACTTCTCTGATTTGGGAGACTGGCATCCTAAACCTTGGCTTAACTCACTGTATCATAATACCTTCCCCAATTTCTACAGTTTGACTACTTTGTAGAAATTGTATGGAGAATTCAAGTAGACATATATTGGGTTTTACAGTAATTTGCATATGACCTTGTCTAAATATGATCAGAGTCACTCAAAAGGCCTCCATAGCCTTGGCAATTCATGACAAGAGCCTAGGGAGATTACTGATGCCATAAACAAGAGTGTCAATTTGTTAAGTCAACAATAGGAGTGTACTCACTGTGTACTTACTCCTCATGTAGGATCTCTGTCCTAAATATGCTGTACATTGTGATTTAATGCTATAACTAGTACTCAAACAGTATTTTACACTTTGTGTTTTGGTGTGGGTGCAAACTGTTGAAAGCTTTACTTAATATATGCTAAATTGATCTTCTGTATATAAAGAAATTGAAAATGAATATTGATGTGAATGGAAGGGGAGAGGGAGCGGGAGAGGGGAGGGTTGCGGGTGGGAGGGAAGTTATGGGAGGGAGGAAGCCATTGTAATCCATATGCTGTACTTTGGAAATTTATATTCATTAAATAAAAATTTTAAAAATCAAAAAAAGAATATATCAAAATCTTTTTATTAAATTTTTAAAAGAAATTTTATCAGACACATAAAAATTACATGTATTTATGGAGTTCCGTGTGATATTTCAATCCACTTTACATTGTGTAATGTCCAATGAGGGTAAATATATCTACCTTTTGAAACATTTAACATTTGTTTATGGTGAAAACATTAAAAATCCCATCTTCTATTTTTTAATAGAGGGATATACAATATATTACCATTATCTAGTCACCCTACTATAACTTAATACTCATTGAGTATTCATCTTCTATTTTTTAATAGAGGGATATACAATATATTAACATTATCTAGTCACTCTACTATAACTTAATACTCATTAATTGATCTTTTCTCCAACCTTCTCTCTCCCCTTCTTTGCCTAGTCTCTGGTAACCATCATTATATATGTTCTTAAAGATGTATTTATTTATTTGAGAGATATATTTACAGACAGAGAGAGGGAGAGACAGAAAGAAAGGCCTTCCATCTCCTGGTTCACTCCCCAAATGGCCACAACTGCCAGAGCTGGGCCAATCCAAAGCCAGGAGCCAGGAGCTTCTTTGGGGTCTCCCATGTGGGTGCAGTGGCCCAAGCATTTGGGCCATCCTCCACTGCTTTCCCAGGCTATAGAAGAGAGCTGCATTGGAAGAGGAGCAGCTAGGATATGAACCAGCTCCCATATGGGATGCCGGCACTGCAGGCAGAGGCCTAGCCCACTATGCCACAGCACTGGCCCATCATTATGTTTGTACTTCTATGTGATCACCTTTTTTAGACTCCATACATGAATGATCATGTGGTACTTGTCCTGGGCTTACCTTAACATAATAATCTCCAGTTCCATCCAGGTTGTTGCAAATAACAAGATTTGATTCTTATGGCTGAGTAGTATATATCACCTTTTCTTCCCATGCATCTTTGGATAGGCACTTAGGCTGTTTCCATTTATATAAGAATCTTCTAAAAAGTTGGGACCGCTGCCTATGATGCTGACATCCCATATGGGCCCCTGTTCGAGTTCTGAAGGCTTCACTTCCAATCCCGCTCCCAGCTAATGTGCCTAGGAAAACAGTGGAGGATGGCTCAGGTCCTTATGTATCTGCACCCATGTGGGAGACCTGTAAGAAGCTTCTGGCTCCTCACGTCAGCCTGGCCCAGCCCTGGCTGTTGTGGCCATTTGGGAAGTGAGCCAGTGGATGGAAGATTTATCTTTCTGTCTCTCCTACTCTCTCTGAAACTCTTTCAAATGAAAAAAAAAAGTAGCTTAATTTTTTATTAGAGTTTTTTTTTTACCAGTATACCCTTTTAAAAAACATGATCTTTTCTAAGCAAACAGAATTTTATGTGAAAAGTCAGAATATTTGACAAACCCTTGTAGTGGATGTTAATGATGTTAATGAAATCATCTAGCTGAATAGTGGTCATTAGCTTCTCTATTTCTCAAACAAAAAATTTACAGGCAAATTATTCTCTCAGAAATGACCTGAGAAGCCATGCTTATATACAGAAGCAACTAAACAGGACTTTGCAAACCCCCTAGGAAAGTTGTAAAATTGAAAATGCTGGAAATATTCTTTGCCTCTGTTTTGCCTCTGTTTTCCACCCCAACATTGTGGAGGGGGACAACACACTTGATAAGAAGCCTTCTCTCCTCACACTTGTTTCCTGAGATCTGGGCATCTCTTACCAGGAGATAAGGTGGAATATCTGCCCCCTGAGTGTACAGATACCTGTACAGGTTGTGTATGTCTGCCATTGCACTGCTGAATTTATTGACTCCTTTTAGGAAGTAGGGAAAAACATGTTGTTTAATGACTCAGTCTTAGTGGGTTATAAAAAATTCAAGAAAGTTTTAAAATCACTAAGCAGAAGTTCCCCATGCCCCCAATTCTAGCAGGCCCAGAACAGTCTGTATCAGCACACCTATTTCATTAGCCCATTTCTGTAAGTAAATACTTGATATGGTAAAATATCATTCCAGCATTTCAAAGCTATGTCACAGAATTTCCAGGAATATGTGATTCACAATCCTCGATTTGATCATAGTCTGGTCAATATTATTTCACTACCTTAAAAGAGGAAGTCACTGAAGCACAGCATCATCATTGCTTAGAGACAGTGGCATCACCACTGAGAGATTTTGCGGTGTGTATTAAGTGTGGCACTGGGTGACCATAGTGGGTTTGTAGTTTTTAAAAAATTCAAAAATTGCCTCAAGAAGAAAGAAAGAATGAAAAAAGGGGAAGAGAAATAAAGTAAGGACAAAAATGACTTTTGAATGTGGTTATTAATTTTACATAAATCATGAAGCGAACTTCATTTTCCTGATTTCTTTTTAATAGTAAAAACAGGGGTATTCTTTTTTTTTTTATGTTTTTTGACAGGCAGAGTGGACAGTGAGAGAGAGAGACAGAGAGAAAGGTCTTCCTTTTGCCGTTGGTTTACCCTCCAATGGCCGCCGCGGTAGGTGCGCTGCGGCCGGTGCACCGTGCAGATCCGATGGCAGGAGCCAGGTGCTTCTCCTGGTCTCCCATGGGGTGCAGGGCCCAAGGACTCGGGCCATCCTCCACTGCACTCCCTGGCCACAGCAGAGAGCTGGCCTGGAAGAGGGGCAACCGGGACAGGATCGGTGCCCCGACCGGGACTAGAACCCGGTGTGCCGGTGCTGCAAGGCGGAGGATTAGCCTGTTGAGCCACGGCGCTGGCAAAACAGGGGTATTCTAAGAGCTAGTAGAATGTTCAGTATGTTCCATCTGTAATTGTTCTTGAACTCCACTGCAAGTAAATGAAAGGGCCATTGCTTAACCCATCCTGGTTCCCCAGACAGCCAGTTTAGAGGTAGAGCTGTATTCCCCTGTGTTGGTTCGGTGGAGGCCCCTATTATAAATTTGTATGGATGGTAGCTTGGACTACTTATTACAACAGTAATAAGTTTCTGCCCCAAATGGGAAAGGGAATAAGAAAGAGTGTAAGGGCAAATGTGAGCAAGGAGGCATTGGCCTCCAGGATCATAACAAGCTAACCAAATACTACTTTGTTGAGCCTGAGAAGTACCACCAATTTCCCACAAGGGGTCAGCAGAGACCGAAGGCCAAGAGGCAGGCCATTGTATAAAGGGACTTATGGAGACATCTGCTTCCAGCATCCATTAACCCTGAGTACTCTTTAATTCTAATCTATAAAGTCATTTTAGGCCGATCATCCGAAATAGAGGTGTTGGCTGCAACAAGAGTAGACTTACAGCCTTGACTTCCACAAAATTTATCTATACTAGAGGTAGAAAAAGGAAAACAAGCAATTGAGCAACAGAAGCTTGTACTGAGAGTTCGTGAGGTAAATTGGACCAGACATGGACATAAACAGTTCCAACATAATCAGCGTCAATAATCCCAGGAAGCACAAACATTCCGTTTTTATAGGCATGAGGTCAGGAGAAAACTAATCCTACAGAACCTAGAGGCAAAGGACCTGTTAGTTGAATAGGGGCTTTGCAGACAATAACAGGCATTTCTAGAGAAACTGGCTTTGTAAATACAAGTCTATTCCAGCACTGTAGGTGGTAGCATGAAAGGACTGTTGAAAGGTTGTTGGTAGAGGAGCCAATATGGCTGTTGAGCCAGAAATACCCCGTGTTGGACTGTGGCTAAGGGTTGGCCCATTTTGGAGTTTCCAATAGCACAGCATGACACTGATTAGCCCAGTGGTAACCTTTCTGACATTTTGGAAACTTTTTTATGAGCAAGCTGTAGTTTTAGGTGTGGAGCAGCAATCTCATTTAAAATGTCCAGTTTTACTGCAACTAAAAACATTTTTTATTAGGACCCTTGAGGGCAGCAGTCAACAAATTAGTTTTATAAGTTTCAGTGCCCACTGTTCAACATAACAATCATTTCTGCCAAGGTTAATTTAAATTTGGAGGCAATAGCTTTTAAAACATTTTTATGGGGCCAGTGCTGTGGCACAGCAGGTTAAAACCCTGGCCTGAAGCGCCAGCATCCCAAATGGGCACCGGTTCGAGTCCTGGCTGCTCCTCTTCTGATCCAGCTCTTTGCTATGGCCTGGGAAAGCAGTAGAAGATGGCCCAAGTCTTTGGGTCCCTGCACCCAAGTGGGAGACCTGGAGGGAGCTCCTAGCTCCTGGCTTCATATCAGCGCAGCTCCGGCCGTTGCAGCCATCTGAGGAGTGAACCAGTGGATGGAAGACCTGTTTCTCTGTCTCTACCTCTCTCTGTAACTCTGCCTTTCAAATAAATAAAATAAATCTTTAAAAAAATAAAAAATAAAACATTTTTACAATCTTGATTTGCATTTTCATAAGCCATTTAAGAGAACTTTAGCTGCTTCCTGATTATTGACTTGACGTCCAAGAGCCTTTTCTAATTTATCTATAAAAGACTTTTTATAGATTTTCTGAGAGTCCTTGTTTAATAGCAGAAAATGAGGTGGAAGGGTCCATAGCATCCAGAATCTTTTTCCAGGCTTTTAAGACCATATTAGAAATCTGGGTATAACCTCAAAAGGGATAGCTAACCTATTGATTGACTGTGGCAAGAGCACCTTCACCTAATAAATTATAACAATCAATAGGAAAGCCAATAGTCAGATTTTCCATAACTTGTATGTGGGTCAGATCTAGATATTCTTGGGTCCAAACAATATATTGAGCTGGTGTAACCAAAACTTTAACCAAAATTTGCCAATCCCAATGAATCATCTCATAGCTTCCTCAAATGCTTTCTAGCAAACCTGTAGAATAGGAACTGTGCATCCCATATTCTGTGAAATTCTTTAGTTCTTTAAATACTTTATAAGGTATAGATTCATGCTGGGCTCGGACATTTTGTGGTCTGTAATAGGGCAAATAGCTAAGAACGGATCCCTTTGCTCTCGGCTTCTTTTAACATTCCCTGTAAGGCTGATTGTACTGGTGGAGTATCCATCATTACAGAAACCATAGGACAATCAGAAGGTTTGTTCTCTTGTGGCGAAATTTGAGTGGTTGGGTAGCTCTCCTGGCCAGGGAGAGCCACCAATGGCTTGCAACTTTGTTGATTGTGTCCCAACAGTAATACAATGCATGAAGCACCGGAACGGGAGCTCATGGCTCCTGATGTAGTTTTTGTCCTCTTTTCTCCCAGTCTGCCACCTTTAGTGTTCCCTTATCAGGATACCAAGGGAAACAGCTATAAATCTCTTACTTTTCTGGGATGGAGTGTCCTGCTTGTTTGAGTAAATTATACAATTCTGCCCTATGTTTCCATTGCACCAGGGATAGAGAATTACCTATCTTTGAGACTCACCAGGATTTTGAAGATTAGCATGCATCTGTAATCCTTGTCAGGTGAGGTGAGTCATCCCTTGTACATTGTGCCAAGGGTCCCTGTTTGGGTGCCACTTGTGGAGTTTCAAAATGATGAGCCCAGGCACGGGAGTCCTCATCAGAAGAGCACCTCCAGATAGCGCCAGCCAGCACCTTTTATTATTTAGTCTAAGGTTTAACTAGTAACATGAAATTCAGGAATGCACAGCTGGACTAATCATTGTAAAAGATATCAAGCTGGCACAAGCAGGGGAGGTAAGCATCAGGTGACATATTTGTGGTGGGAAACAAAAGCTCATGTTGCTCCTGGTGGTCATGTTGTTCTTAGCTCATTTTCTATGCCCTTGAAGTATGATAAGGAGTTTTCCTTAAAGCAATACCCAGTAATATCCCAATAACCTTCTGCTTAGGTGTATCCTCTACAGGCGGGACACCAAGGCTTTTAGCAGGAAGCAGTTTATTCATGATGGCACTGGCTCAGCAGATTCACGTCCAGAGGTTGAGCCCCTAATGCAGCAGGGAATTGCCTTACATACTCTTGTTTAGTTCTTCTTTACATCTTTATTTTAGTCCCATTGTCTGCCTATATGGTTACATAAATTCTGATTGGGTACTGTAAGGCTTACAAGGTTGCTAGTGTTGTGACAAGGTTGTGCAGACTTAGATATTGATTAGGCCAGGGAGCTTTTCGTTTTCTTTTTATTTGTTCTCAAAAGTTCCCTTCATCCCATTTTCCTGAAAAGCTCTACTATGTAAGAGTTTGGGCCTCAGGGTGGAGCTTCTGACTCCGGTTTTCTTCCTGGTCCAATCTAGGATGTTGCCTCCGTTTGGAGAATAAAACAGTAGGTGGAAGATTGTCCCCACCCCCTCTCTCATTCTGCATTTCAAATAAATGAATCTTTAAAAGGCAGGATTATAGAAGGGAAAACCTGTGTGATTTAAGTTTAAGTCCATGCCAGAAATAAAATATTTAAGCTTTTGAAGAAACTGACAGGAGTGTTAATTTGTTCTTTTAATATCTGGAAATGTCACAAAAACCTAGCTATATCTATTTGTGATGTGCTGCCTTCCTTTTTCAGTCAACTGCATGTTTTCAACTTAACTTGATGTTTTCTGAAAAACAAACAACAACAAAAACAACAAAAACAGCAGGACAGCAGTCCATTAAGGATTAATCACCATAGCAACTAAAATACAGCAGCTGGAGGAGAAAGTTTTCTCCCCTCAGTTTCCTGCCAGCTGTCTTGGTCAAATTCTGTTGTCTGCATCCAAGTGAAAATAGAGTGTGACCAACTCTAAGAAATGCTATCTGTATTTTTATAAATTCATGCAAGTATCAGATTATAACTGAAGACTTAATTCCTTGATGTGGATGACAGTCACTTGGTACTCTTGCCACCATTTGATAGAGAATTAAAGGTTCACATTGCAGTAAAACCTGAATTAATAGTAAACCTTCCTTATGTTATTTCAGTGTGGTGTAAATGAGAGAAATAAGCATTCAGTCAGCCTGGAGTGGGAGGTGGCATGGGGAGGGTGTGTTTTTTTGTAGCCAGTGCAGGTTTAAGTACTATTCAGTGTACTATAAATGCAAAATGTTGTGTTAGCAAGAACTTTTCTCCTGTCTTGGATGATATTTTATGGATTACTTAAAGGAGGGTTTCTTTGAGCTATCAAGGACGGATGGATTGTTTACAGTGAGCAGACTTTGGGGAGATAGAGCATCCCATTATCCTGGTTTTCTGGATAATGAAGGGCCTGTTGACTTAAAGCAATTTTTCAGATGACTGGATTATGAAGTAGTCCAGTAAGGTTTATGGTTTCAGCACATAATGAAATTAACTCCTAGCTGGGTTATCGTTTTTCTTTCAATGATGAGATGTTAATTTCATGGTGTTTGCATCAGAAACTTATTTTTTCAAGTAATTTTAGTGAAGATCCAGATTTTGTAATTTGTGTGTATATGTGCATGAAATTATGTGACTAGTGTTGGCATGGAAAAGGCTTTTGTTTTTCTATCCTTGCAGCTAGGATTGATTGTAGGTAAGTGATCTGGTTCAGAGAGACAGTGTGTCATTTGAGTGAAGCAACCCTTTACCTTGTCAGAGCAAGGAGACTGCAATGTTACCAATAACAAATATACCCTGTCCCCTCCTTGCTGGTGGCAGTGTGAAGCTGTGGTAAACTTCCTCACAGTGATGTTGGTGGGTTTATGAACTAATGCAGCTGATGATCTGATGTGTACAAAACATATTCACCCACTTGCAATAAAGGCATTGAAATTCTGAAAATATTACAGAAATTTTATCATTGTAATGACTAATACTTATCAATAAGTGTTAGGTAGGAAGTCAGTTATGAGCTTATGTGTGTGTAACAGGCCTAAAGAGTCCAGCATCTGCATCTGCATCTCAAAGTCATCCTGACAATGTTTCAGGGGCAGCCCAGAGTTCGCATCCTGCCTGCCCTGCCCCCTTCTACCTGATATCCTGCCAGGTGGAGGCCCCCACCCCTCCTGCTTCCTGCCTGACAATCTTCCACAATGCAGCCCAGTATCTGCATCTCAAACACCCTGCTCCCTTCCTCCTGTCTGATAACATTTGCTTCCATAAAGTCCTTTGTTTCAGACTTTCAAGAGAAGTTTTTCTATTTACATCCAAAAAGCCCTTTGTTCCAAGAGGAGCAGAGGTGGGGAAGCAAGACCCATCTCCTTAAAAACCCCCAGCCTCAACTGGACTGTGCGCTCAGCCCTCTGCATCTTTGCTGAGCCGCCCGCCTGGCCTGGCCTGGCCAGGTGTACTCTCCACTCACCCATGCAGCCCCGCTCTCCCCCAGTCTGAGCGACTGGGCACTCTCTCTCAGGTCCTGTCTGGAGAGGTGCCCATCCGTTTTTACGGATGTCCCTACCCTAATAAACTTTGCTACTTTTACCTCCCACTACTCTCTCTATCACGCCTGAATTCTTTCTTGTGCGAAGACAAGAACCCTGCAATTTCTCCGGTAACATAAGTGCTTAAAAGGAATTCTAAACTAACTCAACAATGGACTAGATTGACAAAAATAATCTTATTAGGAAGTAGTTTGATTCTAACTTTCCTATCTGGCATTGTTTCAGTTACATCGAAGATTTGGCTTCTTTAACAATTTGTCTGTTTAGAATACTTAGAAGATTATCAATAGTTTAAAAATATTATTTCTGGGGCCGGCACTATGGCATAGAGAGGGTAAAGCCACCGCCTGCAGTGCTGGCATCCCATGTGGGCCTGGTTCAAGACTCAGCCGCTCCACTTCCGATCCAGCTCTCTGCTATGGCCTGAGAAAGCAGTGGAAGATGGCCCAGGTCCTTGAGCCCTTGCACCCATGTGGGAGAACTGGAAGGGGCTTCTGGCTCTTGGCTTCTGATTGGCACAGCTCTGACCATTGTGGCCATCTGAGGAGTGAACCAGAAGATGAAAGACCTCTTTCTCTTTCTCTATCTCTCTCTGCCTCTGCCTCTCTGTAACTCTGCCTCTCAATTTTTTTTTTTTTGGACAGACAGAGTTAGACAGTGAGAGAGAGAGAGACAGAGAGAAAGGTCTTCCTTTTTCCGTTGGTTCACCCACCAAGTGGCCGCTATGGCCAGTATGTTGCAGCCGGCACACTGTGCCGATCCGAAGCCAGAAGCCAGGTGCTTCCTCCTGGTCTCCCATGCGGATGCAGGGCCCAAGGACCTGAGCCATCCTCCACTGCCTTCCCAGGCCACAGCAGAGAGCCAGACTGGAAGAGGGGCAACCGGGACAGAATCGGGCACCCCAACCGTGAAGGACTTCTGAAAATTTACCTGCTAAAAAACTAGGAAGTTTCAAGAAAGGTCAGTTAGTTTCTGGGAAACTGCAACTTAGCAGATAACAGGGAATAGCAGTTTGGAAACCCCCCTTGTGCAATGGTTAAGATAAGTAAAACTGATGTGTACTGAGATAAGCAGGAATGCTGTATACTAAGATAAGTGAAATTACTGTAAACAAAAACCCCCTTCCTCTCTGTATTCACTTGCTTAAGATAATTTTGTGGTTTTTGCCTTTAAATACTGCCTGTAACCCTCATCCAGTGCCTCACTCTCTCAGGAGGGAGGGGTCCGTTTTGCGCAAAACGTAAATAAAGCCCCTCTTGCATTTGCATCGTCTGGTCTGAGGATTTTTGAGTCTGGGGTTGCGATCTAAAGGACCCAGCGGGGATTAGGGTCCTTCATTTGGAGGTTCCACCGAGATTTGACGACCCACGACTCAAGCCCTCAAAAGGCCAGCCAGAGGTAAGGCAATCCCCCTCTCTGTGTAAGTGTCGTGACGTGTGTTTGTCTCGATTAGCGGCGCCTTCTGAGATTGTGCCTGTACAGGACCTGTATCTGTATCGGACCAGTGGGGGAGACAGACGTGTCCTAAGATCCCTGGTCTTACCCTGGAGGACGCTCCAGCGGTGTTTTGGGGGGAAGGAGAGAGACCACGTCTTTCTCCTTCCCGGGGAGAGCCTGGCTATCGCGCCGCTCCCGTCTAAATATTTGAGTTTTCTGTTTTGTTGTGCCGTGATTGTACGTGTCATGTCGTTTGTTCTTTGTGTGTCTGTGTTTTTATTTTTATCTTCCCTGACTTTTTCCTTTTGAGACTATGGGACAGAAATTAACCACCCCCTTAAGTTTGACTCTAGGACGTTGGAAGGAGGTGCAGGAACAGGCTTATAACTAGTCCGTGGAAGTGAGGAGGCGAAAGTGGGTGACACTGTGTTCCTCGGAGTGGCCTACTTTCAACGTAGGATGGCCTTCTAATGAGTCTTTTTCCCATAGTCTCATCCTGCAGGTGAAAGACCGAATCTGCAAACCTGGTCAAGAAGGGCACCCGGATCAGGTCCCCTATGTTACAGTATGGGAGGACCTGATATCGGAGCCGCCCTCTTGGGCTTCTCCCTTCTTGCAGGACCAGAAGGACATAAATTGCCCCCTCCTTCGGTTGTCCCGATGACTCCCTTCCCCACCCTGCGCCGGCGCCACCCCCTACCTTTCCTGCCGTCTCTACCTTGTATCCCTTACAGGAGCTGAGAGAACAGAAGCCTCGGAGCCCCCCCTCCCTGTGCTGCCGGACAGCCAGGGGGACCTCCTGATGCTGGACCCTCCTCCTCCCTATGGACGTCAAGCAGCGAGGCACCCGCCGTCAGACTCTACCACGGAGTCTGAGGAGGGAACAACTCCCACTCCCGCTGACCCATTCTCATCACCCCCAAGCAGCCAATTGCGGTTGCGTAGGAAAATAGGGGAGGGGGGTGGTGGGGAATGGTCTTCCCAGGCTTTTCCCCTGAGGACAGTAGCTGGACAGATACAATATTGGCCGTTTTCCGCCTCTGACTTGTATAACTGGAAAACATATAACCTGTCTTTTTCACAGGATCCACAAGCCCTGACCGGACTCATAGAGTCTATTTTACTAACACGTCAGCCTACCTGGGATAATTGCCAGCAGCTCTTGCAGACTTTACTAACCACTAAACAAAGGCATAGGGTTTATTTGGAAGCCCGTAAAAACGTGCCGGGAAACGACGGGCGACCCACGCAGCTTCCAAATGAGATACATAAGGCTTTCCCCTTGACTAGGCCCGACTGGGACTTTAACACCGTGGCGGGAAGGGAAAGACTCAGACTCTACCGCCAGATTCTCCTGACCGGTTTGAGGGGAGCGGGGAGGCGCCCCACGAATCTGGCAAAAGGTTAGGGCCATTGTGCAGGGAAGCGAGGAAACCCCAGCAGGATTTTTAGAAAGACTGATGGAAGGGTACAGGATGTACACCCCCTTCGACCCTCTGGCCCCGGACCGGCAAGCCGAGGTCATCATGTCCTTTATTGGACAGTCGGCCCCTGACATCCGGGTGCGCCTTCAGAGGCTGGAGGGGCTTCAGGGGTATACATTGCCTGATTTAGTAAAGGAAACGCCCGAGGAAAGGGAAGACAGGCTAAGGCGGGAGCAGGATCGAAAGAAAAAAAAAAAAAAAACGGAGGGAAAAGCGTAGAGGGAAGGAACTGACTAGGATCCTGGCCACCGTAGTTTCCAAAGCAGAGCAAGGGAGGACCAGGTCAGGAAGGGACCCGGGAGACCGGCAAAGGCCCCGTCTTGACCAAGAACAATGCGCGCTGGGCAAAAGAGTGCCCGAAGAAACAAGCTCGTCCGAGATCTGTTCCTGTACTATCTCTGGAGAATGAAGACTAGAAAGGGGATCCGGTGGTGCACGACTGCCATCAAGTCCTTGCCGAAATCCACGGGACTCGAGCCGACCTGACCGACATTCCCCTGCCAAATGCGGACCATACCTGGTATACCGACGGGAGCAGCTTCCTGCAAGACGGCGAGAGAAGAGCCGGGGCAGCGGTGGTGGACGGCCGAACAAGGTCAGTAGTCTGGGCTTCTGCCCTGCCCCCCGGAACCTCCACTCAGCGGGCAGAGCTGATCGCTCTGACCCAAGCACTCCGCGCAGCCAAGGGAAAGCGGGTGAACATCTACATGGACAGCAGGTACGCTTTTGCCACTGCCCATGTCCATGGGGAAATCTATAAGCGAAGGGGGCTCCTGACCTCCACGGGAAAGGACATTAAAAACAAACAGGAAATTTTAAACCTCCTAGAGGCCCTGCACCTGCTGCGAGAACCTAGTATCATCCACTGCTTGGGCATCAGAAAGGAGGGGGTCCCGTGGAGGAGGGCAATCGGCTCGCAGACAAAGTGGCTAAAGAGGCAGCCTTGACTAGCCAACTATTGGCTGTAAAGGACTCTCCTAATGCAAGTTGGACAAGGGTATTTCATCATTGGACTGGACACTCTCCTTCGACAGATTACTGAGGCCTGTGTACCCTGTGCTAAAGTAAACCCCAAGCACCTCAAACCCCCAGAGGGGGCCAGGATCAGAGGGGCATGACCTGGCGTAAACTGGGAGGTAAATTTTACAGAGATTTGCCCCGGCAGGTATGGAGTTAAATATCTTCTAGTATTTGTAGACACCTTCTCAAAATGGACAGAAGCCTTCCCGACCAAGAAAGAAACCGCGCTGGTAGTAGTCAAGAAAATCCTAAAAGAAATATTCCCCCGATTTGGACTACCAAAGGTACTGGGGTCAGACAACGGGCCGGCTTTCGTCTCCCGGGTAAGTCAGATGGTGGCACAGGTGTTGGAAATAGAAAGTTGCATTGTGTTTATAGGGTAAGTCAGATGGTGGTACAGGTGTTGGGAATAGAGTAAAAGTTACATTGTGCTTATAGACCGCAGAGCTCGGGTCAGGTAGAAAGAATGAATAGAACTCTTAAGAAAACTTTAACAAAACTGGTCATGGAGACTGGCACTAGGGACTGAGTCGAATTGTTACCTATGGCGCTGTTCCGGGTTCGAAACACCCCCTCAGCCTTTGGCTTGACGCCCTATGAAATCCTGTATGGGGGGCCCCTACCCATTGCCGATCTGTTGGGTCCCAGCATTGATTCCTATGCTACCTCCCCTGGCTTGCAGACGCAGCTACGCGCTTTGCAACTAGTCCAGGAGTATGTCTGGAAGCCACTAGCAGCAGTCTGTCAGCCCCAGAACATGGGAACTCCACACACCTTCCAGATCGGGGACCAGGTCTACGTGAGGAGACATCAGGTGAAAAGCCTCGAACCTCGCTGGAAAGGACCCTTCACCGTACTCTTAACAACTCCCACAGCGGTCAAGGTGGACGGCATAGCTGCCTGGGTGCACGCCGCACACGTCAAGAGGGCAACTCCAGAGTCCCCAACGGAGGATCAGACCCCGACACAACCGGAAACGTGGAAATTGCAACGCACACAAACCCCTTAAAGATAAGACTCTTTTTAAAACTGTGTAATACTTGAGACAACTGTAATAGTTTAATTAGGATCTGTTTTGCTGTTATTTGAGAGCCTTTACCCTTCCCTTCAATACCATCCCCTGGCTAAAGTTCATTCCAGAGGGGATGCAGATTTGGATGTAATCTCTCTGCCCCAGGCATTGCAGAAAACTGCTGGCTCTGCTTACACCAGGGACCTCCCCTCCCTCTTGCTGTTTTCCTGCCGCTTAATAATACCCTTGGGTTTAATAGCTCTGTTAATTGCCCTCCCTTACAGCCTTTCCCTGTCCTTCCTGTTCCAATGGCCTAAAAATGATTCCTTTAACATTAATATGGCCTATACCATTTTACCGGCAAATTGGACTGGTAGCTGTGCATATGCTATGCTTCTGCCCAATGTAGACATTATTAGTGGAGATACCCCTGTCCCGATTCCTTCCTTCGATTATATTGCAGGAAGACAAAAACGAGCTGTACAATTCATTCCTATATTGGCTACGTTGGGAATTTCCACAGCTATGGTTACAGGATCCACAGGACTGGGAGTTGCGGTCCAAAACTATAAAGATTTGTCCCAACAACTTATTAATGATGTACAATCCCTATCCTCCACCCTTCAGGACCTCCAAGACCAAATCGATTCCCTAGCGGAAGTGGTCTTACAAAACTGTAGGGGCTTAGACTTGCTTGCCGCTGAACAAGGAGGTATTTGTTTGGCTTTGTAGGAAAAGTGCTGTTTTTATGCCAACAAGTCCGGCATAGTTCGCAATGATCTGGAGCATCGCCGCCATGCCATGGCTAAAAACCCCCTGTGGACAGGATTCAATGGACTGCTTCCTTACTTGCTACCACTTCTAGGCCCCATTGCTGGTTTGCTTGTTACACTATCTGTGGGTCCTTGTATTTTTAATAAGCTGATGTCGTTTGTTCATGAACGCCTTTCAACCGTTCAGGCTCAGAGCGCTAAAAACCGCGGAATCTAGCCTGTAAATTTTAGGATTAAAATTTGTACAAAAACAAAAAGGGGGGAATGAAGGACTTCTGAAAATTTACCTGCTAAAAAACTAGGAAGTTTCAAGAAAGGTCAGTTAGTTTCTGGGAAACTGCAACTTAGCAGATAACAGGGAATAGCAGTTTGGAAACCCCCCTTGTGCAATGGTTAAGATAAGTAAAACTGATGTGTACTGAGATAAGCAGGAATGCTGTATACTAAGATAAGTGAAATTACTGTAAACAAAAACCCCCTTCCTCTCTGTATTCACTTGCTTAAGATAATTTTGTGGTTTTTGCCTTTAAATACTGCCTGTAACCCTCATCCAGTACCTCACTCTCTCAGGAGGGAGGGGTCCGTTTTGCGCAAAACGTAAATAAAGCCCCTCTTGCATTTGCATCGTCTGGTCTGAGGATTTTTGAGTCTGGGGTTGTGATCTAAAGGACCCAGCGGGGATTAGGGTCCTTCAACCGAGCCTAGAACCTGGAGTGCCAGTGCCACAGGCGGAGGATTAGCCTAGTGAGCCGCGGCGCCGGCCAACTCTGCCTTTCAAATAAGTGAATAAATAAATATTTAAAAAATTAAAATACTATTTTAAAATAATGTCTTCTAGGTAATAGCTTAATAATTTGGAGACATAAAATTTCATGAAACTCTGAGACTAGCGACTTACAAAAATGTTAAGTGCTTAGCAGCCCTTCCTAAATGTTTTTCCTGTGTGAAAAGTATGGTATCATTTGGACATAATCCCTTCGTGGAAACAGAACCATTTCCATAGACACCACCACTTAGCATTGAGTAACAGAGTGAGGAAACAGATAGTAGCTTTTGAAAATGTCAATTGATTTGCATTGTATTTGCCACTACCATTCTTTTGTCTATTTCAGTCAAGTAAACCTTATACAAAATGAAGGTAAGTTAAAAAGATAATGTCTTGTAAAAAAAAGGGAAAAGCTATATGTGACATATTAAAAACAAAATGGGCTTGTCACTTAAATTTCAAATGGTTGCAAGAGCATTACATTTGTGGAATGAGAAGCCACTCTCCACCCACGTTCATTGAATGTGCTATTGCAATCCACTGAAGTTGTATCAAGAGAAAAAATAATTATATCATTAGAAATAATCTGTGTCCAAACAAACTAGTAGTTTTTGTCTGAAAATTTCTTAGTTTAACTAGGTATAGAATTCCAGACTGACAGTTTTTCCTTTCTGCATGTGGAAGATATTGTATTAGCTCCTGGTGGTGATGATATTGAAAAGAAGTCTAATTTTTGTCATTTCTTTATACACTATCTTCTCTTTTTCTGTCTGGCAGTTTTTAAGATAGTCCCTTTGTGTGTGATATAACAAAATACGATTAATTTTCATTTTTCCCCTAGGGATTCTGTCTCATTTTTCAGTTGGAGGGTTCATGCCTTCTGTTCTCTGCCATTATATCTTTGGCATTGTCTCTGCCATTTTCTCTGTTCCCTTCTTCTATCATTTTAGAAATTTTGGTCTGTCTATTGCTATGTCTTCTCTTTCTTAATTTCTCTCTTCTTCACTTTCTCCTCCTCCTCATCTCCTCCTCCCCCTCTTCATCTCCCCTTCTCCTCCTGCTGCTTTTCCATGTCTGTACTATTATGAACATCTTCTTGTTTATTTTATCAGTTATCATTGCAGGCCTGTTTAGTCTGCTGCTTACCCATATTTTGAGTTTATTTCTACTTTGATTTTTTATTTCAAGTTTATTGTTCCTTTTTAAAGTTTGTACTTAGTCCTTTTTTAGCATACCTGTATAAACCCATTTCTTTCTTGTGGATTCTATGCCCTTATCTTTCTGAACATGCCACTGATCTAAAGTCTCTTTCAGATGGCTTTATTATCTACAACTCCTTAGATTTGAATTCTCAGTATCTGCATATCCTCACACTTTCATGGTGGTAGGTTTTATATAATTTTTGTCTAAACTCCTGTTTTGTTTTCCCCCATTCTCTTCCTATGGTATGTTTGTATTCACCCCTCATTGAGATCTTTGGCTTTCTCTGGTTTGGGGCCAATTTTTTAAATGTTTCTTTTCTTTTTTTTTTTTTTTTTTTTTTTTTGACAGGCAGAGTGGATAGTGAGAGAGAGAGAGAGACAGAGAGAAAGGTCTTCCTTTTTGCCATTGGTTCACCCTCCAATGGCCGCTGCGGCCGGTGCATCTCGCCGATCCGAAGCCAGGAGCCAGGTGCTTCTCCTGGTCTCCCATGCAGGTGCAGGGCCCAAGGACTTGGGCCATCCTCCACTGCACTCCCGGGCCACAGCAGAGAGCTGGCCTGGAAGAGGGGCAACCGGGATAGAATCCGGCGCCCTGACCGGGACTAGAACCGGGTGTGCCGGTGCCACAAGGCAGAGGATTAGCCTGTTAAGCCATGACGCTGGCCTAATGTTTATTTTCAACTGAGATTTTTTTTTTTCATCCAAGTGGTGCAAAACCAGAATCTACAAATGGTACCTGGTGGGCATTCCGTTAGTAATTCTAGAGTCAGAAAGTAACCTGCTTTTACCCTGTGTCTTCAGATTGGCTCTTCCCAGCTTTAATTTGCAAACTGAATGGCCTTTTTATTCCAGTCGTGTTTTGTTTCTTTGTTTTTTAATACCAGGAGTTAAGTCATTTTCATCTCCCTCTACAGGTGTCCTGCAGATTATGATGGAGATGCTGCCACTGGGGGCAGCAGAACTTCAGCCCCTACCGGACACTTTGTTACTTCTGTGTTTTTGGCACCTAGAGAATCTGTTTCTTACTTTTTAGTTCTAATATAATTTTCCTGATGTGGTTACTGAATTGCATCCAATATTTCTGTTTGGAATGAAATGGGGATTTTCTGTCCATTGCCACAACTCCATCCTTCAGGGAAGTTTTTTCTGGACCCACTGTTGGTAGTGGTTGCATTCAGCAGGTAACTCAGGTTAAGTGTAAGTAAGTGTGTGTTTATAATTTTCTTGTGATCTATTGAAGATTAAAAAAAGTAGAATTTATGAAATTTATTTCTTAATGATAATGTAAAAATTGATATTTTTACAACTTTGTTTGCTTATGTTAAATTCAATACCTGAAAGCCTGTATAACAATTTTGAGAGAAATTGCTGGATTTGAAAGCTTTTGATATGGGTATTTGGTACAGTGGTTAAGATGCTCACATCACATCTCAGAGTGCCCAGGTTTGCGTCCTGGCTCCACTCCCAGTTTTGCCTTCGTGTTAATGTACACCCTAGGAAGACTCAAGTACTTGGGTCCCTGCCACCCATGTGGGAGATTGGAATTGAGTTCTCAACTCCTAGTTTCAGCCTGGTCCAGTCCCAGCAGTTGGCAGGCATTGGAGAGTGAGCCAGTGGAAGAGAGCTCTCTGCATGCCTCTGCCTTTTTAATAAATAAAATAAATGCTTAAAAAATTAGATATCCCATTTTTGTGCCATCATTTATATAATCATTAATTTTCATCTTTGTAATAATAGATATCAGTTTGCTCACAGTTTTGTCAACAGAAATATTATATTATTTCTTATTTTTATATCTTTGAGGGATCTATAAATGTAATTTTTCCTTATGAAGGTATTTTTTGTTTGTTTTAGGGACAGATAGAGCTCCTATCCACTGAGTAATTGCCCAGATCCCCACTATTACCAGGGATGGACTTAGCCAAAGTCAGGAGCCAGAGTTGGAAACCCAATCCACATCTCTCACGTAGATGGCAAGGACTCAACTACTTGAGAGCACATTAACGGGAAGCTAAATCAAGACTGGAGTTGAAGCTTGAGCTAGGCACTCTTCTATGGGATGCAGTCATCTTCACCTCTAGGCCAAACTCCGTGCCAAAATTGCACTCATTTGAAGATTTAGGTTAGTTAGCATCTCTGACAGTGGAGAATATGGTCCATTTCCTTATAAAGAGTATGGCAAAATAATAATAATAATAATAATAATAATAATAATAATAATAAGCCATTGTCCCATTTGATTAAGAATGACCAATTTTTAGACTTATTTTTCACTTCCTTTCTCTTTTCCAGATATGCAAAGAAAAAATAATTGCAGATATATGGACAACAACAATGAAAGGCCATGCAGTCAGAGAGAAGCATTTCATTTCCTTTTCACATTTCAAGCCCTTTAAGCCAGAAAAAGAAACAATGTTTAATGAGTGGAGTAGACCACCTTCATAATTGGAGAAAGCACCAAAAAGAATCAACAGGTATGTCATCTGTGACACTATACTTTGAGACTAATCCTCAAAAAAATGGCTCCTTAGTAAAGTACACAGATTATTTGAATTATAACCTTATACGGTATCTGAATATTTCAGAAGTCTGATTTTATATACTTTAAAAAATAAATTTTTTTTTGACAGGCAGAGTGGATAGTGAGAGAGAGAGAGACAGAGAGAAAGGTCTTCCTTTTTGCCATTGGTTCACCCTCCAATGGCCGCTGCAGCCGGCGCATCTCGCTGATCCGAAGCCAGGAGCCAGGTGCTTCTCCTGGTCTCCCATGCGGGTGCAGGGCCCAAGGACTTGGGCCATCCTCCACTGCCTTCCCGGGCCATAGCAGAGGGCTGGCCTGGAAGAGGGGCAACCGGGATAGAATCCGGCGCCCCAACTGGGACTGGAAGCCGGTGTGCCGGCGCCGCGAGGTGGAGGATTAGCCTGTTAAGCCACGGTGCCGGCCTAAAAAATAAATTTCTAATGTTCTAAATGTTTTAGGCTAATCACTGAAATGATTTTCAAAATGAAATCATTTTGTATAAAGAAATTTAATGCTTAAGTGTATCTTATTCACTCATTTATTCATTGACTGCTTATTGAGTACCTATTATGTGCCCCTCTCATGGGCTTTTTAGCCAGATCCGAATGCCTTAAAGGGCTAATTCTGAGGCTAGAGTGCTGAAACAGGATTACTTTTATCAGATGCTGAAAAGGATGAGAATCAGATGAAATGGGAAAGTGCCTGTTGGAATTGGTGGCAGAGAGCTCATTGGTTACCTTGGCATGGGCCTTCTGAGACATGGGCAAAAACTGGGGTGAGGTGGGCCAGCAGAGAATAGAGGGATCCTGTGACAGTTCTTTACTTTGAATATGAGAAGTAGCAATAGCTGAAGGAAACTGGGATCAATCTAGGTTTTTTAAAGTTAGGAAGATAATGTACCTGTTTGTGCATGCACGGGTAAAGACTAATTGGGAAAACAGGGACTGTGCCAGAGAGATGATGACAGAGTGAAATCCTGGATGCAGAATTGGGCAACATCCAGACCACTGGCTCAGGCGTGCCCATTGTGAGATACTGAAAGAGAAGCGATTGGCCGGCGCCGTAGCTCACTAGGCTAATCCTCTGCCTGCGTGCTGGCACACTGGGTTCTAGTCCTGGTTGTGGCACCGGTTCTGTCTCAGTTGCTCCTCTTCCAGTCCAGCTCTCTGCTGTGGCCCAGGAAGGCAGTGGAGGATGGCCCAAGTGCTTGGGCCCTGTACCCACATGGGAGACCAGGAGGAAGCACCTGACTCCTGGCTTCAGAGCACCTGGCTCCATGGCTGTGCGCCGGCCATGGCCGCCATTTAGGGAGTGAACCAACAGAAGGAAGACCTTTCTGTCTCTCTCTCTCTTTCTCTCTCTCTCTCTCACTGTCTAACTCTGCCTGCCAAAAAAAAGAGAGAGAAGCAATTAACATGGACATAGGTATGGTGATATTTTCCTGGTTAATTGAGATTTGAAACCAGTTCAGAATGTAAGAGATTTAAGCAGAGAGAAGTAATGAAATCACTCATTTAAAAAATAGGAAAGAGAGCCTAATGGGACTGGATTTCCTGGATGATGCTCAAGACCCTACTTGAGAGTGATTGCAGTTATGCAGATTTTATTCTGCAAGCTTTGGTTACTCTGTTGCAGACACAGAATGGCAGATGGCTGGTTTCTACCAAGGGTTAGAAAGGAAGAAGAGAGAAGCTAGGAAACTTCAGGATTCTTTTTTTTTTTTCCAGATTTATTTATTTATTTGAAAGTTAGAGTTACACAGTTACAGAGAGAAAGAAGGAGAGGCAGAAAGGGCGAGAGAGAAGGGCGGGGAGAGACAGAAAGAAAGAGAGAGAGAGGTCTTCCATCCAATGATTCACTCCCCAATTTGCCACAATGGCCAGAGCTGCACCAATCCGAAGCCAGGAGCCAGGAGCTTCTTCTGGGTCTCCTAAGAGGGTGCAGGGGCCCAAGGACTTGGGCCATCTTCCACTGCTTTCCCAGGCCATAGCAGAGAGCTTGATCGGAAATGGAGCAGCTGGGTCTTGAACTGGTGCCCATATGGGATGCTGGCACTGCAGGCCAGGGTGTTAACCCCCTGTACCACAGCGCCGGCCCCACAGCAGAATTCTTTTTTTTTTTTTTTGACAGGCAGAGTGGACAGTGAGAGAGAGAGACAGAGGAGAAAGGTCTTCCTTTTTGCCGTTGGTTCACCCTCCAATGGCCGCCGTGGCCGGTGCACCACAGCAGAATTCTTATAAAGGAGCGATTATGAAGTTTCCACTAAGATGGACATTGTAGGCTGATAGATAGCTTGAGAACAGAAGCATTGGTACCTGCCAACTTAATGGGATTTGGAGTCCCTTGGCAATTTTTTAGCTTTACCCTTAGGGTTAAGTCTGAAGGAGTGTGTGCTGAACTGTACATCTCCTCCCTCTCTTATTCCCACTCTATTTTTAACAGAGATCAATTTTTTGATTGAATTTAAACACCTAAGAATAATTCTCTGTTCAGCCTCTTTCTTTCTTTCCTCTCTCCTGACTCTATACCTTTCAAATAAGATTTAAAGGTACATTTTAAAAGTCACTTTGTTTTATTTCCTGTTTTACAAAATTTTTGAAGTAGTCTTTATTCATACATTTTTTTAAATCCATGAATTTTAGGCATCTTCAAAAAGTTTTTGAAAAATGTATATGATGAAACAACTATGCATGCATTTCAAAATCTTTTTTCACTAAAATATATTTTAATTCTATCCTGACAATTTTTAAGGTCTCCTTCTCCTAATACGTCTTTATAAAATAACTGAAAATGAATAAAACACATAATCTCGTGTACACACAGGAAAATACATTTGCACCAGGAACAAATGGACATGCTTCTCATAGGCTGGCAAGGATGTAGGACAAAAATCTAAAGGGATCCCTTTTTGCCAGTTTTAATTGCCCCTTGCCTGACCTCAAGCACCCAGGCAGTATCCTTTTAATTCAGCCCAGGCCAAGTACCATAACCCTTCAGTGACGAGCTGGAATCTTCCAAAATCTGTCCACAAAATCCCATCATTTGAATATCCAAGAGAGACACATGTAATGAGTTGTGATTTGCTTGAGTGGTATGGGGCTCTTTCTGGAGATGCAGGCGTTTGGTCTGAGACCCCAGTGTCCTCTGGAAAGTGAATGCACATGGAGTAAGGTGCCAATGGGCTACTAGGATGGTCCTGCCAAAGCTGTAGGGTACTATGCATAGATTGGTGTTTCCTTGGGCCATGGAAATATCCAAAGATACTTAAAGCCATATATTCCAAAGCAAAGCAATTCTGTTAGATTACAAATACATCTAGAAAGTCGCGGAGTTCAAGTCTGAACAAATTGGAAGTCCCTAAGAATGAAGAACCAAAGACATTTCAATTATTTAAGAAGCTTCTAACACATAAGATTGGCCTGTGCACCCACTGTGGTGCTCAAAGCTGGTGGACAACCAAGAAAACCAAGTAAAAAGTCCAGTGTTGTGCTTGTCTTTATTGGAGGGGTGATAATGCAGGCATATTAGAGCTCACTAGAGGGGAGCAAGAGAGGATAATTGAGGAAAGTGAAGTGAAGCACACAGGTACCAGACCACCAGGAGGTCTTGAATTGAGCAGGGAGCTTTATGTGAGCAATATGGTGATATTTACATGTGAGTTACTTCAAAAATGTTCATGTCATGGCATGGAAAATGGAATTAAAATATAACTTTATTTTGGTGCAGAAACATTTTGAAACCCATACATATGAGGTGTCTTCAAAAAAGTTCAGGAAAAGTGTGTATTATGAAGAAACTGCATGGATTTCAAAATATTTTGCAGTTAAATTAACTTTTTAAAAAAATTCCACTTTTCCATGACCATTTTGAAATACCCTGTATCTCTTGGTTCTCAATGCTAGTGTGAGCTATGAATGATCACTTCAGCAAGTTGTAGCATAGTTTAATAAATGTTATAAATATATACACATGAAAATACAAATTAATTTATTCTGAAAAAAATATATGCCATTTAAGTATGTAAGGATGTGACTATCTATATACTCCTTATAATAATGTAAAAAAGACACTGGTTGGATACCTACATCCTATTTAAGAGTACCTCGGTTTGAGTTCTAGTTCCAGCTCACAATTCTAGCTTCCTGCTAATTGGGTCCTGAGAGGCATCAGGTGGTAACTCAGGAAGTTGTTTCCCTGACATCCAAGTGAGAGACTTGGATTTTGGGGCTCCTGATTTTGCTGCAGCTGCACATTTGGGAAGTTAACTAGTGAACCAATGTAAGAGAGCTTTCTTTCTTTCTTTCTCTCTGTCCTTCGTTAAATAAAAATTAAACAGAAAGTTACTAAAAGCCACCCTAGCAAGTAATATTCCAGATGATAAATATTTATGTAAATATACAAAATAGATGGTAACAGTATAAACGGAGAAATAAGGTACATATTTAAATACACAGGGTACTGGAAAAAGTTTGGGGAAAATTGATGTAAAACTTACTTTATGACATAGGAATACAAGACAAAGGAAATTGAAGACCATCTCTGAGAAGAAAAGTTTCTACCAATCTAGAATACTCACAACACCAAGTCATTTTTTCCTAAAACTAGTAGACAGTATTTCTTTCTGTCAATCTAAGCTTTTGAGAAGGCAAAGAGACAAAATACTCCTACTACTCTTCTTGTAGGTGTAGGATTCAACTCAGGATCTTGTCTCTGCCAGCGATAAGAATTCAGAGACAGATACAATGCAGAAATGGGAGCAGGATTTATTTAGAGATTAGAGAAAATACTCAGAAGTGAATGTGGGCATCCTCTTGAGGAAAACCCACACCAGTGAGGAACGAAATGGTCCCACCTCAGTTCAGTGGTCTCCTTTATTGGGTAGAGGGTGGTGCTGTAATTGAATATGCAAAGGGTGTGGAGTGCTCTGGAAGAGTTTTCATGTGTCTCATGTGGAGCTCCACATACACATGTTCATTATGGCATCTTCTTCATCATGGAGGAGGCTTAGATGCATCATGGGAGAGTACGCTGAATAGGCATGGGAGGGGGTGGAGTTAGAGGTGTAGGCTATGAAGCAGAAACTGCAGGAAATTTCTTGACCCCTCTGCTCCTATCTGACCCCCTGCCTAGGCCGTCTTGCTCTCACCTGGGCCAGCACTTGCAGACAGATTCGTGAGGCCAACTGGTGAGAAAGTTTACCTCTACAAGCCTCTTGACAGAGGTCCAGGAACTCAGGTGCAGCAGCCAGGAAGGGAGCAAGCTCCATTGCAGCCACGTGGAGAGTCTCACACCAACCCGCACATTCTGTAAGGGAGGGAGCTCCCTTTTCTGCCCCCTTTGTTTATTAGTGGCCTCTGGCTGGATCTAGAAACCAAGTTAATGCAATGTCGATTAAAAACAAAAAGCATAGCTTTCATTAAACTTATATATATGTGAAGTTCTTTACAAAATATTTAAATCCTAAGAAATGACCAAAGCACTACACTTTTATTTGGATTCCTAAATTGCCAATTCCCAGATTTTTTTTATATCAATCTTTGTTTACTTGTTTTATTCCCTATGTGATTGTTAGCTAAGCACCCAGAAATTAGCATTTCATAGGTGAAACAAGACCCAAGCTGTAATTATATTGGTAGACACAAGATGTCACTATGAGCTCGAAGTTTTTGTTTCTGAGTGTTTGGGAGAGACGGGGACTTCCATGCACTGGTTTACTCTGCAAATACCCACAGTGGCTGGGATGGGCCTGAGCAAAGCTGGGAGCTGGAGAACACAATCCAGGTCTCCCTCGTATGTGGCAGGAACTCTACTAGCTGGGCCATCACCACTGCCTCCTAAGGTCTGAATGTATGAGAAACTGGAATCAATTATGGAGTTGGGAAGAACTCCAGTGTGGGACATGGGTGCCTTAACTACTAGGCTAAATGTTCACTCCTGACTGAGACAAAATGCCATCACCACCTCGTTAGGAGCTTGCACATAATAAAATGATAATGAATCAAAGATACATGATAATAAGTTTACTTTCTAATTAGAGTAATTAGTAATATGGTAAACTTCTGGTGTCATCCTGATGGAAATACATACCTAGAAAATTTAATCCAGTTTGCAAAAGGCTAAGTAATGACAATAAATTGTTAAATCAACAACAGCAGTCACTGTGTACTTATGTCTCATATGGGATCTGTCCTTAATGTGTTGTCCAATGTGAAGTGATGCTATAACTAGTACTAAAACAGTATTTTTACACTTTGTGTGTCTGTGTGGGTGCAAACTGATGAAATCTTTGCTTAGCATATACTGAATCGATCTTCTGTATATAAAGATAATTGAAAATGAAAAAAAAAAAAACAACAACCTGGTGTTAAATTGGAAATTGCATAGAAAATTAATCAATTTTTTAAAAATATCATGTAGGATCTCTGTCTTTAATGTGCTGTACACTGTTATTTAATGCTATAACTAGTACTCCAACAGTATTTTTTTCACTTAGTGTTTCTGTGTGGGTGCAAACTGTTGAAATCTTTACTTAATATATACTAAACTGATCTTCTGTATATAAAGAGAATTGAAAATGAATCTTGATGTGAATGGAAGGGGAGAGGGAGTGGTTAAGGGGAGGGTTGCTGGTGGGAGGGAAGTTATGGGGGGGAAGCCATTGTAATCCATAAGCTGAACTTTGGAAATTTATATTCATTAAATAAAAGTTTTAAAAAAATAGTGCATTGTTGTCAGTAGGAGATGTATGCTGAGAATGAATACTGTTTTACCCTTTATTCAATTGATTAGTTGGCCCCATATTAGCCAAAAAAAAAAAAAGGCAACAATTCATCAAGGAATTAAGTGACCTATGAAAAATTGAAAAATTATGCTGTTTGGTAAGTGTCAAGGTTATTTAGAGTGAACTTCTTAAGATATGTTCTGAAGAACATACATGGAGAATTACATTTAACATAAGTTGTCTATCTCACAATACTAGTACTATACAGAGTAATACCTGCTTAGCTGAGGGTAATGATCCAGAATGGAAGCCATTTTGATAGCAAAAGGAAATGAATTTTAGCATAGGGATCTCAGACAGCCATAAATTTTTGGAAGCAATTAACAGTGTATATATGAAGATTACAAACTGAGAGTTTCACTTCTGAAAAGAGATTAAACTGATTAAGTAAAAGGCTAAAACTGGAGAACTGTTGCCTATGATTAATGTAAAATATTTCAAGAAAAACATTATGAAATTTTCATAAAAATAAACTACATAATAGCAAAAATAAATTCAAAAAGGAATTACGAAGTACAATTGAAAATAGAATAACAGTTAGAGGAGAAAAGTATATTTTGGACAAAAAAACTTGAATAAAATTTTAAAGAGTTGAAGGATATATATATATATATATATATATATATATATAATTTAGTATACTTTGATCAAATTCAATCAGTTTATGTTTCATAATAGGGAAATTAAAAATGAACTTTGGGGGTCGGAGTTGTGGTGCAGCGGTTTAAAGCCCCAGCCTGCAGTGCGCAGAATCCCATATGGGTGCTGGTTCGAGTTCTGGCTGCTCCTCTTCCAATCCAGCTCTTTGCTATGGCCTGAGAAAGCAGTAGAAGATGGCCCAACTCCTTGGGTCCCCGCATCCGTGTGGGAGACCCAGAAGAAGCTCGTGGCTCCTGGCTTTGGATCAGTTCAGTTCAAGCCATTAAGGTCATTTGGGGAGTGAACCAGCAGAAAGGAAGACCTCTCTCTCTCTGGCTCTACCTCTCTCTGTAACTCTGCCTTTCAAATTAATAAAATATTAAAAATGAACTTTGAATACACAATATCATTTAGAATTTATTAGTACTTCCACTAAATATCATCTTTCATAAAATGTTTCCTTGAAATAACTAATGAAGCAAAGTGTTGCTAACTATATAGTTACATATATATATATAGTATATATACTATATATATATATATAGTACATACAGAGAAGAGTTAAATTATAATTCTTAGCTATATCAACTATGCTGGATTTTCTCATAAAATAAAAACTATCATTCAGTATTTTTAAATGAAAATCATCAGTTTTCTTTTTAACACCAGTTATATCAAATCAAGTTACCAGTAACATTTTTCTTTAATGGTTTCGGATTGGCACAGCTCTGGCCATTGAGGCCAAATGGGTAGTGAACCAGGAGATGGAAGACCTCTCTCTCTCTGCCTCTCCTTCTCTATGTAAGTTGGACTTTCAAATAAAATAAATAATTATTGAAAAAATAAAAAGCAAAAAGGCTGTAGTTTAGTGGTAATAAAGATAATGACTATAAATAATAATTGAATATATAAATGACCATTTTACCCATATTCAGTGTTTTTGGTCAATTAGTTATTCATAATTTCTGTCAATGAAATACAACCAATGACAATATAACATCTAAATATTTCCTGTGTGGTTATCAGATAATAATGAAGCTCATTTAGGCTTTTTTTTTTTTTTTTAAATTTTTGACAGGCAGAGTGGACAGTGAGAGAGAGACAGGGAGAAAGGTCTTCCTTTTGCCGTTGGTTCACCCTCCAATGGCCGCCGCGGTAGCGCGCTGCGGCTGGCGCACTGCGCTGTTCCGATGGCAGGAGCCAGGTGCTTCTCCTGGTCTCCCGTGGGGTGCAGGGCCCAAGCACCTGGGCCATCCTCCACTGCACTCCCTGGCCACAGCAGAGAGCTGGCCTGGAAGAGGGGCAACCGGGACAGGATCGGTGCCCCGACCGGGACTAGAACCCGGTGTGCCGGCGCCGCAAGGCGGAGGATTAGCCCGTTGAGCCACAGCGCCGGCCAGGCTTTTTTTTTTTTTTTTGACAGGTAGAGTGGACAGTGAGAGAGAGAGACAGAGAGAAAGGTCTTCCTTTACCGTTGGTTCACCCTCCAATGGCTGCTGCGGCTGGTGTGCTGCGGCCGGCACACCACGCTGATCTGAAGCCAGGAGCCAGGTGCTTCCTCCTGGTCTCCCATGCGGGTGCAGAGCCCAAGAACCTGGGCCATCCTCCACTGCACTCCCGGGCCACAGCAGAGAGCTGGCCTGGAAGGGGGGCAAGCGGGACAGAATCCGGCACCCCTACCAGGACTAGAACCTGGTGTGCTGGCGCCGCAGGCGGAGGATTAGCCTATTGAGCTGCGGCGCCGGCCTCATTTAGACTTTAACCCATTTCCTCTCTACAGTTTATCTACAAGAATAATTTTATGCAGATTGCAATGTAAATATACATTACATTTTTTGCACTCTATTAGTTAACATAGATCAGAGACAATATATAGTATTTGTCTTTTGGGGACTAGCTTATTTCACTAAATATAAGGTTTCCAGTTGCACCCATTTTATTGTGAAAGACAGGATTTCATTCTTCTTCTATGGCTGTGTAAAATTCCATAATGTATATGTACTATATTTTCTTAATCTGGGCATTAGTTGATGGACAACTGGGTTGATTCCATATCTTATTCTATATGAACTACAATAAACATGGGGATACAGATAAGTTCCCAGGAGTGGGGTGATTGAGTAATAGCATAGATCTATTTTCAGCTTTCTGAAGAATCTCCATACCGTCTGTCACAATGGCTGTACTAGCTTGCATTCCCACCAACAATGGATTAGGGAACCTTTTTTCCACATCCTTGCCAGTATTTGTTGTTTTTTGATTTCTATGTGAGAGCCATTCCACCTGGGGTGAGGTGAAACCTCTTTAGAATCCCAGGTAGAAGCACTTATGGTGGAGCCCAGCTGTCCATGGGAGGAATGGGATTCTCCAAGGAAATGAACACCAGCTTGGTCTGAGGCTTCAGGGTCTCTAGATTGAAGAGTGTGCCTGGTAAGATGACACCTGCCTTTGGGTCTGTCCTACCAGAGCTGGACTGCATTGTGCACTCTTAGGGTCTCCTAGGAAAGAAATTGCCCCAGATGCTGAAGATCACTCATTTCAGTGCAAGTAATTTTGACCGACTCTGTCTGAATCTAGATACCCCTACCACTCTGAAAAGATTATTGCTTGGATTGGAATCATTTTTGTCATGGGGGCAAGGGGTGGGAGGAGGGAAGAACTGCCTGAAGCAGGTCCTCTTGTCTGAGGAGAGCACCCAGCATGGGAGAGTAGCCTAAGAAAGCTTCCTGGTGATTGCAGTGCCTGTCTACCAACGAGACTCACTGCTGCAAACTCTGCCTTTGAGATAAACAGTACAAAGAGCCATGGTTTACATGAAATGAACCTTGACACTCAGGACACTGGGTGGGAAGCAAGGCAGAGGGTGGTACATGAAAGTCTTGCTGCTTTATAAGGGCCAATAAATGCTGGTTGTCATGTGCCAGCAGTGCAACCCCACATTCCTACCATCCCTCAAGTGGGGTCACTGGGTCAAAAGGGTATAGAAGTCTGATTGCCTTGATGCACATTTAATCCTACTTTGTGAAAAGATTGTACCAGTTTACACCAGCCACATTCAGCCTGTTAAGCAGACTGGGTTGCTCACAGAGCAGTTCCGGCTGCCCTGGGTTCTGAGCAACTGGTTCCAGGGTTGCTGACTCCAGGCGTTTTGGAGTCCATCTGTCCTAGACCTAGATCTTGCTGGGGAGGTGGAATCTTGGAGGGTGTCAACACATTTCTTAAGACAAACCATGATCTTTGCTGAGCCCGATGCCTGGCTGCTTCTTATTTGTTTGAAACAGGCTTCAGAAAGCTTTCCCTTGGTGTGGGGCGGCCTTGCCTGCCCTGACTTCTTTGATTTTTTTTTTTTTTGGAGGCTAAATATCTTTAGGACTTAGTGAGCCAGAGGTTCAGCCAGGTGCAACACTATGGACCACACCAGTAGGAGAAAGACCGAGTAACCTCTGGGAGAAGAGGAGAGAGTGGCTTGAAACTTGCACTTTTGAAGGCCTGATCTCTTCTCCCATGGGCAGTGGGCTGTTGAGCAGCATCTGGTGGAAAAGGCTCAGCTCCATCCAGGGGACTGCACGTTGCTCTCAAGCTGGAGCAGAGAAGTCTCAGCCTTTTTCCTTATGCTGAGCATCTGTCTTCTTCTCTAAGTGGTTCTGGTTCTGAGTGAACCTTCCTCTGCTCTGTGGAGCAGAGAGGGCCTGTTAAGGGGTTGCCTCCTTAACAGAATGAATGAATTCTACCAGTGGGCTATTGTCCTAAGACTAACAGTCATGTTTCAAATCTTGGAGAATTCTGTGCGGACTTTTTTTCCCTTTTGGGATTTGTGCTTTATGTGTGACATATTTCCCTTGGGATCACAGAAAGCAATACATAAATGTCCCTCTGGGGTCACCCTGTCCCACAGTATCCACGACATGTGGGATCCCAGGGGCTGCTGCATGTGTAACCAAGCTTGTCTTACCACAGCTCTGGGGGCAGCCATGGCCCATCATATTAGAGGGGAACTTCTGTGCCTCCCTGACCAGACAGGACTGCTAGTGCTGGAGAAAAAGCTTCTGTCTCTGATTCTCTGATCACTTAAGAGGGGAGCCTGCAATCCTGGCACTGACTTAACTCCAGTGACACTGAGTGTCTCACTCAGCTGTAGTATTGACACCGGTATTCTCCCTTAGCAAACCTCTGAAAGCCATGCAGTTTTTTCATAGTATACATTTTTCATCAACTTCTTAAAGACTCCCTGTATGCATAGATTTCAAGGTTATTTTGCACGAAAATAAATTTACCTTTTAATTCCACTTCCTGTGAACTTCATGGCTTGAGTTTTTTTCAGAAATGAGAAATGATCCCATGAAGGTCCTTAGAGCACACTTACTGTGGGTTCATCTGTCTGGAATGGTGCAGGGCTCTGTTTACACATCTGGAGTCACAGCCTCTGTTGAGGATGCTGGGGACCCAGGAATCAGTTCTGGGAACAGCACAACTCTGAGTCTTGCTTCACAAAGGCTCATGACCTCCTTCTTTCTGCTCTCCAACTCACTGGGCTCATGGCCCTGGTGGTGATGAGGGGCAGGCAGACTGAAAAATCACTGGGATCCAGATCTCACTACCTTTGGCATTTCCAAGGATCTATCATGGTGATGTTATAGAGAACAGCTGTGTCCAGCCCCCAGTTGCTTCCTGGCCACTGTCTCTAAATTACCATGAGATCTGAAAGGCTATAATCTTACTGTCCTTGGAGCCCAGCACTGTAAAGTGTTAAGTTAAACCCCATTTTTTTTTTAATTTAGAGATTAAACTAGGGAAACCAGGTAGTCATGGGTGAACCTTAATAAACTCTGTAGGGAAAATCCTAAAGTTTATGGTTAGCAATCTTTCTTCCTTTCCACGCTCCCTTTCTTCCTTCCTTCGACAATAATGGTTTAAGAAGATGTCTAATGCAGATGTTGTGAAGG
Source organism: Lepus oiostolus (assembly GCA_036325905.1). Lineage (NCBI taxonomy): Eukaryota > Metazoa > Chordata > Mammalia > Lagomorpha > Leporidae > Lepus > Lepus oiostolus. The sequence goes on from CM070808.1 coordinate 130,473,927, forward strand.
GCTCATTTCACAGGAAAAGAGCAACTCCATGGGCTGCAATGTGTAACTGATGGCTGGAGAACACCTCTCACTTGAAAGTGTGCTAATAACCAAACGGGAATCTGCTATCACTATTTTTGTCTGCTTTTTAAAAGTTACAATTTAACCACATTATTATATATATGTCTCCCAGGGGAGAAACATTTGGGAACAAGTAAACTTTTTTTCCCATGAAATAGAAAAATTTTTGCCCTCCTTAAATTTCCTTGGGCAATTTTCTCATCTTTACAGTTTATACCTATTTGGAAGTGACGATAAAAATATATTCAGCTTATTTTTGTCTTTACATCTATAAACTTTTCATATCCTGAACTGAGAGAGGACTGGCTGGGTTTCATGGGATAGCTTCCCTGTGCTGCACAGTGACCTCTGTCTACACAGTGGTAAGTTGGTTTGTCACTCAATCCATATCAGCAGCTGTGTAAATCCAATGGAGAGTCTTTCCCTGGGAGCTTTAAGATGCAGCATCGCATCCTCTTTATATTTCTATTCTTGCTAGCTTTAAAACATAGTGAAATAGAAGACTAAAAATGATTGAGGACCAAGATATTTTTGAAATGTGCAATACATGCAGAAAGATATAAATAAAACATGCAGTTCTCCAGTGGATTTTCTATAATGCCAAATTGATCATAAAGAGAAACTGAGAAAATAAAAACTTTTATTATATTTTAACACTGAAGTTCATAACCTGAAATAAATATATAAGGAGCAGTTCTCATAGGCATAAAGCTTATCTTCAAAACATGTTGAAATTGACTGAACCAGTACTTTTTTGATTGCTTGTAGATTTTAGTGATTAAAAAGTGTTAGATTTATCAGTGATGAAAAAAATGTGTACATTTTCTTCAAGAGCACATGGATAAGCATGTTGCAATCTAATCTTAAAATTCCATAGGGTTCTTCATTAGCTGGGTGATCTCTGTCCTACATTGTGTTTCCAGTACATTTTCCCACAAATGATAGTCTTCAGATTTCTCTTTTTCACACAATGCATTTGACAAGAGACTTCCAAAATATTGCATTCAAGCAGTTCTTGTATCCGAACGTCTCTTTGCCACAGACTCAGGGCTCAAGACATCAGGAAACAGGGTAAGCATATTTGGGAGAGGCCTGGCCAAACAACACCTCATTCGTGGTTTGTAATGGGATTCTAAGATGTCAGCCTACAAGGGGTCTTCAAAAAGTTATGAGGGGCCGGCGCTGTGGCGTAACAAGTAAAGCTGCCACCTGCAGTGCTGACATCCCATATGGGCGTAGTTTGAGTCCCAGCTGCTCCACTTCCAATCCAACTCTCTGGTATGGCCTGGGAAAGCAGTAGAAGATGGCCCGAATCCTTGGGCCTCTGAACCCATGTGGAAAGACCTGGAGGAAGCTCTTGGCTCCTGGCTTCAGATCAGTGCAACTCCAGCTGTTGTGGCCAATTGGACAGTGAACCAACACATGGAAGACCTCTCTCTCTCTGTCTCTCTCTGTTTCTCCCTCTCTCTGCCTGTCCTCATTCTAGTTAGTTCCTCTTTCTCAGCCCATCTTAAACTTCCCCTTTTTTAACTAAATAACTTTAACCCCTTCAGCTAAACTCCTCAGGGGAGTCTGGCAGTAGAGACTGAATCTTTTACAGAATTTCATTTAAGTGTAGTAAAATTAATGTTAATAAAACAGGCCCTGCAAGTCCTGTCAGGGCTCGCTTTCCCAGTTATATGGAGGAGGAGGACGGCCAGTTAGAACGGGCCGGGGGTCCTCCCTCCTCTGCTTCATCCTCCTCTGTTTTATTGGATTTTTCCTTCTAATCTTAACTATTTGTTTCCCTTTTGGCTAGACCTCCCGTTTGATCCACATTTGAACTAGCAATACATTTGAACTAGCAACGCCTGGTTGTTTAGCGTTAGCTGGACGGAGACTTCATCGGTCCCTCTTTAAAGGATCTGGCTTCTGAGCCAGAGACTGGAGCAGCTAGAAAGAAACATGTTTATAGCTGAAGTTTAGCATCATTTTACATCTTGGCACCACTTTTAATTTAAACAGCCGATTGGTTATTATCTCTGCAAGATGAGAGATCTCTTTTTGACATCTCCAGGGGCCCTCTGGGGGTGTCAAAAGTTTGGATAATTTAGAACTTGGATTTTTAGAAAGTCTGTTAAAGGTGCCAAGAGAACTTAGAGTATCTGGTCAAAATAGAATTCCTTAACATCCTGAAATAATAGCCATTTATTAGTCAGGGTGATTTTTACACTTTTAAACCAGATTTGATCATAATACTTAACAATGCTTTTTACTAATTTGTACTTAACAGAAACAGTAAAGTACACAATAGATCACCTTGGTACAACATGAATTTCATGTCTGTTGTTGAATAAACCAGAAATAAAAACCTTGAACATAAGGGTTTACATAATTTAGAACTACTTAACAGAGTCAAAAGAGCTTATAGGACCTAACTCTAGAAATGGCAGAATAACTAATTCAGCAGACACTGTTAAAATAGACATTACAATTTTTGCAAAAACAGATTTTAAGACTTAAACCATTTTTAGGTATTTTGTTGTAACAGAAGATCAGACTTTAACTCTAGGTCAATGCAATTTTGGCATTAGCACTTAACCTAAAGAAAACTCTGTAAACAATTTTAAAGTTGCAAACCTTTTAAAACTTTTTATGACTTGCTCACATTTTCTGAAACTTTATACCTGTAGTTACTTTTACATAGTCTTGAATTGTTATGTATAACAAACTCAAACAGTCTCTCTCTCATTGAATTTAAGATGTAAAAAGTACAATACATTTTTCCACATTTTGCTTAGCATTGATGCCTAGATGGCTTAAGACACTGAGTTCTGAATTAAAAGTCAAAATTACATTTCCATGCTTTTAAGTAACATAAGAATAACTCCTCCTGGACAGCAAACATGGACATAACTTTGAAAAGATCTTCATCGTTAAGTTTTAATATATTTTACTTTAACAAATTTTAGAGTCTCATCCTTTGAGAGTTCCAGGGATCCGACTGGAAGCCCAAAGTTGGAAGACTCAGTTTAGAATTTAAGCTGTCAGAGTCAAGCGGTTTGGCCAACAATTAGTACACTTCTGATCAGTTGGGTAATCACTCAAACACTGAAAACAGATAAACAACATAAACAACCTTGCGTTGCAGTTTTCCCAATTAAGACTCATAAAGTAAGACTCAAAGGTGTAGTTAATTCCTGTCCCATGTTGGAGGGGAAAGGCAAGCAAGGTTGGTATATTAAAACACAGAAAACAACCACAAGACTCACAAATCACAAGACTTCACAAAGACACTGCGCGCAAAACCAAGACAAAACCAAAACCACAACTTCCGACGGGAGTGGCTGCTGCCACCAGCCCTTCTCCTGGGGAAGAAGACCGAGACAAAACTGAAACCAAGGCTTCCGACGGGAGTGGCTGCTGCCACCAGCCCTCTTCTCCCGGGAAAAAAAACCTTGTACCTGGTGGGGTCGTGGACACGTCTGTCCTTTCCTACTACTGGCTCAACTCTTTCGGCGCCTAGCGCCCGGACGCCTAGCGCCCGTACAACATAAACCTCCGGTACGTCAAGCGCCCCGGGAAAAAAATAAAAAAAAAAAATCAACAGAACACACAAAAACACTTAAAACAGCAAAAACTTACCTCCGATTGGAAAATGGAGCGTGGGTCTGGGGTCTTCAAATCTCGGTGGGACCTCCAAAAATGTAAGACCCCCGAAAGGTGCCTCACACTTCTACCGACCCCAGAAACACGAATCCACTCCAATCGCTGAAAAAAATCATGAGGAAGTTTATTTCATCTGCGCAGATGGGCCAACTCTTAAGCACAACAACACACTCTGGTGCAGTGCGAGAAGAGAGGCACCAATCATCAACTGCTCAAGGTATTTAAGGTCAAAAACCACAACATTAGCATATCTCCACAGCATTACCAAGAGTCACAAGATAAACCGCAGTATGACAAATTCTCATAAGATGCAGGGTTTTTGACAGAAGACCCTGAGCAAGCATAAACACGGGGTCATCATAACCAAAAACTTATCATATGCTCCATTATCTCATAAACCGCATTAGCACAATCATCACATGTTACAAGGTCAGCTAAAGTCTAGTTATCTTAAAAAAATGCATTTCGCAAGCCAAAGCATTTGGTACAGAAGCAAAATAATATGCAGTCAGCTCAGCAGCTCCATTTTAACCCCATCCTATCTTAATTTCACATTTCAATTTAACCTCATCCTATCTTAATTTCACATTTAATTTCACAGACTGAACTAAATACAATTATTAAGGAGGAGACTACAAAGAAAGGACATGCCGGCGCCGTGGCTTAACAGGCTAATCCTCCGCCTTGCGGCACCGGCACACCGGGTTCTAGTCCCGGTTGGGGTGCCAGATTCTATCCCGGTTGCCCCTCTTCCAGGCCAGCTCTCTGCTATGGCCCGGGAAGGCAGTGGAGAACGGCCCAAGTCTTTGGGCCTTGCACCCACGTGGGAGACCAGGAGAAGCACCTGGCTCCTGGCTTCGGATCAGCGAGATGCGCCGGCCGCAGCAGTCATTGGAGGGTGAACCAACGGCAAAAAGGAAGACCTTTCTCTCTGTCTCTCTCTCTCACTATCCACTCTGCCTGCAAAAAAAAAAAAAAAAAAAAAAGACAATATATTGGTTTGAATGAATAAGAAAAGAAAATAAATAAACTCTTCCTGTTTGGTTTTTTTTTTTTTTAACTTAAATTGTTAGCTGTGTTGTTGAAGAAAAGATGTATTTTTCCCTAGGATGGATGTTTGCTAACATGGGTAGTAAGTGGAGGGAACTGTGACCCAAGAGGCACAGATCCGCCTTGCTTGCTTGCCCTTGGACTTGAATATGGTCTGTCTTCCCCAAAACTCGTGTTAAAATTGGATTATGCAGTGTTGGCAGGTGATACCTAAATAGGTGATTCTGTTGTTAATGGAAATTAGTGCAGTGCTAATGGGAGTGGGTTAATTCTTATGGGACTGGGCCCGTTACATAGGAGAAGATTGTTATAACGCAAGGCTGACCCTTCTGCTTTTCTGCCATGTTACTGGCACAGCACAAGGTCCATGCCAGTTGCAGCTGCCTAAATTTGAGTTTCCAGCTTCTAGAAGCATGTACTAAATAAACTTTCCTTTATAAATTATTCGGTCTCAGGAACTCGGTTATAACAATAGACTTTTTTAATAAAATTTCCATTTTTCTCAATACCATTTCCCTAGTTAGAAATTATTCCTGGTGGCCCAGTGCTTGCTTATATGATATAGCATGAAGGTTTTTGCTCAGCATCTGAGACTCATTTTTCTACCTTGTCTCCTAGGACCTAGAAAGAGTATTCCTTTCTGGACATAGGAACCAACTTGGTTACTCCTTCCATTTTCTGACCAACATTTCTATGCTTTGTTCCCCTCCCTGGGAGCCTGGTCTGGTCATGCCCAGGCATCCAACATGAGGCAGTGGGAGGGTTCCTTGGGTGAGCTTGTTGGGTCACACTTCGAGGGAACTATCCAGTGTGTGGACATGCTGCTGCTGCTGCATGAAGAGATGCATTTGGCGGAAGTACAGGCTGACACCAGAAAAGAAGAACAAGAAGATGCACAATGAATAATGAATAGCTGCTTAGTATGTCACCTGCAGGCGGAAGGTGTGAATGAGAATGTATTTGTTTGGCTGTCAATGATTGGAATAAAACATAAGCCAGAGATTTCCTGAAAGCAGGGCAATGAAAACATTGTTAAATGTTACCTGAGGTAAAACTATCCCTGGATGAGAACCGTGACTATAAATGAATTTTCTGCAAAGTACAAGGGCAGAAGTAAAGTTAGAATTATGTTCTCTTTCTTTAACATTACCAAACAATTGCATCTTGACATCATACCAAACTGACCAGATCTTTTCTTTTGCATGCCTGTGCCTTGAGATTTCCAACGTTGTGGATTTGTCTGGAGACTTAAAAGGCCCAAGACAGTTGCCTACTGAGTGGAGGCTGACTCTGCTAGGAAAGGAAGATGAACAAGTTGGATATAAAGGAAAGCTGATTTGTGCTTTTTCTGAGAGACGGAATTTGTGCTAACTCATTGGAAAATAAATGAGTTAGTGCCTTTTGTGCAAAGAATGGTGACAAGGCCTGTGCTTAGACTATATCAGAACTTTACTGGGACACAGTGGATAAGACACAATATATTTTGCCTCAATATTAATGAGTTTGTCATCCTTATGAAATATACTTGTTGGTGGTACTTAACTGGATGGCCATGAGATATTGTTCCCCAAATAGAATGTGCTGGCTTACATGGACATTAAATTGCTCTGTCAGGTTTGCTCTTGGGGCTGTCACATCACTGTATGACACACTTTTATTGAGTTTGTCGTCAAAGCAGCAAGCTGTTGGGTTTTTACTCATTCAAATTCAGTTTCCTTCTCATTTTGCTTTTATGAGACTTCACAATTGGTTATCTGAATAACTTTTGGCTGAATTTCTTTTCTATATATTTCATTTGCCACTTGGGAAGAAACACATTCCTTTTATGTACTATGATGTGCTATTTATATTCACTATTTCTATAATTAAAATATTTTTAAAACTTATATAAAATTCTGACTTAGTCATTGTGTTTATAAGGAATGAGTGAAGTGAGGTCTCTGGTTCAGTGTGGATATTCTATTTGGATCTTTGATCTGTTGGATCCAGGATGATTTTTTTAAGATTTATGTATTTATTTAAAAGAGTTACAGAGAGACAGAGAGAGAGAGATAGAATGAGAGAGGTCTTCCATCCGCTTGGTCACTCCCCAAGTAGCCGCAACAGCTGGAGTTGAGCCTATCTGAAGCCAGGAACCAGGAGCTTTTCCCAGGTCTCCCACGCAGGTGCAGGGGCCCAAGCACTTGGGCCATCATCTACCACAGCAGAGAGCTGGATCAGAAGTGGAGCAGCTGAGACTTGAACTGGCACCCATATGGGATGCCAGCATTGCAGGCTACAGCTTCACCTGCTGTGCCACCATGCTGGGCCCCCATCATGAGTTTTCAAGGAGAGTTCCTTTTTCTCCTGGAGCAAAAGTTATTTTGGTGCTAATTTGTGATAAAGGTATTTCTTTGGTGGAGCTCAGATATGCTTCCTGGAATTGTTCTCTGGCCAATTCTGGTGTGACACAGAAATGCTTCCTCCTCCGTGTAAGCATCCTGCAAATATGCGGTCTGAAATCTCCAACTATATATGGCACCCCTAGTTTCTTCAACTCTTTCTAAAGTTAGGCTAAATCATGTTCAGATGCCCAATTCTGCCTGCTGAAACCTCTCAAACTCTTCCAGATGTGGTAGAAGTCCTGGTCACTTACATGAACTTCCCATGATCCCACAGTGGGAGTTCGTCTTTCTGTGTTCCCACAGAATTTGTACCCTGTTATAACCTTGGCTATGTTCATGCTGTTCCATGCGCAAATGTTCCCCATCTCCTCTCAGTTGTGGTCAGTACATCCACCTTGCCTAGGACCCTTTGCTTTCAGAGTGACATAGATGCAGGTGAGTTATTTTGGAGAACCTAAATTCATGGTTAATGGGATGAGAAAAATAAAGCAGGACAGTGAATAGAATACTAGAAGTAAACTCTTAGTCTGATATCAGTTTTGGATTTATAGAAATATTTTAAAGAGTTCCCATCTACAGTGTACTAAGTTTCTCTCATTATTAACAAGTGATATATTTGTTGTGATTAATAAACACAGATTGATGCATCAGTGTTAATTAAAGTCCATATTTTATTCCAATTTCTTTAGTTTTTTACCTAATGTTCCTCTTCTGATTCAGTATCCCATCCAGGATACTTCTTTCATTTAGTCATTGTGTCTCTTTTAGAGTTTCCTTGGTAGTTTGGATGACCTTCAGAGCTTTGAGGAGTACTGGTCAGATACATCATAGGCTGCCCTTCCTGGGAGTTGTCTGATATTTTTCTCGTTATTAGATTGGAGTTATGGTGTCATGGGAGGAAGACCACAGAGGTAAAGTACCATTCTCCTGATACCATTTTAAGGTACCTGCTGCCACATGATTCATCACTGCTGTGTAGTGTTGTCAGATTTCTTCACAGTAGTTACTGTCACATACTGCATTTTTTGAAAAAGAGATTTCTCTGCACAGCCTACACTTTTGTCCTGCCTGTGAGTTGAACTTCTGCATAATTTATTCTAAATCCTTCTGCATGAGAGATTTGCCAGTTCTCCTCTACCTGTTTATTTATTCAGTCACTTGTTTATATAAGTAGGATTAATGGATGTTTATCTTTTACTTTTGGTCACTGGGTAGAGTGTTCCCAGGTGAAATTGTTGAATTGACTCTCCATGCATCATCTTCCCCAGGCTCATGAAGAATTTACCCACATATCCACAGCTGTGCCAGTCTTGTGGAAAAAGCATGCTGGCGTTTCATCAAATTTAAAGGGAAATTTTATATATGAGAGTAAATCCTAAAGTTTGTGGAAAATGGAACTAAAAAACAAGTTAATATTGGTTCAAAAACTTTTAAACATGTTTTTTCATAATATGCATTTTCTGTGAACTTTTTGAAGTACCCTGGTATATAACTGCCTCCCTAAGGTTTATAAGGTGTACCAGGGGCTAGAATTCTTGACTGCTCCTGACACTTACTCATTGTTAACCTGCTCCCGCCATGCTTGTACAGAGTCAGGACGCCTATGTTCAGCTTCCTTGATCAAAGTTTCTGGATTGCTCATGCCTGAATATTGACATTAAACTGTGTCCTAGCTACACTGTTAAACCAATAACAACTGATTTTTACTCAGTGAAAGATTCTGATTTGGTCCTTTTTCCTTTTTAAGATTTATTTATTTATTTGAAAGGCAGAATTATAGAGAGGCAGAGGCAGAGAGAGAAAGAGAGGCCTTGCTTTCTATCCACTGGTTCACTCTCCAGATGGCCACAACAACTGGAGCTGTGCCAATGTGAAGCCAGGAGCCGGGAGCTTCTTCTAGGTCTCCACACAGGTGCACGGGTGCAAACACTTGGGCTATCTTCTACTGCTTTCCCAGGCCATAGCAGAGAGCTGGATTGGAAGTGAAGCAGCTGTGACTCAAAATGGTGCCCATATGGGATGCTGGCACTGCAGGCGGCAGCTTTACCTGCTACACCACAGCACCCCCATCCAGGGTTTCTAAAATGTGGGTTACAGCTTTAGGTCATTACTATCAGTGTCTAGATGCCCTCCGACAAATATTCAAATTGAGTTGGTACAGTCTGGAAGCAGATTGTTTTAAAATCTCCTTAGGAGTTTCCAGGGTGCAACTAAGGTTGAGAATCAGTGCTGCACTAGCAATGCCAAATTAGATGGGATTTGTGATTATTGTAAGCCATGAACTGGGGCTGAGAATCCAGCATGTAAAAGAGAAGCAAGGTGGAAGGCCAGTAAGACCACAGCTTATGTGCAACTGAACATCAGTGGCCAGATGAGCATAGCCCACTGAACTTTGATCATCAGCCACAAAGGAATAGGTGAGAGGACAAGGCACTGCCATCCTGCCTTGATGTGCCCTCATGGGGATTTCTGAAACACACCCCCATGCATATACATGAGGTCTGCGGTGAGCAATGCCTATACGTTTCAGAAATCCCCATGAGGGCACATCAAGGCAGAATGGCAGTGCCTTGTCCTCCCACCCATTCTTTTGTGGCTGATGATCAAAGTTCAGTGGGCTATGCTCATCTTTCTGCTTTCTTGAAAGGGAGCAGGGAAAGAGTCCCCTCCCCTCGTCCTGCATAACTTGAAGGTTCCTAGAAGGCATGGCTCCTGTTGCAACCACTGTGAATGCTGCTGAGACCTCCCTCCTGTGCTCTGCTCCATCTGCCTAGATTCTTAAAGATGGCCCATATGCCTGTCACCGACTGACTCCCAGACACTGCTACTCAATACCTCAGATTCCTTGGGTCCTTGCAGAGTCCTTCAGCACTGCTGTCTACCCAGAATGCACTTTGCATGCTCTTCCCTCAGGAGGCTGTTTGGACTGCCTCAGTTCATGGTATAACTTTCACACTGAGTCTGTCCCTACTGCTCGTTCCCTTGGCACTCCAGGCCACCCTGGCTGCAGTCAGGACCCTGGTTGATGATACCTATGCAGTTTGGTTCAGAATTGGATTCAGGCTCAAATGCAGGTGCGTGGTTCTGGAGTTGTGGATATCTGGCTCTTGGAGGCCCGCATCACCTTAGACTGTACCTGAGTGTTCACAGAAGACTGCCCCCAATGCCCAACACTCAGTGCCTGTGCCTAGGGACCTAAAAAACCTGGATGAGGAACTGCTAGGAATTCTATTTTTGCACATCGCAAAAACTGCTTAAAAACTTCAAAGAAGAAATTAATGAGCAGGTGGAAAGATAGCCCCACTAGAGGAGACAAGGTTCTGCCTGAGCAGCTGTGGGGGCCTAGGTGTGAAGCCACAGTCCAATGCCTTTATATACCCATGATGTAGATGAGCCTTGAATCGGAAAGATGATAGAGAGTGATGGTATACTGAAGGGTAATGAGTGCTGTACCAGCTGCATTTCACTTCAGACTTACAAATAGCATGCTCATTCATAGAGTAAAATTTCTCAATGTGCAGCTGACAAATGAGTGGGCTTGTTGTTTTTATAAGTGCTGGTTTTCTCAGTGTCAAAATGCCTGATTTATTAGTTATTTTTATAATATCTGTGACATTTCCCATTGAAAAAGTGTAATAAATAGTGGTTAAGTACCAGAAACCTGCTTAATACAAAACATTTGAAATGTACTACATTTTCTATTGCACTTCTAGAATTAAGGGTCCTGATCACATATCACTTAGTTGTAGCTTTGTCACTAAAACAATTCTCCTTCCATGGTACCCTTTATCTGGGATATTTGTTCCTCTTTTCCCCCACAGGGAGGCACTGACAAAGTATCTTTCCTCCCAATTTTCCCCTTCTGGCTGAAGGTTAAGAATGAGCAAAATTTTGCCTCTTCCTCTGCCTAATGCATAAAAAGCCCATTTGGACAAGTGGAGAAAGGCCAGGGATTGATAAAGGATTTCCAAGAGGTTTTTTGGAAGATAGGAGTGGAGGATAGAGCTCACTTCAATGAAGTGGGGTCAATGAGGTTGAAAATAAAGAAGTCAGGTGTATAAAAAGGGACTAAGCAGCTCACAGTCACCAGTTTGAGATGAAATAATTCAAAGACATGTAGAATGCGGTTGTCTTTGAACTCTTTCTGCCACACTCTGAGAGAGCATGCACAGGCATTGTACTACTCCACGAGGCAACTCCAGGGCAGCTGCTCCAGGTAACAGTGTGTGCACCAAAAATGACACAGAACAGCAGAATCTATGTTCAGTTATTTGATTCTGTGGACTCTGCAGCCATGATTCCCATGGCTCAAATGTTCTTCTCAATCCTGCCGTATACTCTGGCTGATCAAGATCTTCCATTAGCATACACAAAAGCTATGGCAGCCCATGGGAGGAGTCCCCTCCATCCCCTCAGGTCTTAGATTGGTATTATTATTATTTAGACGTTGGATATTTGTTCTGGTTTGTTGTAGATAATATACCAAGTTCATATCAATCTGGAGAAACATAAATTGCTACATTGCTTTATTTTAAACACATTTTAGAAACATTAACTACTCCTACAAAGCAGCTTCTTTCCTAACATTTACTGGACTCTTAAATTTCTTTCTTCAGGTATACAGTTTGGGTGAATAGGATCAGGGCATTCCTTTTTTTTTTAAGATCTCCTATGAACTCAAGGGAGATAAGAACAGAGAGATGTCATCCTTAGGGAGAGGTGAAAGCTTGACTTGAACTGGTGCTGTGCACAGTGTGTAAGACTGCACTGTTCTCAAGGAGTTGGTACAGGGAAGCATATGAGGCAGAGCCAGGACAGACTCTTGTCTCAAGCATCTTTCCACTTAGCCTAAAAGCTACATTTTCAGGTCATCAGGTAAATCTATGTTGGGCCATCTTCCTTCCCTACTTTCAAACATATTGAATAATAGAAGAAAAAGGATTTCTTTGATTGTATTGTGTATTTTGAGAACTAGGATACTAATTCTCCCTCAGAGTGCAAGACAAAGACTGTACAGATTTGAACTCGGGCCATCCTCCCTGCTGCACTTCAACACGCCCAGAGGTGAGGAGTGCCAATGACTGTGTTCAGATCAAACTTTAACATAGCCATTGTCATGAAAGTAAAAGTTTAGGGATATGTTGAAAATACTTGTCATGAACGAATTCATCAGTTTCCCACTCACCTAAGAAGGTTGTCCAAAAACTGTGGAAAAATAGGATGTAAAAGTAATATGCAGGAAAAATTTCCACTAGTATAATCAGAAATAGAATCATGAAAGACTTTATATTTCTGAGGCAAAGGTTGGAACATTTCATCTTGGCAAATATCTTCACTGCCCTTTCCTGTCTCTAATAACAGTAGACAAAATGAAGTCCTTCAGGGATACATTGGCACTTCCACCGGCTGACATGATTGAACTGCAAAGTCCATAGGTCACCCCATACAAAGCTTCTAGCTTTTCTTTTTATGGGAACTTAAATAAGATTCTGCCTATGTTCCCAGGCCTTATTTATCTCTTTCATTCAAAAAACTCATCTTAAATGGAAGATTCTATAAGAAAGAGTAGATAGAAAACTCCTCCTGACAGACTCAATATCTCCTCCTTTGGTCTGAACTAATAGTCCCCTGAAACAAACATTTTCAAAATTTTGTATTTTAAGAATAAGATCTTAGTTTTTTGGGGGTAATGTTGTGGTGTTGTGGGTAAAGCCACAGCTCACAATGCTGTCATTCTATATGGGTGCTGGTTTGAGTCTCAGCTGCTACACTTCCTATCCAGCTAATGTGCCTGGGAGAGCAGCAGAGGACAGCCCAAGTGTTTGGTCCTCTGTACCCATGTGGGAGACCCATAAGATCTTTGCTTTTATATTTTGTGATCATAGTAAAGCTAAGCCAATGAAAGATGAATGAATATAATAGGGAAAAAGAAGCAAGTGAAAGAATATCTTTGGCCGGCGCTGCAGCTCACTTGGCTAATCCTCTGCCTGTGGCACTGGCACCCCTGGTTCTAGTCCCAGTTGGAGCGCCGGATTCTGTCCCGGTTGCTCCTCTTCCAGTCCTGCTCTCTACTGTGGCCCTGGAAGGCAGTGGAGGATGGCCTAAGTGCTTGGGCCCTGCACCTGCATGGGAGACCGGGAGAAGCACCTGGTTCCTGGCTTCGGATCGGTGCAGCATGCCGGCTGTAGCAGCCATCTGGGGGGTGAACCAATGGAATAAAGGAAGACCTTTCTCTGTCTCTCTCTCTCACTGTCTAATTCTGCCTGTCCAAAAGAAAAGAAAAAATATCTTTGAACAGTGAACAATTTTCCCCGATTATTTTGTGTAGGGAACTGTGAAGCACATTTAAAAATCGACAGGACATTGGAAAGTTTTCAAATGACTAGTGCAAATGTGTGATAAAATCACAAATGTACATGACAGATCACAGTGTCACATATACCTAGTGTGAAAGTGGAGGTCCGAATGAATGAAATAATACATATCAAAAGGGAAAAGTTAGTTGTAGAAGGTAACATTTGCAAGATTTGGGGACAGCATCAGCTCTCATAAGAAACAAAGCCCTGGGGGCAGACTTTGTGGTACCGCGTGTTAAGCACTCCAGGCCTTAGGATATGCACATTCCTTATCAGAGTGCTTGGTTGGAGTCCCTGGGTACTCCTGAAAGGCAGCAGGTTCTGGCCCAAGTACTGCCATGTGGGAGACCCAGATGAAGTTCTTAATTCCTGGCTTTGGCCTGCACCCAGCCCTGGCTATGCACTCCTTAGATGGCCACAATGGCCAGGATTGGACCAGGCTGAAGCCAGGAGCTTCTTCCCGGTTTCCCATGTAGGTGCAGGGACCCAAACACTTGGGCCACCTTCTGCTGTTCTCCCAGGCCATTAGCAGTGAGCTGGATTGTAACTGGAGCTGCTGGGACACAACAGGTGCACATAAGGGAATTTGGTGCTGTAGGTGGCAAATTTACCTGCTGAACCATTTAAAATTATTTTAAGATGGAATTCTGTATAAACACCTCTCTATAACTTTCCAGTTTGGCACAGAGAGCTGGAGTCAAATTTGGGTCTGTCCTCCAACCCCACTCCATACCCTGAATTTCTGCCTACAGGCATTCATGAATAAAGGCCCCGCAGGTGCATGTAGAGAGCTGGGCAGTTTTCAGAGAGGGCAGGGAGCTGTGGAGCTTGATAAACACAGCTCTGCTCCACACTGGGTGAAGAGGCTTTAGGGAGTCACTTCACTTATCTGAGCTTCACTTCATGTTTTCAATGGCAACAGTAGAGCTTCTTTACATGATAATTGTAGCAGATGAATTACTTATTAGAGCCTTATTAAATTATAGATACAATAAGGATGGTTTAGTTATAAGTGTGGTGAATATAAGCAGTAATCAAGTCCCACATCTCATCTAACCTTGGTTCCAGATCAGATCAAACCACATCTGGAATAATTTCTCACTCTGGAAAGAAGGTAGAGCAGTTATTGGTTGGAACTTGAGTTTTAGATCTTGTTTAGCCAGTAAGGTATAGACTCATAAGTAATGGATTTTACTTCCTAAGGTCTCAGTTTCTGCCTATTTCCAATAATTATTTTATAGCAGTGTTATGGGAAAATAATGAGTACAGGTATCTTAATGAGTTAAAAAGCTGTCCCATGCATATAGTTTTATTAACAATTACTATTTGCAAGGCAAAGTACAAGTACTTAATATCAGAGCAATGGGTTTCTGATACTCTTTCATTCCTCCCTAATTTAGTTGAAATTCGCTGTATTATATACATAATATTCATAATAATTATAATACTTATACCTTTAAATGAATATATTATATATATTTAAATTATATGTAAGATACATTTTATACTATAAAATATAATGAATATTATACACCAAAATATGCATTACTTTATATATTTAATGACGTATACACTGTATGTTATATATCATACACATTATATATTATACACATTATGTAATATATTCTATATGATGTATATAACATATGATATATGATGTATATGTTATTTATACGACTATATATAATATTATATAGGTTATATAATGTATATAACATATGATATCATGCATATATCATACATATCAAATATATATCATATATCACATATACATCATATATATTATACACATATATATCATATATATCACATATATCATATATGTATCATATACAACATATATATGTTATACATTATATAAAATATATTATATAATATATTTATATAAATAACATATTTATTTAAATATAGAATAAATAATGTAATATAAATATGTAAGGAATAGATAATATAAATATTCAAATAATATATAGTACACAATATATTAAATAATAATATGCAATAAATAATATATAATAAGTATATACATATATGAATATAAGTATACTTATAATTATTAACAATATTTATTATTAATCATTATTAATTACATTATATAATAAATATATTATAATGCAAATATATTATTATAGTATATTATAGTATATATTATATTATTATACTATATTATTATATATAGATTATATATACATAATCTATATAATCTATATATAATATATAATAGATATATATCATATATAATATAATTATATATTAGATTTTATATTTATATATTTTTATATTATTATATTATATTTTATATATTATATGTATTATATATATTTTATATATATATATTTTACTGCAATGGCTTGAAAATTTTTATTTAACTTCAGCAAATACTAGAAATAGAAAATGAACTCTGCAGATTTTCACAAATAAAGTTTCTAATCTCCACTAACAAATGTTATCATTCAGTGGCTAAGCAATTATAAAGCTATGAACGTTCACCACAATGAATGTGCTGTAGTAGAAAACAGGCAGACATTAAAATATTACTTACAACGGCATTATTACAATGTATTTTCTTTAAAATTCCAACGTGGATTTTATCACTTCAAAAGATATACAGCATTTCCATTATATTTGCAAACTTAACCTTATACATCTTTTAAAATCTTGAAAAAATTTTAAGCAATCTAAAAAGCACTTAGCAAAATTGGTAGGTCTACATAATGGGATCCTATCCACTCCAGTAAAGATCTCATCTCGAGGCGGCGCCTGTAAACACTCACTATTTACAACCTGCTTAGACTGTTAGACTGACTGACCTTCCTTCTTCTGACTGTAGCGTGCTGCCATTGTGCTCCACTGCAGTTTGGGAGAACTGCAGACCCAGGGTGCGGTCGCACGTGGCACGAGGCCAGCGAGCCAGGTCGCCCAGCTCCTGTGAATCAATCCGAGGGGGAGCTGCGCTCCGTACTAGGAGCCGAGTCCTGGGTCACGAGACTGAGGAAGAGGCTGGACGAGAGGAAAAGTGGCTCACGTGAAAGCAGGGATCCAGTTAGTGTAATGCACTGTTTGGCTTATTTTTGGTGTGCAATTATACCAAGAGTACATCTGCTATTTAGGAAGACAAAAACAGGGCATTGTTGGAATTTAAAGTGACAATGAACACGCTGATATATATATATATATAACATATAAAATATATAATTATATAAAATAATATATAATAATTATATTATACATATCATACATATAATATACAATATTATATGTTGCATATAATATATAATACAAAACATATTGTATTATATATGATATTATATATTATGTATTATGCTATTATAATACATAATAATTATTATATAATATATAATATAATATATAATATTTATATTATATAATAATATATAATTATACATATTATATAATATATAATAACAACTACATCAATTATATTAATATAATTAATAAATTAATTATATAATTATATATTAATATGATTTATATATTATAGATATACCATATACTATATTATATATACTATATTATATAATAATATAGTATGTATTATTATATAATGTATATTATAATATATATTATATAATAATATATAATTATATATGTTTTATGTATATGAATATATAATAATAATATATAATATATAATATAATAAAATATATATTATATAATATTATATATTATTATATAATATATATAACATATAATGCATAATATATATGATATATAATATATGATATGTAATTATATATTATATTACACATATAATGTATAATATATGATATATGATATATAATATATAGTATATTTATTAATATACATATAAATAAATTGTATATAAATATATTTGTTAATATATTTATATTTGATATTATATGATATTATAAATTATATTAATATTATATAATATATTAATATTACATATTAATATATTATTATGTATTATATTTTTATATTTATAAATTAAATAAATTGAATATAAATATAAATAAATAATGCTCCTCTTTCATTTCTGCTGTTAATAATTTGTGTACATCTTTTTTTGTTAGCCTAGCTAGAAATTCACCAATTTTATTGTTCTTTTCAAAAAACCAACTGTTAGTTTCATTGATCTTTCTCTATTAATTTCCCATTTTTCATTTCATTTATTTCTTTTTCTTCCTTTAAAGGAGTTTATTTATTTATTTGAGAGAAAGTGTTATAGACAGAGGGAGGGAGAGACAGAGAGAGGTCTTCCATCCACTGGTTCACTCAAAATGGCCACAATAGCTGGAGTTGGGCTGATCAGAAGCCAGGAGCCAGGAGCTTCTTCAGGATCTCCCACATGGGTGCAGCTGCCCAAGCGCTTGGGCCATCTTCCACTGCTTGTTTAGACCATTAGCAGGGAGCTGGATTGGAAGTGGAGCATGTGGGACTCAAACCAGACCAATATGGGGTGCAGATACTGAAGGTGGAGACTTAACCTACTAAGCCACAGTACTGGCCCCCAGTTAATTGATTTCTAACTCTAGTTTTCATTACTTTTTCTCTTCTGGTTGCTGCAGGCTTAAATTTTTTTGTTCCACAGTTTCCTATAGTGGGTGCTCAGATTATTAACTTTGTATCTTTTTTAATCTTCTGAACTATGCTATAAATTTTCCTCCTAAAACTATTTTTACCATATATCACACATTTTAGTAAGTTGTTTTCCTTAAGTTCAAAATGTGTTTGCATTTCTCTTGAAATTTCTTCATAATATCATGTTAGTTTAGAAGCTGATATTATTGACTGCGTCTCTAAGAATTTAGGGATTCCAGTTATTCTGCTATTGGTTTCTAATTTAATTCCATTGTGGAATGAGAAACTACTTTGTACGATTTTCATTCTTTTAAATTGGTTGAAGTGTGTTTTGTGGCCAATCTTGATGATGGTTTCACATAAGCTTGAAATGATTTGTGGATTCTGCTTCTGTGTATTATATAATTGTCAATTTTATCAAGTTTTTGATAGTGCTATTCAGGTCAGCTATATGCTAATTAATTATCTGTCAGCCAGATCTATCAGTTACTAAGCGTGGGTGTTGAAATCTCCAACTGTAATAGTGGATTTCTTCTATCATATTTTCTGACTATATTTTGCACTTGGTTAAATGCATACTTGCTAAGTACTGTTATATCTTCTAGGATAATTGATTCATTTGTCATTTTGTAATGTGTCTCTTTCAATTTGTTTTCATAGCAGGTAAACCATCGTCTGCAGTGCCGGCATCCCATATGGGCGCCGGTTCGAGTCCCAGCTACTTTACTGCTGATCCAGCTCTCTGCTATGTCCTGGGAAAGCAGTAGAAGATGACTCAAGTCCTTGAGCCCCTGCATCTGTGTGGGAGAAGAAGAGGCTCCTGGCTCCTGGCTTCGGATTGCCATAGCTCTGGGTTGCGGCTAACTGGGGAGTGAACCAGCAGATGGAAGACCTTTCTCTCTCTCTGCCTCTTCTCTCTGTGTGTAACTCTGACTTTCAAATACACTTGATCTTAGCCAAAAGGCCGAGAAGCGATCTGACTTTCAAATAAATAAAGAAATCTTTAAAAAATTTTTGTTTTCTTTTTGTGAGGTGTTTCTTTGAAGTTAATCTAGGTACTCTGGTGTTATTGTGTCCTTTCTCCATCTCTTTTACTTTATCTGTGTCATTATATTTGAAGTAATTTCTTGTAGAAAACATATAGTTGGGTCTTTTTTAAACCCACTTTTATGATCCCTGGTATTTTTTAAAGATTTATTTATTCATGTATTTGAAAGGCAGAGTGACGGGAGGAGGGAGAGAGAGAGAGAGAAAAGAAGAAGAAGGAGGAGAAGGGAGAGGAGGAGGGGGAGAAAAGAGAGAAATCTCTCAGATGCTGGTTCACTCCCAAATGCCTGCAGGGCTGGACCAGGATAAAGCCAAGGGCACAGAATTGCATCAGATCTTGCAAGTCTTTGAATCATCACCTGCTGCCTCCAAGAATGCACCAGCGGGAAGCTGGATTAGAAGAGCAGTGTAGCTAGGACTCCAACCTACACTTTTCCCATCCAAGTACTAACCAGGCCCCTCCCTGCTTAGCTTCCGAGATCAGATGAGATCCGGCGCATTCAGAGTGGTATGACCATAGACACAAACTGCACTTGTCTATGAGATGTGGGCTTCCCAGACCACTACTTTACACACTGAACCACAACACCTGCTGATCCATGCTATATTTATTTATTTATTTGAAAGAGTGACACAGAGAGAACAGAGGCAGAGAGAGAGGTCTTCCATCCTATGGTCCACTCCCCAGTTGGCCACAACAGCTGCAGCTGCGCCAATCTGAAACCAGGAGCCAGGAGCTTCTTCCTGATTTCCTACATGGGTGCAGGGGCCCAAGGACTTAGGCCATCTTCCACTGTCTTCCCAGGTCACAGCAGAGTCTGATTGGAAGTGCAGAAGCTAGGTCTTGAACCGGTGCCCATATGGGATGCCAGAGCTTCAGGCCAGGGCATTAACCCACTGAGCCACAACGTTTGCCCTGACCAATGCTTTTTAATTTGTGTATTTATCATCTACATTTAAACTGATTACTGATATACATGGATAAATATCTGTCATGTTTCTGTTTTCTACTCATTTCAGTTTTCCCTTTTTCTCTTTTTGTTCTTTTTTTTTTCTTTCTGGTATCTTGATTTTTATTTTTTAAATTTATTTTTTTAATTTTTAAAATTTTTGTTTGAGTTAAGGTATACAAATTTCATGTATTTCATATGTACATATTTAGGAGCACAGTGATACTTCTGACCCTACCCTCCCACCCATGCTCCTACATTTCCTTCTCCTCCCTCTCTTATTCCCTCTTTTAATTTTTACAAGGATATACTTTTTTTTTTACCACAGTCTGTCCGTTCTTTATTGTAATATTTGACCTGAAAGTACACAAAATTAATCAATTGCTTTTACTATGTGACTATGGAATATCAACTCTACTTTTGCCAATAAAGAATCAGTAATTACTTTTACATGACTAAGGTAATTAAAGTCATTTTAAAGACAGTATCAATTGAGACTTTTTGAACTTACAACCAATCCATTATAAACAAATTCCAATCTTAAAAACATGATTCCAGTTACACCAAATACGGATAAGAAAGTACAAGAAGCTCATTGGTTATGCTATACCAAACAGATGAAAAGCAAAATTGATTTTCTACTGTAGACTTATTTAAATAAATAAATACAGCCCTACCCTTTTTTCCAATATGTATGCTCAGATTTCTTATACAAATAGCATTTCTTATAACAAATGGTTCACTTCATTCACTTCAATAACATGAACTCCTTAGAAAAAAAGATTGAAAAGGGCTGATAACCAACTCCCAAATTTTATGCTTATTTTTTCCTACTTTTCTCAATTTCCTGACACATTAACACGAGCAGGAGGTGTTCTCAGGAATCGAGCACAGTCCACAGGCATCTTGCAGCAGTGCCAAGTCACATATATCCCATGTTGCTTTTGGTTTCCCATCTCTTCTTTGCTTCAAACCCCCATGCAAGCTTCTTCTTTTTTCGAGCAGCCTGTGAATTCTCAGCCTCCTTTTTGGCTTTTACAAACTTGTGGCAGGCAATCGCTTTGGCAATTTTCACACCAAGCTCGCGCGTAGCCAGCTGGTTGCTGAGCTCCTCGGCCTTCTCAACGTCCCACTCCTCCACAGCCTGGTCGATCCTCTTCTCAAGGCCCGATTTTTCAACTTTTTTCTTTTTAACAGGGGGTTCAAATCGATCATTGACTCCAAAATACTGAGTAAGCTCCTTCCACTGGGTTTCATTTGAGGACTGTTCACCATGAGATTCTTTTTCATTCTTCAATTTATCTTTTCTGGAGCGTTTCCTTTTTTTCCCTCTAAATTTTGAGGTTGAGATTTTCTGTTCAGAATGTTTTTTGTGCAATTCTTGAAATTTATTCCACATGTTTAAGGGAATTCCAGAAGGACACGCCTCATATGCATTTACAATCGTCTCTGTTTCAGCTTCTGGTCCACCTGTGGGTAAATCTGAGATTTCTGTGTTCCTAATGGTCCCATCCTCTTCACTGTCTTGGGAGTTAAGTCCAGAGTTATCTGGGGTGGCTTCATCTTCAGAATTTGACTCAACATCACTTTCTTTTAGGCCAGGAGGCAACAGCCCACTCCACATCTTTTCTTCGGCCAGGAAGCGGCCGACTGGCAGCCATCTTAGCACCCCGTCCAAGGATATACTTTCAGTTTACTTTATATTCATGAGATTAACTCTACACTAAAGAGTTCAACAAATTAGAAGAAAAAACATTGTGCCTCAATGGTAGAGACAAGGGCTGTAAACTATTTTCAAATCTCAAAATGTTCATTTCACTCCTATACATTACATTTTTTGGTACTCTATTGGTTACACAGATCAGGGAAAACATATGGTATTTGTCTTTTTGGGACTGGCTTATTTCATTGAGTATAAAGGTTTCCAGTTGCATCCATTTGGTTGCAAAAGACAGGATTTCAATTTTTTTTACTGCTGAGTTGTATTCCATTAGTGTACATGTGTACCATACTTTCTTTATTCAGTCATCGGTTGATGGACATCTGGGTTGATTCCATATCTTAGCTATGTGAATTGTGAATTGAGCTGCAAAACAGGAGTACCGATAATAGGCATATGCTGATTTAATGTTCCTTGGGAAATTCCCAGGACTGGGATGACTGGGCTATATGGGAGATCTATTTTCAGATGTATTCGGTATCTTCATATTGTCTTCCACAGTGGCTGTACTAGCTTTCATTCCAACCAGTAGTGGATTAGAGTGCCTTTTTCGCCACATCCTCACCAGCATTTATTGTTTGTTGATTTTTCTATGAGAGCCATTCTAACTGAGGTGAGGTGAACCCTCATTCTGGTTTTGATTTGTATTTCCCTGATAGCTAGTGTTCCTGAGTATTTTTTGTGTGCCTGTTGGAAGTTTGAATTTCCTCTTGAAAAATGTCTATTCAAGTACTTTGCCTGTTTCTTAACTGGATTATTTTGTTGAGTTTCTTGAGCTCTTTATAAATTCTGGATATTAATCTCATGTCAGTTGCATAATTTGCAACTGTCGATATCCTCTTCACCTTGTTGAGTGTTGTTTTTGCAGTGCAGAAGCATCTCAGCTTAATGTAATCCTGTTTGTCAATTTCTGCTTTAATTGTCTGTGCTTCTGGGGTCTTTTCTTTTCCAAGTAGTCTTTGCTTATATAATGTCTTGCAGAATTTTACTAATGTTGTCCTGTATGGTGGTATCACATCATAGTTTTAGATCTTTGATCCATTTAGAATTGATTTTTATATAATATGTAAGACATAAGGTGTTGCTTATGGAAAGCTTGCTTATGGAGAGCTTCTATTTTTTTGTATATGTCAGTGATCCAATCTTTTTTCATTGCTGCATAGTATTCCAATCAGTTTTTGATGTATACTTTGATTGTTTGCCATTTTGTACTCTTATGATAAAACTACTATAAGTTTTTTTTTCAGTTTACTGTCATAATGATAACTTCTGTAATATATGCTAAGTGGGATTTTCATATTAGAATTAACTAATATTTCATGGTTATTTCCTTAGCTTTGTAGGCAAATGTCAGGTTTAATTAATTTCTCTCACTTTCATTTAGGCTGGAAAAACTGCATGAATTCCTCCTACATGGAAACAAATTACAAATATCCTGTTCACCCTACAAATCTCATCTCTCCAGGTTATTCATCAATGGGGAACACTTAGTTGAGATTCTGACTCATCCGTACCCGTGAAAGGAGTAATTAAGTGGAACTGAAATAAAAGTAGACTCTGAGATCTGAAACGATGATTTTTCCTGTAACAGAAAGTGACTTGGGGAAGCAGAGGAGTAGCTGGATGTTGATGTTCGCTGTAAGTGACAGTCACAGCAGTGCTTCTGTTCTGTGAGTGTGTCTCAGGTCCCCAAAGCTCTCTGTGGAGCAGTTTGAAGTTTGCAGTCTGTGATGTGGGAGGTTCATCTGGGAGGATGCCAGTGGCTGAGGCTGCCCATTGAAGGTGGTGCCAAGGGGTAGCCTTGTGCTGTGGGGCTGAGTAGCAGCTCGAATAGTATAGGCCAGCCCTCATGTAAACACCACTTAAATGAACTAGAAAACCTCCAATAATTAAGCAAAATGTCAGTGCAAAAATCATGCAATAATAGAAACAGTTTTTACCTCTGAAGGAAAGCCAGGTCCCTGGTACAGGTGATCCAAGATTGAGCGGCCACACCCTAAGCCCCAAGAGCTGCCTCACAGGGCCATGAATGCTCCTACAGCATGCAGGGGAGTTGAGGTCTACCTTGCCTCTCCTCTGAGATTAATTGGGGTCCACATACCAGAGTAGCTACACCACATCCTGGGGTCTCTCTAGGGGAGCTCATTGGAGCTGCTCTGATGTGGCAGGACAGCAGTTTTGCCCCTTATCCCTTGTTCGTTATGGTCACACTTGAGAATGGGCTGTTTTCTCAATTTTTTTTAAAAAAAATTATTTATTTGAATAGTAGGAGGGTGTTGAGAGAGAGAGAGAGAGAGAGAGAGAGAGAGATCATCCATCTGCTGATGCATTTCCCAAATGGCCACAACAGTTGGGGGTGGTTCAGGCTAAAATCCAGAGTCTGTAACTCCATCTGGATCTTCCATGTGAGTAACAGGGGCCCAAGCATTTGGGCCATATTCTGCTGCTGTCCCAGGTTCATTAGCCAGAAGTTGGATTAGAAGCAGAGGAACCAGGATTCAAACAGGCACTCATGTGGAATCTGGCATTGCAGGCATCCCACTGCACCACAGCTCCAACCCCTTTCTCAGTTTTATATTCACATCATTCCGGGCCTTTTGGCCCTGGTGATACAGGATTAAACAGAAAAAAATAAACTATTGGAACAAAGACTATCAATCCATTTTTGCTGTATAATACATTATGCCAAGATTAAAAAACATTCAGGGAAAAGAAATTATTTTTAACTTAATTCTCACCTTTACCTTTTCACTGATCTACTGTTTTCTACAGATATCTACAACTGTTCCCTTCAGACACGACTCTTGGTCAAGAGTCCTATTTCATATCAAGTGTGGACTCACTCCTTCCAACATCAGCCCATATCCTGAGCCCCTCTGATCACCTAGGACAGGCTTGGCAGCACAGAGCAGGACGGCGATGGACTTAGAAGCAGGTAAATATGGGGCTTGTGTGGCAACAATGTAAACATTTTCAAATGATATAAATTTAATGGTAGGAAATCCAAGAGAATTAGCTAGCAAAGCTTCTCATCATACAATAAATGTCCATTAAAGTGATTAAGAAGAGGTTGATACAAAAAAATAAGAACTTGTATACCTGAATCAACATAATCTTATAAAACACATAGTGGAAATATGACAGCATATATAATATTACAAAAATACTAATACTTAGGATTGATGATAATGAAAAATATATTAGACTAACACGGATGGAATGAAAAAGCATTACTGGGAGCCATAAATTATCAAGTGGTTATACTGTATCTCTGATAGCAAAAATGAACATGGTAAAGTTTGAATTTCTATTTTAAATGGTAAGCAATTTTATTATGATTCTAAGAATTGTTTAATTGGATTATTTTTTTGCTGCTTGAAAAATTGACTTGAGAAAACATCACCAGGTAGGCAGCAAGTAAGAGTTGTACAAAGATATTGGAGAAAAAAGTCACTGTACTGAAAGTGTTATTGCTAAAATAGTAAAAGGAACAAGGGCAGGTAGTTATTTGTTAGACCATCCTAGAACAAACTAGGATATTTGATAAAGAAGCTTCATGAATCAATGAGGGAGGGACATAGTATTCGTTGCAGCATTCAGGATATTGGCCTGTTAGGAAAAATAACATCAAGACAATTTCTCACCAAACCAGGCATGTCCATAATATTCAATATTCTTATCTTCAAAAATGAAAGGGTTGGATTAGGGATTTCTGATTTTATTACTATTAATCTCTATTAATTCCTATTACGTAGGGATTTCCTATTCTGTTACTCTCTGAACTGAAAGGCTGAAGGAGTAGAAGTTATGGGTAGGTTAGAAAGAATGAAATTAGTCCTAACAGTTACCAAAAAAAAGTGATGTTATAGTACACATGAACATATAGACAACATGGAAATTCTACAGCTTCATGTGTGCAATAGGAAGGAAAAAGCCAAACGAAATGGTCAAGTGTGGTTGCCAAATACCAAATCAGGATAACTTAAATGGTTTATAAATAGTCAGTGTATGCATTCAGTCTCTTTCTTTTTTAAAATTTATTTATTTGAAAGAGTTATATAGAGAGAGAGACAGAGAAAGAGAGATATTCTTTATCTTCTGTTCTCCCCACAAATAGCCACAACAACTTGGGCTGGACCAGGCTGAAGCCAGGAACCAGGAGCTTCTTCCAGATCACCCATGTGAGTGCAGGCGCCCACACACTTGAACCATCTTTCACTGCTTTCTCCAGCCACATTAGCAGGGAGCTGAATTGGAAGTGGAGCAGCCAGGACTCAAACTAGTGCCCATATGGGATGCTGGCATTCTTTTTTTTTTTTAAATTAAACTTTTATTTAATGAATATAAATTTCCAAAGTACAGCTTATGGGTTACAATGGCTTCCCCCTCCCAAAACTTCCCTCCCACCCGCAACCCTCCCCTTTCCCGCTCCCTCTCCCCTTCCAATCACATCATGGATTCATTTTCAATTCTCTTTATATACAGAAGATCAGTTTAGTATATATTAGGTAACGATTTCAACAGTTTGCCGCCATATAGCAACACAAAGTGAAAAAAAAAATACTGTTGGAGTACTAGTTATAGCATTAAATAAGAGTGTACAGCACATTAAAGACAGAGATCCTACATAATATTTTTTTAAAAAAATTAATTAATTTTCTATGCCATTTCCAATTTAACACCAGGGTTTTTTTTTTCATTTCCAATTATCTTTATATACAGAAGATCGATTCAGTATATAATTAGTAAAGATCTCATCAGTTTGTACCCACACAGAAACACAAAGTGTAAAAATACTGTTTCAGTACTAGTTATAGCATCACTGCACATTAGATAACACATTAAGGACAGATCCCACATGGGATGTAAGTACACAGTGACACAATACAATGATTGTGTATGTTTGGGATGCTGGCATTCTAAGTGATGGCTTTATTTACTGTGCCACAGTGCCGCCCTGCATTCAGTTTCCCTTTATTTCCTTTTTGTCTAAAGTCTCAATTTACTTTTCTACCTCAATATATGAGGGTACTTTAAAAAACTTGGGGGAATGGAATTAAACTTACTTTTATTTTGGTGCAATTTTTAAAAGAGATTTATTTATTTATTGGAAAGCCAGAGTTACAGAGAGGCAGAGGCAGAGGCAGAGGCAGAGAGAGAGAGAGAGAGAGAGAGAGAGAGAGAGAGATGGCGGGGAGAGGTCTTCCATCCATTGGTGCACTCCCGAGATTGCCTCAATGGCTGGAGCTTGGCTGATCTGAAGCCAGGAGCCAGGAGCTTCTTCTGGGTATCCCACAGGTGTGCAGAGGCCCAAGGACTTGGGCCATCTTCTACTGCTCTCCCAGGCTATAACAGAGAGCTGGCTCAGAAATGGAGCAGCCGGGACTTGAACCAGTGCTTATAAGGGATGCCAGAACTGCAAGTGGCAGCTTTACTCACCTGCTCTGGGGCAAATTTTTTGAAATCCATGCATACAGAGAGTTCACAAACTTCATGGAAAATATATATAGTGAAAAATTCATACATGGATTTCATTTTTTTGCCCCAAAATGAACTTATCTTTTAATTCTATTTTCCACAAAATTTTTAAAGTAACTTTGTAGAAAATGAAGAGCAGTGGGTGATAATTGGAAATAATTTACTTTTAGTAAGTTTTTTTTTTTTTAAGGGAAAGGGTTTATTGGGGAAACCTGGCAGACTGGAGGGAAGGGATGAAGAAGGAAAAGAAGGAGAAGGAGAGTATAAGAGAAGGATCCAGAGAGAGCAATCAGGAGACAGAAAGAAAGAGAGCCATGTGTTCATCAACAGGTCCTTTTAAAACTTTGCCAGGGGGCGGGCAGGGAAGCAACGTAAAGATAGGTGGCAGGCCTATTAAAGGTGGCTTTGTACAGTGATCTGCCCCCTAGGAGACCCAACAGGCCAGTCCACTGCATTGGTTTTTGATGTGGAAAGCCATGCCTTCAGCAGAAGTCAGCTTATGAAGAGCCCTGGCAGCTCTGCCAGCCAAGAGTTGAATCACTGGAAATGGAACTGCCCCAAAGTCAAAGAACACCCAGGTCAGAGCCACAGGTCTTGCTGAAAAGCCCTTCACTCGGCCCAGCTTCCAAAGTGATCACCCGCTGCTGTGGGTACAGCCAAGTAGGATCAGTAAAAGTGCAGGCAGCAGATGCCACCTGCCTTTACCTGGCCAGCTTTCCTCCCAGGCCAACTAGGTAATGGAAGTCAACAGGGTGCCTTTCCAAGGAGGTTCACACCTCCCTTAGGCTGTACCCCCTGTGAAGATAGATAAGTCTGGGCCTCCTAAGTAAGGTTTTTTTTGTTTTGTTTTTAAGGTTTATTTTTTGTTTGAGCAGCAGATTTACAGAGAAAGAGAGAGACACACAGAGAGAGCTCTTCCATTTGCTGGTTCACTCCTCAAATGGCCACAATGGCCAGAGCTAGGCCAATCCAAAGCCAGGTGCCTGAACTTCTTCCAGGTCTCCCACTTGGGCCATCTTCCACTGGTTTCCCAGGCCATTAACAGAGAGCTAGAACAGAAGTGCAGCAGTCAGGACTTGAACCAGCACCAATATGGGATGCAGGTGCTGTAGTCAGAGGCTTAACCTATGCCACAGTGCTGGCCCCTAGTTAGAGTTTTTTATAGGTATAAATTCAAGATACTTATTTTGTAGTATTTGTGTCATGATATTATTTAAGATTGAAGTAAAAATCTAAAAGTTGAAAGATTAAAGAAATGATGTGTTAAGGCCAGCACCACTGCTCAATAGGCTAATCCTCCGCCTTGCAGCGCCAGCACACCGGGTTCTAGTCCCGGTCGGGGCACCGGATTCTGTCCCAGTTGCCCCTCTTCCAGGCCAGCTCTCTGCTGTGGCCCAGGTGTGCAGTGGAGGATGGCCCAAGTGCTTGGGCCCTGCACCCCATGGGAGACCAGGAGAAGCACCTGGCTCCTGGCTTCGGATCAATGTGTGTGCCGGCCACAGTGCGCCTGCCGCAGCGGCCATTGGAGGTTGAACCAACAGTAAAGGAAGACCTTTCTCTCTGTCTCTCTCTCACTGTCCACTCTGTCAAAAAAAATAAAAAATAAAAAATAAATGATGTGTTAAAATCAGGTAGCTCACCTTTGCAAGTCTAAGTGTTCCTTCTGAATGAAAAAATATTCCTTCAGTTGAAATCATTTTACATAATAAAATGTAAATTATGAGTGAACAAAACATGCCTATGTCTGGTGTTGAAATTTTGACTAGCTAGCACCATGCATATGTAATAATTTGTGGAAAAACATATATGTAGAGAAACCCAATGAAAACCAATTAGTCATCTGCAAATCGCTTCACCCAGAGGGAAGCAATGAGAAGGAAACACTCTTATCTCCTCGCTAGCTTAATGCTTTTCCTGATATAAGCAACCTGAAGCTACAGAAAGTGCAGTGATTTTGAGCACTCAAATAGCTTCTCACTGACAAGAAAATATCTACCCTAGTAACTGAATCAAGCAAAACCAGCATAAGGGCTCATGTTCGGCAGAGCGGTTCAGTCGCCACATGGGACACTTCTATCCTATGTCTGGTTTGAGTCCTGGTTCTGCTCCAATCCAGTTTCCTGCTAATGCATACCCTGGGATGCAACAGGTGATGGTTCAAGTATTTGGGTCCCTGTCACCCATGTGGGAGACCTGGGTAGAGTTCCTGGCTCTCAGCTTCATCTTGTTCCAGCCCTGGCTGTCATGGGAATTTAGGGCAACTCACTCTCTCTTTCTCTCTCTGGCTCTCTCCTCTCACTTTCCAATCAAGGAACCAGTCAATAATAAATTTTTTTAAAGAAAGCATTAAGTAGATACATTTGAATTCAACTCTATATCTCAGTAAAGGAAGAGAATGATACGAGCAAGAGCTACAAGGAACAGAAGGTCTTCCTGATGCTTCAGATATTAGGAGACAGAGTGACTTCTCTCTTCACTTTTATCCATCTATGACTGTCAGAAAGTTTAGTTAGTAGACCTCCAACCGGTTTAATGAATAGAATCTTACATTACATCTGTCCTTTAGCTTAATTGACTCAAAATGGTAACCAAAAATAGTTTCTAAATTATAATTCTCTCATTTATAAATAAGTAAAAAGTTTCAGAAAGACACAGCTGTACTGAGTGATATCTACATTTCACAGACTATTGGTCAGGAGTTTTCATTCCTGTCCCCTCATGAAATGTTGGCTTGTACTTTCAAGTGAAATACTTGGCTACTCTTGAATTTAATGAACATGAATACTATAAATTATTTATGAATCTGAAAGAACAAAAGGGAAAAATAAATTAATGAGCTCTTGGCTATGTCCTACCAGAATCCACATTGGCAATAAGAGTGAAGATACTTGGAGGCACACATAGCATTGTACTGTTGATTTCCTGAACTTCCCAGCTAACCCTGGTTTTCTCATCCAAGGAATCATTGAGAAAGGAAAGTGAAGTATTATCTGTTCTTCCGTTTAATTACAATAGATTTTTCTTGGAATTCAATAGCAAAGGAAAAGGAACAATAGGTCCTTAAATATCAAGATTAAAGATATACATTTAAGAAAACCGGATTATTAATTTTTAACAATTTTTATTTATATCAGGTGGACAAATTTCATGTATTCATAAATAAAGGCCTAGAAGCATAGTGATACTTTATATCCTAACCTCCCTCCTGGCCACTCTTCCAGTTTCCCTCCTCCTTCTTTTCTTTTTCTTTTAATTTTTACTTTCAGTCTATTTTATAATCATAAGCTTAACCCTCCACTAAGTAAAGAACTCAACAAATAGGATGAAGAAGAAGAATAGGAGGAGGAGGAGGAGGAGGAGGAGGAGGAGGAGGAGGAGAACGAAGAGGGGGAGGAGGAGGAAGAAGAAATAGTGTTCTCAACAGTAGAAAACAGGGCTGTAAATAATAATCAATTATTGAAATGTCAATTTCACTCATATACATTACATTTTTTCTCTCTATTAGTTACCACAGATCAGGAAAATATGTGGTATTTGTCTTTTGGAGACTGGCTTATTTTGCTAAGTATTATGGTTTCTAGTTGCATCCATCTTGCTGTGAAAGACAGGATTTCATTCAATTTTATTACTGAGTAATATTTCATAGTGTATATATACCACATTTCCTTTACCCAGTTATCAGTTGATAGGCATCTAGGTTGACTCCATATCTTTTTTATTATTATTATTATTATTTTTTGACAGGCAGAGTGGACAGTGAGAGAGAGACAGAGAGAAAGGTTTTCCTTTACTGTTGGTTCACCCTCCAATGGCCACTGTGGCCGACGTACCACACTGATCCGAAGCCAGAAGCCAGGTGCTTCTCCTGGTCTCCCATGCGGGTGCAGGGCCCAAGGACTTGGGTCATCCTCCACTGCACTTCCAGGCCACAGCAGAGAGCTGGACTGGAAGAGGGGCAACCGGGACAGAATCTGGCACTCCGACTAGGACTAGAACCCAGGGTGCCGTCGCCGCAGGCGGAGGATTAGCCTATTGAGCTGTGGCACCAGCCCTTGACTCCATATCTTAACTATCGTGAATGCAGCTGCAATAAACAAGGAGGTACAGACAACTCTTTAATATGTGGATTTCATTTCATTTGGGAGAAATTCCCAGGAGTGGGATGGCTGGTCATACGGTAGATCTGTTTTCAGATTTCTGAGGAACCTCCATACTATCTTTCACAATGGCTTCACTAGTTTTCATTCCCACCAGCAGTGGATTATGGAACCTTTTTCCCTATATCCTTGCCAGCATTTAATTTTTGTTGATTTCTGTAAGAGAGCCATTAAGTGAGGTGAGGTATTGAAACCTCGTGTGGTTTAGATTTGCATTTCCCTGAACATTTTTTCATGTGTATGTTAGCCATTTGCATTTCTTTTTGAAATGCAAACTTTCAGTTGATTGATTTTTATATAAGGTGTAAGGTAGGAGTTTTATTTCATATTTATTTCATATTTTTCATTTTATTTCGTATTTATTTCATTAAATATTTATTTAATTGCAGAAATCCAATTTTCCCAGCACCATTTAAGGGATCGAGAAAAGTTGCATCCATCTTGCTGTGAAAGACAGGATTTCATTCATTTTTATGATTGAGTAATATTTCATAGTGTATCTATACCACATTTCTTTTATTCAGTTATCAGTTGATAGGCATCTGGGTTGACTCCATATCTTAACTATTGTGAATGAAGCTGAAAAGATTAGTTGGTTTTAGATGCATAATTGATTTCTATGTTTCTATTCTGTTCCATTGGTCCATTTTTCTATTTATTTCTGTGCCAGTACCAGGCTGTTTTGTTTATAATGCTTCTGCATTATGTCTTGAAATTTGGTGTTGTGATGTCTCCTGTTTTGTTTTTGTTGTCCAAGATTTGGGGTCTCTTGTGTTTCCATATGAATTTCAGCACCATTTATTCTAGATTTGAGAAGAATATCTTTGGTGTTTTGATTGGGATATGAATTGAATATGGAATTCCTTTTGGTAATATGGATATCTTGATGGTATTAATACCCCCGATCTACGAACATCAATGATTTTTTTTTCATTTTTTATGTCTTCTATTTTTTTCTTTAATGTTTTGAAATTTTCATTACAGGGATATTTCAACTCCTTTTTAAAATTTATTCCAAGGCATCTAAATTTTTTACAGCTATTGTGAATGGGACTTAATATCCAAGTTCTTTTTTAGCCATGGCATTTTCTGTGTATAAAAGGCTATTGATTTTTGTGTTAATTTTATATCCTGCAATGTTATCAAACTCTCTTATGAGTTCCAATAGTCCCCGAAAGGAGTCTTTTGGTTCCCCTATATGTAGAATCAAGTTATCTGAAAAGGATAATTTGACTTCCACTTTTCCAATTTGTATCCCTTTGATTTCTTTTTCTTGCCTAATGGCTCTGACTAAAACTTCCAGGATCATATTGAATAACAGTGGTGAAAGTGGGCATCCTTGTCTGGTTCTGGATGTTAGTGAAAATGCTTCCAGTTTTTTCTCTGGCTGTGGGTTTGTCATAAATTGCCATGATTGTGTTGAGGAATGTTCCTTCTATATGCAATTTGTTTAAGGTTTTTATCTTGAAAGGATATTGTATTTTATCAAATGCCTTCTCTGCACCTATTGAGATAATCATATGGTTTTTTATTTATCAGCTTGTTAATATTATGCTTCACATTTCTTGATTTGCATATGTTGCACCATCCCTACAAACCAGGGATAAATTCCGCTTGGTCTAAGTGTGTTGTTGGAATTGATTAGCTAATATTTTGTTGAGTATTTTTGCATCTATGATCATCAGGGATATTGGTCTACAGGTCTCTTTCTCTGTTGTATCTTGTTCTGGTTTAGAAATTAAGGTGATTCTGGCATCATAGAAGCAGTTTGGGAGGATTACTTCCCTTTTACTTATTTTGAATAGATTGACAAGAACTGGAATTAGTTCTTCTTAAAAGTCTGGTAGAATTCAGCAGTGAAATCATCTAGTCTTGGACTTTTCTTGTTGAGAGGGTCTTTATTACTGATTCAATCTCTGTCTTGATTATTGTTTTGTTTAGCTTTTCTATGTACTTATGACTTAATTTTGGTATATGACTTAATTTTAATATAGCTGTTTATAGTAATTCTTGATTTTTTGTATTTCTGTGATATCCATTGTTACACTTCCTTTTTCATCTCTGATTTTATTAATTTTAACTGATTAATTTATTTATTATTAATTAATCTTTTTTCGTTAGTTGGGCCAATGGTATTTCAATTTTGTTTAGTTTTTCAAAAAACCAGCTTTTCATTTCACTGATAATTTGTATTTCTTGTTTCAATTTTGTTTATTTCTTTTACAATTTTAATTATTTCTTTCCTCCTTCTAATTTTGTATTTGGTCTGTTGTTTTCCTAGGTCCTTTCCAATTTCTTGATGTAGGTACTAATTTCTGTAAACTTCCCTGTTAACACTGCGTTCACTGCCTCCCATAAATTTTCATTTTAGAAATTTTTTATTTCCCTTTTGATTTCTTCTCTGACCTATTGTTCATCCAGGAGTATGTTGTTCTGTCTGCATGTGTTTGCATGTTTTCTAGAGATTCTTAGATTGTTAATTTCATTCCAGCTTCATTCCATTGTGTTCAGAATAGACACACGATATTTCTTTTTTATGTTAATTTGCTGAGATTTGCTTTATGGCATAGCATAAGGGCTATCCTAGAGAAAGCTCCATGCACTGGTTAAAAGAATGTATATTCTTCAACTCTGGGATGAAAGGTTCTGTAGATATCAGTTATTTCCATTTGGTCCATAGTATAGATTAGCTTTGATGTTTCATTTGGTTTTCTGTCTAGTTCATCTAGACAGAATTCCATGATTTGTATTGTATTAGAGTCTATATCTCCCTTTATATCCATTAACATTTGTTTTATTTTATTTTTATTTATTTATTCATTTGAAAGACAGAGTTACAGAGAAGCAGAGATAGAGACCGAGGGAGAGGTCTTCCATTTGCTGGTTCACTCTCCAAATGACCACAATAATTGGAGCTGTGCTAATCCAAAGCCAGGGGCCTGGAGCTTCTTCCAGGTCTCCCACATCAGTGCAGGGGCCCAAGGACTCTGGCCATCATCTACTGCTTTCCCAGGCTATAACAGAGAGCTATCCTCTCTTTTTGTTCTATCCTTTCTTTTTCAGTCTGTGTATATTTTTGTTGGTGAGGTGTTTCTCGTAGGCAGCAAATAGATGGGTCTTTTTTTTTTCCCTGGGCCATAGCAGAGAGCTGGATCAGAAGTGGAGCAGCCAGCTCTCGAACCAGCATCCATATGGGATGCTGACGCCGCAGGTCAAGGCATTAACCAGCTGAGCCACAGCGCTGCCTATGCCCATATCCTTTTTTTTTTTTTTTTTTTTTTTTTTTTGACAGGCAGAGTGGATAGCGAGAGAGAGAGACAGAGAGAAAGGTCTTCCTTTTTGCCATTGGTTCACCCTTCAGTGGCCTCTGCGGCCGGCGCATCTCGCTGATCCGAAGCCAGGAGCCAGGTGCCTCTCCTGGTCTCCCACGTGGGTGCAAGGCCCAAAGACTTGGGCCATCCTCCACTGCCTTCCCGGGCCATAGCAGAGAGCTGGCCTGGAAGAGGGGCAACCGGGATAGAATCCGGCGCCCCAACTGGGACTAGAACCCGGTGTGCCAGCGCCACAAAGCGGAGGATTAGCCTGTTAAGCCACGGCGCCGGCCGGGTCTTATTTTTTTAATCCATTCAGCTAGACTGTATTTTTTTTTAATTGGAGAGATTAGTCCATTTACATTGAAGGTTATTATAGTTAGGTAATGACTTAGCCCTGCCATTTTTCTATAAATATTCATATAGTTTGCTTTTTATCTCTTTTGTACTTTTACTAGCAGATTTTCTGCCTTCACATTCTTTCATAACAATGACTGTATTTCTCTGTTTCTCTGTGTAGCAGCACATCTTTAAGCATCATTTGTAAGGCTAGGCTAGTGGTGACAAATTATTTAAATTTGTTTGTTATGGAAGATCTTTGTTTTACTCTGATTCATAAATGAGAGCTATGCAGGATATAGTAATCTGGGTTGACAGTTTTTTTCCTCTTAATATTTGGACTATATGTCTCCATTCTCTCTTAGCATGTAGGGTTTCTGATGAGAAATCAGGTGTGAGTCTTATTGGAGATCCTCTGAAAGTAATCTGGAGTTTCTCTCATTTGCATTTTAGAATCTCTTCTTTATGTTTTACTGTTGGAAGTTTGACTACAATATATAATGGTAAAGATCTTTTCTGGTCATGTCTATTAGAAATTCTATGTGCTTCCTATACTTGACTGTCCCTTGCTTTATCCAAATTAAGGAAGTTTTTGGTTATTATTTCACTTAATAGGCCTTCTAATCCATTCTCTCTTTCCATGCTTTCAGAAACTCCTAAGATTGGTATGTTGGATCATTTGATAGTATCCCAGAAATCTAAAACACTATTTTTAATTTTTCTAATGATTTTCTTCTCTAGGACTGACTATGAGATATTCCCAAAGATTTTTCCTCTAGCTTAGATATTCCTTTTTCTGTCTTAAGAAGTCTGTTGTTAAGGCTTCCCACTGTGTTTTTTATTTGACATGATGAATTCTTTATTTCTAATATTTCAGCTTGATTTCTCTTCAAAATCTCATATCTCATGGGAAAAGTTTTCATCTATGTTATATATGGATTTCTTTAGCTCATGAATTTGCTTCTCATTGCTTCTAAGTAATCCTATAATTATTCTTTTCAATTCCTTTTCAGGTATTTCATCAATCTCTTCACATTCTAAAAATTAAATGTTATTGTGTCCCTATCGTGTTATGTTGTCTTCCTTATTCTTTTTTCCTGTATTTCTACATTTATTTTTTCTTTTTGACAGGCAAAGTGGACAGTGAGAGAGAGAGAAGAGAGAAAGGTCTTCCTTTTCTGTTGGTTCACCCCCCCAAAGGCCGCTGCGGCCAGTGTGCTACGGCCAGTGTGCTGCGGCCAGCGCACTGCGCTGATCCGAAACGAGGAGCCAGGTGCTTCTCCTGGTCTCCCAAGCACTTGGGCCATCCTCCACTGCACTCCCGGGCCACATCAGAGAGCTGGACTGGAAGAGGAGCAACGGGGACAGAACCCGGCGCCCCAACTGGGACTAGAACCCGGTGTGCTGGTGCTGCAGGCGGAGGATTAGCCTATTGAGCCATGGCGCTGGCCTCTGCATTTATTTATAGGCATTTGTTGAAACACTTGTTAGGTTTTTTTTTTTTTTTTCCACTTATGGGTTTTATCTTTGAAGTATGCTTCTGTGGCTTTGTGGAGAGTCTGCTCCTTAAGTGAAAACCCAGAGTTGTGTGCTGGGTGGGGTCAACTGGCTCTGTTCAGTGCTCAAAAGTGGGTTGAGAATTCCAGGGTGACACTCAAATTGTACATGTAAATCTGTTGTCAGCAGGAGTGAGTGTATGATCACCTTGTTGGTGTAATCACAACTTCACCTCCTCTCTTCCAAGGCGAGTAATTTCTGAGGTTAACCCACAGGCCTATAACCTTCACCCACTCTGACACATGAGCCACACAAAGGATCCTTAGTGTCCTCAGTGTGAACACAGAACCCTCTGCAATGACCCACCTTTGGCAGTCAGGAAGCCCTGAGCCTCCGAAGCTGGAATGATTGCCCAAAGACCCAGCTACATCCCCTGCCCTATCGTGCAGTCGCAAAATTCCCACAGTCACAGTATGCAAGGCTCTCACACTCACAGGGCGCAGAGGATTCCCTCGCAGCCCCACGAGCCTGCCCCATCTACAGAGAAAAGAGTCGTTTCCAGAGTCAGCTTCCTGTCAGTGCTCCGCCTTGGCTGTTTGAGCCCTGGAGCCTGTGACAGGTTGAGAGAAGGGTGGCACTTCACAATCCTAAGTGAGTCCCCAGCTCCCTGTCAACTTTTTCAGCCAGACTCAGTCAGTGGAAAACATGGATTTTTTTCCTCTGGTAAAATCACCTGGTCACACTCAAAAGCCATTGCAGCCTCTACTTGTGTCAGTTGGTGCCTTCTCTCCACTGGTTGTTACGCACCCTTGTGGGAGTATGGGGAGAAAAAAAAAACAAAAACAAACAAACAAACAAACAAACAAAAAAACGTGCTTTTTCTTCAATGAATTAGGTGGATACCTTGCTCCCTTCTAAGGCTCTAGGCTGGACCCAAAGACAGTGTAGTCCACAAGGTTCTCCCTCAGGCAGTATCACTTGTGTCATGAGCTATCCCACTCTACTCTCACCTCGCTCTCAGAAGCTGCTATGTCCTGCAACGCCTGGATATGGGGAGTTGTGTGTGGTGTCCCTGCTCACTGCTGCACATCCGCTCTTTCTACTCTGCTCCACAGTGTCCCTCTTCTTTCTATAGAATTTCTGCTGCAAACTTCTTTCCAACTCTCCTCTGGGAATACACTTCCTCTATTTTTCTTTCTCATCAAAATCAGCATGTCTTTTCCCTATTCAACCATCTTGGAATCCCTGGATTATTAATTTGGAAATCACTCTTCCAATGATGGAAAAGTAAAAATGTGTACCAACTGTTGACTTGACCAAGAAGACAAAGATATCTTTGGTTATATCCTACATAGGTATAATGGTAGTGATGTCCCCAATATTATGGGACAGGAAGCCCCAGACACTGACTTAACAACAATATATGAACAAATTGCAATTCCCAAATATTAGAAGAAATACTTTCAATCTTATTTTATGTGGCCAATATTATTATCCTGATATCAAAGCCACAGACTAAAACACCTGACAAATATTGATGCAGAAATTCTTAACAAAATAAAGACAAACAAAATTCAACAGCACAGTAAAAGAACTATACACCATGACCAAGTAAAGTTTATTCTTGAAATGTATAGATGGTTCAAAGTCCCAAAACATTGAGAAAAAAAAACCAAAAAAGATAAATCCTTCATCACTATAAAATATTATGCTTAATTAATCTTACGATTTTGCAAAGGAATTGGTGAGAAACTTTGTGGTTTACTGGTGGGGCAAGACCCATTTAAGGGCATAAAAATTATATTAAATGTTTAGAGATTCCGTGGGAGAATGTGGTTAGTTGTGCTAGAATATTGACTGTTCCAGATCCATGTCTGTTGGGAGGTGCTATAAAAACACAATCTGACTTTGTGGCATAGTGCTTCTTCCAGCATCCCATATAGGTTCTGTTTCCTGGCTGCTCCACTTCCAATCCAGCTCCCTGCTAATGCACCCGGGAAAGCAGCAGAGGAAGGCTGAAGTGCTTCAGTCCCTTCACCCACGTGGGAGACCCAGAAGAAGCTCCTGGCTCCTGGCTTCAATCTGGAGAGTGATCCAGAAGATGGGAAATCTCTCTCTCTGTCTCTCGGCCTCTCTCTGTAGCACTAACTTTCAAATATGTAAATAAGTATTTTTTAGGCGGGAGGGAAGTTGTGGGAGGGGGGAAGCCATTCTAACCCATGGGCTATACTTTGGAAATTTATATTCATTAAACAAAAGTTTAAAAAAAAAGTCATAAAAAAAAAAACATAGCTACTACAATGAAAAGCTACTGGTAGGCAAAACAGGTGGAAGATGGAAAAAACACAAGGATAAAAAAAAAAAAAAAGATAATTTGGTGAGCTTGTTTGAGGTCCCTGGATTCTGAGTCAACAGAAGGAGCAGGTGTTTAACCTCCACTTGAAAAGACCAAAGGAACAACACAAAGAGGAAACAAGGCAAAAATTAAACAGAGGTAAGGGTACCTATACTTTCACCATTTGCGTGAAAAATTTTCCTTCAGGAAACAAGTCTTTAAGATAATTGAGGTGGACCTTAATCAAATGATCCCAACCAGGAGTTCTATAACATCAGATATATAAGCGTTTTTCTGTCCCTTATTTCTTCTTCATGCCTTTCTTCCCCCGTAAAATCAGGACAGTGAGTTCTCTTCCCAGTCTGAAGCAGGGCTAAGGTGGGGAAGTAGAAGAGATCCAAGTTCTATTGCATGGACATGGGCATATTAATTGTTGAAATAATGCTGTTGGGACCAGGGCTGAGGCATACTGATGTGGTTGCCCTGGAAATTAAAATCTTAAAATACTTCAATATCAGTTTGTCAATAGCCCTGACTCCAGGCCTTTTGAACATCTCTCCTTTGCCTGGAAACCTCTGTACAAAGCCAGATCCCCCTCTGTACTCCTCACTCCCATTCCCAATCCCTTAAATCAGTGTCTCTAGTGGCAAGGCTGACATTCATAGCCAGGCCTCCTATGGTTCTCTACCACAACAGTCTCTATCATTGTTACCTGTTTTTTTAATGTCACCTAAGATGACTAGGGAAAATATGTGCTGGCACAACTTTATCTAAAGGACCTAAAAGAAATAGTCCTCGAAAGCACCTTTGTTAGGGCTTTGTGAGATAAGATATGTATTTCTTTATGACTTTACTTTCAATGTCACACTTACAAATGTTTATGACATGTTAACATAAAAGGTCAAGGCACACAACTAAGCCTAATATGTAGTGATTTTTATAATGTATCTGTCTTGAACTTTAACACTAGAAGTTCAAATACTTAAATAGTTAAGTAATAGTTAAGTGACTGTTGTGGTTTTTTTTGTTTTGTTTTGTTTTTTAAAAGATTTAGGGGCTGGCGCCTGCAGCACTGGCATCTCATATGAGCGCCGGTTCTAGTCCCAGCTGCTCCTCTTCTGATCCAGCTCTCTGCTATGTCCTGGGAAAGCAGTAGAAGATGGCCCGAGTCCTTGGGCCCCTGCACCTGCATGGAAGACCGGAAGAAGCACCTGGCTCCTGGCTTCTGATCAGCACAGCTCTGACAGTTGTGACCATTTGGGAAGTGAACCAACGGAAGGAAGACCTTTCTCTCTGTCTCTACCTCTCACTGTCTGTAACTCTGCCTCTTGAGTAAATAAATAAATAAATAAATTATTTAAAAGATGCCTTTTTTAAAGAAAATAAAGATTATTTATTTTAAAGTCAGAATTATACAGAGAGAGAGACAGACAGACAGATAGACGTTTTCTATCCGCTGGTTCACTCCCTAATTGGCCACAACAGTCAGAGCTGCACCTATTTGAAGGCAGGAGCCAGGAGCTTCTTCCAGGTCTCCCACATGGGTGCAGAGGCCCAAGGATTTGGGCCATCTTCTACTGCTTTCCCCGGCCATAGCAGAGAGCTGGATCAGAAGTAGAACAGCCAGATCTCAAACAGGCACCCATATGGGATGCCTGCAGTATAGGTGGTGGCTTTACACACTATACCACAACGCTGGCCCCCAAAGACCATTGTGTAAATACTTAAATATCATTTCTGCCCCTTCCTCTCTCATTGGATCTCCTATAATGCATATGTTAATACATTTAATGTAGCTCATCAGTTCTTTGGTATCTATTCATTGTTCTTTCCTTTTCTCTTTCTGCTGTTAGGATGAATATTTCAGTTGAGGTATCTATAAGTCTGCTGATTCTGTCTTCTAATTGTTTATATCTACATCTGAATCCCTCTAGTAATTTTTTCTTTTTTTTTTTTTTTTTACTTTTTAGTTCTCAAATTCTATTTGGTGCTTACGATTTTCTTCATTGGGGATATCTATTAGGTTAGAGATTGTTTTCCTAGTTTATTTAAATCTTTTTCTATACTTTCTCATAGTTTCTGAGTATATTAAAATAATTGATTTAGAGTTCTTTTAAGTCCAATGTCGTGGATTCCTCAGTCTTTGTTTATTTTATTTGATCTCTTTTCCTATAAATGAGCAATACTTTCTGTTTCTTTGTATGATCTTTTGATTGAAACCTGGACACTTTGAATATTATACTATGGTAACCATGAAAATCTTCTCTCTTACCCCAAGGTTTGATGCTGACATATGTTGAGGGCTTCAGTTGTTCGTTTGTTTAGTGATGTTCCCAAATGATTATTGTGAGGGATGTTTTCCTTGTGGTGTGTAATCACTGAAGTCTCTAATCCGTTACCTCAGCAGTCAATTCATGATCTCATGGAGACTTGCTTGAACACTTGGAGCAAAAAAGAAATCAAAAGCTCCTGATCTCTGTAATTAACACTTCTTGGGTGTTTGAATTTTAACTGAAAAGTGATCCCTGTTAAATATAAGAGTGGGAAGAAGAGAGGGAGGAGATGTACAATTTGGGACATGCTCAATCAGACTTGCCCCAAATGGTGGAGTTAGAAATGTGCCAGGGGATTCCAATACAATCCCATCAAGGTGGCATGTACCAATCCCATCTCACTAGTCCAAGTGATCAATTTCAGTTCACAATTGATGACTCTGTAGGTCTAAGAGTCAAAGCGATCACACAAACAAGACTAGTGTCTGCTAATACTAACTGATAGAATCAAAAAGGGAGAGAACGATCCAACATGGGAAGTGGGATACACAGCAGACTCATAGAATGGCAGATGTCCTAAACAGCACTCTGGCCTCAGAATCAGCCCTTAAGGCATTCAGATCTTGCTGAAGAGCCCATGAGAGTATTGTAGGCATGGAAAGCCAAGACACCATGGAAAAGAAAAAAAAGAAGAAGATGACCTAAATGAAAGATCTCTGTGAGTGAGATCCCAGTGGAAAGAACGGGGCCATCAAAGATGGAGGTACCTTTCTCTGAAGGGAGGAGAGAACTTCTACTTTGACTATGACCCTATCGGAATAAGACCAAAGTCAGCAAATTCTAAAGGCTTCCATAGCCTTGGCAACTCATGACTAGAGCCTAGGGAGATTACTGACACCATAAACAAGAGTGTCAAATTGTTAAGTCAGCAACAGGAGTCACTGTGTACTTACTTCTCATGTGGGATCTGTCCTTAATGTGTTGTCTAATGTGAAGTGATGCTATAACTAGTACTGAAACAGTATTTTTACGCTTTGTGTTTCTGTGTGGATGCAAACTGATGAAATCTTTACTAAGTATATACAGAATCGATCTTCTGTATATAAAGATAATTGAAAATGAAAAAAAAAACCTGGTGTTAAATTGGAAATGGCATAGAAAATTAATTTTTAAAAAATATCATGTAGGATCTCTGTCTTTAATGTGCTGTACACTCTTATTTAATGCTATAACTAGTACTCCAACAGTATTTTTTCACTTTGTGTTGCTATGTGGGGGCAAACTGTTGAAATCTTTACTTAATATATACTAAACTGATCTTCTGTATATAAAGAGAATTGAAAATGAATCTTGATGTGAATGGAAGAGGAGAGGGAGCAGGAAAGGGGAGGGTTGTGGGTGGGAGGGAAGTTATGGGAGGGGGGAAGCCATTGTAATCCATAAGCTGGAAATTTATATTCATTAAATAAAATTTAAAAAAAAAGCTCCTGATCTGAACAGATTCTCTTAAACCTTGGATACTCCTTCCATGCAAACCAGGCCTCCTAAAACTCTGCT
The DNA here is from genome assembly GCA_036325905.1 of Lepus oiostolus. Taxonomy (NCBI): domain Eukaryota; kingdom Metazoa; phylum Chordata; class Mammalia; order Lagomorpha; family Leporidae; genus Lepus; species Lepus oiostolus. The sequence goes on from CM070808.1 coordinate 130,516,652, forward strand.
GAACTGCCAACAGCTGCTGGCACAGACTCTAGAAGTTATACAGGGATGCAGCCCAGGATCCTCCTGAGATGTGTTTGGTCCTGGGTGTGAGTGTTGCACTCCAGATTCCTTCCATACATGGTAGCCTCATGATCATTTCTCTCCCAGAATCTTCCTCCTCAGCCCCCTAATTCCTAGGCTTTGAGGGTCTGTCTGCTGCTTGTCCCATCTGCTGTCCCTTCCCTCAGCTGGCTAGGGTTAGGATATATCTCTGAACACTTTCAGCAGGTATTTCCAGGATAATTGCTCTAGTCAATCAAGGTAAAACAAAAGTCAATGTCTGTCCTGATCTTTTTGGTAACTACCATGCAGTCTAGAATGTATAACAGGCTTTTTGGAAAAGGGTTCAAATAACCATCCTGGCACAAACCATACCCAGATCGTGGGCCACTATCTTCCTGGCTGCCAAGAGTTTGAGGATGGAGAAAGGCTAAGGATGAGCAAAAATACCAGGGTACTTTCTTGCTGTCACTTTGCAGTCTCTCTTCATTAAGCACTCCCGTGGATGCTGCACGCTTTTTTCTTTTAGATTCTGGAGATGGGGAAGGGTGATTGTGTCATATTTTTTTTTTTATTTTTGACAGGCAGAGTGGACAGTGAGAGAGAGACAGAGAGAAAGGTCTTCCTTTTGCCGTTGGTTCACCCTCCAATGGCCGCCGCAGTAGGCGCGCTGCGGCCGGCGCACCGCGCTGATCCGATGGCAGGAGCCAGGTGCTTATCCTGGTCTCCCATGGGGTGCAGGGCCCAAGTACTTGGGCCATCCTCCACTGCACTCCCTGGCCACAGCAGAGAGCTGGCCTGGAAGAGGGGCAACCGGGACAGCATCGGTGCCCCGACCGGGACTAGAACCCGGTGTGCTGGTGCCGCAAGGCGGAGGATTAGCCTAGTGAGCTGCGGCGCCGGCCAATTGTGTCATATTTTTGTGCCAGCTAGTTATATCAGTGAATGAACCAGTTCCTAAAGACTCCTCCTACTTTGTTATGTCTCTGATGCCATTGTTATATTTTTATCATTATATTTATTGAATGTGCTTTTCTGTTTTCTTTTCTTAAAAAATAAATTTATTTATTTAAAAGAAAGAGTTACAGAGTAAGACAGAAACAGGGAGGGTCAAGGGTCTCCCATCTGCTGTTTCACTCTCCAAATGACCACAACAGATGGAGCTAGGCTGGTTTGAAGCCAGGAGCCAGGAGCTTCTTCCAGGTCTCCCATGTGGGTGCTGGGACCCAAACACTTGATCCATCTTCTGTAGCTTTTCCCAGGCCATTAGCAGAGAACTGCATCAGAAATAGAGTAACCAGGATGCAAACTGGTGCTTGTATGGGATGCTGGAATCACAAGTGAGTTTTATCTGCTACACCACAACACAAGCTCCCAGATAGTGTTTTAATAAATATGTTCTCCCAGCCTATGACTTGCTTTTAATGTTTCTAACAGTGTGCTTTGAATAATTTTAAATTTTAAAATTATTATGTTCTTAACTCTAAGTCCTATACTTTTATTTTCATATAGCCACCTATTTGATGGAAAGTTGAGTCCTACCTTCTGTTCAGTGTTATGTGCAACAGGCTGTGATGAACTCTCCCTGTGATATCATGTCAGAACCCACCTATCTCAATCTAATCTCTGGAAAATTTAATATTTTGCATAACAGTTTATTGTTATTTCTCACACAAACAAGTAAAAGAAAACAGGCCCTTTGGCTTTTCTATACCCCAATTTAGTTGGCTGTAGTTGGACTTTATTTAGTAAGAGTGTACTGGGTTACTTCTGTTTTCCAAGGATATATATGTGTAGGCATGACTTTTTTGCTTTCTAGCAGGGCCTCTCAGGAAAAATACTGTCCTTTGTTTTATTTTTTTGACAGATTTAATACATATTTTTTAGTTTGGGGGAGATAGGGAATACAATGGACTGACTCAAAGGGATTAGAAGGAGAAACTGTATTCTGCACAAAAATTTATTTTCTTGGGTTTTGGAACTCCTCCAAGGAAAATAAGTGGACATTAACAAATGGAATACCACTGAGTTGCTTTACTCAGATCACGTTATTCCCGGCAGTACAAGGAGAACTGTGCTGGGTGAAGGAGAAATTAGGTGCATTTTGCTAGTGTTCAGTACTTTTCCCTAAAGGCCTAAGTGATTAAATGTGTCTTGCCAAGAGCCTTCCTCCTCAAGCATAAAGGACAGGGATGGCGAGATGTCAGGAATGGGAAAATTCCCAAATTGAGTTAAGTTCTGTTTTACTTAGTCCTGTGAAAAATGCTGACATCATGAATAGAGAATTGATTTGGGGAGAACAAAAAGAGTAAGACAAGAGTGGATGTTACAATTCCATATTTTTGTGGGAAGGAAGACTGCAAAAGGAGTGCCATTTATGTTTATCAAAATGTCTTATTTAGTGAGAAAAAAATTTTTCATGCATGTGTATGGTATAAGTATCTTTTGGGTACACAAACATGATGAAATGATAAGAATATTGTCCTTAATGTGTTGTCTAATGTGCAGTGATGCTATAACTAGTACTGAAACAGTATTTTTACACTTTGTGTTTCTGCGTGGGTACAAACTGATGTGATCTTTACTAATTATATACTGAATCGATCTTCTGTATATAAAGATAATTGGAAATGAAAAAAAAAACCTGGTGTTAAATTGGAAATGGCATAGAAAATTAATTTTTAAAAAATATCATGTAGGATCTCTGTCTTTAATGTGCTGTACACTCTTATTTAATGCTATAACTAGTACTCCAACAGTATTTTTTTTCACTATGTGTTGCTATATGGGGGCAAACTGTAAAAATCGTTACTTAATATATACTAAACTGATCTTCTGTATATAAAGAGAATTGAAAATGAATCATGATGTGATTGGAAGGGGAGAGGGAGCAGGAAAGGGGAGGGTTGTGGGTGGGAGGGAAGTTTTGGGAGGGGGAAGCCATTGTAACCCATAAACTGTACTTTGGAAATTTATATTCATTAAATAAAAGTTTAAAAAAAAAAGAAATGATAAGAATGTGATCAGTGTATGCCAAAGTTCAGAACTCCAAGGTGCAATCAGATTTTATGTTCACATTGTTAGCTGTCAAGTTCAATTAACACTTTAACAATAGTTCTCTCAGAGATAAATGAAGTTCTTTTCCTTTTACCTGTCATCAGAATTTCTCTCTACTGTAACGGTGACTATTAATTTTCTTCCCCTTGCATTCTGCTCCAAATTCTTTAAATTTTGATGCAGTGTGTTGTGATTGAGGTGATACTTGGAAAACCAATGGAAGATGCTCTAGAAGCAGGATTTCAGCTTTCCTGTGTATTATTTGGCTCTAGATCCACACTAGTGCCTACATTCTGTGACTGATATACAAAGAAGGAAAACCTCTGCACCTTTGGCTAAAGATTCCTCCTGTCTTTGACAATGTAGCTCAATGGAGACCTTCACCCAGTAGAACTGAAACAGAATATCTTCGTTACACTCCCCAGCTTGCCATCTTGTGCACGGGAAATATACTGCAGCAGGATATATAGTTAGGAGAATCTTCTTGCCTATAAGGAAAGAAAAAAATGTGGAGTTAATACTTTCATCAAATTTGCTAAGAAATCAAATTCAGAGCAACAAACATTATGTGTCAATCATGTATAAAACACAGGATCGGTGCTTATGGGAGTTGGAGGCATTCAGAGAGTGCAGCTACCACAGAACAACCACACTATCAAGCTGTGTATTTGTGATCACAGTGGTGAATATATTAGCTCCCTCCTCCAGAAAGCCGATCACGGTTTCTCAGTCTTGCTTGCCTGCTTGCCTCTGTCACTGGCCCCTGGAGTTTCCCCCTCTCGCTCCCCACTCCCAGCACTGCTGAGAATGTTCTTTAATCTGAGCACGTATTCCATCAGTATCCTCTCCTAAGCTTTGATCTGTGCTCTCTGGAATTCCTCATTGACATTGTCTCCATATACTCATCCTTCCCTTCAGCAGTCTCTCCCATTCCTTGCCTTAAGAGAAAATTGTCTTCTCTCCATAATGCCATCCCACCAACCCCACATGCCTCACTGCAGCTTTCAAACCATTGCTCCTCTTTTCACCTTCAAAAAGCCTATCTCCTTTGAGGCTTATGTTGCTGGCTGATATTATCCTTGTTTCATTAGGACGTACATACACACACACACACACACACATGCATTTGTAATAAAATAAGGAGGAGGTTCCAGTGCTGTGGCATAGAGGATAAAGCCACCGCCTATAGTGCAGGCATCCCATATGGGCACCAACTCAAGTCCTGGCTGCTCCATTTCCAATCCAGTTCTCTGCTATTACCTGAGAAAGCAGTAGAAGATGGCCCAAGTCCTTGGGCTCCTGCACTTGCATGGGAGACCCTGAAGACGCTCCTAGCTCCTGGCTTTAGATCAGCCTAGCTACAGCCATTGCAGACATTTAAGGAGTGAACCAGTGGGTAGAAGACACCTCTCTCTTTCTCTCTGCCTCTGCCTTTCTGTAACTCTGCCTTTCAAATGAATAAATAATCTTTTTAAAACAATAAAATAAGGAGGAAATACTCAAAGCAATCAGTTATAATTTCTGTAACTGGTCGCTTGATTGTAGCTAGTATTTGTAATTGTCTTCTCCCCCTGTCCATTCTCTGACCCTCTTTCCTTAGCAATCATTTCAGCTGGCCGTGGCTCTTTATTGAGTCTAATGACCCAGATCTTCAACCCTGAAGGGTGTGGGTCATTAGTAGTCCTGCCTGCATTGGATTGCTACAGTTTTCCATCAACCTTTATAATAGAGCCCAGTAATAGTAAGAGGTGCCCTAAGGGATTTCCTGTATTCCAGACATATGCTTCCTTCTCTTCCTCATGGAGTAGTCAACCCGTTTCTCTCTGCACTCAGGATCAGTCAGCACAACCAGCCTAATAACTTCCTATTGGTTCAGAAGCATGAGGAGCTCATAGTGGCTGCAGTGCCTTAATTTCAAGTTCAAAGAAATCATTGCTGTGTCTCCTGCTGGAAGTATTCCTACCTCTGGGACTAAACCTCTAGGCTAGCAGAGCACAAGGCTGTGGGAACAGGAGCAAACATCTTGCTCATGGGTCACTAGTGGAATGAATGGCAGTATGCCATTTATACATCTCTTGGTAACAGATTTCTAGCTCCCACTGAGGAAAATTCTGAAATTAGGGAATCGCAGAAATCCCACAATCTTCCATCTGTGGGCTAGAGACCCAGGAAATCTGCTGGCATAGATTCAGGGTGAGTCCGAAGGACAGAGAAGCAGATTGCTGAGCTGTAAGTCCTAGTGTTGAGGATAGAAGATAGATGCACCTGCTTAAGCATCCAGGCATAGATAATTGTCCTTCCTCTGCTTTTATGTTTTCTAGTCAGGCCCTCAGTGGGTTAGAGGATGTCTACCTTCTGAGCAGGGGAGCAAGAAGTTAGAAGCCACTTTTTTAGGGTGGACATAGTGTTGAAGGGAACAATCTATATTCACCAATCCTGTGACACATTTGTACTCTCTTTACCACTTAACGACTTTCAAGGATATCAGTAAGTAAATGTTTGCCAAGCACTTTGAGAATTTTAGATATTTACCATGAAATGTGATTTTTACTATAGTATTAGGAAACATGTGTTGCCATCAGGAGCTTTGAAAGATCAAATACATCAATGACTTTAAACAGAATGAAATGATATTTTGAAGGTAGAACTCACACTTTGGAATTAAAATGTCTTTCTAGAATTTTGTTTTAAGGTGAATTATTTCATTTCTGTATTTTATTCATTCACTGGTTCCATTGATTTTTTTTTTTTAAGATTTATTTATTGGCCGGCGCCACAGCTCACTAGGCTAATCCTCCACCTGCAGCACCAGCACCCTGGGTTCTAGTCCTGGTTGGGCCACCGGTTCTGTCCTGGTTGCTCCTCTTCCAGTCCAGCTCTCTGTTGTGGCCTAGGAAGGTAGTGGAGGATGGCCCAAGTTCTTAGGCCCTGCATCCACATGGGAGACCAGGAAGAAGCACCTGGCTCCTAGCTTCGGATCGGCACAGCGCACCAGCCATAGCGGCCATTTAGGGAGTGAACCAACGGCAAAGGAAGACCTTTCTCTCTGTCTCTCTCTCTCTCACTGTCTAACTCTGCCTGTCCAAAAAAAAAAAAAAAAGATTTATTTATTTATTTGAAAGTAAAAAGAGAGGGTGAGACATACATGGTGAGGGGGAGAGAACAAGAGAGAGGGAGAGAGAGAGAGAGATCTTCCATCCACTGGTTTACTACTTAGATGGCTATAATGGCCAGTGCTAGGCCACGGCCAAGCCAAGAGCTTCATCTGGGTCTCCCATGTGGGTGAAGGGGCCCAAGCACTTGAGCCATCTTCCACTGCTTTTGCCAGACAATTAGCAGGGAACTGCATTGGAAATGGAGCAGCCAGGACACAAACCAGCGCCTGTAAGACATACCAGCATTACGGCAGCAGCTTTACCTGCTACACCACAATGCAGGCCCTGGTTCCATTGCTTTCTTCTGAATACTGTTTCCTCAAGTCCTCAAGATTATTCTTGGATTTATTATTGATATTGATTGAACGTCAAAGCTTAAAATAACTGTCATTCTCCCACAGATCCCCACAGTCACCTTTTGTTCTAAGATTTTCTCATTTGTGCAGTAAATACCATTGGCTGTACGACTGTACATTCTTACAGTTATTTTTGTTTGTCCTTCAGATAACCCAAGACTACTGACTGTTGGTTGTTGATTTTAACTCACAAATAATTAGAATTACATGACACTAAATGGAAAGTGGTCTGCTTACAAAAACGCTGCTTATCTTTTTCTGTAGGCACTTTAGACCAGTTGGCAAGTGTCTAGGGCAGGCATTTAGCTGAGTGATTGATTGAGTCACTTAGTAAGACAACCACATCTGAGTTCCTGGGCTTGATACCTGACTCCAGCTTTTTGCCAGTGCAGATCCTGGGAGACAGCAGTGATGGCTCAAGGGATTGGGATCCTGCTGCACACTTAGATGGAATTCCTGGCCCTTGACTTCAGCCCAGCTCAGCCCAGGTTGTTGCTGGCTTTGGAGGTTGATGGGAATTATTTCTCTCTTTCTGTCTGTCACTCTGCCTCTCAAAATTAATAAATAAATAAATTTAAGATAAACTTTAAAAATGTGGTAAGTATATTTTTACACTTTTACAAAAATGGAAAGTGGTTCCATAATATTGGCTGGTATGTTTTTACCCTTAGGGTTCTGAAGTAAGAGAGAAAGAAAAAAAATAATGAGAGAAAATCAGTTGAGTTACACACTATGAACTTTTTAATGATGCAGAAATTGAGTTCAGACTTTGAACTATCTCTTAGATCTTAGAACAAACTGAGATTAGCCTGATTCATAAATCTCTACTGATTTCTTATTTATGCCATGCTTGGTGGTACTAATATTTTGTGCTAGCGTATTGATTTATGTATGGCTTATTTTACCTTTGACAAAGGACACAAATTTGAAAAATGGCAGGTATGAACTAGATGCATATTGCATCTGGGAACATGATACAACTTGCTGGACCAAATGGGAATCAAGTCCATTTGTCTCATTGTTAGCACAGAGCTCAGAGCCATTCATCTAATCAGATCCACACATTTAACTTAGTGCTACATCAGTGATCTCTGCTTTGCTTAAACACACACACACACCGCACACTGAAAATAAAGGAAAAACAAAAATACCGGTGTACAGAGCACAAATTGATACATCACGGTTCTCTGTTTTTTGGAAAAGACATAATAAACATGTGAATAATTTTGAACAGATCAATGTAAATGCACCACCAGAAATGCATGAAAGAATTTTTATTTATTTATTTATTTAGAAAAGAGACCTGGTAGAAGCTTTTGGCTCTTGGCTTCAGCCTGGCCCAGTGCCGGCCACTGCTGCCATTTGGGGAGTGAACCTGTGGATGGAATACCTCTGCCCTCTGTTTCTCCCTCTCTTTCTGTAACTCTGCCCTTCAAATAAATAAAATAAATCTTTTAAATAAAAGAGAGAACTCTTCCATCTACTGGCTCACTCTCCTCTAATGCACAAGACAACCAGGGTTGGGCCAGGATAAAGCCAGGAGCTTTGAACTAAAACTGGGTTTCCCAGTTGGGTGGAAGGAACCCAAGCATTTGAGCCATCATTGCTGCTTCTCAGGCTGTGCATTAGCAAGAAGCTGGGATATTGAGCAGAGCCAGCACTATGATATATGATGTGGGCATCCCAAGTGGCATCCTAACCCCTGTACTGAACACTTGCCCCCGTTATATTTTTTCCAACATTTATTTATTTATTTGAAATACAGAGTTACAGAGAGGCAGAGGCAGAGAGAGAGAGAGAGAGAGAGAGAGATATTTTTCCATCTGCTGGTTCACTCCCAAATGGCCACCATGGCCAGAGCTGGGCAGATCCGAAGCCAGGAGCTGCTTCTGAGTCTTCCACGCAGTGCAGGGGCCCAAGGACTTGGGCCATCTCCTACTGCTTTCTAGGCCAAAGCAGAGAGTTGGATTGGAAGTAGAGCAGCCAGGACTCCAACCAGCTCCAATATGTGATGCCTGCACTGCAGGACACAGCTTCACCTGCTAAGCCACAGCGCCAGCCCTACTCCTGGTTATATTTTATAATACAATTGCTAACATCTATTTTTGTTATAAGTGAGTGTTTGCTGTGTTTGTGGCTATGATATGTATCAGTGGGGATTTTCCCTTACAGCATTTGATCCATGTCTCACAAGTGCATAGTAAATGCTGATGAATTGTTTATTGAGTAGAAAGGGCAATCTGATAAGATACAAAGTGAACTAGGGGCCAGTGCTGTGGCATAACAGGTGAAGCCGCCACCTGTACTGCCGGCATCCCATATGGGTACAGGTTCGTATCCCGGCTGCTCCACTTCCGATCCAGCTCTCTGCTATGGCCTGGAAAGTGGTGGAGGATAGTCCAAGTCCTTAGGCCCCTGCACCCATGTGGGAGACCCAGAAGAGGCTCCTGGCTCCTGGCTTTGGATCAGCATAGCTCTGGCCATTGCAGCCAATTGGAGAGAGAGCTGGTGGATGGAAGACCTCCCTCTCTCTCTGTCTCTCTGTCTCTCTCTCTCTCTCTCTGCCTTTCCTCTCTCTCTGTAACTCTGACTTTCAAATAAATACATAAATCTAAAAAAAGTGAACTGGGATATTGCCTCTATGTGTGTTACAGTAGAAAGATTTCTAAAAATGGCCCCAGGACTTCACACTCTAAATCCCCAGAGCCCATAAATGAACATATCTATGATTGTTTTATGTTGTCTCGCACTGCTGACCTTAAAGCAGCTTTTTTTCTGTTGATAGGAGAAACCAGAATGATTCAAAACATGAAGAGGACTCTTTGAATTACTGCTTCAGAAATGGAGAGGCTGTGTGAGAAGGAATGCGAGTAGCTTTAAAGAGCTAAGAGAGACCCAATTAAATTTCTCTTTAAAATGAAACTGCCTTAGGTTCTAGCGTTGTGGCCTAGCAGGTTAAACCTTCACCTGCAACCACGGCATCCCATATGGACACTGGTTTGAGACCCTGCTGCTCTGCTTCTGACCCAGCTCCCTGTAATGTGCCTGGGAAAGCAGCAGCAGATAAGTGCTTGGGCCCCTGCACCCATGTGGAAGACCTGGAAGAAACTCCTGGCTTCTGACTTTGGCCCAGCCCATTCCCAGCCATTGCAGCCTTTTAGGGACTGCACGAGCAGATGGAAAAAAAAAAGTCTCTCTCTCTCTCTCTCTCTCTCCCCCATCTCTCTCCCCCCACCTCCCCTCCTCCTCTCTGTAACTCAGCCTTTCAAGTGAAACAAAAAATTGCTAAAGTGAAACTCACTTGAAATACACAAAACAACATATGTCAACCCTTCTTTATTAAGAAGAGCCACAACTAGAGGTAAAAAATATTGTCCTATCCTTCTCAGTTCACAAAAAATGTCTTAGTTATTTGTGCTATTAAATTCTGCCTGTCAGGTTTGGTAAATCAATTCAGTCCTTAAGAAATCATTTGCACACAGCCAGGGTTAAGAGGCCAGGCGATGGAAAGAAATAAGGATCCTCTTCTAAGGAAATCAGGACTTCTGATGGTGACAGTGTCTGACAGATGTGGGAGAGGGACTGCCTTATCTCATGGGGTGCTGTGATGTCTTGCTCATACAGATGTTTTCAGCTAACAAGGAAACTTATTCAATTAATTGGGCTTCCATATTAGAAAAGCAATGGCCACAGGGAATCAGAATCACTGAAGGCCATGTTGAAGTCCAGTGGGGGTCACCCCATCACATCCACCACACTTATCCATCCTAAAGGAAGGATGCCTCTCCCTGAGGAACATGGCTAGGTTAGGAGGGAGAAGGAAATTGATACAAAAAAAGTCGCTTCTTCACTGCATCTAAATACTCAATTAAATCTGTGAACGAAGCAGGGAAAAGCATCTGATGAACAGCAATAATTCCTGTCGTTAACTCAGGAGTTTGTAGCTTGAAGTGCCCTTCATTAAGACAGGACCACTATGAATGATGATGAAGAGTGTCTTTGATTTGCGTGATTCTTTCCACTTCACCAGTGACTTTCTAATAGGATTCACTTGATTCTATCCTATAATGTTGGCAGAGGTTTATTTTAACTTTACAAGAGGGTTTTTGATTAATGAAATTCTTTTTAAGCATCCAGTCTCTTTACAATTCATCTGGGTACAAAGAACTTCCTGCTTTCTTAACTTTAGATAATTTAAGCTGAATGTTTATTGCTTGAAAGAAAATATAAATTTTGAAAAAGATTTTTTTTTGACTGTCTATAAGCATATCTAAAACATGTATCTCAGAGTTTAAGGACCATCATCTGCCAATTCATTAAGTGTATTATTCCTTTCATACAGTGAGCAACAAGATTTTTCCTTAATAGTCTTTAATAGTTAGTGTTTGAGTTAGTGGTTGATGAGGACTTCATGCAAAAGTTGTCTTCCTGAGGTGGGTGCTATGGTACAATGTTTTAAGCTGCCTCTTTTTTTTTTTTTTTTGACAGGCAGAGTGGACAGTGAGAGAGAGAGACAGAGAGAAAGGTCTTCCTTTTCCGTTGGTTCACTCCCCAATGGCCGCTGCGGCCAGCGCACTGTGGCCAACGCACCGTGCTGATCGGAAACCAGGAGCCAGGTGCTTCTCCTGGTCTCCCATGTGGGTGCAGGACCCAAGGACCTGGGCCATCCTCCACTGCACTCCCGGGCCACAGCAGAGAGCTGGACAGGAAGAGGAGCGACCAGGACAGAATCCGGCGCCCTGACTGGGACTAGAACCCGGGGTGCCGGCGCCGCAAGCGGAGGATTAGCCTATTGAGCCATGGTGCCGGCCTAAGCTGCCTCTTGACACACCCACATCCCATATCAGAGTTCAATTGTTTTTCAAGGATTTGCTATATTTTATTTGGAATCAGTTAAAGAAAGAAACACACACAGAGAAAGAGATAGAAGGAGGGAGGGAGGGAGGGAGGGAGGGAGGGAGGGAGAGAATCTCCCATCCACATGTTCACTTGTTCACTCCCAAAATGGCCACAATGGCTGAGGCTGGGCCAGGAGCCAGAAGCTTCATCCAGGTCTCCTATGTGGGTGCAGGGGCCAAAATTCGGGTTGTCTTCAGCTGCTTTTCCAGGCACCTTAGTAGGGAACGGGATTGGAGGTAGAATAGCTGGGACGTGAAATGGTGGCTTAACCTGCTGGGCCACAACATTGGCCCTTGGTTCGAATCTTTGCTACTCTTTTTCCAATCTAGCTCCCTGCTAATGTGCCAAAGAAGCAACAGATGACAACTCAAGTACTTGAATTCCAGCCACATGGGAGGAACCTAGAGGGAGTTCCTGGCTCCTAGCTTCATCCTGGCCCAGCCCTGGCTGTTGCAACCATTTGGGGAATGAACTAGTGGACTGACAATCTCTCTTAGTTTCTCTCTCTCTCTCTCTCTCTCACACACACACACACACATACCTTTTAAATAAATTGTGGCTTTCCTTTTAATTGTCTTCCTGAACATACAATTGTTTCAGAAACAAATGCCTAGTTATACCAAGCAGGATAATTGATGAAATAGTCTTAAATGCTCTGCCTCAACTAGAAAAGTACTTCGTAATGATTTAGGATTAGTGAGGTGGTTAAAATATAGAAAAGCAGACATTATGGCCTGAGTGTGGAGTCACATTAGACTATCTCTACCCAACAATGAGAGTCACTTCAAGAAGGTGCAAAAATTCAACAACAAAAATAGAGATCATTCAGTCAGTTTGCTTCATATGAACCCACTTGGTCTTGCCATTGGTTTGTCAGACTCTTGGAGGAAGAGATTTGATGCCTGCAGGTGACAAACTGGACTCAGAGGATCTGTTTACTCCCATTTTGGAAGTTGGTTCTTTTTGGAATATGGAATGTGAGGAGACTTGAACACTCCTGAATAGTACTGAGTGGAAGATGAACCCTTTCCACAATGGCTCTTCTTGCATTCTACTGGAAAAGTTAGGAGTGTGGAAGAAGGACCTCCCTCGCTTCCAGGCCCTGACTGCTACAGAATGGCAACATGTTAGCCAGGCGCTTACTTTGGGCACTTCTTAAGGTTTAGGTTTTTATTTTTATGAACACTATATATCATATAGTCTTCTTTTTTTTTAAGATTTAAGTATTTTATTATTTGAAAGGCAGAGTTACAGAGAGGCAGAGGCAGAGAGAGAGAGAAAAAGAGAGAGAGTGAGTCTTCCATCTGCTGGTTCACTCCCCAGATGGCTGCAATGGCCAGAACTGCACCGATCCGAAGCCAGGAGCCAGAGTTTCTTCCAGGTCTCCCAGGCAGGCAGGGCCCAAGCATTTGGACCATCTCCTACTTCTTCCTCAGGCCATAGCAGAGAGCTGGATCAGAAATGGAGCAGCTGGGACTGGAACTGGCACCCATATGGGATGCTGGCCCTGCAGGCGGTGGCTTTACCTACTAAGCTACAGCGTCGGCCCCATATAGTCTTTTGAATTGCTTCTCCCCTCAACTTTCCAACAACAGAGGGCAAAGCATTTCAAGTCTTTTAGTTGATTCTTTTTGGAATTTCCCTCACACCTCCAAATAATGTGCTTGTACTGCTACTACTTGATCATAAAAATTTTGGCTTATCTGGTAAATTTTTGCCATTTAAAATGATGCTTTTGTTTTCTTTCACCTTCCTGTTTTCAGCACCCCTATCACATTTCTCACTCCCCTTTCTCCCAGGAACCTGCCATTATCCTATCAAAATGTGGTAAGACCACTGTTCAAACCTTAATTATAATGAATACTCTTGCACATGATTGCAGAGGCCCATGCACTTAGGCCGTGTTCCACTGCTTTCCCAGGTCATTAGCAGGGAGCTGTGTCAGAAGTGGAGCAGCCTAAACTCAAACTGGCACCCACATGGGATGCTGGCACCGCAGGTGGAGTCTTAACCTACTATGCCACAGTTCCTGCCCCTGCAGGTATCTTGAGAGATTTCAGCAAAGCTTGTAGCAAAACACAGGGTAATTCAACCAGGGCTGAAATCAAAGAGATTGGGAGAATAGGAGGGGAGAACAATTGGAGGAGGAACAATTGCCTAGTAGCCCAGATTTGAAAAAGGGGAGCCATGAGAGTCTCACAGGCATGGAAAGCCATGACATGGTGGCAAAAAACAATCTAAATGAAAGATCCTGGTGAATAAGACCCCAGCAGAAGGAACAGGCCATCAAGGAGAGAGGCGCCTTTCTCTGAAGGAACCGCCACTGTGATATGGCCTTGACTAAACAAGTTCAGAGTCGGTGAACTCAAGGGGCTTCCATAGCCTAGACAGCTCATAGCAAGAGTCTCGGGTGATTGCTGACGTCATAAATAAGAGTGCCAATTGTTAAATCAACAACGGGAGTCACTGGGTACATGCTCCCCACGTAGGATCTCTGTCCTTAATATGTTTTACTATGAAACGTAAAAACACTACTAGTCGAACAGTACCTTGTGCAGTTGTGTGAGTGCAGCCTGTTGAAATCCTTGCTTAGTATATACTAAGCTGATCTTCAGTATATGAAGGTAATTGAAAATGAAACTCGATAAAGGGCAGGATGGGAGAGGGAGAGGGGAGGGAAACGGGAGGGAGGGAGGTTGGGGGGTGAAGCCACAACAATACAAAAGTTGCACTTTGTAAATTCACATTTATGAAATTAAAAAAAAAGAAAAAAAAAAGAAAAAGGGGAGCCAGCAATGCAATGTGACTCAATATGCTTTACACAACCCTCAGTATTTAGCACTAAATGCACCTTATCCTTCAGGTATATCTAATGTCAATTCCTGACCTGAGGGGAGAGCCATGAGGTTAATGTAGGGCCTTCCTGCTTCCCAATTGCACTTCTATCTTTTTCTCCAGAACCCTACTTCTTGTTTTCATTTGTTCATGTGGGTTTATAATTTTTTTTTTTTAAAAAGATTTACTTATTTGTTTGAAAGGCAGTGTTCCAGGGAGGCAGGGGCAAAGAAATCTTTCATCCATTGGTTCACTCCTCAAATGGTCACAGTGGCCGAAGCTGGGCTGATCCAAAGCCAAGGGTCAGGAGCTTCTTCTGGGTCTCCCACGTGGGTGCAGGGGCCCAAGGACTTGGACCATCCTCCGCTGCTTTCCTAGGTGCATTAGCAAGGAGCTAGTTCGGAAGTGGAGCAGCCGGGAATTGAACTGGTGCCCATATAGTATGCTGGTACTTTAGGTGGTGGCTTCATACACTACGCCACAGTGCCAGCCAAGGTTTATGATGTTTTTTTTGCAAAGATTATCTTTTAGTGTCATTTTAGTGACAACAGTGAGTAAAATTCAAGACATGCTTTTCTCTCTTATGACGACACACACTCTTGTGGTTTTTAAGACTTTATAGAGGGGGAAGAACCTCTTGATACACAGCTGTTAACCAAGGTCTTAGGTTGATAGGAAATAAAACATAGACTTAATGTGATTAGTAACTGAATGTTACTGAAATAAAACTGGCCAACTTTTTATAGAATTATTTTAATAGAGTATGCTGTCACTACTCTTTTTTCTATATATTTTATACATTTTCAGTAATATTGTACATAGGATTTTATGTTCTTCATGTTCAGTTAACATTATGTGTGAGTCGCTCTGCTTCTGATCCATCTTACCACTAATGCACCTGGGAAAGCAGCAGAAGGTGGCCACTCATATGGGGTACCCAGATGTAGTTTCAAGCTCCTAGCTTCCATCTGACCCAGCCCCAGCCACTGCAGACATTTAGGGAATGAACCAGCAGATACCTCTCTCACACATGTACACACACACATACACACATTCTCTAATCCTTTCTACCCACTCCACCACCTAACTCTGGCTTTCAAATAAATAAAATAAATGTTTCATTGTTCTGTGTGGCTATCCTTATGCCCATACCACACTACCTTCATTCCTACAGTTTTTTGTTGTGTTTTGTATTCAGGAATTGTGAGTCTTCCAAATTTGTTCTTTTTCAAGATTTTCTGGCTATTCTTCATTCCTTGCACCTTAACCCAATGGATATATTACACCAGCCCCTTCTTTACATCTCTATTTGAATTTCAAAATCAGTTCGTAACTCTTTGTAAAATACCTCACTGAGATTTTAATAGAATATATATTGAATCTGTACATCAACTTGGGAAATGCTATTATTTAACAATATAAAGTCTTTCAATCAATGGACATTGGATGTCTTTCATTTATTTAGATCTTTAATTTCTTTCAGTAATGATTTGTAGTTTTTTGTATATATGTCTTATAATACTTGCTAATTTTATATCTTTTTTGGTATGATTTTAAAAGTAATTGTTCTGTTAGTTTCATATTAACAAATGTCCATTGCTAATATGTAATAATGCAACTGATAATGTAATATTTATTTTTATCCTTCAAACTTGCTGAACTCATTATTTCTAGTACTTTTCTAGTGGATTCTTCTATAAATTTAATTTTCATATTTCTTTTTAACCATAATACCTTATTTTACTTTTATTTGACCAATTTGGCCAACTAGCACTAGAGGAGATGTTTATTATCTTTTTTTTTACTTGAGACATCTGTATACATCTTAGTACATTATTTTTGAGCTGGTTTTTCTTATTTATATAATTACATTCTTCAAATATTTGGTAGAATTCACCTATGAAGCTGCCTATACCAGGATATTGGTTTTTTGGAAGATTTTTGATTTCTGATTTAGTCTGTTATTTTTTTTAACCTCCAATTTTTTATTATGGTAAAGTACATCTAACAGAAAATAAATATACCATCTTAGCCATTGTTAAGTAGTTTACATACACTACACTGGTATTAAGTACATTCTCAATGTTATACAATTATTACCACCATCCATCTTAACTTAACACATCCATCTCATCCTTGGTTGACTCCCAACAGAAAAAAGATGATAGCTTAATGCACTGTTCTAATGCCAGCAACAAATAAATTCTGCCTCCTTGAATTAGTCAAGGTTCTGCACCATATCCTTACTCAGCCAAGTCTAAATTTTAGCATCTGTCACCTACAATATGTAGCAGATCCAAAACCTATCATTGTGACTTTATTTGAAAAGAGAGTCTTTGTAGATTTTATGAAGTTAAATGAGGTCATACTGGTTTGGAGTGGTTCCTAAATGAAATGGTGGTGTCCATAGAAAGAGAGAGAGATTTGGAGACACAGACACACAGGGAAGATGGCTATGGGAGTATGAAGGCAGAGATTAGAGTACCACAGCTGGAAGCAGAGAGCTGCCAGAGCCACCAGAAGCTATAATTCTTCCCCTGAAACTTCAGAAGGAGCATGGTTGTGCTGATGCCCTGATTTCAGACTTCAGTCCTCTTTCCGGAATGACAATTTTTGTTGTTTGTGTCATTCAGGTTGTGATGATGTGTCAATCCCAGGAAACTAATATACAGCATGTCCCTCTAGGATAGTGTCTGTGTTAGGATTCTTTGGTTGTATCATCAAGCACACACACACACACACAAAGTATGGATTTTTGGGAGGATTATGTGAGACTGCTTTCGGTCTCTGAAATTAGAACATCAGTGCACAGGGCCGGCGCTGTGGTGCAGTGGGTTAATGCCTTGGCCTGAAGCGCCGGCATCCCATGTGGGTGCTGGTTCTAGTCCCGGCTGCTCCACTTCCAATCCAGCTCTCTGCTATGGTCTGGGAAAGCAGTAGAAGATGGCCCAAATCCTTGGGCCCGTGCACCCACATGGGAGACCCAGAAGAAACTCCTGGCTCCTCGCTTTGGACCGACACAGCTCCAGCCGTTGTGGCCAATTGGGGAGTGAACCATTGGGTGGAAGGCCTCTTTCTCTCTCTCTCTCTCTCTCTCTCTCTCTCTCTCTGCCTCTCCTCTCTCTGTATAACTGACTTTTAAATAAATAAATAAAATCATAAAAAAAAAACATCAGTGCTATTGGAACCTCCCCCCTTTCAGTTCTTCCTCTCTTCTGTGCTGACTTCATTCTCAGAGCGGCTTCTTCATGAAGTGAGTGCCAAAGTAAATGGAACTTTGGGCTTTTGCTCTTCTCATTCCCAGTTCAGAACACATCAGAGAAAGCTCTGGTTGCCCCTGCTCTTCTGGTTGAACTGCTGAGGAGTGGTGGACAGACTCATTGGTGCACCCAGCAAGAGGCCTACAACTGCTAAACAAATACAAAGGCTGCAAGAGAGGATGGGAATTTAGAGAGAATAAGCAGCAATTGGGGCTTAAAGGGTCAGTGGAGCTGTTGGGTAACTCGGTTTAATCACTGACAGACTGTTGTGCTAGCATAAGAAACTAGAAACAAATGGAAAACACAACGAGAGTGATAATTCAGAAACTAATTTCAGAAGAGGAGTGTTGCATGGGTTGAGTTGCGTCTTCCCCTCCCTGAAAATTCATGCCCAACCCAAACCTCAGAATCTGACCCTATTTAGAAACAGGGTCCCATCCACTGTCATCAAGTTAAGAGAAGTTTTTATTGAATGGATGTGTGTCGTAATGTCATCAGCACTGCCCTTGTAAGAGAGAGGAAGTGATAGGACAGTGGAGGCAGAGGCTAAAGTGATGTAGCTGCCCACCAAGGAACGCTGAGAGTTTCCAGAAGCTACAGGAGAGGCATGGGATGGATTCTCCTTCTGAGCCCTCAAGAAGCACACCCTGCCTAATCCTTGACTTTGAACTTCTGGCCTCTGGAACCTCTGGAATCCGTGAGAGAATGAGTCCCTATTGCCTTACATCCCCAGAACTTTGTTAGAATAGCCCTAACAAACTAAGGCAGACATTGAACTCAATACTGCCTTGCTTTAAATGATGTTGAATTGCAAAGTAAAGTCAATATAAAACACAAGAGAGCTAAAACTATTTAATAGGAAGTGTAGCTATTATGTCATTAGGGAGAAACATTCTTTGTTTTCTAAAAGACAAAATTAAAGTTCTTATTGAAGCAGAGAGATTGTCTACAATACTCATTATGATTAAATATGCCAATTTATCATTGATGATACTGATTATAAAACAAAATTACTTTAGGGGATGAGGGTGTGAAAACCTCAAGGAAATTAAATGATATGCGAAAGAGGAATGAGGGAGTTTTCCCAGACTTACTTGATTCAATCAGGATTTTCAAGGGCACTGCCTTCCTTTCATTTTCTTTAACGATGGTATTGTGGAGCTATGCTTCTCAAGGGAGAAACAGAGGAGAGCTTGTTTAGCCAACTTACTTTGAAGCTAATTTGATTTTTTGTTTTAAAACTAACCAGTTCCCAACATTTACGCTGATTT
The DNA here is from genome assembly GCA_036325905.1 of Lepus oiostolus. Lineage (NCBI taxonomy): Eukaryota > Metazoa > Chordata > Mammalia > Lagomorpha > Leporidae > Lepus > Lepus oiostolus. The sequence continues at coordinate 130,535,524 of CM070808.1, forward strand.
GTTTTTAGCACAGTTGTGCCCCTAACAGAGAGAGACCCATCGTGAGTGGGCAGTGAGCCAGAGGATTGTGCTCAAAAAAGGAGAAAGGAGTGTGGTCAAGGGAGCAGAAAATGGACACCCTAGCACCTCCTCCAGTTGTGCTCTGTGACAGAAGAGGGAGAATGAGCACCTCCCAGTGTTGGCCTCTTTGATGAGGTGCCTCTACAGGCATGAAGCCTGAGAGTTTTATGGTACCTCCATACATTCCACATGGAGCTTAGTATCCATATTTCCATGGCACCATCCCTTAGGTCCAAGATGAAGCAGCTGCATATCCAGAAAGTGGATATTTTTATTGAACAGGAGGACAGAACTGGATATGGGGGTGCGGGTGGGGGTATATCTCACCAGACCTACCTAGCTATCTGCATAGGCCATATCAACATGATGTATACGGCACCTTCTTTCAAATATAGAATCTTGCTTAAGCATAAGGGAAGCTGTGGGGCTTTTGGTCTTCTGTAGGGAGGTGCTCCTCTCCTGGCTGGGATGCTAAGGAAGATCAAAGGTAGAAGGAGGAATGTGCTACTTTGAGGGAACAGGCCCTGGTATCCAAGGGAGCAGAGCAGTGACCAAGTCCCATTATTCTGCAGTGCTAGCATAGCAGGGAGAGGGCATTATGAACAGGGCCCAGAACTCAGACCTCTTGGATGTGCTCATACAAGCACTTGTGATGGGGCCACCTGGGGCCTTATAGTGCTGGGCCACTGGGCTTGGAACAGACCCTGGACCACCCATTGTCTAGGACAGTCACCTTCCATGGGATCTGAAGCCCATAATCACTATCAGCCCCTGACTCAACAAACAGAGGCCCAGCTCTTGGGGTGAGATCCCATCCTGGGCTGCTTAGGCTCTGCAGGCCCTCAGGCTCTGTCCCTTCAAAGCCTCATTTTTTTCCTTTTTTCAAATTTTGGCTCTGTAGGGAGCATTTTGAAGAGTCTTGTGCCTTTTTTAGAAGTTTTTGTTTGCTTGTTTTAAGATTTACTTATTCACTTATTTGAAAGTTAGTTATACAGAGAGGAGGAGAGAGAAAGAGAGAGAGAGAGAGAGAGAGAAATAGAGAGAGATAGAGAATCTTCCATCTGCTGGTTCACTCTCTAGATGGCCACAGTGCCTAGGGCTAAACCAGGACAAAGCCAGGAGCAAGGAGCTTCATCCAGGTCTCCACGTGGGTGGCAGGGGCCCAAACACTTGGATCATCTTCTGCTTCCTTTCCCAGGCTGTTAGAGGGAGCTGGATTGGAAGTTGAGCAGCTGGGACACAAGTTGGTGCCCATATCAGATTCTGGCGTTACAGGCAGGGCTTTACACACTACACCACAACGCCGGTTCCTAGATATTTTAAATTAATTAATTGATTATCTTTGTAAGGAAGATCACTGTGGCCACAGATGCCCTCCAATTCTAAGGCAGTCAAGCAGTGAGCAAATGCCTAGGGCCCTATCATAGGTCATCCCCTAAAATAAAGCAACAGATGCTCCGAAAGGTTCCAGCTTCCCTGGACCAGAGAAGGACCACTCTACCCAAAAAAGATTGATAATATTCCTTCATGTATAAGACATAAATTAGCAGAAATTTGGGGCTGGTTGTGAGTGGTCCTGTGCCTGGCTGGGAGATTGCCTGCCTAGCCCAAGCAGGAGGTTAATAGGGCATGGCACACCATGCCTCCCAGGAAGGACCCTATGACCTGACTGCTGGAAGGTGGTAGGAGCCCCAGGCACATTTCCCCCACCCTCACTTTCTGTTCAAAGGCCTTGTAATTGCCCATCAAGTAAACTGCTCCCGGTGTGGTGTAGACCCATAAGGACCACCTGGAAAGCTACATAGGCTACGTGACCTTCAGTCTGATTGGAGAAGCATAGCGGTGTCAACATCAGCTTTATCCTATAGAATTAGAGTTGCCTTGAACTAGCTATGCCTCCTCTGCCTGCGCTTTAAAAGTTAGGCTTCATTGATAATAAATGGACATGTTCACCAAAACTTGTCTCCAGTGCTTCTTGTTGAAGAACACCATCGCCCTACCATCCTGGCACTGCCGGTCTCACAGGATGAGCAGACAGCTGGTGAAGTGGCACAGCAGGTTAAGCTGCAGCTTGTGACACTGTCATCCCATATTTAAGCATTGGTTTGAGTTCCATCTGCTCTGCTTCAGATCTAGTTTCCTACTTATGCACCTAGAAAAGCAGCAGATGATGGAGAGAGAGAGAGAGAGAGAGAGAGAGAGAGAGAGAGAGAGAGAGAGAGAGAGAGAGATCCCATCTGCTGGTTCACATGCGAGGCAAAATTTGGCAGCTAGAAACCCAACTCAGGTTACCCACTTGAGCAGCTGAGACCCTATCACTCAAGCTATCACCACTGCCTTCAAGAGTCTGCATCAATAGGAAGCTGGAGTCCGAAACAGAGCTGAGACCGGAACCCAGGCAATCTGATATGGGATGCAAGAGTCCCAACCAGTGTTCCAACTGTTAGGGTGAACACCTGCCCGTAAAATTTGATGTATGTATGTTTTTATTTTGTAGTAAAATATACACAACAGAATTTACCATTTTAACCATTGTTAGTTCATGAGAGAACTCCAGAAAGTTCATGGAAATGGAATTAAAAGATAAGTTTGGTAAAAATATTTTCAAATCCATGTGAAAAAGTAGAGTTCAGAGGCATTAAGAACATTCCCATTTGTGTGCAACCATTGCTGTCAACCAGCAACACATTGTTTCCATCTTTACAAATCATGTACCTAACATTCCATTTTCACTTATAATTACTAATAAAAATTTAAAATTTAATTTTTATTTATTTATTTTATATGCAGAGGAAGTTAGATCTTCTATCTGCTGGTTCACTTCCCAAATGCCTGCCATAAGTAGGGCTGATCCAGGTCGAAGCCAGGAGCCCAGAACCCCATCTGAGCCTCTCACATGAGTGGCAGGGGACCAAACACTTGGGCCATCATCTGCTGCTTTCCCAGGTACGTTAGTAGGAAGCTGGATCTGAAGCAGAGCAGTTGGAACTCAAATCAGCTCTTCAGTGTGGGTTCCAGTGTTGCAAACTGCAGCTCAACCTGCTATGCCACTTCACCAGCCCCAAATTTCTGATAATTTATGCCCTATACCTGAAGGAATATTACCATTCTTTTTTTAAGGGCGTGGTTCTTCTCTGTTCCAGGAGAGCTGGAACCTTTGGGAGCATCTGTTTCTTTATTTTGGGGGGTGATCTCAAATGATAGGGCCCCAGGCATTTGTGCACTGTTTGGCTGCCTTAGAATTGGAGGGCATCTATGGCCACAATGATCAAATTTTTTCTCACAATCTGTAAGTCAGGTTTAGGCCAGCAGCAATTTTGTTCCTCCATCCCCATCCCAGCAGCAATGCAAGTGTGTAAACATCTGTAGCTGCCACATCTGACGGGAGGGGTCTACAGAGACTAAGAAGTCCTGTAAAATCCCACTGAGTATGGAACACTCAGCTCCTTGCAAAAAAAAAAAAATCATTAGGTATGAAATGTCAATAGTGGCCAAGTTGAGAAACTAAACTCTAAGTGCAATGAACATAACCAGGAAGAAGTCACTTGGTTCAAAACTTTAATGCTCCCCTGTTTTTTTGATTGATTACAAGGAAATTAAATTTGTCTCTCTGTTCTGCTATTTACTTTTCATGCCTTAATCAGGCAACTTTCCCTGAAATCTTTATATTTTCTCACCAAAGTTTTTTACAGCCAAATGTGGTCATGGTGCATCTAGTTTCTTAATACTGTCATTTGAATGACACATGAAAACACAGAGGCAGTGTCTAGGAGTGAGACCTGGTGACCCACGTGCTTCCTGCTGCAGTCTCCTGTGTTTTCTGTGGGGAAAAAGAAGGGAAATCCAGCTTTAGGATTTCAGATCTTCAACAGTAAATGACATTTGCACTACTTACATTTATTATGCAATATTTTCATATTGTTTTTATAATGAATAAATATAATGTATGTTTAGAAACTGAAAAACAGTTGTACAAGGGCACTGCAAAAAGTTTGTGGGGAAAATGGAATTAAGTTGGGGCTTGAGATACCTGTATCCCATATCAGTGGGCCTGAGTTTGAGTCCTGGCTCCACTTCTCATTCCAGCTTTCTGCCTACACTTTTGGAGGCAACAGGTGACAACTGAAGTACCTGGGTCCCTGCACCCATGTAGGATACCCTGGTAGAGTTCCTGGCTTCAGGCTTCAGTCTGGCCCAACCCTAGTTATTGTAGGCATTTGGGGAGTAAATGGAATCGCTCTCTCTCCCCTCTCCTTCTGTGTGTATGTTTATTTTTCTGCCTTTCAAATAAAACGAAACTACCCAAATAACAATTTTTAAAAGTAAATTTAATTTTGGCGTGAAAGTCAGGGTCTCATAAAAAAATTTCCTGAGAATCTTTAGTGCAGAGAGAACAATAGAAAATAGACCTGCTGTGCAATTTTGTCCTTTATTTATCCCGGTCGATTCTCCCTTGGTATAGAACTGGCTGATGCTGAGGTTGTGATATTTAGTAAGCATATTATTAAATTTTTTTTGCAAAAATTGGCAAGCATAGATATGCGCCTACCATTTTACAAGAAAATGTGTATGCACAGATAAAGTGCCAGGGACACCTTCCAATATGCACATATGTTTACCCACACAAAATCAGAACTGCCCCCAAATAGCACTGCCAGATTTAGAAAACCAAAGTTCAGTACACTCAGTTAAACTTGAATTTCAGATAAGCAAGCAAATAATATTTTTAAGCAATTGGAAGGATCTTCAATTAGTTCATGGAAAATGTGTGTTATAACAAAGCTATGCCTAGATTTCCAATGCTTTTTTGAACAAAAATAAGCATTTTAATTCTATTTTCTCATGGACCTTTCTAAGTCCCCTCAGATGTCCCAGATGCTGAAGCATATTTTATTCTACTTTTTCTGGCAGCCCTAACCCACAAGTCCTTCTTCCTCCTACCAGCCTTATCCAAGCTCACTGGACAACCTTTCAGGCCCATGCCTGAAGGTTACTACTGTTGATTTACACCTCCCAGTTCTAAAGGGGAGGTGAGATTTAGCCCTGTCCTAGCATGTTATCTTTGTGGAATTCCCAAAGAAACAATACAGAGAGGACAGGAATCCCAAAGATGATGCAGGGGACAAAAGACTCATTTACCACCACCCCCTACACTCAGTGATGGGCTCTAAATGTGTCCATTTTATTGACAAATGCGCAATCCGCTTCTGCTTCCATAGCCTTTCAGTTCCTCTGTGGCTGATGTTTGCCACTAGCCTATGGCAACCCATTAAGTTTTCTGATGATGAAAAAGTGACAGGTACTAAGTTATAGCCAGAGAAGAGTAAGAAGGTCTAGGGGTTTATTGTACAGTCAGATAATGCTATTGTACGGTGCATTTCTCTATAAATAAACAAACCAGAAGATGAGATTGTAGATGTTTTCAGCATAAGGAAAAATTAAATGCTTGAAGGGATAAATATATTTACTCTGATTGGACCTTACTATACATGTGCTATACATGTTGTACTCCACAGATAAGTACAATTTTCGTATGTCTGCTAAATTTTTAAGTAAAAAAGTGTTAAATTAATTAAAAGGGAAAATAAATCATAAGATCTCTCAAATAACAAAATGCAAAAGCAGGAAGATACAAAAGGGAGGAAGGGAGAGTGGATATGGATTTGGATCAACCAGAATAGATTGGGAATTATAAAGAGAGAGCAAGGTCCTTGAGGGGAACTGGATCAGCTCCAGGTGCTCACAGACCCCAACACAAAGTAATGACACAGGAAGTGAAGTATTAATGGCCCTGATTGGATCAGTATACATTGAATATATGCATCAGATTATCACATTGTATCCCATAAATGCACACAATTACAATAATGATAAAAAGAACAAAAAACATCCTAGACTTCCTTCCCTAACCCATACTGGTTAATTTACAACCAAATAATCCTTCTGTTCCCCAAGAATCTCTTTCATTGAGATTTTTTTTTTTTACTCAGCTCAGGGAATATATATATGTGTTTGCCAACTAAAAAGCACTGAAAAGAATCTTGCTTTTCACATGTTTATGATTATATTTCACCCTAAACTCCTTTAAAAAAAAAAAAAGCATGTGACAGTGAAGATATAAAAGCAGGATCCTTCTGATTCTCTTATCTAGTTGTGTTGTAGAGAGAAAAACACATCTGGATCCTAATGTTCTAGTACTCTCCTAGGTCCTTATTGAATGGGCCATTAGGCATGTATCTGGCTCCTAGAGGCCTCAGGTTATGCACACAAATGAATGTTTAAAAAAGAAAAAAAATATTTGAAAGGTAGAGTGACAGAGAGAGAACTTGTGTATAAGTTTCAATTTTGATTTTAACCCTCATAATCTTCCAGCAGGTTTTTGTCACCTGTGTAGAAGCTGTTGCTGCATTTTCTTGCATAGATTTATTATTTTATTCAGAGAACAAATCTTCACTGTTACACTCTTCTGGTTCTTTTAATATGTATGGAAAACTATGTAAGAGAAGAAGTTATACATCTGATTTGTACCTGCGGTATTTAAAATGTGGCTGGCTGGAGACGGCTCTGTGGTGTAGCAGGTAAAGCCACTGCCTGCAGTGCCAGCATCGCATATGGGCATCAGTTCAAATCCCGGCTGCTCCCTTTCTGATCCAGCTCTCTGCTATGGCCTGGGAAAGCAGTAGAAGATGGCCCAAGCACTTGGGCTCCTGCACCCACATGGGAAGACCCAGAGGAAGCTCCTGGCTCCTACCTTCAGATTGGTGCACCTCTGGCTGTTGCGGCCAACTGGGGAGTGAACCAGCAGATGGAAGACCTCTCTTTCTCTCTCTCTGCCTCTTCTCTCTCTGTGTAGCTCTGACTTTCAAATAAATAAATAAATCTTAAAAAAAAATGTGGCTTTCCATAGCCTTGGCATCTCACGACAAGAGCCTAGGGTGATTACTGATGCCATAAACAAGAGTGTCAATTTCTTAAGTCAACAACAGGAGTCACTGTGCACTTACTCCTCATGTAGGATCTCTGTCCTTTATGTGCTGCACATTGTGATTTAATGCTATAACTAGTACTCAAACAGTATTTTTCACTTAGTGTTTCTGTGTGGGTGCAAACTGTTGAAAGCTTTACTTAATATATACTAAACTGATCTTCTGTATATAAAGAGAATTGAAAATGAATCTTGATGTGAATGGAAGGGCAGAGGGAGTGGAAAAGGGGAGGGTTGTGGGTGGGAGGGAAGTTATTGGGGGGGGAAAGCTATTGTAATCCATATGCTGCACTTTGGAAATGTATGTTCATTAAATAAATGTTTAAAAAAATGTGGATGACATTTCCATCCATTGTGAAAATTTGGGCCCAAAAGGCTTTAATGCCTGTGATTATCCTCTTACTTCTTGAAAAAAGGAATAAAACAGGACCATCTTCACAGTGATAATTTGTGCTATCTTTGTTTCCAATACAAATAGTTTTAAACAGTTTTAGCTCACTGTCTACAGCCATTGTTTTGGTCTTGCATCATGATGCTATGAAGCAGATCATAAAATACACCTCCCAAGTGCTATTTGTAAAATATGTGTTTGAAATATGTTTGGCCTACCCTGAGCGTGGGGCATTTTGGACTCATCACAAACTTCTAATCAAGGTTAGGTTTCTCTAGGAGACAGAGCTTGATTAGAATGAGATGTGTAGCTGTTCACACCTCATTGGTGGTAGGCTGCGTGGAGGGGCTAACACATAATGGAGTAAGCACAGATTGATCCCAGGATTATTTGATACTCATCAGATTTACCCAGCCACAAACATTTTGATGAGTATCCAGGACCTAACAAATAAAACCCCAACCTTATCCTGGTCCCTGATGTGTCACTTGGGCTGTGTTTTCAGACACTTCTGGTCTCCTAATTACACAGATCTGAAAGCTGCTCAGCAGACAACTCGGGAGGCTTTGAGCTTATTATGTGGGCACTGTTCTCTCACCTGAAAAACTGTGCCTTTTACTTTCTTCTCTGTCTGCTCAAACCTAACCATCTCTCATAGCCTAGAAAAGCCAACCCCTGCAGAAGCCGCATCTTCTCCCTTCCCTGCCCCATGAATTCATTCGCCTCTCCTTTCTCTGTGCTCTTTGGCCACTTAGTCATACTCTCAATGCTATCCTAGCCTGGTCTTTGGTTCCTATGACTATGACTTCCTTGTGTCAAGGACTTTGTTTTCTCTTGTTTCCATTCTTACAGCACCTAGCATACAACAGTATCTAGTATCTAGTGAATGCTATTTTAAAATGCATGTAGGCAGTGGAGGGTGGTGTTTGCAAGCACAGCTTTAGAAATGGCAATGAAAGCAAAGAAGAAAGAGTAGAACCTCCCTGTTTCAGTGAGTCCACATGGCAAAACAGTTTATACTGAGACAGGACAGGTAAACATGTTTTCCACAGATCCTGTAACTGCACTTGAGCTCCTCTGGAATTAGGGAAGCCACTTTGTTCTCTGAATTCTCAAGATTTCTTTCTGATTCTATGATGAACTGTATAATTTTAAAAGAAAGCTCTGTGGTTTTTCATTTTAATGACACAGAACACTTCTCATGTATACGTTGCAAATAGGAAACCAGATTTAAAAAGTGTTGTTTTGAAAACTAAAAAAAAAAAAAAAAGAAAAAGAAAAAGGTAACTGAGTGCCTCTGTGAGCATCAAGCAAACGTGTGCTGTGAGACTGGGTAAGGGGGCTCCTGAAAAACCCGTTTTTGATAAACTAAATAGACAAAGAGATAAAAATAATCAAATGTTTTAATTTGCTAAACTGATTTGAGGATTTCAGATAAGTAACATAGTCAGTGATTAGATCAATGGGCTTTATAGGAAAAAAAAAGTCCTTATATATAAAATGAAAAAAAAAAAAGTAGTGCTTGTTGCTGTCTCATCTGTTTCTCAAACTTATTGTTTATGAATAAATTTACTGAAATCCAACCAATCAGCATCTGAGGCTCAGCTTCCACCATCAATCGTTTTAACCATCTGCTTCTTCTTTTGTGTTGAAGACATCAAGCTACATTTTCATTAAGCATTAAAATCAGCTACCCTCAACCTGTTAGGAGAATGCTGGCAGGATGGAATTTTGATCTCAGTGAGGGAACAACCTGATGAAAATAAAGTTATAGTGTGTTGTGTCCTATCATGCCAGTGCCACAGAAAAAGATGGAAGGTCCTGCCATGCGAAGGAACAGGACCATGTGAGTCAGAGCCCAGAGGGAGAACAGAAGAACCCAGGTGACTATTGAGATGATTAGATGCAACAGGAGGTCTGATGTTCAGTGCATGCTGTGGATATGTTTGAGAGCTACATTGGCCTTTAAATTTGTTAGGTTTCTTCATTTAGAAAACTAGTTCTGGGCTGGCGCCGTGGCTCAATAGGCTAATCCTCTGCTTTGCGGCACTGGCACATCAGGTTCTAGTCCCGGTCTGGGTGCCGGATTCTGTCCCAGTTGCCCCTCTTCCAGGCCAGCTCTCTGCTATGGCCTGGGAGTGCAGTGGAGGATGGCCCAGGTCCTTGGGCCCTGCACCCCATGGGAGACCAGGAGAAGCACCTGGCTCCTTGTTTCGGATCAGTGCAGCGCGCTGGCCGCAGTGCACCGGCCACAGCGCCATTGGAGGGTGAACCAGTGGCAAAAAGGAAGACCTTTCTCTCTGTTTCTCTCTCTCTCACTGTCCACTCTGCCTGTCAAAAATAAAAAAAAAAAAAAGAAAAGAAAACTAGTTCTAAAGATTGCATGTTGAGGAGTTTACAGTAATTCAATGTCACAGACTCCAAATTGTACATCCTTTGGAAGAGTTGCTGTATATGAATATGAATTTATCCTCATAATGTCTGTCACATAATAATATTTCAGTGAATTATAAATGTATTTAATATTTAAAAAGTGTTCTATCCCTTTTGGCGTTGTATTATCACCACAGTCTGGCGAGTAGGAATTTTTGCTATATTAACTTGGCCTGGAAGCTGAATTCAAATATATTTTTACACAATTCTGTAATTTCCCTTAGAGCAATGTAGTATCAGAGTGTTATGTATAACTTTTGCTTGCAGCTAGCCTGAAAATTTGTAAAAGTTTGGTTGTTCATACAGTAAATAATTCATTTATGAATTCATTAAAATGAAAATGGGCTATCTAAGTGACCAGATCTGGGATGCCACCATCAGCTTTGCAAAATTCTCCTGATAATGATAGGATGGACTTTGTTTGGGGATATAACAGGGAAGATGTCTGAAAAACTAAAAATTAAAATATGCACTTATTTTGGAATAGAGGTATAAAATTTGTCTATATTAAGTTAGAAATTCAGATGAATTAAAGTATTTCAAAATCTAAGCCTGTACGTTCTTTAAAGCACTAACCTGATTTTAGAATTTTTCTAACATAATATAGACCTCCACCTGCTGAGACTACATGGTCCCATTCATCTCTGAGAGTGAGAGAAGTCACTGGCTGAGCCTCCCCTGCCAGGCAAGACCCTTTTGTCCTCAGGTGGAGGGTCCCCAGCCACACCTGCAACCGTGTTCAGTGTTCACATGCACCATTCCTTTCACAACACAAATTTTTAAATTGAGATTGTTGGGATCCTCTTATCTTTGGATAGGAATTTGCAATCTCAGTATTATTTGAGTCATAATTTTATAATATAAGTAGGATTATTTGCAAGGTGAATATTCTGTTGCATTTAACAAGCTGAAGAATTTCCAGACTTGTCATCACTTATTCTTGTTCTGCCTCCAAAACCAGACAAGAATATCAACCCAGGTGCACAGACTTCATCATGTCAATCAAATCTCATCAAAAACCATCTGCCTTGCAGGAAAAGTTTCTTAAAATTCTTGTTCAAGGAGCTTCTTTATCAGTTTATCCCCTTGGCATCCTTTCAAGTTGCCATGTTTACCATAAGTGAAAAATATAATTGTAGTTTTCATAAGAATATAGCATCCAATTATGTTTTTATAAATATGTAAAGCATTAATTCCAAAATATTTCATTTGAGCTCTCCTAAAAATATCTAACACATTAAAGAACCTACTCATAATCAGGCAGGAACTCTGCAAATGGGTAGCTGTTATCAATTGTATCATTTCTTGAGTTATTTTTGTTTCTCATATTAAAAAATGCAATATATTTTCAACATTCCCAAAAAATAAACCAAATTCTGTCAGTAGCGAGTTAAACAGTTCCTAAGAAAAAATGATATGGTCACAGACTCAAAAACTCCACCTGAGGAAGGCTTTTCCTTGGCTAAATAGTTTAATGCAACAACACAGACTGAGCACCTCAGTTAGTCTGTTGCATGAAGGTTAATGAATAAATGAATGGACTTTTACACATATTTATACGGTACTTACAACACATTGTATAATTTCTGTTGTAGTTCTGCTTTTTATTTACCTGATATCTCTGTAGTATAATATAAACTGTCCTTGAATCTGGCACTGAGCATTATAAAACTTGTTTGCTTCTATGTATTTGGTGCACCAGTCAGCAAATACTTAATGAGAGCAGATTGCAGAGTTTTTAATGAAGAAGGTGGCACCCAGCTCTTTCTCCATGTGGCGTTTTCTGGCAAACATCTACCTTACAGCCAGGAACAGGCAACATGAAGCATTAATGAGATGATTTGTTTTAGAGTAAGCTTTCAAAGTTCATGTGGGAGCAGATATTTAGTCCGGCTACAGTTAGAAGGCCTGTTAAGACACATGTATTCCACATCAGAGTGCCTGGGTTCAATTCTGGGCTCTGGCTCTTGATTGGAGTTTCCTGCTGATGCAGAGCCTGATGGACAGCAGTGATGGCTCAAGTAATTGAGCTCTTGCTACCCACATGAACTGACTTCCCAGCTCACGCTTTGACCCTAGCCTCCCAGCTTTGCAGGCACTTGGTAGTAACCAGCAAATGGGATATCTTTCTCTCGGTAAATAAAAATCCATGTGTAATTAGATTACTTGGCCTAGTTTTTGCCACTTACTTGGTAGGAATGAATACATATAAATTGCTAATGGTACAGTAAATGAACGTCATGACATAAAAATGATTATTCCTTTTCATAATATTTTTATTCATAATCGTATTCATTATCCAAATGGAAAATATTTCTTTGAGATCTTAAAAAGCATATTGAGAGGTGATGGTATATTGAGTGAACACATAAACAATGTTTTTAGGGTTAAAATCTATTAAGGAATGTCAAATTCTTTTGTACTTGAGAAGAATCAGCATCTTCTCTTCTTCTATTATTATTTACTAAAGTGAAGATGGCAGTGATACCAAAATGTTAGTTTTTCTTCCTTGTACTACTCACAAGGTCTTCAGCCTTCACTGTCCTTATCCAACCTTCCAGACATTGCTTATCAGTTATCAGGCACCTGACATTTTTCTCATGGTTTATATTTTAAAGTACTTTTTAAAAAATTAAAACTCAACAATTCACCATGATACTTAGCTAGTATGGGGTGAATGGTTTACAGAAGCTTGTAGTAGACAGAATATAATTTTAGCACACATATATTTTGCTTTGGATTGCACAACATATTTCCACGTGTACATGGTATGCACTGAACTTATTCACGTGACTTACTTCTTCCTGTGATGGTTTCCACCGAGTTGGGTTAACTGAGCAAAGAGAAGGGTGTGATTGAAAATGCCTAACATGTTCTTTGTTCTAGGCTAGAAACTGCATATGCTATTAAATATTCACAGCAACTTTGTGAAGGAGGAGGAGACGAAAGCTCAGGGAATGCACATTGTCAAATATGAGATTCTGAGTGGTCAAGTGAGGGTAGCCAATCTGCTATCTGTTTCAAAAGTCAGTGGTTCGGGCTGTCTCTGTGGTACAATGTGTTAATCCACCACTTGTGACATGCTGGTTCGAGTTCCAGCTTCTCTGTGTCCAATAGGGCCCCTGGGGAATGCACCAGGGAAAGCACTGAATGATGGCTCAAGTACTTGGGCATCTGTCACCCACATGGGAGACCAGGATGGAGTTTCTAGCTTAAGCCTGGCCCAGACCTGGATATTGCAGCCATTTGGGGACTGAACCAGCAGGTGAAAGTCCTCTCTCTGTTTCTCTCTCTCCCTATCCCACTTTCTCCCTCCTCCCCCCGCGACCTGTCTCTCTCTGTCTCTCTCCCCCTTCCGACTAAATAAATAAATAAATCTTTCCTTAAAAGTCAGTGGTCTTTTCAATGCAGTCAATTGGAACAACTTTGATTAACATAAAAATTATCCTGTCCACCCTCTTTTATTGCCTGTTCATTCCAGAAGTCATCACATTCCATTGAACTTGCTTTGTATCCTGTAATGTTATCTGTGATGGAATTAAATATATTCTGTGCTTTTGAGACCAGAGAAAACATTTGAGTGTTATGCCCCCCAAGTCCGTGGTCCCCCGAAAGTCACACCACCAGAGACCGAAGTTGAAGCTAATAAGCAGGGTCGTTTTTATTTCGAGTTCGAACTCGGGCCTCTCAGTGCCTCCAGGAGAGGAAGCCCTCCGAGAAGCCCCGAGCCTAATTGTTACAGAGTTTTTATTATCCCTTACAAGCAAGTGTTAAGGGGATGCTGTAGATCAAGTTGACACTTCTGATAAGTCCCGGCATCGCAGCTGCTGACTCCGGGGGTAGTGGCTAGTTGTTATCTAAAGCTTTGAACCCTATAGGTATAGATAATTGCTTTACATTCCTGGGCCTGGGTCAGGGTAGGGTCACATCTGGCCAGATGGAGGGAAGGGGAGGGTACAATAACGAGTGCCAGGAATGGGCAGCGGTTCAGGTTGTACAATAATCAACTTAATATAGTTACTGGATTACTTAGCTCATCACCTAACATAATACATATTATAAAGTCAAAGACATCTAGCATTGCTTCTTTTTACTAATGGTTGCCTAACAAGCTAACGTGGTTACACTTTAGGTTACATTGAAATAATGATAGCACTAGTACAATGGATAATAAAGGCATAGTAAAAGCTGGTTGTGCAGGTGCCTTCTCAGAGGATTTATTAAGAAATAACCAGAAAATGGACAATGATCAGCAAGTTGGTAAAATAAAAAGTCCTAGTTCTTATTCCAACAGAGACACTGAATTAACAGCTCTAAGCCTGTTCAAACATTCCAGAAACAAGTTGAAAAGCCACAGTAACCCAAAGCCATGATAAAATGGGTAAGAAAACCCTTCCATTTCAACCATGATGGTTCCTCCTCCAAACTGATACAAACACAGCAAAACTGGAAAAGCTCGTGGCTTCCCCTGAAAGGAAAGAAAGCAGTGGAACATGTGTCTACTAGGCTGAATTTTCAGGGAGCTGCTCAAGGAGGCTGTCTTTTCTCTCCTCTGATTTGGAGCTGTGATGGGGAATCAGAGAGCTCTGGGTGTCTGGAGGATGAGGAAAACAAAAAGGAGCTCAATGGCTTGGTGCAGAAAAAAAAGAGCCTTACACTTCAGACCAGCTGTCACATTGTAGTGCAGAGTGGGGAACATTCCCAGCTCCTGGCTATTGCCTTAGGAGAGAAAAGAACAAGTGCCCAGTACTTGTGCAGAGAGGCTTCCCTCTCACCCGACTCTGAGACTGGGAGACTTGTTATTAAAGCCCTCTAACCCCTAACCATAATGTGTGAATGTTCTAGAGAGTCAGTAACAAAGGATTATAAGCTCAGTGGCTAAAACAAAAGAAATATGTTGTCCCACAGCTCTGATGCTAGCACTTCAAGTGTCAGCAAGGTTGGTTCTTTCTGTGTGCTTTCACAAGGAATTTGTCCTATGCTCCCTCCAAGGTTCTAGTGGCTCTAGGCATTTCCTGGCTTGTGGGTGGTTATCCCCTACTTCTTCACATGGTTGTCCCTTCATATGTGTCTGTCAAAACCTCATTGTTACCACTAGTGAATGACTGCTCCTCAAATAATTAAAAATAGAATTATTATATGACCAATCCAGCACTCCACTGTGTATGAGGATACTTCAAAGAATTCACAGAAAATGAAATTAAAGGATAAATCTATTTTGGTGTAAAAAGAGGTTTCAACAAGTTCATGAAAATGAATATTATTAAAAAACTATGCATAGACATTAGCATTTTTACACAAATATAAACTTTTCATTTCATTTCATTTTTCTACAAAAGATTTGAAGTACTCTTGTATATCCCAAAGGCTTGAAAACAAGACCTCAAGAGGCTACTTGAATGTTCATGTTTATTGTAGCATTATTCACAATTGCCAAGAAATGGAAGCAATCTAAATGTTAATCAGTGGACAAATGGAGCTGATCCAGGCTGAAGCCAGGAGTCTGGAACTCCATCAGGGTCTCCCACATGAGCGGCAGGGGCCCAAGCACTTGGGTCATCTATTTTCCCAAGTGTATCAGCAGGGAGCTAGATCAGAAGTGGAGCAGCCAGGACTTGAACCAGAGCTCATATAGGAGCCTGCCATCACAGGTGGCAGCTTAACATGCTGCAACACAACACAAGCCCGTTATTTGGAAAAATTACCTATGCAGATAATCAAGTTAAGGGAAGGTCATGAGGGTGGGCCCTAATTCAATATGATTGTGTCCTTATAAAGAGGGGGAATATGAAGACCAGGCATTTGGCACAGCTACTAAGTTGCCACTTGAGATCTATCCCATTTTGGAGTGCCTAGTTGAAGTCCCAGCTCCTCCATTTCTTTTTTAATATTTATTTATTTATTTGAAAGGCAGAATTACAGACAGGAAGAGGTAGAGAAAAGAGAGAGAGAGAATCATTCATCCAGTGGTTCACTCCCCAGATGGCTGCATTGGCTGCAGCTGGATCTGATTCCAGGAGCCAGGAGTTTCTTCTGGATCTCCCACATGGGTGCAGGGACCCAAGGACTTGGGCCATCTTCTACTGCACTCCCGGACCATAGCAGAGAGCTGGATTGGAAGTGAATAGCCAGGACTTGAACCAGTGCCCATATGGGATGCTGGCATTGCAGGCCAGGGCTTTAAGCCGCTACACCACAGTGCCACTTCCCTCTGCTCCTCCACTTCTGATCTAGTTTTCTGCCACATGGGAGGCTGTAGGTGATCACTCAAGTAGTTGGATCTCTGCCACTCATGTGGGAGATCCAGGTGATGGAGGTTCAGACTCCTGGCTTTGGTTTGGTTCAGCCCTGGCTGTTGTAGGCATTTGGGAAGCAAACCAGTAGATGGAAGATTTCTCTGTCTGCTTTTTAAATAAAAATAAGTGAAAGAAAAATTTCTAAAAGAGAGCAAGTTTGGACTCAGAGACAGACACATATGAAGGAATGACGATATGAAGAGGCGGGGGGAAACCACCCACAAGCCAAGGAATACCTGGAGCCATCCCTTGAAGGGAGCATGGGACAAGTTCTCTCTGAGAGCTCACAGAAGGAAGCAACTGTGCTGACACTTGAAGTTCTAGCATCCAGAGCTGTGGGACAACACATTTCTGGTATTTTAGCCACTGAGTTTATAAGCCCTTTGTTATTGACTCTCTGGGAAATTAACACATTTTGGGTAGAAGCTACAGGGCTTTAATAAATTACATCCTCTTCTTTCAACACCTGAGTTTGCAGCCACAAGCCCAGAAAGGCTACCGATGACTACTGAGATAAATAGTGCAAGAATTACACATTTTAATCTTTAACTGAATTTTCAAGCCCTCATGACTGGATCTTTGTAATATATTCTCTTATAGATTATGCTTATATGACTTTTTAAAAAAAATTTTTTTCCCTACCATTTTCTTTCAATGGAATAAAACAAGCTTTCCTTTCAGGAATTGGGCTATTCATACCCAAAGATTTTAGAGTGATTTTAGAAATTAGAGTCTCTAGAGTGAATTGAATCACCACTTCTTCTAATGGATAGGAGAAAGCTTGCCATTTGCACAGAAAAATTGTTTCTTAAATCAGAAGTAAAGCAGTTTGTGGTTTCCAGTCTAGAGCAGAATTTCAGATAACAGCATAAATTTCAAGTTAAAAACCAGTAGGGTTTTGAGGAGTCTCCAAAGAAACATTATAGTAACACTGATCTGAGTAAGTAAGGGATCTCTGCTCTTGCTGTAATGATTTAATTTCATAAGCCATCCCCTAAGGAATGTGACTGGAAAATTGTTTATAATTGTGATAGTTTAAACAATTTCACTTTACAAACTTAGTTATTTTCTAACAAGGTTCCACATCATTGCCAAAGTCCCAGTGCAAAACAGTTGCTCTGAGAGACTTGTTGGATTTACGGGTGCAGCTGCTTTGTAAGGGCCTCTCTTTGGTGGTGAAGATGCTTGTGTGGGAATGAACAAGCTCATTACTGCATGTAACTAAAATTTTCATGTAACTCACTCTAATATTAATAGTAATTCAGACAACAAAGCCATGGTAGGCAGCTTCATTATTCGGTTATCTTTCATATAAATGTGAGAATTAAGAACTGCTATTGCTGTCATTCTGTCTGCTATTCATTGCCATTAGAAACTCATGTACCAGAATAATTGGATTCTCACTGAATAACTGAATACAGCACATTCATCTGAACTTGTGTGGCAGGGAAAACAAACCCACACAGGAGAGAGTGCAGCTTTGATGGAACCTGACAATATCTCCACACTCACAACTTAGACCTTATCACACTCAGACACGTGGGCTATTGTTCAAGAGTTTACTTTTCAATTCCTTTGGAATCCTAGAAAATAAAATTTAAAAATCAAGATGGTACACCTCAAGAATTTCTCTGTATATTGTGTGTGTCCTCTCAAAGGCAAAATATGAGCATTTTTTTTTAGTAGAAACCATTTTAGCAGACCAAAAAAAAAAAAACCTCTGTAAAGAGAAAAACAAAACTTTCAAGATATCTTCAAAATATACATGTATTCAGATCTCTGAGGTGCTTCCTGAAACTCTGCCAAGATTATTATTTTTTATTTTATTTCTTTGAAATGCAGGCAGACAGTAAATCACTGCTGTTTCACTCCCCAAATGCTCACAATTGCTGGGGCTGGGCCAACTGAAGCCAGTAGTTGGGAAGTAAACCCAGGTCTCCCACATAGGTATCAGGAACCCAACTACTTGAGCCATCAGTGCTGCCTCCCAGGGTACACATGAGCTGGAAGCTGCAATGGGGAGCAGAGCCGAGTCTTGAACTTTGATATGGGATTCTGCCATCCTAAACAGCGTCTTAACTGCTGTGCAAAATGCCTTTTCCCTCGGCCGGTGCCGTGCCTTAACAGGCTAATCCTCCACTTTGCAGTGCCAGCACACAGGGTTCTAGTCCCCGTTAGGGCGCCAGATTCTATCCCGGTTGCCCCTCTTCCAGGCCAGCTCTCTGCTATGGCCCGGGAGTGCAGTGGAGGATGGCCCAAGTGCTTGGGCCCTGCACCCCATGGGAGACAAGGAGAAGCACCTGGCTCCTGGCTTCGGATCAGCGTGATGAGCCGGCCGCAGCGGCCATTGGAGGGTGAACCAATGGCAAAAAGGAAGACCTTTCTCTCTGTCTCTCTCTCTCACTAACCACTCTGCCTGTTCAAAGAAAAAAAAATGCCTTTTCCCTCAAGACTATTTCTGAATTGGTTTTAAGCAAATCACCAAATAACAAAAGGAAAAAAAAAGTTTTTTTTCTCCAGAGAAAGATAAGGATCTTTTTATGAGAACAATCTTCTTTCTTAGTGTATTATTATATTATATTATATTATATTATATATAATAACATTATATTATATGTTATCAATAAAAAAGTGCCCATACCTGCTGGTTGGTGGTTAAAAATATAGACTAAGAGAAAGTTAAAATATCTAAAAGCATTAAATACGTGTGATATTATTTTTTGAAATATTTATTTTTATGTGTGTGAGAGAGAGTACCTATTCAATGGTTTTCCCCTAAAAAACAGTGGGGGCTGGCCAGGTCAAAACCAAGAGCAGGAAACTCAATCTATGTCTCCTACATGTGTGGCAGGAAACCAATTACTTGAGCCATCACCTGCTACCTTCCATGGTCAGCATTAGTAGGAAGCTGGAATGGAGAGCAGAGCCAGGACTCAAGCCCAGACACTCCAATGTGGGACTCAGGCATCCCAACTACTGGCTTAACTGCTAATCCAACACTTGTCCTACACTTGTGAGATTCTTGGGTAAATGTTTTGATGTTTGGAGGATGAAGACACCATATAAAGCATATGTTTATCAAAAACATCTTCACTAATTCCCTATTGCTGAGGCGGGAACAAAAAATCCTCTTTATAGCTTTGTTTATCAAGTACAGCACGTGGTATACTTTTTTTTTTTCAATATAGAGTTTAAGCTTTTAAAATCCTATCCCTCACCTTGAAGATTCTTACCTCAGTAATTCTGTGGTAAGGCCATGGAATGAGGGTTTTGATTTAAGTAAATATCGGGTCTGTAGAGAATTGTGTTGTGCATAGAATTTGAGAATTATCTACCTGCCTAGCAGTCAGTGGATGAAGACTCTGCGCTCTGGCCTTAGGTCTGCTTCTTCCCCACCGTGGACCTCAGCCATTCTGAGTAGTCATTTCTTTTTGCATAAAATATACATAAATGAGGCCAGTGCTGTGGCATAGAGGGTAAAGCCGCTGCCTGCAGTGCCAGCATCCCATATGGGTGCTGGTTCGAGTCCCAGCTACTCCACTTCCAATCAAACTCTCTGCTAAGGCCTGGGAAAAGAGTGGAAAAAGAGGGACTTGGGCCCCTGCACCCTCATGGGAGGCCCAGAAGAAGCTCTTGACTCCTGGCTTCAGATCGGCACAGATCTGGCCCTTGCAGCCAATTGGGGAGTGAACCAGTGGATGGAAGACCTCTCTCTCTCTCTCCTCTCTCTCTCTCTCTCTGTTTTTGATTCTCTCTCTGTGTAATTCTGACTTTCAAATAAATAAATAAATAAATCTTTAAAAAATAAATAAAATAGACATAAATGGACATGCACTGGCTACTGCACAAGGGATATAATGTATGGGAAGCTACTCTACTAAATACAGGATTCAGTATATTTTAGAAAATTCAAGTCATTGAGTCCTTTCCATTATAAGTTAGGCACTATCTTCAGTACCTATGTCTATGTCTACATAGATAGCACTCAGAATTCAGAATTTATCATGGCTCAAAAACTTCCAAAAGTCCTTTTTCTCTGGTAACACTCATCTCTTCTTGTTCTTGAGATTATATGGGCTGTTGCTAGTTTCAGAATTGTCTTGTTCAGGAGCAGCATTTTGGTCTACAACAACCCCACATTCTGTGGATACTCCTTTCACATCTCTGATTTCTGGGCCAGGTATGTGTGTTTAGCTTAGAAACAAGGGGCCTCAGGTTCTGCAGCAGATCCATATCAACAAGATTAGAGGCATGAGAATATACAGGATTTCAACCCATCCTCAAGGATTATGTGTAGTTCATGCTTGGGGGGTACAGCTTGTCCTCATTCTCTTCCATTTCTAGGTATATCTCCTTCCCAAGTGTCTATCCTGTGGGCTTCCAATTCCAACCTACAGACTCCAGCTTCAGAGATTGCTAATTACAAAACAGAAAATCCAACAAATATTGAATAGTAAGAATTATTATATGCCTACATAGTTATAAACATAAAATTTCTTATTGGTTCTATTTTTTGACTCATGACTGATAAAATATGAGAAGCAGTATAATATAATTTGTAGGCAGATTGACATGAATTAAACATGTATGTTGTAAACTTAGAGGAAATATTAAAATATTTGAAAAGAAATATGCAGAACAAACCAACAATGGCCATACAAAAGAATCATAAGAAACACTTAACCTAAAAGTAGATAGAAAACAAAAGAAAGAACAACAGCACAAACAGAAAATGAAAAGAAAGATCATTAATTAAAATTCAACTGTACCAGTTCCTACATTAAATTTATAGACCTAAACACACCAACTAAAATACTGAGATGATCAAGATGGATAAAAAGACAAGAATCAATTATAATATAATGAATGTAGCTTAAATGTGCAAACATAGGTTAAAGTAAAATGACGAAAAAATGCAAGGGTTTTTCAAAAAGGTTTTGGGAAAATAGAATTCAAAGATAAGTTTTTTTTTAAACTTTTATTTAATGAATATAAATTTCCAAAGTACAGCTTATGGATTACAATGGCTTTCCTCCCCAATAACTTCCCTCCTACCCACAACCCTCCCTTTTCCCGCTCCCTCTCCCCTTTCATTCACATCAAGATTAATTTTCAATTCTCTTTATATACAGAGGATCAATTTAGTATATATTAAGTAAAGCTTTCAACAGTTTGCACCCACACAGAAATACTAAGTGAAAAATACTGTTTGAGTACTAGTTATAGCATTAAATCACAATGTGCAGCACATTAAGGACAGAGATCCTACATGAGGAGTAAGTGCACAGTGACTCCTGTTGTTGACTTAAGAAATTGACACTCTTGTTTATGGCATCAGTAATCATCCTAGGCTCTTGTTATGAGTTGCCAAGGCTATGGAAGCCTTTTGAGTTCACCGACTCTGATCATATTTAAACAAGATCATAGTCAAAGTGGAAGTTCTTTCCTCCTTTCAGAGAAAGGTACCTCCTTCTTTGATGACCTGTTCTTTCCACTGGGATCTCACTTGCAGAGATCTTTCATTTAGGTGTTTTTTTTTTTTTTTTTTTTTTTTTTTTTGCCAGAGTGTCTTGGCTTTCCGTGCCTGAAATACTCTCATGGGCTCTTCAGCCAGATCCGAATGCCTTGAGGGCTGATTCTGAGGCCAGAGTGCTGTTTAGGACATCTGACATTCTATGAGTCTGCTGTGTATCCCACTTCCCATGTTGGATCGTTCTCTCCCTTTTTTGTTCTGTTGGTTAGTATTTTCAGACACTAGTCTTGTTTATGTGATCCTTTGATTCTTAGTCCTATCATTATGATCAATTGTGAACAGAAATTGATCAAATGGACTAGTGAGATGGCACTGGTACATGCCACCTTGATGAGATTAAATTGGAATCCCCTGGTATGTTTCTAAATCTGCCGTTTGGGGCAAGTCCAATTGAGCATGTCCCAAATTGTACATCTCTTCCCTCTCTTATTCTCACTCTTATATTTAACAGGGATCACTTTTCAGTTAAGTTTCAACACTTAAGAAAAACTGTGCCTTAATTACAGAATTCAACCAATAGTATTAAGTACAACAAACAAACAAAAATACTAGGAGGGATAAAGTATTAAGTTGTTCATCAACAGTCAGGGCAAGGGCTGATCAAGTCACCGTTTCTCATAATGTCCATTTCACTTCAACAGGTTTCCCCTTTGGTGCTCGGTTAGTTGTAACCGATCAGGGAGAACATATGATATT
Source organism: Lepus oiostolus (assembly GCA_036325905.1). NCBI lineage: Eukaryota > Metazoa > Chordata > Mammalia > Lagomorpha > Leporidae > Lepus > Lepus oiostolus. The sequence continues at coordinate 130,557,918 of CM070808.1, forward strand.
TGTCCCTTTGGGACTGACTTATTTCACTCAGAAAATTGTTTTCCAGATTCCTCAATTTTGTTGCAAATGACCGGATTTCATTTTTTTTTGACTGCTGTATAGTATTCTACAGAGTGCATGTCCCATAATTTCTTTATCCAGTCTACTGTTGATGGGCATTTGGGTTGGTTCCAGGTCTTAGCTATTGTGAATTGAGCTGCAATAAACATTATGGTGCAGACTGCTTTTTTGTTTGCCAATTTAATTTCCTTTGTGTAAATTCCAAGGAGTGGGATGGCTGGGTTGTATGGTAGGGTTATATTCAGGTTTCTGAGGAATCTCCAGACTGACTTCAATAGTGGCTTAACCAGTTTGCATTCCCACCAACAGTGGGTTAGTGTCCCTTTTTCCCCACATCCTTGTGAGCATCTGTTGTTGGTAGATTTCTGAATGTGAGCCATTCTTGCCGGGGTGAGGTGAAACCTCATTGTGGTTTTGATTTGCATTTCTCTGATTGCTAGTGATCTTGAACATTTTTTCATGTGCCTGTTGGCCATTTGGATTTCCTCTTTCGAAAAATGTCTATTGAGGTCCCTGGCCCATCTCTTAAGTGGGTTTTTTGTTTTGATGTTGTGGAGTTTCTTGATTTCTTTGTAGATTCTGGTTATCAACCCTTTATCTGTTGCATAGTTTGCAAATATTTTTTCCCATTCTGTCGGTTGCCTCTTCACTCCCTGACTGTTTCTTTTGCAGTACAGAAACTTCTCAATTTGATGCAATCCCAAATGTTAATTTTGGCTTTGACTGCCTAAGCCTCCAGGGTCTTTTCCAGGAAGTCTTTGCCAGTGCCAATATCTTGCAGGGTTTCTCCAATGTTCTCTAATAATTTGATGGTGTCGAGTAGTAGATTTAGGTCTTTAATCCATGTTGAGTGGATTTTTGTGTAAGGTGTAAGGTAGGGGTCTTGCTTCATGCTTCTGCACGTGGAAATCCAGTTTTCCCAGCACCATTTATTGCATAGACTGTCCTTGCTCCAGGAATTGGTTTTAGATCCTTGATCAAATATAAGTTGGCTGTAGATGTTTGGGTTGATTTTTGGTGTTTCTATTCTGTTCCATTGGTCTATCCATCTGTTTCTGTACCAGTACCATGCTGTTTTGATAACAACTGCCCTGTTGCATGTCCTGAAATCTGGTATTGTGATGCCTCCGGCTTTTTTTGTTGTTGTTGTACAAAATTGCTTTAGCTGCTATTTGAGGTCTCCTGTGTCTCCATATGAATTTCAGCATCATTTTTTCTAGAGCTGAGAAGAATGTCTTTGGTATCTTGATTGGTATTGCATTGAATCTATAAATTGCTTTTGGGAGAATGGACATTTTGATGATGTTGATTCTTCCAATCCATGAGCATGGAAGATTTTTCCATTTTTTGGTATCCTCTTCTATTTCTTTCTTTAAGATTTTGTAATTCTCATCGTAGAGATCTTTAATGTCCTTGGTTAATTTTATTCCAAGGTATTTGATTGTTTTTGTAGCTATTGTGATTGGGATTGATCTTAGAAGTTCTTCCTCAGCCGTGGCATTGCCTGTGTATACAAAGGCTGTTCGATTTTTGTGCATTGATTTTATATCCTGCTACTTTGCCAAACTCTTCTATGAGTTCCAATAGTCTCTTAGTAGAGTTCTTTGGATCCCCTAAATAAAGAATCATATCGTCTGCAAAGAGGGGTAGTTTGACTACTTCCTTCCCAATTTGTATCCCTTTAATTTCTTTTTCTTGCCTGATGGCTCTGGCTAAAACTTCTAGAATTATGTTGAATAGCAGTGGTGAGAGTGGGCATCCCTGTCTGGTACCAGATCTCAGTGGAAATGCTTCCAACTTTTCCATTCAATAGGATGCTGTCCATGGGTTTTTCATAAATTGCTCTGATTATATTGAGGAATGTTCCTTCTATACCCAATTTGCTTAGAGTTTTCATCATGAAAGCGTATTGAATTTTATCAAATGCTTTCTCTGCGTCTATTGAGATAATCATATGGTTTTCTTCTGCAGTCTGTTAATGTGGTATATCACATTGATTGATTTGTGAACACTGAACCATCCCTGCATACTAGGGATAAATCCCACTTGGTCTGGGTGGATGATCTTTCTGATGTGTTGTTGTATTCTATTGGCCAGAATTTTATTGAGGATTTTTGCGTCTATGTTCATCAGGGATATTGGTCAAGATAAGGTTTTTTTCAGTGAAAATTTTGAAAACCATATTTTTTCATAGTATGCATTTGCCATAAACATTCTGAAGTATCTTTACATATGTCATACACAGTGATCATACTAGCATTAGATAAAAGTAAATGTAAGGACAATATTTCTAGAAATAAGATGGACAACATATAGTGTACAAGTTAATTCATTAAAATGAATAATAAGCTAAAATATGTGTGCCTTAAAACAGAACTTAAAAATGCATAAAGCAGGGACTGGCGCTGTGGCTGGGCACCAGGTTAACGCCCTGACCTAAAGCGCTGGCATCCCATATCGGCACTGGTCCTAGTCCCAGCTGCTCCACTTTCAATCCAGCTCTCTGCTATGGTCTGGGAAAGCAGTAGAATATGGCCCAAGTCCTTGGGTCCCTGCACCCACGTGGGAGACACGGAAGAAGCTCCTGGCTCCTGGCTTCAGGTCGGTGCAGCTCCAGCCATTGCAGCCAATTGGGGAGTGAGCCATCGGATGGGAGAGCTCTCTGTCTCTCTCTCTCTGACTCTCCTCTCACTGTGTGTAACTCAGACTTTCAAATAAATAAGTAAATCTTTAAAAAAATGCATAAAGCAAAACTGATAGAACAAAAAGAAAAAAACACAAAATAAATCCCACTTATAGTTTGAGAGTACAATTTTTTTTTCTCAGTAATTAATAGAAAGTGTACCAAAAAATCAGTAAAAGATGAAGACTAGACTACACTGTTAATTGACCTCATTGACTTTCATTGTAGAATGCTCTACCCCCAAATAGCAGGACATGCATCTTTGCAAAACACTCTCCAAGGTAATTATTTGTAGGGCTATACAGCAAGCCTCAACACATTTAAAAATGTTGAAATCATATGCAGTATTTTCTCTCACATCATGGATTTAAATGAGAAATAATCAGGTTGAGCAACTCACATCCTCTTCTTTCTCATCCACCTGGATTCGTAGTATTAAGCATATTTTAAATATCCTAAGTTTAAAAAGCAAAATGTCTCTGTGTGTGTCTCCCTCTCAAATAATTAAAAAGAACATTAATCTTGCACTAATATACATTGAAAGATGCAGCCAGTGATTAAACAATGAACTTGATGCTGAGAATCATTAAGTGATCTTGTAGCTGTTACCTCCCTATCCCATCATGGGGCTGATCTCACAGAATCAAAGGCTCTTTAGGAAATCTCAGACAAAGCTAAGGAATCTAAAGAGATTCCAGGGCAGTAATTCCAGCCAGGATCCTAGAAAGAAGCTAAGCTACCAATGAAGTCAGATCTGTGCACCTGTGAAATAATAGACGCTCTTAATAAAGTTGTATTTTACTCATATCTTCACATGCACAGCACTATATGAAAAGTAGATGTAGCCAGCTGCTTGCTATACACCAATATGTACTCTTTTCCTTTGATCATGGAAACTCTAAGTCTTAGCAAGGTACATGGCCACCCAGTTAGAGATTGCATTTCCCAGACTCCCTATCGTTAGATACTAATATGACCAAATTCTGGCAGTGCGATGTGAATGGAAAAGCTGATTGCAACTTTTCAGTCCTTAAAGAGAAGAGGAACATCTTTCACTCATTCCTTTTTCCCACATTCTAAAATTCAGACCCAGAACACAAGGCATAGTGATCTTAGACCTTCTAGTTGAGGGATGTAAACAGGTGAGCAACAAGATAGAAGGAGCCTACGTGCCCAATACTCTGGAGCTGCCATATAGTTCCTGGAGTTCTTAACTCTAATAGCTGCAATGGATGAGGAATCGATTTCTGTCCTATTTAGGCTATGCTTCCATTTGTTATCATTTTTACAGCAGCTGACTCTGTGTGTTAGCTAACAAAATGGGTATTTTTGCTTGTCTTGTAAAAGGAGAAACTGGAGCTTTGTGATTTATTCAGTCACATAACTAAGAAAGATTGGAGTTAAGTTTGTACACCAAGGGATCTAATTTCACTTACATTATGTGGACTCTCACATCAGACATCAAGTATTGGCATCTAGCTGGTGATTCTCACAGGAGTACATGACTGCTCTTGACTAAAGAATGATTATTCTCCTACTGGAAAGTTTTTCTACTTCATGTCATTTGGAGAGAACAGACACTGGAATAAGAAGGGAGGACACACTCTTTGGTATAGACTTAATGCTGTGCTATATATTGTACAATTACAAAAAAAGTGATAAAAGGGAAATAAAATATCATTAATTATGATTTGTCTTGTATTAAGAATCTATTATTTATGTAGTTTTTTTAAAACTATGCAGGGTTAATATTGATTCTTTCCCAAATACAAGTAACATAATAATAGTGATATATCTTCACTTATGGATTAATTCATGTTTTGATGGTAGGTTTCCACTAACAAAGCACAAAACTATTAGGTGTCTCTTAAAAAGATTATTGTTAAAAGTAACAGAATATTTTGCTTACTCTGTTTTGAGATTTTCTAACAATATAATAATTCAGGAATTACAACTTTCTCTTTTCACTTTTTAAAAATTATTCTGTGGTTAACATTTGGACTTCCACTTTGAAGAGCCTGGGTTTGATTTCCACCTCTAGTTCCTGACTGAAACATTCTGGCAATGCACACTCTGGGGAGCAGCAGTGATACTCAAATAATTGACTTCTTGATGCCCATGTGGGAGACCTGGATTGACTGCCTGGCTCCTGGTTCCAGTCCCAGCCTAGTCCTGGCCCTTGTCAGAATTTGGGGAATGAATCAACAACAGTCAACTCTCTGTCTGTCTGTCTTTTCTTGCTTTTCAAATAAATTAGATAAATATATATTTTAATGTTATATTTTAGGTTGCTTTATCCTGATATCTTCTTTTTAGATTTATTTATTTATTTTTTTAACTTTTATTTAATGAATATAAATTTCCAGTGTACAGCTTATGGATTACAATGGCTTCCCCCTCCCATAACTTCCCTCCCACCCGCAACCCTCCCCTCTCCTGCTCCCTCTCCCCTTCCATTTGCATCAAGATTCATTTTCAATTCTCTTTATATACAGAAGATCAATTTAGTATAAAGGTTTCAACAGTTTGCACCCACATAGACACACAAAGTGAAACATACTGTTTGAGTACTAGTTATAGCATCAAATCAAAATGTACAGTACATTAAGGACAGAGATCCCACATGAGTAGCAAGTGCACAGTGGCTCCTGTTGTTGACCCAACAAATTGACACTCTAGTTTATGGCGCCAGTAACCACCCTAGGCTCTCGTCATGAGTTGCCAAGGCTATGGAAGCCTTCCAAGTTTACCGACTCTGATCATATTTAGACAAGGTCATAAAAGACAGGGTGAGGATAGTAACCAATGATCCTAAGAGTGGCATTTACCAGGTTTGAACAATTATACAGCATTAAGTGGGGAAGAGGACCATCAGTAGACACAGGTTGGGAGTAGAGCCATTGGTGGTAGAGTAGAGGTTATGATTACAAGGAATGAGGCCCAAGTACGCTAGACAGGGTCTAGAACAAAGGACAGAGTCATTATTAGAGGAGCTAAGAAAGGTGCTGTCTAAGCTACAATTAAGTTTTCTGATTGAGAGGCAAATAGAACCTGATAGAAGGGGCTTGATAATAATCTGGTGGGCTTTAGGCCTTGTAAGTTAAGAGGCCCAGACCTATCTATCTCTTCACATGGGGTATATCCTAAGGGAGGTGTGAACCTCCTAGGGGAAGGCACTCTGTTGACTTTCATTACTTGGCTGGCCTGGGAGGAGAGCTGGCCAGGTAAAGGCAGGGGGCATCTCTAACAAGAAATTTACAGTTCTGCCTGCAATGTTGCTGACCCTACTTGACCATCCCCTCAGCTGCAGTGGTCACTTTGGAAGTTGGGCTGAGTGAAGGGCTTTTCAGCTTAGAGCCAATAAGATCTGTGGCTCTGACCTGGGCATCCTTCGACTCCAGGGCATGTCCATTTCCAGTGATCCAACTCTTGGCAGAGCTGCCAGGGCTCTTCACAAGCTGACTTCTGCTGAAGCCCAGGCTTACCACATTGAAAGCCACTGCAGTGGACTGGCCTGTTGGGTCTCCTTGAGGGCAGATCACTGTACAGATCAGCCATCAATAGGCCTGCCACCCATTGCTTCTGATGCTGAGCTTTCTTTTCCTCCTGGTTTGTGTTAAAGCAGACCAGAGGATGCAAGTCAAGGGAGTGCCCATGTCCCATCTCTAATCTTCGGTGGCCTGAACTACAAGTCTATAGTCACAGGCATGTTCTGTAGTAGTTTTTCTAAGGTAGACATTGCCCATGAGGAAAATTATATTCTCACTTTAAAACTTTCTTTCCCTTTGGTCTGAAAGGGAGGTTTTTTCTACTTACTGTATACTTGGCTGATGGCGAAGTGAATCTAGCTATGAGATTATTATTTAAGTTCTTATTTTGGCTATGCTATTACAGAAAAATGTTAGCCATCTCTTTTATAAGGTCTAAAGATTAAATTGTGCGTCCTACAGATTCCTTCATAATAGAATTAGTTTCCTACCTTGAAGAGAATAGAGAAATGAAAGAACAAGTTGGGCTTAGAATAGAGAAATGAGGGAGCAAGTCCTAGATCGCTTGCTGACAATAGCAATATCACATGAATACTTAGCAAACCGTTTCAACCATTAGATAACAACTTAAGAAAACATTTACCAGAAGGTCCAATGCCTACTATAAATTTTAAGAATCATGTATTTGAAAACACCTCTTAAATATCTAACATGGTGTAGTTTGTTTAACCAGTAAACTTAAGCACAACCATATAAAATGTTTTTAGTTTCTTTCTACCAACAAATTTAAAACATATGATACACAGATTCAGGTCACACAAATTAAAATATATCTTTGATTGATTTTAGCAGCTTAAATTTATGAACAATCTTATCTATAAGCCATTTAAAATAAAACTCTTAATAAAATTTTCCCATGTGGACATACAATATGTACACACATATAACATAGCATAATAGACCAATATAGCAATTTTAATAATAGCTTTTAAAATCTTTAACTCTTTTTGTAGATTGCCAATTGATTTGAATTGCTTTTTTAGTAACCTCAGTTAACCATACTTTCTCTCAGTTGGTACTGTTAATACATTATTGGCTTCATCTGTTTACAGAGCCATCCCAAAGTACTGAATACAATGGAAGTGGCTGGAAAAAGTCCATAGGAACCTATAGGAGGACAGCTAAACACAGAACCAACAACGCTTTAGTTTTATGAGCAGCAAATCATATCTAACTGTGGATGACAAAAGACTTTAAGTCGCCATGTTTAAAATTATAAACTCATCAACCAACAAGAGGCACTTGCTTACTTCACAGTATTTTTGAAAGCACCTGTAGGATTTTACAAGTATTTAACCTTTTAGGCCTCTGGGGCTTTCTCATTAAGATAACTATCATGTCTAGTAATACAAGATCATTAGACTTTTTAATTCTCAAACATTTGTATTGATAGCATTTTCCACTATAGAAACTAAAGTTTGGTACCACATCACATCTTGACAGTACTTCTAATATAATCCAAATAGCCTGATTAGTTGGTGTCTCTATAAGATGAGAGACATAGGTCCTTCGATTTTTTCAGTTGGGCCCAAACTGGAAAAACCAAAGTCCAGGATTTACTGGAAATTTTAGAGACCAGAGTGTTTGAAACTTTGATTTTTTGAATGCCTGTCAAGAATGCCAAGAAGGCTCAAAATCCAAAATATCTGGTTGAAATAAGATTCCTTAAAATCATGACATAACATAGACCAAATTTGATCTTGTTACAAGGTGATTATTCAAATCTTTGAAAATAAGCACATATTTACATAACCCATAGCTCTTAATAAAAATTCAGCTGTTTTTGAACAATTAGAATTTAACAGACATCAAGAGAACATAGTAGATTACTTTAACACATTGCTTTAACAGAGCATCAGAGTTTAATTCTATGTCAAAGAGAAATTGAGCTTCCTGTGATCTTTTGCTGTGAGGTTTCCTTCCTTTACCTTCTTTCATATTGGTGACCATGTTTCTGTGTTTCTGTGTGTAACACATCTTTAAGCATCTTTTGCAGGGCAGGATGAGTGGCAACAAATTCTTTCAGTTTCTGTTTGCTATGAAAAGTCTTAATGTCACCTTCATTCACAAATGAGAGCTTTGCAGGATATAATATTCTGGGCTGGCAGTTTTTCTCTCTTAGTACCTGGGCTATGTCTCGCCATTCCCTTCTAGCTTGTAGGGTTTCTGATGAGAAGTCTGCTGTGAGTCTAATTGGAGATCCTCTAAGAGTAATCTGACGTTTCTCTCTTGCACATTTTAGGATCTTTTCTTTGTGTTTCACTGTGGTGAGTTTGATTACAATGTGTCGTGGTGAGGATCTCTTTTGGTCATGTTTATTAGGGGTTCTATAAGCTTCCTGTACTAAGATGCTTCTTTCCTTCTCCAAACCTGGGAAATTTTCTGCTAGTATCTCACTGAAAATGCCTTCTAATCCTTTCTCCCTCTCCATGCCTTCAGGAACTGCTAGAACCCGAATGTTGGGTTTTTTAATAGTATCCTGTAGATTCCCGACAATATTTTTTAGATTTCTAATTTCTTCTTCTTTTCTTTGGTTTGCCTGTTTCCTTTCCTGTTCTCTGTCTTCTAAGTCCAATATTCTCTCTTCTGCTTCGCCCATTCTGTTTTTAAGGCTCTCTAATGTGTTTGTCATTTGATCTATTGAGTTCTTCATTTCATTGTGGTTTTTTGTCACTATCATAGTTTCATGTTCTACTAGTTGTTTCATTTCATTTTGATTCCTCCTTAATATTTCATTTTCATGAGAGAGATTTTCTATCTTGTCCATTAAGGATTTCTGTAGTTCAAGAATTTGTTTTTGAGAACTTCTTAATGTTCTTATCAATTTTTTGAGATCTGCTTCTTGCATTTCTTCTATCTCATCATCATCATAATCTTGCATTGGGGTGTCTTTTTCATTTGGGTGCGTCATAGTGTCTTACTTGTTCTTGTTAGCTTGGTTTTTGCGTTTGTTGTTTGGCATGTTGGAGATATTTGGTTTCTTCACTGTGGTGTTTTTTCTTGTTACACTATGGCTCTATATTAAGTGGACTGTCTGCTTTCGGTGGAGCCTTAGAGGCTTGAGATGAGTGTGGACTGAGAGCTGTGTTTGGTTCCTCAGGGTTGAGGGTGTGTCAACGATGACACTCCCAGGTTAGGTGTGGTAAATCTCTCTTTCTTTCTTTCTTTTTTTGATTCAAAAGGGAAGTAATTCCACACAGCTGAACGTAATTGGAGGTAGTTAGCAGGTGAATGATATACCCACAGGAGCCAGAGATCGGAAGCTCTTTCCCAAGGACCACACAGGGAATCTGTGCTGCCCTCAGTGTGGGCTCCAATTCTCCTGCAGCCTCCCACTGGGTTGCCAAGTTAGATCCTAATCTCCTGTTATTTCACCCCTCCCCCCAGAGTCAGGTTTTTCTGCTAGGCTCAGGGCTGGTGCAGACCTGAGGTCGCCCTGCTTATGACGTATCTCCAAAATGGCGCCTGCTCTTTGTCTTGCTCGCCTTTGAGGGGTGAGCGGAGAGAGAGAAACTCGTGTCCGTATCAGTCACTTTTTTTTTTTCCCTCTCTCTCTTCTAGTTAGCCTGGTGAACTTTTCCCCACGGAGTTTCAAGCCTCGTTCCCTCTAGCCTCCTCTTTCCGCTTGCCCGCTGGTATCTCGGGCTATTGAGGTTCGGCTCACCTCGCGTTCCAGCGCTGGTGCGTTGATTCTGCCGCTGGTATCCCGAACCTGGGCTCCCACGCTCTCCACGCAGATCCACAGTGAATCGCTAGTTCCAGAAGAGTTTCCTCTGCTGTTTCTTCCCCTACTCTTCCTTGACCCTGCAGTATCTCCACTTATATTAACGTGTGTCTTGACGAACTATCAATGTGCTCCCTTCCTATTCCGCCATCTTCCTGCTCTCCTTATTTATTTATTTTGAAGTTAGAGTTACAGAGAGAGAGGGAAAGACCGAGTGAGAGTGAAAGCAAGAATGATGGCTGTAATGGCCAGGCTGAAGCCAGGAGCCAGGAGTTGAAGGGGCCCAAACACTTGAACCATCTTCTGCTACTTTCCCTAGGCCATTAGCAGGGAGTTGGTTTGGAAATGGAACAGCCAGGACTTGAACCATCTCTGATACAGGATCCCAGCATCATAGGCAGTGGTTTTACCTATTATACTGCAATGGTAGACCTGATACCTTTTGTTTTTTATGTTATTCAATTTATGACTTATAAGAAGATTTTTTTTTATTTAGTGAATATAAATTTCCAAAGTACAGCTTATGGATTATAAAGGCTTCCCCCCCACACAACTCCCCCCCCCCACTCGCAACCCTCGCCTTTCCCACTCGCTCTCCCCTTCCATTCCCCTCAAGATTCATTTTCAATTCTCTTTATATACAGAAAATCAGTTTAGTATATATAAAGATTTCAACAGTTTGCCCTCACATAGCAACACAAAGTGAAAAAATACTGTTGGAGTACTAGTTATAGCATTAAATAACAGTGTACATCACATTAATGACAGAGATTCTGCAAGTTTTTTTTTAAAAAAGATTATTTTTCTATGCAATTTCCAATTTAAAACCAAGGGTTTTTTTTTTTTTTTCATTTTAAATTATCTTTATATACAGAAGATCACTTTAGTATATACTAAGTAAAGATTTCATCAGTTTGCAGAAGATTTAAAAATATTTTTATAAGTTTTCCTTGGAAAAGTCTGAGGCAGTGTAAATAGACTGACAAAGATGAAGATTATTTTTAAGTAATATATATATATATGTATATATACATGTACAAAATTGCTACTGGTCCTTCATTTGTGTACTTGGATTACAAATACATAAATCGGTTGAAAGAGAGGATAAATTAATGGAAAAGACAAGCTAATGCCAAAGACCAATCACTACAAAAAGAATTAGCAGCACTGGTGGTCCTATGGCATGGTCTCAGGAAATATCTCATGTAGGGCAAATACCAATTATTGTTCAACCATTACAGTCATTAACATCATGTACTTTCCTACAGAAAGTCTAAAATCTATGACTTTTAATATATTTTTTCTTGTTTTTTAAAGATATGAAACATTATCTTTTATAGAATGTAAGAAGCCCAAGTAAGAAGACAAGATGGGGTGTTAAATTATCCTTTCACTTCTACTGTCCCTATAAATCTGAGAACCAAAGTTCTTAATAAGATACTTCAATAGAAGGGATGTCTGCACACAGTTTCTACCATACAGTGACAAGTAATGGCCATTATTTTGAGAATGGGAATAAGCTTCAGTATTCTAATTTATAATGCATTTGGAAATCAAGAATTGTTTTATGTGGTAATAATAGATTCAGTGATTTCACTAAGGACATAACAAAATAAGTCCCAAGATCTGAGATGGCTGAATAGGGAAAAGAAATGTTGAGTTTGACCATGGGCAGATACAAGAAGAAAAAGGGAGGAACAGCATTCCCAGGGGAGAGTTGGAGAGACATTTGCAAAGAAAAACCAATAGAAAGAAGAGAAATGCTATGGAGCAGTGGAGAAGGTACAATCATGCAGCAGAAAGTGGGTCACCACAGGTGACTCCCAGGGCTGGTGACTAGAGGGGATGCCATTTTCCTGGAGCATGGTGAGAGGAACCTGCAGCAGCCTGTGCCACTGGTAATATTGCCTGAAGGAGAACTTCACAGTCCTCACTGACTTTGAGTCCAGCATGAAGCAATAGTGGGAGGGCAGGGTGCCCACCTGACCCTATGAAGGGAGAAACTCCCCATCCACAAGGTGCCTGGCAATCAGCAGGGAGGAAGCTGCTATCTTAGGTGAGTAGAGGCTGCTGTGGACCACACAGAATTGGGGGAATTTTATCAGAGGGATAAATCCACAATCCGCATTGCCTTTGAGTTTGACCTGGAGGATTGTTGGGGGTGAGAGTAGCCCCCTTAAGCCCATGAATTACTCTCCTCCCCTCACTCTAATAAGGAATCCATACTCAATTGGCCAAGGTGGAACACCAACCAACTTTTTTCAGGCAGACAGCTGGCTTGGGGAATGCCATGGCTCTCTTCATGGACAAGGAGACTCATGGGATTGAGAGTGGATCCCCTGTTCTCTGTGACTGTAGGAACCCTGTGACTGTGTGATGGAGCATGGTGTGGATGGGTTTTTTGGTCTGGTTTCAGAAGCTTAGAGGTAACTGAGTGCTGGGGTGGTCATCACAGAGGTCTCTGTGCTCATAGATCCTTTGTGCTGTCCATGCATCTGAGTGGGTGGGGTATGCAGGCACTGCTAGCTCTCCCTGAGCATTTGACTCATCATGGTAGAAAAGAAGGTGAGGCTGTGATCACACCAGCTGATATAATTATACCATTTCCTCTGCTAATGATAGAAAGGATACACTATGCCCAGCTTAGATGTCACTCTGAACTCTTGCCTCACACTTGAGCATGCACTGGAGCTCCCTGGCTCAACTCAGTGACACCGTGGAAGGAACAGACACTCCACTAAGTCATAAAGGAAAAACATTCAGAGGAAGAAACAAGTGTTTCCACAGATGCCTAAAAATAAACACAGAAATAGAAGAAACATGAACAAGGAAGATAATATGACTCGCTAAAAGGAACACAACAACACTTCAATCTTGGAATGTGAAGGCAAAGAGATTGATGAAACTCATGATAAGGAATTAAAAAATCATAAAATCCCCAAAAACACAGAAAGGCATATACATGAGTTAAAGAAATCCATATATGGTATGGATGAGAAATTAAACTGGGAGACAGATATATTGAAGAGAAATCAAAATGAAACATGAGAAATGAAGAATTCAATATGTCATATGAAATACAGTGGAAACATTAACAACAGACTAACTGAGGTAGAAGAAAGAATAACTGAGCTAGAAGAAAAATTTTCAGAAATAGGAAATACTAGAAACATTGAAAATAGTTTTCGATATTTATGAAATAAAATCAAATGACCAAATATACTTATCTTAGGAGATCATGAAGGTGTGGAAATACAGGATGAATTAGAAGACCTACTCAGTGAAATAATAGCAGAATACTTCCCTAATTTGGGGAAAGATGGAGCATCCATGTATAGGAAGTAACAGAACTACTAAGACACATGATCAGAAAAGATCTTCACAACATACTATAGTCAAATTTTCAAAAGTAAAAATAAATAAAATATCCTAGAAGGATATTTATCTTCAAAGGATCTCCAATTAGCTTGACAGCTGATTTCTTATTAGAAACCCTACTGGTTATGAGAGAATGGAGAGACCTAATTCAATTATTAAAGGAAAAAAAAACTGTCAACCTAGACTCTTGTATCCAGGAAAGCTCACAAAGACGTTCCAAAGTAAACAGAAATTAAAAGAATTTATCACCACTTATCCAGCCCTACAAATCATACTTAAGGATATGCTACACAGAGAAACAGAGACCAATAGCATCGTGAAAGATGTAAAGGCAGAATATCCCCCAGTAAAAGTACAAAGGAAATCCAAAATAAACAATTGGAATAATTATGGGAAGAGGGCAGGACCAAGTCATTGCTTATCAGTATGAATGCAAATGGGATAAATTCTCCAATTAAAATATACAGACGGGCAGTTCAGAATAAAAAACAAGTCTGATCTATTTGCACGTACACGAAACACACCTCATCAAGAAAGATGAACACAGACTGAAAGTGAAAGGATGGAAGAAGATATACCATGCTCACAGAAATGAATGAAAAATGAGCAGGAGTATGTATTCTAATATCAGCCAAAATAAACTTTAAGACAAATTTTATCAGAGACAAAGAAATGCATTTTGTAATGATTAAGGAATCAGTACAACAGGAAGATGTGACTGTAGTAAATGTATATACACCAAATGCTATGGAACCAGGCTATTTAAAACAAATGTTAATGGATCTAAAGGGAGACATAGCTTCCAATATAATAAAAATGAAGGAATTTAACATCTCATTTTCATCAACTAGACAAAAAAAATCAACAAAGAAACAATGGAACTAATCTACATTATGGACCAAATGGACCTAATTGATATCTACAGAATATTTCATCCGACAGCTGCAGAATTCACATTCTTTTCATCAGTGCATGGAACTTTCTGTAGGATTGACCATATGCTATACTATTAAACAAGTCTCAGCAAATTAAAAAAAAAAAAACTAAAAATGTACCATTGCATCTTTTCTGTGCACAATGAAGTAAAGTTGAAAATTAACAACTTAAGACACTGCAAAATATGCAAACACATGGAGACTGAACAACATGCTCCTGAATGAATAGTAGATCAGAGAAGAAATCAGAAGGGAAATAAAACATATTCCTAGAAGTGAATGAAGATGACAACACAACATACCAAAACTTAAAGGATACAGCAAAAGCAGTGTTAAGAAGAAAGTTTATAGCAATTAATGCTTACATCAAGAAACTGGAAAGGCAACAAAAATAATCTAATAATGAATTAATTTCAAGAGCATGGGAAAAAAACAAATCCCAAATTAGTGGGAGGAAAGAAATAATAAAAATTAGAGAAGAAATAAACAATATTGAAACCAAAAACATGTTACAAAAGATCAGTGAAATGAAGAGCAATCTTTAATGAAAAAAAATTGATACACCATTGGCTCAACTAACCAAAAAGCAAAAGTGAGAAGACCAAAAGTCAGAGGTGAATAAGGTGTTGCAATAGATATCATAGAAATAAGAAGACTCATCAGGAATTACTACAAACAACAACATGCCAATAAATTGGAAAGCCTCGAAGAAATGGATAAGCTTCTGAACATATACAATCTACCAAAATTGAGTCATGAAGACATAAAAACCTAAATAGACCAATAACTAAGACAGATACTGAATCAGTAATAAAGACCTTCTCAACAAAGAAAAGCCCAGGACTTAATGGCTTCCCACTGAAGGCTACCAAACCTTTAAAATCTAATTTCAATTCTTCTCAAACAATTTAAAACAATTTAAAGGGAGAGAATCCTTCCAAACTCCTTCTATGAGGCCAACATCACCTTAACTCCAAAAGCAAAAAAAAAAAAAAAAAGATATAACAGAGACACATATAGATCAATATCATTGATAAACATAGATGCAAAAATCCTCAACAAAATACCATGTAATCAAGTCCAACAACACATCAAAGAGATCACTCACGTGGACCAAGCAGGATTTGTCCCTGGGATACAGGGATTATTCAGCATATGGAAATCAATAATATGATATGTCATATTAACAGACTAAAGGATAAAAATTTTATTATCTCAATAAATGCAGAGAAAGCATTTGATAAAAATACAACATCCTTTCATGATAAAACCTTAAGCATAAGGCCAGTGTTGTGGCATAGTAGGCTAAGCCTCCACTTGCAGGCCCAGCACCATTTTGGGTGCTGGTTTGTGTTCTGGCTGCTCCTCTTCTGATGCAGCTCTCTGCTATGGCCTGGGAAAGCACTAAAAGATGGCCCAAGTGGTTGGGCCCTTGCACCTGTCTGGGAGACCTAGAGGAAGCTCCTGGCTCCTAGCTTTGGATTGGCCCAGCTATAGTTGTTGCAGACATTTGGGGAGTGAAGCAGAGGATGGAAGACCTTCCTTGTCTGTCTCTTCTTCTCTCTGTGTGTAACTCTATTTCTCAAATAAATAAAATCTTAAAAAAAACCTCACCACAGTCAAGGCACTATATGACAAACCTACAGTCTGTATCATATTGACTGATAAAGAGATGGAAGTATTTCCACTAAGATCCAGAACCAGACAAGGATGCCCATTCTTAACATTATTATTCAATATAGTTCTGGAAGTTTTATCCAAAGCTAATTAGACATGAAAAAAGAAACCAAAGGGTTAAAATTGGAAATGAGGAAGTCCAACTATCCCTGTTCACAAGATGATATGATGCTATACATAGAGGAACCAGAAGACTCCACCTGGAGATAATTGGAACTGATAAGAGAGTTTGAGTGTTGCAGGATATAAAATCAACACAGAAAAATCAATAATATTTTATACACAAACAACTTAATGGCTGAGAAAGAACTTGTAAGATCAGTCCCATGAGCTATAGCTACAAAAACATTAGCCTTAAATATCCTGGGACAAATTTAATCAAGGATGTGAAAGAGCTCTACAATGAAAATCACAACATTAAGGAAAGAAATAGGAAGCAGGAACAAGAAGTGGAAAAATCTTCCAGGTTCACGGATTGGAAGAATGAATATCATTAAAATGTCAATAATACCCAAAGCAATTTACATATTCTTTTTTCAACATTTATTTAATAAATATAAATTTCCAAAGTACAACTTTTGGATTATAGCAGCTTTCCCCCCGTAATCTCACTCCCACCTGCAGCCATCCCATCTCCCACTCCATCTCCCATCCCATTCTTCATCAAGATTCATTTTCAATTATCTTTATATACAGAAGATCAACTTAGTATATACTAAGTAAAGATTTCAACAGTTTGCACCCACACAGATACACAAACTATAAAGTACTGTTTGAGTAGTAGTTTTACCATTAGCAATTTACATATTCAATGTGATCCCAATCAATACATCAAAGATTTTCTTCTTACATCTAGAATAAATGACCCTAAAATTCATATGAAATCAAGAGACCCCAAATAGCTAAAGCAATTCTAAACAATAAAAAAGCTAGGATGGCGGGCAGCTCAATAGGCTAATCCTCCACCTGCGGCGCCGGCACACCAGGTTCTAGTCCTGGTCGGGGCGCCAGATTCTGTCCTGGTTGCCCCTCTTCCAAGCCAGCTCTCTGCTGTGGCCCGGGAGTGCAGTGGAGGATGGCCCAAGTGCTTGGGCCCTGCACCCGCATAGGAGACCAGGAGAAGCAGCTGGCTCCTGATTTCGGATCAGCGCGGTGTGCCGGCCGCAGCGCGCTGGCCGCGGCGGCCATTGGAGGGTGAACCAACGGCAAAGGAAGACCTTTTTCTCTGTGTGTCTCTCTCTCACTGTCCACTTTGCCTGTCAAAAAAATAAATAAATAAAAAACAAAACAAAAAAACCTAGAGGCATCACAATATCAGATTTCAAGACATACTTCAGGCCAGTTGTAATCACATAACCTGGTACTGGCACAAGAATAGATCTGAGTACAAATGGAACAGATTAAACACCCCAGAAATTAATCCATGCATCCAAAACCAACTAATCTGAAAAATAAGGTAAAATCACTCCCTAGAAAATGGACAGTTCCTTAAAAATTAGTGTTGGGAAAATTGGATCTCCACATGCAGAATTATGAAGCAAGACCCCCTGCCCTGGACTCTAATAAAAATCACCTAACAATGATTCAAGGATCTAAATCTAAGACTTGAAACCATCAAATTACTAGAGGAAAACATAGAGGAATGCAGGCATAGTTAGACTTCTTGAGAAAGACCCCAGAAGCACAGACAATGAAGGCAAAAATATACAAAAGGCAAAAATATACAAATGGGATTGCATCAAGCTAAGAAGGTTCTGCATAGCAAAGGAAGCACTCAACAAAGTAAAGAGGTAACCAACAGAATGGGAGAGAACATTTGCAAAATATACATCTGATAGAGTATTAATATACAGGATATATAAGGAGCTCAAGGACCTCTGCAACAACAAAACAAACAATCCAGTTAAGAAGTGGGCTAAGGATACGAACAGGCATTTTTTAAAGGATAAAATACAAATGGCCACAAGACACATGAAAAGATGCTTGGGATCAGAAACCATCAGGGTTAGTGCAAATTAAATGCAAATTAAAATTAAAATCAGTGCAAGTTAAATGCAAATTAAAAACACAGTGAAGTTTCACCTCACCGTAGTTATAATGGCTGTCATCCAGAAATCAAAAAATAAAAAATCTTGGCAAGGATGTGGAGAAAAATGTATCCTAGTACACTGTTGGTGAGAATGTGGAAGCCATAGTGGAAGACAGTATGGGGATGCCTCAGAAATCTGAAAATAGATCTGCTATATGATCCAGCCATCCCACTGCTGGAAATGTACCCAAAGGAAATTAAATTAGCATATGAAACAGTTATCTGCATTATTTTTATAGGAGCACAATTCACAATAGCTACGATATGGAATCAATCCAGATGTCCATCAACTGATGAGTGGTAAAGAAATTGTGCTATATACACATGGAAGACTACTCACTCATATAGAATGAAATCCTGTATTTCTCAAGAAAATGGTTGCAATTGGAGACCATTATGCTTACCAGTCCCAAAAAGACTAATATCATGGTTTCCCTGATTTGTGGTAACTAATAAAGAGACTACCAAAAAAGTAATATATATGTATATAAATGAAATTCACATTTTGAATTTGATTATTGTTTATGGCCCATGTCTATACTCTCAAGAAACAGTGGTTTTTCTATTACTTCTTTACTTCTTATGAATTCTTTATTTAGTGGAGGATTAAGCTTGTGAATATGCAGTAAACGGAAACCATGTCATTGTGAAAATGCAAAGGAAAACAAGGATGGAAGGAAAAGCAAGGTGGGAGAAGTGAGGGAAGAGGAGAACGTAGGGTAGAAAGTATCATTATGCTCTTAAACCTTTATATTTTATATAATGAAATTTGTTCCCCTTATATAAATAAAAGCATTTAAAAACAAAACCAAAGAAATAAGAGAAACAAATTAAGTCCCAGAATTGTTGCTGAATCGATTACAGAAATGCATGTTCTACTGTGAAAAAGAGGAAACCTCATGGCTTTCCTATAAAGTTCCTGCTAAAAAACTAAGATTCCCAACTTGGGGGATCAAAAGGAGATAACAAGTCATTCCAACCCTGATAAGCATGGCTGGTTTGAACCCAGGGAGAAGATTTGAAATCTTTTACAGGCAAGACTCAGGTTCCCGAATTAGTTATGAAAAAGACTAAATAAAGTTGGTTGGTTCATTCTGTGAATGTGAATATCGATAGCAAACACTGAAAGAAATGATGCCATTCATTGTTCTAAGTCAGAGGAAAATTCCCTTGAAGTCTGAATATCAACCAGCATTTTCTATATTGCTATGTCCTAGGCATTTGGGGAGATATCAAAGAAGCATAGGCTTAGCAAATATTGGAGAAAACTGTGAAGCACCTGAGGGCAGTGAGTGTAAATTGTGTGGCACTGATAAAAATACAATTGGCATCCACAAGGGGCATTGACATGGTTAGAGGTTTGGTGCTTTAACCATGCAAAGCCCCTCTTAAGGCTGGTCTTCTGCTCACCAAGCTGTCCAGGACAATAAATCGTCACAGTGCCCAGGGCTAGCAGAGATCCCTGTCAACTGCTTTTGCAGGATGAGCAGAGTCACTAAAGTATCTCAGGAGACTATTCTCCCGAGGGGGAAGACTTTGGAGTGGAGGGTGCAGGGCAAAGGGGATGACTGTTTCAATCTGTGAGGCCCATCATCTAATTAGTAAACCCAAGAATGAGGGCATGACCTGAAATACAGGGGCCTACTTTGCAGATTGCATATTGCATCTAAATTATAATAGTATCGGAGATGTCATATTCCCTTTCTGTTAGTATTTTACAAAATCGTGTCAGCTTTATTAGCAAATACAAAGCACTCTGTGCGTGTGTGTGTGTGTGTATTTAAAAACCTGTGAGAATTTGAAACAGCCTATGATCATTTCTGTGACGCAAAAATAACTGCACAATGCTATGGAAGGACTAATAAATTGTGCAAAATTAAGAGCATCTATTCAATTATTAATTCTAGATGCTCTGTCAGTGTATTAATTGTGCCATGCTCAATATAGACAATCAAGACAACCAGATTCTACACAAGATTACTTGGCCCCTGAAGGACAGGCTACCCACTAGGCTATGAGTTGATTACCTGGCCACCATAATAACAGTCCATTTAATAGGAACAATGTTAATTGGAGTAGGATAAATGACAAAAGACTGAGAGAAAAAAAAGCAGGTTTCATTGCTGTTGTTAATGTTTTCTCTTTGGTGTCTTACTTCTCTTTTATAGTCCGTTTATAACTTCATGGTACCAGGATTATTTTTATTGAAACCTAGTTTTGAAACTGTAAAGCTGATTTAGGCATTACTGGGCATCATTGGAATGTATAAGAAATTGTTACAGTTGTGAATTTGAAAAGAAACAATTATCAGTAAGAAGCCTGACTCTACCAAACCGAGTGATTCTGCATCAATAGAAAAATTTTGATGTGTAGGCAGTAAAATGATTTTCCTCAGAGACCTTGATACATATAGCCATTGCTGATTTCAAAACCAGGCCCCTTCCAAACTGTTTGCTAATTAGAAACTTTTCTAAAGACTATCAGGCTGCATTCCAAATCTTAGAAATTCAGTTAAATTGTGCCTTTTTGGCTTTAGAATCAGTGGAAGTTTATTGCAATTACCTGAAACAAGTCAGGAACGGCCCCTCGGTTTCTGTGGCAAGATTGGTTGCAGAACCCCCAATGGATACTCAAACCTGTGGATGCTGAAGTCTCTTACATAAGAGTGTCTAGTCTTTGCATATTCTTCTGTATACTTTAAAGCATGTCTTCATTACTTGAGTTACTTAATATTTACAAACGCCATTTAAATAGTTGCTGTACTATATTGCTTAGGAAATAATGACAAGAAAATAAAGAAGTCTGTACAGATTCACTACACACACATTTTTCCCCTAAATATTTTGGATCCACATTGCAAGGAATAGCCAGTGTAGAACCTGTGGATGTGGAGGACTAAGTATACATTCAGACCTTATGAAGAAGAAACAGTGCACTCTAGTCATAAAACCACTTTTGCAGGCAGGGCTTGGTTCTCTACAGAAATCCAAATCCAGATCCCTGGAACCAACGCAAAAGGGCTTAAAGTTTGCAGGTGGGGTTTAGGTTGCTAATCAACTGTTGTTAAAATAGGGGGATGAGGAGCCAGCACTGTTGTGTACTGTGTAAGCTGCCAGCTGCAGCACCAGCATCCCAAAATGGGCACCGGTTCAATACCTAGCTGCTCCACTCCAATCAAGCTCCTGGCTAATGTGCCTGGAAAGCAGCAGCAGATGACTCAGGTGCTCAGGCCCCTGCCAACCACATGGGAGACCCAGAAGAAGCTCCTGGCTCCTGACTTCAGTCTGGCCCAGCTGTGGCCATTGTGGCCATTTAGGGAGTGAACCAGTGGATGTCTCTCCCTCTCTCTCTGTAACTCTGCCTTTCATATAAAATAAATCTTTAAAAAATAGATGAAAATACTGTTTCAGTACCAGTCGTAGCATCACTTGGCTTTAGACGACACATTGGGGATAGATCCCGCATGGGGTGTAAGTACACAGCGACTCCTGTTGCTGACTTAACAATTTGACACTCCTGTTCATGGCGTCAGTAATCTCCCTGGGCTCTAGTCATGAGTTGCCAGGGCTATGGAAGCCTTTAGGGTTCGCTGACTTTGATCTTATTCCGATAGGGTCATAGTCAAAGTGGAGGTTCTCTCCTCCCTTCGGAGAAGGGTACCTCCTTCTTTGATGGCCCCATTCTTTCCACTGGGATCTCACTCACAGAGATCATTCACTTAGGTCTTTTTTTTTTTTCCCATGGTATCTTGGCTTTCCATGCCTGCTATACTCTCATGGGCTCTTCAGCCAGATCTGAATGCCTTGAGGGCTGATTCTGAGGCCAGAGTGTTGTTTATGACGTCTGCCATCCTATGAGTCTGCTGTGTATCCCACTTCCCATGTTGGATCTTTCTCTCCCTTTTTGATTCTATCAGTTAGTATTAGCAGATACTTGTCTTGTTTGTGTGATCTCTTTGACTCTTAGACCTATCAGAGCTATCAATTGTGAGCTGAAATTGATCACCTGGACTAGTGCGATGGCATTGGTACATGCCATCTTGATGGAATTGTGTTGGAATCCCCTGCACATTTCTAACTCCACCATTTGCGGCCAGTCCGATTGAGCATGTTCCTACTTGTTCACCTCCTCCCTCTCTTTTTCCACTCTTAGATTTAACAGGGATCATTGCGTTTCTGTGTGGGCGCAGACTGATGAGGTCTTTGCTAATTATATACTGAAGTGATCTTCTGTATATAAAGAGCATTGGAAATGAAAAAAAAAAAAAAACAACCTGGTGTTAAAATGGAAATGGCATAGAAAATTAATTATTTTGAAAAAAAAAATTATGTACGATCTCTGTCTTTAAAGTGCTGTACATTGCTATTTAATGCTATAAGTAGTAATCCAATGGTAGTTTTTTCACTTGATGTTGCTATATGGGCAAAATGTTGAAATCTTTACCTAATATATACTAAACTGATCTTCTGTATACAAAAAGAATTGAAAATGAATCTTTACACGAATGGAAGGGGAAAGGGAGCGGGAGGGGGGAGGGTTGCGGGCGGGAGGGAAGTTATGGGAGGGGGGAAGCCATTGTAACCCATAAGCTATACTTTGGAAATTTATATTCATTAAATAAAAGTTTAATAAAAAAAAAAATAAAAAAAAATAAAATAAAAAATAGATGAGAAACTAGGTGCATGTGATGTGGACTGGAGATCCGTAAAGGAGGAGGAGGAATGCAGAAGGGTCAAGAGTCAGAGGGAATCACTGTAAGAAAGACAAAATTGGCAGTTGCTGGCTTTGAAGGTGTGAGGGGGCTGTAAGCCAAGGAGGTGGGCAGCCGGTAGGGTCTGGGAAAGATAAGGAATCACCTCCCCCTAGGATCTCTGGAAATGAATGCAGCTCTTCCAGTGCTCTGAATGCAGCCCAGTGAGACCTAGTTTGGTCTTGTGTGACTGGTAGAATGTAAAGTCATTGATTATTTTTGTCTTTTTCAAGGCACTAAGCTTGTGACACTTTGTTAGAGCAAGAGGCAGAAATTAATATAACCAGTGAGAAAAATTAGGAGAGGTTATTCTTATAAATGACAACTTTAGCTTTAATCTTTCTAATATTTATGTAGATGAATAAAACTTTAAGGTAGCTAATGTGTATTTTAAGACAGAATAATCAAGCACCAGTGTAGCACATATCCATGTCTTCTCCTGTTTGAGAACAGAGCTGCAAAAAGCAATATGATTTTATATGATAAGTCACATGATACACTACTTGATTGATTTCCGGAATGTCCTTGTAGAACGGCACATTAGTACATTTAAAAACAAACAAAAAGCACAAACATTTAGTGTAGTGGTTAGGATGCCACTTGGAACACTTACACTCCATATCAGAGTCGCTGAATTTGAGTCCTGGCTTCGCTCCCAGCTCTAGTTTCCTGTTAATGGTAGCAGCAGACGGTTTCAAGCAGCTGAGTCCTTGGCACTCACAAGAGAGATCTGGATTCAGTTTTGCGCTCCTGGCTTCACTGTAGCTCAGCCCAGTGCTGAATTTTGTGGGCATTTGGAGAGTGAACCAGAGTTCTGTGTGTCTATCTCAAATATAAATATATAAAATTTTAGTTAAAAATAATTATTTAAAGTTTTAACCATATTAGGTTAAATATTTTATATATATATATATATTATATATATATATTAAATATTTTATATGTATATAAAATATTTCCTTAATAATAGCAAGAGGTATTCATATCAGGATGACAAGAGAAGCTTTGGGACCTCATAAACACAATGGAAATCATAATTCTTACTTAACAGTTGTGAAGACCTAATGAAACTATAGGTAAACAGCCTCATACTGCAGCACACAGTAGGCGCTTGCTAATTAATAAGCATCAACATTTAAAATCTATTTCCTTTCCCCATTAATGGGAATCAAGAATGGCAAACGGTAGATGGGTAACCCTAGGATTTGGCTAGAGCAGAGAGTTACCTTCATATTATCCAATACGTATTTCCCCTTCTGTTCCAAATCATTATGAACTAAAGGAGCAAAATAGCAGACTTGTCAATCTTTGTGTACCTCAAGGACTCGTGCTTTGTGTTTCTGCATCTGGGGTAACCACTGGCTTTCCTCAGGCTCCAGTTGGCAGACTACAGCTTGCAGGACTTCCCAGCCTCTGTTACTATGTGAAATGACAGACACAAACGTACATACATACATAAAGCATACATATAGAGATACTTCAAACGTGAAATTAAAATATCATTTGGGTACTAAATTTTGAAAACCATGCATATGAAGAATCGTCACAAAGCTCATTTCCATTTCCCTAAGCCATTTAGCTGCACGAGAGGACTGCTGCTTTACCTATTGCCTCACAGCATGGACACAGAAGACATGACCGCCTATACATGAGGTATTTTAAACCTTGACCTGCACTGGGTCAAGATATGAGGACAAATGGGCGCCACTACTGGTGTTGGCTGGAGCGGGAGTAACAAGATGGTAGTGTGGGTAGAGGGACGGTGATCCCTTCAGGCCTCCAGGCTGGAGCCGGCCGCAGTGGTGCCGGCAATATCGCCACCTTAACTCACCCCGTCCATTTTCCAGCTAGCGACGTCTCCGTGAAAGCGAGGCAGCCGCAGCCGCAGCCACCCAGGAACAAGCGGCCCAGCCTAGTGACCGAGAGAGCTGCCTCACAATAGGCGGCCTGGCAGAAAGAAACCTGGCAGAGCTGCCGGCCGGCCGATTCTGGGCGTGTAACGCCCGCAAGGCCTCTGCCGTCGGCTTCCTGACGCCCTCCTCCACAGCCTTGCCCGGTGTATGAGCCCCATAGGGCTCCGTCGTCCTCTCGGCGGTGTCGGAGGTGGCCCCAGCCTCCACCTTCATCTCCAGGATGGCGACCAGCAGCGGCTCCAAGGCCGAATTCATTGTCGGAGGGAAATACAAACTGGTACGGAAGATAGGGTCTGGCACCTTCGGGGACATTTATCTGGCGACTAACATTACCGACGGTGAGGAAGTGGCAGTCAAGCTAGAATCGCTGAAGGCCAGCCACCCTCAGTTGCTGTACGAGAGCAAACTCTATAAGATCCTTCAAGGCGGGGTTGGCATCCCCCATGTACAGTGGTATGGTCCAGAAAAAGACTATAATGCGCTGGTCATGGATCTGCTGGGACCCAGCCTCGAAGACCTCTTCAATGTCTGTTCAAGAAGGTTCACAATGAAAACCGTACTTATGCTGGCTGACCAGATGATCAGTAGAATTGAATATGTGCATACAAAGAATTTTATACACAGAGACATTAAACCAGATAACTTCCTCATGGGTGTTGGGCATCACTGCAATAAGTTGTTCCTTATTGATTTTGGCTTGGCTAAAAAATACAGAGACAGGAGGACCAAACAACACATACCGTACAGAGAAGATAAAAGCCTCACTGGCACTGCCCGATATGCTAGCATCAATGCACACCTCGGTGTTGAGCAGAGTCGCCGAGATGACATGGAGTCCTTAGGCTATGTTTTGATGTATTTTAATAAAACTACCCTGCCGTGGCAAGGACTAAAGGCAGCAACAATGAAACAAAAATATGACAAGATTAGTGAGAAGAAGATGTCCACTCCTGTTGAAGTTTTATGTAAGGGGTTCCCTGCGGAGTTTGCCATGTACTTAAACTACTGTCGTGGGTTGCGCTTTGAGGAAACTCCAGATTACATGTATCTGAGGCAGCTATTCCGTATACTTTTCAGGACCCTGAACCACCAATATGACTACGTATTTGACTGGACAATGTTAAAGCAGAAAGCAACATCTCCCATTGGGCAGTGTCAGCCGGCCCAAGTCCCCACAGACAAGGAAACTGACAAGACCAAGAGCAACACAAAAGGTCTCTAAGCAGGAGTTACCAAACAGAAGAAGTAGAGAAGCATTTGTTTCTCCCTAAATATAGAAATTTTAGTTCATATGTGCACTAGCCATTGGTTGTGGACAACCATTTACTTGATGTAAAGAACTTAATTTTATTATAAACTGGTTCTGGGCAGCATTGGTGATGCTGTTGAGTTGTAGTCACTGTAATTGTGAATATTAATTGGGATAATGAAACATGGTGTCTGGTTTTCTACTGCATTTTTTCAAGTGGAAAGTTAACTAAGTGGCTGATACACACAAATTGGGGAAGAAACTGTGCATATGCAAATTTTTGTTAAGATCTTTCATTTTGCACTATTCTGCTTTGAAACCTCATTTCAGAAAAATGGCATGATCAGTCTTCAACCACAGTTGTGATGATTGTAGCCTCACAAGTGTTCATTCGTAGAGTTATCTCACTCTTGGGCTTTTCAAGTTAGTTTCTTAAAATGTTCATAACATGGTTGATTTCTTGTTTTCAAGTAAGCTGATACAGTTGTTCCCAAAGATCCCAGTGTTTGAGCATATGGAAAACTCTGCCTGCTTACTTGTGCTACAAATAATAGCAGCTAAAGTGAACATTTAAGAAAAACCCAGCAACTCTAGTTAATCCTTAAGACTCTGCATTAACTCTATAATGTGCTTGGTGTTTAAAAAAACATATTTGTCACAGCAATTTAGTTAATACCCTTAGACTGAACACGTAATGCATGTTGCTTAGATAAATATATAGACACTGTAAACATCTATATTTGGGATTTTGTTTTTCATTTTGAAATGAGTTATTTTCTTTACAAGTTCATTAAAAACTAAAAATTGCTTATGTGAACACACACACACACTATCGAATCAGATAATTCATGCATCCTGTGGTGAGAAAGGATGGCTAATGACACACTAAGGAACCCTCTTCATAGAAATAGGAGGACAGGGAAAGTAAACTTGCTGCCTGGGACTTTCTGAGACTTGCAAAGTGCTCTTTATATGTGACACTGTTGTACTCATCTTAGTAGACTTTAAAGGTCAGCAGGGAGTCTCAGACCCAATGATATTTGGTATATTCCTCAAGTGTCACAAACAGAACATAGTTCAATATGCCCACATATGTGTGTAAAAATAATGATTGTTCATGAAGAACTAATGGAAAGTTCATATAGCTCACATTTACCTATGGTAAGTCAACATTTAAGTGCTAACTAGAGAAAATGTAGTTAAAATATTAATCCATCTATAGAGAAAAAAACATGTGTTCCTACTTTCATTCCAGTTTACTTTGTAAATATATGTAATTTATTTTTGGTGGGAAAATGTCATTATATAAAGAGTAATGATCAAGTCAAATTTCAAAATTCTTATTAAATTCCATTGTTATCAATAGTTTCTTAAAATAAGTATTGTTAATTGATGAGAATAGATTTTTTTCCTAGATCTTACAGGTTATAGGAAATGGGAAGTACTTGAATAAAATAAATAAAATAGCTTTTCCAGGGATAAGTCACCATTTCTATGTACTTCTTTCTCATATTTTGACTATTCAGAAATAATAAGTACATGCTGTTTTCCTGTCTCACTTCTTTAAGGTGAAAGCTTGGGAACAGTATACTGATAGAATTTTTCGATCTGATGACTGTCACAGCATACATTTTTTAAGAGATTTATTTTATTATTTCAAAAGGCAGAGTTACAGAGAGAAAGGAAAACAGAGAGAAAAGTCTTCTATCTGCTGATTCACTACCCAAATGACTGGGCCAGGCCAAAGCCATAAGCAAGGAGTTTCTTCCAGGTCTCCCACATGGGTACAAGGTCCAAGAATTGGGTCCATCTTGTGCTGTTTTTCCAGGCACATTAGCAGGGAGTTGTATTGGAAGTGGAGCAAGCAGGAAGGACCCAAAAGAGTGCTCACATGGGATGCTGGTGCTGCAAGTGGCAGCTTAACACGCTATGCCATAATGCTGGCCCCACAGCACGCTTCTTAATCACTTCTAAAAATATATAATGTAAACAGCTTAGGTCCTACTGGGTTGATCTATGAAATAAGACAAGTAACACAGCTCACATAGAGCTAGAAACTTTGCAATGAACTGAATCACTCTGAAGTGGAGAAAGTGAAGGGTTTTTTTGTTTGTTTGTTTGTTTTGTTTTGTTTTTTGCCTTAAAGCACTCAAAAAGTACGAGGACAGATATTTAAATAAGATTTCCATAGATTCTTATTAGGCAATTAGATGTGTAAGCCATGTTAATGAGCTCTTATTTCTAAAGGAATATTTAACTTCCAGTTGTAGTTTTTGGCCTATGACTCCTTGTTTTTTATAAAAAATGATCCAATGACATATACTGGAGTATTTGTACCCAACAATTCATATATTGAAATCTTAATTTCCAGCACCTCAGAGTTTGATTGTATTTGAGGATATCTGAAGAAGTAATTGAGTTAAAATGAGATTGTAAGGTAGGCCCTAATTAAATTGGAATACTACTGGTGTCCTACTAAGAAGAACAGATGAGGACAGGCACTTGTACAATGGGAAGGCCAGGTGAAGACATGGAGAAAATGACCACAAGTCAAGAAGAGAGTCTCCAGGAATCAATCTTGCTAAAACTTTGCTCTTAGACTTCTGGCCTCCAGAATTGTGATAAACGTCTGTTGTTTAAACCACCCAGAGTGTGGTCCTTTGTTGTGGCAGCCGTAGTTGACTAATACAACCACTTCGTAATGAAAATTTCTTTCTTTCCTTGAGTGTGAATAATTTCAAGGGCCCACACATCACTTTTTGACATCTTCTCCAAAGTTCAAGGCTCAAGCCATGTTTTAGGGCACTAAACAGTATCCCATTACACATTTACTCAGCTCATTAATACCTGTTGAGCTATCTCCAGCTTTTGGTCAGGTCTCTGTCTACCACTGAAATTTTGCCTTCTGGATTCTTTTTCTTTCCTCTGCCAGTTTCCCTTGTGGCTTGTTTGACCCCAGTTTTCTTCTCTTCCTAGGCTGAGGAGTCCCTGAACAGGTGTGCCATGGCCAGGCCCTTGCCCAGCCTCAGTGTACTGTGCCCTGCCTCAGTGCTGTACCTGCCTCTCAGCCTTTGTCCTTGGACCTGGAGTGCTTTTTGTATTTGTCAGCTTCTCATTAGTACAATAAAATGCCTGAGACAACTGTATTTATAAAGCAACAAGGGTCCATTTATCTCACAGTTCTGGAGGGTCAAGCCCAAGGTCAGATGGCCCCGTTGGTTCTTGCTGGCCTAATCACAAAGTGGCACAGAGTACTGTACACCAAGAGACAAGGAGCACATGTGTCTGCCTGTCTATCTCTCTTTGCTAATAAAACCACCACTGGGCTGTCACTCTAGCAACTTATCCAATCTAGTCACTGCCCTACCTCTTAACATCATGATTGGGTAGTGTCATTGACATAAGACTTTGGAGATTAAACTCCTGAGTTTGGAGGTAGGGGAACAAATATTCAAACAATAGTGTCCTTCTTTCTTTGTTCCCCAGAAAGCACCAAATAAAGAACTGGGGTGAAACAAGAAGAAGATAAGTGCTAAGCAAGTGATGTTGGGAACAGCTCCTTGGAGAGTACCAAGTGATTGTATGTACATCAGACCTGCCCACTGCTGCCAAGGGCTTGGGTAGCCCTTGTATATTCCAGTAAGGCCCCTGGCACCCCTCTGTCTTGGTGCTGTTGGACTACCTTGCAAAACACCATGTATTGTCTTCTCTCCTTCTAGAGAATACGTCTTCTGGAAAGAAGGAAGGAGAGAAGGAGGGAAAGTTAGGAAGAAGGAAGGAAGGAAGGAGGAGAGGGAGGAAGGGAGGGTAGGAGAGAAGGAGGGAGGGAGGGAGGGATGAAGGAAAGGAGGGAGGAAGGAAGGAAAGGGTAAAAATATTCCCGTTTTCTGTGAATGTTTCTTTGGGAGGAACAAAAACAGGCCTCACAGAAACCATTTCTCCAAAACACACATCATAAAGTGGAATTGTTTTTCATAAATCCTTTTATTTCTAACATTCATTCTCTACTCTTAGATACAAAGTTAATTTTATCACAGAGCAACTTATGCTTCATAAAATTGATTTTCTTTGCAAATATATATGATGACCACAGAAATCATTTTACCAGATGTTCTCTCTAGAGTTTTACTACATGGTTTTCAGTAGTTTATAGTAAGATGCATGTTTCTGATGGGTTTTGAGGAGATCTAACCATTAAATGTATGTACAGTGCCTAGAACCTTGGCAACTTTCTGTCCTAAGTAAACATTTGTTAGATAAATGCATGTATCTGGAATTATCAGCTCTGTTCTACCTCATGATTCCTGACCCTCAGTGTAATAAGAAGTACATTCCCTGGAGCTGTTGAAACAACATTTGCCACTTAACATTTATTCCCTTCTTTCACCTCAGTTCTTAACAGGTTCAAATTTGTGTCAGGGAAGACACAAGCTATGAACTATCATATGTATTTGTGTGGGCCAGGAAATGTTCTGAGTACTACATATTTATTTCATGTAACACATGTACAGTGTAAGTACTGTCTTTATCCCCATGTTAAGATGAGGAAACTTAGACCCAGACAGGTTACATAATTTTCCCATGTTTGGGTAGCAGAGCTGGGCAAGAGTTTAGCTGTCTCCAAGTTCTGTGCTGTTAACCGTATTTTCATCCAAGATGCCCAGGGTTCCTGCTGGTCTCAAGAGCCTGAGAGTAGAGTGATCTGAGCTCTCTACCAGGAATCCACCCTCAAGTCCGTTTTCTTTTCCAGGTTTAACAGGCAGTCAAGTGGGCCATATGGGGGAGTTGAATGTCTAGTCACTCACTGTGACTGAGGTTGGAGGTGAGGTTGGCATCACATCACAAGAGATACTTTTACATAATTTTGTCATCTTCCTTTGGATGAAAAATATGGGTGGCAGCTATGTTGACAATACAAGGGACCTGAGTTAGGATCCTCCTTGGACATAACTATGGAATCCTGAGTTCCCTGTTATCTTGAATCTTTCATCTGTGGTTACAAGGATACTGTTTCCCAACATATGTTGCATGGATGTTTCTGCTCTGACACTCAGTTGCAGGCTGTCTGAAAGCTTTTTCTGTTCAAAGTATGGCTAGGTTATAAAACGTTAATTAATTTATTTCTAAAGAGAGACTAGAGAAGAGATTGGATTAGAAAAACTGGAAGCAGAAAAGGAATTTTTCTAGAGTTGACATTTTTATAAGAATCTAAGCTTTGGTAGCTAGGTAGGGTTATTATTTAACTGCAAATTGGAATGGTGGTAATTAGATCTCATGTACTGCTTATTGTGTTTATTGCTGAATTGTCCATTATCCTGCTGATTCTGGGAATGTAATAAATATTAGATTTTTCAACAGCTGTCATATAAAATTTTAGAAATTGGACATTAGAAATAGCACAATTGGTATGTGATGTTCTGTATTATCACTGTTTAATCTTTCCTATTCCAGGAAAGTGTGGTGCTGTGCTGATTGCTCAGTTCCTAACACGGATGGGAAATATTTGGCCCCTGGGCTGTATAAGGCCTGTAAAATCATTTTGGTCTGGCTTTGTCAAGGCAATTGTAAGTGGGACTTGAAATTCATTAAATCTATATTAAGTTGATAACTTTGTATGGCTTGTGAATGATGTTATAAATATCCAAGTGGCCCTTGGCAGAAAAAAGTTCCCCCATGCCTGCAAGGGTGATATTAGTGTCTCTCGTGGTTAAATTGGTGGTGATTAGATAATGCAGTAGAAAATCAAAAAAGAATGAGGTCACTTTGCAGACTGTTATACCTATCTTCAATAAGAAATGCTGCTGTCCCTTTGGGTCTGGAGCTGCAAACAATCCCATGGCTCTCAGGGAGGCACCTGTGGAAGACAGACATAGTCGATTCGTTATGAACCCTGAACACTTGGAGAACGAAATGCACTTGATCCTGTGCTCCAAGGCCTGCTTTGTAATGACTCACCCCATCCCTGTGAGATCAGTGAATAATGAGGCTATCTTTAGATATGTTTAGGAAGAGCTGCCACAGTGTTCTCATCAGATCACCCTGTATATATATCTGAGGTTGTTATAGGTATGCTCATTTTTCCGGAATGGAAGTCTCTGCTTCTCTCAAGCAGCAAGACTCTTCTTTACCATGAGGGGCACAACTTCAACACAAACGAAACATTTCCAGGAAGGAGGAGCTACAACAGGAACTCAAATGTTGTATTTATAGTCATTCCCACTATTCCCATTTGGCTTTTTGACTTTCCAGCATAAGGTAAAATGAGCTACAAATGTATATCCATTACTATGAGGTATAGGGCACTTACAGGAAGCAATGTGGCTCTCCAAATGGAATAAAACTTGGACATCCTCATGGAAGAAATCAATGCTGCTTCTGCAGAAGACTGTACGTGATCCTTCTGAATGGATGAACACCTTCATGGAGGTGTTTTATCTTCATCCTAAAGAGACATCCCTGTTTGCTCCATCAGGAACTAGGCAGAAAAACAAATCTGTCATTCCTTGTCCTATTTCACATATTTGTAGTCCCAAAGCTGGCAAAATTCCATGCAGAAACTTTTCTTCTACATTACTCTCAACCCCACTGCTAAGTGCACATGCCAAAAGTCAGCTCATTAAAATCTAAATTTGAATTCTATATGTATTCAGAAACTATTTTCACTTCACAATTGATTGAGCTTCATTAGTATGTAAGCAGGAGTATGGTTTTCATGATGAATTGCAAATAATAGCATTGATTAACTCAGAGATTAGTGTCTGCTTAATAATTACAGGACTATTTTTCATTAATTCTTAATTTCTAGGTTATGATGAAGACAGCAACAGTAAATGCATTCTGTTGTTTTCTATGAAACACGGAACATCTATACCACACATGAGTGTGCATGTGTGTACATATAAACACAAGACCACACACATAAATTTTAAAAAGGCTATTAATCTCTTTTATGAGATTTTGACATTCAAAGAAAAGCCATATAAAGGTTGTTTGAAGCTAAGTTTACCAGATTAATTACTAATTACTAGATTATGTGATTACTTTTGCCCAGAGCCTCAGAGAGAGCCAAATAGGTAGGAATTGGCTGGCAGAGAGATTGCCCCAGGTTTCCTAGGTGAGGTGTGGAGGGTGGGGACTGGGTGCAAAGAGCAGTGGCCCTTGGACAGCGAAGAACCTTAGCTCACGGGAGCGGGAGCCCGGGCTCCACAAAGAAGCAATAGCTGCTCCCTTCTGCAGCCTGCAAGCCTTTCGCCAAGGGACTAAGAGGAGGAGGGATTCTTTTGGTGGCTGCAGGATTCTTCACCCTCACCTAGAGTGTCTGAACCGCAGAGCCGCCCTCTGCTGGCAGCTGGGATCTCAGTGGCGCTGGCCAGGCTCTCTTCACACTGCTGGGTGAAGGTTGGGAGGACACTGAGCCACTGCGGGCCTGGACGGGGACTTCTCTGCACAGTCGCCAATCTGGCTGCCCGCATGGAGCTGGCAGTCTGTGCTCGCTGAGGCCACGGAAGGGAGACGGCAGAGGAACGCGACGGGTGGAGGAGGAGACAGCGGAGGACTTTAGGGATCTGTGCCTGGGCAGAAGCCGCACCCACAACAGTCGAGGCCTCAGTCGAGGGCCAGGGCTCACCCACTCCACAGAAGGAGTGTGTTTCTGTAAGGTAAGTGGTTTTTGTGCCCTGTGGAACAGTTTGTCACTGCCACTACTGCCCCACCAGAGGCCCATCCCCGCCCTCCTGCTTGGAAGTTCTGGCTTTTCCAGGGTCTTGGTGGGTGTTCCTGCGCCGTGTTAAACGTTCTCAGAGCTCTGATTTTACCCTGCCCTTTCCTTCTGCCTGGCTCACTGCCTGCGCCCTAGGACAGCGCGGAAGTCCCTTCCCTTGCCGGACCTACACTGGAATTTCTGGGTGCCCGTCCCAGCTTGGCTTCTGATCCAGCTTCCTGCTAATGTCCACCCTGGGAGGCAGCAGATGGTGACTCAAGAATTTGGATCTCTGTCACCCACGTGGGAGATCCACAATGAATTATTTCCTGGGTGGGCCTGGTCTAGCCTGACATTGTTAGCATCTGGGAAATGAACCAACTAATGAAAGATTTTCTCTCCCTCTGCCTTTCAAGTGAGTAAGACATTTAAAAATCTTTTTAAAAGATTTATTTTATTTATTTGAAAGAGTTATAGAGAGAGGTAGAGACAGAGAGAGGTCTTCAATCCATTGGTTCACTCCTCAGATGGTTGTAATGGCTGGATCTGAGCTGATCTGAAGCCAGGAGCCAAGAGCCAGGAGCCTCTTATCTGCTTTGTAGCTTTGTCCATCAGTTTTATCTCTCTCAAAAACTGTTTTAATCTCCAAAAAACTACCAGAGATCTAAGAAACTATCAAAATCTCTCACCTACATATTCTGTCTGGTCTCTTGGGTGCTCAATATAAAAAAAAAAAAAAGCAAATATCTTCACAGAGCATGCTGGTTCAGTTTGATGGCTTGGCCTCTGTCTGGATTCTTGGCCTTCAATTCCTAGCTTTCTTGATCACTTTGCTAACTGACAATGGTGTAGGTCTTCATAGTTTGTATATCTATAGCATGTAGCATGTATCTTTACTTCTTATGTGGGGGAGAGAGGTTCTCAGTACAATGAAGATGTTCTTGATCATGGAAAACTCAAGAGATTAAAGACCTACGTGGTCTAACTTCCTGCCAAGCCACTGTGGTACTCCTTTTAGTCTCTTGGGAATATTTTACACTCGTGGGAAATTTTACTTATTCCCACAGACCTGCCTTGATAGTTGTGGATATATATGTATATTAATTGCAATAAAATTTACTCAATAAATAATAAACACATTTTATTGTGTTCAATTCAATGCTTTTTACTACACGGATGATGTTGTGCAACCATTGCCTCTGGCTAGCCAGTTCTAAAACATTTTGAAACCTGAAAAGGAGACCTCATCTATATTAAGCACTCTTTCTCCCTGCTGCAGCCACTTGAAACCACTAGTCTGCTTTTCTGTGTCTACATTCACCTACTTTGGATATTTTATATAAATACAGTCATACATATGAGTTTCTTTCTTTCTTTCTTTCTTTTTGACAGGCAGAGTTAGACAGTGAGAGAGAGAGACAGATAGAAAGGTCTTCCTTCCGTTGGTTCATCCCCCAAATGGCTGCCACGGCCAGCACTGCAGCAATCTGAAGCCAGGAGCCAGGTGCTTCCTCCTGGTCTCTCATGCGGGTGCGGGCCATCCTCCACTGTCTTCCCAGGCCACAGCAGAGAGCTGGACTGGAAGAGGAGCAACCTGGACAGAATCCGGCGCCTCCTCCGGGACTAGAACCGGTGTGCCGGCGCCGCAGGTGGAGGATTATTCTAGTGAATTGTGGGGCCAGCTTATGAGCTTCTTTCATGTAGCATGTTTTTGAGGTTCATTCATGTCATATCAGTACTTCACTTTTTTCAAATTACTGAATAATAGTTTGCTGCACATATATACCACTTAAAGCTTGTTCATCCATTGATAGATAATTGGATTATTTGCACGTTTTGTTTTTTGTGAATAGTATAGTCAGTCTGACTTTTTTATATCCTCATGTGTTGAGCTCATAGGTTAGGTGTTAGTCTCTGGAACAAACAAGTGGAGCTTATTCTCTGTTCTTTTTACAGAGCTCATCAAGGCACATTTCCATTGTTCATCTTCTCCTGATGTACTTTGGATCACAGAAACATCAGGAGGATGATCCTGGGTTGAGATCCAGTTCCAGAGTCCACGGTCTCTTTTGTCAAATTTAAAGTGTTACAAGATCCACACTTGAATGATCAGATGAAAATTCTCTTTTCTTCCTTGGTGTTACCTATTGAACTGAAGCTAGCATGGCTGTAGCAGTCAAGTTGTTTGCTTTGTTTTTAAGGGTAAAAACATAAGTACTGCAATCTGTTGGCTCAGTGCTTGGCAGGTCAGTTTTACCCTCTGGTCTTTTTTTTTTTTTTCTTTTTTTGACAGGCAGAGTTAGAGAGAGAGACAGAGAGAAAGGTCTTCCTTCTGTTGGTTTACTCCCTAAATGGCTGCTACGGCGGCGCGCTGCGGCCGGCATGCTGCGCTGATCCGAAGCCAGGAGCCAGGTGCTTCCTCCTGGTTTCCCTTGCGGATGCAGGGTCCAAGCACTTAGGCCATCCTCCACTGCACTCCTGGGCCACAGCAGAGAGCTGGACTGGAAGAGGAGCAACCGGGACAGAATCCGGCGCCCCAGCCGGGACTAGAACCCGGTGTGCCGGCGCCACAGGCGGAGGATTAGCCTAGTAAGGCGCGGCGCCGGCCGAAGTAGTTTTCTTAATGACATTCTTGATATATTTGTTTTGAGTGAATATCTAGCCTAACATGTGAACTTCTTTCTTAAGTGGATAGGCAGTTTGAGGAATGCTGCCTATTTTGAATGATGATGTTAGCCATTTTATATGACAGCAGTCTATAGGTTTAGAGTTACATACTGAAGTCAAGTCAATAGGAGATTGAATGGAAGGAAGATGAAATGAAAAGAAGCAGCCAAGATAGGGCAAATCAAGTGAGAACAGTATGCATCCAATGCCTACATAAGCTTTTTTAAACTTTATTTTTATTTATTTGAAAGGCGAGTTAGAGAAATAGAGGGAGAGGAGAGAAAGAAAAAGAGAAAGAGCCAAGAGAGATGGAGCCACATTGTGGCCTAGCAGATAACGGCATCCCGTGTGAGTGCTAGTTCATGTCCCAGCTGTTCTACTTCTGAACCAGCTTCCTGCTATTGGCCTGGGAAAAGCATCAGAGTTTTGCCCAAGTGTTTGCACTCCTACCACCCATGTGGGAGACCTGAATGAAACTCCTGTCTCCAGGCTTGAGCCTGGCCCAGACCTAGCCATTGCAGCCATCTGGGGAATGAACCAGCGGCTAGATTCTCTCTCTCACCTTCTCTTCACCTCTGTCACTCTGCCTTTCAAATTAATAAATAATTTTTTAAATACCTGAGATAAGAGGGTTGAATATTTGCCCTTCCTCTCCTAAAGACTGCATTATTTTACCATCTTCTGGCCACTAATCCTGACTAATCTACAGGAAGTAAAGAGTGGAGTTGGAAATTAACCATTCCTAAATGTTTTATATTTTGGAGTTTCTACAAGAAAAGAAAAAAGTAGAATGGATTCAGGCTCTCAAATTAATTTTATGTTGAGTTTGAGTATGGAATTTTGGCAAATTTTTTACTTATTTATTTAATTTTATTGTATTTTGAATCATCGCATAATAGTTATACATATTTATGAGGCATAATTTAGTGTTTCAATGCATGTATACAATGTATAATGATCAAATCAAGGTATTTAACATGTCTACCATCTCAAAGACTTCTCATCTCTTTTTGGTAAAAAAGAGACATTCAAAATCATTTCTTCTAGTTATTTTGAAATAAGGATATATATTAGAATATTTCTAAAAAATCATGGAAAATATGATTAAAATAAGTTTATTTGTGTGCAAGGAAATTTTGAAATCTGTGCATACTTTTTTATGATCATGAAATTTTTAAAAAAGAAAAGGAAGTATACAGATCTCTGTATTGTAGAAGGGATACCTCCTTTTTTTTTTTTTTTTTTTTTTTGACAGGCAGAGTGGACAGTGAGAGAGAGAGACAGAGAGAAAGGTCTTCCTTTTTGCCGTTGGTTCACCCTCCAATGGCCGCTGCGGCCGGCACATCGCGCTGATCCGAAGCCAGGAGCCAGGTGCTTCTCCTGGTCTCCCATGCGGGTGCAGGGCCCAAGGACTTGGGCCATCCTGCACTGCCTTCCCAGGCCATAGCAGAGAGCTGGCCTGGAAGAGGGGCAACCGGGATAGAATCCAGCGCCCCAACCGGGACTAGAACCCGGTGTGCCGGCGCCGCAAGGCGGAGGATTAGCCTGTTGAGCCACGGCGCCAGCCGGGATACCTCCTTCTGTTTTAGAGTTTGTAAACTTGTTTTTACTGACCAATAACCAAGTACAGCAATTTAACTCACAAAGACAAGGTTTGGGCTCCTGCCTTGATTGGTGGATATTAGTCAACTGCCAGTAGGATAATGTAGGGGAAGGAGATCCAGGCTGAACAGTACATGAACTCCTGTTCCCAGCATCAGGTGGAATGTGGGGAAGCAGGGAGAGGCATGGAGCCCTGCCAGCTCAGTTGAAACTGAGCTACAACCCAAGGGGAACCCCTACCACCACTTTGTATCCCTGCCACCCCCAACCCAATGGAGTACCCTAGACTGAGTAGTCAGGCTTCCTCATTCCTTGTGTTGCACTGTTCTAAGAGCTGATATCATCAATGTTTCACAAGATATTTGCAAAGGAAACTGCTTCAATCCTGTATGAAGTTATGCCTTTGGGAGACTAGCAACTCCTCCAAAATTAATGCTGAAATGAACATACCCAGGGAAGTAAGCTCACTATATCTACCGATAGCAGGTGATTGTGGGACACATGTGACTCTTGAGATATCAACCTTAATGCACAAAACTAAAATATAAATTATCATAAGAATTCAGACTAAAGAGCAAAAAAAAAAGAAGAATATTGCTCCTCATGTTCTTGGGGGACACCACCCAGAGAAAGGCTTCAACATGGTTCAAACGTGACAACGGTGAGGACAGTAAACTCTTCTCCCACCTCTCTTTGTCTTTTCCTCCAGAATTGTTCTGTATTCATGGGGTTTTGTCTTCAGAGGAGCAGGCTGCCAGTTGTGGTGACTAGTAGCTAATGGAGTATGCTCTTTATTTTTAGGGCAGGGTCCACACCTGCCTTTTTATTTTTTAGATTTTTTTTTAGGATATAATTTGTTTATTTGAGAGAGAAAGTTACAGAGAGAGAAAGTGAGAGACAGAGAGAAAGGTCTTCCATCCTCTGTTTCATTCCCTAAATGACTGCAACGGCTGGAGCTGGGCCAATCCAAAGCCAGGAGCCAGGATCTTCTTCTGAGTCTCTCATGAAGGTGCCTGGATTCAAGCACTTGGACCTCTTCTGCTGCTTTACCCGACCATAAATAGAGAGCTGGATCAGAAGAGGAGCAGTCAGGACTCAAACTGGCACTCATATGGGATGTGGGCTCCACAGGTATCCTACTGTGCCGCAGTACCAGCCCCCAGAGTATGCACTTTTGTTAGGCACTTCTGAAAACCTCTCCAGGAGGCTGTGCCAGTGCATATACCCACCAGGAAAATATGAGAATACCTGTTTCCCTCAGCCTTTTCAATAGGGTGCACTGTCAACATTTAAAACAAATTGTTGTGAACACTTCTCAGTCTTTAAAATCATCAATGAATCTTGATCTAATCTGGACCTTGGATCTAAGACTTACTTATTTTTCTTAAATGTTTATTTATTTATTTGAAAGTCAGAGTTACAGAGAGAAAGGGAGAGACAGAGGGACACTGCTTCACTCCCCAAATGGCCTCAATAACCAGTATGGGGCCAAACTGAAGCCAGGAGGAGCCAGGAGCCAAGAACTTCATCTGGATCTCCCATGTGGGTAGCAGGGGCCCAAATACTTGGGCCAAACTCTACTGCTTTCCCAGGGGGATTAACAGGGAGCTGGATTGGAAGTAGAGCAGCCAGGACAGAAACCAGTCCCTGGGATGCCAGTGTCACAGACAGGGGCTTAACCCTCTAAGCCACAATGCCAATCCCTCCAATCATAGTTTGAATAAGTTTGGAGCTATTTTTACTTAAATGGTTATTTATAACAAGAAAAAATGCCATTATTGCAACTTTCCCTAGCTGTCTCACCTTTTCTATTAACCAAGGCTTGCATATTTCTTTTCAAATGATTCTGTGAGCTGAAGACAAAGCACATTGCACAGCTAAGGGGACACACTGCATGTGAATGGGATGTAGAGATCCACTTGTCTCTTAAGAGCAAGGGAACAATGAGATGAGAAAAAGATGAAGCTTAATCACTTGAAAGGCTTGTAAAGAAAAGTTCATCTACAAGCCTCCCAGAGGAAGTCCCCTGAATATATTCATGCAAGGCAGTTATACTTGTCTCTCTTTCAATCTCTTTTTCTCTCAAGCATACACTATGCACGTATGTAGATTTTATGTGAGTTAAATAACATTTAATCATTTTTAGTGTTCCCACTTACAAGTAAACAATACTATAGACACAGACTCATCAGAAGAGAGATTTTTTTTTTTTTTGATAGGCAGAGTGGATAGTGAGAGAGAGACAGAGAGAAAGGTCTTCCTTTTTTGCTGTTGGTTCACCCTCCAATGGCCGCTGCAGCCGGCACATCGCGCTGATCTGAAGCCAGGAGCCAGGTGCTTCTCCCGGTCTCCCATGCGGGTGCAGGGCCCAAGGACTTGGGCCATCCTCCACTGCCTTCCCAGGCCATAGCAGAGAGCTGGCCTGGAAGAGGGGCAACCGGGATAGAATCCGGCACCCTAACCGGGACTAGAACCCGGTGTGCCGGCGCCGCAAGGCGGAGGATTAGCCTGTTAAGCCACAGTGCCAGCCAAGACAGATATTTTTAACTGGCAAATCTCCTACACACCAAAATTGCATCATGAAATCTTATCATACAACAGATTTCTAAGGCTTAGCTTTTGATTTAGGACCTGGCTTCTTAGTGCTTGTCAAACATAGCAGTAAGTCTAGAATGTTGAACCCACACCATCATAGTTTATCTCCAGTGTTCCATATGGTCACAACAGTTCTGCTTTCCAACCTGGGCACATTCACTGCATCTGCCAACAAGTTCTCCTTACTAAGTGCACAGCCCTCTTTGCATGTTGAAAAGGGCAAATACCCTGAGAAGCAGTCACATGCGTGGAAAAGTATACCTTGCCCTTGATAAAACAACTATTCAGGTAATAAAATGTTACATAGTTAGAAATACAGCAAAAGCAGGTGAATTTTTATTTTAGGTCCAATGCAGTTTCCTTTGAAAAATAAATGCTAAACTTCGAAGGTGTATTAAATGAAGACCAGATATGTGTCATGCTGGGCAATGCATATGGTTGTCAATTTTTAAGTACTTTAGAGCTTTTAACGTGAACCAAATATTATTGATCAACATTATTATATTTAGTCTATCATTGTACAGTTCATTTTAGCCCACAGTCTCCTAACCATAGAAGAGATGCCACTGACAGATGACTGACATCCACATCCATGCATCCTGCCAAGTGTGTCAACATTTGATTAGTAGGGCTTAATGGGAGCTGGTTCTACCTCACAGGAATAATACCATCTCTGAACCCACATCTAGAATTGTTTAGCACTTTAGACCAACAATTCCATGTTACAATACCCATCATAAAAGGAAAAGGTGACACATTTTCCCAGAACATACTAGCATGCACATGAGATCCAGAATGTTTTGAATAAAAAGATTCCAGAGCCCTGAGATTCCTTTGTGGGGAAAAAGGGAGATAATCAAACTGGAATTTTTTAAGGGAGTGAGCTGTTTTGTGTTGAAGACATTCTGTTCCCACTAATTATGTTGTCCTAACAGCCTTAGAAGTCTCCTTGACTTCTGGGGACAGCACTGTGGAATAGCAGGTTAGGTCATTGCCTGCAGTGCCAGCGTCATCCCATATTGGCTCAGGTCCCTGTTGCTTCACTTCTGATCCAGCTTCCCACTTATGACCTGAGAAAGCAGCAGAGGATGGCCCAGATGCTTGGGCCCCTGCACCCACCTGGGAGACCCAGAGGAAACTCCTGGCTCCTGGCTTTGTATTGGTCAAGCTCTGGCTGTTGCAGCCATTTGGGGGAATGAGCATCAGATGGAAGATCTCTCCCTCTCTCTTTCTATAACTCTGCCTCTCAAATAAATAAATAAATCTAAAACCAAAAAGAAGTCTCATGACTTTTAAGATAGATATTTTACCAAGTCTTCCGTGGCTTAATTACTAATAACACACAGTTACCTAAATTGCAAACTATTCAAAATTTTGACATTATTGTTTTTTCATTCTGAGGGGCATAAATACTTGCTCAGTGTGGGTTCCCATATTAAGCTTTAGTTTCAGGATTAAACAGAGAACTTCCTAGTGGCTCAGTGGCCCATGAGTCAACTACACATGACAGTGGCCATTCTGTGCATTAGTGTGAAGGCAGCCAAGTGTAAAACTAATATTCTCCAATAATATCTGTCCAAAGGAGATGTAGGACCATGGTTCTTAAGCTTCAATATGTATCAAAATCACCTGAAGGACTCCATTGCAGAGCTTCTAATGCTGTAGGCCTGGGATGTGTCCTGAGAAATTTATATTTGTAACAAATTCCCAGTAGATACTAGGATTTTAGGGACCACACTTTGAAAAGCAGCAGTGTAGGAAAAAAATAAGTGGCTGCCTTTGTTGCTACAATAGGTAAAACCTGGGAGACAGCAGTCGAAGTGCTCATCAGCACATATGATGTAATAGTTTAACAAAACTTACTAACAGGTGACTTAGTTCGTTTACCTCATACCCAATATGGGGAACCAGGCATAGAGTTAGGAGTAGGTGAGCTGGAATTTCTACCAACCTTGCATTCAATTGACTATGCCCACCTTCCCATCATGCACCTGTGTCTCATTTGGAACCAGGAAGTAGGAGACACCATGAAGGCCATTGGAACCTTGTGGAGAGACCATGAAAATCCCCAAAAGCCCCCACTAAACCCACCAAGTCTCTACTCCTTATCTCATAAGAGAAGAGGATAATGTGTAAGGGCCATTTTTAGCATGCTTAGGGATCCTTCCCGGCCCCTTCACCATTTCCTCATAGGGTATCTCTCTGTGCAGTGGCCCACACTCACATGTGAAAGTATGTTCACGGCCTCTTTTAAATGAAACCTGAGGGTAGATTATTTATTATTATATTTTATTATATGTTATACAATGTATATAAATATATACATATTATATATAATATAATACATTATTTTAAAAGTATGCATGATGATATATAATATGTATGTTATAATAATACATTTTTATATAATTATGAATTATGCCTCTGCTTTGAGTTTTGATCTCTGTGGGCAAGAATCTGGAACAAAGATTAAGATATCCAGGCCCATAACAATACCTAAATTACACGGAAGAAATAAAAACATGTCTTATGACTGATTGACTATCAATGAACTAAATCACATTTACTTGAAAAATCATGACTGAGCCCCATGTATATGCCA
Organism: Lepus oiostolus; assembly: GCA_036325905.1. NCBI lineage: Eukaryota > Metazoa > Chordata > Mammalia > Lagomorpha > Leporidae > Lepus > Lepus oiostolus. The sequence goes on from CM070808.1 coordinate 130,601,089, forward strand.
AGTACTCTATTTAACACAGTTGCTGACAAAAGGTTGGAGAAATGTACAAATGCTTAAAATATTACTATGTAAGTGACAGTACCCACTCTTGATGACCTCAGAGAAGTACCTGGAGTGCTTCAGACAGAAGGTGCACTGTTCAGGGGTATGAAAGACCAGATGGTGGATAATTTCCCAAACTGAGATGGATAATGTGGCCCTGTGAAGTGGGCTGCCTGCTCCTCAGCTCAGAAGCACCTTGATTACTTCCTCCGGGATATGCCTAAGTTGTGGGTTTACTCAGTGAAAATCAGAGGCACAAGCAATCAGAGGCAGTGTGTCATAAATGTCTGTGTGAAGATGGATGGAAATGCTGTCTTCAAGCTCCATGGTCATGGCAATTTTGCATATTAAATTGAAATTTTCTTTACTGCTGTAATGTTTACATTGCATGTCATTTTACTGACTATATTAGGAATAGTAATGATATATTAATCACTTACTATGAATAGTCAGTTATACAGGGATATGACAAAAAGTTCATGGAAGATGCAACTGAAAGATAATTTGAGGGGCCGGTGCTGTGGTGCAGTGAGCTGAGCCCCTACCTGCAGCGCCAGCATCCCATATGGGCAATGGTTTGAGTCCTGGCTGCTCTACTTCTGATCCAGCTCTCTGCTATGGCCTGGGAAAGCAGTAGAGGATGACCCAAGTTCTTGGGCCCCTGCACCCACATGGGAGACCCTGAAGAAGCTCCTGGCTCCTGGCTTCGGATCAATGCAGCTGTGGCCATTTCGGCCATCTGGGCAGTGAACCAGCGGATGGACGACCTCTCTCTGTTTCTCCCTTTCTCTGTCTGTAACTCTACCTCTCAAATAAATAAATAAAACTTTTAAAAAAAAAGAAAGATACTTTGGCACAAAAAAGATGAAATCTTTGTATAGGAGATATCTTCATAATATTCATGGAAAATGCATATTATGAAGAAAAGCTATGTATGGATTTCAAAATATTTTGCGCAAAAATAAAAATGTCTGTAAATTCCATTTTCCATGAGCTTTTTAAAAAAATTTTCAGGTCTATCACCCTGTAGAAGAAGAGGGTTTAGTGAGGTGAAACTGTCCTACCCTGAAAGAGGGCGATTGGTGAGCAGCAGTAGTAAAACAGAGCATTTGAACTTACCCGTGAGCCTCTTGTGATGGAAGATGTATGGGGTAGAAGCTGTGTGAAGGGACTGGCATTGTGGTACAGAGAGTTAATCTGCCCCTTGCAATACCCAGCATCTAAAATCTGAGCACTGATTCAGTCCTGGCTGCTATGCTTCCGACCCAGCTTCCTGCTAATGTGGAGTTCCTGACTCCTGTCTTGTGAACCAGTGGGTGGAAGATGTCTCTTTCCCCTCACCCCCCATCTCTGTATGCTACCTTTCAAATAAACAAATTGTTAAAAAAAAAAAAAGAAAAGAAAAAAGAAAGAAGCTGCATGAGAATTGGAGGCTGCTGGTGCCAGCGACGGCTGTAAGGATGCTGTAGGGTCAGGTGATGGGAAACAGCAGAGAAAGGAGGGCGACTGGAAAATGATTCCTAAAACATGAACAAAAATGGCAGTCTGGCATTTATTTCATGTTACCATCAATATTAGGAAGTACTGATTTTGATGTTAAAGTGCAGCACTCTGCTTCAAAGGATGCAAATCTTTTAATAAAATGTAGCTTCAAGCTATTTTAATTTTTACTTATTTATTTGTTTGAAAGGCAGCAAAACAGATAGAAATCTCCCACTCACTGGTTCAGTCCCCAGATGCCCCCAGTAATTAGGGCTGATACAGCAGAAGTTGGGAACACAGAATTCAATCCAGGTCTCCCGCATGGTTGGCAGGGACCCAACTATACGAGCCGTGTCTGCTGCCGCCCAGGGTACTCATTAGCAGGAAGCTGGGATAGGGAGCAGAGCTGGGACTTGAACCTAGGCACTTCAATATGGGATGCAGACATCACCAATGGCATCTTAACTACCACTAAGCTTAATGCTGGACCCTCTATTTTAAACTATTTTAAATCAAAATGCTTTAATGTAGTTTCTCATATTAATACTAGAATTATTTTTATGAGGATAGAAAAAACCCCTATTCCAAGAAATAAGTATGAAGATACTTCAAAAGCTTATGGATAATGGAATTATAAGTTCACTTTGGTGCAAAAGCATTTGAATTCCATGCATATCTTTTTATAATATGGGGTTTTTTTTATTAACTTTTTGAAGACCTCTTGTTATAAGCATTGGTACAAGCATTGTGGTACAGCTAATTAAGGTGCCACGTAGAATGCCTGCCTCCCACATTACAGTGCCTGGGATTGAGTCTTGCCTTCAGTTCCAGTCTAGCTTCCTACTCACATGCACCTTGGGAGACAGCAGTTCCTGGCCACCCACTGGAAGACCTGGGCTCCTGGCTCTGGCCTGTCCCAGCCCCAGCTGTTGAGAGTATTTGGGACGTGAACCAGCAGACGGATGTCTCTCATTCTGTTGATCTTTCAATAAATAAAAGTAAACTTTTTTTTAATTAAAAAGCCGTGATTTAAAAAGCAAAAGTAATCCAATTTAACTGAGGACAAATTTTCCCCTCTTTAAAGAAATGATATCACATTGCTTTCGAGCACTTAAGTTAGTGTGAAGTACTTTGCGAAGCATTCACACTAGGATAAATTCTGACAGTATGAGAAGGAAGCACTGGGGAGAATTGTACCTGGGGCACCTGGACTATGTTGTCAGCCTATACGGGGCTGCTCCTTCTGCTGTCTGGAGGCTGCTCTCGGGGCAACCCTGGGGCCCACATGACCACCTGACAATCCATGGTCCATATAAATCCTGCCTTCTCAAACACAGGCATAGGAATATGCTGGCACATCCAAGGAAATACTCCTAGATTTATCTCAAGGATTAAGAGATGTGTTCATCTTGTCCTACAGAGATTCAAATTTCCTTTATTTGAGAGACAGAGAGATCTCCCACTCCCATACACATCTCAAGGAGAAAAGGTGAGAGAAAGACTTGAGAGGAAAGGGACAGAGCTGGGATCAGAAATGGAATGAGAACTTGAACCTAGGCATTCTGATATGTAATGTTGGTGTCCCAAGTGGTGTCTTCCCTCTAGGTCAAATGCTGACCCCAACGCTCAAAGTTTTGCCAAATATGTGATGGCTTATTGTATTATGATAAATTCTTATCAACAATTAGATGCTGCCTAAGAGTTTTACTTTGCAATTGTTTCATTCTCTTCTCCAAAACATGAATGTTTGTATTTAATTCATGGAGTTGAATGAAAAAAGTACATAGATAATACCTATAAAATAATTGATTATATTGCTTCTTGATACCCTGTAAGCAGTCAATAAATTGTGATTACTCTTATTTTTATTTTTTACTGGAATATTGTGAGGCATAAATGACAATTTGAAACCTCTAGTACAGTACCTGGAAGGTATTAAATGTTAACAGGGAGCATTATTTTCTATATACAATATACCAGTGTTTGTCAGCAGGATTCCCACCGAAATTGGACTGAGAACATTTTATTCTAGAGTTTTTCATTAGAGAATATCACAAGGGTTGGAAATGAGATTTGCATTTCCCCATTCTGCTACCACATCACCATATTGACACTCTGCAAATCCTCTGACTTATAGTTCCTTCATGAAATCTCAATGCAATTTCATGAGAAGTCTTGATTTTACATAGAATTATGAAGAAGCAGGTGGAGTTCATTGCTGCTCCCCACCTCCAACCCTGAAAGCTCACTAATCTCCGTACATCCCAGCCCCTTTCTCTCCCATTCATCTGTGCTCCTGAAGTCTTCTCTAAGCTATGCATTCTGTCTTGTTCTCATCATAATCCATTCAGTAACTGTTGCTAGAGTGTCTCCTCTGCATTACCTTGGAACACTCTGTGAGAAGCTGCAACTAGAATATGAATAATACACGATCCAGTTAAAGGCTTCTCTTGATCAATTATAAACATGAAGAGCCTTCAAAAAAGCTTTTGGCTATGCATATTTAGAAAAACTATGCATAGACTTCTAAACATTTTTTGCATCCAGATAAACTTATCTTTTCATTTAATTTCCCCACAAACTTTTTGGAGTACCCCTGTATAATTGAAATTGCATTTTTTTCTGGCCCCTCCCACAGCAGCACTAATAGAAAGTGAACTCAGTGTGATATTCATTAACAACACCCTCTTTTGTGTCTTAAGAAGACTGTTTCTTCAGACAAGCTCATTTTATGTAGTAGTTGTTATGCTAGGAAACTGCCAATTTAGTAAATTCTCTGAAAGCTCCTAATGCACATTTACTAAATGATCACATTACTTATGCCATTTGATACATTTTAAGAACTCTATTCTATTAAACATCATAGTTGAGGTCAAGCTTACTATATTTTCTTTTTACATGTTGTTCATAAATTAGTACATAATACATATTCACTTCAGTTTCTTGTCTTGTTTTGTTTTTCTCTCCTCAGCATGAAATTATTGAAATAGGTATCAGAACATCTGAAATATAGCATTGGCAATATTGAGCTTACTGTCTGAACTTAGGTACGATTCTATTTATCTGCACTTTGCTTTCCTTATCTACAAAGTAAGAGTTTAGATAAAATGACATTCTAATCCTCTTTCAGCTCTGACATTCTGGGGCCTGATTGTATTCCAAGTTCAAAAATCATTTAATGGGAAAAGCTCTGTAAGACCATCTTTTTAAATTTTTTTAAATTTGTTTTTTAAGGAATACAAATTTCATAAGTACAACTTTAGGAATATACTTATTCTTCCCACCATACCCACCCTCCCACCCACACTCCCACCCCTTCTCCATCTCTTTCTCTCCCCTTACCAGTCCCATTCTCCATTAAGATTGATTTTCTTTTTTCTCTCTATTTGTAAAAAAGATTTATTTATTTATTTGAAAGTCAAAGTTACACACAGAGAGAAGGAGAGGAAGAGAGAGAGAGAGAGAGGTCTTCCACCCATTGGTTCACTCTCCAATTGTCTGCAATTGCTGGAGCTATGCCAATCTGAAGCCAGGAGCCAGAAGCTTCTTCAGAGTCTCCCACATAGGTGCAGGGGCCCAGGGACTTGGGCCATCCTCTACTGCTTTCCCTGGCCACAGCAGAGAGCTGGATTGGAAATGGAGCAGCCAGGACTCGAACCAGTGCCCATATGGGATGCCAGAACTGCAGGTGGTGGCTTTACCCACTATGCTACAGCGCCGGCCCCAAGATTCATTTTCAATTAACTGTGTACACAGAAGGTCAACTCTATATTAAGAAAAGATTTCAACAACTTGTACACACGCAGACACACACACAAACACACAAACTGTTTTAGAAATAGTTTTACAGTTTTTGGAACTAGTTTTACAGTTTTAGAACTAGTTTTACAGTTAACTCTCATAATACAACTCATTGAGGACAGAGGTCCTGCATAGGGAGTTAATGCACAGTGACTCCTATTATTAATTTAACAATTAACACTCTTATGTAAGATGTCAGTGACCACCCAAGGCTCTTGACATGAGCTGTCTAGGCTTTGGAAGCCTTCTGAGTCCAAGATGCAGCAAACGAAATGTGAAATGAAATTATCAACAGTATTTGCATGGTGAGTTGATTCGCTGATATGTCTTAGGCATATGTATAGAATATATGTCTAATGGGTGGCAGAGGGGATGTTTATAACTTAAAGTAACATTTTTTAAAAAAAAATTTGATAGTTAAAATGTTCTTAGGGGCTGGTGCCGTGACGAGTAGGTTAATCCTCCACCAGCGGTGCCAGCATCCCATATGGGCACCAGTTCTAGTCCTGGCTGCTCCTCTTCCAATCCAGCTCTCTGCTGTGGCCTGGGAAAGCAGCAGAAGTTCTTGGGCTGCTGCACCTACATGGGAGACCGGGAAGAAGCATCTGGCTCCTGGCTTTGAATCGGCAAAGCTCTGGCCATTGCAGCCATTTGGGGAGTGAACCAACGGACACTTTTGAGCTGTGTTCGGCCTGGTTCTCAGCTTCCTGGCTCACCATGTAGTTGTCACTGAGCACCTGTGCCACCATTCCTAGGTTCCACCAGATGTTTGCCTATGGGGCCACCTGATCCTATAGTGTGACCTCCATACTGTAAACCAAAATAAGCCTTTTCTTTTCCAAGAAGTTCCTCTTGAGTATTTTGTTAAAGTAATGAAAAGCTGGCTGATATATCTAGTCTGTATCCTTCTGAAATATTCTCATTTATATCCTAAGTCCATTCCCCATAAGAGCAGACATTAAATGTGAGAAAATTTGCACAAAGAAGAAAACAATTCCAGATATAGTAGGGTGGTTGAGCCAATTGCATAATACTCTAAATGACTTAAATCAAGACACAGTATACTAGACACAAACAAGTAAATTGTTGCATTGGTTATAAACACTACTGAATTGTAGGAGAGTTAAGAAGTGTTTGGATGACTGATATACTTCTTAAAGGCCATTCACAAATTTTTGTGGAAAAATCAAGACCTGTTGCTTTATTCCATGCTTTTGTTACCCCTCATCTATATACTCTAATGGATTCACATATTTCTGCTTGATATCCTGCAGTCTTTAAACTTTCTATGTCCATTCTGCACACAGCATCCTCAGGTGCCACTGGGTCAACTGTATTACTTAAATGTGAAGTATTAGCAAAGAACTGAGTGTTTTTCTTAAAGATTTATTTTATTTATTTGAAAGGTAGCGTTACTGGTGGGGGAGAGGTGAGATAGAAACAGATCTTCTATCTGCTGGTTCACCCACCAAATGGCCAAAATCGCCAGGGCGGGGCCAAGCTAAAGTTAAGAGCCAGGAACTTCTTCTAGGTCTCCCACTTGGGTGTAGGGGCCCAAGCACTTGGGTCATCCTCACTGCTTTCCCAGGAACATTAACACAGAGCTGGATCAGAAGTGGAGCGGCCTTGAGACCCCAACCAGCAGCCCACAGGGCATGCTGGTGGTAGGCAGTGGCTTTACCCACTGTGATGCAACACTGACCATTTGAGTTTTTTAACCTTATGAAATACTATTTTTAGGCATATTTATATGCCATCTCATTGTGAGTACTACACAATTTATGAAACTCTTTTGAAAAATTAAGCAAAATTAATTAGGACAAAAATAAAAGAATTGATTAGCAAAAAAAAGTTAGAGCAAGTTGGTACTCACAATGATGGCCATAAATATTTGTACAATTGTTAACTGAAAGACAGAAATGTAGCACTGAGTTCTTGGAAGACAGAGGGAAAAAGGAAAAGGGGTCAGTTAAATATCCTCATTGGCCAGAATTATTTTTGATATTTATTTATTTTTGGTTTATTTGAAAGGCAGAGAGACACACACAGAAAGAGATAGAAACAGACAACAGAGGGAGATTTTGGATCTACTGGTTCACTTTCCAACTGCCCTCAACAGTGGTGGCTGGGGCAAGCAGAAATTAGGAGCCCAGAGTTCACCCATAAGAGTGGCATGGACCCAAGTACTAAGCCATCACCTGCTGCCTCCCAGGGTAAACATTAGCAGGCAGAAGGGATCAGAAGCTGGGCCAGGACTCAAACCCAAGCAGTCCTCTATGGGTTGTGGGCATCTCAAGCAGCAGTATTTTAACCACTGTGCCAAACATCTGCCCCACTCAATTGTCATAAATTAAAAACAGTCCTGTTTATCATGGGAAAAGCAGAATTTTTTGAAGACAAGTTCTCAGAGAAATACTGATGCAGTCAATGTCTCAGCAACATCATCATGAAGAATACCACTGAGTCTCTCTTATTGTGATGCTAACCCTGACTTTTATTTTAAGCCAAATTTATGACTTGACTGATTATTCTGCATAGGGCTTTGAAAAACCTTATGGGAATGTGTGCTGTGGCACAGTTGGTTAAGCTGACACTTAGCACCCCACATCAGAGTGCCGGTTCTAATTCTGGTTACTCCTTGCTTCCAATCTAGCTTCCTGCAAATGTGTCTCAGAGTTAAGGCATGTTGGCCCAAGTATTTGGGTTCCTGCCACCCAAGTGGGAGATCCAGATGGAGTTCTTGAATCCTGGCTTCAACCTGATTTAGCTCTGACTATTGTGGACTTTCAGGGTATGGACCAGCAGATGGAAGATTAATTCATTTTCTCTCTCTCTCTCTCTCTCTTTCGCTCTTGCTCTCGCTCTCTCTCCCCTTCTGATACTCTTTCAAATAATTATAAATTCTTGAAAATCCTTTGAAACTAGCATCAAAAGAGCATGTCTCCTCACTGAATAATGGGAATCTCATTCTCTTTCCTCCTTTCCGAATTGCTTGTTTGTAGGATACAGTTTCCATCATTAGAAGTCACTAATACAGTTCTATTTTGTGTCTCTACTTTTGTGTGTGTGCATGAAACAAATCCAGCTGTGACATAGAATAAGTCTATGATAATGGAGAGAATCCAAGACTGCAGAGTAAAGGATTAATAGGTAGATTCAACTAAACTAACTGCTCACCGAAGCCAATATCTCTGATGTGCCTGCAGGGGTAAGGAACAAAGAAAATGGGAGAATGGAAATTCCAATATATAATTATTATCTTTATCCAGAAGATTTGAAAACTTTTAAGATGCCTGGTTTTTTGTATAAGTTATAAACATACATGATTTTGACAAATTCTACAGATGAGTGAGAAGCCTCTATTTTATTAGGAGGCCAAATCTGGCATAAATATTTTATTTTTTTAAAGATTTTATTTATTTATTTGAGAGGTAGAGTTACAGACAGAGAGAGGGAGAGACAGAGAGAGGGAGCTCTTCTATACGCTGGTTCACTCTCCAAATGGCCACAATGATCAGAGCTGAACCAATCTGAAGCCAGGAGCCAGGAGCATCTTCCAGGTATCCAATGTGGGTGCAGGGACCTAAGCACTTGGGCCATCTTCTGCTGCTTTCCCAGGCCATAAGCAGATAGCTGGATTGGAAGAGGAGAAGCCAGGACTAGAACGAGTGCCCATATGGGATACCAGTGCCGCAGACAGAAGCTTTGCCTACTAGGTCACAGCAGCAAACATATTTCTTGGGTTTTTTAAAAATATGTTTATATTTAATGTATACATCCTGATGAGTTAGGGATGAATATATATCTGTGAAACCATCCTCACCATCGTGGCAATGAACATATCTCTCCAAAACTTATTTACCATGTGCTACAGAAACATGGCACTATTTAGCCATCACCTCCTCCTTCCTTCACTCCTATGTAATCACATCCTGCTCTCTGTTTCTACGGCTTTGCCTTTTTAAAATCCACATAGAAGTGAGGTCATACAGTATTTGTTTTCTGTGTCTGGCTTAGTTCATGTGACATAACACCCTTCAAATTCATCCAGAGTGTTGCAAATGGCAAAAATTTCCCTGTTTTTAAAGGCTGGATAGAATTCCATTATAGGGAAGAGCGGCAAGATGGCGGAATAGGAAGGGAGCACATTGATAGTTCGAGAAGACACAGGTTAATAAAAGTGGAGATACTGCAGGGTCAAGGAAGAGTAGGGGAAGAAACAGCAAAGGAAACTCTTCCGGAACTAGTGATTCACAGTGGACCTGCATGGAGAGCGTGGGAGCCCAAGTTCGGGACACTAGCGGCAGACTCAACACACCAGCACTGGAACGCAAGGTGAGCCAAACCTCCGTAGCCCGAGACACCAGCGGGCAAGCAGAAAGAGGAGACTAGAGGGAAAGAGGCTTGAAACTCCGTGGGGAAAAGTTCACCAGGCTAACTAGAAGAGAGAGAGGAAAAAAAAAGTGACCGATATGGACACGAGTTTCTCTCTCTCTGCTCACCCCTCAAAGGCTAGCAAGACAAAGAGCAGGCACCATTTTGGACATACGTCATAAGCAGGGCGACCTCAGGTCTGCACCGGCCCTGAGCCTAGCAGAAAAACCTGACTCTGGGGCGAGGGGTGAAATAACAGGAGATTAGCATCTAACTTGGCAACCCAGTGGGAGATTGCAGGAGAATTGGAGCCCACACTGAGGGCAGCAGAGATTCCCTGTGTGGTCCTTGGGAAAGAGCTTCCAATCTCTGGCTCCTGTGGGTGTATCATTCGCCTGCTAACTACCTCCAATTACGTTCAGCTGTGCGGAATTACTTCCCTTTTGAATAAAGAAAGAAAGAAAGAAAGAAAGAAAGAAAGAAAGAAAAGATAGATTTACCACGCCTAACCTGGGAGTGCCATTTTTGACACACCCTCAACCCTGAGGAACCAAACACAGCTCTCAGTCCACACTCATCTCAAGCCTCTAAGGCTCCACTGAAAGCAGACAGTCCACTTAATATAGAGCCATAGTGTAACAAGAAAAAACACCACAGTGAAGAAACCAAATATCTCCAACATGCCAAACAACAAATGCAAAAACCGAGGTAACAAGAACAAGGAAGACACTATGATGCCCCCAAATGAAAAAGACACCCGAATTCAAGATTATGAAGATGATGAGATTGAAGAAATGCAAGAAGCGGATCTCAAAAAATTGATAAGAACATTAAGAAGTTCTCAAAAACAAATTCTTGAACTACAGAAATCCTTAATGGACAAGATAGAAAATCTCTCTCATGACAATGAAATATTAAGGAGGAATCAAAATGAAATGAAACAACTAGTAGAATAAGAAACTGTGATATTGACGAGAAATCATAATGAAATGAAGAATTCAATAGATCAAATGACAAACACATTAGAGAGCCTTGAAAAACAGAATGGGCAAAGCAGAAGAGAGAATATCAGACTTAGAAGACAGAGAACAGGAAAGGAAACAGGCAAACCAAAGAAAAGAAGAAGAAATTAGAAATCTAAAAAATATTGTCGGGAATCTGCAGGATACTATTAAAAAACCCAACATTCGGGTTCTAGGAGCTCCTGAAGGCATGGAGAGGGAGAAAGGATTAGAAGGCATTTTCAGTGAGATACTAGCAGAAAATTTCCCAGGTTTGCAGAAGGACAGAGGCATCTTAGTACAGGAGGCTCATAGAACCCCTAATAAACATGACCAAAAGAGATCCTCACCACCACACGTTGTAATCAGTCACCACAGTGAAACATAAAGAAAAGATCCTAAAATGTGCAAGAGAGAAACGTCAGATTACTCTCAGAGGATCTCCAATTAGACTCACAGCAGACTTCTCATCAGAAACCCTACAAGCTAGAAGGGAATGGCAAGACATAGCCTAGGTACTAAGAGAGAAAAACTGCCAGCCCAGAATATTATATCCTGCAAAGCTCTCATTTGTGAATGAAGGTGACATTAAGACTTTTCATAGCAAACAGAAACTGAAAGAATTTGTTGCCACTCATCCTGCCCTGCAAAAGATGCTTAAAGATGTGTTACACACAGAAACACAGAAACATGGTCACCAATATGAAAGAAGGTAAAGGAAGGAAACCTCACAGCAAAAGATCACAGGAAGCTCAATTTCTCTTTGACATAGAATTAAACTCTGATGCTCTGTTAAAGCAATGTGTTAAAGTAATCTATTATGTTCTCTTGATGTCTGTTAAATTCTAATTGTTCAAAAATAGCTGAATTTTTATTAAGAGCTATGGGTTATTTAAATATGTGCTTATTTTCAAAGATTTGAATAATCACCTTGTAACAATGATCAAATTTGGTCTATGTTATGTCATGATTTTAAGGAATCTTATTTCAACCAGATACTTTGGATTTTGAGACTTCTTGGCATTCTTGACAGGCATTCAAAAAATCAAAGTTTCAAACAATCTGGACTCTAAAATTTCCAGTAAATCTTGGACTTTGGTTTTTTCAGTTTGGGCCCAACTGAAAAAATCGAAGGACCTATGTCTCTCATCTTATAGAGACACCAACTAATCAGGCTATTTGGATTATATTAGAAGTACTGTCAAGATGTGACGTGGTACCAAACTTTAAGTTTCTATAATGGAAAATGCTATTAATACAAATGTTTGAGAATTAAAAAGTCTAATGATTTTGTGTTACTAGACATGATAGTTATCTTAATGAGGAAGCCCCAGAGGCCTAAAGGGTTAAATACTTGTAAAATCCTACAGGTGCTTTCAAAAATACTGTGAAGTAAGCAAGTGCCTCTTGTTGGTTGATGAGTTTATAATTTTAAACATGGCGACTTAAAGTCTTTTGTCATCCACAGTTAGATATGATTTGCTGCTCATAAAACTAAAGCGTTGTTGGTTCTGTGTTTAGCTGTCATCCTATAGGTTCCTATGGACTTTTTCCAGCCACTTCTATTGGATTCAGTACTTTGGGATTGCTCTGTAAACAGATGAAGCCAATAATGTATTAACAGTACCAACTGAGAGAAAGTATGGTTAACTGAGGTTACTAAAAACAAAAAGCAATTCAAATCAATTGGCAATCTACAAAAAGAGTTAAAGATTTTAAAAGCTATTATTAAAATTGCTATATTGGTCTATTATGCTATGTTATATGTGTGTACATATTGTATGTCCACGTGGGAAAATTTTATTAAGAGTTTAATTTTAATTGGCTTATAGATAAGATTGTCCATAAATTTAAGCTGCTAAAATCAATCAAAGATACATTTTAATTTGTGTGACCTGAATCTCTGTATCATATGTTTTAAACTTGTTGGTAGAAAGAAACTAAAAACATTTTATATGGTTGTGCTTAAGTTTACTGGTTAAACAAACTACACCATGTTAGATATTTAAGAGGTGTTTTCAAATACATGATTCTTAAAGTTTATAGAAGGCATCGGACCTTCTGGTAAATGTTTTCTTAAGTTGTTATCTAATGGTTGAAATGGTTTGCTAAGTATTCATGTAATATTGCTATTGTCAGCAAGCGATCTAGGACTTGCTCCCTCATTTCTCTATTCTAAGCCCAACTTGTTCTTTCTTTTCTATATTCTCTTCAAGGTAGGAAACTAATTCTATTATGAAGGAATCTGTAGGACACACAATTTAATCTTTAGACCTTATAAGAGAGATGGCTAACATTTTTCTGTAATAGCATAGCCAAAATAAGAGCTTAAATTATAATCTCATAGCTAGATTTAGTTCGCCATCAGCGAAGTATACAGTAAGTAGAAAAAACCTCCCTCTCAGACCAAAGGGAAAGAAAGTTTTAAAGTGAGAATATAATTTTCCTCATGGGCATTGTCTACCTTAGAAAAACTACTACAGAACATGCCTGTGACTATAGACTTGTAGTTCAGGCCACCAAAGATTAGAGATGGGACATGGGCACTCCCTTGACTTGCATCCTCTGGTCTGCTTTCACACAAACCAGGAGGAAAAGAAAGCTCGGCATCAGAAGCAATGGGCGGCAGGCCTATTGATGGCTGATCTGTACAGTGATCTGCCCTCAAGGAGACCCAACAGGCCAGTCCACTGCAGTGGCTTTCAATGTGGTAAGCCTGGGCTTCAGCAGAAGTCAGCTTGTGAAGAGCCCTGGCAGCTCTGCCAAGAGTTGGATCACTGGAAATGGACCTGCCCTGGAGTCGAAGGATGCCCAGGTCAGAGCCACAGATCTTATTGGCTCTAAGCTGAAAAGCCCTTCACTCAGCCCAACTTCCAAAGTGACCACTGCAGCTGAGGGGATGGTCAAGTAGGGTCAGCAACATTGCAGGCAGAACTGTAAATTTCTTGTTAGAGATGCCCCCTGCCTTTACCTGGCCAGCTCTCCTCCCAGGCCAGCCAAGTAATGAAAGTCAACAGAGTGCCTTCCCCTAGGAGGTTCACACCTCCCTTAGGATATACCCCATGTGAAGAGATAGATAGGTCTGGGCCTCTTAAGTTACAAGGCCTAAAGCCCACCAGATTATTATCAAGCCCCTTCTATCAGGTTCTATTTGCCTCTCAATCAGAAAACTTAATTGTAGCTTAGACAGCACCTTTCTTAGCTCCTCTAATAATGACTCTGTCCTTTGTTCTAGACCCTATCTAGTGCACTTGGGCCTCATTCCTTTGTAATCAAAACTTCTACTCTACCACCAATGGCTCTACTCCCAACCTGTGTGTACTGATGGTCCTCTTCCCCACTTAATGCTGTATAATTGTTCAAACCTGGTAAATGCCACTCTTAGGATCATTGGTTACTATCCTCACTCTGTCTTTTATGACCTTGTCTAAATATGTTCACAGTCTGCAAACTTGGAAGGCTTCCATAGCCTTGGCAACTCATGACGACACCCTAGGGTGGTTACTGGCGCCATAAACTAGAGTGTCAATTTGTTGGGTCAACAACAGGAGTCACTGTACACTTGCTCCTCATGTGGGATCTCTGTCCTTAATGTACTGTACATTTTGATTTAAAGCTATAACTAGTACTCAAACAGTATGCTTCACTTTGTGTGTCTATGTGGGTGCAAACTATTGAAATCTTTATACTAAATTGGTCTTCTGTATATAAAGAGAATTGAAAATGAATCTTTTTTTTATTAAACTTTTATTTAATGAATATAAATTTCCAAAGTATAGCTTATGGGTTACAATGGCTTCCCCCCTCCCATAACTTCCCTCCCGCCCGCAACCCTCCCCCCTCCCGCTCCCTTTCCCCTTCCATTCATGTAAAGATTCATTTTCAATTCTCTTTGTATACAGAAGATCAGTTTAGTATATATAAGGTAAAGATTTCAACATTTTGCCCATATAGCAACATCAAGTGAAAAAACTACCATTGGATTACTAATTATAGCATTAAATAGCAATGTACAGCACATTAAAGACAGAGATCCTACATAATTTTTTTTTCAAAATAATTAATTTTCTATGCCATTTCCATTTTAACACCAGGTCGTTTTTTTTTTTTTTTTCATTTCCTATTCTCTTTATATACAGAAGATCACTTCAGTATATAATTAGCAAAGACCTCATCAGTCTGCGCCCACACAGAAACGCAAAGTATAAAAATACTGTTTCAGTACCAGTCATAGCATCACTTGGCTTTAGACGACACATTAGGGACAGATCCCGCATGGGGTGTAAGTACACAGTGACTCCTGTTGCTGACTTAACAATTTGACACTCCTGTTCATGGCGTCAGTAATCTCCCTGGGCTCTAGTCATGAGTTGCCAGGGCTATGGAAGCCTTTAGAGTTCGCTGACTTTGATCTTATTCCGATAGGGTCATAGTCAAAGTGGAGGTTCTCTCCTCCCTTCGGAGAAGGGTACCTCCTTCTTTGATGGCCCCGTTCTTTCCACTGGGATCTCACTCACAGAGATCATTCACTTAGGTCTTTTTTTTTTTTCCATGATATCTTGGCTTTCCATGCCTGCTACACTCTCATGGGCTCTTCAGCCAGATCTGAATGCCTTGAGGGCTGATTCTGAGGCCAGAGTGTTGTTTAGGACATCTGCCATCCTATGAGTCTGCTGTGTATCCCACTTCCCATGTTGGATCTTTCTCTCCCTTTTTGATTCTATCAGTTAGTATTAGCAGATACTTGTCTTGTTTGTGTGATCTCTTTGACTCTTAGACCTATCAGAGCTATCAATTGTGAGCTGAAATTGATCACTTGGACTAGTGCGATGGCATTGGTACATGCCATCTTGATGGAATTGTGTTGGAATCCCCTGCACATTTCTAACTCCACCATTTGCGGCCAGTCCGATTGAGCATGTTCCTAATTGTTCATCTCCTCCCTCTCTTTTTCCACTCTTATATTTAACAGGGATCACTTTTCAGTTAAAATTTAAACACCTGAGAATAATTGTGTGTTAATTACTGAGTTCAACCAATAGTACTAGAACAACAACAACAACAACAAATACTAAAAAGGATAGAGTATTACATTGTACATCTAAAGTCAGGACAGGAGCTGATCAGTTCATTGTTGCTTATAGTGTCCATTTCACTTAACAGGTTTTCTCTTTGGCGCTCAGTTGTCACCGATCAGGGAAAACAAATGATATTTTTCTCTTTGGGACTGGCTTAATTCACTCAGCATGATGTTTTCCAGATTGCTCCATCTTGTTGCAAATGACTGGGTTTCATTGTTTCTTACTGCTGTATAGTATTCTATGGAGTACATGTCCCATAGTTTCTTCATCCAGTCTACTGTTGATGGGCATTTGGGTTGGTTCCAGGTCTTAGCTATTGTGAATTGAGCTGCAATAAACATTAATGTGCAGATGGCTTTTTTATTTGCCAAATTAAATTCCTTTGGGTAAATTCCAAGGAGTGGGCTGGCTGGGTTGTATGGTAGGGTTATGTTCAGGTTTCTGAGGAATCTCCAGACAGACTTCCATAGTGGCTTAACCAGTTTGCATTCCCACCAACAGTGGGTTAGTGTCCCTTTTTCCCCACATCCTCTCCAGTATCTGTTGTTGGTAGATTTCTGAATGTGAGCTATTCTCACCGGGGTGAGATGGAACCTCATTGTGGTTTTGATTTGCATTTCTCTGATTGCTAGTGATCTTGAACATTTTTTCATGTGTCTGTTGGCCATTTGGATTTCCTCTTTCGAAAAATGTCTATTGAGGTCCTTGGCCCATCTCTTAAGTGGGTTGTTTGTTTTGTTGTTGTGGATTTTCTTGATTTCTTTGTAGATTCTGGTTATCAATCCTTTATCTGTAGTATAGTTTGCGAATATTTTTTCCCATTCTGTTGGTTGCCTCTTCACTTTCCTGACTGTTTCTTTCGAAGTACAGAAACTTCTCAATTTGATGCAATCCCAAATGTTAATTTTGGTTTTGACTGCCTGTGCTGTTGGAGTATTTTCCAGGAAGTCTTTGCCTGTGCCTATATCTTGCAGGGTTTCTCCAATGCTCTCTAATAATTTGATGGTTTCGGGTCGTAGATTTAAGTCTTTAATCCATGTTGAGTGAATTTTTTTGTAAGGTGATAGGTATGGGTCTTGCTTCAAGCTTCTGCATGTGGAAATCCAATTTTTCCAGCACCATTTATTGAATAGGCTGTCCTTATTCCAGGGATTAGATTTGGATCTTTGGTCAAATATAAGTTGGCTGTAGATGTTTGGATTGATTTCTGGTGTTTCTATTCTGTTCCATTGGTCTATCCATCTTGATGTGAATCTTGAGTAGGAGAGGGGAGGGTTGCAGGTGGGAGGGAAGTTATGGGAGGGGGAAGCCATTGTAATCCATTAGCTGTACACTGGAAATTTATATTCATTAAATAAAAGTTTAAAAAAAAAGATTTCCATTATAGATACATACCAGTTTCTTTATCCATTCATCCATGGATGGACTTTTGTGCTGTGCACATATTATGGCTATTGTGAATAATGATGCAATGAACATGAAAGTACAGATACCTCTTCAAGATCTTGACTTTGATTCTGCTTTGGAAGTAGAATTATTGAGTCACAAAGTAGTTCTCTTTTCAATTTTTAGGGGACTTTCCACACTGTTTTCTATAATCTCTGTACCAGTCAACATTCTCACCAGTATCATACAAGGGTTGCCATTTCTTTGATGTCTTTTTTTTTAATAATAGCCATTCTAAGAAATGTAAAGTGGTATCCATTGTGATTTTAAATTTTAATTCTCTAATGAATAGTGGTGGAAAGCACTTTACTGTAGGCCTATTGCCATTTGTATTTTTTTCTTTCAAGAAATGTCTAGGGGCCGGCGGTACCCTGGCTTACTTCGTTAATCCTCCACCTGCAGCACTGGCATCCTATATGGGTGCCAGGCTCTAGTACTTCTTCTGGTCCAGCGCTCTGCTGTGGCCTGGGAAGGCAGTGCAGGATGGCCCAAGTGCTTGGGCCCCTGCACCTGCGTGGGAGACCAGGAGGAGGCACCTGTCTCCTGGCTTCAGATTGGCGTGTCTCTGGCTGTAGTGGCCATTTGGGGGATGAACCAACGGAAGGAAGACCTTTCTCTCTCTCTCTCTCTCTCTCTCTCTCTCTCTCTCTCTCTCTCTCTCTCTTTCACTGTCTAACTCTATCTGTCAAATAAAAAAAAGTCTATTCAGGTCATTTTGCCTTTTTAAAATCAGTTATGTGTTTTTATGCCCTTTCATTGTATGTGGTGCTTGCATATTTTGAATATTAACTCCTTATCAGAGACATGGTTTACAAAAGATTGGAATTGGATCCTTATACACAAATTAATAAACCACATAAAATTAATTAAAAATGAGTTAAAGTCCTGAAACCATAAAATTCCTAAAAGAAAAACCTTGGGAAAAAACTTTTGATGTTAGTTTTGGAATTTATATTCTGAATATGACAGTAAAAGCAAAGACTACAAAAATAAAAATGAACAAGTGCTATTTATCAATTTCAGAGGCTTCTGCACAGCAAATAAAATAGTCAATGAAATAAAAAAGCAACCTATGGAATAGGAGAAAATGTTATAAATATTTTATGGGCAGAATGTGTTCAAGAAATTATATAGTAAATTCTTTGAACTGGAACACATTCAGTACTCTAAGTCTTTAGGCAATGATTTCATAGCCTTCTTCAAAGCTTCAGCCTAACAGTAGTTAAAGGAAGTTTAAATGATAATCAGTTAACTACATTGGTGCCAAATCTATCTATCATCTATCTATCTATGTATCTATCTATCTATCTATCTATCTATCTATAAATGCATTCAATATATTTATTTCTGAAAATAATGAAATCTTATGATATTCCTTTACCTATTAATCATAACACTTCTCATTGCCTACTTTTAGAAAAATAAACTCAAAACACTTAAATTAAGTTATTGATATGTGACCTTATTATATACTCTGTCCTTCATTCAAGCATGTGAATTATAGAATGGAAGAGAAATAGAGAAAGTGTCATGTACCAAGGATCAGGCATCTAACAAAGAAGCCCATTACACTGAATTGCTATATTGTACTTAGTTTGATCAACTGGAATTTTTGGATGTTGTAAGGGAGATGGTGAAGGGTTTGGATTCTTGTTCTCAGCAAATTTCAGCCAGCCCCCAGTTCGCTGAGCAGAAGATGTGCTTACTAGACCAGTGAACTTTTCTTTTATGAGTGTGAGAGACTGCATATTAGTGCACATCTAGATGGAAAAGGTAAGCTAGAGAAGGGATACATAATAATGTAAGTGTTAGAAAATAAACATTTTCTTCAAGTGGAGCTTTTGTGAATGATAGGATACATTTGGTGTTATGAAATACTTCAGAAATTTTGTGCCAAGTGTGTAGTTAAGGCTCAGAGGTAAGCCCAAAGCACTAAGTTTATTCCACTTCTCAAAACAGCCAGTTCACCACCGGTTACCTGGGAGCCTGAGTTCAGGACAGTGAGCCTGGCAAAAGACAAAATTACAAGAAATTTAATGTAATATTAATGGCTTCTCTGTAATATTCTAGAATCAGGCAATAACTTATTGTGAGTGTTCTGATGAGGTGAGCGAAAGATGTTGGCTTTGTAGACAGAAAAGGTCAGGGAAAGCAGAAGCAAAGAACAAAAAACAGATGCAGATTCATTGTTTCAAAGTTACTTTCCGTATGGTGTTAAAATAGAGTGTTTTTTTTTTTTTTTTTGAGTCATGCCAGACCAGGTAAACTGAGCCCTTTTGATTTGTTGCCATGAATCTCTTGGGTTTTGGTTTTTGTCTTTCTTTTTTCTAAAAACTGGTCCATTTCAGAGTTCAGTTGCTGAGATGACGCTAGCATGAGTGACTTCATTCTGTTCTAAGTCTGATCTGTTCTGAGGGGCTCATCTATAACCATGGCCTCCTATCAATAGGCCTTTCACTATTAGAACCCTTATACCATGGTAGACATCAGAATTGGGCCAAAAAACTGAGTAGTGGTTGCCTATGCAGGGAGTGCAGCACTCTGGAAAAGGAATAGTCCCTCTGCTCACCTCCATACAGCAAAAAGATGCAATGTTATGGAGACTAGAACCCCAAACCATAAAGTTGAGAACCGGTAAGTATCTCATGGGGAGATACTTACTTGCCCCAGATCTGGCAAGAAAGCATGGGCCATGAGGTTAGATAAAGAGGAAGAAGAGAAAATGCAGAGTTGAAAAAGGAATGAACACATATGCTGCATTTCTACCATCTGGAGTGGCAAGGGTGCGTGTGGCGACTGGGATGTGGTGATGCTGCAGCAGGAGGCTGAGAATGAGCCCTCCTGACAGCTCCTCCATCTGAAGACAGATGCCCTCTGCATGAAGATATCTTCAGAAAGGAGTTTGGCCAGGAACTGGGGAAAGATAGCTGTTTTTGAGAAGGATTGCCCATGCCAAGTACTTTTGCAGAAATGAGACTCCAGGATCATAGGGCTTTGAAAAGATCCCTAAATTTTGCCCAATGGAAAAATCATTATTTGTATGACTGTCACATGAAAAGAGCTCATGCTAGTCAAGAAACAGGACTGCAGCTCTGCCACCAGTAACTAAAGAAGGACACAGCTCTGTTTCCATCCTGCTAGAGAGAAGGGAGGGTGTATGAGAGAAGGCCCCTCCTCATTCTCAGCACACATTGTCTCCCCCCACCCCACCCCCCCCACCTGCCTGCCTCCCTCCAGTGTGTGCTATGCAAGGAAGTTTCCGTTTGAAGGTGACTAGATGTCACCTGAGAGTAAAGGTTAAACTGGACGGGATGCCAGTGAACCTTTCCCCCAAGTTATGCCAGTCAAAAATGTTTCTTAAAATTGTTAAAGGTCCCCTGAAGGATAAAATCCCTCAGATTGAAAACCTAGAATAAAATCTCCTCAGAACAGTAACTGATTTTTCTTTCACCTGTTACTTAGACATCGTATGCCACAGAGTGAAAATTAAGGGGAGTAAATCTACTGGCAAGTGATGGAAGTAGCAGATGTTCCCTGGCAGAGTCGGGGGAAAGCTAGTGGTGCGCTGAAAGTTACTGAGATTGTTTCTGCATTGGAGAATCTTGGCAGTCAATCAGCAGACATGGTGCTACATATGCCAAATTGTTATGCTAAATATCAACTGGTTTCTTAGTCATCTTCTTATAATATTTTTTAATACTTAAGACTTGGTAGAAAAGTAGCTTGTCTCATCATAAAATGAAGTGCAGATATATCTGCAGTATCTATAGATATATCTGCAGTATCTATAGATACTGCTAAATTGGACAGTGACTCACTGTTTAGGTCATGTTTATATGTTCTGAATGCCCTCCTCTCCAATCTTTGACATGTAAATAACCACTTTTTAAAAAAAAATTTTTTTTGAATGGCGGAGTTACAGCGAGAGAAGAGGAAAGTCAAAGATAAAGAGGTCCTCCATCCACTGGTTCATTCCATAAATGGCCACAAAAGCCGGGGCTGGGCCAGGTCAAAGCCAGGAGCTAGGAGCTTCTTCTGGTCTCCCACATGGGAGCAGGGGCCTACACACTTGGGCCATCTTCCACTGCTTTCCCAGGCGCATCAGCAGGGAACTGGATTGGGAGTGGAGCAGCTGGGTCTTGAATTGATGTCCATATGGAATGCCAGCACTGCAAGTGACAGCTTTACTCATTACTCATTACTCAGTGCCAGCCCCTAAGTAACTACTTTTTTTTTTTTTTTGACAAGCAGAGTGGACAGTGAGAGAGAGAGAGAGAAAGGTCTTCCTTTGCCGTTGGTTCACCCTCCAATGGCTGCTGCGGCTGGTGCGCTATGGCTGATGCACTGCACTGATCCAAAGGCAGGAGCCAGGTGCTTATCCTGGTCTCCCATGCGGGTGCAGGGCCCAAGGATTTGGGCCATCCTCCACTGCACTCCCGGGCCACAGCAGAGAGCTGGCCTGGAAGAGGGGCAACCGGGACAGAATCCGGCACCCCGACTGGGACTAGAACCTGGTGTGCCGGCGCCACAAGGTGGAGGATTAGCCTAGTGAGCTGCGGCACCAGCCCTAAGTAACTACTTTTTAAGCTCAGTTCTCATGCATCCATTTTTGTTTGTTTTTAAAATTTATTCATTTAAGACAGACAGAGAGAGAGAGAAAGAGAGAGAGAGAGAGATATCTTTATTCTGCTGATTGGCTCCTCAGATGGCCACAATAGCCAGGGCTGGCCCAGGCTGAAGCTTGTAATCTGGAATACTATCTGAGTCTCCCATCTGGATGACAGGGGCCCAACTACTGAGCCATCTTCTGCTGCTTTCCTAGGTGCATCAACAGGAGCTAGATCAGAAGTGGAACAACAGGGACTCAAACCTGTGCTCATATGGCATGCCAGCATCATGGCTTAACTCACTGTGCCACAACCGCAGCCACTCATGCATCACTGATCCAGATTCCTGTGGGAACATATTGTCTATTGCTTCTCTAGCCTTTCCTAGAACTCTGACTCTGCCCCTGTGTAACTCTCTGTATCTATGGATACGCCCCTGTGCAAATCCATATTTTTCTTAAAATCTCTGATCTTTAGGTTGAGCAATTAGCTCATTTCCAAGCACAATTGTGAATCCAGTTCATGTTTGTTGGATGAATGAATGAGCATATCAAAAGCCGATGTGCATGCACATCCTTATTTTAATTATGCCATATGTGTAGGTTCCTCTATTCACTCTCCTTTGGCAAAGAAAAAGAATATTCAATAACACTTGTTTAAGCAGTGTGAGACTTTATTCAAGGGTACTTATTGAGATAGATACAGGGACCATGGCAACGGCATTTTGAAGTGGAAAGAAACTGGGTTCTGAGTACAGTGTGGACAAGGGTTAGTTTATAACCAAGGGCAAGGTGGGGCCAGTGGATCAGGAATTCTGAAGAAGAGACATCAAGGGTGAGAGGAATTCTGGCTAAACTGACCTAACAGGTTTCTTGCTACAGAGAGATTAGGGTAACTAGATCTCACCTGGAGGAGAGGGTGTGAGGATGAGGAACTTGATGTTCCTCAGATATGGAAGTGTGGAGTGATTAGCAGGGTTCCTGCTAAGTTAGATTCCATAAGAAGTGCACAGATGGGTCTCAGAGAAGATTCCAGAGCCTTAATAATGTGTGGTTGGTTAACTTTGAGGAAAACCTTTTGGATGAAGGAGTCCAAGATTCTCAGCTTCGCTTCTTGCCAGCTTGTTAGTTGTGTTGTAGGACCCTAAAATTGGTGTCCCACAGAAAGAGAGACCCCCAGAAGCATGGATTCCACTCCAATCGATGCAAAAGCAGAGGAAAGTTTATTTCATTTGCAAATGGGTCGTCTCTCAGTAACACTACAAAGCAGTGCAGAGAGAACGACCCCGACCATCAATTGCACAGAGTATTTAAGGCTTAAAACCACAACATTAGCATATTTCCACAGCATGACAAAAGAATCACAAGGTAAAGGGTTTTTCCAGGGTAAAGGAACAAAGTACTTGAGCAAGCACAAATGCGGGGTCATCAGGACATAGGTTGGGTACGTTTCCGATCAACTTCTGCTTTTATGGTTCCCAAAAACTTAACATAGCTCCTAAACTAATCATCACATGCTACCGGTTCAACTAAAGTTCAATCATCTCACAAAAAGCATCTAGCAAGCTCAGCCATTTTTCACAGAAGCAGAACAGTATGTGGTTAGCTCCAGCAACTCCATTTTAAACCTGCCCAATTTCTTTTACCCTTGTTAACATTATTTTAGGGTCTTACACTTATTCTCTCAGTGTTGGACAACACTCCTCACCACCTGGCATTGCACAGTGAGTCTGCACATTCCCTGCCTGCAAATGACCTCACTTTCTCCAGAACCAACACACATTGGCTGGGCCTGGTTGGCAATCTATCCCTTCCAGCAGATACTGTGGTTTCTTCCACAGCAGCTGTGTCCCTGCTGAACTCCCACTTAATTGCTGTCAGTTTTACTCTTTCTCTTGTATGATGATGAGAAAGTGACCCGAGGTCCAGCCTAGGAGCAAAGTTGTCATGAAGTCATTACCTTTGGTTGCTTTAGGGGGAGGCGGTGACAAAGTCTGACCATTGGGCCGTGGGGGGAAACCTGGGAGCTTCTGGGAAAGGGCTTTCCCTGATACACAGAAGGGAAAGGAAAGGCTCGCTCCCTCCTCCACTGGCACTGTCCTCTCTGAGGTGATGTCACATTACTGCCATCACCTTAAGATCAGATATGGCATCTGTCATCATGGCATAGCAGGTTAAGCTTCCACCTGCGATGTTGGCATCCCATACAGGCACTGGTTCAAGTCCCAGCTGCTCTACTTCTGATGTGACTCCGTGCTAATGCATCTGGGAAAGCAACAGATGCCCCAAGTTCTTGAGCTCCTGCACCCATGTGGGAGACCTGGAAGAAGTTCTTAGCTCCTGGCTTCAGCATTGCCCAGCCTGGGCTATTGTGGCCATTTGGGGAGTGAAGCAGTGGATGGAAGAGACTCTCTCTCTCTCTCTCTCTCTCTCTCTCTCTCTCTCTCTCTCTCTCTCTCCCTATCTCCCTTTGTAAATATGCCTTTCAAATAAAATAAACAAGTATTTTAAAAAAACAGATCAGATAGGAGTGAGCCCAAGGACAAGGCACAGGCTGAGGGTGGAAGGGCCAGTTGATGGAGGCATTTGGTTCTTGATGGTGGCACAGACCCTGGAACTGATTTCGCTCTACACTGCCTTCTCTTCCAGATTGCAGCTTGTGAAGTTAACCATATAAACCAGTGGAATTGGGGTCTTCTCTTAAACATTAATCACTACACCTTTCACAAAAACACTTCTTATTTTGGGTTCCAGAAACTGTACAAGTTCTTTGGGGTCAATGGCTGAGGATTCCAGGCAGGGCCATTAAGGTGGCATCAGGCCCAGGCTCTGCTGCTGTCTCAAACATCTGAGGAGCAACATAGCCTGTACGTGATTTTAAAAGGAGTAGTTCCATGTTTCTTTTCTGTTTTTACATTACCAAAACAGCGACCTTTCACCGTGGCAATTTTTCCTGCTGTTAAGTATATGTTTAATGATGGCAGAAGGTTAGGGGCTGTAGGGGATGAATGGAATTACAGCAAAACAGGAGAGCAACACTGAAAATCTGCTTTCGAAGCCACAACTTTCACTAAAAGGTCACAGACCCCAACTTTTATTTTCATTAGTGTTTTTCTTTTAAAGATTTATTTAGTTAGTTCAAAAGCAGAGTTACAGAGAAAGAGGGATTGACACACACAGAAAGAAATCTTCCATCTGCTGGTTCATTCCCCAAATGATCACAATGGCTAGGACTGGGTCTAGACAAAGCCAGGAACTTGGAACTCCATTTGGGTCTCCATATGGGTGGCAGGGGCCCAAACACTTGGGCCATTGTATGCTGCTTTTCCAGGTGCATTAACAGGAAGCTGGATTTGAAGTGAAGCAGCCAGGTCTGGAACTGGCACTCACATGGGATGCCCCAGACCCCAACTTATTTTTAAGATTTATAAGATTTATTTACTTATTTGAAACTCAGAGTTACACAGAGAACAGGAGAGAGAGAGAGAGAGAGAGAGAGAGAGAGAGAGAGAGAGAGAGAGAGAGAGAAATCTTTCATCTGCTGGTTCATTCCCCAAATAGCTGGTGCTGTGTGAGACTGAAACCAGGAGTCAGGAAGTCAGGAACTTCTTTCGTATCTTCTAAGTGGGTGCACTTGGACCATCTTCTGATGCCTTCCCAGGCCATTAGCAGGGAGCTGGATTAGAAGTGAAGCAGCCAGGCCTCAAACCAGCACCCATATGGGATGTTGTGCTGCAGATGGCAGCTTTACCTGCTATGCCACAACACTGGCCCCAAAGACCCCAACTTTTAAAAGTATTTTGGGGTTGTAGAAGTTGCATCTTACTATGTAGACCGAATTCCTTACACTTCCAGTAGTTTTGCACATGTAGTATTCACGTGGTTCATGTAGTATCACCCATTTATTTATTTATAGATCGTTAATGAGTTTCCAATTGCCAAGTTTTTACATTTCATGTGAGATATACCTTTCTGGCTTCAGAGTTGAAACAAATTACTCTCATGGAATTACTATCTGAATTGCTATTGGATTTCTGAATTTCAGACTCCAACTCAGCAGGTGACTTCTTCCCTCTCCTCAACCACTCTCTGTAGGTATTGCTTAGTCATACAGCCTTAAATCCCAGCCACAAGCTGATGTCTCTAGGGGTTTTGCTGCCACCACCTGTCCTTTCAGCTGCCAGCTGACATACTCATCTGCCTGCTTAACACTCACTTATATGTCTCAATGCTGTACCAAACTTAAAATGTCCAAAATGAACTGCTGGTTTTTACTCCCAAAGTCTCATTCTCTTCAAGTATTTATGGTACAAGAAGTATTAGCTTCACCCATGAACCCTTTTAGGTCACAATATTATTGTTTTCCTACTTTTTTTCCTTTTTTCAAATTTAAATGCAATTCATCAATAAATCCATAGGCTCTACCTTCAATTCCTCCCCAAAACTTACATTTCTCTACCATTACCACTGCTGTGGTTTGAGTGTCCAATTCATGTTCTGGAGACTTGGTCAACAATGCAGTAGTATTGGAGGTGGGGCCTAATGGCAAGTATGTAGATCACGAGAATTTTGCCTGCATGAACAGTTTCATGCTGAAACAACATGGTCTCATGGGAATGGGCTCATCCTTCTCTGCTCTTCTGCAGGTGAGGAACAGTGGTCCTCTCCTCTGTTGGATGCACTGTTCTTGGTACCATCTTCAGAGTGGGGTTAGTGTCACCACAGAACTGCCAGAACCTTCATCCCGGACTTCTCAGCCTCCAGAACTTGAGAAATAAACTTCTGTTCTTTACGAATTGCCAGTCTTGGATATTCTGATATAGCAGCACAAAACAGATTCGACAAACACCAGGAAGTCACTGTCTTCTGTTGCCTGGGCTGCTGACATCATCTCCCACTTTTTGTCCCTCCCTACCTTTGCCTTGCCTCCTGTGGTTATTATCTTGCAGCTGCTCAGTTTATTTTTCTTTTTTATTTAGATAGATTTTATTTATTTATTTGAGAAGTACTATTACAGACAGAGAGGGAGAGACAGAGAGAAAGGCCCTCCATTTACTGGTTCACTCCCCGAATGGCTGCAACAGCCAGAGCTGGGCTAATCCAAAGCCAAGAGCCAGGGACTCCCTCCAGGTCTCCCAACTGTTTCAAGGGCCCAAGCACTTGGAGCATCTTCCACTACCTTCTGAGGTCATAGTGGAGAGCTAGATTGGAAGAGGAGCAGCTGAGACTCGAACTCACAACTACATGGGATGCTGGTGCAGCAGGCAGAGGCTTAACCTACTACACCACAGAGCAGGGTCCTCAGTTGGTTTTGCTAACTCATAATTCACACTAAACGCTGCAGAACAAATTTATATCATGTTTATAACAAACTATAAAGCTTTTCCCTTACTAAGCTATTCTGAGATATATTCTGAATGTTGTATACCCTAATGAGCCTGAAGAAAATTTCATGAGCAAATCTGTAGACACCCCTAGATTGGTAATTGACGTATCAATTCCTTTAGATGTATAGGCTAAATCATCAGAGTAATTGATGTTTCTAAAGAAACAGCAACAAAATGAGTCACACTCTAACACTACATGAGTGACTCAGAGCACTCTTCCATCAGCTCACCTTTTGCTTCCACTGGGAACTAGGATACCTGCTATACTCTTATGTTACTACACTGACCCTTGCCCAGCTGTTTGTATATTGTTTTCCCTAAAATAAATAAATGCATATTTATATCACTGCTAATGGAGTGCCTTGAGGGCAAAATGTAATACTAATTAAAACAGAACTACTAGAAATACTTTTTGGGCCGGCGCCGTGGCTCAACAGGCTAATCCTCCGCCTTGCGGCGCCGGCACACCGGGTTCTAGTCCCGGTCGGGGCACCGATCCTGTCCCGGTTGCCCCTCTTCCAGGCCAGCTCTCTGCTGTGGCCAGGGAGTGCAGTGGAGGATGGCCCAAGTGTTTGGGCTCTGCACCCCATGGGAGACCAGGATAAGCACCTGGCTCCTGCCATCGGAACAGTGCGGTGCACCGGCCGCAGCGCGCTACCGCGGCGGCCATTGGAGGGTGAACCAACGGCAAAAGGAAGACCTTTCTCTCTGTCTCTCTCTCACTGTCCACTCTGCCTGTCAAAAAAAAAAAAAAGAAAGAAAGAAAGAAATACTTTTTGTATTCAAACTTTCCTAGTCACTAAACACCATCTATGATATTATTCCATGTGGCAATAAGATATTACTCATCCAATCTCAAAATGTGCTACCTCACTGAAATCTCAAAGCTTTGAAAAAGTGTCAATACTCAGAAATACCTGATTAAGTTGTCATTTTTCGCATCCCAACTATAATTTAAATGTAATGAATGGCAGCCTACAGGGATTCTCTTAGAGTCCAGATGGACATTTTAGTTTTCCCATGGGTGGGCTGTACTGCTGAAAGTTAATTGGAACTTCAGCTGTGCCAGATTGTCAGCCAGCTCACAAATAGAACTAATGACTTAGTATTCACAAAACACTTATCCTCAAATAATAATTCTATGTTAATGATTTGTTTCGACTCATTTATATTTCAACATTAAACCAAAAATGTAAATCTCATGTAAATGTAAAAACTTGACAATTGGAAACTTCTTAATTATCTATGAATAAACAAATGAGCTATACTACTGGCCCACATGAAGTTCTGTATGTGCAAAACAGCTGGAAGCATAGGGAATTCCATCTACTCAGTAAAATACAATTCCTACAAATTCAATATAGTTTTTTTTAATGATTCATTTATGTATTTGAAAGGCAGAGTAACAGAAAAGGAGAGACAGAGGGAGAGAGAGAGGTGTTCTATACATTTGTTCACTCTCCGAGTGCCCAGAATAGCCAAGGCTGGACCAGACCAAAGCTAAGAGCCGGGAATTTCATCTGGGTCTCCCATGTGGGTTGCAGTAACCCAAGTACTTGGGCCATCATGTGCTTCCTCTTACGTCCATTAACAGGAAATCTTATTGGAAATTTGGAATAACCAAAACTTAAGCTTACAATCTGATATGGAATGCAGGCATCTCAAGCAGCAACTTAACCCACTGTGCGAGTGCACCCACTCACTCCCAAATATTTTAAGTGACATTTCATTAGTTTACATAGTGTTAGAAAAGTAAAAGAGAAAAATAAAATCATAAAGTTTTTAAATAATTAAATTTTATTGTTGGATATAATTTATTTGAAGAACTAACTCCAATTCTCCTCAAACTATTCAGAGCAATGGAAAAAGAGGGAATCCTCCCAAATTCTTTCTATGAAGCCAGCATCACCTTAATTCCTAAGCCAGAAAAAGATGCAGCATTGAAAGAGAATTACAGACCAATTTCCCTGATGAACATAGATGCAAAAATCCTCAATAAAATTCTGGCCAATAGAATGCAACAATACATCAGAAAGATCATCCACCCAGACCAAGTGGGATTTATCCCTGGTATGCAGGGATGGTTTAATGTTCACAAAACAATCAATGTGATACACCACATTAACAGACTGCAGAAGAAAAACCATATGATTATCTCAGTAGACGCAGTAAACTAAATGCTTTTAAAAGCCAAAAGCTTTGGTAGGTGGTAGTGGGTATGGTGTTTATGTATATAAATTGTATAGAGGTGTGTGTATCAGTCAACTAACTACAAAGTATTTTTTATTGTTTCTGACATCAAGCTTATTATAATTCAGGAATACATATCATGACTTTATGTTAATTTTCTTAAATTGCTTTCTGTTTGGAAACAGCAAAAATATAATTTTGATGCCTAAGAAAAAAACATATTTTCCAGGCTTTTTTAACCTAATTATAGTTGACTCAAAGCATTTCTAAAGATTTATTATTTATCTATTTTAATGTAGCAATATTCATTCTATAACTGGATATTTATGCTTGTGGTAGTTCAAATGGTCATGTCAAAATGTTGAAGAATTAGATAGAGCTGAACTTACATCTGGTTCAGCGGTTGTTTAGATTTCTTGCTTCAGAGCATGCCATTCAAGTGAGATCTCACTCAAAAGTTTGATGACTCTACTATTGTGAAGCAGAGACGTTCAGCTGTGGGAGTGCCAAGCCCTGCTCACACATTCCCTTCTCCTTACTCCCTGTGGAAGGCACAGGGTGAGGTCTGAAGAGCAGCTTCCTGAGGCAGGAGCCCTGCCACACACCTGTCCCAGATAGAGAATCTATACCGCTAGTGAAGTGGCTCAGTTCACCCCTGCTGTCAGAGGACTCAGCCCAAGGCCATTAAGTATTTCTTATTTAAGACATGCTCTTTCGTGTCAAGTTTACAATAATCTGACAATGGTAATCTTGAATTCACCAAAATGGACTTGAGATATAAGCGTAGTATTGCTAAAATGTTGGTATAAAAAGTATAGTTTGTGCTGCTTTTGTTCTAACAGAGGTACCCATGCACTGCATATGGATATGACTGTGAAGATGGAACTTATCATGTAACAGATGTCACATTTAAGATAAAGCTTCATGTGTGCAACAAATAGGACTGTGTATAGGTATCATCACTGAAAGCTGGAAAAATGCAAACAAACATAATATTTTCAGACATCTTCAGTAAAATCATATCTATCATAGATGCATTTATAAATGTAAATATATGACAGAATAAGGTTAAAGATGGTGATCCTGTTAGAGATCAGTGGAATAGGTTTTTGTCTTTGTGTAAGGAAGAATTCAGATGTTGAGACAGGAGTGGTAAGTGAGGTAGCAAGGTTTAATGGGGTAAGGTATCCATTGGAAGGGATGGACACCTCTCCAGATAGACTCTGAGAGAGAATGCCCACTTGATCAGATTGGGGAAAGCAAGGTTACATGGTTTAATGGAGAGAATGCACCTGACAGACCAGGCATGCAGCTCAGGAATATGCTGAAAACTGAGTGTTCAATCTGTATTCAGACTGGGGCTTATAAGGTAATGGGGTAGAGTTCTTCCTGACATTTCTCTTTCTCCTCCTTCTTCTTGAGGACAAAGGGGTTCCTAAGTGTGAATCAAGTAAAATTCCTTTCAAGGTTTCACTACTCAGTGATACCAGACTGGGTAGTCCACTTGGCTCCAGGCAGAGGAGATTCCCCTAGGGTTCCTTCCTTGGGGGAAGGTTGTGAAGGTTTTATTTGCCCAATGTTATCAGGCTTGGTAGCCAATTTGATACTGAGCAGAGAGAATTGTCCTGGGGAGCTTTCCTTGGGGTGAAGGCTGTCACCTGTAACATTATCAGGATCTGGGCAGGACTATGTAGTATAAAATATTGGGTTCTTTCCAAGATGTGCTTCTGAGCTTCCAGAGATGATTTGTTTTTCTTAGACCCCTCTCACACACATAGGCTAATTTCTAACTTCCCACCTAACAATTCTTTTTACTGAAAGGGAAGAAATGAGATCAAGAAGGGGGCATGCAGAATATTCTGTAGGTGGAATTTCTATTTGTTTCTAAATTGAATCTGTGCATTTGTGCTCATTATGTTGTTACTATATATGTTATACAGATTTTATGAATATTACTTTGTGTCTATACCTACTTCCTTCCCTCTCCAGTCATAAATGCCATGTTCCTAAATAATATATTGGTTAGATTTGCATCCTTTATCATTTTTATCATAAGAAGTTTACTCCCATTGTATGTGTTGTCATACAGTATTTAATATCATCTAATATGTTCCTAATTTTCAGCCACGTTATTCCTTATAGCTGCAATTTATTCTTTTTTGCTATTGTATATGATTGTATTATATGTACATCCAGATTTCTTCAGCCATTCTTTGATGAGTTACACTTGAATTGTTTCCCTTCATTTGATTAAATCAAACAATGTTGCAGAAAATGTCCATATACATTGTTATCTTATCTCCTAATTCCACACAATTTCTCTAAGATACAAGTGTAAGAGAGGAACATTTGAATAAAAAGTATTCACCTTCCGTTGCATAACCTATTTATTTCTTACTTACTCTCACCAGTTATTCTTTCTTTCTCTCATTTATCACTTAGTTTTACCCAACTTTAGCAACCTTTGAAAATGGTGTTAAGTAAGGCAACTATGTTAATCCAGATCACCAAAGAAATACTAGTCTAGCAAGAAGCCCTCTCTCATCATGGGTTAAGGTTTCATAGGAATAGAACTAGAATTATATCTTGACCACTACACAGTACAACTGCATTCCCTTTCAATCCCAATTTTGTCAGCATAAGGTGAAGTCACAATCTACCCTGTCAGTCCCTTGGGAATTGTTATATCAAAGTTTAACAGTTTAGTTGCAGTGTCTTGAATAGGGCTCATCCCTGCTACTTGCAGCTACAGTTGCAGCCCTGTTCCTGGACTACTGTATCATCTAGGAGAAAAGAATGGCAAAGTGACAGAGGGAAAAGTAAAGAAGTTAACACAGTAGTACAGTCCTAGTGTCCTCCCATTGTGGGCAAGAGTATATAGTCATACCAGCATCTGCCCTGTATCCTCTTCCCTAGGAACCCCAGACAAGCAAAGGAATTTAGTCAGTGAGGACATGCCTTTGGTCTTCCTCCTGTTGAGTGTAAACACAAATTCACAAAGGCATACCCTTCACCCTCTTCTCTCTCTCACTTTTATTTTGTACAGCTTATTTTGCAATAGAATTTTCTCTTATTTATTTTTATTTACTTGAAAAACAGAGAGTGATGAGGGAGGAAGAGACAAAGAAAACTTCCATTCACTGGTTCACTCCCCAAATGGCCACAACAGCCAGGGCTGGGCCAGGCTGAGGCCAGAAGCTGAGAACTCTATCTGGGTCTCCCACAAGAGTGGCAGGGGTCTAAGCACTTGAGGCATCATATGTTGCCTCCCAGGATGCATCAGCAGGAAGCTGGATTGGAAGTGGACTAGTCATGACTCAAACTGACCTTTCCATATGGGATATGAGTATCCCAAGTGCCATAGTGTCCACCCTTTTCCCAGTTTTACGTAACCAGTGTGATTACTCTGAAAATATCTCTGTAAAGTACACTTCGTGGATTGAAGAAACGTAACTCAACAGTTAAAGTGGTGATGGATCCTCTCTCCAAGCCCTTTATATTGTGCTAAACATTTGTGTCCACCACTGGGTAAGCAAAGCCCAGTGTGATTCATGTCCTGTTTCCATTAGAGCCCATTTGTGGTCCCCTGGTGCTACTGGCAACATTAGGACTTGCCAGTCAATTCAGGGTCTTCCTCCCAGGGAATCTTCCCTTACCCCTCACACCAGCAGCCTCTGTCTTCATGGAAGACAGGACAATTTTTATTGGCATTTTGTGCCTCTGAAGCTGCAAAAAGTGTTCAGCTCATCTACACACTGTCCCCATTTCTGCTCTTCTCATGGAATAAGGTGGTGACATTAGGTGAGAACTGCAGTTTATCCACTTGCTAGTTATGATCAACTTCTTTCTGTTTATTTATTTATTTGCTTACTGTAATATTTTCAAAAGGCAGAGTGACAGAAAGAGAAAGAAAGATCTATCATTCACTAGTGTATTCCTAAATGCCACAATAGCCAGGACTGAGCCAAGCCAAACTCAGGGGCCCAGAACTCAATCCAGTTCTTCCATATGGGTAGTAGGGACCCAAGCACTTGACTCATCATTTAGCTCTAGTGGGAAAGAGGCCACCTGCTGTACTTCCTTGCATCCTCCCAAAATCACATCCCTGTAATAAACAAGTTTCATTTTGTTATAGACCTCTTTCAGGCTAACTTCCTTAATTGGAACAATTCTATGACTTTACCCAGAAAATATGGGGAGCGCAATTGTCAGGATTATTTCATGTGCTTGAATCTGCAGTCAGCAGTGGAGTCAAAGGACTCAGGTCCTCTTGTCAGTCTTTACCTTAATTATGTCACTAGACTATCTTCCCTGGTGACTGAAGGCCAGTTTTCTCATTGTCATTTTCCCTTATATTTTGTAAATTCTTCCAAACGAGGATGAATAAACCAGGTTTGTTTAGAGATTCTACTTTAGGTCAAATCGTTAGCCTTGTGGCATGGCTAGCTCTCACTCTGAGACAATACAGGTGTGGCCAGCCTGCCCTAACTTTGCTAGGGCATAATGACTTCAAATAGGCAAAGTCACTCCTATCAGGTGTAATGTTCCAAGGGTATACATGATCATTCTCTTTCTTACTTTTTTTTAATTTGTGAATACTTACGTTTGTAAAAAAAAAAGCAATTTTAGAGTCTAGAACAAAATAAAAGTGTGTGTTTGACATGTTGACATGTATGCATGTATGGGTGATACTAATAATTTTCAAGGGAAAAGATCCAAGTAAATAATGGCAACAGACTTGGATATTATGACATGTAAGAGGGTACTTCAAAATGTTTATGGAAAATAGAATAAAAGGTAAATCTAGTTTGATTCAAAAAAGTTGAAACTTATTGAATTCTTCTATGCATAGATTTCAAAATTGTGTACAAAAATAAGCTTATCTTTTAATAAGCTTATTAAAAATCATCGATTGCTGCCTTTCCTGGTGCATCCATGGGTAGCTAGATTGGAAGAAGAGTAGCCAGGACTCAGGCAGGCACTCAGATAATGGAAAGCCAGTATTGCAAGTAGCAGCCTAACCAGTTGCTCCCCAACACCAGCTCAAGGCATGCATAATTACAAACAAAGCTTGGATGTATTAAGTTGAACATAATGAAATAGTATAAAAAGGAAGTCATTGGGATTTGTAGTGCATCCAAATTAAGCTAGCCCTTGCCAGCATCCCATGTCATCGTGTCATTTTGAGTATTGGTTGCTCTGCTTCCAACCCAGCTCTCTGTTAATATGCCTGAGAAAGCAGCAGAAGATAGGCCAAGCACTATCTATGTAGGATACCTATGTGAAGCTCTGGGCTCTTGGCTTCAGTCTGGCCAAACCCCTGGCTGTTGTGGCTATTTGAGGAGTAAACCAGAGGATGGAAGATCTTTTTTCTTTGTCTCTTTTCTTTGTTTCTGATACTCTGCCTTCTAAATTAATTAATCTAAATTGTGTCAATGATTTTAAAAAAGTAGGAAATACGGGTTAAAAACTAAAAGAATTATAAAGGTATTTTATAGGCAAAGCTATCAAGTTTGTAAGATTGAAGAAGGTTTAGTTGAACTGCCATATATTCCAATTTTGTTGTATTCTTTTTTCCAAGAAGGTTGTGAAGCATGATTTTTAAAGTTAAATCAATATTTACTGTGTTTAAATAAAAATGTCAGCAAGAGTTATCTGAAGCATTATTTTCTGTGATCTCCTCTCAGTTGAAAATTATCCTTTTAATTTATAATAATTTCTCTTTATTTCTTCTCTTTTAGGTGGAATCCTGTCACCAGTGTATCATTTTTCAAATATTGATAAAGTTCCTACTACATGGCAGCACCCTGTGCAATGGAAAGCGATGAGTAGGACAAAGTCTCTACCCTCAAAAAAGTAGTTGATGAGGAAAAAAAAAAAACCTGTACAGAAATAGCTATGATAGAGAAAAAAACTGATAGCTGACACAAAAGAGGCACAGAATACTTGAGGTATGCATGTCCATTTATAGGCACCATTATGGGAGCTGAAGATTGCTTATGCATGAGATGCATAAGCATCTCAAATGGTGGACAAATGCATTTCCAAGGCCAGAGGCACATATATAAATCTACAAGTAGCTGCTCTAATGCTTTCAAAGTAGTGCTTTTTTCTCTGTGTGTGTGACTGAACCTAGTGTGTTTCAGCTTGATAGCTGACTTACCAGCAGGATTGGTAGGAGTAATTTCACTCTTATCATGAATCAAATAAAATCCATTTAAAAATACAAAGGCATATATTAACTTTGGTACATTTTGTTTACCTTAATATTCTTTTTTATTTGTTTTTAATTTTTTCATCTTTTTTTTAAATTTAAGGTATACAAAGTTCATGTTTTTCATATATGCAGATTTAGGAACATAGTGACACTTACTACCCTACTATCCCTCTTGCTCATGCTCCCATTCTTCTTCCTCCTTCCTCTCCTATTCTCATTCTTAATTTTTACAAATATATATTTTCATTTTACTTTATACTCATAAGATTAAGCCTACACTAAGTAAAGAGTTCAACAAACACATCTGTCACTCCATGCCTGACATATAACAGATTCTCATACAGTATAAATAAGTGGATGGGTGGATGCATGAATGGATAATTGAATAACTTATTCTTTTCACTAGATATATGTTTCTTATATCTGTAGATACTTCCTCCTTTTATATAGGTTCTATTTATACTTAATGGACTAAAAGATCGTTTCAATGAAGACTTTATCTGAAAGGATGTATGAAACTTGTCACTAACCTCTCAAGAAAGATGCCAGGGATGTCAAAAAATGATGTTTTCTCAGGAATAAAATCCAGTTAACATGGAATAATAAGCTGCTTCCTTTAGAAAGATGTTCACTCTCCTTTTAATGTTTTATATAAGAGTTTTTTGAATTATTTTTATTTATAAGGAGATAGACAGAAACAAACAGAGATCTTCCATTCACTTGTTCACTTTCCAAAGGCCCACAATAATCAGGACTAAGCCAATCCAAAACCAATCTAGGTCTCTCATGTGGGTGGTAGGGATCCACCTATTTGAGCCATCACTGCTGTCTCCCAGGTATGCAATGCAAGAAGATGAAATCAAAATTGGAGCTGGGACTTTCAGCCAGACACTCTGAAACTGGGTGTGGGCATTCTAAACAGCATCTTAATCACCACACCAAACAGCAACTGCCAAATACAAACCCCAAGAGATTTTTTTAAACATTTATTTCTATGGATAAAAATAAGAAGTGAGCCATGAGAGAAAATGATACTTTAAGTGAGTCTTCCACATATACTGGTAGTCTTTCCTTCTGTACATTCAGGGTGTTTGACAGGTAGGAAGAGCAGAGATCACAGAACTGCAGCACATATGCTGTTGAAGCCAATGGCACATCAAGTATTCTGCTTTCTTGTTTTCATTTTTGCAGGTCAGGGTATTGTTTACTTTCCATTTCTCATATTAATCGACATTATTCTTAAAGACTCTGTTCATTGTCCATGAACTGAACTGTCAAGCATAGCTGTCCAAAGTGAAATGGAGAATTGACACACTGTTCTGCGCAAGACACGTTCATATCCTGTTTTGACCAGATAGTGATATGGCCAAGAGCTGTGCACAGACTTTAATATTAGAGGCTCGATTCATGAATAAACATCCACATACCTATGAAAATAGAAAGATA
The DNA here is from genome assembly GCA_036325905.1 of Lepus oiostolus. Taxonomy (NCBI): domain Eukaryota; kingdom Metazoa; phylum Chordata; class Mammalia; order Lagomorpha; family Leporidae; genus Lepus; species Lepus oiostolus. The sequence continues at coordinate 130,638,162 of CM070808.1, forward strand.
AGATTCATTTACAAAGACTTCCATCCGTTAGAAACTTAGAACCACAGCACCGGAATAAGGCATCATGGGCAATGCAGGTAGCATTCGGGAAGCAATCAGTACCACCTTCATTTGTTTCCCTTCTTACTTTTATATCCTTTCCTTATATAATCCCTTACCTGAACTTAACCTTAGCCAATTGGCCAGAGGCAGATGTTTTAAAATTGTCTGTGAACTGGCCTGTCCAGGGCCATATTCCCACACAATTTGATTAGAACATTGTTTGGAAGAACAAAGGGTGCCCTCTGTTCCCCAAACAGCCTCTGTGTTCACCCAAGGTTGTACAGACTCATCTCGTTATATTGTTTACTTCTTGTCCTTGAGTTAAACTTTTTCCTTCTACTTTTAACAGTACTTTTTCATTCTCTTTACATATCCTCATTGTTATTATAAGATATTGAGATTGTGCTGTAATTATGTTTCTTTACAAAGCATTTGCATAAATTTCATATTTTAATTTATTTTGGCTTAGTGTTTCTCATTATTTTGGAATCAGTTCCCCTTTTGATAAGTATGCAAGAAAATAACATAATCGAAAGCAATATTCAAAATGAAAAGAGCAGGAAAGTGATAAATGGTAGATCTCTTTTTTCAGTGGCTTTGAAATAGTCGATTATAAGTGGTTGAACTCTGTAATTAACACACAATTATTCTTAGGTGTTTAAATTTTAACTGAAAAGTGATCCCTGTTAAATATAAGAGTGGGAATAAGAGAGAGAGGAGATGTACAATTTGGGACATGCTCAATCGGACTTGCCGCAAATGGTGGAGTTAGAAATGTGCCAGGGGATTCCAACACAATCCCATCAAGGTGGCATGTACCAATGCCATCGCACTAGTCCAAGTGATCATTTTCAGCTCACAATTGATGGCTCTGATAGGTCTAAGAGTCAAAGGGATCACACAAACAAGACAAGTGTCTGCTAATACTAACTGATAGAATCAAAAAGGGAGAGAAAGATCCAACATGGGAAGCGGGATACACAGCAGACTCATAGAATGGCAGATGTCCTAAACAACACTCTGGCCTCAGAATCAGCCCTTAAGGCATTCGGATATGGCTGGAGAGCCCATGAGAGTATAGTAGGCATGGAAAGCCAAGATATCATGGAAAAAAAAAAAAAGACCTAAATGAATGATCTTTGTGAGTGAGATCCCAGTGGAAAGAACGGGGCCATCAAAGAAGGAGGTACCCTTCTCCGAAGGGAGGAGAGAACCTCCACTTTGACTATGACCCTATCGGAATAAGATCAAAGTCAGCGAACTCTAAAGGCTTCCATAGCCCTGGCAACTCATGACAAGAGCCTAGGGAGATTACTGACGCCATGAACAGGAGTGTCAAATTGTTAAGTCAGCAACAGGAGTCACTGTGTACTTACACCCCATGGGGGATCTGTCCTTAATGTGTTGTCTAATGTGAAGTGATGCTATAACTAGTACTGAAACAGTATTTTTACACTTTGTGTTTCTGTGTGAGTACAAACTGATGAGGTCTTTACTAATTATATACTGAATTGATCTTCTGTATATAAAGAGAATTGGAAATGAAAAAAAAAACCAGGTGTTAAATTGGAAATGGCATAGAAAATTAATTAATTTTAAAAAATATTATGTAGGATCTCTGTCTTTAATGTGCTGTACATTGTTATTTAATGCTATAATTAGTACTCCAATGGTAGTTTTTTCACTTTATGTTGCTAGATGGGCAAACTGTTGAAATCTTTAACTAATATATACTAAACTGATTTTCTGTATATAAAGAGAATTGAAAATGAATCTTTATGTGAATGGAAGGGGAAAGGGAGCGGGAGGGGGGAGGGTTGCGGGCGGGAGGGAAGTTATGGGAGGGGGGAAGCCATTGTAACCCATAAGCTGTACTTTGGAAATTTATATTCATTAAATAAAAGTTTAATAAAAAAAAATTACCAAAGGTCACCCCTAGGGGAGCTGGTAAAATAGTTGTTTAGTGAGTTAATTTTAGTGAAAGCAGGACAAGGAAACTTTAAGCAAAGGGAGGAAGACTGAAAGACTTGGGATGACTAGCACCCAGTGGTATCTTGCATTTGCATCAACAGCTTTGTATAGGGGTTTGGTTTCACCAAAATGCCATATTTTGGGGTATTGTGTTCTAAGTCCCAGCAGATTATACTGGATCTTATGTATTTACACAGTCTAAGATTTGTACTCATCGCTGTATGCAGCACAGAATAGAAGGTAAGCGCTCAGTTTCTGCTCTCATATTGCTCACAGTCTATACTTGGCTCATTCACCTTGCATGTGGAATGAGAAAATAAATGGAATAGTCTTGTACTGAAGAGAATCCTTACACAACATCCAGCATGCTCTCCAAACATAGAAAGCATATACTAAATATAAACATTGTGTGAGACATAGTTTCCACAACACACACTTTTGTGTATTAAAGTTATTGAAAAACATACAAGTTTCGTAGTTCACTTAAATGATGAGCTTTGTGATTCACAATTTAAAAAAAGGAATTGCCATTTTCTTGACAATAGGATTCATCAGAAAGAATTTCTAAAGAATACAAACACTAGATAGTTCTCTCTTTGAAAAGATTGATTTTTTTGAGGAAGAGGAGAAATTCCACACAACAGAAACAATAATTTGAGAGAGAATATACCTTTGAAACTACAATTGAAGCAGATTATAATATTCATCCTCTGGAAGATGAGAGTGGTTCTTACTTGTTTTTTTCTCTTATTTTTAAAAAGTAAACATTTGTATTTTTAAAAATATGCTTAAATGGTAGTCAACAAGTGCTCTAAACCCCTCAAGGTATCTTTTGCTGCCAAAATAAAACTTTTTAAGTGAATAGTCTTCTCAAGAACCTTGATATGCCCTTTGAGAGGAGGACTACACTGTTCCTAAGAGGGGAGTCTGTGAAAATGAGTCTAGTCCTCTATGTTTCTCATGGTGGCATTAGTGTATGCAGTCTGTAAAACATGAGTACATATATGTATGGGCATATGTGTGTGCTTTCTAAATAATTTTAAAAATAACTTTCTCAATTACATATAATATTCTCTAAAAATACTGTGACGTTCCACAAATAATTGGAAAAATGTTGGTTAAATGATCGTAAAAGTCAGAAATCGACACTATGGACTAAATAAACCTAACTGAAATCTGCACAACTTTTCACCCCACAATTGCAGAATACACATGCTTCTCATCAGTGCATGGAACTTTTCTCTAGGATAGACTGTATGCTGGACCATAAAACAAGTATCAGCAAATTAAGAAAAAATTGAAATCATAGTATTCATCTCCTCAGACCACAATGCAATGAAGCTGGAAATCAACAGCTCAAGAATCTCTAGAACATATGCAAATACATGGAGACTGAACAACATGCTCCTGAATGAATAGTAGGTCATAGAAGAAGTCAAAAGAGAAATCAAAAAATTCTGGAACAAATGAAGATAAAAACACATCATATCAAAACTTATGGGATACAGCAAAAACAGTGTTAAGAGGAAAGTTTATAGCATTTGGTGCCTACAAGAAGAAATTGGAAAGGTACCAAAGAGCTATCAATGCATCTCATGGACCTAGAAAGACACAACAAACCAAGAAATAATTAAAACTAGGGAAGAAATAAGCAAAATTGAAGCTAAAAAAATAGAAAAGATCAGTAAAATGAAGAGCTAGTTTTTTGCAAAAATAAACAAAATTTATACACCATTGGTCCAACTAATCAAAGAAAGGGGGAGAAGACCTAAATCAATGAAATCAGATATGAAAAAGGAAATGTAACAATAGAAATAAAAAGAATATTCAGGAATTACTACAAAGAACTGTATGGCAACAAATTGGGAAACCTACAGGAAATGGGTAGATTCCTAGACACGTACAGTTTACCAAAATTGAGTCATGAAGACACAGAAAACTTAGACCAATAACCAAGATGGAAATTGAGTCAGTAATAAAGACCATCCCAACAAAAAAAGCCTAGGACAAATGGGATTGCATCAAATCGAAAAGCTTCTGCATTGCAGAAGAAACACTCAGGAAAGTGAAGAGGCAACCAACAGAATGGGAGGAAATATTTGCAAAATACACACTGACAAAGAGTTAACATACAGAATCCCTAAAGAGCTCAAGAACTCAATAACTACAAAACAAATAATCCAGTTAAGAAATGAGCAAAGGACCTGAACAGGTATTTTCCAAGAGGAACAATTCAAATAGCCAACAGACATTTGGAAAAAATGCTCAAAATCACTAGCTATCAGGGAAATGTTAATCAAAACCATAATGAGGTTTCACTTCACTCCAGTTAGACTGGCTTTCATACAGAAATCAACAAATGGCAAACGCTGGCAAGGATCTGAGGAAAAGGCACCCTGGTACACTGTTGGTGATAATGGAAAGTGGTGAACCACTGTGGAAAATACCTCAGAAATGGAGATACCTCAGAAATCTGAATATAGACCTACCATATGATCCAACCATCTCACTCCCTGGGAATTTACCCAAGCCAAAAGAAATTAACATCTAAAAGTGTTATCTCTTTCCCTACATTCATTGCAGCACAATTCACAATAGCTAAAATACGGAATCAACCTAGATGTCCGTTAATTGTTGATTGGATAAAGAAATTATGGTGCATATATACACTATGGAGTACTACTCAGCTTAAAAAAATGAGATCCTATCTTTTGCAACAAGATGAACACAACTGTAAACCATTATACTTAGTGAAAAGACCAGTCCCAAAGGGACAGTAACCAGGTTTTCCCTGATCTGATGTAACTAATAGAGTATATAAAATACAGCGTTTAGGTGTGAAATGGACATTTTGAAATTCAGTGGTTGTTTATAGCCCTTGCCTCTTCTGTTGAAGAACAATGTTTTTTTTTTATACCATTTGTTGAACTCTTTTACTTAGTGTAGGATTAACTATATGATCATTAAGTAAACTGAAAATAGATCTTTGTAAATATTAAGAGTTTGAATGTGAGAGGGACAAAGAATAAGGGTTGGAGCCTGGATGGGAGGGAGGGTGTGGTGGGGGAAATATCACTGTGTTCCTAAATCTGTATGTAGAAATACATGAAACTTGTATAACTTAAATAAAATTTAACAATAGCAATAAAAAAAATACCAGTAGACCCTAAACAGGCTAGAGCCCACTTTGCCTTCACAGCATCTTCAAAAGAACACCTGGTCAACCTATTGCTAATCAGTCCAAGGAAGGCCACAAGCACTGTGGAACAATCAGAGACCCATAGAAAAGTTGTTCATGGGTTGTTCAGCCCCAGATTCAGAGGATTCACTGCCCTTACTCCACTGGGGAGCTTGGGAACTAAGCATTAGCTGCCCAACTGCTTGTAAAATCTGGTGTCAGTGATTAGCTTGCTATGTGTTGGGAAAGTGGATCCTGACTTTATGGGATCTCTACAACAGCAGTGTATAGGTTCCAATATTTCTTAATGGTTTCTAACTTTTAATGTCAAATCTAGAAATTAAACATGCAAGCCACAAAGATTTTCCTAAATTTTTCCTAGGGTTTTTTTTTTAATAAAAGAGATATATATGTATGCATATATTTGAAAGGCAGAGCAACACAAAGAGAAGGAGAGGCAAGGAAAGAGATATCTTCCATCTGCTGATTTACTCCTCAAATGGCCACAAAGGCCAGGCTAAATCCAGGAGCCTGCTCCTTCACCCTGGTCTCCCATTTGGCTGTAGGTGCCCAAACCATCGGGTCATGTTCCATTGCTTTCCCAGGTACATTAGCAGGAAGCTGGATTGGAAGTTAGGAAGATGGGACTGGAACTTGTGCTTTGATATGGGATGCTGGCTTCCCAAGTAACATCTTGACCCATTGCACCACAATGCTAGCATCTCCAAGACTGGTTTTGATGTGAGATGTGACACAATTTCTGTGCTGAACTGAAAAGCACAAACATTTCCCTGAAAGCTGGAGGAAGTAGTTAAGAGATATTTTTTTATTTGACAGATAGAGTTAGGCAGTGAGAGAGAGAGAGAGAGAGAGAGAGAGAGAGAGAAAGGTCTTCCTTCCATTGGTTTACCCCCCCCCCAAATGGCTGCCAGGGCCGGAGCTATGCTGATCCGAAGCCAGGAGCTAGGTGCTTCTTCCTGGTCTTCCATGCGGGTGCAGGTGCCCAAGCACTTGGGCCATCTTCCACTGCCTTCCGGGGCCACAGCAGAAAGCTGGACTGGAAGAAGAGCAACTGGGACTAGAACCCGGTGCCCATATGGGATGCCGGTGCCTCAGGTGGAGGATTAACCTAGTGAGCCATGAGCCAGCCCCAATTAAGAGATTTTTAAGGAAGGCTTTCAGGGTGACTGCCTGTTCCGAAAAGCCACTTGCATTGTTCTTGCCCCTTCGGCTTCCCACTGGCCTTGGCCACCTCGGCACCTCCTCCACCCTGCAAACTCCAGTTCTATGGACAGAGTCAAGGACTCTTGCCTTCTTCTAATCCACTGTATTGGGTCACTAGCATGCCCCATTCAAACACAGCCTGGACACCAGCTCCAAGTTCACCACCAAGGTCTTAACAGAGCAGAAGGCCATTGTGGAGGATTTAGATAATCAAGGTGACATCCCTACTATTAAGGATGCTCACGTGGCCACCTAGGAACAGAGGGTCTTCCCGCCCACCATGGGCAGTGCCCCCTTCAGACGACACCGCATGTTTGGCTACCCAACCAAGCTACATTGTGAATTTGAACAGTGGAATGGGGAAAAACCAGAACTTCCAGGCACTATTTATTTATATTTTTTTCCTTAAAAGTACTCTACAAAGGAAAATTTGTGGCTTTTATTTACATAAAATATGTACATATTGATAAGAATCATCCATTTTAATGATCTCAAGATGACCAACCAGCCTTTCAAGCATTCTCCGCACTACTTCTGAATTTACCTGTGGTGTAACCATGTTCATTAGAATTTCAAAAGAGGAAAAAAAAACCTTTAAAAGCAAAATGCATGAACAACAAGAACAAAATCTTTTCCTGAGCCTTCCGGTATCCTTTTTGCACATGTACTTAGCTGTACTAAAAGTCTGTAAGCGATGGTTTAAAGGCTAAAGATAGGGGCCGGCCTGTCTTTAGCTGCTGCCTGAAATGCCTGCCTGGCCCAGCACTCTGCCTAGCCATTAAGGACATCTGGTGATTGAACCAACAGATGGAAGCTCACTCTCTCTCTCTCCACAGCTCTAACTTTCAAAATAAATAAATACATCTTAAAACAAAGGCTTAAGTAAAAGTTTCCTTTTTCTTCCTTTTTCTTCCTTTTTTTTTTTGCTTTTTTTTGTTGTTGTTGTTTGTTTTTGCTGTTTGTTTTGGGCCTGTTTGATGTATGTGTGAAACAATATTGTCCAACAATGAACCAGATTTTAATATTGCAAAGTTCTTAAAAAAAAAGATAACAGGGTTGGAGGTATACTTTAAGTGATTAGTAGGAGGAAAATGTCAGAGGAAATCAAGAACACAGGTGCGGAGTGGGAATAAGTAGGGGGAAGGGAGTGTTTCTGGTATAAGTTCAAGAATTAAAAAGCTGTTAGGGAAATGAATTCATGGAACTTAGTGATCAATTAATTATAGCAGGTGGAGGGTAGAACGGAGGAAAATCTGACAAAAAATGACAGGAAGAAAAGATGGTATTAGCTTTTTTTTTAAAGATTTATTTATTTGAAAGTCAGAGTTACAGAGATGTCTTCCATCTGTTGGTTCATTCCCTAGATGGCTGCAATGACCGGAGTTGGGCCGATCTGAAGCCAGGAGCCAGGAGCTTCTTCCCGGTCTCCTGTGTGGGTACAAGGTCCCAAGGACTTGGCCATCTTCTAGTGCTTTCCCAGGCCACAGCAGGGAACTGGATCCAAAGTGGAGCAGCCAGGACTCGAACTGGCACCCGTATGGGATGCAAATACTACAGGCAGCAGCTTTACCCATTATGCCGCAGTGCTGACCCTGGTATTAGCTTTTGCAAGAGGGGATTCAGGGACAAGAAGAGGATTTAGAAGAAATGATCTAAATTGAGGACAGGATGAATTTCAGGTACTGGCAAAAACTCCAAATACAATTCATTCAGAAAGAAGGTAAATGTTCAGGTTTATGGCTTAGCAGAAAAGTCTGGAGATTGTGTGTGTGTGTGTGTATGTATGTATGTATGTATGTATATGTGTGTGTATATATATACATATATATATACATACATGGCACACATGGAGAGACAAAAATGAAGCAGAGATCTCCCATCACTGGTTCATACCTGAAATTGCAATAACCGCTGTGGCTGGGTCAGACTGAAGTCAGGAGCAATGAATTCCACCCAAGTCTTCCACCATAGGTGGTAGGGATGCAGCTACTTGAGCCATTACTTGCTGTTTATCAGAGTGCACATTAGCAGGAAGCTGGAATGAAGAGTGGAGCTGGGACTCAAACCTAGACACTCCAATTTAGGATGCAGAAGTCCTCTACAGCAAACGATTGCTCTTAAAAATATGTATTTTAGGGGCCAGCGCTGTGGTGCACTAGGTTAATCCTCCGCCTGCAGCACCGGCATCCCATATGGGCGCCAGTTCTGGTCCTGGCTGCTCCTCTTCCAGTCCAGCTCTCTGCTGTGGCCTGGGATAGCAGTGGAGGATGGCCCAAGTGCTTGGGCCTCTGCACCTACATGGGAGACCTGGGGGAGGCTCCTGGCTCCTGGCTTCGGATCGGCGAAGCTCCAGCCATTGTGGCCAGTTGGGGAGTGAACAACAGAGGGAAGACCTTTCTCTCTGTCTCTCTCTCAAATAAATAAATAAAATCTTTAAAAAATATGTATTTTAAAGTCAACAGAATATGAGTGAAAATTATTAAGTTGATAGTAGTAATTAACTGGTGATTGTTATTTATTGGGAAATAGTAAATCAGTCATAAGACACTAAATGGGTATCTTGAGGTCCCAAACAAAATAGGACATTTTATGACTTTACAGAAATGCTTGGTATTGCATTTTCAGGCATAATGGGGAAAATAAGTTTTTTCATTAAGGTACTGTGATCTTCAAATTCTAGACTTTATGTGTGAATTTGCCATGGCTTTGGTAGTTTTAAACAAATAACTCATATATAACCCTTCTTTCATGTTCCATAAATATTTTAGTTTTGCACTATTCTCATATCTGCACATTCTTTCTGTAACTTATTTTAGTGCAGTATTATATTTTTGGATCTAAGCACTGATTACTTCACATGGACAGCTGTGTAAAAATGGGATTTGACAAAAATGCCTGAGCTAATGGTAACTGCATGAAGTGGAAACATCAAGGCCCATTTGTTAGGATACTTCTTGGTTTCTCCGTGTAACTTTTCTTATCTTCACCCCTGCCCACCTCCAAATTAATTTCCTATGACCAATCTCCAGGCAAGGTATTCCAGATCATTTCTTTATGGCCAACTCCTAGACAGAAAGGTAAAGTCAGAGTCACCTTTTCACCACCTGCCCTGTCTCTCAGGTCAAAGTACTTTGGGAGAGCACTTTCTTTTTCGAGATTTATTTATTTATTTATTTATTTATAGGCAGAGAGAGAGAGAGAGAGAGAGGGAAAGAGAGAGAGATATCTATTCTCCAATCACTGGTTCCCTCCCTAAAAAGCTACAATAACTAGGTCTGGGCCAGGCTGAACCCAGGAGCTTGAAACTCAGTCCTGGTCTCAAACATGAGTGGGCCCAAGTATTTTGCTGCCTTTCCAGGCACATTTTCAGGTAGCTGGATCGGAAAGAGAGACACTGGAACTCAGACTTGTGGCAACTTAACCCTACTATGCCACAACACTTGCCCCAAGGGGTAACATTTTCTGAGCCCTGACATTTGGAATGTTGGAAATAGGCTTGTGTCCTGACTTACTTAAAAGTGGAGCATCAGCCTCTACAAAACTCAAAGCATCTGTGAACATAAAAATCAATCCAATTGACTTCCTATACTACTACCAATTAAAATCCAATCACAGGCTGGCGCCGTGGCTCAACAGGCTAATCCTCCACCCTAGCGGTGCCAGCACACCGGGTTCTAGTCCATCTCTCTGCTCTTCCTGTCCAGCTCTCTGCTGTGGCCCAGGAGTGCAGTGGAGGATGGCCCAAGTGCTTGGGCCCTCCACCCCATGGGAGACCAGGAGAAGCACCTGGCTCCTGCCTTCAGATCAGCGCGCTGGCTGCGGTGGCCATTGGAGGGTGAACCAACGGCAAAGGAAGACCTTTCTCTCCGTCTCTCTCTCTCTCACTGTCCACTCTGCCTGTCAAAAAAATAAAAATAAAAAATAAAGAAAACCCAATCACACATGGTGTCCACACTAAGCACATCATGGTAAACTGCAGAAACCAAAAACATAGAGATTGCAATTTTGCAAAGAACATGTGTCATATGAATTTTCAATGAGTTGAGATGTTTTAATATGTGTGGCATGGATCTGAAATACACTTGAGCTTTACAGGATAAGATAATTTATTCTTCCATTAATAAAGTGAAGAATTTAAGCAGTTGTCAGCTATCAGCACATTAACCTTACACTTTTTCTCTTTGCATTATCATGTATACACTTAATACTCAAACGATTCCAAGAGTTGTTTTGTGGGCACATCTTTAGAGTTATATATTAAAATTCTAGTAAATCTTAATGTCTGTGTGATTTAGCATCTGAAACAATTTTTGCTTAACAGAAACGATCCATACAGTGTGATATTTAATTAAATATAAAGAGCAGAGTTAATATCTAAAATATTTTATACTGATGTTTTTATACTTACAAATTTTAAAAAGTTCTTGATTGTGCACCCCCAGCCAATGAAAGATTTAACATTATTTCTGTATAGTTTAGGATTTACTCTCTAAATTAAGGTGATTTTTTTAAATCCTGTTCGATGAAAACAGGTAGGAGAGAAAGAAGGAAAGAATAAGGACAAGGAAGAGAAAGAATAAGAGGTGAGTAGAAGAGGGTGAGGAAGACGAAATCAATGAGTGTCTAATATATCACATAAGATAGAAAGTTAGTTGTATGTTAGGAAGAACTCAAGCATTAGGTATACAGAGTTCCCTGTACCAAAACATACTCAATTTTATCAATGCATGAATGTGCATTTTTTTCTTCAGTCTCCATAGGATGACAGAAAGTCCCTGGGACCATCCTTCAGGGTTTCCAGCTTCTGATGGCAGTCCAGCCTGCAGGAGAGGAACATACATACCCGTCTGCTTCTCCCTTCCTCAGGGACCTAGGCTTAGCCAAGGGATCCTTTGTTCTTTGTGCTCCCAAAGGAGCATATTGAGTACCTAGCATGATGCCAACTAACACTGAAAATACCCTCCACATCTGTTATCTTATAAAATCCTATGAAAACCATTTGAAACAAGTGTCCATCCAATCTGCTTATAAATGAGAAAACTCAAACTCATGAAAAGTAAGTGACATGCACAGATTGTATAGATGATGTTGAGCAAATATTTTACTCCTGGGTTCATTGGCACCAATGTCTGTTTTCTTAACTGTACCACATTTTCTCTCATGTAATGTATAAATGTTTTATCAATAATTTATTCTGTCATAACTTCCAAATGGAATCTGAGATAAATATATGGATATGCTATATAATATACTTAAAGTGAAAAGAGAGAAACATTTAGACAAAGGGGAAAATGATATTTTATTTTCATTATGCTCATCCAAAGAATTGCCATGAGGATTTAATAAGTTATGAGCAGTGTTTTCACAGTGCTGGGCTAAGCATGGTACAATACCAAAATTAGGTTTAGTTCCTAGGCTGTTGTTGGTCAAGGGGAAAGAGGAGGGATAGAGGATCTCGAGCTTCTCTTCTATTTCCCAGGGCAGCATGAAGGTTGTGAGTGATCTGACTTCAGGTAGTAATCTAAGATCCTTAGGAAAATCACCTTTGTTCTAGGAAGATTTGGGTTTTATTTTGATTTGTTTGTTGTTTTGTTAACAATAAACCGTACAAAATTTATTCTACAGAAAGTAACCTGATTAAGACTGCAGTTTGCGGCCGGCGCCGTGGCTTAACAGGCTAATCCTCCGCCTTGCGGCGCTGGCACACCCGGTTCTAGTCCCGGTCGGGGCGCCGGATTCTATCCCGGTTGCCCCTCTTCCAGGCCAGCTCTCTGCTATGGCCTGGGAATGCAGTGGAGGATGGCCCAAGTGCTTGGGCCCTGCACCCACATAGGAGACCAGGAGAAGCACCTGGCTCCTGGCTTCGGATCAGCGCGATGTGCCGGCCGCAGCGGCCATTGGAGGGTGAACCAAAGGCAAAAAGGAAGACCTTTCTCTCTGTTTCTCTCTCACTATCCACTCTGCCTGTCAAAAAAAAAAAAAAAAAAAAAAGACTGCAGTTTACATCAGCGATTCTCCAAATTTGCAAATAGGGTATATTCTTGACTTTAATTCCTGATGAAATTCAAGTGCCTAGTATTGAATTATAGCATTTTGAAAGTTTTTATAAAAATAGGCTAGTCCTGGCCGGCGTTGCGGCTCACTAGGCTAATCCTCCGCCTGCGGTGCCGGCACCCCGGGTTCTAGTCCTGGTTGGGGCACTGGTTCTGTCCCGGTTGCTCCTCCTCCACAGTCTCTGCTGTGGCCCGGGAAGGTAGTGGAGGATGGCCCAGGTGCTTGGGCCCTGCACCCGCATGGGAGACCAGGAGGAAGCACCTGGCTCCTGGCTTCGGATCAGCGCAGCACGCCGGCCTTGGCGATCATTTGGGGGGTGAACCAATGGAAGGAAGACCTTTCTTTCTGTCTCTCTCTCTTTCACTGTCTAACTCTGCCTGTCAAAAAAAAAATAGGCTAGTCTGATACAGATCAGTTTGTTACGTGATCTGACTTGATGAAAAGAGAAAGCCCAGAGATGAAACATTTCGTATATTCCTTGGGTCTCCATGTGTAAGTAGTTATCAAGTAGAGAGCATAATGTTTACCTTCCAAGCAACTGCTTGGATTTTTCAGGAGTTTAGGCAATGATAACTCTTTAAAAATATAGACAAAATATATTCACATGAATTATAAATTTTAGGTTTAGTTATATATGGGCTAGATCTAAATATGCCAAGTAAAGCATACTAGGTAACATTCAAAATGGGGTGATATTTGACAAGTATATCTCATTGTATTTTCTGGAGTGTCCATGTATATGATAAATTGTATGAACTTCCTATATGATTCTGAAAACAGCCCTATGCTGGAGGGTTATAGAATCCTGGTCTTCAACTGAGTGCAGGGATCTCAGCTGAGAGATTTGGCTTCCTGGTTGATGTCCTTGGCCACTGTGCCATGCTGGCCTTCCACAGTTCAGCTCATTTATTGTGGCCCAGTTTTAAGTCAGTTTACAAAAGGTGAAGGGAGAAGACTGGAGATAAAAGAGACACCATGATATAGAATCACTCAAGAATCATTCATGTGGGGCACATGTTGTGGCACAGCAGGTTAAGCAGATGCCAGCATCCCACATGAACATTCATTTGAGTGCTGCCTGCTCAACTTCAGATCCAGCTCCTTGCTGATGTGCCTGGGAAAGGAGGATGGCCCAAATTCTTGGGCCCCTGCCATCCACTTTGGCAACCACGTGGCTGCTGGCTTCAACCTGGCCCAGTCCCAGTAACTGGGGGAGTGACATAGAGGGTGAAAAATCTCTGCCTCTATATCTCTCACTCACTCGCTGTAACTCTGCCTTTCAAATAAATAAATATTTTTTTTTTTTACCTGACAGATAGCATTAGACAGTGAGAGAGAGAGAAAGAGAGAAAGGTCTTCCTTCCGTTGGTTCACCCTCCAAGTGGCCACGATGGCACTGATCCAAAGCCAGGAGTTAGGTGCTTCCTCCTGGTCTCCCATGCTGGTGCAGGGGCCCAATGACTTGGGCTATCCTCCACTGCCCTCCCGGGCCACGACAGAAGCTGGACTAAAAGAGGAGCAGTGGGGACTAGAATGGGCACCCATATGGGATGCCAGTGCCGCAGGCGGAGGATTAACCAAGGGAGCCACGTCGCCGGCCCCCTAAATAAATATTTTTAAAAATCACTCATTCAAGGTCACTGTTTTACTTCTTTAATAAATTCTTAGAAACAACTCCTGAGATATTTTGGAGCCAACAGTTATAATAGCATTGAATTTCTGGGCAAATTGTATCCTTTTTTGACAAAAGAGTATTGTATTAATTGTGTGTCCCTTTTGCATTTACTGTTATAACAACCAGTCCTCATATCTTAGAGTTGCCTTCAATGCTAACCCCCACATCGCCCTATCTTCAGTATTTTCCTTCCATTCTAATTCATATTTTTCCCTGATCCTATTTCTAAATATGAATTTATTTTACCATTGTTGTAGACTTATCTTTCTGTTCAACTGATTTGAAAATGGGTCAAAACACTAGATAGAGCAATAGCTTGACTGACATAGACCGACAGAGAGAAAGGGAACAAAGGCAATTCAGGGCCCAAGAGATGCTTCTCAAAAGCAAAGACCCAGGACCAGTGCTCACAGGAGCAGCTGGATACTGATAGACTGAATTCATCACATCTTCCAGCAAATGCCCCAGGCACTGATTAATGAGCTAGCTTGCTACAAATTCTAGTAAGTGAACCTGAAAAAAAAGAAAGTAAGCACCTGCTTCTGATACTACCTCAAAATATTAAACCTGAAGTACAACTCAGAGTTTAGAGTCAACTTCTGTCTCACTCTGAGCTGTTCTCTGGCTTTCATTGCCAACCCAAAATGCCCTCTTGTTTGTCTCTTTGCAAACACACACATCCTATCTTCTCTTCCCTCACTGTCTCTATGACTTTTGCTTATTGTTTATTGTTTGAATTCTGGTTCCTCTCAGCCTTCACACATGTGAATATCTGGCTCGTTCCCTAAATGGTTGAAATATAGGTAAGCAAGAGGTTCCGGTGCGCTGAAAAATCACTGCCAGAAATGAATTTTTGACTGAGCAGGGTTCACCCACCATACCACTCTGTAAACCAGTGCTCAGTCAAAGGCTGCCTTTGATTAATGATCACTCTTATGATAAAAAAAAAGTGGCAATGAGAATGTCTAATGAGCATAAGTAATCTGGTGTCACATGGACAAGAATTGGCTTCTGGTTGCACTTATCAGCATGGGCAAGGTTGAGTGCAGGTAGTTCAAAAGGTACAATTACACAGCCTGTTCTATCTGCTGTAGGTAAAGTAGTGTGCTTTGCTCATTTTCTTTGGGTGCTTGCTCATGTGTTAATAATTACAGGTGGGAAAACACAGATATACCTAGGGCTGTTAGCATTTGAAACATCAGTTTTAAAAGTATAACACCCACATTTTCAGATAGTAGTGAGAAACCTTGCTTGTCTACATGGCAGGCCCCAAGGTACATTTCTAGGGAAAGCTAGACTTTTATGACAGTGAGTCCAACCTCTTATCTGAAGACCTAAACCATGTAAACAAACAAAACAGAAAACTAACATGGTACTGGAGGCAGGTCTAAAATTATTTTCATTTTACTTTATTCACAGGAAAAAAAGCCCTATTTACAAATGTGTTAATTGGAGGTCCTTAAAATTGGTGACTGAATGAGATGAAACAACTTGTGTGACGTTTTAATTATGGGTATTTGATAGCTCCTCATTATTTTCTACTGGAAATAATATCATGTCAGAATAGCACAATTGCAGTGTATCCCTGATGGCTGAATCTTAAGGAATTAAGATTACAAAAATGCAGGGCATGTGTTTCACACAGCAGTTAAGACATTATTTGGGATGCCAACATCCCACAGCCTTGGTTTAAGCCCTGGCTCCACTCCTTATTCCAGGATCCTGGTAATGCATACGCTAAGATGCAACAGATAATGGCTCAAGTGGTTGAGAACCTGCTACCCACATGGGAGACCCAGATTGAGAACCAGGCTCCTACTTTGACCTGACCCAACCTTAGCTGTTGCTGACATTTGGGAAACAAACCAGTGGGTGGAAGATCTAAGTCTATATGTCTGTTAGTCAGTCAGTCAGGTACCTCTCTCTTTCAAGTAAAATAAATAAATGACTTTTAAAATGTTTTTAAAAAGAGAAGTGCTACTAAAAAGCCAGCAAGTGAGGCACACATTAGAATATAAAGTTGACTTTGCTGTGTCCCTGTTATGTTAAGCCACTTGTTCCCAAATTTTGCTGCGTGATAGATTCATCTGAGTATCTTCAAAAAATTCTGATGCCTGTTTCCCAAGCCCAGATGCTTTCACCTAATGTCTATTGGGTGCAACTTGAATGTCAAAAGTTTTGAGAGTTTCCAAAGTCATGCGCAGCAAAATGGGGAAACCACTGTGCCAGCTTTTTTCTATTCATTATCTCATTTAATTCACAGACCAACCCATTGTTTAGATAAGATAATAGTGGCTAACTGATCCCTGAAAACTTGTCTAATTTTGAATTGTGAAGTAGAATATGAAATGTATAATTCCAAAGCTTGCATCCTTTATACACTTCCACACTAGTGGAATCTATGGGTTTTGAGGTAAAAAAGGATTTCTGTTGAATTTTCCATGTTTGGGTAATTAATAGAAAATCTGAATTCATATAGTGAAGAAAAATATATTTATGCACAAATATACACTAATATATTTTAAAACATTAAATGCTATTTGATGTATTTTAATTTATTTAATTTATAAATTGTAATTTTAATTTATTTTAATAAAGGTTACTTTAGTGCTGATTTTGGTTAATAGAAGATAATGAAACCTGTTGAAACTTTCTGCAGGTCAGATCTCACTGTAACATGTTCCTTGGAGACAGGAAAAAGAACTGAATGTTAATTTATATCAACATATCAAAATGTTACAAAGTAGAATATGAGAAGCATACATTTTTCTTAATTCTCATTTTCTGTATTTATCAGAAACTGGTCAGTCTCCTCTTATTTCAGAACAATTTTTATAAGCCTATTGGCCATTTGTACGTGTGACATCTGAGAAAGTTCTGTTAAGCTTTTGGCCATTTTAAAATTTGGTTATTTGTAACATTTTGCAATATTTTGCATATTAGCTCCTTATAAGATGTGTGGTTTGCAAATATTTTCTTCCATATGGAGATATCATACAAAGAATATAATGTTTCCATTCATCTGGAAGAAGTTTTGGAGACCTATTACACAACATGGTAACCATAGTTTTTAATGTCTGTATATTTCAAAATTTTTAATAGATTTTAAATATTCTCATTAGAAAACAATAAGTATTGAGGTGATGGACATGTTACTTAGCTTGGTATAATTATTCCACAATGTGTATATCACATTGTATTCCACAATAGATACAATTCTTACTTGTCCATTAAAAAATTATAGACGGGTATTTGACCTAGCAGGTAAGATGCCGCTGCGACACTCACATACCATATTGATGTTCATGGGTTCAATACCCACCTTTGGACCTGACTCTAGTTTCCTGCAAATACATGCCCTGAGAGTTAACAGGTGATAATTAAGTACAGGAGTCCCTGTAGGAATCCCAGATTAAATTCCTGGTCCTATCTTTGGCCTGACTTAACCACAACTATTTGGAGAATAAACCAGTAAATGGAAGCACCCTCTTTCCCTCCCTCTTCCTCTTTCTATCTGCCCTCAAATATAAAAATAATTAAAATTTAAAATCTGAGGGCTAGTTTTGTGGTGTGGTGAGCTAAGCAACCACTTGCCACATGGGCATCCTATAGTGGAGTGCTAGTTGGGACTGATCCAGCTGCCTTTTTTTTTTTTTTTTTTTTTTGACAGGCGGAGTGGACAGTGAGAGAGAGACAGAGAGAAAGGTCTTCCTTTTGCTGTTGGTTCACCCTCCAATGGCCGCTGTGGCCAGCGCGCTGCAGCCAGTGCACCGCATTGATCTGAAGGCAGGAGCCAGGTGCTTCTCCTGGTCTCCCATGGGGTGCAGGGCCCAAGCACTTGGGCCATCCTCCACTGCACTCCCTGGCCACAGCAGAGAGCTGGTCTGGAAGAGGGGCAACCGGGACAGAATCCGGTGCCCCGACCAGCACTAGAACCTGGTGTGTTGGCGCCGCTAGGCGGAGGATTAGCCTATTGAGCCGCGGCGCTGGCCATCCAGCTTCCTTTTATATGCCTAGGAGGGCAGCAGATGATGTCCCATGTGTGTAAGCCCCCACACTTATGTGGGAGACTCTGATGGAGTTCCTAGCTCCTGACTTCAACCTGGCCCAGACCTGATTTTTTGTTGCAGCCATTTGTGGAGTGAACTAGAGGAAGGAAATCTCACTTTTCTCTTTCAATCTCATCTTCTCTGTTACTCTTTCAAGTAAATAAAAATAAATGAATCTTCAAAAATTGTAAAGGCTCTTATCACTTGATTTTGGAATACTTATAATTTGTACTATGATATCATCAATAGTTTGCAAAATCAGAATTACCATAACAAATGAGCAAAGTGAATTGAAAAGCAAACAAATAAACAAAAATACTTGATCCAGGAAAATAAGAGAATGACATTGGAAAACACAAGCTAAAATAAAACACTGTATAAAATGTGACAGAAATAGGCCAACACTTTTACTACATTATATAGGGAGAACACATGGAATAATAATCTATCCATTGTTTTTTTCACAGCACACATTGTCCATGATCATTTTGGAGTATGCTCATGAAGCAGGGAGGAAACAGCTTTTCTGAGCAAAATAAAGGAGAGAAGAGAATGGGGGACAGTCCTGTGAAATGTGGCTCCTCTGCAGCCATCTTTCCTCTGGAACAAGACACCGTACTTCATTCCTGGTGCAGCACTCCCGTCTCCACCTGTGCTCATGCACATGTTACACGAGTCTGACAATATTGATCATATGGATTCATTTTCTAGTTTTCCATATATTTGTCATTTTCATATTTCTGGCAAGTGCTCATATTTATTACATTTATTAACAATAGAAGTTCATTACTTCACATTGGGTGTTAAATTTTTCTTTTCTATCTACTGAATATTTAGGTTATTTCCCACTTTTTGATATAAAGATAGACATCTTCTAAGCATAGTCTTAAAAAAGATAAAGCTGGTTTGAGACATTCATCAAAGGAGTATGATGTTTTATAAATGACAGTCTCTATGTTATTTTCTGAATATATTATATTAAGTTATAATGTCACAAGCAGCACATAAGCGGCCAACAAAGTGAATGTATGATTAAACATAAAATGGTTTTTGGAACTAACTGTAATCTGCATTTCTCTGGTAATTGGGTAATTTTTTTCTTACAGAGTTAACTATTTACATTGTTTCATATGTGACTTCAACATGTATTTTTCCTTGGGTCTAGATTCTCCCATTGTTTTTCTGAAATGACTTATTTACTTAATATACAGAGTAATCCTTTGATGACTGTGTTAATTGCAGTGGTTTTCACTTTAATGTATTCCTGATACAGTCCTAGTTTTCTTCATTTTATGGATTTAATTAGAATGTTTTGGGATATATTCTGTTGCTTTCATTCTGCCTGGACTTAGCCTTGATCTCCACAGCTCTCTATAATCGTCCCCCATTAGACGTTACAAATGCATTGTAATCCACTCCAATCAGCACATTACATCTGTCCCTTTCCTTCCACATGTATATTCCATGTACATTTTTAAAGAAGATTTATTTGTTTATGTGAAAAGCAGAGTGGCAGAGAGAGGGGGAGAGATGGACAGATAAATCTTCCATTATTTGGTTTCCTCCAGAAATTTCTGCAACAGCCAGGTCTGGGCCAGGAGCTTGGAACTCCACCCTGGTCTTCCACATGAGTGGCAGGGACCCCAAGCACTTGAGCTGTCTTCCACTGTCTTCCCAGGCACATTAGTGGGAAGGTGGATCAGAAGTGGAGCAGCTGGAACTTGAAACATTACCCATATGGGATGCTGGTGTTACAAGAAGCAGATTAAACACCAGCTGCTCCATGTCGACTTATACCTCAGGCATTTGGTCATGTCTTATGTGCTGCTGTGGTTTGAACGCTTATCCTTTCTAAAAATCATGCTGGAATTGAGTTGCTAATGTGAAAGTATTGAGAAGTTGGACCTTTAAGAGGTGATGAGACCATTAGACTCACACACCCGTTGAGTGGGATTGATTTTGTTATAAAAGGAAAAGTTCAGCCCCCTTCTGCTCACTTTTGCCCTCTTTGCCCTTCTGACTTCTACCATGCAGTGGTTCAACTCATTGCTGCAAATTCTTACCCCTCAGCCTTGGACTTCCCAGCCTCTAGAGCTGTCAGTCAGCATTTCCCCTCATTATAAATTACCCAGTCTATAGTATTGCTTTTTTTAAAAAAAGATTTATTTATGTATTTATTTGGAAGATAGAGAGAGGGGGAGAGAGAAAGAGACAGAGACAGAGAGATCTTCCATGCACTGGTTCAATCCTCAAATGGCTGCAATGGCCAGGTCTGGGCCAAGTCAAAGCCAGTAGCCAAGAATTCCATCTGGGTCTCCCATGTGGATGTCAGGAACCCAAATACTTGGGCCATCTTCTACTACTTTCTGAGGCACATTAGCAGGAAACTGCATCAGAAATGGAGCATCCAGGACTTGAATGAGCACTCATATGAGATGCTGGTATGGCCTGCAATAACTTTAATCCATTGTACCACAGCACTAGCCCCTGTGGTACTCTATTATAGCAAACTGAGTCCCTCTATTCAATCAAAGACTGCTCATCAATAGGTCTGATGCCTAATTACATCTTTCCTTAATTTCTTTAGTCACATGAGCCCCTACAGCCTTCATAGTTTATATTTATAATTGAGCAATTACCCATATTTGCATTCACTTTAATATGTGTTTACACATTGTCTTCTCAGACTATGAGGATTATTATTATTTTGGTTATTTTCATGGCAGCTCTGATGACCATTGAAATATAATTTTGAGCACCCCATATGCTCAATGCATAATTATTTTGTTGAGAATGAAATGGAGAAGTGGGTCAGGACAGTTGGGCTCAGAGTCACATGACTTACTCAAAGTTAAGTGGTCAGAAACAGAAAAAATAAAATTCACGCTTTAATAAAGAACATTTCCCGTTTCCGGTATGGAGAAGTCTCCTGGCTCCTAGTGTCTAAAAGATGACATCTAAACTTATTCTGACAGAATTTTGATTGGCACCCTTGATGTTCAGTTTTCCTCCTCCTTTCTACCTGCCATGCTGCATGCCACCCCATTACCTGGAACAGATTTGCATCTACATTTTAAACTCTAAGCTTGCACCCACTTTTCATGTCATTTATCCCTCCAGTCTCTCCACTTGCTTTAAGTCTCCACCCTATGCCCCTGCCCCAAAAGCTTCAATTTATTCTCTAAAGACAGATACTGTGTTTCCAGCAATTTCTATGACTTCAACCCATTTTCATTGTGCTCTACCTAACATTTAAACTTTCCAGTTGGATCAAACCAACAGCAAGTTTTCAAGATTTATTTATTTATTTGAAAGTCAGAGTTACACACAGAGAGAGAAGGAGAGGCAGAGAGAGAGAGAAAGAGAAAGAGAGAGAAATCTTCCATCCACTGGTTTACTTCCCAAATTGGCTGCAATGGTCGGAGCTGTGCCGATTCGAAACCAGAAGTCAGGAGCTTCTGGGTCTCCCACGCAGATGCAGGGACTCAAGCACTTGAGCGATCTTCTACTGCTTTCCCAGGTCATAGCAGAAAGCTGGATTGGAAGTGGAGCAGCAGGGACTTGAACTGGTGCCCAAATGGGATGCCAGCACTGCAGGCAGTGGCGTTACCTGCTGTTCCAGAGTGCTGGCCCTTAGCAAGTTTTCTATTCCAAACCCAGGGCTATGGTTTGGTACCAGAATACATCCACTATAGTGGATGTATTCATACCCATGTGATTCAAAGTCCCTGACCTTATCCAGGACATCACTGCAGCTTTGTAGACCTGTAGCCCCACACAACTCTTCCAAATCTTCACTGTGTTATTTCAGGATTGTCCATCCCTTCTTGTCCCATCTCCTCAGTGGATCTTGCCTTTCACTTCACAAAGGAATTTTGATTACCAGCCAGAAAATTTATCATCTCACATTGCCATTCCCTAAACAAACAACCATTATAAGATACTACCCACATTTACAGACAGTCATGCTTAAGTTCTGGAAATGTTATTAAAATGTTGATTCTTACTCAGTAGTTCTAAGGTGAGGGTTTGACATTCTGTATTTCTATAAGCTTTGAAATGATATCCATGCTGCATGAGCCATGGATCACACTTTGAATAGCAGTTGATGATAAAACCCCTACTCTCTGTGGCTGGCGCCGTGGCTCACTAGGCTAATCCTCTGCCTTGCAGCGCCAGCACACTGGGTTCTAGTCCCGGTCAGGGCGCTGGATTCTGTCCTGGTCGCCCCTCTTCCTGTCCAGCTCTCTGCTATGGCCTGGGAGTGCAATGGAGGATGGCCCAAGTCCTTGGGCCCTGCACCCGCATGGGAGACCAGGAGAAGCACCTGGCTCCTGGCTTCGGATCAGTGCAGCACGCTGGCTGCAGCGCGCCGGCTGTGGCGGCCATTGGAGGGTGAACCAATGGCAAAGGAAGACCTTTCTCTCTGTCTCTCTCTCTCTCACTGTCCACTCTGCCAGTTAAAAAATAAATAAAATAAAATAAAAACCCTACTCTCTGGCCAGGCCCATTTTCTGAGTAATGCCATCCAAATAATTAAGCACCCACCAAAGATAAACATCACTAAAGCAAATATGATAGAAGGAAACTAATTGTCTGTCTTCCCTCCAGCCAGAACCAATTTGGAGACGATCCTGTCTTGATGATGATGTAATGGTACCTCAATTACTTCAGTCAGGCCTAAGGTTACCTTGTGCTTTCTTTCACTATATCTCCTTCTCTGTAAAGGGCTGCCTACTCCACCTTTTTGACATCTCTTCAACCCAGCTTTTCATTCCAGGTTATTTCTTTAATTTACAACACTAATATCTCTCTTCTGGATCATTTAAAATAATTTCTCAACTTTTCTTCTTGACTTCGATATTAGTTCTCTTCAAGCTCTCTACATTAGTGAGATCCTTTTTAAAAATGAAAATCTGACCAAGTCACTGTTTCAGGAAAGTGTATCCAGTCAGTAATCAAGGATGGAGTCCAGTAAGAGGACTTGGGACTTGAGTTTGCCATTTCTAGTCATACAGACCAGCATGGCAGAGGGATTTCCATTTCACCCCTGTGGCTCACAGGACAACACCCAGGAGATTTAACAGAAGCCACAAAGCTTTTGAGAAGCTTCACTTTGCTGCATCTCTCTCCCTCTTGCCTTTCAGATCTCCTGAGGTGCCAGCATGCATCAGTCAAGTCCTCTTGCTTGTTGACTCTTTCCTCTAGAACTCACTTAATCTGCTATGCCTTCTGCAGCCTTTTTAAATATTGTTGTTGCAAATATTGTTGAGGAGGATGACATTAGCACGTGATAAAACAAAAAGCTGGAGGTGGAAATCAAGGGCTCACCTTTCTATTCCCCATTAGAATAAGAATACTTAATAGAAACTCTAGATTTCAGCCATGCATTCAAGACCTTCATTTTGTGTGTGGTAGTCAAAGGCCCAGAAATGACCCATAACTTCCAGAATCCCAAACATTGTCAGTCACATGTAGGTCTTCTCACCTCCAGTTCAGTGCTCAGGTTTTCTGCTGCTCTGAGCTTCCCCGGTTAGAGAGGAAATAAGTTCATCTCAGGATGCTTTTCTCTGGAGACATTTGTCTGAGTATTGTTGCTATTGAAGATGCTTTTTTTTTTTTTTGAACCTAGAAACAGTTCACTGCCAGTATAATGTAAATTCTATTTCTGTACTGAAAAAAGTTTCCAAACCCTAGTGCTTTGTTACTTTTGCCAGGGGTTATTGTTGGAAAGTTCATCTTGCTCTGAAAATCACTGGTTCTATTTGTCTGTTAAATATCTTGGGTGTTATCCTGTGAGCCACAGGGGTGAAATAGAAATCCCTGTGCTGTCTTGGTTCGCATGCCTAGAAACGGCACAAACTCTGCTCATTTAATTGAAACATGTGATAACTATCCAGCACAGAATGCTTTTCTTGAAGTTTTGTATCGAATTTGTATACTTAGATATTGATTACTAAAGGCCTATAAATAAGGAAATCTTAAGCATTACTACAAAGGTCTTTGTCTTGGGTTCTGCTTAATGGCTGTTAAGAGGTATATAAGCTTTCAAAGACTTAGTTCCCAAGGAGGAAAGAAACCAAAATCACATGGAGAGCTTTTTGAAATGTGTGTCATTGAACCCTATGCTTGTTTTGTCTGGTCATGGAATCTGCATTTTTAGAAATGGGTCCCTTGTGATACTGATCAGCATCACTAGTTAGGAATCATTCTCAAAGGATTGAAGAGCTATAACGATCAAGTGGAAGGTCTTTCACGTTAACTAACCATTGCTTTTTTATTTTGGATTTCTGACTATGCATTGAATTCCTTGGTATCACACTCTATTGATGAACAGAGCAGAAGGTCAGAAACAGATGAATCATAATGCTACTGTTTAATCCCTGAATCCAAGCATATCCAGAATAGAAATTTCATCTCCTTATCGTTCAATAATATGAGTCAGTTTCCTGTCATGTTTTTATTGTTTCTATTGTGACAGAAAGTTATAACTTCTGTGGTTTCCTAAAAATAGCCTTGCTTTACTTCCTTAAAAAATATAAAAATGTAGAGAAGGAGTTTGCATTTTGAATAGTTTGCAAATGAAATACTGTGTGGAAGGTCGTTCGCTTGCTTCTCTGCTTGATGTCCTATAATTTTCTTTTATCTGAGACTTTCAGTGTGTTGTTAACTTAATTGTGGAAGATTTGGGGCCATAACTTTAAATATTTCACTCAGATTCTAATTATTTCTGGATTAGATTGCTTAATAGATATAGGATAGATATATCATAGTTCTTAGTTTCCCAGCTCTATTTTTCCCTGTTCTTTTTTTTTTCTGCAACTTAGTTTGAACAATTTCTAAATCTCCTTCATTGAGTTGCTTTCCTTAGTACATGAATCCTATTGATAAGCCTTCAAAGCCATTCTTTATCTCTGTTACAATGGTTTTTATTACTAACATTTCCTTTTTATTCATATTATAGTTCCCCCATCTCTGCTAAAACTATTCATCTGATTTTGCATGGTACCACCTTTTCCATGAGCACCTTTGCTGTGTTAATTATAGTTATTTAAAATCCTCCATCAAAAATTATAACATCTGTGTCAGGGTTGAGTCCAGATTTAATGATTGCTTGGGCACCTACGAATGTGCTATTACTTACTGTTTTGTGTGACTTGTAGTTTCTTTAAAGCTAGAGATCTTGCTTGTTGGATGGTAAAGCTTGGTGTAAACAATTTCATACCTGAAAGTGGATTTGCCATTCTTTCTGCTGGTCGTATGATGTAAGATTTGACAAACCTCCTGAGAAATATATTAATCATGCTTAATTTGTATTTAAAGTGAAATTATTTAGCTTCATTGGTTCATGATTATTTTTAAAAAATTGGTGTTTTGCCAAAATATTCAGTATAACTGAATTGGAATAGTCATTTTCCTGGATTGGAATAGTAGTTTTTTTTTGGATAAAACATAGACCTTTAAACTTATCTAAATATCTGTGAGACATTTAATCTAGTGAGACAGTTCTAATTCTTGATGTTTTCATTAGCCATTAAGGCTAGTTTACTTTCTAAAATACCCAAGTGTAGAGAAAGTCATTGCACAATATCCAGCCTATTGCGGACTTTAACTTTCTTAATCATTGGCTTTTAATTTTACTAAGCACCAATAAAGTCCAGGAAGTCTTAATTGAAAGCACTTTCTCTTTTTTAACGATCAACTCTTTTTTATGGTCACATTTAAACCATGCTTACTTTAAAAAATAGGCTTTACTCCAACAGTATTTTTTTTCACTTTGTGTTGCTATATGGGGGCAAACTGTTGAAATCGTTACCTAATTTATACTAAACTGATCTTTTGTATATAAAGAGAATTGAAAATGAATCATGATGTGATTGGAAGGGGAGAGGGAGCGGGAAAGGGGAGGGTTGTGGGTGGGAGGGAAGTTTTGGGAGGGGGGAAGCCATTGTAACCCATGAGCTGTACTTTGGAAATTTATATTCATTAAATAAAAGTTTAATTAAAAAAATAGGCTTTAAATTTTACTGTTAGGTTTACTTTGAAAGATTTGCTTTCTTAATTTTACTTTAAAATTTACTTTTAAATTTTAACAGCAGTCATTGGCTCACAGCAAAATTGAATGGAAAGTACAGAGACTTCCAATATGCTCAGTGGCCACACAGATGGACAGCTTCCCTTGTTGTCAACATCCCTCACCTGAGTTGGGCATTTTTAATAATCTACAGTGATTATTGTCAGTCAAAGTCCATGTTTCACGTTAGGCTTTTCTCCTGGTGTTGTGCATTATGGGTGTTCCGACAAATGGACTCACCGTTGTAGTGTAGGACAATTTCACTGCTCTAGAAATTGTCTGTGTGCTGTGTCTTCATCCTCTTCTCCTCCTCTAACAATTAGCAACTACTGACATTTCTACTGTCTCTATAGTTTTCCTTTTCCAGAATGTCACATAAGTAAAATCATGTAGTATTTGTCCTTTTCAGATTAGTTTCTTTGGTAATATGAATTTACAGTTCCCTCATGTCTTTTCATCACTTAATAGTAATTATTTAAGCTGAATGAATTTTATTGTTTGAATGTAACAGTTTGTTTATCCATTCCAATGTTGAAGTGCATCTTGGTTGCCTCCCAGTTTTGGCAGTTATGAATAGAGGTACAATAAACATCTATGTGCGAATTTTTATGTGGATACAAGTTTTAAATGTTGTCAGGTAAATACCCAGCAGCATAATTGTTGGATCACATACTATGTTTAGTCTTGTAAGGAATCATCAGAGTGTCTTCCAAAGTTTCAGTCCTGTTTTGCATTTGTTAGGGTTCCTGATTCCCGACATCTTTGCTAATATTTGATCAATGTTTTAGAATTGGACCATTTTGATACATGTGTACTGATACCTCCTTGTTTTAATTCGTAATTCCTAGTCACATATGACACTGAGAATATGTCCATAAACTTATTGGGCATCTACAGAATTTTTGCAGCGAGGCATCCATGCAAGCAAGCATTATGCCTATTTTAAAAATTGAGTGTTTTTTTTCTTATTGATGGGTTTTAGGAGTTCTTTTCAAATCTTGTATAATAGTCCTTTATCAGTTCTGCAAGTACCTTCTCCCAGTTTGTGGCTTCTCTTTTTATTCTGTTAAAAGTATTTTTTGTAGAATATAAGTTTTTAATTTCAATAAATTCAGCTTATCGGGGCTGGCACTGGGGCGCAGCAGGTTAAAGCCCTGGCCTGAAGCACCAGCATCCCATTTGGGCGACAGTTCTAGTGCCAGCTGTTCTTCTTCCAATCCAGCTCTCTGCTATGGCCTGGGATAGCAGTAGAAGATGGCCCAAGTCGTTGGGCCCCTGCACCTGCGTGGGAGAACCGGAAGAAGCTCCTGGCTCCTGGCTTCAGATCGGTACAGCTCTGGCCATTGCAGCCATCTGGGGAGTGAACCAGCGGATGGAAGACCTCTCTCTCTCTGTCTCTACCTCTCTCTGTAACTCTGTCTTTCAAATAAATAAAATAAATCTTTAATAAATAAATAAATTCAGCTTTTCAAATGCTTCTTTCTTTTTTTAATTTTTTTTTTTATTTTTGACAGGTAGAATGGACAGTGAGAGAGAGAGACAGAGGGAAAGGTCTTCCTTTGCCATTGGTTCACCCTCCAATGGCCGCCACAGTTGGCGCGCTGCAGTCGGCGCACCACGCTGATCCAAAGGCAGGAGCCAGGTGCTTCTCCTGGTCTCTCATGGGGTGCAGGGCCCAAGCACTTGGGCCATCCTCCACTGCACTCCCGGGCCATAGCAGAGAGCTGGCCTGGAAGAGGGGCAACTGGGACAGAATCCGGCGCCCCGACCGGGACTAGAACCCAGTGTGCCGGTGCCGCTAGGCGGAAGATTAGCCTGTTGAGCCACGGCGCCGGCCCAAATACTTCTTTCATTGGTGTATCTAAAAAGTCATTGCTATATCTGTGGTCATCTAGATTTTCTTGCATGTTTTCCTCTAGGATTTTACAACTTTGCATTTTACATTTAAATCTATGACCTACTCTGAGCTAACTTTTGTAAAGAGTGTAAGGTCTATGTCTAGATTCATTTTTTTATATGGATGTCCAGAATTTCAGCATTATTTGTTCAGAAGACCATTTTTTTTCCTCCATTAATTTTGCTTCTTTGTTAAGTTTACATTTTGTGCTCATAGAAAAAATTCTTCACTTCTTGCAGTACAAAACTATTAACAGACCCCTTTTCATCATTTTCATCAAGCCCTAATAGGTGATATGTGAAGTGACCAGTTGAGGCAAGTGTCACGGGTAGTGAAAGAATTCACCAGAGCAATTAGATACAGTGAACAGAATTAGATTTGTTAAATATGTTGCAATGGAGCAGCGGGCAGCAGGACAGCTAGAAGCTGATGACTGACACAACACCGATTCTAATATGGGAGGTATAGATCTGAAGCAGATTGTCACTGGCTAGGGCTTCTCCACCACTGGTGATTTTCTTACTGCTGGGGAGTTTCAGCTGTGATTTCCTCACTCATTGTCAGGTACCCAGGTGACCTCTGCAATCAGTACATTCTCTACTCAAAACTTCTGCTAACTCCTGGATATGCCTTGAGAGTTGAGCATAGAAGACAGATTTTAGCAAAGATAGCTAAGGAGAATGCTAATGTATCTGATTCAGGTCAGATTTTCTCTTATTCAGTAGCTGAGGTTTGTGGATCTACAAATAGAATCTTACATCCATTAGAGGATCTGAAAGCTTTGCAAGGTACATTTACCAGCTACCTGCTACAGATGCTTCCTGCTAGACCAAAGATGGGCATGGCATGGTCAATGAGACTGCTCTCAGAGTTAGGAAGGCGTGTGAGCCCTGGTTCTGCTACTTCCTGGAGGACCTCCACAAGTTATCAGGATTCACTAGGCCTCAGCGTCTCAGTTTGTAAAGATGGACTAATTTCTCTCCAGGGATCCTTAGAGCTCAGTAGGTTCAATTTAGGCATTTTATGTCTTTACACAGCAAGCTTTGTGGGGCAAATGAAACCTTCCCTCACCAATGTTAGAAACCTGTTGTAGTGGCCGGCTCTGTGGCGCAGTGGGTTAAAGCCCTAACCTGCAGTTCCAGCATCCCATATGGGTGCCGGTTCGTGTCCCAGCTTCTCTTCTTCTGATCCAGCTCTCTGCTATGGCCTGGGTTAGCAGTGGAAGATGGCCCAAGTCCTTGGGCCCCTGCACCCACATGGGAGACCTGGAGGAAGCTCCAGGCTTCAGATCAGCTCAGCTCTGGCCATTGCAGTTATTTGGGGAGTGAACTAGCAGAATGGAAGACCTCTCTCTCTGGCTCTACCTCTCTCTGTAACTCTTCCAAATAAATAAATTATTATTAAAAAAAAGAAATACATCTATTATAGAAATAGAATTTTCAGTGTCTGTGACTCATTTAATAAAACAAAATTCTGACATTGAAGTTTCTGGCACATATACAGATATTTTTATAGGTTACAGTTCAAAGAACAGGTTACCTCACCATTAACTGTAGTCATTCAGTCTGATGTGGACAATAGGGCTCACTTTTGTTGAATACCAGCTGTGAGATTCTACCATACTAAAGTGTATTTATTCCATGGGAGAGATTTTCAATGCTATTTTTAATTAGTGTTATGGAGACAGAAACCAAAATGTGTCATTATTTTCTATAATTATAATTATAGAACGAGCTTTTTGGGATCTCTGAAATAATATCTACCAGTAACCACAAATTACAAATTTCTGCTTTTTAAAAAAAGATTTATTTATTTGAAAGGCAGAGTTACAAAGAGGCAGAGGTAGAGAGAGAGAGAGAGAGAGAGAGATCTTCCCTTTGCTGGTTCATTCCCCAGATGGCCACAATGGCCAGAGCTGTGCTGATCCGAAGCCAGGAGCCAGAAACTTCTTCTGGGTCTCAGGTGCAAGAGCCCAAGGACCTGGGCCATCTTCTACTGCTTTCCCAAGCCAAAGCAGAGAGCTGGATTGGAAGTGGAGCAGCTGGGACTAGAACTGGTATCCATAAAGGACACTGGTGCTGCAGGCAACGGCTTTACCCACTATGCCACCGTGCTGGCCCAAAATTCAGCTTTTTTTTTTTTTTTTTAAGATGTATTTATTCTTTGAAAGGCAGAGTGACAGAAGAGAGGCAGGGGCAGGAGGTGGATATTACATTCACTTTTTCATTCTCCAAATGCCCACAACAACTAGGGCTAGGCCAGGCTGAAGCTGGGGCCAGGAACTCCATATAGGTCTTCCACAAGGGTGACAGGAACCTGAGTACTTGTGCCATCTTCTGCTGCCTTCGCAGGCATATTAGCAGGAAGTTGGATTGGAAGCTGCAGTAGGCAGTACTCAAATGTGCACCCCTGACATGGCATGTAGACATCATAAGCATCTGTTTAACCACTGTGCACAACACCCATTTCCCAAAATTTGTTTTAGAAGTTAGCCAGTAGTGTGTCAAGTATGAAAACAGATTAATTCATCTCATGTAGATTTGAAGTTCTTAAGAATTCCACATCTTTAAATTGTGCTTCTAAGTTAGTAAAGAGCAGTGGTTTTTAACCAACTCACTGATGGATTTGTTTTGACATTTTATGACAACATTATGTTTAAATATAATACCCTTTTTTAGAATTCTAAAGGCAAGAAACAATGTATTAAGATAGAGATATCTGTTTTTCCTGCTATTTTTCATCTTTAATGGATAAACATTAAAAGGGCTTTTATTACAATTGCTTATGCTTCACTGAGTTTCCCAAATGAGTGTGAATCTTTGTAGCATCCCTCTTACACAGCTGTTTGCAAGGCACACTTCAAAAAAGTTGATTATGTGTTTAATGTTTGCAGTTCTTTATGTCTTATTTCTTCAATAATGTTTATTCATTGCCCTTTAAAGAAGGGCACATCTTATTCTTGCAAACCTATGTAAGCAAACACTTATAGCCCAACACTTCTAGTAATTCCTCCCACTCCTGAGATATTTAAATACTTTGTCTCCATCAACACCAACATGTCAGTGACAAATAAGAATACTGATGAATCTTTAAGTATAAGCTTGATGCTAGGGACTATCATGCTCATAAGACACTTCCAAGGTCATTCCATGAGGAAGAGACCATGTCAGGATAAAAATCTGATTTATAGAGTCTAAAGTTGGACCTTTTTGCAGTCCTAAAGCTATAAAATAAATACTAATTCAATATTTCAGTTTAATTACATGTCTAGATTAAAAAGATTTAATAAATATCTTATTTACATCTTCCAAATTCACTTTTTTTAAAAAAATTATTTATTAATTGAAAATCAGAGTTATGTTGGGGGAGGGGAGAGAAGGAGGAAGAAGAGAAGGAGGAGGAGAAGGAGGAGGAGAAAGAGAGAGAGAGAGTGAGAAGGCACCTGCACAACCAGCTTTTACTATGCTTTTATCATCCATTGTACTAGTGCTATCATTATTTCAATGTAACCTAAAGTGTAACCAAGTTAGCTTGTTAGGCAACCATTAGTAAAAAGAAGCAATGCTAGACTTTGTAATATGTATTATGTTAAATGTTGAGCTAAGTAATCCAGTAACTATATTAAGTTGATTATTGTACGACCCGAACCGCTGCCCATTCCTGGCACTCGCTATTGTACACTCCCCTTCCCTCCATCTGGCCAGATGTGACCCTACCCTGACCCAAGTCCAGGAATGTAAACTAATTATCTATACCTATAGGGTTCAAAGCTTTAAATAACAACCAGCCACTACCCCCGGAGTCAGCAGCTGCGATGCCGGGACTTATCAGAAGTGTCAACGTGATCTACAGCATCCCCTTAACACTTGCTTGTACATGGTAATAAAAACTCTGTAAAAATTAGGCTCAGGGCTTCTCGGGGGGCTTCCTCTCCTGGAGGCACTGAGAGGCCCGAGTTCGAACTCGTAATAAAAACGACCCTGCTTATTAGCTTCAACTTTGGTCTCTGGTGGCGTACTTTCGGGGGACCACGGACTTGGGGGCATAACAAGAGTAACTTCTATCAATGGATTTACTCCCTAAATGGTCACAATAGCTAAGGCTGAGCCAGGCTGAAGCGAGGAGATCCTTCTGGGTCTCCCATGTGGGTGTCAGGGCCACAAACTCTTGAGCCATCTTCTAGTGCTTTCCCCAGGCCATTAGCCTGGAGCTGGATCAGAAGGAGAGCAGACAGGTCACAGACTGGTGCACGTATGGGACACCAGCTTCACTTGCTGTGTTACATCATCAGCCCCCTAATTTGCCTTTTTAAGGATATGTTGGAAAATATGAGTTCACCAGGATTATTTCAAACAAGACATAATTTTTTCCAATATTTTAATTGAAATCCATGAGAAAGAATTGCATTTTTGTGTAAATGGCATAAAGTGAGAGAAATGCATTTGCAAATGCCATGCTTTTTTTTATGTAAAGATTTATTTTATTTGTTTGAAAGGCAGCGTTACAGAGAGAAAGAGGGAAACGGAGAGGGAGACATAGAGACAGATCTTCCATCCACTGGTTCATTCCCGAAACGGCCACAACAGCCAGGGCTGGGCCAGGCAGAAGTCAGGAACCAGGAGCTTCATCCGGGTCTCCCATATGGGTACTGAGGCCCAAGAACCTTGACCATCATCCACTGGTTTTCAGGAGCGTTAGCAGGGAGCTGGATTGGAAGCGGAGCAGCTGGGACTCAAACCAGCACCTATATGGAAATGCTAGTGCCGTAGGTGGCAGGTTTACCAGCTAGGCCACAGCAGCAGTCCCAAGAAGACATTCTTTAATTTAATGATTAAATGAAAAACAACACAATTAGCTTTCTTTTAAATTTATTTATCTATTTATTTAATATTTGAAAGGTAGAGATAGATGGAAACAGAGATACTCCATTCATTGGTTCATTCTATTGGTTCACTCTCCAGTATGTTCAAGAACTAGGGCTGGGCCAGGCTAACATCAAGACCCCAGAACTCAGTCCAGTCTCCCATTGGTGGCAGAGACCCAGATTCTTGAGCCATCGTCTGCTGCCTCCCAGAGTGCACAGTAACAGGTATCTGGATTTGAAGTGGAGCTGGAACTTGAGTCCAAAACCTCTGATAGGAGACAGAGGCATCCTTAGCAGCATCTTAACTACTGTGCCCAAATACCTATATCACATTTTGCTTCTTGAGGGGCTTTGTGTGATGAGTCCATCCTGAAAGAGGTCCATCCAAATTCTGGTGGCTCAAAATCACTTGTGAGGTAAGATTCACACTGCAGTGATAAATATCTTATATGATAATGTATGATGTATGCATTTGCCTGCAGACTTGTGTGACTACGTGTGAGGGTGCATGCAAGTTAGTGTGGGAAGAGTGTGTTTGATCTTACTGTATTTCTTTGTCACTGTATCATACATTTATTATTTCCACTGAGTTGGCCAAGATTTCAAGCCCACTTTCAGGAAAATATCCCCATATGCAAGCCTCTCCTCATCCAATCCTCCTGCATACCAGTCCTTGCCCTGGGAAAATATTGGAGTTGATAGCAAATTTCAGTTTGTGTCTAGCATGTATAGTTTAAAACAGGTCCACAGTTTAATGTGAACGGTAGTGGAAAATGGCACTTTATGCAATTATCAGAGAATCCAACCAGTCAGTGTCTTCTTTCCCAACATTTGTCTTGAGAAACATTATTTGAGAGAGATGGCTTAAAACACAAGTCAACTTCCTCTTCCTGGGACAATGCTGCTATGGAATAAACCATTGTCCTTGAATAAGAGCTATTGCTTCCTTGCCTCCAAGTATAGTCTTGTGCCCTTTGCTGGGATAGCAAAGTGTCACTGATCTTTGCAAAAGCAGAGCCCTCAACACATTCCATTTCTTTCCTCTCCTAATATAGGACTGTAGGCTTAATTCTTAGTATGCTATGGCAAATTCCATGCTTTAACAACAGAATCCTTACAAGGAAGAAAACTCAAGGTTGTTCCCAGCAACTCGTCTGCTCTCAGTTGATATGTGTTTTCACTAACTGCTAAAGCCTCATTTGCAAAGTAAACTTCCTGAAATGTCAAATTCACTTGTAGTTTATTCATTTACTCTATGCTTCTATTAAATATTTTGTCAGTCATAGCAACAATTTCCAGTTTGCGTTTTAAATAAGTAAAGTCACTTGGAGGGACCATCTGAGATTACATTCACCAGTATGCCCTAGAGTCTTTTTCATCTGTGGATAGAGGGTAGGATAACTTGCCTGGTCTGTTAGGCTAGGTGTAACAGGATGCTGTGAGGTTAAGAGCCTGAGTTCTGAAAGCTTCGTGTCTTTCTATGCGGTGTTGAACAAGCTAAGCTTTCTAAACCTCCAGTCTAACAAATGTATTTAGAAATCATAATGGTGTCTTGTACAACATTTAGCCAGTGTCTGGTACAGAGTAAGTGATCCAAAAGCATTATTCTTACTAAATGCTCAACAGAAGCCATTCTGTCTTATTTTCATTGTGTTCAGAATGTATTGTATGGGTTACATCAAGTAGACTCTTTTCATGTTCCCATTGGTGATATGTGCACTTATCTGTGGGGAAATAGTTTGGTCTGGATTTACATATTAACTAACAAGGCAACTTTTTTTTTTCCTTTTAAAGATTTATTTATTTATTTGAAAGTTGGAGTTACCCAGAGCGAGAAAGAGAGGCAGAGAGAAAGAGAAGTCTTCCATCCGCTGGTTCACTCCCCAGTTGGCTGAAAGGGCCAGAGCTGGAGCAGTCGGGGCTTGAACATGCCCATATAGGATACTGGCACTGCTGGCAGCAGCTTTACCTGCTATGTCACAGCACCAGCCCTACAAGGCAACCTTTTCATTAGGAGCTATGCTGTCCCATTTTAGACCATCCTCAGAAGATTCTAATTACTATGGTATGGCCTTAAGTTATCGCACTTGAAGAATGGGTTGAACTCATCAAATTCCCCTAATAACATGACATTAAGCTAATATAGTTAACAGATTCTTTTATATTTTCAATAACTGAAAATGTGACTACTAAAGCTGTATCACTAGAGAAAATTATGACTTCTTTTAAACTCCAGACTTAAACTTCTTTCAGCTGTGAGAAACCTTTTTTTGCAAAATACCTGCAAAATACAAATGACTTCCTATAGTACAGCATCATAAGCATATGAAGATTTTTTAGAAAATGCATTTCAGCCAGATTTTCTAACACCTCTACTGGGTGGGTCTCCTCACCACCTCTTACTTTAGGTCTTTTTAAATAGTTATTCCCAGGCCTAGTATTTCAGCATATATTTTTTTATTGTACATGAACTTTATTACTTTTTCTTTTTTAAAAAAGTTATTAAAATTATACAAATTTCATGTATCTCAAATAAAATGATCTAGGAATTTAGTAATACTTCCCACCCCAACCTCCCTCCTGCCCATGCTCCAACCCTTCTTTCTCCTCCTGCTCCCATTCCCACTCTTAATTTTTACAAAGACCTATTTTCAGTTTACTTAATGATCATAAAGTTAATCCTACACTAAATAAGAGTTCAACAAATAGTATGAAGAAGAAAACACTGCTCCTCAAAGGAAGGTCTGTAAACAATCATCAAATGTCAGGTTGTCCCTTTCACTCCAATACAATGTGTTCATCTTGTTGCGAAACACAGGATTCTATTTTTTTTTTTTACAGCTGAGTAGCACTGCATAGTGTATGTATCATAATTTCTTTATCCAGTCAACAGCTGATGGACAATTTGACATCCTGCCTTTCTGTAAAGAACAATGAAGGATCTGAAATTTTATACTACTTGAGAGCTAACAGGTTAGCTTGCCATGTTTTCATGGTTATTAGTAGAGGAAATGAGGTTCCCAGGTCAAAGAGTGAACAAAGCAACAGCATAAACATCAGTTCTCATTGTACGCAGATCCCATGGGGATGATAGGGTTGAACTCAAATGATTATGCAGTGGGTTACATTACAAGAGAGCAGCCTTGAGCATACAGAGTCCAAATCTCTTACAAAGATCAGTGAGTGTGTCTACTCTTTGTTTAAGAAGACAGCACTACAAAGTGAGGTATCTAAGAAAACTCATGCAAACCTTCTTCACTCATACTAGACAAGTGAGTCTGTACACACATGGGGCAGTAGATAAGATGTTTTATCAAAACTGATCAGGACCAGGTCTTCACCCAACATCAGTGTGCCTGGATTGCTCCATTTCCTAAGTCTACCTTCCTGCCAATGCAGAAGTTAAGCTGGGAGGTAATGGTGATGGCTAAAGTAATTGGGTTTGTGCCACCCATTTGGAAACCTAAATTCAGTTCCCAACTCCCAGCTCTGCCCTGTCCTGGCTATTGCAAGCATTTGGGGAATAAACCAGTAGATGGGAGCTCTCTCTTGAGAGAGCAAATAATTTAAAAATATTGGTCAAGAAATTCATACAAAATTGAACTAAATTAGACAACTATATATAATTAATACATCAATATTTATTGTGTGGCTATCAATGGTTCTAGAATATGGCTACTTAAAACAAACCCTAATGCTCCAGTCCAATCACAGTCCAATGCAATCATAATTTGTGGAGAGAGGCCAAGCTACCCATATTTAGAAGCTTTCCAGGTTATTTGAATAAGAAATCAAGACAGGCTGACACTCATTGCAACAAAGTGAACCTAGTACCATGTAGGATCTTTTTAGAGACACTAAAGAAATAAATATCTAAGACAGAATCCACAGTAAAGGAACATGTAAATGAGGGAACCCACAATCTTTGGCAGGAGACCTCTAAACACACACATTCTTTTTGTGTGTTTTTGCTGCAAGAGCCTATTATTTTACCAAATCAAGCCATAAAATATGATTTATTGTTTAATTTGTGTGTAGATAGAACTTAAAATTTTAGGGAAAAGCAAGAACCTCTAACTCATTTCTATACTCAACCAATACTCTGTCTAAAATGTTTAAGAATTATGGTACCAAATTTGTTTAAAAATGGTTTACCAACCTTTCCTTTACAGTTTTCTAATAAAATCCTGTAAGCAGAGCACGTTTTCTTTTCCCAGTGACAACCATGATGGTATGTCAGTCCTGATATTTTCTTAGCACAGGTTAGCAGAGGCCATTTTTATACTTTCGTCATCCGTTCATTGATATTTAGGGGAAAACAAAAGAGTTCATGCTAACCTGCTAAATCGCTGTTCATGAGCACACACCTTCCATTGTTTTCATAAACTAAGCCTGTGATGCCTTTGTACCGTTGTTCTAATTTTACAAGATTGTCTACAGACATAAACACCCTGACTGTGTCCAATCTCATCTCATTTTTGCAAAGAGGAAATCTATCAAACTGTGAGGAAAGAATTGAAAGATCTACATAAATGGAGATGGACAGATACAATCAAAGTTGTGAAGATGTCAGTTCCCCCCAGCTGGGTCAGTAGATTCAATGTAATCACAAACAAAATTCCAGCAAGTTAACTTGTGAACAAAACTTGTAAGTTCTAAATGGAAAAGAAAAGACCTAGCTCATCTCCCCCTGCCCCTACCCTCCAAAAAATGAAAAAAATTAAAGAACAAGTTTGGAGGACTGATGCAATATGGTTTAAAAACTCACCATAAAGCTACAGTGATCAATACAGTGTCGTATTGGTGAAATAATTGAAAAATAGATCAATGGAACATACCAAAGACTGAGGAAGAGGCCCACACAAATATACCCCAGTGACATTTGACAAAAGAGCAAAGGTGGAAAGATTATAAAATAGTGGAACAGGGATAGAGCTTACTACTCTAGTCTAGTAGAAGACAGTTTAAAAAAAGTGGAGAGAACAAAATGTCGGGGAAGAGTTAGGGAGAAAACTACAGATGAAACTCCACACAAATTAGAGGGACACTGTGGATCTACATGGAGAGTGTGGACGTGCATAACTCAGGACCCCAGCAGCCAAGAGCTTCA
Source organism: Lepus oiostolus (assembly GCA_036325905.1). NCBI lineage: Eukaryota > Metazoa > Chordata > Mammalia > Lagomorpha > Leporidae > Lepus > Lepus oiostolus. The sequence goes on from CM070808.1 coordinate 130,676,300, forward strand.
GGACCAGCTTTGGAGAGTGAAGTGAGACCAGACTGCAGTAGCCCAAGCGATTGGCAATAAAGCTGCTGAAGGAGCCTGGTGTGAGTCTGGCTTGCAGCCCTGTGGGGTCAGTGTACCTGCCAACTAGAGGGGGAAAGTGGGGGGCACCTTTCTCTCTCCCCAACCATTTGGCACCAGCATTCACTAACCAGCTGAGAGAGGGTGGGTGCCATTTTGGACATTTGCAACAGCTGTACCAGCTTATTTCTGTGCACCAAGCAACCAGCTGAGAGGAGACACCTGAGTCTGACTAGGAGCATTCATAGGGGGCTGGGTGCTCCTGACTTTTGGGAGACTTGTATGCTGGGACTGTGAAAACACTGTGGCTTGATGGGAAGGCACAGGGTGTGTCTGGATCTTTGGGCAATCACTCTGGGTGGCTCAGCATGCTCAGGGCTCGCTGGTTGACTAGTGAGGGTTAATGCTGTGGGATCCATGCTCACACTGAGGACTGTATAGATCCTTTGTGTAGTCCTTGTGGCTCCATGATGAATAGTACACCCACTGGGACTAGCTCCCAGGCGTTGGTCTCCTTGAAGGAGAAGAGGCAAGAGTGAGACTATACCAACAAAGCTGATCAAACTTCCCCTCTGATAAAAAAAAAAGAGGAGATTTATCACGCCAAGCTTGGGAGTCACCTTGGATACCCCCTCACCCTGGAGCACTGAACAGAGCTCCCCGGCTACACCCTGCACAGGCCTCTAGGTATTCACTAAGAGAGCAAATACTCCACTAAGCTGCAGAGACATAATCCAAAGATAAAATCCATGACAGGAAACAAACAAATAAACAAATATCTCCATAAATGCCTAAAAATAAACATAGCAATTCAAGAAACAAGAATAAGGAGAAAACATAACACCCCCAAAGGAACACAACACTTCAATAATAGAATGTGAAGATGAAAAGATTGAAGAAATGCCAGAAATGGAATTCATAAAATTGACCATAGGATTACTTAGAAGTAATCAGAAGCAAATTCATGAATTAAAGAATTCTATACATGACATGGATGAAAATTGTTCCCAAGAAATAGAGATTTTAAAGAGAAATCAAAGTGAAATATTAGAAATGAAGAATTTAATAGATCAAATAAAAAATAAAGTGGAAAGCCTTAACAACAGACTTTGTGAGGCAGAAGACAGAATATCCAAGAGACAAATCAAGAAATTTTACATTCAGACCAAAAAGAAAAAAATAAAGAAGAAGAAGAAATTAGAAAATTTAAAAACACTGTTGAAGATGTATGGGATACTATCAAACAACCCAATATACCAGTCTTAGGAGTCCTGAAAGTGTGGAAAGAGGATGGATTACAAGGCCCTTTTAGTGAAATAATAACGGAAAACTTCCCAATTTGGAAAAAGAAAAGGGACGTCCAAGCACAGGAAACACATAGAACTCCTAATAGAAATGACTAGAAAAAATCTTCACCACAACACAGTGTAGTCAAACTTCCCATATTAAAACATAATGAAAAGATTCTATAATGTGCACGAGAAAAAGGCCAGGTTACTTTCAGATGATCTCAAGTTAGACTCACAGCTGACTTCTCATCAGAAACCCTGTGGTTTGGGACCAGCGCAATGGCACAGAGGGCTGGCCTGCAGTGCTGGCATCCCATATGGGTGTTGATTAGAGTTCTGGCTGCTCCACTTCCAGTCCAGCTACCTGAGATGGTCTGGAAAAGCAGTAGAAGATGGCCCAAGTCCTTGGGACCCTGCACCCACATGAGAGACATGGAAGAAACTCCTGGCTTCAGATCAGATCAGCTCAGGCCATTGCAGTCATTTGAGGGAGTGAATCAGTGGATGGAAGACCCCTCTCTCTTTCTGGCTCTACCTCTCTCTGTAGCTCTGCCTTTCAAATAAATAAAATAAATCTTAAGAAAAAAAATAAGAAAAGAAACCCTACAGGCTAGAAGAGAATTGCAAGATGTATTCCAAGTCTCAAGAGAAAAAAAGAGTCAATCCAGAATACTATACCCTGCAAAGTTCTCATTTATGAATGAAGGTGAAATAAATACCTTCCATAATAAACAGAAATTGAAAGAACTTGTCAGCACTTGTCCAGCCTTACAAAAGATGTGCTACACCACAAACACAGAAACATGGTCACCACTATGCACCAACAAAGATACATACAGACTGAAAGTGAAAAGATGGTAAAAGATATTCCATGCTAACAGAAACCAGAAAAGAGCTGGTGTAGCCATCTTAATACCAGACAAAACAGACTTTAACATAAAAATTATTAAAAGAGACCAAAAAAGGCACTATGTAATGATATAGGGATCAACTCAACAGGAAGATGTGACTATAATAAACATACATGCACCTGATTATGGGCCACCTGGCTATTTAAAAGAAATGCTAATGGATCTAAAGGGATACATAGACTCTAATACAATAGTAATGGGGGAATTCGATACCACACTTTCAGCAATGGACAGATCAACCAGACAGAAAACTAGCAAGGAAACAACAGAGTTAATTGACACTAAAGACTAAATGGACCTAATGGATAGACCACATGCTAGGCCATAAAGCAAGTCTCAGCAAATTCAAAAAAATCGAAATCACACCATGCATCTTCTCTGACCACAATGCCATGAAGCTGGAAATCAACAACTCAAGAATCTCTAGGACATGTGCAAACACATGGAGACTGAACAGCATGCTCCTGAATGAACAGTGGAGCATACAAGAAACCAAAAGAAAAATAAAAAAAAATTTTCTGGAATTGAATGAAGATATCAAAACTTAAGGGATATGGCAGAAGCAGTGTTAAGAAGAAAGTTTATAGCAATTAATGCCTACATCAAAAAATTGAAAAGGCACCAAATAAATGATCTATCAATGCATCTCAAGGACCTAGAAAAATAACAGCAAACCAAACCCAAAACTAGTAGGAGAAAAGAATTAAAACTAGAGAAGAATAAGCACCTGGCTCCTGCCATCGGATCAGCGCGGTGCGCCGGCCGCAGCACGCTACCGCGGCGGCCATTGGAGGGTGAACCAACGGCAAAAGGAAGACCTTCCTCTCTGTCTCTCTCTGTCCACTCTGCCTGTCAAAAAAAAAAAAAAAAACCTAGAGAAGAAATAAACAAAATTGAAACAAAAAACAGTACAAAAGATCAGCAAAGTGAAAAGCTGGCATTTTTTGAAAAAAAAAATAAACAAAATTGACCATTGGATCAACTAACCAAAAAAAAAAAGGGGGGGGGGGAGAAGACCCAAATCAATAAAATTAGAGATGAAAAGGGAAATATAACAAATACCACAGAAATAAAAAGAATCATCAGAAATTACTACAATGAGCTGTATGCCACCAAATTGTGAAACCCAATGAAATGGATAGATTCCTGGACACATACAATCTACATAAATCAGTACCCTAATGCTTTCCTGACTAGGACTTTTCTGTCACTATTAATGAATGGTAAACTTAATCATTTTATTTGGACATCTTATTGTTTTTCCTCTTTTCACAGTTTCAATTTTTAGTAACCATATTGGTCTTTTCTGTGTTGGTGTCATATTTTTTTTGCTATTTTAATAAATACAGGTTAATATAGTTTAAAAAAGACTTTAGCAATACAAGTTCACTGAACTTTATTTAAGATTATATGCTGAGTGGTTCTTGAAATGATTACATGTAATGTAATGATTATATTTAATGTTTAATTTTTATCAGATTGCTTAAGAAACATTTTACCAGGTGTAATTATTTTGCATCTTTCTGTCAACTTTGTTTTCAATCCACCAGACTTACTTCCTCTCTTTTTGCACTGTATTTCTTTTCATCACAGGTTTTTGAAGAACAGTCAATCAACTGCTGAAGGAATAGACTGATCTCCATCAAGTTACTCATTAATTGGGACTGGCATTGTGGCATAGTGGTTAAGGCTGCCAACTGAGATGCTGACATACCATCTGGGTTCCAGCTCAAGTCCAAATACTCCCTTTCTGATTCAGCTCCCTACTAATATACATGGGAAAGCAGCAGAAGATGGCCCAAGTGCTTGGGTCCCTGCACTCACGTGGGTGACCTGGAAGAAGCTCCTGGCTCCTGCCTTAAGACCAGCCCAGCTCCAGCCTTCATTGTATTTGGGGAGTGAGCCAGTGGGTGGAAAATTTTTCTGTCTCTCCCTCTCTCTTTCTCTATAAATCTGACTTTCAAATAAATAAATAAATCCTTTTTAAAAAATATGTTACTCATTAATTTAAAAATCTGTGATTTTATTCTACTGAGAAGTCCAAAAATTATACACTGATGCTAGGTACTGTGCCATCAAGTTGAACAGAAGTTGGCACTCATTATAAGCCATTGATCAATACAATGCCATAGGCCAATAGCTATGAAGCAGAGGTCTGTGCCCTACATCATGGCAGTCTCACTGGGCATGGTTAACTCTCTGAATGTTAGGAAAGCAAGCTCTTATGCACTGCCTCTCATCCTCTCAGCTCATCTTTCGCTCCAGCTATTTCCATGGCAACCAGCTTCATGTAAGTATAACCTGGTAACATCTTATATTTCTCATTTTCTGCACCAGGGTTTCTCCAACTTAAATACAACCAGGAAAAACAAGGATGTTAACATCCCAGGAGGCAGCCAATGACCAATGGAGAGCAAGAGCTGATGCATACTCCCCTCTTCCTTCCCACAGGCAATAATTCTGTGTTTCCTGTGCAGATTTGCAAATGGTCCTGGTAGCACCCAGGGAGCCCCTAGAAGAAAACAACACAGTAATTAGCTCAAGCTAACTATTTTTCCCTCACTGTTTCCAGTCCTCTTTCATAGTCCTTAGGATCATTTCCCAAGCAAGTTACTGTCTGCAAGCTCTGTCTCGGGCTTTGCTTTCCTGGAGAAGGCCACACTAAGACAGTGATGTTAGACCTGGGCTTGGAAAGTTGAGTCTAAGTTTTGCAAGTGGAGACAAAAGAAAAGAGCATCATAGCCAAAGGGGAAAGAATAAATGAAGGCAACGAGGCATGATGTATACAAGATGGGTTTGGGGATCAGCAGGACACTGCCGTGGCTGAAACATGGGGTATACAGAGAGCATGAAGAGGAGAAAATGACAGGAGGGAAGGTTTGTTGATTGAGAAATTCCTCTCAGAGATATACTGAACTGAGTGCACTGAAGGCATTATCACCCAAAGTGATGTTTGCTGTTTGTTTTTCATCTCAAGTTTCCACGTTGTTTTTAATCTCTGGGAAACCAGTATCCCCTGGACTGGATGGTAACTTTGAGCCATAAAATTCAGACAAAATTGAATGCATGTATGCAAGTTCAGATCCTGGAAAACAAAATTGCTTGTAGTATGTGTACCATCTGTGAGTAAAATGACTTTAAACTCATCTCATTTGACCAAAAGAGGGAGATCCTGAAAAACTTCAAGGAAGTAAAGAAAATGGCAATGAATTGTGTGATATCCATTATTAATATTACAAAAAAGTTGCAGTGCATTTTTATTGTTTTATTATTATGAATAACAGTTTTTTAGTGGAAAAAAAAAGAGCAAAGGCATTTCAATGGAGAACAGATAGTCTGCTCTATAAATGGTATTAGAACCCCTGGATCCATATACAAAAATATGAATCTGGACACAGACTATATGTACTTTATAAAAATCAAGTCAATATGGATCATAGGCCTAGATGAATAGCACAAAACTGTAAAACTCTTAGATGATAACATAGCAAAATATTTAGGCGACCTTAGTTTTGGTGATGATATATTAGATATGACACCAAAAGCATGATCCATGAAAAAAAATAAGATTTTATTAATATTAATTAAAATTGTTAAAGGCACTGAGATATACAAAGAACACTTAAAATTCAAACATAAAACAATTGATTTAGAAATTAATAAGAGACCTGAACAGATATTTTACCAAAGAAGATATTAGCATCACATGTCAACAGGGATCTGCACATTTAAGCAGCAAGACACCAGTACACTCCAGAACTCCAAAGATCTGAAGCACCGACAGCAGCAAATACTGGGGGGGGGGGGAATGTGGGGAAATAGGGATTCCCATTCATTTTCAATCCAAGTACAAAGTGGTACAGCCACTTTTGAAGACAGTTTAGAAGCTTGTTTTTTTTAAAAAAACAAAAAACAAAAAAAAACTACACATGTTCTAACCATGTCATTCAGCAGTGGCACTCCTTGGCATTTGCCCAAAGGAGCTGAAAATTTATGTTCATACAAAAACCTGCACACAGATGTTTATAGTAACTTTATTCATAAGTGTCCAAACTTATAAGCAACCAAGATGTTCTTCAATAACTGAATAGATCAGTAAACTGGATAATAGAATATAATGCAGTAAATATCAGTAAGCTAGAAATACATGAGAAGACATTGGGAAAACTTAAACACATACTGTTAAACAAAAAAATGCCAATATGCAGACTACAGACTGTAGGATTCCAAGTATATGGAATTTTGGAAAAGACAAAACTATGGAGATAATTAAGAAGATCCAGGGTTTCCAGGATCTCTGGGGGGAAAAGGCGATAGGGGAGGAACACAGAAAGAGGGCCTTGAGGGAAGTCAACGTATTCTATAAGATACCAGAATGGTAGATGTCTGTCATTATGCATTTTGCATAACTCTTAGAATGTATAAGACCAACAATGAACCCTGAACAATGAACTTTCTTGTATTTACAATGACCCATCAGTTGTAACAGTGTACCAGGATATTTCAGTAGCAGAAAAAATTCCTGCAAGATCCATGCATTCCCATCTGCTCATTTCAGAGGCAAGGCCCCTGCAAGCTAGACCTGTAGAGTAACCTGTTCCCTTGTCCTTTTGGTGACACAGACATGACTCTTCTTCTGACTGCCACCTGGCTGATGTCATTTAGTGTACCCCAGGCTTCCTCTTTGACACTGTTTATTTATTCCTAATGGAGGCTTAAGGTGAGCAACATATTAGTATTCCCAACTCCAAAAGGAAGAACCAAAAACTGTTATTGAAATGAACCAAGACATGTTTAATGACAACAATTGTAAGCCCCTGCCACAGAGTCCAAGAGACCAACTGAGAGAAATGGCTGCTTTAATACCTACACTTTAACTCAGCTCCCTCCATATGAATTTCAGATTTACCTACTAAAACTAACATAATCATAGATTCTTAATGTGGAGCATTTTACTGAAAGGAATTGCAAAAGAGAATGTTGAATACATTTATAGCGACTGTTTGGTGCTCTGGTAGTGAGGAGATCCAAATCCAGCAAGTACAGCCATGCCTTCTATTAACACCTTCATGCCTCAGTATTTTTTGTTTTGTTTTGTTTTGTTTTTTTTGAGACTAGAAGCAGAAGGAAACACCATGCATGACTGCATATCAAAGGAAGAAATTTCCATAAATCTCCAGCTCCACACAATGGTAAATGCTCCTCTCCTTTCTGAGCTGAACCCGTGTCTGGCATGGCAGCTGGCAAAGGGAAAGTTGTAACATTAGGTTTGTTCTGCCTGCTGCTCATCAGGAGCCTAGGTGAGAAACTGCATTCATCTCAGAGCCTGTAAAGCGGAGAGGGAAAGCACTGGAGTTTCTCAATCTGGGAATCAAATAAATTGCCAATTTTACTCTCATGCTGCAAGTGGTATTACTTGAGCTACAGATTGCTTATTTGCAGGAACAATAACAAAGTTAGGAATTTGGCCTTTGGGGGGAAGAAGTCATGCTTCAAATGTCCTCTTTTACCCTTAGTTAAACATACTTTCTCCTTTTCAGGAATAAGGAGTGGAAAATGTTGGTGTTTTTTTTTTTTTATACTTAGAAGAATAAGAGAAGCTGACGTAATTCCAAAGGAATAGCACTTTCTCTCAATGTCACTCATTTCACGAATGGTCTGTGAGATGAAAGGATGCAGTGGCTGCCAAGCAGTGAACACTGATGCTGGTTGACATCTTTTCCTCTGCCAATCCTTTTCTAGCTCATGCACCTTCCCATTCTCTGACCATCTACTGTAATTATTAGCGCACCATGAAGTTTCATGTATTCCATTTTGCCATCAAAGAAAAACAAGTTTAGAGTTTGAAAAATCCCATAAAGTGGCAGGCTTTGTGGTATAACAGGTAAAGCCTCTGCCTGCGATGCCAGCATCCCATATGTGCGTTAGCTGGAATCCCAGCTGCTCCACTGGCTCCTTGCTCATGGCCTGGGAAAGCAGCTGAAGATGGCCCAAGTATCTGGGCCTCTGCCACCCACATAGGAGAACTAGAAGAAGCTCCTGGATCCTGGTTTCATCCTTGCTCAGCTCTGGCCATTGCAGCCACCTGGGGAGTGAACCAGCAGGTGCAGGATCTCTCTCTGTCTCTGTCTCTCCATCACTCTCCGTGACTCTGATTTCAAATAAATAAATATATATTTAAAAAGAAAAGAAAACAGAAAAGAAAAAAGTCTCATAAAATCTTAAGACTCTCAAAAATATTAAGTGATTAACAGTGCTTCACAGGGAAGCAAACCAAGGCATCCAGCCAAGGCTCTGATGTCTTTGAAAGCAGGGGTCCAGGTCTCCGCCAGTGGATGTCTGAGGTCCTTAAGAACAGGAGCCAGGCCTTAAGCCATAGCCTCCTCCTGTGTCCCTCCTGAGCCCATAACAGGAGCAGGGCTCAAGGCAGGTGCTCAATGAGCACATGTGATTGTCATTGTTCTGGAAGCAAAATTCCAGTAAATTAGATGTCTTCTCTCCACATAATCAAGGTATGGCAGATTTTTCTAAATAGTCTTGCAAAATAGTCCATAATCACACACAAATGCAAATTTTTACTTGGGTGAGGAGGAGAGCTATACAGACTTCAGAAAAGTAAATGTCCTAATGCTTCATATAAACCATAATCTAAGGCCAATAAAAATGTTTTCACTCTTAAGAACCAAGTGGGTTTAAAACTGAAATCCAACTGTGATTTCAGATCTCTGTAACAGAGAGGCAGTTGTGACAACTGATCATCACAAATCATCAAGTCTATCCCTTTATGTCTCCCCTGGGCATCAACATTAGCCTCTCCCTATTTCAGAAATCCAGGAAGAATCATGACACTGTGAAACAGGTCCCCAGAGCCCCAGCACTCCATGCCCACCCCATTAATTGTCCTGAGCCTGACGCTTACCTCACACAACAGGTGTTCTTGTTGAGAAATCTTCATTTATTAGCTGTCCCACCCCGCCAGTCACCCAGGCTTTAACTCCAATATACCATACCTGCCAGACATCTGCTTTTGTAGAACATGTGATTTGAGCATAAGCACAAGGAAAATTGAAATTGAGGTTTGGCAAAACCACTTACTGAATTCAATAATTTAGGTGTGGATTAAGACTGTAGGTGTTACTATTCCTATTTCAAAAGAGTCTCCTGTAAATCCCAAATGTTCATTTTCCTGAGGAAAGGCATGAAGGCCATTGTGCTCTCGATTACCTACAGTGACGCATATCCCTGGAATTCACATGCCCATTTGCACTGTGCCCTCCAGAGGAAGTGTTCATCTAAACCCACCCAGCAATGATTTGCTAAAAGTAGATCGTCATGCTTTGTATCAGGTTCCTAAGTATTTTCTCTTTTCTTCATCGTTCTTTTAATTTCAAAAATTTATTTTTCATTTAAGTACTTACTTTGGCTATGCTATTACAGAAAAATGTTAGCCATCTCTTTTATAAGGTCTAAAGATTAAATTGTGTGTCCTACAGATTCCTTCATAATAGAATTAGTTTCCTACCTTGAAGAGAATAGAGAAATGAAAGAACAAGTTGGGCTTAGAATAGAGAAATGAGGGAGCAACTTACTGTTTACTTCACCATCAGCGAAGTAAACAGTAAGTAGAAAAAACCTCCCTTTCAGACCAAAGGAAAGAAAGTTTTTAAGTGAGAATATAATTTTCCTCATGGGCTTGTCTACCTTAGAAAAACTACTACAGAACATGCCTGTGACTATAGACTTATAATTCAGGCCACCGAAGATTAGAGATGGGACACGGGCACTCACTTGACTTGCATCCTCTGGTCTGCCTTAACACAAACCAGGAGGAAAAGAAAGCTAGGCATCAGAAGCAATGGGTGGCAGGCCTATTAATGGCTGATCTGTACAGTGTTGTGCCCTCAAGGAGACCCAACAGGCCAGTCCACTGCAGTGGCTTTCAATGTGGTAAGCCTGGGCTTCAGCAGAAGTCAGCTTGTGAAGAGCCCTGGCAGCTCTGCCAAGAGTTGGATCACTGGAAATGGACCTGCCCTGGAGTCGAAGGATGCCCAGGTCAGAGCCACAGATCTTATTGGCTCTAAGCTGAAAAGCCCTTCACTCAGCCCAACTTCCAAAGTGACCACTGCAGCTGAGGGGACGGCCAAGTAGGGTCAGCAACATTGCAGGCAGAACTGTCAATTTCTTGTTAGAGATGCCCCCTGCCTTTACCTGGCCAGCTCTCCTCCCAGCCCAGCCAAGTAATGAAAGTCAACAGAGTGCCTTCCCCTAGGAGGTTCACACCTCCCTTAGGATGTACCCCATGTGAAGAGATAGATAGGTCTGGGCCTCTTAACTTACAAGGACTAAAGCCCAACAGATTATTATTGAGCCCCTTCTATCAGGTTCTATTTGCCTCTCAATCAGAAAACTTACTTGTAGCTTAGACAGCACCTTTCTTAGCTCCTCTAATAATGACTCTGTCCTTTGTTCTAGACCCTATCTAGTGCACTTGGGCCTCATTCCTTTGTAATCATAACCTCTACTCTACCACCAATGGCTCTACTCCCAACATGTGTGTACTGATGGTCCTCTTCCCCACTTAATGCTGTATAATTGTTCTAACCTGGTAAATGCCACTCTTAGGATCATTGGTTACTATCCTCACTCTGTCTTTTATGACCTTGTCTAAATATGATCAGAGTCGGCAAACTTGGAAGGCTTCCATAGCCTTGGCAACTCATGACGACAGCCTAGGATGGTTACTGGCGCCATAAACTAGAGTGTCAATTTGTTGGGTCAACAACAGGAGCCACTGTGCACTTGCTCCTCATGTGGGATCTCTGTCCTTAATGTGCTGTACATTGTGATTTAATGCTATAACTAGTACTCAAACAGTATGTTTCACTTTGTGTTTCTATGTGGGTGCAAACTGTTGAAATCTTTATTCTAAATTGATCTTCTGTATATAAAGAGAATTGAAAATGAATCTTGATGCAAATGGAAGGGGAGAGGAAGCGGGAGAGGGGAAGGTTGCGGGTGGGAGGGAAGTTATGGGAGGGGGAAGCCATTGTAATCCATAAGCTGTACACTGGAAATTTATATTCATTAAATAAAAGTTAAAAAAATTATTTTTCAAGTTTGCTTCCATAACAATTTTACGAAACAATTTGAGAGCATTTGGGGATGCTCTTATTCATTACAGAAAAAATTTCATCATTAGCATTTTTGTATATGTTAGTATGTAAGAAAGGCACAAAATTCCTAGTGGCAATAGGAAGCTAAGAAAAATGAGAAAGGTTTGTGCTTGAAAAGTGAAAATCGGCATAATGTACATAGTTAAATTCAAGGACTATTTGAAGATAAGCTTTGATTTCAATAGTCTAACTATTTCTATACAATTATAAAAGCTTTACAAAACTGTGTTATTCTCTCAGGAGCCAGTTATATGTGTTTTATAACTAACTGCAAAATAAATAGATGTTATAGATAAGAAATAAACTGCAGTGGCAGGCATTGTGGTGCAATGGGTTAAACTGCTGCTTAGGACCCACATCCCACATGGGAGCACCAATCCGACTGCTGATTCCTCTGCTTATGATCCAATTTCCTGATCATACATCCTTGGAGGTTGGCAGATGACAGCTCAATAGCTTGTACCCCATCACTTTTGTCAGAGACATGGGCCAACTGATGGATGATATTCTGTCTCTCTCTGCCTTTCAAGTAGATGAAATTTTTAAAAATCAATAAAAAATGATGATCTACAGATTGGGAGAAAATTTTAAAAAAACATTTTAACATTATTAACATTTAAAAAAATCGTGTCTGTCTAGATTATTATTAGAGACATATTCCTTGAGTTCCTAGATGAAATGGGACCTTAGATCAGAAGTTTAAGAAAACACAAAGTTTTTATTTAAATCACTAAATATGACATGTTCACAATAGATCATTTCTGAGAAGTCATTTTTATACAAGAACAAAATGATTGCTATGTACATACTTTTCATCATTCTTTGCAGATGTGTTAATTCACAGGGTGAAGGAAAGATGGAATTTACACAAATGCAAGATGTGGGAATTCTCTGTGTTATTCTATACTGGTTCTCATTAATTTACTCGCAGGTAAGTAATTTTTGTATTATTGTTACCTAGAGATTTTGACCTCAATTACCACTACTCATCCTCATCTCAAACACAATGAAAGGGCATTTAAGAGTCATTAAATGCCTAATTTAAAGTGAGTTTGAATCACCTTCAAAGCCATACCATTTCAGAGGAAGCTACCTTCTGGGGAAGTGGTATTATTTTAATTATTTATTTGAAAGGCAGAGAGAGATGGGTAGAGAAATAGACAGAAATCTTCCATCTTCTTGTGAACTCTCCAAATACCTGCAGTAGCTGTACCAGGTCAAACCATGAGCCTGGAACTCAGTCTGTGTCTCCCATGTCGGTATCAGGGACCCAAGTACCTGCTGTATCCCAGGGTGCACATTAGCAGGAAGCTGAATGGAAAGCTGAGCCAGGGATCTAACCCAGGCACTCCAACAGGAGATCCAAGCATCTTGAACAATATGCTCAACAACCCCTATCCTGCTCCCAGCCACCACCACACACACGTTTTATCACTCATGGATCAAGTCAGAGAGAAGTCATAGGAGCAACTTCTATTTCTATCCTAAATAAAAATTGTGCAAGACAGAAAAAAAAAAAAACTTTTTTGACACACCGCTTTTCTGAAATAAGCTTATATTTGTTATTTTTCTTTCATTCAACAATTTTAGTAAAACTACAAAATAAATGTTATTTTAATTACTGACATTGACATGTTTGTAGCTATGACTATTTTCATAACTACAAATCACCTAAATAAAAGATGAAAATTCTTCTCCTTCATTCAGTTATTTTATCATTAGTTAAAAGCCCAGTCATTTGATTTAATGTTTCATTTTTTAAGTTGTTTGATCTTTAATTTTACAAATTTTGTGTTTCTAAATATACACTTTAAAAATTTGTTTGGAATTATAATAGATTTTTTAAAATTTTTAGTTGACAAAACTGTATATATATATATATATTTTTTTTTTTGACAGGTAGAGTGGACAGTGAGAGAGAGAGACAGAGAAAGGTCTTCCTTTTTCTGTTGGTTCACCCCTCCAATGGCCGCTGCAGCCAGCACGCTGCGCACCGCGCTGATCCGAAGCCAGGAGCCAGGTGCTTCTCCTGGTCTCCCATGTGGGTGCAGGGCCCAAGCACTTTGGCCATCTGCACTCTGGGCCACAGCAGAGAGCTGGACAGGGAGAGGAGCAACTGGGACAAAACCCGGTGCCCCGACTGGGACTAGAGCCCCCAGGGTGCGGGCGCCACAGGCGGAGGATTAGCCTATTGAGCCGCAGTGCCAGCCTGTATATTTTATGTTACAGAAAGAACATGACATTTTGAAATATGTGTACATTTAAGAATGCTACAAAAAGCTAATTGAAGTATAATTATCTCATTACTTTTATTTATTTTTTAGAAGAGTTGTTTTTTTTGAAAATTTTTAAAATTTTCATTGATGTTTAACAGATTCAATGTGATTTTGTGGATACAATTCCAAGAACATAATGATAGACCTTTCCCTCCCTTCTTCCCCAAGCTCAATCACTACCACATATGCAAAATCACTCAGTTGTTTCTATTTAAATTTAGGAGGAAAGCTGTCTCAGACATATCTGCTTTAAGTTAGTCCTATTTTAAGTGCTGATATTTGTGCACCAGGTCAAATAATAAAAGATTTGTCCGTTGTAATGATGACAATTTAGTTTTTAAAATATCTCCAGCTTACGAAGAACTATTTCAGATGATATATTACTTTTTCATTCCATGTTTTAAAAATTAAATCTCTTCATGATAAATATTGGTTTTAATAATCAATGTGAGTATCAAAAAGACAAACATCATATATTTTCCCTGATTTGTAATAACTGCTATATAGAGTACAAAAAAGTGTTTATATATATAAATTATATATTTATATATATTCATATATAATTTATATATTTAAATATAATTTATATATTATATAATTTATATATAATATACAATATATAAAAATTATACATTATATATTATATATAATATATTATATAATAGATATATAATATATATTATATATAATCTATAATATATGATATAACATATCATATCTATTATATATTATATAAACATATCTAATATATAATCTATATGTTATGTTATATTATATATTATGTATTACATTATTTATATTATATATTATATATAATTTACATATATTTATATATAATATATACATAATATATAATATATTATGTATTATATAATAAATAGTATATATTATATAATATAAAATATATTATATATTATATGTAATATAATATATAATGTTATAGTACATAATATATAATTTATATATATATTTATATATAATATATTATATATAATATATATATGGATGAAATTAACATTTTAAGATTTGGTTACTGTTTACAGTCCTTGTGTATACTCCTGAAGAGTTTTTTGACTTACTATTTGTTGAATTCCTTATTTAGTGGAGGGTTAAGTTTGTGTTTATAAAGAAAATTGAAAGCAGGTTTTGGTAAAATAAGGGGAAAAAAGGCAGAGGGAAGGTGGGAGCAAGGAAGGAAGGAAAGGTGGGGTGAGAGGTATCATTATGCTCTTAAAACTGTATATATGAAATACATGAACTTGGTTCCCTTTATATAAATTAAAAAAAAAAAACTTAATCATCATGAGTTTCAAATTCTCCCACTAAGTTGTATAGACAAGTATGAGTATACTTCTATTTTTTGCAATACAATAGAGGAAAGTAAAGGTTAAAAGGGACATTTAAAAATCATTTTCAAAACTATTTTGAACCACGCCAGTGGAAAATACAGTTTCATTCATCTATCTCAAATTTAGCAAGCTTTTTAGCGAACATTTTCATAGTTTGAAGATCGAGGTTTCCCTAGCAACAGTAATGCAGACTGTAAAAACACAAAAAAGCATGAGAAAAGGTTATTAAGCCAGAGCTATCATCTCTCCTGTCACCTCAGTTGATAAATCATTCTTAATTCCAGGGGAGTCAGAGATGACTCTGCAGTTCAGCAACCTGAGAGACGTTCTTGACTCCTCTGTCTCCTTTACACTCAATTCTATTTAATCAACAACTGATTTCACTCCAGAGTTTATCTATATCCACTCTGTGGCCATCATTAACCCCATGCGTTCAATGCCAACTTCATGTGGCCAGCTGGTCTCCACCACCTACTCTTGATCTCCTCTTTATTATTCCACTGTATCCAGAATTTAAAACAATGACAATAAATTACAATCTCCAATGATGTCAGTGGCTTACTAGTATTCTAATGTCCGGGATATAAAGTACAAACACTTCACCAGATCTCTGACCCCTACACCGTCTGTCTGTGTCCTCCAGACTCACCACGCCTGGGGTTCTTCATTCTCCCTGGTCACTGTCACATGGGCTTTCCCAAAGGCACCCTACATGCCTTCCTCTTTCCTGTCACAGGGATTACACATGAATTGCTTTCTGAATTGCTGTCCTCACTACCAAAACTCCATTAATTTCTCTACATCTTGTACATCTCAAGTGTCACTCCTCAGAGAAGCAAGTCTAGACTAAATCAGATCTCTCTGTTTTATGCTCCTGAGGTATCATATCTTTCTTTACATAGTAATCACAGCTGTAATTTCACCATTTTTCATGTGCTTTTTAAATACAGCTTTCCCCCAGTAGACTCCTTTTCCCAAGCACCATACCCAGTCCAAAACATTTGTTGAAAGAGCAAACAAATAATTATTGAATATTTTTTTGAATTTAAATCTTCTTGGTAATGGGGACATAGTCCTGAGTTTTCACTCCCAGTTTGGGAAACAAGGACAAATAAAAACATAAATGCATGTGGGTCAAATGGAGGACGAAAGGCAGGTCCACGAGTGAGAGAGTCACCCCACGAGTGGGGAACTTGAGTTTTGCCTGGGCTGGTCACAACAGATCTTACTGAGAGGCCATGTGAGCAAGAACCTGAAAGCAGTAGAAGAGCCAGTCATGGGTTTCCTGGGCCAGATCACAAAGGGTCTTTATGAAAGAGTCTCCGTGAAATTAACTTTGTGTTTGATTCTGAATGAGATTACTTTCTTTAAAAAGACATACTTTGCTTTTTCAAAAGAATATTCAAGCTATGTCTTGGGTAATGCAAAGGTAAGATTACTTGGATTCCATTAAAACAGTCCAATAAGAGTGGATTTGGATTCTGGATACCTTTTAAAGATAGATCCTCCAAGATGAGAAGTGTGAGAGAAAAAGGAGTCATTGATGACTGCAAGATTCTTAGGGCACGGGGACAGACGAAGCTGACAATAACTGATACTGGGATGTCTGGCAGAGGTGTGCTGTGGCCCGGGAAGACAGTGGAGGATGGCCCAAGTGCTTGGGCCCTGCACCTGCTTGGGAGACCAGGAGGAAGCACCTGGCTCCTGGCTTTGGATATGCGCAGCTCGCTGGTTGTAGTGGCCATTTGGGGGGTGAACCAATGGAAGGAAGACCTTTCTCTATGTCTCTCTCACTGTCTAACTCTGCCTGTCAAAAAAAAAATACGATTCAAGACTAAAAACATGCCAAGGAGTACTGTTTCTATTCAATATAGCACTGCAGGTTCTGTCAATGCCAGCAGATCGGAAAAAAATGGTATCAGGCCAGGAAAAAAGGTTAAATAGACACCCAGATTGAAGAAAGAGGTAGAACTCTGCTTAAACAAAACCCTTTTTCATATGTGGAAAATTCTATGGAACAAGCACACACACACACAAATACACATATACATACACAATATCCAAACTTCCTAGAAGTGACAAATAGGTATAGCAAGTTCTCAGGATACAAAATCACTACAAACATTAATTGTATTGGGGCCTGTGCTGTGCCGCAGCGGGTTAACACCATGTCCTGAAGCACCGGCATCCCATATGGGGGCTGGTTCGAGTCCCAGCTGTTCCACTTCCAATCCAGTTCTTTGCTATGGCTTAGGAAAGCAGTAGAAGATGGCCCAAGTCCTTGGGACCCTGCACCCGTGTGGGAGACCTGGAAGAAGCTCCTGACTCCTGGCTTTGGATCAGCCCAGCTCTGGCTGTTGCAGTCTATTATGGAGTGAACCATCGGATGGAAGACCTTTCTCTCTCTAACTCTGATTTTCAAATAAATAAATAAATAAATCTTTAAAAAAATTAATTGTATGGATTGTGGTAATGGTAACCTGGTTATTATATACTTATGTCCAAATTTACCAAGTTGTATATATTAATTTTGTGTAGTTTTTGTATGCTAACTATACTTCAATAAAGCTGAGAAAAAATCCAACTGTATATATATATATATATATATATATATACAATAAAAAATTCTGAAAATGAATTCTGAATTTACTTCATAACATAATAAAATTAATAAAAATTCTTAGGAATTTATTATTCTTAAGTGCAAGATTTATATACTGAAAATTATAAAACTTTGCTGATGAAATTACAGTATATTAAATAAATGAAATGATGTTTTGGGCTAAATTATTTGTGGGCTCAAAATTTTTAAGATATCAGCTCTCAATAAACTGATCTATGGATTCAATATAATCCTTAACAAAATTCCACCATGGTCTTTTTCAGGAACTAGCAAGCAGATGTTAAAATTTACATGAAATCACCTATATTAGCTAAAGTAATTTTAAAAAGAACAAAGTTGATCAGAGTCGGTAAACTTGGAAGGCTTCCATAGCCTTGGCAACTCATGACGACAGCCTAGGATGGTTACTGGCGCCATAAACTAGAGTGTCAATTTGTTGGGTCAACAACAGGAGCCACTGTGCACTTGCTCCTCATGTGGGATCTCTGTCCTTAATGTGCTGTACATTGTGATTTAATGCTATAACTAGTATTCAAACAGTATGTTTCACTTTGTGTTTCTATGTGGGTGCAAACTGTTGAAATCTTTATTCTAAATTGATCTTCTGTATATAAAGAGAATTGAAAATGAATCTTGATGCAAGTGGAAGGGGAGAGGGAGCGGGAGAGGGGAGGGTTGCGGGTGGGAGGGAAGTTATGGGAGGGGGAGCCATTGTAATCCATAAGCTGTACACTGGAAATTTATATTCATTAAATAAAAGTTTAAAAAAAAAGAACAAAGTTGGAGATGTTCATTTCTTAATTTTTAAAATTTATTATTAAGGGGACTATGCTGTGGCACAGTGGGTAAAGCCTATGCCTGCAGTGCCGGCATCCTATATGGGTGCTGGTTTGAGTCCCAGCTGCTCCACTTCCATTCCAGCTCTCTGCTATGGCCTGGGAAAGCAGTAAAAGATGGCCCAAGTCCTTGGGACCCTGCACCCATGTGGGAGACCCGGAGGAAGTTCCTGGCTCCTGGCTTTTGATCAGCGCAGCTCCGGCTGTTGCAGCCACTTGGATAGTAAACCAGTGGGTGGAAGAACTCTCTCTCTCTCTGCCTCTCCTTCTCTCTCTGTTTAACTCTTTCAAGTAAATAAGTAAATCTTTAAAAAAATTATTATGAAGCTACAATTATCAGGACAATATGGTACTGGCAGAAGGGTAGACATATAGATCATTGTAACAGAATTGAGAACCTAGAAACAAATCTCTCTATTTAACTGATGGTTGAGAAAGTTGCCCAGACAATTCAATAAGGGAAATGATATTCTATTCTGCATATGGTGCTGAGAAAATTGGATATTCATCTACAAAAAGATAAACTTAAACCTTCATTTTTTATCATATATAAAGATTAATTCAAAATGGGTGAAATATTTAAATGTAGGAGCCAAATAAACAATAGTTTCTTTTTTTAAGATTTATTTATTTATTTGAAAGTCAGTTACACAGAGAGTGGACAGGTGGAGAGAGAGGTCCTCCATCCATTGGTTCACTCTCCAATTGGCCGCAACGGCTGGAGCTAACCAATCCGAAGCCAGGAGCCAGGAGCCTCCCCCAGGTCTCCCACGCAGGTGCAGGAGCCCAAGACTTGGGCCATCCTCCACTGATTTCCCAGGCCATAGCAGAGAGCTAGATCAGAAGTGGAGCAGCCAGGTCTCAAACCAGTGCCCATATGGGATGCCAGTGCTTCAGGCCAGGGCGTTAACCTGCTGAACCACAGCGTCGGCCCCAAGAATAGTTTCTTCTTTTGTTAGAAAATGCAGAAAGAATATCTTTGAAGCTTCACAGTAGGCAAAAAGTTCTATATATGACAACAAAAGCATAATCCATAAACTTTAAAAAATTTTAAAATGGACCCAAGTCCAATTCAATCTTTTAGATTTCAAAAGATACCAGGAAGAAAATGAAAAGAGAAATCCCAAAGTGAGTGAAAATATTTGCAGAACAGTTACTCAAAGAAAGGCAAACAATCCAACTAAAAATAGACAAAAGATATGAGAAGGCATTTCAATATCTAATAATCACATTAAATAATGTTTAACATAATTAATCATTTAGGAAACACATGTAAAAACCACTCACTAGAATGATGGGACTATAATAAATCAAGTAGACAATGAAAAATGTAGATAAGGAAAGAGAGAATTTAGAGCCCTAAATGTAAAATGGGAATGTAAAATAGCACAATCATTTGGGTAAGACAATTTGATAGTTTCTAGAAAAGTTATATGCAAAACTGCCACAGAACTTACCGATTCCATTCTCAGGTATCTGTTTAAAAGTAATTAAAACATTCACCCATACAAAGACATGTGGAGAAATATTTATATTGTATAGTACAAGTGTCATTCAGCAAATAAATGGGTGGACTAAATGTGATATATCCATACAATGTAATACCATTCAACAACTAAAGGAAAACACAGACATATGCTACATCGTGGATGAACCCCAAAAACATGCTAGAGGAAGGAAACCAGGCAGTAGAGACCACATAGTAGGCAATTTCATGTTTATAAAATGTACACAAAAGGCACATTTACATGGGAATAAAGTACATTAATGGTTGTCTGGAGCCAAGGATGGGACTGGGGATTAATTCTAAATGAATGTAAGGAATCTCACCAAGGGGGATGGAAATATCCTAAACTGACTTACAGTGCAAGTTGACAGCTAGGTAAAATTACTGAACATTGCTAATTGAATAATACACTAGAAGTGTGGAATTTATGAAATGTTTAATATCTCTCTATAAAGCTATTAAAAAGAAAAGGAAACGTCAATGTGGTTATGCTGTTTTACATTACCACCAGCAGTGAATAAGAATTCCATTGCTTTTACGCCTTTGCCAAAACTTGGTAAGATTATTTTTAAAGTTCAGCCATTCTCAAATGTGTGGAGGCACTTGCAGCATGCAATCAGAGTCATGCTAAACTTGTCATTTCTGATGTCAGGTTTTACCTGCCCTTGTGTTCTGGTTCCAGCCCACATGTTTGTGGGGGAGGCTGAATCCAGAAAGGCCTAGAGGGACTTCCTAAGCCTGCCTTGAATTTGAAAACCTGTCTTTAAGTTTCAAATCCCTGGAGGTCAATGACCAGCCCCAGGGTGTTTTTGCCTACTGATCATTAAGGTGGTATAACAGGAGTGGCTAAAACTCTTTTGCATCACATCACCCCACCCTTTGCCCGCATCCACTCCCTTTTACAGTAAAGTGGGATCCTGCTTCAACTGGGCTCCTGTCTGATTGTCCTCCCGGGTTTGGGGAGGCTGAGTGGTGGGTGGCGCACTTCCTCTCCTCTGCCAAGGCAAGCTGCCGGCTGCCTGCCTAATTCTCCCGCAGTGAGGAGGAAGTCACCGCACTTGTTGTGTTCTCTTTTCATTTGTTGTATTGTAAGACCCCCGAAAGGTGCCTCACACTTCTACCGACCCCAGAAACACGAATTCCATTCCAACCGCTGTAAAGAACATGAGGAAGTTTATTTCATCTGCGCAGATGGGCCAACTCTAAGCACAACAACACTCTCTGGTGCAGTGTGAGAAGAGAGGCCCCGATCATCAACTGCTCAAAGTATTTAAGACTAAAAACCACAACATTAGCATATCTCCACAGCATTTCACAAAAGGTCACTAGATAAACCACAGCATGACAAATTCTCATAAGATGCATGACAAATTCTCATGAGACACAGGGTTTTTCCAGGGTGAGGGGACAGAAGACCTTGAGCAAGCAAAAACACGGGGTCATCATGACCAAAAACTTGTCATATGCTCAGTTATCTCATAAACGCATTAGCACAATCATCACATGTTACAAGGTCAGCTAAAATTCAACTAGCACATAAAAGCATTTTGCAAGCCCAGCTATTTTGTACAAAAGCAGAACAATATGCAGTTAGCCAAGCAACTCCATTTTAAACCCAGGCTGTCTTATTTTCTCTCTTTAAACCTGTCTAATTTCTTTCTTTAATTTCTTTCAGTATGACTGATCTGATTACTTTCCTATTCATCCTATTTTTGGTGAGTGGCTTTCTGTTGTTTGTAACCAAGAATGCTGGACAAGATATTTTCTTTCCTTTTTTTAAATTTAAGATTTATTTATGTATTTATTCATTTATTTGTAAGACAGGGTGGCAGAGAGGGAGGAGCTACAAAGAGATTTTCATCTGCTGGGTCACTCCCCAAATGCCCTCAATATCCAGGGCTGTGTTGAAGCCAGGGGCCTGGATTTCCATCCAGGTCTCCCACATGAGTGGGAGTACTCAAGTACTCAAGTACTTGGATCATTTTCACTGCCTTCACAAGCACATTAGCAGATAGTTGAATTGGAAGCAAAACAGCCTGTGCTGGAACTAATGCTCTGATATGGGATGTTGGCATCCGAGGCAGTGGCTTAACCCAATGTACCATAAGCCAGTCCAAGTACACTTTTCAAACTGTTAGTTGAAAATTATTTAGGGATGAATATCACTTTAAATGACAAGTCACATTCACACCTTAAGGAGCCACTCACATAAATGGATGGGTGAATGTCTGTGTAGATTTTGTCAGAATGTATTGGATGCTTTTGATCTTTTGATAAATCATAAGTTCTCTATTTTATCTGGGATAACCATGGGATTTTAAGTGTGGCATACTTTCCTGTGTTATGCCCAGTTCAGTTGTCCCCAAAGACCACCCAGGTACCACCATGCTGTAAAGTGCATGAGAGTTTTATTGTAGGTCCGGGCCTGGACTCTCAATCAACACCGACGCAGCGGGTCTGAATTGAGAGCCCCTACCCTTCAGTTAACAGGGTTTTTATAGGGTTTTTAGAGACATTCTATACATCATGGTACCATTTAGCAAATCATCTCATCCCGCGGGAAATTCAAAGGGCATCTCTTAGAACTGATTAGTGCATCCAGTGGTGGGAACGGACCTACTAAAGGTGGTTGGATGGCTTTGGGGTTGATGCCTTTTGAATTGATTGGCTGAAGCATAGGGTCCAAGCTGCTGGGGTGTACATGCCGAACTGCAGGGTTCAGGGCCTAGTCAGGTCCAAGTTATAAAAAAAAAATGACCTAAATGAAAGATCTCCGCAAGTGAGATCCCAGTGGAAAGAACAGGTCATCAAAGAAGGAGGTACCTTTCTCTGAAGAGAGGAAAGAACTTCCACTTTGACTATGACCTTGTCTAAATATGATCAGAGTCGGTGAACTCAAAAGGCTTCCATAGCCTTGGCAACTCATGACAAGAGCCTAGCATGATTACTGATACCATAAACAAGAGTGTTAATTTGTTAAGTCAACAACAGGAGTCACAGTGCACTTACTCCTCATGTAGGATCTCTGTCCTTAATGTGCTGTACATTGTGATTTAATGCTATAACTAGTACTCAAACAATATTTTTCACTTTGTGTTTCTATGTGGGTGCAAACTGTTGAAATCTTTACTTAATATATGCTAAATTGATCTTCTGTATATAAAGAGAATTGAAAATGAATCTTGATGTGAATGGAAGGGAAGAGGGAGCGGGAAAGGGGAGAGTTGCGGGTGGGAGGGAAGTGATGGGGGGAAAGCCATTGTAATCCATAAGCTGTACTTTGGAAATTTATATTCATTAAATAAAAGTTAAAAAAAAAGAAAAGTTGAGACTGCTTTATTTTTGCTAAGCTATCATAGCTGAAGGATTTTTGTCATTATAAATTTTGAGAGGAATGCATTTTTACCTTTCTATGAAATGTCATAGAAATAAAATACTGCATTCTAATAACTACTTCAAAACCATATATAACAGATTTTCTAGCATTAACTATTCATGGCTATCAACAAATTAGAATTATCTTTGTGCTTGATTGCTAAGGTTTCTGTTCAACTAGGGTTTCTGGTGACAACTAAAACAGTTAACTTTACTTCCATGATGTTTTTGCTCATGGGTAGATTTTGCAAATTTCCTTCTAAAATAGGCTAAAGAATGTTTTAAGTACTCCGAGGAAGATAAAGAGAACATATTAATTTGGATTGTTCATGAATTTTAATGGGTAGGTGTTTCCTTGCTATTTGCTTTGCAGACATACTGTTCAAATGATTTATGAATGGTCTTATCTGGCCCACAACAGGTCTAGAGTACTTTGCACTGTGAAAACTCCTTCTGTGTAACTCTATAGAACTCTCGTCTTAGAAGCTTGTGTACATGTTTTGTGTGTGGTGTTATATTTGTGGAGAGATAAAATTTGTCAAAAAGCTCCTTTTTCTGGGACTGTTTTCCTATGAATCTGTTATGAAAATGCCACCAGTTTCAACTGGAGAAAGAAAATCTAGATTTGAGAGAGTGAGTCATATATATATTCAGTTTTCTTAAATTGTATCTTAGGTTCCATAAACAAATTTACTAAGTACAAATGCAAATTAAACCTAATACAAAAACAACACATCCAGAGCATATTGGAAAAGGGAAACCAAGATTCTCTGGACTCTTTTCAAGTAATTGGGGAACACTATTGTAAGTCATGAATTCTTAAAATTATGAGATTTGTCATATTTTGAAGCTTAAATCCTTGGATAGAATAATGAAAAAATGATATTTTGAACAGCACTGAGTCTGTTCTCTCAGCACGGATATTCAATAGCTATAAAGTTTTGCTCATTGTCCTAGATCTAACACTAAAATCAAAGTGACATAAACTTCATTGAACCCTAAAGATATTTTTTGCTTGTTTTCAACCCAATTAGCCAAGCCACTTAACCCCAGCCCCTGAAAGAAATTAAGACAGAACCAAAGAAAACTATGCTCTGAAAAAGTTCAGAAAAGAGCAGTGAGATCCATACCCAGGTCTCCATGGCTTCATGGCCTGCAGGAGTGTGTCCATTTTACCATGACAGGTAGAGGGACCACTAGCTCAAAAGTGTAGTCTAGGAATATGTAGAGAGAACACAATCTTTAAATTGTTTATTTATTTATTTACTTTATTTGAATTTGTATTTATTTTTGTTTTATTAGAGAGACATAGGGATCATCTATTATTATTATAATCTATTATTATTCTAAGTGTTAGCTAGACAGCAAGAGAGGGAGCTCTCATTCACTGGTTTATTGTCCAATGCCAGCAACAACTGGAAGGCAGGAACCTATTCTGTGACTCCCGCATAGATAGCACGTACCCAAGTACTTGACCCATCACCTGCCATCTCCTATGGTGTGCATTAGCAGGAAGCTAGAATTGAGAGCACTCTAATAGAGGGTAATGGTGTCTCAAATTTGTACCACTAGACCAAATATTCATAATTTTTAACAAACTTGTTTTCAAGTCTTCTGAAGTAAATTGCAGGAAGAATTTGTTAACTAGTCAGACAGCCAGTTAAGAAAAAAACTAATTACCTTATGATGAATATCACTAAAGAAATTAAAAATAGATGCATTCATATAGACATGTCTTAGTTGTGAATAACTTTCATGAATTTCATTATTTCATTATTTTTAATAATATGATCTATTATCCAATAGCATAACTAAAGCCAGAATATTTAGTGATGGACAGTTAATAAATTACCTAAAGCAAATTTCATTGAAGGTTCCTTTGATGTTGCATTTCCTTAGAAATTATCCAATGACCACAGTATTACCAGACAGACTTTAAGTTTTTAACAGGTTCTGTTGAAGTATGTGGTAGTATTACTCAAAATAATTTGGTGGCCATAATGTAGAGCCTAACTAACATGCCATCTGCTATGATGCAAATGGATCCTAGGGGTTGGCTCTGCTGAGATGCACAAAGGTGAGTCCAATCCAGACAGCAGTTTCCAGCCTGCTGGAGGAATAGTCCCTATCTTCTGCCCCTCTGTCCCCTGTCAGGACATACATAGGCTGTGCTTCTCCCACAACAGGTGGATATCCTATTTTCTAGGAACAAAACCAGACAAGGTGCTCCAGTTAGTCTGCCCACTAGTGCCAAAGAATTAAAAAGTTTGCACTATGTTCTTTCAGGTTGAGATTTTCTGTAAAAAGCAGAAAATAAATAAAAGAAAGCTTGTCACAACAGCTAATACCATTACAATGATGTTTGTCATCATGCTGTCACTATTATTTCCTAGTAGCAAAAATTCTCAGCAATTGTTCCCTAAAATCCACTCTTTCAAGATGCTTCCATAGAAGAATGAGTAATGCCCAGGTTAAAATCCTAACTGCCACATGCAACTTTTGGAAATTGCTAATCTGTATTGTCAGGTTAAGGATTGCAAGAAGACCTTTGTTTAAAATTAGCTTTTTCCAGATTATTTCTTCTTTTCACATGAAACATATCAGTACACACATAGAAAAACTGCTTCGGAAGGAAACCATGTCTGAAAGTAAATGCCCAGCACCATGCTATCATCACTTTGGAAAACAATCTGACACTTTTTAGCAAACTACAGAAAGTCTTAGTATACAGCCCAGTAACTTCACTCCTAGGTATTCAGCTAAATGAATTGAAAATTTGTGCCCAAACAAAATCTCCCTATGAATATTTATCACAACTCTATTCATAATCAATGTATGGGTATTTTCTCTCAGAGATAAATGCATTCTGGAAAGAAAATAGGCACATACCTTGGATGAGAGTATTTGGGGCCCTACCATGATTTTTCAGAGTTACAGAAGTGCTTCTTGATAGATTATCATGTTCTCATCACCGCTTGGTTCCTTGGAGCAGGTGGCAGAAGGCGGATACTGTGTGCATCTCAAAGTTGTTCTAGATAGATCTCCAATCACTGTGTACACATGAAGAGGGAAGAAATTCATGGGATGGTGAAAACATACAGTCAAGGAAGTGTTTCCCTTTAAGTTACCCACATTAACAGTGCAGATTTTGCCTTGGGAAAAGAATCTTAGCTGTGGCATCCTTGAGTAGATGAACAGTGGTTTTCTGGATGGTTTCCTTTCCAGGCCTGAACTTTAGAAGAACCTGGATTCTAATCCTAGATCAGTAGCTCCTGATTGTGTGATTTCATCCACTTTGTAAATATTTTATTTATTTATTTTAGAGGTCGAGTTGCAGACAGAGGAAGAGACAGAGACAAAGGTCTTCGATCAGCTGGTTCACTTCCCAAATGGCTGCCATGGCCAGAGCTGGACTGATCCAAAGGATCTGAAGCTAGAAGCCAGGAGCTGCTTCTAGGTCTCCCATATGGGTACAGGGGCCCAAACACCTGGACCATCTTTCTCTTTGTTTTCCTAGGCCATAAGCAAAGACCTGGATCAGAAGAGGAGCATCCAGGACACAAACCGGTGCTCATAGGGGATTCTGGCACCACAGGCAGAGGCTTCGCCTACGACACCACAGTGCTGTCCCTGATTTGATCCATTTGTGTCTTCACCATTATGGAAAAATTATTGCCCTCTTACTAAATTGAGATCATTTTCACTCTTAAAGATGTTGCAAGAATTTGAGCAAATGACTACAAACCACCTAGCATGGTATCCAGGATTTAAAAAAAATAAAAATGGTTGCTACTTGTGCTACACTGTGGCATAGCAGGTAAAGCCACTGCTTGTAGTGCCAGCATCCCATATGGGCAATGGTTCAAGTCCTAACTGCTCCATTTCTGATCCAGCTCCCTGCTGATATGCCTGGAAAGCAGCAGAGGATGACCCAAGTGCTTGGGCCCCTGCACCCACATGGGAAACCTGGAAGAAGCTACTAGTGCCTGGCTTCAGACTGGCTTAGCTCCAGCCATTGTGGCCATTTGGGGAGTGAACCAGAGGATGGAAGACCTATGTCTCTGTCTCTTCCCCTCCCTCTCTCTGTAACTCTGCTTTCAAATAAGTAAGTACATCTTTAAAAAAGTTGTTACTGTCTATTAATTTTTACCTCCTATATTGCCTAGTAAATACTTCAATGATCTGCAAGTAGAATAATTAACTCATCTTTAATGTAATTTTTATTTACTTTGCAGAATTTGAGTCTTTTCCTTATGTCTCTGGAGATAAATGGAAGCTTTTTAAAATAGAAAAAGAGGGGCTGAGGAAAGGAAGAAACGATCATAGCTTTTATTACAGGATTGGTAAAGCTCTAGTCAGAATGGCAAGCTGTCTTTTTTTTTAAACCTACTTTAGAGAAAATTAAGGTAAAATTCTGGTAGCTGGAGTATGAATTGGACAAAATAAAATATTAATTGGTTTAAGATTATGGGGACACAGGGCCGACACTGTGGCATATTGCATAAAGCTGTGGCCTGCAGTGTCAACAACCCATACAGGCACCAGTTCAAGAACCAGATGCTCTGCTTCCAATCCAGCTCTCTGCTATGTCCTGGGAAAGCAGTAGAAGATGGCCCAAGTCCTTGGGCCCGTGCATTTGCATGGGAGACCCAGAAGAGGCTCCTGGCTCCTGGCCTTTGATCAGTGCAGCTCTGGCCATTGCAGATATCTGGGATGTGAACTAGTGGATAGAAGACCTCTTTCTCTCTCTCTGCCTCTGCCTCTCTGTAATTCTGCCTTTAAAATAAATAAACATTTTTTAAAAAAATAGATTATTAGGGCTGACATTGTATCTCAGCGGGTTAGGCTGCTGCCTGCAATGCCAGCATTGGATGTGCCATATGGATGCTGGTTCCAGTGCTGGCTGCTCTGCTTCTGATCCAGCTCCCTACTGATATGCCCAGGAAGACAATGGAGGATGGCCCAGGTGGTTGAGCACCTTCCGCCCATGTGGGAAACCTGGATGAAGTTCCAGGCTCCTGGCTACAGCCTGGCCCAGCACCAGCTGTTGCTGTTTTTCGGGGAGCGAACCAGTGGATGGAATATCTTTCTTTCTCTCTCTCTGTAACTCTGCCTTTCAAATATTAAATAATATATTAAAAAAATAAGTTGTAACATTAGTTTACACACAAAGAGATAGTGTTGCCTAATGCATCTTAGCCTGGTTACCATTACTTTTGACAATAGTTTATCAATCATTTTCTCTGTCCAGGTCCCATACTTATATCTTCCATGATGGACATGGTAGAACCTTTTGAGACAAACCTCCTCCACCATGCCTTGTGTCTCTGGGGTGAAAGTATGTAGGTGTGTCTGTTAGAGTGTGGAATGTGTACCTAACATGCATTTGCCCTGAGGAAAGTGCCCTGACTTAAATGAAAGATCCCTAGCCAGCTTGTGTCAAAGCAGGATGCCATCTTTTAAAGTCAGAGAATGTCCCTATTTAAAGTCATTTTATCATAGCCTGTTGAGGCCACAGGACATCTTAAGTGTCTTTCAGCCTACTCATTATATTGATGAAAGGACACAGTCTACAGAAGGCTTGAATCAGCGTCCCTTGATTTTCAAGCAACGGAATGTTTAGTCATGCCTGAGTCCAGCAAGATGACTTTTGGTTTCTGAAAGGCTGACCTGTTAAAGAAGTCTGTCTTAAATTTTTGCTTATTTATTTAAGAGGCAGAGAGAAACAGTGAAATAGAGAGTGAGAGTGCCCATCTACTGGTTCACACCTCAAATGACCACAGCAGCCAGTACTGGGCTGAGGCTGATGCCAGAAGCTGGGAACTCAATAGGAATCTCCCGCACGGATGGGAGACACACCACTGCTTGAGCCCTCACAGCTGCCTTCCCTGGCAAGAAGCTAGAATCATAGGCTGGAGCTGGGAGTGGGGTTCCAAGGGAGGAATGCCCATGAAACTTGCTGGTGCTGGGTGATTCCTACACAAAGGGGCTCTCCGGATTTAGCCCTACAGGGAGAAGCAGAATAACGACTAACAACCAATCAAAGGCAAGGACAAAACCTATCATAGGGGCGGGTTTTGGTAGCCTTGTCTGACCAGGTTATGATGAGAGAGAGAGAGAGAGAGAGAAGAAATAAAGGGAAGGGAAGGGAAGGGAAGGGAAGGGAAGGGAAGGGAAGGGAAGGGAAGGGAAGGGAAGGGAAGGGAAGGGAAGGACAATGGCCATCAAAGAAGGAGGTACCCTTCTCCGAAGGAAGGAGAGAACCTCCACTTTGACTATGACCCTATCGGAATAAGATCAAAGTCAGCGAACTCTAAAGGCTTCCATAGCCCTGGCAACTCATGACTAGAGCCTAGGGAGATTACTGACGCCATGAACAGGAGTGTCAAATTGTTAAGTCAGCAACAGGAGTCACTGTGTACTTACACCCCATGTGGGATCTGTCCCTAATGTGTCGTCTAAAGCCAAGTGATGCTATGACTGGTACTGAAACAGTATTTTTATACTTTGCGTTTCGGTGTGGGCGCAGACTGATGAGGTCTTTGCTAATTATATACTGAAGTGATCTTCTGTATATAAAGAGAATTGGAAATGAAAAAAAAAAAACAACCTGGTGTTAAAATGGAAATGGCATAGAAAAATTAATTAATTTGAAAAAAAATTATGTAGGATCTCTGTCTTTAATGTGCTGTACATTGCTATTTAATGCTATAATTAGTAATCCAATGGTAGTTTTTTCACTTTATGTTGCTATATGGGCAAAATGCTCAAATCTTTACCTAATATATACTAAACTGATCTTCTGTATACAAAGAGAATTGAAAATGAATCTTTACATGAATGGAAGGGGAAAGGGAGCGGGAAAGGGGAGGGTTGCGGGTGGGAGGGAAGTTATGGGAGGGGGGAAGCCATTGTAACCCATAAGCTATACTTTGGAAATTTATATTCATTAAATAAAAGTTTAATAAAAAAAAAAAAGGACTCTACCGCTTTTTATCCAACAGAGGCCTGACCTAACTGCCTGTTAGCCCAAATAACTCCTTACAGCACCAAGGGGAAGGCCCTGGTGGTCATGGAGATGTTCTCCATTTTAATTTCCAGAACTGTGCTAACAGGCAGTATCTTTGTCCCTAAATACTAGATTATTATAATAGAATTAGTTAAGAATTCTTTGGGAGGATTAAGGAAAAGAAGGCAAGTTTTTTGCGCCTTTGATTTATTTACCTTCTGGCCTTAAAAAAGGAAGAACCTGAAAAATAAACCACACTATTTTCATAGAGAAATAACACACAATTCATGGTTAGGTAATATAGGAATCTGGCTTACTATCTTCTAACTAGGCCATCATAGTTCAATTGTGCGAAATGCACAATAGTTCAAATCATCCAGTTTCATTAATGTAAATATTAGCTTCACTCTTTCTATATTAAATCTATTGTTAAATCTTGTAAACTATCCTTAATCATGTGCACAGTAGCCCCTTGGTCCTAGACACTCTTTAGTTTGGTTTTAGACATTCATCTTGAGCAAAAATACTAAAGCAGTTGTGAAAGATTTCTTATAGACATCATTTTTATTATGACTTTATTATTTTTTCTGTGTTTTCTTCTGACAAACAAATGTAAAATTACAAAATTCATCTAAAACTTAAAATCCTAAATTGTGGCAAATAGGGCTCTAATATTAGTTTTATCCAAATGGATAGACATTTTTCCACAAATACTAACTGAATAGGCTGCAATTGTCTTTTCTGGCTTTAAATGCAACTTCATTTATACTATACTTCTATGTTATCAAGAATACCTGAAGGCAATTCAGTTATAAATGAGCAAATTTCTTTGAATACACATGGGAGAAGAATCAATAGATTTATACAAACATAGAAATTGTACTTATAAAAAAAGAAGACAGGGAATTGAAAAGCAAACAAGTTAGTCTGGATCAGTGAGTTTACTCTCCTACCCTACAGCAACCCAGTGAGCTTATTGAGGGATGGAGTTGCTGGGGTAAGTCTCCAGGGCAGTCAGCAGAGAAAACTATGTTAGTTCTATATTATCTAAAAAGCTTCTGGAGTTCAGTTGTAATGAGCTCTGTCCAGGCATCATTTGCCAGTGTCTTTCTGTTGCCATTGGCAATTGGTTGGTTACACAAGAGTGCATCATTTTCCTTTAGAAAGTATTTCATTCCCCTCTTTCTTGCTAAAAATTGTCTCCTAGGTGAGCAGATTTTTACCATGATGTTTTCATTCTATTCTAGAATCTTTTTTTTTACAATTTTCTTTTTTAAATTTTTTATTTATTTATTTTTATTTAATAAATATAAATTTCCAAAGTACAACTTTGGATTATAGCAGCTTCCCCCTCCCCCATAACCACCCTCCCACCTGCAACCATCCCATCCCCTACTCCCTCTCTCATCCCATTCTTCATCAAGATTCATTTTCAATTATCTTTATATACAGAAGATCAATTTAGTATATACTAAGTAAAGATTTCAACAGTTTGCACCCACAAAGAAACACAAAGTATAAAAGTACTGTTTGAGTACTAGTTATACCGTTAATTCACATGGAACAACACATTAAGGACAGAGATCTTACATGGGGAGCAGGTGTACAATGACTCCCAATGTTGATTTAACAACTGACACTCTTATTTATGATGTCAGTAATCACCCGAGGCTCTTGTCAATGTCAGCTCAAGATGAAGGCTGTCGACCAAATGGAAACTATAGACCAAGAAAGATCAAAAGTTTAAGAATAGTCACAACTCCAAGAAAAATTCAATATACACTTTGTGCTTAAGTTTTTGCTGTTTTTATTTTAATCAGTAATATTACAAATTTGGGGTGGGGAAGTGCTGTTGTGTAGATACTAGTAATGATAGCCCATCTAAAATATAGATTCTTTCTGCACTCTAGTATTCTTCAAGTTGTCTTATAATAGCCAAAATTTCCACTACAATTTTTTTCACTCAAGAAAATACCTGTGGAACAATTAAATTGTATTTACCTAATAAAATGTTACATGATTTATGATGTTTCTTAATATCTTAATTTTTTTTTTTCTTAACCACTAACCTGATTCAGCATAAATTGTTTCAAGAATTAGGAAAATAAGAAAAAGCAATGTACAGAGAAATTTCATATATTCAGAGTTATATTTGTGGAATCACACTTTGTAGATTCTCTTTACTGTCTTTACCCTGATTACCAAAAAAATACTTCCAAGGGGAGACAGTGCTTCACACTGGATCAGAGATTGGGCTGCGGAGTCAAATGGGAGTGAACCAGGTTGCCTGAGTTTCAAACCCAGTTCAGTAATTTACTATGTGAATGATGCCAAGAGAATTACTTAAACTACCTCTGCTTCTGTCTCCTATAAAATGGGAATCACATTAACAACTCACCTCACAGAGCTGGGATGATTTAGTGACTTATCACATGTAAATCACTTAAAGGAATCTCTGGAATTTTAGAATTTCCACATACATCTATACTAGAATGAATCTTTCCAATTATGTTTTCCTCAAAGGGTAGATTCCTTATTTTTTATTTATTTATTTATTTATTTATTTGACAGGCAGAGTGGACAGTGAGAGAGAGAGACAGAGAGAAAGGTCTTCCTTTGCCGTTGGTTCACCCTGCAATGGCCGCTGCGGCCATGCGCTGTGGCCGTGTGCTGCGGCCGGCGCACCGCGCCGATCCAAAGCCAGGAGCCAGGTGCTTCTCCTGGTCTTCCATGGGGTACAGGGCCCAAGCACCTGGGCCATCCTCCACTGCACTCCGGGGCCACAGCAGAGAGTTGGGCAGGAAGAGGAGCGACTGGGACAGAATCCGGCGCCCCAACCGGGACTAGAACCAGGTGTGCTGGCGCCGCAGGCAGAGGATTAGCCTAGTGAGCCGCAGCGCCGGCCAGATTCCTTATTCTTGCCTTCCATATTTCAAGTAGGTACCTACAGACATTTGGGAATATATTGTGTCGTTAATGGGTGCATTTATTCACTTACTGAATGCTACTTAAATATGACATGGTGCTGTCTATATGATATCGGACAAGACCCCCTAAAATTCACACTAAAATGTGGCCCCTTAAAATTCCATAGAAATGCTAGCCAGGGTGCCATATGTACTACCAGAATTTGGGGTGCCTTACAATTTCACCACGGGCTTATTACTAAATCCCCGATATTAATAAGCCCAAGAGGGTTCTTGCCTAATATTTAGAGAAGAATTCTAAATACCGGCACAGATAAACAAGGCAGCATGGTACGTTTTAAGCTTTTATTTAGTAAGAAAGGTGTATAGGAGAGTGAGAGCTTTATTTAAGAGAGAGGTAATTAGGGGTTCATACCGAGCACCAGGAACCAGCCACGTGGAAGAGCATCTAGGCCAGGAAGCCTAGAGCACATGGCCCGAAGGCCATGTGCCCTGAAGGCGTGGGGCTACAGCAAGCCCCTTCCTAGCAAGACACCAGGGAAAAAGAGCAGGCCGGGCACACTGTGCCCCAGGCTTTTAACCCACTCCAAAGGGGAGTGGTCAATTAACCTGATTGGCTGGTGGGCACCCCAGTACGGCCAGGTAGGGGAATGAGGCCACACAAGGGCGTGGCAAAAGCATCAGGTAGGACCATGAGGTCACACAGGGGCGTGGTCTTCCAGTTCACAAATCCGATCAACTCCAACCTGTATGCCTGCCTACTTCATATATACTGGAGATTCAGCAAAAATAAAATGTAGTTCTTATCCTCAAAAAGACTTTCTTAACAGGTACAATTTGAAAGCAAAAAGAAATTTAGTCAAAGAAAACAAATCAGAAAATTTTGATGGTACAGAAATTTAAAATATCTTCCATTCTTAGCTGAGATATTAAATTATTTATCTCAGTCATCTTTTAATATGAACAATATATCATTATCTAATTTTATATTTAATATGAATATATTCATTATATATAATATACATTATATTTAATAATATTTAATATGAACACATAGTATTATTTAATATGAACAATATTTAATATGAACAACACAGAACTCCAATTGGAATCGTATTTCAAGTATTTTATGTACTTTCATTTATGCAAATTTAATCTGAAAACTGGAGCTTGGAACTTGGTACAATTTTGAAATATTGCAAATGGCATTAAAAGTCCAATGCCATATTATGTACAGAATTTGCACAGACAAAAGTGTTAAGACAAAATATTTTCATCAATCTTGAGAGCAAGTTCGAGATTTTTATTCCATATTCTTCAGACCATCGAGCTCTCATTAATGTATTTTTACAATATGATGTAAGATGTCTTATACAAAATATGAAAGTATGCATTTTGAGAAAGATTGTCTTTTTCCCCATGTGTTCATTGTATCCAAAAAGCAATATGCTACCTAAAATGTAAGAATCTACTCTCTTCCAAAGATTGGCAAAGACTTGGAGTGCTCCTTTCAATGTTCCCACCATCTGATTTTTAGTACTTTATTTTAAAATAATTATGATTTTATTTCAAAGTCATTTTGTTTGATGGAAAATCATACTTGCTTCTAAGAATAAAGATCTCAATATTTTAGAACTAACTGCTCAAATGTTTGAACTAGTTATAGTAAGTCTGAGTAATACTAAGTCTTTCAATAATTCAAGTAACCACACATAATGAGTCATAGGTTATGTCACAGAAAATTGTACTTTTCAGAACTCTGTAATATATCTTCTAATAAGATTCCAAATTCATTTATAAATGGTGAGAGAAGGTTAACTGGTGTGCAGTTATTGTTTATTGTTGCTGTTTGTCTTTTGTTAATTGTTCGCTGTGGAATCATAGGTGGATGATATATGATAGATGGATAGACTGACAGAAAAACAAATTTCTTAGGGCAGATTATGCATATTTTTGGGGAGGTGGCTGATAGCCAACGTAAAAGTGTTCATCAGATTATGGCATAGATAACTAAGGTTCTGCATCCTTTTGCTGTGAAATATTCTCCTTCTAACACAAAAGTATGTGGAGAGAGAAATTATTCATAAAAGCAGCTTTTCCAAACTGAGCCAGTATGTTAACAGCCTCTCAGACACTAGAAAAATTCTTCCAGGCTCAATAGTCATCACACAGAAAAAAAAAACATTTAAAGTCTCTGGAAATTGTCCTACCAGAAAATGCTTTGAAGTAACATTATCTTCTTCCACAGGATCTCATCAAACTCCTGGTCCCTCCCTGGTGACATCTCCCACTCTCCTTTGTTCTCAGTTTCACTACACTCGACTTCTAGGTCTTGCTCTATAAGCATCAGCTGACGTTTAGACTGTAGAGCTTCACTGCTTCAGATCATTAGTGGGACCATGACAGGCTACCTCTTCCACAGGCCTATCTCTTTCATGCAGCACAGGAGCTGGGAGAGAAGTGGGCCTGTCTGCTAATCTTTTATTTTTTTTTTAATCTCAGGCTATGCACTGAGAATGAAGAAGAAAAAAAAAATCTTTGCACTTTTATCTCCCAATAAACTATTGTATGCTTTCTGAAAATTGGAAAGTGATCTGGAGTTCAAATCCAATTCTACATAGGCATATTGGTAAAAATGGAGAAAAGTATTCACAATATTTCAGTGTGTATAATTCCACGGCAAAGTGAGAGAGGCATTGGAATAGGATAACCTCTGTTTCTAATTGTTTCCCAAGGTTTCTCTGGGAGAATGGATGGAAATGTCATTGGTATGTCAAATGTGCATGGAGGAAGAAGTCAGAGAAAGGATATGAAGTGAATGACATAAAGTGGGTTGCAAGATGTTCAGCACTTGGAAACCACTCATTTAGTTACATAGTATAGAACAGAGATGCTATCACAGTATGTGCTCTTTGATTAGATAACATGGAACATGCAGAAATTTTCTGTGAAATAGTGAAAAAATCACAATTTTTGAAATTTGTTTTAATAACTGCAAAAGATTATGCAGATGTATGTAAAAGAATAAATGAAAGTTATAATTACAATCCTCTCATACTCAGTATTTTTTCCATTTTTTCTAATATATAAATGTAATAACTAAGTTGATATAAGGGACTTCAAAAAGTTCGGCCGGTGCCATGACTCACTTGGCTAATCCTACGCCTGCGGCGCTGGCACCCCGCGTTCTGGTCCCGGTTAGGGTGCTGGGTACTAGTCCCAGTTGCTCCTCTTCCAGTCCAGCTCTCTGCTGTGGCCTGGAGGGCAGCAGAGGATGGCCCAAGTGCTTGAGTCCCTGCACCCGCATGGGAGACTGGGAGGAAGTACCTGGCTCCTGGCTTCAGATCGGCACAGTGCTGGCCGTAGCAGCCATTAGGGGAGTGAACCAATGGAAGGAAGACCTTTCTCTCTCTCTGTCTCTCTCATTGTCTATAACTCTCTGTCTCTCTCTCATTGTACAACTCTGCCTGGCAAAAAATTTTAAAAAGAATAAGTTTATGGAAAATGCATATCTGGAAAAACTATGAACAGATTTCAAACATTTTTTTTAGCTGGCGCCGCGGCTCACTAGGCTAATCCTCCTCCTGCGGCTCCAGCATCGCGGGTTCTAGTCCCGGTTGGGGTGCCGGTCTTGTCCTGGTTGCTCTTCTTCCAGGCCAGCTCTCTGCTGTGGCCCAGGAGTGCAGTGGAGGATGGCCCATGTCCTGGGGCCCTGCACCCACATGGGAGACCAGGAGAAGCACCTGGCTCCTGGCTTTGGATCAGCGCAGCGCGCTGGCTGCAATGCACCGCCGGACGTGGCGGCCACTTGGAGGGTGAACCAACAGCAAAAGGAAGACCTTTCTCTCTGTCTCTCTCTCACTGTCTAATTCTGCCTGTCAAAAAGTTTTTTTTTTTTTTACAAAATTAACATATTTTAATTACCTCATCCAGGGTCACTAGCCATCAGGGAAATCCAAATAAAAACCACAGTGTGGTATCACCTCACCCTAGTTAAAATGGCTATCATCCAAAAACCAACAAACAATAAATGCTCTGAGGAAGTGGAAGAAAAGGTACACTAATCCACTGTTGTTGAGAATGTAAACTAGTACAACCAAAATGGAAGACAGTATGGAGATTCTTCAGAAATCTGAAAATAAATCTACCATATGACCCAGCCATCCCAATGCTGGAAATGTACTCAAAGGAAATGAAATCAGCATATGAAAGAGTTCTTTGTACCCCCATGTTTATTGCAGCTTAATTCACAATAGCTAAGATGTGGAATCAACCTATATGTCCACCAATTGATGACTGGATAAAGAAAATGTCACATTTATATATACATACACACATATACATATACACTCACATACACACATATACTAGTCAAAAATTGAGTGAAATCTTGTCTTTTGCAACAAATGGATGTAAATGGAAACCATCATGCTTAGTGAAATAATCCAGTCCAAAAAACAAAACAAAACAAAACAAAAAACTACAAGCACCATATGTTTTCTTTGATATCTGTTTAATATGGAGTATACAAAGTGTATAGGAATGAAATGGAGATTTTGTGATATGATTGTCATTTTTATCTCTTGTTTATATTCCTGGGGAACTGTAGTTTACTACTTTTTACTTATTGAATATTATGGCTAATGCTGAATTAAGTCTGTGAATATAGTGTGGATTAAAATTATGTCTTTGCTAAAACTGATGAAAGAAATAGAGGGGAGGGAGGGAAGGGAATTGGGTAGGGAGAGGAGAAAGAGAGAAATGTGCTTGCCTTCTTGGAACTATATCTATGGAATGCATGAAATAATTTTCAAGAAGAAATCTACTGCCATCCTTTTTGTTCTCTGTACAAAAAAATACACCAAAATAAAAAATGCAAAATATTTACCTTTTAGATATTTAAATAAGTAAAAAGTATATATATGTGTGTGTGTGTGTGTGTATATATATATATATATATATATATATATATAGGAGTTAAACTTTCTAGATCTTCATTCCTTTGTCCAGATCCATATTTTTAGCTGATGTCATTTTCTTTTGTATTGAAAGATTTTTAAGCTGTTGTAAATGTAATTCTGCTGGTAAAAATTTATTTTAACTTTTGTGTGACTGGGAAAAATCTTTACCCTTTTTTTTGGAAGAAAATTTTTTCTGGGTGTAGGAATCTATTTAGTTGAAAGATACCTCACTTCAAACATGAATGATGCTGCTCTACTGCGATTATAACTTGCATCATTTTCAAGAAGAAATCTTCTGTCATCCTTTTTGTTCTCTGTACAAAACTTGGCTTTTTCTGTGGCTGGCTTTAAGATTTTCTCTTTGTTGCTGTGGGTTTTAAGCACTTTGTTTGTGGTACGTCATTGTGTGGTTTTCTTAATATCTCTTGAGCTTCAAATTGTTGTCTTGAGTTTAGTTTTCATCAAACAAAGAAAATATTCATTGTTTTTCTCAAACTTTTGTTTCTGTCATTCAATTCTCACAGCTCACTAATACTTGGTTTGTCCTTTATATTTTGCTTCACTTTTTTCAGTTTCATTTTGGATAGTTTCTATTGCTATTCTTCAAATTTATTCATCTTTACTTCTGAAAAGTCTAATCTGCCATTAATTTTATCCAATGTACTTTCCATCTCAAAAACTGAAGTTTCATCTCTAGGTGTTTGATTTGAAACTTTTTCATATCACGTCCTGACTTTTTGAACATATGGTACATAGTGACAATAATTGTTTTAATACTCTTGACTACTAATTCTAATATCTGTGTTCTGGGTCACTTTTAATTGTTTTCTTTCATTATAGTTCATATTTTTCTCACTTTACATGCCTGATAATTTTTGATTGGACAATGGAGATTATGTTTTTTTTAAATTTTTTTGACAGGTAGAGTTATAGACAGTGAAAGAGAGAAACAGAGAGAAAGGTCTTCCTTCCGTTGGTTCACACCCCAAATGGCCACTACAGCCGGCACTGCGCCAATCCAAAGCCAGGAGCCAGGTGCTTCTTCCTGGTCTCCCATGCGGGTGCAGGAGCCCAAACACTTGGGCAATCCTCCACTGCCCTCCTGGGCCACAGCAGAGAGCTGGCCTGGAAGAGGAGCAACCAGGATAGAACCTGGCCCCAGGGATAGGATACCGGCGCCACAGGCAGAGATTAACCAAGTGAGCCATGACGCTGGCCCCAAGATTATGTTTTTATTTTGCTGGGTGTTGGATATTTTCATACTCCTCTAGGTACACTTGAACTTTGTTCAAGGATGAAATTAGTTATTTGGAAACTGATCTTTTCTCCTCAAGTCTCCCAAGATTTGTTAAGTGCAGCCTTAGAAGGTATAGTTTAGCATTTACCACTACTAAGTCAACACATCTATGAATATTTTCTCCCATGCTGTGCTAATAATTATGAAAACTTCCAGGGCAGTTAGTTGGTGGCAACCAACCATATTCCTGATCCTATCTGAATATTATACACTGTTCCTTGTAATCTAGGCATTCTCAATAAGGTTAATATTACCCCAAAGGAACCAAAATTAGTTCTTGGGGAAAGAAAGAAAATTTACTCTTTGTGCATAAGGTTTAGATACTTGAATAGTACTACACATATATGCAGTGTTATCTGTACTATTAAAATTTCATAGGGAATCCAGCATTGTGGCACAGTAAGCTACCTGCAATACCAGCATCCAGCATCAGAGTCCCTGTTTATGTCCTGGCTGCTCCACTTCCTATCCAGCTTCCTGATAATGTGCTTGGGAAAGCTATGGAGGATAGCTCACATGCTTGAGCACCTGCCACTCACGTGGAAGAACCGAATGGAGCTCTGGGCCCCTCGCTTCTGTGTAGACCATTTGAGAGTGAGCCAACAGGGGGAGGATCATCTCTCTCTTTCTTTCCTTTTTTCCCTTTCTTCTCTCCCCTTTAAATAAATAAATAAATCTTTAACAATAATTTCATGGAGTGGTGATTAGGAATGAAACTGTCTAAAGAGACTTTTTGTGGAGATCAGTAACTTTTTTTAAAAAAAAAAAGGTTTATAAGTGTTATTCTAAATATTTTGAGTTATTTGTCCTTTTGCCTTGGTAGTTTCCTTACACTTGTGTTGGCAGGACTTTGCTACATACTCAGGGTAATATACAGAGCACTAGAATTGGCTCCATGTGCAGCTCTTTCCTCTCTGGTACTCTTATCTCTAGTCATCTTGGTGTGCCTGAACCTTCAGCATCATTGACTCAACTTTCACATCTGTTAGATTTCCTCTAGGTAGTTCTATTCTTACGTTGTTGTTTAGAAATTTTCTCAAGTTACAGCCTGAAACAACCATAAGCTTTCAAGATCACTTCCTATGACAAATGCCCAGTTCAAAAAACCATTGTTTTTTAGACACTCCCTGGCACCGCTCGTGTCAATTCACAATAGCTAAGACCTGGAATCAACCCAAATGCCCATCAACAGTAGACTGGATAAAGAAATTATGGGACATATACTCTATGGAATACTATACTGCAGTAAAAAACAATGAAATCCGGTCATTTGCAACAAAATGGAGGAATCTGGAAAACATCATGCTGAGTGGAATAAGCCAGTCCCAGAGGGACAAACATCATATGTTCTCCCTGATTGGTGACAACTAACCGAGCACCAAAAAGGAAACCTGTTGAAGTGAAATGGACACTATGAGAAACAGTTACTTGATCAGCCCTTGTCCTGACTGTTGATGTACAATTCAATATTTTATCTCTTTTAGTATTTTTTTTGTTCTACTTAATACTATTGGTTGAACTCTGCAATTAACATGCAATTATTCTTAGGTGTTTAAAGTTAACAGAAAAGTGATCTCTGTTAAATATAAGAGTGGGAATAAGAGAGGGAGGAGATGTACAATTTGGGACATGCTCAAGCTGACTTGCCCCAAATGGTGGAGTTAGAAATGTGCCAGGGGATTCCAATTCAATCCCATCAAGGTGGAATGTACCAATGCCATCTCACTAGTCCAAGTGATCAATTTCTGGTCACAATAGACCATAATGATAGGTCTAAATGTCAAAGGGATCACATAAACAAGACTAGTGTTTGCTAATACTGATAGAATAAAAAATGATCCAACATGGGAAGCAGGATACACAGCAGACTCATAGAATGGCAGTTGTCCTAAACAGCACTCTGGCCGTGGAATCAGCCCTTAAGGCATTGGATCTGGCTGAAAAGCCCATGAGAGTATTTTAGGCATGGAAAGCCAAGACACTCTGGGAAAAAAAAAAAAAAAAAAACCTAAATGAAAGATCTCCGTGAGTGAGATCCCAGTGGAAAGAATGGGCCATCAAAGAAGGAGGTACCTTTCTCTGAAGGGAGGAGTGAACTTCCACTTTGACTATGGCCTTGTTGAAATAAGATCAAAGTCGGTGAGCTCATGGGGCTTCCATGGCCTTGGCAACTCATGACTAGAGCCTGGGGAGATTGCTGACACCTTAAACAAAAGTGTCAATTTGTTAAGTCAACAACAGGAGTCACTGTGCACCATGTAGGATCTCTGTCCTTAATGTGTAGTTTAATGTGAATTAATGCTGTGACTAGTGCTCAAACAGTATTTGGCACTTTGTGTTCTCTGTGGGGGCAAACTGATGAAATCTTTACTTAATATATACTAAATTGATCTTTTGTATATAAAGATAATCGAAAATGAATCTTGATGTGAATGTAAGGGGAGAGGGAGTGGGAGATAGGAGGGTTGTGGGTGGGAGGGAAGTTATGGAGGATAAAAAGCCATTGTAATCCATAAACTGTACTTGGGAAATTTATATTTACTAAATAAATGTTAAAAAAAAAACATTATTTCATATGTTTTGTCTTGTTTTTGACTAATTTTATATGAGAGAGTGAATCTATTCTCTAGCACTCCCTCTTGGCCTGTAAAGGAAGCACATACACCAGGGTACTTTACAATGTTTGTGGAAAAAGTAAAAAAAAAAAAAAAAAGCTTATTTTGCTGAAAAAAAAAAGAAAGTCATAAATCCAGAATGTTTTAAGTTTGTGAGAAATGCATATTATCAAAAAACTGTGCATGGC
Organism: Lepus oiostolus; assembly: GCA_036325905.1. Taxonomy (NCBI): domain Eukaryota; kingdom Metazoa; phylum Chordata; class Mammalia; order Lagomorpha; family Leporidae; genus Lepus; species Lepus oiostolus. Next base: position 130,718,693 of record CM070808.1, read on the forward strand.
TTTCAAAACTTTTTGCATCAAAGTAAACTTATACTTCTTTTTTTATTTTATTTATTTGAAAGACAGAATTACAGAGAGAGGTAGAGACAGAAGATAGCAGTCTTCCATCCGCTAGTTCACTCCCCAGAAGGCTGTAACGGCGGGAGCTGCACTGATCTGAAGCCAGGAGCCAGGAGCTTCTTTTGGGTCTCCCATGCAAGTGCAGGAACCCAAGGATTTGGACCATCTTTCATTACTATCCCAGGCCACAGCAGAGAGCTGGATCAGGAGAGGAGCAGCTGGGACAAGAACCGTGCCCATATGGGATGCTGGTGCTTCTGGCCAGGGCTTTAACCCACTGTGCCACAGCGCAGGCCCCAAACTTACACTTCTTTAAAAAAATATTTATTTATTTAATCTGAAAGTTAGAGTTACAGAGAGGGAGAGGCAGAGGCAGAGGCAGAGAGAGACAGAGATCTTCCATCCACTGGTTCACTCCCCAAATGGCCACAATGGCCAGGGCTGGACTAGGTTGAAGCCAGGAGCCAGAAGCCTCATCTGGGTCTTCTATGTGGGTGCAAGGGCCCCAAAGGCTTGGGCCATCTTCTGTTGCTTTTCCAGGCACATTAGCAGGGAGCTGGATCAGAAGTAGAGCAGCCAGGACTCAAACCGGCTCCCATATAGGATGCCGGCATTGCAGGCAGTGGCTTTACCTGCTACACCACAGTGCTGATCCTAATAAATTTGCCTCTTAATTCTACCTTTCCATGAACTTTTTGAGGTATCCCCATAAACAGTAATGAAATGTGAAGCAAAAGTATAGTTTTAAGTCATAGTTAATTTATAGGCAATAGATTAGGTTATCAAAAGTTTGTAAAAATAAATATTGCAGGAAATAGTTCCTCAGCATATTTTCCAGCAATATGATTAACACCTAACGAATCTTGGTTGTAGCCCTAGAAAGAGCAACTTTAACCTTCTTAAACATCCACACGTGTACTCAAGCACACCAAGTTAGGGTGGACTAGTAGCTGTTTTCAGACACATCAGCAACAAACTTAGCTCGAGCTGCATCCATTAGAAGAGATATAAACAGGAAAGGTTGGGCTGTAAGATATTTAATGTCTTCAATGACAGAAAAACTCGATGATTCTTGGAATAACATTTTTTAAATTAAAAAATGGGTTTTCTGCACACTTAATGGCTAAAAACAGCAGTTATAAACATTTTCCTAATGTCCAAAGTTGGCTAATCAAGTACTAGGTTAAATAACTAATCATATTTCAATTTAAAATGCATTCATTTCATTCTTCTCCAATGTCAAGAATATTTTAAGAATCCATTTTTGTCACACATTATGGATTCCAGATAACATAAGAAAACAAGATATTTATCTTCTAGATCAAAGTCATTTTATTAAAGAAAAAATCCATTGGAATAAATTTTCCATTTATTAGGCTTTGAAAATATACATGAAAAAAGTTTCACAATTATTGGTCAGTGTAAAATGTTCTTATTCTCTGCTAATTAATAAACATATGGGACAGAATAGGTCATGTATATTAACTACTATCAAAATAGGTTAAGGGTATGCTTTAAATGATGACTCTTAGGAAATGACAGCTACAGTGATTTCCTAGGTTGAATTTGGGTCATAATTTCAAGTTTATACCCATCCACCAATGTTAACCATTTTACTAAGACAAGCATTGTTATATTAACCAGTCTATTTTTAACAAGATAATTTTGATGCTCTTAATAATCAAAAACTTCAGTCACTTATGTTTTGGGGAAACCACTATACTTTTATATCACATCACATAAGGGTGCTAATTGGAAGTAGCAACTACATACATGTAGACATCCATAAAATGTACTATATCTTTGTTGAATCCTTCCGCACCCTGCACTTATAAAATGAAAGTAAACTTAAGACAAAGATTATCTATACTCAGTCTTTTAAAAAAACACAAGAGAGTGAAAATTCGATCATGTAATAGTAATGATGAATCTGTGAATTTCTAACTTGTTTTGATCACAGAAGGGTGCTTCGTGCAAGTAGCATCTTTGTATCTGAAGAATGTTTACTCAGTTCTCTCTGATAACAAAAATGTACATAATTCAGATTTTACAAAATGGATAGATGGTTTCTCTCTGACAAAAGTGCAAATACACACATTCGCGACATTTTTACTTCTAGCAAACTATGTGACCTAATTAGTCCTTGGCAAACAGTTGGTGTCTGTGATATCAGTGTAGCATTACTGCTATATATAATAAGTTTGAATCCAAATGGTAGTTCCATGCAATTATCACATAAATACTGCCTCAGTATTAATTCTGCAGCTGTCCATATAAATTCTGATTCTCCACTATCTGAGTGTGTGTGTATCTGTGTATAAACCCTAATGAGACATATTGCATTTAATAGCATATATTCAATTTTGGGTAATCTATGAGAAGTTGGACCCATGATCCTTAGGATGGCAGATTTGATATAGATTATGGAAAAGTTGTCTTTCCTAAGAGACAGCAGCCTTCAGTTTATATTCAAAAGCAATTAGTTGAGAGGATAATACACAATGCTATTTCTGCCTAGAGCATTTAAATTCAGAAAAGGAATTGGAGCTCCTCAGCTTAATAAATTGGAAGATGTTCTGTAAAATACTGTCACAGGAAATCCAAGGCAAATTAGTAACAACCGTTAGAAAGAAGAGAGATACATAATAGTATCTGAATAGTCTTTCAATGTTTTGGGGAAATAAGTTTAGATTATGTATTATTCAGGCATTATTGACACAGATAAAGGATAATACTTTCAGTGTAAGAAGCAATGTTTACAGCTAATTACAAATTTAGTTAAAAACATAATCACAATTTACAAAAACTGTAATTACAAAGAAAAACAGGCAAACTGTCTCAATGACATCCTCTATGCACCTTGTTACCTATCAATTTTGTTTCATTATAAAATTCAATACTAAAATTTCAGAGTTAACCTTCAATATTAATTTGAACATCAATATTTATCAAAACATTTTAAAACAGTCAATTAGAAAAAGCATCACACCAAAATTAATAATAATATTCCCAGGCCGCTACAGCATTGTATGATTATCCGACACGGAAAGTAAATAGGCTGTTAATTTTTGGCAGGTCACTTGGCTCTGGATTTCAGGACTACAGCAATACCAGTGAGGGTGATGGAAGAAGTATTTCCTATTTTACCAATGTCACTAGAGCACCAATAAGAGAGTCTCAGATAAGTTTCCAAATATCAAAAAACAGTGGAGTTAACTTAATCTTTTATATCTGAACAAAAAGTTCTGTCATAATTTTTAAGAAAGTAGGACTACAGCCATTTTCTTATATAAACCTGATAGTTATTACACAAATTCAACCTCAGATTTGGAAGACTGCATTCAAACAGACTGATGACCACCCCTACCCCTAATTCACTCTGAAGCTGCATATCATCCACAGCTTCACAGCACTGCACCACACTGTGTGTACCACTGTGGCAAAAGCAGGACAGTCTATCCTAGGGACAGATTACGCCCCAGCTGCTCCTCAGAAGACACACCGTTTTCCTCTGTGTTTTGCACATCAGCTCACTTTTCAAAGCAGTCCTAGCACTCTTCATTTTTTGAGATTTCAGACTCATTTTCTTTGTGCAAGTTCCTTTGTTGATAAATGAGTAAAGCCATGGCAGTGATGCAGAGCAAGGTAAATATGACAACGGCAATCACACCTATGCAGGAAGAAAAAGGAAAAACAATATAAATGGAGTTTCGCTCCAACCATAGTCTTGTTGTCATTGCTTAATAAAGTTAGGTTACAATAAACCAAATCATCTACTAGATAGACTGGAAGCATCCAAGCAGGAATTTTGAAGGCCAGGTGGCTTTATAACATTTGCTATACTTCTGAGCTACTACAGCATTTGGATATGGCTGTATTAGGCTTTTTCCCTAAAGGCATATCATGATGGACTCAGGGAATGGCTTCACATTTAAAAGCACAAAGAAAAATACATCTCTAAGACCATGTCCATCATTGAGTTATCAGGCAGGAAGCTTTAAATTATTTAAAAAGTATGCAGTGTTTTGTACCATCATAGAATAACTGTTGTTATACATTTTAACTGCAGATTTAAGAATACTTTTATGACAATATGTTTTTGAAGTACAGTAGCAGAACATACACATAATCAGTTCCCATTACCAAGACTATTGCAGGGATATTTATTAAATTTACATGTAAAGCAGATTACTTGTAAGTGTTATAAAATATTGATACTATTAGCCATGCCTGTGGTTCTCAATCCTAGCTCCAAATCAGGTTAAATGAGTTAAAGGCCTGGGTTTCTATCTCATAAATTGTTTGAGTCTTTAATTCATAGCAATGAAGCCATTTAATGAATGCATGAAGTCATATTCGAGAAAGCTGCTGATTCAAGCAATCCTATTAGTGTAGATGAACATCAAGTCTATGTTAAACTAGATGAATTGGTGTAAAAATAGGTTGTAGGTACCCAAATTACAAGTGTAAGATAATTCACTAAGGTATTAATTTGTATCTCCAACTGGTGACTATTAGAAAATGCAAACCCCCTTTGTGAAATACCAGCCAGGGGAAGCCACCCAGCCCCTCCTCCTTCCCATTGCTTCCTTCAGGAGCCAAGTCAACACTTAAGGAAACAGAATCCTGCTGACTCACTGTTCAACAGCAACATGTCTCTACATTGACCCCAGATATCTCGCCAGTTATAGCTTACCAAAAGCAATAAAATTCCAAAAGCAAGACGTGCTCTGCTGTTCTATTATCAATCTGCCCATTATCCTCACTTACCAAAGGCCTGGCTCTAACTCTGACACTGTGTAGACATTTGTGGGCAATGGGAACCTACTCTGAAAAGGTTAAGCATTTCACAATTGCTTTTGCATTGCAAAGAAAAATCTCCTAAAATATCAGGATTCATTTATGATTGGATTTGATGTAAAATGACAAAAGTACCCCTTTTAGGTGTGCATTATTCTCCACATTCCCACAGAAAACTGTAAAAATAGTTTTTTTTTTTCCATTGGGTCATGTATTTTTAATTTACACTTTTTTTATTTCTGAGAGAAAAAGTTTGAGATAGTGAGGTATATGCTAATATCCTCAAAAGAAATTTAGTGAGGGCTTTTATAATATCTGAATTGTTTCCTATCATTTTTGGGGGTAAAAAAAGTTTATTTTGTATGTTCTATGGAAAGTCTGCCAAACAAGAAATCAAAAACATTTCAAAAATGAATTAATTAAGGAGGAAAGATGCTTACTTTTGCAGCAGTTCTAAATAAATTATGTTTCAGAAAAAAAGTTTTCTTTGCCAAGATGTATTTGAATTAATTTTATTTTCTTCCTCTCAAAAGACCAATAAACAATCTTAGCCTATTAGATGAATTTTTCCTAAAGCAAGATTAAAAATGAAACACATAGTGACTAGTGAACTTACTCTATGTCACTGAACCATACTATTAAAAATTAACACGTTAAGTATTATTATGTGCATTTAAATCTTTTTTAATAAGGCAAACATTGTCAAGGGAAGCATTGAAGGCAGTGGGGAAACTTTTCCGTGTCAAGGGCCATCTGGGTATGTATAACATTCGCAGGCCATACAAAACCATCAGCTTAAAAACGCGCCTGCTAGACTTAACTGATTTTCCAGTCCTGCCTGCAGCTGCGGTGGCATAATCAGACCAAATGACTTCCCTCCCTATCCTGAACCATAAACCCTGACCCATAAACCACAGCCCATTATGCTGGTTAATTCAACATTGTCAAGAGGGGTAACGCGGAAGGCTGGTCATTCACAGCTAGCTGCCTTACCTCCGACCACGAGGACCGCAGGGTCCCTCCCGTCTGCAGTAACTAAGGGCGCCCCCTTGCCAGCGGGTCCAGGACGGCCTGCAGAGAGGGGCACAAAGGGGAACAGAACGGGGAAATTCACAGAGAGACGGAAGGGCAGCAGGGAACCCGTTGGAGAGGGCAAGGGCCGGAAGGGACCAAGGACTCCGCTCTGAAACACGGGCCGCGGCCAGGGTGGGGCGCCGGCGGAGCGAGCACGCACCTGCGTCCCCGGCCAGCCGGGGAGTCAGTTCCCGCGCCGAGGAGCCGGGTCCCGCCGGCGCCGCACAGCCGGGCGCCGCGGCTACTGGGCCGCGCACGGAGACCGGGGCGCGGCCGCCGGGTCGCAGCGCTGCCTTCAGGGGCGCGGCGCGGCCGAAGCGCACGGCCGAGAGGCAGCCGGTGAAGCCGCGCGCCGCCGCCCGCCTGGTGTCCGCGTCGGCGCCGGGGGTCTCTGGGGAGAAAGAAGCAGGACCCGGCGTCAGGGCGCAGGGGCGCAGCTCGGCGACATGGGGACCCCGCCATTTGTTGGGCGGCAGCCAGCTTCAGCCTTCCTCAGAACCCCTTAGGTTCTATTCGTGGAGAAAGCGCCAGAGCCACTACCTGTGGGCAGCCCTGTCAACTGCTCAGGTGAGGCAGGGTTTTGGCTGATGGCTTCAAGTGCTGAGGGTTGTCAGTCTACCCACACCAGAATCTCCCAGGAAAACAGTTGTGTGGGATGAACTAAGAAATCCTCTGCCATTTATTTTTTTTTAAATAGATCATTAAAATACGTTTTCAATGGCACACACACCACTAATCTAGGGGGTTACAGTAAAATAATTTCTGGAGACCAGGACAGACCTTTGGAAATCCTTTGTTGTTGTGTTTGCTTATTACATTCAACTGTTTTGTATGAAGTATACAGATTTATCACTTTCATATTGTCTTAGTAACTTATATTTTTTATCACCAGTTAATGACCCTCTTGTTCAGCTGTTATAATCTTAAATTCTAATTAATAACATTGCATTTCTTAGATTTATTAGTTTTTACTTGCAAGTTCTTAGCACATCCGTTTTTCAATAGTGTAAGTGCATTTAAACTTTTTTTTAAAGTTGGTGTGACCCAATTTAGTCTACTCACATTTAGAGTAAAAATCACTATATTTAGTATTATTCTTGTTCAACTCTCCTAGCAGTCTCAAAAGCCTTCTTTTATACCTTTATAAAGACAGTGCACTTTTCCAAAATGACCATTGCCCATCTCTTCTCCCACTCATGTCAGTCAGATGAACCATGCCTGGAACTCCGCACTCCCCCACACAGTATCTCCCAGTATTCTCTCCTCCCCACCCCCGCTTACACAACAGTGCCTCACCAGACCCTCCTTTCTTGGGTTTTACTCCAATACATTTAGTTCCTGATCAGAATTAGAATATCACTTAAAATTACATATGTTTTTCTTTTATAGTTCCTTCAAGAATCTTCATTTTTTTTCCCAAGAAAGAATTTAACACTATTCCCTCTGACTAAACTCCATTTAGGCTACTCAGAGCTCTCTGCTCAAGTTTCCCAGAGGTTTTGATTTTTCAACTCCCAGATTTGGAAATAATCATGGCAAGTCAGGTTTGGCCAGAATTTTTCACCCTCAATACCTGATCAGCTCAATATCTATCATCCTCTCCATTTCGCACTATTCCCCACATGCATGATGTTTGATCAGCTTGATCGGTCTTCATTAAAAATTCGTTAGCTCATTTTAGTAAGAATTGCCCCCAAACAACTTCCTATTTTGCATTAACTAATCACTTGTCCCCACACGTGCTTGGCTGTAAACCTCCACCCACTTTTGTAACTGAAATTTTCAGTCTCTCATCCCTACTGCTGAATCCATAGCATAGTTCCTATATCTTTTATGAAAGTCCTAAATAAAGTCAGCCTCCGGTTTTAACAAGTGTTAGAATTTCCCCCCCTCCCTTTGGCATGATACAACGTGGTTTTACATTAAATAACTATTTTTGAGAAAAGTCACGTGACTTTAGGGCAGATTTTCTCCTAAAAATGATGAATATAATTAACATTAAGCAATCATTTTTAGAAATATTTGTTCATTTGACAGGCAGAATGACAGAGAGGAGGAGACAGAGAAAGAGATCTTCCATCAGGCTGCTTCACTCCCAAATGTCTACAGCAGCTAGGGCTGAGACAGGCTGAAGGCAGGAGCCAGGAACTCCATCCAGGTCTCCCATGTGGGTGGCAGGGGTGCAAGCATTTGGGCTTTCTTTCTCTGCCATCCCAGGCACATTAGCAGGGAGCTGCATCAGAAATGGAGTAGCTGGGACAGGCACAGAATCACAGGCGGCAGCTTAACCTGATGTACCACAATGCTGAACCCCTAAACAATCATTTAGTTTGAAGTTAATAGAATGAAATAGAGTAGAATTTCCTTAATTCTCAAAATGAAAAATTATCATCAAATATGAAATTAGGTATGTTTTAAGAATTTTGTGTATCAATTTAAAAAATAAATCCAAGGGTAGGCATTTCATGCAGCAGGTAAGTTGCCACCTGGGATGCCCACAATCCATATCAGAATGCCTGTCCGGCTACTACACTTTCAATTCCAGCTTCCTGCTAATGTGAACGCTGAGAGGCACCACCTGATGGCTCAAATACTTGGGTCCCTGCCATCCTTATGGGAGACCTGGATTGAGTTTTGGGTTCTGGCTTCAGCCTAGCCCAGCCTTGGCTGTTGTGGGTGTTTAAGGAGTGAACCAGCAATTTATCTCTGCCTGTCAATGTCTCTCCTTGTAACTAAAATGAAAATAATAATAAAATAATAATAATAATAAAGAAACACAAGACACTAACAGCACCCAGGTCATTTCTCAAGGTTTTATTTTCGGCAGGCAGACTTGAGGAATGAAGTCATATCTCCATCCAGGACAAAGAATGAGCTAACTTACTGCTTGCTAAAGCTTCTGTGGTTCCCTCAAGCTAGTGTTTCAGGTAGAACATTCAGTTGGGCCACCTATCATTGTCCCCATAAGACTTGAGGGTAGATGGGAAACTACACAAATGGCTGATGCTCAGGAGGCTTTCTGTGCCATGAGTACTAGAGTCCTATGTCTATGTTCCAGGAGTCTTTTGTCATCTGCCAGGATCCATAAATCAATTATATGCTTATTTATTATTTTGTTGGTAAATTAGGTAAAATCAAATTCTAGACCTAATATATAACATCACTTCTTTAAAAAGAATTTTTTTTATTTGAAAGTCAGGGTAACAAAGAGGGAGAGAAGAGAGATCTTCCATCTGCTAGTTTACCCCATACATGTCTGCAACAGCCAGCCCTGGGCCAGAACAAAGTCAGAAGGCAGGAATTCCATCCAGGTCTCCACGTGGGTGGCAGGGACCCAAGTATTTGGGCATCACCCACTGCCTTCCAAGCATGTTAGCAGAAAGCTGGATTAGAAGAGGAGTATTCAGGACTTGAACTGGTACTCTGCTTTGGAATGGGGGTGTCCCAAGCATTGGCTTAACGTGTTGCAGCACAATGCCTGCCCACTAGCATCCCTTCTAAGTGAGACAAATACACTGTAATGTTTATAATAATAATCACAGGATATGTAACTATTTACAGGCTACTGTTTTATTTTCTGGGAGAAAACTTAAAAAGATATCTTCTGCTTTTACACTTTTTCTTTGGTTTCAATATATGTTTTGGTTTTTGTTTTAAAGTTTTAGTTAGTGATTTAAAAATTAACAAAATCTGTAATCAAGATTATCAATAATACCAAAATTGTTGGAGAAACAATATGTAACAGAAATGACAGGTCATCTATAAGGGATTACAGTATTTTAAGTGCTCACATTCTTTAAGACTATATTTCTGATAAGCTACATAGGAAATTCAAGATCTAAAGAGTTTACATTTAAACAGCTTTAATCTGAGTTTATCTTGACATAATCAATCTGAATCATCTTCATAAGTGAAACTACTCAGAAATGGTAAGATAATAACACCATGCTAATTATGAATTCTGGGTCATTGTTTTCAAAAGCAAGTAAAGGTAGACAAAATTTTTTATTGAGTATGAGCATTATTTTTTATAATTGTTCACATTTATCCTATGATCCCTATTAATATGTGAGTTGGGAAAGGGTAGGTCTAGTGTTGCTCTTGTTCATAGGCTTTCTCAGTGCCTTATAAAGTGTACTCAGTAGATGTTCATGAAATATTTTTGAAGGAGTGGATGAATCAGTGACTTACAGGGACTTATGAAACTTAAATAGTAATAACTTGCTGTAGAGTCCTTCGGGTAACTCTTTGGAAAATCAGTGGCTTATCTATTAGTTAACCTGAAGGTCTATTTTACTGCAGCCTAAAGTAATAAAATACTTTGTATCAAACTCCAAATTATCTGGAATTATAGTCCTGTGATTAATGATCTGAAAATAACAAGACTTAAGCAGAACATATTCTGAAATATGATGGTCCAAAATATGAAGCTTTTTATTAATCTTTAATTATTATCTCCACCTCCAGATACAGGCAAAATGAATATTCATAATTTTCTGTAGATCAGATGCTTCAGATTATATACTTCATTGCTCAATTTGAATTTGAAATTTTATACCCTAAATTGCATGCCTTTTAATATATCTTCCTTGAATAAAGCCTTTAACATCTTCAACTCGATATAATTATTTATCTGGAGAAAAACAAATTTTTATAATAAGTGGTAGTTCTTTCTAATCCTCTTCATATTTCATAGAAGATAGTTCATTCTCTTAATTGATTGACATAGGAGTTACATTTCTTACAGAAAGATTATTTTCTTAAATTACTATATTATTTAAAGCTAAATTGTACTTTTAAAAATACTTCCTGTGACTATCATAGACAGTTACTGCACCTTTTTTACCTTGTCATAAATATTTAAGTACATGCATCATCTTTCCTGTTAGATATTAGAGTCATGAAGGAAAGAAAAAACAACCAAAGCAAGACTCAATAGAGTTCCAGCTGTATTCATCTGCTGGGAGAAATTAAACAATTCTTTCTCTTGTCTTCAACTCAAACCCAGTTTTATCACTGCATGGAGGTCTCTGGAGTTGATGCTGAAACATGTCTGCTTTGATAACATGTCATTTTTCAAGAATTGTCAGACAAATGCCATAATTCATTATGCATGATTGCCAAGTGAGAAGGTAAGTGTGGAAGTACTTTTGGAGGGATGTCCTTGCTCATCTAGCTGGCAGCACTTACTCATGATTAGATGGGCACGCAGCCAGGAGTACAATTTGTACCTTGATTGTCACTCACTGTGAAAGTATTATTCAAATAAGACAAGAAATTCTTTCATCATAATAAATGCTTCCAGAGTTTGTGACATGACACTCTCAATCTGATGTTTTGTGGAGGAAACGCTTTCTTCTACTTACCTAAAACCTTTCCCAGTGCGAGGGATTTGACAGCATTGAATTCTGTCCCCGAGGCCAATATAACTTGTCTCTTTGCACTCTGATTAACCTGTTAAATGTCCCATGGGAAACAAATAACAAAAAGAAATTCAATTTTAATGAAAAGGAAGCAAAGAGAACACAGGGAAAAATAGTAAAAATAAATCATTTGCAAGTGCTACCACAAGGTTAAAGAAATCACTTGTAAACAATGATTTAGAAGGGGAAAGCAATTTTATAAACAACATATATAATGCCATCAGCTGCTGCTCCCACCCAGTGTCCACTCCCTAATCCTGCTTTCTCTTCTTCACCATGTTAAGTATCTGCAATTGGCAGAAACTACAGAAAGGTGGAGTCAGCTGTTTCACATTTAAAAACTTATTCTCTGGAGAAAACTGGAAGCCTATAGCCAAGAAATGCAGTTCTATGTGCAGATCTAAAGTATATTTTGCTTCGAATACCGGTGACAATTTACTTACTCTGCTCTGACCCAGGTCTATTTTCTTATTTATTCCCACCTTAATGAATATCCTGTACACCTTTTACTCCCATGTTTAAATCGTTGCAGTATCTGTTCTTTTATAATTAGATGAGGACAGGTTCTCATTGAAATATCAGTTCACAAATTCCACCACAGTCACCATCAGCTAGACAACATTTCCCTACTAAGAAAACAAGTAAGCATATATTGACATTTTAAAGGAACAAATAATTACAACTTTGACAGAACCACATTGCTAAACAAACAAAACATTTCCCCCTTCTCCAAACCTGGGCTATATTTGACTTCCTATCCTGACCTATGGCAGAAAAACACTGAATGGGTTGCTTTTATTCATATTGTCAAATTTTTACATTAGCATATTCATTCTCAGAGTCATAATATCAGTTACCATTGCTTTTGACTTTGCTGCATTACCTCTACAACAACCACTGCTTCTTCTCTCTCAATCTTCAGCTGGTGAAAGTGCCCATCAGCCAAGTTTGTAAAATCAAAGTTAAATGCATCAGAATCTTGGTGACTGTCTAGCTTGTACCTGATCTGTAAACTTCCTAAAGAGAAAAGTAAATGGTCTTTTAAATTAGCACGGTTATTTAAAAAAAAAAACTTTCATGCATAATCTAGAGTACTTTTAATATCTAATGCATATTTGAATTTATCTAGCATAGATTTGGATTACCCCATAGTTATATTTCTTGGAATGGTAATTACTTAAGTGCTATCCCAGTGCCAAACTCCAAGTCCAAATACACTATTTAAAGTCAAGACCACATATGCTGATAATAAGCAATTTCCCAAATCTTATTGAAAATTTTAAATTATACATATGAAAGTTCTAAACTCATATTTAAATTATGACTATGATATTGACTTTATAAATTGATGTAGCTCCATGTGATATTGTATCAACATTCAGTTTTCATAATTATAACTTCTTTAATAATAGTTATTTTAATGTGCTAGTATTATTGAAGTGTATACAGTTAAAAACTTTTAACAATCAGAATTTTTCTTCTGAAGTCTTCTGCCCAAATCAAAAAATAGGAAAGAAAATTTTGTCAGGAGACAGTTTCTACAGTTGGTACATCTTCCTACTTATTGCTCTCCTATAAAGATGTATTCTCATGGCCCATAATTCTGTTACAGCTCATCCAGTTAGAGGTTTTGTAGGCTTTTCTAGAAATCAAAATTTTGTCCTGAATCATTACTTAATAAATTTAAAATGTGGCCTTGCTGCCCAATTGTGAAAGTTTTGGAATGCCTCTGCATTGACACTAATCAACAGATTGTCATTTCCCTTCTTATGTGGGTGTGATATAACAAGCTTCTTGACCACCTGATGAAATAAAGAACAACTGTATTCATCTGTTGCTTATGGAAATAGGCTTTTATGTAGTTTTACCATATCATCCACATTGTTGCTCCTCTACTTAGAATCAGCAGAAAATCTATGTCGTATATCTAGGTATCTTATTTGAAAATGAGCTGCAAAATCAATTTGGATCATCATGTAGTAGTAAAGACATTCTAGCCATAAGAAGTACAATTTTATATAAAATTTGTAAGATTATCAAACTAATAATAGTAGAAAAGGATTTTAATTTAATAATTGAAATACTAGCTTTTATGATAACCATTATAAATAGTATTTAAAAACATATTGGAAGGCATGTGATTTTTCTATCCTTGTTTGTAGATTGAATGTTGAAAAGATCCATGTCATTACAGACCTACTTTTCTAATTCAAGATTTTTTTTTCTTTCATGCAAAAGATATTCACCATTGTTGGAGAGGATGACTGAAAGGTATTCTTCATGGAAAGAACTCACATAAAGCAGTAAGCTTGGAGTTTGTGTAGTTCGGAAGCTCAGTGTGATCATTTCTCTGGTCAATGTTGTATTCCTGTGTAATGAAGAAGCAAAAGAGCTCTTGTTTTCACTTAAAGGGTAATGTTCTTGAAAAGTGTAAGTCATTGAGGAGCCTGTTCCAAAATATGCAGAAATTTCTGGAATGACAAACACATTTTTGTGACATTAACAAATTTAAATACAAGTTTTTTGATGTATATTTAAAGAGTAAATCCAATAATTTAATACATTGAGAGGTAAAACGAAAATGTTTTCCTGTTTGTATATTTTCACTTTTCAAATTTTAAGATTCTTTTTTTAAAAGATTTATTTAGGTGCTGGCATTGTGGTGCTGCAGGTTAAGCCTGTCTCTTTCCTATCTCTCTGTACCTCTGACTTTTAAATAAATAAATAAATCTTTAAAAAATTAATTATTTGAAAGACAGATTGACAAAATGGTGCCCTCCCCCCAGATATCTTCCAACTGCTGGTTCACACCTCAACTGCCAGGACAAAGCCAGGAGCCAGGAACTCCATCCAGGTCTCTCACAAGAGTGACAGGGACCCAAGTATTTGGGCCATCATTTGCTGCCTCCCATATGCATTAACTGGAAGCTGGACTGGAACCGCTGGTGAGACTCAATCCCAGGCACCTTGACATGATGCAGCATGGCACTACAACACCCACCCAAGTTTTAAGATTCTTAAAAAATATATATAACTATAAATAAATATATATAAATAAATATATAAGTTATATAAATATAGATATAAAATAAGTTTCTTAAAAAATAAAGCTTGAATAGAAAAGTAACAAATCTTAACATTCACAACCCAGACATGAATAACATCTAGTAGAGATTTTATTTAATTCTCCAAATTATCTTTAATCTGTACTATAAATGTATATCTTAAAACTACTCTCAGCTTTGGGTGCCAATTTTTCTTCCAAAAGATTATTTTTCTTGGGGCTGGTGCTGTGGTGTAGCGGGTAAAGCTGCCACCTGCAGTCCTGGAATCCCATGTGGGCGCTGGTTCAAGTCCCAGCTGCTCTACTTCTGATCCAGCTCCGAGCTAGTGTGCCTGGGAAAGCAGAAGATGGTCCAGGTCCTTAGGACCCTGCAACCATGTGGGAGACTCATAAGAAGCTCCTAGCTTCAGATCAGCCCAGCTCTGGCCTTGCACCTATTTGGGGAGTGAACCAGTAGATGGAAGATCTCTCTTGCTCGCTCTCTCTCTTTGTCTCTCTGTAATTCTGATTTTCAAATAAATAAATTTTAAAAATCCTTTTAAAAAGAGATTTTTCGTTTCATTTAGTTTAAAGTTGATGATATGGTGTTGGGGAGGGACAGAGAGAGAGAGAAACGGGGCCAGCGCCTTGATGTAGCGAATAAAGCTGCAGCCTGTAATGCCAGCATCACATATGGGCACTGGTTCAAGTCCTAGCTGATCCACTTCTGATCCAGCTCTCTGCTATGGCCTAGGAAAGCAGTGGAAGATGGCCCAAGTCCTTGAGCTCCTGCACCCATGTGGGAGACCTGGAGGAAGCTCCTGGTTCCTTGTTACAGATCGGCACAACTCTGGCCATTGCAGCCAACTGGGGAGTGAACCAGTGGATGGAAGACTTCTCTCTCTCTCTGCCTCTCTTTCTCTCTCTGTGTAACTCTTTCAAATAAATAATCTTATAAGAGAGAGAGAGAGAGAGAGAGAGAGAGAGAGAGAATCTTCCATCTGCTGGTTGACTGCCCAAATGCCCACAACAGGGACTGGGCCAGGCCTAAGCCAGGGACTCCATCTGGATCCTTCCATATAGGTGGTAGGAAGCCAAGTACTTGGGCCATCAGCTACAGATCTCCAGGTGCAGCAGCAGGAAGCTGGACCCAAAGTGCAGAGTAGCTGGAACTCGAGTTAAGCATTCTGATATGGGATGTGGGTGTCTCAAGTGGCAGCTTAACCCACTGTGCCACAAAGCTCAGCCCAGAAAATTTACTTCTATAGAGCTCTATTTCTTCTGCCTATTTGAGCTATTCTTATACATACCAAGCTCAACAGCACATTGTTACAATGATTTCATATCATTTGATGTCTGTTAAAGAAGGTTAGAAAAGAGAAAAGAGAACATACGTATATATAGACTGTGATATTTACTCTATTTACCATTCTTTTAGTTTGTTCCTGGGATTGATATTATCATCTGGTGTCATTTTTTTATTCCAGTACAGCTTGGTTCCCATTTGCCTTCTCTGTACTATTGTCAGATATATTAAATATTGGTAGGATAACATATATGTGTATGTGTGTGGGGATATATATGTATGTGTATGGGTATATGTATATATATATATTCTATATACATGTAGGATATGTATATATCCTTTATTATAATTTTAATCAGTTATTTTTTTTTTTTGATAGGCAGAGTGGACCGTGAGAGAGACAGAGAGAAAGGTCTTCCTTTTTGCCGTTGGTTCACCCTCCAATGGCCGCCGCGGCTGGCGCGCTGCGGCCGGCGCACCACGCTGATCCGATGACAGGAGCCAGGTGCTTATCCTGGTTTCCAATGGGGTGCAGGGCCCAAGCACTTGGACCATCCTCCACTGCACTCCCTGGCCACAGCAGAGAGCTGGTCTGGAAGAGGGGCAACCGGGACAGAATCGGTGCCCCGACCGGGACTAGAACCCGGTGTGCCGGCACCGCAAGGCGGAGGATTAGCCTAGTGAGCCGCGGCACCGGCCTAATCAGTTATTTTTTAAATTAGTTAACAGCAGAAAGGATAAGAAATATGCTCTTACTCTACCTTTTATAATTGCCTACAAACTGACCTTTATAAACAATTTTTTTGTATGTGTAGACTTTAATAACCGTCAGTTTACATTCTTTCACCCTGAAGAACAACCTTTGTTATTTTCTCTCATGAAAGTCTGTTAGCTGTGAATTCCAACAGTTTTAAAAGACATTTTTGTTTATTTTAATTTTTCCCCAAATGCTTTCAAAAGCCAGGGCTGGGCCAAAGCAAGGCTAGGAGCCTGGAACTCAATGTAGGTCTCCCACATGGGTGGCAGGGACCCAAGTACTTGAGCCATTATCTCCTGTGTTCCAGGGTGCACACTAGCAGGAAGTTGGATTGAAAGTATAAGGGCCAGGATGCAAACCATGCACTCTGGAATGGGATATGGGTGTCTCAAGTAGCATTTAACTGCTGTGTCAAATGCCTACACATCTCTCAGTTTAAAAAAATTAAATTTTATTGAAAGACAGAGAAACAGAGACAGAGAGACTGGCAGAGCTTCTCTGTTGGTTTACTTCCACAATGGTGGGGGCTGACCTAGACTGAAACCAGAATCCAGGAACCCAACTAATTGAGCCATTACTATTGCCTCCAAGGGTCTGCAATCGTGAGAAGCTAGAGTTTGGAGCTGGAGCCAGGATTCAAACCCAGGTGCTCTGATATTGAGTATCTTAACTGATAGGCTCAATTCCAGCTCCTTAAAGGCCAAAAATAAACAAACAAATATGGAATACCTTTAGTTCACTGTCATTTTCGAAAGATGGCTTTGCTGAGCATAAGTTTTTTGGATAACATCTGTTTTATTTGAATCTATTTTCTCACTTCTTTGTTACTTAAATAATTTTTGATAAGAAGTCAGCTGTTAATCTTGATATGAGTCATTTTTCTCTTACTGCTTTTAAGATTTCTTTTTTGTCCTCTTTTTTTTTTTTTTTTTTTTTGGACAGGCAGAGTGGACAGTGAGAGAGAGACAGAGAGAAAGGTCTTCTTTTGCCGTTGGTTCACCCTCCAATGGCCGCTGTGGCCGGCACGCTGTGGCTGGCGCACTGCACTGATCCGAAGCCAGGAGCCAGGTGCTTCTCCTGGTCTCCCATGCCGGTGCAGGGCCCAAGGACCTGGGCCATCCTCCACTGCACTCCCGGGCCACAGCAGAGAGCTGGACAGGAAGAGGAGCAAATGGGACAGAATCCGGCACCCTGACCAGGACTAGAACCCGGTGTGCTGGCGCCGCAGGCAGAGGATTAGCCTATTGAGCCATGGCACCAGCCTGTCCTTTTTTTTTAAAAAAAAAGATTTATTTTATTAATTTGAAAGACAGAGTTATATAGAGAGGGAAAGACACAGGTGAAGAGATCTTCCATGCACTTGTTTGCTCCCCAAATGGCTGAAACAGCAGGAGTTGGGGAGGCTGAAGCCAGAAGCCAGGAGCTTCATCTAGGTCTCCCACGTAGGTTCTGGGGTCCAAGTAGTTGGGCCATCCTCCACTGCTTTCCCAGGGTGTTAGTAGGGAGTTAGATGGGAAGTGGAGCAGCCAGGATTTGAATTGGTGCCAATATGGCACAACCATATGGTGGTGGCACAACCTGTTATACCACAATGCCAGCCCCTGTCTTCATTTTCAACATCAAGATGTGTCTGGGTAGGTGTTTCTTTTTGTCATATTTGGATTTCACTGAACTTTCCATACATGTAGATGACAATTTTCATTAATTTGGGGGATGCTTCAACTAATATTCCAACCATTACTTTTGAAACACTTTTTCTTTATCCTTTTATGTCTTCTCTCCTTCTGATATTCTTGTTACATAGTGATGTACTTAATCATGCCTGACATTTCTCTTTTGCTCTGTCAACTTTTCTTTAGTCTCATTACTCTTCAGGATAGATAATTTTATTGATCTATCTTCCAAGTTTGCTGATTCCTTCTTCTGTCACTGTAAATCTATTGAAACTCTCTAGTTAAATTTTCATTACAATCATTGTACATTTTAATGATATAATTTAATCAAAACCACAATGAGGTTCCATCTCACCCCGGTGAGAATAGCTCACATTCAGAAATCTACCAACAACAGATGCTGGAGAGGATGTGGGGAAAAAGGGACACTAACCCACTGTTGGTGGGAATGCAAACTGGTTAAGCCACTATGGAAGTCTGTCTGGAGATTCCTCAGAAACCTGAACATAACCCTACCATACAACCCAGCCATCCCACTCCTTGGAATTTACCCAAAGGAATTTAATTTGACAAATAAAAAAGCCATCTGCACATTAATGTTTATTGCAGCTCAATTCACAATAGCTAAGACCTGGAACCAACCCAAATGCCCATCAACAGTAGACTGGATAAAGAAATTATGGGACATGTACTCCATAGAATACTATACAGCAGTAAGAAACAACGAAACCCAGTCATTTGCAACAAGATGGAGCAATCTGGAAAACATCATGCTGAGTGAATTAAGCCAGTCCCAAAGAGAAAAATATCATTTGTTTTCCCTGATCGATGACAACTGAGCGCCAAAGAGGAAACCTGTTAAGTGAAATGGACACTATAAGCAACAATGAACTGATCAGCTCCTGTCCTGACTTTAGATGTACAATGTAATACTTTATCCTTTTTAGTATTTGTTGTTGTTGTTGTTGTTCTAGTACTATTGGTTGAACTCAGTAATTAACACACAATTATTCTCAGGTGTTTAAATTTTAACTGAAAAGTGATCCCTGTTAAATCTAAGAGTGGAAAAAGAGAGGGAGGAGATGAACAATTTGGAACATGCTCAATCGGACTGGCCGCAAATGGTGGAGTTAGAAATGTGCAGGGGATTCCAACACAATTCCATCAAGATGGCATGTACCAATGCCATCGCACTAGTCCAAGTGATCAATTTCAGCTCACAATTGATAGCTCTGATAGGTCTAAGAGTCAAAGAGATCACACAAACAAGACAAGTATCTGCTAATACTAACTGATAGAATCAAAAAGGGAGAGAAAGATCCAACATGGGAAGTGGGATACACAGCAGACTCATAGGATGGCAGATGTCCTAAACAACACTCCGGCCTCGGAATCAGCCCTCAAGGCATTCAGATCTGGCTGAAGAGCCCATGAGAGTATAGCAGGCATGGAAAGCCAAGATATCATGGGAAAAAAAAAAAAAGACCTAAATGAATGATCTCTGTGAGTGAGATCCCAGTGGAAAGAACGGGGCCATCAAAGAAGGAGATACCCTTCTCCGAAGGGAGGAGAGAACCTCCACTTTGACTATGACCCTATCGGAATAAGACCAAAGTCAGCGAACTCTAAAGGCTTCCATAGCCCTGGAAACTCATGACAAGAGCCTAGGGAGATTACTGACGCCATGAACAGGAGTGTCAAATTGTTAAGTCAGCAACAGGAGTCACTGTGTACTTACACCCCATGCGGGATCTGTCCCTAATGTGTCGTCTAAAGCCAAGTGATGCTATGACTGGTACTGAAACAGTATTTTTATACTTTGCATTTCTGTGTGGGCGCAGACTGATGAGGTCTTTGCTAATTATATACTGAAGTGATCTTCTGTATATAAAGAGAATTGGAAATGAAAAAAAAAAAAAAACAACCTGGTGTTAAAATGGAAATGGCATAGAAAATTAATTATTTTGAAAAAAAAATTATGTAGGATCTCTGTCTTTAATGTGCTGTACATTGCTATTTAATGCTATAATTAGTAATCCAATGGTAGTTTTTTCACTCGATGTTGCTATATGGGCAAAATGTTGAAACCTTTACCTAATATATACTAAATTGATCTTCTGTATACAAAGAGAATTGAAAATGAATCTTTACATGAATGGAAGGGGAAAGGGAGCGGGAGGGGGGAGGGTTGCGGGCGGGAGGGAAGTTATGGGAGGGGGGAAGCCATTGTAACCCACAAGCTATACTTTGGAAATTTATATTCATTAAATAAAAGTTTAATAAAAAAATATTTGTTATCATTCTATATTCTGTCATCATATACTGTCATCATACCTTCACATTTTTCTTTATTTTCTTGATTTATTTGAAAGGCAGAGTGACAGATATAGAACTTCCATCTGCTTATTTACTCCCCAAGTGGCCCAACAGCTGGTAC
The DNA here is from genome assembly GCA_036325905.1 of Lepus oiostolus. Classification (NCBI taxonomy): domain Eukaryota; kingdom Metazoa; phylum Chordata; class Mammalia; order Lagomorpha; family Leporidae; genus Lepus; species Lepus oiostolus. The sequence continues at coordinate 130,739,266 of CM070808.1, forward strand.
TGGGCCAAGTTGATGTCAGAAACTATAAACTCCATCCAGGTCAATCACATTGCAGTAGGAACTCAAGAACTTAAGCTATCACTCACTGTTTCCCAAGTGAATTAGCAAGGAGCTGGATCAGAAGCAGAGTAGTTGGGACTTGAACTGAAATGAGATGCAGGTGTTGCAAGAGGTAGGTTGACCTGTACCACAATGTCCACCCCGTATCTTCACTTTTCTAAGTGTGGTGTCTTAGTCTGTTTGGGTTGTTATTACAAAATACCATAAACTACGTAGGTTAAACACTTTTTCCTTATAATTCTGGAGGCTGTAAAACCCATAGCAAAAGTACTAACATACTTCATATCTTGTGAAGGTCCTTCCCCTGGTTTGCAGATCCTTCTCTCTGTATCGGTACACAGTGGAGAGAAAGAGAGGGCTCTGATCTACTCCTCTTCTTGTAAGTGTGCCAAGTTCATTACCAGAGCTAAACTGTCATGACTTATACTTAAGCTCAAATAGTCTCCCATAGGACCCCCCTTCATCATCACATTTGTGATTTAGTGCTTCAACATATGAATTTCAGTAGGAAACACACATTCAATTCACAATATAGTGTTACTGTTAGTTCTTTGAACATCTTTATAACAGCTACTTTGGAAGACTTGCCATGCAAGCCTGACATATAGACTCTCCCTAAAATAGCTTCTACAGCCTGCTTTCCCCCCTTAGTAGAATATGCTCTCCTTTTTCTTTTCATATCTATGATTTTTAAATTTTGATTAAAATTTGACTTTCTAAAACTTTTTGAATTTTAATTTTTAATTAGTTTTTAACAGATTCAATGTGCTTTGTAGATACAATTCTAAGAACATGATTCCATTCCTCCCTCACTCCCTCCCTTCCCTTCTCTCATTCCCACCCTCTTTCTTTCTTACCCCCCTTTTTATTAGTTTTTGAGATAATGTATTTTAAATCTACATTACAGTAAAAAGGCTTAATACTTCACTGAGAAATAAAAAAAGGCAAAAATAAAAAGCAAAAAGGCCCTAATTTAGGGGGAATAAAGACAACCTCTATAAATGATACTTGAATGGAAAAATGAGCATTTCCCCCATATATAGTACATTTTAAAGTAATCATAGGGGCCGGCGCCGTGGCTCACTTGGTTAATCCTCCACCTTGCGGTGCCTGCATCCCATATGGGCGCCAGGTTCTAGTCCCGGTTGCTCTTCTTCCAGTCCAGTTCTCTGCTGTGCCCCAGGAGGGCAGTGGAGGATGGCCCAAGTGTTTGGGCCCCTGAACCAGCATGGGAGACCAGGAAGAAGCACCTGGCTCCTGGTTCCTGGCTTCGGATCAGCACAGCACCAGCCGTTACGGCCATTTGGGGAGTGAACCAACGGAAGGAAGACCTCTCTCTCTCTCTCTCTCTCTGTCTATAATTCTACCTGTCAAACAAAAATAAATAAATAAAGTACTCACAGATCGTTAAAACCATACTACTTAACCATTGGCTTCACAAAGCTATAAAACAAAGTTTACAAAACAATATTTGCAGGAATGTTGATTCAAGTAAACATTTCTTTCTTCTTTCTTCTTTTTTTTTTGTTTGTTTTTTAAATTTTAGCTCCCATTTGCAAGGGAGAACATGCATTATTTGTTTTTCTGGGTCTGGCTTATTTCACTAAACAAGATGTACTCCAATTGTGTCCATTTTGCTGCAAATGGTAGAATTTCATTCTTTTTTATACTTCTTTCATTTTATACTTTTTAGACATTTTATACTTCTTTCATTCTTTTTTTATTGTATAGCTGAATGATAGTCCACTGTGTAAATATACCACATTTTCTATCATTTCATCTGATGATGCACACCTTGGATGATTCCAGATTTAGGCTATTGTGAACAGTGCTGCTATGAACATGGTGGTAGAGGTATTCTTTGATACATTGTATTCAAGTTTTTTGGGTATATGCCCAAAAGTGGGATTGCCAGATCATATGGCAAGTCTATTTCTAGTTTTTTAAGAAAACTCCATCTAGTTTTCCACAGTGGCTGTACTAATTTACAGTCCCAACAACAGTGTGTCAGTGTTCCCCTTTGCATCCTTTTCATTTTGTTATTCTCTGTGTTTTAGATTTTAGCCATTCTGACAGGTGTGGTATGATATCTCATTGTGGTTTTGATTTGCATTTCCCTGATGGTTAGTGATGTTGAACATTTTTTAAATATAGTTGTTGGCCATTTGTATTCCTTCTTTTGAGAACTGTTTATTGAAGACCTTTGCCCATTTCTTAACTGGATTGGTTGATTTTTGTTGTTGAGGTTTTTAGGTTGTTTTAATATATTTGGGATATTAATCCTTTGTCAGGTAGGCGGTTTGTATTTTTAAAATTTGACATTAAAAAAGATTTATTTATTTGAAAGGCAGAGTTACAGAGAGAGGGGAAGAAAGAAAAAAGAGATCTTCCATCTGCTAGTTCATCCCCAAATATCTGCAATGACCAGGGTTGGGCCAGGAGACTGGAACTCCTATGTGAGTGGCAGGGGCTCAAGTACTTGGGCAGTCACCGGCTGCCTTCCCAAGTGCATTTGTAGCGAGCTGGAATGGAAGTGGAGCAGCCAGGACTCAGACTCGTGCCCCTTAAGGGATGCCAGCATCTTAGGCAGCAGGTTAACAGACTGCACCACAATGCCAGTCCCCAAAGTCAGATATTTAAGATACAATATTCTAACAATTTTCTAAATAGTTTCTCTCCAGGGCTTTTTGTTAGTTTAGTGACTCAGCTGGGCAATCTCAACCAAGTCTATTTCCTTGTAAGTATAGTCTCAGATGTCATTCTGCCTGGAGTATATGCTTCTGTATATGCAGTAATGTGGGAGGCCACACATTTCTGCAAAGGCACTCTCTCTTTGACTATCTCTCTCCCTCCCCCCTCATCCCTTTCTCTTAAGACTTATTTATTTGAAAGACAGAGTAAGAGAGGCATAGAGAAGGAGAGAACTTCCATCTGCTTGTTCACTCCCTAAAGGGATGCAACAGCCAGGACTAGTCCAGGCTGAAACCAGGAGACTGGAGCTCTATCTGGGTTCCCACAAAGGTAGCAGGGATCCAAGTAACTGGGCCATCATATGCTTCCTTTCAAAATGCACTAGTAGAGAGCTGGATCGGAAGTGGAGCAGCTGTGACACAATCTACGTTGCAATATGGGAAGCTGGGGTTGCACACTTAACCCACGGTGCCACAATGCCACTGTTCTCTTTCTTTTTTAAAAATCTTTTCCCTGTGTTAACCTATCTGCCTGTGTTGGTATCATGCAGATTTGTTAGCTTCTACATATTCTCATATTCAGTAAGACTCTGGAGTTGAAATTTAAATTGCTTCAAGTCTGATTTAATTAAATCGAGTCCTCTCTCCTTCCCCTCCTCCCACAGGATTAGTCTTGATTTCAGTCTTTGAGACTTGTTATGACTTCAGAAGGAAGCTTCTTCGTTGTCTCATTCCTTAGTTCTATCTTTTACTCTTGTAGCTTGCCTATGTTTTAACTTGCTTCTCTTCTGGAGTTATCATCCTCCTCTTAACTACCTACCACCAATATTTCTCTTGTTTTCAAAAGAACCATTAGGTTTGACCAACTATGCTGTTAAATATAGTATTTGTATATGCATGACAGACCAGAGGCACTTTAAAAAGCTGCTAAATTTACTTTTGATGATTAAATAGAAATTCCATAAAAGTATTACAAATTTAAGTATATTTAAAGTCAGTACAGTATACTTAATACCAAAGTCAGTTCCTCTCTTCTTTTAAAAACATGGCTTGTGCCATGATATTCCTGTAAGAACAATTGGGGCCAGCACTGCGGGACAATGGGTTAAGCCATTGCCAGTGATGCCAGCATCCCATGTGAGCACCCGTTCTAGTTCCAGTTATTCCACTTCCAATCCAATTCCCTGCTAATGTGCCTGCAAAAGATAGTCCAAGTACCTAATCCCCTGCCACTCACATAGGAGACCTGGATAAAGCTCCTGACTACTGGCCTCAGCCTAGCCTAGTCCCAAATGTTGTACCATTTGTAGGGTGAATCAGCATAGAAGAATTTTCATTCTCTCTGTTTCTGTGTGTGTGTCTCCCCCTCTCTCTGTAACTCTTTCAAATAAATAAATCTTTAAAAAAAAAAGGCAGTCAAACATCCTAGGTTAAAGTGTCTGAGTGGTCATGTGAATGACATGTCAATATTAATTAAATACATACTTTCCCTCCTAGTTAATATAACTATTTAATAAGAAAACACAATTTAAAAAATCATGCATCACTTCAAGTTATTACCACAAGTAACAATAATGCTTTACCGATCTGAAAAGCAAGAACACCCCAAGGATATGGTTTTGAAAACCAAATTATTTTGAGAGCATTAACATTAAATACAAGATGGGGGTAACAGAGATCTTCCAAGTAAGAAATCCAAGGGAGATTGATAACCTATTTAACAATCTTAGGTTTTCAAAAATATTCATATCCCTCTTAATGGAATTTGGAATAGAAATTATTCCATTTCAAATAATTTTACAATTTGCCGTTTTGTTATAACATCAGATGCCAGCAGTGTTCTTTATTAAGTGTCCCCTCAATTCCCTGTAACTTGCTCCTTGGTCACACTCACCATTTGTGCAGAATGGCCCATCATATGCAGACAACGTGCAGTTACAAGACACTCCTCTCTGCTCCTCTTGACATCTCCCTCCATTGCGACACAAATGTCCATAGCTGCTGCAGTGTCCTGCACATCCGGGCTCCACTCCTGGTGTCACTGTGGCTCTTTCTTCCAGATCCAGGGACACACCATTCAACCGCAGTGACCGAATGCACCCCAGGAAGCCTCTCAGCCTGCTGGCCGTGCCTCCTGCAAGGGAAACACTGCAAATAGAAATGTGTTCCGTGGGTGCTGGACTTGTAGCCTAGCAGATAAAGCCATCGCCTGTGACGTGAATATCTCATATGTATGGGGGCGTATTCCAGTCCTGGCTGCTCCACTTCTGATCCAGCTCCCTGCTACTGTGCCTGGGAAGGCAGCAGAAATTGACTTAAGTACTTGCGTCCCTGGGTGACTTGGAAGAAGCTCCTGGCTCTGTGCTTTTGTCTGGCTCAGCTCTGGCCATTACAGACATTTTAGGAATGAACCAGCAGATGGAAGATTCTCTCTCTTTCTCTGTTACTCTGCCTTTCAAATAAAGAAAAGATTTAATAGCATCATCACGGCATTACCTGTTTGCCTCCAGAGGCTGTTCACAGCTCAGGTAGGCAGCGTTGCAGACAAAATGAAACACCCTTGCAGCTTCCCTGACTGACTGTTCCATGGGAGGTTCTAGTCTCTTCTTTTAGGTGGCATATGCCACTATATTTTGTATTTATATCTTGGTATTATACTCTTCTGTAGGCTTGCTCTTTTACAAAAGACATGTAAATAGTTTACCACTATTTACCCTTCTGAAATGCCTATGGCTTTGTCCTTTTTCTCCCTTGGTCAATTACATTCTGTTTCTGATAATGTCTCTTGTGCTTTTCGAATCCAAAATCTGCTCTGTACTATTTTTAAAATAAATGTTTGCAACATTAGAAAAATAGCATACATCATGATTACATATGAATGCTCAAAATTTTTAGAAAAATAAGAATGTATGAAGATAAATTTCCTAGTAAACTCCCAAAACAAAGTAAGAAAAGTTTACAAAGACACAAAGGCAAAGAAACAGGAAGGATGAAATCATAATATCACGTGCCAGGGAATTCCAATTCAATCCCATCAAGGTGGCATGTACCAATTCCATCTCACTAGTCAAAGTGATCAGTTGCAGTTCATAATTGATCATAATGATAGGATTAAGAGTCAAAGGGATCACATAAACAAGACTAGTGTCTGAAAATACTAACTGAAAGAATTAAAAAGGAGAGAACAATCCAACATGGGAAGTGGATACCAGCAGACTCATAGAATGGCAGATGTCCTAAACTGCACTCTAGCCTCAGACTCAGCCCTTAAGGCTTTCAGATCTGGCTGAAGAGCCCATGAGAGTATTTTAGGCATGGAAATCCAAGACACTCTGGGGAAAAAAAAAAAAAGCTAAATGAAAGATCTCTGGGAGTGAGATCCCAGTGGAAAGAACAGGTCATCAAAGAAGGAGGTACCTTTCTCTGAAGGGAGGAGAGAACTTCCACTTTGACTATGACCTTGTCTAAATAAGATTAGAGTCGGTGAACTCAAAGGCTTCCATAGCCTTGGCAACTCATGACAAGAGCCTAGCGTGATTACTGATGCCATAAATAAGAGTGTCAATTGTTAAGTCAACAAAAGGAGTCACTGTGCACTTACTCCTCATGTAGGATCTCTGTCCTTAATGTGTTGTACAATGTGAATAAATGCTATAACTAGTACTCAAACAGTATTTTATACTTCGTGTTTCTGTGTGGGTGCAAACTGTTGAAATCTTTACTTAGTATATACCAAATTGATCTTCTGTATATACAGAGAATTGAAAATGAATCTTGATGCAAATGGAATGGAAGAGGGAGCAGGAGAGGGGAGGGTTGCGGGTGGGAGGGAAGTTATGGGGGGGAAGCCATTGTAATCCATGAGCTGTACTTTGGAAATTTATGTTTATTAAATAAAAGTTAAAAAAACAATAAAATAAAATATCTGATGCAAGTTATCCCTTGCTCTATGCATTCTTTTCTGAGGATAGTGTGGTAAAATGGCATTAACTGAATAATACACACATGGATATTTTATCATATTAAATTTGAATGATATATAAGCCAGATTTCTACAAACACGAGTCTAGGAAGAAATGCCATCTGCAGTCAGCGTTAGGAACACAGGAATTGCCTGCAGTGTGAAAAATGCAGATTCTTGAGCCTCCTCCTAGAGATTCTGTTAAGTAGCTCCAAATCTGAATTTTCAACCAGGTTTTGGGTGATTCTAAAGTCTGCAGTTCAACCACAATTTTATTTATTTATTTTATTTTTTAAAAGGCTTGCTTTGTTTATTTGAAAGAGAGAGAGAGAGAAGCATAACCATCTGCTGCTTCGCTCCCCAAATGGCCACAATGGCAAGGGCTGAGTCAGGTTGAAGCCAGGAACCTGAAACTCCATCAGAATCTTCCGCATGAGTAGTACTTGGGATATCTTCTGCTGCTTTTCCCAGGCCATTAGCAGAGAGTTGGACTGCAAGTGGAACCAGCACTCATATGGGATGCTGGTGTCGTGGGTGGCAGCTTAACCCACTGTGCCACAATGTCAGCTCTAACCACCACAGTTTTATAAAACTTACCTTTGTGTGAACGCTTATTATAGGTGAATTTTATACTAATTTTGTTTCTAGATATTCCACTGAATAATCTGAAGGATTCTAAGAGAGAAAAACAACTTCCTTAATTTGACTCATTTTTGTGTTCTTCCTTTCAGGTAGTTTGATGATTTCAAGTCTTTTTCAAAGGCTTCTTCTTGCGATAATATAACCAGCATTTTGTCTAGATCTAGTTTTTATGGAGCCATGGTATATACACACCCCCTGCAAACACATTACACACACATACATTCTCTCTCTCTCTCTCTCTCTCACACACACACACACACACACAATCACATGCATTTGAATTCATTGTGCAGCATTTAGTACCCATAAGTCATAAGCATCCCCCTATAAAGTAAGTTGTGTGATCATTTGTCCAATTTCTAATTGAACTGTGTTCTTGATGTACTTTAAAATGCATAAGAAATTAGCAAGTGAGAGCTACTCCCTCATTGTGCTCGGTTTTAAGTTAGAATAGAGTAGTCTGAAAAGTAATATAGCAAAATATATTTTCCACCTTGGAAAAAATAAACAATGATTAAAACAATAAATAAGCAAATTGAAGAAAAGACTTCCATCACCCAGAGCTGTGATCTTTAAATGGATACCCTGCATTTCAGGTAAATAAATAATAAATCTTTAAAAAATTAAATACACTGCAAGATTAAAGGAGCAAGATGTGGTTATAAACAAGAAGCATGTAGTGAGAGTACCAGGAGGGAGGACAGGAGTGGGAAGCTTAAAAGCCTGCCATGGACAGACACACTGTGGGGTATGTTGTTGTGTGGACACTGGGGGACTTCTGTTTCAATTATAAGACAAGTTAGCTAACTTCATTGAGAAGTGAACCTGAAGAAGTGAATAAAAATTTCTAGCTCTCACACTAGTAGTGAGGATAAAATATAGCTGTCACAAATGCCAGTCATCTGTAATGTGAATTTTTCAAGCTTGGGAATTGGCCATCAGGGGTTCAGAGTCCTGTTACCAAGTGGCTACTCTACCTCTCTGAGACTTGGTTATCTCATATGTAGAAGGATTTAAAAAATGGTATCAACAAAATGAGATATCAAATAAAAAGTACACAGCAAGTTTCTAGAACTGACCTCTAGGTTATCAATAAATTATGTCAATAGCAGTAGCACTTGTTTTCAAGTGTTACTGAAAGTACTTTTGTAGTAATGACCTTCTTTAGGCCCAACTCTGCACTCACACCAAGTTCAATTTCAGTCAACAGCACTCACCGATGAAGAGCTGACTGTTGAGCTGTAAACGGACATGCCCATCAGCAGGGGCAGATTGTATCTTCTGAGGGAGCTGATCCACCTGAAGAGATGCTCCTTTAATGTTCCTCTCTGCCCTCACATGATGCCACTTGTTGTCATTAAAGGGGGTGGACGACTGCACTGTGACCTCACAAGGTCCATTCCCCACATCAAAGGAAAAGGCCACTTCTGTGGGAGCTGGAAATACATATATGGATATTGTTCATGTTAATTCACAGGGGAGAACATTTGTCTCCTCAGGAGTAGACACAGGAAAACACAACATGCTCACTATGAAAGAAGAAAATGACACTGCTGCAGAAAAATGTGACACTGAGTTGGGGATGGAGGGCAAAATAAATTTGTCTCCTAGAGAGAAGAAAACAGAACAAAGCTGATTTTATGGTAATTATCTTCAGAGAATACTATTTAGTCTTGCTAAATACTAAATATTAAAGATACATACGCATAGTTAGAATCCAAATAGCATTTTATGTATAAGTAATTTTATTTTCAAATGGCTCAAAAATCTCATCTAATTTAAAAACACATTTAACAAATCTGATGGTAATTAATTAAGCTCCGAGTGCATGAAAAATAGTATGTCTGGTCAATTATAATTCAATTAGCAATTTGATGAGTTTGATTTAAAGCTGTGAACAGACTTGGCAATATTGGAGAAGGCACATTTTGATGAATTCTTATGTGCTTCATGCCTCACAGTTTTTGTTCCTCAAAATGATTAAATGAAAAACACAATTATAAAATAAGAATGGTGATAATTTACAATTTTGTTCAGTTAAAGCTCTTATTGCTAAATCATGGGCATCCCATGACTTGGCCGGAGTGAGCAACGTACCACGCAGCTCTATCCTAATAAAGTCTGTGATCCCCAGGTTCTCCATAAACACACCAGAGGAGACCGTAGTCTTAAAAAAGAAACATACGTCTGCAGTAAACTCTCCATGCAAAGTGGGGAAGTGAAGGTATGACGTCTCAGTGTTGAAGGAAGCGGAATTCCAAAATGAGTCTGTTTACAAAAAGAAAAAGACACAAAAGAGAAAAAAAGTCATGAAACAAAAATAACACATTTTATACTTACACGTTTACTGCTAACCACAGAATAACTATGTAAGTCTTCACTGGGAGTTCTGAACATTCCTCTCACATTGTCATGACATCAACAGCCAAATGGTGGTTATTTTGAGGAACAGAGTTCTGTGTTGAGAAAAGGCTAAAGAAGGCAAAACAAAACCAGTGAGATCAGTTACGAGATGGCAGCCAAGAATGCAGGCAAGAGACAATGGCAGCTTCGGCCGGTGCCGCGGCTCACTAGGCTAATCCTCCGCCTTGCGGTGCCGGCACACTGGGTTCTAGTCCTGGTCGGGGCACCGATCCTGTCCCGGTTGCCCCTCTTCCAGGCCAGCTCTCTGCTGTGGCCAGGGAGTGCAGTGGAGGATGGCCCAAGTCCTTGGGCCCTGCACTCACATGGGAGACCAGGAGAAGCACGTGGCTCCTGCCATCGGATCAGCGCGATGCGCCGGCCTCAGCGCGCCTACCGTGGCGGCCATTGGAGGGTGAACCAACGGCAAAAAGAAAAGACCTTTCTCTCTGTCTCTCTCTCACTGTCCACTCTACCTGTCAAAAATAAAAAAAAATTAAAAAAAATAAAAATAAAAAAGAGACAATGGCAATTTGAACTGGAGTTGTAGTGGATACGGTAAGATAGGGCTAGATTCAGAATAGGGCTAAAGTGAGAAATAATAGGATTTACTGATGAACTGGATGTTGGAAGGTAAGGGAATGTATAAGATCTGAGACAACTCCAGAGTTTATGGTCTAAAAGTGTTGCTGCTTTCTTCGGTGTATCCCATTGGGAGGGACACAGTGTTGATTAGTCCCACTGCTTGTCATATTAGCTTTGTCTGCCTTGTGAAGGGGCATCTGTTAAGTTTCTCCTATAGATACTTAATGCTTTTCTCTCTGCAATTCATGAATGTTTTGACATCTTAAGGCTATAAAACACATCTAATTTTTTCAAACTCTTATCCATTGATTTTAAAACTTACTGATTACACTTGAATTATTATCATGGTTGTTGACAATGGTCATTTTCTTTTTTTAAGATTTATTTATTTGAGGGACCAGTGTTGTGGTGTAGTAGGTAAAGCCATGGCCTGCAGTGCCAGCACCCCATATAAGCATTGGTTTGAGTTCAACTGCTCCATTTCTGATCCAGCTCCCTTCCTGCTAATGTACCTGGGAAGCAGTGGAGAAGTCTCAAGTCCTTGGGCCCCTTTAGCCATGTGGGAGACCCGAAAGAATCTCTCTCTCTCTCTCCCTATCTCTCTGAAACTCTGACTTTAAAATAAATAAACTATTTGTTACAGATAGAAAGTGAGAGAGAGAAGGGGAGAGAGAGAGAGAGAGAGAGAGAGAGAGAGAGAGAGAGAGAGAGAATCTTCCTTACACTGGTTCACTCCCAAAATGGTGAAGGCAGGAGCCCAAAACTCCATCCAGGTCTCCCATGTGGGTGACAAGGGCCTAACTGCTTGAGCCATCTTCTGCTGCTTTCCCAGGCTCATCAGCAGGGAGCTAGATCAGAAGTAGAGCAGCCAGGACTGGACTCTCATATGAGATGCCAGCATTACAGGGCAACAAGCCCCATACGCACAGCATTCAACAAATGAACCAAAATACACTCAAAGAATAATAAAATCTTTTTTCTGAAAGAACAAAATATTTAGATTAACAAAGAACACTTTGTTTTAGGAAAAATTCACAGACTGATTAAAACTTAAGCATATTCTATTATCTTTGTTTTTAAAAACTTTTTTATTTGAAAACATTTTTTTGACTGGCAGACAGAGACAAAGAAAGCTGGTTCACTGCCCAAATGCCTGCAAAGCCAGGACAGGGTAAAGACTGAAACTGGGAGCCAGAAACTCAATCTAGGTTTCCTACATGAGTGGCAGAAACTCTATTAGTTAAGCCATCACTGCTGCCTCCCAGGGTCTGAAGTAGCAGGAAGCTGGAGTCAGGAATCAGAGCTGGAGTCAGATATTGAGCCCAGGTATTCCAATATGGGAGGCAGGCATCTCAACCATTGTGCAAACGCCACTCCTGGATAAGTTTTCTAAATTGAATGATAAGTCATTAGAGAGACAGGGGGAGAGACAGTGAGAGAGAGAGAGAGAGAGAGGGAGAGAGAGAGAGAATCTTCCTTGGGTTGGTTCACTCTCCAGAGGACTGCAACAGCTGGGGCTGGGGCAGGCCAAAGCCAGGAACCAGAGACTTCATCTGGATCTCCCATGTGGGTGACAGGGACCCAAATACTTGGGCCATCTTTTGCTGTTTTTCCCAGGCTATTAGCATGGAGTGTGATCAGGAGTAGAGCATCTGGGACTTGAACCAGTGCCCATATGGAATGCTGGCATTGCAGATGGTGGGCTTACCTGCTATGCCACAACACTGACCTCAATGTCCAGAACTTTTTAAGCAAGTAAGAAACAAGCCAGTCCCCCTCCTCTCTCAGATGTGAGTAGTCATTGATGGTGATGCCATATTCTTGTAGACCTACTTAGTTGCCTACATAATTAGTTATAGAAACTATGAAGTATTAGGAGATGGAGACATCAGGTAGTCTGGCACACTTAGCAAGAATGTGCAGGGCTGCACAGGGTCCATTTTGGATTACCTTCCTCAAGAGTGCCCTCCACACATTGAGGTAGAGAAGTAAATCAAAATAAATTTAGTCTAAGATTTATACTCAGCAATATACTATGCTGGTGAGTAAGAAACACTAAAACTTTCTTCAGGGAACAATTTTTATTTCTAGCTCAATTGCTATCTATGTACTAGGACAATAGGCAGACCTGAAAGCATTCTGGAAAGAGAGTACCAAAGAACCCAAAGTGGATGAGGGAAAACATGACCAGAGAATTTAACCATGAGTGAAAATACTGTAGTAAAAAACATTCAGCATAACACTCAGTCCCATGTATGGCAACATAGTACATACAAAGACAAAGATCAGAAAGCAGAAAGTATGACCCAATAATTAACACCACTCAAAGTTTCCCGAGAATATATCAAGGAAAACAAACAAATCTTCCCAGGGATTCACAATCTCAGAAACTGTTCTAGATGAAAAAAAAAAAAAAGAAGGAAAATAAATCTAGGCAACCAAGTAATAAGTTAGAACAAAGAAAATTCATTCTCTATAGACTAATACAGGTTGAATATCACTCATTCAAAAAGCTTCAAAACACAATACTTTTTGAGAAATAATGTAGTGTCAAAAATGGGAAGTTCAACACCTGATCTCATGTGATGTATCAGTAAAAAATGCAGATGCAGTAAAAACACTGCATAAAATTACCTTTACATAATAGATAAGTAAATAAAATAGAAAAGAATAACATTACCTTCAGTCTATGTGTATAAGGTGTATATTAAACAAGTGAATTTCATGTTTAGACTTGGTCCCATCCCCAAGATATCACATCACGTATATTCCAATATTAAAAAAATCGAAAAAAAAATGAAATCTGAAACACTTCTTTCTGGTCCTGAGTATTTTGGATGAGGCATGTTCAACCTGCGCTTCGTTAACGAAATATGTGTCTGTAATACAAATAGTGCTTTCATGATATCTATGCCTTTTTAAAATCTGTCCTGATATTATTACAATGTCCCAGTACTTCACTAATTTTCTCTCTGACCACAAGGGCTTATGTCTACTCTTTTATCATCAAAACCTGTTAATATGACAAAAAAGCTTTTTCTCGCCACTACTTACTGTCCCCGTGGCAGAGCAGGGGCCCCAGTGCATAAGCAGCTTCAGAATGCCTTCGGCCTGTGTCTGTTATCACAACCTGAGTGACCGGCAGGTGCTCTTTCTGGGAAAGGACTATTGTTTCGCTAGACCTAGAAACAACCACCAAAACCCTTACAATTATTCTCATTAATACACACAAAAAATCAACTATGATCTTAGTGCAATTTGAAACCAACATTAAAGTACTTCACTGAACACTTAAACATTTTTCAATATTTTGAGAGCACAGAAATTATGATGATTCTAAATTAGAGATCAGCAAATGCTTTCTATAAAAGGCCATGCAGTAATGATTTGGCATCCCAGTCCACACTACATCTATAGCAGCTCCTCAACTCAGCTACCACGGCATCAGAGCAGTCAAGGACAGTAACAAATGGGCATGGCTTTACAGACACTGCATTTTGGACTTTATACCAGTTTATTCACTGGGAAATATTCTTCCTTTTATTTTTCAGCCATTAAAAAAAAAAAACACCTGTCTTAGCTCATCAGCTACACAAAATCAGGCCAACGGATTGGATTCGACCCATAAGCAGTTACTAGTTTATCAACTTCTGACAATTCCTGAGCCTAATGATCAGAAAGAAGAAGGGAGCAAATCATGAAGAATGGTCATTTTGGAAGCACAGAACAATATTTTCAAGGTAACTAGACATATAACTTCTAAAATTCATCTCAAAATAACATTTAAGTGATTATTAATCACAAATATAAATAGTAACACCATTTAGACTTAGATATGCATCTCACAGAGTTTTATCATTAATTTTTTAAAGTCCTTTCATGGATACTGGGCATTTCTTCCTAGTTAAATTCTAGTTAAATTGTGAATTGAAAAACTAAATCCATAATTCAAAACGCAATCAAATATGATACTTTTACTAATAATTCATAGACTAATATGTGTGGAAATGTTGTATGAAATACTGTCTCCATTCAGTGTACATTTTTGTAAAACTGCAGTCTCTGTCCCTAAAAACGTATAGCCTATCAGATGCTATGGAAACCAATCATTGTTGTCATCATCTTCATTTCATTTGTGACAGGGAAATTAAGAGCATAGCCTGGGTCCAACACAAAGAGCCCCAAGGAGAAGCTGGGAGATCTTGTGTGGTCCTGACCCCAGCCATTCCACTGATTCCTTCCAAAGCATATCTGCACATATGTATGTGTGTGTGTATGCTTCAACTGAATGTGTATTCTGATTTACAGACAGAACACTCCCAGTGCACTTCCTCAGTCTAGTAAATGTTGTTTTATTCAATTAACTCAGTCCCAAAGCCTTCCTTTGTATGGATTTGTGGCAAAAAAGCATAGTAACTAATACTTAATCATTGAAATTGTTTTGTACTGTAAAATAAAATTTTCTGAAAAGCAAAGACTTTAGGCATCAAAGTTTGAAATGTGAAAAAGCAGAACTAAAACAAAATGGCTGCATTAAGGTTTTCATCATGTAAAAAATGAAGCAACCTGCAATATATATAAATAGATATGAATTCATATGAATTAAATACCCAGAAAAGAAGAAATATTTTCAGGAAAAGAAAGATTATTTCTAGAATTCAGACTTGCATTCTATTGCTGTACCTGGCAATAGAGCATGGCCTATCTAATGTGATCACTGTTCAGCTTTGGAAGGGATTGATGGTGAACAAGCCAGGAACACTCACAAGTTTCTTAGTGGGTAGGTCAGTCTGAGGCGTTTTGTATTAAGATAGTAGACATCAACAATAACTATTTCAACTTCTGCAACTGTCATTTTACTAAGATAGTCTAGTATAGGATATACAATTAATTATTCATGGAGGATGCCTGAAGCTTAAAGACTCATTTTGCATAAAAGCTGCAAGTTTAATTTCATTTCTAACACCAACAGTTTGTATAAAATACAGAGAATGTTGGTGGGTGAACCAGAGTCCATCTCAGTTGCATTAAGAAAATACTATGCTACCTGGCTCCTGGCTTTGGATCAGTGCAGCGTGCCAGCTGCAACGCACCAGCTGTAGCGGTCACTTGGGGGGTGAACCAATGGAAAAAGAAAGACCTTTCTCTCTGTCTCTCTGTCTCTCTGTCTCTCTCTCTGTCTCTCTCTCTCACTAACTCTACCTGTCCAAAAAAAAAGAAAATACTATGATAAAGTCTTTCTTTCAGTTGTTTAGGAAAACTCTCCATTGAGGACAAAAATGACCAACAATTTTACCAATTTCTTATTACTGTGGGTAGATCCTAACTTTCATGGATTTACGTAGCATACTGAAGATTTGACTTCTTCAAGACCCGGCTGCTCCACTTCTGATCCCGCTCTCTGCTATGGCCTGGGAAAGCAGTAGAAGATGGCCTAAATCCTTGGGCCCCTGCACCCATCTGGAAGAGGCTTCTAACTCTTGGCTTCAGATCAGCTCAGCTCTGGCCATTGCGGCCATTTGGGGAGCGAACCAACGGATGGAAGACCTCTCTCTGCCTCTCCTCTCTCTGTGTAACTCTGACTTTCAAATCAATAAATAAAGCTTAAAAAAGTTCAATAAGAGAACTTCCAGACATTTTTGCTTTAAAGTTCCTACTGCTCCATAAATTATATAGGAGGTATGCTATAAATAGGAAGTAAATTTTATAGGATGTATAAAAACTCCTAAGATTTACTAGTAATTGTTTGCCAAGGAATTTTATTTGATGCAAAGGAGGGGTATACATTTTAGAAGTTTTCAGGTAAGAGAATTTTGAGTCAACTTTAACATTTAATGTTTGGGGGTAATAACAATCACACCAATCCACAACTAATTCACTTTGAACATACAAAGATTCTCAATTTCTGTTTATCTGGTTTATCTGGCTTATCTGCCTATCTCTTGGTGGATTCTACCTGCCCTGATTACTATTTATGGATCTGATTGGACTAGTCACTTCATTTTGTTTTTCATCTTAAAATTTCTTCTTCTTTCACTCAGTTTTTCATTTAAATTTGAAAGTCATCTTGTTGCAATGCACACAGATGGATAAAGCACTGGCATTTATTTAGAATTTCATTAAGTTTCCGATTAATTAGAGTGAATTACATCTTCGAAGAGGATTTTCCAAAAGCAGCATTATTGATACTTTGGATTGGGAAATTTTTTTGTGGATCTGCATTGTTCATTACAGTATATTTAGCAGCACCCTTGACTTCTACTTACTACATACTAGTAAGTACCTACAGTTTCTAGATACCACAGAACAAACTTCCTTCCTCTGTGACAATGAAAATGTCTTCAGAGAATGCCTAATGTCCCATGGAGGTGAAAGGTGCTCTGATAGAGAGCCACTGTTTTAACAGACTAGTTGTACTAAACATGACAGTTCTGAATCCATCTATATTTGATTATCCTTAATTCTTTCTACAAAGAGATCAAGAAACTCCACAACCACAAAACAAACAACCCACTTAAGAGATGGGCCAAGGACCTCAATAGACATTTTTCGAAAGAGGAAATCCAATTGGCCAACAGACACATGAAAAAATATTCAGGATCACTAGTAATCAGGGAAATGCAAATCAAAACCACAATGAGGTTTCACCTCACCCTGGTGAGAATGGCTCACATTCAGAAATCTACCAACAACAAATGCTGGAGAGGATGTGGGGGAAAGGGGACACTAACCCACTGTTGGTGGGAATGCAAACTGGTAAAGCCACTATGGAAGTCAGTTTGGAGATTCCTTAGAAACCTGAATATAACCCTACCATACAACCCAGCCATCCACTCCTTGGAATTTACCCAAAGGAAATTTAATTGGCAAAAAAAAAAAAAGAAAAAAGAAAAGAAAAGCTGTCTGCACCTCAATGTTTATTGCAGCTCAATTGACAATAGCTAAGACCTGGAATCAATCTAAATGCCCATCAACAGTAGACTGGATAAAGAAATTATGGGATATATACTCTATAGAATCCTATAGAGCACAAAAAAAAAAAAAGAAAGAAAAGAAAGAAATCTGGTCATTTACAACAAAATGGAAGAATCTTGAAAACATCATGCTGAGTGAATTAAGCCAGTCCCAAAGGGACAAATATCATATGTTCTCCCTGATCAGTGACAACTAACCGAGCATCAAAAAGGAAACCTGTTGAAGTGAAATGGACACTATGAGAAACAGTGACTTGATCATCCCTTGTCCTGACTGTTGATGTACAATTTCATATTTTATCCCTTTTAGTATTTTTTTTTGTTCTACTTAATACTATTGGTTGAACTCTGTAATTAACACAATTATTCTTAGGTGTTTAAGCCTAACTGAATAGTAATCCCTGTTAAATATAAGAGTGGGAATAACAGAGGGAGGAGATGTACAGTTTGGCACATGCTCAATCGGATTTGCCACAATGGTAGAGTTAGAAACGTGCCAGAGGATTCCAATTCAATCCCATCAAGGTGGCATGTACCAATGCCATCTCACTAGTCAAAGTGATCAGTTGCAGTTCATAATTGATCATAATGATAGGATTAAGAGTCAAAGGGATCACATAAACAAGACTAGTGTCTGCTAATACTAACTGAAAGAATTAAAAAGGAGAGCACAATCCAACATGGGAAGTGGGATACACAGCAGACTCATAGAATGGCAGATGTCCTAAACAGCACTCTGGCCTCAGAATCAGCCCTTAAGGCATCTAGATCTGGCTACAAAGCCCATAAGAGTATTTCAGGCATGAAAAGCCAAGACACTCTGGAAAAAAAAAATAATAATGACCTAAATGAAAGATCTCTGTGAGTGAGATCCCAGCAGAAATGACGGGCCATCAAAGGAGGTATTTTTCTCTGAAGGGAGGAGAGAACTTCCACTTTGACAATGACTTCATCTAAAGAAGATCAGAGTTGGCGAACTCATGAGGTTTCCATAGCCTTGGCAACTCATGACAAGAGCCTTATTACTGAAGCCATAAATAAGAGTGTCAATTGTTAAATCAACAACAGGAGTCACTGTGTACTTACTCCCCATGTAGGAACTCTGTCCTTAATGTGTTGTACAATGTGAATAAATGCTATAACTAGTACTCAAACAGTATTTTACACTTTGTGTTTCTGTGTGGGTGCAAACTGTTGAAATCTTTACTTAATATATACTGAATTGATCTTCTGTATATAAAGATAATTGAAAATGAATCTTGATGTGAATGGGATGGGAGAGGGAGAGGGAAATGGGATGGTTGCAGGTGGGAGAGAGGTTATGGGGGTAAAAAGCCGCTATAATCCATGAGCTGTACTTTGGAAATTTATATTTATTAAATAAAAGTTTAAAAAGTCTTATAATTTTTTATAAAAACTATTGAAGTTAGCTCACAGAACTTTGCATTTTTATTATTGCAAATAATTTGATCAGATTTTTAAATAGTAAAGATCTTATATTTGTATAGAATTTCAAGTAATTTATCATTATTAATTAATTATAAATTGATTTTAATTAATATATAATATTTATATATAACATAGAAACTAAATTATAACTTACGTGAATTCTCATTTATCCTGTTAATATATCTTTGTATTACCTTGGATTTTCTATGTAGGCAGTCCTGTTATCTACAGTATCTGCCAACTTTGTTTCTTCTTTTCCAAACTTTGTCATTTATTTTATTTTTTTTGCCTTTAACTGTCACATTTTTTTAAAATTTTATGTTATGTTATTTATTTTTTAACTCATTAGCACATAAAGCAACTTGAATAGATATTATTTTGTATTTATATAGCATCTGCTTGGGGAATCTTAAGCATTTTCTCTAATGAATCCTTACATGCTATTTGTTCTTATATTTTTAGAGAACTTTGAAGCTATCACACCTATTAACATTCTGAGAAGTAAAATAATATTATAGATATGTGTGTCATCATTATACTTGTACCTAGCAAAATAAACTGGATTTTTGAAGATAATTCAACTATCTTCAAAACCTATTTTGGAGAATAAATAGGTTTCTTTGAACACTGTTCACCATACATCCATGTATTGTCTTGGAGAATAGTTTAAAAGTGTAAATTATTATAATTCCTTTTATATATATTTGTCTTTCTGATATATGGTTTACAGGTTGTAATTAGTTATTTGATGGAAAATTCTTGCTCTAACTGGAGGACTGTGTGATCATAAATATTTTTTTCATAAATTATGCTTTAAATGAGTTGATAATTATAGGGAAAACTTGTGGAAAAATGCTAACAGTTTATAGTAACAATAACACTGGGCACATCAATAGATATGCACAGAAAGACATAATAAAAAGAATTCAATTTGTTGTCTGAATAATATTTTTTTGTTATAAACTTCCTACCAGGAAGCTAGCACCTCACTTAGCATCTCAATTATTATAAAAAAAGACTGAATAGAGCTTCCTGTGGTGGTCACTGAAGTCATACATAAGAGTGTAAAAAAAATAATAATTGTTAAATTAACGAGGAATCACTGTGCACTAACTTCCCATGCAGGACCTCTGTCAATGAGTTATATTATGAGAATTAACTGTAAAACTAGTTTTCAAACAGTGTGTGTGTGTGTGTGTGTGAATTGTTGAAATCTTTACTTAGTGTAGAGTTGGTCGTCTGTGTACAAAGTTAATTGAAAATGAGTCTTAATGGAGAATGGGACTAGTAAGGGGAGAGGGAGGAGGAGGAGGAGAGGTGGGAGGGAGGATATGGTGGGAAGAATAACTATATTCCTGAAGTTGTATTTATGACATTTGTATTCTTAAAAAAAAATTAAAAGACTAAATAAAAACCATGATTGAGATTCTTATTTCTATAAATCAATCAATACTATCACAATTACAGATTTCCCAATACTTCTAACTTTAATTAGAAAATTTTTATGATATGGCAAATTTCATTTTAAAAACTGATAAAAATTAATTTCAGTTGTCCAGAAAATTAAAAGAGAAATTGGAATCCCTTATCTATCCATCCCATCCATTACACACCTTCATTTACAAAATACATCATGAAAGAATTAGTTATGTTCTTACATTCTTGTTGAATAAGCTCTGTCTCCTGGGAACATCAAAGCGAATAAGTTTAAAAATCAAATGACCTCACTCTCCCCGTTTTTGAAATTAGGATGGGCTGTGACTTTGTCTTTCTGCTTCCCTCCTAAACTTTCTTTCAAAGGAAAAGCCTGGGTCTCTGTCACATTTTACTAATTGAAGCAGACAAGGCTAAGGGTGTCAGAGGACTTGAATCAACTATTTCTCCTGTTCCTCTCCTCGATACTCAGTAGGTAAGGAGGTCACTCAATACAAATGACTGTATTCTTCAAGTGCTTCATATTTGCCCCCAAGCAAATGTGAAGTCTATGTTAATGTATTCACTTAAAGGGTGGGAGTTTGTCACAGGGGTTAAGAAGACAATTGAGATGTTCCTATTCTATTTTAGAGTGCCTGGGTTCTCCTCTAGTTTCTGCTCTGGATTTGTATTTTTTGACAACCTACAACATGGGAGGCAGGAGGGGATGACTCAAGTAGCTGAGTCCCTGCCCCTCATTTGGGAGACTTGGATTGAATTAAGGGTTTCTGGCTCCAGGCCTTCCCTGGCTATTGTGTGCATCTGGAGAGTGAATCAGCAGATGCAAGATCTTTTTCTCTCCTTGTCCCTCTGATATTCAAATTTAAAAGAAAAAACAGGTAGACACTTAATATTGATAGTGTGTTTTATAACTTAAAAAAGTCATAATAATGCAAACTACATTATAAAATCACTAGGATATGAGCATATACTATTCTGCATCACTCAAGGCCCTGCCAAATGTCTTTGATCTGATCTGCAGAGAACTGAGGTAGAAACAGCTAGTGTAGGCTGGCGCCGCGGCTCACTAGGCTAATCCTCCGCCTTGCGGCGCTGGCGCACTGGGTTCTAGTCCCGGTTGGGGCACCGGATTCTGTCCCGGTTGCCCCTCTTCCAGGCCAGCTCTCTACTGTGGCCCTGGAGTGCAGTGGAGGATGGCCCAAGTGCTTGGGCCCTGCACCCGCATGGGAGACCAGGAGAAGTACCTGGCTCCTGCCATCGGATCAGCGTGGTGCGCCAGCCGCAGCGTGCCAACCGCGGCGGCCATTGGAGGGTGAAGCAACGGCAAAAGGAAGACCTTTCTCTCTGTCTCTCTCTCTCACTGCCCACTCTGCCTGTCAAAAAAAAATTAAAAAAAAAAAAAAAGAAAGAAACAGCTAGTGATCTAGAGGTTCCCCTGAACAATCAGAAAATCTGTGGATGCAGGAAAAGGAACATTTTTTCATGAGTACAGATGCCCTTCAAGAAAACTTGAATCTGGCTATTTGCCTCATTATGGAGTCCCAAACTAGCAAATGTCATTAGATTCTCATAGCATACATATTAATTTTTACAAAGACATTTTAACTAATGAAGGGTTACCTAAGATTGGGAATTACTGGTGACCAAACTTAAAACTATGGGTCAGTATTCTTTTCCCACTACTAAAATTGCATTCAGTTTTTAAGATGAGATAAAGCTGTATTAGGACTGAATATTAAATAATTGAAAAGGACCATCTCATAAACCTGTACAACCATTTTGTAACTCTGAACTTCAGGAAGAGTATGATCTCGATGCAAGCATATAGTATATATTCTAATTATATGATCCAGTCTATTTAAGTGTGCTTTTCAAATTCAACAGTATTTCTAAACTGATGCAAAACAGCCTTTTTTTATGCCAACTAAGTAGAATACCATATAGACAAAATAATAAACTCAATTTCCAGGAATCAAATTGTTGATTATATTAGATGTCTTACAGTCAAACCAACTATATTGACACCTGTATTAACTATGAAATTTTTTTAAAGAATATATTATACAGAGTCTAGTTGTTTTATAAAAAAAAGTTTAAATTGCTTACATGAATCTAGAGATTTTAAACAGTTTCACACCATAAATAACAAATAAAACTTCTAAGAAATAATCTAAAAGATGACCAATGACTCCTAAGAAAGGAAACATTGCAATGTACACAAGAAAATTCTGCTAAAAAAAAAAGATTCAAATACAATTTTAAAATCCCTAAAATCCCATGTGTTAGTTGTTCCAAACTGTCTCCACAATACTGAGTTCCTGATGCCTTGGTATTGCACTAAAGAAGAATTTAATGAGTGTAGCAATGTGCTGATTTAACAAAATAAACTGTCCTGATGTATAAGGCCTCTCAAAAGGTTACTGTGCATTACTAAAAGAATGATAGGAAATATAGTATTTTACCCAAATCTATTTAACACAAAGATTTGGAGGAAATCACCTTTTGAATTATTGCTATGAGTGTACTGCGCTGTATGACTATTAGATTAATTAAATTCAATTGAATTGAAAGACAGCTTAGTAGGTTTTTCCATTTCAAGAAGAATAAAATGCACCATACATAGTATTCACAGTGCAGTAAATCTTCAGTCATGAAATTTAATCTTTAGATTAACTGATCATATTTCATCAAAACTTATAATTTTAATTTGCTCAAATATATTTTAGTTAATACTTTTTGACAGCTTGTCTGATATTTAACTATGCATAATTAAGGAATATGAACTACATTTTTTGTGCAGGGAAATCATATGGAAATCACCATGCATTCCAGTCAGCATCACAGTTGCAGTGATACTGGGAACCTGTGCAGGTGCCTTCTAATCCACAAGTACATCTTTGAGCATCAGGCCAAGAGCCTCCCCAGTATGTGAGTGTTTCATTGGTTCTTCCACTCCACCAGCTCAGTGGGCTTCCATCTGAAAGACAAGGATGAGAAAGGTGATATGGTGATAGCTACTTTTCCTCCCATTGCCAGCACCTCCCCTTTATTTTCAAGTTTAAAGTGACTGAGTGTGAGGGGGCAGAGAAAATGAGAATGTATGTTTTACTCTGCAATAAACAACAGATTATACACTCTGACCAAAACAAGGAAAATAGAAAATTAAAAAGAGAACCGTCAAGGAATAGACATTAACAAAAGATTTAGTATTTGGAAGCTGAAGAAGGAAGTGGGACTGAAAGAATGTTTGAAGAAATATTGGCTGCAAATTTCCCAAATGCAGTGAAAGACACATACCCACAAATCCAAGAAGTATAAATTCCAGAAAGGATAAACCTCAAAAACACCCAAAACAAGATTATCAGCAAACTTTTGAAAACCAAATACAAAGAAAAGATCTTGAAAGTAGCCAGATGGGGCCGGTGTTGTATGGCAGGTTAAGCCACTGTCTACGATGCCATCATTCCATATGAGCACAATTCAAATCCCTGCTGCTCTGCTTCCAAACCAGCTCCCTGTTAATATACCTAGGAAGGTAAAGGGAGATGGCCTAAGTAATTGGGCCTCTGCACCTCTGGAGTTTCAGGCTCTTGGCTTTGGCCTGGCCCAGCCCCAGCAGTTGTGGTCATTTGGGGAGTAAACCAGAGGATGGAAGATCTGTTTCTGTCTCTCTCCCTCTCTCTGTAACTCTGCATTTTAATAAATAAATAAGTCTTTAAAAAAAACACAAAAAGAAAGTAGTCAGTATTGATAGAAAATTATTTTAAATATTTATTTATTTGAGAGGCAGAAACACACACTCATCCACACACACAAACACAGAGAGACAAAGACAGAGAGATAGAGAAGACAGGCACAGACAAAGTTACCATCTGCTGCTGATTTACCAAATGCCCCCAGTGATGCTGGGCCAGGAGCTGGGACTGAAGCTGGAAGCCAGGAACTCAATCCAAATCTCCAACCTAGGTTGCAGAAGCCATCACCTCTGCCTCCCAGAGCCTGCACCAGCAGGAAGCTAGAGTCAAGAGTGGGAGCTAGGTATTGAAACCAGGCACTCTGTTATGGGACATGGGTGTCTTAGCCTGCATCTTAACCATTAGACCAAAAGCCCACCTACAAAATACAAATTTGAATGATAGAAGATTGCTCATTTGAAATCATAGAAATTGAAATGGCGAATTTTCTTGAGGGCTAGAAGCAAAGCTAAAAATTCTGTATCCAAGGAAACTGTCCTTCAAGAGTAAAATTCAGGGGGTGTCGTTCTGGTGTAGTGAGTAAAGGCACTGCCTGTGACATCAGCATCCCATATGGGTGCTGATTCATGTCTTGGAGGCTCCACTTCTAATCCAGCTCCCTGCTAATGGCGTGGGAAAAGCAGCAGAAGACAGCCCAAGTATTTGGGCCCCTGATACCCATGTGGGTGATCTGGATAAAGCTCCTGGCTCCAGGTTTTGACCTGGACCAACCCTGCCCATGGTGGCCACTTGGGGAATGAACCAGTAGATGGAAGATCCTCTCTCTCTCTCTCTCTCTCTCTCTCTCTCTCTCTCTCCATCTCTCTCTGTAACTTTGACTTATAAATAAATAAATAAATCTTCAAAAAAAAAAAACCACAATGAAATGTCAATAAAAACTCAAGATGAATTTGTTTCAAATAGACAATCCCCAAAGAATGACTGAAGGAAGTTTTACAAGCAGAAAAAAATAATTGAATAAGGAATCCATGAACATTAGTGAACAAAAAAACAAAACAATGGAAAGAGCAGGAAAAAAAAATAAATGCAATAAACTACCCATCTTACTAATTTTTGAAATGATATATGATAACTGATACAAAAGGTACCATACTATCTGATATTAAAGAAAATGATACATAGAAATTGGAAGGACAAATAATCTAAATGGATGTAAAAACTCCACATTTCAAAGTGCTAAAATTTTATAAATTGATGTAATAAGTCACAAACTTATATTGTAGTATTGCTTATCAGTAAGAAACTACACCAAGCACTAAAAGACATTATAAATCAAGGCATATTACTAAAAAAAGTATTACAGTAAATTGAAAAAGTCAGAGAAATGAGAAATTGAGAAAATGACAAAATAAATGATGAAATGGAAGACTTAAGCACTCACATGTTTATACATACTTTAGATGTAGATGATTTTTTTTTTGACAGGCAGAGTTAGACAGTGAGAGAGAGAGACAAAGAGAAAGGTCTTCCTTCTGTTGGTTCACCCCCCAAATGGCTGCTATGGCTGACGTGCTGCACCGATCCGAAGCTAGGAGCCAGGTGTTTCCTCCTGGTCTCCCATGCCCGTGCAGGGCCCAAGCACTTGGGCCATCCTACACTGCCTTCCCGGGCCACAGCAGAGAACTGGATTGGAAGAGGAGCAACCGGAACAAAATCCAGCACCCCAACCGGGACTAGAACAACCCAGGGTGCCGGCGCCACAGGCAGAGGATTAGCCTAGTGAGCCATGGCGCCGACCTAGATGCAGATGATTAAAATATACTAATTAAAAAGAAGAGATTGGTAAAGTACATTTTTTTAAATGACATAATTATTATGTTCCACTTCTAATTCAACAACATAGGTAGGTTAAAAGTAAAAAGATGGAAAAATATACACTCTGCCAAATTAAATATGAAATATCTGCAAATTGCTTTGTGAATGTTGAGGATCTGATCCTAAAGTGTATAAAGAGAGACAAGACTCATAATAGCCAACAGACCTCTGAAGAAATAAGAACAAAGTCAGAGACCAATGCTGCTTGACCTGAAGACTCACTCTAAAGATATGATATTCAACACACTGTGGCAATGAAAAAATCACAACTAGATCAATGGAATACAATGAGAGGTCAGAAATACACCTATACAAAAGTAACAATAGGTCTATGAAAAAGAGTAAAGACTGTCAATGAAGACAGGATATTGTATTTTCAGCAAACTGAACATCCCCATGCACAAACAAAAGGAACTTTACAATTAACTTTACAATTTCAACAAAAATTAGCTCAAAATGGCTTATAGATCTAAATGTACACTACAAAACTTTTAGAAATCAAACAGAAAAAAAAATCAAAAGTAATCTTGGGTATGTTGATGAGTTTTTTAAAGATTTATTTATTTACTTTGGAAGACAATTTGTACTTTCTTAATAAGTGAAGCAGTCTGACCATAAGATCTAGCAATTGTACTCCTAGGTATTTCCTCAAATTAGTTGAAAATGTATGCCCACATAAAACATGCACATAAATATTCATAGCAGCTTTACTTACCATTACCCAAAATTAGAAGCAATCAAAATGTCCTTCAGTAGGTGACTGAATAAACAAACTGTGGCACGTAACATCCAGTGGGTTATTATTTAGTGATACAAATAAACAGGCCATCAGGCCACAAAATAAACAAATACCATGGAAAAACTTTAAATGCATATTGTAAAGTGAAAGAAGTCATTCTGAAAAGACAGCTACGATATGACATTCTGGAACAGCCAGAACTATAGAACTGTGGAAAGTCAGCTGCAAAGGTTTCAAGAGGGAAAGTGTGGTGAGGAGTAAGATGGAAATGAATAGTTAGAGCACAAGAGAGATTACAGGCAGTGAAACTATTCTGTATTGCAGCATAATGAATACATAACATCATATGCTTATCTAACATGAGTGAACCCTAATGCATACTGTGGAATTTAGTTAATAATAATATATAAATAGTAGATCATCATTTGTAATACATGTTCCACAGTAATGCATGTGAGATATTAATAATAGGAGAAACTGTGTGCAGGGAGTAGCGGAGGGAGGAAGTCTTTGAAGCTATTTGTACTTTCTGTTCACTTTTTAAAACAAACCTAAAATTGTTCTATTAATTTTTAAAACATTAATGGAGCCAGGTGCAGAAGTTTAGCATGGTGGTTAAGATGTCAAATTAGATGCCCATGTTCCATGTTGGAGTACCTGGGTTTGAAACCTGGTTCCAGCTCTAGTTTGTGATTGTAGTTTCCTGTTAAAGCAGACAATGGAAGGCAGCAGAGAGATGGCTCAACTAATTAGGTTCCTGCCCACTCATGTGGAAGACCTGGATTGGTTGCTGGTTCCCAGCTTCAACCCCACCCATTGTGGGTGTTTGAGGAATGAACCAGTGGATGAGAGCTATGTCTGTTTCTCTCAAAAATCAACAAATAAATGATGCTGCTGAAAGAAGAGTTAAGAAAGTCCCCAATTATATCAGGGGCTTTAAAAGTCTCCTTTCAAACTACTAGAAAAAAAAGATAGCAAGAAGGGATGTCACCATGGGATAAGCTGCTACTTGAGATGCCTGCATCCCAAATCACAGAGCTGATTTAATTCCAGTGCAAGTTGTGGCCGCTCTGCCTCCATTCCATCTTCCTGCTACTGCATCCTGGAGGCAGTAGATAATGGCTCAGTGGGTGGGTTCCTGCCACACACACAGGAGACCAAGATAAAGTTCTGGGCTCCTAGCTTTGATAATCCCCTCCTCAGCCCCATCCTTGTCACTCTGCCTTTCAAGAAAATAAATAAACATTAAAAAACTACTTCCTTCACAAAATCAGCAATATGGAAGGATTGAACAACATGATCAACCAACAGAATATCACTGAAATTTACACAGGACACTGCACTTTTGCAACAACAGAATATAAATTTTTTTCAAGTGCCCATGAAGCAAATACAGATCACATTCTGGGGCTTAAAACAAACTTCAACATGTTAAAGGAACTGAAATCACACAGAATACATCTCTGAACATAATGGAGTCCAGTTAGAAATCAATACCAGAAAGACATCAGGAAAATCTCTAAACACTTAGAGGGCCGGCGCCGTGGCTCACTAGGCTAATCCTCCGCTTAGCGGCGCCGGTAAACCGGGTTCTAGTCCCGGTCGGGGCACCGATCCTGTCCCGGTTGCCCCTCTTCCAGGCCAGCTCTCTGCTGTGGCCAGGGAGTGCAGTGGAGGATGGCCCAAGTGCTTGGGCCCTGCACCCCATGGGAGACCAGGAGAAGCACGTGGATCCTGCCATCGGATCAGCGCAGTGCGCCGGCCGCAGCGCGCTACCGCGGCGGCCATTGGAGGGTGAACCAACGGCAAAAGGAAGACCTTTCTCTCTGTCTCTCTCTCACTGTCCACTCTGCCTCTCAAAAACAAACAAACAAAAAAACACTTAGAAATTTTAAAAATGTACTCCTAAATAACTTATGATAAAGGAATAGACTTCAAATAAATGCTTTAAAATGCTTAAAACTAAATGAAAACTAAATGAAACGTAGCTAAAACTGCTTAAAGGGAAGTTTTGAGCACTAAATGCTTACATTAGGACAGAGGAGACTCCTAAAACCAGTTTCCTAAGTTCCTACCTCTAGAAATTGGAAAAAGCGGAGCAAGCCAAAAGAAGGAAGTTACAAAGATAACAGCAAATATCAATAAATTTTAAAACAAGAAATATAGAAAATCAATGAAACAACAGTCTAGTTCTAGAAACTTAATAAAGCTGAGAAGCCTCTATCAAGGAGGGTGAAGTGGGCCTGGCGTATGGCAAAATGGGTTGTCATTGCCTGGCAACTCATATGGCCATTGGTTCAAGTCCTAGTTGCTTCACTTCCAATCCAGCTCCCTGCTAATGCGCCTAGGGAAGCAGCAGAAGATGGCCCAAGTCCTTGGCCCCTTGCTCCCTTGCAGGGGACCCAGATGAAACCCCTGATACCCTGGCTTTGGCCTGATCCAGCCCTGGCCATTTGGGGAGTGAACCAGTAGATGGAAGATCTCTTTGTCTTTCTTTCTCTATCTTTCTCTGTAACTCTGCCTTTCAAATAAATAAAATAAATCTTTAAAAATAGTTGACAAAGATTGAAAGAGAGATGACATAAACCACTAATTATCATAAACGTAAACAGATATCACTATAGATGCTGGCAAAATCAAAAGGACAATAAGAAGACACAATGAACAATTCTATATAAATAAATTTGACAACTTGAATTAATGTACCAACTACAACATGACTAAAATGAAATTGATTACTTAAGTAGATGCATAGCTATTTAGAAAACTGAATTCATAAATTTAAAATTCCTGAAAGAAGAAATCTCCTGCATCAGGTAGTTTCACTGGAAAATTCCACCAAATGTTTAAAGAAAAATTAACATAAATTTTATTTAATCTTTTATGGAAAATAGAAAATAAGGGCCAGTATCCGACTTATTTTATGTAGCCAGTATAAACTTCCTACCAAAATCAGGTAAAGATAAAGCAAAAAGAGAATTACATATCAACATCTCTTCTAAATTTAGATACAAAAATATTAACAACCCAAACCCTGAAATACATTTAACAGTTATAAACTATGGCCAAATGGGATTTAATCGAGTCATGCTAAGCTGATTCAAAGTATCAACAGAGAAAAGAAGAAAAACAATACAGTATTAATTGGCACAGGAAAGATATTTGACAAAATCCGGCACACATTCATAATGAGAATTCTTAGCACAGAATTCTAATTCTAATTCTAGAAATAGAAGGTAGATCCTTAAACATAACAAAAAGCAACTAAAGAAAAGCCTATAGCTAACTTTGTATGTAATGGTGAGAAAAGTGCTTGTTGCCTAGGATGGAGAAGGCAAGAATGTCCACCCTCACAATTCTATTTTAATATGACACTGAAAGTCTGGCCATTGCAGTAGGCAAGAAACAAAAATCAATACATATTGGCAAGAAGAAATAAAGCTGTCCCTATTTGCAAATAACTGCATTTACTACATAGATTCCAACAGAATCTACAAAAAAGTAGGCTCAGAAAGGTAAGAGAACATAGGATTTAAATTTAATCATATTTAAATCATATATAAATATATGCTTTAAATGGCATATATGACATATACATATGACATGATTTATAAATATGACATGTATGATTTATAAATCATATATAAAATCATATTTAAATCATAAAATTTAAACATATTTCTGTTTCTAACAATGAACATGCATAGACAGAAATTAGAGACACAATAGCATTTACAGTCTTTTAAAAAATAGATGCTTAGGCATACTTACAAAATTTATACAGTATCTCTGTTGAAACCTACAAAATACTGAAACAAGAAATACAAGATCCAAATAAATGGAAAGACCTGTCACCATATTCAAGGACTGAATTAATTTAACATAGCAGATGACAACTATCTCAAAATTGAGCTAGAAGATGAATAATTCCCATAAAAAGACTCGCGAGATTTTTAAAAATTATTTATTTGATTTATTTGAATGGCAGAGTTGGAGAGAGAGGGGGGAACAGAGAGAGAGAGAGAGAGAGAATATCTTCCATCCACTGGTTTATTCCCTAAATGGCTGCTGCAGTGGAGGCTGTTCCAGGACAAAGCCAGGAGCCAGGAGTTTCTTCCACGTCTCCCACATTGGTGCAGGGGCCCAAGCACTTGGGCTGTCTTCTGCTGCTTTCCCAGGCACATTAGCAAGGAGCTGGATTGGCAGTGGAACAGCTGGGACTCCAACTGGCACCTATATGAGATGCTGGCGTCACAGGCAGCATCTTTACCTGCTATGCCACAGTACTAGCCCCTTAGAAAGATTCTTTCAAACAGTGACACGTTTATTATAAAACTTACATTGAATGGCACATGCCATTGAATTAAACAACCTTTGAAAATTAAGAATAAAATGGGTAGAATAACTGTTCCCTGTGATGTAGTTACAGCATCCAAGACAGTGTAAAGGGACAGACAGATTAACCGAACAAATAGAGAAACCAGAAACAGACCCACCACACAAATATAGCCAACTGATGTTGAAAATGCAGTTCAATGAAGGAACAATAGCTTTTTCAACAAATTGTTCTAGAACAATTGGATATTCACAGGCAAACAGAGAAAAGAGAAAGAGGGAGACAAAAGGAGAGAAAGAGAATATGAGAGTGTGCCAGCGGCTTGACCTAACTTTCACAGCAAAGTAAAATGTAAAACCATAAAATTGTTAGAAAAATATATGTAAGATCTTTGGGACCGAAATTAGGTAACATTCTTATACTTGACAACAAATGCACAATACATAAAATGTCAAAACGGTAAATTTGGCATTTTTTCTCTACCAAACACCATGTTGGCTGGTGCCGCTGCTCACTAGGCTAATCCTCCGCCTGCGGTGCTGGCACTCCAGATTCTAGTCCTGCTTGCTCCTCTTCCAGTCCAGCTCTCTGCTGTGGCCTGGGAAGGCAGTGGAGGATGGCCCAAGTCCTTGGGCCCAGCACCCCACATGGGAGACCAGGAGGAAGCACCTGGCTCCTGGCTTCAGATCGGCCATTTAGGGCGTGAACCAACGGAAGGAAGATCTTTTTCTCTGTCTCTCTCTCTCTCACTTTCTAACTCTGCCTGTCAAAAAATATAATAAAATAAAAAAAAAAAGTTCCAGCTTTTCCACATCCAAACACACACACACACATATACACACACCATGTTAAGAGTATGATAAAGGGACAGTCTTGTGGCACAGTGGGTAAAGTTATCTCTCGTGATGCCAGCATCCTGTATTGGAACACTAGTGCCAATCCTGGCTTCTCTACTTCTGAATCAACTCCCTGCTAATGTACCTGGGAAAGCAATGGGACAAGTTTCTGGGCCCCTGGCACCTATGTGGGAGAACAGTTCCTGTCTTCTGGCTTTAATCTGGCCCAGCCCCACCTGTTGAGGCTGTTTGGGGGAGTGAACAAGCTGATGGAAGATCTCTTTCTCCCTCTCTCTCTGTCACTCTACCTATCAAATAAATAAATAAGCAATGATTTTTAAAAGAGCATAAGACAGGGGCCGGTGCTATGGCTCACTTGGTTAATCCTCCACCTTTCGGTGCCGGCATCCCATATGGGCACTGGGTTCTAGTCCCGGTTGCTCCTCTTCCAGTCCTGCTCTCTGCTGTGGCCCAGGAGGGCAGTGGAAGATGGCCCAAGTGCTTGGGCCCCTGCACCTGCATGGGAGACCAGGAAGAAGCACCAGGCTCCTGGCTTTGGATCAGCGCAGCGCGTCAGCGGTAACAGCCATTTGGGGGGTGAACCAACGGAAGGAAGACCTTTCTTTCTGTCTCTCTTTCTCTCACTGTCTATAACTCTACCTGTCAAATTAAAAAAAAGAACATAAGATAAGATAAAGAGTAGGGAAATCTATTTGCAAGTAATATTTCCAATAAAGGACTAGCATCTAAAGAACTCTCAAAACTCAACAAACAGTAAAACAAAATAAAACAAGACCCAAAAATTCCAATTTAAAAATGAAAGAATAAAAGAATACAGATATTTTACTGAAAAGTATGTACATAGATATGGCTAATGAACACATGAAGAAATTACTAAATATTATGAGACATCAGAGAGATATAAATTAAATCAGAATAAAGATATCACTACACGCCTATCAGAATAGCTAAAATAAAAAAAATTTAAAAGCAATCCAAGTAGTAATGAGGTTGTGGAGGAAACTGAATCTTTATATTCTGTGGGTGGGAATGTAAAAGTATATAGCCACTTAGAAAACAGTAATTAAATACTTGCCCTGGGAGGGTTTCTTTGCTGATCTGTGCAGTGTCCAGACTACAGACTAGTTCATATGTGTGGTGCTTGCCAGGGATTATGGGCTGGTGAGCAGAAGAGACAGTAGGCGTGATTGTTACTGGGCAACAAGAGGGATTCTTGTGCTAATGGAAATACTGTGTAACTTGTCTATATCAATGTCAGTACCTTGGTTATGACACTGGTCAGGCTGTTTTACAAGATGTGATCACTGGTCCAAACTGGGTAAACGACACTTAAATTCTATTGCTTCTCACAAATGTATGTGGATCTGCAGTCATGTCAAATTAAAATTGAAAGTTAAAGTAAAAAATTAAGAAAATTGATTACTCTTTTTTTCCTAGCATTGCATTCCTTGGTTAACTAACCCAACGTATTGCTATAATAAGCGTTCCCAGATTAAGATTCAACAGTGATGAACAAATAATTAAACTCTGTAATGCTACTTCTGAATGAAAAAAAAAAAACAAAACTGAAGGACTGGACATGATAATTTCTTCCTTTCTGATCTTGATGGGGTTATCTCATTTATGTAAGAAACTAGGAGAGCAGTACTATGAGGGCCATTTCACAGCAGAGGGAACAAGGGATTCAGAAATTCAAACAGTTATCTAATTTCCTACAGCTGCAAAGTGATAAACTTGGAATACAACTTGAAATTGGAAAATGGAACCAGTCCTCCCTCTGCTCTTTCTGTGAGGACAAATTGACTCACAGACATCCAAAAAAGGAACTGCTCACCTTGTGGAAGGGCCCAAGTGGAAATGCATCTGTCTAGCACAATGGGTTAAGAGGGAAAGGTACGAGGGGGTGTTCCAGGTGGAGGATGTGGCAGGAAACTTCCGGCATGAAGACGACTATGGTCTGGCCTATTCTACAGGGGCTGCCTGGCCAGGAGAGATGCAGGTTAGGACAGGTGGGACAGGTATGCACCAGTGGTCCTGCCTGCCACACAGAGGACAGTCACACAACACTTCAATTCATTTTAACAGAAGAGTTTGAATTGAAAATTTAAGATTAAAATTTAATAATGGTTTTGTCAGGCTGCTAATATATACTATTTTTGATTACTAAATAAAAAAACAACAAATGCCAAACTTCAGTATTTTACTGCTTGCAACAAACAATATGATAGGAGCAATGGGGGATTCTGTAGGAGACTGTGAGAATCCTTGAGGAATCTACTTTTGACTTAAAGAAGAGGCCCAGGATGCAAATAGAGGTTCTTAAGGATTACTTGCATTCGTGAAAGTTAATATATACATTGGATGACTTGGGAGAAATGAGAGAAAAGCCCAAAAAAGTTCAGTATTTATCTCATCCTAGACCAAAGTGGGCATGGTGGTGCTAAGAAATAAACAGGGACATGCTGGCACTGGAAGACAGTCTAAGAGAGGAAACCAAGATGTCACAAGTGGACTTTGGAAAGTATAAGTAGGTATTATTGATTTCCTGTGGTGTCTGGAAAGAACTGTATTACATGGTACCCACCCTAATTAGCCAATATCTC
The DNA here is from genome assembly GCA_036325905.1 of Lepus oiostolus. Lineage (NCBI taxonomy): Eukaryota > Metazoa > Chordata > Mammalia > Lagomorpha > Leporidae > Lepus > Lepus oiostolus. Next base: position 130,773,566 of record CM070808.1, read on the forward strand.
CTGATTTCGAATATGAAATACACACGTGTCATCTTTGCAAAGCTAAATCATTTTATTAGCAAAATTTCTCTTTATCAAAACAAAAACAAAAACACACCACTAGTTCTGAACCTTTATCAGTTGTCAAAAAGGTACTGTTTAATGCTCTGTGGTCCACTTAAGGGGAAGGGACCAAGAGTGGTCAGGGCTTGGAACCAAGCTCTTGCATACATGACCGTGGCCTTTCTCCTTGCTTCGTATTTGCCTGACACACCCTTCCCTGGAGAGGCAAGCCCGAAGCCAGCGCCGCTCTTACCTTGTGCGTCTGTGAGCTGCGCAGCCCCGCAGCTCAGCACCAGCTGCTGCTCACAGCGCTCTGCTAGGACCACCGCTGCCCGGAGCTGGCCCGCGCCGGCCGCGTAGGCGAAGGTTGTGGAGTGCGCCAGCCCTCGTGCGGTGCCGCTTACCGTCACCCTGTCTGGGCCGCCGTGTGGCACCACTGTCCACGCTGTGTCTGTGCAGCAGAAACCAGGAAAGAGGGGGTATCACAGGGCAGCTGAGATAAGTAGGAGTCTTACTTGAATTATGCTTTCAAATGAAATTTGTGTTACTCAGCATTTGCAGTTTTGGGTTGCATTTGTATAGCGATGTATTTAGCCAGAACTCAGCCTGTAAGAAAAACTACATTGGGAGAAATGACTTAATCTTCCCAGACCTGATGTCTAAAATATATAAAGTAAGCAATGACTTGTAGTTCTTATAACCATTTATTACATCAACACAGAAATAAGGCAAACTTGTTATTGACTATACATTTATGTTCTCTAAAGCAGTATTTTCCTTCCCTTTTATGTGTGTTTATTTGTTTCATTATCAAATAGATTTATAACATATCTATTTGGGGATGATTTGACCCACATAGGAAGCAACTCTAATAAAACAGATGTGTTAATTGTGTCAGTTTCTCTGCCAGAGCCCAAGCCCAGAAGAACCCATCTCTGAGTGTCTGAGGCAACCTTCCATGTGCCTGCCAACCTGCTGAACAAACTCCTGACACATCCCCGTGACTTTGATGACTTTTATTTGCTCTGAAGAAATAAAAAGAAAATCTCATAAAGGAGGAAACACACCGTGGGGTTCTATAATGTTTCCAACAATTGTCCTGGTGCCTAGCAGAGTAAGGCCTATTGGAGCTGCACAATTATCTGGGAATTAGTGGACAAGAAACTGACTTGAAGTCACTCTAGATCTACTACACTGGTGTTGTCTGGTTCCTAAAACTCTAAAAAAAAATACATTTAGTATAGGGCACATTTTACCAAAGAACTTTTCAAACTGAGGAGACTGGGAAACATTCAGAGGTTCCAAGAATTAAAAATCAAAATCATGTAATAGATTTTATAGTGAGAAATCACTTTTTCACCCCTCACATCAAACAATTTTTAATGAATGGTGCCTGAATGTGCATGAGATAAATTTAATAGCCTTACACACTCCTAACATGACACAAGAAGGCAGATAGAGGGCCAAAGAGGGAGTAACTCTCTAGTCACAGAGCCCAATGACAGCAAAGGCATAATTCCCAAGAAATGTGTGAAAGGATCTGTGAACATACACAACTAATGCAATTTTAAATTAAATGATCTCTTGGCCCACTGTACTAACTAAAGAGGCTCTAAGTGTTCCTGGAGGAATTTCTGTTGTGTGGATTTTCCTTTAATAATGTTTTAACAAAGCATTTTGAGAATTCAAATAACTTGGTATTACCTTTTGTATATTACCTACCTACATTCACCTGTGTTTTTTGCCTCTCAACTGAATCAAATATGGAGAAATCATATGGAACACTAAATTGAGCATCAAGGACAATAAATCATGTGTCTTTTTTTCACTTGCTCATGGTTTCCTTGTTCTGAGTAATTCAGAGACTGGTGTTCAGTAGTACTGCTTTGTACACATTCATAGCTAAAATGACATACGATGTCCTCCTTACTGAGAAGGAAGGGTGAAAATATAGCTGTAAAACTCTTTTTTCTGATGAATAAATAGTAACCTGGTTGAAATATGCATTTGTGTTTATAAAATTATATCTAAATCATTACTATGCTATCAGTAGTAAAAGACCCAAGACAGGGCATAACTATTATAAACTGTTCATAATTTATTTTATTTTATTTTTTATTTTTAAAAATATTTATTTATTTGAGTGGTAGAGTTATAGACAGTGAGAGGGAGAGACATAAAGAAAGGTCTTCCTTTTGTTGGTTCACTCCCCAAATGGCTGCAACAGACTGCGCACTGCACCGATCCGAAGCCAGGAGCCAGGTGCTTCTTCCTGGTCTCCCATGCAGATGCAGGGGCCCAAGCACTTGGGCCATCTTCTACTGCTTTCCCAGGCCACAGCAGAGAGTTGGATTGGAAGAGGAGCAGCCGGGACTAGAACCGCACCCATATGGGATGCGGCACCGCAGGCTGAGGATTAACCTACTGCACCATGGCACCAGCCCCTCATAATTTATTTTAATACATAATAATTTGTGGGTGCTGAAGGGCCCTCCTATTACATTTATGAAGAAAGAGACCTAAAGTTTTAAGTAATAGGCACAATGGTAAAATGTATAATTGATGTTTTTTATAGTTTGAATCATTAATCAATTTGAGGTGATTAATTATAGCAGTGGCTAAATGCAGGAAGGGTTTCAGAGTCTGTAGAAGCAGGTGTATTCTGACTCATTGGAGTCTATCTCATTGGGCCACAAACAGGGAGACTATTAGTCCATCCCTGTTCTACCTCTTAACACAACAAATATCCAATTTAGAAAACTAAGCTAATTTAATTTCATGATTTGACTGGGATTAACATTCAAATTAAATAATAAAATTTACTCAACAAGTCATACAAAATTCCTGGTCTGGCCATTCCTATATGCCAAATTGGGAGTTGGGGGAAGAAAATAAAGATTCATCACCATCAACAATGCTTGTTGTTGGGAGCACGCACATTAAAGGTTAACTCTTTTTGGAGAAATGACTCATGTTTGAAAAATATGTTCTTCATTTTTTAATAACCAAAAATAAAGTTTAATATTTGGTTCTGAGGAAAAATAAAATTTAAGGTGCTATACATCTTTTCCAAAGATTATTTACAGGTTAGGTAACACTGAAATATCTGTGTTGTTATTTCATGATATTTAGTACTCCTGTGTTCCCACTGAGAAATATTTGTTCACATTATTTATATGAAAGTGACAAAATGGCAGTTTTATAATTTAATAATTTACTACTAAGTTCAAAAGTTGGGGACAAATACAAAAATGCATTATGAGCTTTGCTCTTTTAACCACTTGATACATTGGGTGTCTACTTTATTTTATGATATCAGATACCAGTCCATGAACTAATTTAATTTTAGTCATATAATACTTTTAACTCAAATGAGTTGGAAAATACAAATATCTCTGCTTTAGTACATTGCTTTATGGGAAGATTATCCCTTCAATATATAACAGATGAAAGTATGGGTGGTATGGAAAAAATGGAGAAAGGCATGGATAATTTTCCAAGAGGAACAGATCACATTAATAAATAATTCTCACACAAACTTTAGATCTTGGGTCAAGTTTCACAGGAATTTTGGAATAATATTGAACAGGTTTACTTTTCTTGTTATGTTTACATAGGTAGATACTAAAAGTCATCCAATTTAGTAACCTTTAAGGAAATATTATGTACTTCAAATTAGATGCAATATTCTAATGTAAAATTCCTTGTTATCTGACCCAATTATTTCATTAGTTGGGTTGTCCATAAAAGAGAATTTAAGCTAACTCAGATATTTCAGGGGACAAAAAAAGAAGTAGAGATTAAAACTTGTCAAATATACTGCCTCAGGAATTATGTCTCATTGCCTAAGTTACACATGAGAATTTCTACTTCAATAAATCTTTCATGTAAAAATAACCTAACACTTAAATATAGAAAAAGAAATATTATAAAAGTAGAGATCTGGTATTTTAAAAATATTTTCCAGATTACCTAAAATTAAATTCACTACCCAAAAACCACAATTATTCTTAATTTTACTTGCAAAGGTTTTCTCAACAGCTCACCAAAACATGCAAAAATATACATCATTCCCAAAAGCTACTGGTCCATAGTCTGTAAGTTGGAAGGCAGAGAAACACCAACTTCAAAGAGTTCATTTTACTTATGAATTGGTGCAGCATTTCTGGAGACACTGATACAGTGTAACAATACACCACAGACATGAACAATCTGTAAACATGTGACGGTCTTGACATTATGTGTTTTTTTTTTGGGGGGGGGGGATCAACCAGAAATATTTCCTGTTACAAATGTTTGAAGGAACAATGCCTAAAATTATACAAAAAGACAAAAGTCTTTTGGCTTTCTTACAAATGGTATCCTTGTAGTTCCTCAACTGTCATAGGATCAAGTATTCTTGTAGAGAAAATAAAATGATTGCAAACCATTCTTTCTCTATTGCTTTTTGTGTCAGATCCTGGCCCATCACTTTTGCTGTCCTGGTCTTTCATGCATGCTCCCTTCGTGTCCAACCTGGGCCCTCTTCTGATTTCACTGCAGTCTGTTTGGCTTTTGAGTTCTTCTCATTTGAACTTCCCTCGTTTGTACTTCCTCCCATTCCTCTCAGAACACTGATGAATTTTTTCTTAGAAACAGTCGATGTTTACTGAGGCCAGCAGGTGGTATAATGGGTAAGGCAGCTGCCTGCAGTGCCAGCATCCTATGGGGCCCTGGTTCATGTCCACTTCTGATCCAGCTCCCTGCTAATGGCCTGAGAAGAGCAGCAGAAGACAGCTCAAGGACTTGGACCCCAGTCACCCATGTCAGAGACCTGGATAGAGTTCCAGGCTTCTCGCTTTGGCCTGGCCCAGTACTGGCCATTGTGGTCATCTGCAGATGGAAGATCTCTCTTTCTCCCTCCCTCTAACTTTGGCTTTCAAAATAAATAAATTGATCATTTTTTTAAAAAAAAGTTGATGTTAACTTAGCTCATTTTCTAATAGAGCCACCAGCATCTTTAGCCTGACAGCATTTTTGAGGTTTTTGAATAGCAATAAGTAATCGCACCACACCCCTCATCACAATTGTCTGGCGATTACTCTTTGCTTCTTTGCCTTTGCCAACACCTGGCCTTACCCTGCACATCATTTTCCACTCCCACTTCTCATCAAACAGTTTTCTTTTCTTTGGTCTTTCTTACTATAGCTTTTCTTTCTTCCTTTTCCAGCTCTTTATTTTTGACTAGAACGGTGCACTTACTCTAGTCTGAACTTCTTGGATTTGTGGTTTGCTTTCTGACAATTTGTGGACATTTTGTCACAATTGATTCAAATATTTCTTCTGTTTCTTTATCGCCCTTCTTATAGTCCTTTTACAAGTATGTTACACCTTGGGGAGTTGTACCACTGTTCTCAGATTCTACCTTTTGACCCTGTTTTCTTTTTTTTTTTCTCTTTGCTTTTCAGTTTTGGAAATTTCCGTTGGGACATCCCCAAGGACAGATATTCTTCCTCAGCTTGCCCCTATTTCATGAGCTCCTCAAAGACAGTTTTCTCCTTTCACAAAGTGTCCGATCTCTAGCATTTCACTTTGCTTTTTTTTTTAGATTTTTTGTCTCTCTGCTTATATCCCCTCCTGTTCTTGCATATGGTCTGTTTTTTCCATTAGAGCCCATAGCATATTAATCAAGGCTGTTTTAACTTTTTAGTCCAATAACTTCAACACGCCGGCTATCTCTGACTGTTTTTGAAGCTTGTGCTGCTATCTCTTCAGATTGCGGTTTTTGCCTTTTGGCATGCCTCAGAGTCTTTTCTTGATAGCAGGATATGATGTACTGGGGAAAAGTCACCCCTGTCAACAGAACTTCAGTCAAGTCACTAAAGCACTCCCTTGCACTCGGATTGGTCTCAGTCTTTAGTAAGCCTGTGCCTCTGGACAGTGAACTTCACACGTCTTGCCAGCACCACCTCATCACTGTTAGGTCAGACAGGATGACCACAGGTGGCTGGAATAAAGTAGTTCCTTTTGCCGGAGTAACGGAGGCTCCAGAAAACCCCCACATACTTTAGGCTCACTTCCTTCTGAGGGAAGACCTTGTTAAGAACAGAAGGTTCTGGTGTATTTTTAAACTGTTCCTTTTCCCCACCTCCTTTGAGAAGCATGATGTGAATTTTCTCTAGTATTCACTGTGTGAGAACATGGTCAGACTCCTACAGATAAAACTCACGAAAGCATGGGCGTCCTTCTGTGACTGGGTCCTCCTGGAGTTGTTAACACTCAGACTTGTGCACACCGAGTATTCATCAGTCTGTGAATCACAGCGTCTGTTTTCCTACCCTAGCACTAGATCCTTTGGAGATTTCTGCCTGTGAGTTTTGCTTTGGTCACTGTGACTCTCTGTATCTCTCTCTCCAGTCTGGGGTCAGTGGTTTGCTCTGAGTCCTCATTTCTCTACTGGATCTAAGAGGAGTTGTTGATTTATCAGTTTATTCAGCTTTTGTTTGTTGTTAATTCACCTGTGAAGTGCTGATATTCTTTGGCAATCTTTCCTAAAGCATTTTCACTCCTGTGTACTTTTAGTTGTCTACTTTCTGTTGTTGTTGTTGTTCCCCTGGGTGTTTGCTGATCTATTTGGTTGCTGTTCAAATCTTTGGAACTTTTTCTCTGCACACTAAATGAGAACCCTTTATTCTAGATTTCTTTTTTCAGGGCAGTTGGAAAAGCTAGGGACAACAAATTTCTATAAATATTTAACTAAGAGACATCTTAATGCAATCTTCTATAATCAAGCTGTATTTGTTTGTAATAATTTCAAAGCCAGAATGACTTTACAATATCAAGTAATCCAAGAAGCAAATTTCCTTGATTATGAAAAGCATATATGCCATAAAAATCACTAAATTATCTGAGACATACATAAACCATTTACCCTCATATATATTTCCTAGAACCTTTAAAGACCTTTTTAAATTTAGCAAATATGTACAACACAGAACCTAAGCTTTATATTTTAATGTGATGCATTGAACAGATGTATTATGAAAGTGCAGGAGCTGTAAGGACTCTCTGGGAGAGCATCACATTTTGCTTTTAAACAATCTTGGTAAATAAGAGATGTGAAACATTTTGTTGACTAAAATTAATACATGTATAATACTTATAATTTAGCAAGTATGTAACTATCAACTGAGTGTTTTATTTTTATATGCATCATTTTAGTTTTTACTAATAAAAGGGAAGCTTAAGCAATTCTTTGTAAGAGGACTTAGCTGAGAAACTTGAAAGGCAGAGTGACAGTGGGAAAGACACAGACAGAAAGAGAGAGGGGGAGAATCTTCCATTTGCTGGTTTACTCCTCAAAGTCTACAACAGCTGGGGCTAGGTTGGGCTGAAACCAAGGACCCAGAACTCTATCTAGGTCTCCCACAGGGGTGGCAGAAACCTAAGTAATTTGGCTATTATTTGTAATTTGCTGCCTTCCCAGATGCATTAGCAGGAAGTTGGATTGGAAGTAGAGTAGTAGATTTGAACTGGCACTCTGATATGAGATGTGGGCATTTTATGCAGCGGCTTAATCCACTGTAGCATAATTCCTGCCACAAACTGCATGTTTTAATAATACTTCCAACTAGGTCAATTTCTCCATGGTCTATTCTGATTATATAAATAACTGACATATGAATCTAAAGATTATTAACATACCTGTCATATTGCAGTACACAAGAAATGATCCCAGGGGGCCACTTCCATCTACATCCACGTGGTACAGCCCAGAAGAGTTCCCTCTGTATTTGTGGGCTTCACAGGACTGCTCGTAGAGAGCTGCAGGAACATATCATTTATCACAAACAGAAGTAGTCCTTCAGTTTGGTTAATTAATGTTCAAAAGGCTTCTATTTCTGAATTACAGACATGTTAAAAAGATTACTCAACATCATTTTTATTAGCATGGATGATATTTGATTGGATAAACAAAAATGACATTTAAAAATTAAATTCGGGGCCAGTGTTGTGGCATTAAGCTGCTGCCCGCAATGCCAGCCTCCCATATAACACCAGTTTCAGAACTTGCTGCTCCACTTCTGATTCAGCTCCCTGCTAATGTGCCTGGGAATGCAGCGGAGGATGCGCCAAGTGCTTGGGCCACTGCCACCCAAGGGGGAATCCCAGATGGAGCTCCTGTTGGCTTCTGCTTGGCCCAGCCCTGGCTGTTGCAGCCATGTGGGGAATGAAATGGAAGATGAAAGACTGATCTCTCTCTCTCCCTGTGTCTCACTATCTCTTTCTGTAACTCTGATGTTCAAAGAAATAAAATAAATCTTTAAAAATTAAATTTATTATTAAAAAAAGAGGGAAATTATCAATTTTATATGAATGTAAATGTTGAATGTTGATCACTTCTGAATGAATATTTGAAATACATTTTTATTTTGAAGACAAAGGAAACAGTATATTGCTGATTAAAGATGAATTTGTAGTTACAGTGGAAAATGTGATACCATCGTTAATAGAGTTATTTGGCAATGTCTAGGGATTGTATTTCCTCTATATAAATGTTTTATTGTTTTTAAGCAAGAAAACATGAAGGTTCTGAAGCATTGTATAAAAAAACCTCAATAAATCTTTGAGGGAAAACTCTGAATTTGAATTCTACATGCTAATGAATATGATTGTTTTCAAAGTCATGGCAACCAGATTCAGAAATAAGTGCTATAACTAAAGGATAAGCCCTCATTCTGCCTGCAGTAACTGAATATCTGAAGTACATTAGTTTCAATTTGTGTTAGTAGTCTAGTATTTAAGCATGTTATAAAATATTTTTAAATTATGTAATAATTGTATCCTTTACTTACTTACAAACAACCAACAAATGAGTACTTTACAGAGATGAATATAGCTTGCAAATCAGAAACTTGTCTTCATTAAACAAAAATTAAAGTTGATTTTAAAAAGAAACTTTCTGCAGTATTTTGTGACAATTCAAAAAATTAACTCAAAACAAGAGAGAAAATATTTTTATGAGAGATGTCCTGACTTAGTGTTAATTTATTAGGTACTTTAATTTATGCAAGTAAATGTTTTATTGAATACAAAGTGTGGACTTAACATCTGCAGGTGATGGGCATCACCAATTTTCAGCATGAGTTTAGAAAAAAGATTAGAAGGCAACCTGTTGGCTAGCAGGGAAGATGAAGGTGAAGGATGCTAAGGACATAGAGTCCTAAAGTCTTACCAGCACCAGTCCATTTTAGCAACAACACAGACACAGCTGGGGAGGACAAATTGAGTGAAAAGATGAAATACAGGGGAAAACAAACCACGCTATAGGAAAGAGAAGGGAATGTGTATATGTCTTTATAAGAAGGACATTGTACATAGATTAGATTGTACAGTTACTTTCATAAATATTCATTGAAAACTCTTCTCACTTAAGGCAAATCCCAAGAATAGGATTGGATTGGAGGCAAATACTGAGGATGATGATTAGAAAAACCTTTAAAACTTATTTTGGTTTTTAAATTTGAATGGCAGAGAGAGGTCTTCTATTTGTTGGTTCATTCCTCAAATGCCTGCAACAGCCAGGGCTGCGCTTGGCCAAAGCCAGGAGTCTGGAGCTCAAGCTGGGTCTCCCACATGGGTGGCAGGAATGCAAGTAGGTGAGCCACTGCCTTCCAGGATGTGCAGTAGCAGGAAGCTATATCAGAAGTAGATAAGCCAGGCACTCTGATTTGGGAAGCAGGCCTCCCAAGTGGTGTCTTTAATCTCTGTGTCAAACACCTGCCAATATATTAGACTTTTTACATGATAATGAATATATGTATTAACTGCAGAATTGTTCCAAAGAAAAGTTACCTGTGACAACTTGGTGCAACAGTCTAGTTGCACAGTAAGCCCATGAGTATGGGCTTGGAAAAATTACACTTATGCTTGGTGTATCTGTTTGAAAACCACAACATATTTAACCCAATTACTGGATCAGATTGAAATTTGGAGTACTTCTCTTTCCTCATATTTTCCTGCAGAATTGTTTGGAGTTACAATTTTATTTCAGTCAATAGCCATGTGATAACTCAACTAATCCATTATCCACAATGTGTAAGAGATGATGCTGGGCATGGTGGATAATACAAAGTTAAAGGTAACATGGTCATGGGCATCTGCTTCATGGAAGATGCTGTGTTTGGAGGACAGAAGAAGACAGAGGTCAGGATCTGCTCCTTGTATGAGCCCTGTGACCTTATCAAGTCACTCAGCCTCTGGTTTTAGAGGGCCACTCAACTCCTAGAACTGGTGGAACAGCTTTGGAAACCAAAACTCTTCTAGTAACAGAGTTGGCCCTGGACTGTGTCCTTCTTTGCCCAGTTATTTTGTAGAAACTCAGAGCTGGGAATGCAGTATTCTCTAGGTTCATTTACACCCTGCATGCCTCCTATAGTTTTTATGAAAATCCAATTGAATATTACATGGAAGAACTCTCTAAAGGAGGATCTCAGCATTAATAGGTGATTGAATTGATGACTTTGAATCTTACTCCATTTCCCTGAAGACCCAGGGATGGGGGAAATTGTTTCTAAGGGAAGTCGCTCAGAAATGTTACTAGAGATATAGGAGAGAAGAAGAAAACCTTAAAAGTCATCAAAAATACCAAAACAAGCTGAAAAAAATGTGTGTGTAGTCGGTCATATTCTTCTAATTGTTAACAAATTAGAGGTCAATAAAATGAAAGGGGCTTTAAAGTATACAGAGGCTGACTCTTCAGTAAAGACAAAATTTTTTAATAAAATAGAGACAATATAGAAGTGCTATGATAAGTCATTTCATGGAAGCAATCTCATACGTTAATGTGTGCTAGAATAACCAGGGCAATTGGTTCAAATAGTTTCCTAGAGCCCCATCCTTAGAGATGCTGATTCTGTAGGTTTGGGTGAGACCTGAGATTCTTTCACTCTAACAAGTTTTCCACATGATTTTGATGCTGCTTATGCATGGACTACCCTTCTAGCATCCTAAAAGGTTCGGAGTCAACTCAATTCCTTATTGTGCCATTCACTAGATGGGTAGCAAGTTACTTACTCTCTTTTTGTCCTCAACTCTGCAATGCAGGTATAATAATAGTACTTTTTCCCCAAGAGTTGATTTAGCATTAAATAATTTAATACAAGTACAAGCAAAACAATAGATGGCAACAGAAATACTTAAGCATTCAATAAATGAATACTCTTATAATTATTCACTTTAAAATCATCATTATCATCAAAGAGATTTCAAAAGCCCATTAGTTTCTAGTTGTTATTTAATTTCTTCTTCTGAGACTTTATCATAGCATTCCCAGGCCATATTTTTGTTGCTGTTGTTGTTTCAAAAAATCTTTAATCCTATTAAATTTAATAATGAGAGTGTAAAATCCTGGTGACTGATTTGTTTTTGTCTTTGTTTCAAAGTATGGCTCAACTCAAGTAATGAAGTAAGGTTGTTACATCATGCATTCTTGATTAATTTAGTTTAATTCTTATTCTTTGTTATATCTTATTCTCCTATAATTATTTTCTCATTGATTACTATTATCTTTTTTCTATCTTACTTAGTACTGCCTATTTTTTTTTAAAGATTTTATTTATTTGAGAGGTAGAGTTATAGACAGTGAGAGGTAGATACAGAGAGAAAGGTCTTCCTTCCGTTGGTTCACTCCCCAAATGGCTGTAATGGCTGAAGCTGCGCCAATCTAAAGCCAGGAGCCAGGTGCTTCTTCCTGGTCTCCCATACAGGTACAGGGGCCCAAGCACTTGGGCCATCCTCCATTGCTTTCCCAGGCCACAGCAGAGAGCTGAATCAGAAGAGGAGCAGCTGGGACTGCATGGGATGTCTGCACCACAGGTGGAAGATTAACCTGCCCCTCAGCATTGGCCCCAGTACTGCCTATTTTTGTAAACTATTTCAACACCCCCTTGTATTAAATGAGGCAGATTGAAAAATATACTGGAAATTAAATGTATGCTAAAACACTGAGTGTGATATATTTGCATGATTGAAAATATACAGATACAGGTAAGTAACTAATGAAAATGAAATGACACAAAAATTATAAATACATAGAAACAAGCATTGAGGTGTGTGGCTTACGTGAATGGCAGGTCAGTCCCATGTAACCTGTGCCTGTGCAGTCACAGGAGAATGTGTCCCAGGATTGGGAGCACTCGCCTCCATGTTCACAGTGGCTGGGCAAACACCTAAAAGAAAAGACACAATTGTTATTTCCCTTTATCAAGCATCAGGAAGTCTTATTTGTGTGTATGAAACTAACAGGTTCCTATTAAACAACAGCAAATACAAGAAAATTCAATGACCTGTGATGACTGTAGTGATAAATTTAGTAGAAATGTATCCAGTGACATGATGTTCATTATTTTATGTATCTGTAGCGGCTGATTTTTCATGGCATCTGATTTTTTTCTTTTTGACCCAAGTGACAAAATGCTAACTCACATGTGGCTAACAAAATCAATAATAATAAACAAATTTGCTATACTTAACTGCTACATTGAGGACTTTCAAAAGGAACAAAAGGAAGACAGGGAGGTGGACGAATAGGGGGAGAAAGTGACAGGAACATATACTATCGTGGAGTAAAACAGTTTGGGAATTTTTTGGTAACATTTAATTAATTAATTAATTTTTTGACAGGCAGAGTGGACAGTGAGAGAGAGAGAGACAGAGAGAAAGGTCTTCCTTTTGCCGTTGGCTCACCCTCCAATGGCCGCTGCGGCCGGCGCACCACGCTGATCTGAAGCCAGGAGCCAGGTGCTTCTCCTGGTCTTCCATGCGGGTGCAGGGCCCAAGCACTTGGGCCATCCTCCACTACACTCCCTGGCCACAGCAGAGAGCTGGCCTGGAAGAGGTGCAACTGGGACAGAATCCGGCACCCCGACTGGGACTAGAACCCGGTGTGCCGGCGCCGCAAGGCGGAGGATTAGCCTATTGAGCCGCGGCGCCAGCTTGTAACATTTAATTTAGGTCAGCTCATCATCACCTTTTATATTTAGAATGAGCAAACAGTTATTGGAAGACTTAGTATTGTTAATATACTATCCAAACCAATCTACAGAGTCAATGTAATCCTATCAAAAATCCAGTGGCCTTTTTTGCAAAAATAAAAAATTTCATCCAGAATTCACCCGGAGTAGCCAAAACAATGTTGAAAAAAACACAAAGTTGGAGGTGTCATACTTCCAGAGGTATGAGGGAACATTTCCTTGTGGAAATGGCAGAGTTGGTAAGAATACAGGTCTTGCCTGCTTGGGCCCAGAGAAGGGGCAGGAGAGGGGCTGAGAGGTCCTGAGAAAGACTGCCTATTTGTGTTGGAGGACAAAGGTTAGGCAGGGAGCTGAGATAAGGAAGCTGACAGGAGCCCCACAGTCCTGTGCTTGGTTCCTCTAGGGATCCTTTGAGAGGGGTCTGGGGGACTAAGAAGAAACCCCACCAACTTGGCAGCCCAGCAACATACCTCCACATGAAAGCCAGGACTTTGACTAATTGTATGCAGCTAATGAGAGCTTATTCTGTTTTCAGAGCATAATAGTTATGAGCAACCAGTATCACAGCTTTTCAAATATTTCAAGGACCAAGGATTGGTAAAGTGTGTGAGGATGAACCCAAAGCAGACCCTCAGCATTGGGTAGGAGTGAGAGCTGAGGGTGGGATGAAGCTAGAGGGGGCCGGCGCCGCGGCTCACTAGGCTAATCCTCCATCTGCGGCGCCGGCACCCCGGGTTCTAGTCCCGGTCTGGGTGCCGGATTCTGTCCCGGTTGCTCCTCTTCCAGTCCAGCTCTCTGCTGTGGCCAGGGAGTGCAGTGGAGGATGGCCCAAGTGCTTGGGCCCTGCACCCCATGGGAGACCAGGAGAAGCACCTGGCTCCTGGCTTCGGATCAGCGCGGTGCACGGCCACAGCGCGCTGGCCGCGCCGGCCATTGGAGGGTGAGCCAACGGCAAAAGGAAGACCTTTCTCTCTGTCTCTCTCACTGTCCACTCTGCCTGTCAAAAAAAAAAAAAAAAAAAAAAAAGAACTAGAGGGAAAGACCCTCTGGTCTCTGGTCTCTGCTTTTATAAATCAGCTGAGAAGGTTGGAAGGGAAAGTGGCCTCATCAACATTTCTGGGTGAGGGGGTGAAGGGGCAGCACCCCAGCTTGGGGAGTTTCCAGGGGCAAAGGAGCTCAGCAGCTCTGTACAAAGGCACAATTAGAGTTTTTGACTTCAAGATTATAGGAGTCTGGTGGAACTGGGGACGTCAGAAGGTAAAACCTATCCAAACATGTAACAGCCAGTATGTGTGGCTCTGCCATCCACGGAGCCCACTGTTATTTTTTAGTCAGACTAAAAAATTTGATTTAAAAAGATAACTTCAAGAAATTCAAATGGCCAACAGACACTCGAGAAAATGCTCAGGATCACTAACCATCAGGGAAATGCAGATCAAACCCACAATGAGGTTTCATCTCACTCCAGTTAGAATGGCACCTATACAAATCAACAAATGACAAATGCTGGCAAGGATGTGGGAAAAAGTTTCCCTGGTCCACTGTTGGTGGGAATGTAAACAGTTGTAACCACTGGGGAAGAGAGTTTGTAGATACCTCAGAAATCTGAATGTAGACCCACTACTATATGATCCAGCCATCCCACTCCTGGGAATTTACCCAAACCAAAAGAAATCAGCATCTGAAAGTGCTATTTGCACCCCCATGTTCATCGCAGCACAATTCACAATAGCTCTAAGATATGAAATCAACCCAGATGTCCATCAACTATTGACTGGGTAAAGTAATTATGGTATACATATAACCATGGAGTACTAACGAGCTGTAAAAAAAAAAAAAGAAAAGAAAAGAAAAGAAAAGAAAAGAAATCCTATCTTTTGCAACAAGATGGTGGCAGATGGAAGCTATTATACTTAGTGAAATCAGCCAGTCCGAAAAAGACAGATATCATATGTTTCCCCTGATCCAAGGTAACTAAGAGAGTATCTGATGTAATGTATTGGAATGAAATAGACATTTTGAGAATCAATGATTGTTTATAGCCCCTTTTCTATTCCTTGTTGAAGAACAATTTTTTCTTGAACTCTTTTATTTAGAGTAAGGTTAACTATTTGATCATTAAGTATACTGAAAATAGATCATTGTAAAAATTGTGGGAATCGGAGAGGGAGGGGGAAGAAGGATTAGAGTATGGGCAAGAGGGAGTGTTTGGAGGGAAGTGCCACTATATTCTTAAATCTATACACATGAAATATATGAAACCTGTATAACTTAAATAAAATAAAAAAGAATTAAAATGTTTCTTATCTTTGCCACAGTTCATTGAATCTGCCATTATGCACATATCTTCCTTGATCTCTGCAGTTCAAACTTTTCTAGGAGAGATTTTCATTTTCTCTGCAGAAGATGCGGTATTGGGTCACTGATGTTGCAAATTAAAAGAATAATAACATCAAATTGTCCTGTCCCAGAAAATGTCATCTGACTGATGGGGTATGTCTGCAAGAACTGGCTTGATGATTATGAATCGAGTAACTTGGGACCATATTAATACTGAAATATTGGTCTTCTAATAAATAGTATCATTTGAAAAATACAACTAAAGGTGCAGTTTTTTAATCCTCACTGCAATTATGATTATTCCATTACCTATGGGAAGATGATAGAGAACGAGCGAACAAATGGAATTTTTTTCCCAGTTGACTTCATTTTATTTTAAACTTTTAAAACAAGCATGCTAAAATTACATGGGATCTCCTTACCTGTCTGTGATGCCACACGAGTCTATCTGGAGATCCCTGAAACTCCCCAGCACTCCCTGCTGTACTAAGATGGGATCTACTACTGCGTCATCAATGGAAATAAGCCTCAGGCAGCCCTGAAACCCTTCCAGGGGGCTGCTGCATCCATATCCAGAGCTGTTGCCAGGGCAGCCTGAACATATAGGAAAGAACCAACTGTTATTTTGAAAATATTGCCCATATTTATTTTATGAGAACTGGGGTTTTTTTTGGGGAAAATTTATTTTATGAGAACTGTTTTTTTTTTTTTAAATGAGAAATGCTACTTAAAAATTGTAGTTTGGGGACAGTGCTGTGGTGTAGCAGGTTAAGACATCTCTTGAGATGCTCACAACCCATTTCAGAGTGCTGGTTCAAGTCCCAGCTTGGGGAACCTTGGTGGGGGTCCTGGCTCTTAGCTACATTCTGTCCCAGCCCTGGATCTTGCAGGCATTTGGGGTGTGAACCAGTGGGTGGAAGATCTCTTTCTCTTTCTGTCACTTAGTCTTCAAATAAATAAATTTTTAAAAAAAATATATATTGGTTGATTTGTAACTTGTCACAGATAAGGTTCTTACTCATATGTGGAAATAAAAAATTGATCTGATAAGATAGCAGATCAGTGCTTACTAGAGATAGGGTACAGAAAGGAGAAAGATTGGTTAATGGATACAATGTTACAGCCAGATAGGAGAAGTAAAGTCCAGTGTTCAATGTACAAAAGAGTGAAAAATCATATATATTTGACTTTGGATTTCAATGTATGGAATCAAGAGCCAAATTATATTCTTAGTATTCCACCTCTGGTTCCCTGAAACTCATAACCTTGCCTCATACAATGTATAATAAATTCCATCTTAAATAATTTCAAAGTCTTAGCATTAATTTAAAAGAGCAAAATCCAAAGTCTCATCTAATATTCAAGGCAAATTCTTTTGGCTATGAACTTCTTTAATGCTGAAAACAAATTAAGAATTTCCAATACACAATAGTGGAACAGGCCCAGGGTATATATTTCCATTCAAAATGAGGGAGATGGGAAAACGGAAGGGTAGAACAATCTGATCAAATCAAGATCAAAGCCCAGCAGAGCGTACATTAAAATCTAAAACTCTGTGTCTCGCATCCTGGGTACATTGTGGCAGGTTATGGGCTCCCAAAGACTCGGTCAGCCCTGCTTCTACAGCTTTACTGGTTGCAGTCCATGCTTCAGTTTTTTCAGGTTATCTGTGTAGCTCTCTGAGGCATTGCTCTAATTGGGGCTCTCCAGTGCCTACAACCTTGTAACAGGTCTCTGTTTGGGATTCTAAGCTTTTCCATGAAATCATAATGGAAGGAGTCACCATAACCCCATAATTCTGACATTCTGCATCCCTACAAAACCAGTATCACATGAATGATTCCAGGTCGTGTTATCTGGGTGAACAATACTTGCACCAGCCTAATGTATGGTTCCAGTTGCAGGGTGCTTTGATGATTGAATATAGTGAAATGAATCCAAAAGCAGGCATGGACAAGCTCTTGGAACAGTGCCCCAGGTTTCCATGAATCAATTCTGCTTTTCCAGTCCTCTGGGCTTGTGAAGGGGGGAGGGAGGGATGCTTTGAAGATTTCTGAGATGCCTTTAAGACCTTCCTCTCATTACTTTGTCAAAAAGCACGCTGCTCCCTTTAACTTAGGCTAATCCCTTTAGCAAGAGGTTTCTGCACCACAATTCCCTGCTATAGAACATGCATTTTCTTGGCCACTTCTCTGGTGAGCCTTAGAATTTTCAAATACTTCTATTCTGCTTTTTCCTACTGGTTTTCACTGTAAAACATACTAATAGCAGCTAGTAACACCCTTGACAAAGCCTGAAAGCTTTGGTGCCTTCAAATATCTTACACAAAAGAAACTAGTCTGTCATCTTTAGGTTTGTCCTTTCAAAAAGTACTGAGGAGGATACGACAATTTCATAACCCTTCTGGAAGGTGAAACACAACTTAGGACAGAAGCTCCGACCTCAGCAGCTCTCAACTCCCAAGATCTTGGGGAACTATAGTCACAAAAAATAATCAGATTTCCTCGGGTTTCCCCTCTCTGCACAGCAAATCCTTGGTGGCTACTGCCTGGATCTCTGGCAGCTCTTCTGCATTACAGTCCCCATTGTTCTTGTTCGGTGCAATCATGAGTGCCTACACAGTTCAAATGCAGGCTAAAGTGTCTCCACTGTTTTTGCAGGTCCAGCCAGTTCCATCTGAAGTCCCACCCCAACCTTTGATTTCATCCAGTCCCTAATTCCAGTCCTCACTTCTGGGTCAGGTCCAGCCTTAGAGCCACCTGCCACCCTCTTCCCTGACCCAACTATGTTCTTCTACCTTTTGGCAAAAGTTGAACAATGAGAGCCAGTGTCTGAGGCATCCCCATTTCTCTCCCCGCTAGCAAGGCTGTGTCCCCAGTCAGTCCTTCCCAACAGAGGACAGCAATGCCTGGTACCTCATGCCTGCATCCCCACTGCCCAAGGCAGTCCTCAGGGATGTCACTCATTTGCTCAACCTGAAATTCTTCTATAGTTTCCCCTGGTAGGAAACACATCTCCAAGGAAAAACTGCCCATGTGGAGAAGAATAACTTTTTTTTCATGTTAATATACCAGAGGTACTTCATGTTTTTCTTTTCCTCATAAGAGGGTAACGGCTTCTGTCTGTGCTATGTTTGGTGTGGGCTTTGGTGGTGGGAAGGTGACAGTGGTATTAAAATCCACACCCATGCTGAGTTCCTTTGTTGAACCTTATTCCCCCATGATGCCATCATCACCCAAAAAAGAACAATCTACAAAACAAGATGTGAAGAACCTGCCGTGGCTTAACAGGCTAATCCTCCGCCTTGCGGCGCCGGCACACCGGGTTCTAGTCCCAGTCACGGCGCTGGATTCTATCCCGGTTGCCCCTCTTCCAGGCCAGCTCTCTGCTATGGCCCGGGAAGGCCCTGCACCCGCATGGGAGACCAGGAGAAGCACCTGGCTCCTGGCTTCGGATCAGCGCGATGCGCCGGCCGCAGCGGCCATTGGAGGGTGAACCAACAGCAAAAAGGAAGACCTTTCTCTCTGTCTCTCTCTCTCTCACTATCCACTCTGCCTGTCAAAAAAATAAATTAAAAAAAAAAAAAAAAAACCTGTAAGCATCCTGCCTGAGTGTCTGGTTCAACTCCTTTCCACTCCTTCCTCTTTACCTTAAACAACTTACAGCTGTAGGGAACAGGTCTGCAGAGGCATCATAGGCCTGCAAATTCACACACCAGGCTCCAGGAAGTGTCACAGCCAAGTTGCTTCATGTGTCACCCAATGGCCGGGAACTTGAATGGGGCCGGGGGGTGCCAGGCTCTGAGTTTGAAGGAGAACAAGTCTTGGTCTTGGGTTTCTTGGATAATGCCTGCCCCTGGGAAGCCCCTTTTACTCCCTATTAAAGGCTGGGATGGACACGGAGACTCTTGATTTAGCCTTAAAGACAAGTAGAGGCTCCACCCACTGTTTCCGCTTTTCTCACACTTCAGAGAAGCAGCAAGGACAGAACTTCTAGATGTGTGTGAGCACAGGTACAAGGCTTCTGAGGTCCACACCCACCTCTGACCCAAATGAATGAACAGGCCCTGCCAATGGGTCATCTACCTTTGCCTATCTCATATCTATCATATCTCTCTTAGCTTGAGAGAGAGTTAGGGGAGAATGGAGCAGGGGTTTAACTGTGTGCAACAACCTTCTGACAGTCAGACACTGGACCAGAACCTCAATGCTCTGGCTCTTAGAACATAAAAGTGGAGAAGCCACCATTAGCTCTGACAGAGAGTAAGACTTGAGGGGATGCAAAGCAAGTTAGGGAAGATTAATTTTTTCAGAATATATTTGAGGGGTCAACATTGTTTTGTATAGCATCCCATATGAGCACTGGTTCAAATCTCAGCTGCTCCACTTGTGATCCAGTTCCCTGCTAATAGGCCTGGGAAAGCAGCAGAAAATGACCCAAGTGATTGGGTTCCTGCTACCTATGTAGGAGACCCAGGTGGAGTTCTGGACTCCTGGCTTCAGCCTAGCCCAATCCCAGCTGTTGTGGTCATTTGGAGAGTGAACCAGAGGATAAAAGAGCTCTCTTTCTCTCTCTCTCTCTTTCTCTCTGCATGTGTGTGTGTGTATAAGTGTGTGTATGTGTATGTGTCTCTCTCCCTCTCTTTATAACTCTGCCATTCAAATAAATAAAATAAGTCTTTAACAAATATCTGAAGCTGTTGACTTATAATAAGGGGAGATTTATTTAACCTACAGTTTGGAGGTTCAAATTTAAAATAGCATGGCACAAGCCTAGGCTCTGGTGAGGGGCCCCTGATGAATGATGGAGTGTGTGCAGAGGGAGGTTCACAGGGTGAGACAAGAGACAGAGAGACTGCCCATATAGAACCCTGGAGTCATCTCTCAGAGACCTCCCACAGAGATCTGGCTCAGAGAAATCACATTTCTCCACAGAGACTAAGCACAGGGAGCACCCCAGAGATCTCCTACTGCCTGGCAGGGAGGAATCTGCAGGGTCTCCTAGGGATAAAGTCATCTCTGGAAGAGGACTCTGGCAGTGGGCACTGGAGGCCTCTTTGTGTGATTTCCTTGGAGTCACTAGGTAAGGTCCCTGTCTTATGATGAATGTGCATGAGGTGTCCACAAAAGGTCTTTGTGGGGTTTGTGTGTGAGCTCTCCACATGGTGAGGAAAGTCTGTGTGAGATCCCAGGGCGGTCTCTCTGGGAGGTCTGGGTGGGGTTGCATGGCACATCTTTGTGGTCTTTGTGGGGGTCTCCATACAAGGTCTCTGGCAGATGTCTAAGTGAGGGCTGTTCAGAGACCACACAGAGATCCTTCACTGAGACAACGTAGTAACTTCTTGTGGGCTGATGGAGTCTTCCCCAGAGACCTTGTGTTACCCAGAGACCTCATTCAGAAACTTTCCTCAGAGATTTCAGAGGCCTCCCACCAAGAACTTGCATAGGAATCTCATAGGGAGTCTCCACAGAGACCCACTCAGATTTTCACCAGGAACCTGGCATGCAGACCTTACCTAGGTACCTCTCATAAAGAACTGAGTAGTCACCAAAAAACCTGACATTCACCTCTTGGGAACCTGAGCAGCCAGCCTTTGCCAGGCCCTTCCTATTGCGTACGAAACCACTCAGCAGACTGGCAGCACAGGAGAGACATGATCAATTGCAACCTCCAGCTTCCAAGAAGCCCAAGACACCCAGATATTGTCAGCACTGTACCAAGCGAGGTTCCATATTTGGGGGAAATGCTGGCAGTTTTTTTCACTTTTGTGTGTCATTGCTTCTGAACCAAAGAATTCCAGTTTCTACATGTAGATCTGTGAAGTTCTTCCCTCCACAGGTTTTCATTAGCTTGAACTCAGGCTCACAGGTTAGCAGATATGGGAAACATTCAGCCTCAGGCCACATAAGGCCTGCAAAATCTGCTCTGGCCCTCCCAAGGCAACCACAGGCAGGATGCAGATTTTGTATGGCCCACGAATGATGATATAAGTATCCAAATGGCCCTTGGCAAAAAAAAGTTTCGCTATCCCGTTTGGAGGATAATAAGTTAAAAAAATAGTAAAATGCTGTCAACATCTAATAAAAGAAAATGACTTAATTGTTATTACCCAATCAAAGACATCAATGTCACATTTTTTATTTTCTTGAGAACAAGATCTGCACTTGAGATAGATGACTTCTTCACTTTGGAAACATGATAAACTCTTAGAGCAAACTGACGCTGGGAATGAAATAAACCAGCAAAGAGGCATCTGACTCACTGTGGCTTCCCATTACTTTAGACATAAGAACTTGCATCAGGTTTTCAGGGTCTGTTTTCTTTTTAGCAAGCTATTATTAATGCAAAGATGTTTCACAAATAGACCAAGTATCTTCAATATTCCTATTATATCATCTGACAAAATTATAATTCCAAATATTATCTTATTCCTTAAGATGTAGCAACAGTGGGGCCAGGCCTTGTGGCACAGCAGGTTAAGCAGCCATTTCAGATGCCTACATCCCATGTCAGAGTGCCAAGTTCAAGTCCTATCTACTCTGCTTCTGATCCTGCTTTTTATTAACCTACTTGGGAAGGCAGCAGAGGATGGCTCAGTCTTTGGATCGCTGCCACTCATATGGGAGATGGGATCCAGTTCCTGGGTCCTGGCTTCAGATAATAGTCCTGGCTGTTGCAGGCATTTGGGGAATGAACCAGTGGATTAGTGGATGGGAGATCTGTTTCTGAGTGTGTGTGTGTGTGTGCGCGCACACGTGTGCCTTTCAAATAAATAAGCCTTTTACAAAACACAGTAATGACCTCAAATGACATTACAACACATTTCTAGGATGTAAAAAAGTCTTAATGTTCAGTTAACATGACTTAAACAAAGATTTATTATTTGAGAGGTAGAGTTAGAGAGGGGCAGAGGGGAGAGACAAAGAAAGGTTTTCCATCCTTTGTTTCATTCCTCAAATGGCCACAATGACTGGTGTTGGGCTTCTCCGAAGCCAGGAGCCAGGAGCATCTTCCAGGTCTCCTAGGAGGGTTTCAGGGACCTAAGAACTTGGGCCATTTTCCACTGTTTTTCTAGACAGGGAGCTGGATTGGCAGCGGAGCAGCAGACTCAAACCAGCACCCATATGGAATCATGGAATCATGGAATCATAGGCAGTGGCTTTTCCCACAATGCCACCACGCCAGCCACAGGATCCAATTTCTTAAAAATTCTGTAAAGTACATATTTTTGAAGATAGCCAGTAGGGATCCATTTTTTGTTTATTACAAGAATGACACATGGCTTAACATGGTTTCAAAATCTCAGCAAATACATCACTTAATCTAAACTTGAGATAAACCCATGGCCTAATACAATTACCAGAGGAGAAACATGTTAACTTGTGAACTGAAGAAGGTGTACATTTAATCAACAACTTCATAAAGAGAGGCTTCACTTACTATATATCCAGCAATTCAAAAGGAATGCACTTTAAAAAATTATTTATTTTTTATTTACTTGATATGTAATTGTCATGAATTTTTTGAAGACAAACTCATATGTATAGATTTCAAAACTTTTTCTGCATCCAAATAAACTTATTTTTAATTCAATTTTCCATGAACTTTGAAGTACCCTTGTAAATATTTTTTCAGAATTTTGGATTAAAGTTGCCCAGTGTATCCAGAAATTCTGAATATTTGTAAAATGTTCATAATAATTTGATACACTTAATGTGTTTTCTTCACTAGTAAGTCACAGTTCAATAATTTGCGCAAAACTGCAATGAACAATGTGCTTTAGGAAATATTCCCATCAATCACTGTACATTCATCTGTCATAAAACTGGCTCAGATGACTTGTAAATCAAATTTTCTGAGAATAAATTTGAATCTTGATGTCAGAACTAACTATGGAAGTTCATTCAATCTATTCAAAAGATATTGTCAATATTTATAGCCTCCATTAATAATCTATATTTTATTTTTAGTGAGTCACCTAGTGTTAATTTTGAAATCATTTTTACTATTTACATATGCCCAGGTGAAATCATAGATAATTAGATAATGGAGAAAACAAAAAGCGATCTCTTTCATTTTCAAAATAATTTATATCAAAACATTTTTCTAGAAATGGAATGTTTTTAAAGCTATAGATAAAAAATACTCTCTGGTTTTTGAAATACATTGCAAAATTGAATTTAAAGTAGATTTATATTTAAAACTGGTCTCATACTGCTTTCAATAAACTATGCACTCCAGAGCACAATGTGGATGTGTGGCAATCATGTGATGATTTTTTAGTACTCCAAGGAATAAAGATCTTTTCCCAAAAGATAGTAAAGTTACCATTCTACAGTGTTAATTCCTGGGAGTCATATCTCTTTATGGATCATAATATAATAGACAGTTTTGTACACTATTACGATATAAAGATCTCCCACAGGAGACATTTCTGGTGGTCACTGTCATTCTGACATTTCTACTATTGTCACACTAACACCATTGGCAAAGTGAGGCATCCCCAAATCTAGAAAACCCGAGGCCGGCCCGCAGCTCAATAGGCTAATCCTCCGCCTGCAGCACCCGCAAACGGGGTTCTAGTCCTGGTCGGGATGCCGGATTCTGTCCAGGTTGCTCCTCTTCCAGGCCAGCTCTCTGCTGTGGCCAGGGAGTACAGTGGAGGATGGCCCAAGTGCTTGGGCCCTGCACCCCATGGGAGACCAGGAGAAGCACCTGGCTCCTGGCTTTGGATCAGCGCGGTGCACCGGCCGTAGCGGCCATTGGAGGGTGAGCCAACGGTAAAAGGAAGACCTTTCTCTCTGTCTCTCTCTCTCTCATTATCCACTCTGCCTGTCAAAAAAAAAAAAAAAAAAAAAAAAAAGAAAAAAGAAAAAAAAAAAAAAAAGAAAACCCGAGAGTTCCCTAATTGCTTAATTCACACACTTTCCAAGGTCAGTTTCATAACCACTCCTGTAGCATGACCCGTCTTTATTATTGTGCCCAGGCTATGTGAATTATTGCTTTTCCTAAACAGGTGCAAGTCTTGGGGTTACTCAGAAGTTTGCTATATTTTCTTTGGATATATTGGGTTTTTCATTTACAAGATATCTGTTTGGTTCTTTCTGAAGATGTTTATCATTCACATCATGTATTTTTCTAACTTAGTCAAACTGTATTCTCTTGCAGTTCTTTTTTTTTACAAAAATTATTTTTTTTACAAAATTTTACAAAAATTTAATTTTTTACAAAAAATTCTTTATCAGGCATTCTATCAAAATCAATCTCTTTGAAGTCTGTTGCTAAAAAGTGGCTGTGTCCTTTGGGATGTTTCATGTTACCTTGTTTTTTGATACTTCTTGTATGCTTATGTTGATATTTGTCATGTGGTGGGTCAGTAGCCTTTATCCTTTTATAGGGTGGAAAATGTTGTTTCCTTAATGTGTGTCTTAATGTTTATTGAAGAAATTTGCCCAAGGTTTCAGTTGGGTGACCTCAGCTGAGGCTGGGTTAAGAGCAGATTCTGCCCAGGGCTAGGCAAGTGGATAGGAAAGGGTAGAAGGAGAGTGTCAGGGCTGAGACCTCAGAGCTGGGAGAGGATGTTGAGGGCCAGGCTGCTGGTTCCACATTCGGGGCTGTACTACATTGTCTCTTACCTACGTGGAGAACCTCTTGACCTGTCAATTCACAAACAGAACACCAATGTCTCATTGAGTAATAAATCTATCTCTTTCCCAAAGGCCCCAGGGAAAGTCAGCCCAAAGCTGAACTTTTTGCCTGTGGGCTCATCCCCATTCTTTAGGCACAAAGACATTGTTGATATTCAGACATGCCACCACCTTCATCACTATGGCCTAGAAAACCTCAGCCTCCTGGGTATTGCTATGGTAAAATGCTTTGGTGTTAGTATCAGTTGAACACCATCTTCCTATATCTTCCTCCACTGCAATCAGTGGTAGCAGTGTTGGGGGCATGGGGCACTCATTCTCCATTCTGGCAAAGATGCATGGGTATTGTGGTAGCCCTTGGTAGTGGACGTAAGGTTGAAGTTACTAGAGTACCTGTCCTCACTCCCAGTGGGACAGACACGTCCCAGCAATGTCTATGGTGGCAGGGGTGCATGGGTTCCAGCACAGCCCTGGGTTTTGGCAGTGGCTTGGAAGTGGGGAAACAGCAAAGGCCATGGGTGAAAGCATGCACACTGTTAGTGCCCTGGGAAAGGATATTCTTGCTCTTCTGAGCTGTTTGCCCCCCATAGTGCAGAGAAATGCCTGGACTACAGTTTTGATTCGCAGCTGTTCTGCTGAGTCTAGTTGGGTTTGAGGCTAGTTTTTTTGGCTGGTGCTGGAATGTCTGAGTTCTCAGGGATGCAAATATATAGGGGCTTCTGGCCTCAGGGCAGTATGGATCCAAAGAGTGACTCCTTTCTCAAGATGGCAGCACACTGCTGCAGCCTATGCTAGTGGATTAGCAGGGAGGCAAGTGTGAGCTCCTTCTCTGAAGCAGCTACCCTCCACACTCCAGCTAGATATCTTCGGCAGGTTCTAAGCAGTAGCTAGGATTGCTGGTGTTCAGCATCTGTGAAGATGGTGTCTGCTGGGATACTCCTGTTTATCCATTCCCTTGCATTAGCTTCTCTATGGCTCTTGGGCCAGTGTTGAGGTTGCCAGTTCATGTTATCCCTCTTTATGCTGCCATCCTAAGTTTCCATGTCCTATGGGGTTTCCATAGCTACCTTGTTGCGTTCTGGTGTTCTCCCTTGAGCACTCACCTCAAAATGTAGCTATTTGTTGCTTTGATTTTTCTGTGTGGAGAAGGGTCAAATACAGGGAACCCCTATTTGGCAATCTTGGATTCTCTGGCTCTTATCTCTTTTTAAAAAAATGTGTTTTGACATCCATCACAGGTAGCAAAGTAACAACTGGGTCACAAATGCACTACTCAACAGAGCTTTGAGGATGGGGCTTCTGCTTCACTTTCACAGTTGCTCTGGGGGATCACCAGTGTTTAGATAATAGAATTTATAATTTGTATGCCTGCAGTCATATTTACTTTCATGTTGTACTGTCTCCATCATAATTTCAAAATGATCCTAGAAAGCAGTTAGTAAAATGTGAAGGTTTTTTTTAAGTTCCAGAAGCAACTCAAACACCGATTAGCAAATATATCTTGTTACTGACAGAGCGAAATGACGTTTCTAATGCCCAAGGCCTTTCTGCATGAATATCCACATGAATGAGACTTTTTATAGTTTCAGTAGCCCCTGCCTTCCAAGCTCCCTGGCTTTAATTTCTCCTGGCTGTTCTCAATCGATGAGTGGAGAGATATTCTGTGAAAGGCTGATGTGCTGACTGCATTATCGTGGTAAGAATGTTCCATGGGGTCGGCGCTGTGGTGCAGAGGGTTAAAGCCTGGCCTGCAGTGCCAGCATCACATGTGGGTGCCGGTTTGAGTCCCAGCTGCTCTGCTTCCGATCCAGCTCTCTGCTATGGCCTGGGAAAGCAGTAGAAGATGGCCCAAGTCTTTGGGCCCCTGCACCCACGTGGGAGAGCCTGAAGAAACTCTTGGTTCCTGGCTTTGGATCAGCTCAGCTCTGGCCTTTATGGTCATTTGGGGAATGAACCAGTGCATAGAAGACCTCTCTCTCTCTCTCTCTCTCTCTCTCTCTCTCTGGCTCTCTCTCTGTAACTCTGTCTTTCAAATAAATAAAATAACTCTTTAAAAAAAGAAAAATGTTTTGCTGGCAATAAAGAGAAACTGCAATTACTCGATTAAGTTCAACTTTGGCAAAACATCCTCTATTTATCAGGCAGTGAGAAATTTGCAACAGACTCTGGAGGATCTAATGCTCTGGGGAACACCTCCGTGTTCCTGGGTGCAATAAAGTAAACATAGCAAACAGCACAAAAGGGAATAACAATCACTTAGCATGTTGATAATTTCAGCGTATGGTGATGAAAAGACACTCCACTAAGGGAATCCTATTTAAAATCAGTCTCAAGGGGTGAGTGTTTAGCCTAGTGGTTAAGATGCTGCTTAAAACAGCACTCTCCCACACTGGGGTGCCCGAGTTTGATACCCGGCTCTGACTCCAGTTTTCTGCCAGTGCATACGCTAGTTGGCTGTGGTAACGGCTGAAGTAATTTGAGTTCCTCCCACATGTGTAGGAGCTCCCAGCTTCAGCTGTTACAGGTATTTGGGGAGTGAACCAGTGGATGGGAGCTCTCTGTCTCACCCTTTGCCTCCCAAATAAATAAATTCTAAAATCAATCTCAAATATGGTCCTTTAATTCAGCCTATTTGGTGGTACATGTGCATTTCTGCCCACAATTCACAATTTTTTCTCAATATTCTTATTGAAATAAGAGGGATCCAGAATGATGACTGTAATTTATTTTCTTGAAATATAAGACAGATTTTCAGTGTGCTTATCTCACATACACACAAACAGTAATTAGATGTGCTGTGATGGATATACTAATTAGTTTGACTATGTAGTCAGTACACAATTCATCACATTGTTTCTTCACAATGTGTACCTTATACACAATTTTTTATTTGCCCATTAAATATTTTAAAATAAAAAAAATCAAAACAAAGGGATTCACAGCAGAGCAGCATCAGTGGAATGGAAGGGACTAAATTGGGCACAAACACCTAGCTGGAAGTCTCCAGAACTCCTTCTCCACACAGTAGGCTGCTGGGGTCAAACACGAACAAAATGGGCAACCCAGGCCCTTTCAGTTTATCACTCCAACCCTCCATCTTCACAGGGTCTCTCTGTCTCTATGTCTTCATTGCAGCCCACCTTAAAGAATTACTTTTACTTGATTTCGTCTGTAAAGACCCTTTCTCTAAATGTCGCATTCTGAGGTATGTATGAATTTTGGGGGACAAAGAATTAATCCATAACATAATCCATCTCTGATGCCAGTGCAGTTTTACCTGTGTACATGCTTATTTGGGTTGTGGTTATTGTGCATGTGTTAGGTAGGAAATTAGAAATTCACCCATGTGTGAGTGAAGCGTCTAAGGAAAACAAAGCACTTGCAGAAAGGAAAGGAAGGAAGCAGGTCTTGGAAGCAGCCCAGTATTTTATACTACAAAGTCCTTCGCATACCCTGATAACCTCACAGGTGGATCCAGCCCTCTCCCTAAGCAAGGCTTCCCAGGAGAATCCTCTCTGCCTCGCAGCAAGTGGGCTACCCAGTCTGATAACATTGGATAAGAAAACCTTGGGAAAATTTTTACCTGTTTCACACCCAACAAACCAGAGGAGGGAGGAGGAAGAGGAAAAAGGGGAGTAAGTTGACGCTGTATCTTTATAAGGCCAGTCTGAACACAGACTGAAACCCGTCCTGCTCCGTCAGGTGATTTCAGCCTTCAGCTCTCTCAGTTCTTTGCTGAGATGCTGCCTGGCCGGTCCGGTGTATTCTCTTCCTCAAACTTTGCAGCCTTGCTTTCTCCAGTCTGAATGGATGGGCACTCTCTCAGCTTCTACATGGAGAGGGACCCAACCATTCTGATGGATGCCCCGCCTCCATCAAACCTTGCTACCTTGCTTACCACTACTCTCTGTAACAGGCCTGAATTCTTTCTTGCACAAAGAAACTATTCCACTCATCTCCACTAAAACATGTATTTCAAACAGCTTATGGTCACCTCCCACACTTTTGGATCACAAGGGGATTTTGGAGTATATATGATATTTACATATGCACAGTCAAGGATTGGCCTTACCATTTCTACAACTTTGCCCCCTTTATGATCATGTATATTAGTTTAGCTTGAAGGCCATGTATAATGAAAGCAAAACAAAACAAGAACCAGAAATTTTGACTTTCTGTTGAAGCCAGTCTCCTTGCTCTTTTTTTTTTTAGAGATTTATTTATTTTATTTGCAAGTCAGACTCACACAGATAAAGGAGAGGCAGAGAGAGAGAGTGAGGTCTTCCATCCACTTGTTCACTCCCAAATTGGCCGCAATGGCTGGAGTTGCACCGATCTGAAGCCAGGAGCCAGGAGCTTCCTCCGGGTCTCCCACGCAGGTGCAGGGGCCCAAGGACTTGGGCCATCTTCCACTGCTTTCCAGAGAGCTGGATTGGAAGTGGAGCAGCTGGGTCTCGAACCGGTGCCCATATGGGATGCTGGCACTTCAGCCCAGGGCGTTAACGCTGTGCCACAATGCCAGCCCTGGTCTCCTTGCTCTTAATGTACCTGTTTTTCAACATATTCTTGGGGTATATTTGAGAAACATTTTCCTTTCAGCTATTGGTCAAGTGTTTTGAACTGAAAGGGAATGTATATAAACGAAGATTCAGATAGAGGTCCACTGTTCCTGAAACAAATTATTACAAACTCAAGTTTAAAACATCTGTTTAGGGGATGGCACAGTAGGTTAAACAACTGACTGCAATGCTGGCATCCCATATTGGAGTGAAGATTTGAGTCCCTACTGTTCCACTTCAGATCCAGCTCCCAGCATGTAGGAAAGCAGCAGATGTGCTTGAGTCCCTGCCACTATGTTGGAGACCTGGATGGAGTTCTTGGCTCCTGGTTTCAGTCTGGCCCAGCCTTGGTTTTGTGGCCATTTGGGGACTGAACTAGTGGGTGGAAGATCTCTCTATCTCTTTTAATCTGTCTCCCTCGAGCCCCTGTCACTTTGTCTTTCAAATAAATAAAATAAAAAAATTTTTAAAAATATACTTCTGAGTTTAGAAGAGCATGTAGGCTGGACTATGTACTGATCAAAATCAAAATCCCTACTGGTCTTGGCTCTTAATTGGAGAATGTGATTCCAAGTATATTTAGTTTTTTTTTTTTTTTTTGGCAAAATTCAGTTCCCTGTGATTGCAGGAATGAGAACTCATTTCCTTCCTGGCTTTTAGCCAGGAACTATCTGCATTCCTTGTCACTTTGCTCAACTACAGTGCAGCTTCTGATCTCTCTGACTTCCCCTCTGCCACAGATCTTTTGTATTTTCATTCTGCTTCCAGAGTCAATCTCTTAATTGCTCATGCAATTCCACTGAGCCCACCCATATAATTCAGGGTACACATTCCTTCATGAAATATTTGCTTTCAAATACTTGTCTTTGGAGAAGCATCAAGTATTCTCCGAAGTAAATGAGAATATGTATGAATATATATTCTCAGAGAGTACAATATGTTAAATTTTCTACTGTTTATTTCAATAGTTTATTTCTGGACTTATTTCTTCTGGGCTAGCAGTTGTGAAAACAAAGCACTGTGGATTAAACTCATCATCTGTTTCTGTTGTATAGATTTTGACTGTCAAATAAAGAACACCCTTGTTCAGATTATTGCTCTTTTGCATTCGGTTTGGAAAAATCTTATTAGAGATAATTATTTGTCAATATCATATATAACTGAAAGTACACACAAGGGGTATCTTGGTTCTCATACTTGGAAATCCTTAATTCAATGTTATCTTCTGCACATGCAATTTCTCAGATCACTGACGACCTTGGGTAGATTACTATTCCTAAAGATGACTGTGTTCTTTTGAAAAAGCATGGACAGCTGCACTTTTTTGAGGGCTCACGTCCATTCAACAGAAGTGAAGACACTACTTGAAATCTTCAAAACATTAAGCTCCTCAAATTTACTTTACATCTTCCTAGAGGCAACAAACATCTAATTAGAGAGACAAATGTACATAGTATTGAAAAGTAAATTGAAGCAAAATAAAATGTAAGAGTTTGTACTGACAGCAATACATGAACAGAACAGTTTCAAATGAGAAGTGGTTCAAGGATTCCACCAAGAGAATGGAAGGGGAGGCCTTGAATAAGCCAAACACTGACGTAAAACTTGTGTTTGTGTGTGTGTGCATGTATGTGTGTGTGTATGACTGGTGACAGTTATCCAGTTGCCTCAATTGGTCTAATATTCTGGAAAGTCTCCACATATATAAGTTAGTTTGTGGCCTCTGACTTAATAGCTTTAAGTTTGATTTTTTGTTAATATAGACATTTACAAAAAATAGCCCAAGTTTTGCTTATGTTTGCAAATCATGCAAGGTTAAAGTCACTTATGAAGGCTAGCTGGTTCTGTTTGCTCAGGGATCCCTCAGGCCATTTTAATTTACTTTACCATTATAGATCCTGTGTGATTGATGACAGCTCAGTAAAATCTTTGAATACATGTGGTATTATTTTTGGAAATGTACTGCAGACTCTGTTTTTTAAAATCACATATACTGGGGACAGCACTGTGGTGCAGTAGGTTAGGCATCCACCTGTGGTGCTTGCATCCCTTGTGGGTACCGGTTTGATTCTCAGTTGCTCCACTTCCAATCCAGCTCCCTGCTGATTTCCTGGGAAAGCAGTAGAAGATGGCCCAAGTGCTTGGGCCCCTGCAACCGCTTAGGAGACCCAGAAGAAGTTCCTGGCTCCTGGCTTCGGATCAGCTCAGCTCTGGCTGTTGCAGTCAACTGGGGGGTGAACGAGTGGATAGAAAACCTTTCTCTCTATCTCTCCCTCTCTCTGTCTGTGACTATGCCTCTCAAGTAAATAAATAAATTCTTAAAAAAATCACGCATATTGGTGAGACAGAATTCAGTATACAGAATTGCATGTAAAAAGTCTTTTCTGTAAGTCCTATATTTATGTTTGAATTTTAAGAAAGGATACATTACACACTAATAAATTATATAAGAAAAGATATATTGAACTATCCAGTAAAAATTACACACAACTGAATGACCTAAGTGACACTATGATGTTATGTTCCCACTAAAGCGAGCAGAGAAACGTGGCTATCTGTATTCATCATGGAATGTCCTACTTAATCGCAAAACTTTCTAACTTGAAAATGAATTATCATACATGTGGTGATATTAGAATAATAGAATGTTTTAATATAGAGGTACTCATGTTCTGATGTGATGACATTTCTTTACATAATTGTTATCTTTGCTAGGGTTTCCAGGTCTAGATGTCCCATCTTTGGATTCACATGTTCAGAGAAGCGTTCTAGGATCCATAGCAGGGCTTGTTGTTACAGTTTTTGGCACTTCTTTTAATAATAATAATAATAATAACAATAATAAAAAGGTTAAGTTTCCTTTCCATGTCAGTTGTCTTAGTCCGTTTAGGCTGCTATAGAAGAATACCACAGAGTAAGTGGCTTACAAAACAAACATTTATTTCTCATACTTCTGGAGGCTGGGAAGTTTAAGATTAAAGTGCCAGAAGATTCAACGTCTGAGGAGGGCCTGCTTTCTAGCTCAGAGATGGCTATCGGTCGTTGTGTCCTCGCAAAGTAGAAAGTGAGCTGGAGAGCTTTCTGGGGTCCCTTTCATATGACCATTTATGAGGGCTCCATCCCCATGAGTCAGTTACCTTCCAAAGCCCCCTGACATTGCCATCTTGGAGGTTAGAATGCCAACATATGAACAGACTTAGAATGCCAACATCTTGTTCAGTTCTTTATACCAGTGTAACACCAGTTGTATTATGGATCCATTTAACATGTTTGCCTCCTATGAATTGTTTTTTGTTTATTGTTTCCAATGACTAGAAACTCTTTATAGTCAGTTTGATACTTCCTGTTACTCCCTTCCAATTGGAAAAAATATGTATTTATCTATCTATATATTTTGTTTTGATCTAGGACTTAAATCTATATCATAAATAAGATTGTATGTAAGTCAAAGACTTTGTAAAATACGATTTGTCTTGTTTTTACAAGGTAACCATTAGAAATATAGATTTATTTATTTGTTGTGAAGATTTAATGTTCAAAAGGTCCTACTTTTTTTTAACTTTTATTTAATGAATATAAATTTCCAAAGTACAGTTTATGGATTACAATGGCTTTCTCCCCGCCATAACTTCCCTCCCCCCCGCAACCCTCTCCAGGTCCTACTTTTTTGATTACTATGTGCTTCTAATGTCCTGTGGAAATATGAAGTATTTAAATAGCAAGTAAACTTTCTGCCCTTATTTTTATATTAGAAAGAATAACTGATAAAAGTTTTTATGTTCTTTAAAAACTAAAAGGTATTATACAGGAATAAATGATTTTATAGTATTAACTCGGTTTAACTGTGATGGAAGACTTAGGATATGAGGCAATAAAGATAAAAACAGTCCCATGGCCAACGTGCTTTACCTGTCTTCACTTACCTCCAAAATAATAGGTGTTGCCTGAAACAATCAGCACAGGCACCAGGGGCAGAACAGCTGTGTCATCACCTACCACCACAACCAGATGATTCCATTTAGCAGACAGAGACACAGAATGCCATTGCCCATCGTTTAACCCACTGCCTGGAGGAAATAAAATGAAAGACAATCGTATATTATGAACTTTGGAAACACTTGAAAACAATTTGATTCAGATCACATCAGTCAGAGGAGTATTTTCATGTTGATAAATCACTGAGAAAAAAATCTAAACACCTTCCTTTAATGAAAGATATCATTTATTTATGACAGAGGCACATGAATGAAAATGCTACTCCTTCAGAGTCACTATAATGAATTCTGACAATGTGCACCTCAAACTTAACTATTGAAGTCACATGTCAAAATCTTGACCAATAAGATAATAAATACACAGTTGTGTCCAATCTTCAAAAGTTACTTTGCTGACCGGTGCCACGGCTCACTTGGCTAATCCTCCGCCTGCAGCGCCGGCTCTCCGGGGTTCTAGTCCTGGTTGGGGCAGCGGATTCTGTCCCGGTTGCTCCTCTTCCAGTCCAGCTCTCTGCCGTGGCCCAAGTGCTTGGGCCCTGCACCCGCATGGGAGATCAGGAGGCGGCGCCTGCCTCCTGGTTTCGGATCCGCGCAGTGCACCGGCTGTAGCGGCCATTTGGGGGGTGAACCAACGGAAGGAGGACCTTTCTCTCTGTCTCTCCCTCTCACTGTCTAACTCTGCCTGTCAAAATAAATAAATAAATAAAGATATCAAGAATTATAAAAAAAAAGTTATAAAAAAAGTTACTTTGCTGAATCTAACAAAAATAAGTATTTAAAAAATCAGAAAACCAGTTGAAAGAGTTGTGTCAAGAATAATCATGAAAGGCTTTCACTGAAGGAAGAAGATCACTGAGTGTTCCCTCTGGTGCTTCCATTCAGGTACACTTTGCTTTCTTGTCTAGGCTACTTCACACTCCACAAGTTGTAGAAAACGCACAATAGTGCAAAACAATTTTTGTTCACAGGAATGCAAATTACTTGTATCTGGAGGGGTACAACTGATGACTGAAGTATTTTTCATCTGTCTACAAATTAATTCTTTATCTGCCTTTATTTGTGCAATTTGGATGCTCCTTTGAGTTGACTGTAACATCTTATTGGTTTCTTCATTAACTAATGAGCTAAATTAAATCTTTGACATATGTCCATATGTTCTCTGATATGATTATAGACATGACTATACCTTCTTTTTAAAAGATCTATAATTTGATAATAAAATGATTAGCAAAGGACTAGAGGTGTACTTTACAGATAAGTACAACATTGTTTTATACTTTATATTCACATTATTATTCTTAGCATTAACTATGAAGTTAATCTTTTGAAATACTGCAGCATAATGACCTTTTTTTTTTTACTTTTTAAAAAAATTTTTTGAAAGGTAGAGCTACAGAGAGGCAGAAGGAGAGAAAGAGACAAAGAGAGAGGTCTTCCACCTGCTGGTTCACTTCCCAGATGGCTGCAATGGTCATAGCTGCGCCCATCCGAAGCCAGGAGCCAGGAGTTCTTCCGGGTCTCCCATGTGGGCACTGAGGCACAAGGACTTGGGCCATCTTCTACTGCTTTCCCAGGCCATAGCAGAGAGCTGGATCAGAAGTGGAACAACCAGACTCGAACTGGCACCCATTTGGGATGCCAGCACTGCAGGCCACAGCTTTACTTGCTATGCCACAGAGCTGCCCCATAATGACTTGTTTTTGAAAGTGAATTCAGAGGTCAGTGTTGTGGCGCAGAGATTAAGCTGACACCTGCAACACCAGCATCTCATGAGTGCTGGTTTGAGTCCTGGCTGCTCCACTTCTGACCCAGCTCCCTACTAATGTGCCTAGGAAGGTAGTGGATGATGGCCAGGGTTAGCTCCCTGCCGTCCATGTGGAAGACTAGAAAGGGGTTCCTGGCTCGGGGCTTTGACCTGGCCCAGCCCCAGCCACTGCAGCCATTTGAGGGGTGAATCAGCAGATTGAAGATCTTTCTGTCTCTCTTTTTCTCTCTGTAACTTTGCCTTTCAAATGAATAAATTTTTTTAAAAGATTTTATTTATTTATTTGAGAGGTGGAGTTACAGACAGTGAGAGGGAGAGACAGAGAGAAAGGTTTTCCATCCACTGGATCACTCCCCAAATAGCTCCAGCAATCAGAGCTGAGGTGATCTGAAGCCAGGAGCCAGGAGCTTCTTCCAGGTCTCCCACGTGAGGGGCCCAGGTTCTTGGGCCATCTTCTACTGCTTTCCCAGCCCATAGCAGAGAGCTGGATTGGAAGAGGAACAGCCAGGACTAGAATTGGTGCTCATATAGGATGCCAGCGCCATAGGTGGAGGATTAACACACTGTGCCACAGCACTGACCCCTAACTTTATTTTAAAAAGAAAATATATAATAAATTTAAATATTAAAGTATTTAAAATCATTGGAGGTATTCTATATTTCCTTTTAACTAGTAACATGTCAAAGATACATAACAATAAATGTGTTAGAAATAAAACTGCCTATTAAGTTAACATTTCACTAATGTTTAAAATTAGTCCAAGATCAGCACTGCAATAGTCAAATATATCACAGTAAACTTTTAATTATTAGAAATTTTTTTAAAATACTTTTTTATTTATTTGAAAGGCAGAGTTACAGAGAGAGAGAGAGAGAGAGAGAGAGAGAGAGAGAGAGAGAGATCTTCCATTTACTGGTTCACCCCCAGATAATCAAAATGGCCAGGTCTGGATCAAGTCAAAGACAGGAGTCTGGAACTCCACCTAGGTCTTCCATTTGGATGCCACTTTTCACTGCTTTCTCAGGCAAATTTTCCAGGGAGCTGGACTGGAAGTGGAGCAGCAGGGACTGGAACTGTGGCTCACAAAGGATGCCGGTACTGCAAGTGGGCTTAATCTGTTGTGCCACAATGCTGGCCCCAAACTTGACATTTTATATGATGGTCATAGCCTGTTAATTTTTAAAATGAATATGTGCTTGATTTATTTTTCTCAAATATGTATTTTGTAAAGTTAACATTATTATCTTTAGTAGTTCTTAATTAAAAATTAACTATATTTCAGTTTTCTTTTTAAACTTCAATGATGTAAGAAATGAAAACAGAAATAATAATAAGGTGTAAGGGAGAATATTGTACTTTAAAATCAACCAAAATTTCTGGATGTCTTCAGTGTTTAAACGAAGCATCATTTAAACACAATCCTGAAATTACTGGATTCTGTGGGTTTGTGGACCTTTTATCTTCCAATCATGTCACAAGTCATGAATGTAGAAAACTGAAAGTAAGCAAATGATTATAGTTCTTGGACATGTAATGAATTTTACTTGGTGAAAACATAATTTCTCCCTTCACACTAACCCAGTTTCACATTGCATGTAAATTCATTCTAGCTTACTGGTTTTGCATCATTGCTTATTTTGAATTCTCATTTGAATCTGTTGTAATATTTTACTCATTCCCTCATTAACAGATGAGTTAAATAAATATTTAACAAGTTTTTTTATAAAGTGTTGATAGCTGCCACTTTTAAAAATATCTTTTGACAGATGAAAGCAAATCTTGGTATGTGTTTTCTCATATTTATAATTCATCATCAAATTTTTTTTCTGTTATGTTATAGTTGCTCTTTGGTCATAGTTTATATCCAAGGATCTCAGATACATTAGCACCTATAAATATTTTAATGAGGAATTATTAAATTAATTAAGCAATTGCACACAATATACATATTATTTTAAACATATCTTCATATGAAAATATTACCTTGTCAAAAACTACAGAAATAGTTTAAATGTGGACAGAAAATATCACACAAAGCTATGAGCTAAAGCCAAATCCTGTATCATTCAAGGACTTTAATTACATTGAAGTCTAGTTATTGTGCAAACCAGACTGAAGAAAATGCTTGCTCTGCACTTCAGTGCACGTAGAATATATGCAACAAATCTGCAATGAAGTTTAACTACTGTAGGAAAAAATTGAAGACAGTTTTCAAAATGGGCAAGAGATTAATGGATATCTTTTCAATGGAAAGATTATATGCCTTTATAGGGCTTTAAACCATTATCTTTGACTAGGCAATTTTACAACCGTATAGCATGTGTAGTGATAGAAGTTCACAGAATAGTAACATAAGGAATACTGTCCATGGAAATGCAAGCTCTGTTTAGAGTAGGAATGACTGACTTCGTTCCATATGTGGATATTAACAAGTGTTGCTAGGTTTGCATTTACTCGTAATTTCATTTCCACATTCCTTTTCTGACTAGAAATGTGTGGCACTTGGAGTTATCTTTGAACTAGTTCTCCTAAGTGTTGTGGTAAGCACAAATCTTAAAGATATATAAACAAACAAAAAACCTGTTTGGTACCATAAGGGACAGACACTTTTGGAGACAGCTAGGAGTTAATGAGGGAAGCTGAGAAAAGTAAATTCCAAAACTCTTTCATAGTCTGTCTGCTTCTCTCCATCTCTGCCTCCCTTATCCTTGACTTTGAGACAGGAGATAGAGTCAGGAGACAAAAAAGGGTTAATCTGGGAAGCCAGAAAAAGAAATTGCAAGCTTGAAAAACCTTCAATTAGAAGCTGTACATATACACAATAATGGCCAGATGGCTTACACACCTGGTAGTTCCATAACCACTCTAGGGCTCCTCACCCAAAACCAACTGTTAGAAAATCACAGCCCCAATTATTTTCAGGGCCTCCAGTCTCAGCCTCAATTTGAGCTTTGATTCTTGGCCCACTTCTACTCTCTTAGGAACTGGACTTTCTTTTCCTATAATAAGCCTTTGCTGTTATTATGTGTGAGCTCCATTCAGTTCATTGTCTGAGTCTCAAAAAACCTATAGGGTCCTTGCCTTTCTACCCTCCACTCCCACACCAATTGTTCTTGCTCTCCCTTAGAGTGTTTCCTGCAATTGTAAATTCTTCTCTATTTGAGGTTTATGTAAACCTCTAGGGCCTCGGGTGGAGGCATTTCTTGAAATATAGACATGGAGAAAATAGCACCTTTCTCTGTGGTAGTTTAACTTAGATGCCTGGCTCCAAGCTGTTAAGTTCGTGGTTGTCAAGAGATTTTAGGAGGGGTTGGCACTGTGGCATAGTAGGATAAGCCTATGCCTGTGGTTTCAGCATCCCATACGGGCACCAGTTCATGTCTCAGCTGCTCCTTTTCCCATCCAGCTCTCTGCTTATGGCCTAGAAAAGCAGTGGGAGATGGCTCAAGTGCTTGGGCTCCCTGCACCCACATGGGAGACACAGAAGCTCCTGGATCCTGGCTTTCAATCGGCCCAGCTCCAGCCATTGCAGCCATTTGGGGAGTGATTCAGTGGATGGAAGACCTCTCTGTTTCTCCCTCTGTTTGTAACTTTGCCTCTCAAATAAATAAATAAAATCTTTTATAAAAATTAAAAAAAGATTTGAGGAGACAGCTTTCCTTTGAGTAAGGGCAATGAGGTAATACAGATGGCCTTCCCAGTAACCAGGTGAATTTTGGATGGACCCTTTGGGGTAACTGGTGCTGTCATGTCCTCAAATTCAGCACTGGTTCTCCTTTATCTAGAGAACATATCTGTGTATGTATTGTCTGCCTGGTCAGTAAAAATGAGGGCTCTCTTTCTGTCTTTGTATCTCACTAGTGAATGTTGAGAGGGGGCATCACAATCTGTTTTAATATTTACTCAATAATAAAACTAAATATTTTTTCTTCTTTTTGAAGAGGAGCCACCAAACTGATGGGCAATTTGATCTTTGTTTCCCCAACAATGGTTTCCTAATAATTAACGAGTTAAATAAAATCTTTGACACACATTCATTTTGTACATGTATGTGAATTATGATTTTACCCTTTCCTGGAAAAAATCTAATTTGTGAAGAAATTTCAAATAGGTTTGCATTTTCAAAAGATAATTCCCAAATATCTCTTTTTGGTCTTCCAGGGTTCATCTTAAGTCAGAGGTACATACAGATTCTAACATCACAGCTTGACAAGTTGTTCCAGAAGTACTGAAGTGAGTTTCTGCCCCTAGTTTCTTATTCGCAGGTCTTGAATTGCATATTCACCCAGTAACAAGGTAGCAGCAGCTGGTCAACTGGCGAGGCATTGTTCATTGAAGAGCGCCTGGTGCCTCTTTATTAGCCTGTCTAGCATCTTAAAATAAAATAATTTGGTTTTGATGCCAGTTTAGGCCTCATACTGATTCAGCACTCAGATCTTGCCCTAAATTTGCATACCTAAATCAGGAAAATCCAATCAGCTCTGTGATTACACACTTGCCTGCAGCACCCTGCACATCAGAAGCAAATCAGTCAACATCTAATTTTACTCATGGGGATTTAAACAGCCCCTAACCTAGCAGGCAGAGGATTTGTCCAACAACAGCAGGTCTGCAATGGGAGGTGGGAAACAGAGAGGGCCTTCCTGGTGGGTGGCTAGCTGTGCATCTAAGCTCAGATTTCCTTCCTATTGTTCTCTCAACAAAGAAGATCCAAGATTTGCTCTTTCACAATTGAAAGCAGCTGAAGCTTAGGAGGACCACTGATTTGCAGCCAGCAGGGCAGAAAATGGAGGATCTTGGATTCCTCCCTGGGAGAGGTTATATTAGAAAACTAGTCAGTCAATGGCTGGAGTTGTGGTGAAGAGAGTTAACCCTCTGTTTGGGTATGATTGCCCAGTCTGGGTATGTCTGCATCCATATCAAAGTACTGGTTCAAGTCCTGCCTACTCCTCTTCCAATTCAGTTCCCTGGTTAATGGCCTTGGGAAAGCAATGGGTGATACCCAAGTATTTCAGTCTCTGCCACCCAGGAGGGAGACCAGGATGAAGTTTCTGTCTCCTGACTTCACCTGGCCTAGCCCTGGCTGCTGCAGGCATTTGGGCAGTGAACCAGCACATGGAAGATCTCTGTCTCTCTTATTACTCTGCTTAGTGTACACACACACACACACACTTTAAAGAAAACCAGTCAGCCATCAGCAAAAGCCTAAGAACTTTTTTTGGTATTTGCTGGCACCTTTCAGAACAAGGCAGGATCAGTTTCCACCTGTGTTTAGAGCCTGTGTTTGAAATCCATGAGTAATTTTTGCACAGTATGCATTACCCATGAACTTTGTAATGACTCCCTTTTATGTATGGGTTTCAACAGATTTCTTCACAGAGGAGGGGAAGGGAGAGAAGAGGAGTGGAGGGGAGGAGCAAATCTGTGTGTGTGTATGTGAGTGTTTCATGATGTTCTGTCTGTGGTTCTATGAAAAGGAGGATGAGTATGGAGTATGTTAGGAAATGGAGCTTAAGGTTGATATACACCTGCAGAAGTATCCATAATTTCTCCTTACAAGGTTACTTCATAGAGTTCATGGAAAAATGGAATTAAAAGGTAAGTTTGAGCATTAATTAAAAGGTAAGTATGAAGCATTTTTTAAATCCATGAGTAATTTTGCACCGTATGCATTATCCATGAACTTTGTGATGACTCCCTTTTATGCATGGGTTTCAAAAGATTTTTGTAGCAAAATAAATTTATCTTTTAATTCTATTTTCCAGAAGCTTTCTGAAGTATCACTGCATAATCACTTTTGGATAAAAGAACAATTTAATGGTGGTTGTGAGTACCACATGTGAACAGTCTGGAGGAACTTAAAAGGAAATACCTATCCAGTTCCTCCCATATAAGGGCATCAAGTATGTCATTTCCTCACTTCACACCTTATTACAAAATTAATTTATACAATTGTGGCAACACATCCATTACCTGCTGTGATATTCCTTATGGATTCTTCTGGCTGGAAGAGGCTCAGTTTGAGTTTTCCATCCTGAAGAAAGAGGACAAACTTCCCTGAGCCATGCCAAAATTCACTGGAAAGCAAATGTCCTGCTTTGTTCCATGTTCGAAATTGAAAACTGACGGAGAACTTGTTCTTCCCAGAATTGCCAGGCAGTGCCAGATAACTCTTGGAGTTCAAGAAAGTCACAGGAACAATCTGTGATTGTGGACAGGAGAAGGTCACGTTTCCCTAAAATTGAAACAGAGGAGCACACTGAGAGCCTTTTGCGCTTCCATTTAATTAAACAGATTTTGCAGATTCACAAAGACTTCTTATCAATCCAGAGTTTTATAAATTAAGTTGCGCTCATAGAGCTTAAATCTATGACATTCACACTATTTTCCAACATAAGCTTTATCATGGTCGGGCAAATCTAACCCTGTGGCTCCCTGGGCCCCCTGCCCTGACTTTGGGTGAAATTCTCCATGCCTATACTGCCTGTACTTTGAATACAGCTCCCTTTCCGTTTTCACATTCCAATTAACAAAAGCTGACTGTTGATCCTGTGGAATAATCAGAATTGCACTTCAACAAAAGGTGCCAAAAATTCCAGGGACTGACTCTAGGTAAATGATTGGAATCCCAAGACCTGACGCAGTACGGGTAAACAGTGAAGCCTTGGATGAAACGGCTCACCATCAACCAGTTTCAAGACACCCTTGGAAATCTTGATGATCAGCCAAATATATTATCTTCCCTAACTTCCTTCAACCCTCTTTCATTTGCTGTAGCTGTTGTCACCCTCTGGTCCAAGGCCTCCCGGCCCGAGACTCCTCCTCTCTCCCTCTTGTGGCCTCACAAAGGACCCAGGGAAGGCTGGCTGCCTCAGCTGGGTGTTTGGCCCTCAATTCACTTCTTTTCATGCAATGCATCTGGTAACAATAGTTTTAAAATTTCCTCAGGCAACTCCAAGATAAAGCCAAGCTGAAAAATCACTGATCTGCAGATTTTTAAAAAAAATATTTATTTATATTTATTTGAAAGTCAGAGGAACACAGAGAAAGCAGGAGAGGCAGAGAGAAAGAAAGGTCTTCCATCTGAGGTTCATTCCCCAATTGGCCGATCCGAAGCCAGGAGTCAGGAGCTTCTTCCAGGTTTCCCACGCGGCTACAGGGGCCCAAGGACTCAGGCCATCTTGTACTGTTATCCCAGGCCATAGCTGAGAGCTGGATTGGAAGTGGAGCAGCTGGGTCTTGAACTAGCACCCACATAGGATGCCAGCACTGCAGGTGGAAATTTTAAAAAAGCACTTTTGGGGCAAGCACTGTGGTTTGTGGGTGAAGCCACTGCTTGCAAGGCTTGCCAGTTCCAGTTCCAGCTCCTCCACTTCCCATCCAGCTCTCTGTTAATGGTCTGGGAAAGCAGTAGAAGACAGCCCAAGTACTTGGGCCCCTGCAACCACGTGAGAGACCCAGAAAAAGCTCCTGGCTCCTGGCATTGAATTGGCCCAGCCATGGCCGCTGCGGACATTTGGGGAATGTACCAGCAGATGAAGGATCTTTCTATCTCTCTGTCTCTCCTTCTTTCTCTGTAACTATGATGTTCAAATAATATAATTAAATCTTATTCAAAAATCACTTTTCAGACTGAATCATAGTTTGAAAAAATTTTGTCTTAGGGCTGGCGCTATGACGTAGCAGGTAAAAGCTACCACCTGCGTTCCATATGAGTACAGATTCGAGTCCCAGCCGATCCACTTCTGATCCAGCTCCCTGTTGATGGCCTGGGAGAGCAGTGGAAGATGGCCCAAATCCTTGGGCCTCTGCACCCTCGTGGGGTACCAAAGGAAGCTCCTGGCTCCTGGCTTTGGATCAGCCCAGCTCTGGCCATTGTGGCCATTTGGGGAGTGAACCAGAGGATGGAAGACCTCTCTCTCTCTATGCCTCTGCCTCTCTGTAACTCTGCCTTTCAAATAAATAAATAAATCTTAAAAAAATGCTGTCTTAACATACGTCAGAAACTATTGTTTTTATTTTAAAATAATATACATTGTAATTATAGACATAAATCAGAACACTTACCTTGACTATTTTTTAATTCTGTAGAATATGAAATTTTCACTGTATCAAAATATTTGTAGTAACGATTTAAATACCAAAAGCTTAAGTGTAATAGATACTGACCAATAATATAAATTTAATCACTTGATTATCACTTCTTTATTTAGATGGGTACCTGTCTGTTAAAATAACAAAGAAGGACACCCTCATTCCATAGGCAAGTAATCATTACTTAAATAAGCCAGTTCTGTAACCTGTGCCAACAAAATATATTTTAAAATGTTTTCCTTTTAAAAATATTGAAATACCCATTTTTCTACTAGTATAAAGAACACA
This sequence comes from Lepus oiostolus, assembly GCA_036325905.1. NCBI lineage: Eukaryota > Metazoa > Chordata > Mammalia > Lagomorpha > Leporidae > Lepus > Lepus oiostolus. The sequence goes on from CM070808.1 coordinate 130,817,310, forward strand.
CAAAATTGTGATAATTTTCAGAATGTGCTCATATCTAACACTGTATATTTAACGTAATATATATGTTAACATATTAATGGTTATATATTCAATACATTCTTTTTTGGTTATTTTCATGTAAAATGTACATATTCAAATGATTTTGTATAATGTAATTAGCATATAGTTTTCTTCAGGGTGGCAGTCAGGATTCCTGAGACACTGACATAATTGTGTCTTCCTGATTGGCTATAATGAATTAATAATTCCAACTATAATACAGAATAATATGAAATTTTTATGAAATGCAGTTCCTATTTTCTTGAGATAGTCTTGGCTCCTTGTGTGTCATAAGTCTCAGTGAACTCCCATTCACCTCAATGACAGGAACCTTGATAATAGCTCATAGATGGGGGTAGGGGATGATGCATTCTTCTTTACATCAAGAATTACGTTTAAAAAGCAGCTTTAAGATCAGAATGTGTTATATTAGGATTGTTGACACAGATACCTATTGGCCAAACAAATCTTTATATTTAGGTGGCTTCTGAATAAAGCACCTCCAACAAAGTCAACTTCAGGAAACTATGTCTTCTTTTTCTTTCCTGTTTGAGCTACAGTTAATATTTCAGGTGTTCCATGGTCAATAACTTTATGTAGTGATTTTTTAATTTATCCCCTTCATTTTTTTTTCAGATTGTGAAAGGTATGTAATCTGTGGAGTCTTCCTAACCCTCTTTCCTTTGGTGTTTCTCTTTTCAAGCATTTTTTATTTGTATTATCTCAGAATGGTGCTTCCAAGTACAGGTTAGACTTCTCTCCTACTTCTACCCCCTAAACTTTTCCTGAGAGGTTCATGAGGTCTCATGGAGGTTTTTTTTTTTTTTTTCCTTTTCCCCACATGTGAACTCTTAGGTGATATGTTATCTTGGTGACAGAGAGCTAAAGGTAATTTCAGGTTTCATCCTACAACCCATGAGCCTATTCTTTGCCAGCATATAACAGGAAAGAAAACACCTTTTAAGACAATACAAATATATATTCTCATGACATATTTCCAAGATTTACTGACTTCAACTCAAAACATAGTTATTGTTTACATAGTTATTGTTACACATAGTTATTGTAAACACTGAAAAAGTTTATTAGTCAATTTAGAAGCACTTCCAGTTGATTAAGGAATCATTCATTAGGGAAATAATAATACCAAAAATACAGGAGACATGAATTCTATTTATTTATTTATTTATTTTTATTTTAATTTATTTTGACAGGCAGAGTGGACAGTGAGAGAGAGAGAGAGAGAGAAAGAGAGAGAGAGAGAGAGAAAGGTCTTCCTTTTTGTCGTTGGTTCACCCTCCAATGGCCACCGCGGCCAGCACGCTGCGGCCGGTGCACTGCACTGATCCGAAGCCAGGAGCCAGGTGCTTCTCCTGGTCTCCCATGCGGGTGCAGAGCCCAAGGACCTGGGCCATCCTCCACTGCACTCCTGGGCCACAGCAGAGAGCTGGCCTGGAAGAGGAGCAACCAGGACAGAATCTGGCGCCCCGACCTGGACTAGAACCTGGTGTGCTGGCGCTGCAAGGCGGAGGATTAGCCTAGTGAGCCGCGGCGCTGGCCAATGAATTCTAATTCCTATACAAAAACAGAAAATTATTTTTGTTTTACTTCACATAAAAATAACTGCATCCTGGCCGGCGCCGTGGCGCTGTCTCTCTCTCTCTCACTATCCACTCTGCCTGTCAAAACAAAAACAAACAAAAACAAACAAACAAAAACAAAAAACAAAAAACAAAAAACCTGCATCCTATTAGACATTAACTTCCTATCCATTTTAAAATATTAATTTAAACAAGGAATTAAAAAAGACTTGATTTTTAAAAATATTAGATCAGATGGAGAGCTAAAAGGGATGTTTGTATGCAGAAACATACAAAAAACAGTGTCAATTCCTTTTCTCTTTTCTTCCCATTTAGTCTTCCTTACCATAATGAGGATTTGTGGTTTGTGCTTCTTGGCTAATTCAACAATGTCCACTCCATTATAATAAGGATTTTCTAAACAGCCTTGAAAACTTTTATGTGAGAACGCAAGCGATCTTCCAATTGTTAGAATTCCTCCAAAGCTGATCTTAGAATAAAAGAAAGTGACATAATAATAAACCAAAATAACCAGATTTGGCCTGAAGCTCACAATGTGCCCATCTCTGCACTGGGTATTATTTTTGCTATTACATAGCTAAATTAAGGTAACAAAATGATAATCTGGTATAGGATCAGAGTCTTCAGTAGGTATTATATTACAAAGCCATTTATCCCATATAAATGTCACAGCTTTCCTAGTTTGTTCTGATCATTCATATACTTCATAGTGTCCTATGAAGAAACTGGCAGAATAGACATTATTTTTATTTTTATAGTTTAGAGTCATATTGTCAGTGCATTGCCAGAAATAATGTTAAACCATTAGAAAACAGTAACAAATTGTTTACATGTGTCCATTTGACTCCATTCTTATTTAACCAATCTAATGGTAGGAAAATGTTTTTAACTCCTCAAAGTGATCCTATGTAATGCTAAATTGGTTCAGATTATACCAAGATAAGAAAAAAACTCTCCAGAATTATTTCACAGCCAAACAATAGATGTAAAAAAACCAGATGGAATTTGAAAGGAATATATCTAGTAACATTGCTTTTTGTCCTGAAATATCTTCATTTGTAAAAAATTTCATAAAATGTACACTGTGATTGGTTATTTACTCTCATAGAAAAATTATCTATAACAATAAATTGTCCTATTATAGCTAATAAACAGTTTAGTCATACCTGAACATATCTATTACTATATACTAATCATCATAGTTCTAAATTATTATGAAACAGTATTTCTCTAGGATTAGAGGTTTTTTCCCCCCAGGTTATAATCCATTTAAATTACACAACACATAACAACCTCAGAGTTAAGATCCAAGTATCCAGAGTGTTCCTTGGCCTGGAAATACTGAGTGTACTTGTCCAAGGTGAAGTTGATATGTGTATTGAGTTGCTCAATGTAGACAGAATGCCAGTGCTGGTCATCCAACAAGCTGCCCAGGATGAGGTTTGATTGAGCTTTAGTAGAAGGCAGGTTAGCATTGCCTTAAAAGAGAGGGCAAATCCAACTCTGTTACTTCTGATCAAAATCACAGCTACCCGTTGTTAGTTCAGCATTACAGTTTATGTCCATACCTACATTCCACATAGTTGTCATCTGAATTTCTCTTCATTTTGAACACAATGTTAGTTTACTTTTTGCATTCCTTCTTAATTCATTTCTACATTTTTTTGAAATTGCTTGAGTAATTTATTATTCATGATACATTTACTTTGCAATTACTTTCTTTGCTAGAATCTCATTATCAACACTATCTCCTAATTTTACTATGACCTATTCTTGTCTGCAGGATTATATGTAATATTAATATATCACATGTATGTTTTATATATATATATATATATATATGCTGTCTTTCTTGCATAGTTGTCAAGATATATGCTACTGCATAAATCATAGTTGGAATTAGGTATTTTGACTTGGACAATATATTATATCATGGGTGGAGAATATTCAGCCCACAGGCCTATTAAGGCCCATGAAATTATTTGGTCTGGCCCTGAAAAGGCAACTTCAGGCTGGGCTCAAAATTCAACAAATCTATAGAAGGTTAATTTTAGTTGATAATTTTGTGAAACCCACAAATGATGTTATAAATATCCAAATGGCCTTTGGCAGAAAATAGTTCCCCATTTGTGTATCACATGTTCACTTTATCTAACTGTAAAAAGCTTAGGTACCACAAATATGCTTTCATCTAAACAGATTTTTACAACTATTGGTATAAAGTAGAAATACATTTTACCTGAATTAAGAGAAAAGACAAGCTTTCCTTCAATTAATTCCAGAGTGAGGTGGTTCCCATGTTGTCCTTCTCTGTGGAGTAGAATTCCATTACTCTGCATGGTTTTAAATTTCAAAGAAATAACATCTCTTATTGGTCTTACAAATTTTTTATCAAATCTGTACAGCAGAATACTTGGTCCATCAAAATAAACCATCTCGGACCCTAGGAAAGATGATATTAAAAAGTAATTCTAAATATAAATATGCTGTCTATTAGCACTTTGAAAATGTGTGAGTCAATAGACCACAGCACGCGTGCACACACACACACACAATATGTTTGTGGTCTGTTCCTTGAAGGGAAAAACTAACAATAACATACTTTGTATCATGATTTATATCAGTACCTGGCATCCACTGTTAGACTTTTCTGATATTTTCTCAACTTTACCATCTAGAATCACCTTTATTGAGCTACTGCCAATGGCTCCTATCTTTATAGTGGCCTATTTATTCTCAATCTGCATTGTTTGATTTAAAATCAGCAGGAAATTATCTCTACTACACAAATTAAGATGATTTTTTTTTGACAGGTAGAGTGGACAGTGAGAGAGAGAGAAAGGTCTTCCTTTACCGTTCGTTGGTTCACTCTCCAATGGCTGCTGCGGCAGGTGCACCGCGCTGATCCAAAGCCAGGAGCCAGGTGCTTCTCCTGGTCTCCCATGTGGGTGCAGGACCCAAGCACTTGGGCCAACCTCCACTGCACTCCTGGGCCACAGCAGAGAGCTGGCCTGGAAGAGGAGCAACCGGGACAGAATCCGGTGACGCGATTGGCACTAGAACCCGGTGTGCCGGTGCTTGCAGGTGGAGGATTAGCCTAGTGAGCCGCGGTGCCGGCCAAATTAAGATGATTTTTACAGTCAATATTTACTTAAATGGCTTTGTTTCCAGTAGCTTTCATTCTTCTTAATTCTTACATAGGCAATCACTTCAGTGAAGACTTTGTAAATTATACCTACAAACACACATTCCATAGAATTACTGCTTTGGTGAGGGAACATGGCCTGAATAACACTATTTTAGGACTGCCAGAACTATGTTTCTGTCATTCTTTCTCAGGTCTCTGAAAGGGTCTTATGATTTCACTATGAAGTTCATAAACACTTAGTTCATCAAAAGATGCATTTTAGCAATACTGTGATAGAACATTCAGCAAAATCAATTGAAGATAAACGTTACCCAAAAGTAAAAAGAAGGAATTTTCCTTGGAAAAACTATATGTTTTTATAATAAAAGAACATACCCCCAAAACGTAATAATATGTGTTATTTGAAGCTAATCAGCTGATATGGATTATTTATTTATCATTTGATTTCAGGAAATATTACAGAAAATATTACAGCTACTTTTTTGAAGTTGTCCATTTCATTTGGATTATCTGAAACACATACAATAACCTGAGCAGCTATCATTTGAAAATTTACATGTTCAATGTTCTCACAGTGGAGTGTTAAAAGGAAAACTGAGACCACTTCAATTGAATAAGGTTACTTGACCAAGAGAAAGGTTCTAGAACAGGGTAGCATTCTAAACCAGAGTTCAGAATGACCCTGTCCACAATTTGTTGAGCAATTTTTATAATAAGAAAGGCAAGAAATAACATAAGGAAATTACCTAATTTGTGCAGACAGGCACTTTCCTAATTTGGGCACAATTTGGCAACTTTCAGCCTCTGACCCAGGGATTAGCTACTGTGACTGGCTGAGGCTCAGTTACTTAGTTACAAGAGTATAATCTTTTTTAAAAAAAGATTTTATTTATTTATTTGGGAGGTAGAGTTACAGAGAGAGGGAGGGACAGAGAGAAAAGTCTGCTGATTCACTCCCCAAACAGCCACAATGGCCGGAGCTGCACCGATCTGAAGCCAGGAGCCAGGAGCTTCTTCCAGATCACCCACACAGGTGCAGGGGCCCAAGCACTTGGGCCATTTTCCATTGCTTGCCCAAGCTATAGCAGGGAGCTGGATTGGAAGAGGAGCAGCCAGGACTCGAACCAGTATCCATATGGGATGCCAGTGCTGTAAGTGGAGGCTTAGCCCACTATGCCACAGCACTGGCCCCCAACTTCTCTTAGGGTAGTTTACAAACTATGTGCAAGTCAAACTAGGTTACAATTCATGGCATATGGAGGCCCCTTTGGGACAAATTCATCATTCAATATGGAAGCTGGTTTAGGCCAATTTATTCCAGTTCAAAATGACTAATGCAATTATGAAGAAATAATAATATTGGCCGGCGCTGCGGCTCAATAGGCTAATTCTCCGCCTAGCGGCGCCAGGACACTGGGTTCTAGTCCCGGTCAGGGCGCCGGATTCTGTCCCGGTTGCCCCTCTTCCAGGCCAGCTCTCTGCTGTGGCCAGGGAGTGCAGTGGAGGATGCCCCAAGTGCTTGGGCCCTGCACCCCATGGGAGACCAGGAGAAGCACCTGGCACCTGCCATTGGATCAGCGCGGTGCGCCAGCCGCAGCGCGCCAACCGCGGCGGCCATTGGAGGGTGAACCAACGGCAAAAGGAAGACCTTTCTCTCTGTCTGTCTCTCTCTCACTGTCCACTCTGCCTGTCAAAAAAAAAAAAAGAAATAATATATCAAATATATGACAAATACCACTGTATTGGGCATTGCCTAAAATAGTCCCTAACAACAAGGCGCCTGGCGGATGATGGGGGGGAGGGGTGTGTGTGTCTGCGGCCGCTGTGGTTGAACCCCGGAAGATTGGACCACCTGCAGGGATAGGTCTGATTTAGTTCCGGACACGTGGACAGTGCATGATCCCTATGCCTCGCTTAATGTGCCCCTGTGCATGGTCCACCCGTGCCTGCGTGACCTTTTCACTGACTGGCTCCCCTACTGCACATGTCCTTCATAAGCTTTATATGCATGTACACTTCCCCAATAAAGCGGTTCCTGCTTCGACAGAACTCACGGGTGCTTGTGGTGTGTTCTTGACCCGTCAACCTTACCCTTCCTGTTCGCCTTGTTGGGGAGTACTTGCGCTGCCCCTGCTAGTCAGGGGCTAGCATTGGGCTTGAGATCCTGACACCACTGTATCTGTAAATATACATAAGCTAAATAGTAATTCCTTGTTAAATAACTAATTGTGTGTTACATGGTAAAAACAAAAGTCTTTGGTCAATTCTGAATGAATTGTGTCACAGCTGGTAAATCTGCCACCTGGTTTGAGTCCCAGATGCTCCACTTTCCATCTGGCTCCCAGATAATGCACCTGGGAAAGCAGTGGAAGATGACCTGAGTTCTTGGGCTCCTTCCACCCAGGTAGCAGACCAAGATGAAGTTCCTAGCTCTTGGACTTTGGCCTGGTCCAGCCCTGGCTGGCAGTTTTGGCCATTTGGGGAGTAAAACAGTGGATGGAAGATCTCTCCCTGACTCTCCCTCTCTCTCTGTAGTTCTCCCTTTCAAATAAGTAAATAAAGCTCTTTAAAAATATGAACAAAGTCATCTATGATTATTAAGTGGCAATAAGCTAAGGAAAATTTTAAAAGACTGACTAAAGAATTTCACATTTTGGCAATACCATGATCTCCATGCTTTTATTATATTTTATGTGTTGCTCAAAGACAATGTAAGCATACAAGCTTTTTTATTTTTTTAAAGATTTATTTTATTTATTTGAAAGCCAGAGTTACAGAGATAGACAAGGCATCCCTTGATTCACTCCCCAAATGTCTACAACAGCTGGGGCTGGGTCAGGCCGAAGCCAAGAGGCAAGAGCTTCATCTGGGTCTCTCATGTAGGTGCAGGGGTCCAAATATTTGAGCCATTTTCTGCTTTTTTACTCCAGGCCATTAGCAGGAAGCTACATTGGAAATGGCAGCTTAAACTCGCTCTGATGCAATGCAGGTCTTAAAGCTTTATTTTTTTAGTTGGCAAATCAAAAGTTTGTTCTTGAGTTGGTTTTGTCTGGATTATTTTAATCTTTTTTCTTCTTACTCTCATGAGGATATTAGGCAACAGAAGTATATTTCCTGGAATGTCTCATTCAGGCAAAACAGAATAGCAAAAAAATTTGTCAGGAAAATGATAAATGGAGAAATTACCTAAAAACTTCTTTTTCTTTTAAATAATATGTTTCTCTCTTCAATGTGTTTGTTAATGCTATGTCTAGATATTTAACATATGTCTCTAACTGTGTATTTTTTAATGATTAAAAATCAAGATTTGAAAAAGAGGCATAAAATACTCTGCCATGATTTGTGAAGTCAATTCTTTTTTTTTTAAATTGTCAATTCTTAAAAATATAAAATTAAACAAAAAGTTATATTTGGGATAGAAAGCATTTAGCCTAGTTATAAGTGGCAAAGACCTGTCCAAGAATTCCTTTGAGGGAGAATTTTTACCCTTTCTCCAAATTAGGATTCATCCAAGGCAGAAGCAAACTTTCATGTCTCAGTGGTGAGAGGTCATCTAAACTTTTTCTCTACTTATCCACAAAATGTTTTTAGAATTTTATAACTCTTGTAAGAGCAAACAAAAGTTTCCATAGCCATAAAGAAGATAATACAACATAACACATGCCTGAGTGAAAACAGTAAAATAAAATAACAGCATTCAATATTCCATTTAATACAAATCTTTATCAGAAGGCTTTAGGGAGCAATACTTTTATATGAAATTCAAGTAATATAAGTAAGAAATGTAGTAAGTACTAGAAAATTAAGGCCACTTAATATGGTTACACTAGAAACCAAAGTTCCTAAAAAATTCCAGATTATAGCATCTGCCATCCAAAACAAATGGAGAAACTCAGCTGTTAATTTAAAGTAGAAAATGTGTGTCTAATTTTGTAAGAATTTAGTTTATAATTACTAGCTTCATGAATGGGATTATAGTTTTGATCACCGACTCTGCCAACATCAACAACAGAAATACTGTCTGTTTGTTGACTACCATTAAATAAATCAGAGGATACATTTTTCGGTATTAAGGCTAAGTCTGTGCTTTCTTGGTCTAGCACCACTATATATTTGGGGGCATATTAGAATATAGTGTAATAGTTCAGAGATAGGACTCCATTAATTCAAATGCTGGTTGTATCCTGTTCAAGTTACATATATTCTCTGTGCTGTTTCCTCATCTGTGAAGTGAGCAGTAAAACATTCCTCTCACACCAGGTTGCTGTAAGATTTAAATGATTTGTACTGCTGCAGGCCGGCGCCGTGGCTCAACAGGCTAATCCTCTGCCTAGCGGCACCGGCACACTGGGTTCTAGTCCCGGTCAGGGCGCCGGATTCTGTCCCGGTTGCCCCTCTTCCAGGCCAGCTCTCTGCTGTGGCCAGGGAGTGCAGTGGAGGATGGCCCAAGTGCTTGGGCCCTGCACCCCATGGGAGACCAGGAGAAGCACCTGGCTCCTGCCATCGGATCAGCGTGGTGCACCAGCCATGGCGGCCATTGGAGGGTAAACCAACGGCAAAGGAAGACCTTTCTCTCTGTCTCTCTCTCTCACTGTCCACTCTGTCAAATATATATATATATATATATATATATATATGAGAAAGAGCTAAAACAGCGCTAAGAGGGAAGTATATAGCAATTAGTGCCTACATCAAGAAATTGGAAAGGCATCAAATAAATGAGTTATTGATATGTCTCAAGGACCTAGAAAAACAAGAACAAACCAAAACCCAAATTAGTAGGAAAAAAGAAGTAATTCAAATTAGGAAGGAAATAAGCAAAATTGAAACCTCAAATTAGTAGGGCAAAAGAAATAATTCAAATTAGGAAAGAAATAAGCAAAATTGAAAACAAAATTACAAAAGATAAGTGAAATGAAGAGCTGCTTTTATGAAAAAATAAACAATACTGATACCAGTTGTACCAGTGGTGTATCAATATTGTACAACTAACAAAAAAAAAAGAATAAATAGAAGAACCAAATTTTTCAAAAGATGAAATTCAAAGGGTCAACAGAAACATGAAAAAAAAATTGCTCAGGATCATTAGCATTTCATGGAAATGCAAATAAAAACCATAATGACATTTCACCTCACCCAAGTTAGAATGGCTTTCATATAGAAATCAAAAAACAATAACTGCTGGCAAGAATGTGGGGCAAAAAGTACACTAATACACTGTTGGTGGGAATGTACACTAGTACAGTCAGTATGGAAGACAGTATGGAGATTCCTCAGAAATCTGAAAATAGACCTACCATTTGACCCATGCATCCTATTCCTGGGGATTAATCCAAAGGAAATTAAATCAGCACATGAAAGAGTTATCTGTACCACTGTATTTACTGCAGCTCAATTCACAATAGCTAAGATTTAGAATCAATCCAGATGTTCATCAATCAATGACTAGATACAGAAGATGTGGTATATAAACACTATGCAATACTACTCAGCCTTAAAAAAGAATGAAATTCTTGCTTTTGCAACAAAATAAATGCAACTGGAAACCATTATACTTAGTGAAATAAACAGTCTCAGAGAGACAAATATCATGTTTTCCTTGATCTGTAGTAACTCAGAGTACAAAAACTGTATATGAGCCAAATTGATATTTTAAAAATTGATTATTGTTTATAGCCCTTGTCTCTACTGTTGAGGAACAGTGTTTGTTTTTACTATTTGTTGAATTCTTTACTTAGTAGAGGTTTAAGTTATGATTATAAAACAAACTGAAAGTGTGTCATTGTAAAAATTAGAAAAGAATAAGAAAGGAAGGAGAAGGGAGGATGGGAGCATGGGTGGGATGGAGGCTAGGGTGGGAAATATCACTACGCTCCTAAATGTGTCTATATGAAATACATGAAATTTGTTAGGCTTATATAAATAAAAAAATTGAAAAAAAAAAGTGGTGGTGAAATTGTTGCACTGTATAGTAAGTGTATGTTTAACTTAGAAGAATGCCAAATTGTTTTCCAAACCAGTGACTTTATTTTTACTTTTATTTTTAAAAAATATTTATTTATTTATTTGAAAGTCAGAGTTACACAGAGAGAGGAGAGGCAAAGAGAGAGGTCTTCTATCTGCTGGTTCTTGCACTGATCTGAAGCCAGGAGCCAGGAGCCAAGAGCTTCCTCTGGGTCTTCCCACATGGGTACAGGGGCCCAAGGATTTGGGCCATCCTCTACTGCTTTCCCAGGCCAGAGCAGAGAGCTGGATCAGAAGTGGAGCAGCTGGGACTCAAACCAGTGCCCATATGGGATGCCGGCACTGCAGGCCATGGTTTTCCCACTACACCATAGTGCCAGCCCCAGTAATGTATTTTTATAAAATTGTTTTCCAAAGCAGTAATGTTATTTTTATATTTCCAGTGATATATGAGAATTCCACATCCTTACCAAAGACTTGATGTTTTCACCCTTTTTAATTTTAAACATTCTGGTGGGTATACAGTGATTTATCACTGTGGTTTTACTTGTATTTCTCTGATGACACTGATGTTAGCTAGTTTTGATGTAATAGCATATTGAGATAGTGATGATTCTATAGATCAGATTTCTTACTTGGAATATTTGGTTATTAATAATTACCTTTCTAATGACACAAGGTTACATCAAATATCAAATTAATATATGATTATAACCATAGTCTTATGTTACTATTACTAATGGAGTTTTATTATTGAGTTACTACTTTCAATAATAAATTATATAAGATTTTTAAGATTCCTGCTTTACCTGAATTATTAATATAAGAGCAAAATAAATAGAGCAAAATATCTAAAACTCAGATTAATTATCCATTTCATTATTGCTGTCAGAGTTTTTTTCTGAATGGCTTTTTTTACTTTAGTAAAAAAAAAAAAAAAAAAGAGGAGCTGTTATTGTGCCATACCAGGTTAAGCCAGTGCCTGGACCGCATGCTATATGGGCACCAATTCCTGTCCCAGCTTCTCCACTTCCAATCCAGCTCCCTACTAATGGCTGTCAAAGTGCCAGAAGATGGCCCAAGTGTTTGGGCTCCTTTCACACACACAGGAGACATGGATGAGCTCCTGGCTTAGGCCTGGCTCAGCCTTGGCTTTTGCGGGCATTTGGGAGATAAACCAGCAGATGGAATAGCTCTCTCTCCCCCTCCCTCCCTCTCTGTAAATCTGACTTTCAAATAAATAAATAAATCTAAAACAAAGCAAAACAAACAAACAAAAAACACAGAAATAAGAGCTGTTGTACACTGAGGATATTCCTGGCTCTGTATGAGGTGCTGGTGCTACCGCAACTACATATCTGACCCTTGTGTTTCCAGAAATGTAATGAAGAGGAAAGAAATTGGGCAACTAGTGAGTGAGAGAGAGAGAGAGAATGAGATGTGTTTACAAAAGCCCTTGGCTTTCTTGTGCAGATGAATTCTAGGAGCATCCCCCATCCCCAGCCTCAACCTAGGAATGGAAGTAGAGGATGCACACTGTAAGCCAGAAATCTGTAAAAATTCATAATGTTGAGAGAAACAATGAGTACATTGTTTTAAATACAATTTGAGAAAGTAGATAAAAGGAGGGCCGGCATTGTGGCACAGTGGGTTAAGCTGTCACATGTGATGTTGGCATTCCACATCGGAATGCCCATTTGAGTCTCAGCTGCTCCACTTCCAATCTAGTTCCCAGCTAATGCATCTAGAAAGGCAGAAAATAATGTCCTACGAGCTTGGACCCCTGTCACCCACGTGGGAGACTTTGATGGAGTTCCTGACTACTGGCTTCAACATAATCCAGCATGTATTGTCCATTTGAGAAGTGAAAAATAAATTAAATTAAAATTAAATTCCAGCATCAAATAACATATACCTTGAAAAAGTTGGGTTTTTTTTAAAGGAAAGTAGATAAAATGAATCTGGGAAGAGATGTTGCCTGTAAGCATCAGCATATCCCATGATATGTAAAGTTCTTGGGTACAGAAAGGACAGTGTAAATACAAATGAAAATACTAAAATCAACCACTATTAAAATTAAACATAAAGGATTATATTACTGTCAATGATATCAATATTTAAATATACTTGAAAAATTATGCTTCTAGGAACTAAAGGACAATAGAGAGATCCATTCTCTAAAGAATGTGCTACGAGTTAGTTGGTGATGGGGTGTAACATCTGTCTGTAATTTTTTTCATGTATTTACAGAAGTTAATGGTGCCAACAGAAACCAGGATAGCTAAATACCCCTCTGGCCTTCCTGGGAGCAGGCATAAAGCTTTGATCCTCCTGAAACCAACCACTAGCCCAAGGAGCTGGAGTAATAGATATTCATGAAGGGATATCAAGCAAATGACAAATCTCCAACAAACAGCAGATTCTGCTTTAAAGTCAGTAGACCTGAAGTTGTCTCAAGAAGAAAGTTAATTTCATAGCATCAAACCAAAACTCTAAATATTAGACATCTTACCCATGCAAGAATGGGGGACAGCTATAGTTTCAATAGAACACAGAAAAGAAAGGATATAACCAATGGAAGGGGAAACAAAAGGCTGATACTAAAAACAGATGATTTTGTTTAAGTCCTTGCAGAAAAGCAAACATTAGAAAACAGAGAAAGAGTTAGAAATTTATTGGTTTGTACAGGGGTTAAGTAATAAAATGTAAACAACAATATTAATTAATATTAATTAAATGGTTCATGGAAGGTAGATATTATTAACAATCTCAAGGCTAATGCTATGACTCCACAGAGAATGAGGTGACCCTTTGCAAAGTATGATAGAAAAGTTTAAGCTTAAGCTGCTTAAAACATTTCCATACAACTAATTCTTTGGATTGTTCTTCAGGTCTATACAGGATATTTTAAATTTTGTTATATTTTGACAATAATTTAAAATTTTTATGACTGTGTAAATAACACAAGTGTATCTGGATTATCAAATAGACATTGTGTAGTTGAGCCCTGACACAGAATTTCACTACTAGCTGTTTATGTTTATGTTATATTCATGCCAGCTGTGTTCTTTCTATGCATACTATATAGCTATATAGCTAACAGATGAGAAAAGAGGTTAAATCAATGCATAAACTTATGTTCCTACCAAATGAAGATCAAGTGAAGCTACAGCATGCTTTACAAAGGTAAGTTTCATAATGGTGTTAATGGAGAAAAATAGAACTGAGACCTCAGAGAGCTTTGTGTTGTGCCCAAGAAATCAACCCCCTAGTTTCACCATTATATTCCCATAGGGACTGCCATCCTAGCTCCCAAAAAGCAGCTTTACCTGCTGTTAGCTTGAATTTCATTAGTTTCATTAAATGTCTATTATGTTGCAAGTACTTTGCTAAACTCTAGAAATCTAAAGATAAATAAATCTCAGTTTGGGGCCACCTCAAAATTCTACTGACAAAGACATTAGAAAGGTCCACATTGTCATGAGCAGAGCAAAAAACACCTTCCATAAAAATCAGTTCTACTTTCATAGCTGTTTAAAGCCACAAAGTCAAGTTCAGTTTGCAAACTGGATTTTACATCTCAGGCTGACATTGATTTCATGCAGCGAATAAATTCCACTTACTGTACACACAGCCATACACTTCTATCCGCATCCCAATTCTGCCCTTTGGATTCCAGGCCACAGGGAGGAAGCGCAGAAACCTGGCTTGAAAGGGGGGCTGTAGTTTGTAGTGTACCACGCTGTCTGCATTTGTGTTGCCTGGGAAACCCTGGGAGAAAACACAAAGAGATCAGCAGAATAGCATCTCCATGCCATCACCTCTCATGCCTCTGAACAAAGCACTGCGATTTGTTGCTATACAAAAGGCTGTCTTCTTCACAGAACCCTCACTAATGTTGTATAAGGAAGGATGTGACAGCGTCTCCTCAGCTGCTGAGTTAGTCACCCCTGTCTAATTCTTTTCGACAGGGTCACTGAGATTCCATCAACAGCATTAAAAATGCCTATAAACATGGCAGCCTCCACTGAGTTTGCTTTTCTGAAATATTCATTTCCTCATCTCCAGTTACTGAAGATGCCCCCATGAAATCACACCATCCAGGCCAATAAAGCACAGAGCTAATGGACACAGGACACATAATAAGAATCCTGGAATCCAGGAGTTAGAAGGGACCTCGGACTACACCTTTAATTTCCAGATGAGAAACTCTAGACTCAGGAGGAGAAGATTGTTTGAAATATTTTTTGTCTTAATTTCAGGTTTTCAAAATATAATGTGTGGGAACAAGGAAAGGATGGGCATTTCTGAACATATAAATTTATTTAGATTCTTCAGCAATGAGTAATTTAATAATAAGGTAAAATTTTCACTTCTTGACCATTCACAGGGGAAAAATAAACTGAAGTTAACACCAAATATTCAGCATCTGTTCCTTACCTAGCTATTCTGCTGTGTAATCTTTAAAAACTCCCTTGACTAGTGTTACTTAAAGAAGCATGTGGATATTACATAAAAAAGAGAGTTCATGGGCAGGTGGGGTAAAGGGTTCACAGAGCAGCATCCTTATAAAGGATAAAGTCTTAAAGTAGACTTAAAAGTTGATCATGAGTCCATCAGGGTTTTGGTCTATATATTCTTATTTTTTGTTGCATCCTTATCAGTTTTGGAGTTAAGGTAATGCTGGCCTCATCAAACTAAATTGGAAGAGCTCTCTCCTTTTTAATTGTTTTGAATAATTTTTTTATGATCACAAATATTTTTATTAAGCCCAAGACACAATAGAGCATTACAGGGAGAACCCAACTACATTTCATTAGAGATAATAATGCAAATATAACAACAACAACAACAACAACAACAAAAGAAACAGCCTATTACTGAAAATACATTAATACAGAAAAGTTATGAGAAATCCATGAGATTTTTAAAAGGTAATATTCCCAACAATTTGACTATGTGACTTGGGTATGGTAATGCAAGAGGTAGTATTAACATTTGCAGTTTTTTTTGCCCTGTGACACTAAAGCATATTCAGTGTGTTCAATATAGCTTTAAGGTTGAGTAAGTCTAATGAGTCATGAGTTTGTAATGCCTAAAGAATCACATTAAGAGTTTTGTTCATCTTCTAAGTCCAAAGGGTTATATTACCTAGCATCTTAGCAAGTTAGGATGCCTTGGAAAGTGTGATCTCCAATAACTAACAAGTCTCTGATTTATAAATAAGTTTATTTATAATGATATTTACAAAATAAAAACAAAACACATGAAACTCACAAGTTATACAAAGAAACGGATGTATAATAAAAACAGCATTATGGAATGACAGGCAAAATTTTAAAGAAAGATTTAATAAAGAGTTAAATATCAAATAGACAACTTCTAAATTTCACTATGTCACCCACACTGAATTGGAATTCAACAATGGCTCTCTCTTCAGACGGTCCTGTACTGGAAATTCTGGAAAGTGGTAAATTATATTTTGATCAGAGTTTAAAGTTAATGACCTATTTCCATGCAGTACCTAATGCTGCCTTAACATGAAGTCACATCCAGTCTGCTTTGACGTGAAATAGCTTTAAGTGAATTTGTTCTGCCAGGTTAGAAAAATGTCACCAACATTTCACTGATATATGGGATGTGGCAGGAAGAAACTGGTATTTAGAGAGGAAGAGAACTGGAGCAGAAGTGACTGGGCAACAATTTAAGAGACGCAAAAGCCAGGAGAGGGAAGTCAATGAGAACATGCACGAGAGGCAGATTAAGAAGCACAATTAGTGCAGTTGGGAAACAAACAGAAAGAATTAACCCAGGGAGCAGGATGAGGGCTTCTTTAGTTACTACTCACTGGAAAACAACTTAGTGCCTAGCCAAACAAATCTGTTTTAACAGAAGTACTTGAGAGGACCTGGGGGATGTTAGTGTATGGAATGCCACCTTTAAATTCAGGTTGAGTTCTTGTTGACATTGGTGAACATCTGCTTCGAATAGCAATAAAATGAAAGATATATTATCTATACAGCTGCATTCTTTAAACCAACATAATAAAAAAAAAAAAAACTTCAAATGAGACAAGCAAAAACAAGACATAAGCATTGTCAAATAAGGCACATGTAAAAATCTACACACATTATCCAGTGAAAGTCAATATATATATATTTGGAGGTAGAAATAACTACAAAAATACTGACATTTCTAAAGCATTAGCATATTTGTTACAAACAATCACCAACTAATCCCCATTCAGAAAACTGCTTTGTAAAATGATTATTCAACATCTTCAGGACTACATATTTGTGGCTTTTTGCGAAATTTCATGTGTGAGCATCTGGAGAGTTCAGTTAGTGGCAAAAAAGTTGTCCATACTATGGGAAATGCAATATGGAAATTATAAAAAGGTATAAATGTTCATAAACCCCATGGTCATCATAATGTAAATGTCCTTGAGTGCACCAAGTTGATATTTCCTTACCACTTAGGAATCTGCAGTTCTGATTCACAGGCCCACTGATGTTTTCAGTAGTGTGGCTATATCTGCTGGCATACTCCCTTCATCACCTTCATCTACGGTAGTCATATCTTGTTCAAGTTTCAATTTCTGTTGGTTAATTTTTAGCATGGATTCTTCAATTGTCCCTTGGCTTATTAATTTTATAACTAGTACTTGTTTAGTTTGGCCTACTCTGTGACATCTATCTTCTGCTTGTTTGTCATTATCAGGATTACAATCAATATCATGAAGTATAACAACATTTGCTGAAGTCAGATTTATTCCCAATCCACCAGCTTTTGTTGTCAGCAGAAACATAAAGATATCCATATCGGTATTAAACTCATCAATTAGATGAATCCTTTCAGAAATTTGAGTCTTTCCATCTAATCTCAGGTACCTATGCTGATGATGTTTTAAGAGAACCTCTAAAATATCCAGCATCATGGTAAGCTGGCTGAATAATACCACTCTATCACCCTTCTGTTTTAATTCAGACAAGATATGTCCTAAAACTAGGAATTTTCCAGAATATAGAATCAAATCCATGTCTAACTGTGTCGATACTGTTTACAAAGTACCTGTAGTTCAAAGTCTGTCATAACTTCCATATCTTCAAAGATTAGGTCAGGGTTAGCCTCACAATGTGTAGATTCCTTTAGCATAAGCTGAGACATTTCCTTGAGTTTTTCAGCTGTGTAATATTGACGATGTAATAAAGGATGATTGGCCATTTTTCTCAATTGCATCATGACATTGCACGTTTCTGTACTTTTTTCCAGGTTATTGATAGATTTTTTCAATCTGTTGAAAAGGCCCAAGTACAGTTGCTCCTGCTTCTCTGATATTGTGCACAACTCAATTTGATCTTTCTTAGGGGGTAGCTGCTTAAGAACCTCTTCTTTTACTCTTCTGAGAATGAATGGCTTTATGATTTGTTTTGCATGTGCTATTCTCTCCTTTTCATATATACTTTGCTCATCAGCCGATTTAGTCTTAGAAGAAAACATTCTTTGTATTTCACTGGTACTACTACTGGACATATGTGGCATAACAAAATTCAACAGTGAGATGGTTCTAACAGATTATTCTGCACAGGTATGCCTGTGAGCAGCAACCGGTTATTTGCATTAATTGTCATAAGGTGCTGGTAGTGGATGGAACCCATATTCTTCAGCATGTGGCCCTCATCAAAAATTGCGTAATTAAGTTTTAGGCGTCGAAACAGACTACGATCATCTGAACTGCTGATTGCACAATTATACGTGGTCACAATTACATTGTAATCTTCATATTTACTGTGAATGTTAAATCTGATTTGTTTACGTTCTTCTTAAGAACCGTAGTAACAGAGCACATTTAAAGTGGGGCACCATAAGTTGACTTCCCTTAACCAGTTATCTATAGTTGATGCTGGAACAACGATCAGATGAGGACCTTTATTACCCTCCTGAAAGAGGTATGCCAGGAAAGCAATGGCTTGAACAGTTTTCCCTAGGCCCATTTCATATGCCAAAATGCCATTAAGTCCATGTTTATGTACTAATGCCAGCCAATTCAAGCCAACCTTCTGATAGGGCTTGAGTGACAAACTTTGGTTTAGAATGGAGGGTTGTTCGATGTTCCAGCCTCCTCCATTTCCAGTGAACATGGTTACTTGTTTGGTTAATTTATTTGAAATCTCTTCACATTTGTTCATAAGCCTTATAACCACATCTCTTTCTTGGATCAATGTTTTACAGTGCCATATCAAATCTTCTGATAAGCCATTAGTTTTGGACATCTTTGTGAACAGAGCTTCCCAACTGTTAAAGGGCCGGAGTTCTGTTATCTTCTGAGCCTTTTTCTGAGAACACTGAGGAATCAGAGTGAGCTCACCAATTGAGGCATCTTGAAGGAAGTGAAGAATTTTACCCTTATAGCCGTCCTCCATCACCTCTTCACCACTGCTGTAGTCCTCATCCAGGGAACTGTCAACATCAGAACCCGCATCATACTCCGAGTCTTC
Source organism: Lepus oiostolus (assembly GCA_036325905.1). Taxonomy (NCBI): domain Eukaryota; kingdom Metazoa; phylum Chordata; class Mammalia; order Lagomorpha; family Leporidae; genus Lepus; species Lepus oiostolus. Next base: position 130,836,560 of record CM070808.1, read on the forward strand.
AGTGACATTCTTTGGATTAAATACGTTTTTTTTTTTTTTTTTTTTTTTTACGTTTCTTGTTAAAACCATTTTGTGGTTTCATGGAAAATTTCTGTTTTAGTTTTGTTTTAGTTGTATTTTTATGATAATTCTGACCCTTTGAAGAAACTTCTTTTCCATTTGGAACCTCATTTTGTGAAGCATATTGCATATCTTGGTCTTCTGCAAACACTTTTAGAGATTCTAAAGCTTCAGTGTACATCCACTCATGTTCCTTGAGTACTTCTCTCAGTTCCTGCTTATCAAAATTTGGAAACTCTTTTTGTAATTTTAGTACAATACTTTCCTGCTTTTCCCAATTACTGCTAGATTCTGCAGACTCATTTGACTCCTCACCATGATCTATTCTTGTCTTTTTTAAAGATTGATCATCATTAAATTCATCTTCCTCATATGGCTGTGAAGAAGAAGATAATTTTCTTTTCCTGGGCCCACCACCTGCATCACCAAACATCAGCAAGGCAGCAGCAATTGCTCCATCCATGGTACTTGTTGAGTCTATCAAACGATAATCACTGTGTCTTTGTTGAATTTTTTCTCTTGAACTGTATTGGAGCAATTTGGGGAAACAACATCTTCACTATCAGAAGACAAATCAATATATTGTATTCCTCTTTGATTCTTGAAATATGATATACTTGTCTGGAGTCTCTGGAACACTTGAATCTTCTATTTTCTCAGTTACATCTGAGTCAGGGGTGTTTGCCCTGCTAACTTCCCCTTCAGCGTTCTCCTCTTCAGCACTAAGAAAAATTGGTGAAGAAGGGCCAGGCTGGGAGGGCTGTGGGATTGCTTCGGGCACTTCCTCAATTTTACTCCTTTTCTCAAAGCGAAAAAGGTCCAGGTTTGCTTTGAATAATTTAAGAATTAAAATTAGTTGTTCTGGGGTCAGCGCTGTAGTGCAGCTGGTTAATGCCCTGGCCTGAAGCTCTGGCATCCCATATGGGTGCCGGTTGGAGTCCCGGATGCTCCACTTCTGATACAGCTCTCTGCTATGGTCTGGGAAAGCAGAAAAAGATAGCCCAAGTCCTTGGGCCCCTGCACCCACGTGGGAGATCCAGAGAAAGCTCTTGGCTCCTGGCATCGGGTCAGTGCAGCTCTGGCTGTTGCGGTCAATTGGGGAGTGAACCATTGGATGGAAGACCTCTATTTCTCTCTCTGCCTCTCCTCTCTCTGTGCAATCCTGACTTCAAATAAATAAATAAATCTAAAAAAAAAGAATTAGTTGTTCTTTAAAAGTTTTGGTAGAAGTCAGCAGTGAAGCCAACCAATCCCGGGCTTTTATTTGTGGGGAAGCTCTTTATTACTGATTCAATCTTGGTTATTATTCTATTCAGATTTTCTATGTCTTTGTGCCTTTTTTTTGGTAAATTAAAAAATCCTCAGCAAAATACTAGCAAATCAAATCCAACAATACATTAAAAAGATTATCCACTCAAGTCAAGTGGGATGAAGGGATGATTTGACACATGTAAATCAAGAAACATGCTATATCACATCAATAAAATGAACAATAAAAATCATATTGTTTCAATAGAAGCAGAATAAAGCATTTGATAAAATAAAGCATCCTTTCATGATAAACACTTTAAAAAATGGGTATAGAAGGAATACACATCAATATAATCAATCCAATATATGACAAATCTACAGCCAGCATCATATTGAACTCAGAAAAGCCAGAAATATTTTCACTAAGATCTGGAACCAGACAAGGATGACCACTCTCACCATTATTATTCAACATAGTTTTGAAAGTTTTAACCACAGCCATTCAAGAAGAAAAAGAAATCAAATGGATACAAACTGGAAAGGAAGAAACCAAATTATCCCTATTTGCAGATGACATGACCCTTATATAGTGGAGCCCAAAGACTCCACAAAGAGACTTGTGGAATGCACAAGAGAATTTGGCAAAGTTGCAGGACATAAAATCAACACACAAAAATCAATAGCATTCTTTTTTTTTAAAGGATTTTATTTTTTCATTTGAGAGATAGAGTTACAGAGAGAGAGAGTGAAAGACAGAAAGGTCTTACATCTGTTGCTTCACTCCTCAAATGGCCACATGGCCAGAGCTGGGGCAATTCAAAGGCAAGAGCCAGGAGCCAGGAGCTTCTTTCAGGTGGGTCTCCCACACAGGTGCAGGGGCCCAAGCACTTGGGTCATCTTCTACTGCTTTCCCAGGCTAAAGCAGAGAGCTGGATCTGAAGAGGAACGACCAGGACTCAAGCCAGCGCTCATGTGGAATGTCAGCATTCTTATATACCAAAAATGCTCAGGCTGAGAAAGAACTTGTAAATCAATCTGACTCAAAATAGCCACAAAAAATCTTAAATACCTTGGAATAAATTTAACCAAGGATGTGAAAAATCTCTACAACAAAAATTATAAAACATTAATGAAATAGAGGATATGAAAAAGGAAAAATCTTCCATGTTCATGGATTAGAAAGTCAATATAATCGAAATGCCCATACTACCCACAGCAGTTTACAGATTCAATGTAATTCCAATCAAAATCCAAGGACATTCTTCACAGAGCTGGAAAAAATAATCCTAAAATTCATATAGAAACATAAAAAGACACTGAATAGCCAAAGCAATCTTAAACAACAAAAACAAAGCTGAAGGTATCATAGTATCAGTTTTCAAGACATAGTACAGAGCCGTTATAATCAAAATATCCTATATTGGCACAAGAATAGAAACACAGACCAATGGAACAGAATAGAAATCCCAGAAATTAATCCACTCGTCTACAACTAACTAATCTTTGAAAAGCAAGCTAAAATTACTCCCTGGGAAAAGGACAGTCTTTCCAATAAATGGTGTTGGGGAAACTGGATGTCTGCATGCAGAAGTATGAAAGAAGGCCCTTACTTACACCTATTAAAAAATCGACTCGCAATAGGTCAAAGATCCAAACCTCTGCTCAGAGCTGAGTAAACTCTTGGGACTATGCTTAGCACTATGCCTGCAGCCAATCTGTTTATGGAGCCAGCACTGCTTCTGTGGCTTGGAACCCTGGCATGGGGAGATGACAGGGGTGTGTGCACCCCAACTCTCCAGGCATCTACATGGATCCTGCAGTTTTAGGTCCCTCCACACTTATAAGGACTGGGGCCTGCTCACCCTGTGATTGCAGCACCACAGATGGTCTTACAGCTTCTGTCTCTAGTGTGGGCAACAACTGCAGAATTGTGTGCCAGGGTCCAAGCAGCACTACTGGGTCCTAGGATTGCTTCAGACTCCCACTGCTGTTGCCATCTACTGTTGCCCAAAAGTCAGCTGAAGCTGGCACCCCTGGTCCAAGACTTCCTTCTCAATATAGAAATAAAGAATGGAGACTGGACAAAAGTGAAGTGAAAGTAATTATTATTGCAGTGAAGTGTACAGACTCATCACACGCAGGAGGGGACCCAGAACAGGGAGGCCTTTGCCTAGTTTCCACCCTGGCACTTCCCTCTCCCTTCCACTGAGTGGCTGAGTGTGCCTTTTCCATGTACGCGGTGGTGTTTACACTGGTTCTGGTTCCCCCTTCTCAGACCAGCTCCTGAAGGCTTTATCTGATTGGACCCTTGTTTGTGTCCACGAGGATGGAATTGGGTCAGACTATTTGATTTCCCATAGCTCAAACTTCCATTCCAAGCTTATCTCCACCCAGTCCTTGTCTAAATTCCTAATTTTGTCCTGTCCCTGAGGCCCAAGGCTGCTTCCCTATTTAAAGCCTACTTAGGAGGTCCTGACCCTACACTACCACAGTGAAAGAAAAGTGCAGGGAGACTATACCACGGCATCCAACTGGAACTAAAGTCAAAGGAACCCAGCAAACCAACACCAGAAGACACATCTTCAGAAAAAGGACCTCTGGTTCAGGAAAACCACCATTTGAAAGGTAATAGAAACAACAGATCTGCCAATGCACCAAAAATCAATGTAAGGACACAAGAAGTGTGGAAAAACATGGCAATATGACACTCCAAAGTGAACATAATAATGCCTTAACATCAGACTACAGAAGAAGGAAGTGACAAAAATACCTGATAAGAGTTGAAAAGAATAAGAACATTCAAAGGGGCCGGTGCTGTAAAGCTGCTGTCTGAAATACCAGCATCCAAATATGGCCACTGGCTCAAGTCCTGGCTGCTCCACATCAGATTCAGCTCCCTGCCAATGCACCTGGGAAAGCAGCAGAAAATGGCTCAAGTACTTGGAAACCTACACCCATGTGGAAGAATTTCTGGGTATTGGTTTCATATCTACTGGCTCCTGCAGTTCCCACCGCTGCGGCAATTTGGAGAGTTTATCAGCAGATGGAAGACCTCTCTTTCTCCCTCTCTCTCTGTTACTCTATCTCTCTCTGCAGTTCTGCCTTTCAAATAAAACAATCATTTTTTTAAAAGAACACTCAGAGATACAATACAGTTAAGTGATTTGAATCACTTGATTTGAATTTAAAATAAGGATTAAGCCCGAAAACTAGACAGTGTTGGGGAGAAGGGAAAGTTTGGATAACAGGTAACAAAATGCAGTAGTGTGAAACCTAAGGAGTTCTGATGTTTTGTAGCACAATGAGGTGACTATATGTATTATATTATATATTTAAAAAAACTGGAATAGAGGAACTGGTAGGCTCCAAACACAAAAGATTTTTTTTTTTTTAATGTAAAGGCTGGTTGCTTGGTATGGTTAGTCTAAGCTGTCTTACATTTTGAAATGTTGCATTGTGTTCCTTAAAAATGTCTAAGTATTACATGTTAATACAGAATCTAAAAATAGAATGAAAATAAATAAAATATCAAAAAGATAAGTTTATCTTGGTGCAAAAACATTTTAAAGTGTATGCATGATTTTTTTTTTTTTTTAAGTGATTAGAAAAGAATGTTTTTGGGCAGGCGCCGTGGCTCACTTGGTTAATCCTCCGCCTGCGGCACTGGCATCCCACATGGGTGCCGGTTCTAGTCCTGGTTGCTCCTCTTCCAGTCCAGCTCTCTGCTGTGGCCCGGGAGGGCAGTAGAGGATGGCCCAAGTGCTTGGGCCCCTGCACCTGCATGGGAAATCAGGAAGAAGCACCTGGCTCCTGGCTTTGGATCAGTGCAGCTCTGGCCGTAGCGGCCATTTGGGGAGTGAACCAATGGAAGGAAGACCTTTCTCTCTGTCTCTCTCTCTCACTGTCTATAACTCTACCTGTTAAATAAATTTAAAAAAAATTAAAAAAAATTTTAATTAGTTTTTAACAGATTCAGTATGGTTTATAGATATAATTCTAAGAACATAATAATATCCCCTTCCGCCCGCCCTGTGTGTCTTCCCACCCTACTTTCTTCTGCATTTCTTTTTTTAGTTTTTGAGATAACATATTTTAAATTTGCATTACAATAAAAAGGCTTAATACTTCACTGAATAAGAAGGTAACAAGTAAAAAGCAAAAAGACCTTCCTTTGTTGGGAACACAAAAAATGGCTAAGAAAATAACTGAACAGAAAAATAACCATTGCAGCCATATATGGTGAATTTTAAACTAATCACAGATCATTAAAACCATATTAGCTTAACATTTTTAACCTCTGGCTTGAGAAACGTATAAAACAATTTCACAAAACTAAAAAAGCAAGCAGCACTATTGATATACACAGCTCTTGCTTGCTTGCTTTTTTAATTTTACCTCCCACATGTAAGGAGAACATGTGATATTTTTCTTTCTGTGTGCAGCTTTTTTCACCCAACATCATGCCCTTCAGTTGCATCCATTTTGCTGCAAATGGTAGAATTTCGTTCTTTTTATCTGAATAATATCCCATTGTGTATGCATACCGCATTTTCTTTACCCATTCAGCTGATGATGGTACATACCAAACTGACAGAATCATACATTGTGCATCATCTGCATCGAAAGCTAACGGGAAGTGAGAGGAACAGTGCTGTGGTGCAGTGGGTTAAGTGCCATTTCGAGTCTCAGCTGTTCCACTTCTGATCCAGCTCTCTGCTATGGACTGGGAAAGCAGTAGAAGATGGCCCAAGTCCTTGGGCCCCTGCACCCACGTGGGAGATTGAAAAGAAGCTCCTGGCTTCAGATCAGCACAGCTCCAGCTGTTGTGGCCAACTGGGGAATGAACCAGCGGATGGAAGACCTCTCTCTCTCTCTCTCTCTGTCTGCCTCTACCTCTCTCTGCAACTCTGTCTTTTCAAATAAATAAAATAAACCATTAAAATAAAGAAGAAGAAGAAAGACAACGGGGCTTTCTGCATGATCAAGCCCTTCCTATCATGGGCAATGGATGTGGTTTTCTGCATGTGCACCAGCAGCTGAGAAGGGGCTGGTACCTGGTGCCTGGCAAGCTGAAGTCTCATGTCAGAAGTCCCACCCAATGTCTGGGGGAGCTGAAACCTTTCTTCCCCTTACTTTGCTTTCCTATCTACTACAGGAGATTTTTTTGCCATAACCAGTTGTCTCCATGCCTTCTTCAGACCCATCAATCCTAAACCCAACAAAAGTGACTGAAATCTGTGGCTCGGGGTCCACACACATGCTATAAATATATTTCCTAAATAATTTAAGAATTAATGACAGCACTGAAAAATTTCCAAATGACCACTTTGATTTGTTTTAGACAGTCACAGTAGTCAATTCACAAGACAATCACACTACAGGACCTGCTATGATCCTCACATGGCATAATGTTAAATTCATCAACACTCTTGGTTGAGTATTGAATACTGGACAGACAGCCATAAGCAGGAAAAACTTACTGTGCTCATGTAAGATTCATCAACAATTATTTTTAAGAAGTCTGTTAGAGATCTGCCATTCTATAACATTTCTCTCATAATGAATTTCTCAATAAATCTTTAAGTTATGAGGTAAAGAAATGAGTCTCAGTGATTTTTTTTAAAACAAAGATTAAGTCTCTATGACCCCACTGCACTAAGCAACTACACACAGGATTGCAGTCAGTACTCACAAGATGTTGGCAAAGATGGTACTTGTTTAAAAGGTATCATTCTTCAGCAACTTCTTGTTTTATTGTTTCCCAAACATTCAACTGTACTAAAGAAGATTCTTATTACAATACACACTCTCTCTCTCTCTCATTGTCTAACTCTGCCTGTCAAAAAAAAAAAATCAAAACCAAAAACAAAACAAACCACATAGGGCTCCAAGATTCACAAAAAAGCAAGGAAATATCAAGATGAGGAAAAGAAACAAACACACAAGAATTTTCCTCCCTGGCACAGAGGTTCTCTCATCATGTCAATGCTACTCATGAGTGTGCACCATTTGGCAATCACTCCTGGTCTGATTTCTAGGGAGAAACACCTTCTGGAGAAGACAATCAAGCCAGAGTCAAGGGTTGCATCCCTTGCATCTTTCTAAGTCTCTTCCAGCATTCTTTTCTCCAACATCCTGGCTACTAACAATAGTGACACAGTTTCCTTTAGAACATTACCTCTTACTGTTGTTGGCTTCTAATAAAGTGTGTTCCCTTTGTGAATACTTCTAATGGGCAGTTAACACTGAAGTCAAGTTCTTTTGTATCTTTCCTTAAAGTCTCTTTTGTATCTTTTGCCCTACATTTTCCCCACACTGAGGGGCTGCTGCTACCAATACCTGACAACTGTCTGCCTCTGCTTGTCCATTTTTCCCCCGATAATTTCAAGGAAAAGGCTGCTACAAGAGTAAAGTCATGTTAGGGAAAATCAAATAGACCAACCAATCGAAGTGAAGCTTCAAGACTGTGAACACTGATCACAAAGGAGAATAATGAGTAATTAGAAGGAAAAAAAGGTAAAATGTCTTGGAGGCAAGTAATCAGTAAGTTATATTTAAGCAGGACAGCACTAACCTATCAGTTCTAAAGAATTTGTCTTAGATATTGTTGTTATAGACATTCATTCCACCTGGTATAAGTATGTCTTTTATATAAGAGAATGCTGTGTCTTGCACATAAACACTTTTTAGTTGTAATCAGTTACAATCAGCATGTCACCAAGTTCACACAATCTGCTTTTATATTTCAGATCTTTATCAAAGGAACTTGCTGCTGTATGTACAAAATAACACCTAGCATTTATTAAAAACTTTCAATTTTGCCTTTAAAGAAAGTGCTAATTTGAACTAATCATATTAATTTATATCTAGCCAGATAGATTTGAAATCTGTTAAAATCAAATGGTTAATCTCCATTGAACTGCATGTTAAAGCTGTTTCAGAAGTTTCATGAAAAAATAAAAATATTTTTCTTGGCATTTGAATGAGACCACGTTACTGCTAAACCAAAGAGAAAATAGCCAACTAGTTAACAATAAATTCAAGAAGAATTCTGACTATTCACAGAATGTTAAAACACTGATTTTGAGAGGAAAAAGGAAACCTGTACATCAGAAGAACAAACTGAAATGAGCACTGGACCTTTTGTTTATGTATCCATCCAATGTGTAATCAATTCATTTGAAAGCCAGAAAACTCTAAGGTATTGGCAGTTATCTCCAGGAAGTCATGACAATGAAAGGTGTTGGCTCTCTGAAGTACAGGAATCGAATGTCCCCCATCAATTTAAATTAGCAAACAGAAAAGTTTCCATTTTAATATATTAGTGTGATATTTCATTATATGAGGACAAATATTTTGTTTTGCACTTGTTTCCATCAGTGTATGATTATAAACGTACATTTTTAGGACTCACAAAATCAATATAAACTCATTAATTAGATAACTTATTGACACATAAAATCAACATGCTAATAAACCATCACAGAAAACATGATTACATATATGTGCTTGGTTAGAGAACCAAAATAATAATGATTAATATTTAAAAAGTAAGAGTCACCTTTTCATTCAATCCCAAATATAACCACTTTCGAGGTTTCTCCTGTGATGTTTGTGAGTTCTTCCATCACAGCAACTGGTATTTAGCATCCTTGGCTTTTTCCTGGCCATGGTCTCCCCACAAGCATGCACTGACATTCTGTCTCCTCCCCTGTGTCACTCAGGCTTTAGCAGACTCCTGCCTTGCTCTCAGCTGTGTGTGTGTGTTCCTGGCACTTCCTTCCTCTTTACCTGGGACCACACTCTGTCTGTCATCTACAGTTAGAGGAACTGATTCTCTCTAGCCCAAGAGTGAGGGGCAGAGGCATTGTATTCAATGCCCTGGGCCAGGATTCCTCTGTTCTGTCTGCCTTTGTCCCATTCTGTTTCCAGGGCCTCAGACTTCAGAGAGCTCCTCCAGCCAAGAGTGCCTCCTCAGAGACAGCTGCCATGGCCTACGATCTTCACTGCACACTTGGCTACCTCATCTAGAGATGGGGAAAGGATTGGGGTGGATGGGGTGGGAGCACTAGAGTTAGGATTAGGAGACTACACAGTGTTCTCAGCTTCTTTCAAGGCCTCAAGGTCCCTAAGACATTTCTAATTCATCCTGTTTTTGATCTTTCGGTTAAAGATTTTGATTTCCTAGCAAAAAGAAATAATAAGAATCTCTTGGTTGGAGTTTTCTGAGTGGTTTTTTTTTTTCTTCTTGTTTCCTACCCTTGAAATCCAAAATTACCAAAACATCCTTTCCATGGTATATTTTGAGAACTATTTCTTATTAGTCTAGGGTGTGCTTCTATTTTAAAACCATTTCATTCTTCTCAGATCTAGAAAAAATGATGCTGAAATTCATATGGAGACACAGGAGACCTCGAATAGCTAAAGCAATTTTGTACAACAAAAACAAAGCCAGAGGCATCACAATAAAAGATTTCAGGACATACTATAGGGCAGCTGTTATCAAAACAGCATGGTACTGGTACAGAAACAGGTGGATAGACCAATGGAACAGAATAGAAACACCAGAAATCAACCCGAACATCTACAGCCAACTTATATTTGATCAAGGATCTAAAACCAATTTCTGGAACAAGGACAGTCTATTCAATAAATGGTGCTGGGAAAACTGGATTTCCATATGCAGAAGCATGAAGCAAGACCCCTACATTACACCTTACACAAAAATCCACTCAACATGGAATAAAGACTGAAATCTACGACCCGACACCATCAAATTATTAGAGAACATTGGAGAAACCCTGCAAGATACTGGCACCTGCAAAGACTTCCTGGAAAAGACCCTGGAGGCGCAGGCAGTCAAAGCCAAAATTAACTAATGGGATTGCATCAAATTGAGAAGTTTCTGTACTGCAAAAGAAACAGTAAGGAAAGTGAAGGGGCAACCAACAGAATGGGAAAAAATATTTGCAAACTATGCTACAGATAAAGGATTAATAACCAGAATCTACAAAGAGATCAAGAAACTCCACAACGACAAAACAAACAACCTACTTAAAAGATGGGCCAAGGACCTCAATAGACATTTTTCCAAAGAGGAAATCCAAATGGCCAACAGACACATGAAAAAATGTTCAAGATCAATAGCCATCAGGGAAATGCAAATTAAAACCACAATGAGGTTTCATCTCACCCCAGTGAGAATGGCTCACATTCAGAAATCCACCAACAACAGATGCTGGAGAGGATGTGGGGAAAAAGGGACACTAACCCACTGTTGGTGGGAATGCAAACTGGTAAAGCCACTATGGAAGTCAGTCTGGAGATTCCTCAGAAACCTGAATATAACCCTACCATTCAACCCAGCCATCCCACTCCTTGGAATTTACCCAAAGGAAATTTAATTGGCAAAAAAAAGTGGTCTGCACCTTAATGTTTATTGCTGCTCAATTCACAATAGCTAAGACCTGGAATCAATCTAAATGCCCATCAACAGTAGACTGGATAAAGAAATTATGGGATATGTACTCTATAGAATACTATACGCAGTCAAAAACAATGAAATCCAGTCATTTGCAACAAAATGGAGGAATCTGGAAAGCATTATGCTGAGTGAAATAAGCCAGTCCCAAAGAGAAAAATATCATATGTTCTCCCTGATCGGTGACAACTAACTGAACACCAAAAAGGAAACCTGTTGAAGTGAAATGGACATTATGAGAAACGGTGACTTGATCAGCCCTTGCCCTGACTGTTGATGAACAATTTAATACATTATCCCTCCTAGTATTTTTTTGTCTGTTCTACTTACTACTATTGGTTTAATTCTGTAACTAATACACAGTTATTCTTAAGTGTTGAAACTTTACTGAAAAGTGATCCCTGTTAAATATAAGAGTGGGAATAAGAGAGGGAAGAGATGTACAATTTGAGACATGCTCAAGCTGACTTGCCCCAAACGGTAGAGTTAGAAACATACCAGGGGATTCCAATTCAATCCCATCAAGGTGGCATGTACCAATGCCATCTCACTAGTCCATTTGATCAATTTGTGTTCACAACTGATCATAATGATAGGACTAAGAATCAAAGGGATCACATAAACAAGACTAGTGTTTGAAAATACTAACCGATAGAACAAAAAAGGGAGAGAACGATCCAACATGGGAAGCAGGATACACAGCAGACTCATAGAATGGCGGATGTCCTAAAAAGCACTCTGGCGTCAGAATCAGCCCTTAAGGCATTTGGATCCGGCTGAAAAGCCCATGAGAGTATTTTAGGCATGGAAAGCCAAGACACTCTGTCAAGAAAAAAAAATGACCTAAATGAAAGATCTCCACGAGGTCATCAAAGAAGGATGTACCTTTCTCTCAAGGGAGGAGAGAACTTCCACTTTGACTATGACCTTGTCTAAATATGATCAGAGTTGATGAACTCAAAAGGCTTCCACAGCCTTGGCAACTCATGACAAGAGCCAATGGTGATTACTGATGCCATAAACAAGAGTGTCAATTTGTTAAGTCAACAACAGGAGTCACTGTGCACTTACTTCTCATGTAGGATCTCTGTCCTTAATGTACTGTACATTATGATTTAATGCTATAACTAGTACTCAAACAGTATTTTTCACTTTGTGTTTCTATGTGGGTGTGAACTGTTGAAATCTTTACTTAATATATACTAAACTGATCTTCTGTATATAAAGAGAATTGAAAATGAATCTTGATATGAATGGAAGGGGAGAGGGAGAGGGAAAGGGGAGGGTTGTGGGTGGGACAGAATTTATGAGGGGGTGGGAAAGCCATTGTAATCCATAAGCTGTACTTTGGAAATTTATGTTCATTAAATAAAAGTTTAAAAAAAAAAGCAAAAAAAAAAAAAAAGCTGCCCCCCACCTTTCTAGCTTTCACCTATCTAAACTGGACACTTTGTTTTTTTATTATGTCTTTTGTCCTACACTGTTCTTTCTACTTTCTGCTAGCTTCAGTGTACAGTGGGATTAGCATCAGTTCTGATTAAAGCCATTGGTCTTTTTTAAGTTAAAAAAATTGTATTTATTTCTTTGAGAGGCAGAAAGAGACACACAGACACTCCCCATCTACCCACAATGGCTGAACCAATACCAGACACAGCCAGAAGTTGGGAACTCAATTCAGGCCTCCCACATGGGTTGGAGGAACCCAGTTGGGCCATCACTGCTGCCTCAGAGTTAGGAGACTAAGTCCAGCAGCAAACCCAGGCACTCTTATGTGGGATGTGTACATCCTAACCAGCATCTTAGCAACTAGACCAAATGCTCACACCAAAGCCATCAATCTCAACTATGTTCCAAGACGTGAATTCCAGGTCTGCCACTGATGGTAATATTTCCTGAGTGATAGTACTTTTCACTATGAGCTAACCAAAGTGAGTGTTGGCCAGAAATTTGTCCAAATTTACTATTCTAAACTTGATACAGTGAGCTTGACAATAAGATGAAAAGATGGACAACACTAAATATTTTAAAGTTGTGACTATTCCATAGAATTCAGAATGTGTGGCTGCCTACATCTGGGGTGAAACACCGTATTAACTTGCCTGAAAAACTCTCAGAAGAATTCATTCTATCTTCATTCAGCCTAAGTTAATTTGATACTTCAAAAAGTTTATGGAAATGGAATTGAGTTTCTTTTGATGCCAAAAATGTTTCAATCCATGCATAATCCTTTTATTATTATTATTATTATTTTTGAAAGTCAGAATTACACAGAGAGAGAAGGAAAGGAAGAAAGAGAGGTCTTCCATCTGCTGGTTCACTCCCCAATTGGCCACAATGGCTGGAGCTGTGCCGATCCGAAGCCAGGAGCCAGGAGCTTCCTCCAGTTCTCCCACACTGGTGCAGGGGCTGAAAGACTTGGGCCATTTTATATTGCTTTCCCAGGCCATAGCAGAGAGCTGGATTGCAAGTGGAGCAGCCAGGACTCGAACCAGTGCCCATATGGGATGCTGGCACTGTAGGTGGTGGCTTTACCTGCTATGCCTAATTCTTTAATACACATTTTTGTGGTCTTTTTGAAGACCTTCATGTGCACGGTTTCAAAATGGCTTTGCAACATAATAAATTACTCTTTTTCAAAAAAATATTATTTATTTGAAAGTCAGTGTTACACAGAAGGAGAGGCAGAGAGAGAGGGAGAGAGAGGTCTTCCATCCGCTGGTTCACTCCCCAATTGGTCGCATTGGTTGGAGCTGTGCCATTCCAAAGCCAGGAGCCAGGAGCTTCCTCCGGTTCTCCCACACGGGTGCAGGGGCCCAAGGACTTGGGCCATCTTCCACTGCTTTCCCAGGCCATAGCAGAGAGCTGGATTGGAAGTGGAGCAGCCAGGACTCGAACTGGCGCCTATATGGGTTGCTGGCACTGGAGGTTGCAGCTCTACCCACTACACCATAGCAGTGGCCCTAATAAATTTCTCTTAAAAGCACTCTAGCATTAGTAAACTTGGTGAAGTTTCCTCACCTTGTTAAGTCTGCCATTCCCATATGTCTTCAAGAAAATTAAGTGTGATAAACGTAAAACATTTCAGGCTGGATACATGAGCATGCACTCAATAACATGGTTCCCTTTTTTCCTCTTTTCCAGGTGTATTCTCTTTCGACCCTAATTTGACTTGATGGTGTTTATTTTCAGGAAAAAAGATCCTGAGAATTTGTCAATAAATTCAGATATTTATTTGAAGAAAACTTTTCCAATTAATAGCTTATTTGAAGCAGTGGAACACACTGTGGCTTGAAGTGGGAAGTGGATCTGAGCTGCCTGCACAATGTCTTTTTTCCGATTAGATTTTTTTAGTCAGTATATGTATTCTCCCTTACACATGTTTCCTAAGGGATTTTATTGCTAACACTGTAGTTGTCATATGTATGTGTCACTTAATACTGTAGTTGAAAAATAATGGTTTTATATAGCTTATCCAAAACACACCTTGTTATGTCAATATCTTAAGCTTTAAACTTCTGGATCTAAGGCTGAAATGCATTACCTACACTGACACCTTCTGAAAGCAAATAATTCTTCTTCAATTATTATTCAGAGAGAGTTTAGCTTCTCATGATAATAGCTTAAAGCACATGAAATGTTAGTCATTAAAAATAAATGGCTTCGCATTATAGGATGTGGTAGAAAATGAAAAATATCCAGGTGAATGGTTTATATAGAAAAAAATAGTAGATTTGGGGGTTGGCATGGTGCAATAGGTTGAACTGCCACCTATAGTGCTGAGCTTCCATGTGAGTTTGAGTCCTGGCTGCTCTACTTTTGATCCAGCTTTCTGCTCATGTGCTTGAGAAAGCAGAAGATATTCCAAGTACCTGGGCCCTTGTTACCTATGTTAGGAGACCTGGATAGAGTTAACAAGCTCCTGCCCTGGCCTTTGCTGCCATTTGGGGAGTGAACCAGAAGATGAAACATTTCTTTCTCTATCTCTCCCTCTCTCTCTGTAACTCTTCCTGAATCTTAAGAAAAGTAAATTTTGTTAAGAGAATGATGTACTTGTACTAGTGGATTAATTTCAAAAAGAAATTATTTTCCACATATTTTCAAGCTGTATGTTGACATTTATTAATCATGACTGTGGTTAAAAAAAAAAGAGCTCTAAAAATATGCTGGCAATGTCTAGATGCCACAGATTTCTGTCTTTGCTGGGTCACCACAGTAAAATATCACAGACAAGTGGCTTAAACTGTAGATGTTAATCCTCTCACAGTCCTAGACATTGGAAGCCCAAGATCAAGGTGCAAGCATGGTGAGGCTTTCCTTCCTGGCTTGTAGATAACTACCTTCTCACTGTGTCCACTCAGGGCAAACAGAGATACAGCTCTTTCTCTCTTCTTCCTATACATAGTCACAGTCTCACTGGATTAGGGTCCCATACTTATGTCCTCATTTAACCATCATTGCCTCCCTAAAGACCAGAACACAGGATGTAATCACTTTAAGGCTTCAAAGTATGTATGCATTTAGGAGAAACATATACATAAACTGCACCATTTGGATGGTTTTTTGAGGAAAAAATAGCAAGAAAAAATACAAACTAATAACTGTGGCAATAAAAAACAAAATCCCCAGGGTTGTGACATAGCAGCTTCCACCTGCAAAGCTGGCATCCCATATGGGTGCTGGTTCATGTCCTGACTATTCTACTTCCAATCCAGCTCTCTGCTAATGGCCTTAGAAAAGCAGTGGAAGTTGGCCCAAGTACTTGTGCTCCTGAAAACCATGGAAGATCTGGATGAAGCTCCTGGCTGCTAGCTTCGGCATGGTCCAGCTGTGGCCATTGCAGCCCTTTGGGGAGTGAAACAGCAGATGCAAGATCTCTCTCTCTTTCTCTCTCTCTCTCTCTCTTTCTGTGTGTGTGTGTGTATGTCTCTCTCTTGCTCTCCCCCCTTTTCCCACTTTCACTCCCCCCCTTCACTTTCTCTCTCTGTAATTCCAACTTCCAAATAAATAAATATATCTTAAAAAACAAAATCAGGGAGTGATTATTGTGGCACAGTGTGCATTAAGCTACAGCTTGGGATGCCTGAATCCCATATCAAAGTGCTGGTTCAAATCCTGGCACCTCTCCTTCCAATCCTGCTTCCTGCCAACACACCTGGGAAAGTGATGGATGTTGGCCAAGTACTTGAGTCCCTTCCACCCCTGTGGGAGTTCTGGACTGAGTTCCAGGCTCCTGGTTTGGCCTGGGCTAGCCCTGGCTGTTGCTGGCATTTGAGGAATGAATCTGAAGATAGAAGATTTTTCTCTTCCTCTCTCAGCACCTCCTTTCTGTTTCTCCCTCTCTCTGTGTCACCCTGCCTTTCAAATAAACAAATCTTAAAAAAATATATCAAAATGTGTCTCTCAGTACAAACTGTCTAAAGTTAGATTTTGGAAAAAAGAAAGCAACTTTGCCATTAGTACTTTCAAACACTAATCTTTCTCCATCAGAATTTATGAAGGCAATTTTAAGATAAAATTTCATTCATTAGGATGAGCACTTAGCCTAGCAGTTAAAAAATGAAATACCCATGTCTCTAGGAGCCAGAATTGTGGTATTGCCAATAAAGCTACCACCTGTGCTAGCATCACATATGAGCCCCGGTTCATGTCCCAGTTGCTCCTCTTCCTATCCAGCTCCCTGCTAATGGCCTGGGAAAAGCAGTGGAGGAAGGCCCAAATGTTTGAGCTCTGCCACCCATGTGAGAGACCCAGATGAATCTCCTGGCTCCTGGCTTTGGCCTGGCTCAGTGCTCGCCATTGTGGCCAACTGGGGAATGAATCAGTGGATGAAAGATTCTCTCTCTTTTTGTAACTCTTTCAAATAAATTTATAAATCCTTTTTAAAAACGCCCAGGTCTTACATGAGAGTACCTTAGTTCAATGCTCAGCTCAAATTTCTGACTGCAGCTCCTGACAATGCAGACCCCAGGAGGGAGCAGTGAAGTCTCAAGTAATTGAGTCCCTCCCACCCCTGTGGGGGACCTGGATTGCATTCCCAGCTTCCGGTTTTGACGCCAGCCAAGTCTTGGCCTTTGCAAGAGTTTGAGGACAAAATTAGTGGAAGGGAACTCTCTCTCTCTCATCTTTAAGTAACAAACCAGAAGCAAATATATGTTAGTGAAGAGCCATTGTAGTGACATAAATTCAAGGGCAACATGAACTGTCATGCTGATCAAACTGGTCTCTAGGGGATTCTCTGGTGCTCAGTATGTGTAGCATGTCTATCACGACTGCATTTTCACTGCAAGCATGATTTTTGTAGTGATTAACTGGTTGGTTTTTTTTTTTTTTTTTTTTTTTTACAGGCAGAGTGGATAGTGAGAGAGAGACAGAGAGAAAGGTCTTCCTTTTTGCCGTTGGTTCACCTTACAATGGCCACTGCGGCCGGCACATCGTGCTGATCCGAAGCCAGGAGCTAGGCGCTTCTCCCAGTCTCCCATGCGGGTGCAGGGCCCAAGGACTTGGGCCACCCTCCACTGCCTTCCTGGGCCATAGCAGAGAGCTGGCCTGGAAGAGGGGCAACCGGGATAGAATCCGGCGCCCCAACCGGGACTAGAACCCGGTGTGCTGGCACCGCAAGGCGGAGGATTAGCCTGTTAAGCCACGGTGCCAGCCACATTAACTGGGTTTTAAATGTACATTTTTATAAACAAAGATATGATTCTCATCAAAATTGAGGAAAAGCAATCTAAATTTTCACCAAAAATTTCAAAATGGGAATTGAAAGTCACAAGATGGAGGCAGTCACAAACTCCAGCTCCAGCCTCCTGCTGTTTGACTGGCCCACCTGGGCAGGTGAATCCACACCTGGTTTACATCTGGATGTAGTCAAAGGAGACAAACTAATTGAGAAATCGATCATTGATGGGGATAAGTATTGCTTTTTTGGGAGAAACGCTGATTTGTTGTGACTTTCCCGCTGACCATCAGTCTTGCTCTAAGGTCCACCCTGTACCAGCCTACCACAAGCATCTGAAGATGTCTGCTGACAGATCTCAAAAGTACACACAGCACTTTCTTGGGTCACAATCAGCTGATCCTTACAAGCCTCCGCAAATTCCCACGAATTCCATGGTCTCATTTGGTGCATCCACAGGGCATACATTCTGTGTGAGAAGCCTCAGATATTGCCATCAGCTGAGAAAAGAGATGAGAAGATGGATGGAGAGGAGGATGAGATCAAGGGCTTACTGGGGCTTCCAGAGGAGGAAACCAAGTTGATAACCTGACAGAGGTCAACACTGCCGACAACAAGCAAATCTCTATGCTCACCATTGAAGAGGGAGATCTGGACATTCAGAGATCAAAGAGGAAGAGGAAGAGGAAGTACTCCCAGGTGACTTTCGTTGAGGATGATGAGTTCCCCAACCCAGGGAATCCATGAGGATCTCTCAGTTGGTAGCTTCTGCAACATGGTGCAAATTGCAGTGGTCCCAATCAAGAATAAGTGTGTGGATACCCTAGCTCCCTGGGCCTGGAGAAGTCAGAGAGCAGATGCCTTCAGCATCAGACTCAATGGAGGCAGGCCCCCATGAACAGTGAGACAGGCTTCCAGCCTCATGGCATCCATGGGACAGCACTCATTGGGGGATTGCCCATGTCATATCTGAACCTCATCTCTGATGTGGACCTGAGTCCTGTCATGCTATGAGCAGTGAACATGAACCCTGCACCAAACTCTGCAGTCTATAACCCTGAAGATGTAAAGGAACCCAAGAAGAAGAAATATACAAAAGAGGTTGGCTGGTCAAGAAGGCACACCTTCGTTACTGATTTGATGTTTTTAGTCATGGAGAAGGGTAGGACTGGGTGAGAATGGGGTGGAAGGGTCTTAGGGAGCTAAAGAACTAGGGAGAAAACTTTAAATGTGTGCAGTATTTTCTCTCAGAATGTCTGCTGGGGTCCTAATCATGCAAAAATTAAAATTAGGTGCATGGTTGAAATTATTCTAGAAAATTTCACCTTTTAATTGATATTATTTTCATAATAATTACTAGTCATTCGATGATTATCCTAATAACTTGTGAATAACTTTGTTCTGAATTACCACAAAAAACAAAATCAACGATATTCAAGCAGTACTACAGATATGCACCTGCTTCCTAAACCTCACCTATGGTTACACCATTGCTCCATTGTTGACTAGTCTGCTGTATTCTGAATTTCTGGAGCATGCCCAGAAATAATGCTGACTCTAATTTTGTATAATTATAGAAAAATGTAAAGATAATGTTCAATGATAATGTATTTTTTGAAAAATACCTAAGAACTGTCTACAATATCTGTCTCAATAATATGATACTACATATTGATAGCAGCTCAAAAATGTATTAGGTTGTTTATTTTTAGAGGCCTTGCTACTTCTATTATAAAAGAACCAAAAATAACTAGCATTTTTTTTATTCTTTGTATCTGTCTACCATACGTCTATCTGTCTCTCTATCATGCATCTACTCACAAAAACCAAAGCAAACTTCTCCACTTCTCATGAAGTGATCCATGTGGAACTTCCGAGCCTCCTTTTCCCTACTCTTGAATGCCTTCAGCAACTTTTTTCAAGAAAGAAAAATACAAAATCACTGCTTTTACTCTGTACTCTTCCACTAACTTTAAACACTTTCAACTTGATTGATTTCTCCATAATTCTCCTGGTGCTGATGTAACAGTGACCCCCACCACCACTCTGACAAAGCTAACAGTCCTCAGCCTATATCACCCCTGGCCATCAAGACCCTGGATGTTCCCACCATGCCTTCTTTAGTTCCATCTTCCACAACCTTCCTACTTGTTTACTGATGTTGTCTTGTTGGAGAAGACCTCTTACAAACTTCCAGCTGTTCCCTATTTCCTAAACTTTTCTCTTATTCTTTCCTTATCTCCTAACATTCCTCCCCCAGGTTTTTCTGATTGGCTCCTCCTACCACTCAGTTTTCAAACTGAGTATAACTTCTTCAGTTTGACCTTCTTTGATCACCTTGGCTAAGATTAGTACCCTCTCAATAACCCATCCATTCACTCTACACAATTTTTCCTTTTATAGGTGTTCTTGCTAACAGCACTTAACACATTACTTTATTTGCATGCTTGTTTATGTGCTTATGGACAATTTTCACCCAAGTCTTCTCTCATGATATATCCTGAATCCTCAATGCCTAGTAAATTGTGGATCACGAGAACATATTTCTTTAAATTAAGTTTCATAAAATTGTAAGCAATATCTTCCATCTTCACCTTCCAGATGTGTTCACTTATTAAACCGAATGAAAATCTAATTGGAATTCCAGATGGTGTGTGGTTGAGAGGCTCTTCCTTTGAATTATGTCATTCACACACAGCACTCTGAAAGGGGTAGAAACAGAAGTCACTAGCCCTAGGCTCCCTATTCTAGCTGAGCAGCAGGAAAGCTAAAGAAAATGTTTCTAGAAATTCCCCTGGATTTTACCTCATTAGCCAGCCTTTGGGTTGTCTGGTGGAAAGCCTCACAATATGAGGCAGAACAAAGTGGGACAGATCTGGCCCAAGCAACAGTAATACCCGACACCTTTTGCTGGGGGTGCTTACCTCAATCATTAGCACACCCTAAAAAAATTCTATGTCAGATCATGGGAGAAGTATGAAAAGATTTTTGCCTACTCCTACCATTCATCAAATATTGTTCCGGCATCCAGTCACGTTCCTGTCCCTTCTCACGTGGAGCCTTCCTAGAGCTTTCTTTCCTCCCAACAGAAGCAGAAATAAACACAACTTGGTCATGAACTCAATAGTCTTTAGAGAAAGAACCAAGAGCTGCTAATTTAATCAGTCTTTTACGAGGGCATGACAGTAACTTCTGTAATTGTGTTACAGATCAGAAAACTCAGAAAGACTCCTCACGACTGGCTTTTTCTATGTTTCAATTTTTAGATCAAACATCACTTTTCAGTATGGCCTGATCTGAGTCCAACAGCCAGTCAGTGACAAAGCTGGATTCTCAGCAAGCTCAAAGACTACATTTGCTCAAGAGAGGTGCGCATACAGCACAGCAGTTAAGACATCAAATGGGATGCCCACCTCCCCATATTGTAGTGTCTGGGGTCAAGTCCAATCTCTGCTTCCAATACAGCACCCTGCTAATGTGCACCCTGGCAGGTGGAAGATGAGTCAGCTACTGGAGCCTTTGCCACCATTGTGAGAAACTAGAATTGAGTTCTTGGCTCCTGGCTTTGACCTGGCTGAACCTTGCTTGCAGTGTACCTTTGGAGAGTGAACCAGTGGCTGGAAGATCTGTCTCTGTCTCTCTACCTTTCAAATAAAATGAAAATAAGTAAAAACTTAAAAAAATCACTCAAGATTCTAGAAATAATCTGATAAAGTCCCTTCATGTTTGTAAGTACCTTTATTTTGTTCAACTCCCTTTTTTGATATTTTTATAAGTATATGCAGTTGAGCTCCAAAGGTGTATAGCCTGTGCATTGCTTATAAGGTCTGTATCAGTGCTTGATTTAGTTCTCTGCTTTGATCATCTTGAAGTTATCAATACTTTTGGAATGAGGGATCCTACACTTTACTATTACACTGGACAGCTTCTACAATTTAAAGAGTCCTATAGCTTAGTAGTTACTAATGAGACACGAAGTCACTTAGTAAATGTGAGACCTTGGGCAAAATCCTTCACTCATTTGTGCTTAAATTTCATCATCTGTCAAATTACACTCATAGCACCTATTTCAGAAGTAGCTGTGAGGAACCATGGCTGGTACATAGTAGGCACAAACTGTTTATTATTATGTTTGCAGATTGAGTATCCCTTATCTGAAATCCTTGGGACCATAGGCGTTTAAATTTCAGATTTGATATGAAATATTTGCTTATATAAAATAGAATATCTTGGGAATGACAGCCAAGTCTAAGCATGAAACTCATTTGCGTTTCATATATAACTGATACACATATCCTGAGGTAACTTATACAATATTCTCAGTGCCATTTGACTGCCACCTGTCACATGAGGTCAGGTCAGGGATTTTCCACTTATGATGTCATACAGGCACTCAAAAAGTTTCAGGTTTTGAAATATTTAGGACTTTTGGATTAGGGATGCTTAAATAATTAGGGATGCCAAAATAATTATAAAAATTGGAAGTAAATGTAAGTTTATTTTGGTGCAAAAATTTTTGAAATCCATGCATATGGTTTTAAAAAGTTCATGAAAAATGTAAATTATGAAAAACAATATACATATTTCACACCAAAAAAAAAAAAACTTGTTTAACTCCATTTTCCTGTGAAGTTTTGGAAGGATCTTTATATTATTATCATCATTATTTACATTTATAAGCATGGATGTGTTTTTGTAGAGTAAAATAATACAGGGAGTAAACTGAGTGAGCCATCTTTTGCCAAGCTATCCTTTCTCTTCTCTATGAATAAACAGATCAGTGTACAGGTTCTTTAACATCGTATTCACATACATTTTATTTTTGTACTTTGTTGTCTGGGTTTTAATATCAATGGAATAATAATCTGCTTTGTTGTCCAACTTTTACTTTCACTTCACTAATTTCTTTTTTTTTTTAAGATTTATTTATTTATTAGAAAGAGTGACAGAGAGACAGAGGTAGAGAGAGAGAGAGAGAGGGATGGAGAGAGAGAGGTCTTCCACCCCACTGCAACAGCCAGGGCTGAGCCAATCCGAAGACAGAAGCTTCTTCTGGGTCTCCCATTCAGGTACAGGGGCCCAAGGACTTGGGCCACCTTCCTACGATTTACCAGGCCATATCAGAGAGCTGGATCGGAAGTGGAGCAGCCAGGACTCAAACCAGAGCCCATATGGGACACACACCCGCTATGCCACAGCACCGGCCCCTCACTTCACTAATTTCTGTCTTGGAAGTTCATCTCATGTATTCCGGTATCATTCTTTTAAGAATTACATAGTTTGGCATGGTATGATTTTCCCATTTTAAAATTTTTACTCATTCCATATCAACAAACCTCTAGAAACTACAGAGCTGTCAATTTTGACACTTAACAATCAATGTGGGGGACCACAATTGTGGAACAGCACATTAAGCTGCTGCCTATGGCACCAGCATCCCATATGAACGCTGGGTCAAGTCTTGGGTGATCTGGCTCCAGCTAATGCATCTGGAAAAGCAGCAGAAGATGATCCAAGTGCTTGGGCCCCTGCCACTCATGTGAGAGACCTAGATGGAGTTCTAGGCTCCTAACTTCATTATGATCATTTGGTGAGTGAACCAGCAGATGGAAGATCTGTTTTCCCCACCCCACCCCTCTGTAACTCTGCCTTTCAAATAATAAAATAATAAATAAATCTTTAAAAAACAATTAATGCTGCTGCAATGAATATCCTTGTAAATAAGGGACAGGATTATCCTTGTTTATTTCTGTCTCAAGTTTCTAAAGATAGTATTTCATTTTTTAAAAATTTTGTTTATTTTTCTGAAAGGCTGAGTTACAGAGAGAGGAAGAGACAGAAAGAGTGATCTTTCATCCACTACTTTAATTCCCCAAATGAATGCAACAACCAGGGCTGGGGCACCAAAAGCCAGGAATCAGGAGCTTCACTGGGGTCTCTCACGTGGGTGGCCAGAGCCCAAACACTTGGACCATCTTCCGCAGCTTCCCTAGAATATTATCAGAGAGCTGGATCAGAAGTGGAGCAGCCAGGATAGGAACCAGCATCCATATGGGATTCTGCATTGCAGGTAGTGGCTTAACCCTTTGCGCCACAACACCAATCTCTAAGGAGAATATTTCTAACATTCAAGGCTGCTCACCACTGAGTGACTCCTCTAGCACCCATCCATGTTGGTGACTAACAATAATTCACAGCATATTTTTCCTCTAGGCCAAGAAGACTGTCAGGTTGGTATAAAGGAGTGATAAATAAAACCAGTTCACTTAAGTAATCCAAGGAAGAGGGTTAAATTCCCAAATTCAAATCATCATCATCATGAGTTTATGTTTATTGAGCCTCTAAGGCCTTTGCTTAGATATGGTCCCCATTTAATTGTCATGACAATGGTAATTGCGCTCACCTAAATCTCACTGAAATGTTTATATGAGAGTGCTTCAAAAAGTTTATGGAAAATGGAATTAAAGTTATTTTGGTGCAAAATAATTGAAAGCTACAAATAGTTTTTGCACAACACATATTTTCCATGAACATTTAGAAGACCCCTCAGATGCATGAATTTCAAATGTTTATTGTGCTAAAACAAATGTCTTTTATTCAATTCCCATTGATTTTTGAAGTACTCTGGTGTGAAAATATGGCTTTTCATTACTTCTTTTCTAGATTATATTTGAGTGATTTTAGTAAAATAGAAATGATTTCTTATACTTTATTGTAATGCTAAGTAATACAAATTTTCAGAGTGCAAAAGTATTTTTGTATTCATTACAATAGTAAAAGTAAAGGCTAATCTCACAAATAAAATGTTTAGTATAGCATATTTTGCAACTGGTCTTAGGTTTATAAAAATAAACACAGCCAACTTTCCTACTCTTTGACAAATATTAAATGCTAACTTAAAACCTGGTGTTAAATTGGAAATGGCATAGAAAATTAATTAATTAAAAAAATATTATGTAGGATCTCTGTCTTTAATGTGCTGTACACTGTTATTTAATGCTATAACTAGTACTCCAACAGTATTTTTTTTCACTTTGTGTTGCTATATGTGGGCAAACTGTTGAAATCTTCACCTAATATATACTAAACTGATCTGTATATAAAGAGAATTGAAAATGAATCTTGATGTGATTGGAAGGGGAGAGGGAACGGGAAAGGGGAGGGTTGCAGGTGGGAGGGAAGTTATGGGAGGGGGGAAGCCATTGTAACCCATAAGCTGTACTTTGGAAATTTATATTCATTAAATAAAAGTTTAATAAAAAAAAAAGCTAACTTGAGGGAAGAAATCACTTTCTCTCAAAATATCCGCTCCATTTCTCACATTTGAGGTCCCATCATCGAACTACTCATTGCTTTGGATCAGGAAGCTTTTCAAAGTTCATAGAGTCCCTTATTCAAGTTTACACACATCCTCCCCTTTTGGGGGACTCTTATTAGTTACTCACTTGTTCATTAATTTGTTCAAACTATTTATTAAGGTAGAACAAAGGCAGGCACCAGATTAGGAAACAGATTAAGAAACAACCAAGGAGCAAGATAGGCTTTGGGGAGTTTATAGTGTGGCCTGAGAATTGACTTAGACTGAGTTGGAAAAAAAAAAAAAAGTCCAGATCAATGAGTAGGTAAGCAGCACTGGACACTGTGAAAGAAAATTTTGCTCACCTCACTAATTTGCCTTGGGCTGGTTTTCCAGGGGAAAAATAGTACATGCCAGTGGAAGAAGTCTAAGAACTGAGTGTTTCTCTGAGAATGATAGCTGTACAACATATAGCTCCTTTCTCCAAGCATACTTCAGGGAAAAATCTTGAGCAATAAAATATTTTGAGCAAGTTAAAGCAATAGAAATGCACAATTATGTGATAAAAATGACATTTTATGATTTATAATTATACTCCTAACACATAAGCTAGGAGTCTCATTTGTGGGTGTTTGTAATCTTTATATTCTATATTTCTGCATGAGCCTATTTTTCTTGAAAAATTTAAAGCTGTTTTTGGAGTGACTCCAGATGAAAACAGTGAACAGAAACACTGGCTAGTTTTCAGTTCTAAATATTCACTGCAAATAATGGCCAAAGTAATAGAGAGTATAATTCTCCTCTTGGTCCCTTGCTGCTAAGCATTTTCTTGGCATATTTTATGTTATAGTTATTGAAAAGTCTCATATATATTTTATGGTGGATTTTTTTATTATGGTAAGAGCAATTTTCATAAGATATATCCTCTACAAGGAGGGAAATACAATTATCTTCTTGGAATTGTACCTATGAAAAGCATGAAATCTGTTCACTTTATTTTAAAATTTTTTTCTTAAATTTTTTAAAAAAGATATACTGTCTTAATTTTTTTGTTCCAGCTCTTGATCTGAACTTTCTTTTTCTAAAATTTATTTATTTATTTGAAAGGTAGAATGACAGAGAGACAGAGGAGACAGAAAGTGAGAGTGAGAGTGAGAGCGAGAGAGAAAGAGACAGATCTTCCATCTAATGGTTCACTGCCCAAATGCCCTTGAAGCTCAGCTGTGAACTATAGTATCTTTGATGTAGCTTTTTATTGGGCTCCAGTATCTCTTCCACAGCTTGCAATTCTTCTGTAAAGATTAACTCATCAAGTGAAGGGAGTGACGCAATTACCCCTATAGTTGGCATCTCGAGTTTTTTGCAGCAATTCACAGGCCCTAATCAAATTAATACCCAATCTATCCTTAGATCTAGACAGACTAGGCCTGCCTTGACCACTGCAAAGGAAATGTACTGGCTCCTATCACTCACCAACCAAAAGAAGGCCACAGGACTACTCGTAAACAAAAGAGCAGAGGATTCCACATAAGCTCATCACACATTGCTTATCCCAAACTTTAAACTATAAGATGCACTGTCTTTAATTCCTTAGGGAGTCCAGAAATTGAGTGTTAACTGGCCGACTCCTTGCTCTATTCTTTGTATCAAACACCTAAGGTTCTCCAGCACCCAGGTATCAGTGATTGGCTTGTTTTGTGTTGGGCAAGCAGACACAGTTTTGGAGTTCTACAGCAACTCCTCCAACCAGTTTTGGGAGTGTTCTGTAACATCTACAGTGGCAAGGGCTGGGCCAGACTGAAGCCAGGGGTTAGGAATTTCATTCCTGTCTCTCACATGGGTGGCAGGGGCCTAAGTTCTTGTACTATCATTTGTTTCCTCCCAAGATCCACATTAGGAAGCTGGATAGAAAGTAGACAACCAGAATTCAAACCAGCACTCCAATATGGGATGTAGGCATCCTGAGAAGCATCTTAACCCACTGTTCCATAACACCTGATCCATGCCTTCTTAGATTTTCAAGTGTACAATATTCTTAATTATAAGCACAACATACAGCAGATCTCTGGAGCTTGATTATCTTGTATAACTGAAATTTTATATGTGAAAATATAATGAGATTTGGCAAAGATGTGAACTTGTATGCTATTGGTGGAGGTATAAAATAGTGTAGATGCTATGGAAACCAGGGTGGTGGCTCCCCAAGAGATGACAAACAAAATCATTATATGACCCAGCAATCCTACTTCTGGGTGTATACCCCCAAGGAACTGAAATCAAATCTGGAAGATGTATTAGCACTCCTACATTCACTGCAGAATCATTCACAAGAGCCAAGACGTGAAAAAAATAAAAATGTTCATCAAGGATGAATTTATCATAAAACTATGGCATAATTTTTCAGATCATAAGTCTTAATATAAGCATGGTACTTCTGGCCTGAAACTCAAATCTTGAGGATTTAACTAATTATGAGACAGTTACCACGTTTTAAACATCCTCTTTAAGGGGTCAGACAGACCCTCCTGTCACTGAAACTTTCCCACTGCCTCAGTGCCACAGGCAGCTCACAAGCTTTCTGGATGGAAATCCTGGCTTCTGAGTTGGACCCCTTAGGCCTAAGAAGCCATGGAAGCTGCCCTCAGGGTCTTGCAGCTTCCAGAAAGCTGCTGAGAGGGTTCAGGGCAAAGGGAGTTCTCTGGCTCTTTCATTTGCCACCAAGTTGCGCTCCCACGGCTGCCTCCCACAAGCTGTACCTGGGGCTCACTTCACAAACCCCATGGAACAACCATCAACTTTTTATTAGGAGATGCTATGACTGAAAAACCTTGAGTTTTAGGGATCTTTCTACTCACATGTGCCTACTTAAAAGCTGAGGAAGTCAGTGCTGGATTTTGTTGGGGGACACTTGTTTTTTAAGTTGGAGGATTTAAAGATGAAGACCTTTCACAAATCCAGCTACAATGGGACTCACTGGTCCTTCTTGAAAGTTCACATCTTCATTAGACGGTAACAAGGATCATCCCCCAAGCTGCCACCTGAGAAAAGATGCACACAGATCCTGAAGCACAGCTCATGGAAATTTCAAATGCCTTTCAATTCCAATCCACTTTAGAATGAAGCAGGGTAGAAAGAAAACAGGAAAAGAATAAAAAACAAAAGACAAAGGTTTTGGTTTTGTCTCCTGGTTTCTTTGTTAAAAAATTTAGACTTTGAAAGGTAATGGCAACTGAATGTTTCACGGCCAATATGGCTATGGATACCAAAGAAACCACAGAACGTTATGTTTTAAAACACATACTTTATCTTTTTTAACTTTCAGTGAATATAATATTGTGAAAGATTTTAGAATCACATGCCAACTATGACAAGTAAATAAATCTGATATGTTACTGAAGAACGGTTCCTACATTATGACAGTAATTATTACCAAAGACTCTGCCAGAATCACAACCCCATACAAAGAACACTGTACAACTTTCCACAAAAAAATACTTCTACAAGGATAACTGCCCAGCAATTACCTGGTCAATCCTGGATTAGTGCTTTCCTTGGTATTAAACCTTGCATAGAAGGAATACTGTTTCCAAATACATACTCTACCCTCATTTCACCTTTAAAAACTTTCCTTTGCTTCATGCTCCTTGAATAAGCTCATAATTTACTGTGGCATGTATATTTTTAGTGTAATGCTATTCTAGTCCCAAATAAACTTAATTAAACTTTAGAAAATCTTTATCTGATTGTTATTTAGTAGGAAATATATTTTTAAAAATTGTACTTTAAGTTGGCAGTATATTTTTTAAAAATTATACTATGGGGCTGGTGTTGTGGTGTAACAGGTTAAGCTACCACCTGCACAGCATTACAATGGATTCTGGTTCCAGTCCTGGATGCTCCACTTCTGATTCAGCTCCCTGCAAATGTGTCTAGTAGAGCAGTAGAAGATGATCAAGTCCATGGGGCCCCTGCACCCATGTGGGAGACCAGGATGAAGGTCCTGGCTCCTGGCTTCAGATCAGTTTAGCTCTGGCCATTGAGGCCATTTGAGGAATGTACAAGTGGATGGAGGATCTCTGTATCTCTTCTGTCTCTTTCTGTAACTCTGCCTTTAAATAATTAAAATAAATATTTAAAACATTATACAGAACTCTCCTAGAATTACTTGTCTTTTTTTTTTTTTCAATCTGGGGAAGGGAAATTAAGCTGAAAACTGAATATGGAAAGGTGTGATATTGAAATAAAATGCATTTTCCTTGGCTCTAAGCGCATACAATTTGAAAAAGAATTTTGTAAGTCTGTCTTTCAAAAACAGTTGTGTTTCATCCTACCAAAGTCTGAAAAAATGTCAGTTTGCTGTTCATTTGCTCTCATCAACTCACAATCCTTCCTGGTTCCCTTTGTTAATTTTGTCCCTCATTTTTATACCAACATCATATTTGTTCCTCACAATGCTTATTTCCATAATGCACAGTTTAATCCCTCTAATATTGTACTATGCAGTATTAGATGAAACATTTAAGCTACAAATGTTGTAAGAAAATAAAAATGCAAACAGATGCAGTATTTTTTTGAATACTGTGTAACATTTTAAAATGTAATTTATGAGATGCAATCCATAATCAGCAATGCCTGTGAAATTACAGCTAAATTATGTGCACTTGAAGTCCCTGGGGATAGTGGTGCTTGGGATTTATGGAGCACATGCTTTCCTTCAAGGTGAATATGATTCAACTGATAAACTGTTGTCATTTTATAAAGGATAATCAGACTTCTCTGTATCTTCTGCATTACTATGAGAGGAAGCAGAAAATTAGCTATCAGAATACAAAGTAAAATGGCAAAAACAACAGTGGTAACTGAAAAGGTACAATTTGGAATTAATAAAGAGAAAATTAGAAGGAAAAAGGCAGAAAGAAGAACTAAAGCATATTCAATCCCAAAGCAAGTTTAAATGGGAAAATAGAAGGTTTTCAAATGCCATAAGAAATTATAATTAAAAAAAAGAAACCTATTTGTGCTCACCAGCTTCCACCTTAGAGACAGGTGAGAATTTTTTTTTTTTTTTTGACAGGCAGAGTTAGACAGTGACACAGAGAGACAGAGAGAAAGGTCTTCCTTTCCGTTGGTTCACCCTCCAAATGGCCAATATGGCCAGTGTGTTGTGCCGATCCGAAGCCAGGAGCCAGGTACTTCCTCCTGGTCTCCCAAGCGGGTGCAGGGCCCAAGCACTTGGGCCATCCTCTACTGTACTCCAGGGCCACAGCAGAGAGCTGGACTGGAAGAGGAGCAACCGGGACAGAACCAGCACCCCAACCGGGACTAGAACCCGGGGTGCTGGCGCAGCAGGTGGAGGATTAGCCAAGTGTCGGCACTGGCCAACAGGTGAAAATTTAAAAATACTTCTGGGAGGACATCTGCCCGTCAATTGTCTGTTCAACCTTGGATTGGTGCTACCCTTCCCATTAATCCTTGTAGCCAAGGATTATTGTATTAAAATATCTAACCCTCCTCATTTCTCCTTTAAAAACTTCCCTTAGCTGAATCTCCAAGAAAATGCCCATGGTTTTAAGATGGGAGCACGTCTTCCGTGTGTTCTGCAGGTGTGGGCTGCCTTAGTGTCTATGTCCCGAACCCTCCCCACCTTCCCCTGGAGCCTTGCTTTCCAGCCATGCCATGGAGTCGTGGGTACAGGGTTTCCTTCACCATTGCCAGATGATAATCCAGCCTCAGTCTCCCTTGCTTCCACCTGGGGTTTTCTTCTGCTCAGGCACGTCCCTGTTGCTACTGCTGTCCCCCTGGCCTTCCCCTAGCATCCCAGCTTCCAGAGAGTTTCAGTATTTGCTCCTTTTCAGGTTCCCATTTCTTCTCCTAAACCCATTGCAGTCAAGCACCTACACTCATCAACTGAGAAAGTTACTGGTGATCTCAGAATTATCATTAATACTTACACATATTTTTGGTTCATTCTCACAATAATCTGTAGGATATGTAGTACAGTATGTCTATATTATTATATAATATATATATATATATATATATATATATGTCTACCAAGTGAGCATGGATGAAGAAACAAGGTACAAAAAGATTAAGCAACTAGCCCCAGTTTACATACTAGTAAGTGGAGCAGTCAATATTCGAACCCAACTGATCCAACTCTAGGCTCCGCATTTTCACTTATCTTCCTGCTCTGTCTTCCAGTTCATTTGAAATATGCTTGCTATGAGAACATAATGTCATCCTACATGATTTGACATGCCTAGCACTGACAATAGTTTTGGATTAGATAGTTTAGGTTGGACTATGATCTCTAGAAACCCACTGCCAAAATGCTCACACATACCCAGAAAGAGGAAATATCTTGGTGATTTTCACTAACCTTCTCCCTCTAGTACATAGCTAGAGTATCTGATCCAATCATACTTACTGAGCCATAACCCGAGAAGCATGGATGCTGAGGGTCAAAGGAAGGAGAGGAGACAGGAAGAGGAGAGGACAAACAATCCAGCACTGAGTTCTGCCTTGATCAAATATGTGATCCTATACAGGATCTCTGGCAACCAGAAGCTGCAGGCAATGTCCCAAACACTTACCACAACAAAGACTGGGGAGGATTGAAGAAGCACATATTCCTAACCTGAAGTCGGGTGTACATAGAGCTTGCCCAGTCTGATAACAGCACACAAAATTACTTTCCTTTCAAAAATGATTTTCTTAAGATGTCTTGTGGCTTAAAGAATTTAGCACAGATGGAGAAATATTTCTTAAAAATAAGGTTATAAATTTAGCAGTAAAAGAAATTGACAGTGGTCCTTACAGGAATCCAATGTGTGTGTTCAAATGTTTGTCCATAGCAAGTTCAGAGGTATTTTAACTGTGACTTGATATGCCACCTCCATAAGAGGATCTAGTTTTCACTTGAGTTTACTTAGTTAATTAACAAATTAAGAAATTAATTCTGCTCCAGTAGTGGAAAATCCATTATCAGTGTAAATTTATTGATCATCTTGCTTTTACTATCTTAAGAAGCAAAGATGGGAAATATACTGCCAGAGTTATTTTGCAGTGGAATATTTTTCAATCATCTTTGCAAACTTCCTTATATTAAATGCAAGCAGTTCCTGAATCTCAATTATTTTTTCTTTCAGTCAGAAGTGTAGCAAATAAAGCTTTTGCTGGAGTGCAACAACATCTCCCTGGGGGGGTCTCTTTCCACCACTCAAGTCCTTTTTCTCCTTCTTTTAAAAGGAGTGACATTGGGCGCCACGGCTCACCAGGTAATCCTTCCCCTGTGGCACTGGCACTCTGGGTTCTAGTCCCGGTTGGGGCGCCGTATTCTGTCCCGGTTGCTCCTCTTCCAGTCCAGCTCTCTGCTGTGGCCTGGGAAGGCAGTGGAGGATGGCCCAAGTGCTTGGGCCCTGCACCCACATGAGAGACCAGGAGGAAGCACTTGGCTCCTGGCTTTGGATCAGCGCTGTGCACCGGCCATAGCGGCCATTTGGGGAGTGAACCAATGGAAGGAAGACCTTTCTCTCTAACTCTGCCTGTCAGAAAAAAAAAAAAAAAAGGAGTGACATAGTGTCTTCTGAATATTGAAAGCTCTTAAAGAAGGACAAGTCCTTTTATTTGAATGATTAATAAAGACATTAAAGAATACAAAATAAGACATAGGACTTTACAAAAACAAACCTCTCCTTTCAGGATGCAGATCCAGTCTGGTTCGCCTGAATGGTTTCTGCTTTACAGACACACTTCTGAGGCTGAGGCCCACCCTTTCCTCACCATGCTTACAACTACTTCCTTGGCGCTTGAATCTTTTCCAATGCATGGTTTTCCACAGCACCCAGAGGTGATTCCACATGGACATTTATAAGAGTAGTAAAGTGCTATTATAAGCAAAAGCTTTTACACAAAGTATATTTAGAAGCATATATAGATAACGATCTTGGAAATACAGACTAGGGAGAAACTGTACGGCTCTTGTCCTGTGATTTCTGAGGCAGAGAATTCTTATACATGTTTATACATGTCAGAGGGATGCTGCTGTCTCTTTGTAAACAGAAACTGCTATAAATAAATCCAGCAATGGCATAACTAGAAACAGTGTTCTATTGTACCCAAGCAGGTAATTAAGAATACAGTATTATTAATATTTATTATTAAAAATAATGTGTTAGAATATTCATTGTGGAGATGATTTAAGATTCTATCCATGTGAAGAAAATACAAGACTAAGTTCCCATCTCTTAAGAATTCAGAATCTGGGGGCCCTTGCTGTGGCGTAGCTGGTAAAGACACAGGTTTGAGTTCCAGCTACTCTATTTCCAATCCAACTCTCTGCTACGGCCTGGGAAAGTAGCAGAAGATGGCTCAAATGCTTGGGCCTCTGCACCTGCATGGGAGAACTGGAAGAAGCTCCTGGCCCCTGGCTTTAGACAAGGCCAGTTCTGGTAGTTGTAGCCATTTGGGGAATGAACCAGCCGGGACTAGAACAAGCACCCATATGGGATGTCAGCTCTGCAGACAGATGATTAACCTACTGAGCCACAGCACCAGCCCCCGGATGCCTTACTTTAAAATCTTTATACCACCTACAGTTTATTTTGATATAAGGAGTGAGCAAGTGTCCAGCTTCTTTTTTCCTTGATGATTACCTGTCTGTCACTGTATCACTGGCTGAATAATTCTTTTCTTACTGATTTAAAATGCTATATTTTGTATATTGGCATCTGTATTTGGATTAATCAATGGATACTATTTATTTTTCTCTACTAATCTTTGTATTAATATCTAGCATTTGAAAGTTCAGAATCAAGCTCTATTGTGCATTTTTCTAATTTGTAGGAATAATTCCCCTTATCACAACATTTTTTTTTTACTAATTATCTTGCTTTTTTAAAAATTAATTTGTATTTTAACTTGACAAAAATTGTATATTGTCATTATGTATAGCATGAAGTTTTCAAATATGTATATAATACATGAGGTCTAAATTAAACTGATTGACATATGCATATGTTCCCGTATTTACCTTTTTTTTTTCAGTGAATAATTTTCTTGTATGTGTGCTATATCCAGGTACTATAATCTCTCCTGTGGTTTCCTTGGCTGTTGTGTAGGCATTTTTCCCATGTGACTATTTGCTGAAATCGATGTGTCCCCTGGGACATGAGCATGGGAGAGCTCTAATTTGTGATCTTACTGATGTTTGGACCTTTGTCTTGCTTATTCATCCATGGGCATTTTTCAAAATAACATTTATAGTTAATTAACACTTTATTTTGGGTCACATTAGAGAGAATTAGCATATTTACACAATTGTGTCATTGTATTCAGGAACAAGGATTTATCCAAATTCCCTTATAGGCCTAATAATACTGGTTTAAACTTTTGATTTTTACAAAGATTTTGTACTTTTTTCCTATCACCATCCTGTGGCGAAAGGGTGGGGTCAAATCTGAGATGCACATGAGAAGCCTGTAGAATACTTCAGGGAACAAGGGGAAAAGTCACTGCATCATGTACAAGTCTGAGGATGTTCCTTGGTGGGATACTTCAACTTGCTTTCTCATGCAACTGCAGGTTATATCTGTCCTTGAAGGCACATATTTCGACCATCCTTTTAATACAGATTGTTTCTTCCAATTACATGAAATACAGATATTACTTCCTTTGATAAAAAAAATATATATTTCCTTAAACTAATCTGGGTGAAGAAGCATGCTGTGTTTGTGCGAGTATAAAAGCCATTGTAAAACTAATAAAATTTGACTATTGCTCTGATAGTAGTCCCTGCCCATTCTTCGACGCTCGGTTCCAAACCTCGCTGGAATTCAGCACACCATCCATCCTTCTTAGTATTTTATTATTTCTGAATCTATTATGGAGCCCTTGTCATTATTTTTATTTTAACTAACGACTTACACAAAAAAAGATATCACTAATAAGTTGTTTTAAAAAATAGTATTTAGAAAGTGCACTGTTGTCACTGGCATTATGTTATACAGAATAAAGCTGACACTGTGATGCTTCCATTGCATCCCAGAGTGCTGGGAGTCCCAGCTGCACTGTTTCCATCTTTCTGCTAATGTGCCTGGGAAGACAGTGGAAGATGGCTTAAGTGCTTTGGGTTCTGTCACTCACCTGGGAGAGCAGGATGGAATTCCTGGCTTTGGCTGGACCCAGCTCTGGCTATTGTAGTCACCTGGGGAGTGAATCAGTGGATGAAAGCAGATCTATGTCTGTCTCTTCCCTCTCTCTGTTGCTATAACTTTCAAATAAATAAATAAATAAGTTTTTGAAGTGCATTGTTGAATTCTTTATCATTTTCAGGTGTTTTCAAGGAGTAAATAATGACAGATTAGATTTGTTTTCTCTTGTTTTGTCTTCTCTAATTGAAATGTGCTTTATATCTTAGGAAAACAATGGGTATACACTAGTGAAGAGAGGCATAAAATGCTATTTTACAGGGCTGCAGTGGTGAAATAACACAAAAATCTTTACTGCTACAAAACAAGGAAAACTTTTAATTCAGCTTGTCTGAGATGAAGTTGTATAAAGCAAAGTCAGAACTAGAATTTGCACATGACATTACAACATTCAGAGGGAAGCAGGGAAGAGATGACCAAGTACTATACCGGTAATAAACTGACTCCTCTTTTTTGCAGGGGCTGCATTCTTTTTTTTTTTTTTTTTTTTGTGATAAGGTTCACTACTATTTATTTTTTTCACTTTTTTTTCCTTTTTTTTTAACTTTTATTTAATGAATCTAAATTTCCAAAGTTACAGCTTATGGGGTACAATGGCTCCCCCCACCCATAACTTCCCTCCCACCCGCAAACCTCCCCTTTCCCGCTTCCTCTCCCCTTCCATTCACATCAAGATTCATTTTCAATTCTCTTTATATACAGAAGATCAGTTTAGTAAATATTAAGTAAAGATTTCAACAGTTTGCCCCCACATAGCAACACAAAGTGAAAAAATACTGTTGGAGTACTAGTTATAGCATTAAATAACAGTGTACAGCACATTTAAGACAGAGATCCCACATGATATTTTTAAAAAATTAATTAATTTTCTATGCCATTTCCAATTTAACACCAGGTTTTTTTTTCATTTCCAATTATCTTTATATACAGAAGATCGATTCAGTATATGCTAAGTAAAGATTTCATCAGTTTGCACCCACATAGAAACACAAA
The DNA here is from genome assembly GCA_036325905.1 of Lepus oiostolus. Taxonomy (NCBI): domain Eukaryota; kingdom Metazoa; phylum Chordata; class Mammalia; order Lagomorpha; family Leporidae; genus Lepus; species Lepus oiostolus. The sequence goes on from CM070808.1 coordinate 130,872,529, forward strand.
GTGTAAAAATACTATTTTAGTACTAGTTATAGCATCACTTCACTTTAGACAACACATTAAGGACAGATCCCACATGAGATGTAAGTACACAGTGACTCCTGTTGCTGACTTAACAATTTGACACTCTTGTTTATGGCGTCAGTAATCTCCCTAGGCTCTAGTCATGAATTGCCAAGGCTATGGAAGCCTTTAGGCTTGATCTTATTCCGATAGGGTCATAGTCAAAGTGGAAGTTCTCTCCTCCCTTCAGAGAAAGGTACCTCCTTCTTTGATGGAGGGACTGCATTCTAAGACCTCCCATGGATGCCTGAAAGCACAGACAGTATTGAATTCTGTGTTTTTCTTATATACACAGACACATGGAAAATTTCAACTTATAAATTGGACACAGACAAGATTAATGACAGCTAGTAGTAATCAACAGAACAACAACAAAATACTATAGTAGAAGGTATGTGAATCTGATCTCTTTCAAAATGTCTTGTTATACTGCATTCACCCCTTTTTTCTTGAAATGATAGGAAGCCTGGGTGTTAAGATGAGGTGAAATGAATATCATAGACACTGGGACACAGTGTTAGGCTGCTACTGACTCCCTGATGATAAGTCAGAAGACAAATATCTGCTTGCTTGCTTGCTTGCTTTTTCTTTCCTTCTTTCTTTCTTTCTTTCTTCTTTCCTTCTTTCTTTCTTTCTTTCTCTCTTTCTTCCTTCCCTCCCTCCCTCTTTTCTTTCAGTATATCCTTCCTTCCTTCCTTCCTTCCTTCCTTCCTCTCTCTCTCTTTCTCTCTCTCTCTTTCTTCCTTCCTTCCTTCCTTCCTTCCTTCCTTCCTTCCTTCCTTCCTTCCTTCCTTCCTTCCTTCCTCCCTTTCTCCCTTCCTCTGTTGGTCACACAGGCCATACAGTGCAGCTAAACCCAAACGGATGATTCACATCTTTGACAAATCAGAGCTGAATGGTACAAGATTTCAGGATGCTACTCAGAACACTGCACACCTTAAAACTCTGTCATTCATAAATGTTTGTTCCTAAAATTTCCCATTAATATTTACAGATCATATCTGAGTGCTGGGAACTGAAACTGTGGAAAGTGAAGCCATACATAAGGGGAGTTATGGTGTAATGTGAGATTTCACTATCAAAGCATTTGACATCTCGGGACAGTGATTTTGGTCCAGTCTCTCTCCTGAAATATGTGTGTTTTCCCAAGAAGGAGTCAAATCAAATTGTCTACATGCTTTGACAATTTTTCCTTCAAGTTATTTTTACTTTGTCTTTTAGAGACCAATCTATTGGAAGAAAAATGAGTCGTTCTGTAATTATGTGCATAGTTTTAAATTATATAGTTTTCTACTCCTCTTACAGTTTGTAAAATCTCTAAACCCTTGCTACATATGAGCAAAATTGTATAAAATAATAATAGACCATATGCTTGAAAGCAAGGGTTTTCAGTAGCACAGGAGATTTGCAACAGGGATAAGAAGAAAAACCATAATAGAGTTATTAAAGGAGTTGACTATATGCCAACCACAGGGCCAAGCTCATTAAATGGTTTTCATATTTTTCCTCATAAAAATCATACTCATTTTATAAATGAGGAAACTGGAACTTTGAGAAGTTAAATTGCCCAGATTCAAATAGCTTATCAGTGGTTCTTGTTTTCAAAGCCAGGTCTTTGTGACTCTCAAGGCATAGCCCAGGCTCCAATTTAGACCTAAAAAGTACATATACATTTAGTATGGTATTTAAGACCCATGAAGAAAGACTATTTTAAAGTAAAATTGACTTTAAAAACTCTCTCGTACAAGTGCTACCTAAGATAGAGTATTCAGTAAAGAAGTAAAACAAACATAACTATAATGAAAGAGAGAAAATAGCACTGCACAGGGATTTCTACAGAGGCATAAAAAGATGCCCTTTATAAAAAGGAAAGCATCATCCTGTCTAAAACAAACCAGAATAGCTCATTATAGTTTAACTGGAATTTTCATAATTATATGAAAGAATATGCTTCTTATTGATGTAATTTATCATTAGAGCCAAAGTTTTAGTATAGGAAAAGCCTTGCTCATCAATATCTTGGATAGAAGTGAAATTGATTATACTGTGTGTAAGAAAAGTGCTTAGACTAGCAAGCTGCTCTGATTAGTCAATGCCACTGAATTAAAAATGAAGGCTATTACTGTTTCAGAAGTCAGTGCAATTCTAGGGCAGTCATTTTCAGAAGGTGAAAGGATTCACAGTCAATCAGGAATCAACAGAAAAATCAAAGATTTAGCTGGTTGGTGAGATCTGAAGATCTCCTTTGGGGTTGTGGCAGAGGTTTTCTTATGACAAAAAGCAACCTGAAGAAACCACTGAGGATTTTTCACTGGTATGATGACAAAATGATTCTAAACTACTATATTAATATTAAATACTTGACAAAACAGGATCATTCCTTGTGGAATACATCAGATTTTGAATTAAGCTTCAATTATCCCTAATATTAGAACAAATGCTTTCAAAAGCTTATGTCACCAAGATAATGGTGCAGAATGGGGAAAAGAGCTGGAAGTTATTATATGTCACCTCCATCTTTAGTCTTCTTACAATGTCTATAAAATTATTCATTTACTCTAACATAAATGTACAATCAATTCCTTTCCGATATCTCCCAAGGTCATGTATTTGCCCTTGGATTTGTGGACTTGATGCCTCACTCGGTCACTGTAACAATAACTTAAATCCTTTTTGACAGGCAGCACCTGAGTGTTTGTGGTGGTACAGTGCACAGAGGGCTCTTCCTTCAACCTAAGTGAACATGGATCAACAATACAAGACTACAAATATTAAACTTAGTAGTTTTCAAATGGCTTATTTTGAAAATTTAGAGTAAATTGAAATCAGAGAGAAGAAATTCAAGCAGTGAATCATCCACTTCTAGTACAGCACATTGACCAACTGAAAAACACATATCTGTTGTTTAGGTATTATTATTGTTGTAAAATATACATCACATGAAATTTATTATCTTAACTATCTTTAAATGTACAGTTCAGAGGCATTAGTTGCATTCACATTGTGTAACTATCAGCACCAACTGTTTCCAGGTCTCCTTTCATCATGCAACTGAAACTCACTGGATACCTTCTAAAAAATTTGTAAATTTGGCAACACCTCACACTACATTTTAGTTTTCAAGGAGTAAGGCCTGTGAAGAAGGTCACTTTATAGAGGCCTCACTTGATGTAGCACGCCCAGCTGATTACAGATTTTCTAGAAAGACTTTCTAAAGCTAAGTCTGTCACTCATTCGAATCTAAATCCACTTGAAAAAAACATTTCCCATTCAAAGGTAGGGATTTTTTTGTTGTTGTTCTCTTTACTTTTTGTCTTGTAGATGTCATCTATAGATGACAAAAATATCTGGGAATTCTTCATAATGACAAATGCATCAGTCAGTATTTAATGCCTTTAATATCATAGATTGCAATGGAAACTCTACAGAAAGAAGACAGACAGCATGGAGCAGTGTGGACAGTATAAACACACAGCAGTGAACGGGGACACCACCTGCAATTCCTGTTCCTGAGAGTTGAAGGAGATGCCATTCTGAAAGCAAGATGACAGTAATCTGCTGCAGCTACTGTCACTGGTGATAATGCCTGAGAGTGAACACTGTGGACCAAACTGACTCTGGGAAGGAAGAGCCCATTTCTTTCCCCCCATCCCTGCACAAGGGCATCCAGTGACCAGCAGGGAAAGAGCATCATCTTAACACAAGAAGAGGCTGCGGCACTTCACACATTCACACAACTAGGGAGTTTTGTCAGAGGGATAAATATACATTCCCCACTGACTTTGAGTCTGGACTGGGGAATTGGCAGGGAGCTGAGCAGCCACATAGGATTGTGAAGTACTCCCATGCTCCCCACTCTATCATAGGCTCCATGCCATGAACTGCCAAGGTGGAGAACCCTCAGGTAGCTTGTGCTGGGACTGCCTCTGCCCTTTCTGTGGATGGGGTAGGCTCATGGGGCTGAGAGTGGGCCCCCTGCACCCTGTGACTATGAGAGCCTTGCATGCTGTAACTGTGGGAATTGTGTGACTGCATGATAGGATGTGGGCTGTAGCTGTGTCTCTGTGCAATCACTATGTCTGACTTCAGAGGCTCATAGTTCCCTGAGTGCCTGGGGTAGATCATTGAAAAGGGCTCTAAGCACATACTGAGGACCACACAGAACCTTTCTGTGGTTCACATACCAGTGTGGGCAGAGGTGTTAGCCACTGTGAGCTAACCTTGGGCATTGATCACCTTGGAGAGAGGGAATGAGGCAGTGATTATGCCAGCAGAAGTGAGAATACCCTACATCCAGCTGACAATAGAGGAAATCTACCAAATCCAACTTGGGTGTCACTGTGGACTTTTGCCCAGCCCTTGAGCACTGACCAGAGCTCCCTGGCCCCACCCAGCAGAAGCTTCTAGATATCTACTGAAGGAGCAGACACTCCCCTAAGCCACATAGTTCACAGATAAAAGCCATCAGAAGAGAAAACCAGCAAGTGTTTCTGCATATGACTAAATATAAATGCAGAAACAATATAAGAAACAAACACACAGAAGACAATATGACTCCCCCAAGGGATCACAACACTTCAATATTAGAATGTGAAGACAAAGAGATTGATGAAATTCCTGAAAAAGAATTCAAATGAATGATCATAATATTACTCAAAAACCTATAGAAACAAATTTAGGAGATAAAGAAATCCATTTATGATATGGGTGAAAAATTTTGCCAAGAGATAGACACATTGAGGAGAAATAAAACTGAAATATTAGAGATGCAGAACTCAGTATGTCAAATAGAAAGTACAGTGGAAAGCCTTAACAGCAGACATGGCAAGGCAGAAAAAAGAATATCCAAGCCAGAAGACAAATAATTGAAATGTCTCAGTAAGTTGGACAAAAAAAGGAGAAAAAATTAGAAAAATTGAAAATAGTGTTTGATATTTATGGGATACTATCAAATGACCAAACACATGTATCTCAGGAGTTCCTGAAGGTGTGTAAAGAGATAATGAATTAGCAAACCTATTCTGTGAAATATTAGTAAAAATCTTTCCTATTTTGGAGAAACAAAGGGAATCCAAATACAGGAAGCACAAGAACTCCTAATAAATATATTTAGAAAAGATCTTCACCGTGACACTTTATAGTCAAACTTTCAACAGTAAAGCATATAGAAAAGATTCTAAAATGAGCACGAGAGAAATACCTCATTACCTTCAGAGTAGTTGATTTCACATTAGAAACCCTACAGGCCAGGAGATAATAGAGAGACATAGTGCAAGTCTAAAAGAAACAAATTCTCAAATCAGAATATTGTATCTAGCAAAGCTCTCATTTATAAATGAAGGTGAAATAAAGATCTTCCAAACCAAACAGAAATTTGAAGAATTTGTCACCATTTGTCCAACCTTACAAATGATTCTTAAGGATGTGCTAACATAGAAACATAGAATGAAAGTCATCATTATGAAATAATGTGAAGGAATAAAACCTCCTAGTGAAAGTACATAGCAAACAACAGGAATATTTACAGAAAAATGGCAATGACTAGGTCATTACATGTAAATAATAACTTTGAATGTAAATGGCTTAAATTTTCCAAAGATACAGATTGGCTGAATGGATTAAAAACAAGACCTATCTATTTGCTGTCTTTAAGAAACATACTTCACCAACAAAGAAACACACAGACTTAAAGTGAAAGGAGACAAAAAGATATCCCATGATAAACAAAAGCAAAAATGAACGAGCATAGCCATCCTAATATCATACAAAATAGACTTTAAGACAAAAACTCTTCAAAGAGACAAATAAGGGCATTATGTAATGATTAAGGTATCAATTCAACAGGAATATGTGAATATAGTAAATGTATATGCACCTGATACCATGTTATCCAAATGTTAATGGATCTAAAGTGAGATACAGACTCTAATACAATAAAAATGGGGCACTTCAAAGCCCATTTTCCTCAATGGGCAGATCAATTAGACAGAAAATCAACAAAGAAACAATAGAGTTAATCTATACTACAGACTAGATCGAATTAATTGACATCTATAGAACATACTACAGCTGCATAATACACATTCATTTCATCAGTGCATGGAACTTTCTCTAGGATAGACCAATTGGCTAGGCCAATCATAAAAGAAGTTTCAACACATTAAAAAGCATGAAATCATAACCTGTATCTTATTGGATTACAATGGAATAAAGATGAGAATTAATGACTTAAGAAGTTCTAGAAAATATACAAACTCATGGAGACTGAACAGCATGTTCTTTCATAGAAGAAATCAAAATGAAAATTAAAAAAATTCTGGAAATGAATGAAGATCATAACACAATACATGGGGTATGGCAAAAACAGTGTTAAGAGGGAAGTTCATGGGGCCGGTGCTGTGGCGCAGCAGGTTAACGCCCTGGTCTGCAGTGCTAGCATCCCATATGGGTGCCAGTTTGAGACCTGGCTGCTCCACTTTCAATCCAGCTCTCTGCTATGGCCTGGGAAAGCAATAGAAGATGGCCCAAGTCCTTGGGCTCCTGCACCCATGTGGGAAGACCTGGAGGAAGCTCCTGGCTCCTGGCTTTGGATCGGCTCAGCTCCAACCATTGTGGCCAACTGGGGAGTGAACCAGCAGATGGAAGACCTCTCTCTCTCTCTCTGCCTCTCCTCTCTCTGTGTGACTCTGGCTTTCAAATAAATAAATATTTTTTTTTAAACAAGAGGGAAGTTCATAGCAATTGGTGCCTACATCAACAAATTGGAAATGTGCTATATAAATGAGCTATCGATGCATCTCAAGGACCTAGAAAAACAACAACAATCCAAACCCAAAATTAGGAAATAAATAATTAAAATTAGAGAAGAAATTAACAAAATTGGAACTAAAAAGAATATAAACGATTAGTGAAATTAAGAACTTTTTTAAAAAAAAAAGGGAGAAGACTGAAATCACTAAAATCAGAGATGAAAAAGGAGGTGTGACAAGGGACACCACAGAAATAAACACAATCATCAGGAACTACTATACACAGCTATTTGTCAACAAATTGGAATTCTAGAAGACATGGATAGATTTCTGGACACATACAATCTACTAAAGAATTATGAATACATAGAAAACCTGAGTAGACCAAAAAACCAAGACAGATTAAATAATAATAAAGACCATCCCAACAAAGAAAAGCAAAGGACCAAACAGCTTCACTGCTGAATTCTACTAAACTTTTAAAGAAGAACAAATTCCGATTCTTCTCAAACTATTCAAAATAAGTTAAAGGGAGAAAATCTTCCCAAACATCTTATATGAGACCTACATCAATTTAATTCCAAAACTTGAAAAAGATACAACAAAGAAAGAGAACTACAGGCTGATATCCCTGATGAACTTAGATGTCAAAATTCTCATTAATGCTAGTTAATCAGATCCAACAATACACCAAAGGGATCATTCAACCAGGCAAAGTGGGATTTATCCTTGGTATACAGGTATAGTTCAACATACGCAAATCAATAAATTTGATACATCACATTCACAAATCAAGGAATAAAAACCATATGATTATCTTAAGCAATGCAGAAAAAGCATTTGATAAAATAAAACATAGTCTTATGATAAAAACCTTAACCAAATTAGGTATAGAAGGAATATTCCTCACACAATCAAGGGAATATACAACAAACCTACAGCCAACATCATTTTGAAGGAGGAAATGTTGGAAGAATTTCACTAAATCCACAACCAGACAAGGATGCCCACTTTTACCATTGCCTTTCAATATAGTTCTGAGTTTTAGCCAGAGACATTAGGTAAGAAAAAGAAATCAAAGGGATGCAAATTGGAAAGGAGGAAATCAAATTATTCCTGTTTGCAAGTGACATGATTCTATCTATAGGGGTTCAAAAGACTCCATTAAGAAATTACTGGAACTCATAAAATAGTTTGGTAAAGTTTAGGATACAGAATAAACACTCAAAAATCAATAGCCTTTGTATACACTAAAAATGCCATGGCTGAGAAAGAATTTGTAAGATCAGTACCATTCACAAGAGCTACAAAAATTAAATAGCTTGGAATAAATTTAACTAAGGATGTGAAAGATCTCTACAATGAAAATTACAAAATATTAAAGAAATATTAGAAGGAGAAACACAGAAACGGGAAAATCTTCTGTTGTGTGTATTGATAGAATAAATAATATAATCAAAATTTCCATACTGTCCAAAGCAATTTACAGATTGAATGCTATCCCAATCAAAATATTAACAACATCCTTCTAGGATCTAGAAAAGAACAATGCTAAAATTCATATGGAAACACAAGAGACCCCAAATAGCTACAATAATCTTAAACAACAAAGACAAAGCTGGAAGCATTGCAATATCACACATCAAGATATAATACAGGGCAAGTATAATCAAAAGAACCTGGCACAAAAATAGACATGAATAGACTTGGAGACAAATGGAACAGAATAGAAACCCCAGAAATCAATCCACACAGTTAAAACTAACTAATCTGTGACAAATGAGCTAAAATCAATGCGTAGAGAAAGGGCAGGCTCTTCAGTAAATGATGCTGAGAAAACTGGATCTCCTGTGCAAAAGTGTAAAACAAAATCCCTACCTTACACCTTTACAAGAATCAACTGAAAATGCGTCAGAGTTCTAAATATATAATCTGATACCATCAAATTACTAGAGAAAAATAGCAGCAAAACTCTGTAAGACATCTGCATAGGCAAAGAATTCTTGAAAAGACTCCAGAAACACAGGCCATAAAGACAAAAACAGACAAATGGGATTACACCAAACTAAAATGCTTGGTTTTAGCTTGGATTACACTAAACTAAAGTACAAGTAAACACTCAATAAATGAAGAGGCAACAGACAGAATGGGAGAAATATTTGTAAACTATGCTACTGACACAAGATTAATATCCAGGATTCATAAAAAGCTCAATAATTTAAACAACAACAAAACAAAACAATCTAGCTAAGAAATGGGGAAAATGGGCGCTGAGGCATAGTGGGTAAAGCTGCTGCCTGTAGTGCTAGCATCTCATATGAACACCAGTTCGAATCCTGGCTGCTCCACTTCCAATCTAGCTCTCTACTATGGCCTAGGAAAGCTGTAAAAGATGGCCCAACTCCTTGGATCCCTGCACCTGCTTGGGAGACAGGAAAGAAGCTCCTGGCTCCTGGCCTCAGATGTTCCCAGTTGTAGCTGTTGTGGACATTTCAGGAGTGAACTAGCAGATGGAACACCTCTCTCTTTCTCTCTCCTCTCCCCGCCCCTGCCTCTGCCTCTCCATAACTCTGCCTCTCAAATAAATAAATAAATCTTTTAAAAGAAAAACAGAATGGAGAAAATGGGGCAGGCTCTGTGGTTTACCAAGTAAAGTCGCCACCTGTGGTGCTGGCATCCCATATGGGTGCAGGATTGAGTCCTGACTACTACATTTCTGATCCAGCTCCCTGCTAATGTACCTGAGACAGCAGTAGAGGATGGCCCAAGTGCTTAGGCTCATGCACCTGGCTCTGGACCAGCCCAGCCTAGGCAATTGCAGCCATTTGGGGAGTGAACCATAAGATGGAAAATCCCTCTCTTTCTCTCTTTCTCTCCCCCTCTCTATCTAACTCTGCCTTTCAAATAAAAAAATAAATCTAGAAAAACCAGAAAGGGGAAAAGGCCATGAACAGGCATTTTTCAAAGGCTGAAATACAAATGGCCTACGAACATGAAAAAATGCTCGGGATCACTAGCCTTCAGTGAAATGCAAATAAAAGCCAAAATGAGGTTTCACCTAACCCCAGTTAGAATGACTATCATCCAAAAATCAAAGAATAATAAATGCTGGTGAGGATGGGGTGGGGAAGAGGTAACCTAATCCACTGTTTGTGGGAACATAAACTAGTACAACCATGTGGAAAACAGTATAGAAATTCTTCTGAGATCTGAAAACAAATCTACCATATGACCCAGACATCCTATTCTTGCAAATTTACCCAAATGAAATTAAATCAGTAAAAGAGTGATTTGTACCCAATGTTTATTGTATTTCAATTTACAATAGCTAAGGAATGGAATCAATCCAGATGTCCATCAACTGATGACTAGTTAAAGAAAATGTGTTATATACACACTATGGAGTACCACTCAACCATAAAAAATAATGAATATGTGCTTATTTTCAAAAATTTGAATAATCACCTTGTAACAATGATCAAATTTGGTCTATGTTATGTCATGATTTTAAGGAATCTTATTTCAACCAGATATTTTGGATTTTGAGCCTTCTTGGCATTCTTGACAGGCATTCAAAAAATCAAAGTTTCAAACAATCTGGTCTCTAAAATTTCCAGTAAATCCTGGACTTTGGTTTTTCCAGTTTGGGCCCAACTGAAAAAAAATCGAAGGACCTATGTCTCTCATCTTATAGAGACACCAACTAATCAGGCTATTTGGATTATATTAGAAGGACTGTCAAGATGTGATGTGGTACCAGACTTTAAGTTTCTATAATGGAAAATGCTATTAATACAAATGTTTGAGAATTAAAAAGTCTAATGATCTTGTGTTACTAGACATGATAGTTATCTTAATGAGAAAGCCCCAGAGGCCTAAAGGGTTAAATACTTGTAAAATCCTACAGGTGCTTTCAAAAATACTGTGAAGTAAGCAAGTGCCTCTTGTTGGTTGATGAGTTTATAATTTTAAACATGGCGACTTAAAGTCTTTTGTCATCCACAGTTATATATGATGTGCTGCTCATAAAACTAAAGCGTTGTTGGTTCTGTGTTTAGCTGTCCTCCTATAGGTTCCTATGGACTTTTTCCAGCCACTTCTATTGTATTCAGTACTTTGGGATGGCTCTGTAAACAGATGAAGCCAATAATGTATTAACAGTACCAACTGAGAGAAAGTATGGTTAACTGAGGTCACTAAAAAAAAAGCAATTCAAATCAATTGGCAATCTACAAAAAGAGTTAAAGATTTTAAAAGCTATTATTAAAATTGCTATATTGGTCTATTATGCTATGTTATATGTGTGTACATATTGTATGTCCACATGGGGAAATTTTATTAAGAGTTTTATTTTAAATGGCTTATAGATAAGATTGTCCATAAATTTAAGCTGCTAAAATCAATCAAAGATACATTTTAATTTGTGTGACCTGAATCTGTGTATCATATGTTTTAGACTTGTTGGTAGAAAGAAACTAAAAACATTTTAGATGGTTGAGCTTAAGTTTACTGGCTAAACAAACTACACCATGTTAGATATTTAAGAGGTGTTTTCAAATACATGATTCTTAAAATTTATAGAAGGCATTGGACCTTCTGGTAAATGTTTTCTTAAGTTGTTATCTAATGGTTGAAACGGTTTGCTAAGTAATCATGTGATATTGCTATTGTCAGCAAGCGATCTAGGACTTGCTCCCTCATTTCTCTATTCTAAGCCCAACTTGTTCTTTCATTTCTCTATTCTCTTCAAGGTAGGAAACTAATTCTATTATGAAGGAATCTGTAGGATGCACAATTTAATCTTTAGACCTTATAAAAGAGATGGCTAACATTTTTCTATAATAGCATAGCCAAAATAAGAACTTAAATAATAATCTAGATTCACTTCGCCATCAGCGAAGTATACAGTAAGTAGAAAAAACCTCCCTTTCAGACCAAAGGGAAAGAAAGTTTTAAAGTGAGAATATAATTTTCCTCATGGGCATTGTCTACCTTAGAAAAACTACTACAGAACATGCCTGTGACTATAGACTTGTAGTTCAGGCCACCGAAGATTAGAGATGGGACTTGGGCGCTCCCTTGACTTGCATCCTCTGGTCTGCTTTAACACAAACCAGGAGGAAAAGAAAGCTAGGCATCAGAAGCAATGGGTGGCAGGCCTATTAATGGCTGATCTGTACAGTGATCTGCCCTCAAGCAGACCCAACAGGCCAGTCCACTGCAGTGGCTTTCAATGTGGTAAGCCTGGGCTTCAGCAGAAGTCAGCTTATGAAGAGCCCTGGCAGCTCTGCCAAGAGTTGGATCACTGGAAATGGACCTGGCCTGGAGTCGAAGGATGCCCAGGTCAGAGCCACAGATCTTCTTGGCTCTAAGCTGAAAAGCCCTTCACTCAGCCCAACTTCCAAAGTGACCACTGCAGCTGAGGGGATGGCCAAGTAGGGTCAGCAACATTGCAGGCAGAACTGTAAATTTCTTGTTAGAGATGCCACCTGCCTTTACCTGGCCAGCTCTCCTCCCAGCCCAGCCAAGTAATGAAAGTCAACAGAGTGCCTTCCCCTAGGAGGTTCACACCTCCCTTAGGATATACCCAATGTGAAGAGATAGATAGGTCTGGGCCTCTTAATTTACAAGGCCTAAAGCCCACCAGATTATTATCAAGCCCCTTCTATCAGGTTCTATTTGCCTCTCAATCAGAAAAATTACTTGTAGCTTAGACAGCACCTTTCTTAGCTCCTCTAATAATGACTCTGTCCTTTGTTCTAGACCCTGTCTAGCGCACTTGGGCCTCAATCCTTTGTAATCATAACCTCTACTCTACCACCAATGGCTCTACTCCCAACCTGTGTGTACTGATGGTCCTCTTCCCCACTTAATGCTGTATAATTGTTCAAACCTGGTAAATGCCACTCTTAGGATCATTGGTTACTATCCTCACTCTGTCTTTTATGACCTGGTCTAAATATGATCAGAGTCGGTAAACTTGGAAGGCTTCCATAGCCTTGGCAACTCATGACGACAGCCTAGGATGGTTACTGGCACCATAAACTAGAGTGCCAATTTGTTGGGTCAACAACAGGAGCCACTGTGCGCTTGCTCCTCATGTGGGATCTCTGTCCTTAATGTGCTGTACATTGTGATTTAATGCTATAACTAGTACTCAAACAGTATGCTTCACTTTGTGTTTCTATGTGGGTGCAAACTGTTGAAACCTTTATACTAAATTGATCTTCTGTATATAAAGAGAATTGAAAATGAATCTTGATGCAAATGGGAGGGGAGAGGGAGCGGGAGAGGGGAGGGTTGTGGTGGGAGGGAAGTTATGGGAGGGGGAAGCCATTGTAATTCATAAGCTGTACACTGGAAATTTATATTCATTAAATAAAAGTTAAAAAAAATGAAATCCTGTGTTTCGCAACAAAGTTAATGAAACTGGAATCTATTACATTTAGTGAAATAAGCCAATCTTAAAAAGACAAATACGATTTCTCTGATATGTGGTAGTTAATATAAAGTTCAAGAAATGTGTAGAAATGAAATGGACTTTGGGGACATTTTGATTGTTTTTTTTAAAAAGGTTCATTTATTTATTTGAATGGTTGGGTTGCAGAGAGAGATGGAGACAGAGAGAGAGAGAGGGAGACAGAGAGAGAGAGATAGGTATCTCTTTCATCCGCTGGTTCAATCCCCCAAATGGCTGCAATGGCCAGGGCTAGGATAGTCCAGAGCCACAGGCCAGAAGCTTCTTCTGGTTCTCTCACGTGGGTGCCAGGGCCTAAGTACTTGGGCCATCTTCCAGTGCATTCCCAGGTACATTAGAAGGGAGTTGGACTGGAAATGGAGCAGCCAGAGCCCATGTGGGATATCAGCATGTTTTCACCTACTATGCTACAACACCAGACCAGTGATTGTCTGTTTTAGCTGTTATTTATATACCTGCGGAACTGTGGTCTTTCTATTTGTTACTTGTTGACTATTATGATTAGTGGCAAATTAAGCCTGTGAATAGAGTAGATTAAAATTGTGCCTTTGCAGGCGCCGCGGCTCACTAGGCTAATCCTCTGCCTTGCGGCGCCGGCACACCGGGTTCTAGTCCTGGTCGGGGCACCGGATTCTGTCCCGGTTGCCCCTTTTCTAGGCCAGCTCTCTGCTGTGGCCAGGGAGTGCAGTGGAGGATGGCCCAGGTCCTTGGGCCCTGCACCCCACGGGAGACCAGGAGAAGCACCTGGCTCCTGCCATCGGATCAGTGCGGTGCGCTGGCCACAGCGCGCCAGCCGCGGCGGCCATTGGAGGGTGAACCAACGGCAAAAAGGAAGACCTTTCTCTCTGTCTCTCTCACTGTCCACTCTGCCTGTCAGAAAAAAAAAAATTGTGCCTTTGCAATAACTGATGAAGAGAGGGGAGGGAGAGAGAGGAAGTGGGTTGCGGAGGGCAGGGTAGTGAGAAAAGTGTGGTTGTCTTCTTGGCACTGTACCTATGGAATGCTTGAAATCTGCCCTCTTTATATTAATAAAAACTTTGAAAATAACATTCCTTGAACAGCTGAGGAATACACACTCTTCTCATCAGCACATGGAACATTTTCTGGAATAGCTCATGTATTAGGATGCAAAGCCAGTCTTAATAAATCCAAAACAATGAATATCATTATATTTTTTACATATATATTTTCCTAACCATAATGGAGTAAACCCAGAAATCAACAACAGAAGAAATTTTAGGAATTAAACAAATACAAATACATGAACAACATACTTCTGAATGAATAGTGGTCACTGAGGACCTCAAAAGGGAAATTTAACAATTTCTTGAAATAAATAAAAATGGTAGTACAATGTAATAAAATTTATGATACAGCAAAAGAGGGAAGTTTTTAGCAATTAGTGCCTAAATAAAGAAATATAAAGTTAACAAATAAACAACCTAACTAGTATATCTCATGAACCTAAAAATCAAGAATAAAACAAACTCGAAGTTAAGCAACAAAAGAAAAAAACACAAATATTAGAGCATAAATAAATAAAAGGAGGCTTTAATAATACAAAAGATCAATTGTGGTTTCTTTTTTTAAAAAGTAAATAAAATCAATAAACGTCTAGCCTAGGCTAATGAAAAAAGAGAAAACTCAAATATAAATGAGGAATTAAAAAGATATTACAAATACTATTACAGAAATAAAAGGGTTCATTAGAGACTATTATGAACAAATGTATGTTGACAAGTTGAAAAACTAGAAGAAATTGATAATTTCTGGAAACATATAAACCTACCAAAATCAAATCATGAAGATACAAAAAATTCTGAACACACCAATAATGAACAATGAGATTCAGTCAATAGTAAAAAGTCCCCCAACAAAGAAAAGTCCAGGATCAAATAATTCACTACTGAATTATATTAATTATCTAAGGAAAAAATAGCACTAATTCTTTTCAAACTATTCCAAAACACCTAAAGGAAGGGAACCATTCCAAACTCATTCCATGAGCCTAGAATTGCCTTGAAACCTAAACCAGATAAGGACACAATGAAAAATGAAAACTTTTTTTCATTCATTTCAGATGAATATCCACGATGGATATAGATGCAAAAATTTCCCCAAGAAAATACTAGTAATTCAAATCCAACAGTGCATGGAAAGGAACATTCACCAGGATCACATGGGACTCATCCCATGGGTGGTTTAAAGGGATGACACAATATATACAAGTTAATAAACAAAATACACTATATCGACAGAATGAAGGATTTAAAGGGATGGTTCAGGTGCTGGCATTGTGGCATAACAGCTAAAGCCACTGCCTGCGACACTGGCATCCTCTATGGTACCAGTTCCTGTCCCCTTCTGATCCAGCTCACTGCTAATGGCCTGGGAAAAAGCAGAAGAATATGACTCAAGTGTTTGCGCCCCTGCCACCTATGCAGGAGACCCTGAAGAAGCTCCCGGCTCCCAGTTTTTGCCTGGCCCAGACCTGGCTCTTGTGGCCATCCAGGGAGCAGACCAACAAATGAAAGATCTCTCTCTCTTTCTTTCACTTTATCTCTCACTCTCTCTGTGTATCTCTTTAAAATAACTAATTTTTTTTTTCTTTGACAGGCGGAGTGGACAGTGTGAGAGAGAGAAAGAGAGAAAGGTCTTCCTTCTGCTGTTGGTTCACCCTCCAATCAGTGCACCATGCTGATCTGAAGCCAGGAGCCAGGTGCTTCTCCTGGTCTCCCATGCGGGTGCAGGGCCCAAGCACTTGGGCCATCCTCCACTGCACTCCCGGGCCACAGCAGAGAGCTGGACAGGAAGAGGAGTGACCGGGACAGAATCCAGCACCCCGACTGGGACGAGAACCCGGTGTGCCGGTGCCGCAGGTGAAGGATTAGCCTATTGAGCCGCGGCGCTGGCCTAAAATTACCAAATGTTAAAAATCTTTTAAAAACAAAAAATAAAGGGATGGTTTAACATGGAAGTCAATAAACATAATACACTACATCAACAGAATGAAGGACAAAAATCACACAATCCTCTCAACTGATGTGGAAAAAAGCATTTAATAAAATGTAATTCATTCAAAATAAACTCTCTGCAAATATTGTGTGTAAAAAGATTATACTTCAATATAATGAAGGCTGTATATGACAAATCCGCAGCCAACATCATACTGATTGGGGAAAAGCAGCAAGCATTTCCTTGAAGATCTAAAACCGGACTAGGAGGTTTACTCTCAGCACTCTTATTCAACATTGTACCGGAAGTTTTACCAAGAGCAATCTGGCAGGAGAAAGACAAAAGGCATAGAAGTATGCCTTTTTTACAGATAATATGAATAATATATATAATATAAGAAAAACCTAGACTCGACAAAAAAGGAAAAAAAAACTCTTAGAATTGATAAGAAAATTCGGTAAAGTTGCAGGGTAGAAAATTAACAAACACAATCAGCAATGTTTTTATACACTAGAATGAATTTCCTAAAAAAGAAATTATAAGAGTAATGCCCTTCACAACATATACAAAACTGTATCAGCATAAAATTTACCAAGGAAGTAAAAGACTTCTTCAATGAAAATTATAAAATATTAATGAAAGAAATTGAAGAAGATAGAAAAAAGTGAAAAGATAACCTACATTCATTTCTTGGAAGAAATAATGTCCTTAAAATGTCCCTATTCTCCAAAGTGATTTACACATTCAATGCAATCTCTATCAAAACATCAATGAGATTCTTCACAGAACTAGAAAAAAATCCTAAAATTCACATGGAAGAACAAAAGAACCTGAAATGACAAAGCAATCTTGAACAAAAAGATCAAAGTTGGATGCATCATAATACCTGATTTTGACATTCTCTCAGAGCCACATAGCCAAAAGAGCAGAGTACTAGCACATAGTACAGACACATAGATTAGTGGAATAGAATAGTTATCTCAGAAATTAATCCATGCATCTAAAGCCAATAAATTCTCCACAAATGTGTTTAAAACATATGCTGGAGGGAGGGCATTCTCTTTAAAAATGTTTTGGGAAAATTGGATATTCATATGCAGAAAACTGACCTTTTCCCCCATGTCTCAACCTATGCAAAAATAAACTCAAATGGTTCAAGTACCTAAATGTAAGACCTAAAACTATTAAACTACTAAAAGAACTACAGGGAAAGTACTTCAAGACATCAGGACAAGCAATGATTTGTTTTTTTTGTTTGTTTGTTTGTTTGTTTTTTTTTTTGGATAAAACTCAGAAAACATAGGCAACAAAAGCAAAAATAGATAAATGGGATTATACTCAACCAAGAAATTCTGCAAAGCAAAGGAAACAGTAAACAGATTAAAGAGACAGTGACAGAATGGGAGAAAATATTACAAATTATTCATCAGACAAAGGATTAATACAGTATAAGAAACTTATATAACTTACATAATCAGCAAAGGATATGAATACACATTTCTCAAAAGAAAACTTATAAACAGCCAATACATTTGTGAAAAAAAATGCTCGATATCATTAGCCATCAGGGTTATACAAATCAGAACCACAATGAGATACTATCTCACCTCAGATTAGCTATTATGAAAAAGACAAAAAATAACAAATGCGAATGAAGATTTGGAGAAAAGGGAATCTTTACATACAACTGTTGGGAGTTCAAATTAGTACAGCCATTATGGAGAACAGCATGAATGTCACTCATAAAACTAAAAATAAATCTGCCATATGTCCCAGCTGTCTCACTTCTGGGAGTCAATCTGATGGAAGTGAAATTAGTATATCAAGGTGATCCCTACACGCCCATGTTCATCGCAGCACTACTTACAACAGCCATGATATGGAATCAACCCAGATGTCCACTGATACATGAATGGATAAAGAAAATTTGATATATATACACAACAAAAACTATTAAGCCAAGAAGGTATTAAATTCTGTCATTTGTAGTAAGATAGATGGAACTGGAGGCCATTATGTTAAATGAAATAAGTCTGACACAGAAAGACAAACACTGTATGTTCTCTCTCATATCTTCAAGTTAAAAACAGTCAATCTGGAACTAGAATTGTGACTTCTGGAAATTGGGAAGTTGGGGAAGGTAGAATAGAAGAAGGTGGAGAAAGGGAACCAAAACACGGATAAAAGTGGTAAGTTCTAGTGTTTCATAACACAGTGCTGTGGCTATAGTAATGTATTATATTGTGTACGAATAACAGGAATAAAAGAGCTCATAGACTCCAAACACAAAAAGACAATAAGAAAACAGAAATGCTAATGAACTGATTTGATCAGTTTGTGCTATATTCATGTGTTGGAATAGCACATTGTATCCCATAAAACGCATTAATTAAAAAAAGAAGAAATCGGGGCCAGCACTGTGGTATAGTGGGTAAAGCTACCGCCTGCACTGCTGGCATTCCATATGGGCACTGGTTTGAGTCCTAGCTGCTCCATTTCCAAACCAGCTCTCTGCTATGGCCTGGGAAAGCATTGGAAGATGGCGCAAGTCCTTGGACCCCTACATCCGCGTGGGAGACCCAGAGGAAGCTCCTGGCTCCTGGCTTCGGATCAGTTCAGCTCCGACTGTAGCAGGCAATTGGGGAGTGAACCAGTGGATAGAAACCCCCCCCCCCCCCTCTCTCTGCCTCTCCTTCTCTCTCTGTGTACCTCTGACTTTCTTTTTTTTTTTAACTTTTATTTAATGAATATAAATTTCCAGTGTACAGCTTATGGATTACAATGGCTTCCCCCTCCCATAATTTCCCTCCCACCCGCAACCCTCCCCTCTCCCGCTCCCTCTCCCCTTCCATTTGCATCATGATTCATTTTCAATTCTCTTTATATACAGAAGATCAATTTAGTATAAAGATTTCAACAGTTTGCACCCACATAGAAACACAAAGTGAAACATACTGTTTGAGTGCTAGTTATAGCATTAAATCACAATGTACAGCACATTAAGGACAGAGATCCCACATGAGGAGCAAGTGCACAGTGGCTCCTGTTGTTGACCCAACAAATTGACACTCTAGTTTATGGTGCCAGTAACCATCCTAGGCTGTCGTCATGAGTTGCCAAGGCTATGGAAGCCTTCCAAGTTTGCCGACTCTGATCATATTTAGACAAGGTCATAAAAGACAGGGTGAGGATAGTAACCAATGATCCTAAGAGTGGCATTTACCAGGTTTGAACAATTATACAAATAAATCTTAAAAAAAAAAAGATGAAGAAGAAATCTAGTCAGGAAACACAGTGATAAAGAGCCCTTTAACCACCAGGAGGCTCCATGTCTTCATTTTCTTAGAAATTGTAACCATTGAGGGAATAGTGCTAAGATTAAAAAAGTGTTGCAAAGCCAAGAACATGGAGCTTGATGAACTAACTAATAGCATAAGTGGGAAACAGCGTTAGCTTCAAATTTAACCCAAATATTTGCTTTTTGCCCTTGCTTCCTACTTAGGAAATTCCTTTCTTCTAGGGAATAGTGTGTTGTCTCTGTACTTTTATCTGCCCATGTGCAATCTGCCTTACGATGATAAATTGGTGTGACTCCAAATTGGATTAAGGAAAGCTCTATGTGAAGATGTGGAGAGACAGGAGAAAACCATCTCTGACTTCAGTAACTCAAGGGCTATCACAGCCAGAAGCTGCTCCATCACCTCTGAGTCCAGAGGGAGCAGTCATCTTCTGGCACTGCACTTCTGCGAGAGAGCAGAGTCATGGATGTGTCCTCTGGAACCACTTCCCTCTGACCATTGTGTCCATACCACCAGCCCCTCTTCTCACTGAGATCACCTGCTATACGAACTCTCTCTGTCTGGTGTCAAGTGCAGTGCCTGCCCAGTCTCTGCTCTCATAGCATGTGCTCACACAGCTGATTCCTCTGGATGCACTGGTGATCTGAGGATCTTCAATCTCTGGCCTTCATTTTGTGCCTTCCAAGAGCTATCCTCATTTATGCTTCAATAGGAGAAAATTAGAGAAAACACACATAGACTGTATAGGAGCTACCAATGTATTTTTCTCCACTATATCCAAATATAACACCTTACGCTTGGTGTTTTGATTTGTTTTAAATTTTGGATACCCCAGTTTGAATGATTACATATTTTGGATCCCAAATTCTAAACTGAATAGAAAGATACTTATAATACATGATAATGGTTGAAATACATGACAGACTAAATCTTCTTAATATACTTAAAAAATCCTAATGACTTAAAAATGAGTATTTTCATAGAATAGTAACTTTTACCATTGAGAAATATTATTTATTTATGAATGTTATTTGTAACCACAAGTAAAATGATTGTAATAATGTCTGACACTTAGAAATATTTCAGATGTGTTTCAATGTAGATTAAGGGAATTCTTACATCATAAATACTTATAAAGTAATAAAGACTTGTGATATAATTATTTATAGCAGAATGTATGCATGCTGACAGAAAAGTTTTCAACAATAGAGTAGACTGAGAGCAAATCATTGTAAAAATTAAAGGAATGGGAAAAGAAGGAGGAGAAAAGGTGGGGGCATGGGCAGGAGAGGGTAGGATGGGAAGCATCATTATGCTCCTAAATCTGTATAATGAAATACTTGAAATTTGTTCAACTTAAAAAATAAAAAAATAAAAATTTCACACAATATTATTCAGAGAACGTTTTCTTTGCATAAAATTATTCTAGTGGGTAGATATACACAGAAAACAAATGAAATCCCATATATAGCAGCAACAATTGGAAAGTCCCATTAAGAAACACAAATGGGGGCAAACTGTTGAAATCGTTACCTAATATATACTAAACTGATCTTCTGTATATAAAGAGAATTGAAAATGAATCATGATGTGATTGGAAGGGGAGTGGGAGCGGGAAAGGGGAGGGTTGCTGGTGGGAGGGAAGTTTTGGGAGGGGGAAGCCATTGTAACCCATAAGCTGTACTTTGGAAATTCATATTCATTAAATAAAAGTTTAATAAAAAAAAGAAACACAAAGCAAGGGAAGAAGCAGGGCTGAAGGATGGGTGGAGTAGGAGGCAGATGGAAGAGTGTGTGTGTGCATTTAGGGCTGTTGTCTTAGAACAGTTCTATGAGGAAGAATCTATCCCAGAAATGAAGGAAGTCATGTATGCTACCTAAGCAGAAAGCTTCAGAGGGACTGAAAAGACAGACTTTACCTGACATTTTTTTAAGATTTATTTATTTGAAAGGCATAGTTACAGAGAGAGGGAGAGAGAGAGAGATCTTCCATCTAACAGTTCACACCCCAAATGGCTGCAACGGCTGGGTCTGGGCCAGGAGGAGCCTGGAACCCTATCCAGTTCTTCCACATGTGTTCAGGGGCCCAAGGACTTGGGCCACCTTTGACTGTTTTCCCAGGCACACTAGCAAGGAGTTGGGTTGGAAGATGAGCATTCAGGACTCAAAGTGGTGCCCGTATGGGATGCCGGCATTGCAGATAGTGGACTAAAGCCACTGCACCACAACACCAGTCCCCTCACCTGACATTTTTAAACAGCAGCTAGAAGGAAAATGTAGCCCAAATATCATGAAGCCAGAGATAAGCAGACAATGCAGTCAGTGTTGCTTCTTTTTTTATCTAAGTCATTCAAGTCCTTTAAATGGAACAATTTGATTAATATGTTGCATAAAATATGTGGTAATTTACAGCAGGAATTAAAATTCCACAGACTTTATCATTGCAAGCCAGTTACAAAGATGAAAGCAGAAAGTGTGTGAAGCTGTGGCAATGGCCCAGGTGAGGGCTGATGATCAACAGGACTGCAGTGGCGATGGTGGAGAGGATGGAAGGTAACCACACATCACAGAGACACTGAAGACATATCTGATACCATAGGGTGAAGGATTATGAGTTGATAGCACAGGTTGGTGGCCGAGTGTTGAAGTCATAGGTGACTCCTTGGAGTTTGATTCAAGCTCCTAATGGATGCTGTGATATTCATTGAGATGTGGAAGCCTGGTGTGGATTGGTTGGGGGTGGGAACGTGTGGAAATAAAGAATTTAGTTTTCCACATGCTAACTTTCCTGTCTGACGTCCAAATCGAAACAGAATCTGGTGCTCAGAGGACAACCTGAAGACTGTCAGGGCCAGATAATAATCTAAATATATCCAACCCAGCCTGCAGAACCCCACAATGAATCCTGTGAAATTCTGCAAACCTGACTTTGAGGCCACTTACACTCTTATTTACCCTTTGTAATGCGAGGCTCTGTATGTTTTAATGCCGAAATAGTGACATGCATGATCACCTCCCAGTTACTCTTTTTTTTTTTTTTTTTTTTTTGGACAGGCAGAGTGGACAGTGTGAGAGAGAGAGAGAGACAGAGAGAAAGGTCTTTCTTTGCCGTTGGGTCACCCTCCAATGGCCGCTGCGGCCAGCGTACTGCGCTGATCCCAAGGCAGGAACCAGGTGCTTCTCCTGGTCTCCCATGGGGTGCAGGGCCCAAGGACCTGGGCCATCCTCCACTGCACTCCCGGGCCATAGCAGAGAGCTGGCCTGGAAGAGGGGCAACCGGGACAGAATCTGGCGACTCGAACGGGACTAGAACCTGGTGTGCCGGCGCCGCAGGCGGAGGATTAGCCTAATGAGCCATGGCACCGGCCCCAGTTACTCTTTATTTGGTGTGTATAGTCCTTCCAAAATATAAAATGAAACAAATCTTAGCAAGGCAGGTTTGCTTCTTTATTGTCATAGAAATGAGTGAAAAACTCAACACGGGGGGAGATGGCTCATCAGTGATCACTCCTCCAGTACTTGAGTCAGCAGAATGAGATCATATTATCTCTCACCACAACCAAGAATATTTTGCTGGAAAAATAAACCTGGATTTCCGAACATTGTTTTTTCTTCTTCCTATTCCTGAATATGTCTTCATATGAGGTCAAGTTGTTTCTTAAGGTATTCCTACTAGTAGTACTACTAGAAGAAAAAAAAAGTGCACGCTTGTACCAGAAAATTATCTTTTATCGGATTTGCCCCTCCTCTTATGTAACTCTTTTGACAGTGTTTGAATAATGGTACACTTACAAATGATGTCTCAGATGAGGATATTTACTATTCACCCCAAATGAGTATCCCAAATTACAGTTGTTAACTGAAAATATAATAGAGTGGAATCTTTTCTATCATCAAAAAATATTTTAAAATGCTGTATGAGTATTAGGGTTTTTCTCTTTTGAAATAGCTTTTATGACTCAAGATTTCCCAGTACAAACCTGGTCCAGCCCTTGAAGCAATCAATGTGAGGCATACAGTCAGTAAGAGTGTGGATTAAGACATGAATCTATTCAGACAATCAAGTGACAATGTTTGTCATGACAGGTGCACAATCTTTCATCTATAGCCTTGGCAATATTTGTTTCAGATTCAAATGATTTTCAGATTTTGGAAAGGCCATATTATGTACACACCAAACATTCACAACTGGATGGTAATTATGCATGTTACTATTTCTTCAATAAAGCTTAAAATATTCACATCAAGAAGGGTAAATAAAAATGTATATTTTCTAAAACTCAGCTTTTTCTGCTAAAGGAGTTTGTGTCTGCTTTTGGCTTAACATTTTTTTTTTGGACAGGCAGAGTTAGACAGTGAGAGAGAGAGAGACAGAGAAAAAGGTCTTCCTTCCATTGGTTCACCCCCCAAAATGGCTGCTACGGCAGGCGTGCTGCGCCGATCAGGAGCCAGGTGCTTCTTCCTGGTCTCCCATGCAGGTGCAGGGCCCAAGCACTTGGGCCATCCTCCACTGCCTTCCTGGGCCACAGCAGAGAGCTGGACTGGAGGAGGAGCAACTGGGACAGAATCCGGTGCCCCAACTGGAACTAGAACCCGGTGTGCTGGCACCGCAGGCAGAGAATTAGCCAAGTGAGCCACGGCGCCAGCCTTGGTTTAACATTTTAATAATTTTGTTTTAGGAATCAGAAATAGCAGACAAAGAACTGGGATTTTTTAATAATAAAAAATATTAGCATGGATAATGGATAGACTCAGACCAAAAATATGCAAAAGCCAACAAGAATAGGATAATGAGAGCATTTAAGAAATATGATGTTGAAGAATAAATTTTTAATGTGCCTTCAACATAAAAGAAAAAGAAGCAGGCTTAGGAGAGAGGTGGAAATGCATTCTACTCCCTTAGTGGAGGAAAGTTAATACAATGACCTTAAAGTAGGTGATACAATTTGACTGAATTTGTCCTGGAAAAGATAATAATAAGCTAAAAAACATGTAACTTTTTCTTTATCAAGAATGTTAGCTAATATTGGTGACTTGTGCTTGACCTACAGGTTAAAACACTGGTTAAGACATCCAGTGCCTAGCAGCTCTATTTGTTTCTCTATAAATCTGTCACTCTCTCTGTGTCTGTCTCTTTGCCGTTTGATTAACTGAATCAATATAATAGTATAAAAATGAAAAATAAAAAGTACCTCCCTGGAAATATATAAAATACAAAAGTCATAATATCTTAGGTAATAAAAATTAAATCTCTTTAAGTTAACTGCATCTAATCATATCTAAAACTAATGCCCAGGTAAGGGGCATAACCTCTAATAAAATACGTAATTTATTATGAAAGCTGCAGTGTCCATATGAGTACAGCAGTACTGGTTCATCTTTGTAAGAATAAGATAAATAGTAGACAATCAATAGTTAACTTTATTTCTGAAAAAAAAGAGCTCTGCTAGGAAAACTGCTAGTTACAGAGGGCAATCTGTAGTCAAGAACGTGATTATTATGATTCAGCACATATTTTGTTTCTTTTTTTAAAAGATGTATGTATTTATTTGAAAGGTAGAGTTGCAGAGAGGCAGAGGCAGAGGCAGAGAGAGAGAGAGAGAGAGAGAGAGAGAGAGAGAGAGAGAGATAGTCTTCCACCCATTGGTTCACTCCCCAGATGGCTGCAAAGGTCAGAGCTGGGCTGATCTGAAGTCAGGAGCCAGGGGTTTCTTCCAGGTCTCCCACGTGGGTGCAGGGGCCCAAGGACTTGGGCCATCTTCTACTGCTTTTCCAGGCTATAGCAGAGAGCTAAATTGTAAGTGGAGCAGCCGGGACCTCAACTGGCACCTCTATGGGATGTCAGCACTGCAGGTGGCGGCTTTACCTGCTAAGCCACAGTGCCGGCCCGTAGCACATATTTTCAAAAAGCACATCACTAACCCTAACCAAACTTGTTGTCTTATTTACTAAAAGAAAGGGTGAATGATTTAAAGCAAGGTCCCTGAGTTACTTATATAAGCAGTTTGAGTAATTCATATATCCATTAGGCACTTTGAATTGATATATTTATTAGGTACTTTGAATTCAAACTTGAGACTTCACTCTGAAATTTTACAACATTCACAAAATTCATGCTATCCTCTCCATTTCAGTCAAAGCCACTGCATATCTCACTGCTTTCTGTTTCTTTAATGTGGATCTTATGTATTATTTTGTGTATGTTGTATATTACTACGTATCTGGTTCACATTACTTTTGCTTTCTGGAATGTTGTCCTTATTCATTTTCCAACAATCCAAATTATAATGCCTTCATCAAGGTCCATCAAAGCTCCTCTTCATTCTCAAGTCTCTTAGGGGTGAATATCTTGCCACAGGAAGCTCAATAATAATCATCTCTGGCTTATTTAGTGGATTCTAACTATTCAGTAGCATTAGCCATTTGTTCACAATAAAAAAAAAATTCTATAGTTAGAGTACGGAATTCATTAAATGGTGACAATAAGGGTAATTCAAAAAGTCTGTAGAGGGGCCTGTGTGTGGTACAGCAAG
This sequence comes from Lepus oiostolus, assembly GCA_036325905.1. Taxonomy (NCBI): domain Eukaryota; kingdom Metazoa; phylum Chordata; class Mammalia; order Lagomorpha; family Leporidae; genus Lepus; species Lepus oiostolus. Next base: position 130,898,603 of record CM070808.1, read on the forward strand.
TTAAGCTGCTGCTTGTGACACCTGCAGAGTGGCTGGTTTGAGACTAAGCTGCTCTGCTTCCAATCCAGCTCCCTGCTGATGTGCCTGTAAAGGCAGCATATGATGGCTCAAGTATTTGGGCTCCTGCCTCCCATGTGGGTAGAATTCTGCCTCTTGGGTATTGGCTGGCCCAGCCCTGGCTGTTTGAAGATAAGTTTTACCGTTAATTCTCATAGTACATCTCATTAATGATAGAGGTCCTATATGGGGAGTAAGTGCACAGTGAGTCCTGTTGTTGATTTAACATTTAACACTCTTATTTTTGACTTCAGTGACCACTTGAGGCTCTTGACATCCAAGAGCTAAAAGTCTGTAGAAAACAGAATTGAAAGATGATTTTGGTTCAAAGCATTTTTTAAAAAAGATTTATTTATTTTATTTGAAAGAGTTACACACAGAGAGAAGGAGAGGCAGAGAGAGAGATAGGTCTTCCATCTGCTGGTTCGCTCCCCAGTTGGCCACAATGCCTGGAGCTGCACCGATCCAAAGCCAGGAGCCAGGAGCCTCTTCCTGGTTTCCCACATGGGTGCAGGGGCCCAAGAACTTGGGCCATCTTCTACTGCTTTCGCAGGCCATAGCAGAGAGCGGGATTGGAAGTGGAGCGGCCAGGACTCGAACTGGCGCCCATGTGGGATGCCGGCATTGCAGGCGGCGGCTTTACCCACTGTGCCACAGCGCCGGCCACGGATATTTTTTAAATCCAAGCATAAGAAGAGTCTTGAAAGATTTTTCCAAAAATGCATATTATGAAAATAATATGCATGGATTTCAAAATTTTTGCAGCTAAGTAAACTTATCTTTTAATTTCATTTTCCATGATTTTTTTGATGTCCACTCATATTTGGCAGTCACAGTGATAGAGGATGAAGGAGATGCAAGAATCAATCTTTACCCTCAAAAATCTTTTAGCTTAGAATAGTGGAGGGGAGAGTTTCGAATACAGTATTGTATTCATTGCGTTAGTTCAAAACAAGTTATAGATATGTACAGTGTTGGGAGGGATCACTTTCAATGTGATTGTTCAAGAAAGGCACCCTGGAAAACGATGAGTTTTATTCATTCATTCAGCAAACTTTTTCCAATAGCCAAGTCCCACAAGGCACAACTGAATTTCAGACTTTCTTGAGCTGTTGTAACAAAGAACTATGAACTGGGCAGGGAAACTCCTGCCAAAATCAAGGTGTCCCCAGGGCCTGCCACCTCCGTAGACCTGGGGAGGCTCCGCCCTGTGGTTTGCTAGCTTCTGGTTGCCTCACATGTTCCATGGCTCACAGTACTTCAACAGTCCCATTTCATAGGTTCTCCCTGTGTGTCTCCAGTTGTTTTCCCTCTGTGTGTGTCTGTATGTGTCCAAACGACCCCAGTCATATCGGATTACTACCAACACTACTGATTTCATTTTTACTTGATTTTCTCCGTAAATATCTTATTTCTAAAGATGTCACATGCCAAGGTATAGGGAGGAGGTAGGGGTTGGCAATGTTAGGAACCCAACTTATTTTTTGTTAAAGAAATACAATTTGGGGCTGACCCTGTGGTGTAGTGCACAAAGCTGCAACCTGCAGTGCTGGCATTCCACATGGGCACCGGTTCAGGTCCTGGCTGCTCCGTTTCTGATCCATCTCTCTGCTATGGCCTGGGAAAGCAGTGGAGGATGGCCCAAGTCCTTGGGCCCCTGCACCTGCGTGGGAGACCAGGAAAAAGCTCCTGGCTTCGGATCGGCACAGTTCCGGCTGTTGCAGTGGCTGGGGAGTGAACCAGTGGATGGAAGAGTCTCTCTCTCTTTCTCTCTCTCCCTCTCTCTCTCTCTCTCTGTATGACTCTGATTTTCAAGTAAATAAATAAATCTTTAAAAAAAAAAGAAATACAATTTAATCCATAATGGAGGTGCAGAGATGAAGTTCTCATTATGACAGGCATCAGGAAAGTAAAGTAATTCCAGCAAATTACAGCATGCTCCTGCAGGTGATGGGATTATGACAGTTGAATCCTCTGTTATTTTTTATTACTCTGGATTAATATGGGCCTTGAAAGGGATTATGGGAATTACATCTTCTGCTATGTTTGTTGTTCTGGATTGATATGGACCTTATTCTTTACCCTATTTTCCCCTGGGCATGTAAATAAAACAAAAACACAGATGGTGGTGCCTTGCTATGGCTTCCATGTTTTGCTGATGTTAATAACAAAATTTTCAGGGTTCCACCAACATTTATGGATTCTGTGGGTGAGAGAAGCAGAGTCAAATGACAAACACTAAGCATATTTTATACGATGCCTCTTGGGGGAGGGTTCAGCCTAGCGGTTAAGCCATCCATGTCCCACTTCCAAGGGCCTAGGTTTGATTTCTGGCTCTGGCTCTGGCTCCTGACTCCAGCTTCCTGCTTATGCAGACCTTCAGAATGTGCCCCTGGCTCCTAGCTCTGGCCCTGGCCCAGCCTTGGCAACTGACAGCATTTGGGGAGTGAACCAACAAATGGGAGCTCTCTGTATCTGTCTGGTATTCTCTCTCTCTCTCTCCCTCCCTCTCTCTCTCTCTCTCTCTCTGTCACTATCCCTCAAGTAAACAAATACATATTTTTTTTAAAAGAGCTCCTTTTTATAGCATCTCTTTTATAGGTAAACTAACCACAACATTTTAAACATTATTAATCAATACAGAACAAGATTTTAAACTGAAATGGGTTACCTCCAAACATTATGTAATAAATATATTTAAATAACAAATAAAATTATAATATTCACTAAAAAGTTAAACAAAAAAATATTCCCCCAAAGAGGCACTGACATCTGATCAAAAATAGAAATGATGTCATTGCCATAAGGAAATTCTAAGATTCCAGAGATTCTAACAGAGATCTATTACCTATGAATTACAAAATGTGGCTACAACTATTAAGGACACATGAGTATTCAAGTCCCAAGTATCTAAACTTTTCAAACAAGGGAAGCTTATTTCTTACAGTTTAAAATGTCCATGTCTTCTAGAAATATAAGACTAAATCAGAGAAAAAGAATTTGTTAATATAAAATGACACAGAGGCAAATTTAAACTAGAGAAAATAAGTTACACACAAGGGGTCTTCAACAAGCTCATGGAAAATTTCAGTTGTGAAAAAACTGCATGGATTTAAAAACCATTCTATGTCAAAATAAACTTACCTTTCAATTCCATTTTTCCACAAATTTTTGTGAAGTTACCTTAATATGACTTGTTTTTCTTAAGTTCCACACTACTAAGGAATTTATTAGTAAGACGTCTTACTTTTTCTCAGAAAAATTTTTCCAAATTATTAGGACTCTTGATCTAATGATTTGCAGCAAAATGTAACAATTAGTATTAGAAAACTTACCCAGATGCTTTCTTCTCCTCGATACTGTTTCCAGTTCCTCCCACCATCACTGAACATCAGGAGGTAGCTGCTCACCCAGTTTGAGCTCCCATATCCTCCCTGGGTTGCCACAGAAGTGACCTTCATTCTCTCTTCAAGGTCAATCTGCAGCCACTGGTATTTATCAGATACAAGTGGGGTCCAGCCACCAGCACCTTGTTGAAACAAAAAAAGTAGAAAAGAAAAAGGGGAAATTATTTAACATAGCTGTTACTAAATTACAAACTATGATTATAAATATATTAAATATAAGATAATTATTGATTCATAATAGAAAAAAGAAGACATTCATTATATAAATGAATAGACTCTAAATTGTTTTCATTTTTAGCTAGGTGATTCCTGATTTTATCATTTTATATTTTGACTTGAACAGTCAGGAAATTATTTTTCATCTTTTTATTTTAAAATTTCAAATTATACAGAAAAGAATTTGAGTTCAGTGAGCACACATAGATTTTTTTTGTCTTTTTTTTATTGATCTCTTTTTTTAAACTTTTATTTAATGAATATAAATTTCCAAAGTACAGCTTATGGATTACAATGGCTTCCCCCCCATAACTTCCCTCCCACCCACAACCCTCCCCTTTCCCACTCCATCTCCCCTTCCATTCACATCAAGATTCATTTTCAATTCTCTTTATATACAGAAGATCAGTTTAGTATATATTAAGTAAAGATTTCAACAGTTTGCACCCACACAGAAACACAAAGTGAAAAATACTGTTTGAGTACTAGTTATAGCATTAAATCACAATGTACAGCACATTAAGAACAGAGATCCTACATGAGAAGTAAGTGCACAGTGACTCCTGTTGTTGACTTAACAAATTGACACTCTTGTTTATGGCATCAGTAATCACCATAGGCTCTTGTCATGAGTTGCCAAGGCTATGGAAGTCTTTTGAGTTCATCAACTCTGATCATATTTAGCCAAGGTCATAGTCAAAGTGGAAGTTCTCTCCTCCCTTCAGAGAAAGGTACCTCCTTCTTTGATGACCTGTTCTTTCCACTGGGATTTCACTTGCGGAGATCTTTCATTTAGGTCATTTTTTTTTTTTTTTGACAGAGTGTCTTTGCTTTCCATGTCTGAAATACTCCATGGGCTTTTCAGCCGGATCCGAATGCCTTAAGGGCTGATTCTGAGGCCAGAAGCACACACAGATTTAACATTTGGTCATATTTGCCTCATAGGTAAATTTTTTTAAAAGATTTATTTTATTTATTTGAAAGAGTTACAGAGAGAGGTAAAGACAGGGAGAGAGGTCTTCCATCTGCTGGTTCACTCCCCAGATAGCAACAACAGGCGGCGCTGCATTGATCCGAAGCCCAGAGCCAGGAGCTTCTTCCAGGTCTTCCACGCGAGTGCAGGGGCCCAAGAACTGGGCCATCCTCTACTGCTTTCCCAGGCCATAGCAGAGAGCTGGATGGAAAGAGGAGCAGCCAGGAATGGAACCAGCACCCATATGGGATGCTGGCACCACAGCTGGAGGATTAACCTACTGTGCTACACAGGCCCCTCATAGGTAAATATTATATACATATATATATATATATATATACATACATAAACATACTTTTTTTATCAGGTGCATGTATTAGGATCATATAATGTAGGATAAATGACAGATCATTAAATGAGGGAAGAAGACTATCTCATTGTGAAAGAGATACAATTCAGTGAAGATGTTATACATATCTATATAGCAAATAATATGACATGCACTTTTTTTTTTAATTAACTTCCACATATGAGAGAAAACATCTGGTGTTTATCTTTCTGTGTCTGGCTTATTTCATATGGTATAATGACCTCTAATTCCATCCATTTTGTTGTAAATATTAAGACTTTTTTTTAAAGCTGAACAGCACTCCATTGTGTATATATATATCATATTTTATTTATTCATTCATCCATTGATAGACATCTAGGTGGATGCCATATCTTTGCTATTATGAATAGTGCTGCAATAAACATGGGAGTGCAGGTATATCTTTCATAGGCTGGTTTACTTTCCTTTAGATATATTCCATGGTGTTGGATAGTTGGGTTTTACAGATCTTTATTATTAGTTTTTTAAAGGAAACCCCATACTGTTTTCCATAATTGCTGTACTGATTTTCATTACCACCAACAGTGTGTTAAAGTTCCCTTTTCCTCAACATCCATGTAAGCATTTGTTATTTTTTGATAATAACTATAACTGGAGATAATACCTCATTGTGGTTTTTACTTGCATTTCCCTGATAACCATATTATTTAATGGCCATTTGTATTTCTCCTTTTGAAAAAAATATCTACTCAGATCCTTGGTCTATTCATAATCTGCTTGTCTATTTTGTTGTTGAATTTCTTTTTACCTCTTTTATACTCTGGACATTAACACATTATCAGATGTGTAGTTTGAAAACAAATTCTCTTATTCTGTCAGTTGTTTCTTCATTGTGTTGATCACTCCTTTTGCTGTGCAGAAGCTTCTCAGTTTGATATAATCCTATTAATTTATTTTGGCTTTTATTGCCTGTGTTTCTGAAATATTATCCAAAAATCATTGCTTAACCAATGTCTTATCAAGTTTCCCCTATATGTTCCTATAGTAGTTTTATGTTTTGATTTATATCTTTGATCTACTTTGAGTTGGTTTTTATTTAGGCTATAAGTTATGGGTCTTGTTTCAAACTTTTGCATTTAAAAATCCAGTTTATTGAAGAGACTTTCTTCCAAGGAGTGTTTTTAGCACCTTTGTAAAAGATAAGTTGGTTACAGATGCATATATTTATTTTTGGAGGGTCTATTCTGTTCCTGTGGTGAATGTGCCATTTTTATGTCAGTATCATGCTGTCTTGGTTGCATTTGCCATGTAGTATGTCTTGAAATCAATTGTAGACAGGATGGAGAATTACTGATGACCAACACTGCCCATTTGATTGACACAAAAATGGCCCATACAATCTTAATCTGGATAGCTAAAGGCAGGCAAAGCTGCTGCTCTAAGTTAGGTGTCTAATGGTAGGTATTTGGCAGAGCAGTTAGGATGCCAGTTGAAATGCTTCAATTCCATGTTGGCATTCCTGGGTTCTAGATCCAGTTCCCAATTTCAGCCTCCTGCTAATTCACACCTTGGCAAAGAGCAGGTGATAGCTCAAGTATGAGGATCCTTACTAAACTCACATGAGTTCCTAACTCTTAGTCTTGGCCTGGCACAAAAACTGGCTATTATAGACATTTGGAATGGGTCCAGCAAGTTAAAGATTTTCCTTTGTCTATGTTTTCAAATAAGTTAAAAATAAATAAATAAAGTTGGGTATTTTGCTAAGCCAGAGCATCCTCCAATCAAACAGCATGGTTGTCTACATAGAGAAAGATTTATTTTTGAAATGATCTACAGTAGTATCTACATTAGCCCCAGGCAGATGCAGTGCATGGATTTCTTTATCCCTCAGTGGAAATTGCTGTTATACCTTCTTCCTCCTGCCATTCCCTGTTCCAACTTCACTTTTTGGGATTTAACCTGAAAAACCTGAAATCATCTACCCATTCCATTCTTACTCATTATAACAACAAGCATTTACTAAGCATCTTGGAACTCAGGATCAAGTACAGAGTACACCTTATAAGGATTTTGTCATTTAATGACTAATGTAGGCGTAAAAGATTATGCTTATTGATACCCCTCTGCATGAATGAGAAACTTGCCTAGATTACTAACAAATGACCAACAAGGATATTTTTAAAGATTTATTTGTGAGTGTGTGTGGGAGGGGAACTATCTTCCATTCACTGGTTTACTCCCCAAATGTTCACAATACTTAAGCTGGACAGTCTGAAGCCAAGAGCCAGGACACCAACCAAGTCTACTATATTTGTAGCAGAACTCAAATATGCCACTTCCCAGGCATATTAGCAGAAAGCTGTGTAAGAAATGTAGGAGCTGGGACTCCAACTGACACTCTGACATGGGATGTGGGCATCTCAAGCTGCAGCTCAACCCACTGTGCCACAACATCTGCCTCAGTGACTTTTCATACTCGTGGTCAAGGACTGGACTTCTGCAGGGAGTGTGCAGGATTTTCTCGCAGTATCTCCCTGTTGAGAGTAGCCAAATCTACTGTTCTCTTCCAAGTCTCCATAGAATTAAATCCTTCTAGGGTCTAACTATGAACCAGTAGCCCTATGCACAGAAAGATTGAAACTGAATATTTTTCATTGTTTAATGATTGTCTGAAAGAATAGTTGGGAGAAGGTGCAAAAGAAGCTGGATATTGTGTATCTGGAATTTTATTCATATCAGTGGAAACCTCTGAGGAACTACGAAATGTTACCGGAGAAAATGCAGGGTTCTTGTCTTCGCGCAAGAAAGAATTCAGGCGTGAGACAGAGTAGTGGAAAGTAAAAGTAGCAGTTTATTAGGGAAGGGACATCCGTAAGAACGGATGGGCACCTCTCCAGACAGGACCTGGGAGAGAGTGCCCAGTTGCTCGGACTTGGGGTGGTGGGGGAAAGGAGCGAGGTTACATGGTTGAGTAGAGAGATTACACCTGGCCAGACCAGGCGGGTGGCTTGCAGAGAGGCAGAGGGCTTGCAGAGAGGCAGAGGGCTGAGTGCCCAGTCCGGTTGAGGCCAGGGGTTTTTAAGGAGATGGGTCTCTGTCTTCACACATTTCCTCCTGAAACAAAGGATTTTATGGCTGTAAATATTAAGAAGCTCCTATCTGAGTTTTCCCTTGAAGGTATCAGATAGGAGGAAGCCTAGCTGGCTGGCGCCATCGTGGGTTCAGAGGAAGGGTGAGCAGGACCCCCTAGAGAACGGGGATCTGGAGCAGATACTGGGCTGCATCTGGGAGATTGTGGAAGATTTATCAGGCAGAAGGGGCGGGAACCTCCACCTGGCAGGTTATCAGGTAGAAGGGGGCAGGGCAGGATGTGAATGCGGGGCTGCCCCTGAAACATTATCGGGATGACTTTCAGATACAGATGCATATGCTGGACATAGATTTCTTCTCTTTAGGCCTGTCATACACACGTAAGCTCATATCTGACTTCCTACCTAACACTAAATATTTTGGATTTTTCCCCTCATCATTATTTGTCAAATTTGATGGCTCACACCTTGGCTATTTCTCATTTTTCTTTGATGTTTTCACTCCCTCTCACACAGGTCCATGGAAACACAGGTATAGAAACACAATAAAGAGAAACGGACCAGCCCATTTGTGGTGTGCTACCCTGGGATCATGGATTCTCACCATGCCTTCTCTGTGTCACTCACATTTTTATTAGTCAAGTTGTGCTAATAGCTGCACTCCTGCTAACACATTTTAGTTACTCGATTTTACCTGTGATAAAGAGGCAGTATTTATATGCAAATGAGTCTGATGAAGTAAAGAAACACTGCCATTAGCAGAGAATTTCCTCAGGATGTTGTGGTTTCTGGAAACCTACAATGGATGTGCTGCTATGCACATGATTTAATAACATGCAGAAATGGTGATGCTGGGAAAGTCACTGACCAGGCTCTGCTGGACAGCATTTGCTTATTTGCCTTTACTAAAGGCAGCTTTGGAAGTTGGCAGAGGCCTGGAGAGCTTTCACAGGACACAGTGTCTCATCCCAGCACTTCGTCCCTACAGCAAACTGTCTATTCCCCTTCTCCCTCCTTTCTGGGCCTTCTGGCATGACACTGCCCCTGAGCTATCTAAAGGTCCTGACTGCACTCAGCAGGAATTGTTTCAGATAGCCCAGCCTATACTGACTATCCTCAGAGCCTGTGAATTACAAAATCAACCTCAAATCCCCAGATCACTCTTCCCCTACCCCCACCAAATGGTGATATTTACATTTTCCCTGAGGACAGTGCATAGTTTATTAGTTTATTAATTATGGCTTGTATAATGATTGTGAAAACCTAATTGAAAAAACACATGCATTTATTATTATGTATAATATGATAGTAAGAAGTATGAATGCAAAAGAAATGTGCTCTAAACATTTCAATAATCTAAGTGCTATTGACAGATAAATATTTTTAGAGGTAAGTGTACATTAGGGAAAAATGTGGCATTAGAATTCCACAGAATTTTCTGGCAACAATACAACAACTTCAGAAGAATCTAGCTGCCAGCGATGACTGTGAAAGGAAACAGAGACATCTCCATCATGCGCTGCAGGATGGCAGGCACATCTGCCTTACCACAGACTTTAATAACCAAGGTAGCAGTGTTGGTTAAAGGACTCGCTGCTATATTTTACCAGCTCTGTTACTAGTCCTGGTACTTTTGCATCAATTTTTGTGGCACAAATTAAACTGCCAGCCAGAAAGTCAATGTAATTTAAAATGCATATAAATATTGAAACAATGAGCTTCACAGGCAATAGTGCAGTTAGCACAGAGAGGTGATGTGGACTCCTCACCTAGTGCCCCTAAGTGTCTTACCTTCTACGATCATAGCAGAACAGCACAGAGTTCTGTGTCACTTTGAGACCTGCTGACAGTCCTGTAGCTATCTCCAGAAAGAGCAATTCCATTGCCAACACGATCTTCCTCACTGTTACCCTTCACAGGGTAACAGGGACCCATTCTCCCCCAGCCAAAAAAAAATTAAGCTGTAAAGGGGAACTGGCTAGGGGCAGATATGGTAGGGGTTTTCCAGCAGGGGTTTGATGAGGACAAGAGGACAAAGAGGACTTTACAAGAAAAGCCACCTTGCAACCTAAGCTGTTTTGTTTACGCACGTACAGCCTTGTAACAATTATGTAAGCAGTGCTAAAATATTCAAACAAAATATGTGTAGCTTATAGATGTTTGTGCCAGGGCATATACGATAATGACCTGTTTTGTTTGGAGCTCAGGCTCTGGATAAAAATCCTCTGGGCCTGCTAGCATAGGGAATAAACCTGCTTCCTGCTGAAAGCCTTGGTGTCCCACCTCTCTGTCCAAGATTCCAGCCATAACAGTTATACAGAGAGCCACGAATGTTTCCCATCTCTGTAACTTCCTGAGATCCTCAGGTCTGTAGGTGATCTGCCTTCTTCTCTCCATTTTCTTAATTCTTATGATTGTTTAACACAGAATCTGCCCCTCTTCAATGTACTTATCAGAACTAAGACACGGAAATACATACTTCATCTTTTCAGAAGCAGAAGTCAGCTGCATGGCACTAAATAGGGTCCATTTACCACTGAATGATTCCTGTCACCTCTGGTAAAGAGAAAGTCTCCTGCTCAATCACACCCCTGCCAAGTATTGCAAGGAGCCTGGGCTACTACATGTATCACTGGAAATTCTGAACAGGGAAAAGTGAAATGCCAAAAATTGGAAGGCATAATGCAACTGTAAGAGAGTGGGGTGAAATTCCAAGAAAGGAGTGTGATGGCATTCTTCCAGAACAATGATTTATAACATTAAAAAGCAAGTAAGTACATAAAGACATCAGGGGGCTTCTATATTTTTTTAATATTACTGCTCAGTAGTAATTAATTGTATGGATCTGCTATATTGCATTATGTATTTACCAGATAATGCCCATCTGAGTAGTATATGAATTTTTCTTGTGGGAATGAGGTTGAGATTCACATTTCAGTCTTAGAGTGGATATATATTTTCATAGAATGGAAGTCCTAGGGTACATAATATGTGTATGTCTCACTTTTTAAGAAAATGCCAAAATATTTTCCAAAGTGGTAGTAGCATTTACATTCATACAAACAAACCATAAGATTTGCAATTTCTTACCATCTATAAACATAGTTGCATATTTATGTCTGCTTTAATTTCAACCAGTTTTGTTTTACAGTTTTCTATGTGCGGGTAATACACACTTTATATAAGATTTAATCCTAAGTATTTTATTTTTTTAGTACCACTGTGAGTAAAATTGTTTTATTTCTTTAGAGGGGATTTTAAGAAATATTTATTTATTTTATTTATTTGGGTGACAGAGATGTCTGCAGCTGGGAACTCAATCCAGGTCTCCAACATGTGTGGCAAGAACTTAATTACTTGAGTTATTATTGCCACTTCTCAGAGTGTGCATTAGCTGGAAGCTAGAAATGAGAGTGGAGCTGGAACTCTAACCTAGGATCTCTGATATGAGCTGTGGGCATCCAACTGGAAGGCCAATGCTCATCCCCATACTTTTTCCTTATTCGATTATCAGATCATTTGTTACTAGTACACAAAATAAAGTTGAGTTTTGTATATTGATCTTTTATCTTGTTATCTTGCTAAATTAATTTATTAGTGCACAATTTTCTTAGAAGATTCTAATAGATTTCTTAGGGGTTTTATATATAGGCTCCTGTCATCCATCCATGATATATGGAGAGACAGTGCACCTTGTGCTTGGACATGTCTTACTGAGTATGATGTGACTGCAAAGCCCTGAATACTTCCCTAAGGACAAATTTTTCATGGCTTTTTATGCAGCTGGTAACTTTGAGAAAGGTACTGATAATCCTCTCCAGTCAAAGAGCAGGTTTGCTTACTGCTTGTTTTAAAAGGAGTGAGTTTCCCAAGCTCCTTATTTCTTTTTGGCAACACCAGTCTACTGTGACTGTAGCATTCACATGTGCCACAATGTATTGCCCTAGTGGCGCCTGAGAGCAAAGGAAATTGAAGAAGCCTGTAGCTACTTCCAGGTCTCCCACATGGGTGCAGGGGCCCAAGCTCTTGGCCATCTTCTGCTGCTTTCCCAGGAACATTAGCAGGGAGCTGGATCAGAACTGGATCAGCCAGGACTTGAATTGGTGCCCATATGGGATGCCGGTGCTGCAGGCTGCGGCTTTACCTGCTACACTACAGCACCAGCCCCAATCATGATTAATGATTTTAAACATGAACTGTTAACCAGTATGAGAAACCTTACTGTCCCTCAGCCTGAGTGACTGGGCGCTCTCTCTCTGTCCCGTCCTGGCAGATGCCCTGTCCCCAATAAAACCTTATCACTTCTGTTCTCTGTCTCATGCCTGAATTCTTTCTTGCATGAAGACAAGAACCCCATGGCTTCCAAGGCCTTCCCTCCAGTAACAATCGTCATCCCCTATTCTTAATTTAAAAATCTGAACCAAAAGGGCCTGTTAGATCCACTTACATATACAAAACTTAAATGGGTTTATGGGAAAGGTGCTCACTTAGCTAACTGTAAACAGAAAATACACACTGAAAAAAAAAATACTTCCAAATGATGATGTTCTACAAAACATTAGGTATACAATTGGACTTTAATTTTCAGTGAAATACAAATAAAATAGTTAAAATCTCTCCGGATTGCCAATTATAGTACCAATTCTAAAACCATCATCTGATTGGAAATCCTTATAAAATTAATTAAATGCACAAAATGCATTTCTAATGTAGAAGTTAAAACTGATACAGCTATTTCATATAATACTGTTGATAATATTTTCCTTTTCTTTTTAAAATAATAGAAATAGATTAGTTTTAGGGATCTGGGGGATTGAATTCACTTTTTTAAGATTTATTTTATTTATTTGAAGGGCAGAGTTGTAGAGTGAGAAAGGGAGGGGAAGAAGCGAAATTATCCATCAACTGGTTTACTATCAAAATGGCCACAGTGGCCAGGGCTGGGCCAGTCTGGAGCCTGGAGCCAGGAGCCAGGAGCTTCATCTGGATCTCCCAAGTAGCACAGGGGCCCAAGTATTTGGGCCATCTTCCACTGCTTCCCCAGGCACATTAGCAGTGAGCTAGATCCAGAGTGGAGCAGCCAGAACTCAAACTGGCGTCCACATAGGATGCTGGCATTGCAGGCAGCAACTTAACCGATTATGCCACAATCCTGGGGATTGGATTTATTTTAAAGTTGTCTCTAGTACACAACTGGATGGCAGCTAATTTAAGTAAATCAAAAGGAGACTCAGGAAACTAATTACAAATACCAAAAGACCCCAGGGGGCTGATGGAAGCTATTAAAACTCTTCTGGGCATTGACATTTCTTTGATAACAACTGACATTATTTCATATTTTGTTCTGAATTTTCTACCGCTGAGGCTTAGGATTACCTGTACTCTGACTATTATTTCATATTTAATTTTGTGTATGGCACCAGGCTAGATATGAGATGTATTTAACTGCCACTTTTATTCCTACTATTGTAGCGGGATCTCAGACAGAAAGGCTGGACACCAAGGCTTTCAGCGGGAAACCGCTGTATTTTTATGCAGGCAAGCCCAGAGGATATTTATGCAAAGTCTGGACTTTGAATAAAGCAGGGTGTTGCCTTATATACTCCCTAACAAACAACTTGTTTTCCTTTACATATATGGTTAGATATAATTGGGTTGGACACACCAAGGCCACAGAGGTGCTCATATGTACACTGATATTGATTATGTGAGCTGTTTTTGTTACCAGAGGGAAGGCCTTGGAAGCCACGGGGTCCTTGTCTTTACACAAGAAAGAATTCAGGCATGAGAAAGAGAGCAGACTGATAAGGCTTTACTGGGGACAGGACATCCGCCAGGACGGAAAGGACAGAGAAAGAGCGCCCGGTCACTCTGACGGGGGGGCTGGGGGTGAGCGAGGTCACATGGTTGAGTGGAGGGAATACACCTGGGCAGGCCAGGCAGGCAGCTCAGCAGAGAGGCAGAGGGCTGAGAGACAGAGGGCTGAGCGCACAGTCCGTTTGGACTCCTTAAGTTTTTAAGGGAGTTTGTTTACCCACCTCCCTCTCTCCTCAAGGTCAAAGGGTGGGGAGTTCCGGTTTGTTGGGTGAAAACTAGCAAATTCCTCCCCAGATTTGCTGGCACCCAGGCAGAGTAGGGGGGCTTCCTCTTTGGTCCTGAGGAGAGAGAATTTTCCTTGGAAGGGCTGGGACCACCTGGGAGGTTATCAGGTCTGGGCAGGACTTTGAAGTGCCAGATGCTGGGCTTCTGGAGCTTCCTCAGTAGGTGTTGGTCTTCAGGCCCGTCTCATACACACACAGGATCAATTTCTGATTTCCTACCTAACAGAATGACATAGAATTTAACTTTTGTAATCTCACTTATCTCACTGAGCTCAATGCTTTCAAGTTTCATCTGTACCACAGTATGATCAGAATTCCCTGCCTCCATAAAGCTGAGTCATAGTCCATTATACGGACAAGAGTAATGATAGAGATATGGCTAGGTAGACAGGAACCAAGGAGACCCCTCCTCACTATGTGGAGAAAAGAAAATTCAAAGAACCAGCTTCCGTGAAGGATGTTGATGTCATATGCTAGTCCTTGTAATCAAGATTTTTCTGTGCTATTGTAAGTCATTCAAGCAATGAGAATTGTGCACATCTCGAGGAAGTTTCACATGTTTTTTTCTTGAGTCTCAATTGAAACTATCATTCATTTTTGAGTTTTTTCTCCTTCACTTTTGTTTTCTTAAATAAACCACTTGTGCTTTACACACCCTTCCTTGTCTGAGCTCCTCATCTTTTGTGAATCCAAGACGTGAACTCAGCAGAGAAAAAAAGAATTACTAAGAACTGTAGACTTCTGCAGCAGTACTTCAAAAAGTTCATGGGAAACCTATTCACGGATTTTCAAATTCTTTTTGCACTAAAATGAACTTACAATTCTATTTTCCATGAACTTTTTGAAGCTCCCTCTCAAATAGCACATCGTGTTTATCTGTCACACATCAATAGCCATCTGCGTCGTTACTATCTTTGGTTATTGTGTATAAAGCTGCTATGATAATCAGTGGATTACATCCCATTTTGTGTGTACCAACTCATTTAATTCTCACACAACCTTACTATGTCCCATAAATCAACTATCTCATAATGGGTATTATCACTAATACCATTTTATAATTGAGGAAATAAAGCCTCAGAGAGAAAATGAGATTTATCTAAAGTCACATAGCAAGAAGTGGTAGTGCAGGATATAAGCAGAGCCTCTGACTCCAAATTTATTCCCATCCCTAGATAGGATGGCACCCTTTCCACAAGGAACCTGGAATTTGATAAAGGTAAGGAAATTATGTAAATATGTAGTATGCACACCAGTTCTGTGAACTTGAGGGAGAAGTGCTGGACACATTGTTAGTAGGCATCAGCAACCCATGTCAGTAGTCCAACTCTAGATGTATCCAAAGGTATTTCAAGAAGTATGTAGAAAAATACAATTAAACAAGAAGTTTATCTTGGTGCCACAAACTTGAAAATGCATCTGTAGGTTTTCATAACACATATACCCATGAAATTTCTGGAGCTCTGTTGAAGACTAAGAATAGTTTCACTGTTAAAGTTTTGAAGGGAGAGAGGAAAAAGAACAAAAAATACAACAAAGACCTATGTGATCTTCAAAGTAAAAAACATTTCTGTTTCTTTTTAACATTTTTTTTTTTATTTAGGGGATTGGCATTGTGGCACAGTGGATAAAGTTACCATCTCTGATGCTGGCATCCCTTATGTATACCCGTTTGAGTCCCTTCTGCTCCACTTCCTATCCAGCTCTCAGCTAATGGCCTGGGAAAGATGATTCAATTGCTTGGGTCTCTATACCCACATGGGAGACCCAGATGAAGCTCCTGGCACCTAGCTTCCACCTGGCCCAGCCCTGGCTGTGTGGCTATTTAAGGAATGAACCAATGGATGGAAGATCTCTCTCTCTCTCCCTTACCTCTTCTTTGCAAATAAAAAAATAAGTATTTAAAAATGTTTTTTAAAATAGATAATTTTTAATATAGAAAATGGAAACAAATTTCACGTATTTCATATGTACAGTTTTAAAAGCATATGAGGGCTGGCGCCGCGGCTCAATAGGCTAATCCTCCGCCTGCGGCACTGGCACCCCGGGTTCTAGTCCCAGTCAGGGCTCTGGATTCTGTCCCCGTTGCTCCTCTTCCAGTCCAGCCCTCTGCTGAGCCTGGGAGTTCAGTGGAGGATGGCCCAGGTGCTTGGGCCCTGTACCCGCATGGGAGACCAGGAGAAGCACTTGGCTCCTGGCTTCGGATCGGTGCTGTGTGCCAGCCACAGCGCGCCAGCCGCAGCGGCCATTGAGGGGTGAACCAACAGAAAAGAAAGACCTTTCTCTCTGTCTCTCTCTCTCTCACTGTCCACTCTGCCTTTCAAAAAAAAAAAAAAAAGCACATAATGATACTTCCCACCCTTCCCTCTCCCTCCGTTACTCCCACCCTCCCTCCTGCTTCTTTTTAAGTTTTATAATGGCATACTTTCAACTTACTTTCTAATTACAAGTTTAACCCTCCATTAAATAAAGGATTCAACAAGTAGTAAGTAGAAAAACTACTATTCCTCTAGAGTATAGACAAGGACTATACAACAATCAAATCTCAAAATGTCAATTTTGTTCATATACATTTTTTGTACTCTTTATATAAGTTAATAAATAATCATAAATAATCAGAGAAAACATATTAGTCTTTTTGGAACTGGATTATTTCACTAAGCATAATGGTACTCAATTGCATACTTTTTTTTTTAACTGGTGGGTAATATTACATCTTATATATATAGTACAATTTTTTTTATCCAGTCATCAGTTGATGGACATTTGGGTTGATTCCATATCTTAACTATTGTGAATTGAGCTGCTATAAACATGAAGGTATAGATAAGTCTTTCATATGTTGATTTCATTTTCTTTGGGTAAATTCCCAGGAATGGAATGGTTGGATAATATAGTACATCTATTTTCAGATCTCTGAGTAATCTCCATACTGTCTTCCATAGTGTTTGTAGTAGTTACATTCCTACCAACAGTGCATTAGGGCAACATTTTCTGTACATCCTCTCCAGAATTTATTATTTTTGATTTTTGAATGATAGTTGTTTTAACTAGGGTGAGCTGAAACTTCATTGTGATTTTTATTTGCATTGATGGCTAGGGATCCCAAGCATCTTTTCATGTGTCTGTTGGCTATTTGTATTCCATCCTTTGAAAAATACCTGTTCACATCCTTAGCCCATTTCTTAATTGGACTGTTTATTTTGTTCTTGAGCTCATTATATATTCTGGATTTAATCCTTTATCAAATGTATAATTGCAAATATTTTCCACCATGCTGTTGGTTGCCTCTTCATTTTGTTGAGTACAGAATTTTTCTTAGCTTAATGTAATACCATTTGTCATTTTGTCTTTCATTGACTACGCTTCTGAGGTTTAATCCATGAATCCTTGCCTATGCCAATGTCTTGCAGTATTTTCCCTGGGTTTTCTTCAAATAATTTGATAGTTTCAGATCATAGGATTAGATCCTTGATCCATTGTGGGTTTATTTTTGTATAGGGTATAAGGTAGGGATCTTGTTTCACACTTCCTCATACAGAGATCCAATTTTCCCAATACCATTTGTTGAAGACACTGTCCTTTATCCAGGGTTATTGATTTTAGCTCATTTGTCAAAAATTAGTTGGCTGCAGCTGCATAGATTAATTTCTAGGGTCTCTGCCTTTCTTCCATTGGTCCATATACCTACCATTTTGCCAGCACCAGGCTGTTTTGATTATAACTGTCCTTAATATGTGTTTCAATCTGGTATTATGATTCCTCTAACTTTATTTTTATTGTTTAAGATTGCTTTAGCAATTTGAGTTCACTTGTATTTCCATATGAATTTTAAGGCCATTTTTTCTAGATCTGAGAAGAACATCTTTTGTATTTTGATTAAGATCAGATTGAATCTACAAATGGCTTTGGGTAGTATGGACATTTTGATATTCATTCTTCCAACCCATAACATGGAAGATATTTCCCTTTTTTGGTTTCTTCTATTTCTTTCCTTCATATTTTTAAATTTTGATTGTAGAGATTTTTCACCTTCTTGGTTAAGTTTATCCAAGATTTTAAAAAATTTTTGTAGCTATTTTGAATGGAACTAATCTTACAAGTTCTTTCTCAGCCACGGCATTGTTTGTGTGTACACGTTACTGATTTTTGTGTGTTTATTTTATATCCTGCAACTTTGTCAATCTCTCTTTTGAGTTCCAATAATCTTTGTGGATTCCTTTGGTTACCCTATGTATGATAAGGTCATATCATCTGCAAACAGGAATAATTTGACATCCTCTTTCTCATTTGCATTCTTTTTTTTTTTTTTTTTGTCTAATGGCTCTGACTAGAACTTCTGGAACTATACTGACTATACTGTGGACTTCCTTGTATGGTTCCAGAACTTACTGGAAATGTTTTCAACTTTCCCCTATTCAATATGATGCTGATGGTCATATATTGCCTTGATTGTGTTCAGATAAGTTCTTCTATACCCAACTTGCTTAAGGTTTTTATCATAAAGGATGTTGAATGTTATCAAATTATTTTTCTGTATCTATTGAGATAATCATATGCTTTTATTCTTCAATTTGTTAATGAAAGTTTCACACTTCTTGATTAGCATATGTTTAACTATATCTGCATACCAGGGATAAAATTTCATGTGGTCCAGATGAATGATCTTTTTGATGTGTTGTTGGATTGGATTAGGTATTGTTTTGTTGAGTATTTTCATATAAATGTTTATCAGGGATATTGGTTCTCTTTCTTTGTTGTATCTTTTTCAGTTTTTGGAATTAAAGTGATGTTGGCCTCATAGAAAGTATTTGGGAAGATTCTCTCCCTTTCAATTGTTTAGAATAGTTTAAGAAGAGTTGGAATTAGATTTCTTTGAAAGTTTGATAGAATTCAGCAGTGAAGTCATCCAGTCCTCTGCTTTTCTTTGTTGGGAGGGTCTGTTATACTCATCAATTTCCATCTTGGTTATTGGTCTTTTTAGGTTTTCTTCAGGACTCAATTTTGGTAAATTTCATATGTCCAGAAATCTACCCATTTCTTCTAGATTTTCCAATTTGTTTTTCATATATCTGTTTACAGTAATTTCTGGTGATTCTTTTTATTTCTGTGATATCTGTCATAACATCTTATTTTTATCTCAGATTTTATTAAACTGTGTCTTCTCCCCATCCCCTTTCTTTGGTTAGTTTAGCCAATGGATTACCTATTTCATTTATTTTTTTTCAAAACTCCAGCTCTCCATTTTACTAATCTTTTTATTTATTTGCTTCAATTTTATTTCTTCGTTAATTTTTACTATTTCTTCCCTCCTGCTAATTTGGGGTTTCATTTGTATTATTTTTCTAAAACCTTGAGATGCACTGTTAGATCATTTGTTTGATGCCTTTTCTATTTCTTGATGTCAGAACTAATTGCTATAAATTTCCCTTTTAATATTGCTTTTGCTGTATCCAATAAGTTTTGTTTTGTTGTGTTGTCATTTTCATTCATTTCTAGCAATTTTTTATTTCCATTTTGATTTCATCTATGACCCAGTGTTCATTCAAGAGCATGCTGTTCAGTCTCCATGTTGTATAGAACAATCATGGGGTTCCAACAGTCACAGGGCACAAGGGATCCACTCTCAGCCCAACAAGCCTCTTTTATCCATGGAGAGAGCCATGGCATTCCTGGAGCCAGCACTCTGTCCTAAAGAGGTTGGTGGTTGCTCTGTGTTAGCAAGTTGAATCTGCACCTTGTTAACATGGTGCTTCCTCTCATCTGGTTTCCTGATGCTTTTATGATGAGAGGGCAGGAAAGCAACTTGCTCTCCATTAATGGGGTTAGGGGTGCACCATGACCCCCACTAGCATTTCAGGCTGGACTCAAAGTCAATGGAGACTACGAGGTTCACCTTCAGGCAATATCACCAGTGGCATGGGCTTCAGCAGGTTCCTCTCATCTCGTTCCAAGAAGAAGGCATCCCCTCTAGACACCAGCTGTGGAAGTCACTGGCAGTGTCATGCTCACTACTGTGTGACTGTATCATATCTATTGTTCCACAGTGTCTTTCTTCTTTCTGTAGATTTTCCATAACAAACTTCTCTCCAACTGTCTCCTGGGAATGTGGATCCTCCCCTTTTCTTCTATTATCTTCCATGGTCAAAATCAGCCTGTCCTTTCCCTATTTAGCCATCTTGGATCTCCCAAATGCATTTTCCATGTGTCTCTTCACAGACAACTTCTTTCCAAAGATGGAGATACCTTGCCAGCTGGGGTGATTGAGCAATAGGAAACATCTCACCTTGTTCCTAACGCAGAATTTTAAAAAAACAAAGTGAGAGTTGGTGTGGCTGTCAGCTTCACAAATGGCCAATTGTAGGATAGAAGGATGCAAGTCAGGTTGGAGAGAACTCAGAGGACAAGGGAGGTGTGGGATTTTAGAGGGAAGGAGCAGAGCCAGATCACGGAAGGTAAGGAGAAGAAATGCTCAAACTTTTAACCTGACAAGTGTTTGCATATATGTGTATCAACAATGCTAGGATTTTGGAACTAGAATATTCATCACAATTTCAATCTTAAAAAGGAAAACAAACACTCCTCTAAAATTACAAGTAATACTCATGAATAACTCAGGGTAGTGAGAGAGAAATTAGTTTTAGTAAACTACCTCTAAGAAGCTCAATGATGATGGCTTTTGGATATTCATTCATTAATTTCCTTACCCTTTATTTCTCTCTCTCTCTCTCTCTCTCTCTCTCTTTTTTTGGACAGGCAGAGTTAGACAGTGAGAGAGAGAGAGAGAGACAGAGAGAAAGGTCTTCCTTTTCTGTTGCTTCACTCCCTAAGTGGCCGCTGCGGCTGGCGTGCTGCACCGATCCGAAGCCAGGAGCCAGGTGCTTCCTCCTGGTCTTCCACACAGGTGCAGGGCTCAAGGACTTTGGGCCATCCTCCAATGCGCTCCTGGGCCACAGCAGAGAGCTGGACTGGAAGAGGAGCAACCGGGACAGAACTGGCACCCCAACAAGGACTAGAACCCGGTGTGCCAGTGGCACAGGTGGAGGATTAGCCAAGTGAGCTGTGGCGCCAGCCCCCTTTATTTCTCTTAAGTAGAAAAATCTTAATTTATAGTTACATGTTACTGGGAATAGCAATGGTGGCTTTGTCAGGAATTCTGAATACTGGAAAAATACAGCAATCACAAAGATCTGTCTTACATTCAGCATACAAACATTGTGTTGACCAGCATGTCACATCCAAATTCTGCAGTCTGGCTAATTTACTCTGGGGGGAAGGGGATAACAGGGATTTAATCTACTACTTTGATATATTCGGCTCTCCTAAGTACAAGTGCAGAGAAAATGAGAAACTTTGAATGCAAGCATTTTGCATGGTGTCCCAGTCTTTCAAAGGACACATTAAATCATCCTTAACCTCATGACATTTTGGCCTACAAGTGATAAGTTCAAGCTGTCAAAGGTATTGAATCTGTCTTTAACAGAAGCCACTTGAACAAATCAGTTCTAATCAGGCTGCAAGTATAAATTTTTTAATCACTGATGCAGGAGGGAAAAAATGTAACTTTATTTTTCTACAACCCACAGAGTTTTCTTTTTTTCATTTCTTTTTTTTTTTACTTTTATTTAATGAATATAAATTTCCAAAGTACAGCTTATGGGTTACAATGCTTCCCCCCTCCCATAACATCCCTCCCACCCGCAACCCTCCCCTTTCCCGCTCCCTCTCCCCTTCCAATCACATCAAGATTCATTTTCAATTCTCTTTATATACAGAAGATCAGTTTAGCATATATTAAGTAAACATTTCAACAGTTTGCCCTCATATAGCAACACAAAGTGAAAAAAAAATACTGTTGGAGTACTAGTTATATCATTAAATAACAGTGTACAGCACATTAAAGACAGAGATCCTACATAATATTTTTTTAAAAAATTAATTAATTTTCTATGCCATTTCCAATTTAACACCAGTTTTTTTTTCATTTCCAATTATCTTTATATACAGAAGATCGATTCAGTATATAATTAGTAAAGATCTCATCAGTTTGCACCCACACAGAAACACAAGGTGTAAAAATACTGTTTCAGTACTAGTTATAGCATCACTGCACATTAGACAACATATTAAGGACAGATCCCACATGGGATGTAAGTACACAGTGACTCCTGTTGCTGACTTAACAATTTGACACTCCTGTTCATGGCGTCAGTAATCTCCCTAGGCTCTAGTCATGAGTTGCCAGGGCTATGGAAGCCTTTAGAGTTCGCTGACTTTGATCTTATTCCGATAGGGTCATAGTCAAAGTGGAAGTTCTCTCCTCCCTTCAGAGAAAGGTACCTCCTTCTTTGATGGCCCCGTTCTTTCCACTGGGATCTCACTCACAGAGATCTTTCATTTAGGTCTTCTTCTTCTTCTTTTTTTTTTTCCATGGTATCTTGGCTTTCCATGCCTACAATACTCTCATGGGCTCTACAGCCAGATCCGAATGCCTTAAGGGCTGATTCTGAGGCCAGAGTGTTGTTTAGGACATCTGCCATTCTATGAGTCTGCTGTGTATCCCGCATCCCATGTTGGATCGTTCTCTCCCTTTTTGATTCTATCAGTTAGTATTGGCAGACACTTGTCTTGTTTGTGTGATCCCTTTGACTCTTAGACCTATCATAGCCATCAATTGTGAACTGAAATTGATCACTTGGACTAGTGAGATGGCATTGGTACATGCCACCTTGATGGGATTGTATTGGAATCCCCTGGCACATTTCTAACTCCACCATTTGGAGCAAGTCTGATTGAGCATGTCCCAAATTGTACATCTCCTCCTTCTCTTTTTCCACTCTGAAATTTAACAGGGATCACTTTTCAGTTAAAATTTAAACACCTAAGAATAATTGTGGGGGAGAGCAGCAAGATGGCGGAATAGGCAGGGAGCACACTATTAGTCCGGGAGAGAGACAGGTTAATATAAGTGGAGATACTGCAGGGTCAAGGAAGAGCAGGGGATGAAACAGCATAGGAAACTCTTCCGGAACTAGTGATTCACAGTGGACCTGCGTGGAGAGCGTGGGAGCCCAAGTTCGGGACACCAGCGGCAGACTCAACACACCAGCGCTGGAACGCGAGGTGAGCCGAACCACAATAGCCCGAGACACCAGTGGGCAAGCGGAAAGAGGAGGCTAGAGGGAACGAGGCTTGAAACTCCGTGGGGAAAAATTCACCAGGCTAACTAGAAGAGAGAGAGGAAAAAAATAAAAAAAGTGACCGATACGGACACAAGTTTCTCTCTCTCCGCTCACCTCTCAAAGGCAAGCAAGACAGAGCAGGTGCCATTTTGGACATACGTCATAAGCAGGGCGAACTCAGGTCTGCACCAGCCCTGAGCCTAGCAGAAAAACCTGACTCTGGGGGGAGGGGTGAAATAACAGGAGATTAGCATCTAACTTGGCAACCCAGTGGGAGATTGCAGGAGAATTGGAGCCCACACTGAGGGCAGCAGAAATTCCCTGTGCGGTCCGTGGGAAAGAGCTTCCGATCTCTGGCTCCTGTGGGTATATCATTCGCCTGCTAACTACCTCCAATTACGTTCAGCTGTGTGGAATTACTTCCCTTTTGTTTCAAAAAAAAAAAAAGAGAGAGATTTACCACGCCTAACCTGGGAGTGTTATCTTTGACACACCCTCAACCCTGAGGAACCAAACACAGCTCTCAGTCCACACTCATCTCAAGCCTCTAAGGCTCCACTGAAAGCAGACAGTCCACTTAATATAGAGCGATAGTGTAACAAGAAAAAACACCACAGTGAAGAAACCAAATATCTCCAACATGCCAAACAACAAACGCAAAAACCGAGGTAACAAGAACAAGGAAGACACTATGACACCCCCAAATGAAAAAGACACCCCAATTCAAGATTATGAAGATGAGGAGATTGAAGAAATGCAATAAGCGGATCTCAAAAAATTGATAAGAACATTAAGAAGTTCTCAAAAACAAATTCTTGAACTACAGAAATCTTTAATGGACAAGATAGAAAATCTCTCCCGTGAAAATGAAATATTAAGGAGGAATCAAAATGAAATGAAACAACTAGTGGAACAAGAAACTGTGATAGTGACGAGAAATCATAATGAAATGAAGAATTCAATAGATCAAATGACGAACACATTAGAGAGCCTTAAAAACAGAATGGGCGAAGCAGAAGAGAGAATATCAGACTTAGAAGACAGAGAACAGGAAAGGAAACAATCAAACCAAAGAAAAGAAGAAGAAATCAGAAATCTAAAAAATACTGTCAGGAATCTACAGGATACTCTTAAAAAACCCAACATTCGGGTTCTAGGAGTACCTGAAGGCATAGAGAGAGAGAAAGGATTAGAAGGCCTTTTTAGTGAGATTCTAGCAGAAAATTTCCCAGGTTTGGAGAAAGACAGAGACATCCTAATACAGGAAGCTCATAGAACCCCTAATAAACATGACCAAAACAGATCCTCACCACGACACGTCGTAATCAAACTCACCACAGTGAAACACAAAGAAAAGATCCTAAAATGTGCAAGAGAGAAACGCCAGATTACTCTCAGAGGATCTCCAATTAGACTCACAGCTGACTTCTCTTCAGAAACCCTACAAGCTAGGAGAGAATGGCGAGACATAGCCCAGGTGCTAAGAGAGAAAAACTGCCAGCCCAGAATATTATATCCTGCAAAGCTCTCATTTATGAATGAAAGTGAAATAAAGACCTTTCACAACAAACAGAAATTGAAAGAATTTGTCGCCACTCGTCCAGCCCTGCAAAAGATGCTTAAAGATGTGTTACATACAGAAACACAGAAACACGGTCACCAATATGAAAGAAGGTAAAGGTAGGAAACCTCACACCAAAAGATCACAGGAATCTCAAACCATATATTAGAAAGTATCTTTGGCTAATGGCAGGGTAAAGTTACTCCTTCTCAATATTCACATTGAATGTTAATGGCTTGAACTGTCCAGTTAAAAGACACCGATTGGCTGATTGGGTTAAGGAACAAAACCCATCCTTTTGCTGCTTACAAGAAACCCATCTATCCAACAATGATCCATACAGGCTAAGAGTGAAAGGCTGGCAAAAGATATACCATGCCAACAGAAATGAAAAGAGAGCGGGCGTAGCCATCTTAATATCGGACAACATAAACTTTACCACAAAAACTGTTAGGAGAGACAAAGAGGGGCACTATATAATGATTAAGGGATCCATTCAACAGGAAGATATAACGATTATCAATGTATATGCACCTAATTAAAGGGCACCAGCTTATTTAAAAGACTTGTTAAGGGACTTAAAGGGAGACTTAGACCCCAACACAATAGTACTGGGGGACTTCAACACTCCACTCTCAGAGATAGACAGATCAACAGAACAGAAGATCAACAAGGAGACAGTAGATTTAAATGACACTATAGCCCAAATGGATCTAACAGATATCTACAGAACATTTCATCCTACATCTAAGGACTTTACATTCTTCTCAGCAGTACATGGAACCCTCTCTAGGATTGACCACATACTAGGCCATAAAGCAAGTCTCAGCAAATTCAAAAGAATTAGAATCATACCATGCAGCTTCTCAGACCACAAAGGAATGAAATTGGAAATTGGCAACTCAGGAATCCCTAGAGCACGTGCAAACACATGGAGATTGAACAACATGCTCCTGAATGAACAATGGGTCATAGAAGAAATTAAAAGAGAAATCAAAAATTTTCTGGAAGTAAATGAGGATAACAGCACAACATACCAAAACCTATGGGATACAACAAAAGCAGTGTTAAGAGGAAAGTTTATATGAATAGGTGCCTACATCAAGAAATTGGAAAGGCACCAAATAGATGAGCTTTCAAGTCATCTCAAGGATCTAGAAAATCTGCAGCAAACCAAACCCAAGCCCAGTAGGAGAAGAGAAATAATTAAAATCAGAGAAGAAATCAACAGGATTGAATCCAAAAAAACATTACAAAAAATCAGCCAAACAAGGAGCTGTTTTTTTGAAAAAATAAACAAAATTGACACCCCATTGGCCCAACTAACTAAAAAAAGAAGAGAAAAGACCCAAATCAATAGGATCAGAGATGAAATGGGAAACATAACAACAGACGCCGCAGAAATAAAAAGAATCATCAGAAATTACTACAAGGACTTGTATGCCAGCAAACATGGAAATCTATCAGAAATGGAAAGATTCTTGGACACATACAACCTCCCTAAATTGAGCCAGGAAGACACAGAAAACCTAAACAGACCAATAACTGACACAGAAATTGAAACAGTAATAAAGGCCCTCCCAACAAAAAACGCCCAGGGCCAGATGGATTCACTGCTGAGTTCTACCAGACATTTAGAGAAGAACTAACTCCAATTCTTCTCAAACTATTCAGAGCAATCGAAAAAGAGGGAATCCTCCCAAATTCTTTCTATGAAGCCACCATCACCTTAATTCCTAAGCCAGAAAGAGACGCAACATTGAAAGAGAATTACAGACCAATATCCCTGATGAACATAGATGCAAAAATCCTCAATAAAATTCTGGCCAATAGAATGCAACAACACATCAGAAAGATCATCCACCAAGACCCAGTTGGATTTATCCCTGGTACGCAGGGATGGTTCAACATTCGCAAAACAATCAACGTAATACACTACATTAACAGACTGCAGAAGAAAAACCATATGATTCTCTCAATAGACGCAGAGAAAGCATTTGATAAAATACAACACCCTTTCATGATGAAAACTCTAAGCAAACTGGGTATGGAAGGAACATTCCTTAATACAATCAAAGCAATATATGAAAAACCCACGGCCAATATCCTACTGAATGGGGAAAAGTTGGAAGCATTTCCACTGAAATCTGGTACCAGACAGGGATGCCCTCTCTCACCACTGCTATTCAATATAGTTCTGGAAGTTTTGGCCAGAGCTATTAGGCAAGAAAAAGAAATTAAAGGGATACAAATCGGGAAGGACGAACTCAAACTATCCCTCTTTGCAGATGATATGATTCTTTATTTAGGGGACCCAAAGAACTCTACTAAGAGACTGCTGGAACTCATCGAAGAGTTTGGCAAAGTAGCAGGATATAAAATCAATGCACAAAAATCAACAGCCTTTGTATACACAGGCAATGCCACAGCTGAGGAAGAACTTCTAAAATCAATCCCATTCACAATAGCTACAAAAACAAACAAATACCTTGGAATAAACTTAACCAAAGACGTTAAAGATCTCTACGATGAAAACTACAAAACCTTAAAGAAAGAAATAGAAGAGGATGCCAAAAAAATGGAGAAATCTTCCATGCTCATGGATTGGAAAAATCAGTATCATCAAAATGTCCATTCTCCCAAAAGCAATTTATACATTCAATGCAATACCCATCAAGATCCCGAAGACCTTCTTCTCAGATCTGGAAAAAATGATGCTGAAATTCATATGGAGACACAGGAGACCTCGAATAGCTAAAGCAATCTTGTACAACAAAAACAAAGCCAGAGGCATCACAATACCAGATTTCAGGACATACTACGGGGCAGTTGTTATCAAAACAGCATGGTACTGGTACAGAAACAGATGGATAGACCAATGGAACAGAATAGAAACACCAGAAATCAATCCAAACATCTACAGCCAACTTATATTTGATCAAAGATCAAAACTAATCCCTGGAATAAGGACAGTCTATTCAATAAATGGTGCTGGGAAAATTGGATTTCCACGTGCAGAAGCTAAAACAAGACCCATACCTATCACCTTACACAAAAATTCACTCAACATGGATTAAAGACTTAAATCTATGACCTGAAACCAGCAAATTATTAGAGAGCATTGGAGAAACCCTGCATGATATAGGTACAGGCAAAGACTTCTTGGAAAAGACCCCAGGAGCACAGGCAGTCAAAACCAAAATTAACATTTGGGATTGCATCAAACTGAGAAGTTTCTGTACTTCAAAAGAAACAGTCAGGAAAGTGAAGAGGCAACCAACAGAATGGGAAAAAATATTTGCAAACTATGCTACAGAAAAAGGGTTGATAACCAGAATCTACAAAGAAATCAAGAAACTCCACAACAACAGAACAAACAACCCACTTAAGAGATGGGCCAAGGACCTCAATAGACATTTTTCGAAAGAGGAAATCCAAATGGCCAACAGACACATGAAAAAATGTTCAAGATCACTAGCAATCAGAGAAATGCAAATCAAAACCACAATGAGGTTTCACCTCACCCCGGTGAGAATGGCTCTCATTCAGAAATCTACCAACAACAGATGCTGGAGAGGATGTGGGGAAAAAGGGACACTAACCCACTGTTGGTGGGAATGCAAACTGGTTAAGCCACTATGGAAGTCAGTCTGGAGATTCCTCAGAAACCTGAATATAACCCTACCATACAACCAAGCCATCCCACTCCTTGGAATTTACCCAAAGGAAATTAATTTGGCAAATAAAAAAGCCATCTGCACATTAATGTTTATTGCAGCTCAATTCACAATAGCTAAGACCTGGAATCAACCTAAATGCCCATCGGCAGTAGACTGGATAAAGAAATTATGGGACATGTACTCCATAGAATACTATACAGCAGTAAGAAACAATGAAACCCACAGAGTTTTCTAAAAGGAGCTCTAATTCTGGAAGAGATAGAGACAAACACTATTCACAACAAGGGTCTCAGTCTAGATCAGCCTGTCCATTCATGTCTGTATTACCATCACAATCAGTTCAAAATTCCTTCAAGTGTCCTTTTAACTCTCTTCCTCCCCAGAGTGAACTGTGGGCTCAGTTGGCTGGGCAGCTGTTTTGGTAGGGCTTGGAAGAGAGTGTGCTCAGAGCCTGACATCAGGCCAACTCCCAGTCTGTTTTCTGTGTTGGAGATATGCTGCTGCAGATGGAGGCAGGTCCTCCTGTTCCAGTTGAGGGACAGTCTTCTTCACAACTCATATGTGCTTTTCCTTTCTCCTTGCACTACCTGACCTCATGCAGGACTATGACTTTGCTCATCTGCTTTGGTCAACTGGGGCTGTCCTCACTTGACATCCTGGAGCTGTTGTGGACAGTTCAGTCCAATGATTGTCTTAATGTATCACACCGTTGTCAGGATGCTGTGTGGACTTCTCTTGGTGATTGGATCTCTTGTCTCCACTATACTATTGGGAGGCACACACTTAGATTGCTGCACTTCAGTAGAGACTTCTACTGAGTCACCACCTTAAAGGCTCTGATTGAGGGCAGATCTTCAGCAATGAGGCCTTCTCCCCACTCGTGTTAGTCTAATCTTACTTAGTTTTCCAAGTATGTGGGATAGTAGAAGAATTAGCACACCCTCACCCATCCCAACTGCCTTTCAAATTCTCTCTTCCTCAGAACCAGGAGAGTTTCTGAACTTAGAAACTGAGGATTTGCCGCCCATGTTCAAAATCACTGTAGTGATCAACTTTTCTTTATATGAGGGGACTCAAGATGACTGAGTTAGGTAGTGAGGCCTGATATCTGAGAGCATGGTGAAAAAAATTCAGTAAATTCTGTGAGTTTTGAATGGGGGTCACTTATCTTGATTGTACACATCATTCCACACATAGAAATGATCTTGATAGGAATTATTAGTGCCATGAAGAAAGTTTTTGCTTTGATTTTAAACCTTGTATCTTACCATCCATTAGTATAAAGCTTTACATTATGAGTTTTCCAATCAACTATCAGTGCATTATAATGCACAATTCCTTTGCACAATCCAGCTTTATGTATATAGTTTGTGGAAAAGGATATAAAAGAGTTTATTTTGGTGTGAAAAATTTAAATCTATACATATGACAAGTCTTCAAAAGTATATGGAAATGCATATTTGAAAAATGCTTGAGTTTCAAAAATTTTTGTACTAAAATAAGCATCTCTCTTTTTTTTAAAACAATTATTTCTTTATTTGAAGGTGAGAGGTACAGAGAGAGAGAGAAAGAGATAGAGAGAGAGAGAATATCTTTCATCTGTTGGTTCACTCCCCCAATGGCTAGGGCTGGGACAGATCAAAGCCAGGAGCCTGGAACTCCATTCAGGCCTCCTACATGGATGGCAGGGGCCCAAGTAATTGAGCCATCTTCTACTGCTTTCCCAGGTACATTAGCAAGAAGCTAGATCAGAATTGGAGCAGCTAAGACTTGAACTCGCACTTACATGGGATGCTAGTCTCGGACATGGTATCTTAATTGGCTATACCACAATGCCAACCCCAAAATAAATATCTCTTAATTCTAATTTCCCACGGATATTTTGAAGAACATTTTCAGCACACTCATACATGCTAACATATACATACACATACACATACCTATATAATATATATGTGTATACTATATATGTGTGTGTATATATATATATATATATATATATATATATCTTTGAATACCACAACTAACTCTGAACAGGAGGTTCATTAATGCTCATGTTCCCATCTCTCCATTGATATGAAGGTGATGTGAGTTGCATTCAGGGGCCACTTCTGATTTATGTATAGACCTTTTCTGCAGCTCCCATAGCTACTGACACTTCTGCCCTGTCTCCAGCTGACCTGAACAATGACTCACAAAATGATTCATCCTTAAATAAAAAAGAAAAAAAGTATTTTC
Source organism: Lepus oiostolus (assembly GCA_036325905.1). Lineage (NCBI taxonomy): Eukaryota > Metazoa > Chordata > Mammalia > Lagomorpha > Leporidae > Lepus > Lepus oiostolus. Next base: position 130,929,438 of record CM070808.1, read on the forward strand.
ACAAGCATAAACAGTTTTTAAAGATGACAGAATTATTAAAGAAATTAGTCAATTGCTGATTCTACTTGTGCCCTCAAGCAAAATGCTAAGCTTGTGAAGGACTATAGAAGTTTTCCATCCAAAAGAGAATGGCTCAGATGCTTTTGGTGTTAGTGTGGACTCTGAATAATGGCTTTTTCTATATCCTACCCCTTATGTGGTTTCTATATCCTGTTTCCTTTCGCTCATAAAGGTCACTAAGTTCACACCAGAAAACCGTCCTGTGCTTGCTTATTCCAGAAAATATTATATTAGCACAGTTTTTTTTTAATTATAGAAAACAGTGACAACCTCAAGCCCCTATCTTGTGCAAGTGCAGGAGAGGCAGTGCCCAGTTAATAAACATTTCACCTGGTACTTCCTCAGTCACCTTGGGTTAACGCACAGACAAGCTTTCAGCCCAGGTTAATAAAGATACTTTTTATATTGGCTTTTCAGTAGTTATCACTAATCATATTTTCTATCTTAGATTAAGAAATTAATATTTCATCATCAGTTTTGTTTCTCTGCCCCAAAGAACATTTAGAGTCACGAGATCATTTCCATGAAGCAAGAACGTGGTGAAATTAATGAAACATCTACATGCAAACATCAAACAACGACCAACACTCTCAGAACCCCAAAAGGTTCTGAGACATCCTATGCCCTTTTTATTAAACATTATCCAAGCGTAATGATTTTGCTTTGTGACATTATGAGATGTGTATCTCCTTTTTGCTGAAATTACTAAACCACCTGCTTAGTTGTGGCAAGACATTAGGTGCTGTGAACAGTAATTGAGAACTGCTGTATGCAAAAGGTGGTCCCTCAGATGCAGAGGTTAACAGAAGACTTTGCTAACGATTCACTTCATTAAGGAGTTTCAAATGTTGAGAACCAGTCATTGAGTTATTAGGGTAAACTAATTAGGGTAAACTCATGGAAATGAAGCAGGATTTTAATCATGTGATTTCAGGGAACGAACTGGCAGGATTTGGCATTTGATTGAGGGGGGGGAGAATATTTGTTTCACAAATCATTCAGTTTGAACAGATATTACTTTGCACTTATAGACTACTATAGTCCTCCTGGAGTATAGGTGCCAGTGTGAGAGATTGTTCCCTTGGTTTTATCAAAGCAATTGTTGACCATTGTTTTGTGTGTGGAACACTCAACGTTTTCAGAGAAGCAGAACCTATTTGTCTTGTTGACACTGGCAACTATTCTCTGCAGGTTTACTGCATTAACAAAACAACGAAGTGCTCCCAAACACTGAAGCTCTTTGTATAAAAAATACAACACATTTTTTTTTGTTGTTGTTGTTTGTTTGTTTGTTTGTTTTTACTAACCACCAGTAAAGCTTTTACATTTTTTGAATACAAGTAAATTATGCAGCACTTTCAGGACAATCAGGCACAGATGGCTTTTCTTTTTCTTGTTGAGATGATTATTTGTGCAAATAATAAAGACAAAGCTCACACCCATTCCCAGTAGAATCCTTGCTGTATACAATGGGGGCTGGTGTCTGATTCCCCCTCCTTTCTTCTGGGAGCCACACAGTCATGGACATTGGTCAATGGTTATTGTATGAAGGGCTCCTCAGTGCAGAGTCTTGGCTTTGTGTGCAGCAAACTGCCTGTAGGCTCCTTGCATTGCCTGTAGGCCCCCTGCATTCCTTTTTTCCTGAGAAACCAGGGCCCGATTTTGACCAAAATAACTAGGGAAGAAATGAGGCAGAATGTATCTTTTAAACACAATTCCCATTTAGTCAGAGAACTGGCAGAAAAGTTGCAAGTGATATCTGATGTCAACCCACAAAATTCTTCAACAGCTTGAGTGTCTCTTATCTCCACAATACTGTCACCACGAAATCACAACAAATATCACGACCACTGAAGCACAATGCCCTCAGTTGGGGTGGCTTCCGGAGTGACCCACACCAGCAGAACAGTCATGCATCTCTTTATGCATCTCCCCAGAAAGTTCTAAAGTTCTAAAGGAAAAACCTCTTGGGAAGAAAGTCCTGAGTATCAATGTTGTTCATCCATATATTTAAATCTCTTCAGGTGAAGAGCTGTAAACATGAGGGACTTCTTCAGCTTCATCCGTTTTCTCAGCTTCCTGATTCAGCAAGGCTCTTCACATTTTCCAAATCGGTGAGTAATTGAAACAATTCATTCTATGCCAACAGGAGGGTATAATACAGTGTTCATCTTTGCCCTTATAGATTTTGAAATAAAACATCGCATTTCATTTGTGAAAGTCCACTAAAAATCTTTACAAGCATTCACTGGATCTCAAACATGTTTACATTTTCATGCTTATTACTGCTATTAGGTCAGCTGGTCTTTCTGGCTTTTCCTTGTCAAACACCAACAATTATATTCTGTGAATTGCTTAAGAGTGTCTGGGGATGTTATTGCATATAGTTATCAAAAAGCTCATATTCATTCTCTAATCTTAATATAATCTCTTAGAAGGTATTTCTCCAGGGATCTCTGTTTTTTCAAGTGCCTATGCAAGAAAGTTCTGTTTCTTCCTAAGGTTCTAATTGCTCCTATACCATCTTGTATATCAGAAATGGATGTCCAACTCAACACCAAATGGTGGTAGCAAATATTTCTAAAATTGACTGAGCTGAACTTGTCTTCACTAAGAGGGAGTGTTCTGGACCACCTCTTTCTACAAGGGCTGGACTTTTTCTTCCTTTACAGAAGGAAGTGGCTTTGGAGACTATCATCAAGAGCAACCTGTCTACAGCCTTATTCCGTGGCTGTCCTGCCCAGCCCTTCCTGAACTCGGTCTCCCTGTCTGTAGGATTACATGCCTGGATGACGAGGACAATGTGGAAACCAGTAAGAAAACATGTTTTAAATACTTACAAGAGGACCAGGTTTGGGGATGAAGAAATATTTAAAACATAGGGGCTTTGTGTGAGATGGACTATGAGGCCGAACACTCACCACCAGCAGAAAATACTAGTAAAGAAGGGGACCAAGGACCAGGATTTGGATAAAACTCAAATTAGTATTTCAGCCTTGACAGTAATAGACAGTCACTCACCCAAAGGCTTCCTGTGGTAGACTGGCCAAAGACCATTTCTGATGCACTGTGTATACTTTACAAGTCTAGTTCTAAAAGTTACAAAATTATTTCAGGAGCTCCCCTCATTCCTACTAGATAGGTGAAAGGGTATTTCCAAAAGTATGTTGAAAAACTGAATTAGAATATAGATATTTTGTTGCAAAAAAATGAAATTTAAGCAGTTTTGTCATCATACATATTTTTCATGAAACAGTGCATATATGATTTTTTTAAAAAATCTACACATGAATTTCTATGTATAAATTTCAAAAACCTGTGCCAAAATAAATCTAACTTTAAGTTCAATTTTCCATTGACTTTTTGAAGGATCCTTGTATAGGTGGATTTTTCCTATACTTTAAAATTCATGCATTATATTTTTTTATTTCTCCATTAGTTATCTCCTTACTCCCCAAATAGGTTTCTTGCCATAATTCACCCTTGAAGTTCTTATAGTTATGTTTATAATGTTGTGCTTTCACTTCATGGTTTTTAGATGGAGCTATTGCAGGAGGTGGAAGAAGTGTTAAATCATGAATAATGGGGCCGGCACCGTGGCACAGTAGGTTAATCCTAGGCCTGCAGTGCTGGCATCCCATATGGATGCCAGTTCTAGTCCTGGCTGCTCCTCTTCCAATCCAGTTCTCTGCTGTAGCCTGGGAAAGCTGTAGAGAATCATTCAAGTGCTTCTGCCCCTACACCTGCATGGGAAAGTGGGAGGAAGCACCTGGCTCCTGGCTTCAGGTCAGCATAGCTCCGGCTGTTGCAGCCATTTGGGGAGTGAACCAATGGAAAGAAGATCTATCTGTTTCTCCCTCTCACTGTCTGTAACTCTACCTCTCAAATAAATAAATAAAATCTCTGTCCCGGTTGCCCCTCTTCCAGGCCAGCTCTCTGCTGTGGCCAGGGAGTGCAGTGGAGGATGGCCCAAGTGCTTGGGCCCTGCACCCCATGGGAGACCAGGAGAAGCACCTGGCTCCTGCCATCGGATCAGCGCAGTGCGCCGGCCGCAACACGCCAACCGCGGCGGCCATTGGAGGGTGAACCAACGGCAAAAAGGAAGACCTTTCTCTCTATCTCTCTCTCTCACTGTCCACTCTGCCTGTCAAAAATTAAAAAAAAATCTTTAAAAAATCATGAATAATAATATTGTACAACTTTGTCAGACCATGAGCACATCTGACTTACTTTTGGAGAAAAACTTACATTTATGTTGCTGCTGCAGCTTCCTAAATTATACCTATCATGAGAGAATATAAAATCTTATCCATTTTTCTCAGATACTGTCATAATGCATTATTTTTTCTGTTCCTTTACATTGTGCTCTGTCACGGATGTAACCCTTGGGTGGCCTCTATATCTGGTGAGATTGGTGTGACAGAGGTTGTAAGGAGACCCTGACATCCAAGGGTTCTACAGCATAAGCCTCTGAACCCTGCACACAATCTTGGAGAACGTGGTGGATGTATGCTAGTCATGGTGATGATGCTATGATTAATGCACCATTCATTGCTCCCTGGCTCTAAGAATCATCTCCACATTTTCTACGCTTTGTATTTTCAGACTCCTTGGCCCTTTTCTCTCCCATGAATTCTCCTTAATACCCAACAGGCACAGAGCTTGTCTAGTTAAGCAGGCCTGGGAGAGCTAATGACCAGGCTGGAACTGACTAGGAGCTCTGATGGAGGAGATAGAGAATGGCTGTACATTTGTAGGCACCTGTGCTTCAAACTGTCAGAAACACAAGATGTATGACAGCTCTGATGGCTTCCGTACCCAGAGCTTCCTGTTCCAGACCCGAGGCTCCACCCTCATGGCAAACCAGTTTGTGTCACACAGTGTCTCCTGCAGTGGTGCAAAAAGTGGTAGGGAAGCTTTGTGCTGCCAAGAGCCATTTGGATATTTATAATATCACTTCCAGGCCATACAAAATTATAAACTTAAAAATTAGCCTGCTGGGGGCCAGAGCTGTGCCGTAGGTAGGTTAAGCATCTGCCTGCGGCACTGGCACCCCATAAGGGCACCAGTTCCAGTTCCAGATGTTCCACTGTCGATCAAGCTCCCTGCTGATGACCTCGGAAAGCAGCAGAAGATAGCCCAAGTGCTTGGGCCCCTGCACCCATGTGGGAGACCTGGAAGGAGCTCCTTGTTCCTGGCTTCGGATCGGCCCAGTTCCAGCCATTGCAGCCATTTAGGGAGTGAACCAGCAGGTGAAAGACCTTTCTCTGTCTCTCCCTCTCTCTGTATGTAACTACCTCAAGTAAGTAAATAAAAACTATAAATATAAATATTTAAAAAATTAGCCTACTGTAGATTTGTTGACTTTTTAGTCCTAACTTCAGTTGCCTTGGCAGAGCCAGACCAGCTGATATGTGGCCATGGGCCATATATTCCCTACCCTCGCTAGAGCAACATGAATTTCCTCACTTTTCCCACACTTCCCCTGTAGGAGGGGTCCTTCCTCAGCCCACACAGGCCCTCAGCACATGTTCACGGGGCCCAGGCCTTGCTTGTGGATGTGAGCATCCAGCACTCTGCCCACACACTTCTCTCAGGTGACTTCCAGCTGGTGAGATTTCAGCGAAGACCAGGAGAGAGTTCAGCATCAATCTTTGACATTTCCCTAAATCACTAGAAACCAGAATTCTTTCTTTATATTTAGTTATTAAAATAAGTGAATGTGGGGGCTGGTGTTGTGGTATATCAGGTGAAGCTGTCACCAGTGACCCCAACATCCCGTATGATACCAATTCCTGTCCCAGCTGCTCCAATTCCAATCCAGTACCCTGCTAATGGCCTGGGAAAGCAGTGGAAGATGGCCAAAGCACTTGGGCTCCTTACATGCACATGAGAGACCCAGAAGAAGCTCCAGGCTCCTGGCTTCCCTGTCTCAGTCCAGGGCCATTTGGAGAGTAGATGATCAGAAGCATGTTATAAATGACTGTCCCATAGTAAAGTCATAACAATGTGGGTTACAGAATGGGCATTTGGGACAGCTGCGTACCAGTGGAGTGCCTGGGTTCAAGTTCTGCCCTGTTTTTGCACACTCTAGAGGCAGCAGGTCACGGCTGAAGTAGTTGGGTCCCTGCTATCCATGTGGGAGACCCAGACCAAGTTCCTGAATCCTGGCTTTGGCCTGACCCAGCCCTATCTGTTGTGGGATTTGGGGGAGTAAAACAGATGGGAGAGCTGTGTCTGCTTCTCTCTCTCTCTCTCTCTCTGTATGCCTTTCAAATAAATAAAATGAATAATTAAAAAAGTGGGTTACAATAGGACAATAACACCCCCCCCAAATTCTCAACAGGATTGTGAAATTAATCTCTTTTGACATTTGTACAAAGTAGATATATTATATCTAATATAATTTTTCTGCTTGTCATTTCTCTATGTCACAATTCAGATCTTAATGTTTCAGACATTCAGTAGCAGTAAATCAAAAATGATAGGCAAAAGTAGGAAATTATAGTATTCCATTTTACTGCCATATTAGAAACTTTTGACTTTATTGAGTAGCTGAGTGTTTCTGTAGAGCATTTCTTGTTTCTGGAAGCAATGATTTGATGTTATTTATTTTGAACTCTACATCTGTTTAATTCTTCAAATTTTTCTTGGTTCAAATACAATTATAATTTCAAGAACACATTTGCAAATTTCATCAGTGCATGCAAAAACACCACTTTATTAAGGTTTATTATGCCGTCATTTCAACAGTGTGGTCAGTTACAGACATGTACATGTTTCTTGTCCAGAGACCTCATCTTAACCTGAAAATGCTAAACTACCATGGAATATACTAGAATAATGGCTCTGATTTTGGAGTAAGGAATGTGTATTTTATTATTGAGTGATATGTCAAATTCTATAAACTATATATATATACCAACTATACTAAAATTCTTACTAAAATATATATTTATATTTATATATAAAATATATTTATACATATGTTTGTGATTAATTACATTCTAATATTCCCAGTTTTCACAGATAAGCATTTTAACAATTAGAAGTAATTTTTGATCTTTAACTGAAAAGTTGGGTCTTCCACATAAAGAAAAGAAAAAAAAACCACTTGTTTCTTATTTAAGTTTATTAACTTGTTTGCGATATGGGTTCATCACTTAGTGAAATGGAAGAACTAATTTTTTGGTTTCTTCAAAGTATCATGAATGGAGAGACATCACCAAAAGTCTATTTGGAGGCTAGTGTTGTGGCATAGCAGGTAAAGCTGCTGACTGCAGTGCCAGCATCCCATTTGGACATTAGTTCAAGTCCCGGCTGCTCCACTTCCAATCTAGCTCTCTGCTATGGCCTACGAAATTAGCACAAGATGGCCCAAGTCCTTGGACCCCAGCACCCAAATGGGAGACCTGGAAAGAAACTAAAGGCTTCTGGATTCAGATAGCCCCAGCTTTGGCTATTGCGACCACTTGGGGAGTGGCCCAGCAGATGGATGACCTCTCTCTCTCTGCCTCTGTAACTCTGCCTTTCAAAATAAATAAATAAATATTTTTTTTAAAAAAAATAAGGAAGTCTAATTGGATCCCTTAAAATGTGTCAGATGAAACTCAATGAGTTACCTCCCTCCAATCCCATCTTTCCTGCTTTAGCCTTAGTAACTACCACAGATGTTTTAATGCATTTCCCCAACACATCTAAACAACGTCCTGGGATGTTGAATTTGAAGATTGCTTATTATCTACACGCTAATTTTTAGCTCTGAGATCTTTACATTGTACTGAAAAGAGGCAATAAAGTGTGTGACATAGGGTCATTTATTTGTTGATTTAATTATTTATGTTCAAAATACTTGTTTAGTCACTCTCCCACAGACTATTCTAAATCTAATAAAGGATATTAAAACATGAGAAACATAATCTACAGACATTAAAAATCTCTCCCAACTTAGAATTATTTTGATGAATGGTGCAAGCTACCATAAAGCATAAAATATCAAAACCAATTAAGAAAACCAAAAACTATGACTTTGTAATCAACTCAGTTGATAGCTACATAAAGTAATAAAATAGGATTATTTTTCTAACTTCATTAATGTAAAATAAATTTTAATAACATTGATGCTTTTCATCGTGATTTACAAAACTGTGAGCTAAGAATAAAAATGATCTTCTCTATGATGGAGGACACCCATAGTCACAGATTTTGACCCAAAATATGATTTGACATCAAAAAGACCTACGTACGGCTTGAGATAAAAACAAGTGGTTTTCAACAGGATAATATATTAATCTATTACAATTTGCAATGCACTAAATGTTCTCAAATATTGAAAACACCAAGGAAACAAACCAGAAGTAAAAGAAAAGAAAAGCACAAATAACAGGAAAGAAGGTAACAAGGACAAATAATTTTTTTTGTTTATGGTGCATTTTGCATCTATGCATATATGCCCAGAGATAGTATAAATTCAATCACCTGAGAATTTATTCAAAGAAAATTCACCTTTGTTTTTGCTTGAAAATCAGTTTTTGCAGAAAAAATGATACCTTGTCACTGTGTACATGGTGTTTTAAAGTACTCTATTATTTACACAACATGTTAACAGTCAGTTTTTTATACATGTAAAGCAAACATACTCCTCACAAGATATGTTTACAAATATAAATATATATAAATAGGGCATAAACAAACTATTATATGCTTATTCTCCTGTAGATACTAAAGAGAGAATCAGTTTTGATGAGAAATACGTTGAAAGTTGTAGTTAAACACAATAAAACTTTTTAGAGTGCTTCTTTATTCTGCCAGCTTCTTTTCTAAAAAAGAGATAATTATATAATCTGGGACAATATACACAAAAAATGTATACTTATGATAGAAAAAATTCAAGTAAACAACAGTTGTGGCAGATTCTAAGACCCTCAGTAAACATTCAATCCTTGGAAAGATGATCCAGAATTCAAACACTGTCGTCATAAGGTGTGACTTGTCCCAAAGCTGTGAGAATCGCACCATGAGGGTGTGACTTGTCCCCAGACTACGAGGATAACACCAAGAGAGGCCCAGCAGGACCAGGGTGCATTGGTGACCAATTTATTCCTGCCAAATACACCCTCAGAGTTTAAAATGGGAACAATTATGCTTATTTGGAATTTTATTTCCTTCTGCAAAATACCAATCAGTTATAATTATTTTATTAAATGAAAATCCAATGGGATTCAGTCAGGACTAATAAGAGGAAAAGGGCAGACTCACCATCTCTGCGATTGAGCCTCGCAAACCCAGCACCATGGCTACTGGACAGCTCTGAAGAGCTGCTGAAGGAGGCCTGGGGCAGGGAGGATGCCAGCGGTGCATCACAGTCACCTGTCAGGGACACAAGATGGAGTTAACAAATAGACCACAGCTGGAGGGAAACAAAAGCTAAAAAAAATCCTAGGACCCAGGACAACCATCTCTGTTAACTTTAAATTTTTTTTTTCAATATTTGTGTTGTAGTTTATAATTGACAAAGTAAAGGTCCTGAACACTTACTCAAATTTTTTGAAAAAGTATACAAAAGTCTATTGTTTTTCACAAATGCAATTATCTGTGCCACTTCTTCTATAACAAAGAAATAAAATAGAGCTGTTAGCCTTCAAAACCCCACATGTATAACATTTTCTCAATCCTACCACGTGGCTGGGTGTACTACCAACTCAAGACCTCTTTAAAGTTGATGCTTGCAAACATGCATAGGCACTATGTGTTCAGTGTCTAAGCCTTGCTTGTGGTTAGAAATTTATATGTGCATCCCTGCACAGAACCTGCGGGAGCAAAGACAGCGGGAGTCTCTGCCAGGTGTTCAGATTAGTTAGAGCTGGCGTCTCTGTCAGGTGTTCAGACTAGCATTAACGTGTAAAGAAAGACAGGGCCCAGGAAAGGAAACACCTACAGTGGTACACTAGCAAAACCTCACTCTGCAGTCCTCTGCATAGATTGTATTTGAAAGATACTTGCTTAGAGTATGTGCACTCCTCCTTTTTAGCTGATATCTCTAGTGATTTTTCAACTCTGGGTCTCCGGCATGTTTTTCTCACTTTGAGACAATCCTCTTACTTGTGTTCAGGCATAAAAAAATGTCTGGGGGTTTAGGAGTGTCTAATCCAGATTACCTTACTATGTAACAATCAGGACACGCAGGTCCCCAATGCTCCCAGCATCCACCACCTCCAAACCTGGGGAACACTGGGACCATTCCCACTTTGGGTAGCCTTTCCCTCGAGTGTTTTTTAGGTCCTTCTGTGCCCTTAAATCCAATCCTGTAATCATTTTATCTGGCGGTATTCCACAGTTTTTCTCATAAGAAAATTGATATTTTTCTAACAAGGAAATTGAGCTTTTAATTTTAAACACAGGCTTTCTGTCATATGTTGTGATATTTCTATGAAAGATGAATGTTCACCCCAAAGTGTGCTGGGGCAGACCAGCCATAAGTACCCTGCGTCTGAGAGGTCTAGGGTAAACTTTGGCCATGCCCCTTCTTCCCTTCTATTCTGGGAACAAGAGGAAACCTCCAGGAAGTCTAACATGGGGGAGACTTGTCCCACTTCTGGGCAAGGATGCTTGTTTTAAAGTGGGGATCACTCTTCTCTGGGAGAAGATTTTGGTTGCATGGGGCTCCTTAGAGGACACTCTAAGAGAGTGACCCTCCAACATGTTGACCCATCTACCAGATCTGTGAGCTCTGAAATTTCTCACATTTTTCCTGATACCCTCTGGCTTGTCTCTTAAGGCCAAGAAATGGCCAAGAAGTTGGCACTTTTGCTCTCAAAATTCTCTAGGGCCTTAATAACTTTACAGAGAGAAATGGCAAATGGTCAGAGGTTCCCTACCTCCAAGCCTTTGTCTTCCTCCAAGGTCATCTTTCCTCATTCTAAGTTTTCAGGCAGAAGAAAGACCTGTAGCCTCCTCTGCAGTTCCTTTCCTCCACTCTTCTTCCCCCTTAGGAATGCTGCCGCTTCAGGAACATGACCTTTTACCTGCCATGTCCCCCTTCCGCCTGTCCCCCTCCCCTCAGCAGAAGCCTTGACTGCCTCTCCCCTGGCTTCCTGGCCCCTCCTCTATTCTGCCACTCTCTCCCCCTAGGTGCAGAAAGCTAGAGGATGTTTATTGCTCTGGAAATCTCCACACTTGGGACATTCCAAATTGCTAGGACAAGGCACTGTAAGCTTCACCAGGGAGACTTGCTCACATCTTCTGCCCCCTTATCAGAGTCCATGGGGTGCTCTGCACCTCCCCCAAGAAGCAGCTTAAGAATGGACTCTGCCTGCCTTCAACCCCCTCCCCTAGACCCCATCCAGGCAGGTTCAACCCCACTCTCTGTTTACCTCCCCTTTCTGTCCTCCCTATAATAATGTTTTCCCTACTGTAACTAGCTGCCTCCTCTCCTTCTTTGATACCTTAAATCCTAAAACCTAACATAATGGACTCACATCGTGTACTGCTACTTTATTTCACATCCAAACTCTCTCCTTCACGAAGATAAAACCTCTGCTCCAGCCATCTCCAGTAATATATCTGGCAGAGCTAACCAAGAAAAAAACTCAAGAACAGTGTTGAGTCCTGAGCAACTTCACTCCAAAAAATGTTCCATGCCTAGCCTTCTACCTTTGTGCCTACCAAGTATAGTGGCAGCCAAAGTCTCTTTGCCAATATTTCATGGAGACAGAGGCTTGCCCACTCTTTTAACTTAACCACCTTGGTACCAAGAGGGCTATCAAGTTCATTGTAAAGTCCTGTCTCTCCTTAAGTTCTGATTGTTCAAAAATAGCTGAGTTTTCATTAAAAGAGTTATGATTTGTTTAAATATATACTTATTCTTAAAGCATTTCACTTTATAACAATGATCAAATTTGGTCTTTGTTATGCCATAATGTTAAGAGATCCTGTTTCTACTAGGTATTTTAAGCCTTCTTGGCATCTTTGACAGGCATTCAAAAAATTAAAGTTCCAAATTCTTTGGACTTTGATATTTCCATTTGGGCCTTTGGAAGTGTCAAAGGATACATTTCTCATCTTTTAAAGATACCAACTATTTAGACTATTTGGGTTATATTAAAGATACTGTCAAGATGTGAGGTGGTACTAAATTTTTAGTTATTGTAATATAAAATGCTACTGATACAAATGTCCAAAAGTTAGAAAAAATTAAGGATCTTGTTGTGTAGTTATCAGACATGATTGTTATCTAAATGAAAAAAGGCCCAGAGGCTTAAAAGGGATGAATGTTTTATAAAATCCTGCAGGTGCTTTCTAAAATACTGTGTGGAGTAAGCAAGTGCCTCTTCTTGTCAGTTAATGAGTTTTATAATTTTAACCATGGCTATCTAAAGTATTTTATAATCCACAGTTTTATATTCTCCTCCAAACACTTGCAATCAGATTTACTACTTATGGAAATTAAAGCACTGTTGGTTCTGTATTTAAAATTTATGGAAAGCATTGGAGCTTTTGGTGAATATTTTTCTATATTCAGTTACTAAGAGTCAGAAATCTGGGAAACCTGACTTGATCCCTCATTTTCTCCTCTATTCTTTATTCTCTATTCTCTTTCCATCTCTTTCAAGATGGGAAACTGATTCTCTTCTGAAAGACTCTCCATCAGGATATTCAGTTTGATCTTCAGACCTTATAAAAGGGGTGGCTAACATTTTTCTGTAATGTTAGCCTGGACACAAATAGAAGACAAAATAGCATAGCCAAAATGAGCACTTATTATGAGTTCACAGCTAGATTTATTTTGCCATGGGCACAGTAAACAGGCAACCCTCCCCATCTTTTCCCAAACCAAACTAAAGGAGAAATAAAAAGTTTTACTAATTATTTCAAAATTCATGGACAGTTGTTATAAGGTGATTATCAGGTTTGATCTTACTCAGAAGGTCATAGCTCTCCTCATCACATTGCCTTATCTTACAGAAAAAAAACACTGAGAGAACATGCCTGTGATCACAGATTTCTAGCTCAGGCCACCGAAGATTGGGGACAGGATTGAACACCCCCTTGGCTGACATCCTAAAGCCTTCCACAGAGTGGTCCACTTTAACAGAGGCCAGGACAAAGAGAAGTGATCTAGGCAACAAGATAGGTGTCAGGCCAATTAATAACAGCTTTACACATTGATCTGCTATCCAGGAGACCCAACAAGGCCAGTCCACTCCAAATGGCATTGCTTTCTATGTGGAAATCCCAGACACTGGATGAATAGCAGTCATGACAGAATCCATCCTCCGAAGAGTCTTATCAGCTCTGCCAAGGCTGAGTTGCCTTGGGATCAAAGGACTCCCAGGTCAGAGCCACAAACCCTGTTGGTCCTTCCTAAGTTGAAAAGTCCTTCTCTCTGCCAAGTTTCCAAAGTAACCACCACCATCCAGGGAGACAGCCTAGGGTCAGTAACATTTCGGGAAGAACTGTAGATTTCCTTTTAAAGATGCCACCTATCTGATACTAACCTATTCAGATCAGCTCTCCTCCCAGGCCAGCTAGGTAATTGGGAGTCAACAGGATGTCTTCCCTAATGAGGTTCACACCTCCCTAATGGTGTCTCTTCCATTACCCCATGTGAAGAGATAGATAGGTCTGGACTCAGATATACCTGGTCAGGCCTTAATGCCCAATGGTTATTATCAAGTCCCTCCTGTCAGTTTCTATTTGCCTCTCAATGGGCAATTTCTATTTGCCTCCTGGTTTGGAGGTCATCTAATAATGACCTGTTGGACCCTAAGTATTTAATCTGCTTGTTGGATTTATTTCCTCCAAACTTGAAGCAATGAAATTCTAGATTGCTATGCATATGAAACCTTGAATACAGACAGTGTTTGTAAGCTGGCACTGCAGCCCCCTTGAGAGGCCACCTCCTGCTGGAACCCTGTCTTGTCCCTATTTTGCCCCTAGTTAGCTTGAACAAGAAAGAGTGGTTATTGCCCTAACCCCTGATAGCAGCCAGGAAGGAAATGAGGGATCCCAGGACTAAAAGCAGGCCAAACTAACTCCATCCCACAGCTCCTTGCTAGCAGGTACACACTATACACAACAGGAGCATTCTTCTCTGTGGCAACCAAACACACATCTGTCTTCCCACCAACTGGACAGAGACTTGTGCTCTTGCCTTCCTATTTCCCCCTTTGTCCTCCCCATTTTGGCCATCTTTTCCACCATGGGCAATGTGTCTAGCATCTCCTTTTATCCTCATAACCATAGTGCCCCTATTCCTACCATTGAATGTTTTTCAAAAATTCTTATAGGAATTAATGACTGCTTTATCCCAAGCCATCATGCAGGAACAACATAAGACTGTGCTTTTTCAATCAACCTGATCCAGAGTATAGATACTACCCCTCATCAATGCCCCATATCAGCAGGAAGTAGCCAGAAAGAGACTGGCACCACATCTTCTTGTCTACACTCAGAGTCAGGATTGATGCAGGAAGGACATAAGCCTCAGCCGTTTTAGTTCCTTGCCTGAAATTAAATCAAATTCCTGATCGGACTCCTTTACCCCTGCATTCTTTCTAGAGATCAACTCGGTCCCACAACCTATACTCTTTCCCAGCCCTTCCTCTGTATTCTTTTCAGGTCTGAAAGCCCAGAGAAAACCTGAAAAACCTGTGAGAAGAAACATGTCCAAACACTGCCCTGCCCTCCACTCTTCTGGACCCTAAGCCCACCCTAAGGTATATATAAGACCCAGCCCTCTGGAGAACTGTGCCTTCTGCCACATGTTTGCTCTGAGTGCATGCCAGCAGCTGGTCACCTCTGCAGATTTATATTTCTTCTTGAATAAATTTATTTCAGCTGTGAGTTTGTATCCTGTCTCCTTTCTGTTCTACTCCCTTCTTTTCCTTACATGAAGAGTTTCTAATAAAGGTGTGCTTTCTCTATGGCTTTCTTAAATGTTCCAGGCATGCTAACCCTACAGTAGAGCCTTTCCTGATCTCCACAGCCTTGTGTTCTCCGGAGAGCCATGAGCTGTGAACATTCTCAGAGTTCCCCAAATGTATATAATAGGCTAAGAAAAACAGAGAAACACTAACCCAACTTGTTAAAAACTTCACTTACATATTTTAACACCATGAAGAAGCTAAGATATAAAATGGCACTTAAGTCCAGGATGCATTTCCGGATGAATAGTTCTGACTATCATATGTGATCATAGCAGGGCCCAAAGATGGACACCACATGGGAAACTTTGCCCCCTAGACTGTTTGACCGATGTCACTTCCCTTTGTGTTTGCAAAGGAAAAAATCCAGGGACATCCAAAGTATTATTCAAAAATATAGAGAAAAATATCCATATACTATAAAAAACATGCTAACTCTACTCAAGATGTCTGTGGACCCCAGTATCTTTTCATACACTGGGCTTTCAACCATCAGGAGGAATTCTGGCTGATAAGTTTGGCTTCTCCTGTGGAGTCGTAAGCTCTTTGAAGGCACAGGATGAAGATACTTCAAAATGCTGATAGAAATGGGAGAAGAAGATACATTTTTGGAGGTACAAAACATTCTGCACATTTTGCACAAAACACTTGCACATATTTATTCAGTAGATGATTAATAAAGAAAATGGAAGGTATGCTATTACAAAAATTAAAAGAAAAATTAGAAAGGAAGGGAGAGGGGAAGTTGGGGGAGAGGGAAGGAAGATAGGAAGTATGGATATGTTCCTAAAACTGTGTATATGAAATACATGAAATCCATTATCTTTATATAAATAAATAAATTTATTTTAAAAAGAAACCCATACTTAAGGGTGTCTTTTTTTACATAATACACTTTTCCATGAACTTTTTGAAAACCCTACATACAGGTATTATCAACTTTATCTGCTATATACCTAGCACAGAGTCTGAAACAGAACATTCTCATGAAAATTTTATTGAATAAGTAAGCAAATAGAATTAACATTAATCAGAATATTTATTAAACTTAATATTCCTAAATTTTCAGATTGAACTTTAATATTCAAGTTGAAAGGCAAAAAGCCCACAGAGATCACAGATTCATGTATATAAGGTGATATAAAGAGAATATTATAAGTAGATTTTTTTTTGACAGGCAGAGTGGACAGTGAGAGAGAGAGAGACGGAGAGAAAGGTCTTCCTTTTCCATTGGTTCATCCTCCAATGGCCGCCGCGGCTGGCGCGCTGCGTCTGGCGCATCACGCTGATCTGAAGCCATGAGCCAGGTGCTTCTCCTGGTCTCCCATGGGGTGCAGGGCCCAAGCACTTGGGCCATCCTCCACTGCACTCCTGGGCCATAGCAGAGAGCTGGCCTGGAAGAGGAGCAACCGGACAGAATCCAGCGCCCCGACTGGGACTAGAACCAGGTATGCTGGTGCCGCAGGCGGAGGATTAGCCTATTGACCGATGGTGCCGGCATAAGTAGATTTAATAGAGAATATCACTGTTATTCTTTTTCTTGGCTTCTTTCTTCCCAATTGTGAGTTTCACAGGTTTGAGATCACTTTCAACATTATTAAGTTTCAAAAATAAACCTATAAAGACAGTTATAAGGAAAATTACTAAACTTGTCAATGTCCCTTTGGAAAATTCAACAGTCAATAGCCACAATATTAGACCCCACAATAACATGTGTTTGCCGAGGTTTCATCATGAAAAATGAAACAACTTGGCCGGTGCCACAACTCAATAGGCTAATCCTCTGCCGGCAGCGCCAGCACATCGTGTTCTAGTCCCAGTCAGGGCGCCGGATTCTGTCCTGGTTGCCCCTCTTCCAGGCCAGCTCTCTGCTGTGGCCCAGGAGTGCAGTGGAGGATGGCCCAAGTTCTTGGGTCCTGCACCCGCATGGGAGACCAGGAGAAGCACCTGGCTCCTGGCTTCGGATCAGTGTGGTGCACCTGCTGCAGCGGCCATTGGAGGGTGAACCAACGGCAAAGGAAGACCTTTCTCTTTCTGTCTCTCTCTCTCTCACTGTCCACTCTGCCTGTCCAAAAAAAAAAAAAAAAAAGAAAACGAAAGAACTTTACCAAATAAAGGAGCATACTAGTACCTAAATTTCTTTACTGATTTTTCTCTGTCATTTTGAATTCTGCAAGCAGTTTCTCCTTAGAAAGAGTTATACACTACTGAGACTCAAGAGTGAAAAATATGATGGCATCCTCCTGGGTGTGAATCTCCCTCAGCTTACCCAGAAGTGTGATTAAGACTTGCTGTGTGTCCATGTGCTTGGCTCAAAATAGAGGGTTCCAGCTTCTTAATATGCTATTATAAATATGTGTTTTTCCATATTTTTCTAATTAGCCAAAGGTGACACAAGGGTGTATTTTATATTATTGCTTTGCTAGAAGATCACAATTGAAATGCTAAAGTTTTATTCAGGTTTTTAAAAAAATTTTTATATTTCTTCTAGAATGGTGGACTTCCTTAAAAATCTTGTGCTGAGCTGAATGACTTACCTGTAATCATTCCAAAACCTCAGGAGACGTTTGTAAAATGCAGGGAATAAAATTAGCTGAAGAACTTATCAGTAGTCGAGAAAAATATAGATAAATCTGTTGGGAATCCCTCCTGCCACTATCTATGCAGCTGCCTCAAATTAAGATGTTGAAAATGGACCACAAATGAGGGTGGGCTTGGGCTCCCTGAATTTCCTTGGACTTCCTTGCTGCTTCGGTGACTAGCCCAACCTGGGGGAATCCTAACTCCAGTCTGTGGTCTAAATGTGCTCCCTCTCGCTTCTGCCTGGCATCACTCTCAGTTGGCCATCTCTCCCAAGCATGCTTTGTGATTTGGACCATGATGCTTCTGAAATGTTTGGGCCAGTAACCATTTTCTGTTTATGTTTCTGATTATGTTCTTGAAAGACAGTGGAACAATTTAAATTAGTCTACAGGCTTTTCACAAGTCAACAATGGATTTATGGACATACTTATCTTTTTAAAAATTGGTTATTATTTTTCATTGAGAAATCATACTTACATACATTTATATGATGCAATGTGATGTTTTGATATATGTATACATTGTGGAATTATAGATAGATATACTAATCTTAAGAGTCGATTTCTGGGCCGGCGCCGTGGTTCAACAGGCTAATCCTCTGCCTTGTGGCACCGGCACACCGGGTTCTAGTCCTGGTCAGGGTGCCGGATTCTGTCCCGGTTGCCCCTCTTCCAGGCCAGCTCTCTGCTATGGCCCGGGAGTGCAGTGGAGGATGGCCCAAGTGCTTGGGCCCTGCACCCCATGGGAGACCAGGAGAAGCATCTGGCTCCTGCCTTCAGATCAGCGCGATGCGCTGGCCGCAGCGCGCAGGCTGCAGCACGCAGGCCACGGCGGCCATTGGAGGGTGAACCAACGGCAAAGGAAGACCTTTCTCTCTGTCTCTCTCTCTCTCACTGTCCACTCTGCCTGTCAAAAAAAAGGAGTCGATTTCTGGAGCCAGCATTATGGCGCAGCAGGTAAAGCCACCACTTGCAATGCAGGCATCTCATAGGGGCACTGGTTCAAGTCCCAGCTGCTCTCTACTTCTGATCCAGCTCCCTGCTAGTGCACCTGGAAAATCAGTGGAAGATAGCCTACACCCATATGGGAGACCTAGAAAAAGCCCCTGGCTTTGCCTTGTCCCAGCCCTGGCCATTGTGGCCATTTAGGGAGTAAACCAGCACATGGAAGATTGATCTCTCTCTCTCTCTCTCTCTGTCCATCTCTCTCTGTCTCCCCATCTCTCTCTCTCTCTCTCTCTCTCTCTGGATGTTTATGTGTTTCTTCCTGTCTCTGTAACTTTGATTTTCAAATAATGTCTTTAAAAAAGACTCAATTTCGCCATATAGTTATAACAATGATAAAAAATAAATGTGGGAAATTTTTCTTACCTTCCTAAACCAGACAAAGATGATATACTTTTCAAACATTTTATGTGGCACCAGTTTGAGTTCAGGCTGCTCCATTTCCAATCTAGCTCCCTGATAATGAGCCTAGGAAAGCACTGGAAGATGGCCTGAGTGCTTGAGCCCCTGCCACTCATGTGGAAGACCTAGATGGATTTTCTGGCTCCTGGATTCAGACTGGCCCAGCCTCTGCTGTTGTGGCCACTTGGAGAGTGAACCAGCAGATGAAGAATTTCTCTCTCTTTCTATCTCTCTCTGTAACTTTATGCTTCAAATAATTTTTTAAAAATATCTCATTTGAATATATGGATTCTTTCATATACAGAATACAAGTGTTTGGAGCACTTGCCATACAGAAAACATTCTGGGTGTTAAAGAGAGATTTGATTGAGGTTTGAGAACTCAGAAACTAACCCTGGAGTGGGATGTGTAAATATCTGTTATGTGAAGATAATAGAGCAAAACAAAAGTTAGGTAATTAAGTATTTTAATTGCTTAGAAACCCAGCTTCTGAAGCAAGGTGGCCAAGGTACTTGCTTAAAGACAAAACCACAATTCTGAGCCAGACAACTATCACTGTCAGGTAAGCTGCCCAAGAGCAAACGCTGCCAGAGGAGAGTCCCATGAAATGGTGCCTCCGGGAGAAATGAACATAAACCATACATCGGTAAATCCTGATTTACTGGATTGGAATCTCATAATAAGTAAGAAACAAAGACAAATCTATGGGACTTACAAGTGGAGAACATGGAACAAGCCAGAAGGAAATTAGATAACTGACCCACTAGAGAAAGTATTTAAATTTAAATGATGATAGCTTTCTGGAATTTTTGCACACAGCACATTGTATTTGCAGTTGAAAGTCTTTATCAGTGACAAAACTTACAACTATTTACAGTAGGTTAATAATGTCTCCAAAGATATTTGTATGTCCTAAATGTTGGAACTGTGAATGTCATCCTATAGGGCAGCATTTTCCAAGTGTGATAGAGATTTTTTTAAAAGATTAATTTATTTGAAAGGCAGAGTTACACAGAGAGAGAAAGAGAGAGAGAGAAAGTGAGAGTGAAAGAGAATCTTCTACCTGCTGGTTCACTCCACAAATAGCCACAATGGCCTGGGCTGGACATGGTTGCACAGACAAGAATCTGGAATACCATCTGGGTCTCCCACATGGGAGCTAGGGGCTCAAGTACTTGGGCCATCTTCTGCTGCTTTCCCAGGCCTGATAGCAGAGTAGCAGGGACTCAAATGAGATGCTGGCATCACAAGCTGTGTCTTAACTAGATGTACCATACCTTTAGCCTACAAACCACAACTCCCAACCCACCTAATTCTAAATGTAATTTTAGTTAATGCAACACTGAGCTAGTGTTTTCAAATTTCTCTATAACATTTTTTACACCCACACTCTAGTTGAGTCTGTATTTATATAAAAATGTAATTAATTTTCAGTACATTTCATCAAATTACTGTTCCTGAATAATGCATTCAAGTTAAATTCTATCAGTTTGTCTGAAAGCTGTTTTTTTTTAAAGGTTTATTTATTTATTCAAAAATCAGAGTCACACAGAGAGGAGAGG
This sequence comes from Lepus oiostolus, assembly GCA_036325905.1. Lineage (NCBI taxonomy): Eukaryota > Metazoa > Chordata > Mammalia > Lagomorpha > Leporidae > Lepus > Lepus oiostolus. The sequence goes on from CM070808.1 coordinate 130,949,973, forward strand.
CAAAGAGAGAGAGAAAGGTCTTCCATCCGCTGGTTCACTCCCCAATTGGCCGCAATGGCCGGAGCTGCGCCCATCTGAAGCCAGGAGACAGGAGCTTCTTCTGGGTGTCCTATGCGGGTGCAGGGGCCCAAGGACTTGGGCAATCTTGTGCTTTCCCAGGCCATAAGAGAGCTGGATCGGAAGTAGAGCAACTGGGACTTGAACTGGCGCCCATATGGGATGGCAGCACTGCAAGTGGCAGCTTTACCTGCTACACCACAGCACCAGCCCCAGTTAACTGGTTTTAAAATCCAAGCCAAATTATTCTCTTTCTATAGTGGAGGGAGCTCTGACTTAATAGATAAAGTGTTTAGATAAAGCACTACAGTAAGTCACAGTAATTCAATTGTTTGCTCAGTTTCCAAAAAATTTCCCATTTGGGTCTGGAATTTCCTAAGTGTTTTGCTTACATACTAAGGACTGTGAAAAGGTTCCAGTAAGAGAACAGAGTTCAAACTCAATGTCACAGATATATGACTTACCAATTCCAAGTCTTTCAAAAGATTTCTAATACAGATTTTATTTCCCTGAATCTACGTTTGCCTTAGAAACAATGACATTCCCTAAACTTTTCCTCCGTGAGGTAAGACTACAGAAAAAGCCAAAGAACTATAAGTTATCTATTTCCTGAAAAAAGAAATATATATTTTTTTTAAAATTAAACTTTCATATAAACATATAATACCTGGGATGTGGGTGTGAGGAGTTGTAGAGGAATTACAAAAACACTGTCTCGCTGTTTCATGTTGCATTAAATAAAATTACCATTAGAATTAGGTGGTTTTGTGTTTGCAGAGAGTGTTGTGGGTTACATTTACAATGCATTGAGGGATAAATTAGAGTATATCATATATATCATATATAGCATATATATGTGGTGCAGCAGGTTAAGCACCACTTGCAATGCTGGCGTCCCAAATGGGCACTGTTTCATGTCCCAGCTGCCCCATTTCCAGTTCAGCTCCCTGTTAATGTTCCTAGGAATGCAGCAGAAGATGGCCCAAGTGCTTGGGCTCTTGACATGTGGGAGATCCAGAAGCAGTTCCATGCTCCTGGCTTTTGCCTAGCCCAGCCCCAGCACTTTCGAACTTTTTGAGGAGTGAATTAGAAGGTGAACAATCTCTCTGTTTCTTCCTCTCTTTCTGCAGCTCTGCCTTTCAAATAAATAAATAAAATCTTAATTAAAAATAGGAAAACATATAAATTATAAGGTATACAGTGAGTTATAAGGTGTATCTCCCTATGTTGTTATTCATCTAAAATATTCTTAAAGCCTCAATTGTAAATGCTTTAATTGCCAACAGGACACATCTGTGAATTAGAAGCAAATAATATCTTTGATTTTTACGTTCTCAAGAAATGAGATTATAAGGAACCTAATAAAAAAGTAATTAAAACCACAAAACAGTTGATACATATTAGACCATTTTTCTTAGTTATCTAGTTCTTAGAAATAGTTTTCATTACCGCCTCATTAAATAGGTATACTACTTGAATTATAATCCCATAGTCACAATGCTAAAACTATTTTAAAACATCAAATGTTTTTATGCTTCACTCTCCACATTATTATAACAAAAAGCTTGTTAACACAAACATTTTACCACCCATTTTATGATATTTTTCCATTTTTATTACTAGAATAGTAGTTCCATTATGAAATTTTAATCAAACTAAGCATGTACTCCACTCTTAAGAAAACTGAATTAACTTTTTTTTTTTGGACAGGCAGAGTGGACAGTGAGAGAGAGAGACAGAGAGAAAGGTCTTCCTTTGTCATTGGTTCACCCTCCAATGGCCGCCGCGGCCTGCGCGCGGCGGCCAGCGCACCGCGCTGATCCAAAGCCAGGAGCTTCTCCTGGTCTCCCATGGGGTGCAGGGCCCAAGCACTTGGGCCATCCTCCACTGCACTCCCGGGCCACAGCAGAGAGCTGGACTGGAAGAGGGGCAATGGGGACAGAATCCGGTGCCCTGACCGGGACTAGAACCCAGTGTGCCAGTGCCGCAGGCTGAGGATTAGCCTGTTGAGCCATGGCGCCGGCTGGATTAACTCTTAAGAAACTGTAATCCAGTGAGTTTATGTCAGTACAAAATGAATTCCTTGTATGTTGTGTCACACATATATAAAACCCTTGACAAAGGATAGAAATTTTATGCTTCACAGACATATTCATTGAACAGATTTGGCATATGTGCAAAAATATGCAGCTAAGCTTTTGTGGATACTGTTATGACATACAGCAACTAGCCGAGAGACAAAGAACCTTTCACAGGGAGAAGTCTTGTGAAAAGTGGAGAAGCTCTTTCTAGAACACCGGACATGATCAATCTGAAAGATTCACCACAAGGTCCAAGCTATAGGAAGGAAGTACATTGAAGAAGTCTGATACAGAAGTCATAGTCATCAAACATTTCCAAAAAGGATGTGGAAAAAACCTCAATGCCAATGGCATATTTCAATTAACAAATTTAGGCCAATTTGATTTAGACTCATAAATTAAGATAGTAATTGTTTTTTTATTCTTTTATGTTCAATGTATATGATCTTGGGCAAAAGACATCAGTTTAAGACTACTGTTTGAGTTTTTATACTTGCCTATGCTTCTGTTAAATGCTATAATTTTTTAATTAGAAAGGCAGAGTTACAGAGAAAAAGGGAGAGAAAGCAAGAGAGCTTCCATCTTATGGTTCATTCCCCAAATGGTCGTAGCAGCCAGGGTTAGATAGGTCAAAGCCAGAAGCCAGGAGCTTTTTCCAGGCCTCCCACATGAGTGTCAGGTGCCCATTCCCAGGGGCCCTGCATTTCCCAGGCTATTAGCAAGGAACAGGATTGGAGTGAAGCAGCCAAGAATCTAACTGGAGCCCATATGAGAGGATGGCATTGCAAGCAGCAGCTTAATCCGCTCCATCACAATGCCAGGCCCTAAATGCTATGATTTTTTAGAAAGGAAACACTTCATTTTGAAACAACCTCAGATTTACAAAGAAGGCAGAAGATCTATGACATGTGTTTCATCTCTCCTGAATACTTTGGTGTGCATTTCCTACATCAAAGGTACTTGACAATCACAGTCATTATGGATAGATACAGAATGAACTTTGAATCCTCCAGCCTTCCGGGTTCAAGGTTCATCAATCCCCAGTAATGTCCCATACAGCTTAAGTTCCCAGTCCAGAATCACGCACATTTACTTGCCACATTTCCTTTCCTTCTTCCTCCCTCCCTCCTCCCCTTCTTCTCCCTCCCTCCCTCCCTCTCCCTCCCTCCCTCCCTCCCTTCTTTCCTTTTTTCTTCCTTCCTTCCTTCCTTCCTCCCTCCCTCTCTCCCTCCCTCTCTTTCTTCCTCTCTCCCCCCCTCCCTCCTTCCTTCCTTCCCTTTTTTTTATTTCTTTCTTTTTTCTCTTTCAAGAATTATTTATTTCTTTGTAAGTCAGAGTTACAGACAGGGAGAGACAATGAGAGAGAGAGTGAGAGCGAGAGCGAGCGAGCGAGCGAGAGAGAGAGAGAGAGAGAGAGAGAGCTTTCATACTCTGGTTCACTCTCCAGATGGCCCCAACTTCCTGGGCTTGGCCAAGCTGCAGCCACGAGCCAGGAGCTTCAACCAGGTGTTCACATGGGTGGCATGGGGACCAAATACTTGGGCCATCTTCCACTGCTTTTCCCAGGCCATTAGCAGGGAACTGAATAGGAAATGGACCAGCAGTGATGCAAACCAGCATGCATACATGATGCCAGCATTGCAGGTGGTGGATTCATCCATTAAGCCACAACGTTGGCCCTATTGCCGCATTTTCTTAGCTGCCTTTGATTGGGAATAGCCCCCTCCTCGTTGCCTTAACCTCTGACAGTATGCTCTAGGTCACCTCCCATGCTGTATTCACTCATGGCACCAGGCAGATCATTTCCTGACCCTGTCAGGGGCCTCCCCACTACCTAGCATGGATGCCTGCCTACTTAGCCCACTGAATGGTTTTTGGATGTAACTGCTAAAGAGAAGGGGAAATAAAATTAAAAAGCAAGAAATTTTGGTTTGTTTTTTGTTGCAGTTGATTTCTCAACAATGTTGCAGTGGGTTCGTTTCTGAAAGGAGGAGCGTGGTAGGGGCAAGAGGCACGGAGTCACCATACAGACCCCGGGAGTCGGGAGAAAGCAGGCCTGAGGCGAGCAGCCCGCAGACTCGTTTATTTGAGTTAGTACAAAAGCTTATATAGCCAAGACCAGCCAATCTGGTCAAGAGGCGGTGTATGCCCCAACCAATCACAGCCTGTTGCCAGGCAGTTTCCAAAGCCATCCAATCATAGCCTGTTGCCAGTCAGGCTCTTGTCGCCAGGCAGTTTCTGAAACCATCCAATCACGGCCTGCCGTCAGTCAGGCTCTGTTGTCATGTGGTTTCCTCTGTTGTCATGTGATTTCCAAAGCCATCCAATCACGGCCTGTTGCCAGGTAGTTTCTGTTGTCAGTGGCCATCTTGGCATGACCTTTTCACCTCAGTGGCTATCTTGGCATGAACTTTTCACCTCAGAGGCCATCTTGATATGGCCTCTACCACAGTTTTTCCTGGTCAAATTCATTTTTTAGAATCATTATTTGTATGAGCTACTTACTATAAAGATTTTATAGAGTTTGGAAAAGAATAAAGGTAATCTGAGCTCAATTTTTTTTAATGGAGTACCATTTGGCATTAAATGAAGTGTGTAGGCACTTTTAATGTATTTGGAAGGTTGCATGTTGGATATGGCAGTTAAGTTGCCACTTGGGATGCATGCATCCCATAGCAGAATTCCTGATTTGAGTCCTGGCTCCTCCATTTTGGATCTAGTTTCCTGCTAATGTGCATTCTGAGAGGCAGCAGGTACTTGGGTCCCTGTCACCCAAATAGAAGACCTAGATTCAGTTCTTGGCTCCTAATTTCAGCCTATCTCAGCTTTGGCTATTGTAGGTATGTGAAAAGTGAACTAGCAGATGAAAGATCTCCATTTGTCTTTCTGCTTATCACTCTGCCTTTCAAATAAATGAAAATAAATAAAAATATTGCTTTGGAATGGAGAGAGGGAGAGAGAGAGAGAGAGCGAGAGCGAGCCCATCCGTTTATTCCCCAAGTGTGTACAAGAGCCAAGGCTATGCCAGACCAAAGCCAGGAGCCAGGAACTCCACCTGGGTCTCCCATATGGGTACCAAGGGCCAATAAAGAGCCATAGGAAAAACAGTGAGCACATCCTGAGAATACTGAAACTTAGCCAATCATAAGTTATCTTTTGGGCCAGCACTGTGGCAGAATGGGTCAGTGTCAACATCCCATATGGGCACCAGTTCAACTCCTGGACGCACCACTTCCAAGCCAGCTCTCTGCTATGGCCTGGAAAAGTAGTGGAGGATGGCTCAAGTCCTTGGGCCCCTGCACCAGTGTAGGACAACCAGAAGAAGCTTCTGGCTCCTGGCTTTAGATTGGTGCAGCTCCAGACATTGTGGCCATCTGGGGAGTGAACCAGCAGATGGAAGATTTTCCTCTCTTTCTCTCTGCCTCTCCTTCTCTCTCTGTGTAACTCTGACTTTCAAATACATAAATAAATCTTTAGAAAAGATGTTTTGATAAAATCATTTGTGAAATTTTAATAATTAATTTTTTCAATATTCTCAAATTCTATGACTTTCAAAGAAATTTGTTTTGTTTTTATTTATCTGAAAGGCAGACATACACACAGAGAGAGAGAGAGATGGAAACTGAGAGAGATCTTAAATCTGCTGGTTGACTCCCCAAATAGCAGCAACAGCTAGGGATGGGCCAGGCAGAAACCAGGAGTCCAGAACTTAATCTCTGTCTTCCAGGTGGATGGCAGGGACCTAATCACTTGAGCCATCACTGCTGCCTCCCAAGGTGTGCATTAGCAGGAAGCTGGAATCCAGAAAAGAGCTGACACTCAAACCCTGTCACTCCAATATGGGACATGGGTGTCTTAAGCAGTGTCTTAACCACTGCACCAAAAATCTGCCCCAAGGGTACAGATTCTTTTTAAAATTATGTCACTAAAGTGTCCAAATTGAAGCATCTGTTAATTATCCTTATACTGTATGTTGCAGTTTTCACAATAAATATCCTGCCATAAATTAATTTCCACACTAATCCATATACTCTATGGTAGGTTTTCTCTTATTTTGTCAGGCTTGCTGGTGAATTTGAAAAAAAATGAGAAAAAATGAAACACTTATTCATAGCATTTTAGCTAAGCTATGAATAAATTAATCCACTGAAAAAAATATGCTCCAGGCTACTAATCAGCATTTTACCAGTTATAGGCATTTTTGCAAAATCCACCCATTTGATTACATATTTGTGGGACTGTTGCCCATAACAGAATCTTACTGACCACTGTTTTTGGGTTTGGATGAGAGCAAATCAGTGTCCTCTCAATCCTCTGGAGGACAAATTCCTAGGATAGGAAAAGAACTCTCAGATAATGTATAATAATAAGACTCTACTGAACAGATGAATCCCAGGTATAATGAAAGTCGAGTCCTCCTGTACCTCCTATGTCTTGATGTGCACCAAGACCAGAGTCACCAAGACCATCACAACATAAAGAGACATAGTCACATCTTTGTTTATAGTCTTTGGTAACAAATGAAAGAATCAACAGTGACAGACAAAATACCATAAGAAAAAGACAAGACTCCAAGGGTTTCTCCTTGAAGTTTTACACCCACATACATGGGAGTGTTCCAAGGAGAAAATAGGTGATTTGTTCAGTGTGTGATCCATGACTGTCCTTATATGAAAAAACACAGTTCATTCTAGATATTTCACTTTCAGAAATGCAAAGCATATGCAGGATAACTCCAAATAAGGAAAAACAAAACCAAACAGCACAAGTCCATTTCAACTGAGAAAATACTTCCTCCCATATAGAATCCTCCTAACATAAAATTCCCTCACTTATTTGTCAGGTCAACTAACATTCAAGTAAAATGAATATAAATCCTAAAATGGTAAATGGTTAGAGTTCTTCTCATGAGCACATTTCATGCCATTAGCCACAGGCCATTTTGTTAGATACTGACTCATTTCTGGAGAACCAGATGCAAACAATCTGAGTAAGTCAAGGTTTACACATGGAGACCTTTCTCCTTCATTGATTTTCTTATTGATATTCGAGATGGCTTCATTTTTGTTAGGTACCCAGTTTTATCTAGAAGAATTACTCAACCAAAGAAGTTAAGTTAAATAAAATATTAAATATGGGAATACTAAAAGCTTTCTCAATAGAAGAAGACTGAAAAGACTACACAAAACTAGAATTGAAATTTTAAGTGTCATCTAGTCTCTAGCAAGTGTTCTATGTGGATCATCTCCAAGGCACCCTGCTCTTGCGAGAAGAATGTGCCCGGTGAGAGGAAGCAGTTCACTTCTGTCAGCTTGCTAATCCTCCCAGTGGATCCCAAGCACCACACTATCAACATAACTACTCCTGAGAATAAGTGTTCACAGCTATGGAACCCTTACATCTCTCCCAGACTTCACTGCTTTGCTTTTACCAAGGAAGGGGCTTAGAAGCCCAGTTGTTAAATAGTGAGAGTGACCTCTAGTGACTTATTTTGTGTAGTAGTTCATTTCTCATTTACTTAACCAAAACAGCAAAGTCCACTACCCAGCCCAAGAATTTATGATTCAATGTAAATGTCCACATTTTACTGACAAAGCCTTATCACAAAATCAAAATTGAATCTGAAACATGTGTGAGCCAAGGAGTCAGGAGTTCATTTTTCGGAGTGGCACACAAGGTGTATCATTAGGTGAGGCTCTGATGGTGCGCACAGCATGGATCCCATATGGCTGTGCCGTGTGTGTGTGTGTGTGTGTGTGTGTGTGAATGACTCTGCACTAAGCCAAACAGCAACACTGGGAATAGTGGCTTAGGCAAAGTGCAGAATGCTAACGTTGGTTAACCTCCTGCAGTGGAAATTTCTGAATAAGGCCACTAGTTCTTACCTTAACTGATTGAAAACTAAATTTTGGTAGGAGAGGCTGAGAGTGAAGGTGGAAAAATTCCAATGAAAGAAAAATGAAAGTAATTTGAGTAGAAGGAAGACATTTTTTAAATGCTCAACTAATGCCCGGATTAAAATAATAAAAAGAGAAAGACAATTCTCAAATAAAGTCCAAGTTAAAAAATATTTTTAAACTTTTATATATAATAAATTATGGTTGACTTTGGTTCTGCTAAATTATTTGGAAGCCCATTCTAGAAATAATGTTTTGTGAAATTTTTACCAAATAAAGGAAAATAGGAAACCAGGCATCCAATGAAAAATTTCAAAATGTAAAATATTAACATCTGGAGAAGAATCATTGTCAAGATCACCTAAATGATGGGCTAAGTTTTGTCTTTACACAAGAACTTTCTACTATTAGAAACGAACCCCTGTGTCAGCAGAATGTCCAAATGTTATTCCCTTGGAAGTCCTGGCAGGTGATTGAATTTGGCTTCTAAAATTTAGGCTCCCCTTCAGGGACTCGGTCTCTTACAGGGTGATAGGAGTTCATTAGCATTGAAGCTGACCTAAGCTGTTAACCTCTAAATTGATGCAGTGGGATGGAAGGTCGACCAGCTATTTGCCTGTTAGAATTCCTTAAAGTGCTACAACCCTAAAAACAAAAAAGACGGAACTTGCAGGCTAACCCTTTCTTCCACAATATTCTTTTTATTTTATGACAACGTGACCTTCTGAATAAATGCTCAACTGTACAGATAGAAAGGTCAAAACGTGCATTATGTTCACACACTTTAGGCTCCTCCACAAAACGAAAGTCTACTATAAATAAAATTCTATCTTTCGGGTTGTGATTCAACAAATTCTTTTTTTAAGGTTCTTCAGTGTCAGGAGCAAACTCTACAATTGCAGTTCCAAATACTAGCGATGCCAGCAGCGCAAAGTTTTTCAGGGAGCCTAGCGGCTCGGAAGCCATCGGCGGTACTCACGTGGGTGTTCGGCGGCGCCCGGGCTCCAGGTATGAGCAGGGAGGAGCAGCAGCCCGCACAGGAGGGCTCCGGCGACCGAGGCCATGATCGCCCTGGTGAGGGTCCGGACGACCAGAGGCGACAGGGTGCTGCTCCGCGTCGCTCTCTCCGCCTCCCGCCTGGGCTCCTCTCTGTCTCACTCGCACCCCGGCAGGCTCCTGGGCCGGGTGAATACCCCAGCCGCCGCCACCGCCAGCGCCGCACACCCTCGCCCCCAGCCCCGCCCCAGCCCCAAGCGCTTCCGCGGGCCCGCGCCGCCCAGTCGCGGCTCCAGCTTCGGGGACGCTGGTGGGTGCGCTGCAGCCGTACCTGACGCCACACGGCCCTGCAGAGTGGCAGGTGGCTTGCGTGGGTCCCGGCGGAGAGCGGAACTGGAGCCGTCACCCACGCCCTCTGCCGCCCTAGTCTCCCTGCCCCCCGCCCCGCTTGAACCTCGCCCCCTTCCCCGAATACATGGACACCCTCTGGCTGCAGGTTGAAACACCAAGGATCATTCCTGGACTATTCATTGTATGCACCGCGAGCAATCGGGAAAAATCATTTTCTGTTTCCATTCAAAAGGGAAAGATGCAGCCGAATTAACTCCAGAGCGGATCCTAGTGAGGACATGAGCGCACAAGCTTGCACTGTGCTAAGAATTCTGACTTGTGTGAAAGCTCGGGAGCCAAGGCTGGCTTGGGAGACGGCGTTCAAAATCTTTAAATGTTCATATTTTGTCCATCGTGGGTGGTTTCTAATCAAATTTTATTTTTAAAATATTACAATAAAATGTTATTTATTTTTATTATAAAGCATTCCTTAAAATTTGGAGCTGAGACAGAGCATCGCTTTCCTCACTGAAGTCCATGCTAGAATTCTCAAATCTAAATGCTGTCTCAGATTTCCCGTCTAAAATAGCTACCCTTGCCCGCCCAGCGCTGGGGCTCCCTACAGTGGCCTCAGATGCTGAGGCTCAGTGTGTGCTGGCACAGGAAGGGGAGGGACCCTACTCTTTGTTTTGTAAATTCCTATTACAGGCAAAAGTTGGACCAACTCCCTGAAATTACCACCAAGAGACTCTAGGAGAGGGTTACTAATTTTTTAGATGGTTACCCCAAGAAATGATAGTTGTGTGTACTTCTTGTCTTCTTTTTAGAAAGGCAGCTTGGAAAATCCCTTTAAGGGCAGGCATTGTGGCATAGCGGGTAAAGCCACTGTCCACATTCCACAGGGGCTCCAATTATGATCCAATTCCCTGGGAAAAGTATCCGCAGAAGGCCCAAGCATTTGGGCCCCTGCTATCCACATGTGAGACCTGGAGATCCTAATGAGACTCCTGATTCCTGTGTTTGGCCTGGCTCAGCCCTACGTATTGCTGCCATCTGGGGAGTGAACCAGCAGAAGGAATTTCTTTCTTTTTTTTTTTTTTTTATTTTTTGACAGGCAGAGTGGACAGTGAGAGACAGAGAGAAAGGTCTTCCTTTTTGCCGTTGGGTCACCCTCCAATGGCCGCCGCGGTAGCGCGCTGCGGCCGGCGCACCACGCTGATCCGATGGCAGGAGCCAGGTACTTCTCCTGGTCTCCCATGGGGTGCAGGGCCCAAGCACTTGGGCCATCCTCCACTGCACTCCCTGGCCACAGCAGAGAGCTGGCCTGGAAGAGGGGCAACCGGGACAGGATCGGTGCCCCGACCGGGACTAGAACCTGGTGTGCCGGCGCCGCAAGGCGGAGGATTAGCCTAGTGAGCCGCGGCGCCGGCCAGGAATTTCTTTCTTTATGTAGCTCTCCCTCTCTCTTTATAAGTCTTTCAAATAAATACATACATTTTTTTTAAATGAGATGACCTTGAAAGGCTTTTCACTCATTAAAATGAATTTAAATACAATTCTACCAGAAGAAGCATCTGAAGAAGTCATTTCTGAATGATGAATTGAGTTTACCAGAACAGTTTTTGCATCAGTATTGTGTAAATACCAACTATGGTGCTGGTGTTGAGGCATAACTGGTTAAGCCACCACCTACAATGCCAGCATTCCATACAGGCACAGGTTTCAGATCAAGATGCTGCACTTCTGGTCCAGTTCCCTGTTATTGCACTTGGGAAATCAGCAGGAGATGGCCCAAGTACTATGGCCCCTGCATCTGGATGAAGCTCCTGGCTCCTAGCTTCTGCCTGGCCCAGCCCTGGCTGTTGCAGCCATTTGGGGAGTGAATAAGCAGATGGAAAATCTCTCTCTCTGTGTCTCTCATGTGTCTCTTTCTTTCTCTCTGTAACTCTGCCTTTCAAATAAATAAATGAATCTTTAAAGAAATAAAAATAAATAAATAGTAACTCTGATTACAGGAGGTTTTATGTAAACCTAAAGTCTTGATTTACCAGTAAGTTGCTTTATCAACTTAGAAACAGAGAAATGTTGTATCAATTTAAGTCAGCTACTGGAAACAGTCTTAAAAATATGAAGTAAGGTATTCAAAGTATTAGATCTAATGGAGAACTGCCAAGAAAAATTTCTACTTTAGTAGACATTTATTAAATTTTAAAATTAGCTTCAGTAAAATCAGTGTATCAGTGTTGTATTGAATATGGGTTCATTGTTTTAGTATATTAAAGGAATATATTTATATTTACAAATTTTATTCCAAATACAGAAAGCACACCTTGACCAGTTATACTCAAAACTTGTTTCAAAAGGGAAACATTATTCATAAACTCTAAATATATGTAATAATTTGTACACTGAAACAAATAACAAGCATCAGCATTTTTCTTCTAAGACAGAAAGCTTGTAATTAATTATTGTTGGAATTTGCCCCCTTTGACTTAAAACTTTAGATTTATTCTATGTTAATTTCTTTAGTTAGGGGACTTAGAGTCGTGACATAACTTGTGTGTCTATAAGTGAATTTTACTGCTACAATGTCTTCCACATGGCTAAATTTTCATTTAAATCAGCATAGGCACTTTCAGTGGTGATAATCCTGGCACTGAATTCTGCAGAAGGAGAATAGTGAAGATCTGGAAATCATTTTGCCTATTAGCATAGCACCTGCTGCAGCTAATATGCCCTACACTGTCCTCCTAATGGGCAAATCAAGGCACAGATTCCAGGTGGCTGTTATGACTAGAACACCACATGTCCTGGGATAAATATCAAATACAACATAAATAAATGTTTTATAATGTTGCAGCTTTACTTTCTTGCTTCCCCATTTTCCAAAGTAATGTGATGGAAATTTTAAAACTTCCTGCTTATCTTCCATTTAACCTTAACCCAGTTAATGACTATAGTTGCAACATTTCACATTTCAATTTGAATAATGGTTGCAAAATTCAACTAGAGTAAGGAGAATATGTGCTATTTGTAACAGCACATCTATTAGTGCATTATTTTAAAAGAAATTATATTCAGGTATGATTGTTTTCTAGTTTCTTGATTGCAAGAACTCTAGTGTTTTTCAAGAAAGGTTATTTCTAAATTATTTCTTAATTACTTTGAATTGTGAAAGGGACATTTTAACAGCTTTTGTAAAGAAAATGAATGACTGACACCACTATCACCCAAGCCCACTAAGGTAACCACCATGATAGTTAAGAGAGTAGGATACATAGCTTCCACAATTTTTGCTCTTGTTTTACACAAACATATACAACTTGTACAAGGGGTTGTGTTTATTTTATTTCCATGTGGTTTTGCCATGTACTTAGTTTACACTCTCATTCTACAAAGTCATCTTTTCTCTTTAGTAATACACCACGTACGTTCTAATCTAAGCTAAAATTTGTACTGCAATTCTCAGTTCTACAACCCAGAATGAGAATATAAAAAACATAACCACATTTGCCTGTCAATCTAATAGTACGTTAAGCCAGAAAGCATCTATAGCATCTATTCTTATAAGTAGGTTACCTCTTTAGGAACTCTCATTTTCTTACAATATTTTTGTAAGCAATGTACACACACACACATACCCTACTGCATTATTCAAGGCCCATGCAGGAAGCTGGAAAAGCTTACAGGATGAAACTGTTAAAGGACCCAACAATCAGTGTTGTAGTGCCCAAAGGTGAGCAGTAATAGCAGGCATCACCATGATGAGCAGAGAGACAGAGGAAAGAGTTAGTACCAGAGCCCCAGAAAACAGAGGCCATGGAGCAGGGTTCTGTGGTAGGAGCTGTGGCCATGAAGTTAAATGTTGCCAGAGCCTGGGTGCAACACTGAGTCAGGAAGACAGATTTTGACCTCTGATTTCCTAATCCCTCCCATTTCTTTTTAAAAGATTTATTTAATTGACGGCAGAGAGATAGAAATATTTTCCAACAGCTGATTCACTACCAAAATGGCCACAATAGCTGGGACTTGACCAAGCTGAAGCCAGGAGCCAGGGTCTCCTACAGGTGCAGCAAGGGTCCAAGTAATTGGGCCATCATTGCTGCCTTTTCACGCACATTAACAGGAAGGTAGATCTGAAGTGGAGCAGCTAGAACTTGAACCAGAACTCTGATATGGGGTGCCTGCATCACAAGCAGAGGCTTAACCAACCCACTTTGTCCCAAAGCCAGTCCCAGAATCCTTACTTACTTACTGTTTCTGTAAGTGTCTCTCATCAGCCAAAACTAACTACAAGTCAGTCAGATGAGGCTGGGGAGGCAAAGGTACAGGACAGTGACAAGGGGCTAAATGACAGCCAGTATATCCTGAAAATACTGACATTTATCAAATCAAAAGGGATTTTACCATCTGTGGAAGTTGAATTAATTAATTAATATGTAGAGTAGTCTCAAATTTTCTGATTTTTAAAATGTTATTGAAAAGCAGAGAGACATAGAAAGAGAGAGAGACAACGATGGAGACAGATCTTCCATCTGCTGGTTCACTGTCCAAACACCTGCAACATCCAGGGCTGAGCCACGCGGAAGTTAGGCACCTAAAGCTTAATCTGGGTGTCCTGTGTGGGTGCCAGAGATCTAAATACCTGAGTCACCACCTGCTGCTTCCCAAGGTGTACAACAGTAAGAAGGTGGAATCAGAATGTGAGGTGAGACTTGACCCCAATACAGGGACCACAATACAGGATGTGGACATCTTAAGCAGTATCTTAACTCCTGTGCCAAATACCCACCTCTATAGATTAATTTTTCTTTTCTATGTGAGAGGTTGAGAGACAAGGAGAAACAGATCTTCTACCTGTTGACCTACAACAGCTGAAGTTGGCCCAGGCCAAAGCCAGAAGCTGGGAGGAGCTAGGAACTCAATCCACATCTCCAATGTGGGGGGCAGGGACCCAAACATTTGGGCCCTCACATGCTGCCTCTCAACAGGCATTTGGCATGGTGGCTACTTGGGATGCCTGCATCCCATATCAGAGTACTGCTTTGAGTCCTCCCTACTCTGCTTCTGATCCAGCTTCCTACTGATGCCCATCCTGGGAGGCAGTCAGTGAGAGTTCAAGTCCTTGGGTCCTTGGCACTAACAAAGGAGACCTGGATTGAGCTCTGGGCTCCTGAATACAACCTGGCCCAGCTTTGGCTGTGCAGCATCTAGGGGAGTGTACCAGTGAATTGAAGATTTCTGTTTTATCTGTCTTTCAAATAAAATAAAAACAAAATATATGGAGAGAGGTGCTGGGACTCAGACCCACACATTCTATTAAGGGAAGCAAGTGTCTGAAGTTGTATTTTAAATACTGTGCCAGGCACTCTGCTATTTATTTATTTTTATTTTTACTTTATAATGAGTGACTTATAAAGTAGGGATTCAAGTAGAAATTTAAAGCTTTCCTTTTTTTTTTTTCAAATTTAGGATCTCAAGTAATAATTGTGCTTGCTAGCAAATTTAAGCAGAACTTTGAAGTCAAACATTCTACTCTTGCTTCAGTTCATATTAACAAAGAATAGTAATTGCTCTGGATATCAAAGTTTTGAATGGAGCTTTTTATTAACTTCATCAGGAAGTCACCCTAGTCCACTAATCCCTACTTATTTTTCACAGAAATTGTAAGATGAATGTTATCATAAAGCAGAGAAAAATGAAGTCTCACTTCCTGATGCCCATCAATATTTTAGGGAAACAATTTTCACCTTTCAGGGCCAATTGGGGAAGGAAGTTGAGCTCAAATACAAAGGAAGATATTCTTTATTAATACAAAATATTTTTCTTATTAAATCAACAACTAGCCTTAAAACCTCATCCTTCCAAACTACAGTAAGCTTAAAAACGAATAAAATAATTAAGTTGAAAAATTCCTCCACATGTCTTATCACTCGTCCATTGAGAAGACTCAGATATTTAGAAGAAGTGAAAATAATATTCAACAACTACTTCATAAACAATTTGCTTAACTTTTTTCTTGAGGCTTGTTCAATATAATTTCCTCAGTTCATATTTACATAGTATGATAGAGGGCACATTAACACCAATACATAAAAAAAAATTCCACAGGCACGCATTTATCAAAGAAAACAGTGATACTCACATATTAAAAAAGAAAAGAAGGCTGGCGCCACAGCTCACTTGGCTAATCCTCTGCCTGCGGCGCTGGCACCCAGGGTTCTAGTCCCAGTTGGGGTGCCGGTTCTGTCCCGGTTGCTCCTCTTCCAGTCTAGCTCTCTGCTGTGGCCCGGGAGTGCAGTGGAGGATGGCCCAAGTGCTTGGGCCCTGCACCCACATGGGAGACCAGGAGGTAGCACCTGGCTCCTGTCTTCAGATTGGCACAGCACGCTGGCTGTGGTGGTCATTTGGGGGGTTAACCAACGGAAGAAAGACCTTTCTCTGTGTCTCTCTCTAACTCTGCCTGTCAAAGAAGGGAAGGGGAAGGGGAAGGGGAAGGGGGAAAAAATGGGGCTGGTGCTGTAGTGCAGTGGGGGTTAAACTGCCCTCTGCATCTCTGTCATCCCATATGTGTATGGGTTCCTTTTTCAGCTGCTCTACTTCTGATCCAGCTGCCTGCAAATGCACCTGGGAAGGCAGCTGAAGATGCTCCAGGTACTTGGGCCCTTGAACCCACGTGGGAGACCCAGAAGAAGCTCCTGGTTCCTGTCTATGGATTGGCTCAACTCTGGCTGTTGTAGCCATATGGAGAGTGAATCGATGGATGGAAGAGGACTAGAAGGACTTTAAGGATGAGAAAATCTGACTTCAGCATATCAAAGTTTTGTCACTGAAATATGCTAATATTTAGCATAAAATCCCTCATGGATTTCGAATCTTTTCCTGAAGACAAGCTTTAATCTCAGAGCAATCATGTGAACTGAAATCTGGAGTGGGAAGTATGCGAGGAGGAAATAATCAGAAAGAATGAAGTGTAGGAGTTGTAGAGAGCAAGAATGAAGTTGTAAAACTTGTAACATAAAATACATTTGAGGTTATCTTTGGGACATCTTTGTGACTTAGTTGATCTAAGGTTGTAAAGAGACACTGTTCCTATTTAAAAAGCAACTAGTAGATATTAATTAACTTTTAGATTTGCCTCCATTTTTGTTTCAGAACTCTGAACAGCCTCATGCCAGTCCAAATTTCTAAGTGTAATGAAGCAGAAACTGTTTTGCCTTGAGTGGATCCAATGAATTCAAACCTAGGCACTCACTAGCTCTTAAAGTCTCAGGGGAACCACCACTTCCTATCTGCCAGCTGATGATCTTCAAAGTGCCTAAGGGAAGCATTTTGAACACAAGGCAGGTGATAACTCTTGTGATAGAAGGATGAAGGTTGTGTATGTTAGCAAATATAGGATATAAGCTCAATTTAAAACCTGGAAATAGGAGCATGGTTAGAAGGCATTCCCACAGGCATACTTAAACAGTAAAAAAATATAATTTAAAGACAAGTTTATTTTAGTGTAAAACTTTTGAAGTCCATGTATAGTTTTTTGTCAACATGTATTTTTCATATTTTGAAGATATATCTGATTCATGGATTTTAAAAAAAAATTTGCACCAAAGTAAACTTAACTTTTAGTTCATTTTTCTCATAACTTAATGAGGTCCCCTTGCACGTGAAGAAACTGCTACACTTTCTGCTCAGGCAAATCTAAGAGACTGGCTGGTGGAAAATATAAGATGGGATCCTTAGATTAATATCATTTTATTTACAAGGTGTCAGCTACTGATGGAGAGATGACAATTTCATATTGACTCAATGTGTATGTGGTTATTATGTAAAAATTATAAATAACACAATTGTCTTCTCAGCCTATGAAAGATGTGTGCAGACATTTTGTAATATAAAGAATCAAAAGTGTAAAATTTCTGTGCTCTTTATGACACAAAATATTTTCAACCAAGACAAATCTTGAAATGGTGTATATCCGGGATTGTGATCATCTTCAGTGAATACACCAAACCGGATGCTAGACAAAGAAAAATACGGATTAAAGAGCTTCTGCAAAATGACTTAGCATAAGTCTTTTGCATCAGAGTTCAAAAGAAACTACCACTGGGTATCAGGAGGAAAAAAAGGAAGAGACAAATGGAGAAGACAAACAAATAAACAACACTTAAATGATAAATATTTGATTATACTTAAGATTTACAAGATTCTGTTTTGGTGCAGTGAAACGGCCTGGGGACAAAGAGCGGGGAGTTTGGAAACCTGATTTCCTCCTCTGCAGCAAGATGCTGAATGTGTCTCTAAACCTCAGATTCCATGTTTTGATAATGAGCACAGTTATATCTCTTTCCTGGGTAATTTGTGAAGATGATTTGAGACTAACTTATGCAAGATATTCCCTGCCTATAATATAGTAGCAATTCAATATTGCGAATGTTGCCGTTAATTAAAATAAACTCATATCCTATTAAAAACATTTTTTGAAGACTAATAATCATTATTACAAAATGTTTTGTTGTCACCAGATGACTTTTCATGCCATAAATGAAATAGACTCTTCTTTGTCTCTGAAGGATGTTTCAACATATTAATGTTGCCCAGGAAGACCATGATTAAATGTTAGCATTCTGGCCTTCTTAGGTTGCCATAGTTTCTTGTTTTCACTGTAGAATAAGATTATGCCAGAACAATGTCCTCATGAATAATGAATAAAATACACTCTTTGTAGTTCAAATGGTTTCTGTACTAATATGTTTATTCTTTTAAATGTCTAATGTAAATTTATAAATTTTTGTGTTCTTCAATAAATACCTAAGCATAATTATCAGTAAATACAGATTCACATGTATGTTAGAAGCACCATTTATTTTATTTCGTATAATTTGCCTTCATTAAGTTCTTATTTGATTTTTTAAAGATTTATTTAATTTATTTGAAAGGCAGAGTTATAAAAGCAGAAGAAGAGGCAGAGACAAAGAGAAAGGTCTTCCATCTGCTGGTTTACTCCCCAAATGGCCACATGAGCCAGAGCTGCCCAACCTGAAGCCAGGATCCTGGAGCTTCTTCCAGGCCTCCCATTAGGATGGCAGGAACCCAAGCACTTGGGCCATCTTCCACTGCTTTCCCAGGCCATAGCAGAGAGCTGGATCAGAAGTGGAGTAGCCAATACTCAGTCATCCCATATGGGATGCCAGCACTGCAGGCCAAAGCTTTACCCACTATGCCACAGTGCTAATTAATAAGATCTTACTTTTATCAGCAAATATGACAGTAAAATTTTTCAAGTGCTATTTTTTTTTTTTTTTTTGGTACTGAGCACATAGGATTGGGAATAGTGCCTATTCCACAACTAGACTGGAGAGTCCCATAGTTACAAACAGGTTGAAAGGAAAGAAATGGAAAAATATATTCCATGCAAATTGAAACAAAGCAGGAGTAGCTACATTTATTTCATATAAAATAGATTTAAGATAAAATTTATAAAAATGACAAAAAGATTATTGTATAGTGATAAAATATATAACAATTGCAAATGCATATCATCCAACACATGATCACCAAAATATATAAAATAACCATTAAGCAATATAAAGAAAGACATAGAATATTGCACAATAAAACAGAGGCTTTCAGCATCATCCTGGAAATATTAGAAGGATTATCCAAATAGAAAATCAATAAGGAAACACTAGACTTGAATTACAATTGAGATAAAGTTGTTCTAACAGTCATATACAGAATATTCCATGCAATAGCATCAGAACATACACTCTTCTCAAGTTATGATGGAACATTCTTTAGGACAGAGTATAGATTAGGTCCTCCAAATGTTCTAACAAATTTAAAATGATTGGCCGGCGCCGTGGCTCAACAGGCTAATCCTCTGCCTACCGGCGCCGTCACACCAGGTTCCAGTCCCGGTTGGGGCGCCAGATTCTGTCCGGGTTGCCCCTCTTCCAGGCCAGCTCTCTGCTGTGGCCCGGGAGTGCAGTGGAGGATGGCCCAAGCGCTTGGGCCCTGCATCCCATAGGAGACCAGGAGAAGCACCTGGCTCCTGCCTTTGGAACAGCGTGGTGTGCCGGCTGCAGCATGCCAGCCGCGGTGGCCATTGTAGGGTGAACCAACGGCAAAAGGAAGACCTTTCTCTCTCTCTCTCTCTCTCTCTCACTGTCCACTCTGCCTGTCAAAAAGTAAAAAAAAAAAAAATAAATAAAATGATAAAATCACATCAAATATCTTCCTGACTATAGTCATATGAAAGTAAAAATCAACAAGTGGAATCCTGAAAAATTAATAAATATGTGTTCCTAAACAACTATTGGATCAAAAGAGAATTTAAAGAGGCAATTTGAAAATATCTTGAAACAAATAAACATTAAAATATAGCTCACCAAAACTGAGGGATGCAGCAAGAACTGTTCTAAGAGGGAAGTTTATAGCAATAAACATCTACATCAAAAAAGAAGAAAGAATTCATGTGAATAATCTAATGTTATACCTTAAGGAACTACAAAAAGAAGAAGAAATTTAGCCCATAGTTAGCAAAAAGGAGGAAGTAACAAAGAGCAGGGCAGAAGGAAATGAAACAGAGACTGTGTTCCTGTTTTGAAAAGGTAAAATCAATGAGCCATTAGCAAGCCTAAGGAAAAAAATAGAGAAGACTCAAATAAAATAAGAAATGTAAAAGCAGATGCTAAAACTGGTAACACAGGAATACAAAGGATCATGAGATTACCATGCACAAGTATATGGCAAACAAACTGGACAACCTAGAGAAAATGGATAAGTCCCTAGAAATTTGTATTAATCCATTACTACAATGAAATACCCGAGACAGGATAATTTTATCAAAGAAACAGGTTTACTTTAGCTGGCATTGGATATACCTATGTAGGAAAATGAAATTAGATGAATCCTAATCATGTAAAAAAAGAAACTCAAGATGGAGCAAAGATCTAAATGTAAGACCTGAAACTATTACAGATTTCTAGAAGAAAACATAGGGAAAACACTTCAGGACATTGGCTCAGGCAACAATTTTTGGGGTGTGGGGTGTGAGGAGTGGGAGACCTATAAGACCCAAAAACTCAGGCAACAAAAGCAAAACTATTCAAAGGGAATTATGTCAAAGCATAAACCATCAATATTTCACTCTCAAATACACACCATGCTTTCTGTTTTTCTTTCTGTTTATGCTCATATATATTGTCTTATAAACATAAGGTTTATCAGAGTACCAACTTAAACTTGTTCTTCTCTCTACCAAATATTTTTCTAAATATTTCAAGAGACTCTAACCTCCCCCTTCTCTTTTATTCCATTTGTAAAGCTCAAAGATAAAACACTCAATTATGGATTTTCAGTATCCATAACAGTTCAGATTAATATATTTATATCAAGGAAAAATGCATTCCAATGCTTTTAAAAAAATAAGCATAATACAAAATTTAGTCTGAAATTATGATGATTTGAAAAAGATACTCTGAAAGTTAAACCAGAATATTGTCAGAATATAAGCTGTTTGCAATACAAATAAGCCTGAAATCCAGTGATTTACCATTATAAAGTCCTGTTTCACATTCAACATTCTGTTTTGGAAGTTGAGGTGAAGAATGCTATTATTACTAATAGCATCTAAATTGACTTTAGTTTCTTGTAGGGCAGTTGAGTGTGAGTGGCAGAGATCCAGATGTTGAGATTTTAGACCATGTTCTATGCTTCTGTATGGCTCTTTACAAAAATTTACAGATGCTGACAAACAAAAATACATTCTGATGAGTTTTAAGCCAATATGTAACAAATGTGTATGTATGTAATTATATACAGAGGTACTTCAAATTGTTTTCAATGGAAACATAAAATAATGAAAATGTATTTTCACTCTAGAGTATTTAATCATCTTTTATATTAGAGTTCTCTTACTAATACAGTTTGATCATTTTGCTCAACTTTTCTGGAACTAATGATGAAATGACAGAGATGTCCACAGAGGAGATAAGCATTTGCAGTGAGGAAGTGGAGAGAATGCCAACGTGGTAGTGCTTTCCTTTGTACTGTGAGATATGTCTCATTGTCACCAGATACGTGCTGCCTATTTAAAGTTTAAGTGTATCCCTTCTGAGACTCCTAAATCATCATACTTTTAGGAAACCAAGAAAGTATAGAACTAAGTAAAACACATACATTAATAAATGGGATCTAAGTAATAAAACCCTTGCTGGTGTGTATCTGCTCTCTGTTTCCCTAAACAATGGGCCATTGATCTTAAGAGGGAATTAGGATTTCTGACATAGAATAATCTTTTCTATGTTTCAACAGAATTATCCAAGAATAGACTTGTAGGTAATATACATAGAAATATAGAATAATAAACAAAAATATGAAAAAAACTGAAGTTTAAAAACCCTTGTTGCTACAAATCCTATAACTTATCAAAGAGAAAAGGCAAGGTGACACTAAACACCTTATGTGTCAAAGTCTGAATTAAACCTGCAACATAACAAAGTAATCAGTTTACTATGAGGACAAATTTAGGCTGCTTTTCTATATTTGTGGTACCAATTTAACAGAAATGATATATGGTCTCTCACCATGTTAAATCCAGTGAATAGCTTAAGAAAATTTCTGATCTAGAATTTAAATTTTGCAGGGCTACTTTCAAATCATTCTGTCATCATAAAATTGTTGATGCAGTTTACATGAGCAGACATGAGCAAGAGTCTTGTTCTGTATTTATTCTATTTTTTTCTTCATCTAGTACTCAACAGAATCATCTATTCCCTGGATGAGTCCACTTAGCATGGTACAGTGCTAAATAGGACATTTATTTCTCACAGTCCAGAAGCAACAACTGACTTCTAGCTTTTTATTTTAAGTTTTCAGTGCCAATATGTTAGTATCTTAGTAATCTTTAACACATGAAATTCATTTCTCCTATGTCCTGATAATTCTACAATTTGTTATTTTTCAACTTTTTATTTTTATTTTATTTTATTTTTTTTGACAGACAGTGAGAGAGAGAGAGAGAGAGGGAGAAAGGTTTTCCTTTACCGTTGGTTCACCCTCCAATGGCCACTGCAGCCGGCACACTGCAATGATCCAAAGCCAGGAGCCAGGTGCTTCTCCTGGTCTCCCATGGGGTGCAGGGCCCAAGCACTTGGGCCATCCTCCACTGCACTCCCGGGCCACAGAAGAGAGCTGGACCGGAAGAGGGGCAACCGGGACAGAATCGGATTCCCCAACTGGGACTAGAACCCAGTGTGCTGGTGCTGCAGGCGGAGGATTAGCCTGTTGAGCCATGGCGCCGGCCCAACTTTTTATTTTAATAAAATAAACATTTAATTTTTGTCCATGGAAAAGTAGAGCTTCGCAAAGTCTATCATTAATTTTAGAAAGTTCTGAGCCAATCCTTTTTCATTTTCAATTTCTGGGTGAATTTAGTTTCTGTAAAAGGTGCTATTTGACAATCTTGAAGGTTGGTGGCTCTAGGACAGTAACTCAATATGTTCATGAAAAAATGGAATTAAGGGTAAGTTTATTTTGATGTAAAGAATTTTTGAAATTCATGCATCCAGGGAGTTTTAAAAAGTAGCTAGGAGGCCGGCTCTGTGGTGCAGTGGGTTAACGCCCTGGCCTGAAGTGCCGGCACCCCATATGGGCACCGGTTCAGGAGCCGACTGCTCCACTTCCAATCCAGGTCTCTACTATGGCCTGGGATAGAAGTAGAGGATGGCCCAAGTCCTTGGACCCCTGTTCTCATGTGGGAGACCCAGAAGAAGCTACTGGCTCCTGCCTTCAGATCAGCAAAGCTCTGGCCATTGCGGCCAATTGGAGAGTGAAGCATCAGATGGAAGACCTCTCTCTCTCTCTCTCTCTCTCTCTCTCTGTGTAACTCTGACTTTCAAATAAATAAATAAATCTTTAAAAAAAGTAGCTAGAACAAGCATATTATAAAAAAACTGTGCATGGATTTCAAAATATTTTTGTGCCCAAAATTCCATTTTTCCATTTTTTGAAGTACCTTTGTATTGAATCACAGAATGGAACCTAAGGGGGTCACTCCCAAGGAGGATTGATTTATTGATATACTCACTTTCCGTAACTACCACCACTCCTGGTTCCCCTGGCTTCCTATTTACTATATAATCTCTCCCATGCATATAATCATGCCATGTCATCCATCCTCAGATTCGCACCAGTAGTCAAGGCGATAGGGTCACTTGATCATGAACTAGATTCCCACCTTCAGAAACTGATTCAGAGCAGGCCTAGAGTAAAGCCCATGAGACTTAAACCCTAAAACAACACACAAACAATAAACAAAAACTTTCCTTAGTCACTCTCTGAATGCCAACCCCAGCCTGCTTTAAGTCAGACTGCTATTTAGAATACACTAAAATAAATACACTGCGAAAGTATGATACACATACATGTGCTTTGGCTGTGTGTGTATGCGTAAAATGTATTTTAAATTGTTATATAGTGTGTGATAGGCATCAAATTGTTGGTGGAAAATTGAAGAATGAATTTTATTTGTGAATATTCTCAGGATTTTATCTGTGAAAATTTATAGAATTTTATTTCTTATAATCTCAAGAAAAAAACCTGTCCCAGGTCATTCTCACATGCCAACCCTACTGCATTCTCTTCCTGTTCTGACTTTACTTTCTCTCTACAGGCAACCATTATTTCAATCTTCACTTCCCCTTTTACTACTGTGTGCTAAAGTATATGCCTTACTCTCTGAATATATTGCAAGGCTCATTCAGAATCCAGAAAGCAACTGTTGATAAATCCACCTGGAATAAAAAGTATGAACTAAGCAACTTTCAAAGACAGATTGTGTCAGCCACCTCAGATGATGGCTAACCCATTGACACATTCCATCTGCTTGTAACTCAGCAACCATGGTGATCATTAAAAGTTGTCAGAGAGATCACTTCTCTACACAAAGCCCCTCAATGGTTTTTTGATCCAAGAGGCATAGAAGCCAATGTCCTTATGATGACCTGCTAACTCCTGCATAATCTAGGCCCTTTTCAGATTTCATTTCTTACCATCACCCCCCATTTCTGTGTTCCACCTACAATAGCTCACTACTCCACAAACACAATCTGCATGTTTCTGTCCCTGGATATTTGCACTTGCTCTTTTCTTTGCCTGGATCAAGTTTGCTCCTGATATATGAATGGCTGAGTCCCTGATCACCCTTGGAAAACTTCTCAAACTTCACTTTACCAGTCCAGTCATGGACATGTGCTTTATTTTCTCTGTAGCACTTATCCATCTTACTCTCTATATTGATTTCCTTAATTAGATGCTGCTTCTCCTTACCTTATAACAGTTTCCTGAGATTCTAAGACCCAGAGATCAGGGCTTACAGTATGTGAATTGGTGGTGGTAGGGATGGAGAGCAGGGGAAATGGAGGGACAGTGTAAGATCCTTGTGCCTTTCAATATGGCAATACTCATGAGATTACCTGTATTGCCCACTGGTGTTCAGTAAAGTTCAAGCAAATAATTATTGATTGCTATAGTGGATTGCTACCAAATCTGTTCTCTGTGTTTGGAACAAGGGAGCAAACAAAACAACCAACTGCCCCTGACTTCTGGGGTTCCCAGAAAATACTGGGGATAGAGAAGCCTGTTTAATGACATCACAGTAACACAATAATAAATATTCAGACTGCGGAAAAGTTCCCAGTTTCTTCAATAAATAAATTGCATAGGAAAAAAGAATATGGGGGTGGGGCCAAGCATTTGGTATCGGGGTTGACACATCAATTAAGACACCTACTTCTCGTATCTGTATGCCTGGGTTTCATTCCTGGCTCTAGCTTCTGATTCCAGCTTCCTGCTAATGTAGACCTTGGGAGGCAATAGAGATGCCCAAGTAACTGGGCTCCTGCAACCCATGTGGGAGACCTGGATTGAGTTCCTTGACCCTGGCTCTGGTTGACCCCAGCCATTTGCAGGCATCTAAGGGAGTGAACCAACAATTGAGTGCTCTATTTGTCTATCTTTCTGTCTCAGTCTGCCTTTCAAAATATTTAAAGAAAACAAAAGAACTGAGATGGAAGACAAATAATCAGATATATCCTGGAGATACATCAATAAATTGTAAGGTATGAATTTTATCAGGGTCCTAATTTAAAAAAAAATGTGTAAAATTCTTTAAGACAAAGAAACTTAAACCCTGACTGGCATTTGGTTGTAAATATTAATTTTGATTAATTTTACAGATGATTTGCTTTAAAAGGGAGATATAAACTGAAATACTTATGTATGAAATGATAGCATGTCAGAAATATTCTTAATTTCATACAGTTCTCTGTATTGTTTCCTACTTTGTTTTGATTTACTGTATTTATGTATTTATTCTATAATTTTAAAATATGCTTTTAGGGGCCAGCGCTGTGGCGCAGTGGGTTAATGCCCTGGTCTAAAGTGCCGGCAATCCCATATGGGAGCTGGTTTGCATCCTGGCTGCTCCACTTCCTATCAAGCTCTCTGTCATGGCCTGGGAAAGCAGTAGAAGATGGCTCAAGTCCTTGGGCCCCTGCACCTACGTGGGAGACCCGGAAGAAGCTTCTGGCTCCTGGCTTCAGATTGGCGCAGCTCTGGCCATTGTGGCCAACTGGGGAGTGAACCATCTGATGGAAGATCTCTCTCTCTCTGCCTCTCTTTCTCTCTCTGTAAAACTCTGCCTTTCAAATAAATAAATAAATCTTTAAAAATAAATAAATAAATAAATAAAATATGCTTTTAATAATTACACTGACCTTAGGGAAATTTCTGAAAAGCGACAACTTTGAAAACTGTGTCTGGGTACATTATTAAAATACATCTTTCACCATTCTAATCTTAGTAATGAAATTTGTTCTTTATTTTTTTTTAAAAGTTCATGCATTCATGGACTAAATTCACACTTGCTGTACAATAAACAAAGAAACTAGTGTTTACTTTTTTAAAATTTATTTTTTATTTAATTTGCTTGAAACACAGTGAGGCAGACTGAGATGGAGACAAACCTTCTATCTACTGGTTCATTCCACAAATATTCACAGCAGACAAGGCTTGGCTAGGCCAAAGCCAAGAGCTGTGACTCCCATGTGGATGGCAGGGACTCTACTTGAGTCATAACCTGCAGTCTTCCAGTGTGCATTAGCAGGAAGCTGGAATTAGGATTCAAATTGGGAATCAAACTCAGACACTCCTATATGGGATATAGGTATCCCGGCTGGTGTCTTAACACTACACCAAATTCCTAGTTCAGAAAGTAATGCTTAAATCTGTTCTTTTTAACTGTCTTTGATTTTTCTTATTTTCATCATTGTTCACTTAAATATTTCAAGACAGAAAAAAGCACAATTATATACTATAGGTACAATAATAATATTTCAAAATATTTGTTGAAAATAGAATTGAAGGACAAATTTAATCTGGTGTATACTTTCAAATCTATGCACATGAGAGATCTTCAAACAACTCATGGAAAACATGTGTTAAGAAAGAAGCTGCCTGAACTTCCAAAAAATTTTAACCAAAGTGATTTGCCTCTTCATTCTATTTGTCTATGACTTTTTTAAGAAGTACCCTTATATATATTCCTATGTCAAAAAGGAAAAAATTCAAAATGTTGAAGATTTCAAGCCAGTTGTGCCACTGCAACTAGTCTGGTCTTTCTCTGAGCTGTTGACTCATGTTCTATAAAATACTGTGGGTCTTCACAGAGCCTGGCAAGATGCACATTGAAAAATAAGAGTGACAGGTCTGATATTTAAAGGGACTCCTAAATATTTCCTGAGTAATGTGAGTGCATTTGGCTTTTTGGATTACTGTATAAAGCTGGAAGTGAATATTGAGATGTGCGTTTTGGGGTGAGTTGTAATATTGATTTCAGCAACTGCCCCGTGTCTCTGTTTCCTGAATCACCAAGTGATTCTCTCTCCACTATTCTCTGGCTTCACCAGATGCCTGAACCAGTGGGGTGTCCCGTCTTATGTAAGACCAAATAAAACTTCCTCCCTAAGAAGCTCCTCTGAGGCATTTTAGCTGAAGTAACAAAAGCTGTCTTTTGCAATATCAAAGGCATTTTATGTTACCTTCAGTGAAGATGAGTATGTGTTATTAAACTTTTATTAAAGTAGATTTTCCCATATGAAGACAAGCAAACTGAGGTTATTTTGAAGAATATTAAAATTGTGCAGAACAGATCACTGAAAAAATCTTCTAAGACCCACGTATTCATAGTAAATGTATATTTCATTCAATTTCCTCTTTGTCAGCAAATTACTTGACAACATAACTGACATCCTAGGTGTTTGTGGGCAAAAAAAGGTAGCAGAGGAGAAATTATGACCCTCAGATAGATTAAACTCCAGTAATTTTATGGGCAATGCCCAGAGGCATAAGGTTCAAAAGAACATTATTTCTCCTCTATTTCCTGTTAACTACATGATGTTCTGGGATTTCACACAGTTATTATATACTTGAGAGTAATAATCATAGGGATCACTGAATTAACCAGAGGTCAGCTTTTATAGTAATTAAGGCCTTTAGCCATGTGAGGTCTGTGAAGCATTGAGATCATTGGACTGATTCCATAATAGCTAATTTGTAAAAGCTATTTAGTACTATTTGGATGCTCCTGTTAGACTAATGACCTTTCATTCCTATAGTGACACAGAATTCTTTGAGCAACATAAATTAACTTTTCATTTATTTGGGGGAATACTGGTACAAGAGTGGGAGTCTGTAGAATGGCCTAGTAGGTTAAGCCTCTATCTGTGGCATCAGTTTGAGGCCCAGGCACTCCAGTTCTGATCCAGTTCCCTGCTAATGGCCAGGGAAAGCAGTGGAAGATGGCCCAAGCACTTAGGTCCCTGTGCCCATATGGGAGACCTGGAAGAAGCTCCTGACTCCTGGCTTCAGATTGGTCCAGCACTGGTTATTGTGGCCATTTGGGGAGTGAATCAGCAGATGGAAGATCCCTCTCTCTCTTTCTCTCTCTATAACTCTGCCTCTCAAATAAATAAATGAATCTTTAAGAAAAAAAATGGGACTTAGAATTTCATCCAGCAAAGAGAATAATCTCTCTCTTGGGAAAACGGTACTCTATCATGTACACACTAAACTAGAGCACATCATACTCAGTCCTCATCTGAACCAAATTTAGGTCAGAACATTGAGGGCTTTAATATTGGATGTTTTTGCCAAATAAAACACATACTTCATACAGAAGCACACAAACATGCATGTAACCTTGACACAGGCACATAAACAAGATATCTAGACACACACAGGCAAGTTGCACCTGCCGAGACACCGTCCATGGTATATCCCCCCAGGACCCCAACTTTGGCCAAATGAAACTAAACTATTTCTGGTTTCTGGATGCCCAAACATTCTTCCCAAAGGATTTTTCTGGGAGAGTGTTGCAGAGAACTTCCTGACCCCTCTCTTCCCTAGGAAAATCTGGACACTCCAACATTTCCCCAGAGGACTTTTTGGGAGCTTGGGGTGAGGGGATGTTGCAGAGACCTCTAGGCTCCCTACTAAACCAAGGAGTAGCCATTTGTGTCATTTGCCCAAAATATGATCCCAGAAAACCTATATAAAAAGATTAGAGCCTTCTTTCACTAAGAAATAGACATTATCCAATTATTAAAACACAGGACTACCAATATGTACTTTCATTAACCCACGTTTGTTTGTTTGTTTTGTTTTAACTTTTATTTCATGAATATAAATTTCCAAAGTACAGCTTATGGATTACAATGGCTCCCCCCCCCCATAACTTCCCTTCCACCGACTTTTTTTTTTTTAACTTTTATTTAATGAATATAAATTTCCAGTATACAGCTTATGGATTACAATGGCTTCCCCTTCCCATAACTTCCCTCCTACCCGCAACCCTCCCCTCTCCCGCTCCCTCTCCCCTTCCATTCACATCAAGATTCATTTTCAATTCTATTTATATACAGAAGATCAATTTAGTATAAAATACTTCAACAGTTTGCACCCACATAGAAACACAAAGTGAAACATACTGTTTGAGTACTAGTTATAGCATTAAATCAAAATGTACAGTACATCAAGGACAGAGATCCCACATCAGGAGCAAGCGCACAGTGGCTCCTGTTGTTGACCCAACAAATTGACACTCTAGTTTATGGCGCCAGTAACCACCCTAGGCTGTCGTCATGAGTTGCCAAGGCTATGGAAGCCTTCCAAGTTCCCCGACTCTGATCAAATTTAGACAAGGTCATAAAAGACAGGGTGAGGATAGTAACCAATGATCCTAAGAGTGGCCTTAACCAGGTCTGAACAATTATACAGCATTAAGTGGGGAAGAGGACCATCAGTACACACATGTTGGGAGTAGAGCCATTGGTGGTAGAGTAGAGGTTATGATTACAAAGGAATGAGGCTCAAGTGCACTAGACAGGGTCTAGAACAAAGGACAGAGTCATTATTAGAGGAGCTAAGAAAGGTGCTGTCTAAGCTACAAGTAATTTTTCTGATTGAGAGGCAAATAGAACCTGATAGAAGGGGCTTGATAATAATCTGTTGGGTTTTAGGCCTTGTAAGTTAAGAGGTCTGCTTTAACACAAACCAGGAGGAAAAGAAAGCTAGGCATCAGAAGCAATGGGTGGCAGGCCTATTAATGGCTGATCTGTGCAGTGATCTGCCCTCAAGGAGACCCAACAGGCCAGTCCACTGCAGTGGCTTTCAATGTGGTAAGCCTGGGCTTCAGCAGAAGTCAGCTTGTGAAGAGCCCTGGCAGCTCTGCCAAGAGTTGGATCACTTCGAAATGGACCTGCCCTGGAATCGAAGGATGCCCAGGTCAGAGCCACAGATCTTATTGGCTCCAAGCTGAAAAGCCCTTCACTCAGCCCAACTTCCAAAGTGACCACTGCAGCTGAGGGGATGGTCAAGTAGGGTCAGCAACATTGCAGGCAGAACTGTCAATTTCTTGTTAGAGATGCCACCTGCCTTTACCTGGCCAGCTGTCCTCCCAGGCCAGCCAAGTAATGAAAGTCAACAGAGTGCCTTCCCCTAGGAGGTTCACACCTCCCTTAGGATATACCCCATGTGAAGAGACAGGTAGGTCTGGGCCTCAATTATCTTTATATACAGAAGATCAATTTAGTATATATTAAGTAAAGATTTCAACAGTTTGCACCCACACAGAAACACAAATTGAAACATACTGTTTTAGTACATTAATTCACATTGAAAAATGATTAAGGACAGAGATCCTACATGAAGAGTAAGGGCACAGTGACTCCTGTTGTTGACTTAACAATTTGACACTCTTGTTTATGGTGTCAGTGATCACCCTAGGCTCTTGTCATGAGTTACCAAGGCTATGGAAGCCTTTTGAGTTCTCCGACTTTGATCTTATTTAGACAAGGTCACAGTCAAAGTGGAAGTTCTCTCCTCTCTTCAGAAAAAGGTACCTCCTTCTTTGATGGCCCCTTCTGTTTTTTTATGTTGAATTGTTGTGGTTTTATTAATTACAGGAATTGGAAAGATGCTACTTATTGCCAGCGAAAGGATTACCCAAGGGGCTGGCACTGTGTTGTAGCTGGTAAGACCGCCACCTGCAGTGCTGGCGTCCCATATGGGTGCCAGTTCGAGTCCCAGCTGCTCCACTTCTGATCCAGCTCTCTGCTATGGCCTGGGAAAGCAGCAGAAGATGGTCCAAGCCCTTGGGCCACTGTCCCAGAGTGGGAGACCTGAAAGAAGCTCATGACCCCTGGCTTCTGATCGGCGCAGCCCCAGCTGTTGCAGCCATCCGGGGAGTGAACCATTGAATGGAAGACTTTCTCTCTCTCTCTCTCTCTCTCTCTCTCTCTCTCTCTCTGCCTCTCTGTAACTCTGCCTTTCAAATAAATAAATAAATCTTATTTTTAAAAAAAGGATTACCCAAGAGTTGCTGTAAATTGGAAAACTTATGTGCAAGGAGATGCAAATGACCCATTCTTTCTACTGGGATCTCACTCGCAGAGGTCTTTCATTTAGGGTTTTTTTTTTTTTTTTTTTTTTTTACCAGAGTGTCTTGGCTTTCCATGCCTAAAATACTCTCATGGGCTCCTCAGTCAGATCCGAATGCCTCAAGGGCTGATTCTGAGGCCAAAGTGCTGTTTAGGACATCTGCCATTCTATGAGTCTGCTGTGTATCCGGTTTCTCATGTTGGATCGTTCTCTCCCTTTTTGATTCTA
Source organism: Lepus oiostolus (assembly GCA_036325905.1). NCBI lineage: Eukaryota > Metazoa > Chordata > Mammalia > Lagomorpha > Leporidae > Lepus > Lepus oiostolus. The sequence goes on from CM070808.1 coordinate 130,981,561, forward strand.
TCAGTTAGTGTTAGCAGACATTAGTCTTGTTTGTGTGATCCCTTTGATGCTTAGACCTATCATTATGATCAATTGTGAACAGAAATTGATCACTTGGACTAGTGAGATGGCATCGGTACATGCCACCTTGATGGGATTGAATTGGAATCCCCTGGCATGTTTCTAACTCTACCATTTGGGGCAAGTCGGCTTGAGCTGGTCCCAAATTGTACATGTCCTCCCTCTCTTATTCCCACTCTGATATTTAACAGGGATCACTTTTCAGTTAAATTTAAACACCTAAGAATAATTATGTATTAAGCACAGAGTTCAACCAATAGTATTAAGTAGAACAAAAACATACTAAAAGGGATAAAGTATTAAGTTGTACATCAACAATCAGGACAAGGCCGATCAAGTCACCGTTTCTCATAGTGTCCATTTCACTTCAACAGTTTTCCTTTTTGGTGCTCGGTTAGTTGTCACCGATCAGGGAGAACATATGCTATTTGTCCTTTTGAGACTGGCTTATTTCACTCAGCATGATGTTTTCCAGATTCCTCCATCTTGTTGTAAATGACCGGATTTCATTGTTTTTGACTGCTGCATAGTACTCTGTGGAGTGCATGTCCCATAATTTCTTTATCCAGTCTACTGTTGATGGGCATTTGGGTTGATTCCAGGTCTTAGCTATTGTGAATTGAGCTGCAGTAAACATTAAGGTGCAGATGGCTTTTTTGTTTGCCAATTTAATTTCCTTTGGGTAAATTCCAAGGAGTGGGATGGCTTGGTTGTATGGTAGGGTTATATTCATGTTTCTGAGGAATCTCCAGACTGACTTCCATAGTGGCTTAACCAGTTTGCATTCCCACCAACAGTGGGTTAGTGTCCCTTTTTCCCCACATCCTCTCCAGCATCTGTTGTGGGTAGATTTCTGAATGTGTGCCATTCTCACTGCGGTGAGGTGAAACCTCACTGTGGTTTTTTTTTTTTATTTTTTTTTATTTTTATTTTTCTTTTTTTTCTTTTTTTTATTAAACTTTTATTTAATGAATATAAATTTCCAAAGTATAGCTTGTGGGTTACAATGGCTTCCCCCCTCCCATAACTTCCCTCCCTCCCGCAACCCTCCCCTTTCCCGCTCCCTCTCCCCTTCCATTCATGTAAAGATTCATTTTCAATTCTCTTTATATACAGAAGATCAGTTTAGTATATATTAGGTAAAGATTTCAACATTTTGCCCACCTAGCAGCGTAAAGTGAATAAACTTCCATTGGATTACTAATTATAGCATTAAATAGCAACGTACAGCACATTAAAGACAGAGATCCTACATAATTTTTTTTTCAAATTAATTAATTTTCTATGTCATTTCCATTTTAACACCAGGTTGTTTTTTTTTTTTTTCATTTCCAATTATCTTTATATACAGAAGATCGATTCAGTATATAATTAGTAAAGACCTCATCAGTTTGTACCCACACAGAAACACAAAGTGTAAAAATACTGTTTCAGTACTAGTTATAGCATCACTGCACATTAGACAACACATTAAGGACAGATCCCCCATGGGATGTAAGTACACAGTGACTCCTGTTGCTGACTTAACAATTTGACACTCCTGTTCATGGCGTCAGTAATCTCCCTAGGCTCTAGTCATGAGTTGCCAGGGCTATGGAAGCCTTTAGGGTTCGCTGACTTTGATCTTATTCCGATAGGGTCATAGTCAAAGTGGAGGTTCTCTCCTCCCTTCGGAGAAGGGTACCTCCTTCTTTGATGGCCCCGTTCTTTCCACTGGGATCTCACTCACAGAGATCTTTCATTTAGGTCTTTTTTTTTTCCGTGATATCTTGGCTTTCCATGCCTGCTATACTCTCATGGGTTCTTCCGCCAGATCCGAATGCCTTGAGGGCTGATTCTGAGGCCAGAGTGTTGTTTAGGACATCTGCCATTCTATGAGTCTGCTGTGTATCCCGGTTCCCATGTTGGATCTTTCTCTCCCTTTTTGATTCTATCAGCATTAGCAGTTACTTGTCTTGTTTGTGTGATCTCTTTGACTCTTAGACCTATCAGAGCTATCAATTGTGAGCTGAAATTGATCACTTGGACTAGTGCGATGGCATTGGTACATGCCACCTGGGTGGGATTGTGTGGGAATCCCCTGGCACCTTTCTGACTACACCATTTGCGGCCAGTCCGATTGAGCATGTTCCAAATTGTTCATCTCCTCCCTCTCTTTTTCCACTCTTAGATTTAACAGGGATCACTTTTCTGTTAAAATTTAAACTCCTAAGGATAATTGTGCGTTAATTACTGAGTTCAACCAATAGTACTAGAACAACAACAACAACAACCAATACTAAAAAGGATAAAGTATTACATTGTACATCTAAGGTCAGGACAGGAGCTGATCAGTTCATTGTTGCTTATAGTGTCCATTTCACTTAACAGGTTTCCCCTTTGGCGCTCAGTTGTCACCGATCAGGGAAAACATATGATATTTGTCTCTTTGGGACTGGCTTAATTCACTCAGCATGATGTTTTCCAGATTCCTCCATCTTGTTGCAAATGACTGGGTTTCGTTGTTTCTTACTGCTGTATAGTATTCTATGGAGTACATGTCCCATAATTTCTTTATCCAGTCTACTGTTGATGGGCATTTGGGTTGGTTCCAGGTCTTAGCTACTGTGAATTGAGCTGCAATAAACATTAATGTGCAGATGGCTTTTTTATTAGCCAAATTAATTTCCCTTGGGTAAATTCCAAGGAGTGGGATGGCTGGGTTGTATGGTAGGGTTATGTTCAGGTTTCTGAGGAATCTCCAGACAGACTTCCATAGTGGCTTAACCAGTTTGCATTCCCACCAACAGTGGGTTAGTGTCCCTTTTTCCCCACATCCTCTCCAGCATCTGTTGTTGGTAGATTTCTGAATGTGAGCCATTCTCACCGGGGTGAGATGGAACCTCATTGTGGTTTTGATTTGCATTTCTCTGATTGCTAGTGATCTTGAACATTTTTTCATGTGTCTGTTGGCCATTTGTATTTCCTCTTTCGAAAAATGTCTATTGAGGTCTTTGGCCCATCTCTTTAGTGGGTTGTTTGTTTTGTTGTTGTGGATTTTCTTGATTTCTTTGTAGATTCTGGTTATCAATCCTTTATCTGTAGTATAGTTTGCGAATATTTTTCCCATTCTGTTGGTTGCCTCTTCACTTTCCTGACTGTTTCTTTTGAAGTACAGAAACTTCTCAATTTGATGCAATCCCAAATGTTAATTTTGGTTTTGACTCCCTGTGCTGTTGGAGTATTTTCCAGGAAGTCTTTGCCTGTGCCTATATCTTGCAGGGTTTCTCCAATGCTCTCTAATAATTTGATGGTTTCGGGTCGTAGATTTAAGTCTTTAATCCATGTTGAGTGGATTTTTGTGTAAGGTGATAGGTATGGGTCTTGCTTCAAGCTTCTGCACGTGGAAATCCAATTTTCCCAGCACCATTTATTGAATAGACTGTCCTTATTCCAGGGATTAGATTTGATCTTTGATCAAATATAAGTTGGCTGTAGATGTTTGGATTGATTTCTGGTGTTTCTATTCTGTTCCATTGGTCTATCCATCTGTTTCTGTACCAGTACCATGCTGTTTTGATAACAACTGCCCTGTAGTATGTCCTAAAATCAGGTATTGTGATGCCTCCGGCTTTGTTTTTGTTGTACAGGATTGCTTTGGCTATTCGAGGTCTTCTGTGTCTCCATATGAATTTCAGCATCGTTTTTTCTAGATCTGAGAAGAAGGTCTTCGGGATCTTAATGGGTGTTGCATTGAATGTATAAATTGCTTTTGGGAGAATAGACATTTTGATGATATTGATTCTTCCAATCCATGAGCATGGAAGATTTCTCCATTTTTTGGTATCCACTTCTATTTCTTTAAGGTTTTGTAGTTTTCATCGTAGAGATCCTTAACGTCTTTGGTTAAGTTTATTCCAAGGTATTTGATTGTTTTTGTAGCTATTGTGAATGGGATTGATTTTAGAAGTTCTTCCTCAGCCGAAGCATTGCCTGTGTATACAAAGGCTGTTGATTTTTGTGCATTGATTTTATATCCTGCTACTTTGCCAAACTCTTCGATGAGTTCCAATAGTCTCTTAGTAGAGTTCTTTGGGTCCCCTAAATAAAGAATCATATCATCTGCAAAGAGGGATAGTTTGAGTTCGTCCTTCCCGATTTGTATCCCTTTAATTTCTTTTTCTTGCCTAATGGCTCTGGCCAAAACTTCCAGAACTATATTGAATAGCAGTGGTGAGAGAGGGCATCCCTGTCTGGTACCAGATTTCAGTGGAAATGCTTCCAACTTTTCCCCATTCAATAGGATGTTGGCCGTGGGTTTTTCATATATTGCTTTGATTGTATTGAGGAATGTTCCTTCCATACCCAGTTTGCTTAGAGTTTTCATCATGAAAGGGTGTTGTATTTTATCAAATGTTTTCTCTGCGTCTATTGAGAGAATCATATGGTTTTTCTTCTGCAGTCTGTTAATGTAGTGTATTACGTTGATTGTTTTGCGAATGTTGAACCATCCCTGCATACCGGGGATGAATCCCACTTGGTCTGGGTGGATGATCTTTCTGATGTGTTGTTGCATTCTATTGGCCAGAATTTTATTGAGTATTTTTGCATCTATGTTCATCAGGGATATTGGTCTGTAATTCTCTTTCAATGTTGCATCTCTTTCTGGCTTAGGAATTAAGGTGATGGTGGCTTCATAGAAAGAATTTGGGAGGATTCCCTCTTTTTCGATTGCTCTGAATAGTTTGAGAAGAATTGGAGTTAGTTCTTCTCTAAATGCCTGGTAGAACTCAGCAGTGAATCCATCTGGCCCTGGGCTTTTCTTTGTTGGAAGGGCCTTTATTACTGTTTCAATTTCTGTGTCAGTTATTGGTCTGTTTAGGTTTTCTATGTCTTCCTGGCTCAATTTAGGGAGGTTGTATGTGTCCAAGAACCTGTCCATTTCTGATAGATTTCCCTGTTTGCTGGCATACAAGTCCTTGTAGTAATTTCTGATGATTCTTTTTATTTCTGCGGCGTCTGTTGTTACGTTTCCCTTTTCATCTCTGATCCTATTGATTTGGGTCTTTTCTCTTCTTTTTTTAGTGAGTTGGGCCAATGGGGTGTCAATTTTGTTTATGTTTTCAAAAAACCAGCTCCTTGTTTGGCTGATTTTTTGTAATGTTTTTTTGGATTCAATCCTGTTGATTTCTTCTCTGATTTTAATTATTTCTCTTCTCCTACTGGGTTTGGGTTTGGTTTGCTGCAGATTTTCTAGATCCTTGATATGACTTGAAAGCTCATCTATTTGGTGCCTTTCCAATTTCTTGATGTAGGCACCTATTGATATAAACTTTCCTCTTAACACTGCTTTTGTTGTATCCCATAGGTTTTGGTATGTTGTGCTGTTATCCTCATTTACTTCCAGAAAATTTTTGATTTCTCTTTTAATTTCTTCTATGACCCATTGTTCATTCATGGGCATGTTGTCCAATCTCCATGTGTTTGCACGTGCTCTAGGGATTCCTGAGTTGCCAATTTCCAATTTCATTCCTTTGTGGTCTGAGAAGCTGCATGGTATGATTCTAATTCTTTTGAATTTGCTGAGACTTGCTTTATGGCCTAGTATGTGGTCAATCCTAGAGAATGTTCCATGTACTGCTGAGAAGAATGTAAAGTCCTTAGATGTAGGATGAAATGTTCTGTAGATATCTGTTAGATCCATTTGGGCTATAGTGTCATTTAAATCTACTGTATCCTTGTTGATCTTCTGTTCTGTTGATCTGTCTATCTCTGAGAGTGGAGTATTGAAGTCCCCCAGTACTACTGTGTTGGGGTCTAAGTCTCCCTTTAAGTCCCTTAACAAGTCTTTTAAATAAGCTGGTGCCCTGTAATTAGGTGCGTATACATTGATAATCGTTATATCTTTCTGTTGAATGGATCCCTTAATCATTATATAGTGCCCCTCTTTGTCTCTCCTAAGAGTTTTTGTGGTAAAGTTTATGTTGTCCGATATTAAGATGGCTACGCCTGCTCTCTTTTCATTTCTGTTGGCGTGGTATATCTTTTTCCAACCTTTCACTCTCAGCCTGTATGGATCATTGTTGGATAGATGGGTTTCTTGTAAGCAGCAAAAGGATGGGTTTTGTTCCTTAACCCAATCAGCCAATCGGTGTCTTTTGACTGGACAGTTCAAGCCATTAACATTCAATGAGACTATTGAGAAGGAGTAACTTTGCCCTGCCATTAGCCAAAGATACTTTCTAATATGTGGCTTGAGATCCCTGTGATCTTTTGGTGTGAGGTTTCCTACCTTTACCTTCTTTCATATTGGTGACCGTGTTTCTGTGTTTCTGTATGTAACACATCTTTAAGCATCTTTTGCAGGGCTGGACGAGTGGCGACAAATTCTTTCAATTTCTGTTTGCTGTGAAAGGTCTTTATTTCACCTTCATTCATAAATGAGAGCTTTGCAGGATATAGTATTCTGGGCTGGCAGTTTTTCTCTCTTAGCACCTGGGCTATGTCTCGCCATTCTCTCCTAGCTTGTAGGGTTTCTGCAGAGAAGTCAGCTGTGAGTCTAATTGGAGATCCTCTGAGAGTAATCTGGCGTTTCTCTCTTGCACATTTTAGGATCTTTTCTTTGTGTTTCACTGTGGTGAGTTTGATTACGACGTGTCGTGGTGAGGATCTCTTTTGGTCATGTTTATTAGGGGTTCTATGAGCTTCCTGTATTTGGATGTTTCTGTCTTTCTCCAAACCTGGGAAATTTTCTGCTAGTATCTCACTAAAAAGGCCTTCTAATCCTTTCTCTCTCTCCATGCCTTCAGGTACTCCTAGAACCCGAATGTTGGGTTTTTTGAGAGTATCCTGTAGATTCCTGACAGTATTTTTTAGATTTCTGATTTCTTCTTCTTTTCTTTGATTTGATTGTTTCCTTTCCTGTTCTCTGTCTTCTAATTCCGATATTCTCTCTTCTGCTTCATCCATTCTGTTTTTAAGGCTCTCTAATGTGTTTGTCATTTGATCTATTGAGTTCTTCATTTCATTGAGGTTTTTTTTCACTATCTTAGTTTCCTGTTCTACTAGTTGTTTCATTTCATTTTGATTCCTCCTTAATATTTCATTTTCACGGGAGAGATTTTCTATCTTGTCATGAAGGATTTCTGTAGTTCAAGAATTTGTTTTTGAGAACTTCTTAATGTTCTTAGCAATTTTTTGAGATCTGCTTCTTTCATTTCTTCAATCTCATCATCTTCATAATCTTGCATTGGCGTGTCTTGTTCATTTGGAGGCATCATAGTGTCTTCCTTGCTCTTGTTAACTCTGCTTCTGCGTTTGTTGTTTGGCATGTTGGAGATAATTTATGGTTTTTTTTTTTTTTTGTTTTTTGATTTTTTTTTTTTTTTTGCTGTGGTGTTTTTTTCTCGTTATATTATGCCTCTAGGTGGGCTGTTTTGGTGGATCCTTAGGGGCTGTGGTGGGTGTGGCCAGTGAGTTCTGTTTGATTCTTCAGGTTTGAGGCTTTGCAAAAAGTGACTCTCCTTGCTCCTTGCTGGATCTCTCTCTCTCTCTATTTTTTTTTTTTTTTGACTCAGTTGGGAAGTAGTTCTGAATGGCTCCCGTTGGTTTCTGCGCCGGGTAGATTTTGCGGCTCGTCTCCCGAAGTTGGTTTTCCACGCGGTGGGCTCTTTGTAGGTCCTCTGTGTCCTCTCTAGGCGCTGTCGCCTAGGGCAAGCCGGGCCACAGGATCACCGCCGCCGCCGCTGCTGCTGGTGTGGTGTCTGCGCGCTCTCCCCGGGACTGGGACCTTGGAGAGAGGTGCTCGCGACGCCGCCGCCGCCGCCGCTGCCGCTGTAGTACCTGCGCGCGCGGTCCCCGGGACTGGGATCTCGGTGAGGGGCGCTCTGCACGCCGCCGCCGCTGCCGCTGTAGGGATTGCGCGCGCTTTCCGGGACTGGGATCGCGATGAGAGGCGCTCGGGACGCCGCCGCTGCCGCCGGCGCCGCTGTAGTGTCCGCGCACGCTCCCCGGGTTTGGGCCCGCGGAAAGAGGCACTCCGCTGCTGCCGCCACCGCCGCCACGGCAGAGCTGCAGGCGGAGGCGGGAGGAGGAGAGTTTCTGAGGCTTTTGTCTTACCTCTCGGTTCCCGCGCTGGCGAGACTCTGCGGCTCGGCTCCCGCGGCTGGGTTTCCACACCGTGAGCTCTCTGTGTCACATCCACTAGATCCGGAAGCGTTTCCTCTGCAGTCTTTTTCTTGAGACTTTTCCCAAGGCCACAGTAATTACACTTTTATGAAACTTTATTTTCGCAGACTAATGGCGCACGTCCTCACTATCCGCCATCTTGGCTCCGCCCCTCACTGTGGTTTTTTTGCATTTTCCTGATTGCTAGTGATCCTGAATATTTTTTCATGTGTCTGTTGGCCATTTGGATTTCCTCTTTGAAAAATGTCTATTGTGGTCCTTGGCCCATTTCTTAACTCAGTTGTTTGTTTTGTTTTTGTGGAGTTTCTTGATCTCTTTGTAGATTCTGGTTATTAATCCTTTATCTGTTGCATAGTTTGCAAATATTTTTTCCCATTCTGTCGGTTGCCTCTTCTTTTAATATTTATTTTGGAGGCATCCTAAAGATATTGCCTCTGTCAAGGGTGGATGAATAATTTCAAGATTGTCCATTTGCAGGGAAACTTAGGGGCATAGTCACAGGCTTGGAGACTTCTTGGATTTGTCAGGTAGTCAGGGAAAAGGATGCTACTTAGCATATTTATCAGCTAATGTGTTTCCCTGAGTCTTGTTTGAGTTTTTTATATTCTGTTCCTCAGTTTTTAATTATAGCAAATATCTGGATTAATCGCAATGGTGCCTGAGCAAGGGGAACAAGACATAGGTGGTATAAACAGTAGAATGTACTGTTGCAGGCTGGCGCCACGGCTCAATAGGTTAATCCTCTGCCTAGTGGCGCCGGCACACCAGGTTCTAGTCCTGGTCTGGGCACCGGATTCTGTCCCAGTTGCCCCTCTTCCAGGCCAGCTCTCTGCTGTGGCCCGGGAGTGCAGTGGAGGATGGCCCAAGTGCTTGGGCCCTGCACCCCATGGGAGACCAGGAGAAGCACCTGGCTCCTGCCTTCGGTTCAGCGCGGCGCGCCGGCCGTGGCAGCCATTGGAGGGTGAACTAATGGCAAAGGAAGACCTTTCTCGCTGTCTCTCTCTATCACTGTCCACTTTGCCTGTAAAAAAAAAAAAAAAAAGAATGCTCTGCTGCATAATCATTTACTTTTTAAGCCTGATTCCTCATATGTTGTTTTCATGTTGTTCTGCCTGCTCCTTCTTGCAACTGAAATGATCATATTGCCTCCCTCACTTTGCTGCCTCCTTCATAATAATCAGGACTTAGATCAGTCTTCCCTGAGTTCTCTGAGACTCAGCCAAGTTCTGTTTCCCCACAGAGCCAACCACTGATGCATTTATCATATTGTATTGTAATCACTTGCTTGGAAGCCTATCTTCAAGTCACTGAGATAACTTAAAAGGCACACAGCACAGCTCCTGTGCACCATTGTTGTCCTCTAACAGGAAAAAATCAGGTAAAGAAGGATCCGACAGTTTTTCTGGTTCAGTGCATTTCTGTAATGCCATCTCCAGAAGTGTCTATATTGAGGGAAGGTGGGGCAGGTGCAGCTAAATATTAGTGCTTTGATAATGTATTTGAAAAAATTGAAATATTTAGAGACATACCACTTCATAGAAATTTAGAGGGCTGGTGCTGTGGCGTAGTAGGCTAAGCCTCCACCTGCAGCACTGGCATCTTGTATGGGCTATGGTTTGTGTCCCAGATGCTCCACTTCTGATGCAGCTCTCTGCTATGGCCTGGGAAAGCAACAGAAATTGGCCCAAGTGCTTGAGCCCCCGCACCCATGCACCCATGTGGGAGACCTGGGGGAGGTTCCTGGCTCCTGGCTTCTAATTGGCCCAGCTCAAGCTGTTGTGGCCATTTGGGGAGTGAACTAGCAGATGGAAGACCTCTCTCTGTCTCTCCCTCCTCTGTCTGTAACTCTACCTCTCAAATAAATAAATAAATCTCTAAAAGAAAAAGAAATTTAGTTTTTTACATATCTGTATATATTTAACTTTACCAGTAAGTAGTAATAAAATGTGTCTTATGATATACACAAATTGGCATATCAGTATGTAATTAAGGGAATTCTAATGGATGCAATGACTATAAGTTATCTGAAATAGAAGCCTTATTTTAGAGACTAAAGAGCAGCCAGAGTGTGCAAGGACAGCTAATGTTCCAGGTGGAAGTGAGCTTTAGAACATGTCTATCAAGCTCTGTTGTTTTGGGTGTAGTCATTTTCTTGCACCAAGTAATAGCATTCTACAGATATCACCACTTCCCCATCACTGATTGGCTACAGCCTAACAAATGGACCAGAGGGAAGGGTTCACTAACTCTTTTTTTTTTTTTCGAAAAATAAATCGTTTTTTTTTAAGACTTCTTTTATTTATTTGAAAGAGTTACAGAGAGAGGTAGAGACAGAGAGAAAGGTCTGCCATCCACTGGTTCACTCCCCAGATGGCCGCAACTGCCAGAGCTGTGCCAATCCGAAGGCAGGGAGCCAGGAGCTTCTTCTAGGTCTCCCACATGGGTGCAGGGGCCCAAGGACTTGGCCATCTTCTACTGCTATCCCAGGCCATAGCAGACAGCTGGATCAGAAGAGGAGCCAGAAGAGGAGCAACTGATTAGAACCGGCGCCCATATGGGATACCAGTGCTTCAGGCCAGGGTGTTAACCCACTGTGCCACAGTGCTGGTCCCAGAACTCTTAATTAAGTGACAGACTTTTAAGAAGGGAAAGGGGAGGGTTATTTGGCCTAGAAGTTAAGACACCCACATCCCATATCATGTTAGCTGAGGTTGATAGCTGGCCAGCTCCTGACTCCAGCTTCCTGCTAATGCATACCCTGGGAAGCAGTGGTGATAGGTCAGGTAATTGAGTCCTTGCAACCCACATGGGAAACCTGCATTGAGTTCCCAGACCTCAACTTCAACCATTGGGTCAGTCCTAACTCTTGCTGACATTTGGAGAGTGAACTAGCAGATAAAAGTTCTGCTTCCCTGCTTCTCAAATAAATAAACAAAATTTAAAATTTAGCATGCTACGAGAGCATTTCACGCATGGAAAGCCAAGTCACTGTGGCAAAAAATGACCTAAATGAAATATCTCTATGAGATCCCGGTGGAAAGAAGGGGCCATCAATGAAGGAGATCTTTTCTCTGAAAGGAGGAGGGATCTTCCACTTTGATTATAGCCTTTTCTAAATAATGTTGGACTTTGTGAACTCAAGAGGCTTCCATAGCCTTGGCAGCTCATGACAAGAGCCTGAGATGATCACTGACATCATAAATAAGAGTATCAATTATTAAATCAACAACAGGAGTCACTGTGCACTTGCTCCCTACATAGGACCTCTGACTTTAATGTGTTGTACTATGAGCATTAATAGTAAAACTAATCTTCAAACAGTACTTTATGCTTTGTGTATTTGTGTGGGTGCAAACTGTTGAAATATTTACTTAGTATAGAGTTGATCTTCTGTATATAAAGATAATTAAAAATGAATCTTAATGAAGAATGGGATGGGAGAGGGAGTAGGAGGTGGGATGGTTTGTGGGTGGGAGGGCAGGATGGGAGGAAGAACCGCAATAATCCAAAAGTTGTACTTATGAAATTTATATTTATTAAATAAAAGCTTTCTATTAAAAAAAAACAAGTTTGGCATGGAGTGGTGGAAATGTGTGTAGTCATTACAAACAGTTTGAAAGCACAAAGGATGTGATTACCCATTGGCATTATATTTTATTTTTACTTCTGAAGTTGTCTTTGTGATTCCTTTTTGTATTAGCCAGTCGTGAATTAACATTTTTATTCCTTCAATGGGCAGCTGCAGTTTTCTGAAGGATCATTATAACTAGTCATTAACCTGCAAAGATTGATGATCACAGCCTACTCTTCTATTCTTTGAATGGCCTACTTCACTATCAAGGGCTCCTTATGTGGTTATTATTTCTCATATGTGGTTTAATGTTTCAGTGATTCCTGGACTGGTGTGTTTTCTCTATTAATATTATGCTAACATTGCTGACATATGCTATTATTACTTTGGTAATAATTTTAGGTGAAAATACTGTTGATAATTTTATCTTATTCTTTTAGGCTTACGATGAACATTTGGTAAACTTCGACCTGCAAATCCCTCTGGATAAGAAAAGAAAAACATGTAAGGAAACTTTAAAAGGTTTAGTGAAAAATGGAATTATTGTGATGTTAAAAAATTTTGAGGAGCCAATGTGTGGCACAGAGGGTTAAGCCACAATCAACAAAGCTGGTATCCCTTATGGGCACTTGTTTGTGTTCTGGCTGCTCCACTCCTGATGCAACTCCCTGCTAATGTGCCTGGGAAAGTAGTGGAAGATGGTTCAAGTGTCCACATGGCAGACCAGGAGTTCCAAGCTCCTGGATTCAGCCTGGCCAGGGCCAGTCATTGCAGCCATCTGGGAAATGAACCAGCAGATGGAAGACCTCTTTCTCTCTCTCACTGTCTCTCCCTGTCTCTCATGCATACTTTCGCATAAATATTTTTGAAGATATCTCCTATAGAAACTTTTACCATGTGACATAACAGTCTTCATGAATACAAATTTTAGCCTGTTGGCATAGCATTCATCACTCTTGAAAAGATAGAAAGACATAAACTACTGCAAGAACCTTCCATAAATGATGAATAGAAGGAGAATAATAGTCCTACAAATCCTGCAGAACTGCTTTAATTTACTAATATCTTTATATTATATCCTAAATCACTTTCTAGGATAATTTAATAGAGTAAATGGGACCATTGGGACCTGTAAATAATAAGAACCAGCATATCCCTATTTTTTTTTTGACAGGCAGAGTGGACAGTGAGAGAGAGACAGAGAGAAAGCTCTTCCTTTTGCCGTTGGTTCACCCTCCAATGGCCACCGCAGTAGCGCGCTGCGGCCGGCGCACCGCGCTGTTCCGATGGCAGGAGCCAGGTGCTTCTCCTGGTCTCCCATGGGGTGCAGGACCCAAGGACTTGGGCCACCCTCCACTGCACTCCCTAGCCACAGCAGAGAGCTGGCCTGGAAGAGGGGCAACCGGGACAGGATCGGTGCCCCAACCGGGACTAGAACCCGGTGTGCCGGCGCCACAAGGCGGAGGATTAGCCTAGTGAGCTGCGGTGCCGGCCAGCATATCCTTATTTATATCAAGAAATATTCCACAACCTGGGGCAAATTGTACTCTAGTTCTTTTTGGCAATGCACCTGAATTTCCCATCCTGACTTTGAAAAACTGATCTAAATCCAACTATAGTTGCAATCTGAGCTATTGGATGAACTTTAATAAATAGTCATTTCACCAGACATTCATTATGGAGAATGACATTAAAGAATGTGTAGCGGGGCCAGCGCTGTGGCATAGTGGGTAAAAGCTTCAGCCTGCAGTGCTGGCATACCTTATGGGTGCCAGTTTGAGACTCAGCTGCTACACTTCCTACCCAGCTCTGTGCTGTAGTCTGGGAAAGCAGTGGAGGACGGCCCAAGTCCTTGGGCCCCTACACCCATGTGGGAAGGAAGAAGCTCCTGGATCCTGGCTTCGGATGGGTGCAGCTCTGGCCATTGCAGCCAACTGGGGAGTGAACCAGAGGATGGAAGTCCTCTCTCTCTGCCTCTCCTTCTCTCTCTGTGTAACTCTGCCTTTCACATGAATGAATAAATCTTTAAAAAATTCTGTTTTAAAAAAAGAATGTGTAGCATGTTATACTCATATTTATCTAGATATGCCAAGAATTTTCAGTTGGGAACATTAAAATGAAGTGGAGAGGCTGGCTTTTGGAGTAGCCGGAAAAGCCACCACCTGCAATGCCAGCATCCCATATGGGTTCTGCTTCAAGACCCAGCTGCCCCACTTCCAATCCAGGTTTCTGCAAATGCACCTGAAACTGGAGAAGCAGCAGAAAATGGCCCAAGTACTTGGGCTCCTGCCATCCAAGTGGGAAACCCAGATAAAGTTCCTGGCTCCTGGCTTCTGCCTGGCCAGTCACAGTCATCTGGGGAGTGAACCAGTGGATGGAAGATCTCTCTTTCTGTCTCTCCCACACTCACTCTGTAACTCTGCTTTTCAAATAAATAAATCTTTTTAAAAATGAGATGGAAAAAACACAGGATGATAATCAGAAAACCAAAGTAGTCTCTGTTGCAGCTTAGCATTTACCAGACAGAACTGACTGGTATCTCTGAATGTTAGTTTTGATTTTATTTATTTATTTGAGAGGCAGAGCTACAGACAGAGAAAGGGAGAGTCAGAAAAAGGTCTTCCATCCACTGGTTCACTCTGCAAATAGCTACAAAAGCTGGAGATGGGCCAATCCAAAGCCAGGAGCCAGGAGCTTCTTCCAGGTCTCCCATGTGGGTGTTGAGGCCCAGGCACTTGGGTCAGTTTCCACTGCTTTCCCAGGCCATTAGCACAAAGTTGGGCTGGAAGAGAAGCAGCCAGGGCGCGAACAGCCCAGCAGTTGGAAGGGTAGCCTACTACTACAGTGCTGGCTCCTTGAATGTTAGTTCTTTATCAAGCTCAGTGAAGAATGTCCAAAACAATTCTATAAATACTATTACTTCAATGATAGTATAATACAAAAACATATCATCTTTACACTTAAACTACATGGTTGCATGATATTTAGCATAAATGTGTTTAGAATGACTTTATTGAAACTAAATAAGAAAATAATCCAAACATGTAATTTCTATAAGGATAGTTGTGTATCACAATTTTGCAGTACTCTCTATCATACCCATTTTATCTCCTGAGCAGGAGGGTCCTATCTATTTGACCTATATGTACCTTAATGCTTGTTTTCTTTCAATAGCCTGAATTCATACCCATTTAATGCTCCTTTATTTGCTAGGGATGTTTCAGTCTTTCAATCTGGTTTCAGGTCCCTCTGATCAGAAGAACCACTGCTGTAATGGCTAGGGACAATTATTGTTCAATTGTGGAAAAGTGTTACAGTGTGCACCTGTCATGTTGTATTTTGGTTTTAGAAAAAAAAAAACCATAGGTGTTTTACTTGATTGAATTTTGTTGTAAAGATACAGTATGGAGGTAACTAAGAGTTACCAATGCAAGAATAAAAATTCACATTAAAATATTTATGGTACTGTGAAACAAAGAAAGTTATATTACACAAGTATTTATGATGTATTTTCTAAACAGGGTTCATTGTCTGCCTTTCTTACTCGTTTTTTTTTTTTTGTTTTTTTTTTTTTTACAGCTCACTTTTTACTTTTGGTCTGCTTAGATTATGATCACATTTTATGTTTCACAACTTGTAAAATACTATGCATAAGTCATATAGAAGGCATAACAAAAATAAACTGAACAGTTGTGCGCACAACACCTGCCTAGAAATTGAAAACTACCTATATTTTTGGAGTTTTAAGTCCCATACTGCTGATTATTCCCATTTCTTATTTTTTTTCTTATTTAATATGTAGAACTATTTTTTTTAACTTTTATTTAATGAATATAAATTTCCAGTGTACAGCTTATGGATTACAATGGCTTCCCCCCCCCCCCATAACTTCCCTCCCACCCGCAACCCTCCCCTCTCCCGCTCCCTCTCCCCTTCCATTTGCATCAAGATTCATTTTCAGGCCGGCGCCGTGGCTCAACAGGCTAATCCTCCGCCTTGTGGCGCCGGCACACCGGGTTCTAGTCCCGGTCGGGGCACCGATCCTGTCCCGGTTGCCCCTCTTCCAGGCCAGCTCTCTGCTGTGGCCAGGGAGTGCAGTGGAGGATGGCCCAAGTGCTTGGGCCCTGCACCCCATGGGAGACCAGGAGAAGCACCTGGCTCCTGCCATCGGAAAAGCGCGGTGCGCCGGCCGCAGCGCGCAAACGCGGCAGCCATTAGAGGGTGAACCAACGGCAAAGGAAGACCTTTCTCTCTGTCTCTCTCTCTCTCTCACTGTCCACTCTGCCTGTCAAAAATAAAAAAAAAATTAAAAAAAAAGATTCATTTTCAATTCTCTTTATATACAGAAGATCAATTTAATATAAAGATTTCAACAGTTTGCACCCACATAGAAACACAAAGTGAAACATACTGTTTGAGTACTAGTTATAGCATTAAATCACAATGTACAGCACATTAAGGACAGAGATCCCACATGAGGAGCAAGTGCACAGTGGCTCCTGTTGTTGACCCAACAAATTGACACTCTAGTTTATGGTGCCAGTAACCATCCTAGGCTGTCGTCATGAGTTGCCAAGGCTATGGAAGCCTTCCAAGTTTGCCGACTCTGATCATATTTAGACAAGGTCATAAAAGAGAGAGTGAGGATAGTAACCAATGATCCTAAGAGTGGCATTTACCAGGTTTGAACAATTATACAGCATTAAGTGGGGAAGAGGACCATCAGTACACACATGTTGGGAGTAGAGCCATTGGTGGTAGAGTAGAGGTTATGATTACAAAGGAATGAGGCCCAAGTGTGCTAGACAGGGCCTAGAACAAAGGACAGAGTCATTATTAGAGGAACTAAGAAAGGTGCTGTCTAAGCTACAATTAAGTTTTCTGATTGAGAGGCAAATAGAACCTGATAGAAGGGGCTTGATAATAATCTGGTGGGCTTTAGGCCTTGTAAATTCAGAGGCCCAGACCTATCTATCTCTTCACATGGGGTATATCCTAAGGGAGGTGTGAACCTCCTAGGGGAAGGCACTCTGTTGACTTTCATTACTTGGCTGGCCTGGGAGGAGAGCTGGCCAGGTAATGGCAGGTGGCATCTCTAACAAGAAATTTACAGTTCTGCCTGCAATGTTGCTGACCCTACTTGACCATCCCCTCAGCTGCAGTGGTCACTTTGGAAGTTGGGCTGAGTGAAGGGCTTTTCAGCTTAGAGCCAATAAGATCTGTGGCTCTGACCTGGGCATCCTTCGACTCCAGGGCAGGTCCATTTCCAGTGATCCAACTCTTGGCAGAGCTGCCAGGGCTCTTCACAAGCTGACTTCTGCTGAAGCCCAGGCTTACCACTTTGAAAGCCACTGCAGTGGACTGGCCTGTTGGGTCTCCTTGAGGGGAGATCACTGTACAGATCAGCCATTAATAGGCCTGCCACCCATTGCTTCTGATGCCGAGCTTTCTTTTCCCCCTGGTTTGTGTTAAAGCAGACCAGAGGATGCAAGTCAAGGGAGTGCCCGTTTCCCATCTCTAATTTTCGGTGGCCTGAACTACAAGTCTATAGTCACAGGCATGTTCTGTAGTAGTTTTTCTAAGGTAGACAATGCCCATGAGGAAAATTATATTCTCACTTTAAAACTTTCTTTCCCTTTGGTCTGAAAGGGAGGTTTTTTCTACTTACTGTATACTTCGCTGATGGCGAAGTGAATCTAGCTATGAGATTATTATTTGAGTTCTTATTTTGGCTATGCTATTACAGAAAAATGTTAGCCATCTCTTTTATAAGGTCTAAAGATTAAATTGTGCATCCTACAGATTCCTTCATAATAGAATTAGTTTCCTACCTTGAAGAGAATAGAGAAATGAAAGAACAAGTTGGGCTTAGAATAGAGAAATGAGGGAGCAAGTCCTAGATCGCTTGCTGACAATAGCAATATCACATGAATACTTAGCAAACCGTTTCAACCATTAGATAACAACTTAAGAAAACATTTACCAGAAGGTCCAATGCCTTCTATAAATTTTAAGAATCATGTATTTGAAAACACCTCTTAAATATCTAACATGGTGTAGTTTGTTTAGCCAGTAAACTTAAGCACAACCATCTAAAATGTTTATAGTTTCTTTCTACCAACAAGTCTAAAACATATGATACACAGATTTAGGTCCCACAAATTAAAATGTATCTTTGATTGATTTTAGCAGCTTAAATTTATGGACAATCTTATCGATAAGCCATTTAAAATAAAACTCTTAATAAAATTTCCCCATGTGGACATACAATATGTACACACATATAATATAGCATAATAGACCAATATAGCAATTTTAATAATAGCTTTTAAAATCTTTAACTCTTTTTGTAGATTGCCAATTGATTTGAATTGCTTTTTCTTTTTAGTAACCTCAGTTAACCATACTTTCTCTCAGTTGGTACTGTTAATACATTATTGGCTTCATCTGTTTACAGAGCCATCCCAAAGTACTGAATACAATAAAAGTGGCTGGGAAAAGTCCATAGGAACCTATAGGAGGACAGCTAAACACAGAACCAACAACGCTTTAGTTTTATGAGCAGCAGATCATATATAACTGTGGATGACAAAAGACTTTAAGTCTCCATGTTTAAAATTATAAACTCATCAACCAACAAGAGGCACTTGCTTACTTCACAGTATTTTTGAAAGCACCTGTAGGATTTTACAAGTATTTAACCCTTTAAGCCTCTGGGGCTTTCTCATTAAGATAACTATCATGTCTAGTAACACAAGATCATTAGACTTTTTAATTCTCAAACATTTGTAGTAATAGCATTTTCCATTATAGAAACTTAAAGTCTGGTACCACATCACATCTTGACAGTCCTTCTAATATACTCCAAATAGACTGATTAGTTGGTGTCTCTATAAGATGAGAGACATAGGTCCTTCGATTTTTTCAGTTGGGCCCAAACTGGAAAAACCAAAGTCCAGGATTTACTGGAAAATTTAGAGACCAGATTGTTTGAAACTTTGATTTTTTGAATGCCTGTCAAGAATGCCAAGAAGGCTCAAAATCTAAAATATCTGGTTGAAATAAGATTTCTTAAAATCATGACATAACATAGACCAAATTTGATCATTGTTACAAGGTGATTATTCAAATAGTTTTGCCAAAATCAATACATTAATAAAGGACCTAAATAATGTTTTGTGCTTATTTTTATGTTCAAACAAATGCATTCAGGGGGGACGGAGCCAAGATGGCGAATAGTGAGGTCGCACATTGATAATCCGGGAAAGATAGGTTGATATAAGAGGAATTACAGTAAATACAGGGAAAGGCCCAGGGGAAAAAAATGCAGAGGAAACTCCTCTGGATCTAGTGGAAGAGACACAGACGACCTGCGGCGAGAGCAAGGATGCTCACGGCTCCAGCTCCGAGTCTTCACATCCGCACTGGAGGGGGAGGTGAGCTCAGTAATCCCAGACTTTGGCTGGAGAAGCGGCAGACAGAGACGGAATGGGGCTAGAAACGGCGCAGGGAGAGTGCACCAAAATAACTTCAGGAGAGAAGAAAAAGAAATAGGGGTGTGTGTGGGGGGGACCAGTCCAGACGAGTTTCCCTCTCCGCCCACCTAGCAAAGGTGGGCAAGAGACAAAGAGCAGGCGCCATTTTCGTTACACATAAAAGGTGCGCGCCCTCAGGGCTGTGCATGATGTCAGAGCTGTGCGCAACAGGGCCGCGCGGGTGAATTCAGAGCTGAGCTCGAACAAAGTCAAACAGAGAATCCTGACTCTGGTGGGGAGGGGGAGGTGAAATACCAGGAGGTTAGGATTTAATAAAAGGGTAGAACTAGTGAACTGAGGTGGGGGAAAAAAAAAAATAGAAAGACCTGTGGGGTGAGAGTTCTCGCGGAGGTCACGTGACTACTCTCCAGAGCCACTACAATTCGGTAGCCTTAGCAACCCGGTGGGAAACTGAAGGGGAAACCGAACACACTGAGCACAGCACACAGCACAGATACTTTGGGTGATCTGTGGGAAAAAAAAAAAAAAAAAAAACCACAAAACAGACGATTCCTATACCCACAGAAGCCAGAGATTGGAAACTAACTACCATCAATTCTGCTCAGCTGTGTGGTATTACTTCCCTCCTGAAAATAAATAAATAAATAAATAAATAAATAAATAAATAAAGAGACAGAGAGAGAGATCTACCACGCCTAACCCTGAAGAACTAAGCAGAGCTCTCTGCCCTCACACATCTCAGGCCACCAAGGCTACTCCAATAGCAGACAGCCCATTTAACACAGTCATAGTATAACAAGAAAAAAAAAAAAAAACCACGGTAAGGAAATAATTCAAAGAATTCCTCCAATATGCCAAGCAATAAACACAGAAATCGTGGGAACAAGATCAACGAACACATTATGACGCCCCCAAATGAACAAAACACCCCAGGCCAAGATTATGAAGATGATGAGATAGAAGAAATGCAAGATATGGATTTCAAAATGTTTATGATAAAAACATTTAGAAGTTTTCAAAAGCAAATTCTTGAACTACAGAAATCCTTATTGGACAGGATAGAAAATCTCTCTCGTGAAAATGAAATCTTAAGGAGGAACCAAAATGAAATGCAGAAACTAGTAGAACAGGAAAAGTGTGATAGTGAAGAGAAATCAAAATGAAATGAAGAACTCAATAGATCAAATGACAAACACATTAGAGAGCCTTAAAAACAGAGTCAGTGAAACAGAAAAGAGAATATTGGACTTAGAAGACAGAGCACAGGAAAGTATACAGTCAAACCAAAGAAAAGAAGAGGAAATTAGAAATCTAAAAAAATATAGTTGGGAATTTACAGGATACTATTAAAAAACCCAACATACGAATTCTAGGAATTCCAGAAGGCATGGAGAGAGAGAAAGGATTAGAAGGCCTTTTTAGCGAGATACTAGCAGAGAACTTTCCAGGTTTGGAGAAGAACAGAGACATCCAAGTACAGGAAGCTCACAGAACCCCTCGTAAACATGACCAAAAGAGACCCTCACCACAACACGTTGTAATCAAACTCACCACAGTGAAATATAAAGAAAAAATCTTAAAATGTGCAAGAGAGAAACGCCAGATTACACTCAGAGGATACCCAATTACACTCACAGCAGACTTCTCATCAGAAACCCTACAGGCTAGGAGGGAATGGCGAGACATAGCCCAGGTGCTAAGAGAGAAAAACTGCCAGAACAGAATATTATATCCTGCAAAGCTCTCATTTGTGAATGAAGGTGACATAAAGACCTTTCACAGCAAACAGAAATTGAAAGAATTTGTTGCCACTCGTCCGGCCCTGCAAAATATGCTTAAAGATGTGTTACACTCAGAAACACAGAAACACGGTCATCAATATGAAAGAAGGTAAAGGAAGAAAACCTACCAGTAAAAGATCATAGAAAACTCAAAGCATATACTAGAAAATATCTTTGGGAAAATGGCAGGGTAAAGTTACTACCTATCCATAGTCACATTGAACGTTAATGGATTGAAATCTAAAGTTAAAAGGCAAAGACTGGCGGAGTGGATTAAGGAACAAAACCCATCTATTTGCTACCTACAAGAAACACATCTTTCCAACATAGAAGCATACAGACTGAAAGTGAAAGGCTGGAAAAAGATATTCCACAACAACAGAAACCAAAGAAAAGCAGGTGTAGCCATATTAATATCAGAAAAAATAAACTTTAACACAAAATCTGTTAAGAGAGACAAAGAGGGGCACTATATAATGATTAAGGGTTCAATTCAACAGGAAGATGTAACTATTATAAATGTATATGCGCCTAACTACAGGGCACCGGTTTATTTAAAAGATATGTTAAGGGACTTAAAGGGAGACTTAGACCACAATACAATAGTACTGGGAGACTTCAATACTCCACTCTCAGAAATAGACAGATCATCCGGACAGAAGATCAACAAAGAAACAGCAGATTTAATCGATAATATTGCCCAAATGGATCTGACAGATATCTAAAGAACTTTCAATCCTACATCTAAAGATTTTACATTCTTCTCAGCAGTGCATGGAACCTTCTCTAGGATTGACCACATACTAGGCCATAAAGCAAATCTCAGCAAATTTAAAAGAATTAGAATCATACCATGCAGCTTCTCAGACCACAGTGGAATGAAGGTGGAAATTAGCAACTCAGGAATCCTTAGAAAGTATGCAAACACATGGAGACTGAACAACATGCTCCTGAATGAACAATGGGTCATAGAAGAAATCAAAAGAGAAATCAAAAATTTTATGGAAGTAAATGAGGATAACAACACAACATTTCAAAACTTATGGGATATGGCAGAAGCAGTGTTGAGAGGAAAGTTTATATCAGTAGGTGCCTATATCAAGAAATTGGAAAGGTACCAAATAAATGAGCTTTCAGCACATCTCAAGGATCTAGAAAAACTGCAGCAATCCAGACCCAAAGCTAGTAGGAGAAGAGAAATAATTAAAATCAAAGAAGAAATCAACAGGATTGAATCCAAAAAAAATTGCAAAAAATAAGCCAAGAGAAGAGCTGGTTTTTTGAAAAAAATCAATAAAATTGACACACCATTGGCGCAACTAACTAAAAAAAGAAGAGAAAAGACCCAAATCAATAAAATCAGAGATGAAAAAGGAAATGTAACAACAGACACCATAGAAATAAAAAGAATCATCAGAAATTATTACAAAGAGTTGTATGCCAACAAACTGGGAAATCTATCAGATATGGACAGATTCCTGGACACATGCAATCTACCTAAATTGAACCAGGAAGACATAGAAAACCTAAATAGGCCCATAACTGAGACAGAAATTGAAACAGTAATAAAGGCCCTCCCAACAAAGAAAAGCCAAGGACCAGATGGATTCACTGCTGAATTCTACCAGACATTTAAAGAAGAATTAACTCCATTTCTTTCCAACTATTCAGAACAATTGAAAAAGATGGAATCCTCCCAAATTCTTTCTATGAAGCCAGCATCACCTTAATCCCTAAGCCACAGAAAGATGCAGCATTGAAAGACAATTACAGACCAATATCCCTGATGAACATAGATGCAAAAATACTCAATAAAATTCTGGCCAATAGAATACAAACACATCAGAAAGATCATCCACCCAGACCAAGTGGGATTTATCCCTGGTATGCAGGGATGGTTCAATGTTCACAAAACAATCAATGTGATACACCACATTAACAGACTGCAGAAGAAAAACCATATGATTCTCTCAATACACGCAGAGAAAGCATTTGATAAAATACAACACCCTTTCATGATGAAAACTCTAAGCAAACTGGGTATGGAAGGAACATTCCTCAATACAATCAAAGCAATTTATGAAAAATCTACGGCAAGCATCCTATTGAATGGGGGAAAAGTTGAAAGCAATTCCACTGAGATCTGGTACCAGACAGGGATGCCCACTCTCACCACTGCTATTCAATATAGTTCTGGAAGTTTTAGCCAGCGCTATTAGTCAAGAAAAAGAAATTAAAGGGATACAAATTGGGAAGGAGGAACTCAAACTATCCCTCTTTGCAGATGATATGATTCTTTATTTAGGGGACCCAAAGAACTCTACTAAGAGACTATTGGAACTCATCGAAGAGTTTGGCAAAGTAGCAGGATATAAAATCAATCCACAAAAATCAACAGCCTTTGTATACACAGCAATGCCATGGCTGAGGAAGAACTTCTAAGATCAATCCCATTCACAACAGGTACAAAAACAATCAAATACCTTGGAATCAACTTAACCAAGGACGTTAAAGATCTCTACGATGAAAACTACGAAACCTTGGAGAAAGAAATAGAAGAGGATACCAAAAAATGGAGAAATCTTCCATGCTCATGGATTGGAAGAATCAATATCATCAAAATGTCTATTCTCCCAGAAGCAATTTACAGATTCAATGCAATACCAATCAAAATACCGAAGACATTCTTCTCAGATCTGGAAAAAATTATGCTGAAATTCATATGGAGGCACAGAAGACCTCGAATAGCCAAAGCAATCCTGTACAACAAAAACAAAGCCGGAGGCATCACAATACCAGATTTCAGGACATACTACAGGGCAGTTGTTATCAAAACAGCATGGTACTGGTACAGAAACAGATGGATAGACCAATGGAACAGAATAGAAACACCAGAAATCAATCCCAACATCTACAGCCAACTCATATTTGATCAAGGATCCAAAACCAATCCCTGGAGTAAGGACAGTGTATTCAATAAATGGTGCCGGGAAAATTGGATTTCCATGTGCAGAATCATGAAGCAAGACCCCTACCTTTCACCTTACACAAAAATTCACTCAATATGGATTAAAGAATTAAATCTATGACCTGACACCACCAAATTATTAGAGAGCATTGGAGAAACCCTGCAAGATATTGGGACCAGCAAAGACTTCCTAGAAAAGACCCAGCAGGCTCAGGCAGTCAAAGCCAAAATTAACTATTGGGATTGCATCAAATTGAGAAGTTTCTTTACTGCAAAAGAAACAGGAGAGTGAAGAGGCAACTGACAGAATGGGAAAAAAATATTTGCAAACTATGCAACAGATAAAGGGTTGATAACCAGAATCTATAAAGAACTCAAGAAACTCAACAACATCAAAACAACCTACTTAAGAGATGGGCCAAGGACCTCAATAGACATTTTTCAAAAGAGGAAATCCAAGTGGCCAACAGACACATGAAAAAATGTTCAAGATCACTAGCAATCAGGGCAATGCAAATCAAAACCACAATGAGGTTTCACCTCACCGCAGTGAGAATGGCACACATTCAGAAATCTACCCACAACAGATGCTGGAGAGGATGTGGGGAAAAAGGGACACTAACCCACTGTTGGTGGGAATGCAAACTGGTTGAGCCACTATGGAAGTCAGTCTGGAGATTCCTCAGAAACCTGAACATAACCCTACCATACAACCAAGCCATCCCACTCCTTGGAATTTACCCAAAGGAAATTAAATTGGCAAACAAAAAAGCCATCTGCACCTTAATGTTTATTGCAGCTCAATTCACAATAGCTAAGACCTGGAATCAACCCAAATGCCCATCAACAGTCGACTGGATAAAGAAACTATGGGACATGTACTCTATAGAATACTATACAGCAGTCAAAAACAATGAAATCCAGTCATTTGCAACAAGATGGAGGAATCTGGAAAACATCATGCTGAGTGAATTAAGCCAGCCCCAAAGGGACAAATATCATATATTCTCCCTGATTGGCGACAACTATCTGAGCTCCAAAGGGGAAACCTGTTGAAATGAAATGGACACTATGAGGAACAGTGACATGATCACTGATGTACAATGTAATACTTCATCCATTTTAGTATTTTTTACTCTGTTTTGTTCTAGTACTATTGGTTGAACTCTGTAATTAACACACAATTATCCCTGGGTGTTTAAAGCTTAACTGAAAAATGATTCCTGTTAAATATAAGAGTGGGAATAAGAGATGGAGGAGATGTAGAATTTGGGACATGCTCAATTGGACTTGACCCAAATGGTGGAGTTAGAAATGTGCCAGGGGATTCCAATTCAATCCCATCAGGGTGGCATGTACCAATGCCATCTCACTAGTCCAAGTGATCAATTTTATTTCACAAAAGATCACACTGATAGGTCTAAGAGTCAAAGGGATCACACAAACAAGACTAGTTTCTGCTAACATTAACTGATAGAATCAAAAAGGGAGAGAATGATCCAACATGGGAAGCGGGATACACAGCAGACTCATAGAATGGCAGATGTCCTAAACAGCACTCTGGCCTCAGAATTAGCCCTTAAGGCATTTGGATCTGGCTGAAGAGCCCATGAGAGTATGGTAGGCATGGAAAGCCAAGTCACTGCAGCAAAACAAAAAAAGAAGAAGAAAAAAAGAAGACAACCTAAATGAAAGATCTCTGCGATGAGATCCCAGTGGAAAGAACGGGGCCATCAAAGAAGGAGGTACTTTTGTCTGAAGGGAGGAGAGAACTTCCACTTTGACTATGACCCTGTTGGAATAAGATCGTATTCGGCAAACTCAAAAGGCCTCCATAGCCTTGGAAACTCATGACTAGAGCCTAGGGAGATTACGACGCCATAAACAAGAGTGTCAAATTGTTAAGTCAACAACAGGAGTCACTGTGTGCTTACTTCTCATGTGAGATCTGTCCTTAAATTAGGGTCCAATGTGAAGTAATGCTATAAGTAGTACTGAAACAGTATTCTACACTTTGTGTTTCTGTGTGGGTCCAAACTGATGAAATCTTTACTTAATATATACTAAATCAATCTTCTGTATATAAAGATAATTGAAAATGGATCTTGATGTGAATGGAATGGGAGGGGGGGCGGGTGATGGGAGGGGTGTAAGGGGGAGGGAAATTGTGGTGGGGGGGAAGCCATTGTGATCCATAAACTGTACGTTGGAAATTTATTTTTACTAAATAAAAAATTAAAAAAAAACAAATGCATTCACATTGTAAATTTTTTTGTCACTTGTTTTTTGGACTAGTATGAAATTTTCAGGACTCATTCTTACCATGCACAGTTGTACTAACTTTTCATTGATTTATATAATGTATAATCTATTTTATAAGATTGGTGTTATTATACATTTGTTGCTGTAATAAAAAGCAGTTAATTTTCTTTTTATGAGTCTCCTGGGTAGGGGGTTAGATTTTATCCACGTCATAAACTTGACATTGAAATCCTCATGTCAAAAGTTATGTGCATTTTTAGTTTTACTAAGTCAAAATTAATTATTGCACAGATATTTGGAGTAGTGGTTAAGATGCTGCTTGGCTGGGACTAGCACTATAGTGTAGTGCAGCCTCTGCCTGCAGCACCAGCATCCCATATGGGTGCCGATTCAAATTCCAGCTGCTCCACTTCTGGTCCAGCTCCCTGCTAATGTGCCTGGGAAAGCAGCAGAGTATGGCCCAAGTGCTTGGGTCCCTGCCATGCTTGTGGGAAGCCTGGATGAAGTTCCTGGCTCCTTGCTTCAGTCTGACCCAGCTCCTGCCATTTTATGTGGGGAGTGAACCTATGGATGGAAGATCTCCCCCCCACACACACACTCTGTGTATGTGTGTATGTGTGTGTATCTCTTTCTCTAACTCTTCCTTTCAAATAAAATAAATAAATCTAAAAAAAATTTTAAAGATGTTGGTTGAGACACCTGAATTCTCTACTGAAGTGCCTGGTTTGAGTCCTGGCTCTGCTTATAATCCCAGCTTCTTACTTATGTGTACCTAGGGAGACAGTAGGTGATGGCTTAAGGAGTTGGGTACCTGGTACTTATTTGGGAGACATAGTTTGAGTTCGAGACTCCATCCTTCAGCCTGGCGAAGCCCTGGTTATTGCATGTGAAAAGCAAACCAGTGGATGGAAGATTTCTCTTTCTCTCTCTCTCTCTCTCTCCCTCTCTGTCTCTCTTTCTTGGTGTGTGCCCTAGTATTTCAAATACAATAAAAATAAATAAATATTAGAAAAATAGAATAATGGATTATTTTCCAATGAATATTTTATGAAGACTTAGAGGATCTGGTGCATCTGTTTTCCTCTAAATACTCAATATTATCACTTTTTTACTTTAGGTAAATTGATAAGTGGGAAATGGGTTCTCTCTGGAATTTTAAAGATTTATATATTTGAAAGGCAGAGTTACAGAGACATAAGGAGAGAATCTTTAATCTGCTGTTTCACTCCCCAGATGGCTAAAATGGCAGGGACTGGGCTATGTCAAAGCCAGGTACTTTGTAAAGAAAAGAGATTTATTTAGCTCCTAGATTGGGTAACTGCAAAATCCAAGATCAGGTGGCACAATCTTCTAAATTTCTGAGCAGGGCTCCTTGGCTACATCACACCATGGCAGAGAAACAGGAGGAGAGATGTCCACATGCAGAAATAGTCAATCATGTGAGGTGGACTTGCTTTTGATAATCTGCTCCCAAGAGAACTAACTCATTCAACGAGACAGTGTTAAGCCCTTCTGAGGGCAAGCTCCCCAGTGACCTTCCCCTAGGCTCCATCTCTTAAATGTTCCACTACCTCCAAACATTGCCAAACTGGGGACTAAGCTCCCAGTCCGTGAGCCTTTAGGGCACCCAAACCATAGCATATATGTAATTGTAGTTCCCAACTGGCCCATGTTACTATTAGCTCCTCTTCCTCACACAGCACTGTGCCTTTTGGTGATGAGCAGCATTTGGCCTGTCGGGTGCTGCTGACTTGCAGACCTTGAGTTCTACTTCAACATAGGCCAAAGATGTTTGTGTTGCTGGCATGTTCATGGACTTCAGCCATCCTCCTGGGCTTTGCCCTCTTGTAGTTTGCTTCACATTCAGGCTCAGTGAACCCAATCTGCAGCAAGATTCCCTCCAGTGTTCCCTCAGCAGGCACTCCCTAGGAAGCTCTGACAAGTGAGAAAGAAATGGGTGTGAGATGAACTACCTCACTAAGAACAACCAGTTTACTAAAATACTCTCTTACTTCCTAGAGTTTTCCACTTGGAAGACACGTCAGACACAAGCACAAACAACTCATCTAGATAATTGGTCACAAGGTGCTCTAAAGAGGTATAGGAGGTCATGGAATGAGAACAAGAATGGTCTTTTAAAAGTGGTGCCATCATCATTGTTGAAGTGTTGCAGAGCTGGTAGGTAGATGGAGAAGGGACAACTCAGCAAACATGGGATGAAAGGAGTGATATTTTCACAAAGTGGGAGATTCAGATCATATTTCAGTGGAAGAGTTATGTACCAGGAACTTATAATAAGAACTCCCTGTCAAAATGCAAAACTGAGTGTGCTATTGTAGTCAATAATTACATTTCTCAAACATTCTGGGGTTGATTTTTTTGGCTTAAAACCAGGGAGAGAAAGCATTGATGACATGTTATACCTCCAGTGAACTAACTTTTCTACTATATGATGCATTTTTATAAGGTACTAAGAATAGTACATGGAATATAGAAGTCCTGCATGAGTCTTGTGAGAAAATTAAATACCTTTCAAATATTTGCCTTACTATTCCTACTGAAACAGTTCTCCATCTGCACCCACTTGATTTGATGTTGTCAGATCAAAATGGTGGAAAATTTTAAGATCTCACACCAACAAATAAATCATGAATTCATTTGGATGTATTTTATCTGGCTAGAGAAATTTAAACTTGATTCTATAGTTATCAATAAAGATAACAGACTGATCTTTGATCAAAAGTATGTGTGAATTAGAAACACTACACATGTAGAGATCAGTTTTCTGAAACAAAAATAATGCATGCATATATGCACGACTTTACATGGGTGTAAGCAATCTTGTTCTCTATATAGAATTTTAAAAGCAGGTAAACAATATATAGATAGCTAATAATTATAAATGCATGTATATAAAATATTTCATGAGATAAATACTTTATGCCGGATAAAAGGGAGCAATGCCAAATGGCCTTTGACATTTATCATCTAGGAAATCATTAGTGTGTATTCAGTAGTGTTTGATAAAATGGAGGAGTGAGTGGTACATGAGGAGATACAGACAGAGAAAAATGATCTTTAAAATGTGTTTCACTGAAGGGGACATGATAGCCTCATCAGGAGTGGCAAGAGGGTTTTCCCTGGGGAATGACAGCCTGGGATTGCTGTGTATGACTGTGCTTGGAATGCAGGATCTGGATGGGCTCATAGAGGTGACAGTGTTGACAGCAGGGTGTCTTCAGGGATGACAGTCTGGGATCCAGGAAGACAAATACCCTTTGGTTTCCTGTTAGTGTGTCTCATGTCATCTCAGACCAGAGTCTGATTGGAGAAAAATAAAATATGAGCTTATACATAGGGAATGTGCCTTTTTCTTAATAGTGCTTTAACAAGCTCTGGAAGGAGGGAGGAAGGCAGAGAGAGATAGAGAGGGAGGGAGGGGGAGAGATAGAAAGAGAGAGGAGAGAGAGGAGAGTGTGAGAGTGAGAGTGAGAAACAAAACATTTTGAATGCATCAGAATCTCCACACATGCAGCCCAGCAGCTCAGGCAGGACATCCAGTACTCTGCTGGGAAAAGTGATTGGACTATGATAATTCAGTTTAGATAAAGGACTTGTGAGCGACTGAGAAGAATTTGCTTGGACTTTCTAAAAGAATAAACATATGAAGAATAAAAACATTCATGGAACATGGAATTAAAAGATAAGTATAATGGATAAGTTTATTTTGGTACAAAAACTATAAAATATGAAGGTCCTTCAAAAAGTTAATGGATAATGCATATCCAAAAAACTATGCATGATTTTAAAACTTTTTGAACACCAAAATAAACATAGTTTAATTCCATTTTCCCATTAACTTTGTGAAATATCCTCATAGGTAAGTGGTAAGTATCCATTTACTGTTCCTAAGATTGTATACTTACATACTATATTCATATGTAATATTTAAACAGAACAAAGTGTGCATAGTATATGTGATATGTGATAAGTTCCTCTCATATATTGTCTTCTAAAAGGTTTTACTATTTTCGCATTTTACATTGAAGACCTGACCTTGTCTGATAGGGATCTATTTCTAAAATAGAAATACATTGTGATTTTTTTCCTATAATGAATATCAAATGTTCATATTTTAAAAGTGACATCTTTTTTTCATTTTCCTGTGATGCTATCTCTGATATTAATTGATATTTCTTACAAGCATATACATTTGCAATAACAATTTACACTCTTGTGGTTACTCTGTAGTAAAGCTGATGTGTGATAGGATAAACCCCACTTCCTATTCCCAATGATGCTCATACCCTTGGGATTGTCTTGGATGCAGTTGTCCCTTTATCTTTCATACAAATGTTGGCAGTAGCTTAGTGACAATGATATTCCTGAGATGGGGGAATTAAACAGGAAGGAAAAGGCGAGCTAGAAGATGTTCCTAATTATTTTTGCCTTTAGTCCTGCATTGTATCTCCACCACCTGTCTGTCAATCTACTATCCTGTGATGCACCTGTGTCTCATCTGGGACCAGGAAGGAGATGCCATTATGGCCATGTGCAAGTTAAACTCTATGTGGAGGCAGCATGGGAAACTCCAATGCATACTAAACTCCACCCAAACTCCACTGCATTTGTGTATTCAATTAGGGTGCCACCCCCTATCTCATAAAAGGGCCTGTTAAACATGGAAGCAAGCTTTTTGCTTTTTGACTTCTGGCCCTTGCTTTTGGGTTCTTCTCTGGTCTCCTACCATGATCTTGCATCAAAGGCAACTTTCTGACCCAGTCATAGGTGGATATATTTCTGTGTGGGGTTGCAACATTCATGTGAGAATGTATATTCATTCACTAACCTTTAAATAAACTTTGCTTTCACACACTGAAATTATGTTTCTGCTTTGAATTTTTTTTAATCTGTTGGGGCAAGAACTTAGAATAAACATAAACATAAAGTGGCAATCCTCAGCCAGGAAGATTTACAAAACAGGATGTAACCCCAGAAATTGTGGTTCTTTCTCTCTCTCCCTTGAAAGCTAAGTATTTTAATGTGACTGCTTAAACATTTTTTCTCTCCACTTCCAAAGCCTCAGAGCAGTCCATTGAAATACAAATCCAGGTATTTGTTTTGTCCTGCTGATTGAAATCTCTAAGAGCAACAGAGGGAGAAAGTACAGATTTTCGACCAGTCCCTCCCCAATGCCTCTCAGCAGGCAGGGGAGTGCCTGAGCCTGGCTATTCCCAATTGGCCAGACTTTGGATGGCATGGGCTCTTGCTGTGGGCCACATTGTATTTCTGGAACTAGTACCTGCTGTAGGAGGTGGCAGCTTCTAGAGTGGAGCCACTGCAGGCAAATTTTATGCAGTCAACTTTTCTTTCCCCTACCCTCAGTATGTTTCCTCCTCCCTGCATCACTTCAACAGATGTGGGAGGATCCAGTTTCTGTTAACAGTTACCACATTCAGCTGCCAGTAGTGCAACTATAGTACCCGACTTCCTGTTGTGGCAAAGATACAAGGTCTTTACTGGCCATTAGGGGCATGGGACAGTCTGTCAGCTTAATCAGCTTACACGTTTGAGGGGCAGGACACTGCCACCTACTCTTGCCATGTCAGCCAGTTCAGGCCTAAATGACCAGTTTGCCATCTGCACAGGCCAGTTGGCCCCAGTGCCCATTCAAAAACCAAATGCAGCACACATGTAGGGCTCTGGTAGATGTTGCCTCCACAGGCAGACAATACAGACCACTCTGCTCTGCAACAGCTGCAGCCCCTGGGATCATGAAGACAGATTTAAACACATCCGATTCCCCACTCCCAGCACAGGGGCTTGGCTACTGATAGCTAGCTGGGGCTTTCTATCTTTCACAACCAAGCTCCTCCATATCACTTCATGGCTGAGCTGAGGGATTCAAGCTGAACCTCGAATGCAGGTTTTAGCATCAGGGTTCAAGTTGAACCTAACACAATGCCACAATGCCAGACCCAGATGTTTCCAAATATTATTTAGTGTTTGATTAAAAAACAAAATTACAGCCTTTAAATCCTCTCCTATTTAATTGCAGCAGTCTTTATATTAGAAGACACAAACCATCCTCTATGAATCTGATAATTGTTCTAGAGACAATAACCACCGTTTAGTTAAATATTAATAATAAAGTCAAAAGGATATGGGGGAAATAGGCAGAAAGATTAGGTAGAAATAGGTGAACTGTAAAAGTTTTCTCACAGTTGCTTCATAGCCCCTTCCTTTCCAATTTAGGACATCCACTTTCTCATATTATACCTGTGTCTCATCCAGGACTAGGAAGAAAGAGACACTATGATGGCTATGTGGAAGTAAAATTCCATGTGGAGGCACCATGAAGTCCCGGAAAACCTCACATGCACACTAAATCTCACCAAACTCTAACCTGTTTGATATTCAATTAGGGGACCACTTCCTATCCTATAGAGGTGGCTGTTAATATAGCTGCAGCTTTTTTCTTTTCTGTCTTTTTTGACTTCTTGTCCTTGCTATTGACCCTTATTTCTGATTTCTTTCCACACTCTTGCTATGTAGGCAAATCTCTGGCCCACTCATGGAAGGTATTTTTCTGTGTGGGTTACCTACATTCTCATATTAGTGTGTATTCATTCTTTCACTTTGAATAAACCCTGTTCTCATTTTTTTACGTATTTATGCCTTTACTTTGAATTATTATGTCTGTGGGGGTAAGAACATGAAATAAAAATTAAGAAACACATTCACGTAACAAAACATGAATGAAACTTTTCCCTTGTTGTACGCACAAAAATTACAAGTGTATTTCTTGGATACTATTTCCCCAACTATGACTAGTGATGCCAATCACAAAAGAAAAGGAGAAGATGTTGAGAAACAACTACTTAAAAACATCCTGTGATCAATTTGATAGGAACACTTGAACAATATCAATTTCAAAATGCTAATATTAATCAGTTTATTATTCAAAATTATTATTTTGAAGAACTTTATTCAAATAAAATGTTTGCATTTTTACTTAAAATGTTCCATAGAAAGTGTAAAACTCAATAGCATTATTTACACAACTGACTGACTGGCTTGCTAGGATTCACAGACAAGTGAACAACCATCCTTCATTCCAATATTCCCGATCAAGGCTTTCAACTTTCATCAAATATGAACCTAAATTTCTTTGGCCAAGTTTTTTTGTGACTTACTTTCTATTTCATGATTATAATAAAGTATTCTGCATTTTGTCTATAGGTTGCTTTCTTTTTTTTTTAACTTTTATTTAATGAATATAAATTTCCAAAGTACAGCTTATGGGTTACAATGGCTTCCCCCCTCCCGTAACTTCCCTCCCTCCCACAACCCTCCCCTCTCCCGCTCCCTCTCCCCTTCCATTCATGTAAGGATTCATTTTCAATTCTCTTTGTATACAGAAGATCAGCTTAGTATATATTAGGTAAAGTTTTCAACATTTTGCCCATATAGCACTACAAAGTGAAAAAAACTACCATTGGATTACTAATTATAGCATCAAATAGCAATGTACAGCACATTAAAGACAGAGAACCCACATGATTTCTTTTTCAAATTAATTAACTTTCTATGCCATTTCCCCTTCAATACCAGGTTGTTATTTTTTTTTTCATTTCCAATTCTCTTTATATACAGAAGATCACTTCAGTATATCATTAGTAAAGAGCTCATCAGTTTGTGCCCACACAGAAACGCAAAGTATAAGGATAAAGTATTACATTCTATATCTAGAGTCAGGACCTAAGCTGATCAGGTCATTGTTTCTTATAGTGTCCATTTCATTTCAGCAGGTTTCCCCTTTGGTGCTCAGTTAGTTGTCGCCGATCAGGGAAAAGAAATGATATTTGTCTCTTTGGGACTGGCTTAATTCACTCAGCATGATGTTTTCCAGATCCCTCCATCTTGTTTCAAATGACTGGGTTTCATTGTTCCTTATTGCTGTATAGTATTCTATGGAGTACATGTCCCATAATTTCTTTATCCAGTCTACTGTTGATGGGCATTTGGGTTGGTTCCAGGTCTTAGCTATTCCAGGTCTTAGCTCAATAGACGCAGAGAAAGCATTTGATAAAATACAACACCCTTTCATGATGAAAACTCTAAGCAAACTGGGTATGGAAGGAACATTCCTCAATACAATCAAAGCAATATATGAAAAACCCACGGCCAACATCCTATTGAATGGGGAAAAGTTGGAAGCATTTCCGCTGAGATCTGGTACCAGACAGGGATGCCCACTCTCACCACTGCTATTCAATATAGTTCTGGAAGTTTTAGCTAGAGCTATTAGGCAAGAAAAAGAAATTAAAGGGATACAAATCGGGAAGGAAGAAGTCAAACTATCCCTCTTTGCAGATGATATGATTCTTTATTTAGGGGACCCAAAGAACTCTACTAAGAGACTATTGGAACTCATCGAAGAGTTTGGCAAAGTAGCAGGATATAAAATCAATCCACAAAAATCAACAGCCTTTGTATACACAGGCAATGCCACGGCTGAGGAAGAACTTCTAAGATCAATCCCATTCACAAGAGGTACAAAAACAATCAAATACCTTGGAATAAACTTAACCAAGGACGTTAAAGAACTCTATGATGAAAACTACAAAACCTTAAAGAAAGAAATAGAAGAGGATACCAAAAAATGGAGAAATCTTCCATGCTCATGGATTGGAAGAATCAATATCATCAAAATGTCTATTCTCCCAAAAGCAATTTATACATTCAATGCAATACCAATCAAGATACCGAAGACATTCTTCTCAGATCTGGAAAAAATGATACTGAAATTCATATGGAGACACAGAAGACCTCGAATAGCCAAAGCTATCTTGTACAACAAAAACAAAGCCGGAGGCATCACAATACCTGATTTTAGGACATACTACAGGGCAGTTGTTACCAAAACAGCATGGTACTGGTACAGAAACAGATGGATAGACCAATGGAACAGAATAGAAACACCAGAAATCAATCCAAACATCTACAGCCATCTTATATTTGATCAAAGATCCAAAACTAATCCCTGGAATAAGGACAGTCTATTCAATAAATGGTGCTGGGAAAACTGGATTTCCATATGCAGAAGCTTGAAGCAAGACCCATACCTTTCACCTTACACAAAAATTCACTCAACGTGGATTAAAGACTTAAATCTATGGCCCGAAACCATCAAATTATTAGAGAACATTGGAGAAACCCTGCAAGATATAGGTACAGGCAAAGACTTTTTGGAAAAGACCCCAGGAGCACAGGCAGTCAAAACCAAAATTAACATATGGGATTGCATCAAATTGAGAAGTTTCTGTACTTCGAAAGAAACAGTCAGGAAAGTGAAGAGGCAACCGACAGAATGGGAGAAAATATTTGCAAACTATACTACAGATAAAGGGTTGATAACCAGAATCTACAAAGAAATCAAGAAAATCCACAACAACAGAAGAAACAACCCACTGAAGAGATGGGCCAAGGACCTCAATAGACACTTTTCAAAAGAAGAAATCCAAATGGCCAACAGACACATGAAAAAATGTTCAAGATCACTAGCAACCAGAGAAATGCAAATCAAAACCACAATGAGGTTTCACCTCACCCCGGTGAGAATGGCTCACATCCAGAAATCTACCAACAATAGATGCTGGAGAGGATGTGGGGAAAAAGGGACACTAACCCACTGTTGGTGGGAATGCAAACTGGTTAAGCCATTATGGAAGTCAGTCTGGAGATTCCTCAGAAACCTGAACATAACCCTACCATACAACCCAGCCATCCCACTCCTTGGAATTTACCCAAAGGAAATTAATTTGGCTAATAAAAAAGCCATCTGCACATTAATGTTTATTGCAGCTCAATTCACAATATAGGTTGCTTTCGACCATGGAACCTCAACTGAATCCACAGGATCATGATTAATGTTGTTTTCTTCTATTAGCCACAGGAGCAAAGAGCATGATTTGATTTGTAGGAAGATGATGAAATATTTATGAACCCATGTAAGCCTCTGAAAAGAATGCAGATTCAGGCCGGCGCCGTGGCTTAACAGGCTAATCCTCCGCCTTGCGGCGCTGGCACACCGGGTTCTAGTCCCCGTCGGGGCGCCAGATTCTGTCCCGGTT
Source organism: Lepus oiostolus (assembly GCA_036325905.1). Classification (NCBI taxonomy): domain Eukaryota; kingdom Metazoa; phylum Chordata; class Mammalia; order Lagomorpha; family Leporidae; genus Lepus; species Lepus oiostolus. The sequence goes on from CM070808.1 coordinate 131,018,001, forward strand.
GCCCCTCTTCCAGGCCAGCTCTCTGCTATGGCCCGGGAAGGCAGTGGAGGATGGCCCAAGTGCTTGGGCCCTGCACCCGCATGGGAGACCAGGAGAAGCACCTGGCTCCTGGCTTCGGATCAGCGAGATGCGCTGGCCGCAGCGGCCATTGGAGGGTGAACCAACGGCAAAAGGAAGACCTTTCTCTCTGTCTCTCTCTCTCACTATCCACTCTGCCTGTCAAAAAAAAAAAAAAAAAAAAAACCAAAGAATGCAGATTCAAAGAACCAAGGAGATAAATTACCTTATATCTTTCCATCAATTGTCTGAAATCATGTCATTTTTTAAAAAAGATTTATTTATTTATTTATTTGAAAGGCGGAGTTACAGAGAGACAGAGAGAGAGAGAGAGGTCTTCTACCTGCTGGTTCACTCCCCAATGGCCACAACAGCTGGAGCTGGCAGATCCAAAGCTGGGAGCCAGCAGATTCCTCCAGCTGTCCCATGTGGGTTCACGGGCCCAAGGACTCTGGCCATCTTCCACTGCTTTCCCAGGCCACAGCAGGGAGCCAGACTGGAAGTAGAGTAGCTGGGACTGGAACCAGAGCCACATGGGATACTGGCACTGAATGCAGCAGCTTCACTCAATAAGCTACATTGTAGGCCCCTGCATTAACATTTTAATTAAGTTTATAGATACAAAGTTATTTACATTTAGAACACTGAGGACTTCTTTGTTTTGCAAAATCGTGTGAAAACAATGACAAGTCAGACCATCTTTTTTTTTAATTTTTTTTATTTTTTTTATTTTTGACAGGCAGAGTGGACAGTGAGAGAGAGACAGAGAGAAAGGTCTTCCTTTGCCGTTGGTTCACCCTCCAATGGCCGCCGCGGTAGGTGCGCTGCGGCCGGTGCACCACGCTGATCTGATGGCAGGAGCCAGGTACTTATCCTGGTCTCCCATGGGGTGCAGGGCCCAAGGACTTGGGCCATCCTCCACTGCACCCCCCGGGCCATTGCAGAGAGCTGGCCTGGAAGAGGGGCAACCGGGACAGGATCGGTGTCCCGACCGGGACTAGAACCCGCTGTGCCGGCGCCGCAAGGCGGAGGATTAGCCTAGTGAGCCGCGGCGCCGGCCAAGTCAGACCATCTTTTGAGGAAGTGATTTTGATAGACATTAAGTTTTCCAACAGCAATGTTGAAATGAAACACGTTAGTCCTTGAACTATATACAGCCCAAATCTATGAAATACAAGGTACAGATAAATTTATTTTCAGAAAATAAGGACTCAATTTAAAAAAAAGTAACATAAAGAGAACACACTTCATGTATTTAATAGGTACAATTATAAAAAGATAAGCATATTCCCCCACACACTCACTCCTTCTCTCAATCTCCCTTTCTTTCTTTTTTTAATTTTTGCAAAAGCGCAATTTCAATTCACTCTATAATCACAGGCTTAATGCACCACTAATCATAGTATTCAACAAGTAAAAAGTAGAAAGACCATATTTTCATAGGAGTATAAATAAGAACTAAGGGTTGGCGCCATGACTCAACAGGCTAATCCTCCGCCTAGTGGCGCCGGCACACCGGGTTCTAGTCCCGGTAGGGGCACTGGATTCTGTCCCAGCTGCCCCTCTTCCAGGCCAGCTCTCTGCTGTGGCCCGGGGGTGCAGTGGAGGATGGTCCAAATGCTTGGGCCCTGCACCCCATGGGAGACCAGGAGAAACACCTGGCTCCTGGCTTCGGAACAGTGCGGTGCGCTGGCCGTGGCGGCCATTGGAAGCGGCAAAGGAAGACCTTTCTCTCTGTCTCTCTCTCTCTCACTGTCCACTCTGCCTGTAAAATAAATAAATAAATAAATAAGAACTAAGAACCACAATCACATCACAAGATATCTGTTTCATTCCTACACATTTTTATTCTATTAATTACCACCTAATAAACATATGATATTTATTTATTTATTTATTTATTTATTTATTTATTTGAACTGACTTATCTGGCTATTTCACTAAGTTCTACAGTTGCATCCATTTTGTTGCAAAATATAGGATTTCATTTGTTTTTATGCCTGAGTAATATTCATATATATACAACATTTTCTTTATCCAGTCATTACTTGATGGACACCTGGGTTGCTTCCATATCTTAGCTATTGTGAATTGGGCTGCAGTAACATGAGGGTACAAATAACCCTTTCATATGCTGATTTCATTTCAGTTATGTAAATTCCAAGGAGTGGGATGACTGAAACATATGATAGATCTATTTTCAGTTTTATGAGGAATTTCCATATTTTCTTCAGCATTGGCTATACTAGTTTATATTCCCACCAACAATGTATTAGTGTACCTTTTTCATCACACCCTCACCAGCATTCATTATATTTTCATTTTTGTATAATAGCCATTCTAACTGGAGTGAGTCTTTGTGATTTTGATTTGCATTTCCTTGATGGTTAGTGATCCTCAGGACTTCTGCATGTGTCTGTTAGCTATTTGAATTTCATCTTTTGAAAAATGCTTGTCCATGTTCTTTGCCCATCTCTTTACTGGATTGTTAGTTTATTGTCATTGGGTTTCTTGAGTTTTTATAGATCATGGATATTAATCCTTTATCAGTTGCATGGTTTGCAAATATGTTCTCCCATTCTATTGATTGCCTCTTTACTTTGTTGTGTTTCCTTTTCACTGCAGAAATGTCTTAGCTTGAAGTAATCTCAGTTGTCTATTTTTTTCATTTTTATTTTCTGTGCTGCTAGGATCTTTTCCAAGAACTCTTTGCATATGTAAATGTCTTTCAGAGTTTCCCTGGTGTTTTCCTCCAGTAATTTAATGGTATCAGGTCATAGATTTAGCTCCTTCATTAATTTTGAGTTGATTTTTGTATAAAATGTAAGGCAGGGGTCTTGTTGTATACTTTTGCACATGAGATACAATTTTCCCAGCACAATTTCTTTATTTTTATTTTTATTTATTTATTTATTTTTGACAGACAGAGTGGACAGTGAGAGACAGAGAGAAAGGTCTTCCTTTTGCCGTTAGTTCACCCTCCAAAGGCCGCCGCGGTAGGCGCGCTGCGGCCGGTGCACCACGCTGATCCGATGGCAGGAGCCAGGTACTTATCCTGGTCTCCCATGGGGTGCAGGGCCCAAGAATTTGGGCCATCCTCCACTGTACTCCCTGGCCACAGCTGAGAGCTGGCCTGGAAGAGGGGCAACCGGGACAGGATAGGTGCCCCGACCGGGACTAGAACCCGATGTGCCGGCGCCGCAAGGCAGAGGATTAGCCTAGCCCAGCACAATTTCTTGAAGAGACTGTCTTTTCTGCAAGGATTGATTTTAGATCCTTTGTCAAGATCAGTTGCTTAGAGCTGTATGGATTAATTTCAGGGATTTCTATTCTGTTCCATTGATCTACATTTCTATTTTCGTGCCTATACCAGGTTGTTCTAATTATAACTGTAGTATGTATTGAAGACTGGTATTGTGATGCTTCTGGCTTTGTTTTTGTTTTAAGATTGCTTTAGGTATTCAAGGTCACTTAAGTTTCCATATGAATTTTAGCATTTTTTCTAGATATGAGAAGAATGTCATTCCTATTTTGATTGGGATGCACTGAATCTATAAATTGCTTTGGGTAGTATGGACATTTTGATATTAATTCTTCTAATCTATGAACATGGAAGATTTTTCCAATTTGGTGTCTTCTTTTATTTCTGACTTTAATGATTTGTAATTTTCTTTGAAGAAATCTTTCACATCTGTAGTTTTAAATATTCTAAGGTATTTACTTTTTTGTAGGAATGGTGAATGGAACTGATCTTAACAAGTTCTTCCTCAGCCATGGCATTGTTTGTATTTACAAATGCTACTGATTGTGTATATTGATTTTATATCCTGTGAGTTTACCAAACTCATAATGTTATGAGTTCTAATAGTCTCTTAGTGTAATCTTTTGTTTCCCCTATAGATAGAATAATTACATCTGCAAACAGGAATAATATTTCACTTCCTGCTTTCCAATTTGTATCCTTTGATTACTTTTTCTTGCCTAATGGCATTGGTTAAAACTCAGACATCTATTGAATAGCAATGGTAAGAATGGTTCTTATCTGATTCCAGATCTTAATGGAAATGCTTCCAACTTTTCCCTATTCAATATGATGCTGACTGTGGGTTTGTCATCTATTGCCTTGATTGTGTTTGCTTAAAGTTTTTATCATGAAAAGATGTTGCATTTTATCAAATGCTTTTTCTGCATCTGTTGAGGTAATCATACTGTTTTTATTCTTTAATTTGTTATTATGAGGTATTACATTTATTAATTTCTGTATGCTAAATCATCCCTGCATCTCAGGAAGAAATTCTACTTGGTCCAGATGAATGATCTCTTGGATGTGTTTTTGGATTTGATTACCTAGTATTTTGTTGAGGATTTTTGCATCCATGTTTATCAATGATATTGGTCTATAGTTTTCTTTCTTTGTTGTATCTTTTTTGTTTTTGGAATTAAGGTAATGTTGGCCTCATATAAAGAGTTTGGAAGGATTCCTCCCCTTCAGTTGTTTTGAATAGCTTGAGAATAATTACAAAGCTCTTCTTTAAAGGTTTGGTAGAATTCAGTGGGAAGCCATCCAGTCCTGGGCTTTTCATTGTTGGCAGGGTTTTTATTACAGAATCAATCTACTTCTTGGTTATTGATCTATTTAGTTTCTCTATTTTCATGACTCAATTTTGGTAGATTGCCTATGTCCAGAAATCTATTTCTTCTAGATCTTCCAATTTGTTGGCATAAAGCTGTTTGTAATAATTCCTGATGATTCTTTTTTATTTCTGTGTTAGCCATTGTAATATCTCCTTTTTCATCTTATTTTATTAATTTGAGTCCTCTCCTGGTTTTTTCTTTCTCCCTTGGTTTTTAGGGTCAATGGTGGATCCATTTTTTTTAAACAGCTCTTCATTTTATTGATCTTTTGTATCTTTTTTGTTTCAATTTTATTTTTCTCTTATTTTAATTATTTCTTTCCTCCTAACTTTTAATTTGGTTTATTCTTGTTTTTCTACATGCTTATGATACACTGCTATATCATTTATTTGATGCCTTTCCACTTTCTTATTGTATGTGCTAATTGCTGTAAACTTTCCTCTTGCAACTGTTTCTGCTATATCCCCAAAGTTTTGATATGTTGTGTTACCATCTTCATTCATTTCTAGGATTTTTTTGTAAATCCTTTTTAATTTCTTCTGTAACTCACTACTGATTCAGGAGCATATTGTTCAGTCTCCATGTGTTTGCATATTTTCTAGAGTTTCTTAGGTTGTTATTTTTCAGCTTCATTCCATTGTGGTCAGAAAAAATACATGATATGATTTCATTTAAAAACAAATTTGTTGAGAATTGCTTTATGGCGTAGCATATGGTCTATCCTACAGAAAGTTCCATTCACTGAAGAAAAGAATGTGTATTTTGAAACTGTGGGATGAAATGTTCTAGGTCCGTTAGGTCCATAGTATATACTAGCTCTGCTGTTTCTTCATTGTATTTTGTCTGCTGATCTATCAACTAATGAAAACAGGGTGTTGAAGTTCCCCATTATTATTGTATTTGAGCTTATATCTCCCTTTAGATCCATTAATGTTTGTTTTAAATAAGTGGTTGCTCTATCATTGGCTACATATATATATATATATGTATATGTATATATGTGTGTATATATATATATATATATATATTTACCATAGTCACATTTGCTGTTGAGTTTATCCTTTAATCATTACATAATAACATTCTTTATCATTTTTAACAGTTTTTTCTTGAAGTATCTTTTCGCTGATATTACAATATCCACCGCTGCTCATTTTTTATTTCCATTTGCATGGAATTTCTTTTTCCATACTTTCACTTTTAGTCAGTGTGTATCTTTCTTGATGAGATGCATTTCTTGCAGGCAGCATATAGATGGCTCTTTTTTTTGTTTTTTAATCAACTCAGCCAATCTGTTTCTTTTAATTGGAGAGTTTAGTTATGTTCAAGGTTATTATTGACAAGTGGTGACTCGGTCTTGCCATTTTTCCATAAATATTTCTACTGCTTGCTGTGGAGGCTGGCTGGGTAGAGACAAAATCTTTCTAGTTTTGTTTGTTTTGGAAGGTGTTTACTTGACTTTCATTTATAAGTGAGAGCTTTGCTGGGTATACTATTCTGGGCTGAGATTTTTTTTTTTTTAAAGGACAAGGACTATATATCTCCATTCTTTCCTCATTTGTCAGGTTTCTGTTTTCCTCTTCGTCACTCTTTCAAATAAAAAAATCCTTAAAAATTTTTAGCTGATGCATAAAATAATAATTGTTATGGGGTATACGTTTTGCTACATCTATATATTGTATAGTGCCCAATCAGGGTAAGTATATCTATCTCCTCAAACATTTAAAACATCTTAATGGTGAAAATATTCAAAATTCCTTCTTTTTTTTAAAGATTTATTTATTTATTTGGAAGTCAGAGTTACATAGAGAGAGGGAGAGACAGAGAGAGAGGCCCTCTATCTGCTGATTCACTCCCCAAATGGCTACAATGGCCAGGGCTGTGACAGGCTGAAACCAGAAGCCAGGAGCTTCTTCCTGGTCACCCATGTGGGTGCAAGGGCCCAAGGATCTGAGCTATTTTCTGCTGCTTTTCCAGGTGAAATAGCAAGGAGCTGGATCAGAAGTGGAACAGCCGAGACAGGGACTGGTGATCTTATGGGATGCTGGGACAACAGACTGTGGCTTAACCTGATGTACCACAGTACTGGCTCCTCTACTAATTTTTTAAATAGAGAAAAATACAGTGTATTATTACCTATAGCACCCTACTTTGTGGTAGAACACCAGAACTTCTTACTATTGTCTACCTATAACTTGGTACCCATTATTCTTTCTTTTTTTTAAAAAAAAGATTTATTTATTTATTTGAAAGTTAGAGTTACACAGAGAGAAAAGGAGAGGCAGAGAGAGAGAGATAGAGAGAGAGAGAGAGCGAGCTTCCATCTGCTGGTTCACTCCCCAATTGGCTGTGATGGCATAGCAAGTGAAGCTGTGGCCTGCAGTGCTGGCATCCCATATGGGTCATGGTTTGAATTCCGGCTGCTCCACTTCTGAACCAGCTTCCTGATAATGTGCCCGGAAAAGCAGTGGAACATGACTGAAGTCCTTGGGCCCCTGCACCCACATGGGAGACCCAGAAGAAGCTGCTGACTCCTGGTTTCAGCTCTGGTAGTTGTTGCCATTTGGGGAGTGAACTAAAAAACAGGAGACCTTTCCCTCTTTATCTCTCTGTAACTCTTCCTTTCAAATAAATAAATCTTTTAACAAAATAAAAAGTTGAGTCCAGAGTGGCAATATCCTAAAGTAGAAAAACCTGTAGACTGATAGAATAACGAAATATGAGAGATATGTTCTTGAACATGCACATTCATAAAAATATGGCCAAGTAAATTCTCTCATTTTCATTAAGGCTGTATAAAAATACTATGACCAACAAACAAGGAATGCATATTATTCTTAGACCTATGAAAGCAGCAAGACAAATTTAACATGTGAATCCCTAAGTGAACATTGAGTTATTACTTTCCAACCTCTTCTATACAGGTCAGGAAAGTTGAGTTAAGGAAAAATAAAGTCACATTTTAAAAAAGGGAATTTGTGCAGACACAATATGTACATCAAAAGAAGCTAGTCCAGGTCAGACTCAGTCCTGAGGCCTTAAACCTCCACCAATTCATTCAATTAAGTGCACTAAAGTTCAGTCTGTTTAGTTTACCCTAACTTATTCCTGCCTTGTAAGTGTGACATTAGTTTCAGAATTTGTGCAAACAGTGAGGGTTGCCTTTACTTTGACAAAATGAGAAGAAACTGCATCAAGGCAAGTTTTGAAGCTGTTTTTGCTAACTTTATTGAGATATGCTTAGTTAACAAATATTGTACATATTTAAGGTATAAGGTATAATGTTTTGATAGAAATGTATATAGTGGAGTAATTACTACAAAAGAGCCAAAATATTAATCACCACATCTAGTTACCTTTTTATTTATTTGTGTGTGGTAAGAACACTTGGAATCGCTCTCAGCAAATTCCAAGCATACAAAAAATTATGGTTGACTTTAATCACCACACTGTACATTAGAGCTCCAGAACTTATTCACCTTCTAATCAAGTTCGTACCCTGTAACAAACTCATCCTCTTTTCCCTACACCCCTACCCCTTGGCCGTGACAAATTATCTGTTAGCATGAATTTGACTTTTTAAGAAATTCTGCTGTGAGATCATAAAGTATTTTTTGTCTTTCTGTGTCTGGCTCATTTAACTTAGCATAATGTCTTCCAAGTTCAGACATTTGTTGTGAATGACAGGATATTCTTCTTTTTAAAGGATGAATAATATCCCATTAGGCATATGTATTTATATATATACAAATTTATATATTCATGGATGTGTGTATATACTATAAGGGCCTAAAACTAGACATATAGATGGATGGAACAGAATAGATAACCTAGGAATCAATCCATGCCTTTACAGTTGGTTGATCTTCAACAATGGCACCAAGAATGGTATTGCATAGCTTCTTTGGTACATCAATAAATAGTGTTAGGGAAACTGGATATCTAAGGAAAAAACCACTAAAATAAAAAGGCAATGTATGGAATAAGAGAAAATATTTACAAATTATGTGTATCCAATGATGTTAATGTTACTGGTCTCTGAAAGGAGGGCGGTTGCTGGATTGAATTTTATGGGTGCTTTTCCTCAGCTTAGTATAGAAATAAAAAGCCAGGAAACAATTTGCAAAGAGGCAGAAACTTTCATTTGATATAAATTTTAGTTATTTGGCAAGGGACAGAAAAAGCATCTGGTCTAAGAGGAGACCAGGCAAAGTGCCTGAGCCAGACACTGGCTTTTAGGAAGTGTCTGACGTTTTTAAGGCATTACTGTCTGTTCACTGAGTTATCCTATTGGGGGTGCCCATCAGACGGGGTATGGAGGGTTTAACATATGTATGCTGATTGGCTTGGGGCTCATGAAGATAGCAGTGATCTCCTGGAGACAGTCCATCCACTTAGGGGCTCAGCCATTGCAACCAACCTGGAGGTGTAATTTAAAGCCACAAGGTCACACAAGATAGCATGGGAGCCAGTCTGACTTTCCATAGGGTCTCAGCCCCTTCCCCTGCCAGCTCTGAGTAAAAGATTGCAACCACCCTGAAGGTGTGATTTAAAGTCGCAAGATCACACATGCAGCACAAGAAGCTATTAGTGGGGGAGATGCCAGTCGGTCTGGAGACATGTTTTCCAGCCATAGCTTACAGCCTGTTTGTAAAGAACATTCTACTCATGTCTGAGGGGCCCACAGACCACCCCCCCACCCCACTGGATGGCCTCAGTTAATATCTAATATATATAAGAAAATCACACAACCTAAAGACCTGAATAAACGTTTTTTTCTTTAAAATGGCCACACAAATGGTGAGTGGGCACGTAAAAATATGCTCAACATTACAAATCATCAGGAAAATGCAAATCAAAACAACAATGAGATATTACCCTGTACCTAACAAATGTTGTCGAGTATGCTTAAGAAAAGACTTCTGTAAACTTTTCATGGAAATGTAAATTAATGCATCCATTATGGAAAGCAGTATGGAGATTCCTTAAAAAATTAAAACTAGAAATACCATGTGATACAGCAATCCCACTTCTGGGTATATATCCAAGGGAATTAATAATAGTATCTCCAATGAATATCTACACTCCCATGTTCATTCTAGCATTATTCGTGTAGCCAAGATATAGAAAATTGGCCCTTGGCCTAGACCCAACAGAGAATGATTCCTTTTTCTGTTATTATTTCTATTTTCCCAAATCAAACAGAGACTTTCAGTCGGGAAATAACAGGAAGGGATGGGGCATTATCCTAGGGACAAGTGTGGGATTTTAATCCAAAGCTCTAGGACAATTTCTGTAGGTGTGCTGGAGGGCACCAGGGCAGAATTAAGCACCATGACTCAGCCACTCAGGACTGAATGACTGAGGTGGAATATTGACAAATTAATGAATAAATCAAATGTGAGAAACATGAGATTGCCTAAAAAAATTCAAGAAATTGGCAGTATCTTTTAATTTTCTGTTTGGCCTTTGGATTGAAAATAGGAAAAGATTAAAAATTACTATTCGAAACTCACAGAACTAAATAAGTATAGAAGAAATCTAAAGTTCTGTTCCAGTGTTGATAGAAGACAGAAAATATTGGGTGAGAAAACTGGAGCTAAGGACAAAATGATGCTGAGAGTAAAAATTCCCCCAAAATAACCAAAATGCCAAAATTAACTTCATTAGTTTAAGGGACTGTAAAACTGGTATATCTTAAGCCAAGTTCTCCAAGGGATAAAAGGAAGCAGGAAATGTCTGTGTTCTAGGGGAATGACTATGGGACTCACAATATAGGGGGCTGGTGCTGTTGTGTAGCGGGTTAATGCCCTGGCCTGAAACGCCGGCATCCCATATGGGCACCGGTTCTAGTCCCGACTGCTCCACTTCCCATCCAGCTCTCAGCTATGGCCTGGGAAAGCACTAGAAGATGGCCCAAGTCCTTGGACCCTGCACCCACGTGGGAGACCCAGAACAAGCTCCTGGCTTCAGATCGGTGCAGCTCCAGCCGTTGCAGCCAACTGGGGAGTGAAGCATCAGATAGAAGATCTCTCTCTCTCTGCCTCTTCTCTCTCTCCCTGTGTAACTCTGACTTTCAAATAAATGAGCAAATCTTCAAAAAAATTAACTAACAAGATGTATGTACCAGGATGAGGATGCGAGGGATCTACAAGATACAGTAAGAAGGAGGCATCTGCTAACCAGTTAGAAGGGGCCATGGTTCTGCCTCCTCCTCTTTCATCCCCTCCCCCACCCTTGGGAGCCCTTTGTGACAAGGAGGGAATAGCTTTGTGATGCAAGCCTGGGTCCTGGATCCTTCTGCAAAATGGAACTTCTAGGCCTCAGTGGCCTGAAGGTAACAGAGTAAGTCATACTATGGAAACATACCTCTTTCCACTGAAAACCGTGAGTGCCTCATGGCTGAGCCCCAGCTTCACTTTCTGGCTGGTGAACATCATCTTTCCCATCCTGTGTGGAGTGGGGCTCTTTCTCTTGTTACTCCTCTGTCTCCAGTGTAATCCAGCCTCACCACCTCCTACAAGAAAGGGGGTCATCAGGAAGGTAAGAAGCCCTTGGCCTAGACCCAACAGAGAATGATTCCTTTTTCTATTATTATTTCTATTTTCCCAAATCAAACTGAAACTTTCAGTAGGGAAATAACAGGCAAGGATGGGGCATTATCCTAGGGACAAGTGTAGGATTTTGATCCAAAGCTCTACGATTATTTCTGCGGGTGTGCTGGAGGGCACCAGGGCAGAATTAAGCACCATGACTCAGCCACTCAGGACTGGATGACTGAGGTGGAATATTTGGGGGAGGACAGGCCCTGAGCACTGGTTCCTTGGTGGCCTTCCTGTGGCAGGTGCTTCAGGACCAAGACTTCCCTGGTTGTCTGGCTGATCTGAAGTTTGCTGAGCCCTTGGAGCCTCCATTCAGAGGCTGGAGTGACCTCTGGCCTTGGGCAGCAGGATCCTGGGCAGCTCAGATGCTCTGTAGAAACAAGTCTGTTTCTTCAGCACAGGAACAGGGAACAAAGACATCCATGGTGAATCTCATGTAGAAAATGCCTTGTGTGCTTTTCAAAGAAGACAGTCAGTGAATAATTTATCTACTCTAAAAATGAGGCAGTGGAATGAAAAGAACGCAAAGCTTCTTAGCTGCCTGGAACTAGTTGTATTACGCATCATCACTGAATACCAGCAGCTGGTCTGGGCAGGAACGAGAATGAGGTCACAGCCTCTTTCTTCCTTGTCTTCCAGCATCAAGTGAAGAGGAGGCGGAGTAGAGGTGGGAAGAAGAGCACAGCTGTGAAAGGTAAGGGTCTGACCTTCCACCCAGAGCCCCCACAGGCAACCCTGACATCGCTGATCCCTGAGGGACCAGAGCACATCTTGTAGATGTCACTGTCAGAGGCCTGAAGGGAAGGTTCCTAGGAAAGGAATCAGAATTCAGGGTACCTCTCAGGTTCCTGCTGGCAATGAAGCCATGACAGGCCAGGGAATTATGTCACCCAGCAGGGGGCGCCATGGGCTGTAGTGAACCAATACTGCCTGGATTTGAGGTGAGACCTCCAGGTCCCACTGTGGACAAGCCCTCTCACTTTGCTAAGACCAATTCTCCTTTGAGATGGTCCCCTCATTTCTTCCTTCTGGGGCTGTTGGGAGGACTATAGGGAATAATGATTAAGCACTGCCTCTTTGTGCACCTTGCTGTCACTGTCAGGTTCATGTGCTTGGTCACTGATGCTTGGGCTCCATAGTAGTATCCCCAACACTCCTTCCTAAAAGGTCATCCCACCCGGCCTCCTTTAAGATCCTAGGTTCCTCCCTTCTCCACCATAACTCAGTCTCCTGACTTGCAGCATGCGGGGATTGCCTGGAGGACCTGGAAGAGGCTCATGACCTGATTTCACTTCTACACAAGTAGGACCTCCCACCTTCTCTCCAGTATCCTTCCTACCAGGATCTATGATGTGACTTCTGGGCCACATGGATGGGTGGGGAGACTATGGAGGGATGTGACCGAAACCCTGGGGTCAAGGGTAGCAGAACTGTGAAGTCAGGGTGTGTGGGTTAGTGGAGGGGATGTGGCCTGCCTGTACCCACCTCTGGCTAGTTTCTGGGCCCTGTATTCTCTTGGCTCCAGCTTGTACCTCCTGTCTCCTGCAGAAACTTGATGAAGCTCTCTGATGAAGGCAGTTCTTGTCAACTCTTAAATCAAGACCACCTAGGTGAGGTATGCAAAAGAGTACCTGATGGAGCCTACTGGCCATGTGGAGAGCCTGTGGAAGATGCTGCTCTCATCCTGTCCCCTTCAACTTCCCCAGCTCCTCTGTCTGAATGCCCTTTGCCTCTGGCCTCTAACCTGTCACCAGGCCCAGCAACCTCCTCAGTTTCTGCTTCTTCATACCCATCCCTGACTTCTCCTCATCCACAGGAGCCTTTGCTTCCTATAGAATGCAATTTGTCCTGGCCACTTGCACTTTCCCTCCCCCCACTAAGCTCACCTGATTCCATGGATCATGCTTTACCTCCCACAGCCCTCTCTGCTCCACCACTGCCAGACTCCATTCTGACTCTTTCTCAGTGTCACTCGATGGCATTGCCTATAAGCTCCATTGCACAGAGCTCGTCTCTACATAAGCGCTGGTCAGCATCTTCTATCCCAGTCATCTCAGTCCTTGGCCATTTGGGCTATCCCATCTCAGCCCTCTCTTGGTGGCATGTGGCTGCCAGAACCTTGTGCCTTTCCACAACTACAGAGGGTAAGGCCCAGAAAGAACATCTTTCCTGTCAGCCATCTGAGGCCTCATTCTGGACAGACCCCCCACATAGACAGATGGAGTCTGGTAGCCCCTCTCTGCTCAACTCTGATAATCAAAAATTTATGGGGATACAAGTCACAAAAAACACCGAGATCAAGGTTTGGAAAGAAACTGAAAAGGATGGTTCGTTCTCAAAACAAACAAACCCAGGATATCACTTAGATTCTGTGGGGAATATGCTAGCATCACTGGGTCCTGAGCAGGACTCCACAACCCCTCAACCCTTCTGGAAGGTGAAAGAAAAATTAGAACAGCTGCTCTATCCTCAGCAGCTCTCAGCTCCTAAGATCTTGGGGGCACATAATCAGGAGAAATACCAGCAGCTTTTCTGGGGTCTGCCCTCTCTGCACAGTGAATCCTTGGTGGCTGCTGCTTGGATTTCTGGAAATTCTTCTGCACTGCAGCCTGCCTTGTTCTCATTCAATGCAATCATGAATGTCTATCCAGTTCAAATGCAGGCTAAGGTATGTCCACTGTTTATGCAGGCCCAGCCGCTGTCTCATATGAAGCCCCAACTCCAATCCTTGATTTCACCCATTCCCCAATTTCAGCACCCATTTCTGGGTCAGGCCCAGCCTCAGTCCAACCTCTCATATTCTTTCTCAACTGAAAAAGCTTCTTCTGCATCCCCGATTAGGGACTGTGGAGCATCTTATGATACATCCCAGAATAAACCCCAATATATCAGCCAAACTGAAATTCAAGACCCAGAATGGTCCTTATTAGAAGAGCTAGGAAATGGGCAAGCTTTGCCCTCTGAGGACCAAAGACCTCAAGTCTGTGGTCTCGTCAATCCCAAACTTTCCCAGGAAAACTGGGAAGACTCTATTCTCCCCAAGAATTTTCCTATCAGTGATGAGCTTCGAGGGCAACTGGAGCAACATATTCACAAGTGGCTGATTCAACACCGCTGGGACTTGCCCAGATGGATTCAAGAGTCTATGGAACTAATGCAGCTTCAGGATGAATTAGCAGAAACAGGTCAGGCAAAGGACAAGCCCAGATGTACACGGACCTCAATATCTACTGGTGAATGCAGCAAAAATCCACAGAAGGTGAGATTCAAGCTAGAGAAGAATCCAAGCAAGAATCTGGCACATATCCTAGGGAAGGCCCCAAAAGATGCATCCAGGGGCTTAGAAGGTTCCCAAGAGAAGGCTCTGGGGGTGCTATCTGAGGAGTCACAGAAATACTTGAACAGGACCTTGAGGAGTGACTCTGAAAATGATATATCAAGAAGTCTAGACAAGAATTATCCAGAGAATAATTCTAATGTCCACTTGGGCACAAAATCAGGGAAAATCATTGAGAGAATCACTCCTGTGAGGGTGTGCCGATCTGGGCCTGCTGCCAATAAATCTTTTTCTATGCCAGAAACTCAGATAGAAAGCAAAAATGTAGAAACATCAAAAAGTTTGGATTCCAGTGTGGGCACCTCCCAGGAGCTGTCCTTCCTCAATCCGTTCATCCAACAGCTATTGGATGCACATATTTTGAGGAGTTGGGTGAAGCACAAGTGGGGCCTACCACTCAGGGTCCTCAAGCCCTTAAATCTCTTTAAGTTGCCAAAGTTTCAATCTGAATCCCTTCCACAGTTTTCCAGCCCCTCCTCAACTTCCTCTGAATCTAGTGCCAATTCGGCAGTTGATGTTGCCAAGCTCCTAGGAAAACCACCACCACCAGGTCCAAAAGAGAAGCTGTTAATAAGTGAGTCCACCCCCACACTGGACGATCTTAACCTTTTCTCCTCCTCTACACGTAGGGAAATTGGGAAGGCCCTGAAAGGGATCACATCTGCTGATGACCTCGTGCCTTCTGAGGCTCTTCCGAGTAGGCAGCTTTCTCAGACTTTTACCTATAGCTCCAAGGGCAAAATCCATCAGAGCGAGACTCTCTGGGAGGCAGGGAGAAACAGTACAGATATCCCTTTACTCCCTCAAATGTCTGTTTCCAAAGACTCAGAGGAGCTTCTCTTTAAGGCAGAGGTTGTTAGTGAGGCAGAACACAGGGTTAAGAGAAAGTTAGCAAAGCAGCCTCAAGTATATGCCACTGATGAGTTCCTACCAGATGGTTCCACTAACATGCTCCTTTCTGGAGAAAGTTTGGCTTCTCAGGTGCCCCAGCACCATCTCCATGGTGTGCCTGTTAAGGACATGTTGACTTCCCAGATGCGAAGTGACCTCATGGCAGCAAGAAGGAGCAGCGTGGATCAGAAACACAGGATCCCAAAACATCAGGACTCATGGAAGAGCCAAAGTGAGATGCATGCTTCTACTTACAAGAGTGAGGGCTATAGGAGGCTCGACCTAGAACAGCATGAAGACCAATTTCCAGAACTGGGAACTTCAAAACTCACCCAGGTCATGGATATAGAAGATACCCATGGAAGCGAAAACACTCAGCTCCAGCTGGAAAACAAAGAGGTTCCTTCAGAAACCTGCTTCAAACAATCTATAAGGCAATTAGTCCAGCTGATTTTCCCTAAGAGAAAAATTCCAGGGCAGGCAGATCCTCTGCAAAAATCAGCCAGTGCCCAGAGCCAAAGATCGGTCAAAAAAAGATCACATACGGACAGTACCACGACTGAAGCTAAGGAGCTCATGACAATTGTTGGACAGATGCTGGGGAAGAACAGGACCCCTCAGGATGACATTTGTGCCTCAAAAGTCAGTCAGCACAGGGAAGAACTCCCAACCCCACTTTCTAAGGGTTCCTGCTGCCATAAGCCCCACTTCCAACCAGAGCAGAGAAGACCAAGCCATGCAGCCTATAATCACCAAGCTACCCTCAAGTGCCAGAGTTGTCCTTTTAGGCAAAAGCAAGTGAGAGACCAACAGACCTTGAAAACTGTGCGATTCAACAAGGAGAGGCAGTGCTTGAGGCATCCCAACCTCTCGCTCCCCAGCAAGGCTGTGTCCCCAGTCAGTCCTTCACAGCATGGGCCAGCAATGCCACATGCCTCAGGCCATCATCCCCATTGCCCAAGGCACTGTCCTCTTCGGGGAGCTGTCTTGTCTGTCCGACCAGAAAAGAACTCCCCAGCTTTCTCTAGTAGGAAAAACATGTCCCCAAGGAAAACTCAGCCCATGTAGAGAAAAATAACTTTTCTCCTGTCAATATATTCAAGATATTTAATGTATCCTAATACAAACATTTTCTTCTTATAACCTGGTAATGGCTTTCATCTGTGTGATGTTTTGTGTGATATTTGGGTTCTACAAGGGATGGGGCATGGTGGGAGGTTGACAGTGGTGTTAAAACCCATACCTATCCTGAGGTCCATCATTGAACCTTATGCTACCATGATGCCATATCAAACCTAAACCCAAAGAAGAACAACATAAAAACAAGATGAAGAAACTAAACATCCTGCCCCAGTATCTGATTCAACTCATCATTCTACTCCTTTGTATCTTAAACCTTATGCAATTGTAGGTAACATGTATACAGAGGCATCATTGGCTTAAAAATTCCCACACAGCTGGAAAGTGTCAGAGCCGTCATTTCACATCACACAATGAGTGACAATTTGAATGGGAGGGCACTAAGCAGGAGAAATCTTGGCCTTGGATCTTCTGGTATGCCTGCCCCTGGGCAGCCCCTTCATTTCCTAATAAGGCTGGAATAGAAATTGGGGACATGCTTAGTTCAGCCTTAATGAAATATAGAGGCTTCAACTCAATGCTTCTGTCTCTCATGCCAGAGCAGCTGTGAAGACAGAACTTTTAGATTTCTGTGTGTGTGCAGGTTGCAGGGGCTTCAGTTTGTCTGATGAGAACTATGTCCATCTCTGCCCCCCAAAAATGAAAGGCTCTGCTCATACATCACCCATCTTGGTCTATCTCATCTACATCTACCTCAACTCCAGAGAGGGAGTTCTTGGTGAGTGGGAAATGGGGTTTGACTGTGCAGTAACCTTGACAGAAACTGGACCAAAGGTGTGATATGGGAAAGAAATCCTAAGATGGAGCCAAGGAAGGAAGCAGCTTGACATGAGAGTGCCATTACAATGCAATGAAGAGAAAGCCCTGACTTCCTCCCACCATATACAGGTTTAGAAGACATGGGATGCTGGAGGACGCATGATTCATCCTGGTCCCAGAACAGGATATCACCTGCTTTTGCTCCTAGCATAAACTTGGAGAAACCACCTTTAGCTCCAACACCAAAGGCCAGATTCACAAGCATATACAGCAGATTAGGGAAGATTAATTGCTTATTAATGTATTAGCCAGGATTGCACACTCTCAAAAAGATGAGTTGATAATAGGTAGAAGATGCAGGACTAGGGAACTCTGACATGACTCTTGGTCTGGTGACCTTTATACATGACGTTTATATATACATGCCTCAGAATTGTTGCTGCAGGACATACAAGTATGCAAGGGCTGGGCTTTGGGTCACAAAGCTAGTCTTGCCTGGCCCCCAGTGCTTATCTCATGGATTGGCAGGGGAAGAGGCAGTCAACAGGATTTGTATACATGGAGTCTGAGGTGACCTTCCAAAATGGGTTGAGAGAAGTCCTGGCATGGTCCCTACTGTGTGTTCATTGTGTTTTTAGCATAGGTTTTCTATTTTCTGGGCCTCAATCTATATGGAAAGGCAAAAGGATCGTCATAAAGTAGAGCTCAGAGAAGCCATTTCTCCAGAGAGGATTTTTCATATCATGTCACATGCATGGCATGCCATGGTCACAGCTCCAGAGATCTCATTGGCATGGTAGAGAGTCCTGTGCCAGGAGGTGCCATTGAGCAAGATGACATTGGGAGAAGGCTCTGCCTCCCATACCTGTTGAGGTCCTCACATATTGGATAAGGGGTGTGGTGTGTAGGCGCAATTCCTCAGGCCTGACTGCTGATGGTGAAGGCTTTTTCTTGAGACAGGTCCTATCTCTGGGGCTGGTGATGACTGACACAGTTTCTAAAGTGGGGCCACCAGTAAGAGAAGAACCAGGAATAGCAGGAAGGGCTGGGATCTGGAGCAAGTTCCTGGGCTCTTCTATGGTTCTGTCTCCCACAAGGTGCAGTAAGGCCAGCAATGATGTGATTCACAGAGATCTCCCACAGGAACCTCACAGAGCCATCTCATTCATTGAGACAGCACCCAGGGTTGTTTCAGTGTCACACAGAGACACATGTGGAAACATCCCACAGAGACCTCAAACACCTTTAAAGGACCCCAAGTTGGAGATTTTCCGAAGAGCCCTCTCACAGACACCTCCAAGAGAACCAGTACAGAGACCAGAAGGAGACCACATAGCGACCTCCCGCAGAGAGCTCTTTCAGATTTCACAGATTTCCTATAGTCCCCACCACACAGTGGCCAGCCAGGGAGCTCACACACAAACCCACAACTTCCTTCTGTGGACACCTCATAGAGTCATCCTCAGACAGGGACCTTATCCAGTGACCCCAAGGAAATTATACAGAGGCTGCTCACTGCCCACAACAGACTCCCCACCCTACCCCACTGAGTCCACTTAGAGACCCACACAGAGACCTCCCATTCTCTTCAAGACATCCCAGATTCCTCCCTCATGGACCACAGATTGTTCAGTCATTGCCCAGAAACCTCCTTTAGAGAATTTGATGCCATTGCACACGGAGAAGGCAAAGGGCCCTCATCCAGAGACCTCCACAGATGTGGAGCCTACCCGTCCACAGAGAATTCACCCAGAAACCTCTCACAGAGACCTCCCACAGAGACTTCATCCAGAGCCCCAGCCCCTCAAAGAACTAGCAAGAGACCAACACAGGGAGCATGCAGGGAGGCCTGGGGGACTCCCACTTCCTCAGTTTCTCAAGGGGGTTTCTTCAGGGTCTTGTTGAGGAGTGAGAGGGCTCCAAGTGGAACTCTGAGAGAAGACTCTGGGTGTCCATGTGGGTGGACTTTGTGGAGCAGCAAGAAGCCTGTGTGTGATTTCTTTGGGGTCACTGGGTAATATCCCTGTCCGAGTACTGTGTGAGGTTTCCATACAAGGTCTTTGTGGGTTTATTTGTGAGCTCCATGGAAGGCCCCTATGTCATGAGTACCATGGAAAGTCTGAGGAAAGTCTCTGCGGGAGGTCAGCGTGATACTGAGTGGGAGGCCTCTATGTGATCTCCATACTGCATCTCTGGGAGATGTCTATGTGAGGGCTCACTGAGAAATCTGTTAGGTCTCTGTGGGGGAAACAGGAAGTCTCTCCTCTAACAGGAACCTTACTCAGGACTTTGTGTTGTCCCATGCTCTGCATAGATTTCACACAGGGACTTCTCAAAAGTACCTGACACAGATCTCTCTCAGAGACTCACAGAGACCTCTCACAACCTTGTGTTGCCTCAGAGACCTCACTCAGAAACTTTCCTCAGATTCCAGAGACCTCCCACTCAGAGTTCATCTGGAACTCGTTTGCAAGTCTCAGAGGGAGACTCCACAGAGATTCACTCAGAATTCACATCAGAAACCTGACATGGAGTCCTCATCAAGAGACCTCCCATATAGAACTCAGAGTTCTCACCAGAAACCTCACTCACATAGCCCACAGACAACTGACACAGAGACCTCACGTCCATCCTCTTGGGAGCCTGAGCAGCCAGCCCTTGACAGAGCCTCCCCCCCTTTTTTTGCCAGGCAGTGTTAGACAGTGAGAGAGAGAGATATAGAGAGTTATAGACAGAGAGAGAGAGACAGAGAGGTCTTCCTTCCATTGATTCACTCCCCTAATGGCTGTTATGGTCAGTGCGGCACCAACCCGAAGCCAGGAGCCAGGGACTTCCTCCTGGTCTTCCATGCAGGTGCAGGGACCCAAGCACTTGGGCCATCCTCTGCTGCCCTCCCGGGCCACAGCAGAGAGCTGGACTGGAAGAGGAGCAACCGAGACTAGTACCCAGCGCCCCAACTGGGACTAGAACCCGGAGTGCCGGTGCCACAAGCAGAGGATTAACCAAGTGAGCTATGGTGCTGGCCCCACAGACCCTTCTTAGTGAATAAGAAACCCCTCAGCAAACTGGCAGCACAGGAGGGATTAGAATATTGTGAACATTGCACGAAATGGGGTTCCGTGTTGAGAAAAATGCTTCCGAAGTTGTCCTTTTATTTACTATTGCCTCTGAACAAAAGAATTATTCTGCATGTAGACCTGTAAAGTTATTTCCTCCACAGGTTTTCATCAGCTTGAACTCAGACTCAAGGTTTAGCAAATCATAAATTATAATACACAGTAAAGCATTGTCAACCTCCAATAAAAGAAAATAACTTAATTGTTTGGATATCAATCAACCACATGGTATCAATGTCACCTTTTTTGTTGGAAACAAGATCTGCACTTGAGATGCATGATTTCTTCATTTTGGAGACAAGCACTTGCAGGGAATGGACACTAGAAATGAAATAATCCAGCAAAGAGGCATCTGACTCATACTGGCCTCCCAGTATTTAACTAGGTCATTATTTTGTACATAAGAGTTTACATCAGGTTTTCAGGGTTACTTTTCTTTTTAGCAAGCTATTATCAATACAAAGAATTTTCACAGATGGGTCAAATATCTTTAATATTCCTATCATACCACCTGAAAAATTATACTTCTTAATATTATCTTATTTCTGAAAATGCAGCAATGGTCTGAAATGACATTGTTATACATATCTCCAGGATATGAAAAAGTCCAAATATTCAATTAAAATGGATTAAGCAGATGAACTTTTTATAATGACCCATCATTATTTAACATAATTCTATGAAATGCACATTTAAAATAATGTTTTACTTATATAAGGTGAACAAATTAATGTATTTCATATATTCAGATTTAAGGGCTTAATGATACTTCCTACCCTCCCTCTTCCTTATTTTTTCTTGTAATTTTTACAATGACAAACTTTCAGTTTATAATCACAAGCTTATCCATCCACTAAATAAAGAATTCACTAAGTAGAAAGTAGAAAAATGACTATTCTTTGAGAGTATACACAAAAGCTGTAAACAATAAAATCTCAAAATGTCAGTTTTACTCACATATATTACATTTTTGTACTATATATATTAGTTACTACAAATCAGGGATAACATGTGATAATTGTCTTTTGGAAATGGCTTATTTCACTAAGCATAATGGTTTCAATCCAATTTGTTGCAAAGGGCAGGATTTCATTCTTTTTTTCCAGTTGAACACTATTCCACAGTATAATCATATCACATTTTTAAAATCCAACTATCAGTTGATGGACATCTGGGTTGGTTCCATATCTTCGCTATTCTGAATTGGGCTGCCTTAAACATAAGGGTACAGGTAAGTCTTTCATATGGTGGTTTCATTTCATTTGGATAAATTCCCAGGAGTGGGATGGCTGGGTCATATGATAGATCTATTTTCAGGTTTCTGAACAATCTTCATACTGTCTTACATATGTTTGTATTAGTTCACATTCCTACCAATAGTGTATTGGTGTACCTATTTCACCACATACTCACCAGCATTAATTAATTTTTGATTTTTGAATTATAGCCATTCTAATTGAAGTGAGGTGGAGCCTCACTGTAGTTTGTATTTGCATTTTCCTGATGGCTAGTGACTCTGAGCACTTTTTCATGTCTGTTAGACATTTGAATTTTGTTCGCAGTGCAGAAGCCTCTTAGCTTGATGTAATCTCATTGTCAATTTTTGCTTTTATTGTCTGTGTTTCTGAGGTCTTTTCTGAGAAGGTTTTGCCTGTGCAAATGTCTTACAGAGTTTCTCTGATGTTTTCCTCTAGTAATTTGATGGTAATAGGTCATAGATTTAGCTCCTTCATTCATTTTGAGTTGATTTTTATATAAGGTGTAAGGTAGGAGTCTTGTTTGACACTTCTGCAAATGAAGATCCAATTTTCTTAGCACCGTTTGTTGAAGAGACTGTCCTTTCTGCAACAATTGATTTTAGCTCGTTTGTCAAATTGGTTGTTTGTAGCTGACTGGATTAATTGTTGGGGTTTGTGTTCAGTTCCATTGATATACATGGATATTTTTGTGTCAGTATCAGGCTGTTTTAATTATAACTACCCTGTAGTATGTCTTTATATCTGGTATTGTGATACTTCCTGATTTGTTTTTGCTGCTTAGGTTTGCTTTAGCTTTTCTGGGTCCCCTGTGTTTCCATATTAATTTTAGCATTTTTTTCTAGATATGAGAAGAATGTCATTGGTATTTTGACTGGGATTAAACTGAATCTGTAAATTGCTTTGGGGAATATGGACATTTTGATGATAGCCATTATTTCAATCCATGGACATGGAAGATTTTTCATATTTTTGTTGTGTGTCTCTATATTTTTCTTAAATGTTTATTATTTTGTTGTAGAGATATTTTAGATTCTTGGTTAAACTTATTCAAAGGAATTCAAATATTTTTTGTAGATATTGTGAATGGTACGGTTCTTAGAAGTTCTTTCTCGGCCATGGCATTATATGTATGTACAAACACTACTGATTTTGGGTGCTGGTTTTGTATTTTGCAACTTTATCAAACTCTGTTAGGAGCTCCAGTAGTCTCTTAGTGGAAACTTTTGGTTTTCCTATGTTTAGAGGATCACGTCATCTGCAAACAGGGACAATTTAACTGCCTCCTTTTTTTGTATCCTGTGATTTCTTTTTCTTGTCTAGTGGATCTGGCTAAAACTTCCACAACTTTATTGAATAGGAATGGTGAGAGTGAGCATCCTTGTCTGGTTCTGGATCTTAGTGGAAATGCTTCTAATTTTTCCTCATTCAATATAATGCTGGCTGTGGGTTTGTCATGTAGTGTCATTATTATCAAGAGGAATATTCCTACTATACCCAAATTGCCACTATGGAAGTCAGTCCGGAAATTACTCAGAAACCTGAATATAACCCTACCATAGAACGCAGCCATCCCACTCCTTGGAATTACCCAAAGGAAATTGAATTGGCAAACAAAAAAAGCTGTCTGCACCTCAATGTTTATTGCAGCTCAATTCACAATAGCTAAGACCTGGAACCAAGCCAAATACCATCAAGAGTAGACTGGATAAAGAAATTATGGGACATGTACTCTATAGAATACTATACAGCAGTAAAACAAAGAAATCCGGTCATTTGCAACAAGATGGAGCAATCTGGAAAACCTCCTGCTGAGTGAATTAAGCCAGTGCCAAAGGGACAAATATCATTTGTTTTCCCTGATCGGTGACAACTAACTGAGCACCAAAGGGGAAACCTGTTGAAGTGAAATGGACACTATGATAAACAGTGACTTGATCAGCCCTTGTCCTGACTGATGATGTACAACTTAATATTTATCCCTTTTAGTATTTTTTTGTTCTAGTTAATAGTACACACAATTATTCTTAGGTGTTTAAAGTTAACTGAAAAGTGATCTCTGTTAAATATAAGAGTGGGAATAAGAGAGGGAGAAGATGTACAATTCGGGACATGCTCAATCGGACTTGACCCAAATGGTGGAGTTAGAAACGTGCCAGGGGATTCCAATACAATCCCATCAAGGTGGCATGTACCAATGCCACCTCACTAGTCCAAGTGGTCATCTTCAGTTCACAATTGATCACACTGATAGGTCTAAGAGTCAAAGGGATCACACAAACAAAACTAGTATCTGCTAATACTAACTGATAGAATCAAAAAGGGAGAGAATGATCCAACATGGGAAGCGGGAGACACAGTAGACTCATAGAATGGCAGATGTCCTAAATAGCACTCTGGCCTCAGAATCAGCCCTTAAGGCATTCGGATCTGGCTAAAGAGCCCATGAGAGTATTTTAGGCATGGAAAGCCAAGACACTCTGGCAAAAAAACAAAAAAACAAAAAACAAAACAAAACAACTAAATGAAAGATCTCTGCGAGAGTGATCCCAGTGGAAAGAAAAGGCTATCAAAGAAGGAGGTACATTTCTCTGAAGGGAGGAGAGAATTTCCACTTTGACTATGACCCTGTAGGAATAAGATCGAAGTCAGCAAACCCTAAGGAGATTATTGATGCCATAAAGAAGAGTGTCAAATTGTTAAATCAACAACAGGAGTCACTGTGTACTTTCGTCTCATGTGGAACTGTCCTTCATGTGTTGTCCAATGTGAAGTAATGCTGTAACTAGTACTGAAAAAGTATTTTTACACTTTGTGTTTCTGTGTTGGTGCAAACTGATGAAATCCTTGGTTAGTATATACTGAATCGATCTTCTGTATATAAAGTTAATTGAAAATGAAGAAAAAAAAACTTGGATTTAACTTGGAAATTGCATAGAAAATTAATCATTTTTTAAAAAAATATCATGTAGGATCTCTGTCTAATCTCTGACCTAATGGAATTTAGGCTCCTGGCTTCTACCTGGCCCAGCCCTCTGCGGTTGCAGGTACCTGTGGTATGAACCAACAGATGAAATTTTTCTGTCTTGGCCTCTTTGCCTCACTCCCAAGCGAAGTGTGTGTGTGTATTTGTTGTTAAGTGTGCAGTCATGTATGCAAGAGAAATTTATAACCAGGAACTCAAAAATCACCCCCTTTTAGCCTAGAAAATTGAGAAAAGTAAAATTTTTCTTGATGCTTGTCATAGACAATATTTGAAATCTGAAAACCAACTTTATGGAAAACTATAAATATACCTTATAATTTTGACATTTTTTAACATTCAGTCCAATATCAACAAAGTGAAAAATAATATTTAGTAAAATAGAATGTATTTCAAAGTTACTTTCAGGAAGCTGCAGAATGGCTAATGAATGTTTCTTCCTAAGCTTGCAGTGTTAATTGTGTATATGCTCCCTTCTGTGCTTCTGATTTTTCAAAGCCCTTAATTAAATTTACTCCATCAGCCACTTGTTCTTTGGCCTCATGTACTTACTGGCCATCAGGATGGAGCAAACAGGTGGACCAAGATGATGAGCATCTTTGATTAAATCTCTGAATTTGGTTGATCAGTAAACCATCTTATTTATAAAATACCAATACATTCCAGCAAAGTATCTCTTTGAATGAATAGGGTCATACTTTTCATATTTGTTTGTCTTAATAGGTCTGATGATGAATTTTGATGTACTCAGTGGAATCTAGCTCAAACTGGGCAACATTGTGATTGAGGACATCAGCATGCTGGTCCTGGCTGTGCATGATCTTTTTTTTTTTTTGACAGGCAGAGTGGATAGTGAGAGAGAGACAGAAAGGTCTTCCTTTTTGCCGTTGGTTCACCCTCCAATGGCCACTGCGGCCGGTGTATCGTGCTGACCCCAAGCCAGGAGCCAGGTGCTTCTCCTGTTCTCCCATGCGGGTCCAGGGCCCAAGCACTTGGGCCATCCTCCACTGCCTTCCCGGGCCATAGCAGAGAGCTGGCCTGGAAGAGGGGCAACCGGGATAGAATCCGGTGCCCCAACCGGGACTAGAACCCGGTGTTCCGGAGCCGCAAGGCAGAGGATTAGCCTGTTAAGCCACGGCGCCGGCCTGTGCATGATCTTAAGATATTCTTCCTTGAAAATTACTGCTGGCAAAATTATATCACCTTCTTTTTGGAAATAAAATAAAATAATCTGGTTTCATTCTTCCAAGAGGCTTTGCATTGTCTGCCACTTGGTTTTATGAGAATAGTAAAAAGTGCCTGGTGTGGTATGCTATATGCATATCAGTAAACAGTTTCTGTTCCTTCCAAAATCTTACCTTCAGCTAACTCTTCACTTATCATCACTTGTTATTCTAGAACTGGTGGCATGTTTGATCATACTTTAGCCACCTCAACTGCCTAACAACCTCTTTCATCCATGTGGGGGACATTAGCTTATGGGTTGCTGGCTTCAGTACTTCTTTAAGCAGCTTAAAGTATTCTCCAGGTTCAAGCCTGTCATCTCCATGAGTATGCTTTGGACTTCCTCACCCATAAATCTGAGCTTCCAGATTATGTCAATCCTTTACCTCCATTTTCCTATGATACAATTGTGTCTTATCCAGAATTGGGAAGGAGGAGACATTATGGTGGCCATATGGAAGTTAAACATGGAGGTGCCATGAGCTTCCCAAAAAGCCTCAGAAACAGTTGTTTAAAAAAGAAGTAGAACTTGAAATCCATTCATAGGAAGCGTTTTCAAAAAGTTCATGCCAAAATGTATCATGAAAAAAATGATACATGGAATTTAAGATGTGCAGTGTGATAGTGTTAGATATGTGCATAAGCAAATTAAACCATCCTACAGGTTTTAAAAAAATATCTGTAAACCCCAAATATTCCTGTTACCCTTTGGCAAAATCCATATCTACCCATTCTGTCTCTATAAATGATTGCGCTTTTTGGCATTCTACATAAATGGAAGTATGTGTATACTCTTGCTTATCTGGATTCTTTCATTCACCACAATTATTATATGTGTAACTAGTCCATATTAATTGGTTAGAAGAATGATATACTTTGAATACACCACAATTTTACATTCACCAGTTGATGAACATTTGTGTTGATTATAGATTTTTGTTATTAGAAATAAAGTGGCTATGAGTCACTTGGAAGATATATCTCTCTTTTCCTTGGGGTAGACATACAGGAATATAACTTTTGGAACAGATCATGGCCATATGTTTATGGTTTTAAAAAATAGATTGCCAAAATATTTTGCAAAGTACCTATAATGTATGATTTTATATAACCATCAATAATGTATGAGAATTCCAGTTCCTTTATAATTTCATCAACACTTCATATGGCCATTCTTTTTTATTTTTAACATTCAAATAAGTGTGGTGATATAAAGTTTGATTTGCATTTCCATAACGACTTGTTACCTATACTTACACCAATATATCTTTTTCAGTGAGATGTCTGTTAAAATCTCTTGCTCATATTTTTAAAATTGGAATAATTGTTTCTTTTTATTACTTTAAGAATGTTTATGTATCATAAATATAAATCTGAAAAAAGTTCTAAAATTTCATTGTTTTTAATTGAAAGGCAGAGAGACAGAAGGACAGAAAGAGAGCTTCTATCCATTAGTTCACTCCCAAATGCCTGTTACAGCCAGTCAGCCTGGACAAAATTAAGGCTGGAACTCAATCTGTGTCTCTCATATGCATGGCAGGGACCCAAGTTCTTGAGTCATTATCACCTGCTGCTTCTTAAAGTGTGCATTAACAGGAATCTGGCTCAGAAGTAGAGGAGATGGGTTTGAACCAGGATGCAGGTGTCCCAAGCAGTGACTTGACTGCTGCACCAAATACCTATCCCTGAATACAAATCTTTTATCATATAAAATTGTTGAAAATATTTTACTTTTGTCCATGGCTTTTAAATTCACGTGATTAGGGGCCAGCACCGTGGCTCACTTGGTTAATCCTCTGCCTGCGGCGCCAGCATCCCATATGGGCGCCGGGTTCTAGTCCAGTCGCTCCTCTTCCAGTCCAGCTCTCTGCTGTGGCCCAAGAAGGCAGTGGAGGATGGCACAAGTGCTTGGGCCCCTGCACCCTCATGGGAGACCAGGAAGAGGCACCTGGCTCCTGGCTTTGGATTGGCACAGTGCCGGCTGTAGTGGCCATTTGGGGAATAAACCAACGGAAGGAAGACCTTTCTCTCTCTCTCTCTCTCTCTCTCTCTCTCTCTCTCTGTCTATGATTCTACCTGTCGAATAAAAAAACCCTAAATTCATGTGATGATTTCTTTTTTATTTTTTAAAATTTTATTTAATGAATATAAATTTCCAAAGTATAGCTTGTGGGTTACAATGGCTTCCCCCCTCCCAAAACTTCCCTCCCGCCCGCAACCCTCCCCTTTCCCGCTCCCTCTCCCCTTCCATTCATGTAAAGATTCATTTTCAATTCTCTTTATATACAGAAGATCAGTTTAGTATATATTAGGTAAAGATTTCAACATTTTGCCCACATAGCAGCGTAAAGTGAATAAACTACCATTGGATTACTAATTATAGCATTAAATAGCAATGTACAGCACATTAAAGACAGAGATCCTACATAATTTTTTTTTCAAATTGATTAATTTTCTATGCCATTTCCATTTTAACACCAGGTTGTTTTTTTTTTTTCATTTCCAATTATCTTTATATACAGAAGATCGATTCAGTATATAATTAGTAAAGACCTCATCAGTTTGTACCCACACAGAAACACAAAGTGTAAAAATACTGTTTCAGTACTAGTTATATCATCACTGCACATTAGACAACACATTAAGGACAGATCCCACATGGGGTGTAAGTACACAGTGACTCCTGTTGCTGACTTAACAATTTGACACTCCTGTTCATGGCGTCAGTAATCTCCCTAGGCTCTAGTCATGAGTTGCCAGGGCTATGGAAGCCTTTAGGGTTCGCTGACTTTGATCTTATTCCGATAGGGTCATAGTCAAAGTGGAGGTTCCCTCCTCCCTTCGGAGAAGGGTACCTCCTTCTTTGATGGCCCCGTTCTTTCCACTGGGAAGGCCAAAATGTTTCTTCTGTTTTCTGTCAGAAATTGTTTTATTTTAGTTTTCACATTCAAGTCTGTGATGCAATTCATGTTAATTATTTTAATATAGTGTAGTGATGAGAGTTAATATTCATTTATGTGTTTTTCTGCAATCTATTGTGTATTCCATTTGTGCATTTTTATACTATTCTGACATTGTCTTTCTTACTGTGGTTTAATTTTCAAATTATCATCAAAATCTCCAAGTTTATCATTTCATTTTCAAAGTAGTTTTGACCATTCTAGGTCCTTTGCATTTCTATGTGAAGTATCAGCTTAGATAGCATTTTTAAAAGATTTATTTATTTATTTATTTGAATGTCAGAGTTACACAGAGAGAGAAGGAGAGGCAGAGAGATGACTTCCATCCACTGGTTCACTTCGGCAATTGCCGGAGCTGCGCCAATCCGAAGCCAGGAGCCAGGAGCTTCTTCCAGGTCCCCCATGCAGGTGCAGGGCCCCTAAGATTTGGGCCATCTTTTGCTGCCTTCCCAGGCCATAGTAGAGAGCTGGATGGGAAGTGGAGCAACCAAGTCTTGAACTGGCGCCAATATGGGATGCTGGCACTGCAGGCAGTGGCTTTAACCTGCTATGCCACAGCACTGGCCCCTAGATATATTTATACCAAGGCAACCTTGCATTTTGATTAGCAATGACAGAATTTATATATTAATTTGAGAGATGTGATATCTTAACATAAAGCCTTCCAACCAATGAACATGCATATCTGAAGTAAATTTATTTAACTTTTGTCTAATTATACTTAGCATTGTTCTATAGTTCCAGTTTAAAATTCTTAAGTTGTTTTTTGCCTAGATTTATTCCTTAATATTTGATATTTTTCTGCTCTTGTAAATCATACTTTTAAAATTCAATTTCTGTTTATTATCAGTATATATAAGTGTATATTCATTTTATATTCTTCTTCAACATTTCTTAAGTTGCTTGTTAGTACTAGTAGCCTTATAAGCATATTCATTAATAATAACATTTATTATTTATTATCAAATTTTCTATGTCATTATATCTGAAAAAAAATTACTTTTTTTCAATACACTTGAAGATTCTTCTTTGTTCCTTTGGCTCTATTGCCTCTGCAACAATATTGAATAGAAGTGGGAGGAATTGACATCCTCATTCCTGATCTCAGAATGAAAGTGCCACAGTTTTTCAGCACTAAGTTTGATGGTATCTGTATTTTGCAAATTACTTTAATCGGAAAGATGAAGTTTTGATACTAGTTTACTGAGAGTTATTTTCTGAGTATATTGAGACAATATATTTTTAATTTTTGTTAGCTACAAGGCTTGATTTAAAATTTTTAATTTGTATATTACTGTGATACAAACACTTAGTGTGAGATCCACCCTCAACAAATTTTTTCAGTATATGACACAAGATTGTTAAATTATATCATAATATTACAATATTTTCCAGCAGTTCTCTAAAACTAATCTGTCTTGCATTACTGAAACTTCATACCTGTGGATATATCTCTCCATTCCACTTTACCCTGCCTTAGAAAATACTGTTCTACTGTTTAATTCTATGAATTTGGACTATTTTAGGTGGCTTATGTCAGTGAATCATGCAGCATTTATCTTTCTGTGCCTGTCTTTTTTCACTTAATATAACGTCTTTCCAGGTTGATCCATATTAGTGTATATTGTTAAATTTCCTTCTTTTTAAGTAGTCAACCTTTAAACAGAAGGAAATTTAACAATATACACTAATATGGATCAACCTGGAAAGACGTTATATTAAGTGAAAAAAGACAGGCACAGAAAGATAAATGCTGCATCTGTGCTGGAAGGGGAGGTGAGCTCAGTAGCCTGAGACATCGGTGGGGAAACATCTTGAAGTCCCACTGGGGAAAGTTCACCAGACTAACTATAGGAGGGAGGGAAAAAATGAAAAAAAAAAAAAGGACTAGTATGTTCTCTCTCTCCCACCTTGCAAAGGTGAGCAGGAGCCAAAGAGCAGGTGCCGTTTTGGACAAACGTAAAAGGTGCGTGACCTCAGGGCTGTATGAGACCTCAGGGCTATGCACGACCTCAGAGCTGCGCCTGCCCTCAGTCAGACAGAAAAACCTGACTCTGGGGGTGTGTGTGAAATAACAGGAGGTTAGGACTTAGTGAATGAGTGGAGCTAATGAACTGAGGCAGTGAAAAAAAGAGACGGTGGGTGAGAGAACTCATGGAGTTCACGTGAGTACTCTCCAGAGATGCTACAATTTGGTAACCTTGGCAGCCGGGTGGGAGAATGCAGGAGAATTTGAGCCCACACTGAGGGCAGCACAGATTCTTTGTGTGGTCCTTGGGAAAAAGTAGACGAATGATATACCCACAGAAGGCAGAGATCAGAAGCTGACTACCTTCAATTCCGCTCAGCTGTGCAGTATTACGCCCCTCCGGAACAAAAAATAAATAAATAAATAAAGAGAGAGAGAGAGATTTACTGTGCCTAACCTGAGTGAGTCACTTTTGGCACACCCTTAACCCTGAAGAACCAAGCAGAGCTCTCTGGCCACACCCATCTAAAGCCTCAAGCCTCTAAGGCTCCTCCAAAAGCAGAAAGTCCACTTAACAGAGTCATAGTATAAAAAGAAAAAAACACACAGCGAGGGAAGTATAATTCAAAGAATATCTCCACAATGCCAAGCAACAAACACAGAAACTGAGGGAATAAGAACAAGGAAGACATTATGACACCCCCAAATGAACAAGACATCCCAAGCCAAGATTATGAAGATGATGAGATAGAAGAAATGCAAGAAATGGATTTCAAAAAATTTATGATAACAACATTTAGAAGTTTTCAAAAACGAATTCCTGAACTACAGAAATCCTTACTGGACAGGATAGAAAATCTCTCTCATGAAAATGCAATATTAAGGAGGAATCAAAATGAAATGCAGAAACTAGTAGAACAGGAAAGTGTGATAGTGAAGAGAAATCAAAATGAAATGAAGAACTCAATAGATCAAATGACAAACACATTAGAGAGCCTTAAAAACAGAGTCAGTGAGACAGAAGAGAGAATATTGGACTTAGAAGACAGAGCACAGGAAAGTATAAGGTCAAACCAAAGAAGAAATTAGAAATCTAAAAAATATTATTGGGAATCTACAGGATAGTATTAAAAAACCCAACATTCGGGTTCTAGGAGTTCCTGAAGGCATGGAGAGAGAGAAAGGATTAGAAGGCCTTTTTAGTGAGATACTAGCAGAGAACTTCCTGGATTTGGAGAAGGACAGAGACATCCTAGTACAGGAAGCTCACAGAACTCCTAGTAACCACGTCCAAAAGAGATTCTCACCATGACACATTGTAATTAAACACACCACAGAGAAACAGAAAGAAAAGATTCTAAAATGTGCAAGAGAGAAACGTCAGATTACTCTCAGAGGATCTCCAATTAGACTCACAGCTGACTTCTCATCAGAAACCCTACAGGCTAGGAGGGAATGGCGAGGCATAGCCCAGGTGCTAAGAGAGAAAAACTGCCAGCCCAGAATATTATATCCTGCAAAGCTCTCATTTTTGAATGAAGGTGAAATAAAGACCCTTCATAGCAAACAGAAATTGAAAGATTTGTCACCACTTGTCAAGCCCTGCAAAAGATGCTTAAAGATGTGTTACATACAGAAACACAGAAACACAGTCATCAATATGAAAGAAGGTAAAGGAAGGAAACCTCACAGCAAAAGATCATAGGAAGTTCAAAGCATATATTAGAAAATATCTTTGGTAAATGGCAGGGCAAAGTTACTACTTATCAATAGTCACATTGAATGTTAATGGACTCAACTCTCCAGTTAAAAGGCACAGATTAGCTGAATGGATTAAGGAACAAAACCCATCTATTTGCTGCCTACAAGAAACACATCTTTCCAACAAAGATGCATGCATACTGAAAGTGAAAGGTTAGAAAAAGATATTCCATGCCAACAGAAACAAAAAAAAATAAGGTGTAGTCAACTTAATATCAGACAAAATAAACTTTAACACAAAAACTGTTAAGAGAGACAAAGAGGGGCACTATATAATGATTAAGAGATCAATTCAACAGGAAGATATAACAATTATCATTGTATATGCACCTAATTACAGACACCGGTTTTTTTAAAAGATATGTTAAGGGACTTAAAGGGAGACTTAGATTCCAATACAATAGTACTAGGGGACTTCAATACTCCACTCTCAGAAATAGATAGATCAATCAGACAGAAGATCAACAAGGAAAAAGTAGATTTAAATGACACTATTGCCCAAATGGATCTAACAGATACATACATAACTTTTTATCCTACATATAAAGCATTTACATTCTTCTCAGCAGTACATGAACCTTCTCTAGGATTGACTACATACTAGGCCATAAAGCAATTCTTAACAAATTCAAAAGAATTAGAATCATACAATGCAGCTTCTCAGACCATAGTGAAATGAAGTTGGAAAGCAGCAACTCAGGAATCCCTAGAGAAAGCAAACATATGGAGATTGAACAACATGCTCCTGAATGAACCCTGGGTCATAGAAGAAATCAAAAGAGAAATAAAAAACTTTATGGAAGTAAATGAGGACAACAGCACAACATATCAAAACTTATGGGATACAGCAAAATCAGTGTTGATAGGAAGGTTTATAGCAATAGGTGCCTACATCAAGAAATTGGAAAGGCACCAAATAAATGAGCTTTCAATGCATCTCAAGGATCTAGAAAATCTGCAGCAAACCAGACCCAAATCAAGTAGAGAGAAATAATTAAAATCAGAGAAGAAATCAATAAGATTGAATCCAAAAAAACATTATAAAAAATCAGCCAAACGAGAGCTGGATTTTTGAAAAAATAAAAAAAAATGACACCCTATTGGCCCAACTAACTAAAAAAAGAAAAGACTCAAATCAATAAAATCAGAGATGAAAAAGGAATTGTAACAGACACCACAGAAATAAAAAAGAATCATCAGAAATTACTACAAGGACTTGTATGCCAGCAAACAGAGAAATCTCTTAGAAATGGATAGATTCCAGTTAGAATGGTTCACACTCAGAAATCTACCAACAACAGATGCTGGCAAGGATGTGAGGAAAAAGGGACACTAACCCACTGTTGGTGGGAATGCAAATTGTTAAAGCCACTATGGAAGTCAATCTGGAGATTCCTCAGAAACATGAACATAACACTATCATACAACCCAGCCATCCCACTCCTTGGAATTTACCCAAAGGAAATTAAATTGGCAAACAAAAAAAGCTGTCTGCACCTCAATTTTTATTGCAGCTCAATTCACAATAGCTAAGACCTGGAATCAACCCAAATGCCCATCAACAATTGAGTGGATAAAGAAATTATGGGACATGTACTCCATAGAATACTACAAAGCAGTCAAAAACAATGAAATCCGGTCATTTGCAACAAGATGGAGGAACCTGGAAAACATCATGATGAGTGAAATAAGCCAGTCCCAGAGGGACAAATATCATATGTTCTCCCTGATTGGTGACAATTAACCGAGCACCAAAAAGGAAACCTGTTGAAGTGAAATGGACACTATGAGAAACAATGACTTGATCAGCCCTTATCATCACTTTTGATGTACAATTTAATACTATATCCCTTTTAGTGTTTTTGTTTGTTCTACTAAATACCATTGGTTGAGCTATGTAATTAATACACAATTATTCTTAGTTGTTTAAAGTTAACTGAAAAGTGATCTCTGTTAAATATAAGAGTGGGAATAAGAGAGGGAGGAGATGCACAATTTGGGACCAGCTCAAGCCGTCTTGCACCAAGTGGTGGAGCTAGAAATGTGCCAGGGGATTCCAATACAATCCCATCAAGGTGGCATGTACCAATGCCATCTCACTAGTCCAAGTGATCAATTTTCAGGTCACAATAGACCATAATGATAGGTGTAAGAATCAAAGGGATCACATAAACAAGACTAGTGTCTGCTAATACTAACTGATAGAATCAAAAAGGGAGAGAGCGATCCAACATGGGAAGCGGGATACACAGCAGACTCATAGAATGGCAGTTGTCCTAAACAGCACTCTTGCCTCAGAATCAGCCCTTAAGGCATTTGGATCAGGCTGAAGAGCCCATGAGAGTATTTTAGGCATGGAAAGACAAGACACTCTGGCGCAATAAATACATAAATAAATAAATAAATAAATCTCTGTGAGTGAGATCCCAGTGGAATGAACAGGCCATGAAAGAAGGAGGTACCTTTCTCTGAAGGGAGGAGAGAACTTCCACTTTGACTATGGCCTTGTTGAAATAAGATCAAAGTTGGCGAACTCAGGCGGCTTCCATGGCCTTGGCAAGTCATGAGTAGAGCCTGGGGAGATTGCTGACACCTTATACAAGAGTGTCAAATTGTTAAGTCAACAACAGGAGTCACTGTGCACTTACTTCCCATGTAGGATCTCTGTCCTTAATGAGTAGTTCAATGTGAATTAATGATATGACTAGTGCTCAAACAGTATTTGGCACTTTGTGTTCTGTGTGGGTCAAACTGATGAAATCTTTACTTAATATATACTAAATTGATCTTCTGTATATAAAGATAATTGAAAATAAATCTTGAGTTGTATGGAATGGGAGAGGGATTGGGAGATGGGAGAGTTGCGGGTTGGAGGGAATTTATGGAGGGGAAAAAGCCATTGTAATCCATAAGCTATACTCTGGAAATTTATATCTACTAATAAAAGTTAAAAAAATGAGTTCATGTAGAATTGATATTACTATTCTTTTAAATATTTGGTGATATTTACCAGGTAAGTCATTTGGATTGCTTTGTGTGAAGGTTTTGTAACTACAATTTATATTTATTTAGTAGATATAGGGATATTCAGATTATGCATTTGTTATTGACTAAACTTTGGTAATTTGTGTATTTAAAGAAACTCACATATTTTTATCAAAATTAGTGAATTCATTGGCCTGAAGATGCATATAATGTTTCATTTTTGTAAACACTCTTAAGAACTATAATCATGTCACCTTTCTAATTTCTGCAATTGGTATTTTTCTTCTCATTCCTGATTAATCTCGTTAGAATTTGAAAATCAATTTTATAGCTTTCTCTTACATAATATGTTGTTGGTTTTATTGAATTTCTCTGTTGTTTTCTGGTATTCAGTTTACATTTGTGCTTTTTTTCTGTGTTTTGTTTGCTCTTCCTTTTCTAGGTTCTTAAAATTTCTCATGGATTTTACTTTTATTCTCTTTAAATATAGTTGTTACAGATTTATTCTTAGGTGTTTAAATCTAATTGAAAATTGATCCTTGTTAAAAATAGGTGTGGGAGTAACAGAGGGAGGATTTGTACAGTTCAGACATGTTCCCTAAGACCCACCCCTAAGGGTAAAGCTAAAGACTTGACATGGGACTCCAAATCCCATTAAGTTGGCTGGTACCAATACCATCTTACTAGTTAAAGTGATAAGTTTAAGTTCATAACTGATCATAAAGATAGGAATAAGTGTCAAAAGGATCACGTAAATAAGACCAAGAATATGCTAATAATAACTGATAGAATTAAAAAGGAGAGAATGATCCAAGGTAGGAAACAGGACACACAGCAGACTCATAGAGTGACAAATGTCCTAAACAGCACTCTGGCCTCAGAATCGACCCTTAAGGCATTTGGATCCAGCTAAAAAGCCTATGAGAGTATTTCAGGCATGGAAAGCCAAGACACTGGGGCAGAAAATGACTTACATGAAATATCTCTGTGAGTGAGATTCCAGTGGAAAGAATGGGCTATCAAAGAAGGAGGTAACTTTCTCTGAAGGGAGGAGAAAACTTCCACTTTGATTATGGCCCTGTCTAAATAATGTCAGATTTTTGTGTACTCAAAAAGCTTCAATAGCCTTGGCAGCTCATGACAAGAGCCTGGGATGTTCACTGACATCATAAATAAGCGGTCAATTGTTAAATCAACAACAGGAGTCACTGTGCACTTTCTCCCCATGTAGGACTTCTGTTCTTAAGGAGCTTTACTATGAGAATTAACAGTAAAACTAGTCTTCAGACAGTACTTTATACTTTGTGTGTCTGTGTTGGTACAAACTGTTGAAATATACTTAGTATAGAGTTATCTTGTGTATATAAAGATAATTAAAAACGAATCCTAGTGAAGAATGGGATGGGAGAGGGAGTAGAAGGTGGGACGGTTTGGAGATAGGAGGGAGGGTATTGGGGTAAGAACTGCTATAATGCAAACGCTGTACTTATGAAATTTATATTTATTAAATAAAAGCTTTCAAAAATAGAAGGAAAAAAATAAATAAACATTGTTATTAAATTCTAACTTTCTTGCTCACTAGGCTAATCTTCCTTCTGTGGTGCCAGTACCCCAGGTTCGGTCAGGGCTCTGGGTTCTGTCCCGGTTGCTCCTCTTCCAGTCCAGCTCTCTGATATGGCCCAGGAAGGCAGTGGAGGATGGCCCATGTGCTTGGACCCTGCACCCACATGGGAAACCAGGAGGAAGCACCTGGCTCCTGGCTTCGGATTGGCACAGCACACCAGCCGTATCGGCCATTTGGGGGGGGGTGAACCAACAGAAAAGGGAGACCTTTCTCTCTGTCTCTCTCTCACTGTCTAACTCATTCTGTCAAAAAAAAATCTGACTTTCTTGCTGATGTACTGCTTTTGTATTACAGCTCACCTTTTGGATATATTTCCACTTTCTTTTTTTTGTTTGTTTGTTTTCTGGACAGGCAGAGTAGACAGTGAGAGAGAGACAGAGAGAAAGGTCTCCCTTTTGCCGTTGATTCACCCTCCAATGTCCGCTGGGGCTGGCATGCTGTGGCCGGCACATTGCACTGATCCGATCCACTTTCATTTTTTTTTAACTGCTGTTAATTTCCTAGCTTCTTCTTTTCATCCATTAATTATTAAGGAGTTTGTTATTTTATTTCCAAATGTTTTTTGCTATCCCTACATGCTTTCTCTTATTAATTTCTAATAAAATTTAGTTGTAGTCATAGGACATACTTACATGTCTTCTTTTATTTAATTTGTTTATTTCATTAAATTATGTAAATTAATTAATTTATTTAACTGTTAAATAATTCATTTGTTTCTTACTTATATCATGGCCTAGAATATAGTACATGATCTTACTTCTCCTAGTTCCATTCTTTGCTCTGAAGTCTGTTTCACTTCATATTGGTATTTTGACTCTTTTCCCTTTGATTTCTGTCAGCATGGTATATCTTTTTCTCTTACTTTTAGTTTTCTTTCAGAAAAATTATCTATTTAGGTAAAATATGAAAGAGAAATTATATTGAATGTCTTGGATATTGCTTCCATAGCCTTGGCAGCTCATGACAAGAGCCTTGGATGATTACTGACATAAATAAGAATGTCAATCGTTATATCAAAAACAGGAGTCACTGTGCACTTACTCCCCATGTAGGATCTCTGTCCTTAATGTGTTGTACTATGTAAATTAATGGCATAACTAGTACTCAAACAGTACTTTACATCGTGTGTTTCTGTGTGGGTGCAAACTGTTGAAATCTTTACTTAGTATATATTAAATTGATCTTCCTTATATAAAGATAATTGAAAATGAATCTTGATGTGAATGGGATGGGAGAGGGAGTGGGAGATGGGATGGTTGAGGGTGGGAGGGAGGTTATGGGGGGGAATAGCAGCTATAATTCAAAAGTTGCACTTTGGAAATTTATATTTATTAAACATTTAAAAAAGCAAAAAAAAGGTATATTTCTTATTTCTATTTCTTTGTTTTGCTCTATATTGCTTATATTAAATGTTCAATATGTAACTCATTTTTATTAATCTGACAACTTATGACTTTATTTGTGGTGCTTAAACCATTTATTTTTAATGTGGTTATTTATATGGATAGGGTTGAATCTACAATTTTACCTTTTGTTATCCCTCTGGTTTTTTCCCCCTTCTTTCCTTCCTTCTCTTTGATTGAATATTTCATTACATTTCATCTTTTTTTGTTGGCTCCTTAAATATAATTTTTATTTTGTTATATGATGTTTACTGTGAAGTAGTGATACATATCTTAAATTTATAAACTACATAGTTATAATATATCTCACAGATAGTATACAATTCTTATAAAAATACATATCCATGCTGTTGAGTTTCATGAGTTAATATATTTATATATCTTGATAATAATCCTAGTTAGATTATAATATTTTTTCTTGAGTTTCCCATTCGTTTGTCTATATTACCAATCTACACCTTCAACTTGTCTGCTTCTTTTGTTTGAAATGTTGGTATATTAATAAAAGTATTTTACATATGCTGTCTG
Source organism: Lepus oiostolus (assembly GCA_036325905.1). NCBI lineage: Eukaryota > Metazoa > Chordata > Mammalia > Lagomorpha > Leporidae > Lepus > Lepus oiostolus. The sequence goes on from CM070808.1 coordinate 131,057,231, forward strand.
GAAAATTCTAATATCTGTTTCATGCCTTTGTCTGTTTCTAACCATTGATTTGTCTCTTCAGGTGGTGCTTTTTTCTTTTCTTTTGACATGCATGTAATTTTTTTGTTGAAAGACAGGATTGGGTAATAAGACTGAGGTAAATAGAACTACAATGGGATTTGTAGTTAGGAGTTGATCTGTGTTTAGTATTTTCCCAGGCTGTGAGTCTCAAAGGCTGTAGATTCCTGCATTCATAATTTTGCTTCCTCTTGACTAAGTGTCTTCCTAATTACCTCTACCAAGAGAAATTTCTGCTTGTTCTGACTCTTTCACCTTTAATCCACTATTATCATATGGGATCCTGTAGTGATGTAGTGATGGTTTGAAGAAAGGATAGTGCTCTTTAATCTTCCAGTTAAATCAGTCTTCTAATGGGCTTATGTCCCAGGAAAGTGAACTTTACAAATATTTCTTACCCTTCTCCAGTGGTACATATTTCCTTCTAAACATATCCTTTTACTGTCTTCTCAGGTCATAGAATCCACGTCTATAACACTGAAGCCCCAATGTCTGTTTATTCTTCATACAAGAAGAATAAACTTAACTGGCATGAGGAATTTCTTCCCACCAGTCAAGACAATGCTCTGACAAAATTTTTTTCTCCCGGAGAGTATGCCTTTCTTTGGAGAAGGCATAATGAGTCTTCTTTCTCTCTGCCATGAATTATTAGTGATCTTTCTTAGATATCCAGTATGAGAACCTGATGGCATTCCTGCAGGTCAAATCTATTAAAGTGTAAGGGTCAGGGCTCACCTTGTGGTTGAAGAAGGGTAAGTCCCCACCTGTGATGCCAGTAGATGGTGTTAGAATGCTGGTTTGAGTCCCTGTTCCTTTGATCCCAATCCCGTTTCTTGCTAATGCACCTGGGAAGGCAGCAGATGGGGGCCCATGTTTTTGGGCCTCTGCTACTCACATGAGAGACCTACTAGAGTTCCTGCCTCCTGGTTTTGGCCTGGCTCAGCCCTGGCTGTGGTGGTTATTTGAGGAGTGACCAAGCTGGTGGAAGATGTCTCTCTCCCTCTTTCATTCTCCATCTGCCACAGTGCCTTTTAAGCAAATAAATAAATAACAATAAAAAAGTGTAAGGTGCACCTGAAAACTGGGTTGTTGAAAACCCAGAAGATTCTCCATCTCAAAATCATTCAGTCTCCAGCAATTTACCACAATTATGATGTGTTTCATCCAGCTGATGGCTTTTGTGTCCTGTGCTCTATGTAAGCGTGTATCAGCTGTTTGTCTCTGGATGTGCTTCTCCTTTTGATTTTGGGGTGAGTTTTCCCTGTGATTGCTTTAAAATGGCTTTTTAAATTTTTATGAACATAAGTGGCCAGGTGCATTCTGAGGACCCAGGTCGAACCTGCCACCATCATCGCCTGAGGGGAACCAGAAGAGGCTACGACCAGGGACAAAATGCCTCCAGGGTTCTGGCTGGAGAGGAGTTGACACCCAAGCTGCTGCTACTATTGAGGCCCACCCACCAGCTCACCAGTACCTGCACCCCAATAACAATGCAGCCTGCTTCTGCAAAGTGCTATGATCAAAAGGACTGTGTCTTCATTAAGATTTGTGTGGAAGACAGGAAAGATGTTCACGTAAATTTTGAAAAATCCAAACTTACATTCAGTTGTCTTGGAAGAACTGATAATTTTAAGCATATAAATGAAATTAATCTCTTTCATTGTATTGATTCAAATGATTCCAAGTATAAAAGAATGGACAGGGCTGGTGTTGTGGCTTAGTGGATAAAGCTGCCGCCTGCAATGCTGGCATCCCATATGGGTGCTGGTTCTAGTCCGGGATGCTCCACTTCTGATCCAGCTCTCTACTATGGCCTGGGAAAGCAGCAGAAGATGGCCCAAGTCCTTGGGCTTCTGCACCCGGATGGGAGACCCAGAAAGCTCCTGGCTTCAGATTGGCCCAGCTCTGGCTGTTGCAGCCCCTTGAGGGAATCAGCGGATGGAAGCTCTCTCTCTCTCTGCCTCTGTTTCTTTGTAACTCTGCCTTTCAAATAAATTAATTAAAAAAAAAACACCCTTATGCGTGAACAGTTCCCAAACTTCCATGAAGCTGTTGAGTTATTAGATAATTGATAAAGCAATTGTGATAAACAAAAACATTTCACCTAAGTCTCCCTTATTTCACAACATAATACTGATAAGATGGGAAACACACAGTTAGGGAAAGATAAGTAAATATTAAATTTTAGAACATGAACTTAAAAGTGGCTGAAACAAATTGGCTGAAACCTTAAACTGATAACAGGCTGTTCATATCCTATAGAAGTGCTAAACTAAAATTTATTTTTTAAAAAATTTACTTCATATTATTTTAGGCAAGTGATCACTTTTCAGTGTTCCAGGTGTATCTTAGCTAAGATTAGTGAATACCCTAATGTAGATTATTTTCTAATCCTATACATTTGGTGTTGTTTGGCCCTAAAGCTTTTTATATCTCTTAGCACAGAGGAGAAACAAAGCTGTATATTATTGCTTGAGAGTCTATATGTTTAGAATGGATTTGTAGTTGTATTGTCAGTGTAAATGAGTGAAAACATGTCAATCACTATTGGCATTGTTTTATTTCCTTTTTTATTCAGCTTATATCAGAGCTGAAAAATCTCAATTTATGTTTGTGAAAGTGGGGATTTTTTTGTGGGTGGGAGGGAAGTTATGGGAGGGGGAAGCCATTGTAATCCATAAGCTGTACTTTGGAAATTTATATTCATTAAATAAAAGTTTTAAAAAGTTAAAAAAAAGAAAGTGGGGATTTTTTTATATGCCTACATTCTTTCTAATAAACTGTTGGAAGAATTTTTTTTTTTAAAAAAGGGCACAAATGACAACTACTTGGCAAGCACCATGGCTCACTAGGCTAATGCTCCTCATGCAGCGCTGGTTCTCCATGTTCTAGTCCTGGTTGGGGTGCCAATTCTGTCCTGGTTGCTCTTCTTCCAGGCCAGCTCTCTGTTCTGGCCCGGGAAGGCAGTGGAGGATGGCCCAAGTGCGTGGGCCCTCCACCTGCATGGGAGACCAGGAGGAAGCCCCTGGCTCACATGAAAAAATGTTCAGGATAACTAGCAATCAGGGAAAGGCAAATCAAAACCACAATGAGGTTTCACCCCACCCCGGTTAGAATGGCTCACATATATAAATCTACCAACAACAGATGCTGGTGAGGATGTGGGAAAAAAGGGACACTAACCCACTGTTGGTGGGAATGCAAATTGTTAAAGCCACTATGGAAGTCAGTCTGGAGATTCCTCAGAAACCTGAATATAACCCTACCATTCAACCCAGCCATCCCACTCCTTGGAATTTACCCAAAGGAAATTCAATTGGCAAAAAAAAGTGGTCTGTACCTCAATGTTTATTGCAGCTCTATTCACAATAGTTAAGACCTGGAATCAACCCAAATGCCCATCAACAGTAGACTGGATAAAGAAATTATGGGATATGTACTCTATAGAATCTATACAGCAGTAAAAAAATGAAATCTGGTCACTTGCAACAAAATGTAGGAATCTGGAAAACATCATGCTGAATGAAATAAGCCAGTCCCAAAGGGACAAATACCATATGTTCTCCCTGATCAGTGACAAATAACCGAGCACCTAAAAGGAAACCTGTTGAAGTGAAATGGACACTATGAGAAACAATGACTTGATAAGCCCTTGTCCTCATTGTCAAGGAACAACTTAATACTATATTCTTTTTAGTATTTCTTTTTTCTATTTAATACCATTTCTTGAACTCTTTAATTAACACACAATTATTCTTAGGTGTTGAAACTTAACTGAAAAGTGATCCCTGTTAAATATAAGAGTGGGAATAAGAGAGGGAGAAGATGTACAATTTGGGACCAGCTCAAGACGACTTGCCCCAAATGGCAGAGTTAGGAATGTGCCAGAGATTTCCAATTCAATCTCATCAAGGTGGCATGTAGCAATGCCATCTCACTAGTCCAAGTGATCGGTTTCATTTCATAATTAACCATAATGATAGGATTAAGTGTCAAATGGATCACATAAACAAGACTAGTATCTGCTAGTACTAACCGATAGAATTAAAAAGGAGAGAACAATCCAACATGTGAAGCGGGATACACAGCAGACAGATGTCCTAAACAGCACTCTGGCCTCAAAATCAGACCTTAAGGCATTCAGATTCGGCTGAAAAGCCCATGAGAGTATTTTAGGCATGGAAAGTCAAGACACTCTGGAAGAAAAAAAAAAAACTAAATGAAAGATCTCTGTGAGATCCCAGCAGAAAGAATGGGCCATCAAAGAAGGAGGTAACTTTCTCTGAAGGGAGAGAACTTCCACTTTGATTATGGCCTTGTCTAAATAAGATCGGAGTTGGTGAACTCAAGTGGCTTCCATAGCCTTGGCAGCTCATGACAAGAGCCTTGGATGATTACTGACGTCATAAATAAGAGTGTCAATTGTTAAATCAACAACAGGAGCCACTGTGCACTTACTCCCCATATAGGATCTCTGTCCTTAATGTGTTGTACTATGTAAATTAATGGTATAACTAGTACTCAAACAGTACTTTATATCGTGTGTTTCTGTGTGGGTGCAAACTGTTGAAATCTTTACTTAGTATATATTAAATTGATCTCCTGTATATGAAGATAATTGAAAATGAATATTGAGGTGAATGGGATGGGAGAGGGAGTGGGAGATGGGATGGTTGAGGGTGGGAGGGAGGTTATGGGGGGAAAAACCCACTATGATCCAAAAGTTGTACCTTGGAAACTTATATTTATTAAATAAAAGTTAAAAAAAAGTTTCTATGTACCTAAAAAAAGCTATAGACAGAAAATTTTGAAAGCAGCAAGAGAAAAAATGATTCATCACATACAAGGCAACTCAGTAAGATTAACAGTTAAAATTTCCTCAGATTATATAGTAATTGACTGTTACGTATTGCTTATTCTGAGTGTAGTGAATTGTCTATTAACTATCATTGTGAAATAATGAAACTGACAGTAACAGAACTTGATACTATTTTCTGGATTTTGCTTCCTATACCCAATGAGTAAAGTGAAGTGGTTTTAATATTATCAAAAGACTAGCACAAAGTACATTGTATCAGCTTATTTTAAATTCAGATGAAGGTACTAACTTGACTACCTTTGCAGGGAAGCACTATATGAAGAAATATTAACTTTAAATTAGGAGTTAGATAAAAAATTTTAATAGATAATTAAAATACTTGCTTAAAAATATGAGAGGTGTCAATGAATTGAAGGGCTGATCTAGAAACTTCAAAGGGTATGTTTTTTAATTCAATATAAACAGGCTAAGAGTGGAGTGTATTTTAAAAAAATTATTTGAAAGAGACAGACAGGAGACAGATTCCACCTGCTGCTTCACTCCCCAAATACCCACAATGTCAGGACTGAGACAGGTGGAAGCCAAAAGCCCAAAACTTAATTGCAGTCTGACTATGAGAGTAGCAGAGATTCAATTATTTGAGCCATCACTGTTGCCTTCTAGGGTCTGAATTAGAAGGCAGCTGGAATCAAAAGCCAGAGGCAAGTATTGAATACTTTATCATACATATCTATTGAGATTTATACTTCTAGTACACATCTCTCAAGAATTAACAGAGCCTATGCAGTGAGATGGATGTGCCATAAGAACCAAGCCCCCCACCAGGAAGTGGCCCTCATCAATCTGTCATTATTTAAATTTAATTTCTTTGTACAATTCTACTCCATAGAAATTAGTCTATGAAAGAAGAATAAGAGACAGCCACATTAGTACAAAGAGCAGGGAGTTTTGTCTTTTTCCTCAAGGGGGTTTTGAATGAATCAAAACTAAAAGAATATAATGTTCACTTGTTCTAAACCTCTTTTTTCATTTTTTAAAAATATTTATTTATTTATTTATTTATTATTTAATGAATATAAATTTCCAAAGTACAGCTTATGAATTACAAAGGCTTCCCCCCAACAAATTCCCCCCACCCGCAACTCTCCCCCCTTCCACTTGCTCTCCCCTTCCATTCCCATCAAGATTCATTTTCAATTCTCTTTATATACGGAAAATCAGTTTAGTATATATAAAGATTTCAACAGTTTGCCCTCACATAGCAACACAATGTGAAAAAATACTGTTGGAGTATTAGTTATAGCATTAAATAACAGTGTACAGCACATTAATGACAGAGATCCTGCATGATATATTTTTTAAAAAGATTGATTACTTTTCTATGTAATTTCCAATTTAACACCAAGGGTTTTTTTTTTTTTTATTTTCAATTATCTTTATATACAGAAGATCGCTTCAGTATATACTAAGTAAAGATTTCATCAGTTTGCACCCACACATAACCACAGAGTGTAAAAATACTGTTTCACTATTAGCTATATCATTACTTCACCTTGGACAACCTATTAAGGACAGATCCCACATGGGACGTAAGTACACAGTGACTCCTGATGTTGATTTAACAATTTAACACTCTTGTTTATGGTGTCAGTATCTCCCTAGGCTCTAGCGATGAGTTGCCAAGGCTATGGAAGCCTTTAGGGTTCACCGACTTCGATCCTATTCTGACAGGGCCATAGTCAAAGTGGAAGTTCTCTCCTCCCTTCAGAGAAAGGTACCTCCTACTTTGATGGCCCCGTTCTTTCCACTGGGATCACACTCGCTGAGATCCTTCATTTAGGTCTACTTCTTCTTCTTCATCTTTTTTTTTCCCCAGAGTGTCTTGGCTTTCCATGCATAAAATACTCTCATAGGCTCTTCAGCCAAATCCAAATGGCTTCAGGGCTGATTCTGAGGCCAGAGTGCTATTTAGGACATCCGCCATTCTATGAGTCTGCTGTGACTCCCCCTTCCCATGTTGGATCCTTCTTTCCCTTTTTTGGTTTTATCAGTTAGTATTAGCAGACATTAATCTTGTTTGTGTGATCCCTTTGACTCAGATCTATCAGTGTGATCAGTTGTGAACTGATATTGATCACCTGGACTGGTGAGATGGCATTGGTACATGCAACCTTGATGGGATAGTATTGGAGTCCCCTGGCACTTTTCTAACTCCATCATTAGGTGCAAGTCCAATTGAGCATGTCCCGAATCGTACACCTCCTCCCTTTTTCTCATTCTTATATTTAACTGGGATAACTTTTCAGTTAAGATTTAGACACCTAAAAATAATTGTGTGTTAATTACAAAGTTCACAAAAAAATACTAAAATGGATAAAGTATTACATTGTACATCAACAGTCAGCACCATAGCTGATCAAGTCACTATTTCTCATAGTGTCCATTACATTTCCACAGGTTTCCCTTTGGTGCTCAGTTAGTTGTCACCGATTAGGGAAAACAAATGATATTAGTCTCTTTGGGACTGGCTTAATTCACTCAGCATGATGTTTTCCAGATTTCTCCATCTTGTTACAAATGACTGGGTTTCATTGTTTTTGACTGCTGTATAGTATTCTATGGAGTACATGTCCCATAGTTTCTTTATCCAGTCTACTGTTGATGGGCACTTGGGTTGGTTCCAGGTCTTAGCTATTGTGAATTGAGCTGCAATAAATATTAATGTGCAGATGGCTTTTTTGTTTGCCAATTGAATTTCCTTTGGGTAAATTCCAAGGAGTGGGATAGCTGGGTTGAATGGTAGGGTTATATTCAGGTTTCTGAGGAATCTCCAGATTGACTTCCATAGTGGCTTAACCAGTTTGCATTCCCACCAACAGTGGGTTAGTGTCCCTTTTTCCCCACATCCTCGCCAGCATCTATTGTTGGTAGTTTTCTGAAAGTGCGCCATTCTCACTGGGGTGAGATGAAACCTCATTGTGGTTTTGATTTGCATTTCTCTGGTTGCTAGTGATCTTGAACATTTTTTCATGTGTCTGTTGGCCATTTGGATTTCCTCTTTCGAAAAATGTCTATTGAGGTCCTTGGCCCATCTCTTAAGTGGGTTGTTTGTTCTGTTGTTGTGGATTTTCTTGATTTCTTTGTAGATTCTGGTTATCAACCCTTTATCTGTAGTATAGTTTGCAAATATTTTTTCCCATTCTGTTGGTTGCCTCTTCACTTTCCTGACTGTTTCTTTTGAAGTACAGAAACTTCTCAATTTGATGCAATCCCAAATGTTAATTTTGGTTTTGACTGCCTGTGCTCCTGGGGTCTTTTCCAAGAAGTCTTTGCCTGTACCTATATCTTGCAGGGTTTCTCCAATGCTCTCTAATAATTTGATGGTGTTGGGTCATAGATTTAAGTCTTTAATCCATGTTGAGTGAATTTTTGTGTAAGGTGAAAGGTAGGGGTCTTGCTTCAAACTTCTGCATGTGGAAATCCAATTTTCCCAGCACCATTTATTGAATAGACTGTCCTTACTCCAGGGATTAATTTTGGATCTTTGATCAAATATAAGTTGGCTGTGGATGTTTGGATTGATTTCTGGTGTTTCTATTCTGTTCCATTGGTCTATCCATCTGTTTCTGTACCAGTACCATGCTGTTTTGATAACAACTGCCCTGTAGTATGTCCTGAAATCTGGTATTGTGATGCCTCTGGCTTTGTTTTTGTTGTACAAGATTGCTTTGGCTATTCGAGGTCTTCTGTGTCTCCATATGAATTTCAGCATCATTTTTTCCAGATCTGAGAAGAATGTCTTCGGTATCTTGATTGGTATTGCATTGAATGTATAAATTGCTTTTGGGAGAATAGACATTTTGATGATATTGATTCTTCCAATCCATGAGCATGGAAGATTTCTCCATTTTATGGTATCCTCTTCTATTTCTTTCTTTAAGGTTTTGTAGTTCTCATCGTAGAGACCTTTAACATCCTTGGTTAAGTTTATTCCAAAGGCATTTGATTGTTTTTGTAGCTATTGTGAATGGGATGGATCTTAGAAGATTGTTCTGAATAGTTTGAGAAGAATTGGAGTTAGTTCTTCTTTAAATGTCTGGTAGAACTCAGTAGTGAATCCATCTGTTCCTGGGCGTTTCTTTGTTGGGAGGGCCTTTATTACTGTTTCAATTTCTGTGTCAGTTATTGGTCTGTTTAGGTTTTCTATGTCTTCCTGGCTCAATTTAGGTAGGTTGCATGTGTCCAAGAACCTGTCCATTTCTGATAGATTTCCCTGTTTGCTGGCATACAAGTCCTTGTAGTAATTTCTGATGATTCTTTTTATTTCTGTGGTGTCTGTTGTTATGTTTCCTTTTTCATCTCTGATCCTATTGATTTGGGTCTTTTCTCTTCTTTTTTTTTTTAGTTAGTTGGGCCAATGGGGTGTTAATTTTATTTTTTCAAAAAACCAGCCCCTTGTTTGGCTGATTTTTTGTAATGTTTTTTTGGATTCAATCCTGTTGATTTCTTCTTTGATTTTAATTATTTCTCTTCTCCTACTGGGCTTGGGTTTGGTTTGCTGCAGATTTTCTAGATCCTTGAGATAACTTGAAAGCTCATCTATTTGGTGCCTTTCCAATTTCTTGATGTAGGCAACTATTGATATAAACTTTCCTCTTAACACTGCTTTTGTTGTACCCCATAGGTTTTGGTATGTTGTACTGTTATCCTCATTTACTTCCAGAAAATTTTTGATTTCTCTTTTAATTTCTTCTATGACCCATTGTTCATTCAGGAGCATGTTGTTCAATCTCCATGTGTTTGCACGTGCTCTGTGGATTCCCGAGTTGCCAATTTCCAATTTCATTCCTTTGTGGTCTGAGAAGCTGCATGGTATGATTCTAATTCTCTTGAATTTGCTGAGACTTGCTTTATGGCCTAGTATGTGGTCAATCCTAGAGAAGGTTCCATGTACTGCTGAGAAGAATGTAAAGTCTTTAGATGTAGGATGAAATGTTCTGTAGATATCTGTTATATCCATTTGGGCTATAGTGTCATTTAAATCTACTGTCTCCTTGTTGATCTTCTGTCCTGTTGATCTATCTCTGAGAGTGGAGTATTGAAGTCCCCCAGTACTATTGTGCTGGGGTGTAAGTCTCCCTTTAAGTCCCTTAACAAGTCTTTCAAATAAGCTGGTGCCCTGTAATTAGGTGCATATACATTGATAATAGTTATATCTTCCTGTCAAATGGATCCCTTAATCATTATATAGTGCCCCTCTTTGTCTCTCCTAACAGTTTTTGTGGTAAAGTTTATGTTGTCTTATATTAATATGGCTACGCCCGCTCTTTTTTCATTTCTGTTGGCATGGTATATCTTTTTCCAGCCTTTCACTTTCAGTCTGTATGCATCATTTTTGGAAAGATAAGTTTCTTGTAAGCAGCAGATAGATGGGTTTTGTTCCTTAACCCAATCAGCCAATTGGTGTCTTTTAACTGGATTGTTCAGGCCATTAACATTCAATGTGACTATTGAGAAGGAGTAACTTTGCCCTGCCATTTGCCAAAGATTTTTTCTAATATATGGTTTGAGACTCCTGTGATCTTTTGCTGTGAGGTTTCCTTACTTTATCTTCTTTCATATTGGTGAATGTGTTTCTGTGTTTCTGTATGTAACACATCTTTAAGCATCTTTTGCAGGGCTGGACAAGTGGCGACAAATTCTTTCAGTTTCTGTTTGCTGTGAAAGGTCTTAATTTCACCTTCATTCACAAATGAGAGCTTTGCAGGATATAATATTCTGGGCTGGCAGTTTTTCTCTCTTAGTACCTGGGCTATATCTCACCATTCTCTCCTGGCTTGTAGGGTTTCTGATGAGAAGTCTGCTGTGAGTCTAATTGGAGATCCTCTGAGAGTAATCTGGCGTTTCTCTCTTGCACATTTTAGGATCCTTTCTTTATGTTTCACTGTGGTGAGTTTGATTACGACGTGTCGTGGTGAGGATCTCTTTTGATCATGTTTATTAGGGGTTCTATGAGCTTCCTGTACTAGGATGTCTCTGTCCTTCTCCAAACCTGGGAAATTTTCTGCTAGTATCTCGCTAAAAAGTCTTTCTAATCCTTTCTCCCTCTCCATGCCTTCAGGAACTCCTAGAACCCGAATGTTGGGTTTTTTGATAGTATCCTGTAGATTCCTGACAGTATTTTTTAGATTTCTGATTTCTTCTTCTTTTCTTTTTTTTGACTGTTTCCTTTCCTGTTCTCTGTCTTCTAATTCCGATATTCTCTCTTTCTGCTTCACCCATTCTGTTTTTAAGGCTCTCTAATGTGTTTGTCATTTGATCTATTGAGTTCTTCATTTCATTGTGGTTTTCTGTCACTATCACAGTTTCATGTTCTACTAGTTTCTGCATTTCATTTTGATTCCTCCTTAATATTTGATTTTCATGAGAGAGATTTTCTATCTTGTCCATTAAGGATTTCTGTAGTTCAAGAATTTGTTCTTGAGAACTTCTTAATGTTCTTATGAATTTTTTGAGATCTGCTTCTTGCATTTCCTCTATCTCTTCATCTTCATAATCTTGAATTGGGGTGTCTTGTTCATTTGGGGGCATCATAGTGTCTTCCTTGCTCTTGTCACCTCGGTTTCTACATTTGTTGTTTGGCATGTTGGAGATAATTATGTTTTTTTTTTTTGTCTGTGGTGTTTTTTTCTCATTATACTATGCCTCTAAGTGGGCTGTCTGCTTTGATGGATCCTTAGAGGCTGTGATGGTTGTGGCCACAGAGCTCTGCTTGATTCTTCAGGTTTACAGCTGTGCAAAAAGTGACTCACCCAGATTGTTCTCTCCCTTGTTCCTTGCTGGATCTCTCTCTCTCTCTCTCCCTCTCTCTCTCTTTTTTTTTTTTTTTTGACTCAGTTGGGAAGTAATTCCGCACAGGTGAGTGGAATTGAGGGTAGTTGAAATCTGGCCTCTGTGAGTATTCGTTTGATCTACCCCTGGGACCACACAAAGAGTTTATGCAGCCCTCAATGTGTTCTCAAGTTTCACCAAAGTTCCAAAGTTACTGAGTTTGCGTACTCATTGGTGGTGCTTTACATATGTAAAATCGCGGTGCTCTTTGTTTTGCTTGGTGAGTGAAGAGAGAGGCCTCTGCCTTTCCCCACCAATGTCTCGGGTTTCTGACGTTTTTGTCTTACCTCCCATTCGTTCCCTCACTGGCAAGATTCTGCGGCTCGGCTCCCTCGGTTGGGTTTCCACGCAGTGGGCTCCCTGTAGGTCCTCTGTGTCACATCCACTAGATCCGGAAGCGTTTCCTCTGCAGTTTTTTTCTTGAGTCTTTTCCTGAGGCTACAGTAATTCCACTTTTATGAAACTTTATTTTCCCAAACTACGGCGCACGTCCTCACTATCTGCCATCTTGGCTCTGCCCCAGTAGTTTGCTTTAAATGCAAAGATTAACTGTTTTGGCTCAACTGTAACATAACAAATAAAGTGTCTACTTAGAAAATATAATAGGAAAAGGTTCACATATATACATGGATATATTCATTCACTAAAATATTCCTTAAATCTATCTCAACGTATCTTTATAACCCATAGAACTGATCTTTATTTAAAAAAAGTAAAAATGATGGAGTAGAAATTTCATTTTACAGTACTTTAGGTTTTTTTAAGTTTTTCCTTAAAGGACATCATTGAAATGCTGCTTTTCACAGTTTGCAACGTCCACCTGAAGCTCTCATTCTTCATCATGTTGCTTCAATTTATGGAAGACACCAAATTTATCCTTGGAAGTCTGTTTAGTACAGCTGTTAGAATTGTGGGTTCACTCTCCAAGTTTGGGCTTCTAGTTAAATGCTGAAGAATGTTAGAAGGGTTCTTTTTTGAGTACCATGGTTTGCATTGTGGTTCACCTGTGCATGTTCAGCCAAATTTGCGGACAGAGGTTGTCTACTTGGAAGATGGGAAATTGTTTGATGAGTTCCATGTTCAGAAACTGAAATAGAAGTCCTCTTTAAAGCAGTGGGAAGATCATCACTAGGTCATTCTCTTCTATTCTAGCCATCCCACATCACCACCTCTTTGATTTGTTCTTTCCCATATGTAGTATAACTTGGGAGTTCTTCATTCTCAGCTACTTTTGGAATATTTTTAGCTACTACATGATCATTCACACCTGATTATTCTCCATCATTTGCTTGAACTTTGTGAGTCTCTTGATTTTGTTGAAAAAATTGGTCTGCTAATTTTTCTTCATATCATGCTCTTGATTCCTTGACCTGCTGTCCACACTGAAAGTTCTCATATGCTAACCACTGCACAAGGAAAGTACTTTTCTGTCTGTAGTGCTGAAGCTGATCTTCTTGTGGAAGAAACTCCTGATTAAGCTCAACAAGTTACCCCTTTAAATGATGCAGGTCTGCTACCTGATATGAAATGCTGTTCTGTAGTTTAACCTTGTCATCTTCGCATCTCTTCCCCAGACCCTCCCAGCCAGTAGGTTGCTGGTGAGGTGACCATAATTTGGCCCCCTCTGGTACATCTGTTTCTTATGCATGCCCACCCAGATCAAGAGATCTTCAGATATACTTCTTCAGATGCCTGCGGGCCATCTCTGTGCACTGAACCTGGCCCTACGGCTCCGTCTCCTTCTCCGGAAGCGAGATGTGTCAGGAAGAAGTGCTCTAGTAGTAAAGGCCAGGAAAACAATCACTACCAGAAGCACCACAAGCATAAAGGAGGGCAGACAGCCAGTCCTTGGGTTGGCCTCAAAACCCAGCATGGGGTCAAACTGGGCTGTACCCTAAGGCTTCACAGCAATTTGCAAGCAGAAGCTCAGTTCTCTGAGAAAATTCTCTGTCCCACAGATCAGTGAAAAATTTACAATAATTATAGAATCAACTTTTTCAGAACACATGAAGCTAACTAAAGGCCTGTACAATCTATGGAACATATATACACCAGAAAAATAGCTACTCAAAATGGTAAAAGTGCCTCAATGGCATTTTAACTTGTCCTATACCCATCCCTCTCTCTCCAACTGCATGGTAGCTTTGAAAAACCACACTGTGAAATAAGTCAACTGGGTTATGGTTCTGCCAAAGCTTTAGCCCCAGAACACTGTCATTATCTGACCTGGATGATGCTTTTTTGGAGGACTTTACCTATAAGACTATTTGAACTAATCAGAGCTCACTTGGTATGAAGAGGCCCATTCCTTAGAGGCATTTGTTCAAAACATTTAAAGGTAATTGTTTAACTGAGCAACTAGCGACCTGAGGTGGTGGATAACAAAAAAACAGCTTATCAAAAACTAAAAGGGGCCGGTGCCATGGCTTAACAGGCTAATTCTCCGCCTTGCAGCACCGGCACACCGGGTTCTAGTCCCACTTGGGGCACCGGATTCTATCCCGGTCACCCCTCTTCCAGGCCAGCAATGGCCCAGGAAGGCAGTGGAGGATGGCCCAAGTCCTTGGGCCCTGCACCCGCATGAGAGACCAGGAGAAGCACCTGGCTCCTGGCTTCGGATCAGCATGATGTGCCGGCCGCAGCGGCCATTGGAGGGTGAACCAACGGCGAAAAGGAAGGAAGACCTTTCTCTCTGTCTCTCTCTATCCACTCTGCCTGTCCAAAAAAAAAAAAAAAAAAACCTAAAAGGAAAATCTGAGGAGTGAGATATTCAAGATATTCATAAAGGTTCTGAATAGTTCTGATACACTCCTGAGACTGTAGATGGCCACCTAAATGAACAGCACTGAACATAATGCCCAGAGCTGTCAGCTTGCTCAGGAAAGATGTGAGAAAGCTTGAAGCTGTCACCTCTGGGTGACCTCAAGGTTTGAAGTAAGCAGGAAATCAAGGCCAGCAAAGTAGTAAATTGCCTGGATGACTGCTGAAGGAATGCCCAACTTGCAGAAAGCCCCCTAGCATAGATTAGGAGACTTGCTGGTTCAAGCATTTCAGGAAATTTCTATAGAGACTTCAGCTACTAAAAATAACAAGAAATATAGGTTCTCCAGAGTTAGTTTTAAAAATTATTCAACAACAACCTTTCTGGTCAATGAGGATACTGTTACAGTTGGAAAAGGGAAATAAAGTCAGGCATTGTGGCACAACAGGGTACATCACAACCTGCGATGCCAGCATCCCATATAAGAGTAACAGTTTGAGTCCTGGTTGCTTCATTTTCAATCCAGCTCCCTGCTAATGCAGCTGGGAAAGAGGATAGCCTAAGTACTCAGGCCCCTGCCACCCACATGGGAGACCTGGATAGAATTCTTGGCTCCTGGCCTTGATCTAGCCCACCTGGGCATTGCAGCCATTTGGAGAGTGAACCAGCAGAAGGAAGATCTCTTCTCTCTGTCTCTCCTTCTCTCTGTCTTGCTGTCTTTCAAATAAATAAAATAAATCTAAGAAAATTAAAAAGAATAAGTAAGTTCTGATATTCTGTTGCACAGTATGGTGACTATAGCCACATGATTTTATTTAAAATATCTAGTTTGCAACAAAAATTATTTTAAAAGTAAATAAGTAATTATAACCTACTTGCAGGAAAAGAAACGGTAATCAATAGACACTGCTTCTGAAGAAGCAGACAATAGACTTAACTATACAAGGACTTTAATTCAGCTCTTTTATATTGCTCAAAGACTAAGAGGAAATGATATGTCAGGGCTAAAGCACAGTATGAGAACAGTATTTCATTCAATAAAAGGTATCAATTAGCAGACAGAAATTATAAAAAGGAACTAAACAGAAAATTTAGAGTTGAAAAGGATAATAATTGAAACAAAAAAATCTCATACAACAAAAAAGTCTGTCAACAGGTTTGAGTACTAAAAGGATGAATAACTAGATAAAACAGTCAGTGAGATTATGCAGCCTGAGAAACAGATTGGGAAAAAAAGGTCAAAAAAAAAAAAAAGAACTGTGGGATAGCATAATGAACACATCGGAGAGGAAGTGAGAAAAGGTCTGGCAGTGGGCAAATAATGGTTAAGAACTGATCACACTGACAGGTCTAAGAGTCAAAGGAATCACACAAACATGACTAGTGTCTGCTAATACTAACTGACAGAATTAAAAAGGGAGAGAATGATCCAACATGGGAAGCGGGATTCACAGCAGACTCATAGAATGGCAGATGTCCTAAACAGCACTCTGGCCTCAGAATCAGTCCTTAAGGCATTTGGATCTGGCTGAAGAGCCCATGAGAGTATTTTAGGCATGGAAATTCAAGAAACTCTGGCAAAAAAAAAAAGAAAGAAAGAGGACCTAAATGAAAGATCTCTGTGAGTGAGATCCCAGTAGAAAGAACGGGGCCATGAAAGAAGGAGGTACCTTTCTCTGAAGGGAGGAGAGAACTTCCACTTTGACTGTGACCTTGTCTGAATATGATCGAAGTCGGCGAACCCTAAAGGCTTCCATAGCCTTGGCAACCCATGACTAGAGCCTAGGGAGATTACTGACGCCATAAACAAGAGTGTCAAATTGTTAAGTCAACAACAGGAGTCACTGTGCACTTACTCCTCATGTGGGATCTCTGTCCTTAATGTGTTGTCCAATGTGAATTAATGCTATAACTAGTACTGAAATACTATTTTATACTTTATGTTCTGTGTGGTTGCAAACTGATGAAATCTTTACTTAATATATACTAAATCGATCTGTATATAAAGATAATTGAAAATGAATCTTGATGTGAGTGGAATGGGAGAGGGAGCGGGAGATGGAAGGGGTGTGAGTGGGAGGGAAGTTATGGGGAGGGGGGAAAGCCATTGTAATCCATAAGCTGTACTTTGGAAATTTATATGTACTAAATAAAAGTTTTAAAAAAATCTTTAGATTAAAAAAAAAGAAGTCCTAAATTTGATGAACATGATTATATACTCACAAAGCTCAATAAATCTCTAGTGGGATAATCTTGGAGTTAAGATAACTACAACTAGGCAAATGATAAAGTGTTAAAAAGTCAAAGCCAAACAGATACTCTTAAAAGCAGCAAGAGAGAAATGACGTCATATTTTTAAAAAATGGTTTCTAATGAAAAAGCATAGAAAGTAGAAGGCAGCGGGATGACATATTCAAAGTGCTGAAAGAAAAGGATTATTAGCCCACAATCCTCTATATTCAGCAAGAACAGAGAAATTAATACCTTCTCAGATGAAGAAAAATACAGACAATTAATCACAAGAAAACTGTCCTACAAGAACTAATGAAATGGTTCAGTAAATCTAAAAAAAGGAGTTTATTGACTTCTTGGAGCTACAACACAATGGAATGTTAGTTAAAGTATATAGTTTCCTTTTAAGGAAATAAAAATGTTCTATATTTGACTCTGATGATGTTTGCCCATATTTGTGAATATACTAAAAAATATCACTGAACTTTATACTTTAAATGGGTGAATTGAAACCCAATAAAGCTGTAGAAAAAAAGTGAGAGGATGAAATCAGTCAAAGTAAAGAAGACAAAGGGCCAGGATGAAAACAGGATGATTTACATGAAATGATAAAAGAAGATAAGGGCTGATAGTGTCACTCTCAGAGAACTTTCCAGAAGGGCAGAGTGAGAAGTACAGGCTAGTGTTATAGTAAAGTCAAGTAAAGAAAGGACAAGACAACATTCACTTGATTTGACTGTAATCTAGTTTGGGTCACTGGAGATTCTACCAAGTGTGAAAAGATACCAAGGCATCAGAGATATTTGAAGTTGAATGAAAATTGTGGGAACATTTGAAAAAGCCTGAATTATAGATCATCTGCTGAACAGTCTGAGTATCATGGGTACTCAAAATGTTTATGGCCGGCACCACGGCTCACTAGGCTAATCCTCCGCCTAGCGGCGCCGGCACACCGGGTTCTAGTCCCGGTCGGGGCACCGGATTCTGTCCCGGTTGCCCCTCTTCCAGGCCAGCTGTCTGCTGTGGCCCAGGAGTGCAGTGGAGGATGGCCCAAGTCCTTGGGCCCTGCACCCCATGGGAGACCAGAAGAAGCACCTGGCTCCTGCCATCGGATCAGCGTGCTGCACTGGCCACAGCGCGCAGGCCATGGTGGCCATTGGAGGGTGAACCAACGGCAAAGGAAGACCTTTCTCTCTGTCTCTCTCTCTCTCTCACTGTCCACTCTGCCTGTCAAAAAACAAACAAACAAACAAAAAACAACAACAACAAAAAATGTTTATGGAGAGTAATTTTCAGGACAGTCAGTCGATTCGTAGGAAACAAATCTAATTTAATTACTGTGTTTCAGTTCTTGAAAAACAGTACTGAGCATGTTTGCATTTAATATTACATTTTCTATTTCTATGAAGAACAAGTAGATGTAACATTCTGTTATTTCAGCAAGTTAATTTAAACAACCACTTGAAGAACAACAAACACGTTTGTGTTCATGATTATATCTCATGAGGAAGAGGTTTGCTTTATCTTTCTCATCAATGTAAACCTTTTAACTTTTTCCCATATCATTTCCAGTCTGTCATTCTGCTAAGACTATCAAAAATGTCAGAAATAATTTGGAGTTTGATTTGGTAAAATTTGTAATGCAGATATAAAACCCTGCATCTACTTGCATGCCACCCTTGCTCTTCTAGTCACCTGTGTGTTTCTATAAGAGTATCTTCTATGTATGTGTCTGGTCCATTTCTATTCTACTTGTCCATGTAAATATACTGACATAGAAACTCTTATGAAATTTACTGTAAAACACACTGGTTATTAAAAGGTGAACTCACCTCGTATGTCCTCATTTTTTTTCCCCTAGAAGAATATACATAAGTGTGAAGATTCAGCTGGAGGAAGGAAAGGGAAAAGGGATCACGAGATAACTGGTCCTTATAATCCTATATTTACCTGCCTAAAACTCTCATCACTTCAGATACAAAAACAAATTTCAAAGGAGGGCATGTTCCTTTGACTCTTGAAAAGGGACAGGAAGGACCATGTAGAAGGAATAGTGCTTGAACATGAGCATCTCTGATAAGATTGTTTGGGGTTAAGCTTTCATTTACACTAAGTATATTGGTTTTTTTGGTGATACACTAACAGTTTGTTCTCTTCTGACAAACACATAAAAACAAAATAGAGAACTGGCTGAACAAGTTTAGGTACACAAGAAATGATCCTTTGTCTTCAATGATACTAATAGAAAATTATGCAAGCTGGCTTGTTAATCAAGGTCTTACCCATTTTTACACACTGAGTTAGGACTTCTACAGAAAGCTCTGAAATACAGATGGGATGTTTTATGTAAGGGATATATTTTTTAACTTTTTGTTCTAAACTGGTTGTCACTTCTAACAAAAGACCTTTGTAGGTGACCAGCACTGTGCTTAGCCCCTGGGTCTGCCCTGGACGACACTACAAAAATCATTCATTTTAGGCCCAGTATTGGTTTCCAGGATAGAAATTTTTTTACTATTATTTTGTTACTCTGTGTTCAGGAAAAAGCATTAGCAGAGCTCTAATGCCACATGTGTTAATGGATATGGTGTGAGAGCAGTTCAGATTCTTGTGTGGAGAGAATGAAAGAAACTGGATGCTGTTTAAGATTTTATCAGCTGTTTTATCTTCCCTGGAAATCATGCCCTCACTAGTCCTCAAGTGAAGTGTCTATATAGCTTGATGGCCACCCAGTCCTCTCAACCTTTGGTTACATGCCTCTGCAGGTTACTCTGCAGCACCCACAGTCCCTCTGTGATGGCTTCTGGATGTGGCAACCTAACAAGGTTTGACTCCCACTACACAGGGAATCAAGAACTGCCTCTGCTTGGAGCAAATCAGGACCTGCTCCTCCTGCTCTGGATCCTGGAAGAGGTCTCTGTCAGAAGGGCTGTTCTTGCAGGACTCTCTCTTTCCCGCCTTATAAGAGCTGCTTTACTCTAGAGGGGCTGAAACCTGAAGCCAAGAAATAAATTCGCATTACTTGAAACCACCTAACACTCTAAATCTGAGTCTTCTTGAGCTCACTAAAGAGATGCTATCCAGTGCTGTAACCATTAGCCACATAGAAACACCGTGTGCCATAAGATAATATTTTGGAGGTACTCGGTTAAATAAAATACATAAGTAAAATAAGTTTTGGGTTTTTTTCTTCTTTTTACCGTGGATACTAAAATGCTCTAAACTGCATTTGATTTTTGCACTTTTTATTGGACGGCACAGAACTAGACTGTCAGTCCTCTGGCGTCTAGTCACAGCCTGAAGAGTCAAGGAGAGTTCAACATTCTCAATCTGAGACGCTGTAGAGACCCAAACATTTCCACTATTTATTTATCACATGATGAGAGGCTGTCCACAATCAGCTGAGGTGTAAGGCCAGGTCACTCTAAGTGCTGTAAAGGTTTTAGGCAGCTACACCATTAGGAACAGCAAGAGACAAGCAGGAAAACCTACTGCTACTTGCACCCTATCTCTCTCACCTCCTTGTTTGTATCCTGAGTTATCCACTCTCACTACATTTTCATTTTATTTTTAAATGGCACGTTTATGACTAGTAGTGTCATTGTGAAGGGTAAAGGAAAACACACGAGGGGCTCAAGGGTCTCACGACAGCAGCTTCCATCTACACAATTAATGCGGGTCCCAGACAAACTGTTTTCGGAGGACTATTATCCCACAGAATAACAGCTCGAGTACTAGTAATACCCTGTGCACCACCCACGTATGTACCTGCATTGCTCACCTGTTCCCGAAGTCCTGCTACCCCGGCCGCAGCACGGGGTCCAGCCCAGGATTCAACCCGACTCGGGGAGGAAAGAGCAAGCCTGATTCTCCGGACCTCCCGCTCCCGCCCCCAGCAAGTAAACCCATTTGTCGCGGCTACCCATGCCACACGTAACCCGAATCCGGGCCCTCACCCAAAGTGTGTAGCTTCAGCTCCCACATGGACCGCAAAACGCGGAGACGTCCCTTTCAAGGGCAGGTACGCGGTCTGCACATGCGCAGAGTGAGGGCCGGCGTTGTAGTCTTCTGTACCGAGCGCTGGGCCGTTACATCGAAAACTACAATTCCCATGCACCTCTGCGCTCGAAAGACCAGCGGATTGAAAAGACGAAAACGACAATTTTCTTAAATTTAGAACTTAGGTTTCTCTTGAATTTGTAGAGGTTATGGGCGCAAGAAGAAACTGCAGTGCGTGGTTTCTCGATCGGATCCTGGGTGGAGAAAAAGCAGCTGCAGCAGACATTAAAAATTGAGGAAATATGACGAGCTTTAGAACTAGTCTTTTTCCTAGTGTGATAATATTTAGACGATGTAGGGAATTATTCTTATTTTAAAAATATGCATACACATTTACAATGAAGTCTTTTTCCAAAGTGTACCATTTGCATTCTCACCAGCAATAAACGTCTCTCTTGTTCCACATCCTTACCAGCATTTCATGGATCTCGGTCATTTTGATAGGTACCTGATGGGATCACTCTCTAAGTCTCACAGTTTGCAATTATGTAAGAACACACAATAGCATGCGGCTTTTCATATTTTTATTTGCCATAAATGTATCTTCTTTGGCAAGATGTCAATTTTTTCACCCGCATGTTTAATGGGTTATTAATCTTCTTATTGTTGAATTTTAAGATATCTTTCTGTATTTTGAATAAAGTTCCTTTTTTGGATATATATTTTAACCTTTTTTTTTTTTTAAGATTTACTTATCATTTGAAAAGCAGAGTCACAGAGAAGGAGAGGCAGAGAGGAAACTCTTCCACCCACTGTTTCATTTCCCAAATCACCCGAAAGAGTGGGGTTGGGCCAGGTCAAACAGGAACCTGGATTTCCATCCAGGTCACCCATGTGGGTAGCAAGAGCCCAAGTACCTTGGCCATCATCCACTGCTTTTCCAAGGACCTAGATGGGAAGGTGAACAGCCAGCACTCAGATATGGAATGTTGAAATACAGGCCCCTGGATGTATCTTTTCCAAGTATTTTCTCTCAATCTGTTTATTGTCATTTTATTTTCTTCAGGATCTTTTACAAAGCAAAAATTTTACATTTTAATGAAGCCATGCTGACTAATTTGTTCTTTCATCGATCATGCTTCCAGTGTTGTCGAAAAGCTCCTTGCCAAAATCAAGGATGTCTAAAATTATTTTCTATTTGTATAGAACTTTATAGATTTATGGTTTACACTTATAAGAACATTGTTTATGTTTTTGATTTTTTATGGATATTTCATTGCTCTAGCATTTGTGAAAAAGGCTTTTTTTTTTCTATATCTTATTGACAATCTTTTGTCAAAAGTCAGTGGATGGTATTTGTATGGGCATGTTTCTGTTTCTGGGTTGTTTAGTTCCATTGATCTGTTTCTCAATTATTGCTAAAATGCCATGCTGTCTTCATCATTGTAGCTGTACAGCAATTCTTAAAGTCAATTAGTGTGAATCCTCTGACCTGGTTCTTCTTCATCATTGAGTTGACTAATCTGGATCTAATGCATTTCTGTATAAACTTCAGAACAATGTCTGCAATATAAGTTGCTGAGATTTTCTTTTGGATTGTGTGGAATATATTGATCAAACTGGTAGGAACTGACATCTTAACTGAATCTTCCTTTTATTAACATGAAATATTTCTGGGGCTGGCACTGTGGCTCACTTGGCTAATCCTCCGCCTGCAGCACCCGTATCCCATATGGGCACTGGGTTCTAGTCCCAGTTGCTCCTCTTCCAGTCCAGCTCTCTGCTGTGGCCCGAGAAGGCAGTGGAGGATGGTCCAAGTCCTTGAGCCCTCCTCCCGCATGGGAGACCAGGAGGAAGCACCCTGGCTCCAGGCTTTGGATTGGCACAGCGCACTGGCCATAGCGATCATTTGGGGGGGGGGGTGAACCAACGGAAGGAAGACCTTTCTCTCTGTCTTGCTCTCTCACTGTCTAACTCTGCCTGTCAAGAAAAAAAATCAAATTACAATTGTTCATTGGTGGTTTTTGGGAATGCAATGGGCTTTTGTGTGATAACCTTGCATTTCACAACCGTAATGGTAATCATTTATGAGTTCTAGTATTTTTGTCATTTCTTTAGGATTTTCTATATAAACAATTGTGAGGATCAAAAATAGTTTATATTTTTGTTCTTTCCAACCTGTGTGTTTTGTATTTCATTGTCTTGTGTGTTTTCCATTAGTTAGGCCTTTCAGTATAATGTAGAATGGGTGTAGTGAGACAGAACATTCTTCCCTTAGTCTCTATTTTAGGGAAAAAGCCTCTAGTTTCTATGCATTAAGTATGCTGTCAGCTGTTAGTTTTCTATAATTGTTCTTTATGAAGTTGAGAAAGTTCCCTCTATTACTGCTTCCTGGGAATTTTATCATAAATGTGTTTTGGATTATTATTATTATTTTTTTTTTGGACAGAGTTAGACAGTGAGAGATAGACAGAGAAGGTCTTCCTTTACCATTGGTTTACCCCCTAATGGCCACTGCGGCCAGTGCACTGCAACCAGCGCATCGTGCTGATCCGAAGCCAGGAGCCAGGTGCTTTTCCTGTTCTCCCATGCAGGTGCAGGGCCCAAGCACTTGGGCCATCCTCCACTGCACTCCTGGGCCACAGCAGAGAGCTGGACTGGAAGAGGAGCAACCGGGACAGAATCCAGTGCCCCAACCAGGACTAGAACCCGGGTGCCAGTGCCACAGGTGGAGGATTAGCCTATTGAGCCGTGGCGCCGGCGGGTTTTGGATTTTGTCAGAGTCATTCTTCACATCGGTTGATATGATTATGTGATTTTTTTTCTTTATTAAAAAGGTGAACTACATTAATTAATTTCAATGCTTAAACAGATTGCATACTGGGATAAATCTCACATGGTTAGATATAATTCCTCTTATGCGTGTATTGTTGGATTTTATTTGATAATATTTTATTAGGGTTTTGCATCCATATTAAACAGTAGAAACATTGATGTATAATTTTCCTGTCTTTTAATGTCTTTTATTTTTGTCTTATGGAATGAGTTAAAAATATTTGCTTCACCCTATTCTATATAACAGAAAGTAGAAAATTGGTATTATTTCTATATTAAATGTTTGGTAGAATTCATCAGTGAAACTAATGGGCTTAGAGCTTTTCTTTAAAAATATATATGCATGTATGTATGTATTTGAGAGGCAGAATAGCAGAGAGAGACAAAGTGAAATATCTCCCATCTGCTGGTTCACTCTCCAAATCGCCACTTCAAGTGGAGGCGGGTCAGGTCACAGCCAGGATCTGGGAACTCAAGTGGGTCACGCACATGGGTGTCAGGGACCTAAATGCTTCATCCATAGTTTGCTGCCTCCCAAACACAATATGAGGAAGGTAGATTAGAAGCTGAGTAGTCAAGACATGAACTGGCACTTCAATAAAAGTTGTGGGCATTCCAAGCAGCTTAACCTGCTGTGCCACAATATCTACCTTGTGCTTAGAACTTTTAAAAGGAAGATTATTAGCCTTCAAAATGATTTTAAAACTATAGGTCTATCCAGTCTGTTTCTTCCTTATGTCAGTTTTGATATACTGTGCTTTCTAAGGAATTTTTTCATCCTTTTTGTCAAATTTATAGATAAAGAGTTGTTCATTGGATGCAGAATTCTGGGTTGGTTGGTTTTTTCTTTCAGCATTTAAAATATTTCAGTTCACCCTCTTCTTGCCTGAATAGTTTCTGAATATAGGTATTATGTAATTCTTATTCTATTTTTCCACATGTAGGCACTCCCTCCCCTGGTTTTCTACAAGACTTTGTCTTTTTTGAATTTTTTTCCCAGTTTAGACATTATATCTCTGGTATCTATTTCATTAAATGTTCTTTTAGTTTTCTGTTTCTATAGATTGGTGTTTATTATTAATTTTGAAAAAATCCCAACTATTATTACTTCAAATACTTTTTATGCTCATTCTTTTTTCTCTTTTTGATATTTCCATTATGTATATTTCTTTTGCAATTATTCCAGTGGTCCTTGGATATTCTAATCCATCTTGAAAACAATATTTTACCTCATGGCATTTAACTCTTGGAACTTCATATAGATACAGCTTAAGCTTTTTATCATTCCAATATAGTTTCAGTCTTCTGATTTTATAGCAATATCAGTGTTATTTCAAATTGATGATGTAGACTTATTTAACCAAATGAACTGGTCTATTATGCCCTTGAAATAGTATCATAAGGCTTTTCAAAAGTTATCAATAAAAATGTTGAAAAGTTGTTTTTTAAACATAGCATTTTTGATGTTAATAATTGTTTTTCACATAATGTATAAGGTAGTGAAATTCCAGAGGAAGATGATGTTTTGTCTGAAATATATTCTATGACCAGGGAAATTTTTTTTTAATGTTGTACTTTAATAGTTATCTCAGGCAGACTATTTAATTTAGGTTATCTATAATGCTAGGTGATGTGTTTTTAACATTTTATAGAAAAAAAGTCAAAATTGTCCTATTTTCAATAGGACGTCAGGATTGTGAGTAGGGAAGTATTCACATTGGGATTGTGATTAGGGAAGAAGTGATCAGATATTTTCTCATTCTTTCATATTAATGATAGTTCTTTAGAATTAGAATGACATCCTAGAACTAGCAAACAAATATATCACTGCAGAAAAGAACAAAGCAAAATTAAAGAATAGGAATACATATCTTCCAAGATAACCTACAATATGAAGTGAAGTGGAAATACTGTCTATTCTATTTACTTTAGGTAATTTTAAACAAAGTTTTAAAAAAGATGGCTGAAAGGGATATAAGAGTCAAGAAATGACTCCAACGTGTCTTAGTATCATTCCATGTAGATTCTTTCTGTAGGACCAGTTTGCAAGTGCAATACTTTTACATACATTTACAGGTATATATTCACATTTATTTCTTTTTCCAAATTTATTTGAAACACACACACAAACACACACACACAAAGAGAGAAAGAGAGAGAGAGAGAGAGAATCTTCCATCCATTGGAAGGCCCACAGCAATCAGAGGAGTGGTCCAAGCTAAAGCCAGGGGCATGGAACTCAGTCCATATCTTCAACATGGTTGGCAGGAATCCAAGTAGTTGAGCCATCACCTGCTGCTTCCAAGTGTGTGCTGCCTCCAAGTCTGTGCACTGGAAGTGGAGCTACCACTCAAATCCATGCACTGCAATACAGAATGCCATCATCCCTAGCAGCATCTTAATTACAACACCAAATTCCTACCCTTGACTGATAGTTTAACTGATATTTGAACATACACAGACACAAAAGTAAAAAAAAAGTGTATCTAAGCTGTATCACAATTTGCATAATTAATAAAAATATTAAATGTAAAAGAAAATCAGTTTTTGGACACTAAAATTTCTACCTCATAAAATAAATATTTCTGTTCTATATATGTTAGCTGATTAAGTTTTATTAAAACCTGTTATTAAAATACTTGCTCTTAAAACTGTAGTAAATTGAGTACTAAACCGTATACTTGTCTTGACAATTGTGAGGGAGGAATTATCTCCCTCAAATATTATTTCTTTTGAGGGCAGAGCCAAGATGGCGGATAGTGAGGACGTGCGCCTTAGTTTGGGAAAATAAAGTTTCATAAAAGTGGAATTACTGTAGCCTCAGGAAAAGACTCAAGAAAAAAACTGCAGAGGAATCGCTTCCGGATCTAGTGGATGTGACACAGAGGACTTACAGGGAGCCCACCGCGTGGAAAACCAACCTCGGAGACAAGCCGAGCGGCAGGAGACTTGCCAGAGCCACAGAATCTTGCCAGCGCAGGAACCAACGGAGGAGGATAAGACAAAGACCTCAGAAACCCGAGACATTGGGGGGGGGGGAGAGAACAGAGGCCTCTCCCTTCACTCACCAAGCAAAACAAAGAGCACCGCGATTTTACATATGTAAAGCGCAGCCAAACTCAGTAACTTTAGCGAAACTCGAGAACACATTGAGGGCTGCATAAACTCTTTGTGTGGTCCCAGGGGTAGATCAAACGAATACTCACAGAGGCCAGATTTCAACTACCCTCAACTCCACTCCCAACTGAGTCAAAAAAAAAAAAAAAAACAAAGAGAGAGAGAGAGGGATCCAGCAAGGAGCAAGCGAGTGAGCAATCTGGGAGAGTCGCTCTTTGCACAGCTTTAAACCTGAAGAATCAAGCATAGCTCTCTGGCCACACCCATCACAGTCCCTAAGGATCCAACAAAGCAGACAGCTCACTTAGAGGCATAGTATAAAGAGAAAAAAAAACGACAGCAAAAAAAAAAAAAAAAAAAAACGATAAATTATCTCCAACATGCCAAACAACAAACATAGAAGCCGAGGTAACAAGAGCAAGGAAGACACTATGACGCCCCTAAATGAAAAAGACACCCCAATTCAAGATTATGAAGATGAAGAGATAGAGGAAATGCAAGAAGCGGATCTCAAAAAATTGATAAGAACATTAAGAAGTTCTCAAAAACAAATTCTTGAACTACAGAAATCCTTAATGGACAAGATAGAAAATCTCTCCAGTGAAAATGAAATATTAGGGAGGAATCAAAATGAAATGAAACAACTAGTAGAACAGGAAACTGAGATAGTGACAAAAAACACAATGAAATGAAGAACTCAATAGATCAAATGACAAATACATTAGAGAGCCTTAAAAACAGAATGGGAAAAGCAGAAGAGAGAATATCGGAATTAGAAGACAGAGAACAGGAAAGGAAACAGTCAAAAAAAAAGAAAAGAAGAAGAAATCAGAAATCTAAAAAATACTGTCAGGAATCTACAGGATACTATTAAAAAACCCAACATTCGGGTTCTAGGAGTACCTGTAGGCATGGAGAGGGAGAAAGGATTAGAAGGCCTTTTTAGTGAGATTCTAGCAGAAAATTTCCCAGGTTTGGAGAAGGACAGAGACATCCTAGTACAGGAAGCTCATAGAACCCCTAATAAACATGATCAGAAGAGATCCTCACCACAACACGTCGTAATCAAACTCACCACAGTGAAACATAAAGAAAAGATCCTAAAATGTGCAAGAGAGAAATGCCAGATTACTCTCAGAGGATCTCCAATTAGACTTACAGCTGACTTCTCATCAGAAACCCTACAAGCCAGGAGAGAATGGCGAGATATAGCCCAGGTGCTAAGAGAGAAAAACTGCCAGCCCAGAATATTATATCCTGCAAGGCTCTCATTTGTGAATGAATGTGAAATAAAGACCTTTCACAGCAAACAGAAATTGAAAGAATTTGTCGCCACTTGTCCAGCCCTGCAAAAGATGCTTAAAGATGTGTTACATACAGAAACACAGAAACACGGTCACCAATATGAAAGAAGGTAAAGTAAGGAAACCTCACAGCAAAAGATCACAGGAATCTCAAACCATATATTAGAAAATATCTTTGTCAAATGGCAGGGCAAAGTTACTCCTTCTCAATAGTCACATTGAATGTTAATGGCTTGAACTGTCCAGTTAAAAGACACCGATTGGCTGATTGGGTTAAGGAACAAAACCCATCTTTTTGCTACTTACAAGAAACTCATCTTTCCAAAAATGATGCATACAGACTGAAAGTGAAAGGCTGGAAAAAGATATACCATGCCAACAGAAATGAAAAAAGAGCGGTCGTAGCCATATTAATATAAGACAACATAAACTTTACCACAAAAACTGTTAGGAGAGACAAAGAGGGGCACTATTTAATGATTAAGGGATCCATTCAACAGGAAGATATAATAATTATCAATGTATATGCACCTAATCACAGGGCACCAGCTTATTTAAAAGACTTGTTAAGGGACTTAACGGGAGACTTAGACCCCAATACATAGTACTGGGGGACTTCAATACTCCACTCTCAGAGATAGATCAACAGGACAGAAGATCAACAAGGAGACAGTAGATTTAAATGACACCATAGCTCAAATGGACCTAACAGATATCTACAGAACATTTCATCCTACATCTAAAGACTTTACATTCTTCTCAGCAGTACATGGAACCTTCTCTAGGATTGACCACATACTAGGCCATAAAGCAAGTCTCAGCAAATTCAAGAGAATTAGAATCATACCATGCAGCTTCTCAGACCACAAAGGAATGAAATTGGAAATTGGCAACTCGGGAATCCACAGAGCACGTGCAAACACATGGAGATTGAACAACATGCTCCTGAATGAACAATGGGTCATAGAAGAAATTAAAAGAGAAATCAAAAATTTTCTGGAAGTAAATGAGGATAACAGTACAACATACCAAAACCTATGGGATAAAACAAAAGCAGTGTTAAGAGGAAAATTTATATCAATAGGTGCCTACATCAAGAAATTGGAGAGGCACCAAATAGATGAACTTTCAAGTCATCTAAAGGATCTAGAAAATCTGCAGCAAACCAAACCCAAACCCAGTAGAAGAAGGGAAATAATTAAAATCAAAGAAGAAATCAACAGAATTGAATCCAAAAAAACATTACAAAAAATCAGCCAAACGAGGAGCTGGTTTTTTGAAAAAATAAACAAAATTGACACCCCATTGGCCCAACTAACTAAAAAAAGAAGAGAAAAGACCCAAATCAATAGGATCAGAGATGAAAAAGGAAACATAACAACAGACACCACAGAAATAAAAAGAATCATCAGAAATTACTACAAGGACTTGTATGCCAGCAAACAGGGAAATCTATCAGAAATGGACAGGTTCTTGGACACATGCAACCTACCTAAATTGAGCCAGGAAGACATAGAAAACCTAAACAGACCAATAACTGACACAGAAATTGAAACAGTAATAAAGGCCCTCCCAACAAAGAAACGCCCAGGAACAGATGGATTCACTACTGAGTTCTACCAGACATTTAAAGAAGAACTAACTCCAATTCTTCTCAAACTATTCAGAACAATCGAAAAAGAGGGAATCCTCCCAAATTCTTTCTATGAAGCCAGCATCACCTTAATTCCTAAACCAGAGAAAGATGCAGCATTGAAAGAGAATTACAGACCAATATCCCTGATGAACATAGATGCAAAAATCCTCAATAAAATTCTGGCCAATAGAATCCAACAACACATCAGAAAGATCATCCACCCAGACCAAGTGAGATTTACTCCTGGTATGCAAGGATGGGTCAACATCCGCAAAACAATCAACGTAATACACTACATTAACAGTCTGCAGAAGAAAAACCATATGATTCTCTCAATAGACGCAGAGAAAGCATTTGATAAAATACAACACCCTTTCATGATGAAAACTCTAAGCAAACTGGATATGGAAGGAACATTCCTCAATACAATCAAAGCAATTAATGAAAAACCCACGGCCAACATCCTATTGAATGGGGAAAAGTTGGAAGCATTTCCACTGAGATCTGGTACCAGACAGGGATGCCCACTCTCACCACTGCTATTCAATATAGTTCTGGAAGTTTTAGCTAGCGCTATTAGGCAAGAAAAAGAAATTAAATAGATATAAATTGGGAAGGAAGAACTCAAAGTATCCCTCTTTGTAGATGATATGATTCTTTATTTAGGGGATCCAAAGAACTCTACTAAGAGACTATTGGAACTCATCGAAGAGTTTGGCAAAGTAGCAGGATATAAAATCAATCCACAAAAATCAACAGCCTTTGTATACACAAAATGCCACGGCTGAGGATGAACTTCTAAGATCAATCCCATTCACAATAGCTACAAAAACAAATACCTTGGAATAAACTTAACCAAGGACGTTAAAGATCTCTACGATGAAAACTACAAAACCTTAAAAAAGAAATAGAAGAGGATACCAAAAAATGGAGAAATCTTCCATGCTCATGGATTGGAAGAATCAATATCATCAAAATGTCTATTCTCCCAAAAGCAATTTATACATTCAATGCAATACCAATCAAGATACCGAAGACATTCTTCTCAGATCTGGAAAAAATAATGCTGAAATTCATATGGAGACACAGAAGACCTCGAATAGCCAAAGCAATCTTGTACAACAAAAACAAAGCCGGAGGCATCACAATACCAGATTTCAGGGCATACTACAGGGCAGTTGTTATCAAAACAGCATGGTACTGGTACAGAAACAGATGGATAGACCAATGGAACAGAATAGAAACACCAGAAATCAATCCAAACATCTACAGCCAACTTATATTTGATCAAAGATCAAAACTAATCCCTGGAATAAGGACAGCCTATTCAATAAATGGTGCTTGCAAAATTGGATTTCCACATGCAGAAGCTTGAAGCAAGACCCATACCTTTCACCTTACACAAAAATTCACTCAACGTGGATTAAAGACTTAAATCTATGACCCGACACCATCAAATTATTAGAGAGCATTGGAGAAACCCTGCAAGATATAGGTACAGGCAAAGACTTCTTGGAAAAGACCCCAGGAGCACAGGCAGTCAAAACCAAAATTAACATTTGGGATTGCATCAAATTGAGAAGTGTCTGTACTTCAAAAGAAACAGTCAGGAAAGTGAAGAGGCAACCGACAGAATGGGAAAAAATATTTGCAAACTATACTACAGATAAAGGTTTGATAACCAGAATCTACAAAGAAACAACAACAGAACAAACAACCCACTTAAGAGATGGGCCACGGAACTCAATAGACATTTTTCAAAAGAGGAAATCCAAAAGGCCAACAGACACATGAAAAAATGTTCAAGATCACTAGCAATCAGAGAAATGCAAATCAAAACCACAATGAGGTTTCACCTCACCCCGGTGAGAATGGCTCACATCCAGAAATCTACCAACAATAGATGCTTGAGAGGATGTGGGAAAAAGGGACACTAACCCACTGTTGGTGGGAATGCAAACTGGTTAAGCCACTATGGCAGTCAGTCTGGAGATTCCTCAGAAAAAGCATAACCCTACCATACAACCCAGCCATCCCACTCCTTGGAATTTACCCAAAGGAAATTAATTTGGCTAATAAAAAAGCCATCTGCACATTAAAGTTTATTGCAGCTCAATTCACAATAGCTAAGACCTGGAACCAACCAAAATGCCCATCAACAGTAGACTGGATAAAGAAATTATGGGACATGTACTCCATAGAATACTATACAGCAGTAAGGAACAATGAAACCCAGTCATTTGCAACTAGATTGAGGGATCTGGAAAGCATCATGCTGAGTGAATTAAGCCAGTCCCAACGAGAAAAATATAATTTGTTTTCGCTGATCGGTGAGAACTGAGAACCAAAGGGGAAACCTGTTGAAGTGAAATGGACACTGTAAGAAACAATGACCTGATCAGCTTTTGTCCTGACTCTAGATGTACAATGTAATACTTTATCCTTTTTAGTATTTGTCGTTGTTGTTGTTGTTGTTCTAGTACTAGTGGTTGAACTCTGTAATTAACACACAATTATTTTTAGGTGTTTAAATTTTAACTGAAAAGTGATCCCTGTTAAATTTCAGAGTGGAAAAAGAGAGGGAGGAGATGCACAATTTGGGACATGCACAATCAGTCTTGCCCCAAATGATGGATTAGAAATGTGCCAGGGGATTCCAATACAGTCCCATCAAGGTGGCATGTACCAATGTCATCTCACTAGTGCAAGTGATCAATTTCAGTTCACAACCGATGGCTCTGATAGGTCTAAGAGTCAAAGGGATCACACAAACAAGACAAGTGTCTGCTAATACTAACTGATAGAATCAAAAAGGGAGAGAAAGATCCAGCATGGGAAGCGGGATACACAGCAGACTCATAGAATGGCAGATGTCCTAAACAACACTCTGGCCTCAGAATCAGCCCTTAAGGCATTCGGATCTGGCTGAAGAGCCCATGAGAGTATTGTAGGCATGGAAAGCCAAGATACCATGGAAAAGAAAAAAAGAAGAAGACCTATATGAAAGATCTCTGTTAGTGAGATCCCAGTGGAAAGAACGGGGCCATCAAAGAAGGAGGTACCTTTCTCTGAAGGGAGGAGAGAACTTCCACTTTGACTGTGACCCTATTGGAATAAGATCAAAGTCAGCGAACCCTAAAGGCTTCCATAGCCCTGGCAACTCATGACTAGAGCCTAGGGAGATTACTGATGCCATGAACAGGAGTGTCAAATTGTTAAGTCAGCAAGAGGAGTCACTGTGTACTTACATCCCATGTGGGATCTGTCCTTAATGTGTTGTCTAATGTGCAGTGATGCTATAACTAGTACTGAAACAGTATTTTTACACTTTGTGTTTCTGTGTGGGTACAAACTGATGAAATCTTTACTAATTATATACTGAATCGATCTTCTGTATATAAAGATAATTGGAAATGAAAAAAAAAAAACCTGGTCTTAAATTGGAAATGGCATAGAAAATTAATTAATTTTTAAAAAATATTATGTAGGATCTCTGCCTTTAATGTGCTGTACACTCTTATTTAATGCTATAACTAGTACTCCAACAGTATTTTTTTTTCACTTTGTGTTGCTATATGGGGGCAAACTGTTGAAATCTTCACCTAATATATACTAAACTGATCTTCTGTATATAAAGAGAATTGAAAATGAATCATGATGTGATTGGAAGGGGAGAGGGAGCGGGAAAGGGGAGGGTTGTGGGTGGGAGGGAAGTTTTGGGAGGGGGAAGCCATTGTAACCCATAAGCTGTACTTTGGAAATTTATATTCATTAAATAAAAGTTTAATAAAAAATATTATTTCTTTTTACTGCAGTAGTTTGCTGGCCCTCTGTATTCCTAGAGAACAAAATCTTCTGGCTCAGAAGATTTGTTGATTTATAGTACTTTTAGTTCTAAATTGTTGGTAGGTAGTTGAATGTATAGATACCCATGACAGACTCATAATCTTTGCTACTCTGAATTATATGGATTCTCATTAGAATTACATGGCCATAGATAAATTTTTTAAAAATTTCTTTAAAAAGACATTTATTTATCTGAAAAGCAGAGAGAGAGAGAGAGAGAGAGAGAGAGAGAGAGAGGTATCTTCCACCTGCTGGTTCAGTCTCCAAATGGCTGCAATTGCTAGAGCTGGGCTATTCTGATTCTAGGAGTCAGGAGCTTCTTTTGGATCACCTACTTGGGTGCAAGAGCCCAAGGAGTTGGGCCATTTTCCACTAAGGAACTGTATTGGAAATGGAGCAGTTGGGGTATTAACCAGTGTTCTTATTGGATGCTGGCATTGCAGGCAGTGGCTTTACCTGCTATGCCACAACAAAACTGTGACATTATTGTTTCTATTTGTCCCAGATAATTCCATTTTGTCAAAGTCCAGACTTAACATGACATATTCCCCACGTGCAAGTGGTCTTCAAAAAGTTGATGGAAAATGAATATTATGAAAATTACATGTGGATTTAAAAAATCTTTTGCACCAAAATATACTTATCTTTCTTAAGTATTCTTTAGGGACTGACGTTTGTGGTGCAGTGGGTTAAGCCACAGTTTCTGACACTGGCATTCCATATCAGAGTGCTGGTTTGAGTCTTAGCTGCTCTGCTTCTGATACAGCTTCCTGCTAATGTGCCTGGAAAGGCAGCAGAAGATGGCCCAATACTTGAACCCCTGCTACTCACATGGGTAATAATGATGATTTTCCTGGTTCATGCATTTGGTCTGGCCCAGACTTGGCTGATGTGATCATACGAGGAATGAACCAACAAATGGAAGATCTGTCTTTTGCTCTTTTTTTAAATCCCCCCATGTCTGCCTTTCAAATAAATAAATGAATAAAACTTTAAATAAAATAGGTTCTTTTTTTTGAAAGATGTCTATTTATTTGAGAGGCAGAATAAGAGAGAGAGAGAGAGAGAGAGAGAGAGAGAGAGAGAGAGAGAAGAGAGAAATGTTTTCCATTCACTGGTTCACTCCTCAAATAGCCTCAACAGCTGGAGCTGGGCAGGAGCCAGGAGCTTCCTCTGGGTCTCCCACAGAGGTACAGAGGCCCAAACACTGGGGCTATCCTCCACTGTTCCTGCAAGCCATCAGCAGAGAGCCAGATCAGAAGTGGAGCAACAAGGACTTGAATGGGCGACCATAGGAGATGATGGTGCCACAGTTGGAGGCTTAAACTACTATGCCACAGCACTGGCCCCTAATTGAAATAGTTTTAAAACTGTTTATTTATTTATTTGAAAAACAGTGAAATAGGGACAAAGATACAGTGAACTCTCATTTATTGTTTTTTTCATGCAAATGTCCACAACAGCCAGGACTGGCCCAGGCTGAAGCAGGGATCTAGAAACTTGATTCAGGTTTCCCATATCAGTGGCAGGGACCAAATACTTAAACCATTACTTGATGCCTCTCAGGAAGCTAAAATAGGAACTCAACCAGGTATTCCAATATGCAGCGCAGGCATCCTAAGTCAGCCTTAATTGCTGTGCCAAGCACCCCACTTTTCTTTTTATTACATTTTTCATGTACATTTTGTAGTACCCTATATAGTACATTTATATATCTTACGACAGGCTTGTTTATTTCAGAAAATATATAACCTTTGAATTTAAAGTAATTCAGTCAGTGACCATCCTTAGTAGCATTATACTCCTTTGTTGCTGTTATCTACTTTCTCATAGTTTTTTATACTATACAAAGTTTCTGAAGTGTGTCTGCCCCAGATCCAGAGGATAGCGACTTTACCCCTGTTTCACTATGCTCATACTTTTCTTGAGTTAGAAAAATACTCACACTTTCTAGATATTACCATGAGGTGGATTTCTGGTGATTAAGATGTTGCATGCTTTCCTATAGTATAACTTCTAGATGATATCAGGAAAGACCCTCTAAAATCTACACCAAAATGTGGCCCTTTAAGGTTTCCCAGAAGTGCCATCTGGGGTGCCACATATGCTACCAGAATTTGGGGTGCCATACGATATCATCATATGCTTATTAATAAATCCTCAATATTAAGAAGCCTGACATGGTTCTTGCCTAATATTTAGAGAAGAATTCTAAATATTGGCACAGATAAACGAGGCAACATGGTACATTTTAGGCTTTTACTTAGTGCAAAAAGTGCATAGGAAAGTGAGAGCTTTATTTAAGTGAGAGAGAGAGAGTTAAATATGGGTTCATATCTAGCACCAGGAACCAGCCACGTGGAGGAGCATCTAGGCCAGGAAGCCTAAGGTGGGTGGCCTGAAGGCCACGTGCCCTGGGGGCGCAGGGCTGCAGCAAGCCCCCTCCTGGCAAGAGGCCAGGGAAGAGAAGGATCAGACTCACTGTGTCCCAGGCTTTTAACCCACTTCCAAAGGGGAGTGGTTAATTAACCTGATTGGCTGGTGGGCACCCAGGTATGGCCAGGTAGGGACATGAGGTCACACAGGGACATGGTGAAGGCATGGTCTTCCAGCTTACAAACCTAATCGATTTTAACCTATATGCCTGCCTACTTCATAGAGATGGAAATAAGGAATTTAAGGAAAAACAACAAAAGAAAAGGCCAGAAATTCTTGAGGTAGTAGTGGGGTCTTGTAAACTAAGACTCAAAGGCTGTCAATGAGGATACCATGTGAAGAATGGCAAGAAAATTCAGATCTGTGGGAAGATTTTGTATCATCTGAAGATTACAAATATCAAGCACAGACAACTCAGGCCTGTACAAATGTTCCTTTGAATTATTTTTTTAAAGAATTTTATTTATTTATTTGAAAGTTGAAAGTCAGAGTTACACAGAGAGAGGAGAGGCAGAGAGAGAGAGAGAGAGAGAGAGAGAGGTCTTCTATCTGCTGGTTCACTATCCAGTTTGCCGCGATGGCCTGGGGCTGCGCCAATCCGAAGCAAGGAGCCAGGGGCTTCTTCCAGGTCTCCTGCATGGGTGCAGGGGTCCAAGGACTTGGGTCATCTTCTACTGCTTTCCCAGGCCTTAGCAGAGATCTGGATCGGAAGTGGAGCAGTTGGGACCATATGGGATGCGGGCACTGGGCACTGCAGGCACTTTACCCACTAAGCCACAGTGCCAGCCCCTGTTCCTTTGATTTAGCTCTGAAATTCCTACAGCAAGTCAGGCAAGAAATAATCTTTTCTTTTGTCTAAGCTAGATTTTCAAGCAAACCTCACTAATGAGGCATACAAAGTGATATGTGCTTCTTTTCTTTATTGAGTGACTATTTCTTGTTGAAATCAAGAAGTTACCTTAATACATGAACATATTCATTTCTCCAAAGTCAACTAGACCAAGATGGGGCAATCAGAGAACAATAGTACTAATGAGACCAAACAGGAATGAAAATCCCACTGCAAATTCACAAATTCACAAAGTTTTGTGAAATAGCTCTTTGGAATACCATTCTGAGTTACTCAGTATGGGTGCTTCAAAAAGCTCTTGGACATGGACATAAAAGATCAATATTTTTTGGTTGAAAAAAAATTTGAAATCTTTGCATATGAAGGAATCTTTAACAAGTTTATGAAAATATGTGTTATAAAGATCATGATATATAGATTTCCAAATGTTTGTACCAGAATAAACTCATCTTTTAATTCCATTTTGTGTGGGTTTTTTGAAATACTCTCTTATATCGTAAAAGAGACTTGGCCCCTACATTCAATAGTCCAACACTGAATCATCTAGAAACAAAGTCCTAGCCAGGATCAGATCTCAAAGTTAACTGAATCATGTGAGGGGGTTGTCAGGTGGGGCAAAGAAGACACATGTTTTCAGTTATTCTGCATATGCTCTTAACTGCCTATTCTGACTAAACAGAGCCACATTTGTTCTCACCTTTGCCTTCCCTCTGCCTGACTTTATATATTAAAATCAGATGCTGAGGAGAGGGGACGAGTTGGAAGTTCCTGCTCACACCCCTCCCACAACCACCTGTAGGACCCCATCCCTTTAAAATGTTGAGAATTTGAATAAGTGTGTGCAAGAGTATGAGTGTGTGAAATTGTGTGTGTGATTATGTGATGGTAAGTGAGTGTGTTAGTATATGTATTTGAGTGTGAATGTGTGAGAGTAAGAGAGGGTTGTGTGTGAGAGTGTGTATGAGTGAATTAGGTATGAGACCATGAGAGTGGGAGTGTGAGCATGTATGAGTGTGTAAGTGCATATGCATGTGTGTATGAGTGAGTGTGTGAGAAAGAGCATGTGTTGGTGTGTGTGTGTGGTGGGGAGGAGTAAGCAGGGAAATTGGAGAGAATGAGACAAAAGGGATGAAGAAGACAAATGGTATTTGGGAGGAGCAGAGAGCAGGTGAAATGCTTGGTGGAGCAGACCTTGCTCAGGAGTGCCTATCACACAGCAGCAGGCCCAAACCCAATTGAACATGGCCTTCCTTCCTGATACTGAGCCTGGGGTCTCTGTCTCAATACAAGAGGAAGGCAGAGAACATTCCCAACATGCAGTGAGCCAATATCTGCCAGACTCACCTGCACCTCCTGAACTAGCTCATTCTGATTCACTGCTAAGTCTTTGACTCCTACAATGATTGTCCACTCTGTCCTCAGCTCTGATCTTCCTCAGGATGATGACCATGATTCCCAATCTTTAGATACAAGCTTAAAGGAAGTTTTATTTAGAATGGCATTATTTTTAGGACATCATCTCAGCATTCTTTCTGAAAAAAGTACGTGTATCCTGTCATGGTAAAGAGAAGCTGTGCGGTAGTTTGGAAACTGCCTTGAGACAGAAAGCATGAATCAGGGTAGGGCTCGCCTTGCTTGTTTCTCTTTTCTTAGAGATCACAGTCTTTAGCCTAAAACACATTTCCCAGATCTTGTCTAATGTTATAACTGTATATCATGGGAAGGTAAGTCTGATCCTTCTGAATCCATCTTGACCTACAGGAAAATTATTCTCTACATTTTAGGGTCAAAACTTATTGTCTATTTATAGAGCAAGAAAATGCCTACTTTCTAGGGCAAAAAGGTGAAGTCACCTACCCAAGGTCACACACAATTAGGTAGTTGCAAAGCTGAAACCAGAATGTCTGTTTTCTGCTAATTATTTTCGTTCTCTTTCCACCATAACAGGGTGCAGGATGACTAATTTAATTAGTAAGAGTTTTTTTTTCTAGAAAAAGTCTCAGTATAGTTTGTAAACTTGAGGAAAAGAAGAAGAAAAGATAAAAATATCCTGATAACCCAAATATCTTTTTCTATTGTTCTGAGACCACATGAATGTTTTGTTCCTCAATTAACAAATTTGTTATGTGAGTCTTTTAAATGACAGAAGATCGTTAAATATTATAAAGTTGAAGTCTTATCATTTATGATATGAGGATTCTGAGGAAACTGGAATTAATATATCCTTTTTATTTGTCACAATGTCAGAAAATCCAAAATGATTCACAGCACACATTATTTACAAGTCTATGGGGAACTAAGCACTTTTTTACTATTCATTGTACCTTCGAAATATTTTCAGAATCTGAACCCTTCAAAGCAGAACCACTGATGTTGCGATCACATTGAATTTCTAAATTACTTCTCAGATCTAGAAAAAATAATGCTAAAATTCATATGGAAATACAAGAGACCTCGAATAGCTAACACAATCTTATACAACAAAAACGAAGCTGGAGGCATCACAATACCAGATTTCAACACATACTACAGGGCATTTATAATCAAAACAGCCTTATATTGGCGCTAAAATGAACATGTAGAACAATGGAACAGAATAGAAAGTCCAGAAATCAATTCACGCATCCACAACCAACTTTCACAAAGAGGTAAAATAAAGCCCTGGAGAAAGAACAGTCTCTTCAAGAAGTATGAAACGTGACATTACACCTTATACAAAAATCAACTCAAAATGGATCAAGGATCTAAACCTATGACATGATACCATCAAATTACTAGAGGAGAACATTGGGGAAACTTTGTAAGACATTGACATAGGAAAAGACTTCTTGGAAAAGACCCCAGAAGCACAGGCAATCAAAGACAAAATTGACAAATGGGAATATATGAAGTTGAGAAGCTTCTGCACTTCAAAAGAAGTGCAGCAAAGTGAAGAGGCAACTGTTGGGAGAAAATATTTGCAAATTATGCAACTAATAAGCAATTAATATCCAGAATCTATAAATAGCTCAAGAATCTCAACAGCATACCAAACAATCTAGTTAAGAAATGGTCAAAGGACTTGAACAGGCATTTTTCTTTTCTTTTTTAAAAAATATTTATTTATTTGAATGGCAGAGTTACAGAGAGGCAGAGGCAGGGGCAGAGAGAGAGAGAGAGAGAAAGAGAGAGAGAGAGAGTCTCCCATCTGCTGGTTCACTACCCAGATGGCTTCAATGGCTGGAACTGTGCTGATCTGAAGTCAGGAGTCAGAAGCTTCCTCCAGGTCTCCCATGTGGGTACAGGGGTCCAAGGACTTGGGTCATCTTCTACTGCTTTCCCAGGCCATAGCAGAGAGTTGGATCAAAAGTGGAGCAGTTGGGACTCGAACCAGCACCCATATGGGATGCCAGCACCACAGGTGGTAGCTTTACCCACTATGCCACAGCCCCCAAACAGGCATTTTCCAAAAGAGGAAAATCAGATGGCCAACGGACACATAAAAATGCTCAGGATTACTAGTCATCAGGGAAATGAAAATCAAAACCACAACTGGGGTGTCACTTCAACCCAGTTAAAATACCTTTCATGCTGGAAAGGATATGGGGGGAAAGGTACCCTAATCCACGGTTCATGGGAATATGATCTATGATATGACTGGCCTGGGAATTTAGCCAAGAGAAGTGAAATCAGCATATGAAAGAGCTAGGTGTATTTCTATGTTCACTGCAGCTCAATTCACAGTAACAAAGATATGGAATCAACCCAGATGTCCATCAACTAATGACTTGATAATGAAATTATAGTATATATACGGAATACTACTCAGTCATAAAACAGAATGAACTCCTGTCTTGGACAATAAAATGGGATGCAACTGGAAACTGTTATACTTAGTGAAATAAGCCAGTCCCCAAAAGACAAATAGGAGGCCCTGCAATGTGGCATGATAGGCTGAGCTTCTGCCTGTGGTGCCAGCATCCCATATGGGCAATGGTTCATGTCCCAGCTCTCTACATATGAACTGGGAAAGCAGTTGGATATGGCCCAAGTGCTTGGGGCCCTGCACCCCCTGGGGAAACCTGGAAGACGCTCCTGGCTCCTGTCTTTGCATCCACCAAGCTCCGGCCATTGCAATCATTTAGGGGGTTAACTAGCAGATGGAAAATCTTTTTCTCTGTCTCCCCTTTTTGTCTGTCTGAAACTCTACCTATAAAATAAATAAATAGAATCTTTTTTTAAAAAGACAAATAACATACGTTTTCCCTAATCTGTGGTAGCTAGTAGAGTACCAAAAATGTAATCTGTAGGATGAAATTGACATTTTAAGCTTTGGTGATTGTTTACAGCCCTTGTATCTACCATTGAGGAACAGTTTTTTTCTTCTTACTATTTGATGAACTTTGTATTTAATGTAGGTTTAGTAATATGAGTATAAAGTAAACTGGAAGGATAGCATTATAAAAATTAAGAAAAGGATTAGGATAGGAGGACAGAGGAAGTATGGGAGTATGGGCAGGAGGAAGGATAGGGTAGGAAGTATCACTATGCTCCTAAACCTGTATACATGAAACACGTGAAATTTGTCTACTTTATTTTTTTATTTATTAAACTTTTATTTAATGAATATAAATTTCCAAAGTACAGCTTATGGGTTACAATGGCTTCCCCCCTCCCATAAATTCCCTCCCACCCACAACCCTCCCCTTTCCCGCTCCCTCTCCCCTTCCTATCACATCATGATTCATTTTCAATTCTCTTTATATACAGAAGATCAGTTTAGTATATATTAGGTGAAGATTTCAAAAGTTTGCCCCCATTAGCAACACAAAGTGAAAAAAAAATACTGTTGGAGTACTAGTTATAGCATTAAAAAACAGTGTACAGCATATTAAAGACAGAGATCCTACATAATTTTTTTAAATTAATTAATTTTCTGTGCCATTTCCAATTTAACACCAGGTTTTTTTTTTCATTTCCAATTATCTTTATATACAGAAGATCGATTCAGTATTTAATTAGTAAAGATTTCATCAGTTTGTACCCACACAGAAACACAAAGTGTAAAAATACTGTTTCAGTACTAGTTATAGCATCACTGCACATTAGACAACACATTAAGGACAGATCCTACATGGGATGTAAGTACACAGTGACTCCTCTTGCTGACTTAACAATTTGACACTCCTGTTCATGGCGTCAGTAACCTCCATAGGCTCTAGTCATGAGTTGCCAGGGCTATGGAAGCCTTTAGAGTTTGCTGACTTTGATCTTATTCCGATAGGGTCATAGTCAAAGTGGAAGTTCTCTCCTCCCTTTGGAGAAAGGTACCTCCTACTTTGATGGCCCCATTCTTTTCACTGGGATCTCACTCACAGAGATCTTTCATTCAGGTCTTCTTCTTTTTTTTCTTTTCCATGGTATCTTGGCTTTCCATGCCTACAATACTCTCATGGGCTCTTCAGCCAGATCCGAATGCCTAAGGGCTGATTCTGAGGCCAGAGTGTTGTTTAGGACATCTGCCATTCTATGAGTCTGCTGTGTATCCCGCTTCCCATGCTGGATCTTTCTCTCCCTTTTTGATTTTATCAGTTAGTATTAGCAGACACTTGTCTTGTTTGTGTGATCCCTTTGACTCTTAGACCTATCGGAGCAATCGAATGTGAACTGATATTGATCACTTGGACTAGTGAGATGGCATTGGTACATGCCACCTTGATGGGATTGTATTGGAATCCCCTGGCACATTTCTAATCCATCATTTGGGGCAAGTCCGATTGAGCATGTCCCAAATTGTACATCTCCTCCCTCTCTTTTTCCCACTCTTAAATTTAACAGGGATCACTTTTCAGTTAAAATTTAAACACCTAAGAATAATTGTATGTTAATTACAGAGTTCAACCACTAGTACTAGAACAACAACAACAACAACGACAAATACTAAAAAGGATAAAGTATTACATTGTACATCAGCAGTCAGCACAAGAGCTGATCAGGTCATTGTTTCTTATAGTGTCCATTTCACTTAACAGGTTTCCCATTGGGTGCTCAGTTGTCACCAATCAGGGAAAACAAATGATATTTTTCTCTTTGGGACTGGCTTAATTCACTCAGCATGATGCTTCCAGGTTCCTCCTTCTTGTTGCAAATGACCAGGTTTCATTGTTTCTTACTGCTGTATAGTATTCTACGGAGTACATGTCCCATAGTTTCTTTATCCAGTCTACTGTTGATGGGCATTTGGGTTGGTTCCAGGTCTTAGCTATTGTGAATTGAGCTGCAATAAACATTAATGTGCAGATGGCTTTTTTATTTGCCAAATTAATTTCCTTTGGGTAAATTCCAAGGAGTGGGATGGCTGGGTTGTATGGTAGGGTTATGTTCAGGTTTCTGAGGAATCTCCAGACTGACTTCCATAGTGGCTTAACCAGTTTGCATTCCCACCAACAGTGGGTTAGTGTCCCTTTTTCCCCACATCCTCTCAAGCATCTGTTGTTGGTAGATTTCACGTGCAGAAGCTTGAAGCAAGATCCCTACCTTTCACCTTACACAAAAATTCACTCAACATGGATTAAAGACTTAAATCTATGACCCGACACCATCAAATTATTA
The DNA here is from genome assembly GCA_036325905.1 of Lepus oiostolus. Classification (NCBI taxonomy): domain Eukaryota; kingdom Metazoa; phylum Chordata; class Mammalia; order Lagomorpha; family Leporidae; genus Lepus; species Lepus oiostolus. Next base: position 131,100,605 of record CM070808.1, read on the forward strand.
GAGAGCATTGGAGAAACCCTGCAAGATATAGGTACAGGCAAAGACTTCTTGGAAAAGACCCCAGGAGCACAGGCAGTCAAAACCAAAATTAACATTTGGGATTGCATCAAATTGAGAAGTGTCTGTACTTCAAAAGAAACAGTCAGGAAAGTGAAGAGGCAACCAACAGAATGGGAAAAAATATTTGCAAACTATACTACAGATAAAGGGTTAATAACCAGAATCTACAAAGAAACAACAACAGAACAAACAACCCACTTAAGAGATGGGCCAAGGACCTCAAGAGACATTTTTCGAAAGAGGAAATCCAAATGGCCAACAGACACATGAAAAAATGTTCAAGATCACTAGCAATCAGAGAAATGCAAATCAAGACCACAATGAGGTTTCACCTCACCCTGGTGAGAATGGCTCACATTCAGAAATTTGTATACTTTAAATAAAATTTTTAAAAATTACAAAAACCAAAGTAGCACCACTGATAATACCCTTAATACATTCATTCTATTCTGGGTATGAAAAACCTCCTAATTGTTCTTGCTTCCACCAGTGTATCACATCCTTTCTCAATTCAAAACCTTCTTTTTCACCTAAATAAAGGGGGAGAAGTACTGTGTTCATGGATTAGGATATTCAACATGGTTAATTCACCTATTCTTCTCAAATTACCTGAAGATTCAATACAATCCCAATCACCTACCAGAAGACGTGTCTTATATCCCAACAAGCAGAATATAAAGTTGCTGAAAACGGATGCTATTCAGTCAACTGAGGAATTCAAATATACCTGTATGGTAATAACAGTATTATACCAATTATAATATTTTCTTAGTGTGTCAATTTTATTTTCTTAATTTTCATTTTTTTATTTTCATCACTTAAAATGTAGATTGACAGAGAAGTGGAAAGGGTAGAGCTTCCATCTGCTGTTCCACTCTCCAAATGCCCACAACAGCCAGGACTGGACTAGGTTGAAATCGAGAGCCTGGAACTCCATCCAGGTCTCTCACATTGGTGTCAGAGTCCCAGGCATGTAGGCCATCATCTGCTACCTCCAAGTATGAATTAGCACAAAGACAGATCAGAACCAGAGGATCTGGGATGTGAACTGTCACTTCAGATATGAGACCTGGACATTCCACGCAGCAGAGCTTGATTTACTCCACAATGCCTGTTCTTTGTGTGGCAATTTTATTATGATTATATGGTAAAATGTCTCCTAGATGTTAGAAGATATAGGCTATAGTATTTAGGGATAAAATGTCATGATATCTGCAAACCATACAAATGTTTCAGCCAAAAACAGTAAAGAAGTGGGCAATAAAGGAAACATCATTGGGGAGGAGTTGGAGGCTTGACAAAGTGGCAAAATGTTGTTGAATCAAATAAAATATTTTGGATATTATACTTATAACTTGCATACATTTACATATTTTCAAAATGAAAAACTAGCTGAGAAGATTTGTCTTATTTTTCAATGGGAGTTCGTAATTGAAAAGTGATAAAAAGCATAGCTTCTGACTTGAAAATAATCAGTGGAGCATAACATATTATACAGACTAATATTCAGCTTGAAAAAAGTCTCTTGAAATTTTTGTTTACTTCAAATGCTTTTGGTCTGAGTTTGGAACTTACAAAGCCCCGCCTAGGCAACATATTTCAAAAGATATGTTCAGTTATTTAACTTGAATATAATTATATATAATATCTTTGGCCGGCGCCACAGCTCACTAGGCTAATCCTCCACCTGCGGCACTGGCACCCCAGGGTTCTAGTCCCTGTTGGGGCACCGGATTCTGTTCCGGTCGCCCCTCTTCCAGTCCAGCTCTCTGCTGTGGCCAGGGAGTGCAGTGGAGGATGGCCCAAGTGCTTGGGCCCTGCACCTGCATGGGAGACCAGGAGAAGCACCTGGCTCCTGGCTTCGGATCAGCGCGGTGCGCCAGCCGCAGCCCGCAGGCCGTGGAGGCCATTGGAGGGTGAACCAAAGGCAAAGGAAGACCTTTCTCTCTCTCTCTCTATCTCACTGTCCACTCTGCCTGTCAAAAAAAATAGATATAATATCTTTGTTCTTCATAGTATATTTTAGTAAAATAGTGCAGGGACTTGATTCTTTAGCTCATTAGAGTAGAATTCTGTATGGTGGCTGCCTAAAACATATTTAAATATGCTTATGGCTCACAAAAATATAACATGTAGGCAATTGATATTGCCATTATTAATGGAAGTCTCATGTTTTAAAACTTTTCTAAAATATGTATAAAAACCTCTTTTAAATAAATGAATTCATTTTCCTGCCAAGTATCTGGCATATACTGAACATGATTAAATTATTTTGTTCTGAGAATTTTAAAGTGTCTTAGGCCATTATTTTGAGCATACTTTTAAAACTTTATGAATCTGAATATAGAAGAGCGTAAAAGTATGATCACGTGGGGCTGGTAAAGTCACCACCTGCAGTGCCAGCATCCCATATGGGCCCTGGTTCAAGTCCCGGCTGATCCACTTCCCATCCAGCTCTCTGCTATGGTCTGGGAAAGCAGTAGAAGATGGCCCAAGACCTTGGGCCCCTGAAGCTGCATGGGAGAATCAGAATAGGCTCCTGGCTCCTGGCTTGTGATCGGCACATCTCCCATAGTTGCAGCCATCTGGGGAGCAAACCAGTGGATGAAGACTCTCTCTTTCTGCTTCTATCTCTCTGTAACTCTGCCTTTCAAATAAATAAATAAAATCTTTAAAAAACAAAGGTATTATAACTCCTTCAGATTAAAAATCCAATATGGTATCTTATGCTTTTTCTTTAATGAAACAACATAGTTAAAAATATGATTAAATATTTCGCTGATTGAATGTTAATGACTCTACTTTTTTGTATTTAAGCCACAAAATTCTAGTTAACAGATATATTTATGTTTTAAACATTTTATGTTCTTATGCAAATCTATTATTTTTGTTTATGATTTACTTATGTTGTTGAAATGCACAATGACAAAGACGAAGAGAGAGAAGAGAGAACTTCCATCTACTGGTTTACTCCCCAAATGTGCACAACAGCCAAGGCTGGACCAGGCTGAAGACAGGGGCCAGGGACTTCATCCTCATCTCCCATATAAATGGCAGGGGCCAAAGCAATTGGGTAATCTTCCATTGCTTCCTAAGGTGCATTAGCAGGGAGCTGAATCAGAAGCAGAGCAGCCAGGACAAACTGGCACTCTAACATTGCATGCTGATAACACAAGAGGTGGCTTAACCACCTGTATATAATGTTGGCCCTGCAACAGGTTTATTTTTATCCGGAGTAAAAATATATCAATATTCAAAAGTTTTCAAGACAAGTCTTCTATGTTATTTTCTAGAATCATTATTATTATTGCTTTTACATTTAGATTTCCAATACATCTATGACTGATATTGGTATATAATAAGAAGTAGAGCCAATATTCCTTTTCCTACCATATAGCTTTACTCAGACCATTTATTGAAAAGTCCATACTATCCCATTACTTTGCAGAGGAACTCCATAAATCATGTTTATGTGAATAGTTCTGTTTCTATCTTATGTTTTTCCCATTGGTCTATTTTTTCTGCCCTTGTGCTACTACTTCACTCTGTATATTACTGTAGCTTCAGATTAAGCTTAATTATCTGACCTCCTTCATGCTTCTTTAAAATTACCTTTTATTATCTTAGGCCTTTACAGTTTCTAAAACAATAAATCAATTTGTTAATTATCTCAAATAAACTCCTAGTATTTCTTCAGGGATTGCACTGAACCTATAAATCAGTTTATGGAAAACTGTGGTCGTTTAATATTGTCACGACCAATATACACATATTCTACCCCTTTCAATTTTAGCTTTTCTTAATAATTTGTAGTTGTTTTCTAGATGGGGGAGACCTTGGATATCTTTTGCTGGACTTTTACTACTATTTGATAGTTTTTATGCTGTCATAACATGTATTTTTCTAATGTTTGTTAGCATGTAGAAATACAGTCAATAGTTTATATACTGAAAGTCTAGCAAGTAGTTTAAAATTCAAATCACATATTTTGGATTACTTGCATATCTAAAGGGATTTCAAAAGTTTCATAGAAAATAGAATTAAGAGATAACAATAAAAACTGCAAACTTTAGAGCCCCAGAGCCTGTCTTTGGTTCAGCTAGGGGTGGGGCAGGGGGAGGGGGAGGGGATGCAGGTGGAGGCGGGTACGGGGAGCACAGATGCAGCGCCCCACACCAAAAGACACCATGGTGGGGACAGCTCTGACGTGAGGCCCTGGCTGACTCCTGGGGTTAGGAAAAGCACTTGATTGGGAAGGCGAGGACTAGACCCTCTTGGCTTCTGGCCGCCATTCCTTCCGGGGGCGGGCAGGCCCTGGAGGACCCAATGGGCTGGCTCTAGGAGCCAGCATGGTGCTCCAAACAGGCCACAAGTCCTAACTAGAGGCAGAAACCGGCCCAGGAGCATGCAGGCTATCCTGAGCAAAAAAAATAAATGAATAAAAAATTAAAAAAAATAAAAAAACTGCAAACTGTAACTCTCAACAAAGTTTCCATCAAGTTCAAGACAATTTTGCAAGTGATGATATCAGCCATTTAGTTGATCCTAAAGAACTGAAGGTTGCAAGAATTTAACCATATCAATGCAGTATTTTTATATTATTAATTGACTTATTCTATATGGCCTTTATTTATATTAAGTCTATTTCTTCTATTCCTAATTTGACCAGAGTCTTCATGACAAAGGGATGTTGAATTTTATCAAATATGCTTTCTGCATCTATTGAGATGATTTATAGTATTTTCCTTCACTCTGTTGATATGTTGTATCACATTTATTTATTTGGATATTTTGAAACATCTTGCATACTTGGAATGATGCCCACTTGATCAAGGCAAATGATATTTTGAATGTGCTGTTAGATTTGATTTGGATATATTTTGTTGAAGATTTTCGCATTTGTGTTCATTGAGGTTATTGGCCTGTAATTCCTTAATCTTGTATCCTTGTGTAGTTTGGGTAGCAAGGTAATCTTGGCCACATAGAATAAATTTGGGTGAATTCTCTCCTTGACTTTTTTTGTGAAAAATAATTTTGGAAGGATTGATGTTAATTCTTTTTTTAAAAAGATTTATTTATTTATTTGAAAGTCAGAGTTATAGAGAGGCTGAGGCAGAGAGAGAAAAACAGAGAGAGAGAGAGAGAATGTCTTTGATCCGAAGTTTCACTGCCCAAATGTCCGATCTGAAGCCAGGAGCCAGAGCTTTATCCAGGTCTCCAACATGCATGCCCAAGGACTGGGGTCATCTTGTACTGTTTTCCCAGGCCATAGCAGAGAAGTTGGACTGGAAGTGGAGCACCTGGGACTCGAACCAGGATGCATATGGGATGCCAGCACTGCAGGCAGTGGCTTTTCCCACTAGGCCACAGCGCTGGCCCCAGTTATTTTTAAATATTTGATAGGATTCAGCTGTGAAGGCATCAGGACCTAGGCTTTTCTTTGATGGGTATTTTTAAAATTATTATTATTAATTTAATTGTATTACAGGTCAGTTTAGGTATTTTATTTCCTTATGGTTCAATCTGGATAAGGTGCATGTGTCCAATAATTCATTCATTTCTTCTAGGTTATTGAATTTGTAGCCATAGAGTTGTTTAGTCCTTTGTCTGTGGTTTCAGAGGTAATGTCTCTACATTCATTGTCAATTCTATATTTTAAATTTCCGTATTTTTTTAGGTTAGTCTAACTAAGGATTTATCAATTTGTTTATCTTTCCAAAGAAAGTTTATTATTTTATAGATTTTGTATGTTTTCTATAGTCTCTATGTCATTTATTTGTGTTCTCAGTTTCTTTTTAAATTTATTACCTTCTACCACTTTTGGATTTTATTTCTTCTCATTTTTCTAATCCTTTCAGGAACCTCATAAGTCGCTTATTTTAGATACTTCTGACTATTTTTATCTTTTATTTAATGAATATAAATTTCCAAAGTACAGCTAATGGATTACAATGGCTCCCCCCCATAACTTCCCTCCCACCCACAACCCTCCCCTTTCCCACTCGCTCTCCCCTTCCATTCACATCAAGATTCATTTTCAATTCTCTTTATATACAGAAAATCAGTTTAGTATATATAAAGATTTCAACAGTTTGCCTCACATAGCAACAAAAAGTGAAAAAATACTGTTGGAGTACTAGTTATAGCATTAAATCACAATGTACAGCACATTAATGACAGAGATCCTAATGATATTTTTTTAAAAAATTGATTAATTTTCTATGCAATTTCCAATTTAAAAACAAGTTTTTTTTTTCATTTTCAATTATCTTTATATACAGAAGATTGATTCAGTATATACTAAGTAAAGATTTCATCAGTTTGCACTCACACATAAACACAAAGTGTAAAAATACTGTTTCAGTTCTAGCTATATCATCACTTCACCTTGGACAACCCATTAAGGACAGATCCCACATGGCGTAAGTACACAGTGACTCTTCATGTTAATTTAACAATTTAACACACTTGCTTATGGCGTCAGTAATCTCCCTAAGCTCTAGTCATGGGTTGCCGAGGCTATGGAAGCCTTTAGGGTCCACCGACTTCGATCTTATTCTGACAGGGTCATAGTCAAAGTGGATGTTCTCTCGTCCCTTCAGAGAAAGGTACCTCCTACCTTGATGGCCCTGTTCTTTCCACTGGGATCACACTCACTGAGATCCTTCATTTAGGTCTTCTTCTTTTTTTTTTTTCAGAGTGTCTTGGCTTTCCATGCATAAAATACTCTCATGGGCTCTTCAGCCAGATCCGAATGCCTTAAGGCCTGATTCTGAGGCCAGAGTGCTACTTAGGACATCCGCCATTCTATGAGTCTGCTGTGTATCCCGCTTCCCATGTTGGATCCTTCTCTCCCTTTTGGGTTTTATCAGTTAGTGTTAGCAGACATTAGTCTTGTTTGTGTGATCCCTTTGACTCTTAGATCTATCAGTGTGATCAATTGTGAACTGAAATTGATCACCTGGACTACTGAGATGGCATTGGTACATGCCACCTTGATGGGATTGTATTGGAATCCTCTGGCACGTTTCTTTTTTTTTTCTTTTTTTCTCTCTTTTTTATTTTTGACAGGCAGAGTGGATAGTGAGAGAGAGAGAGACAGAGAGAAAGGTCTTCCTTCCTTTTCGCCATTGGTTCACCCTCCAATGGCCGCTTCGGCCGGCGCATTTTGCTGATCCGAAGACAGGAGCCAGGTGCTTCTCCTGGTCTCCCATGCAGGTGCAGGGCCCAAGGACTTGGGCCATCCTCCACTGCCTTCCTGGGCCATAGCAGAGAGCTGGCCTGGAAGAGGGGCAACCGGGATAGAAATCAGCACCCCAACTGGGACTAGAACCCAGTGTGCTGGTGCCACAAGGCGGAGAATTAGCCTGTTAAGCCACGGTGCCGTCCCGCTGGCACGTTTCTAACTCCATCATTTGGGGCAAGTCTGATTGAGCATTTCCCGAATTGTACATCTCCTTCTTCTCTTTTTCTCATTCTTATATTTAACGGGGATCACTATTCAGTTAAGATTTAAACACCTAAGAATAATTGTGTGTTAATTACAGAGTTCAACCACTAGTACTAGAACAAAAATACTAAAAAGGATAAATTATTACATGTACATCTTTTCAGCACAAGAGCTGATAGAGTCACTGTTTCTCATAGTGTCCATTTCACTTCCACAGGTTTCCCCTTTGCTGCTCAGTTAGTTGTCACCGATCAGGGAAATCAAATGATATTTGTCTCTTTGGGACTGGCTTAATTCACTCAGCAGGAGGTTTTCCAGATTGCTCCATCTTGTTGCAAATGACCGGATTTCATTGTTTTTGACCGCAGTATAGTATTCTATAGAGTACATGTCCCATAGTTTCTTTATCCAGTCTAATCGTTATGGTGTTTGGCTTGGTTCCAGGTTTTAGCTATTGTGAATAGCTGCAATAAACATTAATGTGCAGATGGCATTTTCTTTGCCAAATTAATTTCCTTTGGGTAAATTCCAAGGAGTGGGATGGCTGGGTTGTATGGTAGGGTTATGTTCAGGTTTCTGAGGAATCTCCAGACTGACTTCCATAGTGGCTTAACCAGTTTGCATTCCCACCAACAGTGGGTTAGTGTCCCTTTCTCCCCACATCCTCTCAAGCATCTATTGTTGGTAGATTTCTGAATGTGAGCCATTCTCACTGGGGTGAGGGGAAACCTCATTGTGGCTTTGATTTGCATTTCCCTGATTGCTAGTGATCTTGAACATTTTTTCATGTGTCTGTTAGCCATTTGGATTTCCTCTTTGGAAAGATGTCTGTTGAGGTCTTTGGCCCATCTCTTAAGTGGGTTGTTTGTTTTGATGTTGTGCAGTTTCTTGTGTTCTTTATAGATTCTGGTTATCAACCCTTTATCTGTAGCGTAGTTTGCAAATATTTTTTCCCATTCTGTCGGTTGCCTCTTCACTTTCCTGACTGTTTCTTTTGAAGTACAGAAACTTCTCAATTTGATGCAATCCCAAATGTTAGTTTTGGCTTTGATTGCCTGTGCTCCTGTGGTCTTTTCCATGAAGTCTTTGCCAGTACCTATATCTTGCAGGGTTTCTCCAATGCTCTCTAATAATTTGATGGTGTCGGGTCATAGATTTAAGTCTTTAATCCATGTTGAGTGAATTTTTGTGTAAGGTGAAAGGTAGGGATCTTGCTTCAAGCTTCTGCACGTGGAAATCCAGTTTTCCCAGCACGATTTATTGAATAGACTGTCCTTACTACAGGGATTGGTTTTGGATCCTTGATCAAATATGAGTTGGCTGTAGATGTTTGGATTGATTTCTGGTGTTTCTATTCTGTTCCATTGGTCTATCCACCTGTTTCTGTACCAGTACCATGCTGTTTTGATAACAACTGCCCTGTAGTATGTGCTGAAATCTGGTATTGTGTTGCCTCCGGCTTTGTTTTTGTTGTACAAGATTGTTTTAGCTATTTGAAGTCTCCTGTGTCTCCATATGAATTTCAGCATCATTTTTCCAGATGTGAGTACAAGGTCTTTGGTATTTTGATTGGTATTGCATTGAATCTGTAAATTGCTTTTGGGAGAATGGACATTTTGATGATGTTGATTCTTCCAATCCATGAGCATGGAAGATTTTTCCATTTTTTGGTATCCTCTTCTATTTCTTTCTTTAAGGTTTTGTAATTTTCATCGTAGAGATCTTTAATGTCCTTGGTTAAGTTTATTCCAAGGTATTTGATTGTTTTTGTAGCTATTGAGAATGGGATTGAATTTAGCAGTTCTTCCTCAGCCGTGGCATTGCTGTGTATACAAAGGCTGTTGATTTTTGTACATTGATTTTATATTCTGCTACTTTGCCAAACTCTTCTATGAGTTGCAATAGTCTCTTAGTAGAGTTCTTTGGATCCCCTAAATAAAGAATCATATCATCTACAAAGAGGGATACTTTGAGCTCTTCCTTCAAAATTTGTATCTATTTAATTTCTTTTTCTTGCCTAATAGCGCTGGCTAAAACTTCCAGAACTATATTGAATAGCAGTGGTGAGAGTGGGCATCCCTGTCTGGTACCAGATCTCAGCGGAAATTCTTCTAACTTTTCCCCCATTCAATAGGATACTGGACGTGGGTTTTTCATTAATTGCTTTGATTGTATTGAGGAATGATCCTTCCATATCCAGTTTGCTTAGAGTTTTCATCATGAAAGGGTGTTGTATTTTATCAAATGCTTTCTCTGCGTCTATTGAGAGAATCATATGTTTTTTCTTCTGTAGTCTGTTAATGTGGTGTATCACGTTGATTGTTTTGAGAACATTTGAAACATCCCTGCATACCAGGGATAAATCCCACTTGGTCTGGGTGGATAATCTGTCTAATGTGATGTTGCATTCTATTGGCCAGAATTTTATTGAGGATTTTTGCATCTATGTTCATCAGGGATATTGGTCTGTAATTGTCTTTCAATGCTGCATCTTTTTCTGGCTTAGGAATTAAGGTGATGCTGGCTTCATAGAAAGAATTTGGGGGGATTCCCTCTTTTTCGATTGTTTTGAATAGTTTGAGGAGAATTGGACTTAGTTCTTCTCTAAATGTCTGGTAGAACTCAGCAGTGAATCCATCTGGACCTGGGCTTTTCTTTGTTGGGAGGGCCTTTATTACTGTTTCAATTTCTGTGTCAGTTATTGGTCTGTTTAGGTTTTCTATGTCTTCCTGGCTCAATTTAGGTAGGCTGAATGTTTCCAGGAATCTATCCATTTCTGATAGATTTCCCTGTTTGCTGGCATACAAGTCCTTGTAGTAATTTCTGATGATTCTTTTTATTTCTGTGGTGTCCGTTGTTACATTTCCTTTTTCATATCTGATTTCATTGATTTGAGTCTTTTCTTTTTTAGTTAGTTGGGCCAATGGGGTGTCAATTTTGTTTATTTTTTCAAAATACCAGCTCCTCATTTGGCTGATTTTTTGCAATGTTTATTGGATTCAATCCTGTTGATTTCTTCCCTGATTTTAATTATATCTCTTCTCCTACTAGCTTTGGGTCTGGTTTGCTGCTGATTTTCTAGATCCTTGAGATGAACTGAAAGCTCATCTATTTGGTGCCTTTCCAATTTCTTGATGTAGGCACCTATTGATATAAACTTTCCTCTTAATACTGCTTTTGTTGTATCCCATAGGTTTTTGTATGATGTGCTGTTATCCTCATTTACTTCCAGAAAATTTTTGATTTCTCTTTTAATTTCTTCTATGACCCATTGTTCATTCAGGAGCATGTTGTTCAATCTCCATGTGTTTGTACGTGCTCTAGGGATTCCCGAGTTGCTAATTTCCAACTTTATTCCTTTATGGTCTGAGAAACTGCATGGTATGATTCTAATTTTTTTGAATTTGCTTAGACTTGCTTTATGGTCTAGTATGTGGTCAATCCTAGAGAAGGTTCCATGTACTGCTAAGAAGAATGTAAATGCTTTCTGTGTAACATGAAAGTTCTGTAGATATCTGTTAGGTCCATTTGGGCTATGGTGTCATTTAAATCTACTGTCTCCTTGTTGATCTTCTGTCCTGTTGATCTGTCTATCTCTGAGAGTGGAGTATTGAAGTCCCCCAGTACTATTGTATTGGTGTCTAAGTCCCCATTTAATTCCCTTAACAGGTCTTTTAAATAAGCTGATGCCCTGTAATTAGGTGCATATACATTGATATTCGTTATATCTTCCTGTTGAATGGATCCCTTAATCATTAAATAGTGCCCCTCTTTGTCTCTCCTAATAGTTTTTGTGGTAAAGTTTATGTTATCTGATATTAAGATGGCTACGCCCACTTTTTTCATTTCTGTTGGCATGGTATATCTTTTTCCAGTCTTTCACTTTCAGTCTGTGTGCATCTTTGTTAGAAAGATGTGTTTCTTGTAAGCAGCAGATAGATGGGTTTTGTTCCTTAACCCAATCAGCCAATCGGTGTCTATTAACTGGATTGTTCAGGCCTTTAACATTTAATGTGACTATTGAGAAGGAGTAACTCTGCCCTACCATTTTTGGGTTTCCTGTGAACTTTTGCTGTGATGTTTCCTTCCTTTACCTTCTTTCATATTGGTGACTGTGTTTCTATGTTTCGGTATGTAACACATCTTTAAGCATCTTTTGCAGGGCTGGACGAGTGGCGACAAATTCTTTCAATTTCTGTTTGCTGTGAAAGGTCTTTATTTCACCTTCATTCACAAATGAGAGCTTTGCAGGATATAGTATTCTGTGCTGGCAGTTTTTCTCTCTTAGTACCTGGGCAATATCTCGCCATTCTCTCCTCACTTGTAGGGTTTCTGATGAGAAATCAGCTGTGAGTCTAGTTGGGGATCCTCTGAGAGTAATCCTACGTTTCTCTCTTGCACATTTTAAGATCTTTTCTTTGTTTCACTGTGGTGAGTTTGATTACAATGTGTCGTGGTGAGGATCTCCTTTGGTCATGTTTATTAAGGGTTCTATGAGCTTCCTGTACTAGGATGTCTCTGTCCTTCTCCAGACCCAGGAAGTTCTCTGCAAGTATCTCACTAAAAAAGGCCTTCTAATCCTTTCTCCCTCTCCATGCCTTCAGGAACTCCTAGGTCCCGGATGTTCAATTTTTTAATAGTATCCTGTAGATTCCCATCAATATTTTTTAGATTTCTAATTTCCTCTTCTTTTCTTTGGTTTGCCTGTTTCCTTTCCTATTCTCTGTCTTCTAAGTCCAATATTCTCTCTTCTGCTTCACCCATTCTGTTTTTAAGGCTCTCTAATGTGTTTGTCATTTGATCTATTGAATTCTTCATTTCATTATGATTTCTCATCACTATCACAGTTTCATGTTCTACTAGTTGTTTCATTTCATTTTGATTCCTCCTTAATATTTCATTTTCGAGAAAGAGATTTTCTATCTTGTCCATTAAGGATTTCTGTAGTTCAAGAATTTGTTTTTGAGAACTTCTTAATGTTCTTACGAATTTTTTGAGATCTGCTTCTTGCATTTCATCTATCTCATCATCTTCATAATCTTGAGTTGGGGTGTCTTTTTCATTTGGGGGCATCATAGTGTTTTCCTTGCTCCTGTTACCTTGGTTTCTACGTTTGTTGGCATCTTGGAGGTGTTCTTTGTTTCCTTCACTGTGGTGTTTTATCTCATTATACTATGACTCTATAGTATGTGGACTGCCTGCTTTTGATGGATCCTTAGAGGCTATGCTGAGTGTGGCCAAAGAGCTCTGTTTGGTTCTTCAGTGTTAAGGGTGTGCCCAAGGTGACTCACCCAGATTGTTCTCTGGCTTGCTCTCTTGCTCTCTCTCTCTCTCTTTTTTTTTTTTTAGACTCAGTTGGGAAATAATTCCACACAGCTCACCAGTATGCCTAGGTTATGGAGTTTGTTTTACATATGTAAAATTGTGCCTGCTCTTTGTCTTGCTCATGTTTGTAAGGTGAGTGCAGAGAGAGTCTAGTGACCCTGCCGGTTCCCCTTATTTATTCACTTTTTTTTCTCTCCTCCAGTCAGCCTGGTGCACTTCCCCCCTGTATGACCTCAGACCACGCTCTAACCTTCCCAGCCAATGTCTCGGGTTACCTCTCCTTCCAGCACTGGTGCTCAAATTCTGTGGCTGGGCTTCTGTGGCTGGGCTCGCTGGGTTCCCTGCTCTCACGACTCTGCTCTCGCGGCATGGCTCGGTGCAGCAGTGGGCGACCTTTCTCTCCCCATAGGTCTTCTGTGTCACATCCACTAGATCCGGAAGAGTTTCCTCTGCAGATTTTTTTCTGAGTCTATTCCTGAGCGTACAGTAACTCCACTTTTGTTAAACTATCTTTTCCTGGACTGTTGGTGTGTGCCCTCACTCTTCTGCCATCTTGGCTCCGCCTGGGCTTTCTTTTGATGTGGGGATTGATTGTGATATACTTCACTCTTGGTGATGCTTCTGCTGTATCCCATCGGTTTTGGCTTGTTGTGTTTCAATTTTAATTCATTTCAAGGAATTTTTAAGTTTCTTACTATATTGCTTCTTTTATCCTTTGGTTTTTCAGGAGTAGGTTGTTTAATTTCATACATCTGTGTGATTTACAGCACTTGCTCTCCCATGGTCTTTTTTTTTTTTTAGTTTTTGACAGGCAGAGTGGACAGTGAGAGAGAGAGACAGAGAGAAAGGTCTTCCTTTTTGCCGTTGGATCACCCTCCATTGGCCGCCGCGGTAGGCGCACTGCGGCCAGTGCACCGTGCTGATCCGATGGCAGGAGCCAGGTGTTTATCCTGGTCTCCCATGGGGTGCAGGACCCAAGTACTTGGGCCATCCTCCACTGCACTCCCTGGCCACAGCAGAGCTGGTCTGGAAGAGGGGCAACCGGGACAGAATCCGGTGCCCCGACCGGGACTAGAACCCGGTGTGTCGGCACCGCCAGGCGGAGGATTAGCCTATTGAGCCACGGCGCCAGCCTTTCCAATGTTTCCCATAAAGTTTCTTTATTTCTGTTGATTATTTCCCCTTTTTCTTTTCCAATTTTGTATTTTCAAACAGCCTGTCTTTGAACTCATTGATTCTTATGTTTTTATCTATTATACTGTTAATGACTTCCATTGTATATTTATTTTCACTTAGTGTATCAATTGAAGTTTGCATGACTTTGTTTAATTACTTTCAGTTATCTGTCCAATCTCTCTGTTAGAATATATAATTGTTTATCTGTATTCTCTTTTTTTAATTTTTAAAATTTTTTTAAAAATTTATTTATTTTTAACTTTTATATAATGAATATAAATTTCCAATGTACAACTTATGGATTACAATGGCTTCCCCCTCCCATAACTTCCCTCCCACCCACAACCCTCCCCTCTCCCGCTCCCTCTCCTCTTCCATTCACGTCAAGATTCATTTTCAATTCTCTTTATATACAGAAGATCAATTTAGTATAAAGATTTCAACAGTTTGCACCCACATAGAAACACAAAGTGAAACATACTGTTTGAGTACTAGTTATAGCATTAAATCACAATGTACAGCACATTAAGGACAGAGATCCCACATCAGGAGCAAGTGCACAGTGACTCCTGTTGTTGACCCAACAAATTGACAGTCTAGTTTATGGCGCCAGTAATCAACCTAGGCTCTCATCATGAGTTGCCAAGGCTATGGAAACCTTCCAAGTTCGCTGACTCTGATCATTTTTAGACAAGGTCATAAAAGACAGAGTGAGGATAGTAACCAATGATCCTAAGAGTGGCATTAACCAGGTCTGAACAATTATACAGCGTTAAGTGGGGAAGAAGACCATCAGTACATACAGGTTGGGAGTAGAGCCATTGGTGGTAGAGTAGAGGTTATGATTACAAAGGAATGAGGACCAAGTGCACTAGACAGGGCCTAGGACAAAGGACAGAGTCATTATTAGAGGAGCTAAGAAAGGTGCTGTCCAAGCTACAATTAAGTTTTCTGATTGAGAGGCAAATGGAAGCTGACAGAAGGGGCTTGATAATAATCTGGTGGGCTTTAGGCCTTGTAAGTTAAGAGGCCCAGACCTATCTATGTCTTCACATGGGGTACATCCTAAGGGAGGTGTGAACCACGTGAGGGAAGGCACCCTGTTGACTTTCATTACTTGGCTGGCCTGGGAGGAGCGCTGGCCAGGTAAAGGCAGGGGGCATCTCTAACAAGAAATTTACAGTTCTGCCTGCAATGTTGCTGACCCTGCTTGGCCGTCCCCTCAGCTGCAGTGGTCACTTTGGAAGCTGGGCTGAGTGATCTGTGGCTCTGACCTGTGCATCCTTTGACTCCAGGGCAGGTCCATTTCCAGTGATCCAACTCTTGGCAGAGCTGCCAGGGCTCTTCACAAGTTGACTTTTGCTTAAGCCCAGGCTTACCACATTGAAAGCCACAGCAGTGGACTGGCATGTTGGGTCTCCTTGAGGGCAGATCACTGTACAGATCAGCCGTTAATAGGCCTGCCACCCATTGCTTCTGATGCCTAGCTTTCTTTTCCTCCTGGTTTGTGTTAAAGCAGACCAGAGGATGCAAGTCAAGGGAGTGCCCAAGTCCCATCTCTAATCTTCGGTGGCCTAAACTACAAGTCTGTAGTCACAGACAAGTTCTGCCCATGAGGATAATTATATTCTCACTTTAAAACTTTCTTTCCCTTTGGTCGGAAAGGGAGGTTTTTTTTACTTACTGTTTATTTCACTGATGGCGAAGTAAATCTAGCTATGAGATTATTATTTAAGTTCTTATTTTGGCTATGCTATTACAGAAAAATGTTAGCCATCTCTTTTATAAGGTCTAAAGATTAAATTGTGCATCCTACAGATTCCTTCATAATAGAATTAGTTTCCTACCTTGAAGAGAATATAGAAAAGAAAGAACAAGTTGGGCTTAGAATAGATAAATGAGGGAGCAAGTCCTAGATCGCTTGCTGACAATAGCAATATCACATGAATACTTAGAAAACAGTTTCAACCATTAGATAACAACTTAAGAAAACATTTACCAGAAGGTCCAATGCCTTCTATAAATTTTAAGAATCATGTATTTGGAAACACCTCTTAAATATCTAACATGGTGTAGTTTGTTTAACCAGTAAACTTAAGCACAACCATCTAAAATGTTTTTAGTTTCTTTCTACCAACAAGTATAAAACATATGATACAGAAATTCAGGTCACATGCATTAAAACGTATCTTTGATTAATTTTAGCAGCTTAAATTTGTGGTCAGTCTTATCAATAAGCCAATTAAAATAAAACTCTTAATAAAATTTTCCCATGTGGACATACAATATGTACACACATATAATATAGCATAATAGACCAATATAGCAATTTTAATAATAGCTTTTAAAATCTTTAACTATTTTTTATAAATTGCCAATTGATTTGAAGTGTTTTTTGTTTTTAGTAACCTCAGTTAACCATACTTTCTCTCAGTTGGTACTGTTAATACATTATTGGCTTCATCTGTTTACAGAGCCATTCCAAAGTACTGAATACAATAAAAGTGGCTGGAAAAAGTCCATAGGAACCTATAGGAGGACAGCTAAACACAGAACCAACAATGCTTTAGTTTTATGAGCAGTAAATCATATATAATTGTGGATGACAAAGACTTTAAGTTGCCAAGTTTAAAATTATAAACTCATCAACCAACAAGAGGCACTTGCTTCCTTCACAGTATTTTTGAAAGCACCTGTAGGATTTTACAATTATTTAACCCTTTAGGCCTCTGGGACTTTCTCATTAAGATAACTATCATGTCTAGTAACACAAGATCATTAGACTTTTTAATTCTCAAACATTTGTATTAATAGCATTTTCCATTATAGAAATTTAAAATTTAGTACCATGTCACATCTTGACAGTACTTCTAATATAATCCAAATAGCCTGATTAGTTGTTGTCTCTATAAGATGAGAGACATAGGTCCTTCGATTTTTTCAGTTGGGCCCAAACTGGAAAAACCAAAGTCCAAGATTTACTGGAAATTTTGGAGTCAAGATTGTTTGAAACTTTAATTTTTTGAATGCCTGTCAAGAATGCCAAGAAGGCTCAAAATCCAAAATATCTGGTTGAAATAAGATTCCTTAAAATCAGGACATAACATAGACCAAATTTGATCATTGTTAAGGTGATTATTCAAATCTTTGAAAATAAGCACATATTTAAATAACCCATAGCTCTTAATAAAAATTCAGCTGTTTTTGAATAATTCAAATTTAACAGACATCAAGAGAACATAATAGATTACTTTAACACATTGCTTTAACAGAGCATCAGAGTTTAATTCTATGTCTAAGAGAAATTGAGCTTCCTGTGATCCTTTGCTGTGAGGTTTCCTTCCTTTACCTTCTTTCATATTGGTGACCATGTTTCTGTGTTTCTGTGTGTAACACATCTTTAAGCATCTTTGCAGGGCTGGACAAGTGGCGAAACATTCTTTCAATATCTGTTTGCTATGAAAGGTCTTTATTTCACTTTGATTCACAAATGAGAGCTTTGCAGGATGTAGTATCCTGTGCTGGCAGTTTTTCTCTCTTAGTACCTGGGCTATGTCTCGCCATTCCCTTCTAGCTTGTAGGGTTTCTGATGAGAAGTCTGCTGTGAGTCTAATTGGAGATCCTCTGAGAGTAATCTGACATTTCCCTCTTGCACATTTTAAGATCTTTTCTTTATGTTTCACTGTGGTGAGTTTGATTACAACGTGTCGTGGTGAGGATCTCTTTTGGTCATGTTTACTAGGGGTTCTATGAGTTTCCTGTACTAGGATGTCTCTGTCCTTCTCCAGACCCAGGAAGTTCTCTGCAAGTATCTCACTAAAAAAGGCCTTCTAATCCTTTCTCCCTCTCCATGCCTTCAGGAACTCCTAAGTCCCGGATGTTCTATTTTTAATAGTATCCTGTAGATTCCCATCAATATTTTTTTAGATTTCTAATTTCCTCTTCTTTTCTTTGGCTTGCCTGCTTCCTTTCCTGTTCTCTGTCTTCTAAGTCCGATATTCTCTCTTCTGCTTCACCCATTCTGTTTTTAAGGCTCTCTAATGTGTTTGTCATTTGATCTATTGAATTCTTCATTTCATTATGATTTCTCGTCACTATCACAATTTCTTGTTCCACTAGTTGTTTCATTTCATTTTGATTCCTCCTTAATATTTCATTTTCGCACGAGAGATTTTCTATCTTGTCCATTAAGGATTTCTGTAGTTCAAGAATTTGTTTTTGAGAACTTCTTAATGTTCTTACGAATTTTTTGAGATCTGCTTCTTGCATTTCATCTATCTCTTCATCTTCATAATCTTGAATTGGGGTGTCTTTTTCATTTGGGGGCGTCATAATGTCTTCCTTGTTCTTGTTACCTCGGTTTTTGCGTTTGTTTGGCATATTGGAGATATTCTTTGGTTTCTTCACTGTGGTGTTTTTTCTTTTTATGGTATTGTCTCTAGATTAAGTGGACTGTCTGCTTTCAATGGAGTCTTAGAGGCTTGAGATGGGTGTGGCCTAAGAGCTCTGTTTGGTTCCTCAGTGTTGAGGGATTGCCAAAGGTGACACTCCCAGGTTAGGCGTGGTAAATCTCTCTTTCTTTCTTTCTTTCTTTCTTTCTTTCTTTCTTTCTTTCTTTCTTTCTGATTCAAAAGGGAAGCAATTCTGCACAGCTGAATGGAATTGGAGGTAGTTAGCAGGCGAATGATATACCCACAGGTGCCAGAGATCGGAAGCTCTTTCCCAATGACCACACAGGGAATCTGTGCTGCCCTCAGTGTGGGCTCAAATTCTCCTGCAGTCTCCCACTGGGTTGCCAAGTTTACCGAAGAGCACTCACGTGAATTCTGTGAGTTCTCTCCCCCACCATCTCTTTTTTCACAGTCTCAGTTCATTAGCCGCACACATTCATTAGATCCTAATCTCTTGTTATTTCACCCCCCGCCGAGCCAGGTTTTTCTGCTAGGCTCAGGGCCGGTGCAGACCTGAGGTCGCCCTGCTTATGACGTATGTCCAAAATGGCGCCTACTCTTTGTCTTGCTCGCCTTTGAGAGGTGAGCAGAGAAACTCGTGTCCATATCGGTCATTATTTTTTTCTTTTTCTCTCTCTCTTCTAGTTAGCCTGGTGAACCTTTCCCCACAGAGTTTCAAGCCTCGTTCCCTCTAGTCTCCTCTTTCCTCTTCCCTGCTATTCGAGCTATTGAGGTTCGGCTCAGCTCGCGTTCCAGCACAGGTGTGTTGAGTCTGCCGCTGGTGTCCTGAACTGCGGGCTCCCATGCTCTCCACCCAGGTCCACTGTGAATCTCTAGTTCCAGAAGATGTTCCTCTGCTGTTTCTTCCTCTGCTCTTCCTTGAACCTGCAGTATCTCCACTTTTATTGAACTGTCTCTCCCCAGACTATCAGTGTGCTCCCTTCCTATTCTGCCATCTTGCCGCTCTCCAATTTTTTAAATTTTTAAAAGAATTTTTGACAGGCAGAGTGGACAGTGAGAGAGAGAGAGAGACAGACAGAAAGGTCTTCCTTTTTTCCGTTGGTTCACCACCCATTGGCTGCTGTGGCCTGTGAGTTGCGGCTGGCGCACTGTGCTGATCTGAAACCAGGAGCCAGGTGCTTCCTCCTGGTTTCTCATGTGGGTGCAGGGCACAAGGATCTGGGCCATCCTCCACTGCACTCCTGGGCCATAGCAGAGAGCTTGCCTGGAAAAGGGGCAACCAGGACAGAATCCGGCACCCGACCGGTACCAGAACCTGGTGTGCTGGCACTGCAGGCAGTGGATTAACCTATTGAGTCGCGGCGCCAGCCTCTGTATTCTCTTGAATTTCACTAAGTTTCATAAAAACAGCTATTTTGACATCTTAATGTGAGCATTTAGAAATTTCAATTCATGCATTATTGGCTCATGGCACCTTATTTTGCTTTTTAGGTGAAGCCATAGCTCCTGGAAGTTCCTGAAATTTGTTGGAATATGATATAATCTGCATACTGAAGAATTCGTTTTAGTAATCTGGCTTCATTTATGGCTGTCCTAGAAATTCTAAGCAGTCTGTTCTTTTACTGAGGTGGACTGTGGTCTATCTGTTGTTTAGTGGGTTCATTGCCATTGGTGATACTGGCTGGAGTCTAAGACTGCTCAACCTGGCTCAAGGAACTCCACAGGGTGCGGTGACTGTTCCTCGCCACCACCAGAGAATTAGGCAGGCTGCCCACAGCTTGCCTTGACCGAGGAGGGGAAGTGCACCACCCACCACTCAGCCTTCCCCAAACCCAGGGGACAATCAGGCGTGGTGTGGAGTCCAGTAGAAGCAGGGTCTCACTTTATTGTAAAGGGAGGTGTATATATAGCTGAGGTACAGAGAGGATGGTACAGAGTGGATGAGTGGATGCGGGCAAGGGGTGGGGTGATGTGATGCAAAAGGGTCTTAGCCACTCCTATTATACCACCTTAATGATCCTTAGACAAAAGCGCCCTGTGGCTGGGGTGTTTGCCACCAGGGATTTGAAACTTAAAGACAGGTTTTCAAATTTGAAGCAGTCTCAGGAAGTTTCCTCTAGGCCTCTCCGGATTCAGCCTCTCCCACAACAGGGCACAGAAGCAGGTACAAAGACTGTCTGTAGGCACTGGACTAGGGACAAGGGACATTAAAATCTGCTTAATGGTGGATTTTATCAGCCTGGCACCAAGTCCCCAAATAGCTTTGTGATTCTTTGCTGTCTGCCTATGGTTGTAAGAGGTGTGATAGAGTTAGCCCTTCAGCTACTTAGCAGAGATGCTAGGTGCATCACACCTAGGCTTCAGTCACCAGGCCCTGTACAATCTTAGGGGTATGCACTGGGCCTGTGAGAGGCTGGTGGGGCTATATATAAATGCAACCTTTCCTCAGAGTACAGATCTCTGCCTGATATTGAGGCAAGTCCAGAGACTCCATACACAGGCACTTTTCTTGTGATGGAAAACATTAAGATCTGTCCAAAATTCGGCTTTACCAGCCCAGCACAGACTTCTAAGACTTAGTCCCTTGTCTGTGTGCTCAAGGTTGAAGGAGGGAGGCAGCCTGCTAACCACCCAGATGACTCCAACCTGGTCACACATGAGTTCCACCATCCCTGGGCCTCATAAAATCCCAAGGAGCTCCCTCTTCAGAACACACACATAACAATGTGAGTCCAATCCACCAGAGCTTGATGTCTGGTAGGCCTGGAGGCTCAGTTTGTGAGCAGAGTTCTTTCAGCTATATCATCTTGGCATATAGTCTGTTTTGCTTTGAGCTCCAAGGCATGGTCCAAAGCTCTCTCTCCTTGCCTCTCCATAGGGCTAGAGTTTTGTTTTTGTTGGTGGTTCGGGGAGGAATGGTGAAGGCTGCTTTGATGTGGAAGCACCAAATAATCACTCTGCGGGTGAGACCTGGTGGCAGGGACTGATGAGCTCATCCCAACCAACCCTTTTCACAGAGTGCCTGGTACTGGGATTCAGTTCATTGTCATTCTCCCAAGTAGAAGGTATCTCTTCTCATTGTGCTAATTGGAGTGTAGGGAAGGGTAATGTAGGCAACTCTTTCCTTCTTGCTTTCTTCAATGTGACATTTCTTATGATTATATTAAGGTGAGACACTATGATATCTCACCTGGCTTCTGTAGCTCTTGAGAAAGTGACTTGGTATATTTATATTTGTTGAATTGATGTCTCTTCAGGAAGGTTGTAATCAGAGCTTCTTATTCAGCAATCATCTTGACTCTGCTCCAATATTTATTTTTGATGAGTGACTGTTTACAAAGCTGTACTTGATTCATTTGTATAAAACACAAGATATGTAAGAAAATAGTTTTTCCTAAATGAAAGAATGTGATGATTTTCTGAAAAATAGAGCTGGAAAAGGCTGGCATGGGTATTTGGGAGTGAACCAGTCAATGGGAGTTCTCTTCATCTCCTCTCTCTCTCTCTCTCTCTCTCTCTCTCTCTCTCTCTCAAACACACACACACACACAAATAAGCTTTCCTTAAAAAAGGACTTAGATTTATATATTTCAGGTGACATAATTATTTCATATGAAAAAAACTTATTTGGTACACTTAGCAATTTTCTTTTGGAGGAACACAGTTGGGAAAAGAGAGCATTTTTTAAAATCAAAACAATGAGCAGATTAGTGATGAATTTCATAAAATAGTGATTTTTCTATGAGTAGCCCTACGAAACTTCCTGAAATATTAAGTCTAGATGGTATGAGAGAATTTGGAGATGAGGTTGAAAGTGTAGACCTGTGGTATTAGAACAATCCTGAATCCTGTTGCTGATACAATGACATTCTATTGTCCTAAAGAGATTGAAAAGTACTGATGTGGCTATTAGAAATTGGAACTCTCTCCTTGTGTTTATTTTCTCTTGTTTTGTTGAAAATGAAGAATCAGTAATTTATTTTAAAATAAAATAAATAAAATGAATTGCTGCAGAATCTTCTTGAAGCTGTTGCTTAATAGAATCCAATTTTGACCCAAACTCTGTACTACTGTCACTCACTAGTCAGGGATCACAGCCTTGAGCCAGGCCTCCTGTTTAGAGGCCTCTGCACCAGGTAGAGGAGAAGCTGCATGACTCAGGTCTTTGACGTTGGTGAGAAGCAAGTCATTCTCAGTCACAGGATATGGAACACTCTGGGTCTTGGTCTAAGGGCATTTTTGAGGAAGCAGTTTGTATGAAAGCCCTATACAACTTGATTGATGCCTTTTCCTCATTATATTCTGAAACTCTTCCAGGGCTCACTGTGTTAGCCTGCTCAGGGTGTTCACCACACTTGAATCCATTCCTGGTTACTCGCCACATCTGCCTGGTGGGGAACAAAGTAAGGACTACAGTTTGACAATGAGAGAGCCAGGCTCTTTTTCTGAAGGTATCTCATGATATGAGGCTCCATTCTTAAAGTTCTTCTGGTCAGTAGTGCTTTAGATCTTCCTGGACAAGTCTGACTTGAGCTCAACTGGTAAGAGAGATTGAGAAAAATAGTCTTCATATGACTACTTTGGAATATATAAAAAGGTAAGACAAGAGGAGATTCACCAAACACAAAGCTCACTGCAATTATCTGAAACTTATCTTATAATTTCTACTACCAAAAGCTTTGATACTTTTACTTTCTGGTGGAATAAAAAAATTCTGAGTTGTCTATCTTCATTCAAGTGCTCCCTTCAGAACCTGTGACTGTGTAGAAAGAGGGGATGTAGAGAGCAGACAGGAGATGTGTGGCTCAGTTTAAAAAAGATACTACTGACCATGCAACTCTGACCAGTGCATGGAGTCAGGTAAAATCAAAGTAATTCCCACTGTGGTCACAAGGCTGGGAGTAGGGAGGGAGGCACAGGTCTATGAACACCAGGGAGAGCTGGGAAAACTACCACCAAATCTCCTGTTCTCTCTGCCATTCCTGTTAATGACTCTCTGCATTCCTCTTCCTCTCTCTCCTCATGTCTTTTTTCTCTATTTCCTGTCTTCCTGATAAAAAATAAAGGCAGAATAGTGTAATTCCTTGCACCCTTAGGTACTTAGAACAGAATAAAGCTAATCGAGTGAATCATTCTCAATCTTATATTTCTGGATGCCCTCCTGATAGCAACAAGGCGATTCCTTCTGTGAAATAGGCATGTGTATAGTTTTGACCTTTTAATTGTCTTTCAGTTCTCTGGAATTGTACAGAACTGCTTCATTGTCTTTGAGCCACACTGAGCTGCCACCTCCCCCTGATGTTGAATGGGCCTTGCAAGTCCAGCTCCTGACAGTTGTACCCCAGTGTCTGTGAAGCCTTTCCCCTGCAGCCACCATTCTACTGTAGCGAAGTTTCAGTTTTGTCATCTAATTACTATCATCGATAATTTCCAGGTACCTAAGAGTTAAGATTTAGTCATGTCCTTGAGGATCATAAATTTTCCCCAAATCTGTGCTTTCTGTTACAATAATTAGGGATTTACTGCTTATGTTAAAAGAGACTCATCAGAATTTCAATATCTCTAATGATTTCAGGTTGGGGATTATTACTCGAAATTCACTAACAACTTAAAATTTCAAATAATTTTCTACTGCACAAGTTCTTCACAGAATAAGGATTCTGTTTTTGCTAAAACCAGGGTTCCCAGAATATATATATATATATATATATATATATATATGTAATATATATATATATTCCTAGAATAAAATAAAATAAAAATAAGTCATTTAAAGCAACTTTAATATTTAGAATAAAACAACATTTCATCTTATTGATATTCAGTTTTTTCCTAAAGAAATCATAAAATAAGGGCAGATCATTGAAAGATATCTTTTCTTCACTAATCAGATTGGTACTGTCCAAACATTTGATAGTATTCCACTATTTAGGATAATGCTTTTTGTACTATGGATAGTATTTTATTTTTATAATTATTTGTTTTGAAATAATACATAAAACAGGCTGGCATTGTTGTGCAGTAGTTTAATCCTCTGCCTGCGGTGCCAGCATCCCATATGGGCACTAGTTCTAGTCCCGGCTGCTCCTCTTCCAACCCAGCTCTCTGTTGTGGCCTGAGAAAGCATTAGAAGATGGCCTAAGTCATTGGGCCTCTGCACACATGTGGGAGACTGGGAGGAAGCTCCTGGCTCCTGGCTTTAGATAGGTGCAGCTCCGACCATTGTGACCCCTGGGGAGCGAACCAATGGATGGAAGACCTTTCTCTCTGTTTCTCCCTCTTGCTGTCTGTAACTCTACCTCTCAAATAAATAAAAAAAATTTTTAAAAAGAAATAATATATAAATCACATATCAATCAGATATATCATTGTTTAACCTGAGCAAAAATAAAATTATTCTATAAATTTAAAATAAAATACTAAGCAAACCAGTAAAACTAACATTTAGTTATGGCATATTAATATTAGATTAATACACAGCAAAAACTTTTGAAGAATTTATGTCATCATTATTAAGCTATTGTTATACATGATTTACAGTTAAGGAAACTGAGTCACATAGAAGATGTTACACAATGTGACATTGCTAATAAAGATGACACCAAGGGAAATGAGTATTTAGTCTATTGGTTACGTCACCTCATCTCACATTTGGGTACCTGCATGTGATTCCAGGCTCTAGCTCTTGATTCCAGCAGCCTCCTATTGCAGACCCTGGGAGGCAGTGGTTATGTCTCATGACATATGTCTCATGAGGGTTATGCCACCCTCATGGGGTTCCTGGATTGCATTCATGACTACTGTGTTTGGCCCCAGCCCAGCCCTGGCCTTGTGGGCATCTGGGGAGTGAAACAATGGATGTGAACTCTCTGTCATGTGTGTGCTCTCACTCTTGCCTCTATCTCTATCATTGCTTCTCAAATAATAATGAAAATCTGATGGCAAGAGCATATTCATAACCACACCAGTGTAAGCAGATGTTATTGCAGGTTAGTAGATGAAATTGTGAATTCTAATAATTCCAAATCAGGAATTGCCAGCTTAAAGTATTGGGAGGAGGTAACAGTCACTTACACTGGTTGTGGGAATAAAACAAAATTATGCAAGAAGGGCAGTTGGCAAAAACCCATACAAACAAGCTAAATACATTACAACTTTTAAGAGTGGAATGAGACAGTCTCCAACAAGGCTGGAGTGATTTTCTAGGTCCATATTCTAGTCACTCTTTCCTAGGGGGTAATTCCTATGACTTTACTCACATCCAAATGAGGATATCGACTATTATTAATGTTTATAGCAGGAAAATAGCATGGGTTTAATCTTCCATCAATAAGAAGTTGATTAAATAGTGGTGTTTCCATGTCAAAGAGCAGCATGCAGCCATGAAAAAAATGAGCTAAATATTTAGTGATAACCTGAAGATACATTGTTAAAAGATAAATACATTATAGGATGCATATTATGAACTTGAGGAAACAGTTTGCTTTACTGAGTTCTTTCTTATTTTTTGGGAAATCCCACAGACAAAGTGGTAAGAACCAAAGTCCTGGAAGGTTCACTCAGATAGTGATAAAGGATGTTCTTATGGATGGCCCAGGCAGTAAGGCAAGGTAAACTAGGCTATTTTATTTAAAGTCAACATGGGCTAAACATTTGGTGCAGCAGTTATGTAGCTGCTTGGGAGGCCCACATCCCATACCAAAGAGCCTGATTTGAATCCTATTTATTCTACTTCCTATTCAGCTTCCTGTTAATGTGCACCCTCAGAGGCAGCCAATGATAGCTCGAGTATTTGGGACTGTGACACTGTTGTGGGACACCCAGATCCAATTCCAGGCTCCTGGATTCAGTCTGGCCAAGCTCTGTTATTGCTGGCATTTGGGGAATTAGCCAGCTGATAGAAGATCTCTCTTTCTCAAATAAAATTAAAACAAATAGATAAAAATTTAACAATATAAAGTCAACATGAATGTGTGTTATGTGTACCTAATGCCTGTTTCTGGTCTGTAGCCTCGTTGGGCAAGTGAATATGTGTGATTAGCACCATTAAGAACTCTATACTATTAACTGTGAGTGGATTCCTTCAGGTTGCTGCTGATGTGTCTCTGCTTTTTGTGGCTTAAGGGAGTGTGTCTGTGCCATTCTCACAGTGAGGGAAGGCTTGGAGCCCTGTGCCTGATCTCTCCAGTCTTTAACTATACATACTTTTATCTCAGTTCCTGCACAGTACTCTTGGTAGTAATAAATCTTGGGTTTGAGTACAACTTGTTGACTTGTGTGAATCCTTCCTGTGAATCAGTGAGCAAATCATGACCTTGGCTAAAATATATTCTCATTTGAAAATTTCCAGAAAAGATGAATTCACATTTATGCATATAAGATTATGGAATATTTCTGGAAAGACATTCAAGAAATTATTAGTGCTCATCTACTCCCAAGGAAGGGAGTCAGAGGTATAAGGTGGGTGATATTTTTAACCACATACAAATATAGTTTTTCAGTATATACCAGTTAATTTAAAGGCTTTTTAAAATAAATTATGAAATAGTCATTATACTCAAAATTTTACCATGGCACTGGAGTCATTATCTTTTAAAATGCATTTTTAAAAATTTATCTGAAAAGCAGAGAAACAGATAAACAGAAGTCCTCCAGTTTTTGGTTTAATTTCTAAATGCAAAGATCAGCTGGGGGTGGGCCAGACCAAAGCCAGGGTCCAAGAACTAATTTGGATATCCCACATGGTTGACCAACCTCCCATATGTATCAGAATTTGAGTCAGGATTTGAACCCAGGCATTCTATCATCAGATGCAGGCATACCAAGTGACAGCTTTGCTGCTGCACCAAACCCACACACCAGGATTATTGTATTAAGATGACAGGTTGGGGATATTTAAGGTGCATGTGGGAGTAAGAGGCCTTGAATGAGATGCTGGGTCTTCTCTAGGCTATAGGTGAGCAACAGATTCCAGTGAGCTTTGGATAGGATAAGACAGTTTGGATGAAAGAAACAGAGTGGCATGCTCAGGAAATGATCCATATGTGCATACTGGATATATAAGAACAATAGATAATGGGATTTCCTCATGCACTATATGATACCTAAAGTATAGAATATTCATAACCTTGTATTATTTATTAGTGGTAAAAGTGTAAGGAAAATAAATATGGCAATTTTGTTCTTTCATATTTCTTTTCCTTATAACTGACATAATCTGCACTATTTACTTGTTTACTGGTTGCAGTGCTTATGCAGGTCTGTGTCACCTTATTGGGACTGTGCTGTGAGATGTGAACAGAACAGCAGACAAAGAGGTAGGAGATGTACTTCTTTGTATGAAAGGGCACTCACAGGAAGAAGGCCAAGAGCTAATTATTCAACAGGTGTGAACTTTTTTCTGCGGTTAAAAAATGTGGTTTAGATGATCTGTGAGAAAATTACAGCTTTTTGTAGAAGAAAAATTTGCAAAAGATCTTTCCAAAGATGATGTGCCACAGATCTTTTGTTTGTTGTTCTCTGTAATGAGGATTAAATGCTGTTTAAACAAAGAATTGACTTGTTCATCTTGGAATTCTGCCTTTCCACAGAAGGATCGAGCTGCATAAAAAAATAATAAAGGTTTAGAGAAATAAAAAAAAATGTGGGTTAGAATGAAATCCTGAGGTGGGTCTCAATGAATCTTAATTTTCTCTTCCTTTAAAAACTGCACATTTCTGGGGGTTGACATTATGGGTAAAGCTGCTACATGCCACACTGGCATTCCATGTGAGTGCCAGTCCATGTCCTAGCTGCTCCACTTTTGGTCCATCTGCATGTTAATGGCCTGGGAAAAACAGAGAAATATGGTTCAAGTGTTTGGGTCTTTGCCACCCATGT
Organism: Lepus oiostolus; assembly: GCA_036325905.1. NCBI lineage: Eukaryota > Metazoa > Chordata > Mammalia > Lagomorpha > Leporidae > Lepus > Lepus oiostolus. Next base: position 131,128,907 of record CM070808.1, read on the forward strand.
GGGAGAAGTGGATGAAGCTTCTGATTCCTGTCTTCACCCTGGCCATTGTGGCAATCTGAACAGTGAACCAGTGGATTGAAGATCTCTGTCTCTGTCTCTGTCTCCCTCTCTCTCTCTATCTCTCTTGCTGTCTCTCAATTTCTTTCTGTAACTCTGACTTTCAAATAAATAAGTGATTGCACGTTTCTGCTGCAATCTCATAGAGAAGCAAAAAAGTAGCTTCACTTTACCACTGAAGAAACTTTGTTTGAAGTATTAAGTTCCCATAAAACTCACAGTTACTTCTGCTCCACTTGTAAAAATTGTATAATTTTGACTTTTTGTTCCATGCCAATATTCATGAGTGCACAAGCCTGGCAAATAATAATGATATGTTTTACTGAAAAAGAAATCCAATAGGGTCTGGACTACTAGGTCACCATATTATATGAATATTGTATGAATAAGCTCCCTAATTATCTTTTTAAGTTAAATGGTATCGTATGACATCTTGTTCAAAAAGTATGCATTAAGATCTAAACCTGGCCAGCGCCGTGGCTTAACAGGCTAATCCTCCACCTTGCGGCACCGGCACACCGGGTTCTAGTCCCGGTTGGGGAGCCAGATTCTATCCCGGTTGCCCCTCTTCCAGGCCAGCTCTCTGCTATGGCCCGGGAAGGCAGTGGAGGATGGCCCAAGTCCTTGGGCCCTGCACCTGAATGGGAGACCAGGAGAAGCACCTGGCTCCTGGCTTGGGATCAGCACGATGCGCCGGCCGCAGTGGCCATTGGAGGGTGAACCAACGGCAAAAAGGAAGACCTTTCTCTCTGGCTCTCTCTCTCACTATCCACTCTGCCTGTAAAAAAAAAAAAATCTAAACCTGAGACTTGGCGTCCATTTGATTGAGCTGGCTCTCCTCTGGGCTTTTATGCTTCAATGAGCTTTCAGTGGTTGAGCCCCAGAGTTTCAGCTGAAACACAGTTATATTTACTGCTGGGAAATGATTCATGCCAAATGCATACAATGCACATTGTTGTTTGTTATTAAGAGATGCAATTCTGCTGCCAACTATGATGCTCTGTCCACTATTCTGAAGCTACCTATTTCTAGTGGCCTCCTTTCCTTACTTCCTGATCTGATCTCTGAATCTTGACAATAGACGTCCTCCAGAGTTTTCTGTTCTTCCACATCTCCATTATCATAGCTCTCCTACTAAGGAAGTTTGCCCTCTCTACTTATAGCATTCTTTGCATATGAATTTTTTTTCATGAATGTCCTGTGGAGTCACAGCTGGTTATGCCTGTCCTAGAAGTAGCTGCTAGCATGAAAACAACGGTAGTGCAAGAACCAGGACATGGGCTTCAGAAATGGATGTATTCAACACAGATAGAACAAAAAAAAATCTCCAAATAGAAGTTTGATTTGATTTGAGCTCCTCAGGCCGAAACACTGAGAGGGCTAGTAGGAGTCAAGGAAGGAATTTATTCTAGTGTTGAGCTGGGTAGGTGGGCATTGAGGTCAAGCAGAGTTGGAAGGGGCATTGTTACAGGACAATGAAGGTGATCTCAGTTCTTGTCTCATGCAGGCAGAGACAGTGAGCAAAGCAAGATTTATTTAAGTAAGAAACTTCTTGCCTCAGCAGTCAGGAGGGGGGCTCCATGGCAGGGATTGCCTGCAAAACTTGCCAGTACTGTCATTTATACACAAAGATGGCTATCTAGATTTAATCCATAGGAGAAGTAGAATAGCAGCCAACATCTAATCAGAGGACTAGGATAACAACCAGAGTCTGGGATAACCACAAATCAAAGGCAAGCGCAAAACCCATCAGAGAGGGAGATTGATAAGCTTGTCTAGCCTGCTCATGACAAAAACAAAAACAAAATGTTGCTACAGGCAGCCTCTGTGAGGAGACAAGCAACTTGTCCACTCTTAAAAGGATTCTGCCCATTTTTTCATTCCAATGGGGATCTGACTTAACTGCCTATTAACCCGTATAACTCTTCACAGCATCAGAAGGAGAAAGAGAATGTTAATGTTGCTCCTGAGGCTTGAAGTAGGTACAATGAGAGAGTGCGAGACAGTCCTTGAAAGATCTTGAGGTCTATTAAGGGGCAGTTCACAAGTTCCAAGCAGGTGCATGGCATGAACGTGGATGTGGAACAGCAGTGATACTCAATCACGTGGGAAGGAATTGCAACTCCTTGGCCTTAGGTGTCACCTACAAGGATACTTAAGATTTACAAATTGAAAGGATGATTATGGATGTGAGAAAATGACCAGAGCTTGGTAAATGATGCTGATCAGAAAGGGCAGAGGTTGTTATAATCAGTTGATGTTTCTCTGTAAGGGGAAGTGACAGTGTTTTGTTTACTTGTCTATTTTTATGGTAATCAATAATCAGGAACTGATGAGAGCTTACTAGAAATGTTCCCTGAAACAATGGTAAATAAACTATGGGGATGAATCCCACAAGGTCACTGGAATTAGTAATTGGATTTCAGTGGAGTTGAGGATGTAGAATTAACTTTTTCCTGTGTCATTGCTTGTTAGGTACCAGGCATCAGGTTATGCATTTTATTCATATCATCTTCTTTAATCTTCATTGTTAGGGCAAAAAGTACTCCACCCACAAACACCTTCTTCAACTCAGAATAAAATATACCTTCTGATAATTTTTTTCACACTTTCTCTGAGTCTTCTCCCTACTGCTGCTTCTTAAGACACAGCCCTTCACAGCCCTTTCTCTGTGAAGTAAAACTTTATGTCTCTTCTCCCCAGCCCTTCAGGAATATTTTACTTTTTCTTATAAATTTCCTCTTCTTCATAGCCTCTTCTTCCTCCTCTTTGCCTGTTGCTATGGATTTTTAAGGCATAGCCCTTCCTCTGTAAGGTAAAACTTTGCCAGTAAATTATTGCTAATACAATTTTGTTGCCCTGTTTACCTTGGCCCATTGAGGGCCTGTCAGTCATTAGTACCTTTATTTTGCAGTAGAAGAAACAGGTTCAGAGGCATTGAGTAAATGAAGGAGTTGGCATTGAGAAATCCAGAGGGTTGACTGTAAGCTATGCTCTCAAATGCTGTGCTCTGTTGGAACATTGGTTGTGCCCTCTGTGATGAAGCCAGGCTGGAAGGAGAGCAGGGCAGCAACTAGATGATGGGGTTAGTGTAACGGTGTTGGTGTTGGGGTCTTAAGCCTGAGACTGTCCCCTGACCAGCAGGGGGCAGTACAAGCACTCCTTGACAAGGCTAACGGGAGAGGTAAGATCGACAGGTCAAGCACGCCACAGCAAGCACCCGTTGAGTTCTGTCGAAGCAGGAACCACTTTATTGAGGAAGTGTACAGGCTTATAAAGCTTATGAAGGACATGCGCAGTAGGGGAGCCAATCAGTGAAAAGGTCACGCAGGCACAGGTAGACCATGCACAGGGGCACCTTAAGTGAGGTATAGGCATCACACACTGTCCACGTGTCTGGAACTAAATCAGACCTATCCCTGCAGGTGGTCCGATCTCCCGCGGTTTAACTGCAGTGGCCTCAGACATGCCCCCGGATAATCCGCCAGGCGTCATGTTGTTAGGGACTATTTTAGGCAATGCCCAACATAATGGGAGTATTTGTAGTAGAGGAAAAGACAGACTTGTCTGAGGGCTTTTGATTTGGGAGTTGAGAGAGTGCCCATAGAAGGAAGAAATGAGAAGCATAAGACAGCAGTACCGGCTGTGGGGGTCCCCAGCAGACCTCTGCAGTAGTAAGGCTGCATTTTCAGCCCTATTCATGCCCTCTATTCCTGAATGTCTATTGAAAGATGCTCAGGTTACCATACGAAACATGCTTTCCAGAAGTTTTATGCTACTTGGAATGTGTTTTGAGTAGGCATAGGAGATTTGGCACAACTGTTTGCACTCCACTTCGGAAAATCAATGAGATTAGTTTTTTGCAGAATTTTTACCCCTGGGGCCGGCTCTCTGCTATGACCTGCAAAAAGCAGTAGAAGATGGCCCAAGTCATTGAACCATGCACCCTTGTGGGAGACCTGGAAGAAGCTCCTGGCTCTTGGCTTCGGATCCACACAGCTCCAGCTGCTGCGGCCAGCTGGGGAGTGAACAGCGGATGAAGACCCCTCCCCCTCTTTCCCTACCTCTCCTCTCTCTGTGTAACTGCGACTTTCAAATAGATAAATGAATCTTCTAAAAAAATTTGTATCCCCTATAGGGATGTTAATGTTTCTCAAACCAAGGAACTTGAGACACTTTTATAGATAAAAGGACATTACATGATGAAAAACTTGAGCTTTTGCTTTGTTTTTACCACTGATTTGCCAGGTGACTTTCAGCAGCTCACAGCTTCTTCAAGCCTCAGGTTTCTTTTTTTTTAAACTCAGAAATTCTCAAGATTTCTTATACTCTAAAGGCCTGGAGACATGGAATGTCTTCCTCTATGATCTGTCCCCCAATCCATAGTCCTAGTTGTCTATCACTGTAATAATAATTTAGTGAATTAATGTGCTGCATCGACTTAATGGAGGAACAGGGAAAAAGTTACTGAGCAGCTGTAAGTTGCAGTTCTTCAGGTGGCAGCCAATGGTAGAGTTCTGTGAAAGCTTCTGCAGCTTTATGCACCTGGAATAAAATGGATTGAACAGATCAAGGCTGGTTGAGAATCTTACTAGGGCCATTCCATGTGACTAGCTTAGTTTAGGGTTCCCCACATCATGGGTATCTCAGGCTGGTCAGAGATTTTGTATGGAACCTGACTCCCCATAGGTTCTCCTGTGGTCCATGAGATCCAGTTGCCTAGAATTTTATGACCTAACCCTAAACCTGTCCTCATTTTCTACAGGCAAATCCAGATGAAGGAGGGTAGAGAAATAGATTCTATCTTACAGTGGGGGAATGATTTGCTTGAAAAAGAAGGGAGGAAATGAAGGTAAGCTCACAGTCATTTCATCTAAATAAATCTCAGTCCAGACTGTTGATCCTACACAAATTCCCCAAATCTAAAGATTCAAAGAAGGAAAAGGAGAAAACAATCTACTGTTTAGAAAGAAACCGAAATTAACAGGAAGACATATTTTCATTTTATCCCATGTCTGGAGGTGAAATCATTTAATCATGTTAATTTTCTTTTGAGTCATGATTTGCTCAGCCAGTTAATTTTAAAATTTGTTTTCTAATTTCATCTTTCTTCAAGGTCTGACCTTGTCATGTTTTGTTTTCTGCTTGTTTGTTGATTTTTTTTTTGCCATATTCCAACTAAATTACAATTCTTTAGTATGTACTTTCCTTTTGTTATTAGAAAAAATTCCCACTTTTATTGTTTGATGTCTGATTGACAATAACCTGAGATGTAAATGGCCATTTCAGAGTCAGTTTCATAAAATTCTTTCTATTTCAATTTCACTGTTTTCAGTGGGGAGCAGTTTAATGAGAACAGCTGATCATCAAAGATGAACATTGCTATAGGTTGAGTAAGATTTTCCCCCCAAAACCCATGCAGCCACTTAAACCCTGATGTCTTATTGTTAATGGCCCATTGATTAAGGGAGGAAACTTGATCTAATGATAGTGTTTGAGGGGTAGAACTTGTGGAAGGTCTTTGGGCCACTGGGAGAATGCTCTTGAGGCTTGGTTCTTGTGAGAGGTTTCAGTATGTCAGTGCAAATTCATTATGGGCTCTCTTTCTGCTTCATTACTCCCCTCCCCCCCTAAGTAGCCTCCACCAGACACTAGGCTGTGGGCTACCCAATCCTGCAACTCCAGCTATCAACTGAAGTAAACCTTTTGTTTCTGAAAGAAGCGCCTGTCAGATATTTCAGTTAGGTAATGAAAAGCTGGTTAATACATGTATACTTCAAAAAATTTGTGGAAAAATGAATTAAAACATAAGTTTAAGAACAGGCATTTGTCCAGCAGTTATGATACCCACCTCTCTTGCTGGAATATCTGACTTCAGTTCCCAGCTCTGTCTTTAGACTCCAGCTTCCTGGCAATGCAAACCTTGGAAGGCAGTGGTGATGACCAAATAATTGGGTTCTTGCCTCCACATAGAATATCTGGATTGGGTTGCCAGCTCCTGGATCTGAGCATTGGAGACAGCGGGCATCAACAGAACAATACTTAATGGCAAATGTTATTTTTATTTATTTTTAAAAATTTAAAACATTTTTATTTTATTTGAAAGGTGTAGTGACAGAAAGACAAACTTCCATTTGCTAGTTCACTCCCAAAATGTCCACAGCAGTTGGAAATGGAGCTAGCCTAAGCTGGTATCTGGGAACTCTAAGTCTCCTATAGATGTGGTAGGGATCCATGTACTTGAGCCATCATTTGCTGCCTCTGAAGGTCCTCATTAACAAGAAGCTGACTATAGAAGTGGAGATGGGACTTGAACCTAGGTATTCCAGAATGGGATGTGAGTGTCTCAAGCAGCATCGTAATTGCTACACCAAACACCACCCCTATTTTTTATTTCTTGAAAAGTGATTTTTATTACAGAAAACATTTGTTAAAAGGCAGAGAAGTTAAATGGGAAATATTCTTAAGGTGAAATATATAAATAAGCAAAACTTTAAAATTCCTAAGAGCTTTTCTTTTTTAATATTTATTTATTTATTTATTTGAAAGATGAGTTACAGGGAGGGGGGGTCAGAGAGAGAGAGAGAAAGAGAGAGAATCTTCCATCTTCTGGTTCACTCCCCAGATGGCCACAACTTCCGGAGCTAGGTTGATCTGAAGCCAGGAGCCAGGAGCTTCTTCCAGGTCTCCCACTAGGGTTCAGGGGCCCAGGAATTTGGGCCATCTTCTAATGCTTTCTCAGGCCATAGCAGAAAGCTGAATTGTAAGTGGAGCAGCCAGGACTCAAACCGGCAACTACATGGGATGCCGGCACAGAAGGCAGCAGCTTTACCTGCTACACCACAGCAGTGGCTCCCTTAAGAGCTTTAAAAATTTATTTGAGTAGATTGGTATTTAAGTACTTCTGAATAACTGATACTATGATCTACCATAGTTGACTCAATTTATTAAGATGACATTTCAAAAGCTACACTGAATTAGGTCTTCCAACTTGAAAACCATTATTTTCTCCAAAATAAGATGGGTCAAGGACAGATAAAAATATTCTAGCATCAGGTATCATCTGAACTTCACATCTCTCCTTCCAGAGAGACAGCATGTACTGAGCTGGGTCTGTGGAGGGAGACCCTGGGATCTCTAAGGGGAGGAAGCAAAGGTCAGCAACCTTGGAAGATGGAAGAGCCAGAAATGTCCCACCACCTTGAGAATTCTAGGCCACACTAAGACACAGCAAAGCAAGGCAGCTGGTCATCTGGCCACCCTTTATTGGACCAAACTTGAAGCTAGGAAAACAAAGCTGCTCCAGGATTTGGGTACTTTGCATGGCACCAACAATAGGAGGCTGGTTTGGTGATAGCAAAGGGACAAACTGTTACAAAGCTGTGGAGCATGCAGATTTTGTTTGGGTTCTTTGAGAAATATTCTTATATACTTGCACTGTTTGTGCTATATCCATCATAGGATATTATGCTGTCTTGTAAATTTTATGTGGAGGAAATAGGGCCCTAGTGGTGTTTGCCATTCATCAATGCAGCATATTCAGTGCAGAACTGGGACAGATTCCTATAAGTGACATTTTAAAAGATGAGAAATTGACTTTATCACTTCCCTGCTTAAAACAGATTTCCATTTCTCCAAAGACAACACCTAGTTCTTTGTCCATCCCCAGGTCTGCAGTGACTTGGCCTCCTTCCTGTCTTCTGTCACTGGGCATTGTCATCCCCCAACTCTCCTCTTGCACAAAATTCTTCCCTGACTCAAGGCCTTTGCTTAGGTAATTTCTGTCTCTCTCTCTCTCTCTCTCTCTCTCTCTCTCTCTCTCTATTTCTTCCTTTGGCAAACCACAAATAATCATTTGGTCTCAGCTGGAATGTCACTTCCTGAGAAATTACTTCGCTGTGATTCTAAATTGGGCTTCAGTTCTAAGAACTCTGCACATTTCTGTGTCTCTGTGTTTCCTGAAAGGAATGCAACTCAACACAGAATTCATTAGTGGAAGTATTTACTGATTGTCTGCCCATTTCAGTCATTTCTTAAGATTATATTAATTGGGATCATTGATGAGGAGAACAGAGTTCTCTTTCTTTGTTAATTTACATTCTAGTGGAGGGAGACAGAAAATAAGAAAAAGCAATTATAGGAGATGTTAGGAGGTGATAAGTGTTATGGGAAAGCATTAGAGGAGTCAAGAGTTTGGGACTACAATTTTTATATGATAAACAAGGAAGGCAGCATTGAGAAGACACCAAGACCACGACTTGAACGTGACTTGGAGTAGGTGGGGAAGAAAGGATTAAGGCATATGGGGAAAACAGTGAAAACCTGAGGGTCAAATACTCTTTACTGTTGCAGCACACCTAGCAGTGATCTTGGAGTGAAAACTTTCAACCGGAAGAAAAAACCATTAAGAAAATGACATAAAATAGACAAGTATTTGAAAAATATGAATGTAAATAGTTTTCATTAAATGTGATGCAACATGCAAATAAAATTCATACCTAAATATTCAAATAATGGTGATTTTAAAGTTCAAGCAAGTATATAGGTAATGACATTCTATGACTTTGAAAGGTCAGTTGAAAAATGGCTTAATTTTTTTTTAAATGCATTCATTTAATTAGAGTTAGGTAAACCTCAGATTACAAAACCAACACCAAAATAATTCTGCAAAATTAGAAAGTATCTAAGAAACTAGTTATAATTTAATTGTATGAGATTTCAACATGGGGGCGATTGTGCTTCTCTAACCTTCACCAAGGAAGATGACCTCCCTCTAATCTGTGCAGACATTGTTTCCTCCTCTCCTCTCCGTCACCAAGGAAGAAACTTTTCCTGCATTGATCCAGCCTATTTCCTTTTTGCTGCTCTTTCTGCTTTTCCTTTCTTTATTTTCCTCTTTCTACGAAGCTTCTACAGATTGATTTGCACCTCCCTAAAATCCTGATGTTCACCCTGTAGTCCCATGAGCACGAAATATGCATTGTCATTCATATACAAGTCCCAAGTTCCCTCTGCCAGAGACTGCAATGAAACCATAATCCTTTCATGCATTTGGAATCAGAAGGCCTAGCAACTCTCCAGAAAGCCGGGCACTCAGCAAGGTAAATTCTAAAAGTGAAGACATTGCATGAGCAGTAAGGATTCAGAGTCCTTAGGACTTTCTAGTGCTTTTGTATGCATCTTTTTTACTTTTTCCATTTTGTGTGGGCCAGACTGTCTCCCTTTCCACAACATGCCCAGACTCCAAGAAGCCTATCCTTTCCCCAGGGTCAACCTCTGTTGTCCACCACTTCTAACAGAGCCACAGAGGAACAGAGCCAGGTCTCATATATATATATATATATATATATATATATATATATATATATTTTTTTTTTTTTTTGACAGGAGGAGTGGACAGTGAGAGAGACAGAGACAAAGGTCTTCCTTTTTCTGTTGATTCACCCCCCAATGGCTGCTGCGGCTGGCGCACTGCACTGATCCGAAGCCAGATGCTTCTCTTGGTCTCCCATGAGGGTGCAGGGCCCAAGGACCTGGGCCATCCTCCACTGCCCTCCTGGGCCACAGCAGAGAGCTGGACTGGAAGAGGAGCAACCGGGACAGAATCCGGCGCCCTGACTAGGACTAGAACTCGGGGTGCTGGTGATACAGGTGGAGGATTAACCTATTGAGCCACAGTGCTGGCCCAGGTCTCATATTTGATTTGGTTTTCCCAGCATTTATACAAATATATTTTGAAAAAAGAAATACCTTTTCTTTAACTTTCTTACTTCTGAGGTGAAAAGGTGTGTGAAAATTTCCTGGATTAGATGATTTCCTCTGTGTATCTTTTTCAGGATGTAGCCAACAGAGATAGATACTCTTTGAAAAAATGACATGTAACTTGATGGTTTGTGAAAGCTTGTCAAGGAATACAGCAAAAAGGACAGGGATGTGATTACCACCATATACAAGAAAACATCCCTTTCAATGTTGTCAAAGCAAAGCTTGCTCTGAAAAGCAAGTGGAGAAGCAAATTGGGTTTGCCTTTTTTCAGTTTAAATCAAAAGTAATATATCTCTTACTGAAGATACCGAGTACATACTGGAAGTGTTTTTGGATAACTTTCTAAAATGTGCATGCATGTGTGTATGAATGTGTGTGTGTGTGTGTGTGTGTGAGAGAGAGAGAGAGAGAGAGAGAGAGAGAGAAAAGAAGAAGAAGAAGAAGGAGGAGGAGGAGGAGGAGGAGGAGGAGGAGGAGGAGGAGAAGTGCTCTGATTGTTTCAGGGGTTACAAAGCATTTATTTTGAGTAGACATTTTCTTTAACTTTGTGACTAGCTGAAGAATATTTCCATTTACATAGCTGCCATCTTGAAATACAAAAAGATACAGATAATCAAATGTTTTGCTTATTTGTTTTTATGAAAAGAATAAATGGACGTTTGTTTTCAAGATGTTCTGTATAAGATGGGAGCAGTATGTAGTATGTTATTGCAAACTTATATATCCAGTTGATACTTTTTTTTTATAAATTAGGAAAAGCTAACAATGGAACCTCTGGCACTGAGGCAGGAGACAGCTAAAGGTTAACTGCGAAGGTGAGAAAAGCAAATTGCAAAACACTTTAGTGGTCTGTTTCTCTGCCTCCCTTATCTGTGACCTTGAATCTGGAGATAAAAATGGGCTAATTGAAGAAGGCGGGGGGGGGGGGGAATAAATGGCCATCCTTGAAAAAGCTCATTTAGAAAGCATAAATGGCCAGATGGCCTACACAGCAGGTTACTTCAAAACCACATTAAGAGCCCCATCAAGACCAACCCCTATGAAATCATAGCCCCAATTATCTTTGGGGCCTCATGTTTTAGTCTCAGTCTGAGCTTTGATTCTTGCCCCACGTCTACTCTTTTAAGACAGGTACCTTCTTTCCTGTAATAAGCCTTTGCTATTTTACTTCTTGTCTGAGCGAGCTTCATTCAATTAATTGTTAGAGGTTTAAAGGAACCTGTACCTGTTGTGATATTAGGTATTGACACTTTATCACACATATTTGTATAATTTGCAAATAATTTTCCATTCTATGTTGTGTCTTTATGTTCTGCTGTTTTTCTTTGCTGCCGTAAAGCTTCGACCACTTTTTTTTACTCTATACGTATCTTGCCGTTACAAACATTCTTAAACAATTTTTAAGTTCCTCTATAAACACATTTATTGGCTACTGAAAATTGAAATGGCACATCAAAAATTTCTTTATTACTACAATTCAACCATTTAAAACTAGAATATTTAAGTATGTGCTCTAATTATTATTATTTTTTTGGACAGGCAGAGTGGACAGTGAGAGAGAGAGAGAGACAGAGAGAAAGGTCTTCCTTTGCTGTTGGTTCACCTCTACAACGGCTACTGTGGCCGGTGCACTGCGCTGATCTGAAGCCAGGAGCCAGGTGCTTCTTCCTAGTCTCCCACGCGGGTGCCATGCTTTCCATTCTCCACTGCCTTCCTAGGCCACAGCAGAAAGCTGGACTGGAAGAGGAGCAACTGGGACAGAATCCGGCGCCCAGACTGGGACTAGAACCCAGGGCACCGGCACCGCAGGCGGAGGATTAGCCTATTGAGCCGTGGCGTCGGCCATGTGCCCTGATTATTATGCTCCAGCCAAAATATCCAATGTTTTGCTTACATTTGTTTTCCACAAGTTATTTTGCACGTCAGTCTTGGGGCTGAGTTTCATCCTATTGACTTCTGAAACTGAGGGGAATACTTGAAACTTACTGGTACAAAAGACCTGGAATATGTTGAAAGTCATTCAAATAGAGTCAAACTACAGATTCCATTTGAATTACTGGTATCAGGGTAGGAAGAGAAAGACATCAATAAGCTCATATCATAGATTATCAATGTTGTACTTATGAGATACATACAAACAAATTTAGAAAAATTCAAAGAAAGAATTATAGCGAAAAAGTATCAGTATACAAATTTTTCTTAGCATAGATAAATTTGTCTACTATATAAGATTACTTACAAACACAGTGTAATAAGGCTTATGCCTAAACTCTTTGTCATAATTCATTCCTATCCAAGCATTTTCACAAGGATCCCATCCATGACAGAGGCAGGAATTGCAGTAACATCTGAATTTCTCACTTTCTGATTCACTCTGAACTCCCTTAAGACCAATGTCTCTGCATTCTTTTTAAGCTGTTAATATCTGTTCATTAAGAGGTATCCCCTGTTAAAATGAAAAAAAAAGAAACACAAAAAGAGGTATTTCAGTTTTACCAGCTTTTCTCTCTGGTCAGATAATGTCCTTACTCCTTTCCCACTTTTGAGTATCTGGAAGATAATCTTGTAAATTCTGTCAGGCTGTTGTGGATTTTCTGATCCATGGAAAGAAATTTGGTAGCAGGGTTGAGAATCAAATTATTGAGCTCCTTTGTTAACATTTCTGGACAGGTAGAATGAGAGGCTGCTGAATCCTGAACATTTTCTTCAGTGGATATCCAAAAACACTCAGGAGTCAAGGTTGGGTTATGCTTTTGTGGTAGGTTCATAGCAGTCCAGTTATAGCTCTTAGCTGTTAGATCTCAGGGAAAGGGGTGTTGGACGAAATGATTTAATTTATATATATAATTAAAAATGCAAACTTTTAAAGCAAGAACAAAAAGATAAAAAAAACCCTCTAGAGAGATGAGATTTTATTCCACAAAGAAGAACAAAATGGAAGGAAAAGTCTTTGTTACACCCCATCAGGCAGTACGCTCAAAAATATTTTTGTTGTTTTACATTTTGACAATTTGTACAATAAGCTCATCTTTGATAGTCTTTGTTATAGTACTGATGTTACCACATAACTATGTACTGCTCTCAAAAGGAAATTTTAGAGTTACTAACAGGGAGAAAAGAGAACATTTAATGAACACTGAGTGAAATGAGTAATGATGATTTAGGTGATTTGGGAGGAATTACAACTTGGTTGAGAGGATGTGGCATGCAAGCCCTAAATAACTAATATTTGAGATGCGAGTGTATATGCAGCATGTAAGTATATAATTGTAGTACATAATGTTAAATTTAATGGTGAGCAATGATAACCCTCAAAATTAAAACTACAAGCCGGCGCTGCGGCTCACTAGGCTAATCCTCCGCACACGGGGTTCTAGTCCTGGTCGGGGCGCTGGATTCTGTCCCGGTTGCCCCTCTTCTGGTCCAGCTCTCTGCTGTGGCCAGGGAGTGCAATGGAGGATGGCCCAAGTCCTTGGGCCCTGCACCCCATGGGAGACCAGGAGAAGCACCTGACTCCTGGCTTCGGATCAGCGTGGTGCGCCGGCCGCAGCGGCCATTGGAGGGTGAACCAACAGCAAAGGAAGACCTTTCTCTCTGTCTCTCTCTCACTATCCACTCTGCCTGTCAAAAAATTTAAAAAAATTAAAACTACAATAAATAAAAATAAAAACTACTTGTTATAATTGAGAGTTTAGAGAATGTTTCATTGTCTTCCCTTGACACCTAGGTGACCACTCCCTTGGCATGGGAATGCCATCCTCAAGGACTGCCTTAGCACACGGGTCAGCTCAACCTTGAGAAAGCATACTCAGCACTTCCCTGGAAAAGGGAGAGTCCAGTTAATTGTATTTTGATTATCAGGTATGAAAACTATATCTCATGTATTACAGATTTTATGTCACTCATAGTTCTGGGATTCGATAATCTGGAAACTCCTCTTGAGAGTTCCATCAACCTGGGTCATAGTCAAGTATACCACCATCCATTCTGTCCAGACATCCAGAAAGGAGTTCCCAGAGTTCTGTTGAAGGAGCATATCTGCAATTGTGTTTATATATTCTAGGTAAGTAAAGAACAGGCCTTGTTGATAAACCATAGGAAAAATGTTTGATTTAGAAGAGAAGGCCATTTGGGTAGGTGGAGAGGTGTCTCTATTTTTGTGCCTCTGGGGCCTAAACACAGAGCCTGGAAAATAGCATCAGACAAATTACTATTGAATTCAATTATTATGAGATTCCTTCACTAAAGCTGAGAAGTAGAGAAGGCAGAATTTTATGTATGGGGAAATAAAAAAAGAAAGGCTTTATATTTTAAAATTTTATGTATTTTTCTTTTTCATTTTTTTTGCCTGTAACACCACAATAGCTGTGAAGAGGACAGGCCAAAACCAGGAGATTAGAAGTTCATCTAGATCTCCCATTTGGGTGGCAGAGATCCAAATACTTGAGTCATCATCTTCTGCCTCTCAGGGGGAGCCTTAGCAGAAACATGGATCGAGTAGAATAGCCCAAACTCCAGCTAGAATGCCAGTTGTTTGCCCCCAAAATAGAGAAAGGTTTGCTTTATTGAAACTCATTTTGGTTTGAAAGTCCTTTAAAATAAATATTATGAATTTGATATAAGTGGGCAATTTTTAAAGTGCTAATTTATAAGTCTATAAGAAACTTTTGTAAAATCCTTGTGACCCTTTAGTAAGTTAGAAATGTCACTTGAAGACCCTCTTTATATCACAATTTACATATTTGCTGGACAACATGTCGTTCCCTGGTTTCACACCTCAAAGTCCCTATAACTTTTTTGAGTCCCAGATGTCAGTAGGCCTTGTCTCTCCAATGAGGATGGACTTTCTGTCACCAGTAAAGTTTTAACAGGAAACAAGCAGAATGTTTGCTGTCCAGTGGACTTTAAATGTTTCAGTGAGTCTCATCTTTGTTCCTATTGATGGAAAACTCAAATTGGATATCTCCCAGCTAGGACATTTACCAACAGTTGTAATGAAAGTATTCTGTAAGAAATGCACACATGTTGGAAAAGTCTTCTCTGTTGTCTGCCACAAACTTCATGCACAAAGGAAGTTAATCATTTTGTAAAAACAATGCTTCTGGTTATGAGATACTCAGAAAACTTACAGGAATTCCATTCCAATACTCTACTAAAAAGAAACAGTATGTCCTAGGTACATATGTAATGTTTGAAAAAGTCAATTCCCATTAGGTGTCACAATTAGTAGATTACTGAAAATAATGTCAAACAAACACAGACCTTTCCCCTTTTGCCTAAACCCACTGACAAGGTCATACCCAGATCTTCCAACATGATGATTTTGTTGTCTTATCATTAATTTGCTGAAATTCAGTCTATCTTCTGAAATGAACAAGATTCAGAGAAACAATTTCAACTATACATCAGACAACCAGCTACACAGTTTCTCATCTGGATAAATAGACTGGAAACTAAGTTCAGGTGAGTTGGATCATCGGTGAGATGCCCACCGATGCATCTGTTGTATATAGGAGCAGGATGCATACCCAGACCTCACCCCAGTTGTACAGCTGAGAGGGTCACCAACACTTCTCTTAGAAAAAGAGGTGGAAGGTAGGAATGAGTTTTTTCCACTGTGCACCACTCTCTTTTTTCTACCATGGACAAGTATAAGACAGGTGTCTCTTGTTCTCACTTTGAGGTACCATTTTTGGTTTTTCTTTCTCATTTATGGGCAACTTTTTATCCCACTCATATTGAGTATTTCTCACTGTGGGGTGGCCCAAACTTGTGAGTGAACGTGTGCTACTTACTGTTAAATAAATTCTGTTCTTGTTTCCACTTAGTGTTTTTGCCTCTGGGAGACAAGAACCTGGACTGGAAATTAATACATTCATTGATCACATCAAAGACAGGTTGCAATTACTTTGCTCAGGGCCTGGAGTTCTGGAAAAAGCCTTCAAGTCAACATCAAGCTCAAAGTGTTATCTATAGAGAAGATAAATGATCTAATGAGGCCTGTGATCAAGGACCAGCAGAGGGGCTAACAGTACTACTTCCTCAATTTAGTGAGTCAATTTGGTAAGAGTTTGGTTGCAAAGAAATTTTAAGCTAAAGGAGGTAGACTGAGAGACTGAGGAAGATGAGGGCCTGATAGTATCTAGTTACATCTAGTTACATCACAGGCATTATGGATAGGGACCCAGTTGCACTACTTGTCTCCTTTGAGAAAGCTGCTTAACTTGCATAAACCTCAATTATTTCATTTGTGAAATGGTAAATATAAGATTTTCAATGTTAACACAGTGGATTAAAACCCATTTTCTTAGTGGAAATATCTCCCCAGTCTCAACACAGACACACACACACACACACACACTACTTCTGTTAGGAAATGCTTCAATTTACTTGTTAGGTTAGGAGGTGCAATCCCTAGGTGACTGTTTTGTTTAACAACAGGTAAGCATGTGAGCATTATGCTTTCCCAGATGCGGATAAAGAGAAAGTCAGCTGTTTCTTTGCTGATGAAATTATAAACAGAGCCAAATCTTGACACCTGGGGACAAAATAAGACCATTTCGGGGGCACTGGATGTTCAAAGTAGTCATGCAGAGTGCATTCTCAAATTATATCTGTTTTTGTCCAGATGCCTTGTTGACTAGTGTAAGAGGAAATGCAAATCAAACACAAGAGAAAAAAATTCTCCTTGATAGAAAAAGGGAGAAAGTCCCTCTCTAATTTTCTTAGGGTACTTCATTTAGTAAACAAATTCTTTCTCTGCTTGAGATATATCTTTTTTTAAAAAAAGATAAATGTCTCTTTCCCGTTTTATCACCTGGGAATATTTTGCTTGAAGATCATAGGATTGATTTATGGGTTACAAATACATTTTAGTGAGTAAGTGAATTTGCAAATACAAATTTTATTAAGTGAATTTGTAAATACAGAATCTGAAAATAATGATCAACTTTATGTAGCTTTTTCATGAGAAATGGAAAACCTATTTTCTATCTTTTCAAAACTCTTTGAAAGATGAATTTATTTCCTAATGCATTATTTATATAGAGTATATATATTATATATATATATTATTATTTTCTTGGGTACCTCTAAGAGCTGAGTAGGATTGCTACAGTACTGGTATTCATTGTCAGTTGGGATTCAGCTCCACATATGGGTTATAAAATGTAATTTTAAAAGGAATCCATATAAAGTCAGTGTATGTTTTATTGATACCAGAAAACCAGGCTCCAGCTGCTAGCTGGAAGATCAGTTTACCAGAGACAAGAGTCAATGCAACTCAAGAGAGGCCCCTGCACAGATTGGACTTTGCTCACTTGAGTGCCTGGTTCGGTTTCCTCAGGATCATGTCTGAAAAACTTGATATGTCTGAGATGGAGAAATCTGATAAATGAAAATTGAAGAAGGCAGAAAAGCAAGAGAAAAATCCACTGCCTGTGAAAGAAAGGACTGAACAAGAGGAGCAAGCAGAGGAATTGTAATTGTTATATAATAATGTTAGCTGTCGCAAAACACACTGAACACTGGAGTAAGGGAAAGGGTTTATTGGGGAACACCCAACAGACTGGAGTGAAGGGGCAGCTAAGGGAAAAGAGAAAGAGTATAAGAGAGAAACAGAGAGGAGAGGAGCTAGCAAGGAGAGAAGAGAGCAGAGAGGAGCCAAGAGAGAGAGCAAAGAGACCAGAGGAGGAGGCTAGAGAGAGGAACCAAGAGAGTGCAGGAGAGAAGGGCCAAGAGAGAAGAACCAAGAGGGCAGGAGAGGAGAGCCAAGAGAGCACGTGTGCAGGAACAGACCCTTTTAAAACTTCACCTGAGTGCAGGCAGGGAAGCAGGAGCAACGATTCCCATTAGGATAGGGGTGGAGCCTGGCACAAGTAGCTGGGCCACGTGGCCACCTGGCTAAAACTGCACCAGTTTCCTAACAGTAATGAGGCTTGAGCCACCAATATGCACTGCACATTCCACAAACATTGTCTTCTTATTTTACTTCTTTTAGCTGTTTAATTCTGTAAGATGCAAAGAGGTTGGGATCAAGTTTAGGTGACTGTGCTGCCCCTTTCACATCAAAGAATGGAGAACCAATGGCAAAGATGGCCATGCCTGCCTCCCCATCCCCCTCCTTCCTTGCAGGGAGGAAAAAGAATGTGTATGTTGGTGCAGGAGGAAGCTGAGTGGGATAAAGGTGAAATCTAGAGGAAAATCCAAGCTGGCCCAAAGTATCCTGCAAGCTGTAAAATGCAGTTTAATCAGAGTTTCTGTTCAAATGATTTTAATTATTGGAATGAATAATTTTTAAAACCTGAACAAAGTTGATGCAAGCGAATTAGTTTTATTCAAGAAGATGGCAATGTTGGGGAAAAACTTAGGCACTTTTGTCTTTATAAAAGGGAGGGGGCTTTTTCCTGTTAGCTTGGAACTTTTAAAGGAGGAAAGGGCAGCTGAGGGAGTTTAAGGGAAATAATGGGTGTAGTCAATTATCATGGAAATTTTCCAGAGGAAGCTTGAAACTGGTTGGATGGGTGATGCTCCCTTTGATTTAAGGCTTGACTGTTTTCAGTTCCTAGTCAGCCAGCGGTCACCTCCTTTTTGGACTTGGTGGTAGCAAATCCCTTGAGGTCTCACAATTCTAGCCATTTCCTGAAGTTAGTCATTGGCATTCTTAAGCATTATTTATTTGTTGAGTTAAATATGGATCTGATAAGTCAAAAGTCAGTAATTAACTCTTGTTAAGAAGCCTATGAAAGGAGAAAATAAATTGTATTCACTTTAGTGAATACAGTTACAGTACTAAATGTATTCAATGTCTACTTTAGGGCATTTTAGGAGTGTTAGTGCCTCTGCACTTAAAATGCCATAACTCTGGGCTGGGAATTTTGTGTTCATTCATCTCTTACATTTAGAATTATATCCATGGAAAATTTCCACAGGATGGTCATGTTGGTGATAATGATTTATCAAGGTGGGTTCCTACAATTGCAACTTAACCTGTTATCTAGACAAAGCAGATTATATTGGTTACCTATGTGACAACAAATAATGACCTCCCAAAGATGTCCCCATACTAATCTCTGGAATCTGTGGCTATGTTATCTTAAATGAAAAAAAAGGAGGGAAATTCAGGTTGCAGACTGAATTAAAGTTGTTGATCAACTGACTTCGAAATAAGCAGATAATTCTGAATTATTCAGTTGGGTCTAATCACAAGTCCTTAAAGGTAGAATTGAGGGCTGAATAGACAAAGAGATGACAGCGTTAGAACCTGACAATGCTGGTTCTGGAGGAATGGGCTAGATATGCAGGCAACCTGTGACTGTTAGAAAAGGCTAGGAAACAGGAGCAGAGCCTGTAGGAAAAAAATTTCAGCCCTACACATCTTGATTTTAGACCAGTAGGACCCATGACAAGCTTCTGACCACAGAACTTCAAGAAAATATGTCTGTATTAAGCCACAGAATGTGTGGGAATTCGTTATAGCAGCAAGAGGAAGGTGTCTGGCAGAACAACTCCTTGGACAATCACCTGCTGCCTCCCAGGGTCTGTATTAGCAGGAAGCTGGAATCAAGAACACAGCCAGAACATGAACCCAGTACTGTGATAAGGGATGCCAGTGTCCCAGACTGGCAGTTTAACATCTGTGCTAAATGTGTACCCCAGCAAAGACTTGACATAAGTGACACAAATACTGCAATATTTGATAATTAAACTTGAGATATGACTTTAAGCACATTCTCAGCATTCATTATAAGACTCTTTAAATATAATAATGTATTTACTCATTTGTTAGGTTCAGCAAAAATTCTTGGGGGCCATTGTTTGGTCTGAGGTCATGCACTAAGTCCCAACAGACCAGACCAAGCCAAAAGGGAATCACTCCTGCTAAATGCCATTCAGCAAACTGAAACTTGAGGGAAGGATATGGAATTCAAAACAGATCAGCTGTTAACTGAAAACAGAAGATTCTAATTTACATGAGTCAGTGACTTCTTTATTCAAGAAAGTCTCTTTCACCTTAAACCCATACCACAGAAAGTTAACTGAAGTAACCTAATGTTAACCAATTAGCTTCTTTTCTATTGTTCTGTTTGCTTGGTCTCACCTCACAAAACCCTTCTGCTAGTGCCCAGTGCTAGCTTTCATTCTGTTTTGTACAGTGCAGGCTGTTCCATTCATGAATCTCAAATAAAACCAGTTAGATCTACAAATGTATTGTTATTTTATCTTTTGGTAATTATCATCAAGAATTAAATATTTTTCATTAAGAAGCTTAACATATTCTTAGCTATTGAGGATGTATACTGAATATAGTTAATGTCTCAAAGATATTATCTTTTGAAAATGTTAATGTTTTTATTGAATATGGAGTGAATTGAATTAAACCCAGATAACAATATTCATTATCATTTTATTCTCTTGCAATGTTTCCAAAATGCTTATGCATATTTAAATTGATTTTGCATATACTTATTTAAATTTTATTTTTAATGAATTATTTTATCCTATTGGAGATTAATGTACTGGCTTTTACCAGAAAAAAAAAATCCTTGCCATCTCAGTTTGTCTTACAGATGTCAAGAGAAAGTGCCTGTAGAATGCATTAAGAGATTTACAAAGCAAGATAATCCTGCTTTTATTAAAGCACATCATTATTCTATCTAAATATTTGTCTGTTTCTATAAATGGCCACCCTAGAGCATTCCTGGCCTAAAAGTTTGTTTACTTTTCCAGAACAGCAGTTTTTCCATTAAAAACATATTTCTCATAAAAGTTCGGACTTCTAGCTTCTCACGAAAAATAAGATTTGATAACACTGGATAGCTTTCCCTTCTTGAGTAGAGCTGCCCCTTTCAAGAAGCTAGGCCCTCCCTGATAGATATCATTCCCTTCCAATTCAATTTCTCCTTACCTGTCCTTGAAGGCTTTGATTATAAGTTTCCTGTACAATTTCAGCAACTCTGCTGCCCATAGGGGAAATCTATGTATGTAGCTAACAGTAGCAGGTCAGGCAGTACCAGAATTACAGCATTTGAAATATATCTGTGTTGTTCACATCAAGTGTTTAGTGATGGCTACAGGCTTTCTTTGCCTTGCCTGATTCAGGAAAAACCATTTTCCCTTTTACCTCTGACCATTAGAAAGATTCCACATCAAAGCTAATCTACTTAATTCTTTAAGTTCTTGCTCCCATCCAAAGAAGGAAAGTTTTCTAACTTATTTTAATCTGACAAGAGTAATTCTAGGGACCAGTGCTGTGGCAGCACAGCAGGTTAAAGCCCTGGTCTGAAGCACCGGCATCCCATATGGGGGCTAGTTCTAGTCTCGGCTGCTCCACTTCTGATCCAGCTCTCTGCTATGGCCTGCGAAAGCAGAAGATGGCCCAAGTCATGGGAGACTCTGAAGAAGCTCCTGGCTCCTGACTTCGGATAGGCTTAGCTCCGGCTGTTGCAGACACTTGGTGAGTGAACCAGCAGATGGAGGACCTTTCTCTCTCTGTCTCTACTTCTCTCTGTAACTCTGACTTTCAAATAAATAAAAAATAAATAAATCTTTTTTTAACAAGAGTAATTCTAAACCCTTAATGCAGAGTACATGATCAAACTGGCTACACAGGAACAATTTAAGGACAAATCTTTATAGACTAGCAATAGCTTAAATACTTAAACCCTGACTAAAAAGCAGCATACAGTATATTTTCCCTTGTAAATCTCATGCGTAGGGATTGCCAGTTCAAGTCACGGTGATAGTCATTTATTTCTTCAATACATTTTTGTGTAAAATTGAAACAGATATTAGAATTTTATATTCTTCAAGGAGTGGATATAAACTATGTTCTTCCTTCTGTGTTCTTTGTGTAATAGTAGTTGGAGAATGGGAAGAGAAAAGAGTTCTCGCTCCACATTCCCATGGCCTACTCACTATCAATGCCTGTGATCATTATGGACAGACACTCTCCTTTGGTCTTAGGTTTGCTCATAAAAAGTGAGAGGACAGGAATACAAGAACATGATTGCAGATGAGTCCGAGGATAGGTTGATGTTCCTCACCTGCCTCCCCCTACCTCACCCACCTTCCCTCACCATCAAGTCATGGTGTCTCCTTCTTGAAAATGGAACATTCATATGAGTGATAGTGAGGAGTCCATGTCAGTGAAGCTCTTAACATGGGTATTGTTACTAACAACTCAAGAATACTTATTTAAAACAATTTTAATTATTTTATTTGAAAAGCATAAAGACAGAGAGAGGAATCTCATCTGCTGATTCAAACCCCAAATGCCCACACCAGCAAAGGCTGTGCCAGGCTAAAGCCAGGTGTCTGGACCTCAATCCTGATCTTTCCTGTGGGTGGAGGAACTTCCAAGGTGTGCATTAACAGGAAGTTGGATAAGAAATGGAGCTGGAACTGGTTCCCAGGTATTCCAATATGGGATGTGAAATCCCAATATTTTTATTATCAAAAAATGAAAGAAAGACAAATGCCTCCAAAACCTGGATTTTATGGACAATGCCTGGTTAATGTGGAAGTAATGTAATTTATAATTTTTGGTTAGCCAAAAATTAATTAATTAATTAACTATGAGCAACAAATTGTGGAGGTTATTTTCTCAATATTTTCGTGAAACATTTCCAATTCCTTTTAGGAAAAGGTACGTCAGAGGTTACAGGACCCTTATTCTTGCTGCTTTCAATAGTCACAACCCCTCCATAGAGAGTCCCAATTTATTCACTATGCTTCTCTTATGATTTCATCTTCTAAAGGGTGGGTGCAGTCGAGGGTGAACTTCAGAAATTTCTTTAAAAACTTACTGAAAAGTAGCATAGCAGAGAGATAGAAGGAGAGATCTTCCATCTGCTAGTTCACTCCCCAAGTGGTCACAACAGCCGGGGCTGGGCCAGGCAAAGCCAGGAACCAGTAGCTCCATGTGGGTCTACCACATGGGTGGCAGGAGACCAGTTACTGGGACCATTGTTCTCTGCCTTCCCAGGCACATTATTAGGAAGCTGGATTAGAAGCAGAGCAGCTGGAACTGAAACTAGCACTCCAAAATGGGATGCTGGCATCATAAGCAGTGACTTAACCTGCTATGCCACAATGTCAGCTGTAGGAGTTTTTTCATTTTAAAATCTTCTGCAGTTGTCTAACTTGTTTCAGGAGTTGAGAGGAGAAGGTGGAATATTGTGCTTAGCCAGTTAAATTTATTTCTTGGGAATCTCATGTATGGCAGTTTTGACTCCCCATTCTGCTTCTAATTGAGCTTCCTGCAAATGTCCTCCCACACTGTCAGGTAGCACAGGTGATGGCTCAAGTATTTGGGTCCCTGCCACCTGATGGAATTCCTGACTCATGGCTTTGGCCTGGCCCAGTCTCATCTATTGTAGTCATTTAGGAAATGAATCAGCAAATGGAAGATGTCTTTCTGTCTGTGTCACTCTGCCTTTCAGATAAATAAAAATAAACTTTTAAAAAATGTTGGGAGGAGAAGTGATGGGATAGAGTTAACTTTAATCTCTAGAGTGTCAAAGGTGAAAATACATTGATATTCCCATTTCCACTCTTTGGCATTAGTGTGAACTGTGAAAATGCTTTTCTCTCAGAAAGGGGAATGAGTTGCACACATTTGAAAGAAAATCATACGATCAAAATCATCTTTGGGATAGGCGTTTGCTGCAGAGGTTCAGGTGCTGCACAAGATGCCTATAATTCCTATAGGACTGCCTGGGTTCAAGTCATGGTTCTACTTCTGATTCTAGCTTCCTGCTAACTTTCATGCAGGGAGGCAACAAGTGATGGCTCAAGTAGTTGAGTCCCTGCCACCAGTGTGGAAAATCTGTTCCTGACTTTAGCCCAGCCTTGGCTGCTATAGGTATTTGGGGAAGTGAATCAGTAATGAGAGTGATTCCTCTCTCTTTTTCGAATAAATAAAACAAATAAAGTTTTAAAAATCAACCTTAAGACATGCATAGAAAACACAGGCCATTCACTTTTTAAAGTTAAGTGATGAATCATATTGAAATGCAATGTCATTCATTGTGTAGGCAAGTATCTTCTACTAAAAGTCAGGCATAAGACTATATCACTGAAAGAATATTCTAGAATGACTTTCTAAATGTTGTTCTTTGAAAATACCTCCAGATGTTAAAAATAGATCAAACTCTGTCAACATGTTTAGGGAGCTGTCTATGCAAAGTCTTTCAGTATAGAAAAACAAATGGTCATTTTGGAAGAAATGTTTACATTTCTTTCTGCTTTTCATCTTCCTGCTAAAATGTAGGGTGTCATCTGGTGATCTGTATCATTAAAATATATATCTTAAATGTGTAAGTACACTCCTGCACTATAGAGTCATAACAATTTCTATTTTTTTTTCTGGCTGAGCTTTTGACTCACAGGCCATTCATAGTCTTGACATTTGTATCTGGTTCTGTAAACATCATCAGGTTAGAGTCATGAAGTCTTGTGAAAAAAATGACCCAGTATTATTTTTAAAACTAGGCATTATTTCTAACGTGGCTCTTTGCAAGTTTAGAATAATTTTTCCTTGGTCAGTCCCACCTTGACTTGACCCTGAAAATCTCTGGAGATTTGTGTGCTAAGTTGTACTACTGTTCCCAATTACTTGCTATCCTCCAAGTAAAGGATTCAATTTATATGTCCCTGACACATGGGTGCAGGGGCCCAACTTGGGCCATCCTCCGATGCTTTCCCAGGTGCATTAGTATAGAGCTGGATAGGAAGTGAAGCAGCAGGTAAACAGTCACTGTGTGGGGAAATTAGGCACACATGGCAATTTAAAGATGGCGCCCAAAGCAAGTAAGGTGGGCAGTACCCAAAGTCGTTTACCACCAAAGCTGATTGCCGCACAGCATCAGGGGAAGTGACAACTGATGATGAGTGTACAGACATATGGCTGGTCCTATAAAAAGTCACCCAGTAAAATGACCTTTTAAGTAATTGGTTGGTCCTTATGCCCTGCCCCAGTAATCCTGCAGTCTTGTGCTTTAAAAGGTTTTGCTACACGTGCAATAAACTGAGTTCTTGCTTGCCTTGATTCCCCGCTGTGTCTGACTGTCTACGGGATCAGGAGGCTGGGGAATGGGTGAGCGGCACACTTACCTTTCTTCGGACCCAGTCCATCCTCGTTCAGCTGGACTAAGACCCTACATCACTGTAATATGTGATGCTGGTATCACAAACAATTGTTTAACCACTGCCCCACACCAGCCTCCCATATTGTTCTTTAAGTATTTGCCACTTACAACTGATTTTGTAATCTCCTGTATCAGGGAAAAAGTCAAACTAATACATCAACCAGTTATCTTATCTAAGAGCTATAATTTTTAGATTAAAAGATTTCAAAACACTAAAAGGAATAGGAAGAAAGTTCCCAAATAATTCATTAAATAATACAAAAGGAAATAGGCTGGGAAAATGATTGTATAATAATATATATAGCATCATATTTCATACTTTAATATTTACATACCAGGTTTCATAGTTAAATGTATCTCCATAAATTTTATAAATGTAGACATCCTAATGTAGAAAATGCTTTTGAGCTGTTTTATAGTATATATTTAGTTTTATTTTTACACACATCACAAATACATGTTTAGAGGGCCAGCATTGTGTCACAGCAGCTTAATCTATTATATGTGATGCTAGCATCTCCTATCAGAGTGCCAGGTGGAGTCCTGGCTTCTCCACTTCCAATGTAGCTTCCCGTTAATGTGCCTAGGAGGGTGGTAGAAAATGGCCTAAATGGTTGGGCACCCGTCATCCACATGGGAGACCCAGATGGTCTGGTGGCTAGTTTTGGCTTGACCTAGCCCTGGTTGTTGGAGCCATTTGGAGAATGCACCAACAGATGGAAGATTTCCCTCTTTCACTCTGCCTTTCAAATAAATCTTATTTACAACAAAATGGAGGAAGCTGGAAAACATCATGCTGAGTGAAATAAGCCAGTCCAAAAGGGACAAATATCATATGTTCTCCCTGATCGATGGCAACTAAACGAGCATCTAAAATGATACCCATTGAAGTGAAATGGACACTATGAAAGACAATGACATGATCAGCCCTTGTCTTGACTGTTGAGGAGCAACTTACTATTTTATTCCTTTTAGTATTTTTGTTGTTGTTGTTGCTAAGTGAAATGGACACTATGAGAGACAATGACAGGATCAGCCCTTTGTCTAGACTACTGAGGAACAACTTACTATTTTATTCCTTTTAGTATTTTTGTTGTTGTGGTTGTTGTTGTTGCTCTGTTTGTTCTACATAAGACCACTGGTTGAACTCTGTAATCAATGCACAATCATTCTTAGGCATTTAAAATTAGCAGAAAAGTGATCTATGTTAAACATAGGAGTGGGAATAAGAGAGGGATGTTGGCACATGCTCACTCGGACTTCCCTTTGTGTTTCTGCGTGGGTACAAACTGATGAGATCTTTACTAATTATATACTGAATCGATCTTCTGTATATAAAGATAATTGGAAATGAAAAAAAAACCCTGGTGTTAAATTGGAAATGGCATAGAAAATTAATTAATTTAAAAAAATTATGTAGGATCTATGTCTTTAATGTGCTGTACACTGTTATTTAATGCTATAACTAGTACTCCAACAGTATTTTTTTTTCACTATGTGTTGCTATATGGGGGAAAACTGTTGAAATCTTTACCTAATATATACTAAACTGATCTTCTGTATATAAAGAGAATTGAAAAAGAATCTTGATGTGATTGGAAGGGGAGAGGGAGCGGGAAAGGGGAGGGTTGTGGGTGGGAGGGAAGTTTTGGGAGGGGGGAAGCCATTGTAACCCATAAGCTGTACTTTGGAAATTTATATTCATTAAATAAAAGTTTAATAATATTAATAAAAAAAGAAATGTGCCAGGGGATTTCAAATCAATCTTACCAAGGAGGCAGGTACCAATGCCAGCGCACTTGGTAAAGTGATAAGTATAAATACACAACCGGTCAAAAAGATAGGGTATGTGTCGAAGAGATTTCACAAATAAGACCAGTGTAAGCAAATAATGAAGGATAGAATTAAAAGGGAGAGAATGATCCTGCGGGGGAAGCAGGGCACACAGCAGACTCATAGAATGGCAAATACCCAAAACAGCACTCCTGCCTCAGAATCAACCCTTGGGACATTTGGATCTGGCTAAAAGGTCCATGAGAGTCTCACAGGCATGGAAAGCCATGACATGTTGGCAAAAAACAATCTAAATGAAAGACCCTGGTGAACAAGACCCCAGCAGAAGGAACATGCCATCAAGGAGAGAGGCGCCTTTCTCTGAAGGGAGGAAGGAACCTCCACTGTGACATGGCCTTGACTAAACAAGTTCAGAGTCGGTGAACTCAAGGGGATTCCATAGCCTAGAAAGCTATGAGTCTCGGGTGATTGCTGACGTCATAAATAAGAGTGCCAATTGTTAAATCAACAACGGGAGTCACTGGGTACATGCTCCCCATGTAGGATCTCTGTTCTTAATGTGTTTTACTATGAAACTTAAAAACACTACTACTCGAACAATACCCTATACCTTGTGCAGTTGTGTGAATGCAGCCTGTTGAAATCCTTGCCTAGTATATACTAAGTTGATCTTCAGTATATGAAGGTAATTGAAAATGAAACTCGATAAAGGGCGGGATGGGAGAGGGAGAGGGAGAGAGGAGGGCCACGGGAGGGAGGTTGGGGGGGAAGCCACAACAATACAAAATTTGCACTTTGTAAATTCACATTTATGAAATAAAAAAAAAGAGAATACAAGCAATAATATCTACCTCTGATCAAACTGAACATTTGTTAATCTTGTTCTATACCAAATATAGACAAATAGTAGATGAATCCAGCACCATAACAAATACAGGGGCACATGCTCTGAATTGTAGGTCAAATGAAAACATTTAAGCTGTAAAATGAAATATAAGGTTTTGAAAAGGTCATTTAGGGTGCAAGTGAAATTTTTTAAAGGCAAAATCTAAATGAAAGCTGTTGTTTAAGAACACAGAGGTTCATCTTGCTCTCAGATGAAAATGACATATTGATGACTATTTACACCTTTTTCCAACAGTCTTGTAATAAGATTTTCACAATAAAAGTGTGTGAATTTTTAAAATAATTTGATTACATATTTACCTGGATTTTTATAATGAAACTTACTACAGTACAGTTTTTAAATAAAGAGTGGTTTCTCTAAAAAAAAAAGAAAAATTATAAGTTCTGTGAAATAATATATATGTATCCATCTCTTACTTGAGAAATTGAAAATTGAAATTGAGAAATTGAAAAACACTAGTATTTATCAGTTCCTCAAGTTAACACTATTCTAAATTCGGTGTTAATTATACCTTTATTTGGTGCCGGCGCTGTGACGCAGTAGGTTAATCCTCCGCCAGCAGTGCTGGCATCCCATATGGGCTCTGGTTCTAGTCCTGGCTGCTCCACTTCCAGTCCAGCTCTCTGCTTTGGCCTGGGAAAGCAGTAGAAGATGGCCCAAGTGCTTGGGCCCCTGAACCCAGGTGGGAGACCAGAAAAAAGCACCTGGCTCCTGGCTTCAGATTGGTGCAGCTCCAGCTGTTGCGGCCATTTGGGGAGTGAAGCAGCAGAAGGAAGACCTTTCTCTCTGTCTCTCTCTCATTGTCTATAACTCTACCTCTCAAATAAAAAGAAATAAAATCTTTAAAAAATTATACCTTTATTTTTATTTAGCAATTTATCACATGTATGATTCTTCACATAAAATATTATTTTTCCTCTTTTAAAACACTGTATATTTAGGATATACAGTCTGTAAATTTTTTTAAAAACTGTTACTGTTCAACTTATATTTTTGAGATTCAGGCATACTGAAATATGTAGTTAATGTTCTTAATGTTCACTGCTATATGATACTCTATTGAATGCATAAGCTACATTTATTTATCCCATTGGATAATTTTATGGGTTTTAGGCATTTTAGTTTTTCCTTTTATCCTTGTTTTGCCACTACAAAAGTTACTTGCATGAAGGTTTTAGTTTATGAGTCCTTTTTCTAGTGACTGGATTTTCTAATTCGAAGCCTATTTAATTGAGATTAGTGGTTTGATTAGAGTATTTAGGAGAATGAACATGATGTCATTTAGCTGATATATGACTGTTTAGTTGAAGGCATGTGTACATAAGTGGAAAGTTTAGATCAGTTGCTCACATACATGCCCTGTTTCTCAGCCAGGTCTATGACCTATCTGGCAAATTAGAGCTGGGAGGAACTAAAAAATCATGACTAATTTGAAAATTGAGCATTGGGGTTTCAAAAATATATGTTGTTTCCTCTGAGAAGCAAGTCAAATCAGAGTCTTAAAATTAAACTTATAGTAGATGAGTTTACTTCATTGTTGCATTCTTTCTGTTATGATTTTATGTGAGTACTTAGAGCAGAAATAGAGATACAAGTTGACAATGTGCAGTTTTTTTCCCAGCTAATTTACAAATTTAGACTGACCTAAATTTAATAACAGCTGCAAACTCTATTTTGATTCCTATAGTGTAATTTGAATTAGTGACTTAAACTAGACACAATACATGGATACAAGAGCAATAATTTTGGGGGAGGGGCAAGGAGAGGAATATGGACTATTCAAAAAACTCAAGTAATACATTACACAAAAAACAGGCATTAATGTGCTGACATCAGATAAAGGCAAACTTCATTTTGATAAAAGGATATTTAAAGGAGAAAAGCTTAATAGCCATCGTTTTCTGGTTCTCAGTAGATTTATTAAAATACCAAGTTTAATTCACTGACATGATCTCTTTGTGTGAGGACCTCACAATCCCCAAATATGTTTACAGATTCTCCAGTTTTGATTTTGGTAAAGTGGAGTAACCTTGGCTTCAGGTATTTTGAAGGGTTTCCTCTACACCAAAGGTCATAGTCTGTAGTTTTTTGTGTCTAACTCTAGGTGCACCTTGTATAGAATCTGTTGTAGGTGAGGTGAATGAAGAACTTGTAGGAACACAATTTAATGGAGAACCACAAAACTCAGTAATCAAGATAAATAATATCTTAATACCTCAAGAGTAGGGTTAACTATGTGATCATTAAGTATATTTAAAAGAGATCATTGTGAAATTAAGAACGAGAATCCGAGAGAAAGAGGGAGGAAGGTTTGGAGCGTGAGTGGGAGGGAGGATAGAGGGGGAAGTGCTACTATGTTCCTAAATCTGTATATATGAAACACATGAAACTTGCGGAACTTAAATAAAATTTAAAAATATAAACGAAAACAAATGCAAAAAAATCCATCATGAGCAGAATATCAAAATTTAAATATGGCAGAGTCTTACCCCTCACTCGCCTAATTCTCTGGCTCACCTCACCCTAATTCCTGTTCTGTCAGTTTCCCTTTCAGAAGGGCAAAAATATGTTGGCCTTGGTAAAAAAGATCCAATTTGTGCCTTGCAGAAATATTTGGTCTACTAAAGATCATTTACTTAGGAAGAGAGTATTAATGTTTATTTCTTCAGGCACTGTCTTTACAACAAACATCTCATAGTCTTGGAACCTCTGTGACCACTTATATCTATCAGTTTCCAACTGTCTATCACTGTATAGTCAATTACATTGTTTTGTAAGGTTTTTACAACAAATGCTGATTTGTTTGTCTTTCTGTCATTATTGGGTGACCATATACTTTTTCATAAAATTAGTCTTTCATTAAAAAGAATATTATTAAAATTATGCTAGTGGGCAGGAATTATGGCTTAGTTGGTTTAGCTACAGCTTAGGATGCCTGGGTTCCACTTTGAAGTAGCTGGTTTGTGTCCCCACTACTCTGCGCTTCTGATTCAGCTTCCTGATAATGCATTATGGCAGGCAGCAGATGATGGACCAAATATTTGGGTTCCTGCCACCCACGTGAGAGATTGGGATGTCCTCATCCTGCATCAGTGTGCCTGGGTTCGAGTTCCCTCTCAACTACCAATCCAGTTTATGCTTGTGTGCATCCTGGGAGGTGAAAGGCAATGGCTCAAGCACTTGGATACATGCCACCTATGTTGGAGACCCAGTTGGAGTTCCTGGCTCTTGGCTTTTGCTGGTCCCAGATCTGGTTATTGTGGGCACTTGAGAGTAAACAAGCAGTTGGAAGCTTGTTCTCTCATTCTCTCTCTCTCTGCCTTTCAAATAAATATAAACTAATTGATTAAATAAAATGATTAACTCCTTAATAAAAATATTTGGTCTTTGGATTTATGTCTTTGTGGTATTTTCATCAGACAGTGTGCATGCTACATTTTGCACAGTGTACATAATTTTGAATTTATGCATTTTGTTTACTTTTTATTTTTTAAAATTTTATTTATTTTTATTCATTTGAAATGCAGAGTATGAGACAGAGAAAGAGAGAGAGAGAGAGAGAGAGAGAGAGAGAGAGAGAGAGAGAGAGAGAGATCTTCCATCTGCTAGTTGACTCTTCAAATACCTGCAAAGCCAGGGCTGGGTTAGACCAAAGCCAGCAGCCAGGAACTCCAGAACTCCAATTGGGTCTCACATGGATGGCAGGGAGCCAAGTACTTGAGCCATCATTTGCTGCCTCTGAGGTACACATTAGCAGGAAGTTGGATCAGAATCAGAAGCAGGATTCAATCCCAGGCACTCTGATATGGGATGCAGGCCACTCAAGTAGCAGCTGAACCCACTGTACCAACAATGTCTAGCCCCTAGATATCCATTTAAATTCATGTTTATGGCATTTTTGTTATTCAGTAACTCATATTGTACCAAAATGCTGGAAATACTAAATTATGTTCAAATTTTCCACATCATTGTTAGTGAAATATTACTAAGCCAGTGAACCTATATAGTAATGAAATCTTATTCTTACATCCTATGTTTAGTGTGACTTAGAGGGTCTTAGTTTTACTGATTCTTTCAATAAGTGGACACATTTCATTCAACCAGAGTTTTATCTTTGCTGCTCAATTTTTTCCCCATATAAGGAGAGTACTTAAGGCATCCGGAGAGAGGCGATCAGCAGAACTATTGTTCTCCTAGAATATGAGTTATTCTCTCTCTCTCTTCTTCCATATACACATACATAACAGTACACATACACATATACTCACGTGGCATTTTCAAAAAGTTAATTGCAATACATATTATTTAAAAACTATGCATGGATTTCAATATTTTTTGCACCAAAATAAACTTTTCTTTTAGTTCTATTTTCTCACAAAGTTTTGAAGTAACCACACATATAAATAATAGTTGTCAGGTTTTTTCCCCAGTGTCTTTGATTATAAATGAGGTGCTGTAGAAGACATACAAAGACATGTCCTAAATCTAATCCAATTATATCCCATATTCAGAGAATTTTGTTTATCATCTGAATTCTGTTTCCACATGTTTTTTAAAACAATAAACCAAAGGCTTCACAGCAGACTCATAGAATGGCAGATGTCCTAAACAACACTCTGGCCTCAGAATCAGCCCTCAAGGCATTCGGATCTGGCGGAAGAGCCCATGAGAGTATTGTAGGCATGGAAAGCCAAGATATCATGGAAAAAAAAAAGACCTAAATGAAAGATCTCTGTGAGTGAGATCCCAGTGGAAAGAACGGGGCCATCAAAGAAGGAGGTACCCTTCTCCGAAGGGAGGAGAGAACCTCCACTTTGACTATGACCCTATCGAAATAAGATCAAAGTCAGCGAACCCTAAAGGCTTCCATAGCCATGGAAACTCATGACTAGAGCCTAGGGAGATTACTGACGCCATGAACAGGAGTGTCAAATTGTTAAATCAGCAACAGGAGTCACTGTGTACTTACACCCCATGTGGGATCTGTCCCTAATGTGTCGTCTAAAGCGAAGTGATGCTATAACTAGTACTGAAACAGTATTTTTATACTATGTGTTTCTGTGTGGGCACAAACTGATGAGGTCTTTACTAATTATATACTGAATTGATCTTCTGTACATAAAGAGAATTGGAAATGAAAAAAAAAAACAACCTGGTGTTGAAATGGAAATGGCATAGAAAATTAATTAATTTGAAAAAAAAAATATGTAGGATCTCTGTCTTTAATGTGCTGTACATTGCTATTTAATGCTATAATTAGTAATCCAATGGTAGTTTATTCACTTTACGTTGCTATGTGGGCAAAATGTTGAAATCTTTACCTAATATATACTAAACTGATCTTCTGTATATAAAGAGAATTGAAAATGAATCTTTACATGAATGGAAGGGGAGAGGGAGGGGGAAAGGGGAGGGTTGCGGGCGGGAGGGAAGTTATGGGAGGGGGGAAGCCATTGTAACCCATAAGCTATACTTTGGAAATTTATATTCATTAAATAAAAGTTTAATAAAAAAATCTTTAATAATGACATTAAATTGCAAACCTCAAAGTCTCTGAGGCTTTATGTATAAGATTTCAATGTATTGGAAACAGTTTTAAATATGATGCAAGCTTCTACTCTAGGAAGCTAAAGTTTAATTATTAAAATATTAATGAGGCATGACAATTGCCAATAATATACAACTCCAAATAAAGTAAACAATTACTTTTCATGAAAATTCAGTAGGAAAAACCCACTGTGGATAGTAGAGAACTCAAAGGCTGAACCTTCCTTTCCTACTCATAGTAATTGTACTAGTGATTTACAACCATAGAAATGAAAAAGATTAATGCAGAATACATCAGAACAGTAGGTAAATTCTATACTTCATGAAATACTTATTCCACTCAATGAAAAATTAGCACATTATCAAGAAAAAGCAACTTTGGTGTTATAACTGTTAGTATTTATAGTATGTAGTCTTGTAAATATTAATATTTAAATGACAATATATATAATCAAAGAAAAAAATCTATTAAAGCAACTTAGTCCATGAAAGAAAGAGAATATGGTGCCTCTGGACTCAATGTAAAGGTGGTGTTAGGAGACAAAAGATCGAATTCAAATCTAGAAAGCCAGACACTAATGATATTAACAAATTCATATTTTTCACATTGAAACCATTATGAAATGCCATATTCATATACTAAAATATCACACTAATATATGCCTTCTTATTTTGCTATATACATATTTTCCTCCAAATATCTGCTTTTAACTCTAGCATGCATTTTCATGTTTGTGTTATGCATTTTGTGGCACAAAATCTAAATTCCATTTCAAAATGTGTGTATTGTAGTTCAAGAGTAGGTGGGAGAGGATTCAAATTCATTATTTTCCTACATGCTTTGGCTGATATGCCTGTGAAGAAATTCTGCTTGATTTAGGTCTCAGGTCTGTCCTTGCTGAGAGGTTCTGTAAGATTATTGCCCTACTGTGAAGCTCAGATGTATAAAGGAAAACTACCTCCTAGCTACACCATTTGTAATTTGGCTGAAACTAGATGGTTGTCATAGGGATTTCTAAACTAACTTTTAATTTTGTAAATAAACTGTGTATTTTATTTCCACTTTGTAGAACAGACTTTTTATTTTTAAAAATCATGTGCTATGCCATAACTGAATAGTACAGGTTTTTTTGTGTATTTTTTATCATTTTTTAAGATTTTATTCATTTATTTGAGTGGTAGAGTTACAGACAGAGAGAGAGGCAGAGAGAGTGGTCTTCTCTCCACTGTTTCTCTCCTTAGATGGCTGCAACAATCAGAGCTGAGTTGATCTGAAGCCAAGAGCCAGGACCTTCTTCTGGGTCTCCCATGTGGGTGCAGGGCCCAAGCACTTGGGCCATCTTCTACTGCTTTCCCAGGCCATTAACAGAGAGCTTGATCATCGGAGGAGCAGCTTGGATATGAAATGGCACCCATATAAGATTCTGGCACCAGAGACAGAGGCTTAGCCCACTACAACATGGTGCAGGCCCTAAATTTTTAACAATACTTTTGGAAGAAAATACTTGATTATATATTTGACTAAAGTCTCTAATAAAAGTAAATATTAGAGAAATGAATATAAATATTCTAAATCATTATAGTAATTTGTGTTAAAGTGTGTTCAAACACAAACACACATACATGGGACACATACACACATGTACATACAACATATACACAATTTAAATACAGTGTTTAACATCATGTTAAATGAATGGCATGGTTTCCCTAACTACATTTTGTTTTAATAGTATTTTTAAAACTGTATAAACCTATCAACTCCTATTTATATATGATATGGCCTATAATTTTATTTCTCAATTTAGTTCCATTTGTATTTAATTTCTTTCACTTGTACAATTTGTTGCCAAAACAACATTATGTTTCTTAAGCGAGATTTCAAAAAATATTTTAAGCTGTCCTTCAATTAATGAACAATAACTTTAGTTTTCAGACTTTTAAGATTTAACATCATCTCATTTACTTATATCCCCAATTCCTGGTATAATTTTAATGGTCTACCCATAATAATCTGTGCTCTGGTCACTTTAATAGGGGGCAAAGCAACCGTATCATTTTAAATGGGAATCCTCTTCTTGGGTGTCAATAAACAAGAGGAAACAGCAGTCTTTCATAAAATAAATATGTGGAATATTTTTGTCATCACTAATGTTTCCCTCATGTGTGTGTCTCTATGTTCAGGCTGCTTCAGCAACAGCTCTGGCTCTGGATATGGCAGCCCTGTGCAGGGTGGGGTTCAGGGCTGCCTGAGGTTTACTGGCACACCTCCTGACAGTTAATTTTGTATGTCAATTTGAGCTGGCCACAGAATGCCCAGATACTGGTCAAACACTGTTTTGAGTGTGTCTATGAAAGCCTTTGGATAAGAACATTTCAATTACTAGATCAGATAAGGCAAATTGTCCTCCCAAGGTAAGTGGCCCTCATCCCATCAGTTGAAAGCTTGAGGAAATGGAAAGGCTTACCCTTTCCTGAGTTCGGGAGCTCTTTCTGCTTTGAGCTGCAACTTCATCAGTCTTTTCCTGCTTTCAGCCTTGAAATGAAGCATTATACCATGTGCTTCAAGCCTGATTTGACTGCAATTTGTGTATCTATACGTGTGTGTATGCCTGTTCTGGTTTCTGGAGAATGTTGACCAATAATCTAGGCAAAAAACAAATAAATAAAAAGTATTTCTATATTATACAATGTCTAATTTACTGCCTTCCCCTCTGGTAAGATAAATAAATGAACAAAAATTACAAACTTACAAATAAAACTTTTTTCTATTTTTATGAACAATTGAATCAGAAAAAAAATTCTTATTTTTACTGTGGTACAATTCTTAAAAATTTATTTTACTTTTCTACTTTGTAGAGTTGAGTCTGTCAACATTTCAACATGTCAGTCCTGCTTTAAACAGTGTAGAAATGAAAAGGTAATACTAGTTATAGTTGACAAGTTATATTTGGAAAACTAGTAGAAGGATATAACTTCACTAATTGAAAAAAGGCTTTTATCAATTTCATTTTTTTGAAAAAGATTTATTTATTTGAAAAGGAGAGAAAGAGAGAGAGAGAGAGAATCAATCTTCAATCTACTGGTTCACTCTCCAAACAGCTGCAATGGCTGGGACTGAGCCAGGCCAAAGCTAGGAGCTCAGAATTCCATCCAGGTCTCCTACGTGAGTGGTAGGGGTCCAAGTACTTCTGCTACTTTCCCAGGAGCACCAGTAGGCATTGGATATGAAGTGGAGCAGCCGTTACTCAAACCAGTACCCATACAAGATGCCAGCATCACAGTGATGGCTTAACCTGCCAGGCTACAACACTGACTGCATAAACTATATTTCTTTAACATGAAATAATGTTCCTAGATGTGTGCATTCTATTAATTTTCAGGAAGAAATTATTCAATAATGACAAGTCCATAAAATTAGCATTTGTGCAATAACTCAGTTTTAATTCTTTGGGGTGGGAAACCTCTTGGCTCAGACTTTGTGACCATATTTAGCAGTTATTGCCACAGGAGCTTTCAAGTATAGAGGTTAGGAAGGCTTTGGCTTCTTGCTTTCTGGAGGGCCCACTCACAGGGCCAGGGGGGAGACTCTGCCCACCAAACAGGTTTCAGGTCTGCACACACACAGGGCCCAGGGTTGTCAGTGCCTCTGTGATGCATATTTGATGTTCTCCACAGTAGTGACTTTTTAAAATATCCTGTGAATTCTAAAGCAACACTTTACATATACCCGCTTGGTGTATGTAGCTCTGACAATATAAACTACTGGAGCTGGGGGAAAAGTCATTTAGGTAATAAGCCTAAAAAAGATTTTCAGAAATATTTACCAACTTAAAGATAAACCTGGGATATGGGTTTATTCTTTTGAGTCAAAACTTCAGCCCAGTAGGCAGACAAAGAGCAATAGGCATTCAAGCAGTGCAATCTTTGAATAATTGTAACTTCTTTTTTAATTAGTTATTTATTTGAAAGGAAGAGAGAGAATGAAACAACAGGGGGTGGAGAGACAGAGATCTTCCATCTGTTGGTTCATTCCTCCAATCCCTGTATAGGCAGGGCTGAATCAAGATGAAGCCAGGAGCCTGGAAATCTTTCCAAGTCTCCCAGATAGGTGGACTGGAAACAGGACTGGGACTAAAGTCATGGACTTAGATAAAGGATGCTGGTGTCTCAAGCAGTGACATAACTGCTGCACCACATGCTGCCCTGATTTTAACTTTAAATACAATCATTTTAAAGAAAAAAAAAAAACAAGAGGGACAGAAAATAATGGGGCAAAAGTCAGGCACCAGATGCTCTGGTAAGAATTTCACAGCAATTATTTCAGTTAATCTCCCCCAAAATCTACAATTGGGTATTTTGCATCCTACAAAAGCTAAACACAAGCAGAGAGGTCAAGTAACTTGCCTGAGGTCTCACTACCAAGAAGGGTGGAGCAAGAGCTCAGCTTCAGCACCCGGTTCCAGAGACCCTGTTCCAACCACTGCATTTCACTGCTTCCTGAACAGACCATACAATCTCCCAGAGCAGGCACACTGTTCTGGAAAATGCAATATTTAAAATCAAATTATTGGTACCCCCATGTTCATTTCAGCTCAATTTATAATAGCTAAGATATGGAATCAACCCAGATGCCCATCAACTGAAGACTAGATATAGAAATTATGGTATATATACACTATGGGATATGACAAAGAGGTAAAAAAATGAAATCCTTCATTTGCAACAAAATGGATGCAACTGGAGACAGTTACACTTAGTGAAATAAGCCAGTCTCTCTGATCTATGGTAACTAATAGAATAGTTAAAATATAATCTACAGGAGCGAAACTGACACCTTGTGATGTGATGATTTTGAAGAGCCCTTGCCTTGGCTGTTGATGAACAATGTTTTCTTGTTTGTTTTTGTTTTTTCTTCATTCTATTCAGTGAACTATCTACTCAGTGTAGGGTGAATCTTATGAGTGTAAAATTAACTGAAAATTGATCTCAGCAAAAATAAGAATGGGAAAAGAAGAGGGAGAAGGGAGAAAAGTAGGAGTATGGGTGGGACTGATGTAGGGGGGAAGAATCACCATGTTCTCAAATTTATATATATTAAATGCATGAAGTTGTATTCTTTAAAATATTAAAAAAATAGATAAAATTAAATTATTGGTGCTTTGTGTTAATTAATATACAGGATACTTCAAAAAGTTCATGGAAAATGGAATTAAAAAGATAAAATTTGGTGGTAGACATTATGATGCAGCAGGTTAACCTGCTCCTTGGGACACCTACGTCCCATGTCAGTGTACCCGGGTTTGAGTCCCCACTCTGCTTCTAATCAAGATTTCTGCTAATGTGGTAGAGGCCTTTTCTTTTAATTGAACTTGTTTCTAACTAACATAATTCAAGTTTTGGTAGAGGCCTTCCCAAAGACTGAATTAAAAAAGAAAAAACGGAGGAACATGTCCTGGGAATGAAATGTAGTTAACACCTGCTTGCCTGTGAAGTTATTATATGCTTGGATTCCTGCTTCTTAGCACCCAGCAATGATGTTAACCCTTCCTAAGCATCATGTAGCCACATATGTGTGTAAAAAACACATAATCAGTGAATATGTGCACATGCATTATAACAATTTCCATAGCTGCCGTGTAATATTAGAATATCCAATCAAACATTTATGTGTAACCATATAAGGGAGGCAAAGAAGCTAAAACATATATAAGGAATACACCTCTTTGTTCAGGGTTCAGGCGTTTGGATAAAAATCCAACCGGGCCTTGTCCTGGCATAATAATAATAATAATAATAATAATAATAATAATAATAATGGCTGCTTACTGGCCTTGTTGTCTCCTCTCTGTTCGTGAATCCCACTACACTAACACATGCCCTAGGAAACAGAACATGGCTCAAGTACTTGGCTCCCTGTCACTTCCATGGGAGAACTGGAAAAAGTTCCTGGCTCCTGGCTTTGGCCTGGCCCAGATCTGGCTATCATGGGCATTTGTGAAGTGATAGAAGATCTCTATCTTTGTTTCACTCTCTCTCTGTCTTTTCTCTCTCTCTGTGTCTGGATTTAAAATAGAAATATACAAATTTAAATAATGACTAATCTTTTTAAATTTTATTTAATAAATATAAATTTCCAAAGTACAACTTTTGGATTACAGTGAATTTTTCCCCTATCACCTCACTCTCACCTGCAACCATCCCATCTCCCATTCCCTCTCCCATCCCATTCACATCAAGATTCATTTTCAATTATCTTCATATAAAGGAGATCAATTTAGAATATATTAAGTAAAGATTTCAACAGTTTGCACTTACACAGAAACTCAAAGTATAAAGCACTGTTTGAGTACTAGTTATACCGTTAATTCACATAGTACAACACTTTAAGGACAGAGATCCTACATGGGGAGTAAGTGCACAGTGACTCCTGTTGTTGATTTAACAATTGACACTCTTGTTTATGGCGTCAGTAATCACCCGAGGCTCTTGTCATGGCTGCCAAGGCTATGGAAGCCTCTTGAGTTCGCCAACTCCGATCTTATTTAGACAAGGCCATAGTCAAAGTGGAAGTTCTTTCCTCCCTTCGGGGAAAGATACTTCCTTCTTTGATGGCCCATTCTTTCCACTGGGTTCTCACTCACAGAGATCTTTCATTTAGGTCATTTTTTGTTTTTTCGCCCCAGTGTCTTGGCTTTCCATGCCTGAAATACTCTCATGGGCTTTTTAGCCAGATCCAAATGCCTTAAGGGCTGATTCTGAGTCCAGAGTGCTGTTTAGGACATCTACCATTCTATGAGTCTGCTGTGTATCCTGCTTCCCATGTTGGATTGTTCTCTCCTTTTTAATTTTATCAGTTAGTATTAGCAGACACTGGTCTTGTTTATATGATCCCTTTGACTCTTATTCCTATCATTATGATCAATTGTGAACTGAAATTGATCACATGGACTAGTGAGATGGCAGTGGTACATGCCACCTTGATGGGATTAAATTGGAATACCCTGGCATGTTTCTAACTCTACCATTGTGGGTAAGTCTGATTGAGCATGTGCTGAACTGTACATCTCCTCCCTCTCTTTTTCCCACTCTTATATTTAACAGGGATCAATTTTTCAGCTAAATTTGAACAACTAAGAGTAAAAATACATGCTAAGATGCGCAAAAACTTTGAAGTCTATACATGACGGGTCTTCAAGAATCCACTGAGAATATATATTATGAAAAAAATGTATGGAGTTCAGATTTAAAATAAACAATTTTAATTTCATTTTACATAAACTTTTGAAGTACTCTTGTACATCAGCTATAGGCATACTACGTAACACCTTTTTAATGTTTCACATTATGTTTCCAATTCTGAAAAATGTACAATTCTACATGCATATTTTACATCTGAGAGGCTCCAAAGAAAAAAGACTTTTGAACACTCAATTGAGAAGTGCAACCTATGGTCGCATAGGAGCAGTGAGATATTCCTGTTGCACTCCCATGAGGCTGGTTCTTACTTCTGTTTTGATTGTTGTGGTGTTCCATTCTTTTTTTTTGTCTTTTTTTATTGGTAGCTTTATATTTTTTTTAAACTTTTATTTAATGAATATAAATTTCCAGTGTACGGCTCATGGATTACAATGGCTTCCCCCTCCCATAAC
Organism: Lepus oiostolus; assembly: GCA_036325905.1. Taxonomy (NCBI): domain Eukaryota; kingdom Metazoa; phylum Chordata; class Mammalia; order Lagomorpha; family Leporidae; genus Lepus; species Lepus oiostolus. The sequence continues at coordinate 131,169,778 of CM070808.1, forward strand.
TTCCCTCCCACCCGCAACCCTCCCCTCTCCCGATCCCTCTCCCCTTCCATTCACATCAAGATTCATTTTCAATTCTCTTTATATACAGAAGATCAATTTAGTATAAAGATTTCAACAGTTTACACACACATAGAAACACAAAGTGAAACATACTGTTTGAGTACTAGTTATAGCATTAAATCACAATGTACAGCACATTAAGGACAGAGATCCCACATGAGGAGCAAGTGCACAGTGGCTCCTGTTGTTGACCCAACAAATTGACACTCTAGTTTATGGTGCCAGTAACCACCCTAGGCTGTCGTCATGAGTTTCCAAGGCTATGGAAGCCTTCCAAGTTTGCCGACTCTGATCATATTTAGACAAGGTCATAAAAGACAGAGTGAGGATAGTAACCAATGATCCTAAGAGTGGCATTTACCAGGTTTGAACAGTTATACAGCATTAAGTGGGGAAGAGGACCATCAGTACACACAGGTTGGGAGTAGAGCCATTGGTGGTAGAGTAGAGGTTATGATTACAAAGGAATGAGGCCCAAGTGTGCTAGACAGGGTCTAGAACAAAGGACAGAGTCATTATTAGAGGAGCTAAGAAAGGTGATGTCTAAGCTACAATTAAGTTTTCTGATTGAGAGGCAAATAGAACCTGACAGAAGGGGCTTGATAATAATCTGTTGGGCTTTAGGCCTTGTAAGTTAAGAGGCCCAGACCTATCCATCTCTTCACATGGGGTACATCCTAAGGGAGGTGTGAACCTCCTAGGGGAAGGCACTCTGTTGACTTTCATTACTTGGCTGGCCTGGGAGGAGAGCTGGCCAGGTAAAGGCAGGGGGCATCTCTAACAAGAAATTTACAGTTCTGCCTTCAATGTTGCTGACCCTACTTGACCATCCCCTCAGCTGCAGTGGTCACTTTGGAAGTTGGGCTGAGTGAAGGGCTTTTCAGCTTAGAGCCAATAAGATCTGTGGCTCTGACCTGGGCATCCTTTGACTCCAGGGCAGGTCCATTTCCAGTGATCCAACTCTTGGCAGAGCTGCCAGGGCTCTTCACAAGCTGACTTCTGCTAAAGCCCAGGCTTACCACCTTGAAAGCCACTGCAGTGGACTGGCCTGTTGGGTCTCCTTGAGGGCAGATCACTGTACAGATCAGCCATTAATAGGCCTGCCACCCATTGCTTCTAATGCCTAGCTTTCTTTTCCTCCTGGTTTGTGTTAAAGCAGACCAGAGGATGCAAGTCAAGGGAGCACCCAAGTTCCATCTCTAATCTTCGGTGGCCTGAACTACAAGTCTATAGTTACAGGCATGTTCTGTAGTAGTTTTTCTAAAGTAGACAATGCCCATGAGGAAAATTATATTCTCACTTTAAAACTTTCTTTCCCTTTGGTCTGAAAGGGAGGTTTTTTCTACTTACTGTATACTTCGCTGATGGCGAAGTGAATCTAGCTGTGAGATTATTATTTACGTTCTTATTTTGGCTATTCTATTACAGAAAAATGTTAGCCATCTCTTTAATAAGGTCTAAAGATTAAATTGTGCGTCCTACAGTTTCCTTCATAATAGAATTAGTTTCCTACCTTGAAGAGAATAGAGAAATGAAAGAACTAGTTGGGCTTAGAATAGAGAAATGAGGGAGCAAGTCTTAGATTGCTTGCTGACAATAGCAGTATTACATGAATACTTAGCAAACAGTTTCAACCTTAGATCGCTTGCTGACAATAGCAATATTACATGAATACTTAGCAAACAGTTTCAACCATTAGATAACAACTTAAGAAAACATTTACCAGAAGGTCCAATGCCTTCTATAAATTTTAAGGATCATGTATTTGAAAACACCTCTTAAATATCTAACATGGTGTAGTTTGTTTAACCAGTAAACTTAAGCACAACCATATAAAATGTTTTTAGTTTCTTTCTACCAACAAGTTTAAAACATATGATACACAGATTCAGGTCACACACTGGAAATTTTAGAGTCCAGATTGTTTGAAGCTTTGATTTTTTTGAATGCCTGTCAAGAATGCCAAGAAGGCTCAAAATCCAAAATATCTGCTTGAAATAAGATTCCTTAATATCATGACATAACATAGACCAAATTTGATCATTGTTACAAGGTGACTATTCAAATCTTTGAAAATAAGCACATATTTAAATAACCCATAGCTCTTAATAAAAATTCAGCTGTTTTTGAACAATTAGAATTTAACAGACATCAAGAGAACATAATAGATTACTTTAACACATTGCTTTAACAGAGCATCAGAGTTTAATTCTATGTCAAAGAGAAATTGAGCTTCCTGTGATCTTTTGCTCTGAGGTTTCCTTCCTTTACCTTCTTTCATATTGGTGACCATGTTTCTGCGTTTCTGTGTGTAACACATCTTTAAGCATCTTTTGCAGGGCAGGATGAGTGGCAACAAATTCTTTCAGTTTCTGTTTGCTATGAAAAGTCTTAATTTCACCTTCATTCACAAATGAGAGCTTTGCAGGATATAGTATTCTGGGCTGGCAGTTTTTCTCTCTTAGTACCTGGGCTATGTCTCGCCATTCTCTCCTCACTTGTAGGGTTTCTGATGAGAAGTCTGCTGTGAGTCTAATTGGAGATCCTCTGAGAGTGATCTGACGTTTCTCTCTTGCACCTTTTAGAATCTTTTCTTTATGTTTCACTGTGGTGAGTTTGATTACAATGTGTCGTGGTGAGGATCTCTTTTGGTCATGTTTATTAGGGGTTCTATAAGCTTCCTGTACTAAGATGCCTCTGTCCTTCTCCAAACCTGGGAAATTTTCTGCTAGTATCTCACTGAAAATGCCTTCTAATCCTTTCTCCCTCTCCATGCCTTCAGGAATTCCTAGAAACCGAATGTTGGGTTTTTTAATAGTATCCTGTAGATTCCTGACAATATTTTTTAGATTTCTAATTTCTTCTTCTTTTCTTTGGTTTGCCTGTTTCCTTTCTTGTTCTCTGTCTTCTAAGTCTGATATTCTCTCTTCTGCTTCGCCCATTCTGTTTTTAAGGCTCTCTAATGTGTTTGTCATTTGATCTATTGAATTCTTCATTTCATTATGATTTCTGGTCACTACCACGGTTTCTTGTTCTACTAGTTGTTTCATTTCATTTTGATTCCTCCTTAATATTTCATTTTCACAAGAGAGATTTTCTATCTTGTCCATTAAGGATTTCTGTAGTTCAAGAATTTGTTTTTGAGAACTTCTTAATGTTCTTATCAATTTTTTGAGATCCACTTCTTGCATTTCTTCGATCTCATCATCTTCATAATCTTGCATTGGGGTGTCTTTTTCATTTGGGGGCATCATAGTGTCTTCCTTGCTCTTGTTACCTCGGTTTTTGCGTTTGTTGTTTGGCATGTTGGAGATATTTGGTTTCTTCACTGGGGTGTTTTTTCTTGTTACACTATGGCTCTATATTAAGTGGACTGTCTGTTTTCGGTGGAGCCTTAGAGGCTTGAGATGAGTGTGGACTGAGAGCTGTGTTTGGTTCCTCAGGTTTGAGGGTGTGTCAAAGATGACACTCCCAGGTTAGGCGTGGTAAATCTCTTTCTTTTTTTTTTTTTTTTGATTCAAAAGGGAAGTAATTCCGCACAGCTGAACGTAATTGGAGGTAGTTAGCAGGCGAATGATATACCCACAGGAGCCAGAGATCAGAAGCTCTTTCCCAAGGACCACACAGGGAATCTCTGCTGCCCTCAGTGTGGGCTCCAATTCTCCTGCAGTCTCCCACCGGGTTGCCAAGTTAGATCCTAATCTCCTATTATTTCAATAGGAAGGGAGCACATTGAAAGTTCGGCAAGACAGAGGTTAGTAAAAGTGGAGATACTGCAGGGTCAAGGAAGAGTAGGGGAAGAAACAGCAGAGGAAACTCTTCCGGAACTAGTGATTCACAGTGGACCTGCGTGGAGAGCGTGGGAGCCCAAGTTCGGGACACCAGTGGCAGACTCAACGAACCAGCGCTGGAATGCGAGGTGAGCCGAACCTCCATAGCCCGAGACACCAGTGGGCAAGTGGAAAGAGGAGACTAGAGAGAACGAGGCTTGAAACTCCGTGGGGAAAAGTTCACCAGGCTGACTAGAAGAGAGAGAGGAAAAATAAAAAAAAAGTGACCGATACGGACACGAGTTTCTCTCTCTCCGCTCACCTCTCAAAGGCGAGCAAGACAGAGCAGGCGCCATTTTGGACATACGTCATAAGCAGGGCGACCTCAGGTCCGCACCGGCCCTGAGCCTAGTGTTCCATTCTTACCACTGGTATTTTACACTGCATATGTGCAATCATTTGGAGAGAAGAAAGCAAGAATAAATATTTTAGGGGTCAGTGCCATGGCTCACTTGGCTAATCCTCCGCCTGCGGCAACAGCATTCCATATGAGCGCCGGGTTCTAGTTCTGGTTGCTCCTCTTCCAGTCCAGCTCTCTGTTGTGGCCTGGGAAGGCAGTGGAGGATGGCTCAAGTGCTTGGGTCCCTGCACCTGCTTGGGAGACCAGGAGGAAGCACCTGGCTCCTGGCTTTGGATCTGCGCAGCTCACCAGTTGTAGTGGCCATTTGGGGGGTGAACCAATGGAAGGAAGACCTTTCTCACTCTCTCTCTCACTGTCTAACTCTACCTGTCAAATAAAAAAAGAATAAGTATTTTAGAAACTACTTTCAAAGGTTTTTATTTTTAATCTTCTTCATTTTAATGGGAAAAGAACACAGAACATGGGTAAAAACAATAAGAAAAGTTCATTATTATTCCCACATGAACACAAATGTACAAATATCTTGTTAAAATGCTTGCTCTGAGTAATAATTTTAATTCTGAGAATCCTTGCAGCCAAAGAAAGGTTGAAATGTCATCAGTTAGAAAACTATAAAGATTAACTAAATAAAAGGTTTTCAGAAAAAGGAATGGATTGGGATGCTGTATGGTTAGATATCAGATCCCATTTTTTATGATGAAGATGACGATATTGCTGTTAATAATCTTAGATAACATTCACTGAGTATTTATAATGTGCCTATGTTGTTTTAGCATTGTTCATGCATTAGCTCAACTAATCTTCAAAGAAGCCTTAGGAGATGAGATTATGTTCTACAGATGAAGGAACACAGAAGAAGCCAATGCCACAGAGAATACTGGTTTGCTGAGTACACCACAATGAATTACCAAAACAATCTTACTCTAACCTAGACTCTATCTCTGAAGAAGTTCTGGGTTCTGAGGTATTCAATGTTTAGGAATTCAACATATGAATTTTGAGAGACACACAATTTGACCCATTGCACATGGTTAACTGGCAGAATGAGGTCAGAGCACAGGCAGTCTGGTCCTAGAACTCAGGCTCAGTGCTAACCAAAGTGGGGTCTGGGGACCAGCAACCTCTGCATCACTGGGAGCTTTCTAAGGACACACGTTTCTGGGCCCCACTTCAGCCGTGTCAGAGCCACTGCTGGCTCACAGCCGCCACTCTGCTATGTTTTTGCATCACCACAGCTCTTTTTTGAAGTCTTTTCTTGGAGAACCCCTGACCCTGGGTCAACTCACCTGGCAATCACTTAGCCAATCATTGACACTGGGGTGGTGGAAGAAAGTAGGTATTTATGTGCAAAGATCAGCACAAGAGTATGGGCAACTATCAGTGAATTTCCAACTCCTCAAGGAGTTAAGGGTAAGGAACCTTATAGATTGAAATTGGGGTTAACAAGTGTGTGTTCAGCTCATGGGCAGGTCTAAGGTGGTTGCTAATTTGTCCCAGAACCTGGAATCTTGAAAAAAAAATCCACAAGACAGAAAATCAAGATGTTATTCTACAAACTAGATGTATGAGCTTATGAGTTTGTGATTAGGGAGCCTGTGGAGTTGGAATCACTTTTCCAGTTTAGTTTCTAGGTTTTGGCTATGTATGTTTAAGTCTGTGCCACTTCACTGATCTCTAACTTATTAACTAGAATTTACTGGCTGATGCCCTGTGATATTCCTGTGATTTCCTATGTCCTACTGTGCTCTGTATTTTACCTTTGCCCTTTCTGTGCAACCTCTGTTTCATATTCTTTACAGACCCACAGTCATTAGTGACAGAGGTGGAAGCAAAATCAGAAGCATCGCTCTCCATCCCTTCCCTGAGGTTATGCCTTGTACTTCTGAGAATCCTGTCCTATAGATTATCTTATTTGGCTTTTAAGGAAGCTGTGTGAGGAAGTCAGGGCAACTGTTAAATTCCACTTTCCAGTGTGTTAATGGACTCTCATGGAGCCTGGTGTGGGGGTGGGTGACAACCTGTGCTCTAGCCTTTGGGGGTTTGGAGGCAGGAGAGCCTCTAGCTCCCTGGTAAGGCCAGGAGGTATCATTTCAGAGCGTTCCTTTTCACCCACAGTGATCCGTTGCCAGCCCTTCTAACTACTGATGTGTCAAGTAACCTTTTGTGGGTATGCAGAACAGTTTATTTCTCTGGCTGAAGTTACTGTGTTCTGTAGGAGCACTGTTCATTTTGACATTGTAGGTTGAGTAGCTTGACCAGGTCTCCATGCAGGTACAGGGACAGCAGCCTTTACTTTAAAATTTTCCATGACACCCAGCATATTCTCTAATATGTTATAACTGGTGAATTTTTCATACTAAAGCATGATCATTAACAATAATAAAAATTAATTTTAAACAATTTTGAGAGAAAAAATCCTGGAATATAAAAAGAGCATTTCAATCATGGCTCATAATTTAACCTAATATTTGGATTATTATAGTGCAGTTCTCAAATACATAGACCAAAAGAAAGTAAAATGTTGCCAAACTCACAGCGATAGGCTAAATAACACACCCAGTTATAATTGTTTGACCACAACTTTTTGTTTGCGGGGGGTAAGTGGTGTGTATGTATTCTTAAAATGCAAAGTTCTAAGTATGCAATTAATGCATATATGCTGTAATTTAAAACTCAAGCAGTATATATAAAACCAAATCCCCTTTATCATCCTTCTTCAATTCTAATTTCCTGTCAAATACCAGCTCCTACATAAAAGGTAGCCTTTGCTAACCATTTGTGTGTTCTCTCCAGAATTATTTCTCAACATATGAATGTATGCATAGAGATATGTACATGAGAGGAATTGAAGCATGGTGGAAGGAGCTAGCATTTTTTCACACTGGGTTAAGCCACCATCTGTGTTGCTGGCATCTCATATGGGCCCCTGTTTGAATCCTGGCAGCTCCAGTTCTGATCCAGTTCCCTGCTAATGCATCTGGGAAAGCAGCAGAAGATGGCCCAAGTACTTGGGCCCTGGCCCAGATGGAATGCTAGGCTCCTGGCTTTGGCTTGGCTCAGCCCCCGTCATTGTGGCCACTTGGAGAATAAACCAGCAGATCTAAGACCACCCACCTCCCGTCTTGAGAGACCTGACCCTGGATCAAGGTGCAGCTATTTTAGACTAGGCCTCCATTTTGTAACTCAGGCCTGACCGGGCCCTGAACCCTAAGCCAAAAGCTCCTAAAAGAAGAAAATAAAACTACCCTTGCGATAAACTCTCCTAGCAACAGACAATTAGCAGGTAGCAGGGAAATACGTAAAGTTCCAGGTGTCTTTTCTGGCAGTTAAGGTGATTGATAACATCCCAAAACCCTGCAGTTTGGCACATACACCCTAGCAGCTTGAACCCTATACTTTATCCAATCATAAAACAACAAGTATAAATTTAAAATATAAGCCTATCAGATGCTGTATAGCTGAACTTGTTTGTTCAACTGTCTAAAAACCCTAACGACCTTATTGTAGGGGCCACCAATCCAGCTCAGCTGCACCTGGTGCAGCCGTCAGTCCAGACTTGAGTTTGAAATAAAACTCTTGCGTTTGCATCAGCCTTGGCTCCTGGTGGTCTTAATTGGTGGTTATCAGATGTTTCGGGTACAACAGTCTCTGTCTCTCCCTCTCTGTCTTTCCATCCCCCTGTTTCTCTGTAACTGTGACTTTCAAACACATAAATAAAGCTTACCAAAAAAGTATGGCAAAGATAGATTTACTCTGTGTATATTCCCACATATGTAACTTATAATAGGAACAATTTTGATCTAGTGCCATTTCCTGTGAAACAGATTTCATTGGGCATTTGGATGTATTTACCTCCCCCAAATATTTATCTTTATAATTTTCTTTTATGCAAGAAAATATTCCTTTAAATTTCTTATTATTGGTCCTGGCACTGTGAAGTAGCAGGTTTAAGCTGCTGCCTGCAAGGCACTGGTTCAAGTCCTGGCTGCTCCATTTCTAGTTCAGCTCCCTGCTAATGCATCTGGGAGAGCAGCTGATGGCCTAAGTGTTTGGGCCCATGCACCTATGTGGGAGACCCAGAAGAAGCTCCTAATTCCTGGCTTTGCCCTGGCTCAGTCCCAGTTATTTTGGCCCTTTAGAGAGTGAAACAGTGGATGGGAGCACTCTCTGTTCTCCCTCTCTAACTCTTTCAAATAAATAAATCTTTAAAAAACAAGGTAAGTAAAATTTTGAAATTCTTATTATTTAAAGTAAGAGAAATATATATCCACACACCTTCCTCGATTTCCCTTAGTTTTTTGAAAATTTATTTTCCAGTAAGATTTTGGGAAGGTAAACTAATATGAAAAAGTCATTCAAAGAACATATGTAGTCCCAATAATTATATCAATGCACTTTGTCCGATTTTAGCTGGATTATTTTATTTGCCCTCCCTAGACACTCATGAAGTCTGTCTGGGCTGAAGCAGCAGTCTGAGTTCCAGAGTTCTTAGCTGAGTGTCAGACCTGTGACAGTATCAGCCATGGGTTTTGTCCAGCAGCCATTAACCCCCAGTACTTCTTTATAGAGGCTCTTCCTTCCAGCTATTCCGAAGCTGTTCATGGACTGATCTTTTATTTATTTAAGTACATTCTGAAAATTAACAATATCCATCACCTGTGGATATTAACCCCATATCATGAACACGAGTATAGTAAAATATTTACTTGCATACCTTGAAATAGTCAATTATAATTCAGAATAAATTAAAACACAGTGGAAATTTATCTAAATCAGTAGAGGTTTAATTTAAATATGTACCTTATCTTTTGTTCTAGATTTTGATTATAATGAATTTAGATTTGCAGAATAGTTAAGGAAGTTTCTGTTTTAAACTAGCCTTAAATGGTATTCATTTCTATCTTTGAAATAACTACTTTCCATTTGCAAAATGCTTACTAGTTAACAAAAGGGAGGGGCGGAGCCAAGATGGTGAATAGTGAGGACACACATTGATAGTCCGGGAAAAGATAGGTTGATAAAAGAGGAATTACAATAAATACAGGGGAAGGCCCAGGGAAAAAAATGCAGAGGAAACTCTTCTGGATCTAGTGGAGGAGACACAGATGACCTGCAGCAAGAGCAAGGATGCCCACAGCTCCAGCTCCGAGTCTTCACATCCGCACTGGAGGGGGAGGTAAGCTCAGTAATCGGAGACGTTGGCTGGAGAAGCGGCAGACAGAGAGGGAACTGGGCTGGAAGCTGCACAGGGAGAGCTCACCAAACTAACTTCAGGAGAGGACAAAAAGAAATAGGGGAGGGGGGGACCAGTACAGATGAGTTTCTCTCTTCGCCCACCTTGCAAAGGTGTGCAAGAGACAAAGAGCAGGCGCCATTCTCGATATATGTAAAAGGTGTGCGCCCTCAGGGCTGTGCGTGACATCAGAGCTGTGCTCAACAGGGCCATGCGCGAACTCAGAGCTGAGCTCCAACTAAGTCAAACAGAAAATCCTGACTCTGGGGGGGAGGGGGAGGTGAAATACCAGGAGGTTAGGATTTAATAAAAGGGTAGAGCTAATGAACCAAGGTGGGGGAAAAAAAAAGATGTGAGTGAGAGAGTTTGCAGAGGTCACGTGAGTACTCTCCAGAGATGCTACAATTCGGTAACCTTAGCAACCCGGTGGGAAACTGAAGGAGATACCGAACCCACACTGAGCGCAGCACAGATTCTTTGGGTGATCTGTGGGAAAAAAAAAAAAAAAGCAGACGATTCCTATACCCACAGAAGCCAGAGACTGGAAGCTAACTACCATCAATTCTGCTCAGCTATGTGGTATTACTTCCCTCCTGAAAATAAATAAATAAATAAATAAATAAAGAGCACGAGAGAGATCTACCATGCCTAATCCTGAAGAACTAAGGAGAGCTCTCTGCCCTCACACATCTCAGGCCACCAAGGCTACTCCAATAGCAGACAGCCCATTTAACACAGTCATAGTATAACAAGAAAAAAAAAAAAAACACTGTAAGGAAATAATTCAAAGAATTCCTCCAAAATGCCAAGCAATAAACACAGAAACTGAGGGAACAAGATCAACGAACACATTATGACGCCCTCAAATGAACAAAACACCCCAGGCCAAGATTATGAAGATGATGAGATAGAAGAAATGCAAGATACGGATTTCAAAAAATTTATGATAAAAACATTTAGAAGTTTTCAAAAGCAAATTCTTGAACTACAGAAATCCTTACTGGACAGAATAGAAAATCTCTCTCATGAAAATGAAATCTTAAGGAGGAACCAAAATGAAATGCAGAAACTAGTAGAACAGGAAAGTGTGATAGTGAAGAGAAATCAAAATGAAATGAAGAACTCTATAGACCAAATGACAAGCACATTAGAGAGTCTTAAAAACAGAGTCAGTGAAACAGAAGAGAGAATATTGGATTTAGAAGAGCACAGGAAAGCATACAGTCAAACCAAAGAAAAGAAGAGGAAATTAGAAATCTAAAAATGTTGGGAATTTACAGGATACTATTAAAAAACCCAACATATGAGTTCTAGGAATTCCTGAAGGTATGGAGAGAGAGAAAGGATTAGAAGGCCTTTTTAGTGAGATACTAGCAGAGAACTTTCCAGGTTTGGAGAAGAACAGAGACATCCAAGTACAGGAAGCTCACAGAACCCCTAATAAACATGACCAAAAGAGACCCTCTCCACGACATGTTGTAATTAAACTCACCACAGTGAAATATAAAGAAAAAAATCTTAAAATGTGCAAGAGAGAAACACCAGATTACTCTCAGAGGATCCCCAATTAGACTCACAGCAGACTTCTCATCAGAAACCCTACAGGCTAGGAGGGAATGGCGAGACATAGCCCAGGTACTAAGAGAGAAAAACTGCCAGCCCAGAATACTATATCCTGCAAATCTCTCATTTGTGAATGAAGGTGAAATAAAGACCTTTCACAGCAAACAGAAATTGAAAGAATTTGTTGCCACTCGTCCGGCCCTGCAAAAGATGCTTAAAGATGTGTTACACTCAGAAACACAGAAACACGGTCATCAATATGAAACAAGGTAAAAGAAGAAAACCTACTAGTAAAAGATCATAGAAAACTCAAAGCATATACCAGAAAATATCTTTGGGAAAATGGCAGGGCAAAGTTACTACCTATCCATAGTCACATTGAACATTAATGGATTGAAATCTAAAGTTAAAAGGCAAAGACTGGCTGAGTGGATTAAGGAACAAAACCCATCTATTTGCTACCTACAAGAAACACATCTTTCCAACATAGAAGCATACAGACTGAAAGTGAAAGGTTGGAAAAAGATATTCCTCACCAACAGAAACCAAAGAAAAGCAGGTGTAGCCATATTAATATTAGACAAAATAAACTTTAATACAAAATCTGCTAAGAGAGACAAAGAAGAGCACTATATAATGATTAAGGGTTCAATTCAACAGGAAGATGTAACTATTATAAATGCATACGCGCCTAATTACAGGGTACCAGTTTATTTAAAAGATATGTTAAGGGACTTAAAGGGAGACTTAGACCCCAATACGATAGTACTGGGAGACTTCAATATTTCACTCTCAGAAATAGACAGACCATCCGGACAGAAGATCAACAAAGAAACAGCGGATTTAATCGATAATATTGCCCAAAGGATCTGACAGATATCTACAGAACTTTCAATCCTACATCTAACGATTTTACATCCTTCTCAGCAGTGCATGGAACCTTCTCTAGGATTGACCGCATAATACGCCATAAAGCAAATCTCAGCAAATTTAAAAGAATTAGAATGGTACCATGCAGCTTCTCAGACCACAGTGGAATGAAGGTGGAAATTAGCAACTCAGGAATCCCTAGAAAGTATTCAAACACATGGACACTGAACAACATGCTCCTGAATGAACAATGGGTCATAGAAGAAATCAAAAGAGAAATCCCAAAATTTCTGTAAGTAAGTGAGGATAACAACACAACATTTCAAAACTTATGGGATATGGCAGAAGCAGTGTTGAGAGGAAAGCTTATATCAGTAGGTGCCTATATCAAGAAATTGGAAAGGTACCAAATAAAAGAGCTTTCAGCGCATCTCAAGGATCTAGACAAACTGCAGCAAACCAGACCAAAGCTAGTAGGAGAAGAGAAACAATTAAAATCAGAGAAGAAATCAACAGGATTGAATCCAAAAAAACATTGCAAAAAAACAGCCAAGCGAAGAGCTGGTTTTTTGAAAAAATAAATAAAATTGACAAACCATTGGCTCAACTAACTAAAAAAAGAAAAGACCCAAATCAATAAAATCAGAGATGAAGAAGGAAATGTAACAACAGACACCACAGAAATAAAAAGAATCATCAGGAATTATTACAAAGAGTTGTATGCCAACAAACAGGTAATTTATCAGAAACGGACAGATTCCTGGACAGATGTAATCTACCTAAATTGAACCAGGAAGACATAGAAAACCTAAATAGGCCCATAACTGAGACAGGAATTGAAACAGTAATAAAGGCCCTCCCAACAAAGAAAAGCCCAGGGCCAGATGGATTCATGGCTGAATTCTACCAGACATTTAAAGAAGAATTAACTCCATTTCTTCTCAAACTATTCAGAGCAATTGAAAAAGGTGGAATCCTCCCAAATTCTTTCTATGAAGCCAGCATCACCTTAAACCTAAGCCAGAGAAAGATGCAGCATTGAAAGAGAATTACAGACCAATATCCCTGATGAACATAGATGAAAAATACCCAATAAAATTCTGGCCAATAGAATGCAACAACACATCAGAAAGATCATCCACCCAGACCAAGTGGGATTTATCCCTGGTATGCAGGAATGGTTCAACATTCGCAAAACAATCAATGTGATACACCACATCAACAGACGACAGAAGAAAAACCATATGATTCTCTCAATAGACACAAAGAAAGCATTTGATAAAAGACAACACCCTTGCATGATGAAAACCCTAAGCAAATTGGGTATAGAAGGAACATTCCTCAATACAATCAAAGCAATTTTTGAAAAACCCACGGCCAGCATCCTATAGAATGGGGAAAAGTTGGAAGCAATTCCACTGAGATCGGGTACCAGACAGGGATGCCCACTCTCACCGCTGCTATTCAATATACTTCTGGAAGTTTTAGCAAGAGCTGTTAGGCAAGAAAAAGCAATTAAAGGGATACAAATTGGGAAGGAAGAACTCAAACTATCCCTCTTTGCAGATGATATGATTCTTTATTTAGGGGATCCAAAGAACTCTACTAAGAGACTATTGGAACTCATAGAAGAGTTTGGCAAAGTAGCAGGATATAAAATCAATGCACAAAAATCAACAGCCTTTGTATACACAGGCAATGCCACAGCTGAGGAAGGACTTCTAAGATCAATCCCATTCACAATAGCTACAAAAACAACCAAATACCTTGGAATAAACTTAACCAAGGACATTAAAGATCTCTATGATGAAAACTACAAAACCTTAAAGAAAGAAATAGAAGAGGATACCAAAAAATGGAGAAATCTTCCATGCTCATGGATTGGAAGAATCAACATCATCAAAATGTCCATTCTCCCAAAAGCAGTTTACAGATTCAATGCAATACCATTCAAAATACCGAAGACATTCTTCTCAGATCTGGAAAAAATGATGCTGAAATTCATATGGAGGTACAGGAGACATCAAATAGCAAAAGCAATCTTGTACAATAAAAAGAAGGCCGGAGGCATCACCTTACCAGATTTCAGGACATACTACAGGGCAGTTGTTATCAAAACAGCATGGTACTGGTACAGAAACAGATGGATAGACCAATGGAACAGAATAGAAACACCAGAAATCATCCCAAACATCTATAGCCAACTCATATTTGATCAAGGATCCAAAACCAATCCCTGTAGTAAGGACAGTCTATTCAATAAATGGTGCTGGGAAAACTGGATTTCCATGTGCAGAAGCATGAATCAAGACCCCTACCTTTCACCTTACACCAAAATTCACTCAACATGGATTAAAGACTTAAATCTATGACCCAACACCATCAAATTATTAGAGAGCATTGGAGAAACCCTGCAAGATATTGGCACCAGCAAAGACTTCCTAGAAAAGACCTGGCAGGCTCAGGCAGTCAAAGCCAAAATTAACTATTGGGATTGCATCAAATTGAGAAGTTTCTGTACTGCAAAAGAAACAGTCAGGAGAGTGAAGAGGCAACCAACAGAATGGGAAAAATATTTGCAAACTATGCTACAGATAAAGTGTTGATAACCAGAATCTATAAAGAACTCAAGAAACTCCACAACATCAAAACAAACAACCCAATTAAGAGATGGGCCAAGGACCTCAATGCACATTTTTCAAAAGAAGAAATCCAAATGGCCAACAGACACATGAAAAAATGTTCAAGATCACTAGCAATCAGGGAAATGCAAATCAAAACCACAATGATGTTCCACCTCACTCCGGTGAGAATGGCTCACATTCAGAAATCTACCCACAACAGATGCTGGAGAGGATGTGGGGAAACAGGGAAACTAACCCACTGTTGGTGGGAATGCAAACTGGTTAAGCCACTATGGAAGTCAGTCTGGAGATTCCTCAGAAACCTGAATATAACCCTACCATACAATCCAGCCATCCCACTCCTTGGAATTTACCCAAAGGAAATTAATTTGGCAAACAAAAAAGCCATGTGCACATTAATGTTTATTGCAGCTCAATTCACAATAGCTAAGACCTGGAATCAACCCAAATGCTTATCAACAATAAAGTAGATAAAGAAATTATGGGACATATACTCCATAGAATACTATACAGCAGTAAAAAAACAATGAAACCTGGTCATTTGCAACAAGATGGAGCAATCTGGAGAACATTATGCTGAGTGAATTAAGCCAGTCCCAACGGGACAAATATCATATATTCTCCCTGATTGGCGACAACTAACTGAGCACCAAAGGGGAAACCTGTTGAAGTGAAATAAATGGACACTATGAGAAACAATGACTTGATCAGCTCTTGTGCTGACTGCTGATGTACAATGTAATACTTCATCCATTTTAGTATTTTTTCTCTGTTTTGTTCTAGTACTAGTGGTTGAACTCTGTAATTAACATACAATTATTCTTAGGTGTTTATACCTTACAGAGGAGATGTACAATTTGTGACATGCTCAATTGGACTTGACCCAAATGGTTGAGTTAGAAATATGCCAGGGGATTCCAATACAATCCCATCAGGGTGGCATGTACCAATGCCATCTCACTAGTCCAAGTGATCAATTTCAGTTCACAATTGATCACACTGATAGATCTAAGAGTCAAAGGGATCACACAAACAGGACTAGTTTCTGCTAACATTAACTGATAGAATCAAAAAGGGAGAGAAAGGCCCATCATGGGAAGCGGGATACATAGCAGACTCATAGAATGACAGATGTCCTAAACAGCACTCTGGCCTCAGAATCAGCCCTTAAGGCATTCAGATCTGGCTGAAGAGCCCATGAGAGTATTGTAGGCATGGAAAGCCAAGACACTCTGGAAAAAAAAAAGAAGACCTAAATGAAAGATCTCTGCAAGTGAGAT
Source organism: Lepus oiostolus (assembly GCA_036325905.1). Classification (NCBI taxonomy): domain Eukaryota; kingdom Metazoa; phylum Chordata; class Mammalia; order Lagomorpha; family Leporidae; genus Lepus; species Lepus oiostolus. The sequence continues at coordinate 131,185,620 of CM070808.1, forward strand.
CCCAGTGTAAAGAACAGGGCCATCAAAGTAGGAGGTACCGGGGGGCGGAGCCAAGATGGCGGATAGTGAGGACGTGTGCCTTAGTTTGGGAAAATAAACTTTCATAAAAGCGGAATTACTGTAGCATCAGGAAAAAACTCAAGAAAAAAAACTGCAGAGGAATCGCTTCCGGATCTTGTGGAGGAAACACAGAGGACTTACAGGGAACCCACCGCGTGGAAAACCAACCGAGACAAGCCGAGCGGCAGCGGCGGGAGAGGAGGCAGAGCCACAGAATCTCGCCAGCGCGGGAACGGAGGAGGGTAAGAAAGACAAAAGACCTGAGAAGTCCGAGACATTGGGGGGAGGGGGAACAGAGGCCTCTCCCTTCACTCACCAAGCAAAACAAAGAGCACCGCGATTTTACATATGTAAAGCTCAGCCAAACTCAGTATCTTTAGCGAAACTGGAGAACACATTGAGGGCTGCATAAACGCTGTGTATGGTCCCAGGGGTAGATCAAACGAATACTCACAGAGGCTAGATTTCAACTACCCTCAACCCCACTCCCAACTAAGTCAAAACAAAAAAAAAGAGAGAGAGAGAGAGCGTCCCAGCAAGGAGCAAATAATCTGGGAGAGTCGCTCTTTACACAGCCTTAAACCTCAAGAAACAAGCATAGCTCTCTGGCCATACCCATCACAGCCCCTAAGGCTCCAACAAAACAGACAGCTCACTTAGAGGCATAGTATAACGAGAGAAAAAAAAAAAACAAAAACAAAAACAAAAACACCACAAATTATCTCTAACTTGCCAAGCGGGAACGGAGGAGGGTAAGAAAGACAAAAGACCTGAGAAGTCCGAGACATTGGGGGGAGGGGGAACAGAGGCCTCTCCCTTCACTCACCAAGCAAAACAAAGAGCACCGCGATTTTACATATGTAAAGCTCAGCCAAACTCAGTATCTTTAGCGAAACTGGAGAACACATTGAGGGCTGCATAAACGCTGTGTATGGTCCCAGGGGTAGATCAAACGAATACTCACAGAGGCTAGATTTCAACTACCCTCAACCCCACTCCCAACTAAGTCAAAACAAAAAAAAAAAAGAGAGAGAGAGAGAGCGTCCCAGCAAGGAGCAAATAATCTGGGAGAGTCGCTCTTTACACAGCCTTAAACCTCAAGAAACAAGCATAGCCCTCTGACCACACCCATCACAGCCCCTAAGGCTCCAACAAAACAGACAGCTCACTTAGAGGCATAGTATAACCAGAGAAAAAAAAACAAAAACAAAAAAACCACAAATTATCTCTAACATGCCAAGCAAGAAACATAGAAGCGGAGCTACCAAGAACAAGGAAGGCACTATGACGCCCCCAAGTGAACAAGACATGCCAATGCAAGATTATGAAGATGAAGAGATAGAGCAAATGCAAGAAGCAGATTTCAAAAAATTCACAAGAACATTAAGAAGTTCTCAAAAACAAATTCTTGAACTACAGAAATCCTTAATGGACAAGATAGAAAATCTCTCCCGTGAAAATGAAATATTAAGGAGGAATCAAAATGAAATGAAACAACTAGTGGAACAGGAAATTGCGATAGTGAAAAAAAACCTCAATGAAATGAAGAACTCAATAGATCAAATGGCAAACACATTAGAGAGCCTTAAAAACAGAATGGATGAAGCAGAGGAGAGAATATCGGAATTAGAAGACAGAGAACAGGAAAGGAAACAGTCAAATCAAAGAAAAGAAGAAGAAATCAGAAATCTAAAAAATACTGTCAGGAATCTACAGGATACTATTAAAAAACCCAACATTCGGGTTCTAGGAGTTCCTGAAGGCATGGAAAGGGAGAAAGGATTAGAAGGCCTTTTTAGTGAGATACTAGCAGAAAATTTCCCAAGTTTGGAGAAGGACAGAGACATCCTAGTACAGGAAGCTCAGAGAACCCCTAATAAACATGATCAAAAGAGATCCTCACCACGACACGTCGTAATCAAACTCACCACAGTGAAACACAAAGAAAAGATCCTAAAATGTGCAAGAGAGAAACAACAGATTACTCTCAGAGGATCTCCAATTAGACTTACAACTGATTTCTCATCAGAAACCCTACAAGCCAGGAGAGAATGGCGAGATATAGCCCAGGTACTAAGAGAGAAAAACTGCCAGCCCAGAATATTATATCCTGCAAAGCTCTCATTTGTGAATGAAGGTGAAATTAAGACCTTTCACAGCAAACAGAAATTGAAAGAATTTGTCGCCACTCATCCAGCCCTGCAAAAGATGCTTAAAGACGTGTTACATACAGAAACACAGAAACACGGTCACCAATATGAAAGAAGGTAAAGGAAGGAAACCTCAGAGCAAAAGATCACAGGAATCTCAAACCAGATATTAGAAAATATCTTTGGCAAATGGCAGGGCAAAGTTACTCCTTCTCAATAGTCACATTGAATGTTAATGGCTTGAATTGTCCAGTTAAAAGACACCGATTGGCTGATTGGATTAAGGAACAAAACCCATCCTTTTGCTGCTTACAAGAAACCCATCTATCCAACAATGATCCATACAAGCTGAGAGTGAAAGGCTGGAAAAAGATATACCACGCCAACAGAAATGAAAAGAGAGCGGGCGTAGCCATCTTAATATCGGACAACATAAACTTTACTACAAAAACTGTTAGGAGAGACAAAGAGGGGCACTATATAATGATTAAGGGATCCATTCAACAAGAAGATATAACGATTATCAACGTATATGCACCTAATTACAGGGCACAAGCTTATTTAAAAGACTTGTTAAGGGACTTAAAGGGAGACTTAGACCCCAATACAATAGTACTGGGGGACTTCAATACTCCACTCTCAGAGATAGACAGATCAACAGGACAGAAGATCAACAAGGAGACAGTAGATTTAAATGACACTATAGCCCAAATGGATCTAACAGACATCTACAGAACATTTCATCCTACATCTAAGGACTTTACATTCTTCTCAGCAGTACATGGAACCCTCTCTAGGATTGACCACATACTAGGCCATAAAGCAAGTCTCAGCAAATTCAAAAGAATTAGAATCATACCATGCAGCTTCTCAGACCACAAAGGAATGAAATTGGAAATTGGCAACTCAGGAATCCCTAGAGCACGTGTAAACACATGGAGATTGAACAATATGCTCCTGAATGAACAACGGGTCATAGAAGAAATTAAAAGAGAAATCAAAAATTTTCTGGAAGTAAATGAGGATAACAGCACAACATACCAAAACCTATGGGATACAACAAAAGCAGTATTAAGAGGAAAGTTTATATCAATAGGTGCCTACATCAAGAAATTGGAAAGGCACCAAATAGACGAGCTTTCAAGTCATCTCAAGGATCTAGAAAATCTGCAGCAAACCAAACCCAAACCCAGTAGGAGAAGAGAAATAATTAAAATCAGAGAAGAAATCAACAGGATTGAATCCAAAAAAACATTACAAAAAATCAGCCAAACGAGGAGCTGGTTTTTTGAAAAAATAAACAAAATTGACACCCCATTGGCCCAACTAACTAAAAAAAGAAGAGAAAAGACCCAAATCAATAGGATCAGAGATGAAATGGGAAACGTAACAACAGACGCCACAGAAATAAAAAGAATCATCAGAAATTACTACAAGGACTTGTATGCCAGCAAACAGGGAAATCTATCAGAAATGGACAGATTCTTGGACACATACAACCTCCCTAAATTGAGCCAGGAAGACATAGAAAACCTAAACAGACCAATAACTGACACAGAAATTGAAACAGTAATAAAGGCCCTCCCAACAAAGAAAAGCCCAGGACCAGATGGATTCACTGCTGAGTTCTACCAGACATTTAGAGAAGAACTAACTCCAATTCTTCTCAAACTATTCAGAGCAATCGAAAAAGAGGGAATCCTCCCAAATTCCTTCTATGAAGCCACCATCACCTTAATTCCTAAGCCAGAAAGAGACGCAACATTGAAAGAGAATTACAGACCAATATCCCTGATGAACATAGATGCAAAAATCCTAAATAAAATTCTGGCCAATAGAATGCAACAACATATCAGAAAGATCATCCACCCAGACCAAGTGGGATTCATCCCCGGTATGCAGGGATGGTTCAACATTCGCAAAACAATCAACGTAATACACTACATTAACAGACTGCAGAAGAAAAACCATATGATTCTCTCAATAGACGCAGAGAAAGCATTTGATAAAATACAACACCCTTTCATGATGAAAACTCTAAGCAAACTGGGTATGGAAGGAACATTCCTTAATACAATCAAAGCAATATATGAAAAACCCATGGCCAACATCCTATTGAATGGGGAAAAGTTGGAAGCATTTCCACTGAGATCTGGTACCAGACAGGGATGCCCTCTCTCACCACTGCTATTCAATATAGTTCTGGAAGTTTTGGCCAGAGCTATTAGGCAAGAAAAAGAAATTAAAGGGATACAAATCGGGAAGGACGAACTCAAACTATCCCTCTTTGCAGATGATATGATTCTTTATTTAGGGGACCCAAAGAACTCTACTAAGAGACTGCTGGAACTCATCGAAGAGTTTGGCAAAGTAGCAGGATATAAAATCAATCCACAAAAATCAACAGCCTTTGTATACACAGGCAATGCCACGGCTGAGGAAGAACTTCTAAAATCAATCCCATTCACAATAGCTTCAACAACAATCAAATACCTTGGAATAAACTTAACCAAAGACGTTAAAGATCTCTATGATGAAAACTACAAAACCTTACAGAAAGAAATAGAAGAGGATACCAAAAAATGGAGAAATCTTCCATGCTCATGGATTGGAAGAATCAATATCATCAAAATGTCTATCCTCCCAAAAGCAATTTATACATTCAATGCAATACCCATCAAGATCCCGAAGACCTTCTTCTCAGATATAGAAAAAATGATGCTGAAATTCATATGGAGACACAGAAGACCTCGAATAGCCAAAGCAATCCTGTACAACAAAAACAAAGCCGGAGGAATCACAATACCTGACTTTAGGACATACTACAGGGCAGTTGTTATCAAAACAGCATGGTACTGGTACAGAAACAGATGGATAGACCAATGGAACAGAATAGAAACACCAGAAATCAATCCAAACACCTACAGCCAACTTATATTTGACCAAAGATCCAAATCTAATCCCTGGAATAAGGACAGTGTATTCAATAAATGGTGCTGGGAAAATTGGATTTCCACATGCAGAAGCTTGAAGCAAGACCCATACCTATCACCTTACACAAAAATTCACTCAACATGGATTAAAGACTTAAATCTACGACCCGAAACCATCAAATTATTAGAGAGCATTGGAGAAACCCTGCAAGATATAGGCACAGGCAAAGACTTCTTGGAAAAGACCCCAGCAGCACAGGCAGTCAAAGCCAAAATTAACATTTGGGATTGCATCAAATTGAGAAGTTTCTGTACTTCAAAAGAAACAGTCAGGAAAGTGAAGAGGCAACCAACAGAATGGGAAAAAATATTCGCAAACTATACTACAGATAAAGGATTGATAACCAGAATCTACAAAGAAATCAAGAAAATCCACAACAACAAAACAAACAACCCACTTAAGAAATGGGCCAAGGACCTCAATAGACATTTTTCGAAAGAGGAAACCCAAATGGCCAACAGACACATGAAAAAATGTTCAAGATCACTAGCAATCAGAGAAATGCAAATCAAAACCACAATGAGGTTCCATCTCACCCCGGTGAGAATAGCTCACATTCAGAAATCTACCAACAACAGATGCTGGAGAGGATGTGGGGAAAAAGGGACACTAACCCACTGTTGGTGGGAATGCAAACTGGTTAAGCCACTATGGAAGTCTGTCTGGAGATTCCTCAGAAACCTGAACATAACCCTACCATACAACCCAGCCATCCCACTCCTTGGAATTTACCCAAAGGAATTTAATTTCACAAATAAAAAAGCCATCTGCACATTAATGTTTATTGCAGCTCAATTCACAATAGCTAAAACCTGGAACCAACCCAAATGCCCATCAACAGTAGACTGGATAAAGAAATTATGGGACATGTACTCCATAGAATACTATACAGCAGTAAGAAACAACAAAACCCAGTCATTTGCAACAAGATGGAGCAATCTGGAAAACATCATGCTGAGTGAATTAAGCCAGTCCCAAAGAGAAAAATATCATTTGTTTTCCCTGATCCATGAAAACTGAGCGCCAAAGAGGAAACCTGTTAAGTGAAATGGACACTATAAGCAACAATGAACTGATCAGCTCCTGTCCTGACTTTAGATGTACAATGTAATACTTTATCCTTTTTAGTATTTGTTGTTGTTGTTGTTGTTCTAGTACTATTGGTTGAACTCAGTAATTAACACACAATTATTCTCAGGTGTTTAAATTTTAACTGAAAAGTGATCCCTGTTAAATCTAAGAGTGGAAAAAGAGAGGGAGGAGATGAACAATTTGGAACATGCTCAATCGGACTGGCCGCAAATGGTGGAGTTAGAAATGTGCAGGGGATTCCAACACAATTCCATCAAGATGGCATGTACCAATGCCATCGCACTAGTCCAAGTGATCAATTTCAGCTCACAATTGATAGCTCTGATAGGTCTAAGAGTCAAAGAGATCACACAAACAAGACAAGTATCTGCTAATACTAACTGATAGAATCAAAAAGGGAGAGAAAGATCCAACATGGGAAGTGGGATACACAGCAGACTCATAGGATGGCAGATGTCCTAAACAACACTCCGGCCTCAGAATCAGCCCTCAAGGCATTCAGATCTGGCTGAAGAGCCCATGAGAGTATAGCAGGCATGGAAAGCCAAGATATCATGGGAAAAAAAAAAAGACCTAAATGAATGATCTCTGTGAGTGAGATCCCAGTGGAAAGAACGGGGCCATCAAAGAAGGAGATACCCTTCTCCGAAGGGAGGAGAGAACCTCCACTTTGACTATGACCCTATCGGAATAAGACCAAAGTCAGCGAACTCTAAAGGCTTCCATAGCCCTGGCAACTCATGACTAGAGCCTAGGGAGATTACTGACGCCATGAACAGGAGTGTCAAATTGTTAAGTCAGCAACAGGAGTCACTGTGTACTTACACCCCATGCGGGATCTGTCCCTAATGTGTCGTCTAAAGCCAAGTGATGCTATGACTGGTACTGAAACAGTATTTTTATACTTTGCGTTTCTGTGTGGGCGCAGACTGATGAGGTCTTTGCTAATTATATACTGAAGTGATCTTCTGTATATAAAGAGAATTGGAAATGAAAAAAAAAAAAAACAACCTGGTGTTAAAATGGAAATGGCATAGAAAATTAATTATTTTGAAAAAAAAAATTATGTAGGATCTCTGTCTTTAATGTGCTGTACATTGCTATTTAATGCTATAATTAGTAATCCAATGGTAGTTTTTTCACTCGATGTTGCTATATGGGCAAAATGTTGAAACCTTTACCTAATATATACTAAATTGATCTTCTGTATACAAAGAGAATTGAAAATGAATCTTTACATGAATGGAAGGGGAAAGGGAGCGGGAGGGGGGGAGGGTTGCGGGCGGGAGGGAAGTTATGGGAGGGGGGAAGCCATTGTAACCCACAAGCTATACTTTGGAAATTTATATTCATTAAATAAAAGTTTAATAAAAAAAAAAAGAAAGTTAAAAAAAAAAAGTAGGAGGTACCTTTCTCTGAAGGGAGGAGAGAACTTCCACTTTGACTATGACCCTATCGGAATAAGATCAAAGTTGGCAAACTCAAAAGGCTTCCATAGCCGTGGAAACTCATGACTAGAGCCTAGGGAGATTACTGCCACCATAAACAAGAATGTCAAATTGTTAAGGCAACAACAGGAGTCACTGTGTACTTACTTCTCATGTGGGATCTCTCCTTAAATTATGGTCTAATGTGAAGTAATGCTATAACTAGTACTGAAACAGTATTTTACACTTTGTGTTTCTGTGTGGGTGCAAACTGATGAAATCTTTACTTAATATATACTAAATCAATCTTTTGTATATAAAGATAATTGAAAATGGATCTTGATGTGAATGGAATGGGAGAGGGAGCGGGAGATGGGAGGGGTGTGAGGGGGAGGGAAATTGTGTGTGTGGGGAAGCCATTGTAATCCACAAAGTGTAGGTTGGAAATTTATTTTTACTAAATAAAAAATTAAAATAATAAAATAAAAATGTAATTGCAGAACTTGAAAAAAAACAAGTTAACAAAAGTTGTAATTACTGAATTATAAAAAAATCTTAAGGTATGTTTATTGGATAATAGTGATCATACAGGGAGATTAAACAGGTCAATATCAGATGCTCAGTTATTATAGTCTACTATCGGACTGACTTACTTCATTAATTATAGGGTTTAATATTGAATTCCAATTATGATGGTTTTGAGAAGATTGTGCTTGCAGAACATTTACCCTGTGAAACCTCTTCCATCTTTTACACTACACCTCATAATCCTTCTGTCTCCTACTTAAAGATGGAGCACTTCACTAGGATATTCACACCTCCAAAATGGCTGTCACTAGATGATGGCATCAGATGCTGTCACCATGCCTTCCCACTTAAGCACAGTTGCATTGTTTCCTTCCTTAAGATATCTGTAAAGAGATAGAGTATTCAATAATTAACAGTGTTTAGCATTTATATTCATGTTGACAGCTAATTTAATTCTAATTACAGCGTATAGATTCATTTCCCCTCATTCTGATGGGTAGTTTTCCTACAACTGTCTAGGAGCACTTGAGAACCCTTCTAACTTTCCTATGTCTATGCAGAAGGCAAAAATAATCATAAATAAGTAATTAGTCACAAGATACATAATTATCTTCTAAATCCTCAGCTATAGTGAGAACCCCTACAGAGGACTCAGGGTCAAAGCCAGAAATATGTGGCTAGTTTGCTAGTTCTGTGATCACTTATCTAGAACTCATTTTCCTCTTCTGTGTGAAAAGACCATTAAGTAGATAAATAAACACCCTCACTGGGGCTGGTGTTGTGCTAAAGTGAGCTAGGCTGGCACAAGCAATGCTGGCCTCCCATGTCAGAGTTCTGGTTTGAGTCCTGTTTGCCCCACTTCTGCTTCCAATCCAATAACCTGCTAACGTGCCTGGGAAAGCAGCAAAGGATGACCTGTGTACTTGGGCTTCTGCTACTCATGTAGTCCATCCAGATGGAGCTGTGGGCTACTGGGTTAAGGCCACCTGGGGAGTGAACCAGTGGATAGAAAGTTTCTTTCTCTCTGCTCCTCCCTCTCTCCGTAATAAAAAAGCTATGTGTATGTTTATCTATATCTATAAATAGATATACACATGCCCTAACCAATGTCCTTGTCTCTCAGATGGAAATCTTTTGTTTTATATACAGACAGAGTTAGACAGTGAGGGAGACAGAGAGAAAAGTCTTTCTTCAGTTGGTTCACCCCCAAATGGCCGCTACAGCTGGCACACTGTGCTGATCTGAAGCCAGGAGCCAGGTGCTTCTTCCTGGTCTCCCATGCGGGTGCAGGGCACAGCATGTGGCCTTCCCAGGCCACAGCAGGGAGCTGGACTGGAAGAGAAGCAACTGGGACAGAATCCAGTGCCCCGACTGGGATTAGAACCCGGGGTGCCGGCGCCGCAGGCAGATTAGTCTTGTGAGCTATGGTGCTGGCCTAGGATGGAAATCTTGTAGTATTTCTGTCTATTACTATCTTGCACTGCACTGCCAAACTCATAAAGTGGCATCTCGTCTCTGGGCATTGAACCTGTTGTGTCAATCACTCATTTCTTGTTAACAGGAGTCCAAGTCATTACTTGGTTCTTTATTTAAAGATACAGTGTGCTATTTTCCAGTGAGGTTTGGAACCATAAGTCAAAGGATGGGCAGGGACTACTGTTAGAGCAATAGTCAAATTTTACTAGTTTCACAAGTGCTTTTATACTCCCACAATCACAGCATGCTTCTTCCCCCAGGTGTTAGTACACGATTAGTTCAAGGAAATATGTTTTCTATCAAAGGAGGTAATATTCGTATTTCATATAATCTGAAGGAACAATCTGTATTAAAAAAGGTGGCCAAAACATTTGCCTTCAAGGACAGAGACAGCCTGTAGCTGCATGAGAAAAGGGGGTAGTGGTATCTGGGCAAGGAACATTCTCAGACTAGTCCCATTCCCTGAAATGTTCTTCAGGCGTCTCAGTACATCTTAGATTTGATCTAGCCTGGTCTCCACAGCAAAGCGTTACAGAGTAGGTCAAATATGTGTGCTTACTTCCCAATTTCTTAATGATCTGCATCCCCTTTTCTCACCAGAATCAATGCTTCCCGTTTTGACTATTTTTTAAAATTTATTTAGTTGAATGAGTGATTAATAGAGAAGGAGAGAGATGAAAGACAGAGATGTTCCATCAACTGGTTCATTCTCCAAAAACCCTCAACAGGCAGGGCTGGGTCACACCAAAGCCAGGAGACAGGAATCCCATCTGGGTTTCCTGTATGAATGACAGGGAGCTAAGTCCTTGAGCCAGCATCTGCTGTTTGTCCAGATGCATCAGCAGGAGGCTGAATTAGAAGAGGAGCAGCCAGGACTCAAACTGGCACTGTTGTCTGGAATGCTGGCATAGCAAATGTCAGCATAATGCCTGTCCCAATGCTCTTCATTTTATAACAGGTAGTCTTTTAACAGAAATGAGATTTATTTTTGCTTTGTGTTCACCTGGAAACCTGGCAATAAAGAAGCCCTCAGCAAAACTTCCCATCACGAGGAAATCAGTAAGTCTGTAGCCAGTGGCAATCTGACTTAGATAAATACCTCCCAGATTAGCATCCAAGTTTCAGCACTTGTCAGTTAACAGATGGATTGTTTGCCTGCTGCTCCCTTGCAGCATATGGCAACCGTTTTCAGACCCTACATGACCTGCATGCCTGCTGCCCCCCCCCCCCCCCCCAGTGTATAGGTCTAACTCTGCTCACTCTGTGTTCTACTGCTCTGGTAAGTTCTCACAATCATTGATACTTGCCTCACCTGGTGGCTTCTTGCTACATTCTATGAGAAAGGGAATTTTTTCCTCTACTTTTGTGGCAGTCAATTTCCAAATCATGAGAGGGACTTACCAATTACAGCAGTGTCTGTTGGTAATTCTTGGCAGCATTTTCAATTTTTTCTCTCTAGGGGACTTGGGAATGAGTGTTTTTATATAATGTGAAAAATCAAGTACATATTGCTATTCCATAGTGCCACCAATTTTCTTATAAACCACATTGATGGACTCTTTACATCACTTCATAGGAAGATTATAAAGTCTATTAAAAAGTTATAATACTAGAAAATAGATGTAATATGACTAAAAATGAACTGACATATGGGATTTTGTATGATATAATTAAGGGTCCACCTTTTGTCAGGCAGAGGTACTCCAGTAAATCATAATTTATTGAAATGTCTGATTCCACATCAGGAAGCTGTTTCAACATTTAGTTATTCTTAATATTAACTCACCCCAAGCCTGCTGCATGATTCAGCTTGTAGTGAATATCAACTATATACTTTCATATTGCACAGGTCACTATGATTCCTCAGTTTATTTTTCCCTCATCTTCTTTAATGAAAATGAAGCTGAAGCTCTCTTCCTAATGCCCTTGTTGTAGATTTTCTTAGGTCCCCATCTCTGTCCCTTCGCTTGCAGTTCCTGTCTTTCCTTTGATGATTGCAAATCAACTCCTTACTAGAGATTAATTGACATCTTGTGAACTCTGTAAGATCCTAGGTCACAAGATTCAGAATTCAATTATCATCTCTATAGTTAACATAGTAATGACTAGCCTCTACTTTGAGATGCTTTACAGGAACCCCAAGTGCTGATCAAACAAATTGAAGGAGACTCACAGAGACTGCAAGTTCAGGCCACAACGTTTTATTATGGCAAACAAAGTACACTTCACAAGGAGAGTGGAAGCAGGCATCTGAGAAGAACTCAGCTTGGAACCTTTCTCTCTGTCTCTCTCTCTCACTGTCTAACTCAATCTTTCAAATAAAAAAAAGAAAAAGAAAAAAAGGAAAAAAAAGAACTCAGCTTATAGTTCAACAAAGACTCAACTCAGAGCCTCCTCTCAGGACCACAAAACAAAAGGACTGTGGGAGTGGGCCGCTGAGAGAGATCAGGGCTCCGAATTTGATTTGCACTGTTAATATATAGCCACATTTTTAGAGAGGGGAGGGTGGATCATTGCCAGGTGGAGACTCTGGGCAGAAGTTATTGGTGGAGCTATCACTGGGGACTCTGGTCAGGGGCTCTTATAAAATGCCTTGTATGTTTCTCCATGTTAGTTTTAGCTGCTCTCTCCTTGGCTTTCCTATCTTGACTAGTCAAAAGAAGGTCATGAACACTGGGGACAAACCAGGGCCCTGCACACAAGCTGATTACACATGCAATGTACAACACAAACCTTAATCTGAAAGATTCACCACACTTAGTCCCTCTGGGAATTGAGGGATAGCTGCCAGACTCCTTGCCAGAACATTGTCAAATAAACTACTTTTCTCTACAACCCCTGTGTTTGGGACTAGCTTGCTAAGTGTTGTCTGAGCAGATCTAGGTTTTTCTGCATTCTGCAACAATAGCAAGTAATGAACAATTAGAGAAACAACATAATTGTCAGCATCCTTGCTTGGGTTTTTGAAATAATCTGCACACACACATACACACACCCACAGCATCTCATATCACTTACTGCTTACTATTCAATGCTTTTTTTTTTTGACAGGCAGGCAGAGTGGACAGTGAGAGAGAGAGAGACAGAGAGAAAGGTCTTCCTTTGCTGTTGGTTCACCCTCCAATGGCCACCACGGCCTGCGCGCTGCGGCCGGCGCACCACGCTGATCTGAAGGCAGGATCCAGGTGCTTCTCCTGTATATAGACATCTAAGCTACACATTCAAGAATTACTCTTTCCTGGAAGGCTTGCTTAGGGTAGAAATAGGAAGATAATGTTATATTTTGCAACACTGTAGAATGAAACACCATCTGGCTTAATTACATATAGCTCTGTTGAGCCAGCCTTATAATGAGAAGATGGAAAATATGATAGTTTAGCTAACTACTGACTTCTTAAAGATATCCTCACTTTATTCTCAAAGTGAATTTTTGTTACTTTTCAAATCTATTTTATTTTTCATTTTTATTTATTTGAAAGACAGAAAGAGAGGTAAAGACAGGCAGAGAGATATCTTCCATCACCTCCCCCACCCACCCCGGTTCCCAAATGCCTAAACAGTCAGGGCTGGACCAGGCTGAAGCCAGGAGCTGGGAATTCATTCTGGGTGTCTCCTATGTGGGTGGCAGGGACCCAACTACTTGAGTCATCTGCTGTCTCCCAGGGAGCACATACCAGCTGGAAGCTGAAATCTAGCAGAGCTGGGACTCTAACCCAGGTACTCTGCTATGGTGTCCCAAGTGACATATTAACCAGTGAGCCAAATACACATCCTCTATACTTTTTTGAAAAGTAACGCACACCACAAAATTAATCATGCAATATTGTTCCTATGTCAATAAATAATGTGCTATTGGCACAGTACACATTCTAAAATGAAGCCATGATTGTGGGTTATTAAAAAAGTAATACACAATAAATTGCATGTTTAAAATAGATACTCATAGGCTAGGAAACTGAACTGTCAGTATGTGGGAAAGATGAACCTGTGCCTGTGAAAGTCACTTAGGATTGAATCTGGAGACACAGAGGGCTGTGAGCCAGAAGCTGAAATAACTCAGGGAGTTATTTGTAATTTTATTTCTTATTTCTGCTTTTCAGAATCTGACATTTTCATATAATTTCCTTGTAGTCTCCTAAATCCTTTACAACATTTAAAAAAGCCTTCAATGGACCCCAAACCATTTGCTACTTTAATAAATATTTCCTGTGTTATACAGAAGATGAGAGATTTAGATGTAAACACACAATTTTGTATTCAGATACAATGAATCATGACACAATGAATCTTTTCAATATCTGAATATATGAAGATATATTCCAATAAAGTTATATAAGTGACATGCTCAAGATACTTTAATTACTGATCATGTTAAAGACTCTATTCATATTTTAATAAAAGGAATATGGTAACATTTTAATATTGCTAATGCATTTTTTAAAATTTAAAATGTTGGTTAGCTCAGAGCTGGTAGAAGGAAGAAGGTATGGAACACACTCACGTGAGGTTATTTGTTGATGATCAGAAACACATTCATGGATCAGAAGCAACTGCATGAATGCTCACTTATCACTGCAGGTGTGATGCTGATAGCAATGAGTTGTGACTTTCTTGTGATTTCTCTGAGATGTAGGAATTAAACACACACACACATAATATAGAAGTTAGACAGATACTGAATACCCTAGCATAGGGAAAGAAATAAAGTATGCCTTAGCAAATAAAAGAATGTAATTTTGGATGAAAAAAAATATAATTAATCTGAACCATAAACACAAACATCCAGGGTTTTCTGTCAAACTGTGAATCACAGATCATGTGCATTTTACTTTGGTAACTAAAGTAATAGAAACACAGGCATGGCTACCACTCACTAGAAGTCAAACACATCTATATAAAGTTCAAAGGGGTGGCGCTGTGGCTTAACAGGCTAATCTTCCGTCTTGCGGGGCCGGCACACAGAGTTCTAGTCCTGGTCGGGGCGCCGGATTCTGTCCCGGTTGCCCCCTTCCAGGCCAGCTCTCTGCTGTGGCCAGGGAGTGCAGTGGAGGATGGCCCAAGTCCTTGGGCCCTGCACCCCATGGGAGACCAGGAGAAGCACCTGGCTCCTGCCTTCGGATCAGCGTGGTGCGCTGGCCGCAGCGCGCAGGCCGTGGTGGCCATTGGAGGGTGAACCAACAGCAAAGGAAGACCTTTCTCTCTGTCTCTCTCTCTCTCTCTCTCTCTCTCTCTCACTGTCCACTCTGCCTGTCAAAATAAATAAATAAATAAAAAATAATGTTCAAAGGGGGATGGCAGCATTATGATACAACATTTTGAGCCCCCACTTGGGACTTGTACAATCATATATTGGAAAGCTGGTTCTAGCTTTCTGCTAAGGCTCATGGAATTGAGGTTCCCGCTACTCATGTGGGAGATCCAGGTGGAGTTTCTGGCAACAGGCTGAACCAGACCCTTCTGTTATACATTTGGGGTGTGAGATAGCAGATAGAAGATTTATCTGTCTCTGTCTCTCTTTCTGTCATTCTGCCTTACAGAAAATAAATTAAAATACTAAAAATTTTTCAAGTTCATTTAATAAGAGAAAGTGACTTTTAAATCTCCAGATTAATTTATTAATTCATAGGCAACACACAGAACTGTTTACACAGCCATTGCCTCACCATTTAATCATGCAGTGTACATTTATTTTTAAGGTCAATCTGGGTGTGCATTTGATTAATCTGGCTATAGAATGTCAGTTGTATTTATATTATTGGTTTAAGAAACAGGATATAAAATTAATTCTCTATATACTTTAATTTTGATTACATAAGATGTTTAGTAATAAAGATATGATCCACCCATACTATTTTTATAATTAACTTATTTGATTTATCATTCTCATAACATTTTATTAGGATGAAAAGGAATACTAAGTCTATTTGGAATTCTGAATTCATTCTCAGCAAGTAACAGATCAAAAAAGCAATTTATTTAAGATTGGTTTGTATATATCACACAGGGATATATCTGAGGCAAATTTCCTAGGAAACCGTATGCTCTTTTTCTTTTTAAAAGATTTATTTATTTATTTGAAAGCCAGAGTTACACAGAGAGAGTAAAGTCTTCCATCTGATGGTTCATTCCTCAATTGACCACAACAGCCAGAGCTGTGCCAATGCAAAGCCAAGAGCCAGGAGTTTCTTCCTGGTCTCCCATGCAGGTGCAGGGGCACAAGGACTTGGGCCATCTTTCACTGTTTTCCAAGGCCTTAGCAGAGAGGTGGATTGTAAGAGAAGCAGACAGGACTAGAACCGGTGCCCATATGGGATGCTGGCACTTCAGGCCAGGGCATTAACCCACTGCACCATAGCACTGGCCCCCATATGTTCTTTTTGTGATAATGACTGACACCCTTTCATTGTGCACAGTGCCGGATTATACCACTTATTTTTATTCCTTAAATTTAATAAAAGGAATAATAAAATTATTTTTATACTGGAAGTAAATATTGTTAATTCATTGTAAATAATTAGCTTTATCCCATAAAAATTCACAAAGATTAAAAATAAATACACTTTCTATTAAATCTTTAAGCACTGAAAACTGTTCTGTTGATTCATAGACTCACACATTGATGGCAGCAATGCCATGAAAATGAATTGTCTACAATGAAATTCATCATGTCTTTCATTTCTACTTTTGTTTTAACTATTATGTGTTAGTTTTGCAAATTTTCTACATAAATTAGTAGCTTCTGAGAAACTTTTAGAAACATTTCTAAAAATGAGCCATTATTAAAGCTAGCAGAACAAGAATGCAGCATTAATAAATATAATCCATGAAAATATGATGATTCTATTTTTGTCTTCAAGAGTATAAAAGGCAGGCCGGTGCCGTGGCTCACTTGGTTAATCCTCTGCCTGTGGTGCCGGCATCCTATATGGGTGCCAGATTCTAGTCCCAGTTGCTCCTCTTCCAGTCCAGCTCTCTGCCGTGGCCTGCCGTGGTGGCCATTTGGGGAGTGAACCAACAGAAAGAATACCTCTCTCTCTCTCTCTCTCTCTCTCTCTCTGTTTATAACTCTGTCAAATAAATTAAAAAAAAGAGTATAAAAATCATATCTAAAATTACTAAGGGCATCAGAGTTGATTTTTCACATCTGAAGAAAACTTTGTTTTAACCTTTCACTCAACATTGCACATGCAAAAACTATATACTGAAAAAAGTCTTTAGTCATGCTAAGAAGAACTCCTAGCCAACTAGGGATCATACATACATGTATATAATGATGTGTTGTATATAAATATATAATGACCAACTATTATGTCCAATTTAACTTAATCTTGACTTCAATTTCCCTGGTTTATTTATTAGGCATCCAGTTATTGTAAACATCAGTTTTTAGCCTTTAGACATAATTTTTCACTAAATTCTGATTACTTTTTTTTTCTAAAATTTCCATAGGTTTGGCTATGTCTTATCAGTTCCCCTTAGAATTATCACTGCACTCAACTCTATAAATAAGTATCTGATTAAAAGTCATAGGCATGTTTATCACCGATGCTCATTCCTCAGCAGCTGTTAAGGAGGAGACTCAATTACTGTACATCCTCCCAATGTGAACTCTTCCCGATGTAAGAGGCATCAGTAATATGAGGAAAATAGTTAAGTCAGTAAAAAAAAATAAAAAAAAACTTCATTCCATGACCATCTGTTAGTCTAAGACCTTGCTTCAGTTGCTCTGTGCTCATCTATGTATTAAATGACATTAACATTGTTTGACAACTGCTCATTATCAATTATAAATGAATTTTTTGCCCAACAGTTGTTGTATCATGAAAATATATTTCTACATCAATCATTTTTACTGTGCATCTGGTTGGATAATACTGGACTTTATATGAATTCCTCTAGGATGAAAGCAGACATGACTCTTGGACATTAAATAAACTCTATCAATGAAGGTGCAGTGATGACTTACTGCCCATGATATGTCTGATAACCCTTCAGGTATCCAGAGGAGAAATGAGCTGCTAACAGCACAAATGAGGTAGAACAGCATTCTAGATTTTCATAAGCACTTCTTTTCAAGTCATCTGATTACCTAAGACTTGCAGCTAACATCATAGTTAGAAATAATGCCTTAAAGCTTTTGCCTTTTAAAGCATCTCAAATTATTATTTGCAATAAAAGAATGTTCTAATAACATTTCCTGTCTTCAGGAATGACTATAAAATTTGGCATAAATTAATTTGTAGGTCATCCTACAAGCATATAATATTACCATTGATTGAATTTAACCAGGCTAATATGTGTTTTTCAGATAGTAACTTTGTTGTAAAAAAACTAGATGAGAATCCCCTGTCCCCATATATTTTTCCTCCCCTTTGAGATCTTTCTCTATGAATATAACATATTTCTGAAAGTTCAGCTCCTAAGGCAAAGTATCTACAGAAAGTTTAGCAATGTTTATGTAAGGAGACATTACAAGGAAGTAAAATTGGAGACATGTCCATGCCTGGAAATATCCAAAGTACTATTATTATTTTATTACCCAGGAAAGATTTGCTTAAATTATGAGTACTTCAAAAATTTGTAGGGGTCAGCACTGTGGTGTAGCGGGTGAAGCTGCCACTTGCAGTGCTGGCATCCCATCAAGACTTGGCTGCTCCACTTCCAATCCAGCTCTCTGCTATGGCCTAGGAGAGCAGTAGAGTATGGCCCAAGTCCTTGGGCCCCTGCACCCACGTGGGAGACCTAGGGGAGGCTCCTGCTCCTAGCTTCAGATTGGTGCAGCTCCGGTTGTTGTGGCCAATTGGGAAATGAACCAGTGGATGGAAGACTTCTCTCTCTCTCTCTCTCTCTCTCTCTCTCTCTCTGTCTCTCTCTCTGCCTCTCCTTCTCTCTGTGTAACTCTGACTTTCAAATAAATAAATAAATCTTTAAAAAATTTGTGAAAAATGGAACTAAAAGATAAGTTTATTTTGGTGTAAAATATTTTGAAATCCATGCAAGGTTTTTCTAATATTCATGAAATTTTTGAAGACTCCTCATAAGCACTGATTTCTATATTTTGCACCAAAATAAATTTACTTTTTAATTTAATTTTTCCAAAATTTTTGAAGTACTCTCATGAAAGATTTTCTCATTCTTTCTTTCTCTCCGTTAGATAACATCAGAGTTGGCTGACTTGAGGTTGCTTTCTTATAATGCACCCAATGCATCTGAGAACACCCTATGCTCCTCACCAAGTTGCCCTGTGAAAATTGAAAAAAACAATGCAAAATGTTGCTCTGCCTGCAGTTTTCAGTTTTCAGACAATGAGTCTGAATTGGGTTTTTCAGGATGGATCTGGAGTCTGGGGCTTGGCCTTTGCCTGCAGGGTCTGTCATGAAACTGACATGGCCCTGGGGTCAGCATCTATGGGAGTAGGCCTAGGCCTCAGGCCCGCTGTATCCTGGACCTGCAGGAGTAGGTCTTGATCCTGGTGCCCTGGTGTTTCCCTGACTCTGGGTAGGCCTGGAACCTGAATCCATAGGTTCAGGCCTGGATCTGGGGGTCCCTGTGAGCTGCCTTCATGCTAGGTTTCACTGGGGGGCGAGCCTTGGGCTGGGGCCTCAGCAAAGATGGCTGCTCATTTTTCTTTCCTTCCTCCAAGCATAGGGTCTTCCTTTCACTTCTGCTCTGAGGCTTGGGAAAGAGGAGGCCTGGGTAAGGTGGAAATGTCCCTCCGAACTCCTCAATGCATTTGTTATTATTTCTGTGTTAAACCCAGGCACTATATCTCTCATCTGGGTTCCACAGCTCTTGTGAAAGTATTTTTAATATGTGGATATTTATTTAAATAGATGTTTTATGAACAGACAAAATCTGGAAAGTTCTGTTCCACTACTGATGTCACTCCTTGCAGTGGATGCTTTTATTTTTTGTTAGTGTTCCACCATACTGTGGCAAGCTTGCAAGAAGATTAAAGCTACATATCAATGAGTGTGATTAATTTTAACAGATGTTCCACTTTGTGAAATACCAAATAGTTTATACCGTTTCACCTGCATCTGAACTTGAGTTGACTCCACAGTGCGGGTTTCTTTTCTTTTTAAAATTTTATTTAATAAATAAAAATTTCCAAATACAGCTTTTGGATTATAGTGAACTTTTCCCCCCATAACTTCCCTCTTACCAGCAACCCTCCCATCTCATTCACATCAAGATTCATTTTCAATTATCTTCATATACAGAAGATCAATTTAGTATATATTAAGTAAAGATTTCAACAGTTTGCACTTACACAGAAACACAAAGTATAAAGCACTGTTTGAGTACTAGTTATACCGTTAATTCACATAGTACAACACATTAAGGACAGAGATCCTACATGGGGAGTAAGTGCACAGTGACTCCTGTTGTTTATTTAACAATTGACACTCTTGTTTATGGCGTCAGTAATCACCCGAGGCTCTTGTCATGGCTGCCAAGGCTATGGAAGCCTCTTGAGTTCGCCAACTCCGATCTTATTTAGACCAGGCCATAGTCAAAGTGGAAGTTCTCTCCTCCCTTTGGAGAAAGATACTTCCTTCTTTGATGGCCCATTCTTTCCACTGGGATCTCACTCACAGAGATCTTTCATTTAGGTCATTTTTTGTTTTTTCGCCCCAGTGTCTTGGCTTTCCATGCCTGAAATACTCTCATGGGCTTTTTAGCCAGATCCAAATGCCTTAAGGGCTGATTCTGAGTCCAGAGTGCTGTTTAGGACATCTACCATTCTACGAGTCTGCTGAGTATCCCACTTTCCATGTTGGGTTGTTCCAACATGGATTGTTGGAACAACAATGGAAAAACAACCCATGTTGGAATGTTTTTAATTTTATCCGTTAGTATTAGCAGACACTGGTCTTGTTTATGTGATCCCTTTGACTCTTAATCCTATCATTATGATCAATTATGAACTGAAACTGGTCACTTTGACTAGTGAGATGGCATTGCTACATGCCACCTTGATGGGATTGAATTGGAATGGCATTAAGCTTCACAGTGACAAGGGCACATTCCGAGCCAGCCAACTTTGGCTCACATGCAACAATGCCTGCAGATTTCTGCTGAAGGGCAGCTTTGTGAACCCTGAGCTGCTCTGTGCCTATGAAACTTTCCAGTGACTCAAGCAAACAAGGGTTCCAGAGTCTGCCATGTAAAGCATGTCTTCTTTAAGGGCATCCATTCTTTTCTTTTTAAATTATTTAATTTAATTAATTATGTTAAACTAGTTAATTATATATTATTATATATTATATTGTAATATAATATATTATATTATATATCATATAAACTAATTTATACCTCTTAAAAATGTGTATCTGGAGTGGTATTTGACCTACCTGTTGAGACACTGGTTGGAGCACTTGCATCCCACATCAGAGTGCCCAAGTTAAAGGCCCAGCTCTGGCTTCCAAATCCACCTTCCCATCAATATAGAGCCTGGGAGGCTGTGGTGATGGCTCAAATAATTGAATTTCTGCTACCTGGGGAAACCTGGACTGCATTCCCAACTCTAGGCTACAGCTTTAATCCATTCAGGCTGATGTAGGCATTCAGGGAATCCAGTGGATTGAAGTACTTTTTCTTTCTCCCTTTCCTCTCAAATAAATAAATAAATAATAAATTGGTAACCCCCATTTTTTAAAAATTTCCCAGGCTATTTTTGCTAATTTCTCCTTTCTCTCCTCATATCAGTCAGGCTTGTTATCCCTTTTCCCCAGTAGTTGACTGAGCCAGTTCCACATAACAGCTGAGGAAACTGAAGGAATAGCAGGAGGCACTTGCTCAAGTCCCTCAACTATGAAGTGATGGAGCCAGGATTCTCCTTCAGGCAGTCTGACCTCTTCCTCACTCCTCAGTAGATCAGCATCAGAGCTGGGCAAACTGAAGGGAAGTATCTCAGGTGGAAGCAACTCCATAACAGAGTTTCAGAACAGGCACAGTGGAGCTCATGCATGCAAAGATGACATTGGAAATTTGGGTAAAAGTTGCAAAGAAATTTCATAGTTATAGGGTTTGGTTTAAAAACATGTTTTATATTATAAAGGCAAAGTATTAATCCTTAAAATACAAATCAAGATACATAAGCTACAAAGGAGTACAAAAATAATAATGAAGATTTTTTTCTTTAAGATGATTGACATTTTCCCTCTGACTAACCTTATGATGTGGGTCATGTCATTATACCACATTATGAAGTGATTTTGATGCTCAGATATGAATGACTCAATGTCTTGCTGAACGTGGCAGGGTAGGAAGAAGGCATTCATATCCAGGCATTTATACTACCTATTCTGTAGCCTTTCACAGTATCTGCAGATCATATGTATTTATGTATGTATGTATTTATTTATTTATTTTAGTATTTATTTTTAATCAAAGACCTTTCACATTCTCACTGCAAATGCATAGTGTCATTCAAAATTGCTCTGTGTAAAACAAATTCAGACACTGAAATGCAAATGTAGTGTCCAGTTGCTATCCCCTTTCTATAATTTGCATCAAAAGAGAAAAGACAGATTTCAAAATATTCTTTCCAATCTCAAACAAGGCACTAGTGAAATAAAATTCTTTGAGATGCAGTTGCCATAAATTCACCCCCTTATTCACTATCCAGTGGAACGTTCAGCAATTAAAGTATAAAATCTGATAGAGGAATTTTAGTAAATTTAGGATTGCTATTTTAGAATAATCCTAGTTGAGGCTTTTTGTCTTTTTTTTTCTTAGCACATATAGTTTTGTTTTGGCTTTTTATCAAATCTTGATTTTTATGAGTTCCATCACAGATTTTTAGATGTAGAAAAATTCCACATGGTACACTTCACTGACCTCCTCACCTCCTGGTTCCTTGGGGGAAGATGGGGGCTCTTCAGAAAGCCAACTCCGTGCATCAGGAAGCTTTTCTAGAACAAACTTCTACTCTCACTCTGGGTGCACAGAAGGCCAAATAAACTCTAGGACACACACACATACACACACACAGACACATGCCAACAACAACAAGAAAAAAAAACACAAAAAAACAGATCCTGCGATCAATTCAATTTAATAAAGTTTACATAAGCAGGAAAAGAGTTCTATAACCGGGCAGCATTCCATACTAAAGATAGTTCAGAATTCGGTCCATGCAATTCCAGATCATTTAGTTGCCTGACTTACACATAGTAGATACTTGATCAGTATTAATTGACACAGACATGCATATAGGAGGGAGTTCTAAAAATTTCAAGGAGGATCCATCACTGAGGCACAGCAGGTTAAGTCATCTGAAGTGACAGCGTCCCATATGGGTGCCAGTTCGAGCCCTGCTCCACTTCTGGTCCAGCTCCCTGCTAATGCACTTGGGAAATCAGTGGGAGATGGCCCAGGTGATTGCACCCCTACATGTGGGCCTCTCATGTGGAAGACCCAGAAGAAGTTTTGGGCTCCTGGATTCAACTTGGCTCAACCTCAGCCATTGTAGCCTTTTGGGAGTGAACTAGCAATGGAAGACCTCTTTCTGTCTCTCCATCTCGCTCTCTATAATTCTTTCAAAAAAGTAAATAAATACATATTTTAAAAATGTTCATGGAAATTTATATATTTAAAATTGTATTTTTCATGATATTAGTACAATTAAAATATTTTCTTACAATTTAATCTGTTAGGCAGGTGGGGCCAACGTTACGCAGGGGAAAAGTAAATGAGGAAAGCTAGGAATAGTGTATATATATTTTTAATGCCAGGGAGCTTTTAAAATTTTTATTTATTTATTTATTTAAAAGGGAGAGAATGAGAGAGAGAGAGAGAGAGAGAGAGAGAGAGAGAGAGAATCTTCCATTTTCAGATTAATTTCCCAAATGCCTCAGGAGCTGGGCCAGGCTGAAGTAAGCAGTCAGGAACTTCCATCCAGGTTTCCCACATGGTAGCAAGCATTTGAACTGTCATCGCTTGCTGCCTCCCAGGGTGTGTATAAGCAAGATGCTGGATTCAGCAACAGAGTTAGGACTCACCTGATATGGGGTGCATGTGTCCCAAGTGGCATCATAACTGTTGCATCAAACACCTGCCTGCATTTGAGTCTATCTATAGTGTTATGCAAGTCACTGGTGTGTGAATGTGACAAAGTGTGACAAATTATTGAGTCATACAAAATTCTAACATTGAGGTTTCATGGATAGAGAACTTATTATTTAAATAAATTAATGAATATTTCCATTTCCCATCTGCTGGTTTCCTTTCCAAATGCCTACAACAGTCAGAGCTGGGCTTAGGTGAAAGCCAGGAGTTGGGAACTCAATGCAGATCATGAACAGCAGCGATGCAACTGAGCCATCACTGCTGCCTCCCAGAGTAAACAGCTTCACTGTGACCTATTCTTTTTTTAAAGCTTTTATTTAATGAATGCAAATTTCTTCCTCCCATACCTTCCCTCCCACCCCTACTCCTGTTCCACCTCCTACTCCCTCTCCCATCCCATTCTTCATTAAGATTCATTTTTAATTAACTTTATATACAGAAGACCAACTCTCTACTAAGTAAATATTTCAACAGTTTGCACCCCCCCCACAACATATAAAGTACCATTCGAGAACAAGTTTTGCAGTTAATTCTCATAGTACAACTCATTAAGGACAGAGGTGTAAGTGCACAGTGACTTCTCTTGTTAATTTGACAATTAACACCCCTATTTATGACAACAATGATCACCTGAGGCTCTTGCCGTGAGTTGCCAAGGCTATGGAAGACTTTTTTGACCACAAACTCTGTCAGTATTTAGACAGGGTAGTAAGCAAAGTGGAAGCTCTCTTCTCCCTTCAGAGATAGGTATCTCCTTCTTTGATGGCCTGTTCTTTCTGCTGGGATCTCAGAGAGATCTTTCATTTAGGTCATTTATGCCCCAGTGTCTTGGCTTTCCATGCCTGAAATACTCTTCTTTGACTGCCCCTTCTTTCCACTGGGGTCTCTCCACAGAGATTCTCCATGTAGGATATTTTTAAGCCGCAATTTGTCTTGGCTTCCCATAGCTGAAAGGCTCTCTGGGTTTTTCAGCCAGATCTGAATGCCTTAAGGGCTGATTCTGAGTGACATACTCTTAATTGATTACAGGAACCTTCTTCTAGTTCGGTAGTGGAGACTTTACAGGATGTGTTCAGACACAAGGAAATCCCCGCTTCCCACCCCAGTGTTGGCAGAAAATACCCACCTCAATCTTAGAACTTCTCTGAAATCTTACATATTTATACTGCTCAGTGAGCTCTAAGATGACTTAACGTGATCTGTCAAGAAGGTTCAGTTCATATGAGGGGGATCTCAAACCTGTGTGTGCATCAGAATCACATGGAGGGCCTGTTTTCTGTGATGCTCCCATAAAGGTCTGACTCAGTAGGTCTGGGATGGAGTCTTGGAATTGGTATTTCTAACAAGTTCCTAGGTGATACCTATGTTGTTGATCAGGAAACCATGCTTGTGAACAAAATGCTGTGAGCAGGGTACATAATTTCCTCCCTGTGATGATCTTTGCATCTTTTTCAATAAATATACTTTAGTTCTAGAGGCCATGATGTCTCTGTGTCAAGTCATTAACAAGGTAGCAACCATACACACAATGTAAATGTGTGGGCATAGCCAGATTTTGTGCTTTGGGTCATAGCTCTCCCTACCTCCATATTTAGAGGGTTAGCAAGAGTTCTACCAATTCTAAATTCTATATCAAGACAATATACAATTAAATTATTGATATAATTACTGATTGTAATTACTACATGGCTTCAGTAAAAGGAGAGAATACTTTGAGTTGAAACAGTTGTGTAAAGAATGAAGGAGGAGATGAAGACAACAATTTCAGAAGTTGGCAATATATTTACTGAGTAAACCTTTTTCTACTTGTTAATTAATCATCCTTGGTACCTGTTAGTCAATTTGTGCTTTATTTCAAATTACAACAGTGATTCTGAATTACAATTTAGTTCTCAATTTTTTTTAAATTTCATATTCTTTTTTTTTAACTTTTATTTAATGAATATAAATTTCCAGTGTACACCTTATGGATTACAATGGCTTCCCCCTCCCATAACTTCCCTCCCACCCACAACCCTCCCCTCTCCCACTCCCTCTCCCCTTCCATTCACATCAAGATTCATTTTCAATTCTTTTTATATACAGAAGACCAATTTAGTATAAAGATTTCAACAGTTTCCACCCACATAGAAACACAAAGTGAAACATACTGTTTGAGTACTAGTTATAGCATTAAATCACAATGTACAGCACATTAAGGACAGAGATCCCACATGAGGAGCAAGTGCACAGTGACTCCTGTTGTTGACCCAACAAACTGACACTCTAGTTTATGGTGCCAGTAAGCACCCTAGGCTGTCGTCATGAGTTGCCAAGGCTATGGAAGCCTTCCAAGTTTGCTGACTCTGATCATATTTAGACAAGGTCATAAAAGACAGGGTGAGGATAGTAACCAATGATCCTAAGAGTGGCATTTACCAGGTTTGAACAGTTATACAGCATTAAGTGGGGAATGGGACCATCAGTACACACAGGTTGGGAGTAGAGCCATTGGAGGTAGAATAGAGGTTATGATTACGAAGGAATGAGGCCCAAGTGCGCTAGACAGGGTCTAGAACAAAGGACAGAGTCATTATTAGAGGAGCTAAGAAAGGTGATGTCTAAGCTACAATTAAGTTTTCTGATTGAGAGGCAAATAGAACCTGACAGAAGGGGCTTGATAATAATCTGTTGGGCTTTAGGCCTTGTAAGTTAAGAGGCCCAGACCTATCCATCTCTTCACATGGGGTACATCCTAAGGGAGGTGTGAACCTCCTAGGGGAAGGCACTCTGTTGACTTTCATTACTTGGCTGGCCTGGGAGGAGCGCTGGCCAGGTAAAGGCAGGGGGCATCTCTAACAAGAAATTTACAGTTCTGCCTGCAATGTTGCTGACCCTACTTGAACATCCCCTCAGCTGCAGTGGTCACTTTGGAAGTTGGGCTGAGTGAAGGGCTTTTCAGCTTAGAGCCAATAAGATCTGTGGCTCTGACCTGGGCATCTTTCGACTCCAGGGCAGGTCCATTTCCAGTGATCCAACTCTTGGCAGAGCTGCCAGGGCTCTTCACAAGTTGACTTTTGCTGAAGCCCAGGCTTACCACATTGAAAGCCACTGCAGTGGACTGGCCTGTTGGGTCTCCTTGAGGGCAGATCACTGTACAGATCAGCCATTAATAGGCCTGCCACCCATTGCTTCTGATGCCTAGCTTTCTTTTCCTCCTGGTTTGTGTTAAAGCAGACCAGAGGATGCAAGTCAAGGGAGTGCCCAAGTCCCATAGTTTCTTATGTAATAAACTTGTATTCTAAAAAAAGAAAATAGTTTAATTTGGTAATTGAAAAAAGAGGATTATTTCAAGCCTGTCTTATGCTCAAATTCAAAATTACTAAATTTATATTGCCCTAACCAATTATTATTTGTAGTTACTATTGGCAGTTTCACATCATTAATAGCTAGGGAGAGAAGTAAACCTTTTATTTGGTTCACAAGTAGATAAAGAGTTTTGGTTGTACTATTATTGGTGCTAATACATTTCTGACTTCTCCCTTGCGATGTGATAATCAGTAGGTAGATGCATATCCATAATATTTCCAATCTCCTTCTTGAAAAATCTACTCTACATTTAGGAAATTATAGATTAACAAAATAAATTAAAGGAATATTTTACTGTTAAATATGGATTTATGAAAATAGATGTATTTGATAGTCATTTATTTTTTGTCTCAGGGAAAGTACACAAAACATAATAGTATTAATTGATAATATGGAGATGTTTCTTGAATTTTTTCACATTATTAATTATGGTGAACAAAGAGTAGGTCATACAGTCAATGAGCAGCCACAGGAAAAAAAAATGACATGACATGATGTACATTTCTCCAATCAAAGTTCTTTAAGCAAATAATTAGGACAGATCCCACATGGGGTGTAAGTACACAGTGACTCCTGTTGCTGACTTAACAATTTGACACTCCTGTTCATGGCGTCAGTAATCTCCCTAGGCTCTAGTCATGAGTTGCCAGGGCTATGGAAGCCTTTAGAGTTCGCTGACTTTGATCTTATTCCGATAGGGTCATAGTCAAAGTGGAAGTTCTCTCCTCCCTTCAGAGAAAGGTACCTCCTTCTTTGATGGCCCCGTTCTTTCCACTGGGATCTCACTCGCAGAGATCTTTCATTTAGGTCTTTTTTTTTCCCATGGTATCTTGGCTTTCCATGCCTACAATACTCTCATGGGCTTTTTAGCCAGATCTGAATGCCTTAAGGGCTGATTCTGAGGCCAGAATGTTGTTTAGCACATCTGCCATTCTATGAGTCTGCTGTGTATCCCGCTTCCCATGTTGGATCCTTCTCTCCCTTTTTGATTCTATCAGTTAGTATTAGCAGACATTTGTCTTGTTTGTGTGATCCATTTGACTCTTAGACCTATCAGAGCCATCAATTGTGAGCTGAAATTGATCACTTGGACTAGTGAGATGGTATTGGTACATGACACCTTGATGGGATTGTGTTGGAATCCCCTGGCACATTTCTAACTCCACCATTTGGGGCAAGTCCGATTGAGCATGTCCCAAATTGTACATCTCCTCCCTCTCTTTTTCTACTCTGAAATTTAACAGGGATCACTTTTCAGTTAAAATTTAAACACCTAAGAATAATTGTGTGTTAATTACAGAGTTCAACCACTAGTACTAGAACAACAACAACAACAACAAATACTAAAAACGATAAAGTATTGCATTTTACATCTAGAGTCAGGACAAGAGCTGATCAGGTCATTGTTTCTTATAGTGTCCATTTCACTTAACAGGTTTCCCCTTTGGTGCTCAGTTGTCACCGATCAGGGAAAACAAATGATATTTGTGTCTTTGGGACTGGCTTAATTCACTCAGCATGATGTTTTCCAGATTGCTCCATCTTGTTGCAAATGACCGGGTTTCATTGTTTCTTACTGCTGTATTGTGTTCTATGGAGTACATGTCCCATAATTTCTTTATCCAGTTTACTTTAAGCAAATGCACCAAACTAAGAGTTTGTGACTGTATTTTTACACTACTAAATGTATTTGAAAATCACATGGGTGTTACTCAAAATTTAAATGCCAAATTTGCTACATCATTGAATCTCTTTTGCTGGTATGTACAGAAATTTCTCATTCTCTCTCTCCCTTTCCTTCCCCTACTTGCTTCATTCCTCTCTTGCTCCTTTCTTCCTATCAGTTTTCATTAATTATAACATTTGGACCCTCATAAAAAGTGCTATGGATCTTTCATGAGGATTATTACTTCTATTCTGTTGCTGATAGGAAGCTATGTTTCTGCTCTATATGGAAAAAGTAAAATAGTGAACTGAAAAAAACATGATGGAGATGAACTTGTAAAGAGCCAAATCTGCTCTGAGAAAGCATGGGTGTGGATATAGCCATAGGAATTCGAATGTGTTCTCCAGACCAGAGCTTATCTGAAGTAAGAGTTGGGAGTTCATGGTAATTCTACGTGTAACTGGAAAAAAGATGCTTATGTGACTTATGTGCAAATAAAATCACTAAATAAATAAAAACATGTCAAAGAATCCATACCATTTTACATCCCACTGGCAATGTTTGAAAGTTCTACTTCTCAGTCTTGTCAACAATTGTCCTTATATGTCCTTTTGATTATAACCAATGAATTAAATGTGAAAAGGATCTCCTTGTGGCTCTGATTTACATTTTTATAATAACAAATAATGTAGAAATATTTTTAGGATCTCATTAACTATTCTTTGGAAGCATAGAACTCAGATCCTTTGTTCAGTTTTAGAGTGTGTTTTTTGTTCATATAATACTGAGTGGTAAGTGTTGATTATAAATCTTGAAGACAATCCTATTTATTTTTTTAATATTTATTTAATGAATATAAATTTCCAAAGTACAGCTTATGGATTACAATGGCTTACCCCATCCATAACTTCCCTCCCACCTGCAACCCTCCCCTTTCTCGCTCCCTCTCCCCTTCCATTCACATCAAGATTCATTTTCAATTCTCTTTATATACAGATCAGTTTAGTATGTATTAAGTAAAGATTTCAACAGTTTGCACCCACATAGAAACACAAAGTGAAAAGTACTGTTTGAGTACTAGTTATAGCATTAAATCACAATGTACAGCACATTAAGGACAGAGATCCTACATGAGGAGTTAGTGCACTGTGATTCCTGTTGTTGACTTAACAAATTAACACTCTAGTTTAAGGCATCAGTAATCAACCTAGGCTCTTGTCAGGAGTTGCCAAGGCTATGGAAGCCTTTTGAGTTCACCAACTATGATCATATTTAGACAAGGTCATAGTCAAAGTGGAAGTTCTCTCCTCCCTTCAGAGAAAGGTACCTCCTTCTTTGATGACCTGTTCTTTCCACTGGGATCTCACTTGCGGAGATTTTTCATTTAGGTCATTTTTTTTTGCCAGAGTGTCTTGGCTTTCCATGCCTGAAATACCCTCATGGGCTTTTCTGCTGGATCTGAATGACTTAAGGGCTGATTCTGAGGTCAGAGTGCTGTTTAGGACATCTGCCATTCTATGAGTCTGCTGTGTATCCTGCTTCCCATGTTGGATCGTTCTCTCCCTTTTTCATTCTATTCTCAGACACTAGTCTTGTTTATGTGATCCCTTTGACTCTTCGTCCTATCATTATGATCAATTGTGAACAGAAATTGATCACTTGGACTAGTGAGATGGCATTGGTACATGCCACCTTGATGGGATTGAATTGGAATCCCCTGGTATGTTTCTAACTCTACCATTTCCGGCAAGTCAGCTTGAGCATGTCCCAAATTGTACATCTCTTCCCTCTCTTATCCCCACTCTTATACTTAACAGGGATAACTTTTCAGTTAAGTTTCAACACTTAAGAATAACTGTGTATTAATTACAGAATTCAACCAATAGTATTAAGTAGAACAAACAAACAAAAAATACTAGGAGGGATGAAGTATTAAGTTGTTCAGTATTAAGTTGTAACAGTCAGGGCAAGGGCTGATCAAGTCACCGTTTCTCATAGTGTCCATTTCAGTTCAACAGGTTTCCTTTTTGGTGCTCAGTTAGTTGTCACCGATCAGGGAGAACGTATGATATTCGTCCCTTTGGAACTGGTTTATTTCACTCAACATAATGTTTTCCAGATTCCTCCATATTGTTGCAATTGACCAGATTTCATAGTTGGTTTTTTTTTTTTTTTTTACTGCTGTATAGATTTCTATAGAGTACATATCCCATATTTTCTTTATCCGGTCTACTGCTGAAGGGCATTTAGGTTGATTCCAGGTCTTAGCTATTGTGAATTGAGCTGCAATAAACATTAAAGTGAAGTCCACTTTTTGTTTGCCAATTTAATTTCCTTTGGGTAAATTGCAAGAGGTGGGATGGCTGGGTTGTATGGTAGGGTTATGTTCAAGTTTCTGAAGAATCTCCAGACTGACTTCCATAGTGGCTTTACCAGTTTGTATTCCCACCAACAGTGGATTAGTGTTCCTTTTTCCCCACAACCTCGCCAACATCTTTTGTTGGTAGATTTCTGAATGTGAGCCATTCTCACCGGAGTGAGGTTAAACCTCATTGTGGTTTTGATTTGCATTTGCCTGATTACTAGTGATCTTGAACATTTTTTCATTTATCTGTTGGCCATTTGGATTTACTCTTTTGAAAAATGTCTATTGAGGTCCTTGGCCCATCTCTTAAATGGGTTGTTTGTTTTGTTGTGGAGTTTCTTGCTCTCTTTGTAGATTCTGGTTATTAATCCTTTATTTCTGGCATAGTTTGCAAATATTTTTTCCCATTCTGTCGGTTGCCTCTTCACTTTCCTTACTGTTTCTTTTGAAGTACAGAAACTTCTTAATTTGATGCAATCCCAATAGTTAATTTTGGCTTTGACTGCCTGTGCTTCCAGGGTCTTTTGCAAGAAGTCTTTGTCGGAGCCAATATCTTGCAGGGTTTCTCAAATGTTCTCAAATAATTTGATGATGTTAGGTCATAGATTTAGGTCTTTAATCCATGTTTAGTGGATTTTTGTGTAAGGTGTACGGTAGGGGTCTTGATTCATGCTTCTGCACGTGGAAATCCAGTTTTCCCAGCACTATTTGTTGAATAGATTGTCTTTACTCCAGAAATTGGTTTTAGATCCTTGATCAAATATAAGTTGGCTATAGATGTTTGGGTTGATTTCTGGTGTTTCTATTCTGTTCCATTGGTCTATCCATCTGTTTCTGTACCAATACCATGCTGCTTTGATTAGAACAGCCCTGTAGTATGTCCTGAAATATTGTATCGAATGCCTCAAGCTTTGTTTTTGTTGTACAAGATTGCTTTGGCTATTCGAGGTCTCCTGTGTCTCCATGTGAATTTCAGCATCATTTTTTCCAGATCTGAGAAGAATGTCTTCAGTATCTTGATTGGTATTGCATTGAATCTATAAATTGCTTTTGAGAGAATAGACATTTTGAAGATATTGATTCTTCCAATCCATGAGCATGGAAGTTTTTTCCTTTTTTGTACCCTCTTCCATTTCTTTCTTTAAGATTTTGTAATTTTCATTGTAGAGATCTTTAATGTCCTTGGTTAAGTTTATTCCCAGGTATTTGATTGTTTTTGTAGCTATTGAGAATGGGATTGAATTTAGAAGTTCTTCCTCAGCTGTGGCATTGCCTGTGTATACAAAGGCTGTTGATTTTTGTGGACTGATTTTATATCCTGCTACTTTGCCAAACTCTTCTATGAGTTCCAATATTCTCTTAGTAGAATTCTTTGGATCCTCTAAATAAAGAATCATATCATCTGCAAAGCGGGATAGTTTGAGTTCTTCCTTCCTAATTTGTACCCCTTTAATTTCTTTTTCTTGCCTGATGGCTGTGAATAGTACTTCCAGAACTATGTTGAATAGCAGTGGTGAGAATGGGCATCCCTGTCTGGTACCAGTTCTCAGCTGAAATGCTTCCAACTTTTTCCCATTCAATAGGATGCTGGCCACGGGTTTTTCATAAATTGCTTTGATTGAATTGATGAATGTTCATTCTATGCCCATTTTGCTTAGGGTTTTCATCATGAGAGGGTTTTGAATTTTATTGAATGCTTTCTCTTCATCTGTTGAG
This sequence comes from Lepus oiostolus, assembly GCA_036325905.1. Lineage (NCBI taxonomy): Eukaryota > Metazoa > Chordata > Mammalia > Lagomorpha > Leporidae > Lepus > Lepus oiostolus. The sequence continues at coordinate 131,218,518 of CM070808.1, forward strand.
ATAGTCATATGATTTTCCTTCTGCAGTTTGTTAATGTGGTGCATCTCATTGATTGATTTGCAAACACTGACCCATCCCTGCATACCAGGGATAAATCCCACTTGGTTTGGGTGGATGATCTTTCTGATTTGTTGTTTTATTCTATTGGCCAGATTTTATTAAGGATTTTTGTGTCTATGTTCATCAGGGATATTGGTCTGTAATTCTCTTTCAATGCTTAATTTTCTCTGGTTAGGGATGAAGGTGATGCTGGTTTCATTGAAAGAATTTGGGAGGATTCCCTCTTTTTTGATTGTTCTGAATAGTTTGAAAAGAAATGGAGTTAGTTCTTCTTTAAATGTCTGGTAGAATTCAGCAGTGAATTCATCTGGACCTGGGTTTTTCTTTGTTTAGGGGGCCTTTATTACTGTTTCAATTTCTGTCTCTGTTATGGGTCTATTTAGGGTTTCTGTGTTTTCATGATTCAATTTAGGTAGATTGCATGTGTCCAGGAATCTATCCATTTCTGATAGCTTTCCCTGTTTGCTGGCATACAAGTCCTTGTAGTAATTTCTGATTATTCTTTTTATTTCTGTGGTGTCTTTTGTTACATTTCCTTTTTTATCTCTGATTTTATTAATTTGGGTCTTTTCTCTTCTTTTTTTGGTTAGTTGGGCCAATGGGGAGTCAATTTTGTTTATTTTTTCAAAAAACCAGCTCCTTGTTTGGCTGATTTTTTGTAATGTTTTTTTGGATTCAATCCTGTTGATTTCTTCTCTGATTTTAATTATTTCTCTTCTCCTACTGGGTTTGGGTCTGGTTTGCTGCAGATTTTCTAGATCCTTGAGATGAACTGAAAGCTCATCTATTTGGTGCCTTTCCAATTTCTTGATGTAGGCACCTATTGATATAAACTTTCCTTTCATACTACTTTTGCCGTATCCCATAAGTTTTGATATGTTGTGTTGTTCTCCTCACTTCCAAAAATTTTTTGATTTCTCTTTTGATATTTTCTATGACCCCGTGTTCATTCAGGAGCATGTTGTTCAGTGTCCATGTGTTTGCATGCTCTCTAGGGATTCCTGAGTTGCTAATTTCTACCTTCATTCCACTGTGTTCTGACAAGCTGCATGGTATGTTTCTAATTCCTTTAAATTTGCTGAGACTTGCTTTACGGCCTAGTATTTGGTCAATCCTAGAGAAGGTTCCATGTACTGCTGAGAAGAATGTAAATTCTTTACGTGTAGGATGAAAAGTTCTGTAGATATCTGTTAGATCCATTTGGGCAATAGTGTCGATTAAATCTGCTATTTCCTTGTTGATCTTTTGTCTGGTTGATCTGTCTATTTCTGAGAGTGGAGTATTGAGGTCACCCAGTATTATTATATTGAAGACTAAGTCTCCCTTTAAGTCTGTTAACATACCTTTTAAATAAACTGGTGCACTGTAATTAGGTGCATATACTTTTGTAATAGTTAGATCTTCCTGTTGAATTGAACCCTTAATCATTATATAGTTTTACTCTTTGTCTCTCTTAACAGTTTTTGTGTTAGTTTATTTTGTCTGCTATTAATATGGCTACACCTGCTTTTTTTCTTTTCTGTTGGCATGGAATAACTTCTTCCAATCTTTCACTTTCAGTCTGCATGCATCTTTGTTTGAAAGATGTGTTTCTTGTAGGTAGCAAATAAATGGGTTCTGTTCCTTAATCCATTCAGCCAGTCTGTGCCTTTTAACTGGAGAGTTGAGCCCATTAACGTTAAATGTGACTATTGATACGTAGTGACTTTGCCCTGCCATTTTTTCAAAGATATTTTCTAGTATATGCTTTGAGTTTTCTATGATCTTTTACTGGTAGGTTTTCTTCCTTTACCTTCTTTCATATTGATGGCCGTGTTTCTGTGTTTCTGTCTGTAGCACATCTCTAAGCATCTTTTGCAGGGCTGGATGAGTGGCAACAAATTCTTTCAATTTCTGTTTTCTATGAAAGGTCTTTATTTCACCTTCATTCACAAATGAGTGCTTTACAGGATATAATATTCTGGGCTGGCAGTTTTCTCTCTTAGTACCTGGGCTATGTCTTGCCATTCTCTCCTAGCCTGTAGGGTTTCTGATGAGAAGTCAGCTATGAGACTAATTGGAGATCCTGAGAGTAATCTGGCGTTTCTCTCTTGCACATTTTAAGATGTTTTCTTTATGTTTCACTGTGGTGTGTTTGATTACAATGTGTCATGGTGAGGATCTCTTTTGGTCATGTTTATTAGGGGTTCTATGTGCTTCCTGTACTTGGATGACTCTTTCCTTCTCCAAACCTGGGAAATTTTCTGCTAGTATCTCACTAAAAGGACCTTCTAATCCTTTCTCCCTCTCCATGCCTTCAGGAACTCCTAGAACCTGAACTAACTGAGCACCAAAGGGGAAACCTACGGAAATGAAATGGACACTATAAGAAACAATGACCTGATCAGCTTAGGTCCTGACTCTAGATATAGAATGTAATACTTTATCCTTATACTTTGCTTTTCTGTGTGGGCACAAACTGATGAGCTCTTTACTAATGATATACTGAAGTGATCCTCTGTATATAAAGAGAATTGGAAATGAAAAAAAAAATAACAACCTGGTATTGAAGGGGAAATGGCATAGAAAGTTAATTAATTTGAAAAAAAAAAATCATGTGGGTTCTCTGTCTTTAATGTGCTGTACATTGCTATTTGAATGTTGGTTTTTTAAATAGTATCCTGTAGATTCCTGACAATATTTTTTAGATTTCTGATTTGCTCTTCTTTTCTTTGGTTTGACTGTATACTTTCCTGTTCTCTGTCTTCTAAGTCCAATGTTCTCTCTTCTGCTTCAGTCATTCTGTTTTTAAGGCTCTCTAATGTGTTTGTCATTTGATCTACTGAGTTCTTCATTTCGTTATGATTTCTCATCACTATCACAGTTTCCTGTTCTACTAGTTGCTTCATTTTATTTTTTTTGACAGGCAGAGTGGATAGTGAAAGAGAGAGAGACAGAGAGAAAGGTCTTCCTTTTTGCTGTTGGTTCACCCTCCAATGGCTGCTGCAGCTGGCGCATCTCGCTGATCCAAAGCCAGGAGCCAGGTGCTTCTCCTGGTCTCCCATGGGGTGCAGGGCCCAAGGACTTGGGCCATCCTCCACTGCCTTCCCGGGCCATAGCAGAGAGCTGGCCTGGAAGAGGGGCAACCAGATAGAATCCGGCACCCTAACCGGGACTAGAACCTGGTGTGCCGGCTCCACAAGGTGGAGGATTAGCCTGTTAAGCCACGGCGCCGGCACTTCATTTCATTTTGATTCCTCCTTAATATTTCATTTTCGCATGAGGGTTTTTCTATCCTGTCCAGTAAGGATTTCTGTAGTTCAAGAATTTGTTTTTGAGAACTTCTTAATGTTCTTATCAATTTTTTTGACATCCGTTTCTTGCATTTCTTCTATCTAATCATCTTCATAATCTTGAATTGGGGTGTCTTGCTCATTTAGGGGCATCATAGTGTCTTCCGTGTTCTTGTTTCCTTGGTTTCTGCCTTTGTTGTTTGGGATTGTGGAGATATTCTTTGGTTTCTTCACTGTGGTGTTTTTTTCTCATTATACTATGACTCTAGATTAAGTGGACTGTCTGCTTTTGATGGATCCTTAGAGGTTGTGATGGGTGTTGCCAGAGAGCTCTGTTTGGTTCTTCAGGGTTATGGGTGTGCCAAAGGTGACTCACCCAGTTTGTTCTCTCTCTCGCTTGCTCTCTCTCTCTCTCTCTCTCTCTTTTTTGACTCAGAAGGGAAGTAATTCCGCACAGCTGAGTGGAATTGAAGGTAGTTGATGTATGAAATCTGGCCCCTGTGGGTATTAGTCTGCTCTACCCCAAGGACCACACAAAGGATCTATGCAGCCCTCAGTGTGGTCTCAAATGTCTCCACAGTCTCTCACTGGGTTGGCAAGGTTACCGCGTTTGTGTACTCAGTGAGTTCTCTTGCCCACCCTTAGACTTTCACAGTCTCAGTTCGTTAGCTCCACACTTTCACTAGGTTCTAACCTCCAGTTATTTCTCCCCACCAGAGTCAGGTTTTTCCGCTTGGATGATGGCCGGCGCCACTTTATGTATGTCCAAAATAGCGCCTGCTCTTTGTCTTGCTCGCCTTTGTAAGGTGAGTGGAGAGAGAGGCTAGTGTCTGTGCCGGTTCCCCTTATTTATTCATTTTTTTTCTCTCCTCCAGTTAGCCTGGTGAACTTTCCCCAGTGGGGCTTCAAGCCTCGTTCCCTATAGGTTCTTTTTGCCTTTCCCCACCAATGACTTGGGTTACTGAGGTTTTTGTCTCACCTCCCCTTCCAGTGCTGGTGCGCAGACTCCGCGGCTCAGCTTCCGCACCATGGGCGTCCTTGCTCTCCCTGTAGGTCCTCCGTGTCACATCCACTAGATCTGGAAGAGTTTCCTCTGTAATTTTTTCCTGAGCCTTTTTCTGAGACTACAGTAACTCCACTTTTATTAAACTATCTTTTTCCTGGACTATCAGTGCGCACACTCACTATTCTGCCATCTGACAATCCCTTTTCAAATATAAAATTTACATACATCTCCTATTCTGCAGTTTGTATTTTCACCTTATGGATGGAATGCTTTGAAATATAAATGTTGTATTTACTCTATTTAAAATATTTTTACTGACAATAATTGTGCATGTTTATGTATATGTATTTGAGGGAACTTCAAAAGCTTTGTAGAAAAATGGAATTAAAAAAATAAAAATAGAGGAGATTCCAAGATGACAGGATAGGTCACTTAACACTCTGCTAGGGGAAGATAGTTAAAAAATGAAAGTGGAGAGAGTATAGTCTTAGGGAACAGTTAGGGGGAAAACTGTGGAGGAAACTCCACAGAAGGAAGAGGGACACTGTGGCTCTACATGGAGGGTCTAGATGCACAACACAAGCATGGACACAACACAAGATGGCAGCAGCTGAGAGCCTCAGTCCAAGCTTTGGAGAGTGCAGTGAGACTAGACTGCAGTAACCCAAGCCACTGGTGATATAGCTGTGGGGAGAGCCTAGTGTGAGTTTGACCTGTTAGTGGGAAACAGAATGTCTGCCAACCTAGGAGGAAAAATGGACACATTTCTCTCTCTCTGTCCCCTCACCAATAGTGCCCTACAACTGACTGACAGAGGTCAGGTGCCATTTTGAAAATATGTAACAGCAGTGCCAGCTTGTGTCCACAAGCCCAGAAACCAACAGAGGAGAGATTCCAGAGTGCAGCTGGGAGGATTGACAGGGGGCTGAGCACACATGTAGAACTGTCAGGTGCCCCCAGCTTCCCAACATATCACAGGCTCTGGGGCTCAAACTGCCTAGGTAGGGTACCCAAAGGCAGCTGGCTCTGGAAGTGTCTTCACCTCTCTGTGGACAGACTGGCAGGGCAGAGTGGATCCTTGGTGCCTGGTGACTTTGGGAGCCTTGTGTTCTGGAGTTGTGGAAACCCTGTGGCTGTGTGGGAGGGCACAGGGTGTGGCTGGATCTCTGGGTAGTCACTATGGGCAGTTCCACAACTCAGAGCTCCCTGATTGCTTGGGGTAGATCATTGTAGTGAGATGTCTCCTCACACTGAGGACTGCACAGATCCCTTGTGTGGTTCTTGTGGCAGCACAAATGAATGTTGCACCCACTAGGGCTAGCACCCAAGTATTGATCGCTTTGAAAGAGAGGAAGAAAGGGTGAGACTATGGCAACAGAGCTGACTAAACCCTCCTCTATGGTTAAAAAAAAGAGATAAAATAGAGATCTATCACACCCAAGTTGGGTGTCACCTTGGATACTCCCCCAACCCTGGAGCACTGAACAGAGCACTGTGGACATACCTAACAGACTGAAGAACAAAAGCCATATGATTTTCTCAATAGATGAAGAGAAATAAAATAAATACTTTCATAATGAAAATCTTAAACAAATTGAATATATAAGGAACATTCCTCAAGATATTCAAGGTAATTTATTAGAAAACCATGGCCAGAGTCTTATTAAATGGGGAAATGTTGGAAGCATTCCCACTTAGATCCAGAAGCAGACAAGGATGTCTATTCTCACTATTGCTATTTAATATAATCATTGGAATTTTAGCTAGAGATATTAGACAAGAAAAAGAAATCAAAGGGATAGAAATTGTGAAGGAAGACATCAAATTATTCATATTGCTGATGACGTGATTCTATACATAGGAGATCCAAAGACTCCACTAAGAGACTATTGGAACTCATAAGGAGTTTGATAATGTGGCAGGATATAAAATTAACACACAAAAATCATTAACCTTTGTATACACAGAAAATGCCATGGCTGAGAAGGAACTTCTCAGATTTATTCCCTTTACAATAGCTATAAAAAAGAATTAAATGCTTTAGAATAAATTTAACCAAGTATGTCAGAGACCACTACAATGAAAATTACAAAACAGTAAATAACGAAATAGAAAATGACATAGAAAAATGGAAAAATCTTTCATGTTCATGGATTGGAAGAATCAATATCACCAAAGTATCCATACTACCAAAAGCAATTTACATATTCTATGTGATACCAATAAAAATTCCAAGGAAAATCTTCTCAGACCTAGAGAAAAAGATGTTGAAATTCATATAGAACCGCAGGAGACCCTGAATAGCTAAAAAATTTTTATAAAGCAAAAATGAACTTGGAGGTATAACAATATCAGATTTCAAGACATACTAAGGACAAATGCAACAGAACAGAAATTCCAGAAATTAATCCATGCATCTACAATCTACTTATCTTTGACATAGGAACTAAAACCAATCCCTGGAAAAAAGGCAATCTCTTCAACAAACAGTGCTGGGAAACCTCGATCTCCACATTAATATGAAGCAAGACCTCATCATAAACTTACACAAAAATCCACTCAAAATAGATCAAAGACCCAAATGTAAGACTTGATACAATCAAGTTATTAGAAAACATTGGTGAAACCCTTCAAGATGTTGATATAGATAAAGACTTCTTGGAAAAGATCACAGAATCACAGGCAATAAAAGCCAAAATTGACAGATTGGATTACAATAAAGCTGAGAGCTTCTGCACTGCAAATGGAACACCCAGCAAAATGAAGAGGAAACCAATAGAATTGGAGAAATGATTTTAAAACTGTGAAAACTGATACAGGGTTAATATCCAGAATCTATGAAGAGCTCAAGAGACTACATAACAACAAAACAAAAAATCCAGTTAAGAAATAGGCAAAGGACTTGAATAAGCATGTTTCAAAAGAGGAAAATCAAATGGCCATCAAACACATGGAAAAATGCTCAAGATCCCTAGTCATCAAGGAAATGCAAATCAGAACCACAATGAAGTTTCACCTCAACCCAATTAGAATGGCTTTCATACAGCAGTCAACAAACAACAAACACTAGAAAGGATGTAGGGGAAAATGTGTTTTCTAATCCATTGTTTGTGAGAATGCAAGCTAGTATAGCCATTGTGGAATACATTATGGTGATAACTCAGAAATCTGAAAATAGATCTACCATATGACCCAGCCATTTCACTCCTGGAAAAATGAAATTGGCATGTGGAAGAATGATCTGTATCTCCATATTTATTTCAGCTCAATTCACAGTAGTTAAGAAGTGGAATCAATCATGATCTCAGATGTTCATCAGATGAAGACTGGATAAAAAATATTGATTATGCACAACATGAAATACTACATAGTGTTAAAAATTAAATCATATATTTTTCTTTTTTTAAAATGATTTTGTTTATTCCTTTGAAAGAGTTAAATAGAGAGAGAAGGAGAGGCAGAGAGAAAGAGAGGTCTTCCACAAGCTGATTCACTTCTCGCTTGGCCACAATGGCCAGTGCTGCACCGATCTGAAGCCAGGAGCCAAGAGCTTCTTCTGGGTCTCCCATGAAGGTACATGGGGCCCAAGGACTTGGGCCAACTTCTACTGCTTTCCCGGGCCATAGCAGAGAGCTGGACCGGAAGTGGACCAGCGGGGATGTGAACAGGAGCCCATATGGGATGTCGGTACTGCAGGCCGCAGTTTTACCAACTAAATCACAGTGTTGGCCCCCAAATCATGTATTTTTCAATAAAGTAGATGCAATTGGAATCCATTTTACTTAGTGAAATAAGCCATTTCCAAACAAATACCATATGTTCTCCTTGATCTGTGTTGACTAATACAGTACCTTAAAAGTAACCTAAAGAAGTGAAATTGACACTTTGAGATATGATGATTTTGAACAGCCTTTGTTTCAACTATTGAGGAACAGGTTTTTTTCAAACTATTTGTTGAACACATTAAATGTAGGGTTAATCTTATGTATATAGTTAATTAAAAATAGATCATTGATAAATATAAGAATGGGAATAGAAGAGGGAGAAAGAAAAAGACTCAGAGTGTGTGCAGAAGGGAGGGCTGAATGGGTAGAATCACTATGTCCCTAAATTTGTATATATGAAATTCATGAAGTTTATATTCCTTAAATAAATGGTTTTTATCTAAAAACAGAAAAGTCCCAGTAGAAAATTAAAAATAAAAAGAAAATGTAGCTTTATTTCTCAATATAAGCTCTGTCAAGTTAAAGATAATTTTATAAGCAATGATAGCAGTTATTTAGCCTATCCCTAAATAATTGAGGTTTCTGTAAATTTAACCTTATCAATGTAGTTTTTTAATATTAACTGGTGCCTTATACACTTTTTTAAAATTGTGAACAGAAAAGAAGACAGAAGAAGTCAAATTAGGACTGTAGAAACATGATTTCCCACAGAAACTCTCCCAGTATTGACCTTGTTTGATGAGAATAATAAACAATAGCATTGTTAGGATAAAGAAGGACTTCCTGTTGAATATGCCCTAGATGTTTTTTTTTCTATTTTCTTCTAACACTTTTGCCAAACTTTCATAAAAATTATATTATATAATTATATCAGTAATTATTAAGATATAGCAATTATTTCATTCAGCTATTTGAAGAATGAAATTCTGTCATTTGCAGCAAAATGAATGGAAATGGAAGACATCATGATCATTGAGATTCATGAGACACAGAAAGAAAAATTTTGCACGTTCTCCCTGTTGTGTGGGAAGATTCTAAAACAACTGAAGGAAAACAAAAAAGTGAAGGTAAAACAATGTATCAGAATATAAGTGACAGAACAAAAGCAGTAGGTATAGAAAATTTCAGGTCGTGAATGTGTAAACTAAAATGTAAAACTAAATAAAATGTATTTAGTAAGAAAATCAAAAGGAAAGAAACAAATTATTATCAGTGAATAAACAAATTTAAACCAAAAATTACAAAAGATCCCTGAAATGAAGTTGGATTTTTGAAAAAATAAATAAAATTGATACAACTTTGGCCCAACTAGCCATAAAAGAGGAAGAAGACCTACACCAATAAATTCTGATATGAAAAAGGAAATGTAATATTGCACACCATATAAATAAAAAGAATGATCAGGAATTACTACAAAGGGATATATGCCAAGAAATTAGAAAATCTAGAAGAAATGGATGGATTCCTAACACACTCTACCAAAATTGAGTCATGAAGACATAGAAAACCTAAACCTAGCTAAGACCTGGAATCAACCTAAATGCCCTTCAACAGTAGACCGGATAAAGAAAATATGGGATATGTACTCTATAGAATACTATACAGCAGTAAAAAAACCAATGAAATCCGGTCATTTGCAACAAAATGGAGGAATCTGGAAAACATTATGCTGAGTGAAATAAGCCAGTCCCAAAGGACAAATATATGTTCTCCCTGATTGGTGACAACTAACTGAGCACCAAAAAGGAAACCTGTTGAACTGAAATGGACACTATGAGAAACGGTGACTTGATCAGCTGAGCGGAAATACTTCCCTTCTCAATAAAAAAAAGAGAGATAATATTTGCCACGCCAAACCTGGGTGTGTCACATCCTTAACACTGAATAACTGAACAGAGCTCTCTGGCCACACCCACCACAAGCCTCTAGAGATTCACCAAAAGCAGACAGTCCACTTAATCAAGAATCATAGTATAATGAGAAAAGTCACCAAAGTGAAAAAAAGAAGAAACCAAAGAATATATCCACAATGCCCAACAACTAATGCAAAAGCTGAGGAAACAAGAACAAGGAAGACATCATGATGCTCCCAAATGAAAAAAAAAAACACTCCAATATGAGATTATGAAAATGATGAGATAGAAGACATGCAAGATATAGAGTTCAAAAATTTTGAGAAGAACATTTAATCGTTATAAAAAACAATGCTTGAACTATAGAAATTCATACAGGACAAGACAGAAAATCTCTCTCATGAAAATGAAATCTTAAGGAGGCATCAAAATGAAATGAGGAATTTGGTAGAACATGAAATTGAGATATTGAAGAGAAATCAAAATGAAATGAAGAATTCAATTCAACAAATAAAATACATAATTGAGAGCCTTAAAAACAGAATCATTGAGGCAGAAGAGAGAATATGTGACTTAGAAGACAGAGCACAGGAAAGTATACAGTTGATCCAATGAAAAGTAAAGAAATTAAAAATCTAAAAAAATTGTTGGAAATCTACAGGATACTATTAAAAACCCCAATATTCAGGTTCTAGGAGTTCCTGAAGGCATGGAGAGGGAGAAAGGATTAGAAGGCCTTTTTAGAGAGATACTAGCAGAAAACTTCCCAGGTTTGGAGAAGGAAAGAGTCATTCAAGTACAGGAAGCACATAGAACCCCTAATAAACATGACCAAAAGAGATCCTCACCATGACACATTGTAATCAAACACACCACAGTAAAACGAAAAAAGATCCTAAAATGTGCAAAAGGAAACATCAGATTACTCTAGAGGATCTCCAATTAGATTCACAGCAGAACATCAGAAAGCCTAATAGACTAGATAGGAAAGGTGAGATATAGCCCAAGGTCTAAGAAAAAAAAAACTGCCAGCCCAGAATATTATATCCTGCAAAGCTCTCATTTGTGAATGAAGCTGAAATGAAGACCTTTCATAGAAAACAGAAATTGAAATTATTTGCCACCATTCGTGTAGCACTGCAAAAGATGCTTAAAGATGTGTTACACACAGAAACACAGAAACACGGCCATCAATATGAAAGAAGGTAAAGGAAGAAAATCTCTCAGTAAAAGATCACAGGAAGTTCAAAGCATATATTAGAAATATCTTTGGAAAAATGGCAGGGCAAAGTCACTACTTATCAATAGTCACATTGAGAATTACTACTGGAGGCGGAGCCAAGATGGCAGATAGTGAGGGTGTGCACCTATAGTCTGGGAAAAGATAGTTTAATAAAAGTGGAGTTACTGTAGCCTCAGGAAAAGACTCAAGAAAAAAACTGCAGAGGAAATGCTTCTGGATCTAGTGGAGGTGACACAGAGGACCTATGGGGAGCCCACTGCATGGAAGCCCAGACGCAGGAGCCGAGCTGCAGAATGTCTCCAGTGCGGGAACGGGAGGTAAGACAAAAAACTCAGAAACCTGAGACATTGGCTGGGAAAGGCAGAACAAGGCCTGAGGCCCCACTGGGGAAAGTTCACCAGGCTGACTAGAGGAGAGAAAAAAAAAAGAATAAATAAGGGGAACTGGCATGGACACTAGCCTCTCTCTCCAATCACCTTACAAAGGCAAGAAAGACAAAGAGCAGGCGCAATTTTACATATGTAAAGTGGCAACCGCGAATAGCCAAGCAGCAAAACTTGACTCTGGTCAGGAGAAATAACAGGTTAGAATCTAGTGAAAGTAGGTAGAACTAATGATCTGAGACTGAAAATCCGAGAAGGAACTAGCGAACTCACCAAGTATACAAACTCGGTAACCTTAGGACTGTGCAGAAACTTGAGAACAAATTGAGGGCTGCATAAATTCTTTGTGTGGTCCCAGGGGTAGATCAAACGAATACCCACAGAGGCCAGATTTCAACTACCTTCAATTCCACTCATCTGTGTGGAATTACTTCCCAACTGAGTAAAAAAAAAATATAAGAGAGAGTGAGCAACGGAGAGAACAATCTGGGTGAGTCACCTTTGGCACACCCTTAACCCTGAAGAATCAAACCGAGCTCTCTGGCCACATCCATCACAGCCTCTAAGGATCCATGAAAGCAGACAGCCCACTTAATCTAGAGGCACAGTATAACGAGAAAAAAACACCACAGCAGAAAACCATAAATTATCTCCAAAATGCCAAACAACACAGAAACCAAGGTAACAAGAGCAAGGAAGTCACTATGATGCCCACAAATGAACAAGAAACCCCAATTCAGAATTATGAAGATGAAGAGATAGAGTAAATGCAAGAAGCAGATCTCAAAAAGTTGATAAGAACATTAAGAAGTTCTCAAAAACAAATTCTTGAACTACAGAAATCCTTAATGGACAAGATAGAAAATCACTCTCGCAAAAATGAAATATTAAGGAGGAATCAAAATGAAATGAAACAACTAGTAGAACATGAAACCATGGTAGTGACAAGAAACAATAATGAAATGAAGAATTCAATAGATCAAATGACAAACACATTAGAGAGCCTTAAAAATAGAATGGGTGAAGCAGAAGAGAGAATATCGGACTCAGAAGACAGAGAACAGGAAAGGAAACAGGCAAACCAAAGAAAAGAAGAAGAAATTAGAAATCTAAAAAATATTGTCGGGAATCTACAGGATACTATTAAAAAACCCAACATTCGGGTTCTAGGAGTTCCTGAAGGCATGGAGAGGGAGAAAGGATTAGAAAGCCTTTTTAGTGAGATACTAGCAGAAAATTTCCCAGGTTTGGAGAAGGACAGAGACATCCTAATACAGGAAGCTCATAGAACCCCTAATAAACATGACCAAAAGAGACCCTCACCACAACATGTCGTAATTAAACTCACCACAGTGAAACATAAAGAAAAAATCATAAAATGCACAAGAGGGAAACGTAGATTACTCTCAGAGGATCTCCAATTAGACTCATAGCTGACTTCTCACTAGAAACCCTACAAGCTAGGAGGGAATGGCGAGATATAGCCCAGGTACTAAGAGAGAAAAACTGCCTGCCCAGATTATTATATCCTGTAAAGTTTTCATTTGTGAATGAAGGTGAAATAAAGACCTTTCACAGCAAAAGAAATTGAAAGAATTTGTTGCCACTCATCCAGCCCTGCAAAAGATGCTTAAAGATGTGTTACACGCAGAAACACAGAAACATGGTCATCAACATGATAGAAGATAAAGGAAGGAAACCTCACAGCAAAAGATCACAGGAATCTCAAACCATATATTAGAAAATATCTTTGTCAAATGGCAGGGCAAAGTTACTCCTTCTCAATAGTCACATTGAATGTTAATGGCCTGAACTGTCCAGTTAAGACACTGATTGGCTGATTGGGTTAAGGAACAAAACCCATCTTTTTGCTACTTACAAGAAACACATCTTTCCAACAATGATGCATACAGACTGAAAGTGAAAGGCTGGAAAAAGATATACCATGCCAACAGAAGTGAAAAAAGAGCAGGCGTAGCCATCTTAATATCGGACAACATAAACTTTACCACAAAAACTATTAGGAGAGACAAAGAGAGGCACTATATAATGATTAAGTGATCCATTTGACAGGAAGATATAACGATTATCAATGTATATGCACCTAGTTACAGGGCACCGGTTTATTTAAAAGACTTGTTAAGGGACTTAAAGGGAGACTTAGACCCCAATACAATAGTACTGGGGGACTTCAATACTCCACTCTCAGAGATAGACAGATCAACAGGACAGAAGATCAACAAGGAGACAGTAGATTTAAATGACGCTATAGCCCAAATGGACCTAACAGATATCTACAGAACTTTTCATCCTACACTTGTAGAATACACATTTTTCTCAGCATTGCATGGAACCTTCTCTAGGATTGACCACATACTAGGCCATAAAGCAAGTCTCAGCAAATTCAAAAGAATTAGAATCATACCATGCAGTTTCTCAGACCATAAAGGAATGAAGTTGGAAATTAGCAACTCAGGAATCCCTAGAGCATATGCAAACACATGGATATGGAACAGCATGAACCTGAATGAACAATGGGTCATAGAAGAAATTTAAAGATAAATAAAAAGTTTTCTGGAAGTAAATGAGGAAAACAGTACAACATACCTAAACTTATGGGAAACAGCAAAAACAGTGTTAAGAGGAAAGTTTATATGAATAGGTGCCTACATTAAGAAATTGGAAAGGCATCAAAGAAATGAGCTTTCAAGTCATCTAAAGGATCTAGAAAATCTGCAGCAAACCAGATCCAAATCAAGTAGGAGAAGAGAAATAATTAAAATCAAAGAAGAAATCAATAGGATTGAATAAAAAAAAATTACAAAAAATCAGCCAAATTAGGAAATGTTTTTTTTAAATAAGCAAAATTGACACCTCATTGGCCCAAATAACTAAAAAAAGATGAGAAAAGACCGAAATCAATACAATCAGAGATGAAAAAGGAAACATAACAGACACCATAGAAATAAAAAGAATCATCAGATTACTGCAAGGGCTTGTATGCCAGCAAACAGGGAAATCTATCAGAAATGGACAATTTCCTGGACACATACACCTACCTAAATTGAACCTGGAAGACATAGAAAACTTAAACAGACCCATAACAGAGACAGAAATTGAAACAGTAATAAAGGCCCTCCAAACAAAGAAAAGCCCACTGCTGAATTCTACCAGACATTTAAAGAAGAACTAACTCCAATTCTTCTCAAACTATTCAGAACAATCGAAAAAGAGGGAATCCTCCCTAATTCTTTCTATGAAGCCAGAATCACTTTAATTCCTAAGCCAGAAAAAGATGCAGCATTGAAAGAGAATTACAGACCAATATCCCTGATGAACATAGATGCAAAAATCCTCAATAAAATTCTGGCCAATAGAATGCAACAACACATCAGAAAGATCATCCACCCAGACCAAGTGGGATTTATCCCTGGTATGAAGGGACGGTTCAACGTTCACAAAACAATCAATGTAATATACTACATTAACACACTGCAGAAGAAAAACCATATGATTCTCTCAATAGATGCAGAGAAAGCATTGTTGGACCTCTCAGTTGCAGAGATGCCCACTTGCTTGGGAGGACGCCCAAAGATCCAGACTCCAGACCAGTTGATGCAAAAAGCACGAGGTTTTTATTGAACGTTTGCGCAAACGGGCCCCCACCTCAGGCAGTGAGGAGCCCTGAGCGGCAGTTTCACACAGGTTATATAGGCAACAAATTAGCATATTCCTAATGCGCATGCATAGGATTGGTCAGCTCAGAGGGACCATTAGCATATGGGAGAATGCTGGCGAAGAATGCTGGTGGAGAGTGCTGGTGTAAAATGCAGAGGTGGCATGGGATTGGCTGGTTCGGAGGGACAATTAGCATACCGGAGAATGCTGAGGGAGAGTGCTGAGGTGTTAGAGGATTGGCCGGTCGCAGTGACATCATAAGTGCGCGCCTAGAGACTCTCCAAAGGGGAGGGGCAGCTCTGCTCTGGGCGCACCCAGAGGTTTCCCGGAGGGGAGGGGCAGTTCTGCTCTGGGCGTGCCTAGAGGTTCTCTGAAGGGGATTGACTTTTCCTTCCCAGAGAACGTCCTGCCCGCTAGACTCTGGGGAACATCTAACCACTTAAGAAGCCCCTGATATTTGCCCAGGCCTAGTTTCTTGTCCCTCCCCCCATAAGGGTCCTTCAGCATTTGATAAAATACAACACCCAAACATGATGAAAACTCTAAGCAAACTGGGTATGGAAGGAACATTCCTCAATACAATCAAAGCAATATATGAAAAACCCACCGCCAACATCCTATTGAATGGGGAAAAGTTGGAAGCATTTCCGCTGAGATCTGGTACCAGACAGGGATGCCCACTCTCACCACTGCTCTTCAATATAATTCTGGAAGTTCTAGCCAGAGCTATTAGGCAAGAAAAAGCAATTAAAGGGATACAAATTGGGAAGGAAGAACTCAAACTATCCCTCTTTGCAGATGATATGATTCTTTATTTAGGGGATCCAAAGAACTCTACTAAGAGACTATTGGAACTCATAGAAGAGTTTGGCAAAGTAGCAGGATATAAAATCAATGCACAAAAATCAACAGCCTTTGTATACACAGGCAATGCCACGGCTGAGGAAGAACTCCTAAGATGAATCCCATTCACAATAGCTACAAAAACAATCAAATACCTTGGAATAAACTTAACCAAGGACATTAAAGATCTCTGTGATGAAAATTACAAAACCTTAAAGAAAGAAATAGAAGAGGATACCACAAAATGGAGAAATCTTCCATGCTCATGGATTGGAAGAATCAATATCATCAAAATGTCCATTCTCCCAAAAGCAATTTATACATTCAATGCAATACCAATCAAAATACCAAAGACATTCTTCTCAGATCTGGAAAAAATGATGCTGAAATTCACATGGAGACACAGGAGACATCATATAGCCAAAGCAATCTTGTACAATAAAACAAGGCAGGAGGCATCACAATACCAGATTTCAGGACATACTACAGGGCAGTTGTTATCAAAACAGCATGGTACTGGTACAGAAACAGATGGATAGACCAATGGAACAGAATAGAAACACCAGAAATCAATCCAAACATCTACGGCCAACTTATATTTTATTAAAGATCCAAAACCAATCCCTGGAATGAGGATAGTCTATTCAATAAATGGTGCTGGGAAAATTGGATTTCCACATGCAGAAGCATGAAACAAGACCCCTACCTTTCACCTTACACAAAAATCCATACAACATGGATTAGACACTTCAATCTACGACCCGAAACCATCAAATTATTAGAGAGCATTGGAGAAACCCTGCAAGATATTGGCACCAGCAAAGACTTCTTGGAAAATACCCCAGAAGCACCGGAAGTCAAAGCCAAAATTAACATTTGGGATTGCATCAAATTGAGAAGTGTCTGTACTTCAAAAGAAACAGTCAGGAAAGTGAAGAGGCAACTGACAGAATGGGAAAAATATTTGCAAACTATGCTACAGAAAAAGGGTTTGATAACAAGAATCTACAAAGAAATCAAGAAACTCCACAACATCAAAACAAACAACCCACTTAAGAGATGGGCCAAGGACCTCAAGAGACATTTTTCAAAAGAGGATATCTAAATGTCCAACAGACACATGAAAAAATGTTCAAGATCACTAGCAATCAGAGAAATGCAAATCAAAACCACAATGAGGTTTCACTTCACCCCGGTGAGAATAGCTCACATTCAGAAATCTACCAACAACAGATGCTGGAGAGGATGTAGGGAAAAAGGGACACTAACCCACTATTGGTGGGAATGCAAACTGGTAAAGCCACTATGGAAGTCAGTCTGGAGATTCCTCAGAAACCTGAACATAACCCTACCATACAACCCAGCCATCCCACTCCTTGGAATTTACCCAAAGGAAATTAATTTGGCAAAGAAAAAAGCCATCTGCAGCTTAATGTTTATTGCAGTTCAATTCACAATAGCTAAGACCTGGAACCAACCTAAATGCCCATCAACAGTAGACTGGATAAAGAAATTATGGGACATGTACTCTACAGAATACTATACAGCAGTCAAAAACAATGAAACCCAGTCATTTGCAACAAGATGGAGCAATCTGGAAAACCTCCTGCTGAGTGAATTAAGCCAGTCCCAAAGGGACAAATATCATTTGTTCTCCCTGATCGGAGACAACCGAGCACCGAAAAGGAAATCTGTTGAAGTGAAATGGACACTATGAGAAACATTGACTTCATCAGCTCTTGTCCTGACTTGTGATGTACTATGTAATACTTTATCCTTTTTAGTATTTTTGTTGTTTTTGTTGTTGTTCTAGTACTAGTGGTTGAACTCTGTAATTAACATACAATTATTCTTAGGTGTTTTTAAATTTTAACTGAAAAGTGATCCCTGTTTAAGACAATTCGGATCTGGCTAAAAGGTCCATGAGAGTCTCACAGGCATGGAAAGCCATGACATGTTGGCAAAAAACAATCTAAATGAAAGATCCTGGTGAACAAGACCCCAGCAGAAGGAACAGGCCATCAAGGAGAGAGGTGCCTTTCTCTGAAGGGAGGAAGGAACCTCCACTGTGACATGGCCTTGACTAAACAAGTTCAGAGTCGGTGAACTCAAGGGGATTCCATAGCCTAGACAGCTCATAGCAAGAGTCTTGGGTGATTGCTGACATCATAAATAAGAGTGCCAATTGTTAAATCAACAACTGGAGTCACTGGGTACATGTCCCCATGTAGGATCTCTGTCCATAATGTGTTTTATTATGAAACAGAAAAACACTACTAGTCGAACAGTACCCTATACCTTGTGCAGTTGTTTGAGTGCGCCTGTTGAAATCCTTGCCTAGTATATACTAAGTTGATCTTCAGTATATGAAAGTAACTGAAAATGAAACTTGATAAAGGGCGGGATGGGAGAGGGAGAGGGAGAGGGGAGAGCTACGGGAGGGAGGAAGTTTGAGGGGGGGGAGCCACAACAATGCAAAAGTTGCACTTCGTAAATTCACTTTTATGAAATAAAAAATAAAAAAAAGAGTGGGAATAAGTGAGGAAGGAGATGTACAATTTGGGACATGCTCAATCAGACTTGCCCCAAATGGTGGAGTTAGAAATGTGCCAGGGAATTCCAATACAATCTCATCAAGGTGGCATGTACCAATGCCATCTCACTAGTCCATGTGATCAATTTCAGTTCACAATTGATCACTCTGATAGGTCTAAGAGTCAAAGGGATCACATAAACAAGACTAGTGTCTGCTAATACTAACTGATAGAATCAAGAAGGGAGAGAATGACCCAACATGGGAAGCAGGAGACACAGCAGACTCATAGAATGGCAGATGTGCTAAACAACACTCTGGCCTCAGAATCAGCCCTTAAGGCATTCGGATCTGGCTGAAGAGCCCATGAGAGTATTGTAGGCATGGAATGCCAAGACACCCTGGAATAAAAAAAAAGAAGACCTAAATGAAAGATCTCTGCGAGTGAGATCCCAGTGGAAAGAACGGGCTACCTTTCTCTGAAGGGAGGAGAGAACTTCCACTTTGACTATGACCATATTGGAATAAGATCAAAGTCAGCGACCCCTAAAGGCTTCCATATCCTTGGCAACTTATGACTAGAGCCTACGGAGATTACTGACACCATAAACAAGAGTATCAAATTGTTAAGTCAACAAGAGGAGTCACTGTGTACTTGCATCTCAGGTGGGATCTGTCCTTAATGTATTGTCCAATGTGAAGTGATGCTATAACTAGTACTAAAAGAGTATTTTTACACTTTGTGTTTCTGTGTGGGTGCAAACTGATGAAATCTTTACTTAGTATATACAGAATCGATCTTCTGTATATAAAGATAATTGAAACTTTTTTAAAAAAACAAACCTAGTGTTAAATTGGAAATTACTTAGAAAATTAATTAATTTAAAAAAAAATCATGTGGGGGGGCGGAGCCAAGATGGAGGATAGTCTGCAAAATAAAGTTTCATAAAAGTGGAATTACCGTAGCCTCAGGAAAAGATTCAAGAAAAAAACTGCAGAGGAAACGCTTCTGGATGTAGTGGATGTGACACAGAGGACCTACAAGGAGCCCACCACATGGAAACCCAACCGCGGGAGCTGAGCCGCAGAATCTCCCCAGCGCAGGAACGAACAGGAGGTAAGACAAAAGCCTCAGAAATGCGAGACATTAGTGGGGAAAGGCAGAGGCCCCTCCCTCCACTTGAGCAAAACAGAGAGCAGGCACCATTTTACATATGTAAAGTGGCAATGAGTACACAAACTCAGTAACTTTGGGTCTAAGGTGAAACTGGAGAACACATTGAGAGCTGCATCAACTCTGTGTGTGGTCCCAGGGGTAGTTCAAACGAATACTCACAGAGGCCAGATTTCAACTACCCTCAATTCCACTCAGCCATTCGGAATTACTTCCCAACTGAGTCAAAAAAAAAAGAGAGATTGAGAGAGAGAGATCCAGCAAGGAGCAAGGTGAGTCACTTTTTGCACAGCCTTAAACCTGAAGAATCAAGCAGAGCTCTCTGGCCACACCCATCACAGCCTCTAAGGATCCATCAAAGCAGACAGCCCACTTAGAGGCATAGCATAACGAGAAAAAAACACCACAGGAAAAAAAAAACATAAATTATCTCCAACATGCCAAACAAACATAGAAGCCGAGGTAACAAGAGCAAGGAAGACACTATGATGCTCCCAAAATGAACAAGACATCCCAATCCAAGATTATGAAAATGAAGAGAGAGAGGAAATGCAAGAAGCGGATCTCAAAAAGTTGATAAGAACATTAAGAAGTTCTCAAAAACAAATTCTTGAACTACAGAAATCCTTAATGGACAAGATAGAAAATCTCTCCCGTGAAAATGAAATATTAAGGAGGAATCAAAAGGAAATGAAACAACTAGTAGAACATGAAACTGTGATAGTGACAAAAAACCATAATGAAATGAAGAACTCAATAGATCAAATGACAAACACATTAGAGAGCCTCAAAAACAGAATGGGTGAAGCAGAAGAGATAATATTGGAATTAGAAGACAGAGAACAGGAAAGGAAACAATCAAATCAAAGAAAAGAAGAAGAAATCAGAAATCTAAAAAATACTGTCAGGAATCTACAGGATACTCTTAAAAAACCCAACATTCGGGTTCTAGGAGTACCTGTAGGCATGGAGAGGGAGAAAGGATTAGAAGGCCTTTTTACTGAGATACTAGCAGAAAATTTCCCAGATTTGGAGAAGGAGAGAGACATCCTAGTACAGGAAGCTCATAGACCCCTAATAAACATGACCAAAAGAGACCCTCACCACGACACGTCGTAATCAAACTCACCACAGTGAAACATAAAGAAAAGATTCTAAAATGTGCAAGAGAGAAACGCCAGATTACTCTCAGAGGATCTCCAATTAGACTCATAGCTGACTTCTCTTCAGAAACCCTACAAGCTAGGAGAGAATGGCGAGATATAGCCCAGGTACTAAGAGAGAAAAACTGCCAGCCCAGAATACTATATCCTGCAAAGCTCTCATTTATGAATGAAGGTGAAATAAAGACCTTTCAGAGCAAACAGAAATTGAAAGAATTTGTCGCCATTCGTCCAGCCCTGCAAAAGATGCTTAAAGATGTGTTACATACAGAAACGCAGAAACACGGTTACCAATATGAAAGAAGGTAAAGGAAGGAAACCTCACAGCAAAAGATCACAGGAATCTCAAACCATATATTAGAAAATATCTTTGGCAAATGGCAGAGCAAAGTTACTTCTTCTCAATAGTCACATTGAATGTTAATGGCTTGAACTGTCCAGTTAAAAGACACCGATTGGCTGATTGGGTTAAGGAACAAAACCCATCTTTTTGCTGCTTACAAGAAACTCATCTTTCCAACAATGATGCATACAGACTGAAAGTGAAAGGCTGGAAAAAGATATACCATGCCAACAGAAATGAAAAAAGAGTGGGCGTAGCCATCTTAATATCGGACAACATAAACTTTACCACAAAAACTATTAGGAGAGACAAAGAGGGGCACTATTTAATGATTAAGGGATCCGTTCAATAGGAAGATATAACGATTATCAATGTATATGCACCTAATTACAGGGCACCGGTTTATTTAAAAGACTTGTTAAGGGACTTAAAGGGAGACTTAGACCCCAATACAATAGTACTGGGGGACTTCAATACTCCACTCTCAGAGATAGACAGATCAACAGGACAGAAGATCAACAAGGAGACAGTAGATTTAAACGACGCTATAGAACAAATGTATCTAACAGATATCTACAGAACATTTCTTCCTACATCTAAGGACTTTACATTCTTCTCAGCAGTACATGGAACCTTCTCTAGGATTGACCACATACTAGGCCATAAAGCAAGTCTCAGCAAATTCAAAAGAATTAGAATCATGCCATGCAGTTTCTCAGACCACAAAGGAATGAAATTGGAAATTAGCAACTCAGGAATCCCTAGAGCACGTGCAAACACATGGAGATTGAACAACATGCTCCTGAATGTTCAATGGGTCATAGAAGAAATTAAAAGAGAAATCAAAAATTTTCTGGAAATAAATGAGGTTAACAGCACAACATACCAAAACCTATGGGATACAACAAAAGCAGTGTTAAGAGGAAAGTTTTTATGAATAGGTGCCTACATGAAGAAATTGGAAAGGCACCAAATAGATGAGCTTTCAGTTCATCTCAGGGATCTAGAAAATCTGCAGCAAACCAAACACAAACCCAGTAGGAGAAGAGAAATAATTAAAATCAAAGAAGAAATCAACAGGATTGAATCCAAAAAATTACAACAAATCAGCTAAACGAAGAGCTGTTTTTTTGAAAAAATAAACAAAATTGACACCCCATTGGTCCAACTAACTAAAAAAGGAAGAGAAAAGACCCAAATCAGTAGGATCAGAGATGAAATGGGAAATGTAACAACAGACACCACAGAAATAAAAAGAATCATCAGAAATTACTACAAGGACTTGTATGCCAGCAAACAGGGAAATCTATCAGAAATGGACAGATTCTTGGACACATACAACCTACCTAAATTGAGCCAGGAAGACAGAGAAAACCTAAACAGACCAATAACTGACACAGAAATTGAAACAGTAATAAAGGCCCTCCCAACAAAGAAAAGCCCAGGACCAGATGGATTCACTGCTGAGTTCTACCAGACATTTAGAGAAGAACTAACTCCAATTCTTCTCAAACTATTCAGAACAATCGAAAAAGAGGGAATCCTCCCAAATTCTTTCTATGAAGC
Organism: Lepus oiostolus; assembly: GCA_036325905.1. NCBI lineage: Eukaryota > Metazoa > Chordata > Mammalia > Lagomorpha > Leporidae > Lepus > Lepus oiostolus. The sequence goes on from CM070808.1 coordinate 131,241,360, forward strand.
CAGCATCACCTTAATTCCTAAGCCAGAAAAAGATGCAACATTGAAAGAGAATTACAGACCAATATCCCTGATGAACATAGATGCAAAAATCCTCAATAAAATTCTGGCCAATAGAATGCAACAACACATCAGAAAGATCATCCACCCAGACCAAGTGGGATTTATCCCTGGTATGAAGGGATGGTTCAACATTCACAAAACAATCAAGGTAATACACTACATTAACAGACTGCAGAAGAAAAACCATATGATTCTCGCAATAGACGCAGAGAAAGCATTTGATAAAAAACAACACCCTTTCATGATGAAAACTCTAAGCAAACTGGGTATGGAGGGATCATTCCTCAATATAATCAAAGCAATATATGAAAAACCCACGGCCAACATCCTATTAAATGGGGAAAATTTGCAAGCATTTCCGCTGAGATCTGGTACCAGACAGGGATGCCCACTCTCACCACTGCTCTTCAATATAGTTCCGGAAGTTTTAGCCAGAGCTATTAGGCAAGACAAAGAAATTAAAGGGATACAAATTGGGAAGGAGGAACTCAAACTATCCCTCTTTGCAGATGATATGATTCTTTATTTAGGGGATCCAAAGAACTCTACTAAGAGACTACTGGAACTCATCGAAGAGTTTGGCAAAGTAGCAGGATATAAAATCAATGCACAAAAATCAACAGCCTTTGTATACACAGGCAATGCCACAGCTGAGGAAGAACTTCTAAAATCAATCCCATTCACAATAGCTACAAAAACAATCAAATACCTTGGAATAAACTTAACCAAGGACATTAAAGATCTCTACGATGAAAACTACAAAACCTTAAAGAAAGAAATAGAAGTGGATACCAAAAAATGGAGAAATCTTCCATGCTCATGGATTGGAAGAATCAATATCATCAAAATGTCCATTCTCCCAAAAGCAATTTATACATTCAATGCAATATCAATCAAGATACCGAAGATATTCTTCTCAGATCTGGAAAAAATGATGCTGAAATTCATACGGAGACACAGAAGACCTCGAATAGCCAAAGCAATCTTGTACAACAAAAACAAAGCCGGAGGCATCACAATACCAGATTTCAGGACATACTACAGGGCAGTTGTTATCAAAACAGCATGGTACTGGTACAGAAACAGATGGATAGACCAATGGAACAGAATAGAAACACCAGAAATCAATCCAAACATCTACGGCCAACTTCTATTTGACCAAAGATCCAAATCTAATCCCTGGAATAAGGATAGCCTATTCAATAAATGGTGCTGAGAAAATTGGATTTCCACGTGCAGAATCATGAAGCAAGACACCTACCTTTCACCTTACACAAAAATTCACTCAACATGGATTAAAGACTTAAATCTACGACCAGAAACCATCAAATTATTAGAGAGCATTGGAGAAACCCTGCAAGATATAGGCACAGGCAAAGACTTCTTGGAAAATACTCCAGCAGCACAGGCAGTCAAAACCAAAATTAACATTTGGGATTGCATCAAATTGAGAGTTTCTGTACTGCAAAAGAAACAGTCAGGAAAGTGAAGAGGCAAGCAACAGAATGGGAAAAAATATTTGGAAGCTATGCTACAGATAAAGGGTTGATAACCAGAATCTACAAAGAAATCAAGAAAATCCACAACAACAAACAAACAACCCACTTAAGAGATGGGCCAAGGACCTCAAGAGACATTTTTCGAAAGAGGAAATCCAAATGGCCAACAGACACATGAAAAAATGTTCAAGATCACTAGCCATCAGAGAAATGCAACTCAAAACCACAATGAGGTTTCACCTCACCCCGGTGAGAATGGCGCACTTTAAGAAATCTACCAAAAATAGATGCTGGAGAGGATGTAGGGAAAAAGGGACACTAACCCACTGCTGGTGGGAATGCAAACTGGTAAAGCCACTATGGAAGTCAGTCTGGAGAGTCCTCAGAAACCTGAACATAACCCTACCATACAACCAAGCCATCCCACTCCTTGGAATTTACCCAAAGGAAATTAATTTGGCAAAGAAAAAAGCCATCTGCAGCTTAATGTTTATTGCAGTTCAATTCACAATAGCTAAGACCTGGAACCAACCCAAATGCCCATCAACAGTAGACTGGATAAAGAAATTATGGGACATGTACTCCGTAGAATACTATACAGCAGTAAGAAACAACGAAACTCGGTCATTTGCAACAAGATGGAGCAATCTGGAAAACATCATGCTGAGTGAATTAAGCCAGTCCCAAAGAGACAAATATCATTTGTTTTCCCTGATCGGTGACAACTGAGCACCAAAGGGGAAACCTGTTAAGTGAAATGGACACTATAAGAAACAATATCCTGATCAGCTCTTGTCCTGACTTTAGATGTACAATGTAATACTTTATCCTTTTTAGTATTTGTTGTTGTTGTTGTTGTTCTAGTACTAGCAGTTGAACTCTGTAATTAACACACAATTATCCTTAGGTGTTTAAATTTTAACTGAAAAGTGATCCCTGTTAAATTTAAGAGTGGAAAAAGAGAGGGAAGAGATGTACAATTTGGGACATGCTCAATCGGACTTGCCGCAAATGGTGGAGTTAGAAATGTGCCAGGGCATTCCAATACAATCTCATCAAAGTGGAATGTACCAATACCATCTCACTAGTGCAAGTGATCAATTTCAGCTCACAATTGATAGCTCTGATAGGTCTAAGAGTCAAACGGATCACACAAACAAGACAAGTGTCTGCTAATACTAACTGATAGAATCAAAAAGGGAGAGAAGGATCCAACATGGGAAGCGGGATACACAGCAGACTCATAGAATGGCAGATGTCCTAAAAAACACTCTGGCCTCAGAATCAGCCCTTAAGGCATTCGGATCTGGCTGAAGAGCCCATGAGAGTATTGTAGGCATGGAAAGCCAAGATATCATGAAAAAAAAAAAGACCTAAATGAAAGATCTCTGCGAGTGAGATCCCAGTGGAAAGAACGGGGCCATCAAAGAAGGAGGTACCTTTCTCCGAAGGGAGGAAAGAACTTCCACTTTGACTATGACCCTATCGGAATAAGATCAAAGTCAGCGAACTCTAAAGGTTTCCATAGCCCTGGCAACTCATGACTAGAGCCTAGGGAGATTACTGACGCCATGAACAGGAGTGTCAAATTGTTAAGTCAGCAACAGGAGTCACTGTGTACTTACATCCCATGTGGGATCTGTCCTTAATATGTTGTCTAATGTGAAGTGATGCTATAACTAGTACTGAAACAGTATTTTTATACTTTGTGTTTCTGTGTGGGTACAAACTGATGAGGTCTTTATTAATTTTATACTGAATTGATCTTCTGTATATAAAGAGAATTGGAAATGAAAAAAACAACCTGCTGTTAAATTGGAAATGGCATAGAAAATTAATTAATTTAAAAAATATTATGTAGTATCTCTGTCTTTAATATGCTGTACATTGTTATTTAATGCTATAATTAGTACTCCAATGGTAGTTTTTTCACTTTATGTTGCTCTATGGGGCAAACTGTTGAAATCTTTACCTAATATATACTAAACTGATCTTCTGTATATAAAGAGAATTGAAAATGAATCTTGATGTGAATGGAAGGGGAGAGGTAGCGGGAAAGGTGAGGGTTGCAGGCGGGAGGGAAGTTATGGGAGGGGGAAGCCATTGTAACCCATAAGCTGTACTTTGGAAATTTATATTCATTAAATAAAAGTTTAATAAATGAAAAAAAAGAAGAAAAAAAATCATGTAGGATCTCTGTCTTTAATGTGCTATACACTGTTATTTAATGCTATAACTAGTGCTCCAACAGTATTTTTTCACTTTGTGTTGCTATGTGGGGGCAAACTGTTGAAATCTTTACTTAATATATACTAAACTGGTCTTCTGTATATATAGAGAATTGAAAATGAATTTTGATGTGAATGGAAGGGGAGAGGGAGGAGGAAAAGGGTAGTTGTGGGTTGGAGGGAAGTTTTTGGGGGGAAGCCATTGTAATCCATAAGCTGTGCTTTGGAAATTTATATTCATTAAATAAAAGTAAAAAATATATATATATATATAATAAAAAATAGTCACATTGAATGTAAATGGCCTCAACTCTTCAGTTAAAAGGCACAGACTGGCTGAATGGATTAAGGAAGAAAACCCATCTATTTGCTGCCTACAAGAAACACATCTTTCCAACAAAGATGCATGTAAACTGAAAGTGAAAGGTTGGAAAAAGATATTCCATGCCAACAGAAACCAAAAAAGAGATGGTGTAGCCATATTAATACCAGACAAATTAAACTTTTTTTTATTTTTTTATTTTTTTTGACAGGCAGAGTGGACAGTGAGAGAGAGAGACAGAGAGAAAGGTCTTCCTTTTGCCGTTGGTTCACCCTCCAATGGCCGCCGCGGTAGCGCGCTGCGGCCAGCGCACCGCGCTGATCCGATGGCAGGAGCCAGGTGTTTATCCTGGTCTCCCATGGGGTGCAGGGCCCAAGGGCTTGGGCCATCCTCCACTGCACTCCCTGGCCACAGCAGAGAGCTGGCCTGGAAGAGGGGCAACCGGGACAGGATCGGTGCCCCGACCGGGACTAGAACCCGGTGTGCTGGCGCCGCAAGGCGGAGGATTAGCCTATTGAGCCGCGGCGCCGGCTCAGACAAATGAAACTTTAACACAAAAACTGTTAAGAGAGACAAAGAGGGGCGCTATATAATGATTAAGGGATCCATTCAACAAGAAGATGTAAATGTATATGCACCTAATTTCAAGGTACCGGTTTACTTAAAAGACATGTTAAGGAACTTAAAGGAAGTCTTAGACTCCAATATGATAGTATTAGGGGACTTCAGTACTCCACTTTCAGCAGTAGGCGGATCTACCAGGCAGAAGATCAACAGGAAAATAGCAGATTTAATCGACACTATTGCCCAAATGGATCTAACAGATATCTACAGAACTTTTCATCCTACACTTGTAGAATACACATTCTTCTCAGCAATGCATGGAACCTACTCTAGGATTGATCACATACTAGGCCGTAAAGCAAGTCTCAGCAAATTCAAATGAATTGAAACCACACCATGCAGCTTCTTAGAACGCAGTGGAGTGAAGGTGGAAATTAGCAACTCAGGAATCCCTAGAGCATATACAAACACATGGACACTGAACAACATGATTCTGAATGAACACTGGAACATGGGAGAAATCAAAATGGAAATCAAAAAATTTTGGAAGTGAGGAGAATAACACAACATATCAAAACTTATGGGATACAGTAAATGCAGTGTTAAGAGGAAAGTTTTTATCAATAGGTGCCTACATTAAGAAATTGGAAAGGCACCAAATAAATGAGCTATCAATGCTTCTCAATGATATAGAAAAACTGCAGCAAACCAGACTCAAAACTAGTAGGAGAAGAGACATAATTAAAATTAGAAAAGAAATAAACAGAATTAAATCCAAAAAAAAAATACAAAATATAAGCAAAACAAGAGCTGGTTTTTTGAAAAAATAAAGAAAATTGACACGCCATTGGCCCAACTAACTAAAAAAGGAGAGAAAAGACCCAAATCAATAAAATCAGAGATGAAAAAGGGAATGTAACAACTGACACTGCAGAAATAAAAAGAGTCATCAGAAATTACTACAAAGAGTTGTATGCCAGCAAACAGGAAAATCTATTAGAAATGGATAGATTCCTGGACATATACAACCTACCTAAATTGAGCCAGGAAGACAGAGAAAACCTAAACAGACCCATAACAGAGACAGAAATTGAAACAGTAATAAAGGCCCTCCCAACAAAGAAAAGCCCAGGTCCAGATGGATTCACGGCTGAATTCTACCAGACATTTAAAGAAGGATTAATTCCTGTTCTTCTCCAACTATTCAAAATAATTGAAAAGAGGGAATCCTCCCAAATTCTTTCTGTGAAGCCAGCATCACCTTAATTCCTAAATCTGAAGAAGATGCAGCAGAGAAAGAGAATTACAGACAAATTTCCCTGATGAGCATAGACACAAAAATCCTCAATAAAATTCTCGCCAATAGAATAAAACAACAAATCAGAAGGATCATCCACCCAGACCAAGTGAGATTTATCCCTGGTATGCAGGGATGGTTCAATGTTCACAAAACAATCAATGTGATGCACCACATTAACAGACTGCAGAAGGAAAACCATATGATTCTCTCAATAGACACAAAGAAAGCATTTGATAAAATACAACACCCAAACATGATGAAAACCCTAAGCAAACTGGGTATAGAAGGAACATTCCTCAATACAATCAAAGTAATTTATGAAAAACCCATGGCCAGTATCCTATTGAATGGGGAAAAGTTGGAAGCATTTCCATTGAGATCTGATAACAGACAGGGATGCCCACTCTCATCATTACTATTCAATATAGTACTGCAAGATTTAGCCAGAGCCATTAGGCAAGAAAGGAAATTAAAGGGATACAAATTGGGAAGGAAGAACTCAAACTATCCCTCTTTGCAGATGATATGATTCTTTATTTAGGGGATCCAAAGAACTCTACTAAGAGACTATTGGAACTCATAGAAGAGTTTGGCAAAGTAGCAGGATATAATATGCATAAACAAAAATCAGCAACCTTTCCATACACAGGCAATGTCATGGCTGAGAAAGAACTTCTAAAATCAATCCCTTTCACAATAGCTACAAAAACCATCAAATACCTTGGAATAAACTTACCCAAGGATGTCAAAGATCTCTGTGATGAGACTTATAAAACCCTAAGGAAAGAAAAGGAAGAGGATACCAAAAAATGGAACAATGTTCCATGCTCATGGATTGGAAGAATTAATATCTTCAAAATGTCCATACTCGCAAAAGCAATTTATAGATTCAATGTGATACCAATCAAAATACCAAAGACATTCTTCTCAGATCTGGGAAAAATGATGCTGAAATTCACATGGAGGCACAGGAGACCTCGAATAGCTAAAGTAATCTTGTAGAACAAAAACAAAGCTGGAGGCATCACTATACCAGGTTTCAAGATATACTATAGTGCAATCATAATCAAAACAGCATAGTACTAGTACAGAAACTACAGATGGAAAGACCAATGAACAGAATAGAAACACCAGAAATCAATCCAAACATCTACAGCCAAGTTATATTTGATCAAGGATCTAAAACCAATTCCTGGAGTAAAGACAGTCTATTCAACAAATAGTGCTGGGAAAACTGGATTCAAGACCCCTACCTTACACCTTACACAAAAATCCACTCAACATGGATTAAAGATCTAAATCTACAACCTGACACCATCAAATTATTAGATAACTTTGGAGAATCCCTGCAAGATATAAGCACAGGCAAAGACTTCTTGGAAAAGACCCTGAAGCACAGGCAGTCAAAGCCAAAATTAACAATTGAGATTACATCAAATTGAGAAGTTTCTGTACTGTAAGTCCAGTTTTGTTTTGTTTAAATTCTCCTCATGACTGTCTTGCTAAGGTAAAGGCTCTGATACCACATTTCTACTAAGCTTACACAAGAGTGATCTTATTAGGGAAAATTTTGAGAGTGAGATCTATACTATTCTGCAAATTGAGGAGTATTTTCCATTACCTGTAGGCGGAAGAAACTGTAAGTAGTTTCTGTTCTTCAAGTAAGAGGGAAATCCAATTAGCAGTCAAGTCACATCCTAAATAGTGAACTTCTTCCATTGAAAGCTAAACTTATTCTATATAGATCATGGGACCTTTATGTGAAAGTTGGTAAGAGGTGAATTGAATACTGAAATGAGCATTCTGATGAAGATCTCACAAATCTTTTGTGCAGTACCCTTCTTTGTCTCTTTTAACATATTTTGTGTATAAGTCTATTTTGTCTGATATTAGGATGACTGCACCAGCTCTTTTTTGTTTCTGTTAGCGTAGAATTTCTTCTTGTAGGCAGCAAATAGATATATTTTGTTTTTTAGTCCATCAGCCAGTCTGTGTCTTTTTACTGGAGAGTTGAGGCAATTTACCTTCAAGATGACTAAAGTTATGATGTGGCTTGACATTTTTCCATAAATATTCCTATAGTTCACTTTGTATTTCCTTTGTACATATATTGAGAGATTTTCTGCCTTCACCTTTCATGATGATGACCATGTTTCTGTCTTTCTATGTAGCACATCCTTACGTATCTTTTGTAAGTATGGACAAGTAGTGACAAATTCTTTCGAGTTCTGTTTTTTATGGAAGGTCTTTATTTCACATTCATTAATAAATGAGAGTGTTTCAGGGTACAGTATTCTGTTGATAGTTTTTTTTTTCTCTTAAGACTTGAAATATATCTTGCCATTCTCTCCTATCCTAGAGTTTCTGATGAGAAGTCAGCTGTGAGTCTAACTGCAGATCCTCTGAAAGTAATCTGATGTTTCTCTCATGCACGTATTAGAAACTTTTCTTTATGCTTTACTGTGGAGAGTTTTACTATGGTTCCAATTTCAGTGTGCATGCATGTTTCTTGGTAAGATGTGTTTCTTATAGGCTGCAAACAGATGGGTCTTGTTTTTTAATCCATTCAATCAGTCTGTATCCTTTTAATTCAAAAATTATGTCATTTACATTCAAGATTATTATTGATAAGCAATGACCTGGTTCTGCCATTTGTCCATAGTCATATTCTTGGGTTTGGATTTCCATTGTACTTTGACTAGGATATTTTCTGCATTTACATTTTTATAGATTGGAAGAATTAATATCTTTAAAGTGTCCATACTACCCAAAGCTATTTAAAGGTTCAATGCAGACCCAATCAGAATACCAAGGACATTCTTCTCAGATCTAGAGAAAATGATACTAAAACTCATATGGAAGCACAAGGCACTTCATATAGCTAAGCAATCTTAAACTTTGAAAACAAAGCTGGAGCCATAACAATACTATATTTGAACCCATATTGCAAGACAGTTATAATCAAAACAGTCTGGCACTGCAACAAAAATAGACATGTGGCCAATGGAAAAAATTAGAGGCCCTAGGATTTAATCCATGCCCCTACAACCAACTAACGTTTGAAAGACTAGCTAAAAAAACTCTCTCAAGAAAGAACAGTCTCAGACAATCCCAGATGGCTGAGTAAGAAAAAGATGTGATGATTTGAACCATGGGAAGATAACAGAAGAAAAGTAGAGGAACTGCATTTCCAGGGTAGAGTTGAGAGATTTTTTAGTGGAAATTCTACTGAAAGAGGAGAGATGTCTTGGGTCAGTGTAGACATTACATAAATGAAGCAGTTACCGAGGATACCACTGGTGACTTCCATGAGCTGGAGCCTGGAGGAATTGCTGTCTTGTAGTGTGTGGTGAAAGACTTCAGAATCCCACGTCAATAGTGATATTACCTGAGGGAAAACTGTGTGGTCCACACTGACTTTGATTCTGGCCTGGAGCACTAGCCAGGAGTAGGGTACTCACCAACCTTGTGAAGAGAGAGCACACTTCTTTCTCCTCATCCTTCTACTAGGCACCAGGTGACTAATAGGGAAAAACTGTTATCTTAATAACATGAGTCACAGGGATTTTATCAGAGGAATAAATCAGCATTCTCCACTGATTTTGAGTCTGGCCTGGAGGGCTTGCAGGGAACTGGGCACCCTGGCAGGGAGTGTGAGGTGCTCCCATTCTCCAACTCTGTCACACTTTTTGATGCTCTAGCACCAAGTTGGAGCGCAGATAGACTGCTGGCTGTGTGAATGCCTCTGCTCTCTTTGTATGCAGCAGGCTCACAGGGCTGAGAGTGGATCCCCTGCACTGATGGAAAGAATGTATGTTCTGCATTTGTGGGATGAAATGCTATGAAGATATCAGTTAGATCCATTTTGTCTTAGTGTAGATTAGCTCTATGGTTTCCTTGTTGGTTTTGTTGATCTGTCCATTGATGAAAGTAGGGTCTTGAAGTCCTCCATGATTACTGCATTGTAGCCTACATATCCCTTTATATCCATTGCCATTTGTTTTAGATAACTGGATTCTTTAGCATTGGGTGCACATACCTTTAATATAATCACATCTCTTCCTGTTGAGTTTATCACTTATTCATGACATAATGCCTTTCTTTGTCTCTTAATATTTTATCTTAAATTCTGTTTTATCTGATAATAGAATGGCTACTCAAGTTCATTTTGGATTTCCATGCGCATTTAATATTTTTCATTAATATTTTTTCATCCTTTTATTTTTACTCTGTGTGTATCTTTGTTGGTGAGGTGACAAATTCTTTCCATTTCTTTTTGTTTGGATAAGCTTTTATTTCTCCATTATTCATAAATGAGAGCTTTGTAGGGTACAATTCAGGGTTGACAGTTTTTCTTTTTTAAGACTTGAATTATGTTTCTCCATTCTCTCCTAGACTGCAGGGTTTCTGGTGAGAAATCAGTTGTCAGTTTAATAGGAGATCATTTGAAGGTAATATCATTTTTTATGTTTTACTTTTAAAACCTTGTCTATAGATATAGTGGTGAAGATGTTTTCTGATCATTTCTATTAGGTGTCCTAAATGCTTCATGTACTTTTTTCTAATCCATTATGTCTTTCCATTTGTTCAGGACCTCTTAAGGCATATATATTTGGTTGTTTCATTGTGTCCCATAAATATCAGACAGTATTTTTGTTTTGAACAAAACACCACTGGTAACTCCACAGCTGGTGGCTAGTGGGGACACCATCTTCTCAGAGTGAAGAGAGAAGAAACTGTAGCAACACATATGCCACTGGTGTTGTCTGAGGGAGAACCCTGCCATCTTCATTGTCCTTGAGTCTGACTTAAGGGATTGGTAGGAGACAGGGTGCACACCTAACCCCATGAAGGGAGATCACATTGCTTTCCTCTTCCCTTGAAAAACAATAAGGAAAAAAACAATTCCACACAGACACACAAAGCATAAGTTACTATATGAAGACAATTTTACCATTAATTCTCATAGTAAATTCATAAGAACAGAGGTCCTACATGAGGAGTAAGCACACAGTGACTCCAGTTGTTTATTTAACAACTGACACTCTTATTTATGATGTCAGTGATCACCTGAGGCTCTTGTCATGAGCTGCCAAGGCTATGGAGGCCTTCTGAGTCCACAAATGTCATCAGTATTTAGACAGGGCCATAAGCAAAGTAGAAGTTCTCTTCTGCCTTCAGAGAAAAGTACCTTTTTCTTTGATGGTCTCTTCTTTCCACTGGGATCTCACTAACAGAGATCCTTCAAGTAGATCATTGTTTGCCAGTGTCTTAGCTTTCCAAGCCTGAAATGCTCTCGTGGGTTTTCAGCCAGGTCTGAATGCCTTAAGATCTGATTCTGAGGTCACAGTGCTGTTTAGGGCATTTGTAATTCTATGAGTCTGCTGTGTAGACTGCTTCCTATCTTGGATAATTCTCTCCTGTTTAATTCTATCTGTTGTTATTATCAGACATTTGGTCTTATTTATGTAATCTCTTTGACACTTATTCTTGTCTATATGATGAGTTACACACTTAAACTGATCATTTTAACACGTGAGATGGCATTAGTACCACCTATCTTGATGGGATTTTGAGTTTCATGGCACGTTTTACCCTTAGGGGTAAGTCTGTAGGAATATGTGCCAAACTGTACATTTCCTCCCTCTCTTATTCTCCTTTTATTTTTTACTGAGATTTAGTTTCAATTGGATTTAAACACCTGTGAATAATTCTGTGTTAAGTAAAGAGTTCAACCAATTGTATTAAGTCAAAAAAGAAAATAGTAAAAAACAAACAAACAAACAAAAAAAAACGAAACTGTTCTTACACTGTCAAGACAAGGGTTGATCAGTCATTGCCTCTCATAGTGTCAATTTCACTTCTATAAGTTTCCTTTTAGGTGCTCTGTTAGTTTCACAGACCAGGGAGAACAGATGATGTTTGTCCCTTTGAGACTGGCTTATTTCACTACGTATGATGTTTTCCAGATTCATCCATTTTGTTGCAAAAGATCAGATTTCATTTTTTAACCACTGTGTAGTATTCAATAGAATATATATCCCATAATTACTTTATCCAGTCTTTGTTGACGGACATTTAGGTTGATTCCAGGTCTTAGCTATTGTGAATTGAGCTGCAATAAACATGGAGGTACAGATAGCTCTTTTATTTGCCAATTATGACCAAGAAAATGTTGAACTTTTAAATGTTTTCTGAGTGAACTAAGCAATATTAAGACCTTTAGTAACATGTTTGTTGAATTAATAAATTGGTGTTAAGGGTTGACTGTTTCATTATTTTGCAAGCCTGGGTAGTATCAATCCAGTTTCTAGGATGCAAACAGAGTACTCTAATGCTTGCTCCAAGGTACCTTACCCCAAGAGGTTCCTCGGTCTAATTTTCTATGATGCCTCAGTTGTCATCTGTGCTATAGTTAGTGAAACTCCTGACCCCACATGTGTGTTCCTCTATGATATCATCTCATGATATGGAGCCTTCAGGCATTCCTATCAACTAAAGAAAAACAACATCACAGCTCATGTAGGGACATAACTGCCTGCCCATCATAGGCCAGACATTCATTTAGCAAATACAAAGGAGAACCTCACAGTCCAGAGTGGCGCAGTCCAGAATAGTTTGCATTAGCCACAGTGGCTGGGTGAATTTAAATATCTCAAATATGACCACAACTTCAATTCCACAGTGATTCTGGCCACCTCAAGTGTTCAATAGATTCATGTGGCTGTGCTTTAGTTTTGACTGAATGAAAATGGAAGTATTTCTATGTTCAAGACACATAGGCTAAAGATCAGGGTATCTGAGGCAGCTGAATACCAGAGAGTGAGCCCCAAATGTTTATGGAGTCTGCTTGAGTCTGTGCCCTCAATCTAAAGGAGTGTGCAGAGGGTGAAGTTCCATGATGTCTACTGGGAGGCAGTAAGCTAAACAATTCTATAACTCATACACACTGAATGAAATATGAGATCTTACCAGACTAGTGAAGAGTCCCTTTGAAGGCCTCCAGTGAAAACCCCATACCTTTTTAACTTTGTAATAACTTAAGGTAGCCTTAAGAGGGAAGGCTACTCTAGACTTCCTTTACCACACCCTAGAAACAAGCTACTAAAGTGTCACCCTGACACACACAAAGCCAACATGCATGCTAGCAACATTTTCAACATTCTTTAAAGCAGGTCAACAAAAATTCAGCAGTCAACAAACTATCATTTACAATGAATAACATCAATTAAAAGTAGAAATGCAGAGTACTAAAGTAGGAAACTGGGACTCATAGCTATAGAAAACAAACATCAACAAAATCAGAACCAAAATGACTGCTATCATGGAAATAATGTCAAGGACTTTGAAATGGTTATTGTTCTCCTATCAAAGATTTAAAGGAGAGCGTCAACATACTAGAGAAGTGGAAAATCCAAAAAGAAACAGATGGAATTCTGGAGGTTAAAATCACATAATACAAAAAGTTCTCTGAATTATGTTAAGCACTGAATTCAGAAGGACTAGTGAATTGGATTATCCAGATTGAAACAGAAAAGCAACCAAAACGGAAAAACCTCAGTGCCCATTGGACATTGAAGTTCTTTTAACACACATGGTACTCAAGTCAAAGAAAGAGAGTAGTGGAGAATATGAATATATTAAAAGAATTAATGAGAGAATTATTTCCAAATTTCCTGAAAATTTTACAGCTGTGGAGCCAAAAATTTCAACATACCCCATGAATAACACAAAGAAACTCATACAAAAGCATACCATAATCAACTTATAGAAAACTGCTCGTATGAACGTCCACAGGTAGACAAAAGATAGTATACACAGAATAACAAATACAGTATTCACAGAGATTTTGTCATAGATATATAATCTTGTAAGAAAAAAAAAAAACCCTGTTCACCTAAAGTCTATAATCAGTGGAAAACTTCAAAAGAGAAAGAGAATAAAGACTTCCAGTACATAAGCTGAAAGAACTGCCCACTGGTAGACCTATTCTCTACCTAATATTCTAGGAATTTTAATGTCAGTTTTTTTAGTATTCACATTAAAAGAACAAAGAGAAATAGAGAAAATTAATTTCAGTGTTTTTAAACCCAGTATTTCCAAACCTTCCTCATTTCACCATTTCCATGTAAATGTTTTTGAGGTATCAACCACGCCTTTTTCATATGTAGTCAGGCACTGACAAAGCAATTCTAAATTTACTCCTTTAACATTTGTACATACTGAGGTATGTTCCACATAAAATTTGTTTTGATTGTTGTCTCCAAATAGAAATGTACCACCACAGCATCAACTTAGTGAAAAGAAAGTCCTGTCTCCCATGTTTTGCTATGCTTTTGTGTCCTAAAATATACACATTTGTGTCAAGACTCTGTGCCATTTGTTTGTCAGTGCTTGCACCATCATTACAGTATTTCAATTACCACAATATTTTTAATAAATCTTGGTATCTAGGGAAGTATCTAGGAAGTATCTTCATAAGTGAGTCTTCCTGATTCTTTTTTTTTAACTTTTATTTAATCAATAAAAGTATAGCTGATTCTGGCATTTCTTTAAAATTATAGTCAGCTTTGCAATTTCCCAAAAAAATCACTTTGTATTCTGATTGAATCCTTCAGTTTCAGAAGAGAACATAAAAATAGTATTTGTTCAGAGCCTATATTGCAGCATAGCAGGTAAAGCTGCCACCTGCAACACTGGCATCCCACGTGGATACCAGATCATTTCCTGGCTACTCCACACTTCAGATCCAGCTCCCTAATAATGGTCTAGGAAAAGCAGAGGAAGATGGTGCAAATGTTTGGGCCCCTGTCACTCATGTAGGAAACACAGAGGAAGCCCCTTGCTCCTATCTTTGGCTTGGTCCAATGTTGGCCACAGCAGCCATCTGGGAAATAATCCAGCAGATGGATGATCTCTCGTTCCCTCTTTCTCTGTAACTCTTCCAAATAAATAAATCCTAAAAATAAATAGTTTCTGTTTCTGTGATCCTATCATCTGGGTAAGAACTAGATGTGTTTTTGCCATCTAAACTCTGCTACCTTTCACATGCTGGAGTATAAGAAGCTGACAGGGAAGCTCAACCCCAAGAGCTTCATTGCGGGAGAAAATGCCTCTAATTATTCATCTTTCCGAAGTGAGTCAAAATGAGTATGAGTCAAAATGAGCACATGCCCAGACCGATTCCCACTTTTATCTCATATCCCATTCAGCAGCTTGTTGTATCACCGAATACCCATTATGATAGGTGCATGTCCTTCTCCCTTGATGCAGGGAGGAGGCTTCTTCTACTAGGAATATAATCCCAGTATCTAGATGGAAGAGTGATCCTGGCAAATAGCAAAGAGAAGAAATGAGGCTGTAAATTTGTCCAATACACTCTGTTCTCAGGGATAGTATAGTGTTGGGAGGTTGGGGCCTAGATGACACTTTTGAAACATCTACAAGGAGATGGAAAGAAGCCAATGTCACAGTCTTTTCAACTCACATTTTCCAAAGCCCTTTCACATCCTTTGTATGAGTTCATGAATATGAATGAATCAAGGAAGAGATGTTATATCCAGTTTAGCGCCAAGGAGTACATCAAAGAGTAGAGAGGGAACTATCAAAGGCAGACTGTGGGTTATAAAGTGGTGTGACTCAATCTTGGGACAAAAAGAGAGGACACAAAAGAAGGAAGGGCAAAGTGGCTCAGAGCACTAGAAAGCAGCAAAGCCTTTCTGTACTTTTTGCAGGATCTTGCAGGGCTCCTTCAGAGTAAATCTCTATTGGCTCACTTCAAACCCCCTTGGTTTGCTGCCTGACTACTGGAACCAGCAACATAGCACCTATGCTGAAGATGGCTGTCCACTACTGAGTGCCCAGTGACTAGATTTGTATTGTGATGCTCATTTGATCTCTGCTATACAAAGCATGTTTTGTTATGAGTGTATGAAGAGTAGCTTTGATTAGAGAGAATCAAGTCACAGTGCCATTTCTCACTGGGAACTTTAATAAGGATTATTTCATTTCTCACCTCTTCTACCACTTGAGTGATGTACAGAGTGCAAGGCCAACTTTTTATTTTCTCCTTATGGAAGGCTTTTATTTTGACTCACCATAGGAGATTTGTAATTATTTTAATTATCATTATTTTATTTATTCCTGGTGGGGTAGACTTTTTGTTGATCATTATGTCAGTTTTTATAAATTTATGTTTTTATTTTATTTGAGAAGAAGAGAGAGGGCGAGAAGAGGGAAAAAGGAGGGGCAGAGAGAAACACTTGAATATACTCAATTCTACTGCTTTCTTCATCTAGTTCTCACATTTACCAGGTCTGGGTCAAGCTGAAGTCAGGAACCTGGAGCTCAGTCTCCATTGGGAGCAACCCAATAACTGACCATCTCTTGCTACCCTCCAGGGTAGTTGAAGTCAGAAGCAAGCTCAGGACTTTAACCCAGACTCTGTGATATTCAATATGGACATCCAAAATGCCCTTTAACCCCTGTACCAAACATCTGTATCCTGTATCACTTTTCACCAGCACCTTTAGATCTAACAAAGTAAAATATTGCTATTTTTATGTCTTCATTAAATTTTGAATATTAGTTTCTATTATATATATATATATATATATATATGTATTCTTTTTAGTCTTCATAGACACAAACTGATTACGTCTAATGGTCTTTATTTCTGCTACATATCTGTCATTTTCAATGATTACTACAAACTATATTTTTAAAGACTGACTTATTTGAAAAGCAGAGCTAGAGATGGAGAGTTTTATCTTCCATCCACTGTTTCACTTTCATTTCACTGTTTCACAAATGGTTGCAAGGGGCAGGACTGGAACAGGTCATAGCTAGGAGCCTGGAACTCCATCTGCGTCTCTAAAATATTTAGCAGGGGCCCAAACATCTGTGTCATCTTCTGCTTTCCCAAGTGCATTAGTAGGGAACTGCATCCAAGGTGGAGCAGATGAGAATCAATTTGGTGCTCTTCTGGGATGCTATTATCATAGGTGGCAGTTTAATCTACTGCATAACAATTTCAGGGCCTCTTTCAAGTTTGTTGGCCACATATATTTCAATTTATTTTTTTACTCTGATATCTTTGTCTATATATGTGCTGTCAGCAATGTCTTGCATACTTTCTTGTGATCATTATCTGTTTGACTTCCACTACTTTTAAGAGCTCTAATACCCCAGATATCATTTCCTCAGTCCACAAACTTTTCAATTTGCTTTAATTCTTTTGTTGTTTTATAAGAACTTTCTATCATGTCATCATAAAAAGTTGTCTTTATGCTGAATAGGCAGTTGTACCACATTTGTAAATCCCTTGAGAGTAGGGGTGATATTTTATTCTTTGATCTCTACATTGCAGACATTTTGGAAGGCTACTAAAAGATATCTTGTCAAATATATATTCAACTATATGCAAGTAAAAGCATTGTCTATCAGATAGGGTGAGGCTGTCATATGTTAGATATGATAGGACCAGGATATATTATACCAGGCCTACCACCATGCAGATGTGTTGCTTCCATCCCCAGATGCCCCAGAAAACAAAGCAGTCCCATCCGTTAGTATATAGGTGGAGTTGCAACTTAAAGGACTGTATCTGAACTTAGACTTAATATTCTTTGGCTTCACAGTCTTGTCATTAGGACATTTTGAGCTCAATAATTCATTGCTATTCACAGGAGTTTGTCTTATGCACGATTGGATCATTAATAGTATCTCTGTTCTCTACCCACTAGATGTCGGGAGTAGCCTTTTCTTTTTCATACATACCACCTGTCCATTGAAAATTGAAAACATGTTTTAACTTTTCTCTCTCCCAGTTCCATTATTTATAGGCTCTGCTCTCTACTTTTTATCACACACGTCAGTAGCCTGGTACTTCTAAAATTCAATCCATTTCATCTCACATTAAATGTTACATAGCTGTACACTACCCCTTGTATTGTCCTAGAAACTTACCATGGTTTCAGGCAGAGGTGCAGAACCTTTTCACTGCCATAGGCCTTTTGTATACTTACAGCATCATTCATGGCCATAGAAAATTATCAACTTAAAAATTACCCTGCTATAGATGTACAGAATTTCAAGTTCCCCGAAGGTTGCCTTGGTGGGACCAGACCAAATGATTTTGCAGGCCTCACATGGCCTGCTGGCTGTTATGTTCCCCACCCCTGTTTTAAGGAGATTTTTAACTTAGCCCTGCCATTCTCTCTGACTATTCCCTAATGCCAACTCAGATATACACTCTCAGATCAATACACTGGATTATTTTATTCCAACAACATGCTGCACACTTGAACATCACTTAAATTTTGCTTGTTTATGCCAAATATTTTTTTACTTTCCATATGCAATATTATTCTCCATCCTATAGGTTCACTTCAAATTTTCTGGGAAAACTTAACTACTGCCTCTTCAGAGCCTTTGAATTCCATGAAGTTCTTAGTTCCTAAAGATTTTTAAGTGCATGTTTATATATAGTGTAGAAGAACTCCTTAAGCTAGCTAGTGGTATTACTTTAGAACAATGAAGCCTGGGTTGGCCCACCTGTCATGTTGAATCATTGACATTATTGTGGTGGAAGAAAGTAGGTATTTATTTGCAAAGTACAAGGAGTCAGGCAGCTATCACCTAATTCCAGAGCTCCCTCATGAAATTATGAGTGAAGATTCTTCTGGTTTGATGTTGGGACCAAGAGATGCTTATTTAGTTTGTGTCCAAGTTCCTGGTTTGTGAGTGGTCCTCATGACCTTCCTTTTTCAACAGTGCCATGCTCTTTAGGGAATTTTATGGTGGCCAAGGGAACTTTCAGAAATCAAGGGGGTTATATACAGGTGGTAGTTACATTCTATCCCAAACCTTCAATTTTGCTATCCAAACCTAGAATTTTCTTAAGCCAAATTCCTCTGGACAGTGCTGGTCAAGAGGGTTTTATCTGTTGGAAGAGCAACTAGCTTCTTGAGTCCAGTGATTAGAGCCTTTTAGAACCAGCTGTATCACTCCCTCAATTCAGTGAATTTATTTTGATAAGTGATTAATCATAAAGGATGGGCAAGCATATGTTGGGCTAAGGTAGATAAATGTGAGAATGTGTCCTGTCTCTCTGTTGGGGACATTCATGTAAGAGGTTTAGTCTTGTTTAGAATGAAAAATTTCCCCTTTTCTCTGTTTGATTTATCCCCAGTAAAAAGGCTGGTCCAGAGGAGAGATAAAAGTGTATATTGAGCCACAGAAAGTAGAGATGCCAAAGACAGCTTGCAGCTGTCTTGGGAGACAGATATCATGCAGTTGTGTTAGTGTGGGTTGTGAACTAAGGAAGAATGCTGCACTCCTCTGACCCTTCCTAGGTTACTCAGGAATCTCAAGGCCAGTAATTGGGAGTGAGGATAACAGGATTATGAAATTTACAAGGGATATGTACTGGAATTTAAGAGATACTTGAAGACGAAAGGAGGTCTTCAGGTGGGGAGTATATAAGAGGAAAATTGAAGAAACTATTAAATTTACCAATAAATTACTATAAACCAGGCAAAAGCTTTATATCATCCCAATTATCTTAACAAAAAACAGAATGTGGCTTCTGTTTTGGTGGTAAAAGATCTTGAGGCACAGGGAAATAGTTAAAAACTGTGTAGTCACACCTGGTATCTGTGTAAAACAGGAATCCAGCCCGTGCAGTATGGTACTTATCCAGAGAAAACATGGAACCTGGCATAGAGCCAGAGGGCCTAAAGGGAGTGGTCAGGACTTGGAGAGTTACTGGTTCCATCTGTACAGAGTCTTGAGTACTACATCTTAGAATTCAGATTTATACAGACTTTGCAAGGAAACCAAAGGCAAGGAAGCTCATAGCGACTTGCCACAGACCTCCAGGGAAAGAAGGCGTGCATTTTTCTCAAGTCATCAGAACTTCATATGCCAATGACGACAAGGACAAGGAGGAAGGACTGTTGTAAAGCAGGCTGAGGAAGTTTACTCATCTGAATCAGGTTTGGAAATAGACACAGAGGATGGCAGATAGGAAATGGAGAAGGCTGATTGGACAGTACCAGGATATCAGGTAAGAAGGTCTGCAAGAGTCGTCAAGAAGGTCCAAAGAGTAGCAGAGGAGGCAGAGCCAAGATGGAGGAATAGTGAGGGCGCACACCAATAGTCCAGGAAAAGATAGTTTAATAAAAGTGGAGTAACTGTAGCCTCAGGAAAAGACTCAGAAAAAAAAAACAAACTGCTGAGGAAACTCTTTCGGATCTAGTGGATGTGACACAGAGGACCTATGGGGAGAGCAAGGTCGCCCCCCACGTGGAGGCATGCCACAGGAGCAGAGCCACGGGAACCAGTCACAGAAGCCCAGCCACAGAATCGGCGTGCCAGCGCTGGAAGGGGAGGTGAAACAAAAACCTCTCGGTAACCCAAGACATTGGCAGGGAAAGACAGAACGAGGCCTGAGGCCCCACTGGGGAAAGTGCACCAGGCTGACTGGAGGAGAGAAAAAAAATGAATAAATAAGGGGAACTGGCACGGACACTAGCCTCTCTCTTCACTCACCTTACAAAGCCGAGCAAGAAAAAGAGCAGGCACCATTTTACAAATGTAGCAGGTTAGATCTAGTGAAAGTGGGTGGAGCTAACGAACTGAAACTGTGAAAATCTAAGGGGGGCCAGAGAACTCACTGAGTAAACAAACTCAGTAACCTTGGAAACCCGGTGAGAGACTGCGGAGAAATGCCAAACAAATGTAGAAACCAAGGTAACAAGAACAAGGAAGACACTATGATGCCTCCAAATGAAAATGACACCCCAGTTCAAGATTATGAAGATGATGAAATAGAGTAAATGCAAGAAGTGGATCACAAAAAATTGATAAGAACATTAGAAGTTCTCAAAAAAACATTTTTGAACTACAGAAATCTTTAATGGACAAGATAGAAAATCTCTCTCACGAAAATGAAATATTAAGGAGGAATCAAAATGAAATGAAACAACTAGTAGAACAAGAAACGGTGATAGTGATGAGAAATCATAACGAAATGAAGAACTCAGTAGATCAAATGACAAACACATTAGAGAGCCTTAAAAACAGAATGGGTGAAGCAAAGAGAGAATATTGGACTTAGAAGACAGAGAACAGGAAAGGAAAAGTCAAAACAAAGAAAAGAAGAGGAAATCAGAAATCTAAAAAATATTGTCGGGAATCTACAGGATACTATTAAAAAACCCAACATTCGGGTTCTAGGAGTTCCTGAAGGCGTGGAGAGGGAGAAAGGATTAGAAATCCTTTTTAGTGAGATACTAGCAGAAAATTTCCCAGGTTTGGAGAAGGACAGAGACATCCTAATACAGGAAGCTCATAGAACCCCTAATAAACAAGACCAAAAGAAATCCTCAACACAAAACATTGTAATTAAACTCACCACAGTGAAACATTAAAAAAAATCTAAAATGTGCAAGAGAGAAACATCAGTTTACTCTCAGAGGATCTCCAATCAGAGTCACAGCTGACTTCTCACCAGAAACCCTACAAGCAGGAGGGAATGGCAAGATATAGCCCAGGTACTAAGAGAGAAAAACTGCCAGCCCAGAATATTATATCCTGCAAAGCTCTCGTTTGTGAATGAAGGTGAAATAAAGACCTTTCCGAGCAAACAGAAATTGAAAGAATTTGTTGCCACTCATCCAGCCCTGCAAAAGATGCTTAAAGATGTGTTACATACAGAAACACAGAAACATGGTCATCAACATGATAGAAGGTAAAGGAAGGAAACCTCACAGCAAAAGATCACAGGAATCTCAAACCATATATTAGAAAATATCTTTGGCAAATGGCAGGGCAAAGTTACTACTTATCGACAGTCACATTGAACGTTAATGGCCTGAACTGTCCAGTTAAAAGACACCAATTGGCTGATTGGGTTAAGGAACAAAACCCATCTTTTTGCTGCTTACAAGAAACACATCTTTCCAACAATGATGCATACAGACTGAAAGTGAAAGGCTGGAAAAAGATATACCATGCCAACAGAAGTGAAAAAAGAGCAGGCGTAGATATCTGAATATCAGACAACATAAACTTTACCACAAAAACTATTAGGAGAGACAAAGAGGGGCACTATATAATGATTAAGTGATCCATTTGACAGGAAGATATAACGATTATCAATGAATATACACCTAATTACAGGGCACCGGTTTATTTAAAAGACTTGTTAAGGGACTTAAAGGGAGACTTAGACCTCAGCACAATAGTACTTGGGGACTTCAATACTCCACTCTCAGAGATAGACAGATCAACAGGACAGAAGATCAACAAGGAGACAGTAGATTTAAATGACACTAGAGCCCAAATGGACCTAACAGATATCTACAGAACATTTCTTCCTACATCTAAGGACTTTACATTCTTCTCAGCAGTGCATGGAACCTTCTCTAAGATTGACCACATACTAGGCCATAAAGCAAATCTCAGCAAATTCAAAAGAATTAGAATCATACCATGCAGTTTCTCAGACCATAAAGGGATGAAGTTGGAAATTAGCAACTCAGGAATCCCTACAGCATATGCAAACACATGGAGGTGAACAAAATGCTCCTGAATGAACAATGGGTCATAGAAGAAATTAAAAGAGAAATCAAAAATTTTCTGGAACTAAATGAGGATAACAGCACATCATACAAAAACCTATGGGAAACAGCAAAACCAGTGTTAAGAGGAAAGTTATATCAATAGGTGCCTACATCAAGAAATTGGAAAAGCACCAAATAGATGAGCATTCAAGTCATCTCAAGGATCTAGAAAATCTGCAGCAAACCAAACCCAAACCCAGTAGGAGAAGAGAAATAATTAAAATCAAAGAAGAAATCAACAGGATTGAATGAAAAAAAAAACATTACAAAATATCAGCCAAATGAATAGCCATTTTTTAAAAAAAATACACAAAATTGACACGACATTGGCCCAATTAACTTAAAAAAGAAAAGACCCAAATCAATAAAATCAGAGATGAAAAAGGAAACATAAAAACAGACACCACAGAAATAAAAAGAATCATCAGAAATTACTACAAGGACTTGTATGCCAGCAAACAGGGAAATCTATCAGAAATGAATAGATTCCTGGACAGATGCAACCTACCTAAATTGAGCCAGGAAGACATAGAAAACCTAAACAGACCCATAACAGACACAGAAATTGAAACAGTAATAAAGGCCCTCCCAACAAAGAAAAGCCCAGGACCAGATGGATTCACTACTGAATTCTACCAGACATTTAGAGAAGAACTAACTCCAATTCTTTTCAAACTATTCAGAACAATGGGAAAAGAGAGAATCCTCCCAAATTCTTTCTATGAAGCCAGCATCACCTTAATTCCTAAGCCGGAAAAAGCTGCAGCATTGAAAGAGCATTACAGACCAATATCCCTGATGAACATAGATGCAAAAATCCTCAATAAAATTCTGGCCAACAGAATGCAACAACACATCACAATATCATCAACCAAGACCAAATGGGATTTATTCCTGGTATGCAATGATGGTTCAACGTTCGCAAAACAATCAATGTAATACACCACATTAACAGACTGTAGAAGAAAAACCATATGATTCTCTCAATAGATGCAGAGCAAGCATTTGATAAAATACAACACCCTTTCATGATGAAAACTCTAAGCAAACTGGGTATGGAAGGAGCATTCCTCAATATAATCAAAGCAATATATGAAAAACCCATGGCCAACATCCTATTAAATGGGAAAAATTTGGAAGCATTTCCGCTGAGAACTGGTACCAGACAGGGATGCCCACTCTCACCACTGCTCTTCAATATAGTTCTGGAAGTTTTGGCCAGAGCTATTAGGCAAGAAAAAGCAATTAAAGGGATACAAATTGGGAAGGAAGAACTCAAACTATCCCTCTTTGCAGATGATATGATTCTTTATTTAGGGGATCCAAAGAACTCTACTAAGAGACTATTGGAACTCATAGAAGAGTTTGGCAATGTAGCAGGATACAAAAATCAATGCACAAAAATCAACAGCCTTTATATGCACAGGCAATGCCATGGCTGAGGAAGAACTTCTAAGATCAACCCCATTCACAATAGCTACAAAAACAATCAAATACCTTGAAATAAACTTAACCAAGGACATTAAAGATCACTACAATGAAAATCACAAAACCTTAAAGAAAGAAATAGAAGAGGATACAAAAAATGGAGAAATCTTCCATGCTCATGGATTGGAAGAATCAATATCTTCAAAATGTCCATTCTCTAAAAAAGCAATTTATACATTCAATGCAATACCAATCAAAATACCAAAGACATTCTTCTCAGATCTGGAAAAAATGATGCTGAAATTCATATGGAGACACAGACGACCTCGAATAGCCAAAGCAATCTTGTACAACAAAAACAAAGCCGGAGGCATCACAATACCAGATTTCAGGACATACTACAGGGCAGTTGTTATCAAAACAGCATGGTACTGGTACAGAAACAGATGGATAAACCAATGGAACAGAATAGAAACACCAGAAATCCAAACATCTACAGCCAACTCATATTTGATCAAAGATCCTAAATCAATCCCTGGAATAAGGATAGCCTATTCAATAAATGGTGCTGAGAAAATTGGATTTCCACGTGCAGAATCATGAAGCAAGACCCCTACCTTTCACCTTACACAAAAATTCACTCAGCATGGATTAAAGACTTAAATCTATGACCCGACTCCATCAAAATATTAGAGAGCATTGGAGAAACCCTGCAATATAAAGGTACAGGCAAAGACTTCTTGGTAAAGACCCTGGAAGCACAGGCAATCAAAGCTAAAATTAACTATTGGGATTGCATCAAATTGAGAAGTTTCTGTACTGCAAAAGAAACAGTCAGGAGAGTGAAGAGGCAACCAACAGAATGGGAAAAAATATTTGCAAACTATACTACAGATAAAGGGTTGATAACCAGAATCTACAAAGAAATCAAGAAAATCCACAACAACAAAACAAACAACCCACTTAAGAGATGGGCCAAGGTCCTCAAGGGACCTTTTTTCGAAAGAGGAAATCCAAATGGTCAACAGACACATGAAAAAATGTTCAAGATCACTAGCAATCAGAGAAATGCAAATCAAAACCACAGTGCGGTTTCACTTCACCCCGGTGAGAATGGCTCACATTCAGAAATCTACCAACAATAGATGCTGGAGAGGATGTAGGGAAAAAGGGACACTAACCCACTGCTGGTGGGAATGCAAACTGGTAAAGCCACGATGGAAGTCAGTCTGCAGATTCCTCAGAAACCTGAACATAACCCTACCATACAACCCAGCCATCCCACTCCTTGGAATTTACCCAAAGGAAATTAATTTGGCAAAGAAAAAAGCCATCTGCAGCTTAATGTTTATTGCAGCTCAATTCACAATAGCTAAGACCTGGAACCAATCCAAATGCCCATCAACAGTAGACTGGATAAAGAAATTATGGGACATGTACTCCATAGAATACTATACAGCAGTAAGAAACAATGAAACCTGGTCATTTGCAACAAGATGGAGGAATCTGGATAACCTCCTGCTGAGTGAATTAAACCAGTCCCAAAGAGACAAATATCATTTGTTTTCCCTGATCGGTGACAACTGAGCACCAAAGGGGAAACCTGTTGAAGTGAAATGGACACTATAAGAAACAATGTCCTGATCAGCTCTTGTCCTGACTCATGATGTACAATGTAATACTTTATCCTTTTTAGTATGTGTTGTTGTTGTTTTTGTTGTTGTTCTAGTACTAGTGGTTGAACTCTGTAATTAACACACAATTATTCTTAGGTGTTTAAATTTTAACTGAAAAGTGATCCCTGTTAAATTTCAGAGTGGGAAAAAGAGAGGGAGGAGATGTACAATTTGGGACATGCTCAATCAGACTTGCCCCAAATGATGGGGTTAGAAATGTGCCAGGGGATTCCAATACAATCCCATCAAGGTGGCATGTACCAATGCCATCTCACTAGTCCAAGTGATCAATTTCAGTTCACAATTGATGACTCTGATAGGTCTAAGAGTCAAAGGGATCACACAAACTAGACGAGTGTCTGCTAATACTAACTGATAGAATCAAAAAGGGAGAGAATGACCCAACATGGGAAGCAGGAGACACAGCAGACTCATAGAATGGCAGATGTCCTAAAAAACACTCTGGCCTCAGAATCAGCCCTTAAGGCATTCGGATCTGGCTGAAGAGCCCATGAGAGTATTGTAGGCATGGAAAGCTAAGACACCATGGAAAAGAAGAAGATCTAAATGAAAGATCTCTGCGAGTGAGATCCCGGTGGAAAGAACGGGGCCATCAAAGATGGAGGTAACTTTCTCCAAAGGGAGGAGAGAACTTCCACTTTGACCATGACCCTAACAGAATAAGATACAAGTTGGCAAATTCTAAAGGCTTCCATAGCCTTGGAAACTCATGACTAGAGCCTAGGGAGATTACTGACGCCATAAACAAGAGCGTAAAATTGTTAAGTCAACAACAGGAGTCACTGTGTACTTGCATCTCATGTGGGATCTGTTCTTAATGTGTTGTCCAATGTGAAGTGATGCTATAACTAGTACTAAAAGAGTATTTTTACACTTTGTGTTTCTGTGTGGGTGCAAACTGATGAAATCTTTATTTAGTATATACTGAATCGATCTTCTGTATATAAAGATAATTGGAAATGAAAAAAAAAAAAAACCTGGTGTTAAGTTGGAGATGGCACAGATAATTAATTAATTTAAAAAAGATATCATGTAGGATCTCTGTCTTTAATTTGCTGTACACTGTTATTTAATGCTATAACTACTACTCCAACAGTATTTTTTCACTTTGTGTTGCTAATGGGGATGAACTGTTGAAATCTTTACTTAATATCTACTAAACTGATCTTCTGTATATAAAGAGAATTGAAAATGAATCTTGATGTGAATGGAAGGGGAATTGGACCGCGAAAGGGGAGGGTTGCGGGTGGGAGGGAGGTTATGGGAAGGGGGAATCCATTGTAATCCATAAGCTGTACTTTGAAAATTTATATTCATTAAATAAAAGTTTAATAAAAAAATATTCAGGTGCATTTCCAAAAAGAACCAGAGTATAATTTGCCCCAGGTTGTGGAATATTTCTTGATATAAATAAGGATATGTTGGTTCTTATTAATTACACAGGTACCAGTGGTCCCATTTACTCTATTAAATTATCCTAGAAAGTGATTTAGGATATAATATAAAGATATTAGTAAATTAAGGCAGTTCTGCAGGATTTGTAGGACTATTATTCTCCTTCTATTCATCATTTATGGAAGGTTCTTGAAGTAGTTTATGTCTATCTTGCCAAGAGTGATGAATGCTATGCCAACAGGCTAAAATTTGAAAGCTTTTATTTAATAAATATAAATTTCATAAGTACAACTTTTGGATTATTGCAGTTCTTCCTCCCATCCTGCCCTCCCACCCACAAACCATCCCACCTCCTACTCCCTCTCCCATCCCATTCTTCATTAAGATTCATTTTTAATTATCTTTATATACAGAAGATCAACTCTATACTAAGTAAATATTTCAACAGTTTGCACCCACACAAATACACAAAGCATAAAGTACTGTTTGAAGATTAGTTTTACTGTTAATTCTCATAGTACAACACATTAAGGTCAGAGGTCCTATGTAGGGAACAAGTGCACAGTGACTCCTGTTGTTGATTTAACAATTGATACTCTTATTTATGATGTCAGTGATCATCTCAGGCTCTTGTCATGAGCTGCCAAGGCTATGGAAGCCCCTTGAGTTCACGAACTCCAATATTATTTAGACAAGGCCATAATCAAAGTGGAAGTTTTCTCCTCCTTTCAGAGAAAAGATCTCCTTCATTGATGGCCCCTTCTTTCCACCGGAATCTCACAGAGATATTTCATTTAGGTCATTTTTTGCCACAGTGACTTGGCTTTCCATGCCTGAAATGCTCTCGTGGCGTGCCAAATTTTTAATTTTGTTTATTTATTTGAGAAGCAGGGAAGCAGAACTTTTATCTGCTAGTTCACTCTCCAAATGTCAGCAAGAGTTAGGACTGACCCAATGGTTGGAGTTGAGGTCTGGGAACTCAATGCAGGTTTCCCATGTGGGTTGCAAGGACTCAATTACCTGACCTATCACCACTGCTTCCCAGGGTGTGCATTAGCAGGAAGCTGGAGTCAGGAGCTGGCCAGCTATCAACCTCAGCTAACATGATATGGGATGTGGGTGTCTTAACTTCTAGGCCAAATAACCCTCCCCTTTCCCTTCTTAAAAGTCTGTCACTTAATTAAGAGTTCTGGGGCCAGCACTGTGGCACAGTGGGTTAACACCCTGGCCTGAAGCACTGGTATCCCATATGGGCGCTGGTTCTAGTCAGTTGCTCCTCTTCTGATCCAGCTGTCTGCTATGGCCTGGGATAGCAGAAGATGGCCAAGTCCTTGGCCCCCTGCACCCATGTGGGAGACCTAGAAGAAGCTCCTGGCTCCTGCCTTCGGAATGGCACAGCTCCGGCAGTTGCAGCCATCTGGGGAGTGAACCAGTGGATGGCAGACCTTTCTCTCTGTCTCTACCTCTCCCTGTAACTCTTTCAAATAAATAAAAGAAGTCTTTAAAAAAAGATTTATTTTTCAAAAAAAATAAAGAGTTAGTGAACCCTTCCCTCTGGTCCATTTGTTAGGTTGTAGCTAATCAGTGATGGGGAAGTGGCGATATCTGTAGAATGCTATTACTTGGTGCAAGCAAATGACTATACCCAAAACAACAGAGCTTGATAGACATGTTCTAAAGCTCACTTCAACTTGGAACATTAGCTGTCCTTGCACACTCTGGCTGCTCTTTAGTCTCTAAAATAAGGCTTCTATTTCAGATGACTTAAAGTCATTGCATCCATTAGAATTCCCTTAATTACATACTGATATGCCAATTTGTATATATCATAAGACATTTTATTACTACTTACTGGTAAAGTTAAATATATACAGATATGTAAAAAAAAACTAAATTTCTTTTTCTTTTAGAGATTTATTTATTTATTTGAGAGGTAGAGTTACAGGCAGAGGAGGGAGAGACAGAGAGAGGTCTTCCATCTGCTGGTTCACTCCCCAAATGGCCACAACAGCTTGAGCTGGGCCAATTAGAAGCCAGGAGCCAGGAACCTCCTCTAGGTCTCCTACATGGGTGCAGGGGCCCAAGCACTTGGGCCAATTTCTATTGCTTTCCCAGGCCATAGCAGAGAGCTGCATCAGAAGTGGAGCATCTGGGACACAAACCATAGCCCATACAAGATGCCAGTGCTGCAGGTGGAGGCTTAGCCTACTACGCCACAGCACCAGCCCTCTAAATTTCTATGAAGTGGTATGTCTCTAAATATTTCAATTTTTTCAAATACATTATCAAAGCACTAATATTTAGCTGCACCCGCCCCACCTTCCCTCAATATAGACACTTCTGGAGATGGCATTACAGAAATGCACTGAACCAGAAAAACTCTCGGATCCTTCTTTACCTGAATTTTTCCTGTTAGAGGACAACAACGGTGCACAGGAGCTGTGCTGTGTGCCTTTCAAGTTATCTCAGTGACTTGAAGATAGGCGTCCAAGCAAGTGACTACAATACAATATGATAAATGCATCAGTGGTTGGCTCTGTGGGGAAACAGAACTTGGCTGAGTCTCAGAGAACTCAGAGAAGACTGATCTAAGTCCTGATTATTATGAAGGAGGCAGCAAAGTGAGGGAGGCAATATGATCATTTCATTTGCAAGAAGGAGCAGGCAGAACAACATGAAAACAACATATGAGGAATCAGGCTTAAAAAGTAAGTGATTATACAGCAGAACATTTTTTTTTTACAGGCAGAGTGGACAGTGAGAGAGAGAGACAGAGAGAAAGGTCTTCCTTTGCCGTTAGTTCACCCTTCAATGGCTGCCGCAGCCAGAGCGCTGTGGTTGGCACACCACGCTGATCCGAAGGCAGGAGCCAGGTGCTTCTCCTGGTCTCCCATGGGGTGCAGGGCCCAAGCACTTGGGCCATCCTCCACTGCACTCCCGGGCCACAGAAGAGAGCTGTTCTGGAAGAGGGGCAACAGGGATAGAATCCGGCGCCCCAACCAGGACTAGAACCCAGTGTGCCGGCACACACTAGCCAGAGGATTAGCCTATTGAGCCGTGGCACCAGCCTGCAACAGTACATTCTACTGTTTATACCACCTATGTCTTGTTCCCCTTGCTCAGGCACCATTGCGATTAACCCAGATATTTGCTGTAATTAAAAACTGAGGAACATAATACAAAAAACTCAAACATGACTAAGGGAAACACATTAGCTGATAATTATGCTAAGCTAGCATCCTTTTCACTGACTACCTGACAAATCCAAGAAGTCTCCAAACCTGTGACTATGCAGCTAAGTTTTCCTGCAAATGGACAATCTTGAAATTATTCATCCACCCTTGACAGAGGCAATATCTTTAGGATGCCTCCAAAATAAATATTAAAAGAAGAGGCAACCGACAGAATGGGAAAAAATATTTGCAAACTATACTACAGATAAAAGATTAATAACCAGAATCTACAAAGAAAGCAAGAAACTCCACAACAACAAAACAAACAACTGAGTTAAGAGATGGGCCAAGGACCTCAATAGACATTTTTCAAAATAGGAAATCCAAATGGCCAACAGACACATGAAAAAATATTCAGGATCACTAGCAATCAGGAAAATGCAAATCAAAACCACAGTGAGGTTTCACCTCACCCTGGTTAGAATGGCTCACATTCAGAAATCTACCAACAATAGATGTTGGCGAGGTTGTGGGGAAAAAGGAACACTAATCCACTGTTGGTGGGAATGCAAACTGGTAAAGCCACTATAGAAGTCAGTCTGGAGATTCCTCAGAAACCTGAATATAACCCTACCATACAACCCAGCCATCCCACTCCTTGGAATTTACCCAGAGGAAATTAAATTGGCAAACAAAAAATCTGTCTGCAGCTTAATGTTTATTGCAGCTCAATTCACAATAGCTAAGACCTGGAATCAACCTAAATGCCCTTCCACAGTAGACTGGATAAAGAAATTATGGGACATGTACTCTACAGAATACTATACAGCAGTCAAAAATAATAAAATCCAGTCATTTGCAACAAAATGTAGGAACCTGGAAAACATCATGCTGAGTGAAATAAGCCAGTCCCAAAGGGACAAATATCATATGTTCTCCCTGATCGGTGACAACTAACCGAGCACCAAAAAGGAAATCTGTTGAAGTGAAATGGACAATATGAGAAATGTTGACTTGATCAGCTGTTGTCCTGTCTGTGACGTACAACTTAATACTTTATCCCTTTTAGTATTTTTTTGTTCTACTTAATACTATTGGTTGAACTCTGTAATTAGTACACAATTATTCTTAGGTGTTTAAATTTAACTGAAAAGTGATCCCTGTTAAATATCAAAGTGGGAATAAGAGAGGGAGGAGATGTACAGTTCGACACATGCTCACTTGGATTTACCCCTAATTGTAGAGTGAGAAATGTGCAGGGGATAACAATTCAATCCCATCAAGGTGGCATGTACCAATGCCATCTTACTTGTTAAAAGGATAAGTTTAAGTTCATAATTTATCAAAAAGATAGGATTAAGTGTCAAAGGGATTACATAAATAAGACCAGCGTCTGCTAATATTAACTGATAAAATTAAAAAGAAGAGAATGATCCTACATGGGAAACAGGATACACAGCAGACTCATCAAATGGCAAATTCCCTAAACAGCACTCTGGCCTCAGAATCAGCCCTTAATGCATTTGGATCTGGCTACAAAACCCATAAGAGTTTTGCAGGCATGGAAAGCCAAGACAGTGTGGCAAAAAATGACCTAAATGAAAAATCTCTGTTAGTGAGATCCCAGTGGAAAGAATGGTCCATCAAAAAAGAAGTATCTTTCTCTGAAGAGAGGAGAGAATTTCCACTTTGAATATGGCCTTGTCCAAATAAGATTGGAGTTGGTGAACTCAAGACGCTTCCATAGCCTTGGCAGCTCATGACAAGAGCCTTAGGTGACTACTGATGCCATAAACAAGAGTGTCAATCGTTAAATCAATAACGGAAGTCACTGTGCACCTGCTGCCCATGTAGGACCTCTGTCTTTAATGTGTTGTACTATGAGAATTAACGGTAAAACTACCCAAATAGTACTCTATACTTTGTGTGTCTTTGTGGGTGTAGTCCATTGAAATCTTTACTTAGTATATACTAAGTTGATCTTCTGTATATAAAGATAATTGAAAATGAATCGTGATGAAGAATGGGATGGGAGAGGGAGTGGGAGATGGGATGGTTGTGGGTGAGAGAGAGGTTATGGGGGAAAAGCCACTATAATTCAAAAGGTCTACTTTGGAAATTTATATTTATTAAATAAAAGTTGAAAAAAATACATCTGAAAGATCATTCACCCAAATCAAGTGAGATTTATCCCTGGTTTTAAGTGATGGTTCAAGATTTGCAAATCAATCAATGTGCTACTGCACATTAACTAACTGAAGAACAAAAACATATGATTATCTCAATAGATGCAGAGAAAGAATTTGATAAAATACAACATATTTTCACGATTAAAACCTTAAGCAATAGCCGGCGCCACGGCTTAACAGGCTAATCCTCTGCCTTGCGGTGCCGGCACACCAGGTTCTAGTCCCGGTCGGGGCGCTGGATTCTATCCCAGTTGCCCCTCTTCTAGGCCAGCTCTCTGCTGTGGCCCAGGAGTGCAGTGGAGGATGGCCCAAGTGCTTGGGCCCTGCACCCCATGGGAGACCAGGAGAAGCACCTGGCTCCTGTCATCGGATCAGCGCGGTGTGCCGGCTGCAGCGTGCCTACCGCAGCGGCCATTGGAGAGTGAACCAATGGCAAAAGGAAGACCTTTCTCTCTGTCTCTCTCTCTCACTGTCCACTCTGCCTGTCAAAAAAAATTAAAAAAAAAACCTTAAGCAAATTGGGGATAGTAGGAACATTCCTCAGCACAATCAAGGCAATCTACAAGAAACCCACAACCATCATTTTATTGAATGAGAAAAAGTTGGAAGCATTTCCACTATGATCTGGAACCAGGCAAGCATGCCCACTTCCACCATTGCTATTCAATATATTCCTTGAAATTTTAGCAAGAGGCATTAAGGAAGAAAAAGAAATCAAAGGGATAGAAATTGAGAAAGAAGAAGTCAAACTATCCCTATGAGATAATTTTATGCACAGGAGAACCAAAACACTCCACGGAGACTATCAGAACTCATAAAAGACTTTGGTAAAATGGCAGGATATAAAATTAACCCACAAAATTGGTAACTTTTCTATACACAGACAATGCCATGGCTGAGAATGAATTTCTAAGATCAATTCCATTCACAATAGCTACAGAAGAATTTAAATACCTTGGAATATATTTAACCAAGGAGGTAAATGATGTCTACAATGAAAATTACAAAGCATTAATTAAAGAAATAGGAAACTCAAAAAGTGGAAAAAAATCTTCCATTTTCATTGATTGGAAGAATTAATATCATCAAAATGTCCATGCTACTGAACCAAATTACAGATTCAAATGTGATCCCAATCAAATTACCAATGGCATTCTTTCCAGATTTAGAAAAACTTGATTTTAAAAGTCATGTGAGGCCGGTACCGCGGCTCACTAGGCTAATGCTCCACCTTGTGGCGCTGGCACATCAGGTTCTAGTCCCGGTTGGGGTGCCGGATTCTGTCCCGGTTGCCCCTCTTCCAGGCCAGCTCTCTGCTATGGCCCGGGAAGGCAGTGGAGGATGGCCTAAGTGCTTGGCCCTGCACCCGATGGGAGACCAGGAGAAGCACCTGGCTCCTGCCTTTGGATCAGCGTGTCGGCTGCGGCGGCCATTGGAGGGTGAACCAATGGCAAAGGAAGACCTTTCTCTCTGTCTCTCTCTCTCACTGTCCACTCTGCCTGCCAAAAAAAAAATCATGTGAAAACATAAGAGACCCCAAATAGCTAAAGCAATCTTATACCCAGAGGTGTGTGCTGGGTGTGGCCAGGGAGCTCTCCTCAGTGCTCCAGGGTGGGAGTGAGTATCCAGAGAGACACCCAAGTTGGGCAAGGTATATCTATTCTATTGTCAGCAGGGAAGAGGATATGATCATCTCTGCTGGTGTAAACACACTCTCTCCTTTCCCCATCCAAGGTAATCATTGCCCTGAGTTAGCCCACAGTGGATGCATCACTCTCCCAAGATACCACATGAACCACATAAAGGATCTGTGTAGTCCTCTGAACATGGATCCCACTACAATGACCCACTCCAGGTAATCATGGAGCTCTGAGCCTTTGTTGTACACAGAGTGATTGCCTACAGGCCCAGCTATACTCTTGAGTTCTATTGCGCAGTCACAGAATTCCCACCATCTCAGGCTATGTGGTTCTAATAGCCATGGGGTACAGAGGATCCAATCCACCTCACTAGCCTATCTCATCCCTGCCAGTGGGAGTTCTGCCTTTGTGTTTTGAGCTTGTTATATTTCATGATATTTTGAGAAGCTGGGACATCTCAGAGTCCTACATGGGTGCCAAGTCCCTGTCAATCCTCCTAGTCAGGCTCAAAGTCAGCTGCAAAAGTGGATTTTTCCCTCTGGTAAAATCCCTGCATCACTGTATGCACAAGAGCTTCTACAGCTGCTACAATTTCAAAGCAACTTTAATTAGTTAAGAGGAAAACTGAGTTCATTTTTTGAGCTATTACTTTGCTATCATAATCTTAGAAAAATCATAAATACACAGTACTTCAGAGATCAATGGTAGTTATAAATCTCAATACAAAAAGAGTGTATAAAATATTGACAAACAAGAATCAATAACAATAAAGGAATGCTAACAAAATTCCACATTAGAAAATACATTATGTATTATATGTCATTAAATTAAATTAAGGAAAAATCAGATGATCATATCTAATTCAAGTTATTCAGAAATCCAAAAACAATGAAAGAATTAGAAAATCGCTATTTTTAATACCTAATGAGAAAATGTTCAGTTGTCGCCGATCAGGGAAAACAAATGATATTTGTCTCTTTGGGACTGGCTTAATTCACTCAGCATGATGCTTTCCAGATCCTTCCATCTTGTTGCAAATGACTGGGTTTCATTGTTCCTTACTGCTGTATAGTATTCTATGGAGTACATGTCCCATAATTTCTTTATCCAGTCTACTGTTGATGGGCATTTGGGTTGGTTCCAGGTCTTAGCTATTGTGAATTGAGCTGCAATAAACATTAATGTGCAGATGGCTTTTTTATTAGCCAAATTAATTTCCTTTGGGTAAATTCCAAGGAGTGGGATGGCTGGGTTGTATGGTAGGGTTATATTCAGGTTTCTGAGGAATCTGCAGACTGACTTCCATCGTGGCTTAACCAGTTTGCATTCCCACCAACAGTGGGTTAGTGTCCCTTTTTCCCCACATCCTCTCCAGCATCTATTGTTGGTAGATTTCTGGATGTGAGCCATTCTCACAGGGGTGAGGTGAAACCTCACTGTGGTTTTGATTTGCATTTTCCTGATTGCTAGTGATCTTGAACTTTTTTTCATGTGTCTGTGGAGAAAATGGAATTGAGAAATTGTCAACATTAGTAGAAAGGTTGATGTAGGGCTTACCGAAGGATTGGGTTAACACATCCTCCCAGTAATCAACTTTAAAATCATTTAAAAACAGTGCTATGATTCTATTATATGCGCTTGATGTGAGGCAATCCACAGTACATAGAACCTTACTTATTTTGCTCTTCCAACCCCATGCAAAATATGAAATTCAAAATATGATAGAGATATCTCTATCAGTGGTTTTTAAATTTCAAAGATAATAATTATATGTTATTGGTCTTTGGACCACCAGAAAGTCAACAAGAATAATGCCCCAAACATAAAAAAATGTTGCAGTAATCTTAGCTTGGCTAGTCTGCTTTCGCTGGGACTGCAATCCTTCCATCTGTTGGTAGCAATTATGTGTTCGTGTGTGTGTATGTGTGTGTGCACGCATTGTCATCAGGATTGTACTGGTAAGTCCATATGTCATTTCTTGTTACAATTCTTGGAAGAAATGCTTTGGGATTTTGATCCCATTTGTTTAAAATTTCTGTTGAAAGCTCTGTTCTTATCTTCAACTAATTTGAACACCATACTTTTGGTACCCATTGATCAGAAAGTTTGCTTTACTTAAATTTTTCAGTCAGAATTGTATATCTGTATTGTTTATCACTGGACCTGATTAACAATTTATCTGAGATGGATAACTCACAAAAACACAATCATTGTCTCAAATTACAAATAATTTTATGGAAAACATATATTGACCTAATGTACCTCTAATTCTAGTGCTTTTTCTCTTCTTCTTTGAGCAATAAAAAATTATTTGGCTTCTCAGCTTTTTCAAAAGAGAAGGTATAATCTTTTTTTTTTTTGACAGGCAGAGTAGATAGTGAGAGAGAGAGACAGAGAGAAAGGTCTTCCTTTTTGCCATTGGTTCACCCTCCAATGGCCACTGTGGCCGGCGCATCTCGCTGATTCGAAGCCAGGAGCCAGGTGCTTCTCCTGGTCTCCCATGGGGTGCAGGGCTCAAGCACTTGGGCCATCCTCCACTGCCTTCCCGGGCCATAGCAGAGAGCTGGCCTGGAAGAAGGGCAACCAGGATAGAATCTGGCACCCTAACCGGGACTAGAACCCGGTGTGCTGGCACCGCAAGGCGGAGGATTAGCCTGTTAAGCCACAGCGCCGGCCTAAAGAGAAGGTATAATCTTGATATGCATTCCTCACACTATTTATTCCAGAAGAAGATAACCAAGATGAATATAAGTTGACACCTGCCATATTTAATAGCTGCTCTCCTTGATAATTCAAGACATTATGATGGGCCGGCGCCACGGCTCAATAGGCCAATCGTCGGCCTTGCGGCATCAGCACACTGGGTTCTAGTCCTGGTCGGGGTGCCAGATTCTGTCCCGGTTGCCCCTCTTCCAGGCCAGCTCTCTGCTGTGGCCTGGGAGTGCAGTGGTGGATGGCCCAAGTGCTTGGGACCTGAACCCCATGGGAGACCAGGAGAAGCACCTGGCTCTTGCCTTTGGATCAGCACGATGCGCCAGCCGCAGCAGGCCAGCCGCGGTGGCCATTGGAGGGTGAACCAATGGCAAAGGAAGACCTTTCTCTCTGTCTCTCTCTCTCACTGTCCACTCTGCCTGTCCAAAAAAAAAAAAAGACATTATGATGAAAATAAATCTCTCTCAGTTCAAATATTTGCACTTAAGTTCACACTATAAATTTATTAAAATGAAAGTAGAAAAATGAGAAGAAATTATTAAATACTGTAATATTAATTATATTGAATCAATATTTTAAAAATGAAGATATATAGGATTTGTGACCCCTTAATACATATATAAATTTTTCTAGTGGGTTTTACACAACTTTTATTGACTGAGTAATGGAGATAATCATGCTAAATTTTAAGAACAATTGTAATGGAAGTATTATTGTGACAATGCCTTTATGAAGAATGTGCTATAATATATTTATGCAAAGTTAACCTGGGAGCTAAGGTGCTATAAAGTCTTTAGTGTGGCATTTGGAGTAGGTTCATCAGGTGACCACAATTATTTTCTTACTTTGCCATCTGATTCTCATTAGCTATCCATACAAATGCAGTGCTGACTACAGACTTGAAAGTTTAGTTCTAAGTATTTGCACATATGACTTAAGTATTGCCAAAGGAGCAGAGGAGAAATGAAGGAAGTCATCATCTTATATTTGGTGTCAGGTTTTGACAATGATCCAAATTATTATAAATGTTCCCCCACCCCCAAAATAGAACCCAATGACAAAGCAATTCAGTTTTTCATTCTTGTGAGATTGTCAGATGTGAATTGCCAGTAGAGGTTAAAAACAGTACAATGCAACTAGCCTGTGAGTCACTCTGATTACACTAGCTTAACCATGGGCAATTTCAACCAAAGGTAATACAAAAAAAGAGCACATGAGTATATGGGGAGGAAACATGGAGAGAAGATATGTTACTTCAGCTGTCAGAGTTACAAATGCAGATATTTTCCACTTGTTTATTTCATTTAAAAATTTTTAATATAAAGAGGACAGATTTCATGTACTTTACAGGTACAATTCTAAGAAAATAACCATATTTCCTTTTCTCCCTCTCTACCTTCCCCAAATCCCCTCCTTTCTTCCTTTT
The DNA here is from genome assembly GCA_036325905.1 of Lepus oiostolus. NCBI lineage: Eukaryota > Metazoa > Chordata > Mammalia > Lagomorpha > Leporidae > Lepus > Lepus oiostolus. The sequence goes on from CM070808.1 coordinate 131,279,621, forward strand.
TAAAATTTGTTTGTAAAAAACATAATTTCAGGGGCTGGCACTATGGCGTAGCGAGTAAAGCCACTGCCTGAAGTACTGGCATCCCATATGGGCACTGGTTCGTGACCCAGCTGCTCCACTTCTGATCCAGCTCTCTGCTATGGCCTGGGGAAGCAGTGGAAGATGGCCCAAAACCTTGGGCCCCTGCACCTGTGCGAGAGACCTGGAAGAAGTTCCTGGCTCCTGGCTTCGGATCGTGACAGCTCCAGCTGTTGTGGCCATCTGGGGAGTGAACCAGCAGATGAAAACCTCTCTCTCTCTCTCTCTCTCTTTCTCTCTCTCCCTTTCTCTCTGCCTCTCTTTCTCTCTCTGTGTGTAACTGTGACTTTCAAGTTAAATAAATAAATCTTAAAAAAAACCACATTATTTCAATCCACTCTATAATCATGGGTTTAATGCACCACTGAACATAATATTCAACAAGTAAAAAGTAGAAGGGCCACAGTTCCATACAAACATAAACAAGTAGTAAAAATAACATTCAGATCACAAAATGTCTGTTTCATTCCTATACTTTTTTGTATTGTACATTAACTACCACGTATCTTAGAAAACATGTGATATGTGTCTTTTGGGGGCTGGCTTATTTTATTAAGCATAAAGAAACACAAAGTACTTTATACTTTGTGTTTCTGTGTGAGTACAAACTGTTGAAATCTTTACTTAGTATATACTAAATTGATCTTCTGTATATAAAGATAATTGAAAAAGAATCTTGATGTGAATGGGATGGGAGAGGGAGTGGGAGATGGGATGGTTGTGGGTGGGAGGGAGGTTATGGGGGGAAAAGCCTCTATAATCCAAGATTTTTACTTTGAAATTAATATTTATTAAATAAAAAATAAAAATAAAAAAGAAAGGAAAAAATTGTTATATAATTGTTACTTAGAAAAAGGTCCTTGGGAATATTTTAAAAATACATAACTAAGAATTGCTTAGGTGTATTTGCAATGCTTTCCTCTTGAGTAGAATTCTTACAAAAATTTCCAAATGTATGCCACTTGTTCCTCCTCCTCTATAAAGAAATTAATGATGTGACTACTGAGAATTAACAAAGGTTAAAGGAACGGGAGGACAAGAAGAAGAAAGGCTGCCTCAAGCAGCTGTGAAAACTGTCTTCCCAAATAACACAGTTTCTGTTGATTTTCTTTATGTTAAAGCTGTTTTTTTCTTTATTTTATTACTTATTTATTTATTTGCAAGGCAGAGTTATGGAGAGGCAGAAGCAGAGAGAGAGAACAAGTCCACTGGTTTACTTCCCAAATGGCCACAATGGCCAGGGCTGGGCCGATTCGAAGCCAGAAGCCTGGAGCTTCTTCTAGGTTTCCCATGTGGGTGCAGGGGCCCAAGGACTTGGACCATCTTCCACTGCTTTCCCAGGCCATAGTGGAGAACTGGATTGGAAGTGGAGCAGCCAGAACTTGAATTGTCACCCATACGGGATGCCTACACTGCAGGCAGCAACTTTACCCTCTATGCGACAGCACTGGCCACTAAAGGTGTTTCTCAAAACCTTACATTGTTACCCACTACTTTTTGCCTATACATAATTACTAACATATTACAAATTTAGGTCTCTATTTAATATTCAAGATTTTGTGTTTGTCAATAGCAAGATTAATTTTGTCTCACTGGCTTAATAATAATAGATTGTTATGAAAGAATTCTTGTTAATTTGAGTATTCTTGTATTTATCCCCTTAAATTTTATATCCTTAATAAATGAATATATAGCAATTAATAGAATTTTTTTTTATTTTTCACCACAGCCTTTTTGAAATATATTTCATGTATTGTACAAATTGACCGATTTAAATTTTTTGTTTCAATGATTTTCATATCTTCAGAGTTGCACATACATTACCAAATCTACAACATTATCATTAGCATCCCCATCAAAAAAATAAAAACCTAAACCCATAGCCATTGCTCCCTATCACCATTAACACTAGTCCTAGGCAACCAACAATCTCTTTCTGTCTTTATAGATTTACCTATCTTGTTTTTTGTATATATTCTTCTCTTTTAGCATAATGTTTTCAAAGTTCATTCATGGCATAACTTATATCGATACCTCATTCTTTCTTATTGAGAAAAATACTGTTATCTGAATATACCACATTTTTGTTTAGCCATTAATCGGTTGATGTGCATTTGCATCATTTCTACTTTTTTGGCTATTATAAATAATGCTGGTATAAAAATATCACCACGTACAAGTGTTTCTGTGGACCTGTATTTTTTCATTTACTCTGGGTATTTACTTTTTTTTAAACCTGGAAAGCCAAGACACTGGGGAAAAAAAGCAAAAAATGACCTAAATGAAAGATCTCTGTGAGTGAGATCCCAGTGGAAAGAATGGGCCATCAAAGAAGGAGGTACCTTTCTCTGAAGGGAGGAGAGAACTTCCACTTTGACTATGACCTTGTCTAAATATGATCAGAGACGGTGAACTCAGAAGGCTTCCGTAGCCTTGGCAACTCATGACAAGAACCTCAGGTTATTACTGACACCATAAACAAGAGTGTCAAATTGTTAAGTCAACAACAGGAGTCACTGTGCACTTACTCCTCATGTAGATCTCTGTCCTTAATGTGCTGTACATTGTGATTTAATGCTATAACTAGTACTCAAACAGTATTTTTCACTTTGTGTTTCTGTGTGAGTGCAAACTGTTGAAATCTTTACTTAATATATACTAAATTGATCAATTATAAAGATAATCGAAAATGAATCTTGATGTGAATGGAAGGGGAGAGGGAGAGGGAGGTGGGAGGGTTGCGGGTGGGTGGGAAGTTGTTGGGGGGAAAAGCCATTGTAATGCATGAGCTGTACTTTCAAAATTTATATTCATTAAATAAAAGTTAAAAAAAAAGAAAAAAAAAACATAAAAAAAAACAGTCAGGCCTGGACTGGCATATCAGCCACAGACCTGCAACTGCACGCTGTGTTTGGTGCAATGAAAATACAAAAGAAAAATAAAACATGATTCTTGGCCATAAATAACATAATTGAACACATTAAAGAACTGGTCTTTCCTGTCTAGGCTTCCTGATCCATATGTGTACAGTTGTGAAAGCAAATATCTTCTTCATTTGATCATTTCAAAGATAAAGTGCTACTTGTCAAATACTCATATTTGTTGAATGACGGTACTTTTTTAAATAAATGTGGCCATTTTATTGTTGTAATTTTGAGTTTATAGAATCTGACAAGAAATTTTCAACTGAGAAATTAGTTATAAATCCCCAAACAATGTAATGTATGTATCTAAGACATTAAAATGACAGAAAGGACTTTAGGAACACAGTGGGGCTGGAGGCTTATTTCTTTCAACTGTCCTTGAATTAAGACAGCAATGCTTTTAGTTTGCAGAAATAACTACAGACTTTGACCTAAGAAGTTAAGGGTCTAGATCAGAGAAATAAGCTGTATTGATGATGTAACCATATCAAAGCCTGAAGCTAGATTTATATATCACACAAAAAACTGGAAGAGAGAAGCTGGTATAATCCAAAAGTAGAGAAAATGGAGATATTGATTGTCTGACTTGTTAGTTTACACTATGTGCATGTGTTGAATTATTGTACCATGCCAAAGCCAAGACACTCTGGGGGAAAAAAAAGAAGACCTAAATGAAAGATCTCTGTGAGTGAGATCCTAGTGGAAAATATGGGCCATCAAAGAAGGAGGTACCTTTCTCCGAAGGGAGGAGAGTACTTCCACTTTGACTATGACCTTGTTGGAATAAGATCGAAGTCGGTGAACCCAAAAGGCTTCTGTAGCCTTGGCAACTCATGACTAGAGCCCAGGGAGATTACTGACACCATAAACAAGTGTGTCAAATTGTTAATTCAACAACAGGAGTCACTGTGTACTTACGTCTCATGTGGGATCTGTGTTGTCCAATGTGAAGTAATGTTATAACTAGTACTGAAACAGTATTTTTACACTTTGTGTTTCTGTGTGGGTGCAAACTGATGAAATCTTTACTTAATATATACTGAATCGATCTTCTGTATATAAAGATAATTGAAAATGAAACTTGATGTGAATGGAATGGGGGAGAGAGCGGGAGATGGGAGGAGGGCGAGTGGGAGGGAAATTATGCAGGGAAAAGCCAATGTAATCCATAAACTGTGCTTTGGAAATTTATATTTACTAAATAAAAAATAAAAATAAAAAAAATGTATACACTTATAAAAGTGTATAAATATTACATGTTAATCAAAAATTAAACAAAGAAAAAGAAACTAGTTGCTTTTTTGGAAATTAATGCAGTGTTTTTAATAAGACAATCTGGGTTTATACCTCAGACCTCAAATCAAAGCTGTCTTTTAGAACTATATTTTTAGCTGACATGCTTATGGCAAACTTGCATCAAAATGCCCTTTCAGCAGGAGAAGGTTTTTCATTTTCTCCAAATCGACTTTGACTGTTATTTTCTGGTTAAAATCCTTCTTATTTCCACAGCAATAGGGCCGGTGAAGGGTGGATCAAAGTGGAAAAATTCGATTCTCAGGATGCTAACTAAATCTTAGATCTTCCCATAGCCTGTGGTTTCTTAGTCCCTTTTTTGCATATTTTTCATGTAATTTAAGTTTTTAATGCATTTTTTGTTACATCTTGTGTTCTTGCTAGACAAGAAATTTGAGTAACTGGATGAATGCTTTTCTAAATCATGGCATAAGCTTTTGGCTTTTTGGATTTCAAGGTTTGTTTTATTATTTGGGTGCATCAACTGATTTTTCCTTTGTTTATCAGCAATCCCTTACATTTTTTTCTGGTTTGGAATTTTTTTTTCTCCTTTCTTTCTTGTAGTTACTCAGACTCAAAAAACAACACTTTGGGCATAGTAATCATTAGGATATACAAAAAACCTACAAACTGCAGTTTTAGGGCTGCAAACCTACTGGCAACACAGACCAAGGTGATTTTTGTGTTTGTGAAAATGAAATTTAAGCCTTTTGTGGAAGAGAAGGTTCTTCACTTTCTCCAAATCAAGTTTGACTGTGATTTTTCTGGTTAAAATCCTTCGGATTTAAACAGTAATGTGTCTGGTTTAGGGTGGGTCAAACCAGAAAAATCCAGTTCTCTGGTTGCTAACTAAAACTCAGATCTTGCCATAGCCTCTTGTTTTTTTGTCCATTTTTGCATAATTTTCATGTATTTCAGTTTTTAAAGCATTTTGGGATGGTACATTTTGTTTTCATGCTGGATATGGAATTTGGGTAAGTGGATGGATGAATGGTTTTCTAAATTAGGGAACAAGCTTTTGGCTTTGGATTTCAAGGTAGTTTTATTATTCTGGGTGCATCAGCCGGTTTTTTTGTTTATCAGCAATTCCTTATATTTTTTCTGGTTTGGAATTTGTTTTTTCCTCCTTTCTTTCTTTCTTTTTGTTATTCAGACCCACTTTGGACATAGTAATCATTAGGACATACAAAATACCTACAAACTGCAGTTTTATGGGTGGAACTTGAGAGGCAACTCTGCCCAAGGAGATTTTTGTGTTTGTCAATAGGAAATTTAAGCCTTTTGTAGAAGAGAAGGTTTTATATTTTCTCCAAATCGAGTTTGACTGCGATTTTGTGGTTGAAATCCGTGACATTTCCACAGCAAACGGGCTGGTTTAGGGTGGATCAAACCGAAAAATCTGGTTCTTTGCTTGCTAACTAGAGCTCAGATCTTGCCATAGTCTCTTTGTTTGTGTATTTTTTCAGATTTTTCATGGATTTCAAGTTTTTAACACATTTTAGGTTGGTATACTTTATTTTCATGCTGGATAAGGAATTCGGGTAGCTGGATGTATGCTTTTCTACATCAGAGCACAAGCTTTTGGCTTTCTGGATTTCAAGGTTAGTTTTATTGTTTTGGGTGCATAAGCGGATATTTCCTTTATTTATCAGAAATTTCTTATATTTTTCTGGTTTGGAATTTCTTTTTTCCACCTTTCTTTCTTTCTTTTTGTTATTTAGAAACAAGAAACAACACTTTGGACACACTTTGTGTTTGTTAAAATGAAATTTAACCTTTTGTGGAAGAGAAGGTTTTCATTTTGTCCAAATCGAGTTTGCCTATGATTTTCTGGTTAAATCCTTCAGATATCCATGGCATTTGGGCCAGTTTAGGGTGGATCCAACCAGAAAAAGCTGGTTTTCTTGCTGCTAACTAAATGTCAGATCTTGCCATAGTGTCTTTTTTTGTGTATTTTTTGTATATTTTTTAGGTATTTCAAGTTTTAACGCATTTTAATGTATTAAATTTTGGGTTCTTGCTGGATAAGCAATTCAGGTAACTGGATGCATGTTTTTCTAATTTGGGCATAGGCTTTTGGCTTTCTGTATTTAAAGGTTTGTTTTATTGTTTTGTGTGCATCAGCCATTTTTCCTTTGTTTATCAGAAATTCCTTTCATTTTTTCTGGTTTGGAATTTGTTTTTTTCTCCTTTCTTTCTTTGTTTTTGTTCTTCAGATCCAAGAAGCAACACTTTGGACACAGTAAACATTAGGATAAACACACAACCTATGAACTGAAGTTTCATGGCTTTAACACTACTGACAACACAGACCAAGGTGATTTGTGTGTTTATGAAAATGAAATTTAAGCCTTTTGTAGAAGAGAAAGCTTTTCATTTTCTCCAATTTGAGTTTGACTGAGATTTTATGGTTAAATCCTTGGGATATCTACAGCATTTGGGCCCATTTAGGGTGAATCAAACCGGAAATTCTGGTTCTCTGATTGGAGTTGTAGATTTCTACCTAGAAAACTCAAATCTGTAGGGTTTTTGTATCCAGTTCCCTCCATTCCATTTGCCAGCATGCAAACAAAATGGAACATCCTAAAATTCTTTCAAAACTGGGAAGTCCATGGATAATATCCAGAAAACACAAACAAACACAGAGGCTGTAGCAAGATCTGGGATCGAGTAAGCCACAACAGAACCAGATATATCTGCCTGGATCCAGCCATATCCAGACAAAATGTTGTGGAATTCAAGTGGATTTTACCCAATAAATCAAGTCAAACTGGTTTTGAAGAAAAGTCTAATCCTTCACTTCGACTAGTGGCTTCCATTTCATGTTCACAAACACAAATATCATGTTGGCCGCTGTTGCTGTGGATTTCTACAAAGAAAACTCGAATTGGTAGGGCTTTTGTATCCAATTCCCTCAATTCCATTCTACAGCAAGAAAAGAAAATGGAACATCCTAAAATTCCTTCCAAAGTGTAACCTCCATGGATAATGTCGAGAAAATACAAACAAACACAGAGGCTGTAGCAAGATCGCAGGTTGAGTTAGCCACAAAAAGACTGGATATTTCTGTTTGGATCCTGCCATATCTGAACAAAGTGCTGTGGGATTTGTGTTGATTATTCCCAAAATATCACAGTCAAACTGCTTTTGGATAGAGGGAAAAATCCTTCTCATCGGCAAGTGGCTTCCATTTCATGTTCACAGACACAAATATGCTGTTGGCCACTGAACTGTAGATTTCTGATTAGAATACTGAAATTTGAAGGGTTTTGGTATCCAGTACCCTCCATTCCGTTCGGCAGCATGAAAACAAAATGTAACATACTAAAATTCATTCAAACATGGGAAGTCCATGGATAATGTCCTGAACAAAAAAACAAAAACACAGTCTGTAGCAAGGTCTGGAATTGAGTTAGCAATAACAGAACCGGATATTTCTGGTTGGATACAGCCATATATGGACAAAGTGCTGTGGAATTTGGGTTGATTATACCCAGAAAATCAAAGTCAAACTGGTTTTGGAGAAAAATAAAATCCTCTCTTCGGCAAGTGGCTTCCATTTCATGTTCACAAACACAAATATCATGTTCACTGCTGTTGCAGTAGATTTGTACCCAGAAAACTCGAATGTGTAGCATTTTGTATCCAGGTCCCTAATTCCATTCATCAACATGGAATAAAAGGTAACAACCTAAAATTGATTCAAAACCAGAAAGTACATATAATGTCCAGAAAACAAAAACACAGAGGCTGTAGCAGATCTGTGATTGACTTAGCAACAACAGAACCAGGTGTTTCTTGTTGAATCCAGCCATATCCAGACAAAGTACTGTGGAATTCAGGCTGAGGGGACCCAGAAAATCACAGTCAAACTGGTTTTGGAGATAGGGAAAATTCTTCTCTTCATCAAGTGGCTTCCATTTCATATTCACAAACACAAATAAAATGTTGGATGCTTTTGCAGTGGATTTCTACCTGGAAAACTTGAATTGGTAGGGCTTTTGTATCCAGTTTCCTCAATTCCATTCACCACCATGAAGACAAAATGGGACATCCTAAAATTCATTCAAACACATGAAGTCCATGGATAAATGTCCAGAAAACACAAACAAACACAGAGGCTGTAGCAGATCTGGGATTGAGTTAGTCACAACAGAACCGGGTGTTTCTGGTTGGATCCAGCCATATCCACAAATAAGTGCTGTGGAATTTTGTGGATTTGACCTAGAAAATCACAGTCAAAATGCTTTTGGAGAGAGGGAAAATCTTTCTCTTCAGCAAGTGGCTTCCATTTCATGTTCAAAAACACAAATATCTTGTTGGCCACTGTTGCTGAGGATTTCTACCTAGAAAACTCAAATTGGTAGGGCTTTTGTATCCAGTTTCCTCAATTCAATTTGCCAGCATGAAGACAAAATGGGGCTTCCTAAATTATTGAAAACCCTTAAGTACATGGATAATGTAGGAAACGCAAACAAACACAGAGACTGTAGCAAGATCTGGGATTGAGTTAGCCACAACAGAACTGGATTTTTCTGGTTGGATCCAGCCATATCTGGACAAAGTGCTGTGGTATGTGGCTGGATCTGACTCAGAAAATCACAGTCAAGCTGGTTTTGGAGATAGCTAAAGCACTTCTCTTCATCAAGTGGCTTCCATTTCATGTTCACAAACACAATTTCGGTGGCTGATGCTGTTTCTTTCTACCTAGGAAATTTGTATTGGTAGGGCTTTTCTATCCAGTTTCCTGACTTGTCTTCCCGAGCATGAAGACAAAATGGGACATCCCAAAATTCCATCAAAAATGGGAAGTATATGGATAATGAGCAGAAAGCTCAAACAAACACAGAGGCTGTAGTAAGATCTGGGATTGAGTCAGCCACAATAGAACTGGATGTTTCTGGTTGTATCTAGCCCCGTACAGAAAAAGTGCTGTGGAATTTGGGTGGATTTGACCAGAAAATCACAGTCAAACTGGTTTTGCAGAGAGGTAAAACCCTTCTCTTTGGAAAGTGGATTCAATTTCGTGTTCACAAACACAAATATCCTGTTGGCCACTGTTGCTGTTCTTTTCTACCTAGAAAATTGGTAGGGTGTTAGTATCCAGCTTTTTCAATTCTGTTTGCTAGAATGAAGAAACAATGCAACATCCTACAATTCATGCAAAACCGTGAAGTTCATGGGTAACGTCCAGAAAACACAAACACACACAGAGGCTGTAGCAAGACCTGGGATTTAGTTAGCCACCACAGAACCGGATGTTTCTGGTTGTATCCAGCCATATCTGGACAAAGTGCTGTGGAATCGGGTGTGTACTTGACCCAGAAAATCATAGTCAAACTGCTTTAGAGAGAGGTAACAATCCCTCTCTTCAGCAAGTGACTTCAATTTCATGTTCACAACACAAATATCATGTTAGTAGCTGTTGCTGTGGATTTCTACATAGAAAACTCGAATTAGTAGGGCTTTTGTATCCAGTTTCTTCAATTCCATTCACCAGCATAAAGACAAAATGGGATATTCTGAAATTCATTCAAAACCGTGAAGTACATGGATAATGTCCAGAAAACACAACCACACACAGAGCCTCTAGCAAGACCTGGGATTGAGTTATCCACAACTGAACATGATGTTTCTGGTTGGATCCAGCCATATGCAGACAAAGTGCTGTGGAATTCAGGTGGATTTGACCCAGGAAATCATAGTCAAACTGCTTTGAGAGAGAGGTAAAAATCATTCTGTTCCACAAGTGGCTTAAAATACATGTTCACAAACACAAATATCATGTTGGCCGAAGTTGTTGTGGATTTCTACCTAGAAAATTAGAATTGGTAGGGCTTTTCTATCCAGTTCCTCGATTCCTTTCCCCAGCATGAAGACATAATGGAACATCCTAAAATTCATTCAAAACTGTGAATAACATGGATAATGTGCAGAAAGCTCAAACACAGAGGCTGTATCAAGATCTGGGATTGAGTTAGCCACAACAGAACCAGATGTTTCTGGTTGGATCCAGCCCTATCCGGACTTAGTGCTGAGGAATCTGGGTGGAATTGACTAGAAAATTACAGTCAAACTGGTCTTTCAGAGAGTTAAAACACTTCTCTTTGGAAAGTGGCTTCAATTTCATTTTCACAATCACAAAATAATGTTGGAAGCTGTTGCTGTGGATTTCTACCTAGAAAACTCGAATTGGTAGGGTGTTTGTAACCAGTTTCTTCAATTCTCTTCACCAGAATGAAGCCAAAATGAACATCGTAAAAGTCATTCAAAACCCTGAAGTACATGGATAATGTCCAGGAAAAAAAAAAAAAAAAAAAAAACCAGAGTCTGTAACAAGATCTGGGAATGAGTTAGCCACAGGAGAACCGGATGTTTCTGTTTGGATCCAGCCATATCCGGACAAAGTGCTGTGGAATTCAGGTGGATTTGACCCAGGAAATCACAGTCAAATTGGTTTTGGTGAGAGGTAAAACCCTTTTCTTCATCAAGTGGCTTCCATTTCATGTTCACAAACACAAATATCATGTTGGCAGAAGTTGTTGTGGATTTCTACCTAGAAAATTAGAATTGGTAGGGTTTTATATCCAGTTTCCTCAATATTATTCACCAACAGGAAAACAAAACGGGACATCCTAAATTCATGCAAAAGCGGTGAGTACATGGATAATGTCCAGCAAGTGACTTCCATTTCACGTTCACAAACACAAATATCATGTCGGTAGAAATGTGAATTGGTAGGACATTAGTGTCCTGTTCCCGCAATTATGTTTTCCCGCATGAAAAAAAGGAACATCCTTAAATTCTTAAATTCATGCAAATCTTGAAGTACATGGATAATATTCAGAAAACACAAACACAAAGGTTGTTGCAAGATCTGGGATTGAGTTAGCCACAACAGAACCAGATATTTCTGGTTGGGTCGAGCCCTATCAGGACAAAGTGCTGGGAATTCGGGTGAATTTGACCAAAAAAAAAAAAATCACAGTCAAATTGGTTTTGGAGAGAGGTATAACCCTTCTCTTGGGCAAGTGGTTCAATTTCAGGTTCACAAACACAAATATGCTGTTGGCTGCATTTCATGTGGATCGCTACCTAGAAAATTCAAAATGGTAGGCTTTTGTATCCAGTTTCCTCAATTCCATTTGCTAGCATGAAGACAAAGTGCAACATCGTACAATTCATTCAAAACCATGAAGTACGTGGATAATGTCAAGAAAACACAAACAAACACAGAGGCTGTAGCCAGATCTGGGATTGAGCTAGCCACAACAGAACCGGATGTTTCTGGTTGGATCTAGCCATATCCAGACAAAGTGCTGTGGAATTCAGGTGGATTTGAATCAGAAAATCACAGTCAAACTGGTTTTGGAGATAGGTAAAATCCTTCTCTTAGACAAGCAGCTTCCATTTCATGTGCACCAACATAAATACCATGTCAGCCGCTGTTGTTGTGGATTTCTACCTAGAAAACTCGAATTGGTTCAGCTTTTGTATCCAGTTTCCTCAATTCCATTTGCCATTGAAAACAAAATGGGACATCCTAAGATTCATTGAAAACTGTGAAGTACATAGATAATGTGCTGAAAACACAAAGAAACACAGAGGTTGTAGCCAGATCTGGGATTCAGTTAGCCACAAGAGAACCAGATGTTTCTGGCTGGATCCAGCCATATCCAGACAAAGTGCTATGGAATTTGGGTGGGTTTGACCCAGAAAATAACAGTCAAACTGGTTTTGGAGAAAGGTAAAATCCATCTCTTCTGCAAGTGGCTTCTATTTCATGTTCCCAAACACAAATATCCTGTTGGCCGCTGTTGTTGTGGATTTCTACCTAGAAAAATTGAATTGGTAGGGCTTCTCTATGCAGTTTTCTCAATTCTGTTCACCAGCATGAAGACAAAATGGGACATCCTAAAATTTATGGGAATCTGAGAAGTACACGGATAATGTCAAGAAAACACAAACACATAGATTGTAGCAAGATCTTGGATTGAGTTAGCCACAACAGAACCAGATGTTTCTGGTTGGATCCAGCCATATCTGGAAAAAGTGCTGTGGAATTTGGGTGGATTTGGCTCAGAAAACCACAGTCAAACTGGTTTTGGAGACAGGTATAATCCTTATCTTCATCAAGTGTCTTCAGTTTCATGTTAACAAACACAAATATCTTGTTGGCCGCTGTTGCTGTGCATTTCTACATAGAAAACTCGAATTGGTAGGCTTTTGTACCCAGTGTCATCAATTCTGTTTGCTAGCATGAAGACAAAATGTGGCATCCTAAATTCATTCAAACCCTTGAAGCACATGGATAAAGTCTAGAAAACAGAAATGCAGAGGATGTAGCAAGATCTGGGATTCAGCTAACCTCAACAGAACCAGATGTTTCTGGTTGGATCCAGCCATATCCAGACAAAGTGCTGTGGAATTCAGGTGGGTTTGACCCAGAAAATAGCAGTCAAACTGGTTTTGGAGAAAGGTAAAATCCATCTCTTCCGCAAGTGGCTTCTATTTCATGTTCACAACACAAATATCCTGTTGGCCGCTGTTGTTGTGGATTTCTAACTAGAAAACTCAAATTGGTAGGGCTTCTCTATCCATTTCCTCAATTCTTTCACCAGCATGAAAACAAAATGGAACATCCTAAAATTCATGCAAAACCATGAAGTACATGGATACTGTCCAGAAAACACAAACAAACACATAGGTTGTAGCAAGATCTGGGATTGAGTTAGCCACAAGAGAACCATGCTTTCTGGTTGGATCCAGCCATATCTGGACAAAGTCCTGTGGAATTTGGGTGGATTTGACCCAAGAAATCACAGTCAAACTGTTTTTGAGAGAGAGGTACAAATTCTTCTCTTCTGCAAGTGGCTTCCATTTCATGTTCACAAACACAAATATCCTGTTGACCACTGTTGCTGTGGATTTCTACCTAGAAAACTCGAATTGCTAGGGCTTTTGTATCCAGTTCCCTCAATTCCATTCATTAGCATGAAGACAAAATGGGAGATAATAAAATTCATTCAAACCCATGAAGTCCATGGATAATGTCCAGAAAACACTAATAAACATAGAGGTTGCAGCAAGTCCTGGGATTGAGCTAGCCACAACAGAACTGCATGTTTCTGGTTGGATCCAGCCATATCCAGACATGGTGCTGTGGAATTCAGGCAGATTTCAATTAGAAAATCACAGTCAATCTGGATTTGGAGAGACGTAAAAAGCTGCTCTTAGGCAAGTAGCTTCAATTTTATGTTAACAATCCCAAACACCATCTTGGCCACTGTTGTTATGGATTTCTACCTAGAAAACTCAAATTGGTAGGGCTTTGGTATCCAGTTTAGAGAATTCCATTCACCAGCATGAAGACAAAATGGGACATCCTAAAATTCATGCAAAACCATGAAATACATGGATAATGTCCAGAAAACACAAACAAAAGCAGAGGCTGTAGCTAGTTCTGGATATGAGTTAGTCACAACACAACTGGATGTTTCTCGTTGGACCTAGCCATAGTGGATAAAATGCTATGGAATTCAGGTGGATTTCTATAAGAAAATCACAGTCAAACTGGTATTGGAAAGAGGTAAACTCCTTCTCTTTGGCAAGTGGCTTCCATTTCATGTTCCCAAACACAAATATCCTGTTGGCTGCTGTTGTTGTGGATTTCTAACTAGAAAACTCAAATTGGTAGGGCTTCTCTATCCATTTCCTCAATTCTTTCACCAGCATGAAAACAAAATGGAACATCCTAAAATTCATGCAAAACCATGAAGTACATGGATACTGTCCAGAAATCACAAACAAACACATAGGCTATAGCAAGATGTGGGATTGAGTTATCCACAACAGAACATGATGTTTCTGGTTGGATCCAGCCTTATGTGGACAACGTGCTGTGGAATTCGGGTGCATTTGACCCAGAAAATTACAGTCAAACTGGTTTTGGAGAGATGAAAAATTTATCTCTTTGAGAGTGGCTTCAATTTCATGTTCAGAAACACAAATATCATGTTGGCCATGGCTCTGTGGATTTCTACCTAGAAAACTTGGATTTCTGAGCTTTTGTATCCAGTTCCCTGATTCCTTTCAGCAGCATGTAGACAAATTTAGACAATATAAAATTCATTCAAAACTGTGACGTTCATGGATAATGACCCAAAAACACAAAAACAGAGGCTGTAGCAAGATCTGGGATTCAGTTAGCCACAACAGAACCGTGCTTTCTGGTTGGATCCAGCCATATCCACAAATCAGTGCTGTGGAATTTGGCTGGATTTGACCCAGAAAATCCACTCAAACTGTTTTTGGAGGAAGGTAAAATACTTCTCTTCATCAAGTGGCTTCCATTTCATGTTCCCAAACACAAATCTCCTGTTGGCCGCTGTTGCTGTGGATTTCTACCTAGAAAAGTTGAATTGGTAGGGCTTTTGTATCCAGTTTCCTCAATTCTGTTAGCCAGCATGAAGACAAAATGGGACATGTAAAATTCGTTCAAAATCGTGAAGTCCATGGATGATGCCCAGAAAACACAAACACAGAGGCTGTGGGAAGATCTGAGAATGAGTTAGCCACAACAGAATCGGATGTTCCTGGTTGCATCCATCCATATCTGGACAAAGTGCTGTGGAATTCTGGTGGATTTTAATTAGAAAATCACAGTCAAACTGGTGTAGGAGAGAGGGAAAATCCTATTCTTCGGCAAGTATCTTCAATTTCAAGTTCACAAACACAAATATCATGTTGGACTCTGTTGCTGTGGATTTCTACCTAGAAAACTCAAATGAGTAGGGCTTTTGTATCCAGTTTCCTCAATTCTGTTTGCCAGCATGAAGACAAAATGGGACATCCTAAAATCCATTCAGAACCGTGAAGTCCATGGATAATGTCCAGAAAACACAAACAGAGTCTGTACCCAGATCTGGGATAGAGTTAGCCACCAGAGGACCGGATGTTTCTGGTTGGATCCAGCCATATCTGGACAAAGTACTGTGGAATTAAGTGGATTTGACCCAGAAAATCACAGTCAAACTCATTTAGGAGTGAGGTAAAATCCTTTTTTTCGTCAAGTGGCTTCCATTTCATGTTCACAAACACAAATATCATGTTGACCACAGGTGCTGTGGATTTCTACCTAGAAAATTCTAATTAGTAGGGCTTTTGTGTCCCATTTCCTCAATTCTGTTGGCCAGCATTAAGGGAAATGGGACATCCTAAAATCCATTCAAAATTGTGGAGTCCATAATGAAGTCCAGAAAACACAAGCAAGCACAGAGGCTGTAGCAAGATGTGGGATTGAGTTATCCACAAAAGAACCACATGTTTCTGGTTGGATCCAGCCATTTCCAGACAAAGTGCTGTGAAATTTGACCCATAAAATCATAGTCAAACTGTTTTTGGAGAGACGTAAAACACTTGTCTATGGCAAGTGGCTTCAATTTTATGATCAGAAACACAAATATCATGTTGGTAACTGTTACTGTGGAATTCTACCTAGAAAACTGGAATTGGTAGGGCTTTTGTATCCAGATTCCTCAATTCCATTTGCCAGCATGAAGGTAAAATGGGACATGTAAAATTCGTTCAAAACCGTGAAGTCCATAGATAAGTCCAGAAAACACAGACAAACACAGAGGCTGTAGCCAGATTTGGGATTTGAGTTAGCCAAAACAGAAGCGGATGTTTCTAGTTGGAACTAGCCATATCTGAACAAAGTGCTGTGGAATTCGGGTGGATTGACCCAGAAAATCACAGCAAAATGGTTTTAAAGGAAGCTAAATTCCTTCTCTTCAGCAAGTGGCTTCAAACTCATGTTCACAAACAAAATATCATGTTGTCCATTGTTGCTGTGGATTTCCACCTTGAAAACTCGAATTGGTAGGGCTTTTGTATTCAATTTCCTCAATTCTGTTTGCCAGCATGAAGAGAAAATGGGACATCCTAAAATTCAATCAAATCCGTGAAGTCCATGGATAATGTCCAGAAAACACAAACACACACAGAGGCTGTAGCAAGATCTGCGGTTGAGTTAGTCACAAAAGAACTGCATGTTTCCAGTTGAATCCAGCTGTATCTGTACAAAGTGCTTTGAAATTTGTATGGATTTGACCCAGATAATCACAGTCAAACTGGTTTTCAAGAGAGGTAAAACAAACAAGGTCTGCGATAGAGTTAGCCAAAACAGAACTGGATATTTCTGGTAGGATCCAGCCATATCCGGACAATGCGTTGTGGAATTCAGGTGGATTTGACCCAGAAAATCACAGTCAAACTGGTTTTGGAGTGATGCAAATCCATCTCTATGCGAGTGGCTTCAATTTCATTTTCAGAAACATTTAAAACTGAGAAGTACATGGATAATATCCATAAAACACAGACACACACAGAGCCTCTAGCAAGACCTGGGATTGAGTTAGTCACAGCAGAACTGGATGTTTCTGGTTGATCCAGCCATATCCAGAATTGCTATGAAATTTGGGTGGATTTGACCGAGAAAATCACAGTCAAACTGGCTTTGGACAGAGGTAAAATCCCTCTCTTCACCAAGTGGCTTCCATTTCAGGTTCACAAACACAAATATCATGTTGGCCACTGTTCCTGTGCATTTCTACCTACAAAACTCGAGTTGGTAGGGCTTTTGTATCCAGTTTACTCAATCCCATTGGCCAGCATGAAAACAAAACGGGACATCCTAAAATTCATTCAACCGGGAAGTGCATCGATACTATCCAGAAACACTAATAAACACAGAGGCAGTAGCAATATCTGCGATTGTTAGCCACCACAAGACCGGAAATTTCTGGTTGGATCCAGCCATATCTGGACAAAGTTTTGGGGATTTCACATGGATTTGCCCCAGAAAATCACAGTCAAACTGGTTTTGAGAGGGGTAAAATCCTTCTTTTCGTCAAGTGGCTTCAATTTCATGTTCACAAACACAAATAGCATGTTGGTCTCTGTTGCTTTGGATTTCTACATAGAAAACTCGAATTAGTAGGGATTTGTATCCAGTTTCCTCAGTTTAATTCGCCAGCATGAAAACAAAAAACAAAATGGAGCATCCAAAAATTAATGCAAAACAGTGAAGTACATGGGTAATGTCCAGAAAACAAAAACAAACACAGAGGCTGTATCAAGATCTAGGATTGAGCTAGCCACAAAAGAACCAGATGTTTCTGGTTGGATCCAGCCATATCCGGACAGAGTGCTGTGGAATTCAAGTGGATTTTACCCAGAAAATCACAGTCAAACTGGTTTGGGAGAGAGGTATATACTTTGATTCGGCAATTCGCTTCAATTTCACGTTTATAAACACAATATCCTGTTGGCCGCTGTTGCTGTGGATTTCTACTAGAAAACTCGAATTGCTAGGGCTTTTGTATCCAGTTTCCTCAAATCCGTTCACAAGCATGAAAACAAAATGAGACATCCTAAAATTCACTCAAAACTGTGAAGCACATGGATAAAGTCCAGAAAACACAAACAAACACAGAGGCTGTAGCCAGATCTGGGATTGAGTTAGCCACAAGAGGACCGTGCTTTCTGGTTGGATCCAGCCATATCCAGACAAAGTGCTGTGGAATTCAGGTGGGTTTGACCCAGAAAATCACAGTCAAACTGGTTTTGGAGAGGGGTAAAATCCTTGTCCTCGGCAAGTGGCTTCCATTTCATGTTCACAAACACAAATATCCTGTTGGCCGCTGTTGCTGTGGATTTCTACCTAAAAAACTTGAATTGGTAGGGCTTTTGTATCCAGTTTCCTCAATTCCATTCACCAGTATGAAACCAAAATGGGGCATCTTTAGATTCATGCAAAACCTTGAAATACACGGATAATGTCCACAAAACACAAAGAAACACAGAGGCTGTAGCAACTTCTGGGATTGAGTTAGCCACAAAAAGAACTGGATGTTTCTGGTAACATCGAGCCATATCTGGACAAAGTGCTGTGGAATTTGGGTGGATTTGACCAGAAAATCACAAACTTGTTTTGGGGAGAGGAAAAACGCTTCTCTTCTCTTGGTAGGGCTTTTGTATCCAGTTTCCTCAATTCCAGTATCCAGCATGAAGAGAAAAAACCTAGCTAGGGCTATGGCTATGTTTAGATTTACGGTTATGGCTAGTTATGTTTAGGGCTATGGCTAAGGCTAGGGTTAAGCTAGAGCTATGGCTTGGTCTAGGGCTAGGGCTAGGCTTAGGGTGGTGTTAGGGTTAGGGTCAGTGTAAGGGTTAGTGCTTGGGCTACAGCTAGGGTTAAGTTTAGGTCTTGGGCTTGGGCTAAGCTACAGTTAGTGTTAGGGCTATGACTAAGCCTATGGTATTGTTAGTGTTAGGGTTATGGCTAGGGCTATGTTTAGTTTTAGCTTTAGGGCAAGGGTTATCATTAGTGTTATGGTTAGGGTTAGGTTTATTTTTAGGTTTTAGTTTTAGGGTTAGTAAGATTGTTAAGTTTAGTGCTAGAGCTAGTGCTATAGTTAGGGTTAGGGTTAGGGCTCAGGCTACGGCTAAACTAGGGTTAGGGTTTGGGCTAGGGCTAGGCCTATGGTTATTTTTAATGTTAGAGTTAAGATTATGGCTAGCACTACATTTACTGTTAGGTTTAGGGATAGGGTTAGCGTTAGGGTTAGGTTTAGTGTTGGGGTTATTGTTAGGGTTTAGTGTTATTGTTTGAGTTTGGGTTAAGGCTAGGGCTAGTGCTAGGGCTAGGGCTAGGGCTAGGGTTAGGGTTAGTGCTAGTGCTAGGGATAGGGCTAGGTCAAGAGCTAGGTTTGGGGCTAGGGCTAGGGTTAGGGTTAGGGTTAGGCCTAGGGTTAGAGTTAGGGTTAGTGCTAAAGCTAGGGCTATGGCTAGGTCTAGGGTTAGGGTTCGGGTTGGGGGTAGGTTTGGGTTATGGTTAGGGTTAATGTTAGAGTTAGGGTTATTCTTAGGTCTAGGCTATGGTTAGGGTTACAGTTAGGACTAGGGTTAGGCCTAGGGCAAAGGCTAGTTCTAGGGTTAGTTCTAGGTTGAGTGTTAGGGTTAGGGTTAGGGATAGGGTGAAAGTTAGGTTTACAGTTAGGGCAAAGTGTAGTTCAAAGTCTAGGGTTAGTGTTAAGGTAGGGGTTAGTGTTACGGTTAGTGTTAGGGATGGTTTTGGGATCAAGGCTAGGACTTGGTTTAGGGCTAGGGCTAGGGCTAGGGTTAGGACTAGGTTTTAGGTTAGGATTAGGGCTAGGGCTAAGGCTATGGAAGGGCTAGGGCTAGGACTAGGACTGCATTTAAGATTAGGGTTAGGGTTAGGGTTAGTTATGGGTTAGGGTCAGGCCACGTCTAGGGTTAAGGATAGGATTAGGGCTAGGTTATAGTTAAGGTTAGGGTTAGGGCTAGGGCTAGGGTTAGGGCTATGGCTATGGCAAGGGCTAGGGCCAGAATTAGTTCTAGGGCTAGGGTTAGAGTTAGGTATGGGTTTAGGGTTGGGGATAGGGCTAGGGCTAGGGATAGTGTTAGGGTTAGGTTTAGAATTAGTGCTAGGGCTAGGGTTAGGGTTAGGGCTACAATTGGGGTTTCAGTTAGAGTTAGGGTTAGTGTTTGATTTAGGGCTAGGGCTAGGGCTAGGGTAAAGTTTAGAGTTAGGACTAAGGCTGTGGTTAGGGTTAGGGTTAGGTTTAGCATTAGGTTTATTGAAAGGGTTAGGGTTAATAGTAGGGTTTGGGTTAGCACTAAGTCAAGGCTAGGTCTAGGGTTAGGGGAATGGTTAGTGTTATGGTTGGGGTTATGGCTAGAACTACAGCTAGGGCTAGAGCTAGAGTTAGGAATAGGGCTAGGGTTAGGGTTAGGGTTGGGTTAGGGTAAGGTTTAGAGTTAGGGTTAGGTTTATGGCTAGGGCTAGGGCTAGGGTTAGGGTTAGGGCTAGGGCTAGGATTAGGTCTAGGATTATGGCTAGGGTAAGGGTTCAGTTTAGAGTTGGGCTTAGGTTTATGTTTAGGGCTAGGGCTAGGCTTGGGTTAGTTTTAGGTCTAGGGTTAGGGCTAGTGTTAGGGTTCAAGTTAGGGTTAGGGCAATGGCTACAGCTAGGGTTAAGATTAGGTTCAGTGTTAGGGTCAGAGCTAGGGTTAGGTTTAGGATTAGAATTAGGGTTATTGTTAGGGATAAGGTTAAGCTTTAGGGTTAGGATTACGGTTTGGGTGGGCTAGTGCCTGGGCTAGGCTAGAGATCGTGTTGGGGCTTGGGCTAGGGTTAGGATTAGGGTTAGGGTTAGGTCAGGGGTAAGGTTATGGTTATTACTAGGGCTAGGTTTATTGCTAGCGCTAGTCCTAGGGTTAGTGCTAGGGCTATGGCTAGGGTTAGGGTTAGGGTTAGGGCTAGGGTTAGGTTTAGAGTTAGTGTTAGGGTTAGGTTTAGGGCTAGGGTTAGTGCTAAAGTTAGGGTTAGGGTTTGGGCTAGGGCTAGGTTTAGGGCTAGTGTTAGGGATAGTGTTAGAGTTATGGCTATTGTTAGGTTTAGGGCTAGGTCTAGGGCTAGGGCCTGGGTTCAGTTTAAGGTTAGGGCTAGGGCTACGGTTAGGGCTAGGGTTATGTATAGTTTTAGGGTTATTGTTAGGGTTAGTGTTAATAATAGGGTTTGGGTTAGCACTGTCTAGGGCTAGGTCTAGGTTTAGGGCAATGGTTAGTTTTAGGGTTAGGGTAAGGGCTAGGGCTAGGTCTAGTGCTAGGGTTGGGGTTAGGGTTAGGGTTAGGGTTAGGGTTATGGCTAAGGCCAGGGCTAGCTTTACTATTAGGGTTAGGGTTAAGGTTAGGTTTAGGGTAAGGGTTAGGCCTAGGGCAATCATTAAGGTTGTGCCATGGTTAGGGTTATGATTAGGGTTAGAATTAGCTTATGATTAAGATAGTGTTAGGGTTAGTGTTATGTTTAGGGTTAGGGCTAGGGTTAGGTTAGGGCTTGGTTTACACTTAGGGTAGGGGTAGGGCTATGGCTAGGTCTAGTGCTAGGGTTAGTGTTAGGGCTATGGTATGGCTAAGGCTAGTGTTAGGGTTATGGCTAGGTTTAGGGCTACGGTTAGGGCTAGGGTTAGGGTTAGAATTAGGATTAGCATAAGGGTTAGGGCTAGGGCTATTGTTAGTGTTAGGGTTAGATTTAGGGTTTTTGTTCAGATTAGCGTTAGGGTTAGGGTTAGTGCTAGGGTTGGGGTTAGGGTTAGGGTAAGTGTTAGGGCTAGGGATAGGGTTAGGGCTAGCGCTAGGGCTAGGACAACAGTTAGGGTTAGTTAGGGTTAGGGTTAGGGTTGGGGTATGGCTAAGGCTCGTTTTAGGGCTATGGCTAGGTTTAGGGCTACGGCTAGGGCTAGGGCTACGGCTAGGGCTAGGGTTAGGGTTAGAATTAGGATTAGCATAAGGGTTAGGGCTAGGGTTAGGGTTAGGGTTAGATTTAGGATTTTTGTTCAGGTTAACATTAGGGTTAGGGCTAGGGTTAGGGTTAGTGCTAGGGTTAGGGTAAGTGTTAGGGCTAGGTTTAGGGCTAGGGCTGGGGCTAGCGCAATAGTTAGGGTTAGTTTTATGGTTAGGGCTAGGGTTAGGGTTAGGGCTAGCATTATGGTTAGGATTAGGGTTAGGTTTAGGTATAGGGTTAGGTTTAGGGCTAGGGTTACACCTAGAGTCAGTGATAGGTTTAGGGCTATGTTTTGGCTAGGGCTCAGGTTAGGGCTAATGCTTTGGTCAGGGTTATGGTTACGGTTAGGGTTAGATTTTTGGTTTCGGCTATGTTTAGGGCTAGAGGTAGGGTTAGGTTTAGTGCTTGGGTTAGACTAGGGCTATGGCTAGTGCTAGCACTCTTCCTGCTAGGATTTGGGCTAGGGTTAGGGTTAAGACTTTGGATTGGGTTAGGTTTAAGAGTTAGGGTTAGGGTTATGTTTAGGGTTAAAGCTAGGGCTAGGTCTAGTGTTAGGTTTAGTGCTAGTGCTAGGGTTATGTCTAGGGTTAGGGCTAGGGTAAGGGTTAGGGTTAGAGTTAGGCTTAGGTTTAGGTTTAGGGCTATGATAGGCTAGGGCTAGGGCTAGGACTACGGTTAGGGTTAGTGTTATGATTAGGGCTAGGGTTTGGGTTAGGGTTAGGGCTAGGCTAGGGCTAGGGCTAGATCTAGGGGTAGGGTTATGGCTAGAGTTAGGTTTAGAGTTAGAGTTATGGATATGGTTAGTTTTAGGGCTAGTGTTTGGGCTTGAGTTAGTGATACGGTTAGGGCTATGGTTTGTCTAGGACTAGGGCTAGGGCTAGGGCTAGGTTTAAACAGGTTAGGGTTATGGTTTCAGCTAGGATTAGGGCCAGAGTTAGGGTTATTGTTAGTGCTTGGGTTAGACTAGGGCTAGGGCTTGTGCTAGTGTCTGCCTAGGGTTAGGGTTAGAGTTCGGGTTAGGGTTAGGTCTAAGGTTAGGATTAGGGTTAGGGCTAGGGCTACATTTAGGGTTAGGTTTAGGTTTAGCATTAGGGTTAGGGCTAGGGTTAGGGTTAGTGTTAGGGTTTGGGTTAGGGCTAGGTCTACGGTTATGGCAAGCATTAGTGTTAGGGTTAGGGTTATGGGTAGGGCTACGTCTTGGTTGAGTTCTAGGGCTAGGTTTAGGGTTAGGGTTATGGTTATGTTTAGGGCTAGGTCTAATATTAGGGTTGGGCTAGGGCTAGGGCTAGGGCCTGGGCCAAGGTTAGGGCTAATACTATGGCCAGGGTTAGGTTAGGATTAGAGCTATGGTTAAGGTTAGAGTTAGAGTTAGAATTAGGGTTATGGTTATGGTTAGGGCTAGTGTTAGTGCTTGGGCTAGGGTTAGAGCTAGGGATTAGGCTATGATTAGGGTTAGGGTTAGGTGCACAGTTAGTGTTAGGGTTAGGCAAATTCTAGGTTAGGTTTAGGGCTAGGGCTAGGGCTAGGGCTAGGGCTACGACTAGGGTTAGGGTTAGAGCTAAGTCTAAGGTTAAGGTTAGTGTTAGGTCTACGGTTAGGGCTAGGGGTAGGGCTAGGCATAGGTTTAGTGTCAGGGTTAGGGTTAGGTTTAGAGCTAGGGTAAAGGCTAGAGTAAGGGTTAGGTTTTGTGATTGGGTTAGGGTTAGGGTAAGAGTTAGGTTTAGGGTTAGGTTTAGTGCTTGGTTTAGGGCTAGGGCTTGTGCTAATGTTAGAGCTAGGTCTAGGTTTAGTGTTAGGCTTATGGTTTTGTCTAGGTTCAGGGCTACTGTTAGTGCTTGAGTTAAACTAGGGCTAGGGTTAGGGCTAGTGCTCTGCCTAGGGTTAGACTTAGGGTTAGGGTTAAGGTTATGTTTAGATTTAGGGCTAAGGCTAGGTCTACTGCTTCGGCTAAGGCTAGGTTTGGGGTTAAGGTTAGGGTTGGGACTATTGTTAAGTTTAGGTTTAGTTTTAGTGTTAGGGTTAGGGCTAAGGCTAGAGCAAGGGCTAGCTTTGTGGCTATCGCTAGTGTTAGGGTTAGGTTTAGGGCTAGGATAGAGTTAGTGCTAGGGTTAGGATTAGGGTTAATTTATGGTTAGGGTTAGCTTTGGGATTAATGTTAGGGTTAGGGTTAAGGTTAGGGTTAGGGTTAGGGTTAGTGTTAGTAATAAGGTTTGGGTTAAGCCAAGGCTAGCGATATGGCTAGTGTTATGGTTAGGTTTAGGGCTTGATAGAACTTGTGCTAGTGTTAGGATTAGGGTTACTTTAAGGTTAGGGTTAGGTTTGGGGTTATTTTTAGGGTTAGGGTTAGGGTTATGGTTAGAGTTAGTGTTAGGGCTAGGGTTAGGGTTAGGCCAAGGCTTGGGCTAAGGCTAGGGTTAGGGTTAGGGTTAGTTTTATTGTTAGGGTTTAGGGTTAGGGTTAGGGTTAGGGTTAGGGTTATGGTTAAGGCTAGGGTTAGGTTTAGGACTATATTGGGGTTAGTGTTAGTGTTGGGTTTAGGGTTATTGTTTGGTTAGAGCTAGGGTTAGGGCTAGAGTTAAGGCTAGGGTTAGGGTTAGGATTATGGTTAGTTTTAGGGTTAGGGTTAGGTCTAGGGTTAGGGTAAGAACTAGGTTTAGAATTAGTGTTAGTGTTATGGTTAGGGTTAGGGCTTGGGTTAGGGCAGGGTTAGGGCTAGGGTTAGGGTTAGGCTTAGGGTTATGGTTAGGGTTGGGCTTAGGTTTAATGTTAATGTTATAGTTATGGTTATGGTTAGTGTTAGTGTTAGGGCTAGCTCTCTGCTATGGCCCTGGAGTGCAGTGGAGGATGGCTCAAGTGCTTGGGCCCTGCACCCCATGGGAGACCAGGATAAGAACCTGGCTCTTGCCTTTGGATCAGCGTGGTGCGCTGGCCACAGTGCGCCGGCCGCAGTGGCCATTGGAGGGTGAACCAACGGCAAAGGAAGACCTTTCTCTCTTCTCTCTCTCTCTCACTGTCCACTCTGCCTGTCAAAAATTAAAAAAAAAATTTAAAAAGGTTTAGGGCTAGGGCTAGGGTTTGGTTAGGGTTAGTTTTATGGTTAAGGTTAAGTTTATGGTTAGGGTTAGTGCTAGAGTTAGAATTAGGTTTAAGCCAAGGTTAGTGGTAGACCCAGGGTTAGAGTAAGGTTTAGGGTTAGAGTTAGGGATAAGGCTAGGGCTAGAATTAGGGTTAGGGTTAGTGTTAGGGTTAGGGTTAGCACCAGTGCTAGAGCTAGGGCTAGGGCTAGGGTTAGTGCTTAGGCCAGTGCTGTGGTAAGGGTTAGCGTGAGAGTTCGGGTTATGGTTAGGGTTAGGGTTATGCCAAGGCTAGGTCTAGAGCTAGGATTAGGGTTAGGATTATGGTTTAGGGTTAGGATTATGGTTTGTGTTAGGTTTAGGGTTACGGTTAGGATTAGGGTTATGCCAAGGCTAGGTCTAGAGCTAGGATTAGGGTTAAGATTATGGTTAGTTTTAGGTTTAGGGTTAGGTCTGGGGTTAGGGTATGGGCTAGGTTAACAGTTAAGGTTAGTGTTAGTGTTAGGGTTAGGGTTAGGGTATGGTTAGGGCTAGGTTTAGGGTTAGATCTAGGATAGGTTTAGGGTTATGGTTAGGGCTATGCATAGGGTTGGAGCTAGGTTTAGGGTTATGACTAGGGATAGGGTTAGGTTTGGGGTTAGGGTTAGAGTTAGGGTTATGGTTAGAGTTAGGGTTAGGGCTAGGGTTAGGGTTAGGGTTAAGGTTAGGTTAGGGTTAGGGTTAGCATTAGGTTCATGGTTAGGGTTAGGGTTATGTCAAGACTAGGTCTATAGCTAGGGCTAGGGCTAGAGCAAGGGTTAGGGCTAGGGCTAAGACTGGTTTGGGGTTAGTTTTAGGGATAGGGTTAATGTTAAATTTAAGGTTAGGTTTAAGCCCAGGTTAGAGCTAGAGGTAGGATTATGGTTAGGGTTAGGGTGATGGATAGGGCTAGGGTTAGGTTTAGGATTATAGTTAGTGTTATGGTTAGGGTTAGGTCTAGGGTTAGGGTAAGCGCTAGGTTTAGACTTAGTGTTAGCATTAGAGTTAGGGTTAAGTTTAGGGTTAGGTCCGTGGCTAGATTTTGGTTTAGGGTTAGGGTTAGGGTTAGGTATTGGACTTAGGTTTAGGGTTATTGTTAAGGTTATGGTTATGATTATGGTTGGAGTTAGGGTTATGGCTAGGGTTAGGGTTGTGGTTAGGGTTAGTTTTAGGGTTAGGGTTAAGTTTATGGTTAGTGTTAGTGTTAGATTTAGGATTAGGGTTAGGCCAAGGTTAAGGGTTGACCCAGGGTTAGGGTTAGGGTTAGGGTTCTAGTAAGGTTTAGGATTAGAGTTATAGATAGGGATAGGGTAGAATTAGGAAAAGAGTTTTTGTTAGGCTTTGGGTTTGAGTTAGGCCAGGGCTAGGTCTAGGGCTAGGGCTAGGGTTAGTGCTAGGTCTAGTGCTATGGTTAGGGTTAGGGTTTGGGTTAGGATTATGGTTAGGGTTAGGGTTAGGCCAAGGCTAGGTCTAGAGCTAAGGTTTGGGCTAGAGCTAGTGCTAGGGCTAGGGCTAGGACTAGGGCTAGGGCTAGTTTTAAGGTTAAGGTTAGGTTTACGGTAGGGCTAATGTCAGAGTTAGGGATAGGTTTAGGCCAAGGTTTGGGTTAGAGCTAGGGTTAGGGTTAGGGTTAGCATAGGGTTAGTGTTAGGGCTAGGGTTACGGTAAGGGCTAGAGTTAGAGTTGGGGTTAGGGTTAGTGTTATGGTTAGGGCTAAGGCTAGCATTAGGGCTAAGGTTAGGGTTGATTTTAGGGTCAGGGTTACGTTTATTGTAGGGTTTGGACTTAGCCTTAGGGTTAGGGTTAATATTAGGGCTAGGGTTAGGGTAAGAACTAGGGTTGGGGTAAGGGTTAGGGGTAGGGTTTGGTCTTAGGGTTAGGGTTAGGGTTAGGGTTAGGCCAAGGCTAAGTAGAGGTAGTGTTAGGGCTACTGCTAGGGCTAGGGCTAGGGCTAGGGCTAGGACTAGGGTTAATGTTAGTTTTAGGGTTTGGGTTGGGCTAGAGTTAGGATAGTGCTAGGTTTAGGTCTAGGGCTAGGGATTTGTTAGGGTTAGGGCTAGGGCTAGAGTTAGGACTATGATTAGATTGATGTTTGGGATTAAATCTAGGGCTAGGGCTAGGGCTAGGGCTAGAACTATGCTTAATGTTAGTGTCAGGATTATTTCTAGAGCTGGAGCTAGGGCTAGGGCTAGAGCAAGGGCTAGGTCTAGGTCTAGGACTAGGGTTGGGGTTAGTTTCAGGGTTAGGTTTAGGTTTAGTGTCAGTGTCAATGTTAGAGTTAGGGTCAGGTTTAGGCCAAGGTTATGGCTAGAGCTAGGGTTAGAGCTAGGGTTAGGGCTATGGTTAGGGCTGTGGTTAGGGCTATAATTCAGGCTAGGTTTAGAGTTAGTATTATGGTTAGTGTTAGGGTTAGGGTTAGGTGTAGGGTTAGGGTAAGGACTAGGTTTAGAGTTAGTGTTAGGGTTAGGTCTATGGCTAGAGTTGGGTTTAGGGTTAGGGTTAGGGTTAGGGTTATGGTTATGGTTAGGGTTAGGGCTTGGATTAGGGCTATGGGTAGTGTTGGTTTTAGGGTTAGTGTTACAGTTAGGGTTACAGTTAGTGTTATGGTTAGGGTTACGGTTAGGTTTAGGGTTAGGGTCATGTCTTTGATTAGGGCTATGGGTAGGGTTAGGGTTAGGTTTAAGGTTAGAGTTAGGGTTTGGGCATAGGGTTAGAGTTAGGGTTAGGTTTAGGGTTATCGTGAAGTTTAGGGTTTGGGTTAGGTTTAGGGCTTGGGCTAGGGTTGGTGTTAGTGCTACATTTAGGGTGACGGTTAGGGTTATGGTTAGGCCAAGGCTAGGTCTAGAGCTAGGGTTAGGGCTAGAGCAAGGGCTAGTGCTAGGGCTAGGACTAGGGTTAGGGTTTGTTTTAGGGTTAGGTTAGTTTTAGGGTTAGGGTTATTGTTAGAGTTAGGGTTAGGTTTAGGTCAAGGTTAGGGCTAGAGCTAGGGTTAGGTTTAGGGTTAGGGTTAGGGTTAGAGATAAGGTTATGGCTAGGATTAGGGTTGACGTTAGGGTTCAGGTTCGGGTTATTATTAGGGTTTGGACTTAGTATTAGGGTTAATTTAGTGTTAGGGATAGGGTTATGTTTAGGGTTAAGGTTAAGTTTAGCATTAAGGTTAAGGTTATGGTTAGGGTTAGGTTTATCCCTATTCTATGTTAGAGCTAGTGTTAGGGCTAGAGCAAGGGCTAGTTTAGGACTAGGACTAGGGTTTGGGTTAGTTTCAGTTTTAGGGTTAGGGTTAATGTTAGAGTTAGGGTTAGGTTTAGGCCAACGTTAGGGCTAGAGCTGGGATTAGGTTATGGTTAGGGTTAGGTTTAGGGTTAATATTAGATTTAGGGTTAGGTTTCGACCAAGGTTAGGACTAGAGCTAGGATTAGGGTTAGAGTTAGGATTAGGGTTAGGACTAGGTTTAGGGTAAGGGCTATGGTTATGGTTAGGGTTTGGGTTAGGGATCGGATTACTGTTAGGGCTAGGGCTAGGGTTGATGTTAGGTTTAGTGTTAGGGTTAGGCTTAGGCTTAGGATTAGGGTAGGTTTAGGTTTAGCTTTTGTTCTGGGAGTAGGGTATGGGCTAGGGTTATGGTTAGGTTTCTGGTTGGGGCTAGGGTTAGAGCTATGGCTAGGGTTAGGGTTTTTGTTATATTTAGGGTTAAGGTTAGGTTCATGGCTAAGTCTAGGTCTACAGCTAGGGCTAGTGCTAGGGCTAGGTTTGGGGTTAGGGTAGGTTTGGGACTAGGGATAATTTTAGCATTAGTTTTAGGATTAGGACTAGGGCTAGGGATGAGGCTAGGGTAGTGTTAAGGTTAGTTTTAGGGCTAGGATAGAGCTAGTGTTAGGTCAGGATTAGGCTTAGTTTAGGGCTATAGTTAGGTTTGGGGTTAGTGTTAGGTTTATGGTTATGTCTAGGGCTTGTATTAGAGTTAGAGTTAGGGTTAGAGTTAGTTTCAGTGTTAGGGTTATGGCTAGGGCTAGGGTTAACATTAGGGCTAGGTTGAGGGCTTGGATTCGGGTTAGGTTTTGGGTTGTTAGGGTTAATGTTAGGGTTACGGTTATGATTAGGGCTAAGGTTAGGGCAAGGTGAGGTCTAGAGTAAGTTTTAGGTTTAATGCTTGATTTGGGTTTAGGGCTAGGTCAAGGGCTAGTGTTGGGGTTAGTGTTACTGTTAGGGGTTGGGTTAGGTTTAGTTCTAGGGCTAGGGCTAGGACCAGGGCTGGGGCTTGGGCTAGGACTATGGCTAATGGTACAGTTAGGGTTAGTGATAGGGTTAGGGTTATGATGAGGTTGAGGGTTAGTGTAAGAGTCACATTTATTACTTGGGTTAGGGCTAGGGCCAGGGCTAGGGTTAGCTTGAGGGTTAGGGTTAGGGTTAGTGGTTGGGTAGGGCTAGGGCTAGGGCTATGGTTTGGTCTAGATTTAGAGCTGGGGCTAGGGTTAGGGTTAGGGTTAGGGCTAGGGTAATGGCTAGGGCTAGGGCAATGGCTAGGGTTAGTGTTTGGTTTAGGGTTAGGATTAGGGGTAGGCCAAGGCTAGGACTAGGGCTATGATTAGGGTTAGGGTTTGGGCTAGGGCTAGGTCTAGGTCTAGTGCTAGGGTATGGCTAGGGCTAGGTTTAAGTTATTGTTAGGATTAGGGTTAGGGCTAGGGATAGGCCTAGGGCTATGGTTAGGTTTACTGTTAGGGTTAGGGTAAGTGTTAGGGTTAGGGTTAGAGTTTAGTGTTACGCCAAGGCTCCAGGTAGGGTTTGGTTTAGGGTTAGGATTAGGGTAATGTATTGGGTTAGGGTTATCGTTAAGTCAAATCTAGGGATATGGCTAGAGTTAGGGTTAGGGCTAGGGTTAGGGTTAGGGCTTAGTGTTAGTGTTATGGTTAGGGTTAGGGCTAGGGTTAGAGTAAGGGCTAAGTTTAGGTTTAGGGCTAGGGTTAAGTTTAAGGCTAAGATTAGGGCTATGGCTAGGGTTGGTGTTAAGGTTAAGTTTAGGGTTAGTGTTTCAGCTTAAGTTTAGTGTTAGGGTTATTGTTAGGTGCTAGGGCTAGGGTTGGCATCAGCGTTAGTTTTAGGCTTAGGGTTAGGTTGAGGTTTAGGGTTAGTGTTAGAGTTAGGGTTAGGTTTAGGCCAAGGTTAGGTAGAGCTAGGGTTTGGACTAGAGCTAGGGCTAGGGCTAGGGTTAGTACTCGGGTTAGGGTTAGTTTTATTGTTAGGGTGAGGGTTAGGTTAGTGTTAGAATTAGGCCAAAGCTTTGGTTATTGTTAGGGTTAGGCTAGGGTTAAGGTGAAATTTAGGGTTAGTGCTAGTGCTAGCGTTAGGGCTAGGGGCATTGTTGCTAGGGCTAGGGTTAGGGTTAGGCCTAGTGTTATAGCTCGAGTTAGTGTTAGGGTGAGAGCTATGGTTTGGCTAGGTCTAGGTCTAGGGCTAATACAAGGGCTAGGGTTAGGGTTAGGCTTAGGGTTATGGTTTTGGCTAGGGTTAGTACTAGGGCTAAGGCTAGGACTAGGGTTAGGGTTAGTTTTCAGGTTAGGGTTAGGTTTAGGGTTATGGTAAGTGTTATTAGAGTTAGGGTTAGGTTTAGGCCAAGATTAGGACTAGAGCTAGGGTTAGGGTTAGAGTTATGATTAGGGCTAGGTTTAGTGCTAGTTTTAGGGTTGTTGTTAGGGTTAGGATTAGAGTCAGGGTTAGGGTTTGGGCTTAGGGTTAGTGTTAGATTTAGTGTTATTATGGTTAGGGTTAGAATTAGGATAAGGGCTATGTTTAGGTGTGGGGTTAGGGTTAGAGCTAGGGTTAAAGTTATGGCAGGGTTGGGTTAGAGTAGGATTAGGGTTAGGGTTATGCTTAGTGTTATAGTTAAGGTTAGTGTTAGTGTTTGGGCTTAATGTTAGGCCACTTCTAGTGCTAGGACTAGGTTTAGGACTAGGGCTAAGGCTAAGGTTTAGGGCTAGGCCTAGGGCTAATGTTATGTCTAGCGCTAGGAATAGAGTTATGGTTATGTCTAGGGCTAGGATAAGGAATAGGGTTAGGTTTTTGGTTAGGACTAGGTCTACGTCTAGAGTAGGACTAGGGCTAGGTGTAGGGCTATGACTAGGGTTAGGGTTAGGGTCAGGGCTATGGTTACACAAGGCTTGTGCTAGGGCTAGGGTTAGGTCTAGGACTAGGGCTAGGGTTAGGGTTAAGTCTAGGGCTAGGGTTAAGACTAGGGTTAGGTTTAGGGTTAGGAATAGGTCTAGGGCTGGGGGTAGGGCTAGGGCTGTGTCTAGGGTTATCACTAGGGTTAGGGTTGTGGCTATGTTTAGGGTTTGGGTTTGGGCTAGGGCTAGGGCTAAAGTTAGGTCTAGGGCTAGGGATAAGTTAAGGGTTAGGGCTAGTCCTAAATTTTGGACTACGGTTAGGTTTAGGGTTAGGATTAGGTCTAAGGCTAGTGGTAGGGCTAGGGTAGATCTAGGGCTATTACTAGGTTTATGTTTAGGGTTAGGGTTAGGGTTAAGCCAAGGCTTGTGCTAAGCTAGGGTTAGAGTTAGGGTTAGTGTTAGTGTTTGGGCTTAGAGTTAGGGTTAGGGTTAGGGTTAAGTTTAGGGCTAAGACTAGGAATACGGCTAGGGCTAGGCTAGGCTTTGTGCTAGGGTTCTGATTGGGACTAGGGTTCAGTTTAGTATTAGTTTAGGGTTAGGGTTAGGGTTAGGGTTAAGGCTAGTGTTAGGCTAAGGCTTGTGATAGGGCTAGGGTTAGGGTTAGGGTTAGGGTTAGGGCTAGGGCTAGGGTTAGGGTTAGGGTTAGTATTGGGATTTTGGTTAGGGTTAGGTTTAGGGTTAGGGTTAGTCCAAAGCTAGTGCTAGGGCTGGGGTTAGGGCTAGGGTTTGGGTTAGTGTTGGGGTTTTGGTTAGGGTTAGGTTTAGGGTTAGGGTTAGGCCAAAGCTAGTGCTAGGGCTGGGGTTAGGGCTAGGGTTAGGGTTAGGTTTATTGTTTGGGCTATGTCTAGTGTTAGGGTTATGGCTAGGTTTAGGACTAGTGCTATGACTATGGTTAGTGTTAGGTTTAGGGTTAGGGTTTGAGCTTAGGGTAAGTGTTAGTGTTAAGGTTTTGGTTAGTGTTAGGTATAGGGTTAGTTTTAGGTTTAGGCCAAGGCCAGTGCTAGGGCTATGTTTAGGGTTAGGGCTAGTGCTAACGTTAGGTCTAGGGCTAAGGGTTAGTGTTAGGGCTAGGACTAGGTTTAGGACTAGGGTTAGGATTAGGTCTAGGGCTAGATGTTGGGCTCGGGCTAGGTCTACCGCTATGACTAGGGTTAGGGTTAAGGCTAGTGTTATGCTAAGGCTTGTGCTAGGGCAAGGGTTAGGGCTAGGGTTAGATTTAAGTTAGGGTTAGTTTTAGGGGTAGGGTTAGTTTGGGATTAGAGTTAGAGTTAGGGTTAGGGTTAAGCCAAGGCTAGGGCTAGGGCTAGGGCTAGGGTTAGGTCTTGAGCTAGTGTAGAGTTAGGGTTAGGGTTAGGGTTAGGGTTAGGGTTAGGGTTAGGACTATGGCTAGGTTTTGGGCTAGGGCTAGGGCTAAGATTAGGTCTAGGGCTGTGGATATGTTTTGGGTTAGGGCTAAGGCTAGGATTAGGACTAGGTTTAGGTTAGGGTTTTTATTAGGTCTATGGCTGGGGAAGGACTAGGTTTAGGTTTAGTGTTAGGATTAGGTCTAGGGCTAGAGGTGTGGTTAGGGATTGGTCTAGGGCTATGACTAGGGTTACGGTTAGGGTCAGGATTAGGGTTAGGCCAAGGCTTGTGCTAGGGTTAAGGCCAGGGCTAGAGTTAAGATTAGGATTAGGGTTAGGGTTAGGGTAGGTGTTAGTTCTATGGCTAGGTTTTGGGCTAGGGCTAGTGCTAAGGTTAGGTCTAGGGCTAGGGCTACGGTTTGGGTTAGGGCTAAGGCTAGGATTAGGTCTAGGTTTAGGTTAGGGTTAGTATTGGGTCTAGAGCTGGGGTAGGACTAGGGTTATGTTTTGTGTTAGGATTAGGTCTAGAGCTTGGGGTAAGGCTAGGGCTTGGTCTAAGGCTATGACTATGTTTAGGGTTAGGGTCAGTGTTAGGGTTAGTCCAAGGCTTTTGCTATGGCTAGGGTTAGGGCTAGGGTTAGGCTTAGGGCTATGGTTAGGGCTAGGGCTAGGATTAGGGTTAGGGTTAGGATTAGGATTGGGGTTAGGGTTAGAATTAGGTTTATGGTTAAGCCAAGGCTAGGGATAGGGCTAGGGTTGGGGCTAGTGCCAGGTTTAGGATTAAGGTTAGGATTAGGGTTAGGGTTATTAGTAGGGCTAGGATTTGGGCTAGGGCTAGGGTAGGGCTATTGTTAGGTTTAGGGCTAGGGCTAGGGCTAAGGTTAGTTCTAGGGATAGCAATATTGTTAGGTTTAGGGCTAATGCTATGGTTAGGACTAGGTTTAGGTTTTGTTTAGTATTGTGTCTAGGGCTAGGGGTAGGTCTAGGGCTAGGTCTAGGGCTATGACTAGGCTTAGTGTTAGTGTTAGGGTTAGGTCAAGGCTTGTGCTCAGACTAGGGTAATGGCTATGGGTAGGGTTAGGGTTAGGTTTAAGGTTAGGTTTAGATTTGGTTGGGGTTAGGTTTTCAGTTAGGGTTAGGGTTAAGCCAAGGCTATGGTGAGGGATAGGGTTAGGGCTAGGGCTAGAGCTATGGCTAGATCTAGGGGTAAGGTTAGGACTAGCTTTAGGGCTGGGATTAGTGTTAGGGTTTGGGCTTGATCTATGGCTAGGTTTAGGGCTAGGGCTAGAACTAGGGTTAGGGTTAGGGTTAGGATTCATTCTAGAGCTAGGGCTAGCGCTAGGTTTAGAACTAAGTTTAGTGTTAGGTTAGGGTTATGGTTAGGGTTAGTGCTATGTCTAGGGCTAGGGTTAGGACTAGGGTTAATCTTAGAGTTAGGGGTAGGGGTAGAGGTAGGCATAGGTGTGTCAGGTTAGTGTTGGGCTTAGGATTATAGTTATGGTTAGGGTTAGACTAAAGCTTGGACTAGGGCTAGGGTAAGACCTAGGGCTGTGGCTAGGTGTACTGTCAGGGTAGGGCTATGACTAGGGCATGGCTAGGCCTAGGGCAAGTGTTAGGACTAGGTTTAGGTTTAGTGTTAGGGTTAGGGTTTCAGCTTGGGCTAGTGTTATTGCTAGGGCTAAGACTAGGGTTAGGGTTAGGTCTTGGGTTAGGGTAGGGTTTTGGTTATGACAATGGTTAGGGCTAGGGTTAGGACTAGGCTAGGGTTAGGTTTAGGGTTCGATCTAGGGTTAGGGTAAGGTGTAAGTTTAGGGTTAATTTTAGGGTTAGGTTTAGGGTTAGGGCTAGGGTTAAGGCTATGCTAGGGTTGGGTTTAGTGTTAGGTTTATGGTTAGGGTTAGGGTTAGGGTTAGAGCTAGAGTAAGGGTTAGGGTTATGTTTGGAGTTAGGGTTAGTGTTAGGTTTAGGGTTAGGGTTTGGGCTTAGGTTCAGGTTTAGGGTTAGGATTAGTGTTAGTGTTAGGGTTATGGTTAGTATTAGGTATAGGGTTAATGTTAGGGTTAGGGTTAGGTTTAGGCCAAGGCTAGTGCTAGGGCTAGGTTTAGGGTCGGTCTCTGCTAAGATTTTGTCTAGGGTTAAGTGTTAGTGTTAGACTAGCACTAGGGTTAGGACTAGTGTTAGGCTTAGAGTTAGGATTAGGTCTAGGGCTATGGGTAGGGTTTGGGCTAGGTGTAGGGCTATGACTAGGGTTGGTTAGGGTTAGGGTTAAGGCAGTGTTAGGCTAAGGCTTGTGCTTGGCTAGGGTTAGGATTAGGATTAGAGTTAGTGTTAGGGTTAGGTGGAGTGTTAGGTTTGGGATTAGGGTTAGAGTTAGTGTTAGGGTTAAGCCAAAGCTAGGTCTAGGGCTAGGGTTAGGGCTAGGGCTATTTTTAGGGTTAGGGTTAGGGTTAGGGTTTGGGTTAGGCCAAGTCTTGTGCTAGGGCTAGTGTTAGGGCTAGGGTTATGTTAGGGTTAAGGCTAAGGTTAGGGTTTCGCTAGGGTTAGGGCTAGGCTATGGTTAGGTTTGGTGATAGGGTTAGGGTTAGTGTTAGGCCAAGGCTAGTGCTAAGGCTAGGGTTAGGGCTATGTTTAGGGTTAGGTTTAGGGTTTGTGCTAGATCTTGGGTTAGGGCCATGTTTAGGTTTAGGGCTAGGGCTAGGACTAAGGATAGTTCTAGGGATGGGTAGTGTTAGGTTAAGGGTTAAATCTAGGTTTAGAACTAGGTTTAGGTTTAGGTTTAGGATTGTGTCTAGGGCTAGGGGTAGGTCTAGGGCTTGGTCTATGGCTATAACTTGAATAGGGTTAGGGTTAGGGTTTGGTCAAGGCTGTGCTAGGACTAGGGTTAGGGCTATGGGTCAGGTTAGGGTTAGGGTTAGGTTTAGGGTTGGGTTTAGGTTTTGAGTTTGGGTTAGCATTAAGCTAAGGCTAGGGCGAGGGATAGGATTAGGGTTATTGCTGTGGCTATGGCTATGGCTATGGCTAGGGCTAGCATTAGAACTACGGTTAGGGTTATGGTTAGGGTTAGGGGTAGGTGTATTGTTAGGTGTAGGGTTAGCGTTAGAGTAGGGTTAGAGTTAGGCCAAGGCTAGGGGTTAGGGCTAGGGTAAGACCTAGGGCTAAGGTTAGGTCTACTGTTAGGCTAGGGCTAGGACTAGGGTACAGCTAGGACTAGGGCTAGGGTTAAGACTAGGTTTAGCTTTAGTCTTATGGTTAGGTTTTCGGCTCGGGCTAGGGTTAGTTCTAGGTCTAAGAATAGGGTTGAGGCTAGGGTTGAGGTTAGTGTTCGTGTTGGGACTAGTTTAGGATTAGTTTTAGGGTTAGGGCTAGGGCTTGGGCAATGGTTAGGGTTGGGGCTAGGGCTAGTGTTAGGTTTAGGTTTAAGATTAGGATAGAGCTAGTGCTATGGTTATGATTATGGTTACTTTGCGTTTAGGGTTAAGTTTTGAGTTAGTGTTAGGGTTAGGGTTATGTCTAGGGATAGGGCTTGTATAGGGTTAGGGTTAGGGTTATGACTCGTTTTAAGGCAAGCTAGGGTTAGGTTTATGGCTAGGGTTAAGGCTAAGTGTAATCTTAGGGTTAGGGTTAGGTTTGTGGCTAGGGCAAGGTTTAGGATTAGGTTTAGGTTTAGAGTTAGCTTTAGCATTAATGGTATGGTTACGATTTAGGTTTTGTGTTAGTGTTTGGGTTAGGGTTATGTTTACAGTTATGGTTATGGTTACGGTTAGGGTTAGGCTAGGCAAGGGCTAGGGCAAGGGTTAGTACTAGGGTTAGGTTTAGGATTAGGGTTAGAGCTAGGGCTAGGGCTAGGGCTAGGACCAGGTTATTGTTAGGTTTAGGGTTAGGGTTAGGGTTAGGCCAGGGCTAGGGAAGGGCTAGGGTTAGTGCTATGGTTAGTGTTAGATTTAGGGTTCAGGTTAGTGTTAGGGTTACAGTCAGGGTTAGGGTTAGGCCAAGGCTAGGTATAGAGCTATGGTTAGGTCTAAGTTCGGGGTTAGTTTTAGTTCTAATGTTTGGGTTAGTTTTAGGGTTAGGGTTAGGGTTATAGTTAGGGTTAGGTTTAGGCCAAGGTTAGGGCTAGAGCTAGGTTAGGGTTAGGGTTTTGTTTGGGCTTAGGGTTAGGATTAGGGTTAGGGTTATGTTTAGGGTTAAGGTTATTGTTAGGGTTAGTGTTATGGTTAAGGTTAGGGTAAGTGTTAGGCCAAGGCTAGGTGTAGAATTTGGGTTAGGGCTAGATCAAGGGCTAGGGCTAGGACTAGGTTTAGGGTTAGTTTTAGGGTTAGGTTTAATGTTAGGGCTAGTGTTGGGGTTATAGTTAATGTTAGAGTTAAGGTTAGGTTTAGGCCTTGGTTAGGGGTAGAGCTAAGATTAGGGTTAGGTTTAGGGTTAGAGTTAGGGCTAGGGTTAGGCTAAGTCTTGTGCTAGGGCTAGGGTTAGGGTAGGGTTAGTAGGTTAGTGTTAGGGTTCATGTTATAGTTAGAGTTAGGGTTAGGGTTAAGCCAAGACTACAGTTAGGGCTAGGGTTAGGGTTAGGTTTAGGTTTGGCCAAGGCTAATTCTAGGGCTAGTGTTAGGACTAGGGTTAGGGTTAGGATTTGAGCTAGGGCTAGTATTAGGGCTATTGCTATGTTTAAGGCTAGGGCTAGGGTTAGGGTTTTGGCTAGGTTTATGACTTGGGTTAGGTTTTGGTTTAGGATTAGGACTAGGGCTAGGGTTATGTCTAGGGCTAGGTCTAAGGCTATGACTAGGCTTAGGGTTAAGGTTAGGGTAGACCAAAGCTTGTGCTAGGGCTGTGGATAGGGCTAGGGTTAGTGTTAGGGTTCGTGTTAGGGTTAGGTTTGGGTTAGTTTTAGTGTTTGGGTTGGTGTTAGGGTTAGAGTTAGAGTTATGGTTAAGCTAAGGCTAGGGTAGGGATAGGCTTAGTCCCCTAGGGCTAGGGCTAAGGTTACGGCTAGGTCTAAGTCTAGGGCTAGAACTAGGGTTAGGGTTAGGGTTAGTATTAGGGCTAGTGCTAGGTCTATGGCTAGGATTAGGGTTAGGGTTAGAGTTAGGGTTATGCCAAGGCTAGTGCTAGGTCTATGGCTAGGATTAGGGTTAGGGTTAGAGTTAGGGTTATGCCAAGGCTAGTGCTAGGGCTAGGGCTAGAACTAGGTTTAGGGTTAGGGTTAGGATTACTATTCTGGCTCTGTCTAGGACTAAGGCTAGGTCTAGGGCCAGGGCTATGGTTAGGAGTAGGTCTATGGTTAAGATTAGGGTTAGCTATAGGTGTGGGGTTAGGATTGGGGTTAGCTTTAGACTTAGGGTTAGGGTTAGGCCAATGATACCACTAGGGCTAGGGCTAGGGCTATGGCTATGTCTAGGTCTACTTTAGGGTTGGGCAAGGGCTAGGGTATTGCTAGGGCCTGGGCTAGGGTTAGGACTAGGTTTAGGTTATGGTTAGTGTTTTGGCTCAGGCTAGGGTTACAACTAGTGTTAGGGTTAGTGTTAGGTTAGGGTTAGAGTTAGGCCAAGGGTATGTTTAGGTTTAGGGTTAGGACTAGGGTTAAGGTTAGGGTTAGAGATAGTGCTATACCTAGGGTCAGGCCTAGGGATAGGGTTATGGCTAGGGCTAGGTTTAGGGTTAGGGTTAGGGTTTGGGCTAGGTTTAGAGCTAGAGTTAGTGTTAGGCTTAGGTCTACAGCTTGGCTAGGGCTAGACTAGGGCTAGGGCTAGTATTAGGCTTAGGGTTATGGTTTTGGCTAGGTTTAGGGCTAGATTTTGGGTTAGGGTTAATGCTTGGGTTAGACATGGTCTAGGCCTAGTGCTTGCACACTGCCTAGGGTTAGGGTTAGGATTAAGGTTAAGGTTAAATTTAGGGCTAAGACTAGGACTATTGCTAGGGTTGGGGTTAGGGTTCAGGTTGGGACTTAGGTTAAGTTTAGGATCAGTTTTAGATTTAGGGTTAGGGCTGGGGCTTGGACAAAGTCTAGGGTTGGGTCTAGGGGTAGTGTTAGGCTTAGGGTTAAGGCTTGGTTTAGGGTAAGCTAGTGTTAGGGTTAAGGCAAGGGCTAGGCCTACGGGTAGTGTTAGGTTTAGAGTTAGGTTTGTGGCTATAGCAAGGTTTAGGATTAGTTTTAGGTTTTGGGCTAGCATTAGGGGTAGGGTTAGTTTTATTGTTACAGTTTAGGGTTAGGGTTTGGGTTAGGGTTACTATTAGTGTTAGGCCACAGCAAAGGCTAGGGCATGGGTTAGTACTAGGGTTAGGGTTAGGATTAGGGATAGATATAAGGCTATGGTTAGGACTAGGGTTACTGTTATTTAGGGTTAGGTTAAGGGCTAGGCTTAAGGTTAGTGTTAGAGTTAGGGATAGGTTTAGGCCAAGGTTAGGGTTAGAGGTATGGTCATGTTTAGGGTTATGTTAAGGTTGGGGATAGGGTTAGGGTTAGAGTTAGGGTTAGCGTTAGGCCAAGGCTTGGTCTAGAGCTAGGTTCAGGGCTACAGATAGGACTAGGGATAGGACTAGTGTTAGGGTTAGTTTTAGGGTTAGGGTTAGTGCTAGAGTTCGGGATAGGTTTAGGCCAAGGTTAGGGTTAGAGCTATGGTTATGGTTGTGGCCCTGAACCTAGCTCTTTTTCGATTGTTTTGAATAGTTTGAGGAGAATTGGAGTTAGTTCTTCTCTAAATGTCTGTTAGAACTCAGCAGTGAATCCATCTGCTCCTGGGCTTTTCTTTGTTGGGAGGGCCTTTATTACTGTTTCAATTTCTGTGTCAGTTATTGGTCTGTTTAGGTTTTCTATGTCTTCCTGGCTCAATTTAGGTAGGTTGTATGTGTCCAAGAATCTGTCCATTTCTGATAGATTTCCCTGTTTGCTGGCATACAAGTCCTTGTAGTAATTTCTGATGATTCTTTTTATTTCTGTGGTGTCTTTTGTTACATTTCCCTTTTCATCTCTGATCCTATTGATTTGGGTCTTTTCTCTTCTTTTTTTAGTTAGTTGGGCCAATGGGGTGTCAATTTTGTTTATTTTTTCAAAAACCAGCTCCTTGTTTGGCTGATTTTTTGTAATTTTTTTTAATTCAATCCTGTTGATTTCTTCTCTGATTTTAATTATTTCTCTTCTCCTACTGGGTTTGGGTTTGGTTTGCTGCAGATTTTCTAGATCCTTGAGATGACTTGAAAGCTCATCTATTTGGTGCCTTTCCAATTTCTTGATGTAGGCACCTATTCATATAAACTTTCCTCTTAGCACTGCTTTTGTGGTATCCCATAGGTTTTGGTATGTTGTGCTTTTATCCTCTTTTACTTCCAGAAAATTTTTGATTTCAATTTTAATTTCTTCTAGGGTTAGTGTTAGGCCTAAGGTGAGGGTTAGACTTAGAGTTAGGGTTATGGGTAGGGGTAGGGTTAGGGTTGGGATTAGGGTTAAGGTTAGATTTAGGTTTAGGGTTATGCCAAGGCTAGGGCCAGGGCTAGCATTAGGGGTAGGGCTATGGCTTTGTCTACTGTTATGGTAGGGCTACGGCTAGGGTACGGCTAGGATTAGGCTAGGGTTATGACTAGGTTTAAGTTTAGGGTTAGGATTATTGTTTCAGCTCATTCTAGGGTTAGTGCTAGTGCTAACACTTTGGTTAGAGTTAGGGTTATGGTTAGTGTTAGTTTAATGTTAGAGTTAGGCCAAAGGTATGTTTAGGGTTAGGGTTAGGACTAGGGTTAAGGTTAGGGTTAGGGATAGAGCTAGACCTAGGGTTAGGGCTAGTGATAGGGTTGTGGCTAGGGCTAGGGTTAGTTTTAGGGCTAGATTTAGAGCTAGAGTTAGTGTTAGGCTTAGGTCAACAGTTTGGCTATGGCTAGGGTAGGGTTAGTGTTACGCTTAGGGTTTTGGTTTTGGCTAGGTTTATGGCTAGATTTTGGGTTAGGGTTAATGCTTCGGTTAGACATGGGCTAGGCCTAGTGCTTGCA
This sequence comes from Lepus oiostolus, assembly GCA_036325905.1. Lineage (NCBI taxonomy): Eukaryota > Metazoa > Chordata > Mammalia > Lagomorpha > Leporidae > Lepus > Lepus oiostolus. The sequence goes on from CM070808.1 coordinate 131,319,853, forward strand.
CATGGCCTAGGATTAGGGTTAGGGTTAGGGTTAATTTAGTGCTAAGACTAGGACTATAGCTAGGGCTAATGCTAGAGTTGGTGTTAAGGTTAGGATTGTGAGTAGGGTTAACTTTAGGATTAGTTTTAGGGTTAGGGTTAGGGCTGGGGTTTAGGCAATGGCTAGGGATGGGCCTATGGCTAGTGATAGGTTTAGGCTTAGGGTTAGGATAGAGCTAGTGCTAGGGTTATGATTAGGGTTAGTTTGCGGTTAGAGTTAAGTTTTAAGTTAGTGTTAGTGTTAGAGTTAGGGTTAGTGTTACGTCTAGGGCTAGGGCTTGTGTAGGGTTAGGGTGAGGTTTAGGGTTAGTGTTAGAGTAATGGTTAGGGTAAGGCCAAGGCTAGGTCTAGAGCTAGGGTTATGGTTAGGGTTTCAGTTAGGGCTAGGGTTAAGGTTAGGTTTAGGGTTAGGGTTATGGTTTGGGTTAGGTTTGGGCCAAGGCTAGGTCTAGAGCTAGGGTGAGGACCAGGTCAAAGGCTAGGGCTAGAGCGAGGACTAGGGATAGGATTAGTTTTAGGGTTAGGGTTAGGTTTAGTGTTACAGTTAGGTCAAGTTTATGGCTAGAGCTAGGGTAATTGATAAGATATGGTTTGGGTTAGGTCTAGGGTTAGTGTAAGGTCTATGGTTAGGGTTAGGGTTAGGGTTATGGATAGAGTTAGGGCTTGGGCTTGAGTTGAGGTTAGTGTTAGGGTTAGGGTTATGGTTAGGGTTACACTTAGGTTTAGGGTTAGGCTTAGGTCTAGTGTTAGGGTGAGGGTGAGGTTTAGGGTTAGTGTTAGGGTTAGGGCTAGGATTAGAGCTAGGGTTAGGGCTATGGCTAGAGTTGGGCTAGGGTTAGGGTTAGGCCAAGGCTAGTGCTAGGGCTCGGGTTAGGGTTAGCATTAGGGTTAGGTTTAGGGTTAAAGTTTGTGCTAGAGCAATTGTTAGGCTATGGCTAGGTTTAAAGCTAGGGCTAGGGCTAATGTTAGGTCTAGGGCTAGGGATGGGTTTAGAGTTAGGGCTAGGTTTAGGACTTGAGTTAGGGTTAGGGTTAGGGATAGGGATAGGGTAAGGATAGGGTTAGAGTTATGGTTAGGGCTAGGATTAGAGTTAGTGTTAGTTTTGGGTTAGGGTTAGGACTCGGTTTAGGGCAAGCTAAGGTCAGAGTTAAGGCTAGGGCTAGTCCCATGGGTAGTGTTTTTGTCAGAGTTATGTTTGTGGCTAGGGCAAGGATTAGGATAAGGTTAAGGTTTAGAGTTAGCATTAGCATGAGGGGTAGGGTTAGGTTTACTGTTAGGGTTTAGGGTTAGGGTTAGGTTTAGTGTTATGTTATGTTTAGGGTTAGGTTTAGGGTAGGGGTAGGGTTAGAGTTGGGGTTAGGGTTAGTTTTAGGGTTAGGGTTTGGGCTAGGGCTAGCGTTAGGGCTATGGCTAGGTTTAGCGCTAGGACTAGGGCTAAGGTTAGGTCTAGGGCTGGGGATAGGTTTAGGGTTATGGCTATGTTTAGGACTAGATTTGGTGTTAGGGGTAGGATTAGGTCTAGGGCTAGAGGTAGGGCTAGTGGTAGAGTTTGGGTTATGGTTAGGGCTAGGATTAGGGCTATGGCTAGGTTGGGGTTAGGGTTAGCTTTAGAGTTAGGGTTTGGGCATAGGGTTAGCGTTAGGTTTATGTTTAGGGCTAGAGTTAGTGTAAGGGCTTGGGTTAGGGTTGGGCTAGTGCTAGGGTGAGGTTAGTGTTTGCTTTAGTGTTAGGGTTAGGTTTAGGGTTAGGGTTAGTGTTAGAGTTTGGGTGGGGAGTGGGTTAGGGCTAGGGCTAGGGTTAGGGTTAAGTTTAGGGTTAGTGTTGGAGTTAGGGCTAGGGCTACAGCTAGGGTTAGGGTTAGGGTTATGGTTAGGGCTAGGGCAAGTGCTAGGTTTTGAGTTAGGCTTTGGTTTAGGGTTTGGGCTCAGGCTTAGTGTTTGCTTTAGGGTTACTGTTATGGTTATGGTTAGGGTTAGGGTTAGTGTTAGGGCTAGGTTTCGGACTAGGGTTATGTTTAGGGTTAGTGTTAGGGTTTGCGTTAGGGTTAGTGTTATAGTTAGGGCTAGGGTTTGGGCTAGGTTTATGGTAAGGGCTAGGATTAGGTTAAGGTTAGGGTTTGTGTTAGGCCTAAGGTTAGGGCTATTACTAGGGTTAGGGTTAACATTAGGGTTAGGGTTCATGTTAGAGTTAAGGTTAAGTTTAGTCCAAGATTAGGGCTAGAGCTAGGGTTAGAGTTAGGGTTGGGGCTAGGATTAGGGTAAGGCTAGGGTTAGGGTTATGGCTAGGGTTAGGGTTAGGGTTTAGGTGGGCTTAGGGTTAATTCTAGGGTTAGGGTTAGGGTTTTGGCTTAGGGTTATGTTAAGTTTAGGTTTAGGGTTAAGGTTATTGTTAGGTATAGGGTTAGGGTTAGTTTTAGGGTTTGGCCCAGTCTAGTGTTATTTCTATTTTTAGGGCTAAGGCTGTGTCTAAAATGTTGCCTAGGGCCAGAGATAAGTTTAGAGTTAGCTCTCAGGCTAGAGTTAGGATTAGGGTTAGGTTTAGGGTTATGTTGAAGTCTAGGGCTATGTTTTGGGCTAAAACTTGGGTTAGTGATATAGTTTGTTAGGGTTAGGGTTAGGCTAAAGCTTGTTCTAGGGCTAGGGTTAGAGCTTGGGCTAAGGTTAGGGTTAGGTTTAGGGTTAGGGTTAAGCCTAGGCTAGGGCTAGGGTTAGGGCTAGGGCTAGTGTTAGGGTTAGGATTTGGGTTTAGGGTTAGGGTTTGTGTTAGTTTTAGTGTTATGGTTATGGTTAGGTTAGGGTTAAGGCTAGGTTTAGGGTAAAGGTTAGGTTTAGGGTTAATGTTAGGGTTATGGCTAGGCCTAGGGTTAAGGTTAGGGTTAGGGTTTGGTTATGTTTAAGTTTAGGGTTAGGGTTAGGAATAATGCTATGGCTAGGTTTGGGGTTAGACTTAGTATTCAGGTAAGGGTTAGGTTTAGGGTTAGGGTTAGTGTTAGAGTTAGGGTTCGGTTTTGGGCAAGGTTAGGGCTAGAGCCAGAGTTAGGATTAAGGTTATGTTAGGGTTAGTGTTAGCGTTAGGATTAGTGTTAGGGTGAGGTTTAGGGATAGGATTTGTTGGGTTTAGGGTTAGGGTTTGGTTTAGATTTAGGGTTAGGGTTTGGATAGGGTGAGGGTTACAGTTAAGGATAGGGTTAAGTTTAGGGTTAGGGTTAAGGTTAGAGTTTGAGCTAGGTCTAGGTCTAGGACGAGGGTTAGTGTTAGGTTTAGGGTTAGGGTTAGTCTTAGGATTAGGGCTAGGGCTAGAATTGTGTTTAGGGTTAGTTTAGCAATAGGGTTAAGTTTAGAGTTAGGGTTAGTGTTAGAGTTAGGGATAGGTTTAGGCCAAGTTTAGGGTTGGAGCTAGGGTTGGAGTTAGGGTTATAGTCAGGGTTAATGTTAGGGCTAGGGTTAGAGTTAGAGCTAGAGCTAGGTCTAGGGCTAGGGTTAGGGTTAGGTTTAGGGTTAGGGCTAGGGCTAGAGTTGAGTTTAGGGTTAGTTTTAGCAATAGGGTTAGGTTTAGAGTTAGGGTTAGTGTTAGAGTTAGGGATAGGTTTAGGCCAAGGTTAGGGTTGGAGCTAGGGTTAGGGTTAGGGTTATAGTTAGGGTTATGGTTAGGGGTAGGGTTAGAGTTAGGTTTAGGGTTAGGGTCAGGGATAGGTTTAGGGTAAGGGCAAGGGTTAGGGTAGGTTTAGGGTTAGGGCTACGGTTATGGCTATGGCTAGGTTTGGGGTTAGGTTTAGGGTTAGGGTTAGAGTTTGGGCATATGGTTAAGGTTCAAGTTAGGGTTATGTTTAAGGTTAGAGTTAGTGTTAGGTTTAGGGCTAGGGCTAGAGTTGGGGTAAGGGCTAGCATTATAGTAAGGGTTTATGGCTAGCTTTAAGGTTATGGTTATGCTTAGGTGTAGGACTATTGCTAGGTATAAAGCAAAGTCTTTTCGTTAGGCAAGTGCATAAAATGTCATCTAGACAAACAGAAATATCATGTTTGTTTGCCGCAGTTCCTCTAGCTTCCTGCCTAGAAAATACGAATGTGTAGAGCTGGTGTCTCCATGTGGAACCAATTCATGTTTCAACGGTACAAAATTAAATGTTCCCTGATAAAAAACATTCAAAACAATAAAGTCCGTTGATAATATCAGGAATGCACAAACTCAGAGGCTGTAGCAATATCTGGGATTAAGTTAGCCAAAACAAAACCAGACATTTCCGGTTTCATCCAGTCATATCCGGACACACTGGTGTGGAATTCGTATGGAATGGACCGAGAAAATCACATTAAACATGGTTTTGGAGAAAAGCAAAGTCTTTTCATTAGGCAAGTGCATAAAATGCCATCGTCACAAACAGAAATAACATGTATGTTTGCCGCAGTTCCTCTAGATTGCACCCTAGAAAATACGAATGTGTAGAGCTGGTGTCTCCATGTGGAACCAATTCATGTTTCAACGGTACAAAATTAAATGTTCCCTGAAAAAAGCATTCAAAAAAATAAAATCAGTGGATAATATCAGGAATACAGAAACACAGAGGCTGTAGCAATATTTCGGATTGAGTTAGCCAAAACACATCCAGATATTTCTGGTTTCATCCAGTCATATCCGGACAAACTGGTGTGGAATTCGTATGCAACGGACCGAAAAAATCAGAGTAAAAATGGTTTTGGAGAAAAGAAAAATCTTATCGTTAGGCAAGTGCATAAAATGTCATCTATACAAACAGAAATATCATGTTTGTTTGCCGCAGTTCCTCTAGATTGCTCCCTAGAAAATACGAATATGTGGAGCTGGTGTCCCCATGATGAACCAATTAGTGTTTCTATGGTACAAAATTAAAGGTTCCCTGATAAAAATATTCAAAACAATAAAGTCCATCGATAATATCCAGAAAACACAAACACAGAGGCTTTCACAATATTTCGGATTGAGTTAGTCAAAACACAACCGGATATTCCTGGTTTCATCCAGTCATATCCGGACAAACTGGTGTGGAATTCGTATGCAATGGACCGACAAAATCACAGTATAAATGGTTTTGGAGAAACGCAAAGTCTTTTCATTAGGCAGTGCATAAAATGTCATCTATAGAAATAGAAATATCATGTTTGTTTTCCACAATTCCTCTAGCTTTCTCCCTAGAAAATACGAATGTATAGAGCTGGTGTCTCCATGTGGAACCAATTAGTGTTTCAATGGTACAAAATTAAATGTTCCCTGAAAAAAAACATTCAAAAAAATAAAATCAGTGGATAATATCAGGAATACACAAACACAGAGGCTGTAGCAATATTTCGGATTGAGTTAGCCAAAACACAACGGGATATTTCTGGTTTCATCCAGTCATATCCGGAAAAACTGGTATGGAATTCGTATGCAATGGACCGAGAAAATCACAGTAAAAATGGTTTTGGAGAAAAGCAAAGTCTTTTTGTTAGGCAAGTGCATAAAATGTCATTGATACAAACAGAAATATGATGTTTGTTTGCCACAGTTCCTCTAGTTTTCTCCATAGAAAATACGAATGTGTAGAGCTGGTGTCTCCATGTGGAACCAATTAGTGTTTCCAAGCACAAAATTAAATGTTCCCTGAAAAAAGCATTCAAAAAATAAAATCAGTGGATAATATCAGGAATACACAAACACAGAGGCTGCAGCAATATTTCGTATTGCATAAAATGTCATCTATACAAACAGAAATATCATGTTTGTTTGCCATAGTTCCTCTAATATCCAAAAAAACACACACAGAGGCTGTCGCTATATCTGGGATTCAATTAGCCAAAACAGAACCGGATATTTCTGTTTTCATCCAGTCATATCCGGACAAAGTGATGTGGAATTCGTATGCAATGGACCAAGAAAATCACTGTAAAAATGGTTTTGGAGAAAAGCAAAGTTTTCATCAGGCAAGTGCATAAAATGTAAACTATACAAACAGAAATATCATGCTTGTTTGCCACAGTTCCTCTAACTTTATCCGTACAAAATACGAATGTGTAGAGTTGTTGTCTACATGTTGAATCAATTAGTGTTTTTACGGTACAAAATTAAATGTTCCCTGATAAAAACATTCAAAACAATAAAGTCCATCGATAATACCCAGAAAACACAAACACAGAGGTTTTCCGAATATTCCGGATTGAGTTTGCCAAAACACAACCGGATATTTCTGGTTTAATCCAGTCATATGCAGACAAAATCGTGTGAAATTCGTATGCAGTGGACTGAGAAAATGACAATAAAAATGGTTTTGGAGAAAAGCCAAGTCTTTTCGTTAGGCAAGTGCATAAAATGTCATCTATACAAACAGAAATATCATGTTTGTTTGCCACAGTTCCTCTAGCTTCCTCCCTAGAAAATAAGAATGTGTAGATCTGGTGTCTCCATGTGTAACCAATTAGTGTTTCCCAGAATGGAATTAAATGTTCCCTGAAAAAAACATTCAAAATAATAAAGTCCGTTGATAATATCCGGAAAACACAAACACAGAGGCTATAGCAATATTTGGGATTGCGTTAGCGAAAACACAACCGGATATTTCTGGTTTCATCCAGTCATATCCGGACAAAGTGGTGTGGAATTCGTATGCAATAGACCGAGAATATCACAGTAAAAACGGTTTAGGAAAAAAGCAAAGTCTTTTCGTTAGGCAAGTGCATAAAATGTCATGTATAGAAACGGAAATATTAAGTTTGTTTGCCGCAGTTCCTCTAGCTTTCTCCCTAGAAAATATGAATGTTATAGTTGGTTTCTCCATGTGGAACCAATCAGTGTTTCCCAGCACAAAATTAAATGTTCCTGGATAAAAAAAATTGAAAACAATAAAGTCTGTCGATAATATAAAAAAAAAAAACAGACACAGAGGCTGTCATATCTGTGACTGAATTAGCCAAAACATAACTGGATATTTCTGGTTTCATCCAGTCATATCCGGACAAAGTGGTGTGGAATTCCTATGCAATGGACTGAGAAAATCACAGTACAAATGATTTTGGAAAAAGCAAAGTCTTTTCGTCAGGCAAGTGCAGAAAATGTCATCTATACAATCAGAAATATCATGTTTGTTTGCCGCAGTTCCTCTAGCTTTCTCCCTAGAAAATAGGAATGTGTAGAGTTGGTGTCGCCATGTGGAATCAACTAGTGTTTCCCAGCACAAAATTAAATGTTCGCTGATAAAAAAAAATTGAAAACAAAACAAAACAAAATATTGAAAGCAATAAAGTCTGTTGAAATATCCGTAAAACTAAAAGACACAGAGGCTGTAGCAATATCTGGGATTGAGTTAGACAAAACAGAACTGGATATTTCTGGTTGCTTCCAGTCATTTCCGGACAAAGTCGTGTGGAATTCCTCTGCAATGGACTGTGAAAATCACAATAAAAAGGTTTTGGAGAAAAGCAAAGTCTTTTTGTTAGGCAAGTGCATAAAATGTCATCAATACAAACAGAAATGTCATCTTTGTTTGCTGCAGTTCCTCTAGCATTCTCCCTAGAAAATACGAAAGTGTACATCTGGTGTCTCCATGTGGAACCAATTAGTGTTTCCATCATAAAATTAAATGTTCCCTGATAAAAAACATTCAAATCAATAAAGTCCATTGATAATATCCAGAAAACACAAACACAGAGGCTTTCACAATATTTCGGATTGAGTTAGCCAAAACAGAACCGGCTATTTCTGGTTTCATCCAGGCATATCCGGACAAAGTGGTGTGGAATTCGTATGCAATGGACCGAGAAAATCACAGTAAAAAGGTTTTTGGAGAAAAGCAAAGTCTTTTCGTTATGCAAGTGCATAAAATGTTATCTATACAAACAGAAATATCATGTTTGTTTGCCACAGTTCCTCTAGCTTTCTCCTGAGAAAATACGAATGTGTAGAGATGGTGTCTCCATTTTGCACCAATTAGTTTTTCCCAGCATGAAATAAAATATTCCCTGATAAAAAACATTCAAAATAATAAAGTCCATGGACAATATCCAGAAAACACAAACACAGGGGCTTTCACAATATTTCGGTTTGAGATAGCCAAAGCAAAACCCGATATTTCTGGATTCATCCAGTCATGTGCGGAGAAAGTGGTGTGGAATTCGTATGCAATAGACCGAGAAAATCACAGTAAAAATGATTTTGGAGAAAAGCAAAGTCTTTTCATCAGGGAAGTGCAGAAAATGTCATTTATACAAACAGAAATGTCATGTTTGTTTGCCGCAGTCCTCTAGCTTTCTCCCTAGAAAACAGGAATGTGTAGAGCTGTTGTCTACATGTTAAATCAATTAGTGTTTCTACGGTACAAAATTAAATGTTCCCTGATAAAAATATTCAAAACAATAAAGTCCATCTATAATATCCTGAAAACACATACACTGAGGCTTTCCCAATATTTCGGATTGAGTTAGCCAAAACACATCCAGATACTTCTGGTTTCATCCAGTCATATCCGTTCAAAGTGGTGTGGAATTCGTATGCAATGGACTGAGAAAATCACAGTAAAAATGGTTTTGGAGAAAAGAAAGTCTTTTCCTTCGGTAAGTGCATAAAATGTCATCTATACGAACCGAAATGTCAAGTTTGTTTGCCGCAGTCACTCTACCTTTCTCCCTAGAAAATAGAAATGTGTAGAGCTGGTGTCTCCATGTGGAATCAACAAGTGTTTCCAAGCAGAAAATTAAATGTTCCCTGATAAAAAACATTCAAAACAATAAAGTCCGTTGATAATATCCGGAAACACAAACACAGTAGATGTATCAATATCTGGGATTGAGTTAGCTAAAACATAACTGGATATTTCTGGTTTCATCCAGTCATATCTGGACAAAGTGGTGTGGAATTCGTATGCAATGGACTGAGAAAATCACAGTAAAAATGATTTTGGAGAAAAGCAAAGTCTTTTCGTCAGGCAAGTGCAGAAAATGTCATCTATACAAACAGAAATATCATGTTTGTTTGCCGCAGTTCCTCTAGCTTTCTCCCTAGAAAATAGGAATGTGTAGAGCTGGTGTCTCCATGTGGAATCAACTAGTGTTTCCCAGCACAAAATTAAATGTTCCCTGATAAAAAATATTGAAAACAAAACAAAAAAAAAATATTGAAAGCAATAAAGTCCATTGAAATATCCGGAAAACTGAAACACAGAGGCTGTAGCAATATCTGGGATTGAGTTAGCGAAAACACAACTGGATATTTCTGGTTGCTTCCAGTCATTTCCGGACTAATTCGTGTGGAATTCCTATGCAATGGACCGAGACAATCACAGTAAAAATGGGTTTGGAGAAAAGCAGTCTTTTGTTATTCAAGTGCATAAAACGTCATCTATACAAACAGATATATCATGTTTGTTGTTCGCAGTTCCTCTGGCTTTCTCCCTAGAAAATACGAATGTGTAGAACTGGTGTCTCCATGTGGAATCAACTAGTGCTTCCCAGCACAAAATTAAATGTTCCCTGATAAAAAACATTCAAACAATAAAGTCCGTGGATAATAAACGGAAAACACAAACACAGAGGCTTTCACAATATTTCGGATTGAGTTAGCCAAAACACAACTGGATATTTCTGGTTTCATCCAGTCATATCCGGACAAAATCGTGTGGAATTCATATGCAATGGACTGAGAAATCACAGCAAAAGTGGCTTTGGAGAAAAGCAAAGTCATTTCCTTCGGAAAGTGCATAAAATGTCATCTATACAAACAGAAATATCATGTTTGTTGTTCGCAGTTCCTCTAGATTTCTCCCTAGAAAATACGGATGTGTAGAGCTGGTGTCTCATGTGGAATCAACTAGTGTTTCTGAGAACAAAATTAAATGTTCCCTGATAAAAAAACATTCAAAACAATAAAGTCCATTGATTACATCTGGGAACACAAACACAGAGCCTGTAGCAATATCTGGGATTGAGTTAGTCAAAACACAACCGGATATTTCTGGTTTCATCTAGTCATATCCGGACAAACTGGTGTGGAATTCGTATGCAATGGGCTGAGACAATCTTAGAAAAAATGGTTTTGGAGAAAAGCAAAGTCTTTTCCTTCGGCAAGTGCATAAAATGTCATCTATACAAACAGAAATATCATGTTTGTTTGTCGCAGTTCCTCTAGCATTCTCCCTTCGAAATATGAATGTGTGGAGCTGGTATCTCCATGTGGAACCAATTAGTGTTTTCCAGTACAAAATTAAATGTTCCCTGATAAAAAACATTCAAAACAACAAATTCCAATGATAATATCCAGAAAACACAAACACAGAGGCTGTTGAAATATCTGGGATTGAGTTAGCCAAAACACAACCGGATATTTCTGATTTCTTTTTTTTTTTTTTAATAAACTTTCATTTAATGAATATAAATTTCCAAAGTACAGCTTATGGGTTTCAATGGCTTCCCCCTCACAAAGATTCCCTCCCACCCGCAACCCTCCCCATTTCCGCTCCCTCTCCCCTTCCAATCACATCATGATTCATTTTCAATTCTCTTTATATACAGAAGATCAGTTTAGTATATATTAGTTAACGATTTCAACAGTTTGCTGCCATATAGCAACACATAGTGAAAAAAATACTGTTGGAGTACTAGTTATAGCATTAAATAAGAGTGTACAGCACATTAAAGACAGAGATCCTACATAATATTTTTTTAAAAAAATTAATTAATTTTCTATGCCATTTCCAGTTTAACACCAGTTTTTTTTTTCATTTCCAATTCTCTTTATATACAGAAGATCGATTCAGTATATAATTAGTAAAGATCACATCAGTTTGTACCCATGCAGAAACACAAAGTGTAAAAATACTGTTTCAGTGCTTGTTATAGCATCACTGCACATTAGATAACACATTAAGGACAGATCCCACATGGGATGTAAGTACATAATGACTCCTGTTGCTGACTTAACAATTTGACACTCCTGTTCATGGCATTAGTAATCTCCCTAGGCTCTAGTCATGAATTGCCAGGGCCAAGGAAGCCTTTAGAGTTCGCTGACTTTGGTCTTATTCCGATAGGGTCATAGTCAAAGTGGAAGTTCTCTCCTCCCTTCAGAGAAAGGTACTTCCTTCTTTGATGGCCCTGTTCTTTCCACTGGGATCTCACTCACAGAGATCTTTCATTTAGGTCTTCTTCTTTTTTTTTCTTTTCCATGGTGTCTTGGCTTTCCATGCCTACAATACTCTCATGGGCTCTTCTGCCAGGTCCGAATGCCTTAAGGGCTGATTCTGAGGCCAGAGTGTTGTTTAGGATGCCTGCCATTCTATGAGTCTGCTGTGTATCCCATTTCCCATGTTGGATCATTCTCTCCCTTTTTGATTCTCTCAGTTAGTATTAGCAGACACTTGTCTTGTTTGTGTGATCCCCCTGACTCCTAGACCTATCAGAGCCATCGGTTGTGAACTGAAATTAATCACTTGGACTAGTGAGATGGCATTGGTACATGCCACCTTGATGGGATTGTATTGGAATCCCCTGGTACATTTCTAACTCCATCATTTGCAGTAAGTCAGATTGTGCATGTCCCAAATTGTACATCTCCTCCCTCTCTTATTCCCACTCTCGTATTTAACAGGGATCACTTTTCAGTTAAAATTTACACACCTAAGAATAATTGTGTGTTAATTACAGAGTTCAACCACTAGTACTAGAACAACAACAAAAACAACAAATACTAAAAGAATAAAGTATTACATTGTACATCTAGAGCCCGGACAAGAGCTGATCAGGTCATAGTTTCTTATAGTGTCCATTTCACTTCCACAGGTTTCCCCTTTGGTGCTCAGTTGTCGCCAATCAGGGAAAACAAATGAAATTTGTCTCTTTGGGACTGGCTTAATTCACTCAGCATCATGTTTTCCAGATTCCTCCATCTTGTTGCAAATGACTGGGTTTCATTGTTTCTTACTGCTAAAAAATCAGCCAAACAAGGAGCTGGTTTTTTGAAAAAATAAACAAAATTGACACCCCATTGGCCCAACTAACTAAAAAAAGAAGAGAAAAGACCCAAATCAATAGGATCAGAGATGAAAAGGGAAACGTAACAACAGACACCACAGAAATAAAAAGAATCATCAGAAATTACTACAAGGACTTGTATGCCAGCAAACAGGGAAATCTATCAGAAATGGACAGATTCTTGGACACATACAACCTACCTAAATTGAGCCAGGAAGACATAGAAAACCTAAACAGACCCATAACTGACACAGAAATTGAAACAGTAATAAAGGCCCTCCCAACAAAGAAAAGCCCAGGAACAGATGGATTCACTGCTGAGGTCTACCAGACATTTAGAGAAGAACTAACTCCAATTCTTCTCAAACTATTCAAAACAATCGAAAAAGAGGGAATCCTCCCAAATTCTTTCTATGAAGCCAGCATCACCTTAATTCCTAAGCCAGAAAAAGATGCAGCATTGAAAGACAATTACAGACCAATATCCCTGATGAACATAGATGCAAAAATCCTCAATAAAATTCTGGCCAATAGAATGCAACAACACATCAGAAAGATCATCCACCCAGACCAAGTGGGATTTATCCCTGGTATGCAGGGATGGTTCAACGTTCACAAAACAATCAATGTAATATACTACATTAACAGACTGCAGAAGAAAAACCATATGATTCTCTCAATAGATGCAGAGAAAGCATTTGATAAAATACAACACCCAAACATGATGAAAACTCTAAGCAAACTGGGTATGGAAGGAACATTCCTCAATACAATCAAAGCAATATATGAAAACCCCATGGCCAACATCCTATTGAATGGGGAAAAGTTGGAAGCATTTCCACTGAGATCTGGTACCAGACAGTTATGCCCACTCTCACCACTGCTCTTCAATATAATTCTGGAAGTTCTAGCCAGAGCTATTAGGCAAGAAAAGGAAATTAAAGGGATACAAATTGGGAAGGAAGAACTCAAACTATCCCTCTTTGCAGATGATATGATTCTTTATTTAGGGTACCCAAAGAACTCTACTAAGAGACTACTGTAACTCATCAAAGAGTTTGGCAAAGTAGCAGGATATAAAATCAATGCACAAAAATCAATAGCCTTTGTATACACAGGCAATGCCACGGCTGAGGAAGAACTTCTAAGATCCATCCCATTCACAATAGCTACAAAAACAATCAAATGCCTTGGAATAAACTTAACCAAGGATGTTAAAGATCTCTATGATGAAAACTACAAAACCTTAAAGAAAAAAATATAAATATAAATATAAATAGAAGAGGATACAAAAAAATGGAGAAATCTTCCATGCTCATGGATTGGAAGAATCAATATCATCAAAATGTCTATTCTCCCAAAAGCAATTTATGCATTCAATGCAATACCAATCAAGATACCAAAGACCTTCTTCTCAGATCAGGAAAAAATGATGCTGAAATTCATATGGAGACACAGAAGACCTCGAATAGCCAAAGCAATCTTGTACAACAAAATCAAAGCCGGAGGCATCACAATACCAGATTTCTAGGACATACTACAGGGCAGTTGTTATCAAAACAGCATGGTACTGGTACAGAAACAGAAGGATAGACCAATGGAACAGAATAGAAACACCAGAAATCAATCCAAACGTCTGCAGCCAACTTATATTTGAACAAAGATTCAAAACTAATCCCTGGAATAAGGACAGCCTATTCAATAAATGGTGCTGAAAAAATTGGATTTCCACGTGCAGAAGCTTGAAGCAAGACCCATACCTTTCACCTTACACAAAAATTCACTCAACATGGATTAAAGACTTAAATCTACAAACCGAAACCATCAAATTATTAGAGAGCATTGGAGAAACCCTGCAAGATATAGGTACAGGCAAAGACTTCTTGGAAAAGAACCCAGGAGCACAGGCAGTGAAAACCAAAATTAACATGTGGGGTTGCATCAAATTGAGAAGTTTCTGTACTTCAAAAGAAACAGTCAGGAAAGTGAAGAGGCAACCGACAGAATGGGAAAAAAATATTTGCAAACTATACTACAGATAAAGGGTTGATAACCAGAATCTACAAAGAAATCAAGAAAATCCACAACAACAAAACAAACAACCCACTTAAGAGATGGGCCAAGGACCTTAATAGACATTTTTTGAAAGAGGAAATCCAAATGGCCAACAGACACATGAAAAAATGTTCAAGATCACTAGCCATCAGAGAAATGCAACTCAAAACCACAATGAGGTTTCACCTCACCCCGGTGAGAATGGCTCACATTCAGAAATCTACCAAAAACGGATGCTGGAGAGGATGTGGGGAAAAAGGGACACTAACCCACTGTTGGTGGGAATGCAAATTGGTTAAGCCATGATGGAAGTCAGTCTGGAGATTACTCAGAAACCTGAACATAACCCAAACATACAACCCAGCCATTCCACATCTTGGAATTTACACAAAGGAAATTAATTTGGCTAATAAAAAAGCCATCTGCACATTAATGTGTATTTCTGGTTTCATCTAGTCACATCCGGACAAACTAGTGCGGAATTCATATGCAATGGACCGAGAAATTCAGAGTAAAAATGGTTTTGGAGAAAAGCAAAGTCTTTTCCTTCTGAAAGTGCATAAAATGTCATGTATAGAAGCAGAAATATCATGTTTGTTTTCCGCAGTTCCTCTAGCGTTCTCGCTAGAAAATAAGAATGTGTAGAGCTGGTGTATCCATGTGAAATCAACTTGTGTTTCCCAGCACAAAATTAATTGTTCCCTGATAAAAACATTCAAATCAATAAAGTCCGTAGATAATATCCAGAAAACACAAACACAGAAGCTTTCACAATATTTCAGATTGAGTTAGCCAAAACACAACCGGATATTTCTGATTTCATCCAATCATATCCGGACAAATTGGTGTGGAATTCGTATGCAATGTACCGAGAAAATCACAGTAAAAATGGTTTTGGAGAAAAGCAAAGTCTTTTCCTTCTGAAAGTGCATAAAATGTCATCTATACAAAGAGAAATGTCATGTTTGTTTCCCGCAGTTCCTCTAGCTTTCTCCCTAAAAAATACGAATGTGTGCATGTGGTATCTCCATGTGGAATCAACGAGTGTATGCCAGCACAAAATTAAATGTTCCCTGATATAAAACATTCAAAACAATAAAGTCCGTTGATAATATACAGAAAACACAAACACAGAGGCTGTAGCAATATCTGGGATGGAGTTAGCCAAAATACAAAAGGATATTTCTGATTTCATCCAGTCATATCAGGTCAAAGTGGTGTGGAATTCGTATGCAATGAACCAAGAAAATCAGAGTAGAAATGGTTTTGGAGAAAAGCAAAGTCTTTTCCTTCAGCAAGTGCATAAAATGTCATCTATACAAACAGAAATATCATGTTTGTTTGCCATAGTTCCTCTAGCTTTCTCCGTAGAAAATACGAATATGTAGACTGGTGTCTCCATGTTGAACTAATTAGTGTTTCTACGGTACAAAGTAAAAAATTCCGTGAGAAAAAATTTCAAAACCGAAAAGCCATTCAATAATATCTAGAAAACACAAACACAGAGGCTGTAGCAATTTTTCGGATTTAGTTAGCCAAAACACAACCGGATATTTCTGGTTTCATCCTGTCATATCTGGTTAAAGTGGGGGGGAATTCGTATACAATGGACCGAGAAAATCACAGTAAAAATGGTTTTGGAGAAAAGCAATGTCTTTTTCTTCGGAAAGTGCATAAAATGTCATCTATAAAAACAGAAATATCATGTTGGTTTGCCGCAGTTCCTCTAGATTTCTCCCTAGAAATACCGATGTGTAGAGCTGGTGTCTCATGTGGAATCAACAAGTGTTTCCCAGCAAAAAATTAAATGTTCCGTGATAAAAAACATTCAATATAAAAAAGTCTGTTGATAATATCTGGAAAACACAAACACAGAGGCTGTAGCAATATCTGGGATCGAGTTAGCCAAAACACAACCGGATATTTCTGGATTCA
This sequence comes from Lepus oiostolus, assembly GCA_036325905.1. Taxonomy (NCBI): domain Eukaryota; kingdom Metazoa; phylum Chordata; class Mammalia; order Lagomorpha; family Leporidae; genus Lepus; species Lepus oiostolus. The sequence continues at coordinate 131,335,850 of CM070808.1, forward strand.
TCTAGTCATATCCGGACAAAGTGGGGTGGTATTCATATCAATGGACCGAGAAAATCACAGTAAAAATGGTTTTGGAGAAAAGCAAAGTCTTTTCGTTAGGCAAGTGCATAAAATATCATCTATACAAACAGAAATATCATGTTTGTTTGCCGCACTTCCTCTAGCTTTCTCCCTAGAAATACGAATGTGTAGAGCTGGTGTCTCCATGTGGAACCAATTAGTGTTTCTATGGTACAAAATGAAATGTTCCATCTAGAAAATATTGAAAACAATGAAGTCCATCGTTAATATCCAGAAAGCACATCACAGAGTCTTTCACAATATTTCGGATTGTGTTAGGAAAAACACAACCGGATAATTCTGGTTTCATCCTTTCATATCCGGAAAAACTGGTGTGGAATTCATATGCCATGGACCAAGAAAATCACAGTAAAAATGATTTTGGAGAAAAGCAAAGTCTTTTCCTTAGGAAAGTGCATAAAATGTCATCTATACAAACAGAAATGTCATGTTTGTTTGCCGCAGTTCCTCTAGCTTTCTCCCTAGAAAACACGAATGTGTAGAGCTGGTGTGTCCATGTGGAACCAATTAGTGTTTCTATGTTACAAAATTAAATGTTCCCTGATAAAAAACATTCAAAACAATAAAGTCCATCGATAATATTCAGAAAACATAAACACAGAGGCTTTAGCAATATCTGGGATTGAGTTAGCCAAAACACAACCGGATAGTTCTGGTTTCATCCAGGCATATCCGGATAAATGGTGTGGAATTCTTATGCAATGGAACGAAAAAATCACAGTAAAAATGGTTTTGGAGAAAAGCAAAGTCGTTCCCTTTTTTCCAGTGCATAAAATATCATCCACACAAACAGAAATATCATCTTTGATTGCCGCAGTTCCTCTAGCTTTCTCCCTAGAAAATACGAATGTGTAGAGCTGGTGTCTCCATGTGGAACCAATTAGGATTTCTACAGTACAAAATTAAATGTTCCCTGATAAAAACACTCAAAACAATAAAGTCCATCGATAATATCGAGAAAACACATCACAGAGGCTTTCACAATGTTTTGGATTGAGTTAGCAAAAATACAACTGGATAGTTCTGGTTTCATCCAGTCATATACGGAACAACTGTTGTGGAATTCGTATGCAACTGACCGAGAAAATCACAGTAAAATGAGTTTTGGAGAAAAGCAATGTCTTTTCGTTAGACAAGTGCTTAAAATGTCATCTACACAAACAGAAATATCATGTTTGTTTGCCGCAGTTCCTGTAGCTATCTCCCTAGAAAATACGAATGTGTAGAGCTGGAGTGTCCATGTGGAAACAATTAGTTTTTGTACGGTACAAAATTAAATGTCACTTGATAAAAAATATTCAAAACAATAAAGTCCATCGATAATATTCAGAAAACACAAACACGGAGGCTGTAGCAATATCTTTGATTGAGTTAGGCAAAACACAACCGGATATTTCTGGTTTCATCCAGTCATATCCGGACATAGTGGTGTGGAATTCGTATGCAATGCACCGAGAAAATCACAGTAACAATGCTTTTGGGGAAAAGGAAAGTCTTTTCATTAGGAAGTGCATAAAATATCATCTACACATACAGAAATATCATCTTTGATTGCTGCAGTTCCTATAGCTTTCTCCCTAGAAAATATGAATTTGTAGAGCTGGTGTCTCCATGTGGAACCAATGAGTGTTTCTCAGCACAAAATTAAATGTTCCCTGATAAAAACACTCAAAACAATAAACTCCATCGATAATATCCAGAAAACACAAACACAGAGGTTTTCACAATATTTTGGATTGAGTTATCCAAAACACAACCGGATATTTCTGGTTTCATCCTGTCATATCCAGACAAAATTGTGTGGAATACATATGCAACGGACTGAGAAAATCACAGTAAAAATGGTTTTGGAGAAAAGCAAAGTCATTTCATTAGGCTAGTGCATAAAATGTCATGTATACAAACCAGAAATATCATGTTTGTTTGCCACAGTTCCTCTAGCTTTCTCCCTAGAAAATAAGAATGTGTAGACCTGGTGTCTCCATGGGGAACCAATTAGTGTTTCCCACCACAAAATTAAATGTTCCCTGATAAAAAACATGGAAAACAGTAAAGTCCGTTGATAATATCCAGAAATGACAAACACAGAGGATTTAGCAATATCTGGGATTGAGTTAGACAAAACAAAACCGGATATTTCCGGTTTCATCTAGGCATATCTGGAGAAAGTGGTGTGAAATTCATATGCAATGGACCGAGAAAATCACAGTACAAATGGTTTTGGAGAAAAGCAAAGTCTTTTCGTTAGGCAAGTGCATAAAATGTCATCTATGCAAACAGAAATATCATGTTTGTTTGCGCAGTTCCCCTAGGTTTCTCCCTAGAAAATACGAATGTGTAAAGCTGCTGTCTCCATGTGGACCAAATTACGGTTTGATGGCACAAAATTAAATGTTCCCTGATATAAACATTCAAAAAAATAAAGTCCATCGATAATATCCGGAAAACACAAAGACAGAGCTGTAGCAATATCAAGAATGAGTTAGCCAAAACACAACTGGATATTTCTGTTTCCATCCAGTCATATCCGGACAAAGTGGTCTGGAATTCATATGCAATGGACTGAGAAAATCACAGCAAAAATGGTTTTGGAGAAAAGCAAAGTCTTTTCGTTAGGCAAGTGCATAAAATATCATCTATGCAAACAGAAATATCATGTTTGTTTGCGCAGTTCCCCTAGTTTTCTCCCTAGAAAATACGAATGTGTAGAGCTGCTGTCTCCATGTGGACCCAATTACGGTTTGACGGCACAAAATTAAATGTTGCCTGATATAAACATTCAAAAAAATAAAGTCCATCGATAATATCTGGAAAACACAAAGACAGAGCTGTAGCAATATCAAGAATGAGTTAGCAAAACACAACTGGATATTTCTGTTTCCATCCAGTCATATCCGTACAAAGTGGTCTGGAATTCATACGCAATGGACCGAGAAAATTAGAGTAAAAATGATTTTCAAGAAAAGCAAAGTTTTTTTTCCTTCGGCGGGTGCATAAAATGTCTTCTATACAAACAGAAATATCAAGTTTATTTGCTGCAGTTCCTCTAGCTTTCTCCCTAGAAAATACAAATGTGTAGAACTGGTGTCTCAATGTATAGCCAATTATTGTTTGTATGGTACAAAATTAAATGTTCCCTGATAAAAACATTCAAAACAATAAACTCCATCGACAATATCCAGAAAACACAAACACTGAGGATGTAGCAATATCTGGGACTGAGTTAGCCAAAAGACAACCGGATATTTCTGGTTACATCCAGTCATATCCGGACAAAGTAGTCTGGAATTCGTATGCAATGGACTGAGAAAATCACAGTAAAAATTGTTTTGGAGAAAAGCAAAGTCTTGTCTTTAGGCAAGTGCATAAAATGTCATCTATACAAACAGAAATATCATGTTTGTTTGCCGCAGTTTCTCTAGCGTTCTCCCTAGAAAATAGGAATGTGTAGAGCTGGGGTCTCCATGTGTTTCCCAGCACAAAATTAAATGTTCCCTGATAAAAAAACATTCAGAACAATAAAGTCCTTTGATAATATCCAGAAAACAGAAACACAGAATTTTTCACAATATTTCGGATTGAGTTAGCCAAAACACAACCGGATAGTTCTGGTTTCATCTAGGCATATCCGGACAAACTGGTGTCCAATTCAGATGCAATGGTCCGAGAAAATCACAGTAAAAATGGTTTTGGAGAAAAGCAAAGACTTTTCGTCAGGTAAGTGCATAAAATATGTATACAAGGCATAGGGAAAGATGGCGGATTGAACATGAAACTGTGATAGTGACAAAAAACCACAATGAAATGAAGAACTCAATAGATCAAATGACAAACACATTAGAGAGCCTTAAAAACAGAATGGGCAAAGCAGAAGAGAGAATATCAGACTTAGAATACAGAGAACAGGAAAGGAAACAGGCAAACCAAAGAAAAGAAGAAGAAGTTAGAAATCTAAAAATATTGTCGGGAATCTACAGGATACTATTAAAAAACCTAATATTTGGGTTCTAGGAGTTCCTGAAGGCATGGAGAGTAAGAAAGGATTAGAATGAATTTTCAGTGAGATACCAGCAGAAAATTTCCCAGGTTTGGAGAAGGACAGAGGCATCTTAGTACAGGAAGCTTATAGAACCCCTAATAAACATGACCAAAAGAGATCCTCACCACGACACATTGTAATCAATCTCACCACAGTGAAACATAAAGTAAAGATTCTAAAAGGTGCAAGAGAGAAACATCAGATTACTCTCAGAGGATCCCCAATTAGACTCACAGCAGACTTCTCATCAGAAACCCTACAAGCTAGAAGGGAATGGCGAGATATAGCCCAGGTACTAAGATAGAAAAACTGCCAGCCCAGAATATTATATCCTGCAAAGCTCTCATTTGTGAATGAAGGTGAAATTAAGGCTTTTCATAGCAAACAGAAACTGAAAGAATTTGTTGCCACTCATCCTGCCCTGCAAAAGATGCTTAAAGATGTGTTACACACAGAAACACAGAAACATGGTCACCAATATGAAAGAAGGTAAAGGAAGGAAACCTCACAGCAAAAGATCACAGGAAGCTCAATTTCTCTTTGACATAGAATTACACTCTGATGCTCTGTTAAAGCAATGTGTTAAAGTAATCTAAAAACAAAAAGCAATTCAAATCAATTGGCAATCTACAAAAAGAGTTAAAGATTTTAAAAGCTATTATTAAAATTGCTATATTGGTCTATTATGCTATGTTATATGTGTGTACATATTGTATGTGCACATGGGGAAATTTTATTAAGAGTTTTATTTTAAATGGCTTATCGATTAGATTGTCCATAAATTTAAGCTGCTAAAATCAATCAAAGATACATTTTAATTTGTGTGACCTGAATATGTGTATCATATGTTTTAAACGTGTTGGTAGAAAGAAACTAAAAACATTTTACATGGTTGTGCTTAAGTTTACTGGTTAAACAAACTACACCATGTTAGATATTTAAGAGGTGTTTTCAAATACATGATTCTTAAAATTTATAGAAGGCATTGGACCTTCTGGTAAATGTTTTCTTAAGTTGTTATCTAATGGTTGAAACGGTTTGCTAAGTATTCATGTAATATTGCTATTGTCAGCAAGCGATCTAGGACTTGCTCCCTCATTTCTCTATTCTAAGCACAACTTGTTCTTTCATTTCTCTATTCTCTTCAAGGTAGGAAACTAATTCTACTATAAAGGAATCTATAGGATGCACAGTTTAATCTTTAGAACTTATAAAAGAGATGGCTAACATTTTTCTGTAATAGCATAGCCAAAATAAGAATTTAAATTATAATCTCATAGCTAGATTCACTTCGCCATCAGCGAAGTATACAGTAAGTAGAAAAAACCTCCCTTTCAGACAAAAGGGAAAGAAAGTTTTAAAGTGAGAATATAATTTTCCTCATGGGCATTGTCTACCTTAGAAAAACTACTACAGAACATGCCTGTGACTATAGACTTGTAGTTCAGGCCACCGAAGATTAGAGATGGGATATGGCACTCCCTTGACTTGCATCCTCTGGTCTGCTTGAACATAAACCAGGAGGAAAAGAAAGCTCGGCATCAGAAGCAATGGGTGGCAGGCCTATTAATGGCTGATCTGTACAGTGATCTTCCCTCAAGGAGACCCAACAGGCCACTCCACTGCAGTGGCTTTCCATGTGGTAAGCCTGGGCTTCAGCAGAAGTCAGCTTGTGAAGAGCCCTGGCAGCTCTGCCAAGAGTTGGATCACTGGAAATGGACCTGCCCTGGAGTCGAAGGATGCCCAAGTCAGAGCCACAGATCTTATTGGCTCTAAGCTGAAAAGCCCTTCACTCAGCCCAACTTCCAAAGTGACCACTGCAGCTGAGGGTATGGTCAAGTAGGGTCAGCAACATTGCAGGCAGAACTGTAAATTTCTTGTTAGAGATGCCACCTGCCTTTACCTGGCCAGCTCTCCTCCCAGGCCAGCCAAGTAATGAAAGTCAACAGAGTGCCTTCCCCTAGGAGGTTCACACCTCCCTTAGGATATACCCCATGTGTAGAGATAGATAGGTCTGGACCTCTTAACTTACAAGGCCTAAAGCCCAACAGATTATTATCAAGCCCCTTCTATCAGGTTCTATTTGCCTCTCAATCAGAAAACTTAATTGTAGCTTAGACAGCACCTTTCTTAGCTCCTCTAATAATGACTCTGTCCTTTGTTCTAGGCCCTGTCTAGCACACTTGGGCCTCATTCCTTTTTAATCATAACCTCTACTCTACCACCAATGGCTCTACTCCCAACCTGTGTGTACTGATGGTCCTCTTCCCCACTTAATGCTGTATAATTGTTCAAACCTGGTAAATGCCACTCTTAGGATCATTGGTTACTATCCTCACTCTGTCTTTTATGACCTTGTCTAAATATGATCAGAGTCGACAAACTTGGAAGGCTTCCATAGCCTTAGCAACTCATGATGACAGCCTAGGGTGGATACTGGTGCCATAAACTAGAGTGTCAATTTGTTGGGTCAACAACAGGAGCCACTGTGCACTTGCTCCTCATGTGGGATCTCTGTCTCTAATGTGCTGTACATTTTGATTTAATGCTATAACTAGTACTCAAACAGTATGTTTCACTTTGTGTTTCTATGTCGGTGCAAACTGTTGAAATCTTTATACTAAATTGATCTTCTGTATATAAAGAGAATTGAAAATGAATCTTGATGTGAATGGAAGGGGAGAGGGAGCGGGAGAGGGGAGGGTTGTGGGTGGGAGGGAAGTTATGGGAGGGGGAAGCCATTGTAATCCATAAGCTGTACACTGGAAATTTATATTCATTAAATAAAAGTTAATAATAAAATAAAATAAAATCTATACAAACAGAAATGTCATGTTTGTTTGCCGCAGTTCCTCTAGCGTTCTCCCTAGAAAATACGAATGTGTAGAGCTGGTGTCTCCAAGTGGAACCAATTAGTGTTTCCCAGCACGAAATTAAGTGTTCCCTGATAAAAAATATTCAAAAGAATAATTCCATCGATAATATCCAGAAAACACAAACACAGAGGCTTTCACAATATTTCGGATTGAGTTAGCCAAAACACAACCAGATATTTTTGTTTTAATCCAGGCCTATCCGGACAAAATGTTGTGGAATTCGTATGCAATAGACAGAGAAAATCACAGTAAAAATGGTTTTGGGGAAAAGCAAAGTCTTTTTGTTAGGCAAGTGCATAAAATGTCATCTATACACACAGAAATATCATGTTTGTTTGCCGCAGTTCCTCTAGTTTCTCGCTAGGAAATGTGAATGTGTAGATCTGGTGTCTCCATGTGGAAGCAATGAGTAGTTCCCAGCACAAAATTAAATGTTCCCTAATAAAAAACATTGAAAACAATAAAGTCCATCGATAATATCCAGAAAACACAAACACAGAGGCTGTAGCAATATCTGGGATTGAGTTAGCCAAAACACAACCGGATATTTCTGGTTTCATCTGGTCATAACCAGACAATGTCTGGTGGAATTCATATGCAATGGACCGAGAAAGTCACAGTAAAAATGGTTTTGGAGAAAAGCAAAGTCTTTTTGTTAGGCAAGTGCATAAAATGTCATCTATACAAACAGAAATATCTTGTTTGTTTGACGTAGTTCCTCCAGTTTTCTCCCTAGAAAATACGAATGTGTAGAGCTGGTGTCACCATGTTGAAGTAATTAGTGTTTCTGCGGTACAAAATTAAATGTTCCCTGATATAAGCATTCAAACAATAAAGTCCGTTGATAATATCTGGAAAACAGAAACAGAGAGCCTGTAGCAGTATCTGGGAATGAGTCAGCCAAAACACAACTGAATATTTCTGGTTTCATCCAGTCATATCCGACAAAGTTTTGTGGAATTCGTATGCAATGGACTGAGCAAATCAGTGTAAAAATGTTTTTCCAGAAAAGCAAAGTCTTTCCATTAGGCAAGTGCATAAAATGTCATCTATAAAAACAGAAATATCATGTTTGTTTGGCGCAGTTCCTCTAGCTTTCTCCTTAGAAAATATGAATGCGTAGAGCTGGTGTCTCCATGTTGAACCAGTTAGTATTTCTACGGTACAAAATAAATTTTCTGGTTTCATCTAGTCATATCTGGACAAACTGGTGTACAATTCGTATGCAATGGACCGTGAAAATCAGAGTAAAAAAGATTCAAAACTATAAAGTTCATAGATAATAACCGGAAAACACAAACACATAGGCTGAGCAATATATGTGGTTGAGTTAGTCAAAACACAACTGGATATTTCTGGTTGCATCTATGCATATCCGGACAAAGTGGTGTGGAATTCGTATGCAATGGACCGAGAAAATCAGAGTAAAAATGGTTTTGGAGAAAAGCAAATCTTTTCCTTAGGCAAGTGCATAAAATGTCATCTACACAAACAGAAATATCATATTTGTTTGCCGCAGTTCCTCTAGCTTTCTCCCTAGAAAATACGAATGTGTAGAGCTGCTGTTTCCATGTGGAACCAATTAGTGTTTCTATGGTACAGAATTAAATGTTCCCTGATAAAAGCATCCAAAACAATAAATTCCATCGATAATATCCAGAAAACACAAACACAGAGCCTGTAGCAATATATGGGATTGAGTTAGCCAAAACACAACCGGATATTTCCGGTTTCATCCAGGCATATCCGGACAAAGTTGTGTGGAATTCGTATGCAATGGACCGAGAAAATCACAGTAAACATGGTTTTGGAGAAAAGCAAAGTCTTTTCCTTCGGCCAGTGCATAAAATGTCATCTATACAAACAGAAATATCATGTTTGTTTGCCGCAGTTCCTCTAGCGTTCTCCCTAGAAAATAGGAATGTGTAGAGCTGGTTTATCCATGTGGAACCAATTAAAGTTTCCCAGCACAAAATTAAATGTTCCCTGATATAAACATTCAAAAGAATAATTCCATCGATAATATCCAGAAAACACAAACACAGAGGCTGCAGCAATATCTGGGATTGTGTAGCCATTACAATAATGTCTGTTGATAATATCCGGAGAACACAAACACAATGGCTGTAGCAATATCTGGGATTGAGTTAGCCAAAACACACCACTTATCTCTGGTTTCATCCAGTCATATGCGGACAAAGTGGTGTGGAAATCGTATGCAATGGACTGAGAAAATCACAGTAAAAATTGTTTTGGAGAAAAGCAAAGTCTTTTCGTTAGGCAAGTGCATAAAATGTCATGAATATAAAAAGAAATATCATGTTTGTTTGCTGCAGTTCCTCTAGATTTCTCCCTAGAAAATAAGAATGTGTAGAGCTGGTGTCTCCATGTAGAATCAACGAGTGTTTCCCAGCACAATATTAAATGTTCCCTGATAAAAAACATTCAAAACAATAAAGTCCGTTTATAATATCCAGAAAACACAAACACGGAGGTTTTCACAATATTTCGGATTGAGTTAGCCAACAAAAACCGGATAGTTCTGGTTTCATGCATTCATATCAGGCAAAGTGGTGTAGAATTCTTATGCAATGGAATGACAAAATAACAGTAAAAATGGTTTTGGAGAAAAGGAAAGTCTTTTCGTTAGGCAAGTGCATAAAATGTCATCTATACAAACAGAAATATCATGTTTGTTTGCCACAGTTCCTCTAGCTTTCAACCTAGAAAATACGAATGTGTAGAGCTGGTGTCTCCATGTGTAATCAACTAGTGTTTCCCAGCACAAAATTAAATGTTCCCTGATAAAAAACATTCAAAACAATAAAGTCTGCCAATGATATCCAGAAAACAGAAACACAGAGGCTTTCACAAATTTCGGATTCAGTTACCAAAACACAACAGGATATTTTTGGTTTCATGCATTCATATCTGGCAAAGTGGTGTAGAATTCTTATGCAATGGAATGACAAAATACCAGTAAAAATGGTTATGGAGAAAAGCAAAGTCTTTTCGATAGGCAAGTGCATAAAATGTCATGTATACAAACAGAAATATCATGTTTGTATGCCGCAGTTCCTCTAGCTTTCTCCCTAGAAAATACGAATGTGTAGAGCTGGTGTCTCCATGTGGAATCAACTAGTGTTTCCCAGCACAAAATGAAATGTTCCCTGATAAAAAACATTCAAAACAATAAATTCCATGGATAATATTAGGAATAGACAAACACAGAGCCTGTAGCAATATCTGGGATTGAGTTAGGGAAAACACAACCAGATATTTCTGGTTTCATCCAGTCATATCCGGACAAAGTGGTGTAGAATTCGTATGCAATGGACTGAGAAAATCACAGTACAAATGGTTTTGGAGAAAAGAAAGTATTTTCGTTAGGCAAGTGCATAAAATGTCATCTATACAAACAGAAATATCATGTTTGTTTGCCGCAATTCCTCTAGCTTTTCTGTAAAAAATACGAATGTGTAGAGCTGGTGTCTCCATGTGGAACCAATTAGAGTTTGCAAGCACAAAATTAAATGTTCCCTGATAAAAAACATTCAAAACAATAAAGTCCGTGGATAATATTAGGAATACACAAACACAGAGGCTGTAGCAATATCTGGGATTGAGTTAGCCAAAAAAACCCAGATATTTCCGGTTTCATCCAGTCATATCCGGACAAACTGGTGTGGAATTTGTATGCAATGGACCTAGAAATTCACAGTAAAAATGGTTTTGGAGAAAAGCAAAGTCTTTTCGTGAGGCAAGTGCATAAAATGTCATCTATACGAACAGAAATATCATGTTTGTTTGCCAAAATTCCTCTAGCTTTCTCCCTAGAAAATAGGAATGTGTAGAGCTGGTGTCTCCATGTGGAACCAATTAGTGTTTACAAGCTCAAAATTAAGTGTTCCCTGATAAAAATAATTCAAAACAATAAAGTCTGTGGATAATATCAGGAATAAACAAACACAGAGGCTGTAGCAATATCTGGGATTGAGTTATCCAAAACAAAACCAGATATTTCCGGTTTCATGCAGTCATATCTAGACAAACTCGTGGGGAATTCATATGCAATGGACTGAGAAAATCACAGTAAAAATGGTTTTAGGGAAAAGCAAAGTCTTTTCATTGGGCAAGTAGATAAAATATCATCGATTCAAAGAGAAATATCATGTTTGTTTGCCGCAGTTCCTCTAGCTTTCTCCGTAGAAAATACGAATGTGTAGAGCTTGTGTCTCCATGTGGAAACAATTAGTGTTTCAACGGTACAAAAGTAAATGTTCCCTGAAAATAAAAACGTTCAAAAAAATAAAGTCTGTGGATAATATCAGAAATACACAAACACAGAGGCTGTAGCAATATTTGGGATTGAGTTAGGCAAAACACAACCAGATATTTCCGGTTTCATGCAGTCATATCCAGACAAACTGGTGTGGAATTTATAAGACCCCTGCTAAAAGTAAATATTAAAATAATTTTAGCAAGGGTTAAAAAGTTTGGCTGCTGACAGTAGCCATTCCTTAAGATAACTGTGTCTCCACCTGCCTGCAGAATTACCTTGGGAAACTGCCTTGTGAAACTGCTCTGTGTAACTGTCTCACGCGATAACACTTGCAGGAGTCCGGAAAAGAGTTACAATAAGGTTCTGTGACTGAGACAAAATGGAGAAACTAAAGTTAACGCTAACCGCATTTTTTGCTTCTGTATAATGGCTAAGCTTACAAAACATGTGTTATTTTTAGAGAACAAAGAAGAACGAAAAGTCTCCAACCCTTATCCTGTTGTCCTCCAACCCTTTATCTTGTGACATACCAAGGTTTTACTGTTTTACTGCCATCCTCGTCCTTGCTTGCTTCAGCTGATAAGAAGAAACTGCCCGTGACCCCAGTCCAAAGCCCCTTACCTAGCAACCATTAACTTACCCAATAAAATGCTAGTACCCTGTAGCTTGCCCAATAGAACTGTAACACAATTAAGTATGCTAATACTGTGGTTTTTAGTTTTAAATACTCTGTAAACCTATTGTTTGAGGCCGCTCTCTCTCTCTGCACCCTACCAGAGGGTGCTGCTGAGACGGCCCATTTGCAAATGAAATAAACTTTCCTCTTGCCTTTGCATCGATTGGAGTGGAGTCTGTGTTTCTGGGGTCCGGTTTGTGGGACGCCTGCTTAAGGGGTCTTACATTTCTTGGTGTGTTGGCCGGGAAATCGAAACCCCAGATCCACCCTCCATCTCCCAATCGGAGGTAAGTCTTTTCTGTTTTATGTATATGTTGTATGTTCCATTGTCTGTCTCTACGGGCAATAGAGCGTCCGGGTGATAGAGCGCGGAAAGAGTAGGGAGCCAGTAGTAGGAAGGGACAGATGTGTCCAGGACCCCTGGCTCCAGCCCTGGGGGATGCCCCAGCGGTGTACTGGGAGGAAGGGAAGGACTTTGTCTCCCTCCTCCCCCGAGAAAGGCCGATAGAGTGGCCAACCCCATCTGAAGTTTTTGTTTCAGTTTTGTTCCGTTCGGTTGTCGTGCGCAGTGTCTTCGTGAGTCTTGTGATTGTCTTTTGTGTCACAATTTAGTTGCCTTTTATCCTCAACATGGGACAAGGACTAACTACACCTTTGAGCCTCAGCTGGACTGCGTGCTCAGCTCTCTGCGTCTTTGCTGGGCCGCCCGCCTGGCCTGGTCGGGTGTGGCCTCTCAGCTCGGGCCTCCCTCCTTCCTCCCCCCCGAGTCTCTCAGGCTTTGTCTGGAGAGGTGCCCATCCATCCTTACAGATGTTCCTTCCTAATAAACCTTGCTGTTTTGCCTCCCGCTGCTATCTGTCTCACGCCTGAATTCTTTCTTGCGCGAAGACAAGAACCCTGCAATTTCTCCGGTAACATTTTTGGCACCCCAGATGGGACTTTGAGAAGACATCGGAGGTCAGTATTCCTTCCCTCAAGCGGGACCGGATCTGTGGAAGTGACCGTTGAGTGTCCGGCACCCCACAGCTCTCTGAGAACGCGGAGTCCCCCCGGCCACGGCTTAGCTACGGCCAAAACTCCAGAGGGATTGTAAGGAACGGGAGGGTGATTAGGAAGGGCAGTTGCCTGAGAGCCTGGAGGCCCCCTGAGCTCGCTTTGGCTTCCTGGCGGCCGGACCGCGACCCGAGGACCAGGTCTCTCTCTTGGAGGGACGCCTGGTCATGCTGCCTACTGCTACGCGAGCAGGGCTTAGCTTCGGTCGAGGCTAATATTGGCCCTCCAGGTAAGCTCAGACAACTAGGTAGTGGGCACTCTTGAGCGATAGGAGATTTCGAACCCCGCTCAGCCCCCAGACACCAGGGCCTTTCCCTGTGCTCTCCTCCAGCTGAGATTCGTAAGCAAAGGTGAGGGCAGTCGCTCACATCTTGTCCTCTGTCACTTTCCGCCCTTCTCCCGGGGCTCCCTCCCCCACTCTTTGCTCTCTTCTTCTCCATTCCTATACCGCTGGCCAGGAGAGAGTAAGAGGGAATTCCACCTAGGGATAAGCTGTTACCAGTTAACCCTTTCCAATCTGGTAGAAGGCTGTCTGTCTTTGCAGCTTATGGTAGCTTTGGTGCATCTTAAAGTTTTTGTGAGCTATTACTGTTGCTAGGCTTTGATTGTCTGAGGACTAAATCTGGAAAGGAGCTAAAGTTAACTATCTGTTTTAATTGACTGAGTGTTTGCAGTAGTCCTAATTGATCTGGCTCTGGCTAAATTATAGGAGGTTCCCAGCACTCTTGGTGAAATGGCGCACCTACCCAACCCCACGGCCAGTCCTGCCAGGCCCCGGTATGCGCAGTCTGCCCTGTAAATGGGGGACCACAGCCTTTCTCTGCACTCTATTCCAGTCAATGTGGCCTGCTGCACCCAGGCAGGCATAGCCAGATACCCCTATGGAAAGCGCCCCCCCCCCCCCAGGGCTGCTTTTTTTCCTCTCCTGGAGGAATTTCCAATTCAATACTACTGCTGGCCTTACCTAAGGGAGCCAGAACCTTAAGCCATTAACCCTTTCCAACCTGATTGGTTTTTCTCTTTGCAGTTAATGGAAGCCTAAACAATGGTTTATATGCTGATGTCTAGTTCTTTTCTGTGCTGCTGTCCCTGACTTATCTGATGAGAGTGTTCCTTCACGTGCCTTGAAGGTTTCGTGTTTTTCTATTGCCATTATGAGTCTTGATTGGGAAAACTGCAACGCAAAGTTGTTTATGTTGTTTATCTGTTTTCAGTGTTTGAGTGATTACCCAACTGATCAGAAGTGTACTAATTGTTGGCCAAACCGCTTGACTCTGACAGCTTAAATTCTAAACCGAGTCTTCCAACTTTGGGCTTCCAGTCGGATCCCTGGAACTCTCAAAGGATGAGACTCTAAAGTTTGTTAAAGTAACAGCTGCTTAAGTCAATTCAGATTATGTAAAATGTATTAAAATGTTGTAAATGGTGTCAGACCTATGCTATATTCATGTTTTTGCTTTCCAGCTAGAGTGGTCTTATAAAAATAAGAGTAAATTTGTGTGTATACAAGCCTTTATGTTGTTAACATTGGTTCAGAGAATTAAGTTAATGCCAAAGCCCTTTGGTTTGCTTGGTAGCTCACTTGCTTGGTTTTACATGTCTTTGATATGCTTTAAACACGTTTCTCTTAACGATAAAGATCTTTTCAAAGTTGTGTCCATGTTTGCTGTCCAGGAGGAGTTATTCTTATGTTATTTAAAAGCATAAAAATGTAATTTTAACTTTTAATTCAAATAATGGTGTGGTATTCATTAATAACTCAGCGTCTTAAGCCATCTAGGCATCAATGCTAAGCAAAATGTGGAAAAATGTATTGTGTAGTTTTCACATCTTAAATTCGATAAGAGAGACTGTTTGAGTTTGTTAGCATGTATTCTCATAAATTGTCCATACATAACAATTCAAGACTATGTAAAAGTAACTACAGGTATAAAGTTTCAAAAGGTGTAAACAAGTCATAAAAAGTTTTAAAAGGTTTACAACTTTAAAATTGTTTACAAAGTTTTCTTTAAGTGCTAATGCCAAAATTACATTGACTTAAAGCTGAAGTCTGATCTTCTGTTACAACAATGAGGTTTTTTTAAAAAAAATGTGCACTAATGTTAGTAAATATCTGGAAATGGTCTAAGTCGTAAATTTTGGTAACGTCTATTTTAACAGTGTCTGCTTAATCGGTTGCTCTGCCATTTCTAGAGTTAGGTCCTGTAAGCTCTTTTTAACTCTGTTAAATAGTTCTAAATTATGTGAACCCTTATGTTCAAGGTTTTTATTTCTGGTTTATTTGACAAACAAGAGGTATAGAATTCATGTTCTGCCAAAGTAATCTATTGTGTACTCTACTGTCTCTGTTAAGTTCAGATTGATAAAAAACATTGTTAAGTATTATGATCAGATCTGGTTTAAAAGTGTAAAAATCACCCTGACTAATAAATGGCTATCATTTCAGGATGTTAAGAAGTTCTATTTTGACCAGATACTCTAAGTTCTCTTGGCACCTTTAACAGACTTTCTGAAAATCAAAGTTCTAAATTATCCGGACTTTTGACATCCCCAGAGGGCCCCTGGAGATGTCAGAAGAGATATCTCTCATCTTGCAGAGATAATAACCAATCAGCTGTTTAGATTAAAAGTGGTGCCAAGATGTAAAATGATGCTAAACTTCAGCTATAAACATGTTTCTTTCTAGCTGCTCCAGTCTCTGGCTCAGAAGCCAGATCCTTTAAAGAGGGACTGATGAAGTCTCCATCCAGCTAACGCTGAACAACCAGGCATTGATAGTTCAAGTACTACTAGTTCAAATGTGGATCAAACGGGAGGTCTAGCCAAAAGGGAAAAAGTGTTCCAAAAGAGACTTAGAGACGATGGGAGATGGTTATGCGGCAGGTGCTAGAGAACAAGGTTCCAGGAGCCCAAGAAAACTCTAGTGTCCACAGGCTACACGGTGAAAACCCGGGAGCCCAAAAACTTATGGGTTACACGGTAAGACTAGTTAAACCCAAAAACCCAGGCCCATAACCCACTGGCTACATAGTAAATAATCCGGAAGCCAAAGGATGGCAGAGACGTCTGCCACAATTTCTCCTCTAAGTCAGGCTACGCAGTAAGCACTGGTTAAACCGCCAGTTAAATCTGAAAGCCCAGGAAGTCAGTCTGGAGACCCGACTCAGCTGCCTCACTTCTCCTCTTTTCTCTTCCAGAAGGGAAGTTACTACAGTTCTGCAGGACTCTCCACTGTGATGTACAGTTTGATTCCCCAGACCTTATGTAAGGAATGGTTGACCTTTTCTGTAATAATGCCTGGCCACAGTATGGAGGACCAAACAGCATAGCCAAAATAAAAGGTTAAACTATAAAATAAAAAAAATGCTGCCCTTCGGAGTCAAACTACTAGGTGGTAATAAAAAATTATCTAATTTAACATGTTAAAAAATCAGGTAAAACCTAAAAAATGACTGTAAATTACAGAAGGTTTGAGTAAGTTGCAGAAGGTTTGAGTAAGTTACAGAGGGTGTAAAAAAGTTAAAAGAGCAATGGTAAAATGGAGGGATCCTATTACCAATCAATGGAATGGACCTGATCCAGTACTGGAATGGGACATGGGCTCCTAAGGGATGGGTTTTTCTATGCAGCCAATATGCCTTTACATCATTAGCCTCTGATAACTTCCGCAATTTCTCCCTGGGCCATGTGGCCCCAATGCTGACATCTGTATTTACAGCAGTGGATAAAGTGCGTCAGCAGCATGCTTCACCTGAAGACTGTAATGGCAACGTCATCCTAATAGGAGAGGACACTGCCCTTGCCGTGGCTTTATCAGTAGTAAGTGTTCCTGGGCTGGCTTTTGAAAATAACCGTGGACTGCGAAGGATTGCATGTTTAGGGACCAAAACAATCTTACTGCTACTGGACTGTCCAATATAGCCGAAGAATTGGTTCAAGTTTGTTACCAAACCTCCTTTGTAATAAAAAATAATTAATATTTGGCTGTAAGTTTCATCTCTCACCTAATGTCAGACTGGAATGGTACTCAAAGACGGGTAAGACACTCAGCATCCTGTACCAACCTAAGACAGGGCTCTAGGCCAAGCTGCCAGAGTTACCAATGACGGGTAAGGACAGGAATGACTGAGGGCAACCTAAGACAGAGGCCATTCTCAATTAAATAAAAAGGGGGTTGCGGCAGCTGTAAAAACAGCACCGCTGCCCTTGCAAAAAATAATAATAACCAACGCCAGAAATATCAGGCCCTCCATAGAGCAGTAGAAGACAATATACTGGACCTAGAGCAGACCATTGGTAAGCTAGAACAGTCTTTAACATCACTTTCAAAAGTAATGTTACAGAACAAAAAAAATAGACTTATGGTTTTTTTTTTTTAAAGTGCTACTTCTACACTGATCCATTCAGGGATAATCAGGGACTCTATGGCTAAACTAAGAAAAGCCCCGTAAAATTTTAAGATTAAAATTAGTACAAAAAGAAGAGGAGGGAATATAAGACCCCTGCTAAAAGTAAATATTAAAATAATTTTAGCAAGGGTTAAAAAGTTTGGCTGCTGACAGTAGCCATTCCTTAAGATAACTGTGTCTCCACCTGCCTGCAGAATTACCTTGGGAAACTGCCTTGTGAAACTGCTCTGTGTAACTGTCTCACGCGATAACACTTGCAGGAGTCCGGAAAAGAGTTACAATAAGGTTCTGTGACTGAGACAAAATGGAGAAACTAAAGTTAACGCTAACCGCATTTTTTGCTTCTGTATAATGGCTAAGCTTACAAAACATGTGTTATTTTTAGAGAACAAAGAAGAACGAAAAGTCTCCAACCCTTATCCTGTTGTCCTCCAACCCTTTATCTTGTGACATACCAAGGTTTTACTGTTTTACTGCCATCCTCGTCCTTGCTTGCTTCAGCTGATAAGAAGAAACTGCCCGTGACCCCAGTCCAAAGCCCCTTACCTAGCAACCATTAACTTACCCAATAAAATGCTAGTACCCTGTAGCTTGCCCAATAGAACTGTAACACAATTAAGTATGCTAATACTGTGGTTTTTAGTTTTAAATACTCTGTAAACCTATTGTTTGAGGCCGCTCTCTCTCTCTGAACCCTACCAGAGGGTGCTGCTGAGACGACCCATTTGCAAATGAAATAAACTTTCCTCTTGCCTTTGCATCGATTGGAGTGGAGTCTGTGTTTCTGGGGTCCGGTTTGTGGGACGCCTGCTTAAGGGGTCTTACAGAATTCATATGCAATGGACCGAGAAAATCACAGTAAAATTGGTTTTAGAGAAAAAGCAAAGTCTTTTCATTAGGCAAGTAGATAAAATATCATCGATTCAAACAGAAATATCATGTTTGTTTGCCACAGTTCCTCTAGCTTTCTCCCTAGAAAATAGGAATGTGTAGAGCTGGTGTCTCCATGTGGACCAATTACAGTTTCCAAGCACAAAATTAAATGTTCCCTGATAAAATCATTCAAAACAATAAGTCCATCTATAATATCCAGAAAACACAAACAGAGAGGCTGTAGCAATATTTTGGATTGAGTTAGCCAAAACACAACCGGATATTTCTGGTTTCATCCAGTCATATGCGGACAAAGTGGTGTGGAATTCGTATGTAATGGACCATGAAAATCACAGTAAAAATGGTTTTGGAGAAAAGCAAAGTCTTTTCGTTAGGCAAGTGCATAAAATGTCATCTATACAAACAGAAATATCATGCTTGTTTGCCGCAGTTCCTCTAGGTTTCTCCCTAGAAAATACGAATGTGTAGAGATGGTGTCTCCGTGTGGAACCAATTAGTGTTTCCAAGCACAAAATTAAATGTTCCCTGAAAAAAAAATTCAAAAAAATAAAGTCCGGGGATAATATCAGGAATGCACAAACACAGTGGATGTAGCTATATCTGGGATCGAGTTAGCAAAAAAAAAAAAAAAAAAAAAAAAAAAACCAGATTTTTCCGGTTTCATCCAGTCATATCCAGACAAACTGGTGTGGAATTCGCATGCAATGGACCGAGAAAATCACAGTAAAAATGGTTTTGGAGAAAAGCAAAGTCTTTTCGTTAGGCAAGTACATAAAATGTCATCTATAGAAACAGAAATATCATGTTTGTTTGCAGCAATTCCTCTAGCTTTCTCCGTAGAAAATACGAATGTGTAGAGCTGGTGTCTCCACGTGGAAACAATTGGTGTTTTCAAGCACAAAATTAAATGTTCCCTGATAAAAAACATTCAAACCAATAAAGTCCGTAGATAATATCAGGAATACACCAACACAGAGGCTGTAGCAATATCTGGGATTGAGTTAGGCAAAAAAAACCAGATATTTGCGGTTTCATCCAGTCATATCCGTACAAAGTGGAGTGGAATTTGCATGCAATGGACCAAGAAAATCACAGTAAAAATGGTTTTGGAGAAAAGCAAAGTCTTTTCCTTTGGCAAGTGCATAAAATGTCATCAATACAAACAGAAATATCATGTTTGTTTGCAACAGTTCCTCTAGCTTTCTCCGTAGAAAATAGGAATGTGTAGAGCTGGTGTCTCCATGTGGAAACAATTAGTGTTTCAACGGTACAAAATTAAATGTTCCCTGAAAAAAAAACGTTCAAAAAAATAAAGTCCATGGATAATATTAGGAATACACAAACACAGAGGCTGTAGCAATATCTGGGATTGAGTCAGGCAAAACAAAACCAGATATTTGCGGTTTCATCCAGTCATATCCAGACAAAGTGGTGTGGAATTCGTATGCAATGGACTGAAAAAACCACAGTTCAAATGGTTTTGGAGAAAAGCAAAGTCTTTTCGTTAGGCAAGTGCATAAAATGTCATCTATACAAAGAGAAATATCATGTTTGTTTGCCGCAGTTCCTCTAGCTTTCTCCCTAGAAAATAGGAATGTGTAGAGCTGGTGTCTCCATGTGGAAACAATTAGTGTTTTACAGATCAAAATTAAATGTTTCCTGATAAAGAATATTCAAAACAATAAAGTCTGTGGATAATATCCAGAAAAAGCAAACATAGTGGCTGTAGCAATATCTGGGTTTGAGTTAGCAAAAAAAACCCAGATATTTCCGGTTTCATCCAGTCATATCCGGACAATCTGGTGTGGAATTCGTATGCAATGGACCGAGAAAATCACAGTAAAAACGGTTTTGGAGACAAGCAAAGTCTTTTCGTTAGGCAAGTGCACAAAAGGTCATCTATACAAACAGAAAAATCATGTTTGTTTGCCGCAGTTCCTCTAGCTATCTCCCTAGAAAATACGAATGTGTAGAGCTGGTGTCTCCATGTGGAAACAATTAGTGTTTCCAAGCACAAAATTAAATGTTTCCTGAAAAAAAAAGTTCAAAAAAATAAAGTCCGTGGATAATATTAGGAATACACAAACACAGAGGCGGTAACAATATCTGGTATTGTGTTAGCCGAAACAAAACCAGATATTTCCGGTTTCATCCAGTTATATGCAGACAAAGTGGTGTGGAATTCGTATGCAATGGATGGAGAAAATCACAGTACAAACGATTTTGGAGAAAAGCAAAGTCTTTTCATTAGGCAAGTGCATAAAATGTCATCTATACAAACAGAAATATCATGTTTGTTTGCTGCAGTTCCTCTAGCTTTCTCCCTAGAAAATACGAATGTGTAGAGATGGTGTCCCCATGATGAACCAATGACCATCTCAAGGGTGCAAAATTAAATGTTCCCTGATAAAAACATTCAAACCAATTAAGTCCGTAGATAATATCAGGAATACACAAATGCAGAGGCTTTCACAATATTTCGGATTGAGTTAGCCAAAACACAACGGGATATTTCTGGTTTCATCCAGTCATATCCGGACAAACTGGTGTGGAATTCGTATGCAATGGACTGAGAAAATCACAGTAAAAACGGTTTTGGAGAAAAGCCAGTCTTTTCGTTAGTCAAGTGCATAAAATGTCATCTATACAAACAGAAATATCATGTTTGTTTGTCGCAGTTCCTCTAGCTTTCTACCTAGAATATACGAATGTGTAGAGCTGGTGTCTCCATGTGGAAACAATTACTGTAAACAAGCTCAAAATAAAATGTTCCCCGATAAAAAACATTCAAAACTGTAAAGTCTGTGGTTAATATCCAGAAAAAAAAAAACATAGTGGCTGTAGCAATATCTGGGATTGAGTTAGCAAAAACAAAACCAGATATTTCCGGTTTGATCCAGTCCTATCCGGACAAACTGGTGTGGAATTCCTATGCAGTGGACCGAGAAAATCACAGTAAAAACGGTTTTGGAGAAAAGCAAAGTCTTTTCGTTAGGCAAGTGCATAAAATGTCATCTATACAAACAGAAATATCATGCTTGTTTGCCGCAGTTCCTCTAGGTTTCTCCCTAGAAAATACGAATGTGTAGAGATGGTGTCTCCGTGTGGAACCAATTAGTGTTTCCAAGCACAAAATTAAATGTTCCCTGAAAAAAAATTCAAAAAAATAAAGTCCGGGGATAATATCAGGAATGCACAAACACAGTGGATGTAGCTATATCTGGGATCGAGTTAGCCAAAAAAAAAAAAAAAAAAAAAAAAAAACCAGGTTTTTCCGGTTTCATCCAGTCATATCCAGACAAACTGGTGTGGAATTCGCATGCAATGGACCGAGAAAATCACTGTAAAAATGGTTTTGGTGAAAAGCAAAGTCTTTTCGTTAGGCAAGTGCATAAAATGTCATATAGACAAACAGAAATATCATGTTTGTTTGCCGCAGTTCCTCTAGCTTTCTCCCTAGAACATACGAATGTGTAGAGTTGGTGTCTCCATGTGGAACCAATTACTGTATCCAAGCTGAAAACAAAATGTTCCGTGAAAAAAATATTCAAAAAAATAAAGTCGATCGATAATATCCAGAAAACACAAACACAGAGGCTTTCACAATATTTCGGATTGAGATAGCGAAAACACACCTGGATATTTCCGGTTTCATCCAGTCATATCCAGACAAACTGGTGTGGAATTCGTATGCAATGCACCGAGAAAATCACAGTATAAATGGTTTTGGAGAAAAGCAAAGTCTTTTCGCTAGCAAGTGCATAAAATGTCATCTATACAAACAGAAATATCATGTTTGATTGCTGTAGTTCCTCTAGCTTTCTCACTAGAATATACGCATGTGTAGTGCTGGTGTCTCCATGTGGAAACAATTAGTGTTTCCAAGCACAAAATTAAATGTTCCCTGATAAAAAACATTCAAAAAAATAAAGTCCATTGATAATATCCAGAAGGCACAAACATAGAGGCTGAAGCAATATTTCGGATTGAGTTAGCCAAAACACATCCAGATATTTCTGGTTTCATCCAGTCATATCCGGACAAACTGGTGTGGAATTGTATGCAATGCACCAAGAAAATCCCAGTAAAAATGGTTTTGGAGAAAAGCAAAGTCTTTTCGCTAGCAAGTGCATAAAATGTCATCTATACAAACAGAAATATCATGTTTGATTGCTGTAGTTCCTCTAGCTTTCTCCCTAGAATATACGCATGTGTAGTGCTGGTGTCTCCATGTGGAAACAATTAGTGTTTCCAAGCACAAAATAAAATGTTCCCTGATAAAAAACATTCAAAAAAATAAAGTCCATTGATAATATCCAGAAGACACAAACATAGAGGCTTTCACAATATTTCGGATTGAGTTAGCCAAAACACATCCAGATATTTCTGGTTTCATCCAGTCATATCCGGACAAACTGGTGTGGAATTGTATGCAATGCACCAAGAAAATCCCAGTAAAAATGGTTTTGGAGAAAAGCAAAGTCGTTTCTTTAGGCAAGGACATAAAATGTCATCTATACAAACAGAAATATCATGTTTGTTTGCCGCAGTTCCTCTAGCTTTCTCCCTAGAAAATAGGAATGTGTAGAGCTGGTGTCCCCATGATGAACCAATTTTTGTTTGTACGGTACAAAATTAAATGTTCCATGAAAAAAGCATTCAAAAAAATAAAGTCAATCGATAATATCCAGAAAACACAAACACAGAGGCTTTCACAATATTTCGGATTGAGTTAGCGAAAACACAACCGGATATTTCCGGTTTCATCCAGTCATATCCGGACAAACTGGTGTGGAATTCGTATGCAATGCACCGAGAAAATCACAGTATAAATGGTTTTGGAGAATAGCAAAGTGTTTTTGTTCGGCAAGTGCATAAAATGTCATCTATAGAAACAGAATTATCATGTTTGTTTGCCGCAGTTCCTCTAGCTTTCTCCCTAGAAAATACGCATGTGTAGAGCTGGTGTCTCCATGTGGAAAAAATTAGTGTTTCCAAGCAGAAAATTAAATGTTCCCTGATAAAAAACATTCAAAACAATAAAGTCCATTGATAATATCCAGAAGACACAAACATAGAGCCTTTCACAACATTTCTGATTGAGTTAGCCAAAACACAACCGGATATTTCTGGTTTCATCCATTCATATCCGCTCAACTGGTGTGGAATTTGTATGCAATGGACCGAGAAAATCACAGTAAAAATAGTTTGGAGAGAAGCAAAGTCGTTTCTTTAGGCAAGGACATAAAATGTCATCAATACAAACAGAAATATCATGTTTGTTTGCCGCAGTTCCTCTAGTTTCTCCCTAGAAAATACGAATGTGTAGAGCTGGTGTCTCCATGTGGAACCAATTAGTGTTTCCAAGCTCAAAATAAAATGTTCCCTGATAAAAAAACATTCAAATCAATAAAGTCCTTGGATAATATCAGGATTACACAAACACAGAGGCTGTAGCAATATCTGGGATTGAGTTAGCCAAAACCCAACCGGATATTTCTGGTTTCATCCAGTATATCCAGACAAACTGTTGTGGAATTTGTATGCAGTTTATCGAGATAATCACAGAAAAATGGTTTTGGATAAAAGCAAAGTTTTTTCATTAGGCAAGTGCATAAAATGTCATCTATACAAACAGAAATATCATGTTTGTTTGTCGCAGTTCCTCTAGCTTTCTCCCTAGAAAATACGAATGTGTAGAGCTGGTGTCTCCATGTGGAAACAATTAGTGTTTTACAGATCAAAATTAAATGTTTCCTGATAAAGAATATTCAAAACAATAAAGTCTGTGGATAATATCCAGAAAAAGCAAACATAGTGGCTGTAGCAATATCTGGGTTTGAGTTAGCAAAAAAAACCCAGATATTTCCGGTTTCATCCAGTCATATCCGGACAATCTGGTGTGGAATTCGTATGCAATGGACCGAGAAAATCACAGTAAAAACGGTTTTGGAGACAAGCAAAGTCTTTTTGTTAGGCAAGTGCACAAAAGGTCATCTATACAAACAGAAAAATCATGTTTGTTTGCCGCAGTTCCTCTAGCTATCTCCCTAGAAAATACGAATGTGTAGAGCTGGTGTCTCCATGTGGAAACAATTAGTGTTTCCAAGCACAAAATTAAATGTTTCCTGAAAAAAAAAGTTCAAAAAAATAAAGTCCGTGGATAATATTAGGAATACATAACACAGAGAAGGTAACAATATCTGGTATTGTGTTAGCCAAAAGAAAACCAGATATTTCCGGTTTCATCCAGTTATATCCGGACAAAGTGGTGTGGAATTCGTATGCAATGGATGGAGAAAATCACAGTACAAACGATTTTGGAGAAAAGCAAAGTCTTTTCATTAGTCAAGTGCATAAAATGTCATCTATACAAACAGAAATATCATGTTTGTTTGCTGCAGTTCCTCTAGCTTTCTCCCTAGAAAATACGAATGTGTAGAGATGGTGTCCCCATGATGAACCAATTACCGTTTCTAGGGTGCAAAATTAAATGTTCCCTGATAAAAACATTCAAAACAATAAAGTCCGTAGATAATATCAGGAATACACAAACACAGAGGTTTTCACAATATTTCGGATTGAGTTAGCCAAAACACAACGGGATATTTCTGGTTTCATCCAGTCATATCCGGACAAACTGGTGTGGAATTCGTATGCAATGGACTGAGAAAATCACAGTAAAAACGGTTTTGGAGAAAAGCAAAGTCTTTTCGTTAGTCAAGTGCATAAAATGTCATCTATACAAACAGAAATATCATGTTTGTTTGTCGCAGTTCCTCTAGCTTTCTACCTAGAATATACGAATGTGTAGAGCTGGTGTCTCCATGTGGAAACAATTACTGTAAACAAGCTCAAAATAAAATGTTCCCCGATAAAAAACATTCAAAACTGTAAAGTCTGTGGTTAATATCCAGAAAAAAAAAAACATAGTGGCTGTAGCAATATCTGGGATTGAGTTAGCAAAAACAAAACCAGATATTTCCGGTTTGATCCAGTCCTATCCGGACAAACTGGTGTGGAATTCGTATGCAATGGACCGAGAAAATCACTGTAAAAATGGTTTTGGTGAAAAGCAAAGTCTTTTCGTTAGGCAAGTGCATAAAATGTCATATAGACAAACAGAAATATCATGTTTGTTTGCCGCAGTTCCTCTAGCTTTCTCCCTAGAACATACGAATGTGTAGAGTTGGTGTCTCCATGTGGAACCAATTACTGTATCCAAGTTGAAAACAAAATGTTCCCTGAAAAAAAAAATTCAAAAAAATAAAGTCGATCGATAATATCCAGAAAACACAAACACAGAGGCTTTCACAATATTTCGGATTGAGATAGCAAAAACACAACTGGATATTTCCGGTTTCATCCAGTCATATCCAGACAAACTGGTGTGGAATTCGTATGCAATGCACCGAGAAAATCACAGTATAAATGGTTTTGGAGAAAAGCAAAGTCTTTTCGCTAGCAAGTGCATAAAATGTCATCTATACAAACAGAAATATCATGTTTGATTGCTGTAGTTCCTCTAGCTTTCTCCCTAGAATATACGCATGTGTAGTGCTGGTGTCTCCATGTGGAAACAATTAGTGTTTCCAAGCACAAAATTAAATGTTCCCTGATAAAAAACATTCAAAAAAATAAAGTCCATTGATAATATCCAGAAGGCACAAACATAGAGGCTGAAGCAATATTTCGGATTGAGTTAGCCAAAACACATCCAGATATTTCTGGTTTCATCCAGTCATATCCGGACAAACTGGTGTGGAATTGTATGCAATGCACCAAGAAAATCCCAGTAAAAATGGTTTTGGAGAAAAGCAAAGTCTTTTCGCTAGCAAGTGCATAAAATGTCATCGATACAAACAGAAATATCATGTTTGATTGCTGTAGTTCCTCTAGCTTTCTCACTAGAATATACGCATGTGTAGTGCTGGTGTCTCCATGTGGAAACAATTAGTGTTTCCAAGCACAAAATTAAATGTTCCCTGATAAAAAACATTCAAAAAAATAAAGTCCATTGATAATATCCAGAAGACACAAACATAGAGGCTGAAGCAATATTTCGGATTGAGTTAGCCAAAACACATCCAGATATTTCTGGTTTCATCCAGTCATATCCGGACAAACTGGTGTGGAATTGTATGCAATGCACCAAGAAAATCCCAGTTAAAATGGTTTTGGAGAAAAGCAAAGTCGTTTCTTTAGGCAAGGACATAAAATGTCATCTATACAAACAGAAATATCATGTTTGTTTGCCGCAGTTCCTCTAGCTTTCTCCCTAGAATATAGGAATGTGTAGAGCTGGTGTCTCCATGATGAACCAATTTTTGTTTGTACGGTACAAAATTAAATGTTCCATGAAAAAAGCATTCAAAAAAATAAAGTCAATCGATAATATCCAGAAAACACAAACACAGAGGCTTTCACAATATTTCGGATTGAGTTAGCGAAAACACAACCGGATATTTCCGGTTTCATCCAGTCATATCCGGACAAACTGGTGTGGAATTCGTATGCAATGCACCGAGAAAATCACAGTATAAATGGTTTTGGAGAATAGCAAAGTGTTTTTGTTCGGCAAGTGCATAAAATGTCATCTATAGAAACAGAATTATCATGTTTGTTTGCCGCAGTTCCTCTAGCTTTCTCCCTAGAAAATACGAATGTGTAGAGCTGGTGTCTCCATGTGGAAAAAATTAGTGTTTCCAAGCAGAAAATTAAATGTTCCCTGATAAAAAACATTCAAAACAATAAAGTCCATTGATAATATCCAGAAGACACAAACATAGAGCCTTTCACAACATTTCCGATTGAGTTAGCCAAAACACATCCAGATATTTCTGGTTTCATCCATTCATATCCGGACAAACTGGTGTGGAATTCGTATGCAATGCACCGAGAAAATCACAGTAAAAATGGTTTTTAGAAAAGCAAAGTCGTTTCTTTAGGCAAGGACATAAAATGTCATCAATACAAACAGAAATATCATGTTTGTTTGCCGCAGTTCCTCTAGTTTCTCCCTAGAAAATACGAATGTGTAGAGCTGGTGTCTCCATGTGGAACCAATTAGTGTTTCCAAGCACAAAATTAAATGTTTCCTGATAAAAAAGATTCAAAACTATAAAGTCCATTGATAATATCCAGAAGACACAAACATAGAGGCTTTCACAATATTTCGGATTGAGTTAGCCAAAACACGTCCAGATATTTATGGCTTCATCCAGTCATATCCGGACAAACTTGTGTGGAATTTGTATGCAATGGACCGAGAAAATCACAGTAAAAATAGTTTGGAGAGAAGCAAAGTCGTTTCTTTAGGCAAGGACATAAAATGTCATCAATACAAACAGAAATATCATGTTTGTTTGCAGCAGTTCCTCTAGTTTCTCCCTAGAAAATACGAATGTGTAGAGCTGGTGTCTCCATGTGGAACCAATTAGTGTTTCCAAGCTCAAAATAAAATGTTCCCTGATAAAAAAACATTCAAATCAATAAAGTCCTTGGATAATATCAGGATTACACAAACACAGAGGCTGTAGCAATATCTGGGATTGAGTTAGCCAAAACCCAACCGGATATTTCTGGTTTCATCCAGTATATCCAGACAAACTGGTGTGGAATTTGTATGCAGTTTATCGAGATAATCACAGAAAAATGGTTTTGGATAAAAGCAAAGTTTTTTCATTAGGCAAGTGCATAAAATGTCATCTATACAAACAGAAATATCATGTTTGTTTGTCGCAGTTCCTCTAGCTTTCTCCCTAGAAAATACGAATGTGTAGAGCTGGTGTCTCCATGTGGAAAAAATTAGAGATTCCAAGCACAAAATTAAATATTCCCTGATAAAAAACATTCAAAACAATAAAGTCCATGGATAATATCAGGAATACACAAACACAGATGCTGTAGCAATATCTGGGTTTGAGTTAACCAAAACCCAACCGGATATTTCCGGTTTCATCCAGTCATATCCGGACAAACTGGTGTGGAATTCGGATGCAATGGAACGAGAAAATCACAGTAAAAATGGCTTTGGAGAAAAGCACAGTCTTTTCGTTAGGCAGGTGCATAAAATGTCATCTATACAAACTGGAATATCATGTTTGTTTGCCGCAGTTCCTCTCGTTTTCTACCTAGAAAATACAAATGTGTAGAGCTGGTGTCTCTATGTGGAACCAATTACTGTATCCAAGTAAGAATAAAATGTTCCTCGATAAAAAAACATTAAAAACAATAAAGCCCATTGATAATATCCAGAAAACACAAACACAGAGGCTGTAGCAATGTCTGGGATTGAATTAGGAAAACAAAACCAGATATTTCCGGTTTCATCCAGTCATATCCGGACAAAGTGGTGTGGAATTCGTATGCAATGCACCGTGAAAATCACAGTAAAAACAGTTTGGAGAGAAGCAAAATCTTTTCTTTAGGTAAGTGCATAAAATGTCAGCTATACAAACGGAAATATCATGTTTGTTTGCCACAGTTCCTCTAGCTTCCTCCCTAGAAAATATGAATATGTAGAGGTGCTGTCTCCATGTGGAACCAATTACTCTATCCAATCTCAAAATAATATGTTCCCCGATAAAAAACATTGCAAACAATAAATTTCGTTGTTAATATCCAGAAACACAAACACAGAGGCTATTGCAATATCTGGGATTGAGTTAGCCAAAACAAATCCGGATATTTGCGGTTTCACCTAGTCATATCCAGACAAACGGGTGTGGAATTCGTATGCAATGGATGAGAAAATCACAGCAAAAATGGTTTTGGAGAAAAGGAAAGTCTTTTTGTTAGGTAAGTGCATAAAATAACATCGAGAAAAAAAGAAATATCATGTTTGTTTGCCACAGTTCCTCTAGCTTTCTCCCTAGAAAATACAAATATGTAGATCTGGTGTTTCCATGTGGAACCAATTACTGTATTCAAGCTCAAAATAAAAAACTTTCAAAGCAATAAAGTCCATGGATAATATCCGAAAAACACAAACACAGAGGAATTTACAATATTTCGGATTGAGTTAGCCAAAACACAACCAGATATTTCTGGATTCATCCAGTCATATCTGGACAAACTGGTGTGGAATTCGTATGCAATGGACCGAGAAAATCACAGTAAAAATGGTTTTGGAGAAAAGCAAAGTCTTTTCGTTAGGCAAGTGCATAAAATGTCATCGATACAAACAGAAATATCAAGTTTGATTGCTGTAGTTCCTCTAGCTTTCTCCCTAGAATATACGCATATGTAGTGCTGGTGTCTCCAAGTGGAAACAATTAGTGTTTCCAAGCACAAAATAAAATGTTCCCTGATAAAAAACATTCAAAACAATAAAGTCCATTGATAATATCCAGAAGACAAAAACATAGAGGCTTTCACAATATTTCGGATTGAGTTAGCCAAAACACATCCAGATATTTCTGGTTTCATCCAGTCATATCCGGACAAACTGGTGTGGAATTGTATGCAATGCACCAAGAAAATCCCAGTAAAAATGGTTTTGGAGAAAAGCAAAGTCTTTTCGCTAGCAAGTGCATAAAAT
Source organism: Lepus oiostolus (assembly GCA_036325905.1). Classification (NCBI taxonomy): domain Eukaryota; kingdom Metazoa; phylum Chordata; class Mammalia; order Lagomorpha; family Leporidae; genus Lepus; species Lepus oiostolus. The sequence continues at coordinate 131,365,702 of CM070808.1, forward strand.
GTCATCTATACAAACAGAAATATCATGTTTGATTGCTGTAGTTCCTCTAGCTTTCTCCCTAGAATATACGCATGTGTAGTGCTGTTGTCTCCATGTGGAAACAATTAGTGTTTCCAAGCACAAAATAAAATGTTCCCTGATAAAAAACATTCAAAAAAATAAAGTCCATTGATAATATCCAGAAGACACAAACATAGAGGCTTTCACAATATTTCGGATTGAGTTAGCCAAAACACATCCAGATATTTCTGGTTTCATCCAGTCATATAGGGAAAAAAACTGGTGTGGAAATGTATGCAATGCACCGAGAAAATCACAGTAAAAATGGTAATGGAGAAAAGCAAAGTCGTTTCTTTAGGCAAGTGCATAAAATGTCATCGATAGAAACAGAAATATCATGTTTGTTTGCCGCAGTTCCTCTAGCTTTCTCCCTAGAAAATACGAATATGTGGAACTGGTGTCTCCATGATGAACCAATTAGTGTTTCAACGAAACAGAATTAATTGTTCCCTGATAAAAACATTCAAAACAATAAAGTCCGTGGATAATATCCGGATACACAAACACAGAGGCTGTAGCAGTATTTCGGATTGAGTTAGCCAAAACACAACTGGATGTTTCTGGTTTCATCCAGTCATATCCGGACAAACTGGTGTGGAATTCGTATGCAATGCACCGAGAAAATCACAGTATTAATGGTTTTGGAGAAAAGCAAAGACTTTTCCTTCGGCAAGTGCATAAAATGTCATCTATAGAAACAGAAATATCATGTTTGTTTGCCGCAGTTCCTCTAGCTTTCTCCCTAGAAAATACGCATGTGTAGATCTGGTGTCTCCATGTGGAAAAAATTAGTGTTACCAAGCACAAAATTAAATGTTCCCTGATAAAAAACATTCAAAACAATGAAGTCTGTGGATAATATCCAGAAAACACAAACACAGAGGCTGTAGCAATATCTGGGATTGAGTTAGCCAAAACAAAACCGCATATTTCCGGTTTGATCCAGTCCTATCCGGACAAACTGGTGTGGAATTCGTATGCAATGGACCGAGAAAATCACAGTAAAAATGGCTTTAGAGAAAAGCAAAGTCGTTTTTTTGGCAAGTGCATAAAATGTCATCGATACAAACAGAAATGTCATGTTTGTTTGCAACAGTTCCTCTAGCTTTCTGCCTAGAAAATACGAATGTGTAGAGCTGCTGTCACCATGATGAACCAATTAATGTTTCAACGGTACAAAATTAATTGTTCCCTGAGAGAAACATTCAAAACAATAAAGTCCGTGGTTAATATCCGGGTAACAAAAACACAGAGGCTTTCACAATATTTCGGGTTGAGTTAGCCAAAACACAAACGGATGTATCTGGTTTCATCCAGTGATATCCGGACAAAGTTTTGTGGAAATCGTATGCAATGCACCGAGAAAATCACAGTATAAATGGTTTTGGAGAAAAGCAAAGTCTTTTTGTTAGGCAAGTGCATAAAATGTCATCTATAGAAACAGAATTATCATGTTTGTTTGCCGCAGTTCCTCTAGCTTTCTACCTAGAAAATACGAATGTGTAGAGCTGGTGTCCCCATGTGGAAACAATTAGTGTTTCCAAACACAAAATTAAAATGTTCCCTGATAAAAAACATTCAAAACAATAAAGTCCGTTGATAATATCTGGAATGCACAAACTCAGAGGCTTTAGCAATATCTGGGATTAAGTTAGCCAAAACAAAACCGGACATTTCCGGTTTCATCCAGTCATATCTGGACAAACTGGTGTGGAATTCGTATGGAATGGACCGAGAAAATCACTGTACAAATGGTTTTGGAGAAAAGCAAAGTCTTTTCGTTAGGCAAGTGCATAAAATGTCATCTATACAAACAGAAACATCATGCTTGTTTGCTGCATTTCCTCTAGCTTTCTCCCTAGAAAATACGAATGTGTAGAGCAGGTTTTCCAATTATGAACCAATTCGAGTTTCAACGGTACAAAATTAAATGTTCCCTGATAGAAACATTCAAAACAATAAAGTCCGTGAATAACATCCGGATAACACAAACACAGAGGCTGTAGCAATATTTCGGATTGAGTTAGCCAAAACACAACCGAATGTTTCTGGTTACATCCAGTCATATCCGGACAAAGTTGTGTGGAATTCGTATGCAATGCAACGAGAAAATCACAGTATATATGGTTTTGGAGAAAAGCAGTCTTTTTGTTAGGCAAGTGCATAAAATGTCATCTATACAAACAGAAATATCACGTTTGTTTGCCGCACTTCCTTTAGCTTTCTCCCTAGAAAATGCGAATGTGTAGAGCTGGTGTCTCCATGTGGAAACAACTAGTGTTTCGCAGGACAAATTAAATTTTCCCTGATAAAAGACATTCAAAACAATATAGTCTGTGGATAGTATCAGGAATACACAAACACAGAGGCTTTCACAATATTTCGGATTGAGTTAGCCAAAAGACAACCAGATATTTCTGGTTTCATCCAGTCATATCCGGACAAAGTGGTGTGGAATTCGTATGCAATGGACGGAGAAAAATCACAGTACAAATGGTTTTGGAGAAAAGCAAGTATTTTCGTTAGGCAAGTGTATAAAATGTCAGCTATAGAAACAGAAATATCATGTTTGTTTGCCGCAATTCCTATAGGTTTCTCTGTAGAAATTACTAATATAATTACTGACGCCATGAACAAGAGCGGCAAATTGTTAAGTCAGCAACAGGAGTCACTGTGTACTAACATCCCATGTGGGATCTGTCCTTAATGTGTTGTCTAATGTGCAGTGATGCTATAACTAGTACTGAAACAGTATTTTTACACTTTATGTTTCTGCATGGGTACAAAGTGATGAGATCTTTACTAATTATATACTGAATCGATCTTCTGTATATAAAGAGAATTGGAAATGAAAAAAAAACCCTGGTGTTAAATTGCAAATGGCATAGAAAATTAATTAATTTTTTTAAAAAAAATGTAGAATCTCTGCCTTTAATGTGCTGTACACCCTTATTTAATGCTATAACTAGTACTCCAACAGTATTTTTTTTCACTTTGTGTTGCTATATGAGGGCAAACTGTTGAAATCGTTACCTAATTTATACTAAACTGATCTTTTGTATATAAAGAGAATTGAAAATGAATCATGATGTGATTGGAAGTGGAGAGGGAGCAGGAAAGGGGAGGGTTGTGGGTGGGAGGGAAGTTTTGGGAGAGGGAACCCATTGTAACCCATGAGCTGTACTTTGGAAATTTATATTCATTAAATAAATGTTTAATAAAAAAAAGAAATTATGAATGTATAGAGCTGGTGTCTCCCTGTGGAAACAATTAGTGTTTCAATGGTACAAAATTAAATGTTCCCTGATAAAAACATTCAAAACAATGAAGTCCATCGATAATATCCAGAAACACAAACACAGAAGCTTTCACAATATTTCTCAATGAGTTAACAAAAACACAACCGGATATTTCTGGTTTCATCCAGTCATATCCAGAAAAGTCGTTTGGAATTTGGATGCAATGGACCGAGAAAATCACTGTAAAAATGGTTTTGGAGAAAAGCAAAGTCTTTTCATGAGGCAAGTGCATAAAATGTCATCTATACAAACAGAAACATCGTGCATATTTGCCGCAGTTCCTCTAGCTTTCTCCCTAGAAAATACGAATATGTAGCGCCGGAGTCTCCATGTGGAAACAGTTACTGTATCCAGGCTCAAAATAATATGTCCCCGATAAAAAACTTTCAAAACAATAAAGTCTGTGGATAATATCAGGAATACACAAACACAGAGGCTGTAGCAATATCTGGGATGCAGTTAGCCAAAACAAAACCGGATATTTCCGGTTTCATCCAGTCATACCCGGAAAAACTGGTGTGGAATTCGTATGCAATGGACCAAGAAAATCACAGTAACAATGGTTTTGGAGAAAAGCAAAGTCTTTTCGTTAGGCAAGAGCATAAAATGTCATCTCTATGAACAGAAATATCATGTTTGTTTTCCGCAGTCCCTCTAGCTTTCTCCGTAGAAAATACGAATATCTAGAGCTGGTGTTCCCATGATGAACCAATTAGTGTTTCAACGCTACAAAATTAAATGTACCCTGATAAAAACATTCAAAACAATAAGTCTCTCAAAAATATCCAGAAAACACAAATACAGAGGCTGTAGCAATATCTGGGATTGAGTTAGCCAAAACACAACCGGATATTTCTGGTTTCATCCATTCATATCCGGACAAAGTAGTGTGGAATTCATATGCAATGAACGAAAAACTCACAGTAAAAATGGTTTTAGAGAAATGCAAAGTCTTTTCGTTAGGCAAGTGCATAAAACGTCATCTAGACAAAAAGAAATATCATGTGTGTTCGCCGCAGTTCCTGTAGCTTTCTCCCTAGAAAATACGAATGTGTAGAGCTGGTGTCTCCATGTGGAACCAATTAGCGTTTCCAAGTACAAAATTAAATGTTCCCTGATAAAAACATTCAAAACAATAAGTCCATCGTTAATATCCAGAAAACACAAACACAGAGGCTGTAGCAATATACGAATTGGTTAGCCAAAACACATCCAGATATTTCTGTTTTCATGCAGTCATATCTGGACTAACTGGTGTGGAATTCGTATGCAATGGACTGAGAAAATCACAGTACAAATGGTTTTGGAGGAAAGCAAAGTCTTTATGTTAGGCAAGTGCATAAAATGCCTTCTATACAAACAGAAATATCATGTTTGTTTGCCGCAGGTCCTCTAGCTTTCTCCCTAGAAAATACGAATGTGTAGAGTGGTGTCTCCATGGGGAACCTATTAGTGTTTCCAAGCACAAAATTAAATGTTCCCTGATAAAAAAACATTCAAAACAATAAAGTCTGTGGATAATATCAGGAATACACAAACACAGAGGCTGTAGCAATATCTGGGATTGAGTTAGCCAAAACAAAACCCGATATTTCCTGTTTCATCCAGTCATATCCGGACAAAGTGGTGTGGAATTCGTATGCAATGTACCGAGACAATCACAGTACAAATGGTTTTGGAGAAAAGCAAAGTCTTTTCGTTAGGCATGTGCATAAAATGTCATCTACACAAACATAAATATCTTGCTGGTTTGCCTCGGTTCCTCTAGCTTTCTCCCTTGAAAATACGAATGTGTAGAGCTGGTGTTCCCATGATGAACCAAGTAGTGTTTCTGCGGTACAAAATAAAATGTTCCCTGAAAGAAAATATTCCAAACAATAAGTCCATCGATAATATCCAGAAAACACAAACACAGAGGCTTTCACAATATTTCGCAATGAGTTAGCCAAAAGACAACCAGATATTTCTGGTTTCATCCAGTCATATCCCGACAAACTGGTGTGGAATTCGTATGCAATGGACCAAGAAAATCACAGTACAAATGTTTTGGAGAAAAGCAAGTATTTTCCTTAGGCAAGTGCATAATATGTCAGCTATAGAAACAGAAATATCATATTTGTTTGCTGCAGTTCCTCTAGCTTTCTCCCTAGTAAATACGAATGTGTAGAGCTGGTGTCTCCATGTGGAACAAATTACTGTATCCAAGGTCAAAATAAAATGTTCCCCGATAAAAAAATTCAAAACAATAAAGTCCATTGATAATATCCAGAAAACACAAATACAGAGGCTTCCACAATATTTGGGATTGAGTTAGCCAAAACACAACCGGATATTTCTGGTTTCATCCATTCATATCCGCTCAACTGGTGTGGAATTTGTATGCAATGGACCGAGAATATCACAGTAAAAATGGTATTGGAGGAAAGCAAAGTCTTTTAGTTCGGCAAGTGCATAAAATGTCATCTAGACAAACAGAAATGTCATGTTTGTTTGCCGCAGTTCCTCTAGCTTTCTGCTTAGAAAATACGAATGTGTAGAGCTGGTGTCCCATGTGGAACCAATTAGTGTTTCAACCGTACAAAATTAAATGTTCCCTGATAAAAACATTCAAAACAATAAAGTCCCTTGATAATATCCAGAAAACACAAACACAGAGGCCGTAGCCATATTTCGGATTGAGTTAGCCAAAACACCACCGTTATATTTCTGCTTTCATCCAGTCATATCCGGACAAAGTGGTTTGGACTTTGTATGCAATGCACCGAGAAAAGCACAGTAAAAATGGATTCGAGAAAAGCAAAGTCTTTTCATAAGGCAACTGCATAAAATGTCATCTATACCAAGAGAAAAATCATGTTTGTTTGCCGTAGGTCATCTAGTTTTCTCCCGAGAAAATACGAATGTGTAGAGCTGGTATCTCCATGTGGAACCAGTTAGTGTTTCCAAGAACAAAATTAAATGTTCCCTGAACAAAAACATTCAAAACAATAAATTCCATGGATAATATCAGGAATATACAAACACAGAGGCTGTAGCAATATCTGGGATTGAGTTAATCAAAACACAATTGGATATTTCTGCTTTCATCCAGTCATATCCACACAAAGTGGTTTGGAATTCGTAGTCAATGGACTGAGAAAATCACAGTAAAAATGGTTTTGGAGAAAAGCAAAGTCTTTTTGTTAGGCAAGTGCATAAAATGTCATCTACAGAAACAGAAATATCATGTTTTTTTGTCTCAGTTCCTCTAGTTTTCTCCCTAGAAAATACGAATGTGTAGAGCTGCTATCGCCATGTGGAACCAATTAGTGTTGCGAAGGTACAACATGAAATGTTCCCCGATAAAAACATTCAAAAAAATAAAGTCCCTCGATAATATCCAGAATACACAAACACAGAGGCTGTAGCAATATTTCAGATTTAGTTAGCCAAAACACAACTGGATGTTTCTGGTTTCATCCAGTCATATCCGGACAAACTCGTGTGGAATTCGTATGCAATGGACCGAGAAAATCACAGTAAAAATGATTTTGGAATAATGCAAATTCTTTTCGTTTGGCGAGTGCATAAAATGTCATCTATACAAACAGAAATATCATGTTTGTTTGCCGCAGTTCCTCTAGATTTCTCCCTAGAAAATACGAATGTGTAGAGCTGGTGTCTCCATGTGGAACCAATTAGTGTTTCCAAGCACAAAATTAAATGTTTCCTGAAAAAAAAACGTTCAAAAAAATAAAGTCCGTGGATAATAATAGGAATACACAAACACAGAGACTGTAGCAATATTTCGGATTGAGTTAGCCAAAACACAACCAGATATTTCTGGATTCATCAAGTCATATCCGGACAAACTGGTGTGGAATTCGTATGCAATGGACCGAGAAAATCACAGTAAAAATGGCTTTAGAGAAAAGCAAAGTCGTTTTTTTGGCAAGTGCATAAAATGTCATCGATAGAAACAGAAATATCATGTTTGTTTGCAACAGTTCCTCTAGCTTTCTGCCTAGAAAATACGAATGTGTAGAGCTGCTGTCACCATGATGAACCAATTAATGTTTCAACGGTACAAAATTAATTGTTCCCTGAGAGAAACATTCAAAACAATAAAGTCCATTGATAATATCCAGAAGACACAAACATAGAGGCTTTCACAATATTTCGGATTGAGTTAGCGAAAACACAACCGGATATTTCCGGTTTCATCCAGTCATATCCGGAAAAACTGGTGTGGAATTCGTATGCAATGGACCGAGAAAATCACAATATAAATGGTTTTGGAGAAAAGGAAAGTCTTTTTGTTAGGCAAGTACATCAAATGTCATCTATAGAAACAGAATTATCATGTTTGTTTGCCGCAGTTCCTCTAGCGTTCTCCCTAGAAAATACGAATGTGTAGAGCTGGTGTCTCCATGTGGAAAAAATTAGTGTTTCCAAGCACAAAATTAAATGTTTCCTGAAAAAAAAAACGTTCAAAAAAATAAAGTCCGTGGATAATATCAGGAATACAAAAACACAGAGGCTGAAGCAATATTTCGGATTGAGTTAGCCAAAACACAACCAGATATTTCTGGATTCATCCAGTCATATCTGGACAAACTGGTGTGGAATTCGTATGCAATGGACCGAGAAAATCACAGTAAAAATGGCTTTAGAGAAAAGCAAAGTCGTTTTTTTGGCAAGTGCATAAAATGTCATCGATAGAAACAGAAATATCATGTTTGTTTGCAACAGTTCCTCTAGCTTTCTGCCTAGAAAATACGAATGTGTAGAGCTGCTGTCACCATGATGAACCAATTAATGTTTCAACGGTACAAAATTAATTGTTCCCTGAGAGAAACATTCAAAACAATAAAGTCCGTGGTTAATATCCGGGTAACAAAAACACAGAGGCTTTCACAATATTTCGGGTTGAGTTAGCCAAAACACAAACGGATGTATCTGGTTTCATCCAGTGATATCCCGACAAAGTTTTGTGGAAATTGTATGCAATGCACCGAGAAAATCACAGTATAAATGGTTTTGGAGAAAAGCAAAGTCTTTTTGTTAGGCAAGTGCATAAAATGTCATCTATAGAAACAGAATTATCTTGTTTGTTTGCCGCAGTTCCTCTAGCTTTCTCCCTAGAAAATACGAATGTGTAGAGCTGGTGTCCCCATGTGGAAACAATTAGTGTTTCCAAACACAAAATTAAAATGTTCCCTGATAAAAAACATTCAAAACAATAAAGTCCGTTGATAATATCTGGAATGCACAAACTCAGAGGCTTTAGCAATATCTGGGATTAAGTTAGCCAAAACAAAACCGGACATTTCCGGTTTCATCCAGTCATATCTGGACAAACTGGTGTGGAATTCGTATGGAATGGACCGAGAAAATCACTGTACAAATGGTTTTGGAGAAAAGCAAAGTCTTTTCGTTAGGCAAGTGCATAAAATGTCATCTATACAAACAGAAACATCATGCTTGTTTGCTGCATTTCCTCTAGCTTTCTCCCTAGAAAATACGAATGTGTAGAGCAGGTTTTCCCATTATGAACCAATTCGAGTTTCAACGGTACAAAATTAAATGTTCCCTGATAGAAACATTCAAAACAATAAAGTCCGTGAATAACATCCGGATAACACAAACACAGAGGCTGTAGCAATATTTCAGATTGAGTTAGCCAAAACACAACCGAATGTTTCTGGTTACATCCAGTCATATCCGGACAAAGTTGTGTGGAATTCGTATGCAATGCAACGAGAAAATCACAGTATATATGGTTTTGGAGAAAAGCAGTCTTTTTGTTAGGCAAGTGCATAAAATGTCATCTATACAAACAGAAATATCATGTTTCTTTGCCACAGTTCCTCTAGCTTTCTCCCTAGAAAATAAAAACGTGTAGAGCTGGTGTCTCCATGTGGAACCAATTAGTGTTTCCAAGCACAAAATTAAATGTTCCCTGATAAAAAAGATTCAAAACTATAAAGTCCATTGATAATATCCAGAAGACACAAACATAGAGGCTTTCACAGTATTTCAGATTGAGTTAGCCAAAACACGTCCAGATATTTCTGGTTTCATCCAGTCATATCTGGACAAACTTGTGTGGAGTTCGTATGCAATGGACCGAGAAAATCACAGTAAAAATAGTTTGGAGAGAAGCAAAGTCTTCTCTTTAGGTAAGTGCATAAAATGTCATCGATACAAACGGAAATATCATGTTTGTTTGCCGCAATTCCTCTTGCTTTCGGCCTAGAAAATAGAAATGTGTAGAGCTGGTGTCCCCATGATGAACCACTTAGTGTTTCCAAGCTCAAAATAAAAAGTTCCCTAATACAAAAACATTCAAATCAATAAAGTCCTTGGATAATATCAGGATTACACAAACACAGAGGCTGTAACAATATCTGGGATTGAGTTAGCCAAAACATACCGGATATTTCTGGTTTCATCCAGTATATCCGGACAAACTGGTGTGGAATTCAGATGCAGTTTATCGAGATAATCACAGAAAAATGGTTTTGGATAAAAGCAAAGTCTTTTCTTGAGCCAAGTGCAGAGAATGTCATCTATACAAACAGAAATATCACGTTTGTTTGCCGCAGTTCCTCTAGCTTTCTCCCTAGAAAATGCGAATGTGTAGAGCTGGTGTCTCCATGTGGAAACAACTAGTGTTTCGCAGGACAAATTAAATTTTCCCTGATAAAAGACATTCAAAACAATATAGTCTGTGGATAGTATCAGGAATACACAAACACAGAGGCTTTCACAATATTTCGGATTGAGTTAGCCAAAAGACAACGAGATATTTCTGGTTTCATCCAGTCATATCTGGACAAAGTGGTGTGGAATTCGTATGCAATGGACGGAGAAAATCACAGTACAAATGGTTTTGGAGAAAAGCAAGTATTTTCGTTAGGCAAGTGTATAAAATGTCAGCTATAGAAACAGAAATATCATGTTTGTTTGCCGCAATTCCTATAGGTTTCTCTGTAGAAATTACTAATATAATTACTGACGCCATGAACAAGAGCGGCAAATTGTTAAGTCAGCAACAGGAGTCACTGTGTACTAACATCCCATGTGGGATCTGTCCTTAATGTGTTGTCTAATGTGCAGTGATGCTATAACTAGTACTGAAACAGTATTTTTACACTTTATGTTTCTGCATGGGTACAAAGTGATGAGATCTTTACTAATTATATACTGAATCGATCTTCTGTATATAAAGAGAATTGGAAATGAAAAAAAAAAAACCTGGTGTTAAATTGCAAATGGCATAGAAAATTAATTAATTTAAAAAAATATGTAGAATCTCTGCCTTTAATGTGCTGTACACCCTTATTTAATGCTATAACTAGTACTCCAACAGTATTTTTTTTAACTTTGTGTTGCTATATGAGGGCAAACTGTTGAAATCGTTACCTAATTTATACTAAACTGATCTTTTGTATATAAAGAGAATTGAAAATGAATCATGATGTGATTGGAAGTGGAGAGGGAGCAGGAAAGGGGAGGGTTGTGGGTGGGAGGGAAGTTTTGGGAGAGGGAACCCATTGTAACCCATGAGCTGTACTTTGGAAATTTATATTCATTAAATAAATGTTTAATAAAAAAAAGAAATTACGAATGTATAGAGCTGGTGTCTCCCTGTGGAAACAATTAGTGTTTCAACGGTACAAAATTAAATGTTCCCTGATAAAAACATTCAAAACAATGAAGTCCATCAATAATATCCAGAAACACAAACACAGAAGCTTTCACAATATTTCTCAATGAGTTAACAAAAACACAACCGGATATTTCTGGTTTCATCCAGTCATATCCAGAAAAGTCGTTTGGAATTTGGATGCAATGGACCGAGAAAATCACTGTAAAAATGGTTTTGGAGAAAAGCAAAGTCTTTTCATGAGGCAAGTGCATAAAATGTCATCTATACAAACAGAAACATCATGCTTGTTTGCTGCATTTCCTCTAGCTTTCTCCCTAGAAAATACGAATGTGTAGAGCAGGTTTTCCCATTATGAACCAATTCGAGTTTCAACGGTACAAAATTAAATGTTCCCTGATAGAAACATTCAAAACAATAAAGTCCGTGAATAACATCCGGATAACACAAACACAGAGGCTATAGCAATATTTCCGATTGAGTTAGCCAAAACACAACCGAATGTTTCTGGTTACATCCAGTCATATCCGGACAAAGTTGTGTGGAATTCGTATGCAATGCAACGAGAAAATCACAGTATATATGGTTTTGGAGAAAAGCAGTCTTTTCGTTAGGCAAGTGCATAAAATGTCATCTATACAAACAGAAATATCATGTTTGTTTGCCACAGTTCCTCTAGCTTTCTCCCTAGAAAATAAAAACGTGTAGAGCTGGTGTCTCCATGTGGAACCAATTAGTGTTTCCAAGCACAAAATTAAATGTTCCCTGATAAAAAAGATTCAAAACTATAAAGTCCATTGATAATATCCAGAAGACACAAACATAGAGGCTTTCACAATATTTCGGATTGAGTTAGCCAAAACACGTCCAGATATTTATGGCTTCATCCAGTCATATCTGGACAAACTTGTGTGGAGTTCATATGCAATGGACCGAGAAAATCACAGTAAAAATAGTTTGGAGAGAAGCAAAGTCTTCTCTTTAGGTAAGTGCATAAAATGTCATCGATACAAATGGAAATATCATGTTTGTTTGCCGCAATTCCTCTTGCTTTCTGCCTAGACAATAGAAATGTGTAGAGCTGGTGTCCCCATGATGAACCACTTAGTGTTTCCAAGCTCAAAATAAAAAGTTCCCTAATACAAAAACATTCAAATCAATAAAGTCCTTGGATAATATCAGGATTACACAAACACAGAGGCTGTAACAATATCTGGGATTGAGTTAGCCAAAACATACCAGATATTTCTGGTTTCATCCAGTATATCCGGACAAACTGGTGTGGAATTCGGATGCAGTTTATCGAGATAATCACAGAAAAATGGTTTTGGATAAAAGCAAAGTCTTTTCTTGAGCCAAGTGCAGAGAATGTCATCTATACAAACAGAAATATCACGTTTGTTTGCCGCAGTTCCTCTAGCTTTCTCCCTAGAAAATGCGAATGTGTAGAGCTGGTGTCTCCATGTGGAAACAACTAGTGTTTCGCAGGACAAATTAAATTTTCCCTGATAAAAGACATTCAAAACAATATAGTCTGTGGATAGTATCAGGAATACACAAACACAGAGGCTTTCACAATATTTCGGATTGAGTTAGCCAAAAGACAACCAGATATTTCTGGTTTCATCCAGTCATATCCGGACAAAGTGGTGTGGAATTCGTATGCAATGGACGGAGAAAATCACAGTACAAATGGTTTTGGAGAAAAGCAAGTATTTTCGTTAGGCAAGTGTATAAAATGTCAGCTATAGAAACAGAAATATCATGTTTGTTTGCCGCAATTCCTATAGGTTTCTCTGTAGAAATTACTAATATAATTACTGACGCCATGAACAAGAGCGGCAAATTGTTAAGTCAGCAACAGGAGTCACTGTGTACTAACATCCCATGTGGGATCTGTCCTTAATGTGTTGTCTAATGTGCAGTGATGCTATAACTAGTACTGAAACAGTATTTTTACACTTTATGTTTCTGCATGGGTACAAAGTGATGAGATCTTTACTAATTATATACTGATTCGATCTTCTGTATATTAAGAGAATTGGAAATGAAAAAAAAAACCTGGTGTTAAATTGCAAATGGCATAGAAAATTAATTAATTTTTTAAAAAAAAATGTAGGATCTCTGCCTTTAATGTGCTGTACACCCTTATTTAATGCTATAACTAGTACTCCAACAGTATTTTTTTTAACTTTGTGTTGCTATATGAGGGCAAACTGTTGAAATCGTTACCTAATTTATACTAAACTGATCTTTTGTATATAAAGAGAATTGAAAATGAATCATGATGTGATTGGAAGTGGAGAGGGAGCAGGAAAGGGGAGGGTTGTGGGTGGGAGGGAAGTTTTGGGAGAGGGAACCCATTGTAACCCATGAGCTGTACTTTGGAAATTTATATTCATTAAATAAAAGTTTAATAAAAAAAAAGAAATTACGAATGTATAGAGCTGGTGTCTCCCTGTGGAAACAATTAGTGTTTCAATGGTACAAAATTAAATGTTCCCTGATAAAAACATTCAAAACAATGAAGTCCATCGATAATATCCAGAAACACAAACACAGAAGCTTTCACAATATTTCTCAATGAGTTAACAAAAACACAACCGGATATTTCTGGTTTCATCCAGTCATATCCAGAAAAGTCGTTTGGAATTTGGATGCAATGGACCGAGAAAATCACTGTAAAAATGGTTTTGGAGAAAAGCAAAGTCTTTTCATGAGGCAAGTGCATAAAATGTCATCTATACAAACAGAAACATCGTGCATATTTGCCGCAGTTCTTCTAGCTTTCTCCCTAGAAAATACGAATATGTAGCGCCGGAGTCTCCATGTGGATACAGTTACTGTATCCAGGCTCAAAATAATATGTCCCCGATAAAAAACTTTCAAAACAATAAAGTCTGTGGATAATATCAGGAATACACAAACACAGAGGCTGTAGCAATATCTGGGATGCAGTTAGCCAAAACAAAACCGGATATTTCCGGTTTCATCCAGTCATACCCGGAAAAACTGGTGTGGAATTCATATGCAATGGACCAAGAAAATCACAGTAACAATGGTTTTGGAGAAAAGCAAAGTCTTTTCGTTAGGCAAGAGCATAAAATGTCATCTCTATGAACAGAAATATCATGTTTGTTTTCCGCAGTCCCTCTAGCTTTCTCCGTAGAAAATACGAATATCTAGAGCTGGTGTTCCCATGATGAACCAATTAGTGTTTCAACGCTACAAAATTAAATGTACCCTGATAAAAACATTCAAAACAATAAGTCTCTCAAAAATATCCAGAAAACACAAATACAGAGGCTGTAGCAATATCTGGGATTGAGTTAGCCAAAACACAACCGGATATTTCTGGTTTCATCCATTCATATCCGGACAAAGTAGTGTGGAATTCATATGCAATGAACGAAAAACTCACAGTAAAAATGGTTTTAGAGAAATGCAAAGTCTTTTCGTTAGGCAAGTGCATAAAACGTCATCTAGACAAACAGAAATATCATGTGTGTTTGTCGCAGTTCCTCTAGCTTTCTCCCTAGAAAATACGAATGTGTAGAGCTGGTGTCTCCATGTGGAACCAATTAGCGTTTCCAAGTACAAAATTAAATGTTCCCTGATAAAAACATTCAAAACAATAAGTCCATCGTTAATATCCAGAAAACACAAACACAGAGGCTGTAGCAATATACGAATTGGTTAGCCAAAACACATCCAGATATTTCTGTTTTCATGCAGTCATATCTGGACTAACTGGTGTGGAATTCGTATGCAATGGACCGAGAAAATCACAGTACAAATGGTTTTGGAGGAAAGCAAAGTCTTTATGTTAGGCAAGTGCATAAAATGCCTTCTATACAAACAGAAATATCATGTTTGTTTGCCGCAGGTCCTCTAGCTTTCTCCCTAGAAAATACGAATGTGTAGAGTGGTGTCTCCATGGGGAACCTATTAGTGTTTCCAAGCACAAAATTAAATGTTCCCTGATAAAAAAACATTCAAAACAATAAAGTCTGTGGATAATATCAGGAATACACAAACACAGAGGCTGTAGCAATATCTGGGATTGAGTTAGCCAAAACAAAACCCGATATTTCCTGTTTCATCCAGTCATATCCGGACAAAGTGGTGTGGAATTCGTATGCAATGTACCGAGACAATCACAGTACAAATGGTTTTGGAGAAAAGCAAAGTCTTTTCGTTAGGCATGTGCATAAAATGTCATCTACACAAACATAAATATCTTGCTGGTTTGCCTCGGTTCCTCCAGCTTTCTCCCTTGAAAATACGAATGTGTAGAGCTGGTGTTCCCATGATGAACCAAGTAGTGTTTCTGCGGTACAAAATAAAATGTTCCCTGAAAGAAAATATTCCAAACAATAAGTCCATCGATAATATCCAGAAAACACAAACACAGAGGCTTTCACAATATTTCGCAATGAGTTAGCCAAAAGACAACCAGATATTTCTGGTTTCATCCAGTCATATCCCGACAAACTGGTGTGGAATTCGTATGCAATGGACCGAGAAAATCACAGTACAAATGTTTTGGAGAAAAGCAAGTATTTTCCTTAGGCAAGTGCATAATATGTCAGCTATAGAAACAGAAATATCATATTTGTTTGCTGCAGTTCCTCTAGCTTTCTCCCTAGTAAATACGAATGTGTAGAGCTGGTGTCTCCATGTGGAACAAATTACTGTATCCAAGGTCAAAATAAAATGTTCCCCGATAAAAAATATTCAAAACAATAAAGTCCATTGATAATATCCAGAAAACACAAATACAGAGGCTTCCACAATATTTGGGATTGAGTTAGCCAAAACACAACCGGATATTTCTGGTTTCATCCATTCATATCCGCTCAACTGGTGTGGAATTTGTATGCAATGGACCGAGAATATCACAGTAAAAATGGTATTGGAGGAAAGCAAAGTCTTTTAGTTCGGCAAGTGCATAAAATGTCATCTAGACAAACAGAAATGTCATGTTTGTTTGCCGCAGTTCCTCTAGCTTTCTGCTTAGAAAATATGAATGTGTAGAGCTGGTGTCCCATGTGGAACCAATTAGTGTTTCAACGGTACAAAATTAAATGTTCCCTGATAAAAACATTCAAAACAATAAAGTCCCTTGATAATATCCAGAAAACACAAACACAGAGGCCGTAGCCATATTTCGGATTGAGTTAGCCAAAACACCACCGGATATTTCTGCTTTCATCCAGTCATATCCGGACAAAGTGGTTTGGACTTTGTATGCAATGCACCGAGAAAAGCACAGTAAAAATGGTTTTCGAGAAAAGCAAAGTCTTTTCATAAGGCAACTGCATAAAATGTCATCTATACCAAGAGAAAAATCATGTTTGTTTGCCGTAGGTCATCTAGTTTTCTCCCGAGAAAATACGAATGTGTAGAGCTGGTATCTCCATGTGGAACCAGTTAGTGTTTCCAAGAACAAAATTAAATGTTCCCTGAACAAAAACATTCAAAACAATAAATTCCATGGATAATATCAGGAATATACAAACACAGAGGCTGTAGCAATATCTGGGATTGAGTTAATCAAAACACAATTGGATATTTCTGCTTTCATCCAGTCATATCCACACAAAGTGGTTTGGAATTCGTAGTCAATGGACTGAGAAAATCACAGTAAAAATGGTTTTGGAGAAAAGCAAAGTCTTTTCGTTAGGCAAGTGCATAAAATGTCATCTACAGAAACAGAAATATCATGTTTTTTTGTCTCAGTTCCTCTAGCATTCTCCCTAGAAAATACGAATGTGTAGAGCTGCTATCGCCATGTGGAACCAATTAGTGTTGCGAAGGTACAACATGAAATGTTCCCCGATAAAAACATTCAAAAAAATAAAGTCCTTCAATAATATCCAGAATACACAAACACAGAGGCTGTAGCAATATTTCGGATTTAGTTAGCCAAAACACAACCAGATATTTCTGGTTTCATCCAGTCATATCTGGACAAACTCGTGTGGAATTCGTATGCAATGGACCGAGAAAATCACAGTAAAAATGATTTTGGAATAATGCAAATTCTTTTCGTTCGGCGAGTGGATAAAATGTCATCTATACAAACAGAAATATCATGTTTGTTTGCCGCAGTTCCTCTAGATTTCTCCCTAGAAAATACGAATGTGTAGAGCTGGTGTCTCCACGTGGAACCAATTAGTGTTTCCAAGCAAAAAATTAAATGTTTCCTGAAAAAAAAAAAACGTTCAAAAAAATAAAGTCCGTGGATAATAATAGGAATACACAAACACAGAGACTGTAGCAATATTTCGGATTGAGTTAGCCAAAACACAACCAGATATTTCTGGATTCATCAAGTCATATCCGGACAAACTGGTGTGGAATTCGTATGCAATGGACCGAGAAAATCACAGTAAAAATGGCTTTAGAGAAAAGCAAAGTCGTTTTTTTGGCAAGTGCATAAAGTGTCATCGATAGAAACAGAAATATCATGTTTGTTTGCAACAGTTCCTCTAGCTTTCTCCCTAGAAAATGCGAATGTGTAGAGCTGCTGTCACCATGATGAACCAATTAATGTTTCAATGGTACAAAATTAATTGTTCCCTGAGAGAAACATTCAAAACAATAAAGTCCGTGGTTAATATCCGGGTAACAAAAACACAGAGGCTTTCACAATATTTCGGGTTGAGTTAGCCAAAACACAAACGGATGTATCTGGTTTCATCCAGTGATATCCCGACAAAGTTTTGTGGAAATCGTAAGCAATGCACCGAGAAAATCACAGTATAAATGGTTTTGGAGAAAAGTAAAGTCTTTTTGTTAGGCAAGTGCATAAAATGTCATCTATAGAAACAGAATTATCATGTTTGTTTGCCACAGTTCCTCTAGCTTTCTACCTAGAAAATACGAATGTGTAGAGCTGGTGTCCCCATGTGGAAACAATTAGTGTTTCCAAACACAAAATTAAAATGTTCCCTGATAAAAAACATTCAAAACAATAAAGTCCGTTGATAATATCTGGAATGCACTAACTCAGAGGCTTTAGCAATATCTGGGATTAAGTTAGCCAAAACAAAACCGGACATTTCCGGTTTCATCCAGTCATATCTGGACAAACTGGTGTGGAATTCGTATGGAATGGACCGAGAAAATCACTGTACAAATGGTTTTGGAGAAAAGCAAAGTCTTTTCATTAGGCAAGTGCATAAAATGTCATCTATACAAACAGAAACATCATGCTTGTTTGCTGCATTTCCTCTAGCTTTCTCCCTAGAAAATACGAATGTGTAGAGCAGGTTTTCCCATTATGAACCAATTCGAGTTTCAACGGTACAAAATTAAATGTTCCCTGATAGAAACATTCAAAACAATAAAGTCCGTGAATAACATCCGGATAACACAAACACAGAGGCTGTAGCAATATTTTGGATTGAGTTAGCCAAAACACAAGCGAATGTTTCTGGTTACATCCAGTCATATCCGGACAAAGTTGTGTGGAATTCGTATGCAATGCAATGAGAAAATCACAGTATATATGGTTTTGGAGAAAAGCAGTCTTTTCGTTAGGCAAGTGCATAAAATGTCATCTATACAAACAGAAATATCATGTTTGTTTGCCACAGTTCCTCTAGCTTTCTCCCTAGAAAATAAAAACGTGTAGAGCTGGTGTCTCCATGTGGAACCAATTAGTGTTTCCAAGCACAAAATTAAATGTTCCCTGATAAAAAAGATTCAAAACTATAAAGTCCATTGATAATATCCAGAAGACACAAACATAGAGGCTTTCACAATATTTCGGATTGAGTTAGCCAAAACACGTCCAGATATTTATGGTTTCATCCAGTCATATCTGGACAAACTTGTGTGGAGTTCGTATGCAATGGACCGAGAAAATCACAGTAAAAATAGTTTGGAGAGAAGCAAAGTCTTCTCTTTAGGTAAGTGCATAAAATGTCATTGATACAAATGGAAATATCATGTTTGTTTGCCGCAATTCCTCTTGCTTTCTGCCTAGAAAATAGAAATGTGTAGAGCTGGTGTCCCCATGATGAACCACTTAGTGTTTCTAAGCTCAAAATAAAAAGTTCCCTAATACAAAAACATTCAAATCAATAAAGTCCTTGGATAATATCAGGATTACACAAACACAGAGGCTGTAACAATATCTGGGATTGAGTTAGCCAAAACATACCGGATATTTCTGGTTTCATCCAGTATATCCGGACAAACTGGTGTGGAATTCGGATGCAGTTTATCGAGATAATCACAGAAAAATGGTTTTGGATAAAAGCAAAGTCTTTTCTTGAGCCAAGTGCATAGAATGTCATCTATACAAACAGAAATATCACGTTTGTTTGCCGCAGTTCCTCTAGCTTTCTCCCTAGAAAATGCGAATGTGTAGAGCTGGTGTCTCCATGTGGAAACAACTAGTGTTTCGCAGGACAAATTAAATTTTCCCTGATAAAAGACATTCAAAACAATATAGTCTGTGGATAGTATCAGGAATACACAAACACAGAGGCTTTCACAATATTTCGGATTGAGTTAGCCAAAAGACAACCAGATATTTCTGGTTTCAACCAGTCATATCCGGACAAAGTGGTGTGGAATTCGTATGCAATGGACGGAGAAAATCACAGTACAAATGGTTTTGGAGAAAAGCAAGTATTTTCGTTAGGCAAGTGTATAAAATGTCAGCTATAGAAACAGAAATATCATGTTTGTTTGTCGCAATTCCTATAGGTTTCTCTGTAGAAATTACTAATATAATTACTGACGCCATGAACAAGAGCGGCAAATTGTTAAGGCAGCAACAGGAGTCACTGTGTACTAACATCCCATGTGGGATCTGTCCTTAATGTGTTGTCTAATGTGCAGTGATGCTATAACTAGTACTGAAACAGTATTTTTACACTTTATGTTTCTGCATGGGTACAAAGTGATGAGATCTTTACTAATTATATACTGAATCGATCTGTACATAAAGAGAATTGGAAATGAAAAAAAAAAACCTGGTGTTAAATTGCAAATGGCATAGAAAATTAATTAATTTTTTAAAAAAAATGTAGGATCTCTGCCTTTAATGTGCTGTACACCCTTATTTAATGCTATAACTAGTACTCCAACAGTATTTTTTTTCACTTTGTGTTGCTATATGAGGGCAAACTGTTGAAATCGTTACCTAATTTATACTAAACTGATCTTTTGTATATAAAGAGAATTGAAAATGAATCATGATGTGATTGGAAGTGGAGAGGGAGCAGGAAAGGGGAGGGTTGTGGGTGGGAGGGAAGTTTTGGGAGAGGGAACCCATTGTAACCCATGAGCTGTACTTTGGAAATTTATATTCATTAAATAAATGTTTAATAAAAAAAAAGAAATTACGAATGTATAGAGCTGGTGTCTCCCTGTGGAAACAATTAGTGTTTCAATGGTACAAAATTAAATGTTCCCTGATAAAAACATTCAAAACAATGAAGTCCATCGATAATATCCAGAAACACAAACACAGAAGCTTTCACAATATTTCTCAATGAGTTAACAAAAACACAACCGGATATTTCTGGTTTCATCCAGTCATATCCAGAAAAGTCGTTTGGAATTTGGATGCAATGGACCGAGAAAATCACTGTAAAAATGGTTTTGGAGAAAAGCAAAGTCTTTTCATGAGGCAAGTGCATAAAATGTCATCTATACAAACAGAAACATCGTGCATATTTGCCGCAGTTCCTCTAGCTTTCTCCCTAGAAAATACGAATATGTAGCGCCGGAGTCTCCATGTGGAAACAGTTACTGTATCCAGGCTCAAAATAATATGTCTCCGATAAAAAACTTTCAAAACAATAAAGTCTGTGGATAATATCAGGAATACACAAACACAGAGGCTGTAGCAATATCTGGGATGCAGTTAGCCAAAACAAAACCGGATATTTCCGGTTTCATCCAGTCATACCTGGAAAAACTGGTGTGGAATTCGTATGCAATGGACCAAGAAAATCACAGTAACAATGGTTTTGGAGAAAAGCAAAGTCTTTTCGTTAGGCAAGAGCATAAAATGTCATCTCTATGAACAGAAATATCATGTTTGTTTTCCGCAGTCCCTCTAGCTTTCTCCGTAGAAAATACGAATATCTAGAGCTGGTGTTCCCATGATGAACCAATTAGTGTTTCAACGCTACAAAATTAAATGTACCCTGATAAAAACATTCAAAACAATAAGTCTCTCAAAAATATCCAGAAAACACAAATACAGAGGCTGTAGCAATATCTGGGATTGAGTTAGCCAAAACACAACCGGATATTTCTGGTTTCATCCATTCATATCCGGACAAAGTAGTGTGGAATTCATATGCAATGAACAAAAAACTCACAGTAAAAATGGTTTTAGAGAAATGCAAAGTCTTTTCGTTAGGCAAGTGCATAAAACGTCATCTAGACAAACAGAAATATCATGTGTGTTCGCCGCAGTTCCTGTAGCTTTCTCCCTAGAAAATACGAATGTGTAGAGCTGGTGTCTCCATGTGGAACCAATTAGTGTTTCAACGGTAGAAAATTAAATGTTCCCTGATAAAAACATTCAAAACAATAAGTCCATCGTTAATATCCAGAAAACACAAACACAGAGGCTGTAGCAATATACGAATTGGTTAGCCAAAACACATCCAGATATTTCTGTTTTCATGCAGTCATATCTGGACTAACTGGTGTGGAATTCGTATGCAATGGACCGAGAAAATCACAGTACAAATGGTTTTGGAGGAAAGCAAAGTCTTTATGTTAGGCAAGTGCATAAAATGCCTTCTATACAAACAGAAATATCATGTTTGTTTGCCGCAGGTCCTCTAGCTTTCTCCCTAGAAAATACGAATGTGTAGAGTGGTGTCTCCATGGGGAACCTATTAGTGTTTCCAAGCACAAAATTAAATGTTCCCTGATAAAAAAACATTCAAAACAATAAAGTCTGTGGATAATATCAGGAATACACAAACACAGAGGCTGTAGCAATATCTGGGATTGAGTTAGCCAAAACAAAACCCGATATTTCCTGTTTCATCCAGTCATATCCGGACAAAGTGGTGTGGAATTCGTATGCAATGTACCGAGACAATCACAGTACAAATGGTTTTGGAGAAAAGCAAAGTCTTTTCGTTAGGCATGTGCATAAAATGTCATCTACACAAACATAAATATCTTGCTGGTTTGCCTCGGTTCCTCCAGCTTTCTCCCTTGAAAATACGAATGTGTAGAGCTGGTGTTCCCATGATGAACCAAGTAGTGTTTCTGCGGTACAAAATAAAATGTTCCCTGAAAGAAAATATTCCAAACAATAAGTCCATCGATAATATCCAGAAAACACAAACACAGAGGCTTTCACAATATTTCGCAATGAGTTAGCCAAAAGACAACCAGATATTTCTGGTTTCATCCAGTCATATCCCGACAAACTGGTGTGGAATTCGTATGCAATGGACCGAGAAAATCACAGTACAAATGTTTTGGAGAAAAGCAAGTATTTTCCTTAGGCAAGTGCATAATATGTCAGCTATAGAAACAGAAATATCATATTTGTTTGCTGCAGTTCCTCTAGCTTTCTCCCTAGTAAATACGAATGTGTAGAGCTGGTGTCTCCATGTGGAACAAATTACTGTATCCAAGGTCAAAATAAAATGTTCCCCGATAAAAAATATTCAAAACAATAAAGTCCATTGATAATATCCAGAAAACACAAATACAGAGGCTTCCACAATATTTGGGATTGAGTTAGCCAAAACACAACCGGATATTTCTGGTTTCATCCATTCATATCCGCTCAACTGGTGTGGAATTTGTATGCAATGGACCGAGAATATCACAGTAAAAATGGTATTGGAGGAAAGCAAAGTCTTTTAGTTCGGCAAGTGCATAAAATGTCATCTAGACAAACAGAAATGTCATGTTTGTTTGCCGCAGTTCCTCTAGCTTTCTGCTTAGAAAATACGAATGTGTAGAGCTGGTGTCCCATGTGGAACCAATTAGTGTTTCAACCGTACAAAATTAAATGTTCCCTGATAAAAACATTCAAAACAATAAAGTCCCTTGATAATATCCAGAAAACACAAACACAGAGGCCGTAGCCATATTTCGGATTGAGTTAGCCAAAACACCACCGTTATATTTCTGCTTTCATCCAGTCATATCCGGACAAAGTGGTTTGGACTTTGTATGCAATGCACCGAGAAAAGCACAGTAAAACTGGTTTTGGAGAAAAGCAAAGTCTTTTCATAAGGCAACTGCATAAAATGTCATCTATACCAAGAGAAAAATCATGTTTGTTTGCCGTAGGTCATCTAGTTTTCTCCCGAGAAAATACGAATGTGTAGAGCTGGTATCTCCATGTGGAACCAGTTAGTGTTTCCAAGAACAAAATTAAATGTTCCCTGAACAAAAACATTCAAAACAATAAATTCCATGGATAATATCAGGAATATACAAACACAGAGGCTGTAGCAATATCTGGGATTGAGTTAATCAAAACACAATTGGATATTTCTGCTTTCATCCAGTCATATCCACACAAAGTGGTTTGGAATTCGTAGTCAATGGACTGAGAAAATCACAGTAAAAATGGTTTTGGAGAAAAGCAAAGTCTTTTCGTTAGGCAAGTGCATAAAATGTCATCTACAGAAACAGAAATATCATGTTTTTTTGTCTCAGTTCCTCTAGCATTCTCCCTAGAAAATACGAATGTGTAGAGCTGCTATCGCCATGTGGAACCAATTAGTGTTGCGAAGGTACAACATGAAATGTTCCCCGATAAAAACATTCAAAAAAATAAAGTCCTTCAATAATATCCAGAATACACAAACACAGAGGCTGTAGCAAT
The DNA here is from genome assembly GCA_036325905.1 of Lepus oiostolus. Taxonomy (NCBI): domain Eukaryota; kingdom Metazoa; phylum Chordata; class Mammalia; order Lagomorpha; family Leporidae; genus Lepus; species Lepus oiostolus. The sequence goes on from CM070808.1 coordinate 131,389,556, forward strand.
ATTTCGTTTTAGTTAGCCAAAACACAACCAGATATTTCTGGTTTCATCCAGTCATATCTGGACAAACTCGTGTGGAATTCGTATGCAATGGACCGAGAAAATCACAGTAAAAATGATTTTGGAATAATGCAAATTCTTTTCGTTCGGCGAGTGGATAAAATGTCATCTATACAAACAGAAATATCATATTTGTTTGCCGCAGTTCCTCTAGCGTTCTCCCTAGAAAATACGAATGTGTAGAGCTGGTGTCTCCATGTGGAAAAAATTAGTGTTTCCAAGCACAAAATTAAATGTTTCCTGAAAAAAAAAAACGTTCAAAAAAATAAAGTCCGTGGATAATATCAGGAATACAAAAACACAGAGGCTGAAGCAATATTTCGGATTGAGTTAGCCAAAACACAACCAGATATTTCTGGATTCATCCAGTCATATCTGGACAAACTGGTGTGGAATTCGTATGCAATGGACCGAGAAAATCACAGTAAAAATGGCTTTAGAGAAAAGCAAAGTCGTTTTTTTGGCAAGTGCATAAAGTGTCATCGATAGAAACAGAAATATCATGTTTGTTTGCAACAGTTCCTCTAGCTTTCTGCCTAGAAAATACGAATGTGTAGAGCTGCTGTCACCATGATGAACCAATTAATGTTTCAACGGTACAAAATTAATTGTTCCCTGAGAGAAACATTCAAAACAATAAAGTCCGTGGTTAATATCCGGGTAACAAAAACACAGAGGCTTTCACAATATTTCGGGTTGAGTTAGCCAAAACCAAACGGATGTATCTGGTTTCATCCAGTGATATCCCGACAAAGTTTTGTGGAAATTGTATGCAATGCACCGAGAAAATCACAGTATAAATGGTTTTGGAGAAAAGCAAAGTCATTTTGTTAGGCAAGTGCATAAAATGTCATCTATAGAAACAGAATTATCTTGTTTGTTTGCCGCAGTTCCTCTAGCTTTCTCCCTAGAAAATACGAATGTGTAGAGCTGGTGTCCCCATGTGGAAACAATTAGTGTTTCCAAACACAAAATTAAAATGTTCCCTGATAAAAAACATTCAAAACAATAAAGTCCGTTGATAATATCTGGAATGCACAAACTCAGAGGCTTTAGCAATATCTGGGATTAAGTTAGCCAAAACAAAACCGGACATTTCCGGTTTCATCCAGTCATATCTGGACAAACTGGTGTGGAATTCGTATGGAATGGACCGAGAAAATCACTGTACAAATGGTTTTGGAGAAAAGCAAAGTCTTTTCGTTAGGCAAGTGCATAAAATGTCATCTATACAAACAGAAACATCATGCTTGTTTGCTGCATTTCCTCTAGCTTTCTCCCTAGAAAATACGAATGTGTAGAGCAGGTTTTCCCATTATGAACCAATTCGAGTTTCAACGGTACAAAATTAAATGTTCCCTGATAGAAACATTCAAAACAATAAAGTCCGTGAATAACATCCGGATAACACAAACACAGAGGCTGTAGCAATATTTTGGATTGAGTTAGCCAAAACACAAGCGAATGTTTCTGGTTACATCCAGTCATATCCGGACAAAGTTGTGTGGAATTCGTATGCAATGCAATGAGAAAATCACAGTATATATGGTTTTGGAGAAAAGCAGTCTTTTCGTTAGGCAAGTGCATAAAATGTCATCTATACAAACAGAAATATCATGTTTGTTTGCCACAGTTCCTCTAGCTTTCTCCCTAGAAAATAAAAACGTGTAGAGCTGGTGTCTCCATGTGGAACCAATTAGTGTTTCCAAGCACAAAATTAAATGTTCCCTGATAAAAAAGATTCAAAACTATAAAGTCCATTGATAATATCCAGAAGACACAAACATAGAGGCTTTCACAATATTTCGGATTGAGTTAGCCAAAACACGTCCAGATATTTATGGTTTCATCCAGTCATATCTGGACAAACTTGTGTGGAGTTCGTATGCAATGGACCGAGAAAATCACAGTAAAAATAGTTTGGAGAGAAGCAAAGTCTTCTCTTTAGGTAAGTGCATAAAATGTCATTGATACAAATGGAAATATCATGTTTGTTTGCCGCAATTCCTCTTGCTTTCTGCCTAGAAAATAGAAATGTGTAGAGCTGGTGTCCCCATGATGAACCACTTAGTGTTTCTAAGCTCAAAATAAAAAGTTCCCTAATACAAAAACATTCAAATCAATAAAGTCCTTGGATAATATCAGGATTACACAAACACAGAGGCTGTAACAATATCTGGGATTGAGTTAGCCAAAACATACCGGATATTTCTGGTTTCATCCAGTATATCCGGACAAACTGGTGTGGAATTCGGATGCAGTTTATCGAGATAATCACAGAAAAATGGTTTTGGATAAAAGCAAAGTCTTTTCTTGAGCCAAGTGCATAGAATGTCATCTATACAAACAGAAATATCACGTTTGTTTGCCGCAGTTCCTCTAGCTTTCTCCCTAGAAAATGCGAATGTGTAGAGCTGGTGTCTCCATGTGGAAACAACTAGTGTTTCGCAGGACAAATTAAATTTTCCCTGATAAAAGACATTCAAAACAATATAGTCTGTGGATAGTATCAGGAATACACAAACACAGAGGCTTTCACAATATTTCGGATTGAGTTAGCCAAAAGACAACCAGATATTTCTGGTTTCAACCAGTCATATCCGGACAAAGTGGTGTGGAATTCGTATGCAATGGACGGAGAAAATCACAGTACAAATGGTTTTGGAGAAAAGCAAGTATTTTCGTTAGGCAAGTGTATAAAATGTCAGCTATAGAAACAGAAATATCATGTTTGTTTGTCGCAATTCCTATAGGTTTCTCTGTAGAAATTACTAATATAATTACTGACGCCATGAACAAGAGCGGCAAATTGTTAAGGCAGCAACAGGAGTCACTGTGTACTAACATCCCATGTGGGATCTGTCCTTAATGTGTTGTCTAATGTGCAGTGATGCTATAACTAGTACTGAAACAGTATTTTTACACTTTATGTTTCTGCATGGGTACAAAGTGATGAGATCTTTACTAATTATATACTGAATCGATCTGTACATAAAGAGAATTGGAAATGAAAAAAAAAAACCTGGTGTTAAATTGCAAATGGCATAGAAAATTAATTAATTTTTTAAAAAAAATGTAGGATCTCTGCCTTTAATGTGCTGTACACCCTTATTTAATGCTATAACTAGTACTCCAACAGTATTTTTTTTCACTTTGTGTTGCTATATGAGGGCAAACTGTTGAAATCGTTACCTAATTTATACTAAACTGATCTTTTGTATATAAAGAGAATTGAAAATGAATCATGATGTGATTGGAAGTGGAGAGGGAGCAGGAAAGGGGAGGGTTGTGGGTGGGAGGGAAGTTTTGGGAGAGGGAACCCATTGTAACCCATGAGCTGTACTTTGGAAATTTATATTCATTAAATAAAAGTTTAATAAAAAAAAAAGAAATTACGAATGTATAGAGCTGGTGTCTCCCTGTGGAAACAATTAGTGTTTCAATGGTACAAAATTAAATGTTCCCTGATAAAAACATTCAAAACAATGAAGTCCATCGATAATATCCAGAAACACAAACACAGAAGCTTTCACAATATTTCTCAATGAGTTAACAAAAACACAACCGGATATTTCTGGTTTCATCCAGTCATATCCAGAAAAGTCGTTTGGAATTTGGATGCAATGGACCGAGAAAATCACTGTAAAAATGGTTTTGGAGAAAAGCAAAGTCTTTTCATGAGGCAAGTGCATAAAATGTCATCTATACAAACAGAAACATCGTGCATATTTGCCGCAGTTCCTCTAGCTTTCTCCCTAGAAAATACGAATATGTAGCGCCGGAGTCTCCATGTGGAAACAGTTACTGTATCCAGGCTCAAAATAATATGTCTCCGATAAAAAACTTTCAAAACAATAAAGTCTGTGGATAATATCAGGAATACACAAACACAGAGGCTGTAGCAATATCTGGGATGCAGTTAGCCAAAACAAAACCGGATATTTCCGGTTTCATCCAGTCATACCTGGAAAAACTGGTGTGGAATTCGTATGCAATGGACCAAGAAAATCACAGTAACAATGGTTTTGGAGAAAAGCAAAGTCTTTTCGTTAGGCAAGAGCATAAAATGTCATCTCTATGAACAGAAATATCATGTTTGTTTTCCGCAGTCCCTCTAGCTTTCTCCGTAGAAAATACGAATATCTAGAGCTGGTGTTCCCATGATGAACCAATTAGTGTTTCAACGCTACAAAATTAAATGTACCCTGATAAAAACATTCAAAACAATAAGTCTCTCAAAAATATCCAGAAAACACAAATACAGAGGCTGTAGCAATATCTGGGATTGAGTTAGCCAAAACACAACCGGATATTTCTGGTTTCATCCATTCATATCCGGACAAAGTAGTGTGGAATTCATATGCAATGAACGAAAAACTCACAGTAAAAATGGTTTTAGAGAAATGCAAAGTCTTTTCGTTAGGCAAGTGCATAAAACGTCATCTAGACAAACAGAAATATCATGTGTGTTCGCCGCAGTTCCTGTAGCTTTCTCCCTAGAAAATACGAATGTGTAGAGCTGGTGTCTCCATGTGGAACCAGTGTTTCAACGGTAGAAAATTAAATGTTCCCTGATAAAAACATTCAAAACAATAAGTCCATCGTTAATATCCAGAAAACACAAACACAGAGGCTGTAGCAATATACGAATTGGTTAGCCAAAACACATCCAGATATTTCTGTTTTCATGCAGTCATATCTGGACTAACTGGTGTGGAATTCGTATGCAATGGACCGAGAAAATCACAGTACAAATGGTTTTGGAGGAAAGCAAAGTCTTTATGTTAGGCAAGTGCATAAAATGCCTTCTATACAAACAGAAATATCATGTTTGTTTGCCGCAGGTCCTCTAGCTTTCTCCCTAGAAAATACGAATGTGTAGAGTGGTGTCTCCATGGGGAACCTATTAGTGTTTCCAAGCACAAAATTAAATGTTCCCTGATAAAAAAACATTCAAAACAATAAAGTCTGTGGATAATATCAGGAATACACAAACACAGAGGCTGTAGCAATATCTGGGATTGAGTTAGCCAAAACAAAACCCGATATTTCCTGTTTCATCCAGTCATATCCGGACAAAGTGGTGTGGAATTCGTATGCAATGTACCGAGACAATCACAGTACAAATGGTTTTGGAGAAAAGCAAAGTCTTTTCGTTAGGCATGTGCATAAAATGTCATCTACACAAACATAAATATCTTGCTGGTTTGCCTCGGTTCCTCCAGCTTTCTCCCTTGAAAATACGAATGTGTAGAGCTGGTGTTCCCATGATGAACCAAGTAGTGTTTCTGCGGTACAAAATAAAATGTTCCCTGAAAGAAAATATTCCAAACAATAAGTCCATCGATAATATCCAGAAAACACAAACACAGAGGCTTTCACAATATTTCGCAATGAGTTAGCCAAAAGACAACCAGATATTTCTGGTTTCATCCAGTCATATCCCGACAAACTGGTGTGGAATTCGTATGCAATGGACCGAGAAAATCACAGTACAAATGTTTTGGAGAAAAGCAAGTATTTTCCTTAGGCAAGTGCATAATATGTCAGCTATAGAAACAGAAATATCATATTTGTTTGCTGCAGTTCCTCTAGCTTTCTCCCTAGTAAATACGAATGTGTAGAGCTGGTGTCTCCATGTGGAACAAATTACTGTATCCAAGGTCAAAATAAAATGTTCCCCGATAAAAAATATTCAAAACAATAAAGTCCATTGATAATATCCAGAAAACACAAATACAGAGGCTTCCACAATATTTGGGATTGAGTTAGCCAAAACACAACCGGATATTTCTGGTTTCATCCATTCATATCCGCTCAACTGGTGTGGAATTTGTATGCAATGGACCGAGAATATCACAGTAAAAATGGTATTGGAGGAAAGCAAAGTCTTTTAGTTCGGCAAGTGCATAAAATGTCATCTAGACAAACAGAAATGTCATGTTTGTTTGCCGCAGTTCCTCTAGCTTTCTGCTTAGAAAATACGAATGTGTAGAGCTGGTGTCCCATGTGGAACCAATTAGTGTTTCAACCGTACAAAATTAAATGTTCCCTGATAAAAACATTCAAAACAATAAAGTCCCTTGATAATATCCAGAAAACATAAACACAGAGGCCGTAGCCATATTTCGGATTGAGTTAGCCAAAACACCACCGTTATATTTCTGCTTTCATCCAGTCATATCCGGACAAAGTGGTTTGGACTTTGTATGCAATGCACCGAGAAAAGCACAGTAAAACTGGTTTTGGAGAAAAGCAAAGTCTTTTCATAAGGCAACTGCATAAAATGTCATCTATACCAAGAGAAAAATCATGTTTGTTTGCCGTAGGTCATCTAGTTTTCTCCCGAGAAAATACGAATGTGTAGAGCTGGTATCTCCATGTGGAACCAGTTAGTGTTTCCAAGAACAAAATTAAATGTTCCCTGAACAAAAACATTCAAAACAATAAATTCCATGGATAATATCAGGAATATACAAACACAGAGGCTGTAGCAATATCTGGGATTGAGTTAATCAAAACACAATTGGATATTTCTGCTTTCATCCAGTCATATCCACACAAAGTGGTTTGGAATTCGTAGTCAATGGACTGAGAAAATCACAGTAAAAATGGTTTTGGAGAAAAGCAAAGTCTTTTCGTTAGGCAAGTGCATAAAATGTCATCTACAGAAACAGAAATATCATGTTTTTTTGTCTCAGTTCCTCTAGCATTCTCCCTAGAAAATACGAATGTGTAGAGCTGCTATCGCCATGTGGAACCAATTAGTGTTGCGAAGGTACAACATGAAATGTTCCCCGATAAAAACATTCAAAAAAATAAAGTCCTTCAATAATATCCAGAATACACAAACACAGAGGCTGTAGCAATATTTCGTTTTAGTTAGCCAAAACACAACCAGATATTTCTGGTTTCATCCAGTCATATCTGGACAAACTCGTGTGGAATTCGTATGCAATGGACCGAGAAAATCACAGTAAAAATGATTTTGGAATAATGCAAATTCTTTTCGTTCGGCGAGTGGATAAAATGTCATCTATACAAACAGAAATATCATATTTGTTTGCCGCAGTTCCTCTAGCGTTCTCCCTAGAAAATACGAATGTGTAGAGCTGGTGTCTCCATGTGGAAAAAATTAGTGTTTCCAAGCACAAAATTAAATGTTTCCTGAAAAAAAAAAACGTTCAAAAAAATAAAGTCCGTGGATAATATCAGGAATACAAAAACACAGAGGCTGAAGCAATATTTCGGATTGAGTTAGCCAAAACACAACCAGATATTTCTGGATTCATCCAGTCATATCTGGACAAACTGGTGTGGAATTCGTATGCAATGGACCGAGAAAATCACAGTAAAAATGGCTTTAGAGAAAAGCAAAGTCGTTTTTTTGGCAAGTGCATAAAATGTCATCGATAGAAACAGAAATATCATGTTTGTTTGCAACAGTTCCTCTAGCTTTCTGCCTAGAAAATACGAATGTGTAGAGCTGCTGTCACCATGATGAACCAATTAATGTTTCAACGGTACAAAATTAATTGTTCCCTGAGAGAAACATTCAAAACAATAAAGTCCGTGGTTAATATCCGGGTAACAAAAACACAGAGGCTTTCACAATATTTCGGGTTGAGTTAGCCAAAACACAAACGGATGTATCTGGTTTCATCCAGTGATATCCCGACAAAGTTTTGTGGAAATTGTATGCAATGCACCGAGAAAATCACAGTATAAATGGTTTTGGAGAAAAGCAAAGTCATTTTGTTAGGCAAGTGCATAAAATGTCATCTATAGAAACAGAATTATCTTGTTTGTTTGCCGCAGTTCCTCTAGCTTTCTCCCTAGAAAATACGAATGTGTAGAGCTGGTGTCCCCATGTGGAAACAATTAGTGTTTCCAAACACAAAATTAAAATGTTCCCTGATAAAAAACATTCAAAACAATAAAGTCCGTTGATAATATCTGGAATGCACAAACTCAGAGGCTTTAGCAATATCTGGGATTAAGTTAGCCAAAACAAAACCGGACATTTCCGGTTTCATCCAGTCATATCTGGACAAACTGGTGTGGAATTCGTATGGAATGGACCGAGAAAATCACTGTACAAATGGTTTTGGAGAAAAGCAAAGTCTTTTCGTTAGGCAAGTGCATAAAATGTCATCTATACAAACAGAAACATCATGCTTGTTTGCTGCATTTCCTCTAGCTTTCTCCCTAGAAAATACGAATGTGTAGAGCAGGTTTTCCCATTATGAACCAATTCGAGTTTCAACGGTACAAAATTAAATGTTCCCTGATAGAAACATTCAAAACAATAAAGTCCGTGAATAACATCCGGATAACACAAACACAGAGGCTGTAGCAATATTTTGGATTGAGTTAGCCAAAACACAAGCGAATGTTTCTGGTTACATCCAGTCATATCCGGACAAAGTTGTGTGGAATTCGTATGCAATGCAATGAGAAAATCACAGTATATATGGTTTTGGAGAAAAGCAGTCTTTTCGTTAGGCAAGTGCATAAAATGTCATCTATACAAACAGAAATATCATGTTTGTTTGCCACAGTTCCTCTAGCTTTCTCCCTAGAAAATAAAAACGTGTAGAGCTGGTGTCTCCATGTGGAACCAATTAGTGTTTCCAAGCACAAAATTAAATGTTCCCTGATAAAAAAGATTCAAAACTATAAAGTCCATTGATAATATCCAGAAGACACAAACATAGAGGCTTTCACAATATTTCGGATTGAGTTAGCCAAAACACGTCCAGATATTTATGGTTTCATCCAGTCATATCTGGACAAACTTGTGTGGAGTTCGTATGCAATGGACCGAGAAAATCACAGTAAAAATAGTTTGGAGAGAAGCAAAGTCTTCTCTTTAGGTAAGTGCATAAAATGTCATCGATACAAATGGAAATATCATGTTTGTTTGCCGCAATTCCTCTTGCTTTCTGCCTAGACAATAGAAATGTGTAGAGCTGGTGTCCCCATGATGAACCACTTAGTGTTTCCAAGCTCAAAATAAAAAGTTCCCTAATACAAAAACATTCAAATCAATAAAGTCCTTGGATAATATCAGGATTACACAAACACAGAGGCTGTAACAATATCTGGGATTGAGTTAGCCAAAACATACCGGATATTTCTGGTTTCATCCAGTATATCCGGACAAACTGGTGTGGAATTCGGATGCAGTTTATCGAGATAATCACAGAAAAATGGTTTTGGATAAAAGCAAAGTCTTTTCTTGAGCCAAGTGCAGAGAATGTCATCTATACAAACAGAAATATCACGTTTGTTTGCCGCAGTTCCTCTAGCTTTCTCCCTAGAAAATGCGAATGTGTAGAGCTGGTGTCTCCATGTGGAAACAACTAGTGTTTCGCAGGACAAATTAAATTTTCCCTGATAAAAGACATTCAAAACAATATAGTCTGTGGATAGTATCAGGAATACACAAACACAGAGGCTTTCACAATATTTCGGATTGAGTTAGCCAAAAGACAACCAGATATTTCTGGTTTCATCCAGTCATATCCGGACAAAGTGGTGTGGAATTCGTATGCAATGGACGGAGAAAATCACAGTACAAATGGTTTTGGAGAAAAGCAAGTATTTTCGTTAGGCAAGTGTATAAAATGTCAGCTATAGAAACAGAAATATCATGTTTGTTTGCCGCAATTCCTATAGGTTTCTCTGTAGAAATTACTAATATAATTACTGACGCCATGAACAAGAGCGGCAAATTGTTAAGTCAGCAACAGGAGTCACTGTGTACTAACATCCCATGTGGGATCTGTCCTTAATGTGTTGTCTAATGTGCAGTGATGCTATAACTAGTACTGAAACAGTATTTTTACACTTTATGTTTCTGCATGGGTACAAAGTGATGAGATCTTTACTAATTATATACTGAATCGATCTTCTGTATATAAAGAGAATTGGAAATGAAAAAAAAACCCTGGTGTTAAATTGCAAATGGCATAGAAAATTAATTAATTTAAAAAATATGTAGAATCTCTGCCTTTAATGTGCTGTACACCCTTATTTAATGCTATAACTAGTACTCCAACAGTATTTTTTTTAACTTTGTGTTGCTATATGAGGGCAAACTGTTGAAATCGTTACCTAATTTATACTAAACTGATCTTTTGTATATAAAGAGAATTGAAAATGAATCATGATGTGATTGGAAGTGGAGAGGGAGCAGGAAAGGGGAGGGTTGTGGGTGGGAGGGAAGTTTTGGGAGAGGGAACCCATTGTAACCCATGAGCTGTACTTTGGAAATTTATATTCATTAAATAAATGTTTAATAAAAAAAAAGAAATTACGAATGTATAGAGCTGGTGTCTCCCTGTGGAAACAATTAGTGTTTCAATGGTACAAAATTAAATGTTCCCTGATAAAAACATTCAAAACAATGAAGTCCATCAATAATATCCAGAAACACAAACACAGAAGCTTTGACAATATTTCTCAATGAGTTAACAAAAACACAACCGGATATTTCTGGTTTCATCCAGTCATATCCAGAAAAGTCGCTTGGAATTTGGATGCAATGGACCGAGAAAATCACTGTAAAAATGGTTTTGGAGAAAAGCAAAGTCTTTTCATGAGGCAAGTGCATAAAATGTCATCTATACAAACAGAAACATCATGCTTGTTTGCTGCATTTCCTCTAGCTTTCTCCCTAGAAAATACGAATGTGTAGAGCAGGTTTTCCCATTATGAACCAATTCGAGTTTCAACGGTACAAAATTAAATGTTCCCTGATAGAAACATTCAAAACAATAAAGTCCGTGAATAACATCCGGATAACACAAACACAGAGGCTGTAGCAATATTTTGGATTGAGTTAGCCAAAACACAACCGAATGTTTCTGGTTACATCCAGTCATATCCGGACAAAGTTGTGTGGAATTCGTATGCAATGCAATGAGAAAATCACAGTATATATGGTTTTGGAGAAAAGCAGTCTTTTCGTTAGGCAAGTGCATAAAATGTCATCTATACAAACAGAAATATCATGTTTGTTTGCCACAGTTCCTCTAGCTTTCTCCCTAGAAAATAAAAACGTGTAGAGCTGGTGTCTCCATGTGGAACCAATTAGTGTTTCCAAGCACAAAATTAAATGTTCCCTGATAAAAAAGATTCAAAACTATAAAGTCCATTGATAATATCCAGAAGACACAAACATAGAGGCTTTCACAATATTTCGGATTGAGTTAGCCAAAACACGTCCAGATATTTATGGTTTCATCCAGTCATATCTGGACAAACTTGTGTGGAGTTCGTATGCAATGGACCGAGAAAATCACAGTAAAAATAGTTTGGAGAGAAGCAAAGTCTTCTCTTTAGGTAAGTGCATAAAATGTCATCGATACAAATGGAAATATCATGTTTGTTTGCCGCAATTCCTCTTGCTTTCTGCCTAGAAAATAGAAATGTGTAGAGCTGGTGTCCCCATGATGAACCACTTAGTGTTTCTAAGCTCAAAATAAAAAGTTCCCTAATACAAAAACATTCAAATCAATAAAGTCCTTGGATAATATCAGGATTACACAAACACAGAGGCTGTAACAATATCTGGGATTGAGTTAGCCAAAACATACCGGATATTTCTGGTTTCATCCAGTATATCCGGACAAACTGGTGTGGAATTCGGATGCAGTTTATCGAGATAATCACAGAAAAATGGTTTTGGATAAAAGCAAAGTCTTTTCTTGAGCCAAGTGCAGAGAATGTCATCTATACAAACAGAAATATCACGTTTGTTTGCCGCAGTTCCTCTAGCTTTCTCCCTAGAAAATGCGAATGTGTAGAGCTGGTGTCTCCATGTGGAAACAACTAGTGTTTCGCAGGACAAATTAAATTTTCCCTGATAAAAGACATTCAAAACAATATAGTCTGTGGATAGTATCAGGAATACACAAACACAGAGGCTTTCACAATATTTCGGATTGAGTTAGCCAAAAGACAACCAGATATTTCTGGTTTCATCCAGTCATATCCGGACAAAGTGGTGTGGAATTCGTATGCAATGGACGGAGAAAATCACAGTACAAATGGTTTTGGAGAAAAGCAAGTATTTTCGTTAGGCAAGTGTATAAAATGTCAGCTATAGAAACAGAAATATCATGTTTGTTTGTCGCAATTCCTATAGGTTTCTCTGTAGAAATTACTAATATAATTACTGACGCCATGAACAAGAGCGGCAAATTGTTAAGGCAGCAACAGGAGTCACTGTGTACTAACATCCCATGTGGGATCTGTCCTTAATGTGTTGTCTAATGTGCAGTGATGCTATAACTAGTACTGAAACAGTATTTTTACACTTTATGTTTCTGCATGGGTACAAAGTGATGAGATCTTTACTAATTATATACTGAATCGATCTTCTGTATATTAAGAGAATTGGAAATGAAAAAAAAAACCTGGTGTTAAATTGCAAATGGCATAGAAAATTAATTAATTTTTTAAAAAAAAATGTAGGATCTCTGCCTTTAATGTGCTGTACACCCTTATTTAATGCTATAACTAGTACTCCAACAGTATTTTTTTTCACTTTGTGTTGCTATATGAGGGCAAACTGTTGAAATCGTTACCTAATTTATACTAAACTGATCTTTTGTATATAAAGAGAATTGAAAATGAATCATGATGTGATTGGAAGTGGAGAGGGAGCAGGAAAGGGGAGGGTTGTGGGTGGGAGGGAAGTTTTGGGAGAGGGAACCCATTGTAACCCATGAGCTGTACTTTGGAAATTTATATTCATTAAATAAAAGTTTAATAAAAAAAAAGAAATTACGAATGTATAGAGCTGGTGTCTCCCTGTGGAAACAATTAGTGTTTCAATGGTACAAAATTAAATGTTCCCTGATAAAAACATTCAAAACAATGAAGTCCATCGATAATATCCAGAAACACAAACACAGAAGCTTTCACAATATTTCTCAATGAGTTAACAAAAACACAACCGGATATTTCTGGTTTCATCCAGTCATATCCAGAAAAGTCGTTTGGAATTTGGATGCAATGGACCGAGAAAATCACTGTAAAAATGGTTTTGGAGAAAAGCAAAGTCTTTTCATGAGGCAAGTGCATAAAATGTCATCTATACAAACAGAAACATCGTGCATATTTGCCGCAGTTCCTCTAGCTTTCTCCCTAGAAAATACGAATATGTAGCGCCGGAGTCTCCATGTGGAAACAGTTACTGTATCCAGGCTCAAAATAATATGTCCCCGATAAAAAACTTTCAAAACAATAAAGTCTGTGGATAATATCAGGAATACACAAACACAGAGGCTGTAGCAATATCTGGGATGCAGTTAGCCAAAACAAAACCGGATATTTCCGGTTTCATCCAGTCATACCCGGAAAAACTGGTGTGGAATTCGTATGCAATGGACCAAGAAAATCACAGTAACAATGGTTTTGGAGAAAAGCAAAGTCTTTTCGTTAGGCAAGAGCATAAAATGTCATCTCTATGAACAGAAATATCATGTTTGTTTTCCGCAGTCCCTCTAGCTTTCTCCGTAGAAAACACGAATATCTAGAGCTGGTGTTCCCATGATGAACCAATTAGTGTTTCAACGCTACAAAATTAAATGTACCCTGATAAAAACATTCAAAACAATAAGTCTCTCAAAAATATCCAGAAAACACAAATACAGAGGCTGTAGCAATATCTGGGATTGAGTTAGCCAAAACACAACCGGATATTTCTGGTTTCATCCATTCATATCCGGACAAAGTAGTGTGGAATTCATATGCAATGAACGAAAAACTCACAGTAAAAATGGTTTTAGAGAAATGCAAAGTCTTTTCGTTAGGCAAGTGCATAAAACGTCATCTAGACAAACAGAAATATCATGTGTGTTTGTCGCAGTTCCTCTAGCTTTCTCCCTAGAAAATACGAATGTGTAGAGCTGGTGTCTCCATGTGGAACCAATTAGTGTTTCAACGGTAGAAAATTAAATGTTCCCTGATAAAAACATTCAAAACAATAAGTCCATCGTTAATATCCAGAAAACACAAACACAGAGGCTGTAGCAATATACGAATTGGTTAGCCAAAACACATCCAGATATTTCTGTTTTCATGCAGTCATATCTGGACTAACTTTTGTGGAATTCGTATGCAATGGACCGAGAAAATCACAGTACAAATGGTTTTGGAGGAAAGCAAAGTCTTTATGTTAGGCGAGTGCATAAAATGCCTTCTATACAAACAGAAATATCATGTTTGTTTGCCACATCATCTCTAGCTTTCTCCCTAGAAAAGAGGAATGTTTAGAGCTGGTGTCTCCATGTGGAACCAATTAGTGTTGTCAAGATGAAAATTATATGTTCTGTGATAAAAAAAAATTCAAAACAATAAAGTACATTGATAATATAGAGAAAAGACAAACACAGAGGCTGCAGCAATATCTGGGAATGAATTATCCAAAACAAAAACAGATATTTACAGTTTCATCCAGTCATATCCGGACAACGTGGTGTGAAATTCGTATGCAATGGACCGAGAAAATCACCGTAAATACGGTTTTGGAGAAAAGCAAAGTATTTCGTTAGGCAAGTGCATAAAATGTCGTCTGTACAAACAGAAATATCATGTTTGTTTGCATCAGTTTCTCTAGCTTTCTGCCTAGAAAATACGAATGTATAGAGCTGGTGTCTCCATGTGGAACCCTTTAGTGTTTCCAACATCAAAATTAAATGTTCCGTGATAAAAAACATTCAAAACAATAAAGTCCATCGATAATATCCAGAAAACACAAACACAGAGGCTGTAGAAATATCTGGGATTGAGTTAGCGAAAACAAAACTGGATATTTCCGGTTTCATCCAATCATATCCACCCAAACTGGTACGGAATTCGTATGTCTTCACCGAAATATTCACAGAAAAAATGGTTTTGGAGAATAGCAAAGTCTTTTCGTTAGGCAAGTGCATAAAATGTCATCTATACCAACAGAAATATCATGTTGTTTGTCGCAGTTCCTCTAGCTTTTCCGTAGAAAATACGAATGTGTAGAGCTGGAGTCTCCATGTGGCACCAATCAGTGATAGCAAGCACAAAATTAAATGTTCCCCGCCAAAAAACATTCGAAACAATAAAGTCCGTGGATAATATCAGGAATACACAAACACAGAGGCTGTAGCAAAATCTGGGATTGAGTTAGCCAACACAATTCCGGATATTTCCGGTTTCATCCAGTCATATCCGGACAAACTGGTGTGGAATTCGTATGCAATGGACCGAGAAACTCACAGTAAAAATGGTTTTGGAGAAAAGCAAAGTCTTTTCGTAAGGCAAATGCATAAAATGTCATCTATACAAACAGAAATATCATGTTTGTTTGCCGAGGTTCCTCTAACTTTCTCCCTAGAAAATAGGAATGTTTTGAACTGGTGTCTCCATGTGGAAACAATCAGTGTTTCCAACATCAAAATAAAATGTTCCGTGATAAAAAACATTCAAAACAGTAAAGTCCTTGGATTATATCAGGAATACACAAACACAGAGGCTGTAGCAATATCTGGGATTGAGTTAGCCAAAACAAAACCGGATATTTCCGGTTTCATCGAATCATCTCCGCACAAACTGGTGTGGAATTCGTATGCAATGGACTGAGGAAAATCACAGTAAAAATGGTTTTGGAGAAAAGCAAAGTCTTTATGTTAGGCAAATGCATAAAATGTCATCTATACAAACAGAAATATCATGTTTGTTTGCCACAGTTCCACTAGCTTTGTCTCTAGAAAATAGGAAAGTGTAGAGCTGGTGTCCCCATGATGAACCATTTCGTGTTTCAACGGTACAAAATTAAATGTTCCATGATAAAAGACATTCAAAACAATAAAGTCCGTGGATAATATCAGGAATACACGAACCAAGAGGATGTAGCAATATCTGGGATTGAGTTAGCCAAAACACAACCGGATATTTCTTTTTTCATCCTGTCATATCCGGACAAGGTGGTGTGGAATTCGTATGCAATGGACTGAGTAAATCACAGTACAAATGGTTTCGGAGAAAAGTAAAGTCTTTTCGTTAGGCAAGTGCATAAAATGTCATCGATACAAACAGAAATATCATGTTTGTTAGTCACAGTTCCTCTAGCTTTCTCCCTAGAAAATATGAATGTGTAGAGCTGGCGTCTCCATTTGGAACCAATTAGTATTTCTAAGGAAAAATTAAATGTTCCCTGATAAAAAAACATTCAAAACAATAAAGTCCGTGGATAAATCAGGAATACACAAACACAAAGGCTGTAGCAATATCTGGGATTGATTAGGCCAAAACAAAACCGGATATTTCTGGTTTCATCCAGTCATATCTGGACAAACTGGTGTGGAATTCGTATGCAATGGACCGAGGAAAATCACAGTAAAAATGGTTTTGGAGAAAAGCAAAGTCTTTTCGTTAGGCAAATGCATAAAATGTCATCTAAACAAACAAAAAATAACATGTTTGTTTGTCGCAGTTCCTCTAGCTTTCTCCCTAGAAAACACGAATGTGTAGAGCTGGTTTCCCCATGTGGAACCAATTAGTGATTCCAAGCAGAAAATTAAATGTTCCCTCATAAAAAACATTCAAAATAATAAAGTCCATGGGTAATATCAGGAATACACAAACAGAGGCTGTAGCAATATCTGGGATTGAGTTAGCCAAAACAAAACCGGATATTTCCGGTTTCATCCAGTCATATCAGGACAAACTGGTGTGGAATTCGTATGCAGTGTAGCGAGAAAATCACAGAAAAATGGTTTTGGAGAAAAGCAAAGTCTTTTCTTTAGGCAAATGCATAAAATGTCATCTAACCAAAAAAAAAAAAAAAACTACATGTTTGTTTGCCGCAGTTCCTCTAGCTTTCTCCCTAGAAAATACGAATGTGTACAGCTCGTGTCCCCTTGTGGAACCGATTTGTGATTCCAAGCAGAAAATTAAATGTTCCCTCATAAAAAACATTCAAAATAATAAAGTCCATGGGTAATATCAGGAATACACAAACAGAGGCTGTAGCAATATCTGGGATTGAGTTAGCCAAAATAAAATCAGATATTTCCATTTTCATCCAATCATATCCGCACAAACTGGTGTGGAATTCATATGCAATGGACCTAGAAATTCACAGTAAAAATAGTTTTGGAGAAAAGCAAAGTCTTTTCGTTAGGCAAGTGCATAAAATGTCATCGATACAAACAGAAATATCATGTTTGTTTCCCACAGTTCCTCTAGATTTCTCCCTAGAAAATACGAATGTGTGGAGCTGGTGTCCCCATGATGAACCAATTAGTGATTCCAAGCAGAAAATTTAATGTTCCCTTATAAAAAACATTCAAAACAATAAAGTCCATCGGTAATATCAGGAATACACAAACACAGAGGCTGTAGCAATATCTGGGATTGAGTTAGCAAAAAAAAAAAAAACCGTATATTTCTGGTTTCATCCAGTTGTATCCAGAAAAACTCGTGTGGAATTCATATGAAGTGTACCGAGAAAATCACAGAAAAATGATTTTGGAGAAAAGCAAAGTCTTTTCTTTAGACAAGTGCATAAAATGTCATCTATACAAACAGAAATATCATGATTGTTTGCCACAGTTCCTCTAGCTTTCTCCCCAGAAAATACGAATATGTTTAGCTGGTGTCTCCATGTGGAACCAATTACTGTATCCAAGCTCAAAATAAAATGTTCCCTGATAAAAAACATTCAAAACAATAAAGTCCATTGATAATACCCAGAAAACACAAACACAGGGGCTTTTACAATATTTCGGATTGAGTTAGCCAAAACACAACCGGATATTTCTGCTTTCATCCAGTCATATCCAGACAAAGTGGTGTGGAATTTATATGCAATGAACCAGAAAAATCACAGTAAAAATGGTTTTGGAGAAAAGCAAAGTCTTTTCGTTAGGCAAGTGCATAAAATGTCATCTATACAAACAGAAATATCATGTTTGTTTGTCGCAGTTCCTCTAGCTTTCTCCCAAGAAAATAGGAATGTGTAGATTTGACATCTCCATGTGGAACCAATTAGTGTTTCCAAGATCAAAATAAAATGTTCCCCGACAAAAAACATTCAAAACAATAAAGTCCGTGGATCATATCAGGAAAACCAAACACAGATGTTGTAGCAATATCTGGGATTGAGTTAGTCAAAACAAAACGGGATATTTACGGTTTCATCCAGTCTTATCCAGACAACGTGGTGTGGAATTTGTAGGCAATAGACTGAGAAAATCACAGTAAAAATAGTTTTGAGAAAAAGCAAAGTCTTTTTGTTAGGCAAGTGAATAAATTGTCGTCTGTACAAACAGAAATATCATGTTTGTTTGCTTCAGTTCCTCTAGCTTTCTGCCTAGAAAATACGAATGTATAGAATTGGTGTCTCCACGTGGAGCCCTTTAGTGTTTCCAAGATTAAAATAAAATGTTCCGGCCGGCGCCGCGGCTCACTAGGCTAATCCTCCGCCTTGCGGCGCTGGCACACCGGGTTCTAGTCCCGGTCGGGGCACCGATCCTGTCCCGGTTGCCCCTCTTCCAGGCCAGCTCTCTGCTGTGGCCAGGGAGTGCAGTGGAGGATGGCCCAAGTGCTTGGGCCCTGCACCCCATGGGAGACCAGGAGAAGCACCTGGCTCCTGCCATTGGATCAGTGCGGTGTGCCTGCCGCAGCGCCCCTACCGCGGCGGCCATTGGAGGGTGAACCAACGGCAAAAGGAAGACCTTTCTCTCTGTCTCTCTCTCACTGTCCACTCTGCCTGTCCAAAAAAAAAAAAAAAAAAAAAAAAAAAAAAAAATAAAATGTTCCGTGATAAAAATCATTCAAAACAATAACGTCCATCAATAATATCCAGAAAACACAAACACAGAGGCTGTAGAAATATCTGGGATTGAGTTAGCCAAAACACAACCGGATATTTCCGGTTTCATCCAATCATATCCGCACAAACTGGTGTGGAATTCGTATGCAAGGGACCGAGATATTCACAGAAAAAATGGTTTTGGAGAATAGCAAAGTCTTTTCGTTAGGCAAGTGCATAAAATGTCATCTATACGAACAGAAATGTCATGTTTGTTTGCCGCCGTTCCTCTAGATTTTCCGTAGAAAATACGAATGTGTAGAGCTGGTGTCTCCATGTGCAAACAATTAGTGATTCCAAGCACAAAATTAAAAGTTCCCTGATGAAAAACATTCAAAATAATAAGTCCGTGGATAATATCAGAATACACAAACACAGAGGCTGTAGCAAAATCTGGATTCAGTTAGCCAAAACAATTCCGGGTATTTCTGGTTTCTTCTAGTCATATCCGGACAAACTGGTGTGGAATTCGTATGCAATGGACGGAGAAAATCACAGTAAAATGGTTTTGGAGAAAAGTAAAGTCTTTTCGTTAGGCAAGTGCATAAAATGTCATCGATACAAACAGAAATATCATGTTTGTTAGTTGCAGTTACTCTAGCTTTCTCCCTAGAAAATACGAATGTGTAGAGCTGGTGTCTCCATGTGAAACCAATTAGTGTTTCTAAGGACAAATTAAATGTTCCCTGATAAAAAACATTCAAAACAATATAAAGTCTGTGGATAAATAAGGAATACACAAACACAAAGGCTGTAGAAATATCTGGGATTGATTAGGCCAAAACAAAACCGGATATTTCCGGTTTCATCTAGTCATACCCGTAAACTGGTGTGGAATTCGTATGCAATGGATGGAGAAAATCACAGTAAAAATGGTTTTGGAGAAAAGTGAAGTCTTTTCGTTAGGCAAGTGCATAAAATGTCATCAATACAAACAGAAATATCATGTTTTTTTGTCGCAGTTCCTCTAGCTTTCTCCCTAGAAAATACGAATGTGTAGAGCTGGTGTGTCCATGTGGAACCAATTAGTGTTTCTAAGGACAAATTAAATGTTCCCTGATAATAAACATTCAAAACAATAAAGTCCATGGATAAATCAGGAATACACAAACACAAAGGCTGTAGCAATATCTGGGATTGAGTTAGCCAAAACAAAACCGGATATTTCCGGTTTTATCCAGTCATACCTGTAAACTGGTGTGGAATTCGTATGTAGTGTATCGAGAAAATCACAGAAAAATGGTTTTGGAGAGAAGCAAAGTCTTTTCGTTAGGCAAGTGCATAAAATGTCGTCGATACAAACAGAAATATCATGTTTGTTTGCCGCAGTTCCTCTAGCTTTCTCCCTAGAAAATAGGAATGTGTTGAACTGGTGTCTGCATGTGGAACCAATTAGTGTTTCCAACATCAAAATAAAATGTTCCGTGATAAAAAACATTCAAACAATAAAGTCCATCGAAAATATCCAGAAAACAAACACAGATGCTTTCACAATATTTCGGATTGAGTTAGCCAAAACACAACCAGATATTTCTGTTTTCATCCTGTCATATCCGGACAAAGTGGTGTGGAATTCGTATGCATTGGACCGAGAAAATCAGAGTAAAAATGGTTTTGGAGAAAAGCAAAGTCTTTTCATTAGGCAAGTGCATGAAATGTCATCGATACAAACAGAAATATCATGTTTGTTTGTCGCAATTTCTCTAGCTATCTCCCAAGAAAATACGAATGTCTAGAGCTGGTGTCCCTATGACGAACCAATTAGTGATTCAACGGTATAAAATTAAATGTTCCCTGATAAAAACATTCAAAACAATAAAGTCCATCCATAATATCCAGAAAACACACACAGAGGCTGTAGCAATATTTAGGATTGAGTTAGCCAAAACACAACCAGATTTTTCCGGTTTCATCCAGTCATATCCCGAGAAACTGGTGTGGAATTCGTATACAATGGACCGAGAAAATCACAGTACAAATGGTTTTGGAGAAAAGCAAAGTTGTTTCGTTAGGCAAGTGCATAAAATGTCATCTATACAAACAGAAATATCATGTTTGTTTGCCGCAGTTCCTCTAGCTTTCTCCCTAGAAAATACGAATATGTAGCGCCGGAGTCTCCATGTGGAAACAGTTACTGTATCCAGGCTCAAAATTAAATGTTCTCCGATAAAAAGCATTCAAAACAAAAGTCCATTTTTTAGCATCTAGAAAAATCAAACACAGAGGCTCTAGTAATATCTGGGATTGAGTTAGCCAAAACACAACCGGATATTTCTGGTTTCATCCAGTCATACCCGTAAACTGGTGTGGAATTCGTATGCAATGGACCGAGAAAATCACAGTAAAAATGGTTTTGGAGAAAAGCAAAATCTTTTCATTCGGCAAGTAGATAAATTATCATCGATACAAACAGAAATATCATATGTGTTTGCAGTAGTTCCTGCAGCTTTCGCCCTAGAAAATACAAATATGTAGAGCTGGTGTCTCCATGTGCAAACAAGTAGTGCTTTCAAGCACAAAACTAATGTTCCCTGATAAAAAAACATTCAAAACAATAAAGTCCATCGATAATATCCAGAAAACACAAACACAGAGGCTATCACAATATTTCGGATTGAGTTAGCAAAAACACAACCGGATATTTCTGTTTGTACCCAGTCATATCTGAAAAATCGTATGGAATTCGTATGCAATGGACCGAGTAAATCACAGTAAAAATGGTTTTGGAGAAAAGCAAAGTCTTTCATCAGGCAAGTGCATAAAATGTCATCTATACAAACAGAAATATAATGTTTGTTTCCCACAGTTCCTCTAGCTTTCTCCCTAGAAAATACGAATGTTTAGAGCTGGTGTCTCCATGTGGAACCAATTAGTGTTTCCAAGCAGAAAATGAAATGTTCCCTGATAA
Organism: Lepus oiostolus; assembly: GCA_036325905.1. Lineage (NCBI taxonomy): Eukaryota > Metazoa > Chordata > Mammalia > Lagomorpha > Leporidae > Lepus > Lepus oiostolus. The sequence goes on from CM070808.1 coordinate 131,411,386, forward strand.
AAAGCATTCAAAACAATAAAGTCTGTGGATAATATCAGGAATAAACAAACACAGAGGCGGTAAAAATATTTGGGATTGATTTAGCCAAAACAAAACAGGATATTTCTGGTTCATCCAGTCAAGTCTGGACAAACTGGTGTGGAAGCCGTATGCAATGGACCGAAAAATCACAGTAAAAATGATTTTGGAGAAAAGCAAAGTCTTTTCGTTAGGCAAGGGCATAAAATGTCATCTATACAAACAGAAATATCATGTTTGTTTGCCGCAGGTCCTGTAGATTATTCCGTAGAGAATATGAATGTGTAGAGCTGGTGTCTCCATGTGGAACTCAATAGTTTTTCCAAGCACAAAATTAAATGTTCCCTGATAAAAAACATTCAAATCAATAAACTCTGTGGATAATATCAGGCATACACAAACACAGAGGCTGTAGCAATATCTGGGATTGAGTTAGCCAAAACAAAACCGGGTATTTCTGTTTCATCCAGTCATATCCGAAAACTGGTGTGGAATTCGTATGTAATGAACCGAGAAACTCACAGTAAAAATGGTTTTGGAGAAAAGCAAAGTCTTTTCACTAGGCAAGTGCATAAAATGTCATTGATACAAACAGAAATATCATGTTTGTTTGCCGCAGTTCCTCTAGCTTTCTCCCTAGAAAGTACGAATGTGTAGAGCTGGTGTCTCCATGTGGAACCAATTAGTGTTTCCAAGATCAAAATAAAATGTTCCCTGATATAAAACATTCAAAAAAATAAAGTCCATTGATAATATCCAGAAAACACAAACACAGAGGCTGTAGCAATATTTGGGATTGAGTTAACAATAAAAAAAAAAAACAGATATTTCCGGTTTCATCCAGTCATTTCCGGACAAATTGGTGTGGAATTCGTATGCAATGGACTGAGAAAATCACAGTAAAAATGGTTTTGGATAAAAGCAAAGTTAGGCAAGTTCATAAAATGTCATGTATACAAACAGCAATATCATGCGTGTTTGCCGCAGTTCCTCTAGCTTTCTCCCTAGAAAATACGAATGTGTAGAGCGGGTGTCCCCATGATGAACCAATTAGTGTTTCTACGGTACAAAATTAAATGTTCCCTGATAAAAACATTGAAAACAATAACGTCCATCGATAATATCCAGAAAACACAAACACAGAAACTCACAATATTCCGAATTGGGTTAGCCAAAACAAAACCGGATATTTCTTGTTTCATCCAGTCATATGCGGACAACTGGTTTGGAATTCGTATACAATGGACCAAGAGAATCACAGTAAAAATGGTTTTGGAGAAAAGCAAAGTCTTTTCGTTAGGAAAGTGCATAAAATGTCATCGATACAAACAGAAATATCATGTTTGTTTCCCACAGTTCCTCTAGCTTTCTCCATAGAAAATATAAATATGTAGAGCTGGTGTCTCCATGTGGAACCAATTAGTGTTTGCAAGAACACAATTAAATATTCCCTGATAAAAAACATTCGAAACAATATAGTCCGTGGTGAGCAGCAAGATGGCGGAATAGGCAGGGAGTACACTATTAGTCCGGGGGAAAGAAAGTTTAATATAAGTGGAGATACTGCAGGGTCAAGGAAGAGTAGGAGATGAAACAGCAGAGGAAACTCTTCCGGCACTAGTGATTCACAGTGGACCTGCGTGGAGAGTGTGGGAGCCCAAATTCGGGACACTAGCGGCAGACTCAACACACCAGCACTGGAACGCGAGGTGAGCCGAACCTCAATAGCCCGAGATACCAGCGGGCAAGCGGAAAGAGGAGGCTAGAGGGAACGAGGCTTGAAACTACGTGGGGAAAAGTTCACCAGGCTAACTAGAAGAGAGATAGGAAAAAAAAAGTGACCGATACGGACACAAGTTTCTCTCTCTCCGCTCACCTCTCAAAGGCGAGCAAGACAGAGCAGGCGCCATTTTGGACATACGTCATAAGCAGGGCAACCTCAGGTCTGCACCAGCCCTGAGCCAAGCAGAAAAACCTGACTCTGGGGGCAGGGGTGAAATAACAGGAGATTAGCATCTAACTTGGCAACCCAGTGGGAGTCTGCAGGAGAATTGGAGCTCACACTGAGGGCAGCACAGATTCCCTGTGTGGTCCTTGGGAAAGAGCTTCCAATCTCTGGCTCCTGTGGGTATATCATTTGCCTGCTAACTACCTCCAATTACGTTCAGCTGTGCGGAATTACTTCCCTTTTAAATCAAAAAAAGAAAGAGAGATTTGCCACACCTAACCTGGGAGTGTCATCTTTGACACACCCTGAACCCTGAGGAACCAAACACAGCTCTCAGTCCACACTCATCTCAAGCCTATAAGGCTCCAATGAAAGCAGAGAGTCCACTTAATATAGAGCCATAGTGTAACAAGAAAAAACACCACAGTGAAGAAACCAAATATCTCCAAATGCCAAACAACAAACGCAAAAACCAAGCTAACAAGAACAAGGAAGACACTATGACGCCCCCAAATGAAAAAGACACCCCAATTCAAGATTATGAAGATGATGAGATCGAAGAAATGCAAGAAGCGGATCTCAAAAAATTGATAAGAACATTAAGAAGTTCTCAAAAACAAATTCCTGAACTACAGAAATCCTTAATGGACAAGATAGAAAATCTCTCTCATGAAAGTGAAATACTAAGGAGGAATCAAAATGAAATGAAACAACTAGTGGAACAAGAAACTCTGATAGTGACGATAAATCATAATGAAATGAAGAATTCAATAGATCAAGTGACAAACACATTAGAGAGCCTTAAAAACAGAATGGATGAAGCAGAAGAGAGAATATCAGACTTAGAAGACGGAGAAAAGGAAAGGAAACAGGCAAACCAAAGAAAAGAAGCAGAAATTAGAAATCTAAAAAATATTGTCGGGAATCTACAGGATACTATTAAAAAACCCAACATTCGGGTTCTAGGAGTTCCTGAAGGCATGGAGAGGGAGAAAGGATTAGAAGGCATTTTCAGTGAGATACTAGCAGAAAATTTCCCAGGTTTGGAGAAGGACAGAGGCATCTTAGTACAGGAAGCTTATAGAACCCCTAATAAACATGACCAAAAGAGATCCTCACCACGACATGTTGTAATCAAACTCACCACAGTGAAACATAAAGAAAAGATCCTAAAAGGTGCAAGAGAGAAACGTCAGATCACTCTTAGAGGATCTCCAATTAGACTCACAGCAGACTTCTCATCAGAAACCCTACAAGCTAGAAGGGAATGGCGAGACATAGCCCAGGTACTAAGAGAGAAAAAATGCCAGCCCAGAATACTATATCCTGCAAAGCTCTCATTTGTGAATGAAGGTGAAATTAAGACTTTTCATAGCAAACAGAAACTGAAAGAATTTGTTGCCACTCATCCTGCCCTGCAAAAGATGCTTAAAGATGTGTTACACACAGAAACACAGAAACACGGTCACCAATATGAAAGAAGGTAAAGGAAGGAAACCTCACAGCAAAAGATCACAGGAAGCTCAATTTCTCTTTGACATAGAATTAAACTCTGATGCTCTGTTAAAGCAATGTGTTAAAGTAATCTATTATGTGCTCTTGATGTCTGTTAAATTCTAATTGTTCAAAAACAGCTGAATTTTTATTAAGAGCTATGGGTTATGTAAATATGTGCTTATTTTCAAAGATTTCAATAGTCACCTTGTAACAATGATCAAATTTGGTCTATGTTATGTCATGCTTTTAAGGAATCTTATTTCAACCAGATATTTTGGATTTTGAGCCTTCTTGGCATTCTTGACAGGCATTCAAAAAATCAAAGTTTCAAACAATCTGGTCTCTAAAATTTCCAGTATATCCTGGACTTTGGTTTGTCCAGTTTGGGCCCAACTGAAAAAATCGAAGGACCTATGTCTCTCATCTTATAGAGACACCAACTAAGCAGGCTATTTGGATTATATTAGAAGGACTGTCAAGATGTGATGTGGTACCAGACTTTAAGTTTCTATAATGGAAAATGCTATTAATACAAATGTTTGAGAATTAAAAAGTCTAATGATCTTGTGTTACTAGACATGATAGTTGTCTTAATGAGAAAGCCCCAGAGGCCTAAAGGGTTAAATACTTGTCAAATCCTACAGGTGCTTTCAAAAATACTGTGAAGTAAGCAAGTGCCTCTTGTTGGTTGATGAGTTTATAATTTTAAACATGGTGACTTAAAGTCTTTTGTCATCCACAGTTATGTATGATGTGCTGCTCATAAAACTAAAGCGTTGTTGGTTCTGTGTTTAGCTGTCCTCCTATAGGTTCCTATGGACTTTTTCCAGCCACTTCCATTGTATTCAGTACTTTGGGATGACTCTGTAAACAAATGAAGCCAATAATGTATTAACAGTACCAACTGAGAGAAAGTATGGTTAACTGAGGTTACTAAAAACAAAAAGCAATTCAAATCCATTGGCAATCTACAAAAAGAGTTAAAGATTTTAAAAGCTATTATTAAAATTGCTATATTTTTCTATTATGCTATATTATATGTGTGTATATATTGTATGTCCACATGGGGAAATTTTATTAAGAGTTTTATTTTAAATGGCTTATTGATAAGATTGTCCATAAATTTAAGCTGCTAAAATCAATCAAAGATACATTTTAATTTGTGCGACCTGAATCTGTGTATCATATGTTTTAAACGTGTTGGTAGAAAGAAACTAAAAACATTTTATATGGTTGTGCTTAAGTTTACTGGCTAATCAAACTACATCATGTTAGATATTTAAGAGGTGTTTTCAAATACATGATTCTTAAAATTTATAGAAGGCATTCGACCTTCTGGTAAATGTTTTCTTAAGTTGTTATCTAATGGTTGAAATGGTTTGCTAAGTATTCATGTGATATTGCTATTGTCAGCAAGCGATCTAGGACTTGCTCCCTCATTTCTCTATTCTAAGCCCAACTTGTTCTTTCATTTCTCTATTCTCTTCAAGGTAGGAAACTAATTCTATTATGAAGGAATCTGTAGGATGCACAATTTAATCTTTAGATCTTATAAAAGAGATGGCTAACATTTTTCTGCAATAGCATAGCCAAAATAAGAACTTCAATAATAATCTCATAGCTAGATTCACTTCGCCATCAGCGAAGTATACAGTAAGTAGAAAAAACCTTCCTTTCAGACCAAAGGGAAAGAAAGTTTAAAAGTGAGAATACAATTTTCCTCATGGGCATTGTCTACCTTAGAAAAACTACTACAGAACATGCCTGTGACTATAGACTTGTAGTTCAGGCCACCAAAGATTAGAGATGGGACACGGGCACTCCCTTGACTTGCATCCTCTGGTCTGCTTTAACACAAACCAGGAGGAAAAGAAAGCTAGGCATCAGAAGCAATGGGTGGCAGGCCTATTAATGGCTGATCTCAACAGAGATCTGCACTCAAGGAGACCCAACAGGCCAGTCCACTGCAGTGGCTTTCAATGTGGTAAGCCGGGGCTTCAGCAGAAGTCAGCTTGTAAAGAGCCCTGGCAGCTCTGCCAAGAGTTGGATCCCTGGAAATGGACCTGCCCTGGAGTCGAAGGATGCCCAGGTCAGAGCCACAGATCTTATTGGCTCTAAGCTGAAAAGCCCTTCACTCAGCCCAACTTCCAAAGTGACCACTGCAGCTGAGGGTATGGTCAAGTAGGGTCAGCAACATTGCAGGCAGAACTGTAAATTTCTTGTTAGAGATGCCACCTGCCTTTACCTGGCCAGCTCTCCTCCCAGGCCAGCCAAGTAATGAAAGTCAACAGAGTGCCTTCCCCTAAGAGGTTCACACCTCCCTTAGGATATACCCCATGTGAAGAGATAGATAGGCCTGGGCCTCTGAATTTACAAGGCCCAAAGCCCACCAGATTATTATCAAGCCCCTTCTATCAGGTTCTGTTTGCCTCTCAATCAGAAAAATTACTTGTAGCTTAGACAGCACCTTTCTTAGCTCCTCTAATAATGACTCTGCCCTTTGTTCTAGGCCCTGTCTAGCGCACTTGGGCCTCATTCCTTTTTAATCATAACCTCTACTCTACCACCAATGGCTCTACTCCCAACCTGTGTGTACTGATGGTCCTCTTCCCCACTTAATGCTGTATAATTGTTCAAACCTGGTAAATGCCACTCTTAGGATCATTGGTTACTATCCTCACTCTGTCTTTTATGACCTTGTCTAAGTATGATCAGAGTCGGCAAACTTGGAAGGCTTCCATAGCCTTGGCAACTCATGACAACAGCCTAGGATGGTTACTGGTGCCATAAACTAGAGTGTCAATTTGTTGGGTCAACAACAGGAGCCACTGTGCACTTGCTCCTCATGTGGGATCTCTGTCCTTAATGTGCTGTACATTGTGATTTAATGCTATAACTAGAACTCAAATAGTATGTTTCACTTTGTGTTTCTATGTGGGTGCAAACCGTTGAAATCTTTATACTAAATTGATCTTCTGTATATAAAGAGAATTGAAAATGAATCTTGATGCAAATGGAAGGGGAGAGGGAGCGGGAGAGGGGAGGGTTGTGGGTGGGAGGGAAGTTATGGGAGGGGGAAGCCATTGTAATCCATAAGCTGTACACTGGAAATTTATATTCATTAAAGAAAAGTTAAAAAAAATAAATGTCACTAACTTGAAAAAAAAGAAAAAAGAAATTATGGGACAAGTACTCTATAGAATACTATACAGCAGTAAAAAAAATGAAATCCAGTCAATTGCAACAAGATGGAGGAATCTGGAAAACATCATGCTGAGTGAAATAAGCCAGACCTAAAGGGACAAATATCACATTTTCTCCCTGATCAGCGACAACTAACTGAGCACCAAAGGGAAAACCTGTTGAAGTGAAATGGACACTATAAGAAACAGTGACCTGATCAGCTCTTGTCCTGACTGTTGATGTACAATGTAATTCTTTATCCATTTTAGTTTTTTTTTTTTGTTCTAGTACTATTAGTTGAACTCTAATTAACATACATTTATTCTTAGGTGTTTAAATTTTAACTGAAAAGTGATCCCTGTTAAATATAATAGTGGGAATAAGAGAGGGAGGAGAGTACAATTTGGGACATGCCCAATCGGACTTGCCCCAAATGGTGGATTAGAAACGTGCCAGGGGAACCCAATACAATCCCATCAAAGTGGCATGTACCAATGCCATCTCACTAGTCCAAGTCATCAATTTCAGTCATCAAAATCAAGTTCAATTGATCACACTGATAGGTCTAAGAGTCAAAGGGATCACACAAGCAAGACTAGTGTCTGCTAATACTAACTGTTAGAATCAAAAAGAGAGAGAACGATCCAACATGGGAAGCAGGATACACAGCAGACTCATAGAATGACAGATGTCCTAAACAGCACTCTGGCCTCAGAATCAGCCCTTAAGGCATGCGAATATGGCTGAAGAGCCCACGAGAGTATTTTAGGCATGCAAAGCCAAGACACCATGGAAAAGAAAAAAAAAAAAAGAAGAAGACCTAAATGAAAGATCTCAGTGAGTGAGATCCCAGTGGAAAGAACAGGTCATCAAAGAAGGAGGTACCTTTCTCTGAAGGGAGGAGAGTACATCCACTTTGACTATGACCCTGTCTGAATAAGATGAAGTCTGCGAACTCTAAAGGCTTCCATAGCCTTAGCAACTCATGATTAGAGCCTAGGGAGATTACTGACGCCATGAACAGGAGTGTCAAATTGTTAAGTCAACAACAGGAGTCACTGTGTACTTACATCCCATGTGGGATCTGTCCTTAATGTGTTGTCTAATGTGCAGTGATGCTATAACTAGTACTGAAAATGTATTTTACACTTTGTGTTTCTGTGTGGGTATAAACTGTTGAAATCTTTACTCAATATATACTAAATTGATCTTCTGTATATAAAGAGAATTTAAAATTAATCTTGATGTGAATGGAAGGGGAGAGGGAGCGGGAGACAGGAAGGGTGCGAGTGGGAGGGAAATTATGGCTGGGGGAGCCATTGTAATCCATAAACTGTACTTTGGAAATTTATATTTACTAAATAAAAAAAACTTTAAAAATATAAAAGCAATTGTATAACTTGATTAAATTTTAGGGCCAGGAGTTCAGAACCCAGTTCTTTAGGGACTGACTAAATCACTGGTATCAATGCTTACAAATGTGTCTTAAACTTGGACTTGAGTAATAAAGTTTATATTTTTTATTTTTATCTTTTAATTCCACAAACCTGTTTAAATCCCCTCATATAGTCATATAATGAAAAACTGAATATTATTAATTTTATCATAAAATAGTATGAATGCACTATTCATGAAAAAATTAAATATTTCAGAAAATAATACACTAAAAAATAAAACTCTCCTGTTTCATATCTTCAAAAAAAAAAGAACAGGTCATCAAAGAAGGAGGTACCTTTCTCTGAAAGGAGGAGAGAACTTCCACTTTGACTATGACCTTGTTTAAATATAATCAGAGTCGGTGAACTCAAAAGGCTTCCATAGCCTTGGCAACTCATGACTAGAGCCTAGGGTTCTTACACCATAAACAACAGTGTCAATTTGTTAAGTCAACAACAGGAGTCTCTGTGCACTTACTCCTCATATAGGATCCCTGTCCTTAATGTGCTGTACATTGTGATTTAATGCTATAACTAGTACTCAAACAGTATTTTGCACTTTGTGTTTCTGTGTGGGTGCAAACTGTTGACATCTTTACTTAATATATACTAAATTGATCTTCTGTACATAAAGAGAATTGAAAATGAATATTGTTGTGAATGGAAGGGGAGAGGGAGCGGGAGACTGGTTGTGGGGAGGGGGAAGCCATTATAATCCATAAACTGTACATCGGAAATTTGTATTCAAAAATAAATGTTAAAAAAATATTAAAAAATTGATCTTCTGTATATAAAGAGAATTGAAAATGAATCTTGATGTGACTGGAAGGGGAGAGGAAGCAGGAGAGGGGAGGGTTGCAGGTGGGAGGGAAGTTCTGTCGGGGGGGGAAGCCATTATAATCCATAAGCTGTACTTTGAAAATTTATATTCATTAAATAAAAGTTAAAAAAAGAAAAAATAAATAAAGTCAGTGGATAATATCAGGAATACACAAACACAGAGACTATAACAATATCTGGGATTGAGTTAGCCAAAACACAAGTGGATATTTCCGGTTTCATCCAGTCATATCCGGTCAAACTGGTGTAGAATCGTATGAAATGAACCGAGAAAATCAGAGTAAAAATGGTTTTGGAAAATAGCAAAGTCTTTTCGTTTGGCAAGTGCATAAAATATCATCTAGACAAACAGAAATATCATGTGTGTTAGCCGCAGTTCCTCTAGCTTTCTCCCTAGAAAATAGGAAGGTGTAGAGCTGGTTTCTCCATGTGGAACCAAATAGTGTTTCCAAGAACAAAATTAAATATTCCCTGATAAAAAACATTCGAAACAATAAAGTCTGTGGATAATATTAGGAAAACACAAACACAGAGGATGTAGCAATATCTGGGACTGAGTTAGCCAAAACAAAACCGGATATTTACAGTTCCATCCAGTAATATCCGGACAAACTGGTGTGGAATTCAGATGAAGTGTACCGAGAAAATCACAGAAAAATGGTTTTGGAGAAAAGCAAAGTCGTTTCGTTAGGCAAGTGCATAAAATGTCATCTATACAAACAGAAATATCACGTTTGTTTGCCGCAGTTCCTCTAGATTTCTCCCTAGAAAATAGAATGTGTAGAGCTGGTGTCTCCATGTGGAACCAATTAGTGATTCCAAGCACAAAATTAAATGTTCCCTGATAAAAAACATTCCAAATAATAAAGTCCATGGATAATATCAAGAATACACAAACATAGAGGCTGTAGCAATATCTGGGATTGAGTTAGCCAAAACAAAACTGGGTATTTTCGGTTTCATCCAGTCATATCCGAAAACTGGCGTGGAATTCGTATGCAATGGACCGAGAAAATCACAGTACAAATGGTTTTGGAGAAAAGCAAAGTCTTTTCACTAGGCAAGTGCATAAAATGCCATCTATACAAATAGAAATATCATGTTTGTTTGCCGCAGTTCCCCTAGCTTTCTCTGTAGAAAATACGAATGTGCAGAGCTGTTGTCGCCATGTGGAACCAATTAGTGTTTCCAAGCAGAAAATAAAATGTTCCCTGATAAATAACATTCAAAACAATAAAGTTCATCGATAATATCCAGAAAACACACACACAGAGGCCTTTACAATATTTCGGATTGAGTTAGCCAAAACACAACCGGATATTTCTGTTTTTATCCAGTCATATCCGAATAAACCCGTGTGGAATTCGTATGCAATGGACCGAGAAAATCACAGTAAAAATGGTTTTGGAGAAAAGCAAAGTCTTTTCTTTAGGCAAGTGCATAAAATGTCATCTATACAAAGATAAATATCAGGTTTTTTATTCGCAGTTCCTCTAGCTTTCTCCCTAGAAAATGCAAATGTGTAGAGCTGGTGTCTCCATGTGGAACCAATTAGTGTTTCCAAGCACAAAATTAAATGCTCACTGATATAAAACATTCAAAATAATAAAGTCCGTGGATAATATCAGGAATACACAATACAGGGGCTGTAGCAATATCTGGGATTGAGTTAGCCAAAACACAACAAGATATTTCCGGTTTCATCCAGTCATATCCCGACAAAGTGGTGTGGAATGCGTATGCAATGGACCGAGAAAATAACAGTGAAAATGGTTTTGGAGAAAAGCAAAGTCTTTTCGTTAGGCAAGTGCATAAAATATCATCTATACAAACAGAAATATCATGTTTGCTTGCCGCAGTTCCTCTAGTATTTACCAAGAAAATACGAATGTGTAGAGCTGGTGTCTCCATGTGGAACCAATTAGTGACTCCAAGCATAAAATTAAATGTTCCTTGATAAAAACATTCAAAACAATAAAGTCCATCGACAATATCCAGAAAACACAAACACAGAGGCTGTAGCAATATCTGGGATTGAGTTACACCAAACAAAACTGTATATTTCCGGTTTCATCTAGTTATATCCAGACAAACTGGTGTGGAATTCGTATGCAATGGACCGAGAAAATCACAGAAAAGTGGTTTTGGAGAAAAGCAAATTCTTTTCGTAAGGCAAGTGCATAAAATGTCGTCTAGACAAACAGAAATATCATCTTTGTTTGCCGCAGTTCCTTTACCTTTCCCCCTAGAAAATATGAAATTAGAATGCTGGTGTCTCCATGTGGAAACAGTTAGTGTTTTCAAGTACAAAATTAAATGCTCCTTGATAAAAAACATTCAAAACAATTAAGTCCATGGATAATATCAGGAATACTCAATTTTAGAGGCTTTTACAATATTTCGGATTGAGTTAGCCAAAACAAAACTGGATATTTCTGGTTTCACCAGTCATATCCAGACAAACTGGTGTGGAATTTGTATGGAATGGAACGAGAAAATCAGAGTAAAAATGGTTTTGGAGAAAAGCAAAGTCTTTTCGTTAGGCAAGTGCATAAAATGTCATCTAAACAAACAGAAATATCATGTTTATTTGCCGCAATTCCTCTAGCTTTCTGCCTACAAAATACAAATATGTAGAGCTGGTTTATCCATGTGGAACCAATTATTGTTCCAAGAACAAAATTAAATGTTCCCTGATAAAAAAACATTCAAAATAATAAAGTCTATCGACAATATCCAGAAAAAACAAATACAGAGGCTTTTACAATAATTCGGATTGAGTTAGCCAAAAGACAACCGGCTATTTCTGGTTTCCTCCAGTCATGTCTGGACAAACTGGTGTGGAATTCGTATGCAGTGGACTGAGAAAATCACAGTAAAAATGGTTTTGGAGAAGAACAAAGTCTTTTACTTAGGCAAGTAGATAAAATATCAATGATACAAACAGAAATATCATGTTTGTTTGCAGCAGTTCCTCTAGCTTTCTCCCTAGAAAATACAAATATATAGTGCTGGTGTCTCCATGTGGAAACAGTTAGTGTTTCCAAGCACAAAATTAAATGTTCCCTGAAAAAAAAAAAACATTCAAAGACATAAAGTCCGTGGATAATATCAGGAACACACAAACACAGAGGCTGTAGCAATATTTCGGATTGAGTTAGCCAAAACACAACCGGATATTTCTGGTTTCATCCAGTCATATCCGGACAAAGTGGTGTGGAATTCGTATGTAATGGACAGAGAAAATCACAGTACAACTGATTTTGGAGAAAAGCAAGTCTTTTCGTTAGGCAAGTGCATAAAATGTCAGCTATAGAAACAGAAATATCATGTTTGTTTGCCGCAATTCCTATAGGTTTTCCGTAGAAATTACAAATGTAATTACTGACGCCATGAGCAAGAGTGTCAAATTGTTATGTCAGCAACAGGAGTCACTGTGTACTTACATCCCATGTGGGATCTGTCCTTAATGTGTTGTCTAATGTGCAGTGATGCTATAACTAGTACTGAAACAGTATTTTTACACTTTGTGTTTCTGCATGGGTACAAACTGTTGAGATCTTTACTAATTATATACTGAATCGATCTTCTGTATATAAATATAATTGGAAATGAAAAAAAAAAACCTGGTGTTAAATTGGAAATGGCATAGAAAATTAATTAATTTTTAAAAAAAATATTATGTAGGATCTCTGCCTTTAATGTGCTGTACACCCTTATTTAATGCTATAACTAGTACTCCAACAGTATTTTTTTTCACTTTGTGTTGCTATATGGGGGCAAACTGTTGAAATGGTTACCTAATTTATACTAAACTGATCTTTTGTGTATAAAGAGAATTGAAAATGAATCATGATGTGATTGGAAGTGGAGAGGGAGTGGGAAAGGGGAGGGTTGTGGGTGGGAGGGAAGTTTTGGGAGACGAAAGCCATTGTAACCCATGAGCGGTACTTTGGAAATTTATATTCATTAAATAAAAGTTTAATAAAAAAAAGAAATTACGAATGTGTAGAGCTGGTGTCTCCATGTGGAAACAATTAGTGTTTCAACGGTACAAAATTAAATGTTCCCTGATAAAAAATATTCAAAACAATAAAGTCTGTGGATAATATCAGGAATACACAAACACAGAGGCTGTAGCAATATCTGGGATTGAGTTAGGCAAAACACAACCAGATATTTCCGGTTTCATGCAGTGATATCCAGACAAACTGGTGTGGAACTCATATGCAATGGACCGAGAAAATCACAGTAAAAATGGTTTTACAGAAAATCAAAGTTTTTTCATTAGGCAAGTAGATAAAATATCATCGATACAAACAGAAATATCATGCTTGTTTGCCACAGTTCCTTTAGCTTTCTCCCTAGAAAATACGAATGTGCAGAGCTGGTGTCTCCATGTGGACCAATTAGTGTTTCCAAGCACAAAATTAAATGTTCCCTGATAAAAAACATTCAAAACAATAAAGTCTGTGGATAATATCAGGAATACACAAACACAGCGGCTGTAGCAATATTTTGGATTGAGATAGCCGAAACACAACTGGATATTTCTGGTTTCATCCAGTCATATCCGGACAAAGTGGTGTGGAATTCGTATGCAATGGACTGAGAAAATCACAGTAAAAATGGTTCTGGTGAAAAGCAAAGTCTTTTCGTTACGCAAGTGCATAAAATGTCATCGATACAAACAGAAATATCATGTTTGTTTGCCGCAGTTCCTCTAGCTTTCTCCCTAGAAAATACGAATATGTAGAGCTGGGGTCTCCATGTGGAACCAATTACTGTATCCAAGCTCAAAATAAAATGTTCCCTGATAAAAAACATTCAAAACAATAAAATCTGCAGGATAATATCCAGAAAAAACAAATCAAGGCTATAGCAATATCAGGGATTGAGTTAGCCAAAACAAAACCAGATATTTCCGGTTTCATTCAGTCATATCCGGACAAACTGGTGTGGAATTTGTATGTAATGGACCGAGAAAACCACAGTACAAATGGTTTTGGAGAAAAGCAAAGTCTTTTCATGAGGCAAGTGCATAAAATGTCATCGATACAAACAGAAATATCATGTTTGTTTGCCGCAGTTCCTCTAGCTTTCTCCCTAGAAAATACAAATGTGTGGAGCTGGTGTCTCCATGTGGAACCAATTAGTGTTTCCAAGCAAAAAATTAAATGTTCCCTGAAAAAAAGATTAAAAATAAAAATCCATGGATAATATCCAGAAAACACAAACACAGAGGCTTTCAAAATATTTCAGATTGAATTAGCCAAAACACAACCGGATATTTCTCGTTTCATTCAGTCATATCCGGACAAATATTTGTGGAATTCGTATGGAATGGACCGAGGTAATCACAGTAAATATGGTTTTGGAGAAAAGCAAAGTCTTTTCATGAGGCAAGTGCATAAAATGTCATCGATACAAACAGAAATATCATGTTTGTTTGCCGCAGTTCCTCTAGCTTTCTCCCTAGAAAATACGAATGTGTAGAGCTGGTGTCTCCATGTGGAAATAATTAGTGTTTCACAGCACAAAATTAAATGTTCCCTGATAAAGAACATTCAAAACAATAAAGTCTGTGAATAATATCAGGAACACACAAATACAGAGGCGGTAACAATATCGGGGATTGAGTTAGCCAAAACAAAAATAGATATTTCCGGTTTCATCCAGTAATATCCGGACAAACTGGTATGGAATTCGTATGCAATGGACCGAGAAAATCACAGTACAAACGGTTTTGGAGAAAAGCAAAGTCTTTTCGTTAGGCAAGTGCATAAAATGTCATCTATACAAACAGGAATATCATGTTTGTTTGCCACAGTTCCTCTAGCTTTCTCCCTAGAAAATACGAATGTGCAGAGCTGGTGTCTCCATGTGGACCAATTAGTGTTTCCAAGCACAAAATTAAATGTTCCCTGATAAAAAACATTCAAAACAATAAAGTCTGTGGATAATATCAGGAATACACAAACACAGTGGCTGTAGCAATATTTTGGATTGAGATAGCCGAAACACAACTGGATATTTCTGGTTTCATCCAGTCATATCCGGACAAAGTGGTGTGGAATTCGTATGCAATGGACTGAGAAAATCACAGTAAAAATGGTTCTGGTGAAAAGCAAAGTCTTTTCGTTACGCAAGTGCATAAAATGTCATCGATACAAACAGAAATATCATGTTTGTTTGCCGCAGTTCCTCTAGCTTTCTCCCTAGAAAATACGAATATGTAGAGCTGGGGTCTCCATGTGGAACCAATTACTGTATCCAAGCTCAAAATAAAATGTTCCCTGATAAAAAACATTCAAAACAATAAAATCTGCGGATAATATCCAGAAAAAACAAATAAAGGCTATAGCAATATCAGGGATTGAGTTAGCCAAAACAAAACCAGATATTTCCGGTTTCATTCAGTCATATCCGGACAAACTGGTGTGGAATTTGTATGTAATGGACCGAGAAAATCACAGTACAAATGGTTTTGGAGAAAAGCAAAGTCTTTTCGTTAGGCAAGTACATAAAATGTCATCGATAGAAACAGAAATATCATGTTTGTTTGTCACAGTTCCTCTAGCTTTCTCCCTAGAAAATACAAATATGTGGAGCTGGTGTCTCCATGTGGAACCAATTAGTGTTTCCAAGCAAAAAATTAAATGTTCCCTGAAAAAAAGATTAAAAATAAAAATCCATGGATAATATCCAGAAAACACAAACACAGAGGCTTTCAAAATATTTCAGATTGAGTTAGCCAAAACACAACCGGATATTTCTCGTTTCATTCAGTCATATCCGGACAAATATTTGTGGAATTCGTATGGAATGGACCGAGGTAATCACAGTAAATATGGTTTTGGAGAAAAGCAAAGTCTTTTCATGAGGCAAGTGCATAAAATGTCATCTATACAAACAGAAATATCATGTTTGTTTGCCGTAGTTCCTCTAGATTTCTCCCTAGAAAATACGAATGTGTAGAGCTGGTGTCTCCATGTGGAAATAATTAGTGTTTCACAGCACAAAATTAAATGTTCCCTGATAAAGAACATTCAAAACAATAAAGTCTGTGAATAATATCAGGAACACACAAATACAGAGGCGGTAACAATATCGGGGATTGAGTTAGCCAAAACAAAAATAGATATTTCCGGTTTCATCCAGTAATATCCGGACAAACTGGTATGGAATTCGTATGCAATGGACCAAGAAAATCACAGTACAAATGGTTTTGGAGAAAAGCAAAGTCTTTTCGTTAGGCAAGTGCATAAAATGTCATCTATACAAACAGGAATATCATGTTTGTTTGCCACAGTTCCTCTAGCTTTCTCCCTAGAAAATACGAATGTGTAGAGCTGGTGTCTACATGTGGAAACAATTAGTGTTTCAACGATACAAAATTAAATGTTCCCTGAAAAAAAAGTTCAATAAAAGAAAGTCCATGGATAATATTAGGAATACACAAACACAGAGGCTGTAGCAATATCTGGGATTGAGTTAGCCAAAACTCAACCAGATATTTCTGGTTTCATCCAGTCATATCCGGACAAAGTTGTGTGGAATTCGTATGCAATGGACCGAGAAAATCACAGTAAAAATGGTTTTGGAGAAAAGCAAAGTCTTCTCGTTAGGCAAGTGCATAAAATGTCAGCTATAGAAACAGAAATGTCATGTTTGTTTGCCACAGTTCCTGTAGGTTTCTCCGTAGAAATTACGAATGTAATTACTGATGCCATGACCAAGAGTGTCAAATTGTTAAGTCAGCAACAGGAGTCACTGTGTACTTACATCCCATGTGGGATCTGTCCTTAATGTGTTGTCTAATGTGCAGTGATGTTATAACTAGTACTGAAACAGTATTTTTACACTTTGTGTTTCTGCATGGGTACAAACTGATGAGATCTTTATTCATTATATACTGAATCGATCTTCTGTATATAAAGATAATTGGAAATGAAAAAAAAAACCTGGTGTTAAATTGGAAATGGCATAGAAAATTAATTAATTTTTTTAAAAAAAATGTAGGATCTCTGCCTTTAATGTGCTGTACACTCTTATTTAATGCTACAACCAGTACTCCAACAGTATTTTTTTTTCACTTTTTGTTGCTAAATGGGGGCAAACTGTTGAAATCGTTACCTAATTTATACTAAACTGATCTTTTGTGTATAAAGAGAATTGAAAATGAATCATGATGTGATTGGAAGGGGAGAGGGAGAGGGAAAGGGGAGGGTTGTGGGTGGGAGGGAAGTTTTGGGAGAAGGAAGCCATTGTAACTCATGAGCGGTACTTTGGAAATTTATATTCATTAAATAAAAGTTTAATAAAAAAAGATATTACGAATGTTAAGAGCTGGTGTCTCCATTTGGAAACAATTAGTGTTTCAATGGTAAAAAATTAAATGTTCCCTTATAAAAAACATTCAAAAAAATAAAGTCTGTGGATAATATCAGGAATACACAAACACAGAAGCTGTAGCAATATCTGGGATTGTGTTAGGTAAAAAAAAAACCGGATATTTCTGGTTTCATACAGTCATATCCGGACAAACTGGAGTGGAATTTGTATGCAATTGACCGAGAAAATCACAGTAAAAATGGCTTTGGAGAAAAGCAAAGTCTTTTCGTTAGGCTATTGCATAAAATGTCATCTATACAAACAGAAATATCATGTTTGTTTGCACAGGTCCTCTAGCTTTCTCCCTAGAAAATACGAATGTGCAGAGCTGGTGTCTCCATGGGGAACCAATTAGTGTTTCCAAGCACAAAGTTAAATGTTCACTGATAAAAAACTTTCAAAACAATAAAGTCCGTGGATAATATCAGGAATACACAAACACAAAGGCTGTAGCAATATCTTGGATTGAGTTAGCCAAAAAAAAACCCGGATATTACCGGTTTCATTCAATCATATCTGGACAAAGTCGTTTGGAATTCATATGCAATGGACCGAGAAAATCACAGTACACATGGTTTTGGAGAAAAGCAAAGTCTTTTCGTTAGGCAAGCGCATAAAATGTCATCTATACAAACAGAAATATCATGTTTGTGTGCCGCAGTTCCTCTAGCTTTCTCCCAAGAAAAAACGAATGTGTAGAGCTGGTGTCCCCATGATGAACCAAGTAGAGTTTCTACGGAACAAAATTAAATGTTCCCTGATAAAAATATTCAAAACAATAAGTCCATGGAAAATATCCATAAAACACAAACACAGAGGCTTTCACAATATTTCGCATTGAGTTTGCAAAAACACATCCAGATATTTCTGGTTTCATCCAGTCATATCTGGACAAAGTGGTGTGGAATTTGTATGCAATGGACCGAGAAAATCAGAGTAAAAATGGTTTTGGAGAAAAGCAAAGTCTTTTCGTTAGGCAAGTGCATAAAATGTCGTCTAGACAAACAGAAATATCATGTTTGTTTGCTGCAGTTCCTCTAGCTTTCTCCCTAGAAAATACGAATGTGTAGAGCTGGTGTTCCCATGATGAACCAATTAGTGTTTCAATGGTACAAAATTAAATGCTCCCTGATAAAAGCATTCAAAAAAATAAAGTCCATCATTGAAATGCAGAAAACACAATCACAGAGACTGTAGAAATATCTGGAATTGAGTTAGCCAAAAAACAACCGTAAATTTCTTGTTTCATCCAGTCATATCCGCACAAACTGTTGTGGAATTCGTATGCAATGGACTGAATAAATCACAGTACAAATGGTTTTGCAGAAAAGCAAAGACTTTTCGTTAGGCAAATGCATAAAATGTCATCTATAGAAACAGAAATATGATGTTTGTTTGCCGCAGTTCCTCTAACTGTCTCCCTAGAAAATAGGAATGTGTGGAGCTGGTGTCCCCATGATGAACCAATTAGTGTTTCTACGGTACAAAATAAAATGTTCCCTGATAAAAATATTCAAAACAATAAAGTCCATTGATAATATCCAGAAATCACAAACACTGAGGCTTTCACAATATTTCAGATTGAGTTAGCCAAAACACAACCAAATATTTCTGGTTTCATCCAATCATATCCAGACAAAGTGGTGTGGAATTCGTATGCAATGATCTGAGAAAATCACAGTACAAATGGTTTTGGAGAAAAGCAAAGTCTTTTCGTTAGGCAAGTGCATAAAATGTCATCTATACAAACAGAAATATCATGTTTGTTTTCCGCAGTTCCTCAGGCTTTCTCCCTAGAAAGTATGAAGATGTAGAGCTGGTGTCTCCATGTGGAACCAATTACTGTATCCAAGCTCAAAATAAAATAATCCCTGATAAAAGCATTAAAAACAATAAAGTACATTGATAGTATGCAGAAAAAAACAAACACAGAGGCTGTAGCAATATCTGGGATTGATTTAGCCAAAACAAATCCGGATATTTCCGGTATCATCCAGTCATATCCGGACATACTGCTTTGGAATTCGTATGCAAGGGACCGAAAAAATCAGAGTAAAAATGGTTCTGGAGAAAAGCAAAGTCTTTTCGTTAGGCAAGTGCATAAAATGTCATCGATAGAAACAGAAATATCATGTTTGTTTGCCGCAGTTCCTTTAGCTTTCACCCTAGAAAATACGAATGTGTAGAGCTGGTGTTCCCATGATGAACCAATTAGTGTTTCAACGGTAGAAAATTAAACGTTGCCTGATAAAAACATTCAAAACAATAAAGTCCATTGATAATATCCAGAAAACACAAGCACAGAGGCTTTCACAATATTTCAGTTTGAGTTAGCCAAAACACAACCGGTTATTTCTGGTTTCATCCAGTCATATCTGGACAAAGTGGTGTGGAATTCGTATGCAATGGACCGAGAAAATCACAGTACAAATGATTTTGGAGAAAAGCAAGTCTTTTCTTTAGGCAAGTGCATAAAATGTCATCTATAGAAACAGAAATATCATGTTTGTTTGCCGTAGTTCCTCTATCTTTCTCGCTAGAAAATACGAATATGTAGAGCTGGTGTCTCCATGTGCAACCAATTACTGTATCCAAGCTCAAAATAAAATGTTCCCCGCTAAAAAGCATTCAAAACACTAAAGTCCATTGATAGTATCCAGAAAAAACAAACACAGAGGCTGTACCAATATCTGGGATTGAGTTAGCCAAAACAAAACCGATATTTCCGGTTTCATCCAGTCATATGCGGACAAACTCCTCTGGAATTCATATGCAATGGACCGAGAAAATCACAGTACAAATGGTTTTGGAGGAAAGCAAAGTCTTTTTTTTAGGCAAGTGCATAAAATGTCATTGATACAAACAGAAATATCATGTTTGTTTGTAACAGTTCCTCTAGGTTTCTCCCTAGAAAATCCGAAAGTGTAGAGGTGGTGTCCCCATGATGAACCAAATAATGATTCAATGATACAAAATTAAATGTTGCCTGATAAAAACATTCAAAAAAATTAAGTCCATCGATAATATCCAGAAAACACAAACACAGAGTCTTTCACAATATTTCAGTTTGTGTTAGCCAACACAACCATATACTTCTGGTTTCATCCAGTCATATCCGGACAAAGAAGTTTGGAATTCGTATGCAAGGGACCTAAAAAATCAGAGTAATAATGGTTCTGGAGAAAAGCAAAGTCTTTTCGTTAGGCAAGTGCATAAAATGTCATCGATAGAAACAGAAATATCATGTTTGTTTGCCGCAGTTCATCTAGCTTTCTCCCTAGAAAATACGAATGTATAGACCTGGTGTCGCCATGATGAACCAATTAGTGATTCAACGGTACAAAATTAAATGTTGCCTGATAAAAACATTCAAAACAATAAAGTCCATCGATAATATCCAGAAAATACAAACAAGGGTCTTTCACAATATTTCGGTTTGAGTTAGCCAAAACACAACCGGATAATTCTGGTTTCATCCAGTCATTTCCGGACAAACTGGTGTGGAATTTGTATGAAATGGACCGAGAAAATCACAGTACAAATGGTTTTGGAGAAAAGCAAAGTCTTTTCGTTAGGCAAGTGCATAAAATGTCATCGATACAAAAAGAAATATCATGTTTCTTTGCCGCAGTTCCTCTAGGTTTCTCCCTAGAAAATATGAATATATTCAGCTGGTGTCTCCATGTGGAACCAATTACTGTATCCAAGCTCAAAATAAAATGTTCCCCGATAAAAAGCATTCAAAACAATAAAGTCCATTAATAGTATCCAGAAAAAATAAACATAGAGGCTGTAGCAATATCTGGGATTGAGTTATCCAAAATGAAGCCGGATATATCCTGTTTCATCCCATCATATCCGGAAAACTCCTCTGGAATTCGTATGCAATGGAATGAGAAAATCATAGTAGAATTGGGTTTGGAGAATACAAAGTCTTTTCGTTGGGCAAGAGCATAAAATGTCATCTATACAAACAGAAATATCATGTTGTTTGCCGCAGTTCCTCTAGCTTTCTCCCTAGAAAATACGAATGTGTAGAGCTGGTGTCTCCATGTGGAAACAATTAGTGTTTTGCAGTTTAAAATTAAATGTTCCCTAATAAAAACATTCAAAACAATAAAGTCTGTGAATAATATCAGAAATACACAAACACAAAGGCTGTAGCAATATCTGGGATTGAGTTAGCCAAAACAAAACCGGATATTTACGGTTTCATCCAGTCATATCCAGACAAACTGGTGTGGAATTCGTATGCAATGGACCGAGAAAATCACAGTACAAATGGTTTTGGAGCAAAGCAAAGGCTTTTCGTTAGGCAAGTGCATAAAATGTCATCTATACAAACAGAAATATCATGTTTGTGTGCCGCAGTTCCTCTAGCTTTCTCCCTAGAAAATACGAATGTGTAGAGCTTCTGTCACCATGATGAACCAATTAGTGATTCAAAGATACAAAATTAATGTCCACTGATAAAAACATTCAAAACAATAAAGTCAATCGATAATATCCAGAAAACACAAACACAGAGGCTTTCAAAATATTTCAGATTGAATTAGCCAAAACACAACCGGATATTTCTGGTTTCATCCAGTCATATCCAGACAAACTGTTGTGGAATTCATATGCAATGGACCGAGAAAATCACAGTAGAAACGGTTTTGGAGAAAAGCAAAGTCTTTTCATTAGGCAAGTGCATAAAATGTCATCTATACAAACAGAAACATCATGTTTGTTTGCCGCAGTTCCTGTAGCTTTCTCCCTAGAAAATACGAATGTGTACAGCTGGTGTCCCCATGATGAACCAATTACTGTTTCTACAGTTCAAAATAAATGTTCCCTGATTAAAACATTCAAAACAATAAAGTCCATCGATGATATCCAGAAAAAAACAAACAGAGAAACTTTCACAGTATTTCGGATTGAGTTAGCCAAACACAACTGGATATTTCTGGTTTCATCCAGTCATACCGGACAAAGTGTTGTGGAATTCATATGCAATGGACCGAGAAAATCACAGTAAAAATGATTTTGGATTAAAGGAAAGTCTCTTCGTTAGCCAAGTGCATAAAATGTCATCTCTACAAACAGAAATATCATGTTTGTTTGGCATAGTTCCTCTAGCTTTCTCCCTAGAAAATACGAATATGTATAGCTGGTATCTCCAAGTGGAACCAATTAGTGATTACAAGCACAAATTTAATGTTCCCTGATAAAAAACATTCAAAACAATAAACTCCTTGTATAATATTAGGAATACACTATCACGGAGGCTATAGCAATATCTGGGATTGCATTAGCCAAAACACAACCGGATATTTCCGGTTTCATCCAGTCATATGCGGACAAAGTGGTGTGGAAGTCGTATGCAATGGACCGAGAAAATCACAGTAAAAATGGATTTGGAGAAAAGCAATGTCTTTTCGTTAGGAAAGTGCATAAAATACCATCTACACAAAGAGAAATATCATGTTTGTTTGCCGCAGTTCCTATAGCTTTCTCCCTAGAAAATACGAATGCGTAGAGCTGGTGTTCCCATGAGGAACCAATTAGTGTTTCAAAAGTACAAAATTAAAAATTCCCTGATAAAAAGCATTACAAACAACAAAGTCCCTGGATAATATCAGGAATTCACAAACACAGAGGCTGTAGGAAAATCTGGGATTTAGTTAGCCAAAACAAAACCGGACATTTCCAGTTTCATCCAGTCATATCCGGAAAAAGTGGTGTAGAATTCTTATGCAATGGACCGAGAAAATCACAGTACAAATGGTTTTGGAGAAAAGCAAAGTCTTTTCGTTAGGCAAGTGCATGAAATGCCATCTATACAAACAGAAATATCATGTTTGTTTGCCGCAGTTCCTCTAGCTTTCTACCTAGAAAATACAAATGCATAGAGCTCGTGTTCCCATGACGAACCAATTCGTGTTTCAACAGTACAAAATTAAATGTTCCCTGATAAACAATTTAAAACAAGAAAGTTCATCAATAATATCCAGAAAACACAAACATAGAGGCTGTAGCAATATTTTGGATTGAGTTAGCCCAAACACAACCGGATATTTCTCGTTTCATCCAGTCATATCCGGACAAAGTGGTTTGAAATTCGTGTGCAATGGACTGAGAAAATCACAGTAAAAATGGTTTTGGAGAAAAGCAAAGTCTTTCATTAGGCAAGTGCATAAAATGTCATGTATAAAAACAGAAATATCATGCTTGTTTGCCTTAGTTCCTCTAGCTTTCTCCCTAGAAAATACGAATGTGTAGAGCTGTTATCTCCATGTGGAACCAATTAGTGTTTCCAAGCACAAAATTAAATGTTCCCTGATAAAAGACATTCAAAACAGTATAGTCTGTGGATAATATCAGGAACACACAAACACAGAGGCTGTAGCAATATTTCGGATTCAGTTAGCCATAACACGACCAGATATTTCTGGTTTCAACAGTCATATCCGGAGAACGTGGTGTGGAATTCATATGCAATGGACCGAGAAAATCACAGTAAAAATGGTTTTTGTGAAAAGCGAAGTCTTTTCGTTAGGCAAGTGCGTAAAATGTCATCTAGACAAACAGAAATACCATGTTTGTTTGCCGCAGTTCCTCTAGCTTTCTACCTAGAAAATACGAATATGTAGAGCTGATGTCTCCATGTGGAAATAATTATTGTTTCGCATCACAAAATTGAATGTTCCCTGATAAAAAAACATTCATAACAATAAAATCGATCGATAATATCAAGAAGACACAAACAGAGAGGCTTTCACAATATTTCCGATTGAGTTAGCCAAAACACAACCGGATATTTCTGTTTTCATCCAGTCATATACAGACAAACTGGTGTGGAATTCGTATGCATTGGGCTGAGAAAATCAGAGTAAAATGGTTTTGTAGAAAAGCAAAGTCTTTTCTTTAGTAAAGTGCATAAAATATCATCGATACAAACAGAAATATCATGTTTGTTTGCCACAGTTCCTCTTCCTTTCTCCCTAGAAAATATGAATATGTAGAGTTTGTGTCTCCATGTCGAACCAATAACTGTATCCAAGCTCAAAATAAAATGTTCCCCGATAAAAAAAAATACAAAAAAATAATATCCATTGATAATATCCAGAAAAAACAAACACAGCGGCTGTAGCAATATCTGGGATTCAGTTAGGCAAAACAAAACTGGATATTTCCGGTTTCATGCAGTCATATCGAGACAACGTGGTGTGGAATTCCTATGCAATGGACCGAGAAAATCACACTAAAAATGGTTTTGGAGAAAAGCAAAGTCTTTTTGTTAGGCAAGTGCATAAAATGTCATCTATACAAACAGAAATATCATGTTTGTTTGCCGCAGTTCCTCTAGATTTCTCCCTAGAAAATACGAATGTGTAGAGCTGGTGTCTCCATGTGTAACCAGTTAGTGTTTGCAAGCACACAATTAAATGTTCCCTGAAAAAAAACATTGAAAAATATAAAGTCCATGCATAATATCAGGAATACACACAAAGAGAGGCTGTATCTATATCTGGGATTGAGTTAGGCAAAACAAAACCGGATATTTTCAGATTATGCAGTCATATCGGGACAAAGTGGTGTGGAATTCATATGCAATGTACCGAGAAAATCACAGTAAAAATCGTTTTGGAGAAAAGCAAAGTCTTTTCATTAGGGAAGTAGATAAAATATCATTGATACAAACAGAAATATGTTTGTTTGCTGCAGTTCCTCCAGCTTTTTCCCTAGAAAATACGAATATGTAGAGCTGGTGTCTTCATGTGGAACCAATTACTTTATCCAAGCTCAAAATAAATTTTCCCCGATAAAAAACATTCAAAAAAATAAAGTGCATTGATAATATCCAGAAAACACAAACACAGAGGCTGTAGCAATATCTGGGATTGAGGTAGCCAAAACACAACCAGATGTTTCTGGTATCATCCAGTCATATCCGGACAAAGTGGTGTGGAATTCGTATGCAATGGACCGAGAAAATCACAGTAAAAATGGTTTTGGAGAAAAGCAAAGTCTTTTCATTAGGCAAGAGCATAAAATGTCATCTATACAAACAGAAATATCATGTGTGTTTGCCGCAATTCCTCTAGCTTTCTCCCTAGAAAATACAAATGTGTAGAGCTGGTGTCTCCATGTGGAAACAATTAGTGTTTATCGGTACAAAATTAAATGTTCCCTGATAAAAAAGAACATTCAAAACAATAAAGTCTGTGGATAACATCAGGAATACACAAACAAAGAGGTTGTAGCAATATCTGGGATTGAGTTAGCCAAAACAAAACCGGATATTTCCAGTTTCATGCAGTTATATACGGACAAACTGGTGTGGAATTCGTATGCTATGGACCGAGAAAATCACAGGAAAAATGGTTTTGGAGAAAAGCAAAGTCTTTTCATTAGGGAAGTAATGAAAATATCATCGATACAAACAGAAATATCATGTTTGTTTGCCGCAGTTCCTCTAGATTTCTCCCTAGAAAATACGAATGTGTAGAGCTGGTGGCTCCATGTGGAAACAATTAGTGTTTCAACGGTACAAAATTAAATGTTCCCTGATAAAAAACATTCAAATCAATAAAGTCCTTGTATAATATCAGGAATACACAAACACAGAGGCTGTAGCAATATCTGGGATTGAGTTAGTCAAAACAAAACCGGATATTTCCGGTTTCATCCAGTCATATACGGACAAAGTGGTGTGGAATTCGTATGCAATGGACCACGAAAATCACAGTACAAATGGTTTTGGAGAAAAGCAAAGTCTTTTCGTTAGGCCAGTGCATAAAATGTTATCTATACAAACAGAAATATCATGTTTGTTTGCCGCAGTTCCTCTAGCTTTCTCTCTAGAAAATATGAATGTGTAGAGCTGGTGTCTCCATGTGGAATCAATTAGTGTTTCCAAGCATATAATTAAATGTTTCCTGAAAAAAAAACATTGAAAAATATTAAGTCCATGCATAATATCAGGAATACACAAACACAGATGCTGTAGCAATATCTGGGATTGAGTTAGCCAAAAAAAAAAAAAAAAAAAAACGGCTATTTCTGTTGCCGTTGAATTCTCCACAATTTTGCAATGGGTTCATTTCTGAGAAGAGCAGCGTGGTGGGGGCAAGAGGCACAGTGTTAACACACAGACCCCGGGAGTCCGGTGAGAGCAGGCTTGAGGCGAGCAGCCTGTAGACTCGTTTATTACAGTTGATACAACAGCTTATATAGCCAAGACCAGCCAATCTGGTCAAGGGGCGGTCTATACCCCAACCAATCACAGCCTGTTACCAGGCAGTTTCCAGAGCCATCCAATCACAGCCTGTCGCCAGGCAGTTTGAAATCCATCCAATCACAGCCTGTTGCCAGGCAGTTTCCAAAGCCAGGTGGATTTCAAAGCCATTCCTGACTAACTGACGCTCGCTTGCCAGTGGCCACCTTGGCATGGCCTTCTCATTCCACTACATTTCCCCCTTTTCGTTTATTTTTTAAGCAACAGGAGGCATGATTCTTGGCCATACCATTGTTGACCCCGTTTCCATGTGGTCTCCGTACGCAGCTGTGCCTGTCTTAGGTTGTCCCCCAGGGGATCTTACCTGTCATTGACTAACCAGCGCTCAAATCGAGAGACCACAGGATTGCTTGCTCAGATAGGGGTAGGAATGAGGAATAAGGGTTATCAGGAATGGCATGACCACACACAGGCCGTGGGCCATTGGAGTGGCTGACCAGAGCTAGTGGGGTACACAATGGTAACAGATGTGGCTTTGGGCAGTTTCTCAGGGTAGGATGATAGGGCAGGTGCGTCTGCTAACAAGGCGGAGTCTTGGTCTTGTTCAGCTGGTTCTGGTTGGCTATCAGTTGTAGGCTTGATGTTTCTGGCTGGTACCCAAATGGGCTGTTCCGCATTCTCTGGAAAGACACAAGCATATCCTCGACCTTTGGTTAGCAGGGGGTGTGGTCCTTTCCATTCTCCTGTCAGGGGGTCTTTCCATCTAACCATAGGGGCTGGGGTCTGGGATGGAAAGGATCCCCAGTGTTTATAAGCTGGGCTGATCCCTTGGGAATCAAAAGTAAGAAAATTGATAGTGAAAAGGACCTCAGTCAAAGCAAGCTGTGGGTCTGAGGGTATATGATTATTTTTTTGCCTTTGTAAGAGATCTTTAATCGTCCTATGAGTTCTTTCAATAATTGCCTGTCCCTGTGGGTTGTATGGGATACCTGTAGCAGACTGTATGTTCCAAGATTTCAGGAAGGAAGTAAATTCCTGTGATGTATACCCTGGCCCGTTATCAGTCTTTATGGTCCAGGGGACACCAAGGACCAGCATGGCTGATTTAACTGCCTTTATCACATTACTAGCCTTTTCTCCGGATTGGGCTGTTGCAAATACAGCCTTTGAATAAGTATCTACCACCACATGAACAAACTTAAGTTTACCAAAGGAATTAATGTGGGTGATGTCCACTTGCCATAGTTTATTAGCAGCAAGGCCTCGTGGGTTCACTCCTGCTTGTTGCAGTGGGCCTAATGGGGCGAGGGGTGCACAATTCTTGCAAGAGTGCACTAGGTGTTTGCATTGGCTCATTGTTAGCTCTGGGAAAAGCAATTTTATGTTGCTTGCTGACATATGAAATTTTTGGTGTAAAATACGGGCTTGTTCTAAGTGTCCAATGGAAGCCGTGTTGCACGAGATAAGACGATCAACCTTTCTGTTGCCTTGGAAAATAAAGCCAGGTAACCCAGTATGTGATCTTACGTGTGAGATATACCATGGGTATTTTCTGTTCTCAGTTAGCTCTTTAAGTGTTGTGAACATCTGGTCAATTGGTTTACTGGTCGGGTTAAAGATTGCAAAAGGGATCGTCTTTGCTACCTGTACTGAGTATTTGCTGTCCGAAAATATATTTACTGGTCCATCTTGGCTGAGGAGTAGAACCTTGACTATTGCTCTTATTTCTCCCAACTGTACTGATCCCCCATGGGGTTCTACGTGGATCTTATCTTTTTCTGTTAAAGATTTGATCACTATTCCAAAGAGTGACTTGTTGGCATCCGTAAACGCACATGGTGCCATGGGTATAGGTTGATTAGCAGGGAAAGCATGTTTTGGATAGTCTATCTCTAAGGTTTTTAGTGTCTGGAGTAGCCTGTCTGCTGGCAGGTGATTGTCAATCTGTCCTGGAAAATTTATCATTAAAGTTTGAAAGAGCGTGCTGTTCTGCATCAATGTTGACAGTTCCAATTGTGATAGTGGTAGGACCATTATGTCTAGCTCTGCGTTAAATATCTTATTGGTATAATATCTTAATTTAAGTCCCATCATAAGGATGGCATCTACTTTGTTTACTATTTTACGACAATCACTCCAGGCTATGTGCACCCAAAAAAGTGGTCAATGTCGTTGCCAAATAACTCCTAAGGGGGCCTTGAAGGTAGATATGGTTATGGCAAATAGAGGCACCTGAGGGTCATATCTACAGGTTTTTAAATTTGACAACTGGATGTTAATCTTTTCTATAGTGGATTTGGCTGCTGGTGTCAATGTGATTTTTGAGGAAGGGCTGTTTCCTTTAGTCAATAAATCGTATAGCGGTCTAAGTTCTGCAGGTGTTAGGGGAAGGAAGGGCTTCAGCCAATTGATTTGGCCACATAGTTACTGAAGTTCATTAAGTGAGTATTTATGCTTGACTTTCAGGTTTGGGCCCAGTGGAGATATATGGGAGGAGATTTGATAACCCAAGAATTGAAAGGGAGGAAAATGTTGTACTTTTTCTGTGGCAACAGACAAACCCAAGAATTGTAAATTTCTTACTGTCTCACTTAGACAGGCATTCGGAATTGCTGCATTCTTGTGAGCAAGTAAGATATCATCCATATAATGTATGACCAAGCACTGATCTTTAAGTGTGCTGGTCGCATGAGAAACGTATCTTTGGCAAATGGCAGGGCTATTTTTCATGCCTTGTGGGAGCACTGTCCACTGGAATCTTTTTGCAAGGAGCTGGAAATTGGGCTCCCATACTGTAAAGGCAAAGTAAGCCTTATCCTGCTCTGCAATGGGGATGGAAAAGAAGCAATCTTTGATATCAATGGTAACTATGTGATATCCATTAGGAATGGCCCCTGGATGGGGAATGCCGGCCTGGAATGTTCCCATCTTTTTAATATTTTTGTTAATAGCTCTCAAATCCTGTAGAAGCCTATATTTTCCCTGTTTCTTTGGTATCACAAAAATGGGCGTGTTATGAGGGCTAGTGGAGGGTTCTATGTGTCCCTTTTCCAATTGTTCCTGTACCAATTCTTTAAGGATGCTAAGTTTGGGTTGTAATATTGGCCACTGCTCTACCCAGATGTTTCCTGTTTTTTCCCATTCAATGGGGATTGGGCTTGGCTTTTGTATGAGGTGAGCAGTGGCCCCTAGAATTGGGGGTGAATCTTACTTGTAGGTTCTCCATTAAAGCTGCTGGCTTGTGGAGATTTGTGATCCGTAGTAAGGACCGCTTGCATTTGTGAGAGCACATCTCTCCCCCATAAGGTCATGGAAACCTCAGCAATTAGTGGAAAGATGGTTCCTGTATCTCCATTGTAATCTCGCCAAGTTACGGGCGTGATGACTTGATCAGCCAATTTTAATCCTCCAACACCTTGGAGGTCAGGTCTGGGTGCTGTCTTCCAATGTTGTATTTTTCTTGCATCCCTAGCTTTTAAAACAGTAACATCTGCTCCCGTATCAATTAAACCTACAAAGGCAATGTCATCTAAATATAGGGTCAATTTTGGTCTCAGATTGAAGATGGGCATCGTCCAGTTAATGGTAGTGGGACTCCCTCTTACTTGCTGGGCTGAGGGCCGCCCCACTGGGAGTTTAAAGGTTTGGTCTTGCAATCTTTTGCCCAATGAAAGCCTTTTTTACATCTGGGACACAGTGTTTTGGGCTTGCCCCATTTTGCAGCGTTTGGGCAGTTTTGCCATAGGTGTCCTATTTCCTGGCATCCCCAACAAACTGGAGGGTTATTAGACTTCTTTGTGCTCAATTTGTTAATGGCCGCAGTCAGGGCTTGTATGGGAGTATCAGCAGGGTTTACCTCTTTTGTGGCTATTATCCATTTAGAAATGTCTTCATTATGGACTGGGGCAATTGCTGCTTTTGCCTCTTTGGTAGCACCTTCCCAAGCTAATTGTTTGACCAAATTGTCTTGATCAGGGCCAGGCAGTAATCTTTTCTCTACTGCCTCCAAGACTCTGGCAAGGAAATCGGGGAACCATTCGCTTGGGCCTTGAACTAGGTTTCTAAAGAGCTGACTATAATCAGGAGGATTTATATTTTTTAAGGCTTTAAGTGCCAAATCTCTGACCTGATCAAAATAGGCAACTACTCCAATGCGGGCCTGTTCTTGAGGATATATGTAGGTGCCACGGCATGTAAGCATATCAAAGGTTACTGCTATTCCATAGGCAGCATTATTCCTCGCCACAGTTTCAGCCTCTTCCTCATAGGAGGCTTTCCACTGTAAAAACTGTGGTCTTGACAAACATGCCTTGAGCAGTGCAACCCAGTCAAAATGAGTTTGGAGGTTTGCTGCCCATGGTTTGAGCACTTGTTCAAAGTAGGGAGAGTCAGGACCTGACTCTTGAGAAGCCTTTTTTAGCATAGTAAGGTCATTTATGGGCGTTGGAATCCAGGGCCTGAATTCTGCATCCGCTCCTGTATTAACAGCAAATGTGCAGGTGGGACGGGGTCCAGCTGCTGCCCTAAGAGCTTGGGGTGCCCGAGGACTGCCACAAATGTGGGGATCCTCACTGGGTTCGGATGGGATGACCTCGCATGAGTTATTGTGTAAAGGTCCTCTTAGTTCATCCCACGGGTATGTGGGGGTGGCTGACTAGGCATTGCTACCTTGTTTGCTACGTTGTTTTTTTCACTGTCGGAGTTCTCTCTCCCTAAGTCAGCAACCGTTGTCTGTGAGACAGGGACCTGGAGTGTCAGGCTCCTATCACTCACAGATTCACTATCTTTGATAATCTGCACAGGATTCTGAGAGGGGGGTATCTTTCCCATGTCTGAGCGCTTAAGAGTGGCATGGTACGCCAACTCTAGCCAGAGGAAAGACACATAGAGCACTGCTACCATAACAAAGCAAATTCCTAGCAGCTCAACTGTGGATGGCATTTTGTAGGAGGTTTCCCTATGCTAGACAAACAGATAGTGGTGTATCAGATCGCACGTATGTCTTGTGCTTAGTGGGGGACTTCCTTGATTTGTTAGGTCAAGGCCGTATGCCCACACGGTGTCTCCGGAGCATCACCTCTCTCGAATGAGGGAAGATGACTTGGTTCCGAATTCTGGGATGATCAGTCCCTTATGTGAATTCGCCGGGCGAACCGAAAGTAAAAGGAGGAGCCGAGAAGTGAAGTATGCTTCAGGGCAGTGTGTGCTAACCTGGGGTCACTTAGACCGAGGACAAGGACAAGGAAAGGGGCGTAGGAGGGGGTTCTGTGCTCACCCTCACAGAACTGAACAGCACACAAAACACCGAGGGGCCTACTTGCCGAAATCCAGGGGGGACCTCGCCGAGTCCGACACACTGTCTCTTTCTCAGTCACGTTGGCGCGCCAGATGTTGCCATTGAATGCTCTACAATGTTGCAGTGGGTTCATTTCTGAGAAGAGCAGCATGGTGGGGGCAAGAGGCACGGAGTCAACACACAGACCCTGGGAGTCCGGTGAGAGCAGGCTTGAGGCGAGCAGCCTGTAGACTCGTTTATTACAGTTGATACAACAGCTTATATAGCCAAGACCAGCCAATCTGGTCAAGGGGTGGTCTATACCCCAACCAATCACAGCCTGTTACCAGGCAGTTTCCAGAGCCATCCAATCACAGCCTGACACCAGGCAGTTTCAAATCCATCCAATCACAGCCTGTCGCCAGCCAGTTTCCAGAGTCATCCAATCACAGCCTGTTGCCAGGCAGTTTCCAAAGCCAGGTGGGTTTCAAAGCCATTCCTGACTAACTGACGCTCGCTTGCCAGTGGCCACCTTGGCATGGCCTTCTCATTCCACTACATATTTCCGGTAACATCCAGTCATATCCGGACAAAGTGGTGTGGAATTCGTATGCAATAGACGGAGAATATCACAGTAAACATGGTTTTAGAGAAAAGCAAAGTCATTTCATTAGGCAAGTGCATAAAATGTCATCTATACAAACAGAAATATCATGTTTGTTTGCCGCAGGTCCTCTAGCTTTCTCCCTAGAAAATAGGAATGTGTAGAGCTGGTGTTCCCATGATGAACCAATTAGTGTTTCAACGGTACAAAATGAAATGTTCCCTGATAAAAACATTCAAAACAATAAAGTCCATTGATAATATCCAGAAAACACAAACACAGAGGCTGTAGCAATATTTCAGATTGAGTTAGCCAAAACACAACCAGATATTTCTGGTTTCATCCAGTCTTATCTGGACAAAGTGGTGTGGAATGTCTATGCAATGGACTGAAAA
The DNA here is from genome assembly GCA_036325905.1 of Lepus oiostolus. Taxonomy (NCBI): domain Eukaryota; kingdom Metazoa; phylum Chordata; class Mammalia; order Lagomorpha; family Leporidae; genus Lepus; species Lepus oiostolus. The sequence goes on from CM070808.1 coordinate 131,444,199, forward strand.
AATCACAGTAAAAATGATTTTGGAGAAAAGCAAAGTCTTTTGGTTAGGCAACTGCATAAAATGTCATCTATACAAACAGAAATATCATGTTTGTTTGTCGCAGTTCCTCTAGTTGTCGGCTTAGAAAATATGAATGTGTAGAGCTGGTTTCCCCATGTGGAACCAATTAGTGTTTCAATGGTAGAAAATTAAGTGTTCCCTGATAGAAACATTCAAAACAATAAAGTCCATTGATAATATCCAGAAAACACAAACACAGAGGCTTTCACAATATTTCGGATTGAGATAGACAAAACACAACCGCATACTTCTGGTATCATCCAGTCATATCCGGACAACGTGGTGTGGAATTCGTATGCAATGTACCAAGAAAATCACAGTAAAAATAGTTTTGGAGAAAATAAAGTTTTTTCGTTAGGCAAGTGCATAAAATGTCATCTATACAAACAGAAATATCATGTTTGTTTGCCGCAGTTTCTCTAGCTTTCTCCCTAGAAAATAAAAATATGTAGAGCTGGTGTCCCCATGTGGAAACAATTAGTGTTTTCAAGCATAAAATTAAATGTACCCTGATAAAAAAGTTTCAAAACAATAAAGTCCGTGGATAATATCAGGAATACACAAACACAGAGGCTGTAGCAATATTTCGGATTGAGTTAGCCAAAACAAAACCGGATATTTCCGGATTCATCCAGTCATATCCGGACAAACTGGTGTGGAATTCCTATGCAATGGACTGAAAAAATCAGAGTAAAAATGGTTTTGGAGAAAATCAAAGTCTTTTCGTTAGGCAAGTGCATAAAATGTAATCTATACAAACAGAAATATTAAGTTTTTTTGCCGCAGTTCCTCTAGCTTTCTCCCTAGAAAATACGAATATGTAGATCTGGTGTTCCCATGATGAACCAATTAGTATTTCCAAGCACAAAATTAAAAATTCCCTGATAAAAAATATTCAAAACAATAAAGTCCATGGATAATATCAGGAATACACAAACACAGAGGCTATATCGATATCTGGGATTGAGTTAGCAAAAACCAAACCGGATATTTCTGGTTTCATCCAGTCATATCCGGACAAAGTGGTGTAGAATTCCTATGCAATGCACCGAGAAAATCACAGTACAAATGGTTTTGGAGAAAAGCAAAGTCTTTTTGTTAGGGAAGTGCATAAAATGTCATCTATACAAACAGAAATATCATGTTTGTTTGTCGCAGTTCCTCTAGCTTTCTCCCTGGAAAATACGAATGTGTAGAGCTGGTGTCCCCATGATGAACCAATTAGTGTTACTACAGTACAAAAATAAATGTTCGCTGATAAAAATATTCAAAACAATAAAGTCCATCGCTAATATCCAGAAAACACAAACACAGCGGCTATAGCCATAACTGGGATTTAGTTAGCAAAAAACAACCGGATATTTCCAGTTTCATCCAGTCATATCCGGATATACTGGTGTGGTTTTCGTATGAAATGGACCGAGAAAATCACGGTACAAATGGTTTTGGAGAAAAGCAAATTCTTTTCGTTAGGCAAGTGCATAAAAGGTCATCTATACAAACAGAAATATCATGTTTTTTTGCCACAATTCCTCTAGCTTTCTCCCTAAAAAATACGAGTGTGTAGAGTTGGTGTCTACATGTGGAAACAATTAGTGTTTCGCAGCACAAAATTAAATGTTCCCTGATAAAAAACATTCAAAACAATAAAGTCTGTGGATAATATCAGGAATACACAAACAAAGAGGCAGTAGCAATGTCTGGGATTGAGTTAGCCAAAACACAACCAAATATTTCTGGTTTCATCCAGTCATATTCGGACAAAGTGTTGTGGAATTTGTATGCAATGGACCGAGAAAAATAGAGTAAAAATGGTTTTGGAGAAAAGCAAAGTCTTTTCGTTAGGTAAGTGCATAAAATGTCATCCATACAAACAGAAATATCATGTTTGTTTGCACCATTTCCTCTAGCTTTCTCCCTAGAAAATACGAATAACTAGAGCTGGTGTCTCCATGTGGAACCAATTACTGTATCCAAGCTCAAAATAAAATGTTCCCTGATAAAAAACATTCGAAACTGTAAAGTCCGTGGATAATAGCAATATCTGGGATTGAGTTAGCAAAAACAAAACAGGATATTTCCGCTTTTTTCCAGTCTCATCCGGACAAACTGTTGTGGAATTCGTATGCAATGGACTGGGAAAATTACAGTAAAAATGATTTTTGAGAACAGCAAAGTCTTTTCGGTAGGCAAGTGCATAAAATGTCAACTATACAAACAATAATCATGTTTGTTTGCCACAGATCCTCTAGCTTTCTCCCTAGAAAATACGAATGTGTAGAGCTGGTGTCCCCATGATGAAGCAATTGGTGTTTCAACGGTACAAAACGAAATGTTCCCTGATAAAAACATTCAAAACAATAAAGTCCATCGACAATATCCAGAAAACACAAATACAAAGGCTTTTACAATATTTCGGATTGAGTTGGCCAAAACACAACCGGATATTTCTGGTTTCATCCAGTCATAACCGGAAAAAGTCGTTTGGAATTCGGAAGCAATGGACCGAGTAAATCACAGTACAAATGGTTTTGGAGAAAAGCAAAGTCTTTTCGTAAGGAAAGTGCATAAAATGTCATCGATACAAACAGAAATGTCATGTTTGTTTGTCGCAGTTCCTCTAGCTTTCTCCCTAGAAAATACGAATATGTAGAGCTGGTGTGTCCATGTGGAACCAATTAGTATTTCTATGGTAGAAAATTAAATGCTCCCTGATAAAAATACTCAAAACAATAAAGTCCGTCGATAATATCCAGAAAACACAAAAAAAGAAACTTTCACAATATTTCGGTTTGAGTTAGCCAAAACACAACCGGATATTTCTGGTTTCAACCAGTCCATCCAGAAAAAGTCGTTTGGAATTTGGATGCAATAGACCAAGAAAATCACTATAAAAATGGTTTTGGGGAAAAGCAAAGTCTTTTGGTTAGGCAAGTGCATAAAATGTCATCGATGCAAACAGAAATGTCAGCTTTGTTTGTCGCAGTTCCTCTAGCTTTCTCCCTAGAAAATACGAATTTGTAGAGCTGGTGTGTCCATGTGGAACCAATTAGTGTTTCCAAGAGCAAAATTAAATGTTCCCTGATAAAAAGCATTCGAAACTGTAAAGTCCGTGGATAATATCAGGAATGCACAAACACAGAGGCTGTAGCAATATCTGGGATTTAGTTAGCCAAAACAAAACCGGATACTTCTGGTTTCATCCAGTCATATCCAGACAAACTGGAGTGGAATTCGTATGCATTCGACTGAGAAAATCACAGTAAAAATGATTCGGAGAAAAGCAAAGTCGTTTCGAAAGGCAAGTGCATAAAATGTCATCGATACAAACAGAAATATCACGTTTGTTTGCCGCAGTTCCTCTAGCTTTCTCCCTAGAGAATATGAATGTGTAGAGCTGGTGTGTCCATGTGGAACCAATTAGTGTTTCCAAGAGCAAAATTAAATGTTCCCTGATAAAAATCATTCGAAAATGTAAAGTCCGTGGATAATATCAGGAATGCACAAACACAGAGGCTGTAGCAATATCTGGGATTGAGTTAGCCAAAACAAAACCGGATATTTCCGGTTTCATCCAGTCATATCCAGACAAACTGGTGTGGAATTCGTATGCAATGGATCGAGAAAATCACAGTAGAAATGGTTTTGGGGAAAAGCAAAGTCTTCTCATTAGGCAAGTGCATAAAATGTCAGGTATACAAACTGAAATATCATGTTTGTTTGTCGCAGTTCCTCTAGCTTTCTCCCTAGAAAATACAAATGTGTAGAGCTGGTGTCTCCATGTGGAACCAATTAGTGTTTCTATGTAGAAAATTAAATGTTCCCTGATAAAAATATTCAAAACAATAAAGTCCATCGATAATATCCAGAAAACACAAAAAAAGAAACTTTCACAATATTTCGGTTTGAATTAGCCAAAACACAACCGGATATTTCTGGTTTCATCCAGTCATATCCAGACAAACTGGTGTGGAATTCCTTTGCAATGGATGGAGAAAATCACAGTAAAAATGGTTTTGGGGAAAAGCAAAGTCTTCTCATTAGGCACGTGCATAAAATGTCAGGTATACAAACAGAAATATCATGTTTGTTTGTCGCAGTTCCTCTAGCTTTCCCCTACAAAATACAAATATGTAGAGCTGGTGTCTCCATGTGGAAACAATTAATGTATCTAAGCTCAAAATTAAATGTTCCCCAATAAAAAACTTTCAAAACAATAAAGTCCATTGATAATATCCTGAAAACACAAACAAAGAGGCTGTAGCAATATGTGGGATTGAGTTAGCCAAGACACAACCGGATACTTCTGGTTTCATCCAGTCATATCCAGACAAAGTGATGTGGAATTCACATTCAATGGACCGAGAAAATCACAGTAAAAATGGTTTTTGAGAAAAGCAAAGTCTTTTCGTTAGGCACGTGCATCAAATGTCATCTCTACAAACAGAAATATCATGTTTGTTTGCCGCAGTTCCTCTAGCTTTCTCCCTAGAAAATACGAATATGTAGAGCTGGTGTCTCCATGTGGAACCAATTAGTGTTTCCAAGCACAAAATTAAATGTTCCCTGATAAAAGACATTCAAAACAGTATAGTCTGTGGATAATATCAGGAATACACAAACACAGAGGCTGTAGCAATATATGGGATTGAGTTAGCCAAAACACAAGTGGATATTTCCGGTTTCATCCAGTCATATCCGGTCAAACTGCTGTAGAATCGTATGCAATGAACCGAGAAAATCAGAGTAAAAATGGTTTAGGAGAAAAGCAAAGTCTTTTCCATCGGCAAGTGCATCAAATGTCATCTCTACAAACAGAAATATCATGTTTGTTTGCCGCAGTTCCTCTAGCTTTCTCCCTAGAAAATACGAAGTGTAGTGCTGGTGTCCCCAGGATGAACCAGTTAGTGTTTCAACGGTACAAAATTAAATGTTCCCTGATAAAAAACATTCAAATCAATAAATTCCTTGTATAATATCAGGAATACACAAACACAGAGGCTGTAGCAATATCTGGGATTGGGTTAGCCAAAACAAAACCGGATATTTCCAGTGTCATCCAGTCATATCCGGTAATCTGGTGTGGAATTCATATGCAATGGACCGAGAAAATCACAGTAAAAATTATTTTGGTAAACGGCAAAGTCTTTTCGTAGGGCAAGTGCATAAAATGTCATCTATACAAACAGAAATATCAACTTTGTTTGCCACAGTTCCTCTAATTTCTCCCTAGAAAATACGAATAAGTAGAGCTGGTGTCTCCATGTGGAACCAATTACTGTATCCAAGCTCAAAATAAAATGTTCCCTGATAAAAAACATTCGAAACTGTAAAGTCCGTGGATAATAGCAATATCTGGGATTGAGTTAGCAAAAACAAAACAGGATATTTCTGCTTTTTTCCAGTCTCATCCGGACAAACTGTTGTGGAATTCGTATGCAATGGACTGGGAAAATTACAGTAAAAATGATTTTTGAGTACAGCAAAGTCTTTTCGGTAGGCAAGTGCATAAAATGTCAACTATACAAACAATAATCATGTTTGTTTGCCACAGATCCTCTAGCTTTCTCCCTAGAAAATACAAATGTGTAGAGCTGGTGTCCCCATGATGAAGCAATTGGTGTTTCAACGGTACAAAACGAAATGTTCCCTGATAAAAACATTCAAAACAATAAAGTCCATCGACAATATCCAGAAAACACAAATACAAAGGCTTTTACAAGATTTCGGATTGAGTTAGCCAAAACACATCCGGATATTTCTGGTTTCATCCAGTCATATCCGGAAAAAGTCATTTGGAATTCGGATGCAATGGACCGAGTAAATCACAGTACAAATGGTTTTGGAGAAAAGCAAAGTCTTTTCGTAAGGAAAGTGCATAAAATGTCATCGATACAAACAGAAATGTCATGTTTGTTTGTCGCAGTTCCTCTAGCTTTCTCCCTAGAAAATACGAATATGTAGAGCTGGTGTGTCCATGTGGAACCAATTAGTGTTTCCAAGAGCAAAATTAAATGTTCCCTGATAAAAAGCATTCGAAAATGTAAAGTCCGTGGACAATATCAGGAATGCACAAACACAGAGGCTGTAGCAATATCTGGGATTGAGTTAGCCAAAACAAAACCGGATATTTCCGGTTTCATCCAGTCATATCCAGACAAACTGGTGTGGAATTCGTATGCAATGGATCGAGAAAATCACAGTAGAAATGGTTTTGGGGAAAAGCAAAGTCTTCTCATTAGGCAAGTGCATAAAATGTCAGGTATACAAACTGAAATATCATGTTTGTTTGTCGCAGTTCCTCTAGCTTTCTCCCTAGAAAATACAAATGTGTAGAGCTGGTGTCTCCATGTGGAACCAATTAGTGTTTCTATGTAGAAAATTAAATGTTCCCTGATAAAAATATTCAAAACAATAAAGTCCATCGATAATATCCAGAAAACACAAAAAAAGAAACTTTCACAATATTTCGGTTTGAATTAGCCAAAACACAACCGGATATTTCTGGTTTCATCCAGTCATATCCAGACAAACTGGTGTGGAATTCCTTTGCAATGGATGGAGAAAATCACAGTAAAAATGGTTTTGGGGAAAAGCAAAGTCTTCTCATTAGGCACGTGCATAAAATGTCAGGTATACAAACAGAAATATCATGTTTGTTTGTCGCAGTTCCTCTAGCTTTCCCCTACAAAATACAAATATGTAGAGCTGGTGTCTCCATGTGGAAACAATTAATGTATCTAAGCTCAAAATTAAATGTTCCCCAATAAAAAACTTTCAAAACAATAAAGTCCATTGATAATATCCTGAAAACACAAACAAAGAGGCTGTAGCAATATGTGGGATTGAGTTAGCCAAGACACAACCGGATACTTCTGGTTTCATCCAGTCATATCCAGACAAAGTGATGTGGAATTCACATTCAATGGACTGAGAAAATCACAGTAAAAATGGTTTTTGAGAAAAGCAAAGTCTTTTCGTTAGGCACGTGCATCAAATGTCATCTCTACAAACAGAAATATCATGTTTGTTTGCCGCAGTTCCTCTAGCTTTCTCCCTAGAAAATACGAATATGTAGAGCTGGTGTCTCCATGTGGAACCAATTAGTGTTTCCAAGCACAAAATTAAATGTTCCCTGATAAAAGACATTCAAAACAGTATAGTCTGTGGATAATATCAGGAATACACAAACACAGAGGCTGTAGCAATATATGGGATTGAGTTAGCCAAAACACAAGTGGATATTTCCGGTTTCATCCAGTCATATCCGGTCAAACTGCTGTAGAATCGTATGCAATGAACCGAGAAAATCAGAGTAAAAATGGTTTAGGAGAAAAGCAAAGTCTTTTCCATCGGCAAGTGCATCAAATGTCATCTCTACAAACAGAAATATCATGTTTGTTTGCCGCAGTTCCTCTAGCTTTCTCCCTAGAAAATACGAAGTGTAGTGCTGGTGTCCCCAGGATGAACCAGTTAGTGTTTCAACGGTACAAAATTAAATGTTCCCTGATAAAAAACATTCAAATCAATAAATTCCTTGTATAATATCAGGAATACACAAACACAGAGGCTGTAGCAATATCTGGGATTGGGTTAGCCAAAACAAAACCGGATATTTCCGGTGTCATCCAGTCATATCCGGTAATCTGGTGTGGAATTCATATGCAATGGACCGGGAAAATCACAGTAAAAATGGTTTTGGAGAAAAGCAAAGTCTTTTCGTTAGGCAAGTGCATAAAATGTCATCTATACAAAAAGAAATATGTTCTTTTGCCGCAGTTCCTCTAGCTTTCTCCCTAGAAAATACGAATGTGTAGAGCTGGTGTCTCCATGTGCAAACAATTAGTGTTTCCAAGCAAAAATTAAATGTTCCCTGTTAAAAAACATTCAAAACAATATAATCCGTGGATAATATCAGGAATATACAAACATAGAGGCTGTAGCAATATTTTGGATTGAGTTACCCAAAACACAACTGGATATTTCCGGTTTCATCCAGTCATATCCGGACATGCTGGTGTGGAATTCGTATGCAATGGACCGAGAAAATCACAGCAAAAATGGTTTTGGAGAAAAGCAAAGTCTTTTTGTTAGGCAACTGCATAAAATGTCATCTATTCAAACAGAAATATCATCTTGGTTTGCCGCAGGTCCTCTAGTTTTCTCCATGGAAAATACGAATGTGTAGAGCTGGTGTTCCCATGATGAACCAGTTAGTGTTTCAACTTTACAAAATTAAATGTTCCCTGATAAAAACATTCAAAACAATAAAGTCCATCGATAAATCCGGAAAACACAAACACAGAGGCTTTCACAATATTTCGGATTGGGTAAGCCAAAACACAACCGGATATTTCTGGTTTCATCCAGTCATATCCGGACAAAGTGGTGTGGAATTCCTATGCAATGGACCGAGAAAATCAGAGTAAAAATGGTTTTGGAGAAAAGCAAAGTATTTTCCTTAGGCAAGTACATAAAATGTCAGCTATACAAACAGAAATATTATGTGTTTTTGCCGCAGTCCCTCTAGCTTTCTCCCTAGAAAATACGAATGTGTCGAGCTGGTGTCTTCATGTGGAACCAATTACTGTATCCAAACTCAAAATAAAATGTTCCCCAATAAAAAACATTCAAAACAATAAAGTTCATTGATAGTATCCAGAAAAAACAAACACAGAAGCTGTAGCAATATCTGGGATTGAATTAGCCAAAACAAAACATGATATTTCCGGTTTCATCCAGTCATATCCGGTAAACTGGTGTGGAATTCGTATGCAATGGACGGAGAAAATCCCAGTACAAATGGTTTTGGAGAAAAGCAAAGTCTTTAGTTAGGCAAGTGAATAAAATGTCATCGGTACAAACAGAAATATATGTTTGTTTTACCCAGTTCCTCTAACTTTCTCCCTAGAAATTACAAATGTGTAGAGCTGGTATCGCCATGATGAACAAATTAGTGTTACTACGGTACAAAGAAAATTGTTCCCTGTTAAAAATATTCAAAACAATAAAGTCCATCGATAATATCCAGAAATCACAAAAAGAGAAGTTTTCACAATATTTCGGATTAAGTTAGCCAAAACACAACCAGATATTTCTGGTTTCATCCAGACATATCCGGGCAAAGTGGTTTGGAATTCATATGCAATGGACCGAGAAAATCACAGTAAAAATTATTTTGGTAAACGGCAAAGTCTTTTCGTAGGGCAAGTGCATAAAATGTCATCTATACAAACAGAAATATCAACTTTGTTTGCCACAGTTCCTCTAATTTCTCCCTAGAAAATACGAATAAGTAGAGCTGGTGTCTCCATGTGGAACCAATTACTGTATCCAAGCTCAAAATAAAATGTTCCCTGATAAAAAACATTCGAAACTGTAAAGTCCGTGGATAATAGCAATATCTGGGATTGAGTTAGCAAAAACAAAACAGGATATTTCTGCTTTTTTCCAGTCTCATCCGGACAAACTGTTGTGGAATTCGTATGCAATGGACTGGGAAAATTACAGTAAAAATGATTTTTGAGTACAGCAAAGTCTTTTCGGTAGGCAAGTGCATAAAATGTCAACTATACAAACAATAATCATGTTTGTTTGCCACAGATCCTCTAGCTTTCTCCCTAGAAAATACAAATGTGTAGAGCTGGTGTCCCCATGATGAAGCAATTGGTGTTTCAACGGTACAAAACGAAATGTTCCCTGATAAAAACATTCAAAACAATAAAGTCCATCGACAATATCCAGAAAACACAAATACAAAGGCTTTTACAAGATTTCGGATTGAGTTAGCCAAAACACATCCGGATATTTCTGGTTTCATCCAGTCATATCCGGAAAAAGTCATTTGGAATTCGGATGCAATGGACCGAGTAAATCACAGTACAAATGGTTTTGGAGAAAAGCAAAGTCTTTTCGTAAGGAAAGTGCATAAAATGTCATCGATACAAACAGAAATGTCATGTTTGTTTGTCGCAGTTCCTCTAGCTTTCTCCCTAGAAAATACGAATATGTAGAGCTGGTGTGTCCATGTGGAACCAATTAGTGTTTCCAAGAGCAAAATTAAATGTTCCCTGATAAAAAGCATTCGAAAATGTAAAGTCCGTGGATAATATCAGGAATGCACAAACACAGAGGCTGTAGCAATATCTGGGATTGAGTTAGCCAAAACAAAACCGGATATTTCCGGTTTCATCCAGTCATATCCAGACAAACTGGTGTGGAATTCGTATGCAATGGATCGAGAAAATCACAGTAGAAATGGTTTTGGGGAAAAGCAAAGTCTTCTCATTAGGCAAGTGCATAAAATGTCAGGTATACAAACTGAAATATCATGTTTGTTTGTCGCAGTTCCTCTAGCTTTCTCCCTAGAAAATACAAATGTGTAGAGCTGGTGTCTCCATGTGGAACCAATTAGTGTTTCTATGTAGAAAATTAAATGTTCCCTGATAAAAATATTCAAAACAATAAAGTCCATCGATAATATCCAGAAAACACAAAAAAAGAAACTTTCACAATATTTCGGTTTGAATTAGCCAAAACACAACCGGATATTTCTGGTTTCATCCAGTCATATCCAGACAAACTGGTGTGGAATTCCTTTGCAATGGATGGAGAAAATCACAGTAAAAATGGTTTTGGGGAAAAGCAAAGTCTTCTCATTAGGCACGTGCATAAAATGTCAGGTATACAAACAGAAATATCATGTTTGTTTGTCGCAGTTCCTCTAGCTTTCCCCTACAAAATACAAATATGTAGAGCTGGTGTCTCCATGTGGAAACAATTAATGTATCTAAGCTCAAAATTAAATGTTCCCCAATAAAAAACTTTCAAAACAATAAAGTCCATTGATAATATCCTGAAAACACAAACAAAGAGGCTGTAGCAATATGTGGGATTGAGTTAGCCAAGACACAACCGGATACTTCTGGTTTCATCCAGTCATATCCAGACAAAGTGATGTGGAATTCACATTCAATGGACCGAGAAAATCACAGTAAAAATGGTTTTTGAGAAAAGCAAAGTCTTTTCGTTAGGCACGTGCATCAAATGTCAGGTATACAAACAGAAATATCATGTTTGTTTGCCGCAGTTCCTCTAGCTTTCTCCCTAGAAAATACGAATATGTAGAGCTGGTGTCTCCATGTGGAACCAATTAGTGTTTCCAAGCACAAAATTAAATGTTCCCTGATAAAAGACATTCAAAACAGTATAGTCTGTGGATAATATCAGGAATACACAAACACAGAGGCTGTAGCAATATATGGGATTGAGTTAGCCAAAACACAAGTGGATATTTCCGGTTTCATCCAGTCATATCCGGTCAAACTGCTGTAGAATCGTATGCAATGAACCGAGAAAATCAGAGTAAAAATGGTTTAGGAGAAAAGCAAAGTCTTTTCCATCGGCAAGTGCATCAAATGTCATCTCTACAAACAGAAATATCATGTTTGTTTGCCGCAGTTCCTCTAGCTTTCTCCCTAGAAAATACGAAGTGTAGTGCTGGTGTCCCCAGGATGAACCAGTTAGTGTTTCAACGGTACAAAATTAAATGTTCCCTGATAAAAAACATTCAAATCAATAAATTCCTTGTATAATATCAGGAATACACAAACACAGAGGCTGTAGCAATATCTGGGATTGGGTTAGCCAAAACAAAACCGGATATTTCCGGTGTCATCCAGTCATATCCGGTAATCTGGTGTGGAATTCATATGCAATGGACCGGGAAAATCACAGTAAAAATGGTTTTGGAGAAAAGCAAAGTCTTTTCGTTAGGCAAGTGCATAAAATGTCATCTATACAAAAAGAAATATGTTCTTTTGCCGCAGTTCCTCTAGCTTTCTCCCTAGAAAATACGAATGTGTAGAGCTGGTGTCTCCATGTGCAAACAATTAGTGTTTCCAAGCAAAAATTAAATGTTCCCTGTTAAAAAACATTCAAAACAATATAATCCGTGGATAATATCAGGAATATACAAACATAGAGGCTGTAGCAATATTTTGGATTGAGTTACCCAAAACACAACTGGATATTTCCGGTTTCATCCAGTCATATCTGGACATGCTGGTGTGGAATTCGTATGCAATGGACCGAGAAAATCACAGCAAAAATGGTTTTGGAGAAAAGCAAAGTCTTTTTGTTAGGCAACTGCATAAAATGTCATCTATTCAAACAGAAATATCATCTTGGTTTGCCGCAGGTCCTCTAGTTTTCTCCATGGAAAATACGAATGTGTAGAGCTGGTGTTCCCATGATGAACCAATTAGTGTTTCAACTTTACAAAATTAAATGTTCCCTGATAAAAACATTCAAAACAATAAAGTCCATCGATAAATCCGGAAAACACAAACACAGAGGCTTTCACAATATTTCGGATTGGGTAAGCCAAAACACAACCGGATATTTCTGGTTTCATCCAGTCATATCCGGACAAAGTGGTGTGGAATTCCTATGCAATGGACCGAGAAAATCAGAGTAAAAATGGTTTTGGAGAAAAGCAAAGTATTTTCCTTAGGCAAGTACATAAAATGTCAGCTATACAAACAGAAATATTATGTGTTTTTGCCGCAGTCCCTCTAGCTTTCTCCCTAGAAAATACGAATGTGTCGAGCTGGTGTCTTCATGTGGAACCAATTACTGTATCCAAACTCAAAATAAAATGTTCCCCAATAAAAAACATTCAAAACAATAAAGTTCATTGATAGTATCCAGAAAAAACAAACACAGAAGCTGTAGCAATATCTGGGATTGAATTAGCCAAAACAAAACATGATATTTCCGGTTTCATCCAGTCATATCCGGTAAACTGGTGTGGAATTCGTATGCAATGGACGGAGAAAATCCCAGTACAAATGGTTTTGGAGAAAAGCAAAGTCTTTAGTTAGGCAAGTGAATAAAATGTCATCGGTACAAACAGAAATATATGTTTGTTTTACCCAGTTCCTCTAACTTTCTCCCTAGAAATTACAAATGTGTAGAGCTGGTATCGCCATGATGAACAAATTAGTGTTACTACGGTACAAAGAAAATTGTTCCCTGTTAAAAATATTCAAAACAATAAAGTCCATCGATAATATCCAGAAATCACAAAAAGAGAAGTTTTCACAATATTTCAGATTAAGTTAGCCAAAACACAACCAGATATTTCTGGTTTCATCCAGACATATCCGGGCAAAGTGGTTTGGAATTCATATGCAATGGACCGAGAAAATCACAGTAAAAATTATTTTGGTAAACGGCAAAGTCTTTTCGTAGGGCAAGTGCATAAAATGTCATCTATACAAACAGAAATATCAACTTTGTTTGCCACAGTTCCTCTAATTTCTCCCTAGAAAATACGAATAAGTAGAGCTGGTGTCTCCATGTGGAACCAATTACTGTATCCAAGCTCAAAATAAAATGTTCCCTGATAAAAAACATTCGAAACTGTAAAGTCCGTGGATAATAGCAATATCTGGGATTGAGTTAGCAAAAACAAAACAGGATATTTCTGCTTTTTTCCAGTCTCATCCGGACAAACTGTTGTGGAATTCGTATGCAATGGACTGGGAAAATTACAGTAAAAATGATTTTTGAGTACAGCAAAGTCTTTTCGGTAGGCAAGTGCATAAAATGTCAACTATACAAACAATAATCATGTTTGTTTGCCACAGATCCTCTAGCTTTCTCCCTAGAAAATACAAATGTGTAGAGCTGGTGTCCCCATGATGAAGCAATTGGTGTTTCAACGGTACAAAATGAAATGTTCCCTGATAAAAACATTCAAAACAATAAAGTCCATCGACAATATCCAGAAAACACAAATACAAAGGCTTTTACAAGATTTCGGATTGAGTTAGCCAAAACACATCCGGATATTTCTGGTTTCATCCAGTCATATCCGGAAAAAGTCATTTGGAATTCGGATGCAATGGACCGAGTAAATCACAGTACAAATGGTTTTGGAGAAAAGCAAAGTCTTTTCGTAAGGAAAGTGCATAAAATGTCATCGATACAAACAGAAATGTCATGTTTGTTTGTCGCAGTTCCTCTAGCTTTCTCCCTAGAAAATACGAATATGTAGAGCTGGTGTGTCCATGTGGAACCAATTAGTGTTTCCAAGAGCAAAATTAAATGTTCCCTGATAAAAAGCATTCGAAAATGTAAAGTCCGTGGATAATATCAGGAATGCACAAACACAGAGGCTGTAGCAATATCTGGGATTGAGTTAGCCAAAACAAAACCGGATATTTCCGGTTTCATCCAGTCATATCCAGACAAACTGGTGTGGAATTCGTATGCAATGGATCGAGAAAATCACAGTAGAAATGGTTTTGGGGAAAAGCAAAGTCTTCTCATTAGGCAAGTGCATAAAATGTCAGGTATACAAACTGAAATATCATGTTTGTTTGTCGCAGTTCCTCTAGCTTTCTCCCTAGAAAATACAAATGTGTAGAGCTGGTGTCTCCATGTGGAACCAATTAGTGTTTCTATGTAGAAAATAAAATGTTCCCTGATAAAAATATTCAAAACAATAAAGTCCATCGATAATATCCAGAAAACACAAAAAAAGAAACTTTCACAATATTTCGGTTTGAATTAGCCAAAACACAACCGGATATTTCTGGTTTCATCCAGTCATATCCAGACAAACTGGTGTGGAATTCCTTTGCAATGGATGGAGAAAATCACAGTAAAAATGGTTTTGGGGAAAAGCAAAGTCTTCTCATTAGGCACGTGCATAAAATGTCAGGTATACAAACAGAAATATCATGTTTGTTTGTCGCAGTTCCTCTAGCTTTCCCCTACAAAATACAAATATGTAGAGCTGGTGTCTCCATGTGGAAACAATTAATGTATCTAAGCTCAAAATTAAATGTTCCCCAATAAAAAACTTTCAAAACAATAAAGTCCATTGATAATATCCTGAAAACACAAACAAAGAGGCTGTAGCAATATGTGGGATTGAGTTAGCCAAGACACAACCGGATACTTCTGGTTTCATCCAGTCATATCCAGACAAAGTGATGTGGAATTCACATTCAATGGACCGAGAAAATCACAGTAAAAATGGTTTTTGAGAAAAGCAAAGTCTTTTCGTTAGGCACGTGCATCAAATGTCATCTCTACAAACAGAAATATCATGTTTGTTTGCCGCAGTTCCTCTAGCTTTCTCCCTAGAAAATACGAATATGTAGAGCTGGTGTCTCCATGTGGAACCAATTAGTGTTTCCAAGCACAAAATTAAATGTTCCCTGATAAAAGACATTCAAAACAGTATAGTCTGTGGATAATATCAGGAATACACAAACACAGAGGCTGTAGCAATATATGGGATTGAGTTAGCCAAAACACAAGTGGATATTTCCGGTTTCATCCAGTCATATCCGGTCAAACTGCTGTAGAATCGTATGCAATGAACCGAGAAAATCAGAGTAAAAATGGTTTAGGAGAAAAGCAAAGTCTTTTCCATCGGCAAGTGCATCAAATGTCATCTCTACAAACAGAAATATCATGTTTGTTTGCCGCAGTTCCTCTAGCTTTCTCCCTAGAAAATACGAAGTGTAGTGCTGGTGTCCCCAGGATGAACCAGTTAGTGTTTCAACGGTACAAAATTAAATGTTCCCTGATAAAAAACATTCAAATCAATAAATTCCTTGTATAATATCAGGAATACACAAACACAGAGGCTGTAGCAATATCTGGGATTGGGTTAGCCAAAACAAAACCGGATATTTCCGGTGTCATCCAGTCATATCCGGTAATCTGGTGTGGAATTCATATGCAATGGACCGGGAAAATCACAGTAAAAATGGTTTTGGAGAAAAGCAAAGTCTTTTCGTTAGGCAAGTGCATAAAATGTCATCTATACAAAAAGAAATATGTTCTTTTGCCGCAGTTCCTCTAGCTTTCTCCCTAGAAAATACGAATGTGTAGAGCTGGTGTCTCCATGTGCAAACAATTAGTGTTTCCAAGCAAAAATTAAATGTTCCCTGTTAAAAAACATTCAAAACAATATAATCCGTGGATAATATCAGGAATATACAAACATAGAGGCTGTAGCAATATTTTGGATTGAGTTACCCAAAACACAACTGGATATTTCCGGTTTCATCCAGTCATATCCGGACATGCTGGTGTGGAATTCGTATGCAATGGACCGAGAAAATCACAGCAAAAATGGTTTTGGAGAAAAGCAAAGTCTTTTTGTTAGGCAACTGCATAAAATGTCATCTATTCAAACAGAAATATCATCTTGGTTTGCCGCAGGTCCTCTAGTTTTCTCCATGGAAAATACGAATGTGTAGAGCTGGTGTTCCCATGATGAACCAATTAGTGTTTCAACTTTACAAAATTAAATGTTCCCTGATAAAAACATTCAAAACAATAAAGTCCATCGATAAATCCGGAAAACACAAACACAGAGGCTTTCACAATATTTCGGATTGGGTAAGCCAAAACACAACCGGATATTTCTGGTTTCATCCAGTCATATCCGGACAAAGTGGTGTGGAATTCCTATGCAATGGACCGAGAAAATCAGAGTAAAAATGGTTTTGGAGAAAAGCAAAGTATTTTCCTTAGGCAAGTACATAAAATGTCAGCTATACAAACAGAAATATTATGTGTTTTTGCCGCAGTCCCTCTAGCTTTCTCCCTAGAAAATACGAATGTGTCGAGCTGGTGTCTTCATGTGGAACCAATTACTGTATCCAAACTCAAAATAAAATGTTCCCCAATAAAAAACATTCAAAACAATAAAGTTCATTGATAGTATCCAGAAAAAACAAACACAGAAGCTGTAGCAATATCTGGGATTGAATTAGCCAAAACAAAACATGATATTTCCGGTTTCATCCAGTCATATCCGGTAAACTGGTGTGGAATTCGTATGCAATGGACGGAGAAAATCCCAGTACAAATGGTTTTGGAGAAAAGCAAAGTCTTTAGTTAGGCAAGTGAATAAAATGTCATCGGTACAAACAGAAATATATGTTTGTTTTACCCAGTTCCTCTAACTTTCTCCCTAGAAATTACAAATGTGTAGAGCTGGTATCGCCATGATGAACAAATTAGTGTTACTACGGTACAAAGAAAATTGTTCCCTGTTAAAAATATTCAAAACAATAAAGTCCATCGATAATATCCAGAAATCACAAAAAGAGAAGTTTTCACAATATTTCGGATTAAGTTAGCCAAAACACAACCAGATATTTCTGGTTTCATCCAGACATATCCGGGCAAAGTGGTTTGGAATTCATATGCAATGGACCGAGAAAATCACAGTAAAAATTATTTTGGTAAACGGCAAAGTCTTTTCGTAGGGCAAGTGCATAAAATGTCATCTATACAAACAGAAATATCAACTTTGTTTGCCACAGTTCCTCTAATTTCTCCCTAGAAAATACGAATAAGTAGAGCTGGTGTCTCCATGTGGAACCAATTACTGTATCCAAGCTCAAAATAAAATGTTCCCTGATAAAAAACATTCGAAACTGTAAAGTCCGTGGATAATAGCAATATCTGGGATTGAGTTAGCAAAAACAAAACAGGATATTTCTGCTTTTTTCCAGTCTCATCCGGACAAACTGTTGTGGAATTCGTATGCAATGGACTGGGAAAATTACAGTAAAAATGATTTTTGAGTACAGCAAAGTCTTTTCGGTAGGCAAGTGCATAAAATGTCAACTATACAAACAATAATCATGTTTGTTTGCCACAGATCCTCTAGCTTTCTCCCTAGAAAATACAAATGTGTAGAGCTGGTGTCCCCATGATGAAGCAATTGGTGTTTCAACGGTACAAAACGAAATGTTCCCTGATAAAAACATTCAAAACAATAAAGTCCATCGACAATATCCAGAAAACACAAATACAAAGGCTTTTACAAGATTTCGGATTGAGTTAGCCAAAACACATCCGGATATTTCTGGTTTCATCCAGTCATATCCGGAAAAAGTCATTTGGAATTCGGATGCAATGGACCGAGTAAATCACAGTACAAATGGTTTTGGAGAAAAGCAAAGTCTTTTCGTAAGGAAAGTGCATAAAATGTCATCGATACAAACAGAAATGTCATGTTTGTTTGTCGCAGTTCCTCTAGCTTTCTCCCTAGAAAATACGAATATGTAGAGCTGGTGTGTCCATGTGGAACCAATTAGTGTTTCCAAGAGCAAAATTAAATGTTCCCTGATAAAAAGCATTCGAAAATGTAAAGTCCGTGGATAATATCAGGAATGCACAAACACAGAGGCTGTAGCAATATCTGGGATTGAGTTAGCCAAAACAAAACCGGATATTTCCGGTTTCATCCAGTCATATCCAGACAAACTGGTGTGGAATTCGTATGCAATGGATCGAGAAAATCACAGTAGAAATGGTTTTGGGGAAAAGCAAAGTCTTCTCATTAGGCAAGTGCATAAAATGTCAGGTATACAAACTGAAATATCATGTTTGTTTGTCGCAGTTCCTCTAGCTTTCTCCCTAGAAAATACAAATGTGTAGAGCTGGTGTCTCCATGTGGAACCAATTAGTGTTTCTATGTAGAAAATTAAATGTTCCCTGATAAAAATATTCAAAACAATAAAGTCCATCGATAATATCCAGAAAACACAAAAAAAGAAACTTTCACAATATTTCGGTTTGAATTAGCCAAAACACAACCGGATATTTCTGGTTTCATCCAGTCATATCCAGACAAACTGGTGTGGAATTCCTTTGCAATGGATGGAGAAAATCACAGTAAAAATGGTTTTGGGGAAAAGCAAAGTCTTCTCATTAGGCACGTGCATAAAATGTCAGGTATACAAACAGAAATATCATGTTTGTTTGTCGCAGTTCCTCTAGCTTTCCCCTACAAAATACAAATATGTAGAGCTGGTGTCTCCATGTGGAAACAATTAATGTATCTAAGCTCAAAATTAAATGTTCCCCAATAAAAAACTTTCAAAACAATAAAGTCCATTGATAATATCCTGAAAACACAAACAAAGAGGCTGTAGCAATATGTGGGATTGAGTTAGCCAAGACACAACCGGATACTTCTGGTTTCATCCAGTCATATCCAGACAAAGTGATGTGGAATTCACATTCAATGGACCGAGAAAATCACAGTAAAAATGGTTTTTGAGAAAAGCAAAGTCTTTTCGTTAGGCACGTGCATCAAATGTCAGGTATACAAACAGAAATATCATGTTTGTTTGCCGCAGTTCCTCTAGCTTTCTCCCTAGAAAATACGAATATGTAGAGCTGGTGTCTCCATGTGGAACCAATTAGTGTTTCCAAGCACAAAATTAAATGTTCCCTGATAAAAGACATTCAAAACAGTATAGTCTGTGGATAATATCAGGAATACACAAACACAGAGGCTGTAGCAATATATGGGATTGAGTTAGCCAAAACACAAGTGGATATTTCCGGTTTCATCCAGTCATATCCGGTCAAACTGCTGTAGAATCGTATGCAATGAACCGAGAAAATCAGAGTAAAAATGGTTTAGGAGAAAAGCAAAGTCTTTTCCATCGGCAAGTGCATCAAATGTCATCTCTACAAACAGAAATATCATGTTTGTTTGCCGCAGTTCCTCTAGCTTTCTCCCTAGAAAATACGAAGTGTAGTGCTGGTGTCCCCAGGATGAACCAGTTAGTGTTTCAACGGTACAAAATTAAATGTTCCCTGATAAAAAACATTCAAATCAATAAATTCCTTGTATAATATCAGGAATACACAAACACAGAGGCTGTAGCAATATCTGGGATTGGGTTAGCCAAAACAAAACCGGATATTTCCGGTGTCATCCAGTCATATCCGGTAATCTGGTGTGGAATTCATATGCAATGGACCGGGAAAATCACAGTAAAAATGGTTTTGGAGAAAAGCAAAGTCTTTTCGTTAGGCAAGTGCATAAAATGTCATCTATACAAAAAGAAATATGTTCTTTTGCCGCAGTTCCTCTAGCTTTCTCCCTAGAAAATACGAATGTGTAGAGCTGGTGTCTCCATGTGCAAACAATTAGTGTTTCCAAGCAAAAATTAAATGTTCCCTGTTAAAAAACATTCAAAACAATATAATCCGTGGATAATATCAGGAATATACAAACATAGAGGCTGTAGCAATATTTTGGATTGAGTTACCCAAAACACAACTGGATATTTCCGGTTTCATCCAGTCATATCCGGACATGCTGGTGTGGAATTCGTATGCAATGGACCGAGAAAATCACAGTAAAAATGGTTTTGGAGAAAAGCAAAGTCTTTTCGTTAGGCAAGTGCATAAAATGTCATCTATACAAAAAGAAATATGTTCTTTTGCCGCAGTTCCTCTAGCTTTCTCCCTAGAAAATACGAATGTGTAGAGCTGGTGTCTCCATGTGCAAACAATTAGTGTTTCCAAGCAAAAATTAAATGTTCCCTGTTAAAAAACATTCAAAACAATATAATCCGTGGATAATATCAGGAATATACAAACATAGAGGCTGTAGCAATATTTTGGATTGAGTTACCCAAAACACAACTGGATATTTCCGGTTTCATCCAGTCATATCTGGACATGCTGGTGTGGAATTCGTATGCAATGGACCGAGAAAATCACAGCAAAAATGGTTTTGGAGAAAAGCAAAGTCTTTTTGTTAGGCAACTGCATAAAATGTCATCTATTCAAACAGAAATATCATCTTGGTTTGCCGCAGGTCCTCTAGTTTTCTCCATGGAAAATACGAATGTGTAGAGCTGGTGTTCCCATGATGAACCAATTAGTGTTTCAACTTTACAAAATTAAATGTTCCCTGATAAAAACATTCAAAACAATAAAGTCCATCGATAAATCCGGAAAACACAAACACAGAGGCTTTCACAATATTTCGGATTGGGTAAGCCAAAACACAACCGGATATTTCTGGTTTCATCCAGTCATATCCGGACAAAGTGGTGTGGAATTCCTATGCAATGGACCGAGAAAATCAGAGTAAAAATGGTTTTGGAGAAAAGCAAAGTATTTTCCTTAGGCAAGTACATAAAATGTCAGCTATACAAACAGAAATATTATGTGTTTTTGCCGCAGTCCCTCTAGCTTTCTCCCTAGAAAATACGAATGTGTCGAGCTGGTGTCTTCATGTGGAACCAATTACTGTATCCAAACTCAAAATAAAATGTTCCCCAATAAAAAACATTCAAAACAATAAAGTTCTTTGATAGTATCCAGAAAAAACAAACACAGAAGCTGTAGCAATATCTGGGATTGAATTAGCCAAAACAAAACATGATATTTCCGGTTTCATCCAGTCATATCCGGTAAACTGGTGTGGAATTCGTATGCAATGGACGGAGAAAATCCCAGTACAAATGGTTTTGGAGAAAAGCAAAGTCTTTAGTTAGGCAAGTGAATAAAATGTCATCGGTACAAACAGAAATATATGTTTGTTTTACCCAGTTCCTCTAACTTTCTCCCTAGAAATTACAAATGTGTAGAGCTGGTATCGCCATGATGAACAAATTAGTGTTACTACGGTACAAAGAAAATTGTTCCCTGTTAAAAATATTCAAAACAATAAAGTCCATCGATAATATCCAGAAATCACAAAAAGAGAAGTTTTCACAATATTTCGGATTAAGTTAGCCAAAACACAACCAGATATTTCTGGTTTCATCCAGACATATCCGGGCAAAGTGGTTTGGAATTCATATGCAATGGACCGAGAAAATCACAGTAAAAATTATTTTGGTAAACGGCAAAGTCTTTTCGTAGGGCAAGTGCATAAAATGTCATCTATACAAACAGAAATATCAACTTTGTTTGCCACAGTTCCTCTAATTTCTCCCTAGAAAATACGAATAAGTAGAGCTGGTGTCTCCATGTGGAACCAATTACTGTATCCAAGCTCAAAATAAAATGTTCCCTGATAAAAAACATTCGAAACTGTAAAGTCCGTGGATAATAGCAATATCTGGGATTGAGTTAGCAAAAACAAAACAGGATATTTCTGCTTTTTTCCAGTCTCATCCGGACAAACTGTTGTGGAATTCGTATGCAATGGACTGGGAAAATTACAGTAAAAATGATTTTTGAGTACAGCAAAGTCTTTTCGGTAGGCAAGTGCATAAAATGTCAACTATACAAACAATAATCATGTTTGTTTGCCACAGATCCTCTAGCTTTCTCCCTAGAAAATACAAATGTGTAGAGCTGGTGTCCCCATGATGAAGCAATTGGTGTTTCAACGGTACAAAATGAAATGTTCCCTGATAAAAACATTCAAAACAATAAAGTCCATCGACAATATCCAGAAAACACAAATACAAAGGCTTTTACAAGATTTCGGATTGAGTTAGCCAAAACACATCCGGATATTTCTGGTTTCATCCAGTCATATCCGGAAAAAGTCATTTGGAATTCGGATGCAATGGACCGAGTAAATCACAGTACAAATGGTTTTGGAGAAAAGCAAAGTCTTTTCGTAAGGAAAGTGCATAAAATGTCATCGATACAAACAGAAATGTCATGTTTGTTTGTCGCAGTTCCTCTAGCTTTCTCCCTAGAAAATACGAATATGTAGAGCTGGTGTGTCCATGTGGAACCAATTAGTGTTTCCAAGAGCAAAATTAAATGTTCCCTGATAAAAAGCATTCGAAAATGTAAAGTCCGTGGATAATATCAGGAATGCACAAACACAGAGGCTGTAGCAATATCTGGGATTGAGTTAGCCAAAACAAAACCGGATATTTCCGGTTTCATCCAGTCATATCCAGACAAACTGGTGTGGAATTCGTATGCAATGGATCGAGAAAATCACAGTAGAAATGGTTTTGGGGAAAAGCAAAGTCTTCTCATTAGGCAAGTGCATAAAATGTCAGGTATACAAACTGAAATATCATGTTTGTTTGTCGCAGTTCCTCTAGCTTTCTCCCTAGAAAATACAAATGTGTAGAGCTGGTGTCTCCATGTGGAACCAATTAGTGTTTCTATGTAGAAAATTAAATGTTCCCTGATAAAAATATTCAAAACAATAAAGTCCATCGATAATATCCAGAAAACACAAAAAAAGAAACTTTCACAATATTTCGGTTTGAATTAGCCAAAACACAACCGGATATTTCTGGTTTCATCCAGTCATATCCAGACAAACTGGTGTGGAATTCCTTTGCAATGGATGGAGAAAATCACAGTAAAAATGGTTTTGGGGAAAAGCAAAGTCTTCTCATTAGGCACGTGCATAAAATGTCAGGTATACAAACAGAAATATCATGTTTGTTTGTCGCAGTTCCTCTAGCTTTCCCCTACAAAATACAAATATGTAGAGCTGGTGTCTCCATGTGGAAACAATTAATGTATCTAAGCTCAAAATTAAATGTTCCCCAATAAAAAACTTTCAAAACAATAAAGTCCATTGATAATATCCTGAAAACACAAACAAAGAGGCTGTAGCAATATGTGGGATTGAGTTAGCCAAGACACAACCGGATACTTCTGGTTTCATCCAGTCATATCCAGACAAAGTGATGTGGAATTCACATTCAATGGACCGAGAAAATCACAGTAAAAATGGTTTTTGAGAAAAGCAAAGTCTTTTCGTTAGGCACGTGCATCAAATGTCATCTCTACAAACAGAAATATCATGTTTGTTTGCCGCAGTTCCTCTAGCTTTCTCCCTAGAAAATACGAATATGTAGAGCTGGTGTCTCCATGTGGAACCAATTAGTGTTTCCAAGCACAAAATTAAATGTTCCCTGATAAAAGACATTCAAAACAGTATAGTCTGTGGATAATATCAGGAATACACAAACACAGAGGCTGTAGCAATATATGGGATTGAGTTAGCCAAAACACAAGTGGATATTTCCGGTTTCATCCAGTCATATCCGGTCAAACTGCTGTAGAATCGTATGCAATGAACCGAGAAAATCAGAGTAAAAATGGTTTAGGAGAAAAGCAAAGTCTTTTCCATCGGCAAGTGCATCAAATGTCATCTCTACAAACAGAAATATCATGTTTGTTTGCCGCAGTTCCTCTAGCTTTCTCCCTAGAAAATACGAAGTGTAGTGCTGGTGTCCCCAGGATGAACCAGTTAGTGTTTCAACGGTACAAAACGAAATGTTCCCTGATAAAAAACATTCAAATCAATAAATTCCTTGTATAATATCAGGAATACACAAACACAGAGGCTGTAGCAATATCTGGGATTGGGTTAGCCAAAACAAAACCGGATATTTCCGGTGTCATCCAGTCATATCCGGTAATCTGGTGTGGAATTCATATGCAATGGACCGGGAAAATCACAGTAAAAATGGTTTTGGAGAAAAGCAAAGTCTTTTCGTTAGGCAAGTGCATAAAATGTCATCTATACAAAAAGAAATATGTTCTTTTGCCGCAGTTCCTCTAGCTTTCTCCCTAGAAAATACGAATGTGTAGAGCTGGTGTCTCCATGTGCAAACAATTAGTGTTTCCAAGCAAAAATTAAATGTTCCCTGTTAAAAAACATTCAAAACAATATAATCCGTGGATAATATCAGGAATATACAAACATAGAGGCTGTAGCAATATTTTGGATTGAGTTACCCAAAACACAACTGGATATTTCCGGTTTCATCCAGTCATATCTGGACATGCTGGTGTGGAATTCGTATGCAATGGACCGAGAAAATCACAGCAAAAATGGTTTTGGAGAAAAGCAAAGTCTTTTTGTTAGGCAACTGCATAAAATGTCATCTATTCAAACAGAAATATCATCTTGGTTTGCCGCAGGTCCTCTAGTTTTCTCCATGGAAAATACGAATGTGTAGAGCTGGTGTTCCCATGATGAACCAGTTAGTGTTTCAACTTTACAAAATTAAATGTTCCCTGATAAAAACATTCAAAACAATAAAGTCCATCGATAAATCCGGAAAACACAAACACAGAGGCTTTCACAATATTTCGGATTGGGTAAGCCAAAACACAACCGGATATTTCTGGTTTCATCCAGTCATATCCGGACAAAGTGGTGTGGAATTCCTATGCAATGGACCGAGAAAATCAGAGTAAAAATGGTTTTGGAGAAAAGCAAAGTATTTTCCTTAGGCAAGTACATAAAATGTCAGCTATACAAACAGAAATATTATGTGTTTTTGCCGCAGTCCCTCTAGCTTTCTCCCTAGAAAATACGAATGTGTCGAGCTGGTGTCTTCATGTGGAACCAATTACTGTATCCAAACTCAAAATAAAATGTTCCCCAATAAAAAACATTCAAAACAATAAAGTTCATTGATAGTATCCAGAAAAAACAAACACAGAAGCTGTAGCAATATCTGGGATTGAATTAGCCAAAACAAAACATGATATTTCCGGTTTCATCCAGTCATATCCGGTAAACTGGTGTGGAATTCGTATGCAATGGACGGAGAAAATCCCAGTACAAATGGTTTTGGAGAAAAGCAAAGTCTTTAGTTAGGCAAGTGAATAAAATGTCATCGGTACAAACAGAAATATATGTTTGTTTTACCCAGTTCCTCTAACTTTCTCCCTAGAAATTACAAATGTGTAGAGCTGGTATCGCCATGATGAACAAATTAGTGTTACTACGGTACAAAGAAAATTGTTCCCTGTTAAAAATATTCAAAACAATAAAGTCCATCGATAATATCCAGAAATCACAAAAAGAGAAGTTTTCACAATATTTCGGATTAAGTTAGCCAAAACACAACCAGATATTTCTGGTTTCATCCAGACATATCCGGGCAAAGTGGTTTGGAATTCATATGCAATGGACCGAGAAAATCACAGTAAAAATTATTTTGGTAAACGGCAAAGTCTTTTCGTAGGGCAAGTGCATAAAATGTCATCTATACAAACAGAAATATCAACTTTGTTTGCCACAGTTCCTCTAATTTCTCCCTAGAAAATACGAATAAGTAGAGCTGGTGTCTCCATGTGGAACCAATTACTGTATCCAAGCTCAAAATAAAATGTTCCCTGATAAAAAACATTCGAAACTGTAAAGTCCGTGGATAATAGCAATATCTGGGATTGAGTTAGCAAAAACAAAACAGGATATTTCTGCTTTTTTCCAGTCTCATCCGGACAAACTGTTGTGGAATTCGTATGCAATGGACTGGGAAAATTACAGTAAAAATGATTTTTGAGTACAGCAAAGTCTTTTCGGTAGGCAAGTGCATAAAATGTCAACTATACAAACAATAATCATGTTTGTTTGCCACAGATCCTCTAGCTTTCTCCCTAGAAAATACAAATGTGTAGAGCTGGTGTCCCCATGATGAAGCAATTGGTGTTTCAACGGTACAAAACGAAATGTTCCCTGATAAAAACATTCAAAACAATAAAGTCCATCGACAATATCCAGAAAACACAAATACAAAGGCTTTTACAAGATTTCGGATTGAGTTAGCCAAAACACATCCGGATATTTCTGGTTTCATCCAGTCATATCCGGAAAAAGTCGTTTGGAATTCGGATGCAATGGACCGAGTAAATCACAGTACAAATGGTTTTGGAGAAAAGCAAAGTCTTTTCGTAAGGAAAGTGCATAAAATGTCATCGATACAAACAGAAATGTCATGTTTGTTTGTCGCAGTTCCTCTAGATTTCTCCCTAGAAAATACGAATATGTAGAGCTGGTGTGTCCATGTGGAACCAATTAGTGTTTCCAAGAGCAAAATTAAATGTTCCCTGATAAAAAGCATTCGAAAATGTAAAGTCCGTGGATAATATCAGGAATGCACAAACACAGAGGCTGTAGCAATATCTGGGATTGAGTTAGCCAAAACAAAACCGGATATTTCCGGTTTCATCCAGTCATAGCCAGACAAACTGGTGTGGAATTCGTATGCAATGGATCGAGAAATTCACAGTAGAAATGGTTTTGGGGAAAAGCAAAGTCTTCTCATTAGGCAAGTGCATAAAATGTCAGGTATACAAACTGAAATATCATGTTTGTTTGTCGCAGTTCCTCTAGCTTTCTCCCTAGAAAATACAAATGTGTAGAGCTGGTGTCTCCATGTGGAACCAATTATTGTTTCTATGTAGAAAATTAAATGTTCCCTGATAAAAATATTCAAAACAATAAAGTCCATCGATAATATCCAGAAAACACAAAAAAAGAAACTTTCACAATATTTCGGTTTGAATTAGCCAAAACACAACCGGATATTTCTGGTTTCATCCAGTCATATCCAGACAAACTGGTGTGGAATTCCTTTGCAATGGATGGAGAAAATCACAGTAAAAATGGTTTTGGGGAAAAGCAAAGTCTTCTCATTAGGCACGTGCATAAAATGTCAGGTATACAAACAGAAATATCATGTTTGTTTGTCGCAGTTCCTCTAGCTTTCCCCTACAAAATACAAATATGTAGAGCTGGTGTCTCCATGTGGAAACAATTAATGTATCTAAGCTCAAAATTAAATGTTCCCCAATAAAAAACTTTCAAAACAATAAAGTCCATTGATAATATCCTGAAAACACAAACAAAGAGGCTGTAGCAATATGTGGGATTGAGTTAGCCAAGACACAACCGGATACTTCTGGTTTCATCCAGTCATATCCAGACAAAGTGATGTGGAATTCACATTCAATGGACCGAGAAAATCACAGTAAAAATGGTTTTTGAGAAAAGCAAAGTCTTTTCGTTAGGCACGTGCATCAAATGTCATCTCTACAAACAGAAATATCATGTTTGTTTGCCGCAGTTCCTCTAGCTTTCTCCCTAGAAAATACGAATATGTAGAGCTGGTGTCTCCATGTGGAACCAATTAGTGTTTCCAAGCACAAAATTAAATGTTCCCTGATAAAAGACATTCAAAACAGTATAGTCTGTGGATAATATCAGGAATACACAAACACAGAGGCTGTAGCAATATATGGGATTGAGTTAGCCAAAACACAAGTGGATATTTCCGGTTTCATCCAGTCATATCCGGTCAAACTGCTGTAGAATCGTATGCAATGAACCGAGAAAATCAGAGTAAAAATGGTTTAGGAGAAAAGCAAAGTCTTTTCCATCGGCAAGTGCATCAAATGTCATCTCTACAAACAGAAATATCATGTTTGTTTGCCGCAGTTCCTCTAGCTTTCTCCCTAGAAAATACGAAGTGTAGTGCTGGTGTCCCCAGGATGAACCAGTTAGTGTTTCAACGGTACAAAACGAAATGTTCCCTGATAAAAAACATTCAAATCAATAAATTCCTTGTATAATATCAGGAATACACAAACACAGAGGCTGTAGCAATATCTGGGATTGGGTTAGCCAAAACAAAACCGGATATTTCCGGTGTCATCCAGTCATATCCGGTAATCTGGTGTGGAATTCATATGCAATGGACCGGGAAAATCACAGTACAAATGGTTTTGGAGAAAAGCAAAGTCTTTTCGTTAGGCAAGTGCATAAAATGTCATCTATACAAAAAGAAATATGTTCTTTTGCCGCAGTTCCTCTAGCTTTCTCCCTAGAAAATACGAATGTGTAGAGCTGGTGTCTCCATGTGCAAACAATTAGTGTTTCCAAGCAAAAATTAAATGTTCCCTGTTAAAAAACATTCAAAACAATATAATCCGTGGATAATATCAGGAATATACAAACATAGAGGCTGTAGCAATATTTTGGATTGAGTTACCCAAAACACAACTGGATATTTCCGGTTTCATCCAGTCATATCTGGACATGCTGGTGTGGAATTCGTATGCAATGGACCGAGAAAATCACAGCAAAAATGGTTTTGGAGAAAAGCAAAGTCTTTTTGTTAGGCAACTGCATAAAATGTCATCTATTCAAACAGAAATATCATCTTGGTTTGCCGCAGGTCCTCTAGTTTTCTCCATGGAAAATACGAATGTGTAGAGCTGGTGTTCCCATGATGAACCAATTAGTGTTTCAACTTTACAAAATTAAATGTTCCCTGATAAAAACATTCAAAACAATAAAGTCCATCGATAAATCCGGAAAACACAAACACAGAGGCTTTCACAATATTTCGGATTGGGTAAGCCAAAACACAACCGGATATTTCTGGTTTCATCCAGTCATATCCGGACAAAGTGGTGTGGAATTCCTATGCAATGGACCGAGAAAATCAGAGTAAAAATGGTTTTGGAGAAAAGCAAAGTATTTTCCTTAGGCAAGTACATAAAATGTCAGCTATACAAACAGAAATATTATGTGTTTTTGCCGCAGTCCCTCTAGCTTTCTCCCTAGAAAATACGAATGTGTCGAGCTGGTGTCTTCATGTGGAACCAATTACTGTATCCAAACTCAAAATAAAATGTTCCCCAATAAAAAACATTCAAAACAATAAAGTTCATTGATAGTATCCAGAAAAAACAAACACAGAAGCTGTAGCAATATCTGGGATTGAATTAGCCAAAACAAAACATGATATTTCCGGTTTCATCCAGTCATATCCGGTAAACTGGTGTGGAATTCGTATGCAATGGACGGAGAAAATCCCAGTACAAATGGTTTTGGAGAAAAGCAAAGTCTTTAGTTAGGCAAGTGAATAAAATGTCATCGGTACAAACAGAAATATATGTTTGTTTTACCCAGTTCCTCTAACTTTCTCCCTAGAAATTACAAATGTGTAGAGCTGGTATCGCCATGATGAACAAATTAGTGTTACTACGGTACAAAGAAAATTGTTCCCTGTTAAAAATATTCAAAACAATAAAGTCCATCGATAATATCCAGAAATCACAAAAAGAGAAGTTTTCACAATATTTCGGATTAAGTTAGCCAAAACACAACCAGATATTTCTGGTTTCATCCAGACATATCCGGGCAAAGTGGTTTGGAATTCATATGCAATGGACCGAGAAAATCACAGTAAAAATTATTTTGGTAAACGGCAAAGTCTTTTCGTAGGGCAAGTGCATAAAATGTCATCTATACAAACAGAAATATCAACTTTGTTTGCCACAGTTCCTCTAATTTCTCCCTAGAAAATACGAATAAGTAGAGCTGGTGTCTCCATGTGGAACCAATTACTGTATCCAAGCTCAAAATAAAATGTTCCCTGATAAAAAACATTCGAAACTGTAAAGTCCGTGGATAATAGCAATATCTGGGATTGAGTTAGCAAAAACAAAACAGGATATTTCTGCTTTTTTCCAGTCTCATCCGGACAAACTGTTGTGGAATTCGTATGCAATGGACTGGGAAAATTACAGTAAAAATGATTTTTGAGTACAGCAAAGTCTTTTCGGTAGGCAAGTGCATAAAATGTCAACTATACAAACAATAATCATGTTTGTTTGCCACAGATCCTCTAGCTTTCTCCCTAGAAAATACAAATGTGTAGAGCTGGTGTCCCCATGATGAAGCAATTGGTGTTTCAACGGTACAAAACGAAATGTTCCCTGATAAAAACATTCAAAACAATAAAGTCCATCGACAATATCCAGAAAACACAAATACAAAGGCTTTTACAAGATTTCGGATTGAGTTAGCCAAAACACATCCGGATATTTCTGGTTTCATCCAGTCATATCCGGAAAAAGTCGTTTGGAATTCGGATGCAATGGACCGAGTAAATCACAGTACAAATGGTTTTGGAGAAAAGCAAAGTCTTTTCGTAAGGAAAGTGCATAAAATGTCATCGATACAAACAGAAATGTCATGTTTGTTTGTCGCAGTTCCTCTAGCTTTCTCCCTAGAAAATACGAATATGTAGAGCTGGTGTGTCCATGTGGAACCAATTAGTGTTTCCAAGAGCAAAATTAAATGTTCCCTGATAAAAAGCATTCGAAACTGTAAAGTCCGTGGATAATATCAGGAATGCACAAACACAGAGGCTGTAGCAATATCTGGGATTGAGTTAGCCAAAACAAAACCGGATACTTCTGGTTTCATCCAGTCATAGCCAGACAAACTGGAGTGGAATTCGTATGCATTCGACTGAGAAAATCACAGTAAAAATGGTCGGAGAAAAGGAAAGTCGTTTCGAAAGGCAAGTGCATAAAATGTCATCGATACAAACAGAAATATCACGTTTGTTTGCCGCAGTTCCTCTACCTTTTTCCCTAGAAAATATGAATGTGTACAGCTGGTCTCTCCATGTGGAACCAATTAGTGTTTCTAAGCACAAAATTGAATGTTCCTTGATAAAAAAACATTCAAAACAATATAATCCGTGGATAATATCAGGAATACACATACCCAGAAGCTGTAGCAATATCTGGGATTCAGTTAGCCAAAACAGACTCAGATATTTCCGGTTTCATCCAGTCATATCCAGACAAACTGGTGTGGAATGCGTATGCAATGGACCGAGAAAATCACAGTAAAAATGGTTTTGGAGAAAAGCAAAGTCTTTTCTTTAGGCAAGTGCATAAAATGTCATCTATAGAAGCAGAAATGTCATGTTTGCTTTTCGGCAGTTCCTCTAGGTTTCTCGCTAGAAAATAAGAATTATTCAGCTGGTGTCTCCATTGGAACCATTTACTGTATCCAAGCTCAAAATAAAATGTTCCCCAATAAAAAACATTCAAAAAAAAAAAATAAAGTCCTTTCATTTTATCCAGAAAACACAAACACAGAGGCTGTAGCAATATCTGGGATTGAGTTAGCCAAAAAAAAAAAAAAAAAAAAAAAAACGGATATTTTCGGTTTCATCCAGTCATATCCGGAGAAACTGGTGTGGAATTCGTATGCAATGGACCCAGAAAATCACAATAAAGATGGTTTTGGAGAAAAGCAAAGTCTTTTCTTTAGGCAAGTGCATAAAAAGTCATCCAAACAAACAGAAATATCATGTTTGTTTGCCGCAGTTCCTCTAGCTTTCTCCCTAGAAAATACGAATGTGTAGAGCTGGTGTCCACAAGTTGAACCTATTAGTGATTCTACTGTACAAAATGAATTGTTCCCTGATAAAAATATTGAAAACAATAAAGTCCATCGATAATATCCAGAAAACACAAACACAGAGGCTTTCACAATATTTCAGATTGAGTTAGCCAAAACACAACCGGATGTTTCTGT
Organism: Lepus oiostolus; assembly: GCA_036325905.1. Lineage (NCBI taxonomy): Eukaryota > Metazoa > Chordata > Mammalia > Lagomorpha > Leporidae > Lepus > Lepus oiostolus. Next base: position 131,476,192 of record CM070808.1, read on the forward strand.
TTTCATCCAGTCATATCCGGACAAACTGGTGTGGAATTCTTATGCAATGGACTGAGAAAATCAGAGTATAAATGGTTTTGGGGAAAAGCAAAGTCTTTTCGTTAGGCAAGTGCATAAAATGTCATCTGTACAAACAGAAATATCATGTTTGTTTGCTGCAGTTCTTCTAGCAGTCTCCCTAGAAAATATGAATGTGTAGAGCTGGTGTCTCCATGTGGAACCAATTAGTGTTTTTACGGACAAAATTAAATATTCCCTGATAAAATCATTCAAAACAATAAAGTCCATCAATATTATCCAGAAAACACAAACACAGAGGCTTTCAGAATATTTCAGATTGAGTTAGCCAAAACACAACCGGATATTTCTTTTTCATCCAGTTATATCTGGAAAAAGTCGTTTGGAATTCGGATGCAATGGACCGAGAAAATCACAGTAAAAATGGTTTTGGAGAAAAGCAAAATCTTTTCATTAGGCAAGTGCATAAAATGTCATCGATACAAACAGAAATATCATGTTTGTTTGCCACAGTTCCTCTAGCTTTCTCCCTAGAAAATACGAATGTGTAGAGCTGGTGTCCCCATGATGAACCAATTAGTGTTTCAACGGTACAAAAGTAAATGTTCCCTGATAAAAACTTTCAAAACAATAAAGTCCATCGATAATATCCAGAAAACACAAACACAGAGGCTTTCACAATATTTCGGAATGAATTAGCCAAAACACAACCGGATATTTCTGTTTTCATGCAGTCATATCCGGACAAAGTTGTGTGGAAATCGTATGCAATGGGCTAAGAAATGCGAGTAAAAATGGTGTTGGGGAAAAGCAAAGTCTTTTCGTTAGGGAAGTGCATAAAATATCATCAATACGAACAGAAATCCCCTGTTTGTTTGCCGCAGTTCCTCTAGCTTTCTCCCTAGAAAATATGAATATATAGAGCTGGTGTCTCCATGTGGAACCAATTACTGTATCCAAGCTCAAAATAAAATATTCCCCGATAAAAAACATTCAAAATAATAAAGTCCGTGAATAATATCAAGAAAACACAAACACAGAGGCTGTAGCAATATTTGGGATTGAGTTAGCCAAAACAAAGCCAGATATTTCCGATTTCATCCAGTCATATCCGGAGAAAGTGGTGTGGAATTCGTATACAATGGACCGAGAAAATCACAGTAAATATGGTTTTGGAGAAAAGCAAAGGCTTCTCATTAGGCAAGTGCATAAAATGTCATCGATACAAACAGAAATATCATGTTTGTATGCCGCTGTTCCTCTAGCTTTCTCCCTAGAAAATACGAATGTGTAGAGCTGGTGTTCCCATGATGAACCAATTAGTGTTTCTACAGTACAAAAATAAATGTTCCCTGATAAAAACATTCAAAACAAGAAAGTCCATCGATAATATCCAGAAAATACAAACACAGAGGCTTTCACAATATTTTGGATTGACTTAGCCAAAAAACAACCGGATATTTCTGTTTTCATCCATTCATATCCGGACAAACTGGTGTGGAATTCATATGCAATAGACCGAGAAAATCACAGTACAAACGGTTATGGAGAAAAGCAAAGTCTTTTTGTTAGGCAAGTGCATAAAATGTCATCTATACAAACAGAAATATCATGTTTGTTTGCCTCATTTCCTCTAGCTTTCTTCCTAGAAAATACGAATATGTAGATCTGGTGTCTCCATGTGGAACCAATTACTGTATCCAAGCTCTAAATAAAATGTTGCCCGATAAAAAACATTCAAAAGATTAATTCTGGATAGGAAATTAGGAGAGCGACAAGATGGCTGAATAGGCAGCGAGCACACTATTAATTTGAGGGAGAGACAGTTTAATATACGTGGAGATACTGCAGGGTCAAGGAAGAGTAGGGGATGAAACAGCAGAGGAAACACTTCTGGAACCAGTGATTCACAGTGGACCTGCGTGGAAAGCGTGGGAGCCCAAGTTTGGGACACCAGTGGCAAACTCAACACACCAGCGCTGGAACGTGAGGTGAGCCGAACCTCAATAGCCCGAGACACCAGCGGGCAAGTGGAAAGAGGTGGCTAGAGGTAACGAGGCTTGAAACTCCGTGGGGAAAAATTCACCAGGCTAACTAGAAGAGAGAGAGGAAAAAATTTAAAAAGTGACCGATACGGACACAAGTTTATCTCTCTCCGCTCACCTCTCAAAGGTGAGCAAGACAGAGCAGGCGCCATTTTGGACATACGTCATAAGCAGGGTGACCTCAGATCTGCACCGGCCCTGAGCCTAGCAGAAACACCTGACTCTGGGGGGAGGGGTGAAATAACAGGAGGTTAGGATCTAACTTGGCAACCCAGTGGGAGACTGCAGGAGAATTGGAGCCCACACTGAGGGCAGCAGAGATTCTCTGTGTGGTCCTTGGGAAAGAGCTTCCGATCTCTGGCTCCTGTGGGTATATCATTTGCCTGCTAACTACCTCCAATTACGTTCAGCTGTGCGGAATTACTTCCCTTTTGAATCAAAAAAAGGAGACATTTGCCACACCTAACCTGGGAGTGTCATCTTTGACACACCCTCAACCCTGAGGAACCAAACACAGCTCACAGTCCACACTCATCTCAAGCCTCTAAGGCTCCAATGAAAGCAGAGAGTCCACTTAATATAGAGCCATAGTGTAACAAGAAAAAACACCACAGTGAAGAAACCAAATATCTCCAACATGCCAAATAACAAACACAAAAACCAAGCTAACTAGAACAAGGAAGACACTATGACGACCCGAAATGAAAAAGACACCCCAATTCAAGAATATGAAGACGAGGAGATCGAAGAAATGCAATAAGTGGATCTCAAAAAATTGATAAGAACATTAAGAAGTTCTCAAAAACAAATTCTTGAACTACAGAAATCCTTAATGGACAAGATAGAAATTCTCTCTCATGAAAATGAAATATTAAGGAGGAGGGAATAGGAAGGGAGCACATTGATAGTTCGTCAAGACACACGTTAATAAAAGTGGAGATACTGCAGGGTCAAGGAAGAGTCGGGGAAGAAACACCTTGGAAACTCTTCCGGAACTAGTGATTCACAGTGGACCTGCGTGGAGAGCGTGGGAGCCCAAGTTCGGGACACCAGTGGCAGACTCAACGCACCAGCGCTGGAACGCGAGGTGAGCCGAACCTCAATTGCCTGAGACACCAGCGGGCAAGCAGAAAGAGGAGACTAGAGGGAACAAGGCTTGAAACTCCGTGGGGAAAAGTTCACCAAGCTAACTAGAAGAGAGAGAGGAAAAAAAAAAGTGACTGATACGGACACAAGTTTCTCTCTCTCCGCTCACCTCTCGAAGGCGAGCAAGACAAAGAGCAGGCGCCATTTTGGAGATACGTCATAAGCAGGGCGACCTCATGTCTACACCATCCCTGAGCCTAGCAGAAACACCTGACTCTGGGGGGAGGGGTGAAATAACAGGAGATTAGCATCTAACTTGGCAACCCAGTGGGAGACTGCAGGAGAATTGGAGCCCACACTGAGGGCAGCACAGATTCCCTGTGTGGTCCTTGGGAAAGAGCTTCCAATCTCTGGCTCCTGTGGGTATATCATTTGCCTGCTAACTACCTCCAATTACGTTCAGCTGTGCGGAATTACTTCCCTTTTGAATCAAAAAAAGAAGGAGACATTTGCCACACCTAACCTGGGAGTGTCATCTTTGACACACCCTCAACCCTGAGGAACCAAACACAGCTCTCAGTCCACACTCATCTCAAGCCTCTAAGACTCCACCGAAAGCAGACAGTCCACTTAATATAGAGCCTTGTGTAACAAGAAAAAACACCACAGTGAAGAAACCAAATATCTCCAACATGCCAAACAACAAATGCAAAACCCGTGGTGACAAGAACAAGGAAGACATTATGATGCCCCCAAATGAAAAAGACACCCCAATGCAAGATTATGAAGATGATGAGATAGAAGAAATGCAAGATGCAGATCTCAAAAAATTGATAAGAACATTAAGAAGTTCTCAAAAACAAATTCTTGAACTACAGAAATCCTTAATGGACAAGATAGAAAATCTCTCTCGTGAAAATGAAATATTAAGGGGGAATCAAAATGAAATGAAACAACTAGTTGAACAAGAAACTCTGATAGTGACGAGAAATCATAATGAAATGAAGAATTCAAAAGATCAATTGACAAACACATTAGAGAGCCTTAAAAACAGAATGGGCGAAGCAGAAGAGAGAATATCAGACTTAGAAGACGGAGAACAGGAAAGGAAACAGGCAAACCAAAGAAAAGAAGAAGAAATTAGAAATCTAAAAAATATTGTCGGGAATCTACAGGATACTATTAAAAAACCCAACATTCGGGTTCTAGGAGTTCCTGAAGGCATGGAGAGGGAGAAAGTATTAGAAGGCATTTTCAGAGAGATACTAGCAGAAATTTCCCAGGTTTGGAGAAGCACACAGGCATCTTAGTACAGGAAGCTTATAGAACCCCTAATATACATGACCAAAAGAGATCCTCACCACGACATGTTGTAATCAAACTCACCACAGTGAAACATAAAGAAAAGATCCTAAAAGGTGCAAGAGAGAAACGTCAGATTACTCTTAGAGGATCTCCAATTAGACTCACAGCAGACTTCTCATCAGAAACCCTACAAGCTAGAAGGGAATGGAGAGACATAGCCCAGGTATTAAGAGAGAAAAAATGCCAGCCCAGAATACTATATCCTGCAAAGCTCTCATTTGTGAATGAAGGTGAAATTAAGACTTTTCATAGCAAACAGAAACTGAAAGAATTTGTTGCCACTCATCCTGCCCTGCAAAAGATGCTTAAAGATGTGTTACACACAGAAACACAGAAACATGGTCATCAATATGAAAGAAGGTAAAGGAAGGAAACCTCACAGCAAAAGATCACAGGAAGCTCAATTTCTCTTTGACATAGAATTAAACTCTGATGCTCTGTTAAAGCAATGTGTTAAAGTAATCTATTATGTGCTCTTGATGTCTGTTAAATTCTAATTGTTCAAAAACAGCTGAATTTTTATTAAGAGCTATGGGTTATTTAACTATGTGCTTCTTTTCAAAGATTTGAATAATCACGTAGTAACAATGATCAAATTGGTCTATGTTATGTCATGCTTTTAAGGAATCTTATTTCGACCAGATATTTTGGATTTTGAGCCTTCTTGGCATTCTTGACAGGCATTCAAAAAATCAAAGTTTCAAACAATCTGGACTCTAAAATTTCCAGTAAATCCTGGACTTTGGTTTGTCCAGTTTGGGCCCAACTGAAAAAATCGAAGGACCTATGTCTCTCATCTTATAGAGACACCAAGTAAGCAGGCTGTTTGTATTATATTAGAAGAACTGTAAAGATGTGATGTGGTACCAAACTTTAGTTTCTATAATGGAAAATGCTATCAATACAAATGTCTGAGAATTAAAATGTCTAATGATCTTTTATTACTAGACATGATAGTTATCTTAATGAGAAAGCTCCAGAGGCCTAAAGGGTTAAATACTTGTCAAATCCTACAGGTGCTTTCAAAAATACTGTGAAGTAAGCAAGTGCCTCTTGTTGGTTGATGAGTTTATAATTTTAAACATGGCGACCTAAAGTCTTTTGTCATCCACAGTTATATATGATCTGCTGCTCATAAAACTAAAGCGTTGTTGGTTCTGTGTTTATCTGTCCTCCTATAGGTTCCTATGGACTTTTTCCAGCCACTTTTATTGTATTCAGTACTTTGGGATGGCTCTGTAAACAGATGAAGCCAATAATGTATTAACAGTACCAACTGAGAGAAAGTATGGTTAACTGAGGTTACTAAAAAAGCAATTCAAATCCATTGGCAATCTACAAAAAGAGTTAAAGATTTTAAAAGCTATTATTAAAATTGCTATATTTTTCTATTATGCTATATTATATGTGTGTACATACTGTATGTCCACATGGGGAAATTTTATTAAGAGTTAATTTTCAATGGCTTATCGATAAGATTGTTCATAAATTTAAGCTGCTAAAATCAATCAAAGATGATTTCAAAAATGGTTTTGGAGAAAAGCAAAGTCTTTTGGTTAGGCAACTGCATAAAATGTCATCTATACAAACAGAAATATCATGTTTGTTTGCCGCAGTTCCTCTAGCTATCTCCCTAGAAAATACAAATGTGTAAATCTAGTGTCGCCATGATGAACCAATTAGTGATTCCAAGCACAAAATTAAATGTTCCCTGATAAAAACATTCAAAACAATAAAGTCCATTGATAGTATCCAGAAAATACAAACACAGAGGCTGTAGCAATATCTGGGATTGAGTTAGTCAAAACACAACCGGATATTTCTGGTTTCATCCAGTAATATCCGGAATAACTGGTGTGGAATTCGTATGCAATGGACCGAGAAAATCACAGTAAATATGGTTTTGGAGAAAAGCAAAGTCTTTTCGTTAGGCAAGTGCATAAAATGTCATCGATACAAACAGAAATATCATGTTTGATTGCCGCAGTTCCTCTAGCTTTCTCCCTAGAAAATACGAATGTGTAGAGCTGGTGTCCCATGATGAACCAATTAGTGTTTCAACGGTACAAAATTAAATGTTCCCTGATGAAAACATTCAAAACAATAAGTAACTCGATAATATCGAGAAAAAACAAACACAGAGGCTTTCACAATATTTCGGATTGAGTTAGCCAAAACACAACCGGATATTTCTGGTTTCATTCAGTCATATCCAGACAAACTGGTGTGGAATTCGTATGCAATGGACCGAGAAAATCACAGTAAAAATATTTTTGGAGAAAAGCAAAGTCTTTTAGTTAGGCAAGTGCATAAAATGTCATCCATACATACCGAAATATCATGCTTGCTTGCCGCAGTTCCTCTAGCTTTCTCCCTAGAAAATACGAATATATAGAGCTGGTGTCTCCATGTGGAACCAATTTGTGATTCAGCGGCACAAAATTAAATGTTTGCTGATAAAATATATTCAAAACAATAAAGTCCATCGATAATATCCAGAAAACACAAACACAGAGGCTGTAGCAATATTTCAGATTGAGTTAGCCAAAACAAAACCGGATATTGCTAGTTTCATCCAGTCATATCCGCAAAACTGCTGTGGAATTCCTATGCGATGGACCGAGAAAATCACAGTACAAATGGTTTTGGAGAAAAGCAAAGTCTTCTCGTTAGGCAAGTGCATAAAATGTCATCTATACAAACAGAAATATCATGTTTGTTTGCCACAGTTCCTCTAGCTTTCTAACTAGAAAATACGAATATGTAGAACTGGTGTCTCCATGTGGAACCAATTACTGTATTCAAGCTCAAAATTAAATGTTCCCCGAAAAAAGCATTCAAAACAAAAAAGTCCATTGATAGTATCCAGCAAAAACAAACACAGAGGCTGTAGCAATATCTGGGATTGAGTTAGCCAAAACAAAACAGGATATGTCCGGTTTCATCCAGTCATATCCGGACAAACTGGTGTGGAATTCGTATGCAATAGACCGAGAAAATCAGAGTAAAAATGGTTTTGGAGAAAAGCAAAGTCTTTTCTTTAGGCAAGTGCATAAAATGTCATCCATACAAACAGAAATATCATGTTTGTTTGCCTCATTTCCTCTAGCATTCTCACTAGAAAATACGAATGTGTTGGCCGGCGCCGTGGCTCAACAGGCTAATCCTCCGCCTTGCGGCGCCGGCACACCGGGTTCTAGTCCCGGTCGGGGCACCGATCCTGTCCCGGTTGCCCCTCTTCCAGGCCAGCTCTCTGCTGTGGCCAGGGTGTGCAGTGGAGGATGGCCCAAGTGCTTGGGCCCTGCACCCCATGGGAAACCAGGAGAAGCACCTGGCTCCTGCCATCGGAACAGCGCGGTTCACCGGCCGCAGCGCGCCTACCGCGGCGGCCATTGGAGGATGAACCAACGGCAAAAGGAAGACCTTTCTCTCTGTCTCTCTCTCACTGTCCACTCTGCCTGTAAAAAATAAAAATTAAAAAAAAAAGATTAAAAAAAAAAAGAAAATACGAATGTGTAGAGCTGGTGTCTCCATGTGGAACCAGTTACTGTATCCAAGCTCAAAATAAAATGTTCCCCCATAGAAAGCATTCAAAACAATAAAGTCCATTGATAGTATCCAGAAAAAACAAACACAGAAGCTGTAGCAATAGCTGGGATTGAGTTAGCCACAACAAAACCGGATATTTCTGGTTTCCTGCAGTCATATCCGGAGAAACTGGTGTGGAATTCGTATGCAATGGACTGAGAAAATCACAGTACAAATGGTTTTGGATAAAAGCAAAGTCTTTTCATTATTGAAGTGCATAAAATGTCATCGATACAAACAAAAATATCATGTTTATTTGCCACAGTTCCTCTAGCTTTCTCCCTAGAAAATACGAATGTGTAGAGCTGGTGTCCCCATGATGAACCAATTAGTGTTTCAACGGTACAAAATTAAATATTCCCTGATAAAAACATTCAAAACAATGAAGTCCATCGATAATATCCAGGAAACACAAACACAGAGGCTGTAGCAATATTTCGGGTTGAATTAGCCAAAACACAACCGGATATTTCTGTTTTATCCAGTCATATCCGGGCAAACTGGTGTGGAATTCGTATGCAATGGACCGAGAAAATCACAGTAAAATTGGTTTTTGAGAAAAGCAAAGTCTTTTCGTTAGGCAAGTGCATAAAATGTCATCGAAACAAACAGAATTATCACGTTTGATGGCCGCAGTTCCTCTAGGTTTCTCCCTAGAAAATACGAATATGTAGAGCTGGTGTCTCCATGTGGATCCAATTACTGTATCCAAGCTCAAAATAAAATATTCCCTGATAAAAAACATTCAAAAAAATAAAGTCTGTTGATAATATCAGGAATACACAAACAGAGAGACTGTAGCAATATCCGGGATTGGTTTAGCCAAAACAGAACCGGATATTTCCGGTTTCATCCAGTAATATCTGGAAAATCTGTTGTGGAATTCGTATGAAATGGACGGAGAAAATCACAGTAAAAATGGTTTTGGAGAAAAGCAAAGTCTTTCAGTTAGCAAGTGCATAAAATGTCATCTCTAGAAACAGAAATATCATGTTTGTTTGCCGCAGTTGCTCTAGCTTTCTCCCTAGAAAATACAAATATGTACACCTGGTTTCTCCATGTGGAAACAATCAGTGTTTCGCAGCACAAAATTACTTGTTCCCTGATTGAAAACTTTCAAAAGAATAAAGTCTGTGCATAATATCAGGAATACACAAACACAGAGGCGGTAACAATAACTTGGATTGAGTTAGCCAAAACAAAACCGGATATTTCCGGTTTCATCCAGTCATATCCGGACAAACTGGTGTGGAATTAGTATGCAGTGTTCCGAGAAAATCACAGTACAAATGGTTTTGGAGAAAACCAAAGTCTTTTAGTTAGGCAAGTGCATAAAATGTCATCTATACAATCAGTAATATCATGTTTGTTTGTTGTAGTTCCTCTAGCTTTCTCCCTAGATAATACGAATGTGTAGAGCTGGTGTCCCCATGATGAACCAATTAGAGTTTCTGCGGTACAAAAATAAATGTTCCCTGATAAAACATTCAAAACAATAAAGTCCATCGTTAATATCCAGAAAACACAAACACAGAGGCTTTCACAATATTTTGATTGAGTTAGGCAAAATACAACCGGATATTTCCGATTTCATCCAGTCATATCCGGACAAACTGGTGTGGAATTTGTATGCAATGCACTGAGATAATCACAGTAAAAATGGTTTTGGAGAAAAGCAAAGTCTTTTCGTTAGGCAAGTGCATAAAATGTCATCTATACAAACAGAAATATCATGTTTGTTTGCCGCAGTTCCTCTAGCTTTCTCCCTAGAAAATACAAATGTGTAGAGCTGGTGTCTCCATTTGGAACCAATTAGTGTTTCCAAGCACAAAATTAAATGTTCCCTGAAAAAAAAGCATTGAAAAAAATAAAGTCCGTGGATAATATCAGGAATACACAAACACAGAGGCTGTAGCAATATTTCATATTGAATTAGCCAAAACAGAAGCAGATATTTCTGGTTTCATCCAGTCATATCTGGACAAAGTTGTGTGGAATTTGTATGCAATGGACCGAGAAAAGCAAAGTAAAAATGGTTTTGGAGAAAAGCAATATCTTTTCATTAGGCAAGTAGATAAATTATCATCGATACAAACAGAAATATCATATGTGTTTGCAGTAGTTCCCGCAGCTTTCGCCCTAGAATATACAAATATGTAGAGCTGGTGTCTCCATGTGCAAACAATTAGTGTTTTCAAGCACAAAACTAATGTTCCCTGATAAAAAAAACATTCAAAAAAATAAAGTCCATTGATAATACCCAGAAAACACAAACACAGAGGCTGTCAAATATTTCGGGTTGAGTTAGTCAAAACACAACCGGATATTTCTGTTTTTACCCAGTCATATCCGGAAAAATCATTTGGAATTCGTTTGCAATGGACCGAGAAAATCACTGTAAAAATGGTTTTGGAGAAAAGCAAAGTCTTTTGGTTAGGCAACTGCATAAAACGTCATCTATACAAACAGAAATATCATGTTCGTTTGCTGCAGTTCCTCTAGCTTTCTCCCTTGAAAATATGAACGTGTAGAGCTGGTGTCCCCATGATGAACCAATTAGTGTTTCAACGGTACAAATTAAATGTTCCCTGATAAAAGCATTCAAAGCAATAAAGTCCATCAATAATATCCAGAAAACATGAACACAGAGTATGTAGCAATTTTTCGGATAGAGTTAGCCAAAACACAACCGGATATTACCGCTTTCATCCAGTCATATCTGGACAAACTGGTGTGGAATTCGTATGCAATGGACCGAGAAAATCAGTAAAAATGGTTTTGGAGAAAAGCAAAATCTTTTCATTAGGCAAGTAGATAAATTATCATCGATACAAACAGAAATATCATATTTGTTTTCAGTAGTTCCTGCAGCTTTCGCCCTAGAAAATACAAATATGTAGAGCTGTTGTCTCCCTGTGGAAACAATTAGTGTTCTCAAGCACAAAATTAATATTCCCTGATAAAAAGCATTCAAAACAATAAAGTCCATCGAGAAAATCCTGAAAACACTAACACAGAACTTTCACAATATTTCACATTGTGTTAGCCAAAACAGAAATGGATATTTCCGGTTTCATCCAGTCATATCCGGAAAAAGACGTTTGGGATTCAGATGTAATGGACCGAAAAATCACAGTAAAAATGGTTTTGGAGAAAAGCAAAGTCTTTTTGTTAGGCCAGAGCATAAAATGTCATCTATACAAACAGAAATATCAAGTTTGTTTGTCGCAGTTCCTCTAGCTTTCTCCCTAGAAATATGAATATGTTCACCTGGTGTCTCCATGAGAAACAAATTACTGTATGCAACCTCAAAATAAAATGTTCCCTGATAAAAAGCATTCAAAAAAATAAAGTCTGTTGATAATATCAGGAATACAGAAACAGAGAGTCTGTAGCAATATCTGGGATTGGTTTAGCCAAAACTGAACCAGATATTTCCGGTTTCATCCAGTAATAAATGGACAAACTGTTGTGCAATTCGTATGCATTGGACCGAGAAAATCACAGTAATAATGGTTTTGGAGAACAGTAAAGTATTTTCGTTAGGCAAGTGCATAAAATGTCATTTATACAAACAGAAATATCATGTTTGTTTGCCGCAGTTCCTCTAGCTTTCTCCCTAGAAAATACGAATGTGTAGAGCGGGTGTCCCCATGATGAACCAATTAGTGTTTCTATGGTACAAAATTAAATGTTCCCTGATAAAAACATTCAAAACAATAAAATCCATCGATAATATTCAGAAAACACAAACACAGAAACTCACAATATTCCGAATTGGGTTAGCCAAAGCAAAACCGGATATTTCTTGTTTCATCCAGTCATATGCGGACAAACTGGTTTGGAATTCGTATACAATGGACCAAGAGAATCACAGTAAAAATGGTTTTGGAGAAAAGCAAAGTCTTTTCGTTAGGCAAGTGCATAAAATGTCATCTATACAAACAGAAATATCATGTTTGTTTGCCACAGTTCCTCTAGCTTTCTCCATAGAAAATATAAATATGTAGAGCTGGTGTCTCCATTTGGAACCAATTAGTGTTTCCAAGAACACAATTAAATATTCCCTGATAAAAAACATTCGAAACAATATAGTCCGTGGAGAGCAGCAAGATCGCGGAATATGCAGGGAGCACACTATTAGTCCGGGGAAAAGAAAGTTTAATATAAGTGGAGATACTGCAGGGTCAAGGAAGTGTAGGGGATGAAACAGCAGAGGAAACTCTTCCGGAACTAGTGATTCACAGTGGACCTGCGTGGAGAGCGTGGGAGCCCAAGTTCGGGACACTAGCGGCAGACTCAACACACCAGCGCTGGAACGGGAGGTGAGCCGAACCACAATAGCCCGAGATACCAGTGGGCAAGCGGAAAGAGGAGGCTAGAGGTAACGAGGCTTGAAACTCCGTGGGGAAAAGTTCACCAGGCTAACTAGAAGAGAGATAGGAAAAAAAAAAGTGACTGATACGGACACAAGTTTCTCTCTCTCCGCTCACCTCTCAAAGGCAAGCAAGACAGAGCAGGCACCATTTTGGACATACGTCATAAGCAGGGCGTCCTCAGGTCCGCACCAGCCCTGAGCCTAGCAGAAAAACCTGACTCGGGGGGGAGGGGTGAAAAAACAGGAGATTAGCATCTAACTTGGCAACCCAGTGGGAGACTGCAGGAGAATTGGAGCCCACACTGAGGGCAGCACAGATTCTCTGTATGGTCCTTGGGAAAGAGCTTCCAATCTCTGGCTCCTGTGGGTATATCTTTTGCCTGCTAACTACCTCCAATTATGTTCTGCTGTGCGGAATTACTTCCCTTTTAAATCAATAAAAGAAAGAGAGATTTGCCACACCTAACCTGGGAGTGTCATCTTTGACACACCCTCAACCCTGAGGAACCAAACACAGCTCTCAGTCCACACTCATCTCAAGCCTCTAATGCTCCAATGAAAGCAGAGAGTCCACTTAATATAGAGCCTTGTGTAACAAGAAAAAACACCACAGTGAAGAAACCAAATATCTCCAACATGCCAAACAACAAACGCAAAAACCAAGCTAACAAGAACAAGGAAGACATTATGACGCCCCCAAATGAAAAAGACACCCCAATGCAAGATTATGAAGATGATGAGATCGAAGAAATGCAAGATGCAGATCTCAAAAAATTGATAAGAACATTAAGAAGTTCTCAAAAACAAATTCTTGAACTACAGAAATCCTTAATGGACAAGATAGAAAATCTCTCTCGTGAAAGTGAAATATTAAGGAGGAATCAAAATGAAATGAAACAACTAGTGCAACAAGAAACTCTGATAGTGATGAGAAATCATAATGAAACAAAGAATTCAATAGATCAAATGACAAACACATTAGAGAGCCTTAAAAACAGAATGGGCGAAGCAGAAGAGAGAATATCAGATTTAGAAGACCGAAAAAAGGAAAGGAAACAGGCAAACCAAAGAAAAGAAGAAGAAATTAGAAATCTAAAAAATATTGTCGGGAATCTACAGGATACTATTAAAAAACCCAACATTCGGGTTCTAGGAGTTCCTGAAGGCATGGAGAGGGAGAAAGGATTAGAAGGCATTTTCAGTGAGATACTAGCAGAAAATTTCCCAGGTTTGGAGAAGCACACAGGCATCTTAGTACAGGAAGCTTATAGAACCCCTAATATACATGACCAAAAGAGATCCTCACCACGACATGTTGTAATCAAACTCACCACAGTGAAACATAAAGAAAAGATCCTAAAAGGTGCAAGAGAGAAACGTCAGATTACTCTTAGAGGATCTCCAATTAGACTCACAGCAGACTTCTCATCAGAAACCCTACAAGCTAGAAGGGAATGGCGAGACATAGCCCAGGTACTAAGAGAGAAAAACTACCAGCCCAGAATACTATATCCTGCAAAGCTCTCATTTGTGAATGAAGGTGAAATTAAGACTTTTCATAGCAAACAGAAACTGAAAGAATTTGTTGCCACTCATCCTGCCCTGCAAAAGATGCTTAAAGATGTGTTACACACAGAAACACAGAAACATGGTCATCAATATGAAAGAAGGTAAAGGAAGGAAACCTCACAGCAAAAGATCACAGGAAGCTAAATTTCTCTTTGACATAGAATTAAACTCTGATGCTCTGTTAAAGCAATGTGTTAAAGTAATCTATTATGTGCTCTTGATGTCTGTTAAATTCGAATTGTTCAAAAACAGCTGAATATTTATTAAGAGCTATGGGTTATGTAAATATGTGCTTATTTTCAAAGATTTGAATAATCACCTTGTAACAATGATCAAATTTGGTCTATGTTATGTCATGATTTTAAGGAATCTTATTTCAACCAGATATTTTGGATTTTGAGCCTTCTTGGCATTCTTGACAGGCATTCAAAAAATCAAAGTTTCAAACAATCTGGACTCTAAAATTTCCAGTAAATCCTGGACTTTGGTTTGTCCAGTTTGGGCCCAACTGAAAAAATCAAAGGACCTATGTCTCTCATCTTCTAGAGACACCAACTAATCAGGGTATTTGGATTATATTAGAAGGACTGTCAAGATGTGATGTGGTACCAGACTTTAAGTTTCTATAATGGAAAATGCTATTAATACAAATGAATGAGAATTAAAAAGTCTAATGATCTTGTGTTACTAGACATGATAGTTATCTTAATGAGAAAGCCCCAGAGGCCTAAAGGGTTAAATACTTGTCAAATCCTACAGGTGCTCTCAAAAATACTGTGAAGTAAGCAAGTGCCTCTTGTTGGTTGATGAGTTTATAATTTTAAACATGGCGACTTAAAGTCTTTTGTCATCCACAGTTATATATGATGTGCTGCTCATAAAACTAAAGCGTTGTTGGTTCTGTGTTTAGCTGTCCTCCTATAGGTTCCTATGGACTTTTTCCAGCTACTTTTATTGTATTCAGTACTTTGGGATGGCTCTGTAAACAGATGAAGCCAATAATGTATTAACAGTACCAACTGAGAGAAAGTATGGTTAACTGAGGTTACTAAAAACAAAAAAGCAATTCAAATCCATTGGCAATCTACAAAAAGAGTTAAAGATTTTCAAAGCTATTATTAAAATTGCTATATTGGTCTATTATGCTATGTTATATGTATGCACATATTGTATGTCCACATGGGGAAATTTTATTAAGAGTTTTATTTTAAATGGCTTATAGATAAGATTGTCCATAAATTTAAGCTGCTAAAATCAATCAAAGATACATTTTAATTGGTGTGACCTGAATCTCTGTATCATATGTTTTATACTTGTTGGTAGAAAGAAACTAAAAACATTTTATATGGTTGTGCTTAAGTTTACTGGCTAAACAAACTACACCATGTTAGATATTTAAGAGGTGTTTTCAAATACATGATTCTTAAAATTTATAGAAGGCATTGGACCTTCTGGTAAATGTTTTCTTAAGTTGTTATCTAATGGTTGAAACAGTTTCCTAAGTATTCATGTAATATTGCTGTTGTCAGCAAGTGATCTAGAACTTGCTCCCTCATTTCTCTATTCTAAGCCCAACTTGTTCTTTCATTTCTCTATTCTCTTCAAGGTAGGAAACTAATTCTATTATAAAGGAATCTGTGGACGCACAATTTAATCTTTAGACCTTATAAAAGAGATGGCTAACATTTTTCTGTAATAGCATAGCCAAAATAAGAACTTAAATAATAATCTGATAGCTAGATTCACTTCGCCATCAGCCAAGTATACAGTAAGTAGAAAAAACCTCCCTTTCAGACCAAAGGGAAAGAAAGTTTTAAAGTGAGAATATAATATTCCTCATGGGCATCGTCTACCTTAGAAAAACTACTACAGAACATGCCTGTAACTATAGACTTGTGGTTCACAACATTGATGATTAGAGATGGGCTTTTCGTTAGGCAAGTCCATAAAATGTCATCTATACAAACAGAAATATCAAGTTTGTTTGCCACAGTTCCTCCAGCTTTCTCCCTAGAAAATACGAATATGTTCAGCTGGTGTTTCCATGTGGAACCAATTACTGTATCCAAGTTCAAAATAAAATGTTCCCCGATAAAAAACATTCGAAAAGATAAAGTCCGTTGATAATATGCAGAAAACACAAACACAGTGGCTGGAGCAATATCTGGGATTGAGTTCGCCAAAACAACCCGATATTTCCGGTTTCATCCAGTCATATCAGGACAAAGTGGTGTGGAAATCGTACGCAATGGACCGAGAAAATCACAGTAAAAATGGTTTGGGAGTAAAGGAAAGTCCTTTAGTTAGGCAAGTGCATAAAATATCATCTACACAAACAGAAATATCATGTTTTTGGCTGCAGTTCCTCTAGCTTTCTCCATAGAAAATACGAATATGTAGAGCTGATGTCTCCATGTGGAAACAATTCCTGTATCCAAGCTCAAAATAAAATGTTCCCCGATAAAAAACTTTCGAAAAGATAAAGTCCGTTGATAATATCCAGAAAACACAAACACAGAGGCTGGAGCAATATTTGGAATTGAGTTATACAAAACAAAACCAGATATTTCCGGTTTCATCCAGTCAAATCCGGACAAACTGGTGTGGAATTCGTATGCAATGGATCGAGAAAATCACAGTAAAAATGATTTGGGAGTAAAGGAAAGTCTTTTCGTTAGGCAAGTGCATAAAATATCATCTACACAAACAGAAATATCATGTTTTTGGCTGCAGTTCCTCTAGCTTTCTCCCTAGAAAATACGAATGTGTAGAGCTGATGTCTCCATGTGAAACCAATTCCTGTATCCAAGCTCAAAATAAAATGTTACCCGATAAAAAACATTCAACAAGATAAAGTCCATTGATAATATCCAGAAAACACAAACACAGAGGCTTTCAAAATATTTTGGATTGACTTAGCCAAAACACAACCGGACGTTTCTTGTTTCATCCAGTTATATCCGGACAAAGTGCTGTGGAATTCCTATGCAATGCACCGAGAAAATCACAGTACAAATGGTTTGTAGAAAAGCAAAGTCTGTTCGTTAGGCAAGTGCATAAAATGTCATCTACACAAACAGAAATATCATGTTTGTTTGCCGCAGTTCCTCTAGCTTTCTCCCTAGAAAATACGAATATATAGATCTGGAGTCTCCATGTGGAACCAATTACTGTATCAAAGCTCAAAAAAAATGTTCCCCGATTAAAAACATTCAAAACAACAAAGTCCATTGATATTATCCAGAAAAAACAAACAGAGAAGGTGTAGCAATATCTGGGATTGAGTTCGCCAACAAAAAACCGGATATTTCCCGTTTCATCCAGTCATATCCGGTCAAACTGGTTTGGAATTCATATGCAATGGACCAAGAAAATCACAGTAAAGATGGAATTGGAGAAAAGCAACGTATTTTCGTTAGGCAAGTGCATAAAATGTCATCTATACAAACAGAAATATCATGTTTGTTGGCCATAGTTCCTCTAGCTTTCTCACTAGATAATAGGAATATGTAGACCTGGTGTCTCCATGTGGAACCAATTACTGTATCCAAGCTTAAAATAAAATGTTCCCCGATAAAAAACATTCAGAACAATAAAACCCTCTGATAATATCCAGAAAACACAAACACAGTGGCTTTCACAATATTTCAGATTGAGTTAGCAAGAACAATACCGGATATTTCCGGTTTCATCCAGTCATATCTGGACAAATTGCTGTGGAATTCGTATGCAATGGACCGAGAAAATCACAGTAAAAATGGTTTTGGAGAAATACAAAGTCTTTTCTTTAGGCAAGTGCATAAAATGTCATCGATACAAACAGAAATATCATGTTTGTTTGCCGCAGTTTCTCTAGCTTTCTCCCTAGAAAATACGAATGTGTAGAGCAGTTGTCCCCATGATGAACCAATTAGTGTTTCCAAGAACAAAATTCAATGTTCCCTGATAAAAAAATTCAAAACAATAAAGTCCATCGATAATATCCAGGAAACACAAACACAGAGGCTTTCACAATATTTCGGATTGAGTTCGCCAAAACAACCCGATATTTCCGGTTTCATCCAGTCATATCAGGACAAAGTGGTGTGGAATTTGTATGCAATTGACCAAGAAATTCGCAGTAAAAATGGTTTGGGAGTAAAGCAAAGTCTTTTCGTTAGGCAAGTGCATAAAATGTCATCTATACAAACAGAAATACCATGTTTGTTGGCCGCAGTTCATCTAGCTTTCTTCCTAGATATTAGGAATATGTAGAGCTGGTGTCTCCATGTGGAACTAATTACTGTATCCAACTTCAAAATAAAATGTTCCCGGATAAAAAACATTCAAAACAATGAAGCCCGTGGATAGTATCCAGAAAACACATACCCAGAGGCTGTAGCGATATCTGCGATTGAGTTACGAAAACAAACCGGCTATTTCAGGTTTCATCCAGTCATATCCGGACAAACTGGTGTGGAATTCATATGCAATGGACTGGGAGAATCAAAGTACAAATGGTTTTGGAGAAAAGCAAAGTCTTTTTATTAGGCAAGTGCATAAAATGTCATCGATACAAACAGAAATATAATGTTGTTTGCCGCAGTTCCTCTAGATTTCTCCCTAGGAAATATGAATGTGTAAATGTGTAGAGCTGGTGTCCCCATGATGAACTAATTAGTGTTTCTATGGTACAAAAATAAATGTTCCCTGATAAAATTATTCAAAACAATAAAGTCCATCGATAATATCCAGAAAACACAAACACAGAGGCTTTCACAATATTTCCAATTGAGTTAGCCAAAACACAACCGGATATTTCTGGTTTCTTCCAGTCATATATGGACAAACTAGTGTGGAATTCGTTTCAATGGACCAAGAAAATCACAGTAAATATGGTTATAGAGAAAGCAAAGTCTTTTCGTTAGGCAAGTGCATAAAATGTCATCTATAGAAACAGAAATATCATAGTTGTTTGCCGCAGTTCCTCCAGATTTCTCCCTAAAAATACGAATGTGTAGAGCTGGTGTCTCCATTTGGAACCAGTTGGTGTTTCGAAGCAAAAAATTAAATGTTCCCTGAAAAAAACTTTCAAAATAATAAAGTCCGTGGATAATATCAGGAATACACAAAAACAGAGGTTGTAGCAATATCTGGGATTGAGTTAGCCAAAAAAAACCGGATATTTCTGGTTTCATCTAGTCATTATCCGGAGAAAGTGGTGTGTAATTCGTATGCAATGGACAGAGAAAGTCACAGTAGAAATGGTTTTGGAGAAAAGCAAAGTTTTTTCGTTAGGCAAGTGCATAAAATATCATCTATACAAACAGAAATATCTTGTTTTTTTGCCGCAGTTCCTCTAGCTTTC
This sequence comes from Lepus oiostolus, assembly GCA_036325905.1. Lineage (NCBI taxonomy): Eukaryota > Metazoa > Chordata > Mammalia > Lagomorpha > Leporidae > Lepus > Lepus oiostolus. The sequence goes on from CM070808.1 coordinate 131,495,588, forward strand.
TCCCTAGAAAATATGAATGTGTAGAGCCGGTGTCCCCATGATGAACCAATTTGAGTTTCTACGGTACAAATTAAATGTTCCCTGATAAAAACATTCAAAACAATAAAGTTCATCGATAATATCCAGAAAACACAAACACAGAGTCTTGCACAATATTTCGGATTGAGTAAGCCAAAACACAACCGCATATTTCTGGTTTTTCCAGTCATATCCGGACAAACTGGTGTGGAATTCGTACTAAATGATACGAGAAAATCACAGCAAAAATTGTATTGGAGAGAAGCAAAGTTTTTCGTTAGGCAATTGCATAAATTGTCAACGATACACACAGAAATATCATGTTTGTTTGTCGCAGTTCCTCGAGCTTTCTCCCTAGAAAATACGAATGTGTAGAGCTTGTGTCTCCATGTGGAACCAATTACTGTATCCAACCTCAAAATAAAATGTACCCGGATAAAAAACATTCAAAACAATGAAGCCCGTGGATAATATCCGGAAAACACAAACCCAGAGGCTGTAGCAATATCTGCAATTGAGTTAGCCAAAACAAAACCAGGTATTTCCAGTTTCATCCAGTCATATCTGGACAAACTCCTCTGGAATTCGTATGCAATGGACTGGGAGTATCACAGTACAAATGGTTTTGGAGAAAAGCAAAGTCTTTTCGTTAGGCAAGTGCATAAAATGTCATCGATACAAACAGAAATATCATGTTTGATTGCCGCAGTTCCTCTAGCTTTCTCCCTAGAAAATAAGAATGTGTAGAGCAGGTGTCCCTATGATGAACCAATTAGTGTTTCTATGGTACAAAAAATAAATGTTTCCTGATAAAAATATTCAAAACAATAAAGTCCATCGAAAATATCCAGGAAACACACCACAGAGGCTGTAGAAATATCTGGGATTGAGTTAGCCAAAACACAACCGGATATTTCCGGTTTCATCCAGTCATATCCGGACAGAGTGGTTTGGAATTCATATGCAATGGACTGAGAAAATCACATTAAAAATGGTATTGGAGAAAAGCAAAGTCTGTTCGTTAGGAAAGTGCATAAAATGTCATCTACACAAACAGAAATATCATGTTTGTTTGTGGCAGTTCCTCTAGCTTTCTCCCTAGAAAATACAAATATGTAGCGCTGGTGTCTCCATGTGGAACCAATTACTGTATCCAAGCTCAAAATAAAATGTTGCCCGACAAAAAATATTCAAATCCATAAAGTCCATCGATAATATCCAGAAAACACAAACACAGATGCTGTAGCAATATCTGAGATGGAGTTAGCGAAAACACAACCGGATGTTTCCGGTATCATCCACTCATATCCGGTCAAACTGGTGTGGAATTCCTGTGCAATGGACCGAGAAAATGACATTAAAATGGTTTTGGAGAAAAGCAAAGTCTTTTCGTTAGGCAAGTGCATAAAATGTCTTCAATACAAACTGAAATATCATGTTTGTTTGCCGCAGTTCCTCTAGCTTTCTCCCTAGAAAACACGAAAGTGCAGAGCTGGTGTCTCCATGTGGAACCAATTAGTGTATCCAAACTCAAAATAAAATATTTCCCGATAAAATACATTCAAAACAATAAAGTCCATTGATAATATCCAGAAAACAGAAACACAGAGTCTTTCTCAATATTTCGGATTGAGTTAGCCAAAACACAACCGGATGTTTCCCGTATCATCCAGTCATATCCAGTCAAACTGGTGTGGAATTCATATGCAATGGACCGAGGAAATCAAAGTACAAATGGTTTTGGAGAAAAGCCAAGTCTTTTCGTTAGGCAGGTGCGTAAAAAGTCAATCAAACAAACAGAAATATCATGTTTGTTTGCCGCAGTTCCTCTAGCTTTCTCCCTAGATTTACGAATGTGTAGAGCAGTTGTCCGCATGATGAACCTATTAGAGTTTCTATGGTAAAAAATTAAATGTTCCCTGATAAAAACATTCAAAACCATAAAGTCCATCGAGAATATCCAGAAAAGACAAACACAGAGGCTTTCAGAATATTTCGTATTGAGTTAGCCAAAACAAAACCGGATGTTTCTGTTTTCATCCAGTCATATCCTGACAAACTGGTGTGGAATTCGTATGCAATGGACCTAGAAAATCACAGTAAAAAGGGTTTTGGTGAAAAGCAAAGTCTTTTCGTTAGGAAAGTGCATGAAATGTCATCTATACAAACACAAATATCATGTTTGTTTGCCCAGTTACTCTAGCTTTCTCCCTAGAAAATACGAAAGTGTAGAGCTGATGTCCCCGTGATGAACCTATTAGAGATTCTACGGTACAAAATGAATTGATCCCTAATAAAAACATTCAAAACAATAAAGTCCATCGATAATATCCAGAAAACACAAACACAGAGGCTTTCACAATATTTCGGATTGAGTTAGCGAAAACACAACCGGATATTTCTGGTTTCATCCAGTCATATCCGAACAAAGTGGAGTGGAATTCGTATGCATTGGGCTGAAAAAATCAGAGCAAAAATGGTTTTCGAGAAAAGCAAAGTCTTTTCGTTAGGCAAGTGCATAAAATGTCATCTATACAAACAGAAATATCATGTTTGTTTGCCGCAGTTCCTCTAGCTTTATCCCTAGATTTACGAATGTGTAGAGCTGGTGTCTCCCTGTGGAACCAAATAGTGATTCCAAGGACAAAATTAAATATTCTCGGATAAAAAACATTCAAATCAATGAAGTCCGTGGATAATAACAGGAATACACAAACACAGAGGCTTTCATTATGTTTCGGATTGAGTTAGCCAAAACACAACCGGATATTTCTGTTTTCATCCAGTCATATCCGGACAAAGTGGTATGGGATTTATATGCAATGGACTGAGAAAACCAAGTAAAAAGGGTTTTGTAGAAAAGCAGTCTTTTCGTTAGGCAAGTGCATAAAATGTCATCTATACAAACAGAAATATCATGTTTGTTCGCCACAGTTCCTCTAGCTTTCTCACTAGAAAATACGAATGTGTAGACCTGGTGTTCCCATGATGAACCAATTAGTGTTTCTAAGCACAAAATTAAATTTTCCCTAATGAAAAAATTCAAAACAATAAAGTCATCGAAAATATCCAGAAAACTCAAACACGGAGGCTTTCACAATATTTCGGATTGAGTTAGCCAAAACACAACCGGATATTTCTGGTTTCATCCAGTCATTTCCGGAAAAAGTCATTTGGAATTCGGATGCAATGGACTGAGAAAATCACAGTAAAAATGGTTTTGGAGAAAAGCAAAGTCTTCTCGTTAGGCAAGTGCATATAATGTCATCTATACAAACAGAAATATCATGTTTGTTTGCCACAGTTCCTCTAGCTTTCTCCCTAGAAAATAGGAATGTGTAGATATGGTGTCTCCATGTGGAACCAATTAGTGTTTCCAAGCATAAAATTAAATGTTACCTGAAAAAAAAAAAGCATTGAAAAAAATAAAGTCCATGGAAAATATTAGGAATACACAAACACAGGGGCTGTAGCAATATTTCGGATTGAGTTAGCCAAAACACGACCAGATATTTCTGGTTTCATCCAGTCATATCCGGAAAATGTGGTGTGGAATTCATATGCAATGGACCGAGAAAATCACAGTACAAATGGTTTTGGAGAAAAGCAAAGTCTTTTTGTTAGGCAAGTGCATAAAATGTCGTCTATACTAACAGAATTATCATGTTTGTTTCTCACAGTTCCTCTAGATTTCTCCCTAAAAAATACGAATTTGTAGAGCTGGTATTCCCATGATGAACCAATTAGTGTTTCAACGGTACAAAATTAAATGTTCCCTGATGAAAACATTCAAAACAATACCTCCCTCGTTAATATCCGGAAAACAGAACACAGAGGCTGTAGCAATATTGGGATTGAGTCAGCCAAAACACAACCGGATATTTCTGGTTTCATCTCGTCATATCCTGAAAAAGTGGTTTGGAATTCGGATGCAATGGACCAAGGAAACCACAGTAAAAATGCTTTTGGAGAAAAGCAACGTATTTTCTTTAGGCAAGTGCATAAAATGTCATCTACATAAACAGAAATATCATGTTTGTTTGCCACAGTTCCTCTGGCATTCTCCCTAGAAAATACAAATATGTAGAAATGGTGTCTCCATGTGGAACCAATTACTGTATCCAAGCTCAAAATAAAATTTTCCCCAATAAAAAACATTCAATACAATATAGTCCATTGATAATATCCAGAACACACAAACACAGAGGCTTTCATAATATTTCGGATTGAGTTAGGCAAAACAAAACCGGATATTACTGTTTTCTTCAAGTCATATCTGTACAAACTGGTGTGGAATTCGTAAGCAATGAACCAAAAAAATCACAGTAAAAATGATTTTGGAGAAAAGCAAAGTCTTTTCGTTAGGCAAGTGCATAAAATGTCATCTAGACAAACAGAAATATCATGTTTGTTTGCCACAGTTCCTCTAGCTTTCTCCCAAGAAAATACAAATGTGTAGAGGTGGTGTCCCAATGATGAACCAATTAGTGTTTCAATGGTACAAAATTAAATATTCCCTGATAAAAATATTAAAAAAAATAAAGTCCGTGGATAATATCCGGAAAAAACAAACACAGAGGCTGTAGTAATATTTTGGATTGAGTTAGACAAAACACAAGCAGATATTTCTGGATTCATCCAGTCATATCCGGATCAAGTGGTGTGGAATTCGTATGCAATGGATCAAGAAAGTCACAGTAAAAATGGTTTTTGAGAAAAGCAAATGCTTTCCGTTAGCAAGTACATAAAATTTCATCTATACAAACAGAAATATCAGGTTTGTTTGCTGCAGTTCCTCTAGCTTTCTCCCTAGAAAATACGAATGTGTAGTGCTGGTGTCTCCATGTGGAACCAATTACTGTATCCAAGCTCAAAATAAAATGTTCCCTGATAAAAACATTCAAAACAATAAAGTCCCTCGATAATATCCAGAAAACTCATACACAGAGGCCGTAGCAATATTATGGATTGAGTTAGCCAAAACACAACCAGATATTTCGGGTTTCATCCAGTCATATCAGGACAAAGTGGTTTGGAATTTATATGCAATGGACTGAGAAAAGCACAGTAAAAATGGTTTTGGAGAAAAGCAAAGTCTTTTCGTTAGGCAACTGCATAACATGTCATCTATACCAACAGAAATATCATGTTTGTTTGCTGCAGGTCCTCTAGTTTGCTCCCTAAAATACGAATATGTAGAGCTGGTGTCTCCATGTGGAACCAATTAGTGTTTCCAAGAAAAAAATTAAAAGTTCCCTGAACAAAAACATTCAAAACAATAAAGTCCGTGGATAATATCAGGAATATACAAACAGAGAGGCTGTAGCAATATCTGGGAATTAGTTAATCAAAACACAATCGGATATTTCTGTTTTCATCCAGTCATATGCCGACAAAGTGGTGTAGCATTCATATGCAATGGACCGAGAAAATCACAGTAAAAATAGTTTTGGAAATTAGAAAAGTCTTTTCATTAGGCAAGTGCATAAAATGTCATCGATACAAACAGAAATATCATGTTTGTTTGCCCCAGTTCCTCTAGCTTTCTCCCTAGAAAATACAAATATATAGCACTGGTGTCTCCAAGTGGAAACAATTAGTGTTTCTGCGGTACAAAATTAAATGTTCCCTGATAAAAATATTCAAAACAATAAAATCCATCAATAATATCCGGAAAACACAAACACATAGCCTGTTGCAATATCTGGGATTGAGTTAGCCAAAACACAACCGGATATTTCTGGTCTCATCCAGTCATATCCGGACAAACTTGTGTGGAATTCCTATGCAATGGACCGAGAACATTACATTACAAATGGTTTTGGAGAAAAGCAAAGTCTTTACGTTAGGCAAGTGAGTAAAAGATCATCTATACAAACAGAAATATCATGTTTGTTTGTCACAGTTCCTCTAGCTTTCTTACTAGAAAATACAAATATGTAGAGCTGGAGTCTCCATGTGCAACCACCTAGTGTTTCGCAGCACAAAATTAAATGTTCTCTGATAAAAAACCTTTCAAAACAATAAAGTCCATTGATAATATCCAGAAAACACAAACACAGAGGGGGTAAAAATATCTGGGATTGAATTAGCCAAAAAAAAAAAAAAAACACCCAAATATTTCTTTTTACATCCAGTCTTTTCCGGACAAAATGGTCTGGAATTCTTATGCAATCGACCGAGAAAATCACAGTAAAAATGGTTTTGGAGAAAAGCAAGTCTTTTCGTTAGGCAAGTGCATAAAATGTCATCTATACAAAAGAAATATGAGGTTCGTTTGCTGCAGTTCCTCTAGCTTTCTCCCTAAAAATACGAATGTGTAGTGCTGGTGTCTCCATGTGGAACCAATTACTGTATCCAAGCTCAAAATAAAATGTTCCCCGATAAAAAACATTCAAAACAATAAAGTCCATTGATAGTATCCAGAAAAAGCAAACACAGAGGCTGTAGCACTATCTGGCATTTAGTTAATCAAAACAAAACTGGATATTTTGGGTATCATCCAGTCATATCCGGACAAACTGGTGTGGAATTCGTATGCAGTGGACCGAGAAAATCACAGTACAAATGGTTTTGGAGAAAAGCAAAGTCCTTTCGTTAGGCCAGTGCATAAAATGTCATCTATAGAAACAGAAATATCATGTTTGTTTGCCGCAGTTCCTCTAGCTTTCTCCCTAGAAAATATGAATATGTAGAGCTGGTGTCTCCATGTGCAACCAATTACTGTATCCAAGCTGAAAATAAAATGTTCCCTGATAAAAACATTCAAAACCATACAGTCCATTGATAATATCCAGAAAACACAAACACAGAGGCTGTAGCAATATTGGGATTGAGTTAGCCAAAACACAACCGGTTTTTTCCATTTCATCCAGTCATATCCGGACAAAGTTGTGTGGAATTCGTATGCAATGGACAGAGAAAATCACAGTAAAATTGGTTTTGGAGAAAAGCAAAGTCTTTTCGTTAGGCAAGTGCATAAAATGTCATCGATACAAACAGAAATTTCATGTTTGTTGGCAGGCAGTTACTCAAACATTCTCCCTAGAAAATACGAATATGTAGAGCTGGTGTTTCCATGTGGAACCAATTACTGTATCCAAGCTCAAAATAAAAAGTTCCCCGCTAAAAAGCATTCAAAACAATAAAGTCCATTGATAGTATCCAGAAAAAACAAACACAGAGGCTGTAGCAATATCTGGGATTGAGTTAGACAAAACAAATCCAGATATGTCCGGTTTCATCCAGTCATATCCGGGCAGAGTGGTTTGGAATTCATATGCAATGGACCAAGAAAATCACAGTACAAATGGTGTTGGAGAAAAGCAAAGTCTTTTCATTAGGCAACTGCATAACATGTCATCTATACCAACAGAAATATCATGTTGGTTTGCCGCAGTTCCTCGAGCTTTCTCCCTAGAAAATAGGAATGTGTAGAGCTGGTGTTCCCATGATGAACCAATTAGTGTTTCCCAGCACAAAATTAAATGATCCCTGATAAAAACATTCAAAACAATGAAGTTCATTGATAATATCTGGAAAATACAATCACAGAGGCTGTAGCAATATTTCGTATAGAGTTAGCCAAAGCACAACCGGATATTTCTGTTTTCATCCAGTGATATCTGGACAAAGTGTTTGGAATTGGTATGCAGTGGACCGAGAAAATCACAGTAAATGGTTTTGGAGAAAAGCAAAGTCTTTTTGTTAGGCAAGTGCATAAAAGGCCATCTATACAAACAGAAATATCATGTTTGTTTGCCGCAGTGTCTCCAGGTTTCTCCCTAGAAAATACAAATATGTAGAGCTTGTGTCTCCATGTGGAACCAATTATTGTATCCTAGCTCAAAATAAAATGTTCCCCGATAAAAAACATTCAAAACAATAAAGTCCATTGATAGTATCCAGAAAAAACAAACACAGATGCTGTAGCAATATGTGGAATTGAGTTAGCCAAAAAAAACTGGATATTTCCGGTGTCATCCAGTCATACCAGCAGAAACTGTTGTGGAATTCGTATGCAATGGACCGAGAAAAGCACAGTACAAAAGGTTTTAGAGAAAAGCAAAGTCTTTTCGTTAGGCAAGTGCATAAAATGTCATCTATACAAACAGAAATATCATGTTTTTTTGTCGCAGTTCCTCTAGCTTTCTACCTAGAAAATACGAAAGTGTAGAGATGGTGTTCCCATAATGAACCAATTAGTGTTTCAACGGTACAAAATTAAATGTTCCCTGATGAAAACATTCAAAACAATAAGTCCCTCGATAATATCCAGAAAACACAGACACAGAGGCTTTCACAATATTTCGGATTGAGTTAGCCAAAGCACTACCGGATATTTCTGGATACATCCAGTGATATCCGGACAAACTCCTGTGGAATTCGTATGCAATGGACTGAGAAAATCACAGTAAAAATGGTTTTGGAGAAAAGCAAAGTCTTCTCGTTAGGCAAGTGCATAAAATGTCATCTATACAAACAGAAATATCATGTTTGTTTCCGCTGTTCCTCTAGGTTTCTCCCTAGAAAATATGAATGTGTAGAGCTGGTGTCTCCATGTGGAACTAATTAGTGTTTCCAAGTACAAAATTAAATGTTCCCTGATAAAAAAAAAACATTGAAAAAATAAAGTCCGTGGATAATATCAGGAATACACAAACACAGAGGCTGTAGCAATATCTGGGATTGAGTTAGCCAAAACACAACTGGATATTCCTGGTTTCATCCAGTCATATCCGGACAATGTTTTGTGGAATTAATATGCAATGGACCGAGAAAATCACAGTAGAAACGGTTTTGGAGAAAAGCAAAGTCTTTTCGTTAGGCTAGTGCATAAAACGTCATCTATACAAACAGAAATATCATGTTTGTTTGTCGCAGTTCCTCTAGCTTTCTCCCTAGAAAATATGAATGTGTAGAGATGGTGTTCCCATAATGAACCAATTAGTGTTTCAACGGTACAAAATTAAATGTTCCCTGATGAAAACATTCAAAACAATACCTCCCTCGATAATATCCGGAAAACACAAACACAGAGGCTTTCACAATATTTCGGATTGAGTTAGCCAAAGCACAACTGGATATTTCTGGTTTCATCCAATGATATCCGGACAAGTGGTTTGGAATTGGTATGCAATGGACCGAGAAAATCACAGTAAAAATGGTTTTGGAGAAAAGCAAAATCTTTTCATTAGGCAAGTGCATAAAATGCCATCTAGACAAACAGAAATATCATGTGTGTTTGCTGCAGTTCCTCTAGCTTTCTCCCTAGAAAATACGAATATGTAGAGCTGGGGTCTCCATGTGGAACCAATTACTGTATCCAAGCTCAAAATAAAATGTTCCCTGATAAAAAGCAATCAAAACAATAAAGTCCATTGATAGTATCCAGAAAAAACAAACACAGAGGCTGTAGCAATACCTGGGATTGAGTTAGCCAAAACACAACCGGATATTTCTGGTTTCATCCAGTCATATCCGGACAAACTGGTGTGTAATTCATATGCAATGGACCGAGAAAATCACAGTACAAATGGTGTTGTAGAAAAGCAAAGTCTTTTCGTTAGGCAAGTGCATAAAATGTCATCGATACAAACAGAAATATCGTGTTTCCTTTCCGCAGTTCCTCTAGCTTTCTCCCTAGAAAATAGGAATGTGTAGAGCTGGTGTCCCCATGATGAACCAATTCGTGATTCAACGGTGCAAAATTAAATGTTCCCTGAAAAAAACATTCAAAACAATAAAGTCCATCGATAATATCCAGAAAACACAAACACAGAAACTTTCATAATATTTCGCATTGAGTTAGCAAAAAAAAAAACCGGAAATTTCCGGTTTCATCCAGTCATATCCGGACAAACGGGGGTGGAATTGGTATGCAATGGACCAAGAAAATCACTGTAAAAATGGTTTTGGGGAAAAGCAAAGTTTTCTCATTAGGCAAGTGCATAAAATGTCATCTATACAAACAGAAATATCATGTTTGTTTGCTGAAGTTCCTCTAGCTTTCTCCCTGGAAAATACGAATATGTGGTGCTGGTGTCTCCATGTGCAACCAATTACTGTATCCAAGCTCAAAATAAAATGTTCCCCGATAAAAAGCGTTCAAAACAATAAAGTCCATTGATAGTATCCAGAAAAAACAAACATAGAGGCTGTAGCAATATCTGGGATTGAGTTAGCCAAAACAAAACTGGATATTTCCGGTTTCATCCATTCATTTCCGGACAAAATCCTGTGGAATTCGTATGCAATGGACCGAGAAAATCACAGTATAATTGGTTTTGGAGAAAAGCAAAGTCTTTTCGTTAGGCAAGTGCATAGAATGTCATCTATACAAAGAGAAATATCATGTTTGTTTGCTGCAGTTCCTCTAGCTTTCTCCCTAGAAAATACGAATGTGTAGAGCTCGTGTCTCCATGTGGAAACAATTAGTGTTTTGCAGTTTAAAATTAAATGTTCCCTGATAAAAAACATTCAAAACAATAAAGTCTGTGGATAATATCAGAAATACACAAACGCCAAGGCTGTAGAAATATCTGGGATTGAGTTAGCCATAATAAAAGTGGATATTTATGGTTTCATCCAGTCGTATCCGTACAAACTCCTGTGGAATTCACATGCAATGCACCGAGAAATTCACAGTACAAATGGTTTTGGATAAAAGCAAACTGTTTTCGTTAGGCAAGTGCATAAAATGTCGTCGATACAAACAAAAATATCATGTTTGTTTGCCGCAGTTCCTCTAGCTTTCTCCCTAGAATATACGAATGTGTAGAGGTGAATCAATTAGTGTTTCAATGGGACAAAATTAAATATTCCCTGATAAAAACATTCAAAACCATAAAGTCCATTGATAGTATCAAGAAAAAACAAACACAGAGGCTGTACCAATATATGGGATTGAGTTAGCCAAAACACAACCGGATATTTCTGGTTTCATCCAGTCATATCTGGAAAAAGTGGTGTGGAATTCGTATGCAATGGACTGAGAAAATCACAGTACAAATGGTTCTGGAGAAAAGCAAAGTCTTTGGAGTAGGCCAGTGGATAAAATGTCATCGATACAAACAGAAATATCATGTTTGCTTGCTGCAGTTCCTCTAGCTTTCTCCCTAGAAAATAAGCATGTGTAGAGCTGGTGTCCCCATGATGAACCAATTAGTGATTCAACGGTACAAAATTAAATGTTCCCTGATAAAAAACATTCAGAACAATAAAGTCTGTGGATAATATCAGGAATACACTAACACAGAGGCTTTCAAAATATTTCGGATTGAGTTAGCCAAAACACAACCGGATATTTCTGGTTTCATCCTATCATATCCGGACAAAGTGGTGTGGAATTTGTATGCAATGGACCGAGAAAATCACAGTAAAAATGGTTTTGGAGAAAAGCAAAGTCTATTTGTTAGGCAAGTGCATAAAATGTCATCTATACAAACATAAATATCACGTTTGTTTGCCGCAGTTCCTCTAGCTTTCTCCCTAGAAAATACGAATGTGTAGAGCTGGTGTCTCCATGTGGAAACAATTAGTGTTTCGCAATTGAAAATTAAATGTTCCCTGATAAAAACATTCAAAATAATAAAGTCTGTGGATAATATCAGGAATACACAAACACAGAGGCGGTAACATTATTTCGGATTGAATTAGCCAAAACAAAACAGGATATTTCCGGTTTCAACAAGTCATATCCGGGCAAACTGGTTTGGAATTCGTATGCAATGGAACGAGAAAATCACAGTAAAAATGGTTTTGGAGAAAAGCAAAGTCTTTTCGTTAGGCAATTGCATAAAATGTCATCGATACAAACAGAAATATCATGTTTGTTTGCCAAGTTCCTCTAGCTTTCTCCCTAGAAAATACGAATATATAGAGCTGGTGTCTCCATGTGGAACCAATTACTGTATCCAAGCTCAAAATAAAATATTCTCATATAAATACATTCAAAACAATAAAGTCCATCGATATTATCCAGAAAACATAAACGCAGAGGCTTTCAAAATATTTCAGATTGAGTTATCCAAAACACAACCGGATATTTCTGGTTTCATCCTGTCATATCCGGACAAATTCGTTTGGAATTCGTATGCAATGGACAGAGAAAATCACAGTAAAAAAGGTTTTGGAGAAAAGCAAAGTCTATTCGTTAGGCAAGTGCATAAAATGTCATCGATACAAACAGAAATATCATGTTTGTTTGTCACAGTTCCTCTAGCTTTCTCCCTAGAAAATACAAATATGTATAGCTGGTGTCTCCATGTGGAACCAATTAGTGTTTCCAACACAAAATTAAATGTTTTCTGATAAAAAAACATTGAAAATAATAAATCCGTGGATAATATCCGGAAAACACAAACACAGAGGCTTTCACAATATTCACATTGAGTTAGCCAAAACACTAACGGATATTTCTGGTTTCTTCCTGTCATATCCGGACAAAGTCGTTTGGAATTCGTATGCAATGGACGGAGAAAATCACAGTAAAAATGGTTTTGGAGAAAAGCAAAGTCTTTTCGGTAGACAAGTGCATAAAATGTCATCGATACAAACAGAAATATCATGTTTGTTTGCCGAAGTTCCTCTAGCTTTCTCCCTAGAAAATACGAATGTGTAGAGCTGGTGTCTCCATGTGGAACCAATTAGTGTTTCAAAGCTCAAAATAAAATGTTCCCTGATACAAAACATTCAAAACAATCAAGTCCGTGGATAATATCAAGAATACACAAACACAGAGGCTGTACCAATATCTGGGATTGAGTTAGACAAAAAAAACCCATAGGCAAGTGCATAAAATGTCATCTATACAAACAGAAATATCATGTTTGTTTGCGGCAGTTCCTCTAGCTTTCTCCCTAGAAAATACAAATGTGTAGAGCTGGTGTCTCAATGTGTAAACAAGTAGTGTTTCCAAGCACAAAATAAATGTTCCCTGATAAAAACATTCAAAACAATAAAGTCCATCGATAATATCCAGAGAAAACAGAAACAAATGCTTTCACATTATTACGGATTGCGTTAGCCAAAACAAAACCGTCCTTTCGTTAGGCAAGTGCATAAAATGTCATCTATAGAAACAGAAATATCATGTTTGTTTGCCGCAGTTCCTCTAGCTTTCTTCCTAAAAAATACGAATATGTAGAGCTGGTGTTCCCATGATGAACCAATTAGTGGTTCAACGGTACAAAATTAAATGTTCCCTGATAAAAACATTCAAAACAATAAAGTCCATTGGTAGTATCCAGAAAACACAAACACAGAGGCTGTAGCAATATCTGGGATTCAGTAAGCCAAAAGAAAACCGGATATTTCCGATTTCATCCAGTCATATCCGGAAAACTGGTGTGGAATTCGTAAGCAATGGACCGAGAAAATCACAGACAAATTGTTTTGGAGAAAAGCAAAGTCTTTTCGTTAGGCAAGTGCATAAAATGTCATCGATACAAACAGAAATATCATGTTTGTTTGTCGCAGGTCCTCTAGCTGTCTCCCTAGAAAATACGAATATGTACAGCTGGTGTGTCCATGTGGAACCAATTAGTGTTTCCAAGAGTAACATAAATGTTCCCTGATAAAAAACATTCGAAACTGTAAAGACCTAGGATATTATCAGGAATGCACAAACACGGAGGATGTAGCAATATCTGGGATTGAGTTAGCCAAAACACAACCGGATATATCCGCTTCCATCCAGTCATATCCAGACAAACTGGTGTGGAATTCGTATGCAGTGGACCTAGAAAATCACAGTAAAAAATGGTTCGGTGACAAGCAAATTCTTTTCGTTAGGCAAGCGCATAAAATGTCATCTATACAAACAGAAAAATCATGTTTGCTTGCCGCAGTTCCTCTAGCTTTCTCCCTAGAAAATACGAATGTGTGGAGCTCGTGTACCCATGATGAACCAATTAGTGTTTCTACGGTACAAAATGGAATGTAAACTGATAAAATCATTCAAATCAATAAAGTCCATCGATAATATCCAGAAAACACAAACACAGAAACTTTCATAATATTTCGCATTGAGTTAGCAAAAACAAAACCGGATATTTCTGGTTTCATCCATTCATATCCAGACAAAGTGGTGTGGAATTCGTATGCAATGGACTGAGAAAATCACAGGAAAAATGGTTTTGGAGAAAAGCAAAGTCTTCTCATTAGGCAAGTGCATAAAATGTAATCTAGAAAAAAATATCATGTTTCTTTGCCGAAGTTCCTCAAGCTTTCTCCCTAGAAAATACAAATATGTTCAGCTGGTGTCTCCACGTGGAACCAATTACTATATCCAAGGTCAAAATAAAATGTTCCGTGATAAAAAACATTGAAAAAAATAAAGTTCATCGATAATATCCAGAAAAGAAAAACACAGAGGCTGTAGCAATATCTGGGATTGAGTTAGGAAAAAAAAAAAAACGGATATATCCGGTTTCATCCATTCATATCTGGACAAACTGGTGTGTAATTCGTATGCAATGGACCGAGAAAATCACAGTAAAAATGGTTTGGAGAAAAGGAAAGTCTTTTTGTTAGGCAAGTGCATAAAATGTCATCTATACAAACAGAAATATCATGTTTGTTTGCCGCAGTTCCTCTAGCTTTCTCCCTAGAAAATACGAATGTGTAGAGCCGGTACCCCCATGATGAACCAATTAGTGTTTCTACAGTACAAAAATGAATGTTCCCTGATAAAAACATTCAAAACAATAAAGTGCATCGATAATATCCAAAAACACAAACACAGAGGCTTTCACAATATTTCAGATTGAGTTAGCCAAAACACAACCGGATATTTCTGGTTTCATCCAGTCATATCCAGAAAAACTGATGTGGAATTCGTTTGCAACGGACCGCGAAAATCACAGTACAAATGGTTTTGGAGAAAAGCAAAGTTTTTTCGTTAGGCAACTGCATAAAATGTCATACATACAAACAGAAATATCATGATTGTTTGCCGCAGTTCCTCTAGCTTTCTCCCTAGAAAATACGAATATGTTCAGCTGGTCTCCATGATGAACCAATTAGTGTTTCAATGGTACAAAAATTAATGTTCCCTGATAAAAACATTCAAAACAATAAAGTCCTTTGATAATATACAGAAAACACAAATACAGAGGCTTTCACTATATTTCGGATTGAGTTAGCCAAAACACAACCAGATATTTCTGGTTTCTTCCAGTCATATGCGGACAATGTGGTTTGGAATTCGTATGCAATGGACCGAGAAAATCGGAGTAAAAATCATTTTGGAGAAAAGCAAAGTCTTTTCGTTAGGCAAGTGCATAAAATGTCATCTATACAAACAGAAATATCATGTCTGTTTTTTCGCAGTTCCGCTAGCTTTCTCCCTAGAAAATACGAATGTGTAGAGCTGTTGTCTCCATGTGCAACCAATTAGTGTTTCCAATCACAAAATTAAATGTTCCCTGATAAAAAAAATTCAAAGCAATAAAATCCGAGGATAATATCAGGAATGCACAAACACAGAGGCTGTAGCAATATCTGGGATTGAGTAAGCCAAAAAAATACTGGATATTTCCAGTTTCATCAGGTCATATCCGGAAAAATTCATTGGAATTCAGATGCAATGGACCGAGAAAATCACAGTATAAATGATTTTGGAGAAAAGCAAAGTATTTTCCTTAGGCAAGTGCATAAAATGTCATCTATACAAACAGAAATATCATGTTTGTTTGCCGCAGTTCCTCTAGCATTTTCCCTAGAAAATAAGGATGTGTAGAGCTGGTGTTTCCATGTGGGACCAATTAGTGTTTCCAAGCACAAAAGTACATGTTCCCCGATAAAAAAAAAAGAATTCAAAACAACAAAGACTTTCAAAAATATCCAAAAAACACAAACAAAGGCTGTAGCAATATCTGGGATTGAGTTAGCTAGAACAAACCAGATATTTCCGGCTTCATGCAGTCAGCTTCGGACCATCTGGTGTGGAATTCGTATGCAATAGACCAAGAAAATCACAGTAATATGGTTTGGTGGTTTGGAAAAAACCAAAATCTTTTCCTTAGGAAAGTGCATAAAATGTCATCTATACAAACAGAAATATCATCTTTGTTTTCTGCAGTTCCTCTAGCTTTCTCCCTAGAAAATATGAAAGTGTAGAGCTGGTGTCCCAATAATGAACTAATTAGAGTTTCTACGGTATAAAATTAAATGCTCCCTGACAAAAACATTCAAAAAAATAAAGTCCATCCATAATATCCAGAAAACACAAACACAGAAACTTTCACAATATTTCACATTGAGTTAGCCAAAAAAAATCGCATATTTCCGGTTTTATCCAGTCATATCCAGAAAAAGTCGTTTGGAATTCGTATACAATGGACCGAGAAAATCAGAGTACAAATGATTTTGGAGTATAGCAAAGTCTTTTCGTTAGGCAATTGCATAAAATGTCATGTATAGAAACAGAAATATCATGTTTGTTTGCTGCAGTTCCTCTAGATTTCTGACTGGAAAATACGAACGTGTAGAGCTGGTGTCTCAATGTGGAACCAATTAGTGTTTCCAAGCACAAAATTAAATATTCACCAAGAAAAAAAATTCAATACAACAAAGTCCTTCGATAATATCCAAAAAACACAAACACAGAGGCTGTAGCAGGATCTGGGATTGAGTTAGCCAAAACAGAACCGGATATTTCCGGTTTCATCCAGTCATATCGGGAAAAATTCGTTTGGAATTCATATGCAATGGACTAAGAAAATCACAGAAAAAATGCTTTTGGAAAAAGGCAAAGACTATTCGTTAGGCAAGTGCATAAAATGTCATCTATACAAACCGAAATATCATGTTTGTTTGCCGCAGTTCCTCTAGCTTTCTGCCTAGGAAATAGGAGTATGTTCAGCTGGTGTCTCCATGTGGAAACCATTACAGTATTCAAGCTCAAAATAAAATGTTCCCTGATAAAATCATTCAGAAAAATAAAGTCCGTTGATAATATCCAAGAAACACAAACACAGAGGCTGTAGAAATATCTGGGATTCACTTAGTCAAAAAAAAACCAGATATTTCCAGTTTCATCCAGTCATATCCTGAAAAACTGTTGTGGATTTCGTATGCAATGAACCGAGATAATCACAGTAAATATGATTTTGGAGAAGAGCAAAGTCTTTTCGTTAGCCAAGTGCATAAAATGTCATCTGTACAAACAGAAATATCGTGTTTGATGCCGCAGTTCCTCTAGCTTTCTCCCAAGAAAATACGAATGTGTAGAGCTGGTGTTGCAATGATGAACCAACTAGTGTTTCAACGGTACAAAATTAAATGCTCCCTGATAAAAACATTCAAAAAAATAAAGTCCGTGGATAATATCAGGAATACACAAACACAGAGGCTTTAGCAATATCTGGGATTGAGTTAGACAAAACACAAGCAGATATTTCTGGATTCATCCAGTCATATCCGGACAAAGTTGTGTGGAATTCGTAGGCAACGGACCGAGAAAATCACGGTAAAAATGGTTTTGGAGAAAAGTAAAGTCTTTTCGTTAGCAAGTGCATAAAATTTCATCTATACAAACAGAAATATCAGGTTTGTTTGATGCAGTTCCTCTAGCTTTCTCCCTAGAAAATATGAATGTGTAGAGCTGATGTCTCCATGTGGAAACATTAGTGTTCCCAAGCACAAAATTAAATGTTTCCTGAAAAAAACAACATTGAAAACAATAAAGTCCGTGAATAAAGTCCGTGGATAATATCCGGAAAACACAAACACAGAGGCTGTAGCAATATCTGGGAAGAGGTAGCCAAGACACAACTGGATATTTCCGGTTTCATCCAGTCTTATCCGGACAAACTGGTGTGGAATTCGTATGCAATGGACCAAGGAAATCACAATAAAAATAGTTTTGGAGAATAGCAAAGTCTTTTCGTTAGGCAAGGGCATAAAATAACATCTATAAAAAAAGAAATATCATGTTTGTTTGCCATAGTTCCTCTAGCTTTCTCCCTAGAATATACGAATGTTTAGAGCTGGTGTCTCCACGTGGAAACAGTTAGTGTTTCGCAGCAGAAAATTAAATGTTCCCTGATAAAACATTCAAAATAATAAAGTCCATTGATAATATCCAGAAGACACAAAAACAGAGGCTGTAGCAATATTTCGGATTCAGTTAGCCAAATCACAACAGGATGTTTATTGTTTCATCCAGTCATATCCTGACAAAGCAATGTGGAATTCGTATGCAATGAACCGAGAAAATCACAGTAAAAATGGTTTTGGAGAAAAGCAAAGTCTTTTCATTAGGCAATAGATAAAATATCATGGATACCAACAGAAATATCATGTTTGCTTGCTGCAGTTCCTCTAGCTTTCTCCCTGAAAATACAAATATGTAGAGCTGGTGTGTGCATGTGGAAACAATTAGTGTTTCCAAGCACAAAATTAAATGTTCCCTGATAAAAACATTCAAAACAATAAAGTCCGTGGATAATATCAGGAATACACAAACACAGAACTGTAGCAATATCTGGGATTGAGTTAGCCAAAACAAAACCAGATATTTCTGTTTTCATCCAGTCATATCCGTTCAAAGTTGTGTGGAATTCATATGCAATGGACCGAGAAAATCACAGTAAAAACGGTTTTGGAGAAAAGCAAAGTCTTTTCCTTAGGCAAGTGCATAAAAAGTCATCTGTACAAACAGAAATATCATGTTTGTTTGCCGCAGTTCCTCTAGCTTTCCCCCTAGAAAATACGAATGTGTAGAGCTGGTGTCTCCATGTGGAAACAATTAGTGTTTCAAAGGTACAAAAATAAATGTTCCCTGATAAGAAAAATTGAAAACAATAAAGTCTGTTGATAATATCAGGAATGCACAAACTCAGAGGCTGTAGCCATATCTGGGATTAAGTTAGCCAAAACAAAAGCGGACATTTCCGGTTTCATCCAGTCATATTCGGACAAACTCCTCTGGAATTCGTATGCAATGGACCGAGAAAATCACAGTAAAAACGGTTTTGGAGAATAGCAAAGTCTTTTCGTTAGGCAAGGGCATAAAATGTCATCTATACAAACAGAAATATCATGTTTGTTTGCCGCAGTTCCTCTATCAGTCTCCCTAGAAAATATGAATGTGTAGAGCTGTTGTCCCCATGATGAACCAATTAGTGTTTCAATGGACAAAATTCATTGTTCCCTTAAAAAAATTCAAAAAAATAAAGTCTGTGGATAATATACGGATAACACAAACATAGAGGCTGTAGCAGTATTTCGGATTGAGTTAGCCAAAACACAACCGGATGTTTGTGGTTTCATCTAGTCATATCCGGAAAAAATTGTGTGGAATTCGTATGCAATGCACCTAGAAAATCACAGTATAAATGGTTTTGGAGAAAAACAAAGTCTTTTTGTTAGGCAAGTGCATAAAATATCATCTATAGAAACAGAAATATCATGTTTGTTTGCCGCAGTTCTTCCAGCTTTCTCCCTGGAAAATACGAATGTGTAGAGCTGGTATCTCCATGTGGAACCAATTAGTGTTTCCAAGCACAAAATTAAATGTTCCCTGAAAAAAAACATTCAAAACAATAAAGTCCGTGGATTAAATCAGGAATACACAAACACAGAGGCTGTAGCAATATCTGGGATTGAGTTAGCCAAAAAAAACCCGGATATTTACGGTTTCATCCAGTCATATCCGGACAAAGTGGTGTGGAATTCGTATGCAATGGACCGAGAAAATCACAGTAAAAATGGTTTTGTAGAAAAGCAAAGTCTTTTCGTTAGGCAAGTGCATAAAATGTCATCTATTTAAATAGAAATATCATGTTTGCCTCAGTTCCTCTAGCTTTCTCCCTAGAAAATACGAATATGAGGAACTGGTGTCTCCATGTGGAACGAATTACTGTATCCAAGCTCAAAATAAAATATTCCCCGATAAAAAGCATTCAAAACAACAAAGTCCATTGAAATTATCCAGAAATAACAAATATAGAGGCTGTAGCAATATCTGGGATTGAGTTAGCCAAAACACAACCAGAGATTTCTGGTTTCATCCATTCATATCCGGAAAAACTCCTCTGGAATTCGTATGCATTGGACTGAGAAAATCATAGTACAAAAGGTTTTGGTGAAAAGCAAAGTATTTTCGTTAGGCAAGTGCTTCAAATGTCATCTAGACAAACAGAAATATCATGTTTGTTTGCCGAAGTTCCTCTAGCTTTCTCCCTAGAAAATACGAATGTGTGGCGCTGGTGCCTCCATGTGGAACCAATTACTGTATCCAAACTCAAAATAAAATGTTCCCCGATAAAAAGCATTCAAAAAAATAAAGCCCATTGATAGTATCCAGAAAAAACAAACACAGAGGCTGTAGCAATATCTGGGATTGAGTTAGCCAAAACAAAATCGGATATTTCCCGTTTCATCCAGTCATATCCGGACAAACTCCTCTGGAATTCGTATGCTTTGGACTGAGAAAATCACAGTACAAATGGTTTTGGAGGAAAGCATAGTCTTTTTGTTAGGCAAGTGCATAAAATGTCATGGATACAAACAGAAATATCATGCTTGTTTGCCGCAGTTCCTCTATCTTCCTCCCTAGAAAATACGAATATGTAGAGCTGGTGTCCCCATGCTGAACCAATTAGTGTTTCAACGGTACAAGATTAAATGTTCCCTGAAAAAACATTCAAAACAATTAACTCCGTGGATAATATCAGGATACACATACACAGAGGTAGTAGCAATATCTGGGATTGAGTTAGCAAAAAAAGATCCGGATATTTCCGGTTTCATCCAGTCATATCCGGGAAAACGGTGTGGAATTCCTATGCAATGGACCGAGAAAATAACTGTAAAAATGGTTTTGGAGAAAAGCAAAGTCTTTTCGTTAGGCAAATGCATAAAATGTTATCTATACAAAAAGAAATCTCATGTTTGTTTGTCCCAGTTCCTCTAGCTTTCTCCCAAGAAATATGAATGTGTAGAGCTGGTGTCTCCATGTGGAACCAATTAGTATTTTCGCAGCACAAAATTAAATGTTCCCTGATAAAAACATTCAAAACAATAAAGTCCGTTGATAATATCCAGAAAACACAAACACAGAGGCTTTCACAATATTTCGGATTGAGTTAGACAAAACACAACCGGATTTTTCTGGTTTCATCTAGTCATATCCGGACAAACTGCAGTGGAATTCGTATGCAGTGTTTCAAGAAAATCATAGAAAAATGATTTTGGAGAAAAGCAAAGTCTTTTCGCTATGCAAGTGCATAAAATGTCATCTATACAAACAGAAATATCATGTTTGTTTGCTGCAGTTCCTCTAGCTTTCTACATAGAAAATATGAATGTGTAGAGCTCCTGTTCACATATGGAACCAATTAGTGTTTTTAAGGTAGAAAATTATATATCCCTAATGAAAACATTTAGCAGTTCCTCTAGGTTTCTCCCTAGAAAATCCGAAAGTGTACAGGTGCTGTCCACATAATGAACCAATTAGTGATTCAATGGTACAAAATTAAATGTTGCCTGATAAAAACATTCAAAACAATAAAGTCCACCGATAATATCCAGAAAACACAAATACAGAGGCTTTCACAATATTTCGGTTTGAGTTAGCCAAAACACAACCTGATATTTCTGGTTTCATCCAGTCATATCCGGACAAAGTGGTTTGGAAATCGTATGCAATGGACCGAGAAAATCACAGTACAAATGGTTTTGGAGAAAAGCAAAGTCTTTTCATTAGGCAAGTGCATAAAATGTCATGTATACAAACAGAAATATCATGTTTGTTTGCTGCAGTTCCTCTACCTTTCTCCCTTGTAAATATGAGAATGTAGAGCTGGTGTCTCCATGTGGAACCAATTACTGTATCCTAGCTCAAAATAAAATGTTCCCCGCTAAAAAGCATTCAAAACAATAAAGTCCATTGATAGTATCCCGAAAAAACAAACACAGAAGCTGTAGCAATATCTGGGATTGAGTTAGCCAAAACAAAACCGGATATTTCCGGGTTCATCCAGTCATATGAGGACAACGTGGTGTGGAATTCGTATGCAATGGACCGAGAAAATCACAGTAGTAATTGTTTTGGAGAAAAGCAAAGTCTTTTCGATAGGCAAGTGCATAAAATGTCATCTATACAAAGAGAAACATCATCTTTGTTCGCCGCAGTTCCTCTAGCTTTCTCCCTAGAAAACACGAATGTGTAGAGTTGGTGTCCCCATGATGTACCAATTAGTGTTTCAATGGTACAAAATTAAATGATCCCCGATAAAAAGCATAAAAAACAATATAGTCCATCGATCATATCAGAAAACACAAACACAGAGGCTGTAGCAATATTTCGTATTGAGTTAGGCAAAACACAACCAGATATTTCTGTTTTCATCCAGTCATATCCGGACAAACTGGTGTGGAATTTGTATGCAATGGACCGAGAAAATCACAGTAAAAATGGTTTTGGAGAAAAGCAAAGTCTTTTCATTAGGTAAGTGCATAAAATGTCATCTATACAAACAGAAATATCATGTTTGTTTGCCACAATTCTTCTAGCTTTCTCCCTAGAAAATATGAATGTGTAGAGCTGGTGTTCCCATGATGAACCAATTAGTGTTTGAACGGTGCAAAATTAAAAGATCCCCGATATAAAGCATTCAAAACAATAAAGTCCATCGATAATATTTAAAAAACCCAAACACAGAGGCTGTAGCAATATTTTGTATTGAGTTAGCCAAAACACAACCGGATATTTCTGTTTACATCCAGTCATATCCGGACAAACTGGTGTGGAATTTGTATGCAAGGGCCCGATAAATCACAGTACAAATGGTTTTGGAGAAAAGCATAGTCTTTTCGTTAGGAAGTGCATAAAATGTCATCTATAGAAATAGAAATATCATGTTTGTTTGCTGCAGTTCCTCCACATTTCTCCCTTGTAAATATGAGTATGTAGAGCTGGTGCCTCCATGTGGAACCAATTACTGTATTCTAGCTCAAAATTAAATGTTCCCTGCTAAAAAGCTTTCAAAACAATAAAGTCCATTGATAGTATCCCGAAAAAACAAACACAGAAGCTGTAGCAATATCTGGGATTGAGTTAGCCAAAACAAAACCGGATATTTCCGGGTTCATCCAGTCATATGAGGACAACGTGGTGTGGAATTCGTATGCAATGGACCGAGAAAATCACAGTAGTAATTATTTTGGAGAAAAGCAAAGTCTTTTCGATAGGCAAGTGCATAAAATGTCATCTATACAAAGAGAAACATCATCTTTGTTTGCCGCAGTTCCTCTAGCTTTCTCCCTAGAAAATACGAATGTGTAGAGTTGGTTTCCCCATGATGAACCAATTAGTGTTTCCACGGTACAAAATTAAATGATCCCTGATAAAAAGCATAAAAAACAATATCGTCCATCGTTAATATCAGAAAACCCAAACACAGAGGCTGTAGCAATATTTCGTATTGTGTTAGGCAAAACACAACCAGATATTTCTGTTTTCATCCTGTCATATCCGGACAAACTGGTGTAGAATTTGTATGCAATGGACCAAGAAAATCACAGTACAAATGGTTTTGGAGAAAAGCAAAGTCTTTTCGTTAGGCAAGTGCATAAAATGTCATCGATACAAACAGAAATATCATGTTTGTTTGCCGCAGTTCCTCTAGTTTTCTCCCTAGAAAATACGAAAGTGTAGAGGTGGTGTCGCCATGATGAACCAATTAGTGATTCAACGGTACAAAATTAAATGTTGCCTGATAAAAAACATTCAAAACAATAAAGTCCATCGATAATATCCAGAAAACACAAACACAGAGGCTGTTGCAATATCTGGGATTGAGTTAATCAAAACACAACTGGATATTTCTGGTTTCATCCAGTCATATCCGGACAAACTGATGTGGAATTCATATGCAAGGGACCGAGAAAATCACAGTACAAATGGTTTTGGAGGAAACCAAAGTCTTTTTGTTAGGCAAGTGCATAAAATGTCATCGATACAAACAGAAATATCATGTTTGTTTGCTGCAGTTCCTCTACATTTCTCCCTTGAATATATGAATATGTAGAGCTGGTGTCTCCATGTGGAACCAATTACTGTATCCTAGCTCAAAACAAAATGTTCCCTGATAAAAAACATTCAAAACAATAAAGTCCATCGATAATATCCAGAAAAAACAAACACAGAGGCTGTAGCAATATCTGGGATTGAGTTAGCCAAAACAAAACCGGATATTTCCGGGTTCATCCAGTCATATCAGGACAACGTGGTGTGGAATTCATATGCAATGGACCGAGAAAATCACAGTAGTAATTGTTTTGGAGAAAAGCAAAGTCTTTTCGATAGGCAAGTGCATAAAATGTCATCTAAACAAACAGAAATATCATGTTTGTTTGCTGCAGTTCCTCTAGATTTCTCCCTAGAAAATACGAATGGGAGGAGCTGGTGTCCCCATGATGAACCAAGTAGTATTTCTACGGTACAAAATTAAATGTTCTCTGATAAAAAGATTCAAAACAGTAAGTCCATCGATAATATCCATAAGACACAAACAGAGAGTCTTTCACAATATTTAGCATTGAGTTAGCAAAAACACAACCAGATATTTCTGGTTTCATCCAGTCATATCCGGACAAACTGGTGTGGAATTCGTATGCAATGCAATGAGAAAATCACAGTAAAAATGGTTTTGGAGAAAAGCAAAGTCTTTTCGTTAGGCAAGTGCATAAAATGTCATCTATACAAACAGAAATATCGTGTATGTTTCCCGCAGTTCCTCTAGCTTTCTCCCTAGAAAATACGAATTTGTAGCACTGGTGTCTCCATGTGGAACCAATTACTATATCCAGGCTCAAAATAATATGTTCCCCCATAAAAAACTTTCAAAACAATAAAGTCTGTGGATATTATCAGGAATACGCACACACAGAGGCTGTAGCAATATCTGTGATTGAGTTAGCCAAAACAAAACCGAATATTTCCGGTTTCATCCAGTCATATTCGGAGAAAGTGGCGTGAAATTCGTGTGCAATGGACCGAGAAGATCACAGTAAAAATGGTTTTGGAGAAAAGCAAAGTCTTTTTATTGGGCAAGTAGATAAAATATCATCGATACAAACAGAAATATCCTGTTTGTTTTCTGCAGTTCCTCTAGCTTTCTCCCTAGAAAATATGAATGTCTAGAGCTGGTGTTTCCATATGGATCCAATTACTGTATCCAGGCTCAAAATAATATGTTCGCCGATAAAAAAAAAAAAAACTTTCAAAACAATAAAGTCCATTGATAATACCCATAAAAAAAAAACACAGAGGCTGTAGCAATATCTG
Organism: Lepus oiostolus; assembly: GCA_036325905.1. Classification (NCBI taxonomy): domain Eukaryota; kingdom Metazoa; phylum Chordata; class Mammalia; order Lagomorpha; family Leporidae; genus Lepus; species Lepus oiostolus. The sequence goes on from CM070808.1 coordinate 131,520,906, forward strand.
GGACTGAGTTAGCCAAAACATAACAGGATATTTCCGGTTTCAACCAGTCATATCCGGACAAACTGGTGTGGATTTCGTATGCAATGGAACGAGAAAATCACATTAAATATGGTTTTGGAGAAAAGCAAAGTCGTTTTGTTAGGCAACTGCATAAAATGTCATCGATACAAACAGAAATATCATGTTTGTTTGCCCCAGTACCTCTAGCTTCCTCCCTGTAAAATACAAATATGTAGAGCTGGTGTCTCCATGATGAACCAATTAGTGTTTCTATGGTACAAAATTAAATGTTCCCTGATAAAAACATTCAAAACAATAAAGTCCGTTGATAATATCCAGAAAACACAAACACAGAGGCTGTAGCAATATACGGATTGATTTAGCCAAAAAACAACCTGATATTTCTGGTTTCATCCAGTCATATCCGTACAAACTGTTGTGGAATTCAAAACAATAAAGTTCATGGATAATATCCAGAAATCACAAACACTGAGGGTTTCACAATATTTCAGATTGAGTTAGCCAAAACACAACCGGATATCTCTGGTTTCATCTAGTCATATCCGGACAAAGTGGTGTGGAATTCGTATGCAATGGACCAAAAAAATCACAGTAAAAATCGTTTTGGAGAAAAGCAAAGTCTTTTCTTTAGGCAAGTGCATAAAATGTCATCTATACAAACAGAAATATCCTGTTTATTTGTCGCAGTTCCTCTAGCTTTCTCCCTAGAAAATACGAATGTGTACAGCGGGTGTCTCCATGAGGAACCAATTAGTGTTTCCAAGCACAAAATTAAATGTTTCCTGAAAAAAAAACATTCAAAAAATATAGTCGGTGGATAATATCAGGAATACACCAATACAGAGGCTGTTTTAATATCTGGGATTGTGTTTGCCAAAACAAAAGCTGATATTTCCGGTTTCCTCCAGTCTTATCCGGACAAACTGGTGTGGAATTTGTATGCTATGGACCGAGAAAATCACAGAAAAATGGTTTTGGATAAAAGCAAAGTCTTTTCTTTATGCAAGTGCATAAAATGTCATCTATACAAACAGGAATATCAGGTTTGTTTGCCGCAGTTCCTCTAGTTTCCTCCATTGAAAATACGAATATGTAGAGCTGGTGTCTCCATGTGGAACGAATTAGTTTTTCCAAGAAGAAAATTAAAAGTTCCCTGAAAAAAACATTCAAAACAATAAATTCCATGGATAATATCAGGAATACACAAACACAGAGGCTGTTGCAATATCTGGGATTGAGTTAATCAAAACACAACTTGATATTCCTGGTTTCATCCAGTCATATCCGGACAAACTGATGTGGAATTCGTATGCAATGGACTGAGAAAATCACAGTAAAAACGGTTTTGGAGAAAAGCAAAGTCTTTCCTTAGACAAGTGCGTAAAATGTCATCTATAGAAACAGAAATATCATGTTTGTTTGCCGCAGTTCTTCTAGCTTTCTCCCTAGAAAATACGAATGTGTAGAGCTTGTTTCTCCATGCGGAACCAATTAGTGTCTCTACGGTACAACATGAAATGCTCCCTGATAAAAACATTAAAAACAATAAAGTCCCTTGATCATATCCAGAAAACACAAACACAGAGGCTGTAGCAATATTTCGGATCTAGTTAGCCAAAACACAACCGGATATTTCTGGTTTCATCCAGTAATATCTGGACAAACTCGTATGGAATTCGTATGCAATGGACTGAGAAAATCACAGTAAAATGGTTTTGGAGAAAAGCAAAGTCTTTTCGTTAGGCAAGTGCATAAAATGTCATCTATACAAACAGAAATATCATGTTTGTTTGCCGCAGTTCCTCTAGCTTTTTCCCTAGGAAATACGAATGTGTAGATCTGGTGTTCCCATGATGAACCAATTAGTGTTTCCAACAACAAAATTAAATGTTCCCTGATAAAAACATTCAAAACAATAAAGTCCATCGATAATATACAGAAAACACAAACACAGAGACTTTCATCATTTCAGATTGAGTTAACCAAAACATAACTGGATATTTCCAGTTTCTTCCAGTCATATCCGGACAAACTGGTGTGGAATTCATATGCAATGGACCGAGAAAATCAGAGTAAAATGGTTTTGCAGAAAAGAAAGTCTTTTCGTTAGGCAAGTGCATAAAATGTCATCTATACAAACAGAAATATCATGATTGTTTGCCGCAGTTCCTCTAGCATTCTCCCTGGAAAATACAAATGTGTAGAGCTGGTGTTCCCATGATGAACCAATTAGTGTTTCTACAGTACAGAAATAAATGTTCCCGAGAGAGCAGCAAGATGGCGGAGTAGGCAGGGAGCACACTATTATTCCGTGGGAGAGACAGTTTTATATAAGTGGAGATACTGCAGGATCAAGGAAGAGTAGGGGAAGAAACAGGAGAGGAAAATCTTCCGGAACTAGTGATTCACAGTGGACCTACGTGGAGAGCGTGGGAGCCCAAGTTCAGGACACCAGCGGCAGACTCAACACACCAGCGGTGGAACACGAGGTGAGCCAAACCTCAATAGCCCGAGACACCAGCAGGAAGCGGAAAAAGGAGGCTAGAGAGAATGTATCTTGAAACACTGTGGGGAAAAATTCGCCAGGCTAACTAGAAGAGAGAGAGGAAAAGAATTAAAAAAATGACTGATACGGACACAAGTTTCTCTTTCTTCGCTCACCTCTTAAAGGCGAGCAAGACAGAGCAGCGCCATTTTGGACATACGTCATATGCAGGGCGACCTCAGGTCTGCACCAGCCCTGAGCCTAGCAGAAAAACCTGACCCTGGGGGAAGGGGTGAAATAAAAGGAGATTAGCATCTAACTTGGCAACCCAGTGTGTGACTGCAGGAGAATTGGAGCCCACACTGAGGGCAGCACAGATTCCCTGTGTGGTCCTTGGGAGAAAGCTTCCAATCTCTGGCTCCTGTGGGTATATCATTTGCCTGCTAACTACCTCCAATTACATTCAGCTGTGTGGAATTACTTCCCTTTTGAATCAAAAAAAGAAAGAGAGATTTACCACACCTAACCTGGGAGTGTCATCTTTGACACACCCTCAGCCCTGAGGAACCAAACACAGCTTCAGTCCACACTCATCTCAAGCCTCTAAGGCTCCACTGAAAGCAGACAGTCCACTTAATATAGAGCCATAGTGTAACAAGAAAAAACACCACAGTGAAGAAACCAAATATCTCCAACATGCCAAACAACCAACGCAAAAACCAAGCTAACGAGAACAAGGAAGACATTATGATGCCCCTAAATGAAAAAGACACCCCAATTCAAGATTATGAAGATGATGAGATTGAAGAAATGCAATAAGTGCATCTCAAAAAATTGATAAGAACATTAAGAAGTTCTCAAAAACAAATTCTTGAACTACAGAAATCCTTAATGGACAAGATAGAAAATCTCTCTTGTGAAAATGAAATATTAAGGAGGAATCAAAATGAAATGAAACAACTAGTGGAACAAGAAACTGTGATAGTGACGAGAAATCATAATGAAATGAAGAATTCAATAGATCAAATGACAAACACATGAGAGAGCCTTAAAAACAGAATGGGCGAAGCAGAAGAGAGAATATCAGACTTAGAAGACAGAGAACAGGAAAGGAAACAGGCAAACCAAAGAAAAGAAGAAGAAATTGGAAATCTAAAAAATATTGTCGAGAATCTACAGGATCCTATTAAAAAACCCAACCTTCGGGTTCTAGGAGTTCCTGAAGGCATGGAGAGGGAGAAAGGATTAGAAGGCATTTTCAGTGAGATACTAGCAGAAAATTTCCCAGGTTTGGAGAAGGACAGAGGCATCTTAGTACAGGAAGCTTATAGAACCCCTAATAAATATGACCAAAAGAGATCCTCACCACGACATGTTGTAATCAAACTCACCACAGTGAAACATAAAGAAAAGATCCTAAAATGTGCAAGAGAGAAACGTCAGATTACTCTTAGAGGATCTCCATTTAGACTCACAGCAGACTTCTCATCAGAAACCCTACAAGCTAGAAGGGAATGGCGAGACATAGCCCAGGTACTAAGAGAGAAAAACTGCCAGCCCAGAATACTATATCCTGCAAAGCTCTCATTTGTGAATGAAGGTGAAATTAAGACTTTTCATAGCAAACAGAAACTGCAAGAATTTGTCGCCACTCATCCTGCCCTGCAAAAGATGCTTAAAAGATGTGTTACACACAGAAATACACACAGAAACACAGAAACATGGTCACCAATATGAAAGAAGGTAAAGGAAGGAAACCTCACAGCAAAAGATCACAGGAAGCTCAATTTCTCTTTGACATAGAATTAAACTCTGATGCTCTGTTAAAGCAATGTGTTAAAGTAATCTATTATGTTCTCTTGATGTCTGTTAAATTCTAATTGTTCAAAAACAGCTGAATTTTTATTAAGAGCTATGGGATATTTAACTATGTGCTTATTTTCAAAGATTTGAATAGTCACCTTGTAACAATGATCAAATTTGGTCTATGTTATGTCATGCTTTTAAGGAATCTTATTTCAACCAGATATTTTGGATTTTGAGCCTTCCTGGCATTCTTGACAGGCATTCAAAAAATCAATGTTTCAAACAATCTGGTCTCTAAAATTTCCAGTAAATCCTGGACTTTGGTTTGTCCAGTTTGGGCCCAACTGAAAAAATCGAAGGACCTATGTCTCTCATCTTATAGAGACACCAACTAAGCAGGCTATTTGGATTATATTAGAAGGACTGTCAGGATGTGATGTAGTACCAGACTTTAAGTTTCTATAATGGAAAATGCTATGAATACAAATGTTTGAGAATTAAAAATTCTAATCGTCTTGTGTTACTAGACATGATAGTTATCTTAATGAGAAAGCCCCAGAGGCCTAAAGGGTTAAATACTTGTCAAATCCTACAGGTGCTTTCAAAAATACTGTGAAGTAAGCAAGTGCCTCTTGTTGGTTGATGAGTTTATAATTTTAAACATGGCGACTTAAAGTCTTTTGTCATCCACAGTTATATATGTTGTGCTGCTCATAAAACTAAAGCGTTGTTGGTTCTGTGTTTATCTGTCCTCCTATAGGTTCCTATGGACTTTTTCCAGCTACTTTTATTGTATTCAGTACTTTGGGATGGCTCTGTAAACAGATGAAGCCAATAATGTATTAACAGTACCAACTGAGAGAAAGTATGGTTAACTGAGGTTACTAAAAACAAAAAAGCAATTCAAATCCATTGGCAATCTACAAAAAGAGTTAAAGATTTTAAAAGCTATTATTAAAATTGCTATATTGGTCTATTATGCTATGTTATATGTGTGTATATATTGTATGTCCACATGGGGAAATTTTATTGAGTTTTATTTTAAATGGCTTATAGATAAAAATGTCCATAAATTTAAGCTGCTAAAATCAATCAAAGATACATTTTAATTGGTGTGACCTGAATCTGTGTATCATATGTTTTATACGTGTTGGTAGAAAGAAACTAAAAACATTTTAGATGGTTGTGCTTAAGTTTACTGCCTAAACAAACTGCACCATGTTAGATATTTAAGAGGTATTTTCAAATACATGATTCTTAAAATTTATAGAAGGCATTCGACCTTCTGGTAAATGTTTTCTTAAGTTGTTATCTAATGGTTGAAACGGTTTGCTAAGTATTCATGTGATATTGCTATTGTCAGCAAGTGATCTAGGACTTTCTCCCTCATTTCTCTATTCTAAGCCCAACTTGTTCTTTCATTTCTCTATTCTCTTCAAGGTAGGAAACTAATTCTATTATAAAGGAATCTGTAGAACACACAATTTAAGCTTTAGACCTTATAAAAGAGATGGCTAACATTTTTCTGTAATAGCATAGCCAAAATAAGAACTTAAATAATAATCTGATAGCTAGATTCACTTCGCCATCAGCGAAGTACACAGTAAGTAGAAAAAACCTCCCTTTCAGACCAAAGAGAAAGAAAGTTTTAAAGTGAGAATATAATTTTCCTCATGGGCATTTTCTACCTTAGAAAAACTACTACAGAACATGCCTGTGACTATAGACTCAAAATAAAATGTTCCACAATAAAAAACATTCAAAACAATAAAGTCCGTTGAGAATACCCAGAAAACACAATAAGAGAGGCTGTAGTAATATCTGGGATTGAGTTAGCCAAAACAAAACCGGATATTTCTGGTTTCATCTAGTCATATCCGGACAAACTGGTGTGGAATTCGTGTGCAATGGACCGAGAAAATCACTGTAAAAAGGGTTTTGGAGAAAAGCAAAGCCTTTTCGTTAGGCAAGTGCATAAAATGTCATCTATACAAACACAAAAATCATGTTTGTTTGCCGCAGTTCCTCTAGTTTTATCCCAAGAAAACACGAATGTGTAGAGCTGGTGTTCCCATTACGAACAAATTAGTGTTTCAACGGTACACTATTAAATGTTCCCTGATAAAAACATTCAAAACAATACCTCCCTCGATAATATCCGGAAAACACAAACACAGAGGCTTTCACAATATTTCGGATTGAGTTAGCCAAAACACAACCGGATATTTCTGGTTTCATCCAGTCATATCCGGACATACAGAAGTGGAATTCCTATGCAATGGACCAAGAAAATCACAGTACAAATGGTTTTGGAGAAAGGTAAAGTCTTTTCATTAGGCAAGTGCATAAAATGTCATCTATACAAACAGAAATATCATGCTTTTTGCCGCATTTCTCTAGATTTCTCCCTAGAAAACACAAATGTATAGAGCTGGTATCTCCATGTGGAAACAATTAGTGTTTCGCAGCACAAAATTAAATGTTCTCTGAGAAAAAACATTCAAAAAAATAAAGTTTGTGGATAATATCAGGAATACACAAACACAGAGGCTGCAGCAATATCTGGGATTGAGTTAGCCAAAACAAAACTAGATATTTCCGGTTTCATCTAGTCATATCCCGTAAACTGGTCTGGTATTCGTATGCAATGCACGGAGAAAATCACAGTACAAATGGTTTTGGGGAAAAGCGAAGTCTTTTTGTTAGGAAAGTGCATAAAATGTCATCTATACAAACAGAAATATCATGTTTGTTTGCCGCAGTTATTCTAGCTTTCTCCCAAGAAATTACGAATGTGTAGAGCTGGTGTCTCCATGTGGAATATTTGTGTTTCACAGCACAAAATTCAATGTTCCCTGATAAAAAACATACAAAACAATAAAGTCTGAGAATAATATCTGGAATGCACGAACACAGAGGCTGTAGCAATATTGGGATTGAGTTAGCCAAAACACAACCGGATATTTCCGGTTTCATCCAGTAATATACGGACAAACTGGTGTGGAATTCGTATGCAATGGACCGACAAAATCACAGTACAAATGGATTTTGAGAAAAAAATATTCTTTTCATTATTCAAGTAGATAAAATATCATCGATAGAAACTGAAATATCATGTTTGTTTGCCACAGTTCCTCTAGATTTCTCCCTAGAAAATGCAAATAAGTGGAGCTGGTGTCTCCATGTGGAACCAATTAGAGTTTGCAAGCACAAAATTAAATGTTCCATGATAAAAATCATTCAAAACAATAAACTCCGTGGATAATATCAGGAATACACAAACGGAGTCTGTAGCAATATCTGGGATTGAAATAGCCAAAACAAAACAGGATATTTCCGGTTTTATCCAGTCATATCTGGACAAAATGGTGTGGAATTCGTATGCAATGGACAGAGAAAATCACAGTAAAATGGTTTTGGAGAAAAGCAAAGTCTTTTCGTTAGGCAAGGGCATAAAATGTCATCTAGACAAACAGAAATATCATGTTTTTTTGATGCACCTCCTCTAGCTTTCTCCCTAGAAAATATGAATATGTAGAGCTGGTGTCTCCATGTGGAACCATTTACTGTATCCAAGCTCAAAATAAAATGTAACCCGATAAAAAACACTCAAAACAAAAAAGTCTATGGATAATATCCAGAAAAAACAAACATTGAGGCTGTAGCTATATCTCGGATTTTATTTAGCCAAAACAAAACCAGATATTTCCAGTTTCATCCAGTGATATCCGGAAAACTGGTGTGGAATTCGTATGCAATGGACCGAGAAAATCACATTAGAAATGGATTTGGAGAAAAGCAAAGTCTTTTCTTTAGGAAAGTGCATAAAACGTCATCTATAGAAACAGAAATATCATGTTTGTTTGCCGAAATTCCTCTAGCTTTCTCCCTAGAAAATACGAATGTGTACAGCTGGTGTTCCCATTATGAAACAATTAGTGGTTCAACGGTACAAAATTAAATGATCCCTGAAAAAACATTCAAAATAATAAGTCCATCGATAATATCCTGAAAACACAAACACAGAGGCTTTCACAATATTTCGGCTTGAGTTAGCCAAAACACAACCGGATATTTCCGGTTTCATCCAGTCATATCCGGACAAACTGGTGTGGAATTCCTATGAAGTGTACCGAAAAAATCACAGTAGTAATGGATTTGGAGAAAAGCAAAGTCTTTCATTAGGCAAGTGCATAAAATGTCATCGATACAAACAGAAATATCATGTTTGTTTGCCGCAGTTCCTCTAGCTTTCTCATTAGAAAATGCAAATATGTGGAGATGGTGTCTCCATGTGGAACCAGTTACTGTTTCCAAGCACAAAGTTAAATGTTCCCTGAAAAAAACATGCTAAAAAATAAAGTCCGTGGATAATATCAGGAATACACAAACACAGAGGCTGTAGCAGTATCTGGGATTGAGTTAGGCAAAAAAAACAGATATTTCCGGTTTCATGCAGTCATATCCAGACAAACTGGTGTGCAATTCGTATGCAATGTACCGAGAAGGTCACAATAAAAATAGTTTTGGAGAAAAGCAAAGTCTCTTCGTTAGGCAAGTGCATAACATGTCATCGATACAAACAGAAATATCATGTTTGTTTGCCGCAGTTCCTCTAGGTTTCTCCCTAGAAAATACGAATGTGTAGAGCTGGTGTTCCCATGATGAAACAATTAGTGATTCAACGGTACAAAATTAAATGTTCCCTGAAAAAAAAATTCAAAACAATTAGTCCATCGATAATATCCAGAAAACAGAAACATAGAGGCTTTCACAATATTTCGGATTGAGTTAGCCAAAACACAACCGGACATTTCTGGTTTCATCCAGTCATATCCGGACAAACTGGTGTGGAATTCGTATGCATTGGACCGAGAAAATCACAGAAAAATGGTTTTGGAGAAAAGCAAAGTATTTTCATTAGGAAAGTAGATAAAATATCATCGATACAAACAGAAATATCATGTTTGTTTGCCGCAGTTCCTCTAGCTTTCTCCCTAGAAAATACGAATGTGTAGAGCTGGTGTCTCCATGTGGAACAAATTTGTGTTTCCAAGCACAAAATTAGATGTTCACTGAAAAAAAAAAAACATTCCAAACCATAAGTCCATCAATAATATCCAGAAAATACAAACAGAGAGGCTTTCACAATATTTTGGATTGAGTTAGCCAAAACACAACTGGATATATCTGATTTCATCCAGTCACATCTGGACAAAGTGGTGTGGAATTCGTATGCAATGGACCGAGAAAATCACAGTAAAATGATTTGGAGAATAGCAAGTATTTTCGTTAGGCAAGTTCATAAAATATCAGCTATAGAAACAGAAATATCATGTTTGTTTGCCGCAATTCCTTTTGGTTTCTCCGTAGAAATTACAAATGTAATTACGGACGCCATGAACAAGAATGTCAAATTGTTAAGTCAGCCACAGGAGTCACTGTGTAGTTACATCCCATGTGGGATCTGTCCTTAATGTGTTGTCTAATGTGCAGTGATGCTATAACTAGTACTGAAACAGTATTTTTACAATTTGTGTTTCTGCATGGGTAGAAAATGATGAGATCTTTAATAATTATATACTGAATCGATCTTCTGTATATAAAGATAATTGGAAATGAAAAAAAAAAAACTTGGTGTTAAATTGGAAATGTCATAGAAAATTAATTAATTTTTTAAAAAAAATATTATGTAGTATCTCTGCCTTTAATGTGCTGTACACTCTTATTTAATGCTATAACTAGTACTCCAACAGTATGTTTTTTTCACTTTGTGTTGCTATATGGGGGCAAACTGTTGAAATCGTTACCTAATTTATACTAAACTGATCTTTTGTATATAAAGAGAATTGAAAATGAATCATGATGTGATTGGAAGGGGAGAGGGAGCGGGAAAGGGGAGGGTTGTGGGTGGGAGGGAATTTTTGGGAGAGGGAAACCATTGTAACCCATGAGCTGTACTTTGGAAATTTATATTCATTAAATAAAAGTTTAATAAAAAAAAAAGAAATTACGAATGTGTAGAGCTGGTGTCTCCATGTGGAACGAATTAGTGTTTCCAAGTACAAAATTAAATGTTCCCTGAAAAAAAATTCAAAAAAATAATGTCTGTGGATAATATCAAGAATACACAAACACAGAGGATGTAGCAATATTTCGGATTTAGTCAGCCATAATACAAGCAGATATTTCCGGTTTCATCCAGTCATATCCGGACAACGTTGTGTAGAATTCGTATGCAATGGACCGAGAAAATCACAGTACAAATAGTTTTGGAGAAAAGCAAAGTCTTTTCGTTAGGCAAGTGCATAAAATGTCATTGATACAAACAGAAATATCATGTTTGTTTGCTGCAGTTCCTCTATCTTTCTCCCTTGAAAATACGAATGTGTAGAGCTGGTGTCTCCATATGGAACCAATTTGTGTTTCCAAGCACAAAATTAAATGTTCCCTGAAAAAAAAAACAGTGAGAAATAAAAAATCCATGAATAATATCCAGAAAACACAAACACAGAGGCTTTCACAATATTTCAAATTGAGTTAGCCAAAACACAACCGGATATTTCCGCTTTCATCCAGTCATATCCGGACAAAGTGGTGTGGAATTCGTATGCAATGGACCGAGAAATTAACAGTACAAATGGTTTTGGAGAAAAGCACAGTCTACTCATTAGGCAAGTGCATAAAATGTCATCCATACAAACAGAAATATCATGTTTGTTTGCTGCAGTTCCTCTAGATTTCTCCCTAGAAAATGCAAATGTGTAGAGCTGGTGTCTCCATGATGAACCAACTAGTGTTTCTACGGTACAAAAATAAATGTTCCCTGATGAAAACATTCAAAACAATAAAGTCCATTGATAATATCCAGAAAACATAAACACAGAAGCTTTCACAATATTTCAGATTGAGTTAGCAGAAACACAACTGGATATTTCTGGTTTCATCCAGTCATATCCGGACAAACTGGTGTGGAATTCGTATGCAATGGACCGAGAAAAACAGAGTAAAAATGATTTTGAAGAAAAGCAAAGTCTTTTCGTTAGCCAAGTGCATAAAATGTCATCTATACAAACAGAAATATCATGTGTGTTTGCCGCAGTTCCTCTAGCTTTCTCCCTAGAAAATACGAATATGTAGAGCTGGTGTCTCCATGTGGAAGCAATTAGTGTTTCAAAGGTAGAAAATTAAATGTTCCCTGATTAAAAACATTCAAAAAATAAAGTGTGGATAATATCAGGAATACACAAACACATAGGCTGTTGCAATATTTCGGATTGAGTTAGCCAAAACAAAACCAGATATTTCTGGTTTCATCCAGTCATATCTGGACAAACTCGTCTGGAATTCGTATGCAATGGACTGAGAAAATCAAGGTACAAATGGTTTTGGAAAAAGCAAGTATTTTCGTTAGGCAAGTGCATAAAATATCATCTATAGAAACAGAAATATGTTTGTTTGCCGCAATTCCTATAGGTTTCTCCCTAGAAATTACGAGTACAATTACTGACGCCATGAACAAGAGTGTCAAATTGTTAAGTCAGCAACAGGAGTCACTGTGGACTTACATCCCATGTGGGATCTGTCCTTAATGTGTTGTCTAATGTGCAGTGATGCTATAACTAGTACTGAAACAGTATTTTTACAATTTGTGTTTCTGCATGGGTACAAACTGATGAGATCTTTACTAATTATATACTGAATCGATCTTCTGTATATAAAGATAATTGGAAATGAAAAAAAAAGAAAAACCTGGTGTTAAATTGGAAATGGCATAGAAATTAATTAATTAAAAAATTATTATGTAGGATCTCTGCCTTTAATGTGCTGTACACTCTTATTTAATGCTATAACTAGTACTCCAACAGTATTTTTTTCACTTTGTGTTGCTATATGGGGGCAAACTGTTGAAATCGTTACCTAATTTATACTAAACTGATCTTTTGTATATAAAGAGAATTGAAAATGAATCATGATGTGATTGGAAGGGGAGAGGGAGCGGGAAAGGGGAGGGTTGTGGGTGGGAGGGAAATTTTGGGAGAGGAAAGCCAAATAACCCATGAGCTGTACTTTGGAAATTTATATTCATTAGATAAAAGTTAAAAAAAAAAGAAATTACGAATGTGTAGAGCTAGTGTCTCCATGTGGAAACAATTAGTGTTTCAACGGTACAAAATTAAATGTTTCCTGATAAAAACATTCAAAACAATAAAGTCTGTGGATAACATCAGGAATACACAAACACAGAGGCTGTAGCAATATTTCGGATTGAGTTAGCCAAAACACAAGCAGATATCTCTGGTTACATCCAGTCATATCTGGACACAGTGGGGTGGAATTCGTATGCAATGCAACGAGAAAATCACAGAAAAATGGTTTCCAAGAAAACCAAAGTCTTTTCATGAGGCAAGTGCATAAAATGTCATCGATACAAACAGAAATATCATGTTTGTTTGCCGCAGTTCCTCTAGCTTTCTCCCTAGAATATACGAATGTGTGGTGCTGGTGTGCCCGTGATGAACCAATTAGTGTTTCTATGGTACAAAATTAAATGTTCCCTGATAAAAATATACAAAACAATAAATTCCATCGATAATATCCAGAAACACAAACACAGAGGCTTTCACAATATTTCCGATTCAGTTAGCCAAAACACAACCGGACATTTCTGGTTTCATCCAGTCATATCCGGACAAAGTGGTGTGGAATTCGTACGTAATGGACCGAGAAAATCAGAGTAAAAATTGTTTTGGAGAACAGCAAAGTCTTTTTGTTAGTCACGAGCATGAAATGTCATCTATACAAATAGAAATATCATGTTTGTTTGCCTAGTACCTCTAGCTTTCTCCCTAGAAAATACGAATGTGTAGAGCTGCTGTCTCCATTTCGAACCAATTAGTGTTTCACAGCACAAAATTAAATGTTCCCTGATAAAAAACATTCAAAACAATAAAGTCTGTGGATAATATCAGGAATGCAAAATCACAGAGGCTGTAGCAATATCTAGGATTGAGTTAGCCAAAACAAACCAGATATTTCCGGTTTCATCCAGTCATATCCGGACAAACTGGTGTGGAATTCGTATGCAATGGACCGAGAAAATCACAGTACAAATGGTTTTGGAGAAAAGCAAAGTCTTTACGTTAGGCAAGTGCATCAAATGTCATCTATACAAACAGAAATATCATGTGTGTTTGCCGCAGTTCCTCTAGCTTTCTACCTAGAAAATACGAATGTGTAGAGCTGGTGTCTCCATGTGGAACCAATTAGTGTTTCATAGCACAAAATTAAATGTTCCCTGATAAAAACCATTCAAAAAATAAAGTCTGTGGATAATATCAGGAATACACAAACACAGAGGCTGTAGCAATATTTCAGATTGAGTTAGCCAAAACACAACCAGATATTTCTGGTTTCATCCAGTCATATCCGGACAAACTCGTCTGGAATTTGTATGCAATGGACTGAGAAAATCAAGGTACAAATGTTTTTGGAGAAAAGTGAATATTTTCGTTAGGTAAGTGTATAAACTGTCAGCTATAGAAACAGAAATATGTTTGTTTGCCGCAATTCCTATAGGTTTCTCCCTAGAAATTACGAGTATAATTACTGACGCCATGAACAAGAATGTCAAATTGTTTGTTAAGTCAGCAACAGGAGTCACTGTGTAGTTACATCCCATGTGGGATCTGTCCTTAATGTGTTGTCTAATGTGCAGTGATGCTATAACTAGTACTGAAACAGTATTTTTACACTTTGTGTTTCTGCATGGGTACAAAATGATGAGATCTTTACTAATTATATACTGAATCGATCTTCTGTATATAAAGATAATTGGAAATGAAAAAAAAAACCTGGTGTTAAATTGGAAATGGCATAGAAAATTAATTAATTTTTTAAAAAATATTATGTAGTATCTCTGCCTTTAATGTGCTGTACACTCTTATTTAATGCTATAACTAGTACTCCAACAGTATTTTTTTTTTCACTTTGTGTTGCTATATGGGGGCAAACTGTTGAAATCATTACCTAATTTATACTAAACTGATCTTTTGTATATAACGAGAATTGAAAATGAATCATGATGTGATTGGAAGGGGAGAGGGAGCGGGAAAGGGGAGGGTTGTGGGTGGGAGGTAAGTTTTGGGTGAGGGAATCCATTGTAACCCATGAGCTGTACTTTGGAAATTTATATTCATTAGATAAATTTAAAAAAAAAAGAAATTAGCCATCTCTTTTATAAGATCTAAAGATTAAATTGTGCATCCTACAGATTCCTTCATAATAGAATTAGTGTCCTACCTTGAAGAGAATAGAGAAATGAAAGAACAAGTTGGGCTTAGAATAGAGAAATGAGGGAGCAAGTCCTAGATCGCTTGCTGACAACAGCAATATCACATGAATACTTAGCAAACCGTTTCAACCATTAGATAACAACTTAAGAAAACATTTAACAGAAGGTCCAATGCCTTCTATAAATTTTAAGAATCATGTATTTGAAAACACCTCTTAAATATCTAACATGGTGTAGTTTGTTTAGCCAGTAAACTTAAGCACAACCATCTAAAATGTTTTTAGTTTCTTTCTACCAACAAGTCTAAAACATATGATACACAGATTCAGGTCACACCAATTAAAATGTATCTTTGATTGATTTTAGCAGCTTAAATTTATGGACATTTTTATCTATAAGCCATTTAAAATAAAACTCTTAATAAAATTTCCCCATGTGGACATACCGTATGTACACACATATAACATAGCATAATAGACCAATATAGCAATTTTAATACTAGCTTTGAAAATCTTTAACTCTTTTCTAGATTGCCAATTCATTTGAATTGCTTTGTGTTTTTAGTAACCTCAGTTAATCATACTTTCTCTCAGTTGGTACTGTTAATACATTATTGGCTTCATCTGTTTACAGAGCCATCCCAAAGTACTGAATACAATAAAAGTAGCTGGAAAAAGTCCATAGGAACCTATAGGAGGACAGCTAAACACAGAACCAACAACGCTTTAGTTTTATGAGCAGCACATCATATATAACTGTGGATGACAAAAGACTTTAAGTCGCCATGTTTAAAATTATAAACTCATCAACCAACAAGAGGCACTTGCTTACTTCACAGTATTTTTGAAAGCACCTGTAGGATTTGACAAGTATTTAACCCTTTAGGCCTCTGGGGCTTTCTCATTAAGATAACTATCATGTCTAGTAACACAAGATCATTAGACTTTTTAATTCTCAAACATTTGTATTAATGGCATTTTCCATTATAGAAACTTAAAGTCTGGTACCACATCAGCATAGCCAAAATAAGAACTTAAATAATAATCTCATAGCTATATTCACTTCGCCATCAGCGAAGTATACAGTAAGTAGAAAAAACCTCCCTTTCAGACCAAAGGGAAAGAAAGTTTTAAAGTGAGAATATAATTTTCCTCATGGGCATTGTCTACCTTAGAAAAACTACTACATAACATGCCTGTGACTGTAGACTTGTAGTTCAGGCCACCGAAGATTAGAGATGGGACACGGGCACTCCCTTGAATTGCATCCTCTGGTCTGCTTTAACACAAACCAGGAGGAAAAGAAAGCTCGGCATCAGAAGCAATGGGTGGCAGGCCTATTAATGGCTGATCTGTACAGTGATCTGCCCTCAAGGAGACCCAACAGGCCAGTCCACTGCAGTGGTTTTCAATGTGGTAAGCCTGGGCTTCAGCAGAAGTCAGTTTGTGAAGTGCCCTGGCAGCTCTGCCAAGAGTTGGATCACTGGAAATGGACCTGCCCTGGAGTCGAAGGATGCCCAGGTCAGAGCCACAGATCTTATTGGCTCTAAGCTGAATAGCCCTTCACTCAGCCCAACTTCCAAAGTGACCACTGCAGCTGAGGGTATGGTCAAGTAGGGTCAGCAACATTGCAGGCAGAACTGTAAATTTCTTGTTAGAGATGCCACCTGCCTTTACCTGGCCAGCTCTCCTCCCAGGCCAGCCAAGTAATGAAAGTCAACAGAGTGCCTTCCCCTAGGAGGTTCACACCTCCCTTAGGATATACCCCATGTGAAGAGATAGATAGGTCTGGGCCTCTGAATTTACAAGGCCTAAATCCCACCAGATTATTATCAAGCCCCTTCTATCAGGTTCTATTTGCCTCTCAATCAGAAATATTACTTGTAGCTCAGATAGCACCTTTCTTAGCTCCTCTAATAATGACTCTGTCCTTTGTTCTAGGCCCTATATAGTGCACTTGGGCCTCATTCTTTTGTAATCATAACCTCTACTCTACGACCAATGGCTCTACTCCCAACCTGTGTGTACTGATGGTCCTCTTCCCCACTTAATGCTGTATAATTGTTCAAACCTGGTAAATGCTACTCTTAGGATCATTGGTTAATATCCTCACCATGTCTTTTATGACCTTGTCTAAATATGATCAGAGTCGGTAAACTTGGAAGGCTTCCATAGCCTTGGCAACTCATGACGACAGCCTAGGATGGTTATTGGCGCCATAAACTAGAGTGTCAATTTGTTGGGTCAACAACAGGAGCCACTGTGCACTTGCTCCTCATGTGGAATCTCTGTCATTAATGTGCTGTACATTTTGATTTAATGCTATAACTAGTACTCAAACAGTATGTTTCATTTTGTGTTTCTATGTGGGTGCAAACTGTTGAAATCTTTATACTAAATTGATCTTCTGTATATAAAGATAATTGAAAATGAATCTTGATGCAAATGGAAGGGGAGAGGGAGCGGGAGAGGGGAGGGTTGCGGGTGGGAGGGAAGTTATGGGAGGGGGAAGCCATTGTAATCCATAAGCTGTACACTGGAAGTTTATATTCATTAAATAAAAGTTAAAAAAAAAGAAATTAGGAATGTGTAGAGTTGGGGTCTCCATGTGGAAACAATTAGTGTTTCAACGGTACAAAATTAAATGTTCCCTGATAAAAACATTCAAAACAATAAAGTCCATCGATAATATCCAGAAAACACAAACACAGAAGCTTTCACTATATTTCGGATTCAGTTAGCCAAAACACAACCGGATATTCCGGTTTCATCCAGTCATATCCGAACAAACTGGTGTGGAATTCGTATGCAATGGACCAAGAAAATCACAGTAAAAATGGTTTTGGAGAAAAGCAAAGTCTTTTCATTATGGAAGTGCATAAAATGTAATCTACACAAACATAAATATCATATTTGTTTGCCGCAGTTCTTCTAGCTTTCCCCCTTGAAAATACGAATGTGTAGAGCCGGTGTCTCCATGTGGAACCGATTATTGTATCCAAGCTCAAAAAACAAGGTTCCCTGATAAAAAAAAAATTCAAAACAATAAAGTCTGTGGATAATATCCAGAAAATACAAACATAGAGGCTGTAGAAATATCTGGGATTGAGTTTGCCAAAAAAAAAAAAAAAAAAAAAAAAGACATTTCCGGTTTCATAAAGGCATATGCGGAAAAACTGGTGTGGAATTCGTATGCAATGGACCGAGAAAATCATAGTACACATTGTTTTGGAGAAAGGCAAAGTCTTTTCATTAGGCAAGTGCTTAAAATGTCATCTATGCAAACAGAAATATCATGTTTCTTTGCTGCAGTTCCTCTAGCTTTCTCCGTAGAATATACGAATGTGTAGAGCCGGTACCCCCATGATGAACCAATTAGTGTTTCTACGGTACAAAAATAAATGTTCCCTGATAAAAACATTCAAAACAATAAAGTCCATCGATAATATCCAGAAAACACAAACACAGAAGCTTTCACTATATTTCGGATTCAGTTAGCCAAAACACAACCGGATATTTCGGAATTCATCCAGTAATATCCGGACAAACTGGTGTGGAATTCATATGCAATGGAACGAGAAAATCACAGTACAAATGGTTTTGGAGAAAAGCAAAGTCTTTTCGTTAGGCAAGTGCATAAAATGTCCTCTATACAAACAGAAATATCATGTTTGTTTGCCGCAGTTCCTCTAGCTTTCTCCCTAGAAAATACGAATGTGTAGAGCTGGTGTCTCCATGTGGAAACAATTAGTGTTTCACAGCACAAAATTAAATGTTCCCTGATAAAGAACATTCAAAACAATAAAGTCTGTGGATAATATCAAGAATACACAAACAATGATGCTGTAGCAATATTTTGGATTGAGTGAGCCAAAACACAACCAGATATTTCTGGTTTCATCCAGTCATATCCGGACAAACTGGTGTGGAATTCGTATGCAATGGACCGAGAAAATCACAGTAAAATGATTTTGGAGAAAAGCAAAGTCTTTTCGTTAGGCAAGTGCATAAAATGTCATCTATAAAAACAGAAATATCATGTTTGTTTGTTGGAGTTCCTCTACTTTCTCCCTAGAAAATAGCAATGTGTAGAGTTGGTGTCTCCATGTGGAACCAATTAGTGTTTCTACGGTACAAAATTAAATGTTCCCTGATAAAAACATTCAAAACAACAAAGTCCGTGGATAATATCAGGAATACAGAAACACAGATGCTGTAGCAATATCTGAGATTGAGTTAGCCAAAACAAAACCGGATATTTCCGGTTTCATCCAGTCATATCCAGACCACGTGGTGTGGAATTCGTATGCTATGCACCTAGAAAATCACAGAGAAATGGTTTTGGAGAAAAGCAAAGTCTTTTCGTTAGTCAAGTGCATAAAATGTCATCGATACAAACAGAAACATCATGTCTGTTTGCAGCAGTACCTCTAGCTTTATCCATGGAAAATAGGGAGATGTAGAGCTGGTGTCTCCATGTGGAACAAATTAGTGATTTCAAGCACAGAATTAAATATTCCCTGATAAAAAAAAATTCAAAAAATAAATCCGTGGTAATATCAGGAATACACAAACACAGAGGCTGTAGCAATATTTGGGATTGAGTTAGCCAAAACACAACCAGATATTTCTTGTTTCATCCAGTCATATCCGGACAAACTGGTGAGGAATTCGTATGCAATGGACCGAGAAAATCACAGTAAAAATGGTTTTGGAGAAAAGCAAAGTGTTTTCTTTAGGCAAATGCATAAAATGTCATCGATACAAACAGAAATATCATGTTTGTTTGCCGCAGTTCCTCTAGCTTTCTCCCTAGAAAATACGAATGTGTAGAGACGGTGTCCACATGTGGAACCAATTAGTGTTTCCAAGGACATAATAAATGTTCCCTGATAAAAACATTCAAAACAATAAAGTCTGTCCATAATATTCAGAAAACACAAACAAAGGCTATAGCAATATCTGGGATTTAGTTAGCCAAAACACAACGGGATATTTCCGGTTTCATCCAGTCATATCCGATGAACCGGTGTGGAATTTGTATGCAATGGACCGAGAAAATCATAGTACACATTGTTTTGGAGAAAGGCAAAGTCTTTTCATTAGGCAAGTGCATAAAATGTCATCTATGCAAACAGAAATATCATGTTTCTTTGCCGCAGTTCCTCTAGCTTTCTCCGTAGAATATACGAATGTGTAGAGCCGGTACCCCCATGATGAACCAATTAGTGTTTCTACGGTACAAAAATAAATGTTCCCTGATAAAAACATTCAAAACAATAAAGTCCATCGATAATATCCAGAAAACACAAACACAGAAGCTTTCACTATATTTCAGATTCAGTTAACCAAAACACAACCGGATATTTCCGCTTTAATCTAGTAATATCCGTACAAACTGGTGTGGAATTCATATGCAATGGACTGAGAAAATCACAGTACAAATGGTTTTGGAGAAAAGCAAAGTCTTTTCGTTAGGCAAGTGCATAAAATGTCCTCTATACAAACAGAAATATCATGATTGTTTGCCACAGTTCCTCTAATTTCTCCCTAGAAAATACGAATGTGTAGAGCTGGTGTCTCCATGTGGAAACAATTAGTGTTTCACAGCACAAAATTAAATGTTCCCTGATAAAGAACATTCAAAACAACAAAGTCTGTGGATAATATCAAGAATACACAAACAATGATGCTGTAGCAATATTTCGGATTGAGTGAGCCAAAACACAACCAGATATTTCTGGTTTCATCCAGTCATATCCGGACAAAGTTGTGTGGAATTTGTATGCAATGGACCGAGAAAATCACAGTAAAATGATTTTGGAGAAAAGCAAAGTCTTTTCATTAGGCAAGTGCATAAAATGTCATCTATACAAACACAAATATCATGTTTGTTTGTTGGAGTTCCTCTAGCTTTCTCCCTAGAAAATAGGAATGTGTAGAGTTGGTGTCTCCAGGTGGAACCAATTAGTGTTTCTATGGTACAAAATAAAATGTTCCCTGATAAAAACATTCAAAACAACAAAGTCCGTGGATGATATCAGGAATACAGAAACACAGATGCTCTAGCAATATCTGGGATTGAGTTAGCCAAAACAAAACCGGATATTTCCGGTTTCATCTAGTCATATCCAGACCACGTATTGTGGAATTCGTATGCTATGCACCTAGAAAATCACAGAGAAATGGTTTTGGATAAAAGCAAAGTCTTTTCGTTAGTCAAGTGCATAAAATGTCATCGATACAAACAGAAACATCATGTCTGTTTGCAGCAGTACCTCTAGCTTTATCCATGGAATATAGGAAGATATAGAGCTGGTGTCTCCATGTGGAACAAATTAGTGATTCCAAGCACAGAATTAAATGTTCCCTGATAAAAAAACATTCAAAAAAATAAATCCGTGGTAATATCAGGAATACACAAACACAGAGGCTGTAGCAAAATTTGGGATTGAGTTAGCCAAAACACAACCAGATATTTCTTGTTTCATCCAGTCATATCTGGACAAACTGGTGTGGAATTCGTCTGCAATGGACCGAGAAAATCACAGTAAAAATGGTTTTGGAGAAAAGCAAAGTGTTTTCTTTAGGCAAATGCATAAAATGTCATCGATACAAACAGAAATATCATGTTTGTTTGCCACAGTTCCTCTAGCTTTCTCCCTAGAAAATACGAATGTGTAGAGCCGGTGTCTACATGTGGAACCAATTAGTGTTTCCAAGGACAAAATAAATGTTCCCTGATAAAAACATTCAAAACAATAAAGTCCGTCGATGATATTCAGAAAACACAAACACAGGATATAGCAATATCTGGGATTGAGTTAGCCAAAACACAACGGGATATTTCCGGTTTCATCCAGTCATATCTGATGAACCGGTGTGGAATTCATATGCAATGGACCGAGAAAATCACAGTAAAAATGGTATTGGGGAATAGCAAAGTCTTTTCGTTATGCAAGTGCATAAAATGTCAGCTATACAAACAGAAATATCATGTTTCTTTGCCGCAGTTTCTCTAGCTTTCAACCTAGAAAATACGAATACTTAGAGCTGGTGTCTCCATGCAGAACCAATTCCTTAACCAAGCTCAAAATAAAATGTTCTATGATAAAAAGCATTCAAGACAATAAAAACCTTTGATAATATCCAGAAAACACAAACAAAGAGGCTTTCATAATATTTCGGATTGAGTTAGCCAAAACGCAACCGGATATTTCCGGTTTCATCCAGTCATATCCGGACAAACTGTTGTGGAATTCGTATTCAAGGGACTGAGAAAATCACAGTACAAATGGTTTTGGAGAAAAGCAAAGTCTTTTCGTTAGGCAAGTGCATAAAATGTCCTCTATACAAACAGAAATATCATGTTTGTTTGCTGCAGTTCCTTTAAGTTTCTCCCTAGAAAATACGAATATGTAGAGCTGGTGTCTCAATTTGGAACCAATTAGTGTTTCTACGGTACAAAATTAAATGTTACCTTATAAAAACATTCAAAACAATAAAGTCCGTTGACAATAACCAGAAAACAAAAACACAGAGACTGTAGCAATATCTGGGATTGAGTTAGCCAAAACACAACCAGAATTTTCCGGTTTCATCCAGTCATACTGGACAAACTGGTCTGGAATTCATATGCAATGGACCGCGAAAATCACAGTACAAATGGTTGTGGAAAAAACCAAAGTCTTTTCATTAGGCAAGTGCATAAAACGTCATCGATACAAACAGAAATATCATGTTTGTTTGCCGCAGTTCCTCTAGCTTTCACCCTAGAAAATACGAATGTGTAGAGCTGGTTCTCCATGTGGAACCAATTAGTATTTTCGCAGCACAAAATAAAATGTTCCCTGATAAAAACATCCAAAGCAATAACGTCCATGGATAATATCCAGAAATCAAAAACACTGAGGCTTTCACAATATTTTGGATTGAGTTAGCCAAAACAAAACCGGATATTTCCGCTTTCATCCAGTCATTTCTGTAAAAAGTCCTTTGGAATTCGGATGGAATGGCCGAGAAAATCACAGTACAAATGGTTTTGGAGAAAAACAAAGTCTTTTCGTTAGGCAAGTGCATAAAATGTAATCGATACAAACAGAAATATCATGATTGTTTGCCACAGTTCCTCTAGCTTTCTACCTAGAAAATACAAACACGTAGAGCTGGTGTCTCCATGTGGAACCAATTACTGTATCCAAGCTCAAAATCAAATGTTCTCTGAAAAAAAATATTCAAAACAATAAAGTCCGTGGATAATATCATGAATACACAAACACCGATGCTTTCACAATATTTGGGATTGAGATCGCCAAAACAAAACCGGATATTGCTGGTTTCATCCAGTCATATCCGGACAAACTGCTGTGGGATTCATACGCAATGGACCGAGAAAATCACAGTAGAAATGGTTTTCGAGAAAAGCAAAGTCTTTTCGTTAGGCAAATGAATAAAATGTCATCTATAAAAACAGAAATATCATGTTTTTTTTTTTGTGGCAGTTCCCCTAGCATTCTCCCTAGAAAATACGAATGTGTAGAGCTGGTGTCCCCATGATGAACCAATTAGTGTTTCAACGGTACAAAATTAAATGTTCCCTGAAGAAAACATTCAAAACAATATAGTCCATCGATAATATCCAGAAAACACAAACAGAGAGGCATTCACAATATTTCACATTGATTTAGCCAAAGCACAACTGGATATTTCTGGTTTAATCCAGTAATATCCGGTAAACTGTTGTGGAATTTGTATGCAATGGACCGTGAAAATCACAGTACAGATGGTTTTGGAGAAAAGCAAAGTCTCTTCGTTAGCCAAGTGCATAAAATGTCATCTCTACAAACAGAAATATCATGTTTGTTTGTCGCAGTTCCTCTAGCTTTCTCCCTAGTTAATGCGAATGTGTAGAGCTTGTGTCCCCATGATGAACCAGTTACTATTTCTAAGGTACAAAATTAAATGTTCCCTGATAAAAACATTCAAAACAATAAAGTCTATGGATAATATCCAGAAAACACAAACACAGAGTTTTCACAATATTTCACATTGAGTTAGCCAAAACACAACCGGATATTTCCTGTTTCATCCAGTCATATGCGGACAAAGTGGTGTGGAATTCGTATGCAATGGACCGAGAAAATCACAGTAAAAATGGATTTGGAGAAAAGCAATGTCTTTTCGTTAGGCAAGTGTGTAAAATGCCATCTATACAAACAGAAATATCATGTTTGTTTGCTGCAATTCCTCTAGCATTCTCCCTAGAATATGCAAATGCGTAGAGCTTGTGTTCTCATGAGGAACCAATTATTGTTTCAAAGGTACATAATTAAAAGTTCCCTGATAAAAAGCATTACAAACAACAAAGTCCCTGGATAATATCCGGAATTCACAAACACAGAGGCTGTAGGAATATCTGGGATTTAGTTAGCCAAAAAAAAAAACCGGACATTTCTGGTTTCATCCAGTCATATCCGGACAAACTGTTGTGGAATTCGTATGCAATGGACCGAGAAAATCACAGTACAAATGGTTTGGAGAAAAGCAAAGTCTTTTCGTTAGGCAAGTGCATAAAATACCATCTATACAAACAGAAATATCATGTTTGTTTGCCGCAGTTCCTCTAGCTTTCTACCTAGAAAATACGAATGCATAAAGCTCGTGATCCCATGATGAACCAATTAGTGTTTCAACAGTACAAAATTAAATGTTCCCTGATAAAAAATTCAAAACAAGAAAGTTCATCGATAATATCCAGAAAACACAAACACAGAGGCTGTAGCAATATTTCGATTTGAGTTAGGCAAAACACAACCGGATATTTCTAGTTTCATCCAGCCATATACAGACAAAGTGTTTTGGAATTCGTATGCAATGACCAAAAAAATCACAGTAAAAAGGGGATTAAAGAAAAGCAAAGTCTTTCATTAGGCAAGTGCATAAAATGTCCTCTATAAAAACAGAAATATCATGTTTGTTTGCCTTAGTTCTGTGGATAATATCAGGAATACACAAATACAGAGGCTGTAGCAATATCTGGATTGAGTTAGCCATAACACAACCGGATATTTCCGCTTTCATCCAGTCATATCCGGACAAACTGGTGTGTGTGGAATTCGTATGCAATGGACCGAAAAAATCACAGTAAAAATGGTTTTGGAGAAAAGGAAAGTCTTTTCGTTAGGCAAGTGCATAAAATGTCCTCTATACAAATAGAAATATCATGTTTGTTTGCCGCAGTTCCTCTAGCTTTCTCTCTAGAAAATACGAATGTGTAGAGCTGGTGTCTCCATGTGAAACCAATTAGTGTTTCGCAGCACAAAATTGAATGTTCCCTGATAAAAAAACATTCCAAAAAATAAAGTCCATCGATAATATCAAGAAAACACAAACACAGAGGCTTTCACAATATTTCAGATTGAGTTAGCCAAAACAGAACCGGATATTTCTGTTTTCATCCAGTCATATCCGGACAAAGTGGTGTGGAATTCGTATTTATTGGGCTGAGAAAATCAGAGTAAAATGGTTTTGGGGAAAAGGAAAGTCTTTTGTTTAGTAAAGTGAATATAATATCATCGATGCAAACAGAAATATCATGTTTGTTTGC
Source organism: Lepus oiostolus (assembly GCA_036325905.1). Taxonomy (NCBI): domain Eukaryota; kingdom Metazoa; phylum Chordata; class Mammalia; order Lagomorpha; family Leporidae; genus Lepus; species Lepus oiostolus. Next base: position 131,546,117 of record CM070808.1, read on the forward strand.
CACAGTTCCTCTACCTTTCTCCCTAGAAAATATGAATATGTAGCGTTTGTGTCTCCATGTCAAAGCAATAACTGTATCCAAGCTCAAAATAAAATATTCCCCGATAAAAAGTATTCTAAAGAATAAAATCGTGGATAATATCTAGAAAACACAAGCACAGAGGCTGTAGCAATATCTGGGATTGAGTTAGCCAAAACAAAACCAGATATTTCCGGTTTCATCCAGTCATATCCGGACAAACTGGTTTGGAATTCATATGCAATGGACCGAGAAAATCACAGTAAAAATGGATTTGGAGGAAAGGAAAGTCATTTTGTTATGCAAGTGCATAAAATGTAATGGAATCAAACAGAAATATCATGTTTGTTTGTCGCAGTTCCACTAGGTTTCTCCCTAGAAAATACGAATATGTTCAGCTGGTGTCTCCATGTGGAACCAATTTCTGTATCCAAGCTCAAAATAAAATGTTCCCCGATAAAAAAACATTAAAAAAAAAATTCCATTGATAATATCCAGAAAAAACAAACACAGCGGCTGTAGCAATATCTGGGATTGAGTTAGCAAAAAAAACCCAGATATTTCCGGTTTCATCGAGTCATATCCGGACAAACTAGTGTGCAATTCATATGCAGTGGGCTGATAAAATCACAGTAAAAATGCTTTAGGAGAAAAGCAAAGTCTTTTCGTTAGGCAAGTGCATAAAAAGTCATCTATACAAATAGAAGCATCATGTTTGTTTATCACAGTTCCTCTGGCTTTCTCCCTAGAAAATACAAATGTGTAGAGCTGGTGTCAACATGTGGAACCAATTAGTCTTCCCAGGAACAAAATTAAATGTTCCCCAATGAAAAAAAAAATTGAAAACTATAAAGTCCGTTGATAATATCAGGAATACACAAACAAAGAGGCTGTTGCAATATCTGGGATTGAGTTAGCCAAAACACAACCGGATATTTCCGGTTTCATCCAGTCATATCCGGACAAACTGGTGTGGAATTCATATGCAATGGACTGAGAAAATCACAGTACAAATCGTTTTGGAGAAAAGCAAAGTCTTTTCGTTAGGCAAGTGCATAAAATGTCATCTACACAAACAGAAATATCATGTTTGTTTGTCGCAGTTCCTCTAGCTTTCTCCCTAGAAAATACGAATGTGTAGAGCTGGTGTCTCCATTTGAAACCAATTAGTGTTTCTATGGTACAAAATTAAATGTTACCTGATAAAAACATTCAAAACAATAAAGTCCATCGATAATATCCAGAAAACACAAAAACAGAGGCTTTCACAATGTTTCGGATTGAGTTAGCCAAAACACAACCGGATATTTCTGTTTTCATCCATTCATATCCAGACAAACTGGTGTGGAATTCGTATGCAATGGGCTGAGAAAATCAGAGTAAAAATGGTTTTGTAGAAAAGCAAAGTCTTTTCGTTAGGCAAGTGCATAAAATGTCGTCTAGACAAACAGAAATATCATGTTTGTTTGCCACAGTTCCTCTAGCTTTCTCCCTAGAAAATACGAATATATAGAGCTGGTGTCTCCATGTGGAACCAATTAGTGTATCCAAGCTCAAAATAAAATGTTCTCCGATTAATACATTCAAAACAATAAAGTCCGTGGATAATATAAGGAATACACAAACACAGAGGCTGTAGCAATATCTGGGATTGTGTTTGCCAAAACAAAACCGATATTTCCGGTTTCATCCAGTCATATCCGGACAAACTGGTGTGGAATTCCTATGCAATGTACTGAAAAAATCACAGTAAAAATGGTTTTGGAGAAAAGCAAAGCCTTTTCTTTAGGAAAGTGCATAAAATGTCATCTATAACAACAGAAATATCATGTTTGTTTGTCGCAGTTCCTCTAGCTTTCTCCCTAGAAAATACCATTGTGTAGAGTTGGTGTCTCCATGTGGAACGAATTAGTGACTCCAAGCACAAAATTAAGTGTTCCCTTTTAAAAAACATTCAAATCAATAAAGTGTGTGGACAATAACAGGAATACACAAACACAGAGGTTGTGGCAATATTTTGGATTGTGTTTGCCAAAACACAACCGGATATTTCCGGTTTCATCAAGTCATATATGGTAAACTGGTGTGGAATTCATATGCAATGGAGTGAGAACATCACAGTAAATATGGTTTTGGAGAAAAGCAAAGTCTTTTCATTAGGCAAGTACATAAAATGTCATCTATACAAACAGAAATATCATGTTTGATTGTTGCAGTTCCTCTAGCTTTCTCCCTAGAAAATACGAATGTGTAGAACTGGTGTCTCCATCTGAAACCAATTAGTGTTTCTACGGTATAAAATTAAATGTTCTCTGATAAAAATATTGAAAACAATAAAGTTCATCGATAATATCCAGAAAACACAAACACAGAGGCTTTCACAATATTTCAGTTTGAGTTAGCCAAAACACAACCGGATATTTCTGTTTTCATCCAGTCATATCCAGACAAACTGGTGTGGCATTCGTATGCAATGGACGGAGAAAATCGCAGTAAAAATGGTTTTGGAGAATAGCAAAGTCTCTTCGTTAGGCAGGTGCATAAAATGTCATCGATACAAACAGAAATATCATGTTTGTTTGCTTCAGTTCCTCTAGCTTTCTCCCTCGAAAATAGGAATGTGAGAGCTTGTGTCTCCATGTGGAACCAATTAGTGTTTCACAGCACAAAATAAAATGTTCCCTGATAAAACACATTCAAAACAATAAATTCCGTGGATAATATCAGGAATACACAAACATAGAGGCTGTAGCAATATCTGGGATTTAGTTAGCCAAAAAAAAAAACCAGATATTTCCGGTTTCATCCAGTCATATCTGGACAAACTGGTGTGGATTCGTATGAAGTGTACCGAGAAAATCACAGTAAAAATGGTTTTGGAGAATAGCAAAGTCTTTTCCTTAGGCAAGTGCATAAAATGCCATCTATACAAACAGAAATATCATGTTTGTTTGCCGAAGTTCCTCCAGCAGTCTCCCTAGGAAATATGAATGTGTAGTGCTGGTGTCCCCATGAAGAACCAATTAGTGTTTCTATGGTACAAAATTAAATGTTACTTGATATAAATATTCAAAACAATAAAGTCCATTGATAATATCCAGAAAACACAAACACAGAGGCTGTAGCAATGTTTTGGATTGAGTTAGCCAAAACACAACCGGATATTTCTGTTTTCATCCAGTAATATCCGGACAAACTGGCGTGGAATTCGTATGCAATGGGCTGAGAAAATCACAGTACAAATGGTTTTGGAGAAAAGCAAAGTCTTTACATTAGGAAAGTGCATAAAATGTCATCTATACAAACAGAAATATCATTTTTGTTTGCCGCATTTCCTCTAGCTTTCTCCCTAGAAAATACAAATATGTAGAGCTGGTGTCTACATGTGGAACCAATTACTGTATCCACGCTCTAAATAAAATGTTCCCCAATAAAAAACATTCAAAAGAATATAGTCCGGTTAGGAAATTAGGAGAGCGGCAAGATGGCAGAATAGGCAGGGAGCACAATATTAGTCCGGGGGAGAGACAGTTTAATATAAGTGGAGATACTGCAGGGTCAAGGAAGAGTAGGGGATGAAACAGCAGAGGAAACACTTCTGGAACTAGCGATTCACAGTGGACCTGCGTGGAGAGCGTGGGAGCCCAAGTTCGGGACAGCAGCGGCCGACTCAACACACCAGCGCTGGAATGTGAGGTGAGGTGAACCTCAATTGCCCGAGACACCAGCGGGCAAGTGGAAAGTGGAGGCTAGAGGGAACAAGGCTTGAAACTCCGTGGGGAAAAATTCACCAGGCTAACTAGAAGAGAGAGAGGAAAAAAATTTAAAAAGTGACCGATACGGACACAAGTTTCTCTCTCTCCGCTCACCTCTCAAAGGTGAGGAAGACAGAGCAGGCGCCATTTTGGAGAAATGTCATAAGCAGGGCGACCTCAGGTCTGCACCGGCCCTGAGCCTAGCAGAAACACCTGACTCTGGGGGGAGGTGTGAAATAACAGGAGATTAGGATCTAACTTGGCAAACCAGTGGGAGACTGCAGGAGAATTGGAGCCCACACTGAGGGCAGCACAGATTCCCTGTGTGGTCCTTGGGAAAGAGCTTCCGATCTCTGGCTCCTGTGGGTATATCATTTGCCTGCTAACTACCTCCAATTACGTTCAGCTGTGTGGAATTACTTCCCTTTTGAATCCAAAAAAGAAAGAGACATTTGCCACACCTAACCTGGGAGTGTCATCTTTGACACACCCTCAAACCTGAGTTACCAAACACAGCTCTCAGTCCACACCCATCTCAAGCCTCTAAGGCTCCACTGAAAGCAGACAGTCCACTTAAGATAGAGCCATAGTGTAACAAGAAAAAATACCACAGTGAAGAAACCAAATATCTCCAACATGCCAAACAACAAACGCAAAAACCAAGCTAACAAGAACAAGGAAGACACTATGATGCCCCAAATGAAAAAGACACCCCAATGCAAGAATATGAAGATGATGAGATAGAAGAAATGCAAGAAGCAGATCTCAAAAAATTGATAAGAACATTAAGAAGTTCTCAAAAACAAATTCTTGAACTACAGAAATCCTTAATGGACAAGATAGAAAATCTCTCTCGTGAAAATGAAATATTAAGGAGGAATCAAAATGAAATGAAACAACTAGTGCAACAAGAAACTGTGACAGTGACGAGAAATCATAATGAAATGAAGAATTCAATAGATCAAATGACAAACACATGAGAGAGCCTTAAAAACAGAATGGGCAAAGCAGAAGAGAGAATATCAGACTTAGAAGACGGAGAACAGGAAAGGAAACAGGCAAACCAAAGAAAAGAAGAAGAAATCAGGAATCTAAATAATATTATCAGGAATCTACAGGATACTATTAAAAAACCCAACCTTCGGGTTCTAGGAGTTCCTGAAGGCATGGAGAGGGAGCAAGGATTAGAAGGCATTTTCAGTGAGATACTAGCAGAAAATTTCCCAGGTTTGGAGAAGGACAGAGGCATCTTAGTACAGGAAGCTTATAGAATCCCTAATAAACATGACCAAAAGAGATCCTCACCACGACATGTTGTAATCAAACTCACCACAGTGAAACATAAAGAAAAGATCCTAAATTGTGCAAGAGAGAAACATCAGATTACTCTTAGAGGATCTCCAATTAGACTCACAGCAGACTTCTCATCAGAAACCCTACAAGCTAGAAGGGAATGGCGAGACATAGCCCAGGTACTAAGAGAGAAAAACTGCCAGCCCAGAATATTATATCTTGCAAAGCTCTCATTTGTGAATGAAGGTGAAATTAAGACTTTTCATAGCAAACAGAAACTGAAAGAATTTGTCGCCACTCATCCTGTCCTGCAAAAGATGCTTAAAGATGTGTTACACACAGAAACACAGAAACATGGTCACCAATATGAAAGAAGGTAAAGGAAGGAAACCTCACAGCAAAAGATCACAGGAAGCTCAATTTCTCTTTGACATAGAATTAAACTCTGATGCTCTGTTAAAGCAATGTGTTAAAGTAATCTATTATGTGCTCTTGATGTCTGTTAAATTCTAATTGTTCAAAAACAGCTGAATTTTTATTAGGAGCTATGGGTTATTTAAATATGTGCTTATTTTCAAAGATTTGAATAATCACCTTGTAACAACGATCAAATTTTGTCTATGTTATGTCATGCTTTTAAGGAATCTTATTTCAACCAGATATTTTGGATTTTGAGCCTTGTTGGCATTCTTGACAGGCATTCAAAAAATCAAAGTTTCAAACAATCTGGTCTCTAAAATTTCCAGTAAATCCTGGACTTTGGTTTGTCCAGTTTGGGCCCAACTGAAAAAATCGAAGGACCTATGTCTCTCATCTTATAGAGACACCAACTAATCAGGCTATTTGGATTATATTAGAAGGACTGTCAAGATGTGATGTAGTACCAGACTTTAAGTTTCTATAATGGAAAATGCTATCAATACAAATGTTTGAGAATTAAAAAGTCTGATGATCTTGTATTACTAGATGTTGTCGTTGAATTCTCTACAATGTTGCAGTGGGTTCCTTTCTGAGAAGAGCAGCGTGGTGGGGGCAAGAGGCGCGGAGTCAACACACAGACCCCGGGAGTCCGGTGAGAGCAGGCTTGAGGCGAGCAGCCTGCAGACTCGTTTATTACAGTTGATACAACAGCTTATATAGCCAAGACCAGCCAATCTGGTCAAGGGGCGGTCTATACCCCAACCAATCACAGCCTGTTACCAGGCAGTTTCCAGAGCCATCCAATCACAGCCTGTCACCAGGCAGTTTCAAATCCATCCAATCACAGCCTGTCGCCAGGCAGTTTCCAGAGCCATCCAATCACAGCCTGTTGCTAGGCAGTTTCAAAGCCATTCCTGACTAACTGATGCTCGCTTGCCAGTGGCCACTTTGGCATGGCCTTCTCATTCCACTACATTTCCCCCTTTTCGTTTATTTTTTGAGCAACGGGAGGCATGATTCTTGGCCATACCATTGTTGACCCCGTTTCCATGTGGTCTCCGTACGCAGCTGTGCCTGTCTTAGGTTGTCCCCCAGGGGATCTTACCCATCATTGACTAACCAGCGCTCAAATCGAGAGACCACAGGATTGCTTGCTCAGATAGGGGTAGGAATGAGGAATAACGATTATCAGGAATGGCATGACCACACACAGGCTGTGGGTCATTTGAGTGGCTGACCAGAGCTAGTGGGGTATACACAGTTACAGATATGGCTTTGGGCAGTTACTCAGGGTAGGATGATAGGGCAGGTGTGTCTGCTAACAAGGCGGAGTCTTGGTCTTGTTCAGCTGGTTCTGGTTGGCTGTCAGTTGCAGGCTTGATGTTTCTGGCTGGTACCCAAATGGACTGTTCCACATTCTCTGGAAAGACACAAGCATATCCTCGACCCTTGGTTAATAGAAGCCTTTTTACAGGCGTTGGAATCCAGGGCTTGAATTTTGCATACACTTCAACATTAGCAGCAAACATGCTGATGGCATGGGATCTAGTGGCTGCGCTGAGAGCTTGGGGTGCCTGAGGACTGCCACAAATATGGGGATCCTCACTGGGTGCGGATGGGATGACCTCACATGAATTATTGTCTAGAGGTCCTCTTAGTTCATCCCACCGGTATGTGGGGGGTGGCTGACTAGGCATTGCTACCTTGTTTGCAAGTTGTTTTTTTCACTGTCAGAGCTCTCTTTCCCTAAGTCATCAACCATTGTCTGTGAGACAGGGACCTGGAGTGTCAGGCTCCTATCACTCACAGATTCACTATCTTTGATAATCTACACAGGATTCTGAGAGGGGGGTATCTTTCCCATGTCTGAGTGCTTAAGAGCAGCCAGGTACGCCAACTCTAGCCAGAGGAAAGACACGTATAGCACTGCTACCATAACAAAGCAAATTCCTAGCACCTCAACTGTGGATGGCATTTTGTAGGAGGTTTCCCTATGCTAGACAAACAGATAGTGGTGTATCAGATCGTACGTATGTCCTGTGCTTAGTGGGGAACATCCTTGATTCGTTAGGTCAAGGCCATATGCCCACACGGTGTCTCCAGAGCATCACCTATCTCGAGTGAGGGAAGATGACTTGGTTCCTAATTCTTGGATGATCAGTCCCTTATGTGAATTCGCCGGGCGAACCGAAAGTAAAAGGAGGAGCCGAGAAGCGACGTACACTTCAGGGCGGTGTGTGCTAACCTGGGGTCACTTAGACCAAGGACAAGGACAAGGAAAGGGGTGTAGGAGGGGGTTCTGTGCTCACCCTCACAGAACCGAACAGCACACAAAACACCGAGGGGCCTACTTGCCGAAATCCAGGGGGGACCTCGCCGAGTCCGACACGCTGTTTCTTTCTCAGTCACGTTGGCGTGCCAGATGTTGCAGTTGATTTCTCCACAACTAGACATGATAGTTATCTTAATGAGAAAGACCCAGAGGCCTAAAGGGTTAAATACTTGTCAAATCCTACAGGTGCTTTCAAAAATACTGTGAAGTAAGCAAGTGCCTCTTGTTGGTTAATGAGTTTATACTTTTAAACATGGCGACTTAAAGTCTTTTGTCATCCACAGTTATATATGATGTGCTGCTCATAAAACTAAAGCGTTGTTGGTTCTGTGTTTAGCTGTCCTCCTATAGGTTCCTATGGACTTTTTCCAGCTACTTTTATTGTATTCAGTACTTTGGGATGGCTCTGTAAACAGATGAAGCCAATAATGTATTAACAGTACCAACTGAGAGAAAGTATGGTTAACTGAGGTTACTAAAAACAAAAATAAATTCAAATCCATTGGCAATCTAGAAAAGAGTTAAAAATTTTAAAAGCTATTATTAAAATTGCTATATTGGTCTATTATGCTATGTTATATGTGTGTACATATTGTATGTCCACATGGGGAAATTTTATTAAGAGTTTTATTTTAAATGGCTTATAGATAAGATTGTCCATAAATTTAAGCTGCTAAAATCAATCAAAGATACATTTTAATTGGTGTGACCTGAATCTGTGTATCATATGTTTTAGACTTGTTGGTAGAAAGAAACTAAAAACATTTTATATGGTTGTGCTTAAGTTTACTGGTTAAACAAACTACACCATGTTAGATATTTAATAGGTGTTTTCAAATACATGATTCTTAAAATTTATAGAAGGCATTGGACCTTCTGTTAAATATTTTCTTAAGTTGTTATCTAATGGTTGAAATGGTTTGCTAAGTATTCATGTGATATTGCTGTTGTCAGCAAGCGATCTAGGACTTGCTCCCTCATTTCTCTATTCTAAGCCCAACTTGTTCTTTCATTTCTCTATTCTCTTCAAGGTAGGAAACTAATTCTATTATAACGGAATCTGTAGGACGCACAATTTAATCTTTAGACCTTATAAAAGAGATGGCTAACATTTTTCTGTAATAGCATAGCCAAAATAAGAACTTAAAGAATAATCTGATAGCTAGATTCACTTTGCCATCAGCCAAGTATACAGTAAGTAGAAAAAACCTCCCTTTCAGACCAAAGGGAAAGAAAGTTTGAAAGTGGGAATATACTTTTTCTCATGGGCATTGTCTACCTTAGAAAAACTACTACAGAACATGCCTGTAACTATAGATTTGTAGTTCAGACCATTGAAGATTAGACATGGGCTTTTCGTTAGGCAAGTCCATAAAATGTCATCTATACAAACAGAAATATCATGTTTGTTTGCTGCAGTTCCTCTAGCTTTCTCCCTAGAAAATATGAATGTGTAGAGCTGGTGTCGCCATGATGAACCAATTAGTGTTTCAACGGTACAAAATTAAATGTTCCCTGATAAAAACATATAAAACAAGAACGTCCATCGATAATATCGAGAAATCACAAACACAGAGGCTTTCACAATATTTCGGATTGAGTTAGCCAAAACACCACCAGATATTTCTGGATTCATCCAGTCATATCCCGACAAACTGGTGTGGAATTCGTATTCAATCGACCTAGAAAATCGCAGTAAAAATGTTTTTGGAGAAAAGCAAAGTCTTTTCGTTAGGCAAGTGCATAAAATGTCATCTTTACAAACAGAAATATCATGTTTGTTTGCCACAGTTCCTCTAGCTTTCTCCCTAGAAAATACGAATATGTTCAGCTGGTGTCTCCATGTGGAACCAATTACTTTATCCAAGTTCAAAATAAAATGTTCCCCGATAAAAAACATTCGAAAAGATAAAGTCCATTGATAATATTCAGATAACACAAACACAGTGGCTGGAGCAATATTTGGGATTGAGTTATCCAAAACAAAACCAGATATTTCCGGTTTCATCCAGTCATATCCAGACAACGTGGTGTGGATTGGTATGCAATGAACCGAGAAAATCACAACAAAAATGGTTTTGGAGAATAGCCAAGTCTTTTCCTTAGGCAAGTGCTTAAAATGTCATCTATACAAACAGAAATATCATGTTTGTTTGGCTTAGTTCCTCTAGTTTTCTCCCTAGAAAATACGAAAGTGAGGGGCTGGTGTCCCCATGATGAACCAATTAGTGTTTCAACGGTACAAAATTAAATATTCCCTGATAAAAAGCATTCAAAACAGTAAAGTCCGTGGATAATATCAGGAATCCAGAAACACAGAGGCTGTAGCAATATCTGGGATTGAGTTAGCCAAAACAAAACCAGATATTTCTGGTTTCATCCAGTCATAACCAAACAAACTTGTTGGAATTCATATGAAGTGTACCGAGAAAATCACAGAGAAATGGTTTTGGAGAAAAGCAAAGTCTTTTCGTTAGGCAAGTGCATAAAATGTCATCTATTCAAACAGAAATATCATGTTTGTTTGCCGCATTTCCTCTAGCAGTCTCCTTAGAAAATACGAATGTGTAGAGATGGTGTCCCCATGATGAACCAATTAGTGTTAAGAGGGTACAAAATTAAATGTTCCCTGATAAAAATATTCAAAACAATAAAGTCCATCGATAATATCCAGAAAACACAAACACAGAGGCCTTCACAATATTTCGGATTGTGATAGCCAAAACACAACCTGATATTTCTGTTTTCATCCAGTCATATCCGGACAAAGTGATGTGGAATTTGTATGCAATGAACCAAAAAAATCACAGTAAAAATATGTTTGGAGAAAAGCAAAGACTTTTCGTTAGGCAACTGCATAAATTGTCGTCTATACAGAGAAATATCATGTTTGTTTGCCAAAGTTCCTCTAGCTTTCTCCCTAGAAAATCCGAATGTGTAGTACTGGTGTCTCCATCTGGAAAGAATTAGTGTTTACAAGCAGAAAATTAAATGTTCCCTGATAAAAAAACATTAAAACAATAAATTCTGTGGATAATATCAGGAATACACAAACACAGAGGTTGTACCAATATCTGGGATTGAATTAGCCAAAAGAAAACTGGATATTTCTGGTTTCATCCAGTCATATCCGGTAAACAGTTGTGGAATTCGTATGCAATGTATCGAGAAAATCACAGTAAAAATGGTTTTGGAGAAAAGCAAAGTCTTTTCGTTAGGCAAGTGAATAAAATGTCAACGATATAAACAGAAATATCATGTTTCTTTGCCACAGTTCCTCTAGCTTTCTCCCTAGAAAATACGAATGTGTAGAGCTGGTGTCTCCAAGTGGAACAAGTTTGTGTATCAACAGTACAAAATTAAATGTTCCCCGATAAAAAAACATTCAAAAAAATAAAGTCCGTGGATAATATCAGGAATACACAAACACAGAGGCTTTCACAATATTTCGGATTGAGTTAGCCAAAACACAACCGGATATTTCTGGTTTCATCTAGTCATATCCGGACAAAATGGTGTGGAATTCATATGCAATGGACCGAGAAAATCACAGTAAAAGTGGTTTTCGAGAAAAGCAAATCTTTTCATTAAGTATGTAGATAAAATATCATCTATACAAACAGAATTTTCACGTTTGTTTGCCGCACTTCCTCTAGCTTTCTCCCTAGAAAATACGAATGTGTAGAGCTGGTGTCTCCATGTGGAACCAATTACTGTATCCAAGCTCAAAATAAAATGTTGCCTGACAAAAAACATTCAAAACCATAAAGTCCATCGATAATATCCAGAAAACACAAACACAGATGCTGTAGCAATATCTGGAATTGAGTTAGCCAAACCACAACCGGATGTTTCCGGTATCATCCAGTCATATCCGGTCAAACTGGTGTGGAATTCCTATGCAATGGACGGAGAAACTCACAGTAAAAATGACTTTTTAGAAAAGAAAAGTCTTTTCGTTAGGCAAGTGCATAAAACGTCATCGATACAAACAGAAATATCATGTTTGTTTGCCGCAGTTCCTCTAGATTTCTCCCTAGAAAACACGAATGTGACAATGTGTAGAGATGGTGTCCCCATGATGAACTAATTATTGTTTCTACGGTACAAAAATAAATGTTCCCTGCTAAAAGTATTCAAAACAATAAAGTCCATCGATAATATCCAGGAAACACAAACACAAAGGCTTTCACAATATTTCCAATTGAGTTAGCCAAAACACAACCGGATATTTCTGGTTTCTTCCAGTCATATATGGACAAACTGGTGTGGAATTGGTTTCAATGGACCAAGAAAATCACAGTACAAATGGTTTTGGAGAAAAGCAAAGTCTTTTCATTAGGCAAGTGCATAAAATGTCATCGATACAAACAGAAATATCATGTTTGATTGCCGCAGTTCCTCTAGCTTTCTCCCTAGAAAATACGAATGTGTAGAGCTGGTTTCTCCATGTGGAACCAATTACTGTATCCAACCTCAAAATAAAATGTCCCGGATAAAAAACATTCAAAACAATGAAGCCCGTGGATAATATCCGGAAAACACAATTCAGAGGCTCTAGCAATATCTGGGATTGAGTTAGCCAAAACAAAACGGGTTATTTCCAGTTCCATCCAGTCATATCTTGATAAACTGGTGTGGAATTCGTATGCAATGGACTGTGAGAATCACAGTACAAATGGTTTGGCGAAAAGCAAAGTCTTTTCTTTAGGCAAGTGCATAAAATGTCATCGATACAAACAGAAATATCATGTTTGATTGCCGCAGTTCCTCTAGCTTTCTCCCTAGAAAATACGAATGTGTAGAGCTGGTGTCTCCATGTGGAAACAATTACTGTATCCAAGCTCAAAATAAAATGTTGCCCGACAAAAAAAATTCAAAACCATAAAGTCCATCGGTACTATCCAGAAAACAGAAACACAGATGCTGTAGCAATATCTGGGATTGAGTTAGCCAAAACACAACCGGATGTTTCCGGTATCATCCAGTCATATCCGGTCAAACTGGTGTGGAATTTGTATGCAATGGATTGGAGAATCACAGTACAAATGGTTTTCGTGAAAAGCAAAGTCTTTTCGTTAGGCAAGTGCATAAAATGTCATCGATACAAACAGAAATATGTTTGTTTGTCACAGTTCCTCTAGCTTTCTCCCTAGAAAATACGAATGTGTAGAGCTGGTTTATCCATGTGGAACCAATTACTGTATCCAACCTCAAAATAAAATGTCCCGGATAAAAAACATTCAAAACAATCAAGCCCGAGGATAATATCCGGAAAACACAAACCCAGAGGCTGTAGCAATATCTGCGATTGAGTTAGCAAAAAAAAAAAAAAAAAACCGTTATTTCCAGTTTCATCCAGTCATATCCGGACAAACTGGTGTGGAATTCGTATGCAATGTACACTAGAATCACAGTACAAATGGTTTTGGCGAAAAGCAAAGTCTTTTCGTTAGGCAAGTGCATAAAATGTCATCGATACAAACAGAAATATCATGTTTGATTGCCGCGGTTCCTCAAGCTTTCTCCATAGAAAATACGAATGTGTAGAGCTGGTGTCCCCATGATGAACCAATTACTGTTTCTACGGTACAAAAAATAAATGTTTCCTGATAAAAATATTCAAAACAATAAAGTCCAAACATAATATCCAGTAAACACAAACACAGAGCCTGTAGCAATATCTGGGATTGAGTTAGCCAAAACACAACCGGATATTTCCGGTTTCATCCAGGCATATCCGGACAGAGTGGTTTGGAATTCATATGCAATGGACTGAGAAAATCACAGTAAATATGGATTTGGAGAAAAGGAAAGTCTTTTCGTTAGGCAAGTGCATAAACTGTCATCTACACAAACAGAAATATCATGTATGTTTGATGCAGTTCTTCTAGCTTTCAGCTTACAAAATATGAATGTGTAGAGCTGGTGTCCCCATGTGCAACCAATTAGTGTTTCAATGGTACAAAATGAAATGTATCCTGATAAAAAACATTCAAAACAATAAAGTCCATCGATAATGTCCAGAAAACACAAACACAGAGGCTTTCACAATATTTCGGATTGAGTTAGCCAAAACACAACCGGCTGTTTCCGGTATCATCCAGTCATATCCGGTCAAACTGGTGTGGAATTCCTATGCAATGGACCAAGAAACTCACAGTAAAAATGGTTTTTTGGAAAAGCAAAGTCTTTTCCTTAGGCAAGTGCATAAAATGTCATCGATACAAACAGAAATATCATGTTTGTTTGCCGCAGTTCCTCTAGCTTTCTCCCTAGAAAATACGAATGTGTAGAGCTGGTGTCCCCATGTGGAACCAATTACTGTATCCAAGCTCAAAATAAAATGTGGCCCGACAAAAAACATTCAAAACCATAAAGACCATCGATAATATCCAGAAAACAGAAACACAGATGCTGTAGCAATATCTGGAATTGAGTTAGCCAAAACACAACCGGATGTTTCCGGTATCATCCAGTCATATCCAGTCAAACTCGTGTGGAATTCCTATGCAATGGACCGAGAAAATCACAGTACAAATGGTTTTGGAGAAAAGCAAAGTCTTTTCATTAGGCAAGTGCATAAAATGTCATCGATACAAACAGAAATATCATGTTTGTTTGCCGCAGTTCCTCTAGCTTTCTCCCTAGAAAATACGAATGTGTCAATGTGTAGAGCTGGTGTCCCCATGATAAACTAATTAGTGTTTCTACGGTACAAAAATAAATGTTCCCTGATAAAAAGATTCAAAACAATAAAGTCCATCGATAATATCCAGAAAACAGAAACACAGAGGCTTTCACAATATTTCGGATTGAGTTAGCCAAAACAAAACCGATATTTCTGGTTTCCTCTAGTCATATCCGGACAAAGTGTTGTGTAATTCATATGCAATGGACCAAGAACATCCCAGTACAAATGGTTTTAGAGAAAAGCAAAGTCTTTTCGTTAGGCAAGTGCATAAAATGTCATCTATACAAACAGAAATATCATGTTTGTTTGTCGCAGTTCCTCTAGCTTTCTCCCTAGAAAATATGAATGTGTTGAGCCGGTGTCCACATGATGAACCAATTAGTGTTTCTACAGTGCAAAATTAAATGTTCCCTGAAAAAAATATTCAAAACCATAAGTCCATCGATAATATCCAGAAAACACATACACAGAGTCTGTAGCAATATTTCGGATTGAGTTAACAAAAACTTGACGGGATATTTCTGGTTTCATCCAGTCATATCCGGACAAAGTGGTGTGGAATTCATATGCAATGGACGGAGAAAATCACATTAAAAATGGTTTTCGAGAAAAGCAAATCTTTTCATTAAGTATGTAGAAAAAATATCCTCTATACAAACAGAAATATCATGTTTGTTTGCCGTAGTTCCTATAGCTTTCTCCCTAGAAAATACGAATGTGTAGAGCTCGTGTCTCCATGTGGAAACAATTAGTGTTTTCAAGCAGAAAATTAAATATTCCCTGATAAAAACATTCATAATAATAAAGACCATAGATAATGTCCAGAAAACACAAACACAGAGGTTTTCACAATATTTCGGATTGAGTTAGCCAAAACACAACCAGATATTTCTGGTTTAATCCAGTAATATCCGGACAAAGTGGTTTGGAATTCGTATGCAATGGACCGAGAAAATCACAGTACAAATGGTTTTGGAGAAAAGCAAAGTCTTTTCGTTAGGCAAGTGCATAAATTGTCATCGATAGAAACAGAAATATCATGTTTGTTTGCTGCAGTTCATCTACATTTCTCCCTTGAAAATACGAATGTGTAGAGCTGGTGTCCCCATGATGAACCAATTAGTGATTCAACGGCACAAAATGAAATATTCCCTGAAAAAAACCTTCAAAACAATAAAGTCCATCGATAATATCCAGAAAACACAAACACAGAGGCTTTCAAAATATTTTGGATTGAGTTAGCCAAAACAAAACCGGATATTTCTCGTTTCATCCAGTCATATCCAGAGAAACTGGTGTTGAATTCCTATGCAATGGACCGAGAAAATCACAGTACAAATGGTTTTGGAGAAAAGCAACGTCTTTTCTTTAGGCAAGTGCATAACATGTCATCGATAGAAACAGAAATATCATGTTTGTTTGCCACAGTTCCTCTAGCTTTCTCCCTAGAAAATACGAATATGTAGAGCTGGTGTCTCCATGTGGAACCAATTACTGTATCCAAGCTCAAAATAAAATGTTCCTCGATAAAAAGCATTCAAAACAATAAAGTCCATTGATAGTATCCAAAAAAACAAACATAGAGGCTGTAGCAATATCTGGGATTGAGTTAGCCAAAACAAAACCGGATATTTACGGTTTCATCCAGTTATATCCGGACAAACTCCTGTGGAATTCAGATGCAATGGACTGAGAAAATCACAGTACAAATGGTTTTGGAGCAAAGCAAAGTCATTTCGTTAGGCAATGCATAAAATGTCATCTATACAAACAGAACTATCATGTTTGTTTGCCGTAGTTCTAATAGCTTTCTTCCTAGAAAATACGAATGTGTAGAGCTGGTGTCACCATGATGAACCAATTACTGTATCCAAGATCAAAATATAATGTTCCCCGATAATAAGCATTCAAAACAATAAAGTCCATTGATAGTATCCAGAAAAAACAAACACAGAGCCTGTAGCAATATTTCGGATTGAGTTAGCCAAAAGAAAACAGGATATTTCCGGTTTCATCCAGTCATATCCGGACAAACTGGTGTGGAATTCGTACGCAATGGACCGAGAAAATCTCAGTACAAATGGCTTTGGAGAAAAGCAAAGTCTTTCATTAGGCAAGTGCATAAAATGTCATCTATAGAAACAGAAATATCATGTTTGTTTGCTGTAGTTCCTCTAGCTTTCTTCCTAGAAAATACGAATATGTAGAGCTGGTGTCTCCATGTGGAACCAGTTTCAGTATCGAGCTCAAAATAAAATGTTCCCCCATAAAAAGCATTCAAAAAAATAAAGTTCATTGATAGTATGCAGAAAAAACAAACACAGAGGCTGAAGCAATATCTGGGATTGAGTTAGCCAAAAATAAAACTGGATATTTCCGGTTTCATCCAGTCATATCCGAACAAACTCCTGTGGAATTCGTATTCAGTGGACCGAGAAAATCACAGTAAAAATGATTTTGGAGAAAGGCAAAGTCGTTTCGTTTGGCAATTGCATAAGATGTCATCTACACAAACAGAAATATCAAGTCTGTTTGCCGCAGTTACTCTAGCTTTCTCCCTAGAAAATATGAATGTGTAGAGTTGGTGTCTCCATGTGGAAACAATTAGTGTTTTGCAGTTTAAAATTAATTGTTCCCTGATTAAAAAAACATTCAAAACAATAAAGTCTGTGGATAATATCAGGAATACACGAACACAAAGGCTGTAGCAATATCTGGGATTGAGATAGCCAAAACAAAACCGGATATTTACGGTTACATGCAGTCATATCCGGACAAACTGTTGTGGAATTCGAATGCAATGGACCGAATAAAGCACAGTAAAAATGGTTTTGGAGAAAAGCAAAGTCATTTTGTTAGGCAAGTGCATAAAATGTCATCTATACAAACAGAAATATCCTGTTTCTTTGCCGCAGTTCCTCTAGCTTTCTCTGTAGAAAATACGAATATGTACAGCTGGTGTCTCCATGTGGAACCAATTACTGTATCCAAGCTCAAAATAAAATGTTCCTCGATAAAAAGCATTCAAAACAATAAGTACATGGATAGTATCCAGAAAAAGACACATAGAGGCTGTAGCAATTTCTGGGATTGAGTTAGCCAAAAGAAAACCGGATATTTCCGGTTTCATCCAGTAATATCCGGGCCAACTCCTGTGGAATTCGTATGCAATGGACTGAGAAAATCACAGTAAAAATGGTTTTGGAGAAAAGCAAAGTCTTTTCGTCAGGCAAGTGCATAAAATGTCATCGATACAAACAGAAACATCATGTTTGTTTGCCGCAGTTCCTCTAGCTTTCTCCCTAGAAAATAGAATTCTGTAGAGCTGGTGTCTCCATGACGAACCAATTAGTGTTTCTATGGTAGAAAATAAAATGTTCCCTGATAAAAAACATTCAAAACAATAAAGTCTGTGGATAATATCAGGAATACAGAAACACAAAGGCTGTAGCAATATCTGGGATTGAGTTAGCCAAAACAAAACCGGATATTTACGGTTTCATCCAGTCATAACTGGACAACTCCTGTGGAATTCATATGCAATGGACCGAGAAAAATCTCAGTAAAAATGGTTTTGGATAAAAGCAAAATCTTTCGTTAGGCAAGTGCATAAAATGTCATTTACAAAAATATAAATATCATGTTTGTTTGCCACAGTTCCTCTAGCTTTCTCCCTAGAAAATACGAATGTGTAGAGCTGGTGTCCCCATGATGAAGCAATTAGTATTTCTATGGTACAAAAATAAATGTTCCCTGATAAAAATATTCAAAACAATAAAGTCCATTGATAATATGCAGAAAACACAAACACAGAGGCTTTACAATATTTTGGATTGAATTAGACAAAACACAACCGGATATTTCTGGTTTTATCCTGTCATATCCAGTCAAAGTGGTGAGGAATTCGTATGCAATGGACCGAGAAAATCACAGTACCAATGGTTTTGGAGAAAAGCAAAGTCTTTTCGTTAGGGA
This sequence comes from Lepus oiostolus, assembly GCA_036325905.1. Lineage (NCBI taxonomy): Eukaryota > Metazoa > Chordata > Mammalia > Lagomorpha > Leporidae > Lepus > Lepus oiostolus. The sequence goes on from CM070808.1 coordinate 131,564,604, forward strand.
AGTGCATAAAATGTCATCTATACAAACCGAAATATCATGTTTGTTTGCCGCATTTCCTCTAGGTTTCTCCCTAGAAAATACGAATGTGTAGAGCTAGTGTCGCCATGATGAACCACTTACTGTATCCAAGATCAAAATAAAATGTTCCCCGATAAAAAGCATTCAAAACAATAAAGTCCATTGATTGTATCCAGAAAAAACAAACACAGAGCCTGTAGCAATATTTCGGATTGAGTTAGCCAAAACAAAACAGGATATTTCTGGTTTCATCGAGTCATATCCGGACAAAGTGGTGTGGAATTCGTACGCAATGGACCAAGAAAATCACAGTACAAATGGTTTTGGAGAAAAGCAAAGTCTTTTCGTTAGGCAAGTGCTAAAATGTCATCTATAGAAACAGAAATATCATGTTTGTTTGCCGTAGTTCCTCTAGCTTACTTCCTAGAAAATACGAATATGTAGAGCTGGTGTCTCCATGTGGAACCAGTTACAATATCAAAGCTCAAAATAAAATGTTCCCCCATAAAAAGCATTCAAAAAAATAAAGTCCATTGATGGTATCCAGAAAAATCAAACACAGAGGCTGTAGCAATATCTGGGAATGAGTTAGCAAAAAAAAAAAAAAAAAAAAAAAAACACGGATATTTCCGGTTTCATCCAGTCATATCCGGACAAACTCCTGTGGAATTCGTATTCAGTGGACCGAGAAAATCACAGTAAAAATGGTTTTGGAGAAAAGCAAAGTCTTTTCGTTAGGCAATTGCATAAAATGTCATCGATACTAAGAGAAATATCATGTTTGTTTTTCGCAGTTACTCTAGCTTTCTCCCTAGAAAATACGAATGTGTAGAGCTGGTGTCTCCATCTGGAAACAATTAGTGTTTTTACGGTACAAAATTAAATGTTCCCTGAAAAAAAAAAACATTGAAAACAATAAAGTCCGTGGATAATATCAGGTATGCACAAACAGAGTCGCTGTAGCTATATCCTCAATTGAGATAGCCAAAACACAACTGGATATTTCTGGTTTCATCCAGTCATAACCGGACAAAGTGGTGTGGAATTCGTATGCAATGGACCTAGAAAATCGCAGTAAAAATGTTTTTGGAGAAAAGCAAAGTCTTTTCATTAGGCAAGTACATAAAATGTCATCTATACAAACAGAAATCTCATGTTTGTTTGCCACAGTTCCTCTAGCTTTCTCCCTAGAAAATACAAATATGTTCAGCTGGTGTCTCCTTGTGGAACCAATTACTGTATCCAAGTTCAAAATAAAATGTTCCCCGATAAAAAACATTCGAAAAGATAAAGTCCGTTGATAATATCCAGAAAACACAAACACAGAGGCTGGAGCAATATTTCGGATTGAGTTCGCCAAAACAACCCGATATTTCCGGTTTCATCCAGTCATATCAGGATAAAGTGGTGTGGAATTCGTATGCAATGGACTGAGAAAATCACAGTACAAATGGTTTTGGAGAAAAGCAAAGTCTTTTCGTTAGGCAAGTGCATAAAATGTCATCTATACAAATAGAAATTTCATGTTTGTTTGCCGCAGTACCTCTAGATTTATCCCTAGAAAATAGGAATGTGTAGAGCTGGTGTCCCCATGTGGAACCAATTACTGTTTCCAAGATCAAAAATAAATGTTCCCTGATAAAAAGCACTCAAACAAAAAATCCATTGATAATATCAGGAATACAGAAACACAGAGGCTGTAGCAATATCTGGGATTGAGTTAGCCAAAACAAAACCAGATATTTCCAGTTTCATCCAGTCATATCCGGAAAACTGGTCTGGAATTCGCATGCAATGGACAGAGAAAATCACAGTAATAATGGTTTTGGAGAAAAGCAAAGTCTTTTCGTTAGGCAAGTGCATAAAATGTCATCTATTCAAACAGAAATATCATGTTTGTTTGCCGCATTTCCTCTAGCAGTCTCCCTAGAAAATATGAATGTGTAGATCTGGTGTCCCCATGATGAACCAATTAGTGTTTTGACGGTACAAAATTAAATCTTCCCTGATAAAAATATTCAAAACAATAAAGTCCATCGATAATATCCAGAAAACACAAACTCAGAGGCTTCACAATATTTCGGATTGAGTTAGCCAAAACACAACCGGATATTTCTGTTTTTACCCTATCATATCCGGAAAAATCGTTTGGAATTCGTATGCAATGGACCGAGAAAATCACAGCAAAATGGTTTTAGAGAACAGCAAAGTCTTTTCGTTAGGCAAGTGCATAAAATGTCATCTATACAAACAGAAATATCATGTTTGTGTGTCACAGTTCCTCTAGCTTTCTCCTTAGAAAGTACGAATGTGTAGAGCTGGTTTCCCATTATGAACCAATTAGTGTTTCTACGGTGCAAAATTAAATGTTCCCTGAAAAAACATTCAAAACAATAAGTCCGTCGATAATATCCAGAAAACACAAACACAGAGTCTGTAGCAATATTTCGGATTGAGTTAGCCAAAACAGGACGGGATATTTCTGGTTTCATCCAGTCATATCCGGACAAAGTGGTGTAGTATTCGTACTCAATGGACCAAGAAAATAACAGTACAAATGGTTTTGGAGAAAAGCAAAGTCTTTTCGTTAGGCAAGGGCATAAAATGTCATCTACACAAATAGAAATATCATGGTTGTTTGTCGCAGTTCCTCTAGATTTCTCCCTATAATATATGAATATGTAGAGCTGGTGTCTCCATGTGGAACCAATAATTGTATCCAAGCACAAAATAAAATGTTACCCAATAAAAAACATTCAAAACAAAAGTCTGTGGATAATATCAGGAATACACAAACACAGAGGTGTAGCAATATCTGGGATTGAGTTAGCCTAAACAGAACTGGATATTTCCGGTTTCATGCAGTCATATCAAGACAAACTTGTGTGGAATTCGTATGCAATGGACCGAGAAAGTCACAGTACAAAAGGTTTTGGAGAAAAGCATAGTCGTTTCATTAGGGAAGTAAATTAAATATCATCGATACAAACAGAAATATCATGTTTGTTTGCCGCAGTTCCTCTAGCATTCTCCCTAGAAAATACAAATGTGTAGAGATGGTGTCTGCATGTGGAAACAATTAGTGTTTCAATGGTACAAAATTAAATGTTCCCTGATAAAAAACATTCAAAACAATAAAGTCTGTGGATAATATCATGAATGCAAAAACACAGAGGCTGTAGCAATATCTGGGATTGAGTTAGTCAAAACAAAACCGGATATTTCCGGTTTCATCCAGTCATATCCGGACAAAGTGGTGTGGAATTCGTATCCAATGGACCGCGAAAATCACAGTACAAATGGTTTAGGAGAAAAGCAAAGTCTTTTCATTAGGTAAGTGCATCAAATGTCATCTATAGAAATAGAAATATCATGTTTGTTTGCAACAGTTCCTCTAGCTTTCTCCCTAGAAAATACGAATATATAGAGCTGGTGTCTCCATGTGGAACCAACTACTGTAGCAAAGCACAAAATAAAATGTTCCCCGATAAAAAACTTTCAAAACAATAAAGTCCATCGATAACATCTCCCTGTGGAACAAGTTGGTGTTTCCAAGCAAAAAATTAAATGTTCTTTGAAAAAAACTTTGAAAATAATAAAGTCGTGGATAATATCAGGAATACACAAACACAGAGGTTGTAGCAATATCTGGGATTGAGTTAGCCAAAACACAACCGGATATTTCTGGTTTCATCTAGTCATATCTGGACAAAGTGGTGTGTAATTCGTATGCAATGGACCGAGAAAGTCACAGTACAAATGGTTTTGGAGAAAAGCAAAGTCGTTTCGTTAGGCAAGTGCATAAAATATCATCTATACAAACAGAAATATCTTGTTTGTTTGCCACAGTTCCTCTAGCTTTCTCCCTAGAAAATACGAATGTGTAGAAACTGGTGTCTCCATGTGGAACCAATTACTGTATCCAACCTCAAAAAAAAATGTTCCTGGATAAAAAACATTCAAAACAATGAAGCCCGTGGATAATATCCGGAAAACACAAACCCAGAGGCTGTAGCAATATCTGCGATTGAGTTAGCCAAAAAAAAAAAAAAAAAAAAAACAAAAAAAAAACGGCTATTTCCAGGTTCATCCAGTCATATCCGGACAAACTGGTGTGCAATTCGTATGCAATGGACTGGGAGAATCACAGTACAAATGGTTTGGCGAAAAGCAAAGTCTTTTCGTTAGGCAAGTGCATAAAATATCATCTATACAAACAGAAATATCATGTTTGTTTGCTGCAGTTCCTCTAGCTTTCTCCCCAGAAAACACGAAAGTGCAGTGCTGGTGTCTCCATGTGGAACCAATTAGTGTATCCAAACTCAAAATACAATGTTCCCCGATAAAATACATTCAAAACAAAAAAGTCCATTGATAATATCCAGAAAACACAAACACAGAGTCTTTCACAATATTTCGGATTGAGTTAGCCAAAACACAACCGGATGTTTCCGGTATCATCCAGTCATATCCGGTCAAACTGGTGTGGAATTCGTATGCATTGGACTGAGAGAATCAGAGTAAAAATTGTTTTGGAGAAAAGCAAAGTCTTTTCGTTAGGCAAGTGCATAAATGTCATCTATACAAAGAGAAATATCATGTTTCTTTGCTGCAGTTCCTCTAGCTTTCAAACTAGAAAATATGAATGTGTGTAGCTGGTGTCCCCATGATGAACCAATTAGTGTTTCAACGGTACAAAATGTAATGTTCCCTGACAAAAATATTCAAAACAATAAAGCCCATCGGTAATATCCAGAAAACACAAACACAGAGGCTTTAACAATATTTCGGATTGAGTTAGCCATAACACAACCAGATATTTCTGGTTTCATCCAGTCTTATCCGGACAAAGTGGTGTGGAATTCATATGCAATGGACCGAGAAAATCAATAAAAATGGTTTTGGAAAAAAGCAAAGTCTTTTTGTTAGGCAAGTGCATAAAATGTCATCTATACAAACAGAAATATCATGTTTGTTTGCAGCAGTTCCTCTAGCTTTCTCCCTAGAAAATACGAATGTGTAGAGCTGGTGTCTCCATGTGGAAACAGTCAGTGTTTCCAAGCACAAAAGTAAATGTTCCCTGAAAAAAAAACATTGAAAAATATAAAATTCATGAATAATATCCAGAAAACACAAACACAGAGGCTGTAGCAATATTTCGGATTGAGTTAGCCAAAACACAACTGGATATTTCTGGTTCTTCGAGTCATATGCGGAGAAAGTGGTATGCAATTCGTATGCAATGGACTGAGAAAATCAAGGTAAAAATGGTTTTGGAGAAAAGCAAAGTCTTTTCGTTAGGCAAGTGCATAAAATGTCATCTATACAAACAGAAATATCATGTTTGTGTGTCATAGTTCCTCTAGCTTTCTCCCTAGAAAGTACGAATGTGTAGAGCTGGTGTTCCCATTATGAACCAATTAGTGTTTCTACGGTGCAAAATTAAATGTTCCCTGAAAAAACATTCAAAACAATAAGTCCGTCGATAATATCCAGAAAACACAAACACAGAGTCTGTAGCAATATTTCGGATTGAGTTAGCCAAAACACGACGGGATATTTCTGGTTTCATCCAGTCATATCCAGACAAAGTGGTGTAGTATTCGTACTCAATGGACCGAGAAAATCACAGTACAAATGGTTTTGGAGAAAAGCAAAGTCTTTTCGTTAGGCAAGTGCATAAAATGTCATCTAGACAAACAGAAATATCATGTTTCTCGCAGTTCCTCTAGCTTTCTCCCTAGAAAATAAGAATGTGTAGAGCTGGTGTTCCCAAGATGAACCAATTAATGTTAGAAGGTACAAAATTAAATGTTCCCTGATAAAAATATTCAAAACAATAAGTACATCGATAATAATCAGAAAACACAAACACAGAGGCTGTAGCAATATTTCGTATTGAGTTAGCCAAAACACAACCGGATATTTCTGGTCTCATCCAGTCATATCCAGAAAAAGTTGTGTGGAATTCGTATACAATGGACCTAGAAAATCACAGTAAACATGGTTTTGGAGAAAAGCAAAGTCTTTTCTTTAGGCAAGTGCATAAAATGTCATCTATACAAACAGAAATCTCATGATGGTTTGCCACAGTTCCTCCAGCTTTCTCCCTAGAAAATACGAATGTGTAGAGCTGGTGGCTCCATGTGGAACCAATTAGTGTTTCCAAGCACAAAATTAAATGTTCCCTGATAAAAAAACATTCAAAACAATAAAGTCCGTGGATAATATCCGGAAAACACAAACAGAGAGGCTGTAGCAATATCTGGGAATGAGTTAGCCAACACAAAACCAGATATTTCTGGTTTCTTAAAGACATATCAGGACAAACTCCTGTAGAATTCATATGCAATGGACTGAGAAAATCACAGTAAAAATGATTTTGGAGAACAACAAAATCTTTTCGTTAGGCAAGCGCATAAAATGTCATCTATACAAACAGAAATATCATGTTTGTTTGCCGCAGTTCCTCTAGCTATCTCCCTAGAAAATACGAATGTGTAGAGCTGGTGGCTCCATGTGGAACCACTTAGTGTTTCCAAGCACAAAATTAAATGTGCCCTGAAAAAAAAACATTCAAAAATATAAAGTCCGTGGATAATATCAGGAATACACAAACTCAGAGGCTGTAGCAATATTTCGGATTGAGTTAGCCAAAACACAACCAGATATTTCTGTTTTCATCCAGTCATATCCGGACAAACTGGTGTGGAATTTGTATCCATCGGACCAAGAAAATCACAGTACAAATGGCTTTCGAGAAAAGCAAAGTCTTTTTGTTAGGCAAGTGCATAAAATGTCATCTATAGAAACAGTAATATCATGTTTGTTTGCCGCAGTTCCTCTAGCTTTCTCCCTAGAAAATACGAATATGTACAGCTGGTGTCTCCATGTGGAACCAATTACTGTATCCAAGCTCAAAATAAAATGTTCCCCGATAAAAAGCATTCAAAATCATAAAGTCCATTGATAGTATCTAGAAAAAACAAACACAGAGGCTGTAGAAATATCTGGGATTCAGTTAGCCAAAACAAATCCAGATATTTCCGGTTTCATCCAGTCATATCCAGAGAAACTGGTGTGGAATTCGTATGCAATGTACCGAGAAAATCACAATACAAATGGTTTTGGAGGAAAGCAATGTCTTTTCGATAGGCAAGTGCATAAAATGTCATCTATAGAAACAGAAATATCATGTTTGTTTGCCACAGTTCCTCTAGCTTTCTCCCTAAAAAATACGAATGTGCAGAGCTGGTGTTCCGATGATGAACCAATTAGTGTTTCAAAGGTACAAAATTAAATGATCCCTGATAAACAGCATTCAAAACAATAAAGTCCATCGATAATATTTAGAAAACAAAAACACAAAGGCTCTAGCAATATTTCGTATTGAGTTAGCCAAAACAAAACCGGATATTTCTGTTTTCATCCAGTCATATCCGGACAAACTGGTGTGGAATTTGTATCCAACGGACCAAGAAAATCACAGTACAAATGGTTTTCGAGAAAAGCAAAGTCTTTTCTTTAGGCAAGTGCATAAAATGTCATCTATAGAAACAGAAATATCATTTCATTTGCTGCAGTTCCTCTAACTTTCTCCCTTGAAAATATGAATATGTAGAGGTGGTGTCTCCATGTGGAACCAATTACTGTATCCTAGCTCAAAATAAAATGTTCCCCGCTAAAAAGCATTCAAAACAATAAAGTCCATTGATAGTATCCAGAAAAAACAAACACAGAATCTGTAGCAATATCTGGGTTTGAGTTAGCCAAAACAAAACCGGATATTTATGGTTTCATCCAGTCATATCCGGACAAAGGAGTGTGGAATTCGTATGCAATGGACCGAGAAAATCACAGTATAAATGGTTTTGGAGGAAACCAAAGTCTTTTCGTTATACAAGTGCATAAAATGTCATCTATACAAACAGAAATATCATGTTTGTTTGCCACAGTTCTACTAGCTTTCTCTCTAGAAAATACGAACTTGTAGAGCTCGTGTCCCCATGATGAAACAATTAGTGATTCAATGGTACAAAATTAAATGTTGCCTGATAAAAACATTCAAAACAATAAAGTCCATCGATAATATCCAGAAAACACAAACACAAAGGCTTTCACAGTATTTCGGTTTGAGTTAGCCAAAACACAACCGGATATCTCTGGATTCATCCAGTCATATCCGGAAAGTGGTTTGTAATTCGTACGCAAGGGACAGAGAAAAAAAAACAGTACCTATGGTTTTGGAGAAAAGCAAAGTCTTTTCGTTAGGCAAGTGCATAAAATGTCATCTATACAAACAGAAATATCAGGTTTGTTTACTTCAGTTCCTCTAGCTTTCTCCCTAGTAAATACGAATATGTACAGCTGGTGTCTCCATGTGGAACCAATTACTGTATCCAGATCAAAATAAAATGTTGTCCGCTAAAAAGCATTCAAAACAATAAAGTCCATTGATAGTATCCAGAAAAAACCATCACAGAGCCTGTAGCAATATCTGGGATTGAGATACCCAAAACAAAACCCGATATTTCCTGTTTCATCCCATCATAGCCGGACTAACTCCTGTGGAATTCGAATGCAATGGACCGAGAAAATCACAGTACAATTGGTTTTGGAGAAAAGCAAAGTCTTTTCGTTAGGCAAGTGCATAAAATGTCATCTATGCAAACAGAAATATCATGTTTGTTTGTCGCAGTTCCTCTAGCTTGCTCCCTAGAAAATACGAATCTGTAGAGCTGGTGTCTCCATGTGGAAACAATTAGTGTTTTGCAGTTTAAAATTAAATGTTCCCTGATAAAAAAACATTCAAAACAATAAAGTCCATCAAAAGTATCCAGAAAACACAAACACAGAGTTTTTCACAATATTTCAGTGTGTTAGCCAAAACACAACCGTATATTTCTGGTAGCATCCAGTCATATCCGGACAAAGTGGTTTGGAATTCGTACGCAAGGGACCGAAAAAATCAGAATAAAAATGGTTCTGGAGAAAAGCAAAGTGTTTTCGTTAGGCAAGTGCATAAAATGTCATCTATACAAACAGAAGTATCATGTTTGTTTGCAGCAGTTCCTCTAGCTTTCTCCCTAGAAAATACGAATGTGTAGAGCTGGTGTTCCCATGATGAACCAATTAGTGTTTCAATGATAGAAAGTTAAATGATCCCCGATAAAAAGCATTCAAAACAATAAAGTGCATCGATAATATTTAGAAAACACAAACACAGAGGCTGTAGCAATATCTGGGATTGAGTTAGCCAAAACACAACTGGATACTTCAGGTTTCATCCAGTCATATCCGGACAAACTGGTGTGGAATTTGTATGCAATGGACCAAGAAAATCACAGTAAAAATGGTTTTGGAGAAAAGCAAAGTCTTTTCGTTAGGCAAGTGCATAAAATGTCATCGATACAAACAGAAATATCATGTTTGTTTGCTGCAGTTCTACTAGCTTTCTCCCTAGAAAATACAAAAGTGTAGAGCTGGTGTCGCCATGATGAACCAATTAGTGATTCAAGGATGCAAAATTAAATGTTGCCTGATAAAAACATTCAAAACAATAAAGTCCATCAATAATATCCAGAAAACACAAACACAGAGGCTTCCACATTAATTCGGTTTGAGTTAGCCAAAACACAACCGGATATTTCTGGTTTCATCCAGTCATATCCGGACAAACTGGTGTGTTATTCGTATGCAAGGGACCGAGAAAATCACAGTACAAATGGTTTTGGAGAAAAGCAAAGTCTTTTTTTAGGCAAGTGCATAAAATGTCATCTATACAAACAGAAATATCATGTTTGTTTGCCGCAGTTCCTCTAGCTTTCTCCCTAGAAAATACGAATGTGTAGAGCTGGTGTCTCCATGTGGAAACAATTAGTGTTTTGCAGTTTAAAATTAAATGTTCCCTGATAAAAAACATTCAAAACAATAAAGTCCATTGATAGTATCCAAAAAAAACAAACATAGAGGCTGTAGCAATATCTGGGATTGAGTTAGCCAAAACAAAACCGGATATTTACAGTTTCATCCAGTTATATCTGGACAAACTCCTGTGGAATTCAGATGCAATGGACCGAGAAAATCACAGTACAATTTTTGTTTTGGAGAAAAGCAAAGTCTTTTTGTTAGGCAAGTGCATAAAATGTCATCTAGACAAACAGAAATATCATGTTTCTCGCAGTTCCTCTAGCTTTCTCCCTAGAAAATAAGAATGTGTAGAGCTGGTGTTCCCATGATGAACCAATTAATGTTAGAAGGTACAAAATTAAATGTTCCCTGATAAAAATATTCAAAACAATAAGTACATCGATAATAATCAGAAAACACAAACAGAGAGGCTGTAGCAATATTTCGTATTGAGTTAGCCAAAACACAACCGGATATTTCTGGTCTCATCCAGTCATATCCAGAAAAAGTTGTGTGGAATTCGTATACAATGGACCTAGAAAATCACAGTAAACATGGTTTTGGAGAAAAGCAAAGTCTTTTCTTTAGGCAAGTGCATAAAATGTCATCTATACAAACAGAAATCTCATGATGGTTTGCCACAGTTCGTCCAGCTTTCTCCCTAGAAAATACGAATGTGTAGAGCTGGTGTCTCCATGTGGAACCAATTAGTGTTTCCAAGCACAAAATTAAATGTTCCCTGATAAAAAAACATTCAAAACAATAAAGTCCGTGGATAATATCCGGAAAACACAAACAGAGAGGCTGTAGCAATATCTGGGAATGAGTTAGCCAACACAAAACCAGATATTTCTGGTTTCTTAAAGACATATCAGGACAAACTCCTGTAGAATTCATATGCAATGGACTGAGAAAATCACAGTAAAAATGATTTTGGAGAACAACAAAATCTTTTCGTTAGGCAAGCGCATAAAATGTCATCTATACAAACAGAAATATCATGTTTGTTTGCCACAGTTCCTCTAGCTATCTCCCTAGAAAATACGAATGTGTAGAGCTGGTGGCTCCATGTAGAACCAATTAGTGTTTGCAAGCACAAAATTAAATGTGCCCTGAAAAAAAAACATTCAAAAATATAAAGTCCGTGGATAATATCAGGAATACACAATCTCAGAGGCTGTAGCAATATTTCGGATTGAGTTAGCCAAAACACAACCAGATATTTCTGTTTTCATCCACTCATATCCGGACAAATTGGTGTGGAATTCATATGCAATGGACCGAGAAAATCAATAAAAATGGTTTTGGAAAAAAGCAAAGTCTTTTTGTTAGGCAAGTGCATAAAATGTCATCTATACAAACAGAAATATCATGTTTGTTTGCAGCAGTTCCTCTAGCTTTCTCCCTAGAAAATACGAATGTGTAGAGCTGGTGTCTCCATGTGGAAACAATCAGTGTTTCCAAGCACAAAAGTAAATGTTCCCTGAAAAAAAACATTGAAAAATATAAAATTCATGAATAATATCCAGAAAACACAAACACAGAGGCTTTCACAATATTTCGGATTGAGTTAGCCAAAACACAACTGGATATTTCTGGTTCTTCGAGTCATATGCGGAGAAAGTGGTATGCAATTCGTATGCAATGGACTGAGAAAATCAAGGTAAAAATGGTTTTGGAGAAAAGCAAAGTCTTTTCGTTAGGCAAGTGCATAAAATGTCATCTATACAAACAGAAATATCATGTTTGTGTGTCACAGTTCCTCTAGCTTTCTCCCTAGAAAGTACGAATGTGTAGAGCTGGTGTTCCCATTATGAACCAATTAGTGTTTCTACGGTGCAAAATTAAATGTTCCCTGAAAAAACATTCAAAACAATAAGTCCGTCGATAATATCCAGAAAACACAAACACAGAGTCTGTAGCAATATTTCGGATTGAGTTAGCCAAAACAGGACGGGATATTTCTGGTTTCATCCAGTCATATCCGGACAAAGTGGTGTAGTATTCGTACTCAATGGACCGAGAAAATCACAGTACAAATGGTTTTGGAGAAAAGCAAAGTCTTTTCGTTAGGCAAGGGCATAAAATGTCATCTACACAAATAGAAATATCATGGTTGTTTGTCGCAGTTCCTCTAGATTTCTCCCTATAATATATGAATATGTAGAGCTGGTGTCTCCATGTGGAACCAATAATTGTATCCAAGCACAAAATAAAATGTTCCCCAATAAAAAACATTCAAAACAATAAAGTCTGTGGATAATATCAGGAATACACAAACACAGAGGTGTAGCAATATCTGGGATTGTGTTAGCCTAAACAAAACCGGATATTTCCAGTTTCATGCAGTCATATCAAGAAAAACTTGTGTGGAATTCGTATACAATGGACCGAGAAAGTCACAGTACAAAAGGTTTTGGAGAAAAGCAAAGTCTTTTCATTAGGGAAGTAAATTAAATATCATCAATACAAACAGAAATATCATGTTTGTTTGCCGCAGTTCCTCTAGCATTCTCCCTAGAAAATACAAATGTGTAGAGATGGTGTCTGCATGTGGAAACAATTAGTGTTTCAACGGTACAAAATTAAATGTTCCCTGAAAAAAACATTCAAAACAATAAAGTCTGTGGATAATATCATGAATGCAAAAACACAGAGGCTGTAGCAATATCTGGGATTGAGTTAGTCAAAACAAACCGGATATTTCCGGTATCATCCAGTCATATCCGGACAAAGTGGTGTGGAATTCGTATCCCATGGACCGCGAAAATCACAGTACAAATGGTTTAGGAGAAAAGCAAAGTCTTTTAGTTAGGCAAGTGCATAAAATGTCATCTAACAAACAGAAATATCGTGTTTCTTTGCCGCATTTCCTCTAGCTTTCTCCCTAGAACATATGAACGTGTAGAGCTGGTGTCTCCATGTAGAACCAATTAGTGTTTCCAATCACAAAATTAAATGTTCCTTGAAAAAAAACATTGAAAAATATAAAGTCCATGCACAATATCAGGAACACACAAACACAGAGGCTGTAGCAATATCTGGGATTGAGTTAGCCAAAAAAAACTGGATATTTCCGGTTACATCCAGTCATATCCGGACAAACTGCTGTGGAATTCGTATGCAATGGACCGAGAAAATCACAGTAAAAATGGTTTGGAGAAAAGGAAAGTCTTTTTGTTAGGCAAGTGCATAAAATGTCATCGATACAAAAAGAAATATAATGTTTGTTTTCCATAGTTCCTCTAGCTTTCTCCCTCGAATATACGAATGTGTATAGCTGGTGTTCCCATGATGAACCAATTAGTGTTTTTACGGTACAAAATGACATGTACCCTGATACAAATATTCAAAACAATGAATTCCATCGATACTATCCAGAAAACACAAATAGAGAGTCTTTTATAATATTTCGGTTTCAGTTAGCCAAAACACAACAGGATATTTCTGGTTTCATCCAGTCATATCCAGAAAAACTGGGTGGAATTCCTATGCAATGCACCGCAAAAATGACAGTAAAAAACGTTTTGGAGAAAAGCAAAGTCTTTTCGTTAGGCAAGTACATAAAAAGTCATCCAAACAAACAGAAATATCATGTTTGTTTGCCACAGTTCCTCTAGATTTCTCCCCCAAAAATACGAATGTGTAGAGCTGGTGTTCCCATGATGACCAATTAGTGTTTCAACTGTACAAAATTAAATGTTCCATGATAAAATCATTCAAAACAATGAGTCCGTTGATAATATCCAGAAAACACAAACACAGAGTCTGTAGCAATATTTCGGATTGAGTTAGCCAAAACACAACCGGATATTTCTGGTTTCATCCAGTCATATCCGGACAAAGTGGTGTGGAATTCGTATGCAATGGACGGAGAAAATCACAGTAAAAATGGTTTTGGAGAAAAGCAAAGTCTTTTCGTTAGGCAAGTGCATAAAATGTCATCTATACAAAGAGTAACATCATGTTTGTTTGCTACAGTTCCTCTAGCTTTCTCCCTAGAAAATATGAATATGTGGAGCTGGTGTGTGAATGTGGAAGCAATTACTGTATCCAAGCTGAAAAAAATGTTCCCTGATAAAAAACATTCAAAGCAATGAAGTCCATTGATAATATCCAGAAAAACAACACAGAGGCTGTAGCAATATTGGGATTGAGTCAGCCAATACACAACCGGATATTTCTGGTTTCATCCAGTCATATCCAAACAAAGTGGTTTGGAATTCGTATGCAATGGACCGAGGAAATCACAGTAAAAATGCTTTTGGAGAAAAGCAACGTATTTTCTTTAGGCAAGTGCATAAAATGTCATCTACATAAACAGAAATATCATGTTTGTTGGCCGCACTTTCTCTAGCTTTCTCCCTAGAAAATACAAATATGTAGAGCTGGTGTCCCCATGATGAACCAATTACTCTATCCAAGCTCAAAATAAAATGTTCCCCAATAAAAAACATTCAATACAATATAGTCCATTGATAATATCCAGAATACACAAACACAGAGGCTTTCATAATATTTCGGATTTAGTTAGGCAAAACAAAACCGGATATTACTGTTTTCTTCCAGTCATATCCGTACAAACTGGTGTGGAATTCGTATGCAATGAACCGAAAAAATCACAGTAAAAATGATTTTGGAGGAAAGCAAAGTCTTTTTGTTAAGCAAGTGCATAAAATGTCATCTAGACAAACAGAAATATCATGTGTGTTTGCCACAGTTCCTCTACATTTCTCCCAAGAAAATACGAATGTGTAGAGCTGGTGTCCCAATGATGAACCAATTAGTGTTTCAACGGTATAAAATTAAATGTTCCCTGATAAAAACATTCAAAAAAATAAAGTCCGTGGATAAGATCAGGAATACACAAACACAGAGGCAGTAGCAATATTTTGGATTGAGTTAGACAAAACACAACCAGATATTTCTGGATTCATCCAGTCATATCCAGATAAAGTGGTGTGGACTTCGTATGCAATGGACTGAGAAAGTCACAGTACAAATGGTTTTGGTGAAAAGCATAGTCTTTTCTTTAGCAAGTGCATAAAATGTCATCTATACAAACAGAAATATCAGGTTTGTTTGCTGCAGTTCCTCTAGCTTTCTCCCTAGAAAATACGAATGTGTAGTGCTGATGTCTCCATGTGGAACCAATTACTGTACGAATGTGTAGAGCTGGTGTCCCAATGATGAACCAATTAGTGTTTCAACGGTACAAAATTAAATGTTCCCTGATAAAAACATTCAAAACAATAAAGTCTGTGGATAATATCAGGAATACACAAACACAGAGGCATTAGCAATATTTCAGATTGAGTTAGCCAAAACACAACCGGATATTTCGGGTTTCATCCAGTCATATCCAGAGAAAGTGGTTTGGAATTCGTAGGCAATGGTCTGAGAAAATCACAGTAAAAATTGTTTGGAGAAAAGCAATGTCATCTATACCAACAGAAATATCATGTTTGTTTGCCGCAGGTCCTCTAGTTTTCTCCCTAGAAAATACGAATGTGTAGAGCTGGTGTCTCCATGTGGAACCAATTAGTGTTTCCAAGAAAAAAATTAAATGTTCCCTGAACAAAAACATTCAAAACAGTAAAGTCCGTGGATAATATCAGGAATATACAAACAGAGAGGCTGTAGCAATATCTGGGAATTAGTTAATCAAAACACAACTGGATATTTCGGGTTTCATCCAGTCATATCCGGACAAAGTGGTTTGGAATTCGTAGGCAATGGAATGAGAAAATCACAGTAAAAATGGTTTTGGAGAAAAGCAAAGTCTTTTCATTAGGCAATAGATAAAATATCATTGATACAAACAGAAATATCATGTTTGTTTGCCGCAGTTCCTCTAGCTTTCTCCCTAGAAAATAAGAATGTGTAGAGCTGGTATCTCCATGTGGAACCAATTAGTGTTTCGATGGTACAACATGAAATGATCCCTGATAAAAACATTCAAAACCATAAAGTCCCTGGATAATATCCGGAAAACACAAACACAGAGGCTGTAGCAATATTTCGGATTGAGTTAGCCAAAACACCACCGGATATTTTTTTTAACTTTTATTTAATGAATATAAATTTCCAGTATACAGCTTATGGATTACAATGGCTTCCCCTTCCCATAATTTCCCTCCCACCCGCAACCCTCCCCTTTCCCGCTCCCTCTCCCTTTCCATTCACATCAAGATTCATTTTCAATTCTATTTATATACAGAAGATCAATTTAGTATAAATACTTCAACAGTTTGCACCCACATAGAAACACAAAATGAAACATACTGTTTGAGTACTAGTTATCGCATTAAGTCACAATGTACAGCATATTAAGGACAGAGATCCCACATCAGGAGCAAGCGCACAGTGTCTCCTGTTGTTGACCCAACAAATTGACACTCTAGTTTATGGCGCCAGTAACCACCCTAGGCTGTCGTCATGAGTTGCCAAGGCTATGGAAGCCTTCCAAGTTTGCCGACTCTGATCATATTTAGACAAGGTCATAAAAGACAGGTTGAGGATAGTAACCAATGATCCTAAGAGTGGCCTTAACCAGGTCTGAACAATTATACAGCATTAAGTGGGGAAGAGGAACATCAGTACACACAGGTTGGGAGTAGAGCCATAGGTGGTAGAGTAGAGGTTATGATTACAAAGGAATGAGGCCCAAGTGCACTAGACAGGGTCTAGAACAAAGGACAGAGTCATTATTAGAGGAGCTAAGAAAGGTGCTGTCTAAGCTACAAGTAATTTTTCTGATTGAGAGGCAAATAGAACCTGATAGAAGGGGCTTGATAATAATTTGTTGGGCTTTAGGCCTTGTAAGTTAAGAGGCCCAGACCTATCTCTTCACATGGGGTATATCCTAACGGAGGTGTGAACCTCCTAGGGGAAGGCACTCTGTTGACTTTCATTACTTGGCTGGCCTGGGAGGAGAGCTGGCCAGGTAAAGGCAGGGGGCATCTCTAACAAGAAATTTACAGTTCTGCCTACAATGTTGCTGACCCTACTTGGCGGTCCCCTCAACTGCAGTGGTCACTTTGGAAGTTGGGCTGAGTGAAGGGCTTTTTAGCCTGGAGCCAATAAGATCTGTGGCTCTGACCTGGGCATCCTTCGATTCCAGGGCAGGTCCATTTCCAGTGATCCAACTCTTGGCAGAGCTGCCAGGGCTCTTCACAAGCTGACTTCTGCTGAAGCCCAGGCTTACCACATTGAAAGCCACTGCAGTGGACTGGCCTGTTGGGTCTCCTTGAGGGCAGATCACTGTACAGATCAGCCATTAATAGGCCTGCCACCCATTGCTTCGGATGCCTAGCTTTCTTTTCCTCCTGGTTTGTGTTCAAGCAGACCAGACGATGCAAGTCAAGGGAGTGCCCGTGTCCCATCTCTAATCTTTGGTGGCCTGAACTACAAGTCTATAGTCACAGGCATGTTCTGCAGTAGTTTTTCTAAGGTAGACAATGCCCATGAGGAAAATTATATTCTCACTTTCAAACTTTCTTTCCCTTTGGTCTGAAATGGAGGTTTTTTTTTCTACTTACTGTATACTTCACTGATGGCGATGTGAATCTAGCTATGAGATTATTAGTTAAGTTCTTATTTTGGCTATGCTATTACAAAAAATGTTAGCCATCTCTTATAAGGTCTAAAGATTAAATTGTGCATCCTACAGATTCCTTCATAATAGAATTAGTTCCCTACCTTGAAGAGAATAGAGAAGTGAAAGAACAAGTTGGGCTTAGAATAGAGAAATGAGGGAGCAAGTCCTAGATCACTTGCTGACAATAGCAATATTACATGAATACTTAGCAAACCGTTTCAACCCTTAGATAAGAACCTAATAAAACATTTACCGGAAGGTCCAATGCCTTCTATAAATTTTAAGAATCATGTATTTGAAAACACGTCTTAAATATCTAACATGGTGTAGTTTGTTTAACCAGTAAACTTAAGCACAACCATCTAAAATGTTTTTAGTTTCTTTCTACCAACAAGTTTAAAACATATGATACACAGATTCAGGTCATACAAATTAAAATGTATCTTTGATTGATTTTAGCAGCTTAAATTTATGGACAATCTTATCTATAAGCCATTTAAAATAAAACTCTTAATAAAATTTCCCCATGTGGACATACAATATGTACGCACATATAACATAGCATAATAGACCAATATCAAAATCCAAAATATCTGGTTGAAATAAGATTCCTTAAAATCATGACATAACATAGACCAAATCTGATCATTGTTACAAGGTGATTATTCAAGTCTTTGAAAATAAGCACATAGTTAAATAACCCATAGCTCTTCATCTCCTCCCTCTCTTTTTCCACTCTTAGATTTAACAGGGATCACTTTTCAGTTAAAATTTAAACACCTGAGAATAATTGTGTGTTAATTACTGAGTTCAACCAATAGTACTAGAACAACAACAACAACAACAAATACTAAAAAGGATAAAGTATTACATTGTACATCTAAAGTCAGGACAGGAGCTGATTAGTTCATTGTTGCTTATAGTGTCCATTTCACTTAACAGGTTTCCCCTTTGGCGCTCAGTTGTCACTGATCAGGGAAAACAAATGATATTTTTCTCTTTGGGACTGGCTTAATTCACTCAGCATGATGTTTTCCAGATTGCTCCATCTTGTTGCAAATGACTGGGTTTCGTTGTTTCTTACTGCTGTATAGTATTCTATGGAGTACATGTCCCATAATTTCTTTATCCAGTCTACTGTTGATGGGCATTTGGGTTGGTTCCATGACTTAGCTATTGTGAATTGAGATGCAATAAACATTAATGTGCAGATGGCTTTTTTATTTGCCAAATTAATTTCCTTTGGGTAAATTCCAAGGAGTGGGATGGCTGGGTTGTATGGTAGGGTTATGTTCAGGTTTCTGAGGAATCTCCAGACAGACTTCCATAGTGGCTTAACCAGTTTGCATTCCCACCAACAGTGAGTTAGTGTCCCTTTTTCCCCACATCCTCTCCAGCATCTGTTGTTGGTAGATTTCTGAATGTGAGCCATTCTCACCGGGGTGAGATGGAACCTCATTGTGGTTTTGATTTGCATTTCTCTGATTGCTAGTGATCTTGAACATTTTTTCATGTGTCTGTTGGCCATTTGGATTTCCTCTTTCGAAAAATGTCTATTGAGGTCCTTGGCCCATCTCTTAAGTGGGTTGTTTGTTTTGTTGTTGTGGATTTTCTTGATTTCTTTGTAGATTCTGGTTATCAATCCTTTATCTGTAGTATAGTTTGCGAATATTTTTTCCCATTCTGTTGGTTGCCTCTTCACTTTCCTGACTGTTTCTTTTGAAGTACAGATTCTTCTCAATTTGATGCAGTCCCAAATGTTAATTTTGGTTTTGACTGCCTGTGCTGTTGGAGTATTTTCCAGGAAGTCTTTGCCTGTGCCTATATCTTGCAGGGTCTCTCCAATGCTCTCTAATAATTTGATGGTTTCGGGTCGTAGATTTAAGTCTTTAATCCATGTAGAGTGAATTTTTGTGTAAGGTGATAGGTATGGGTCTTGCTTCAAGCTTCTGCACGTGGAAATCCAATTTTCCCAGCACCATTTATTGAATAGACTGTCCTTATTCCAGGGATTAGATTTGGATCTTTGGTCAAATATAAGTTGGCTGTAGATGTTTGGATTGATTTCTGGTGTTTCTATTCTGTTCCATTGGTCTATCCATCTGTTTCTGTACCAGTACCATGCTGTTTTGATAACAACTGCCCTGTAGTATGTCCTAAAATCAGGTATTGTGATGCCTCCGGCTTTGTTTTTGTTGTACAGGATTGCTTTGGCTATTCGAGGTCTTCTGTGTCTCCATATGAATTTCAGCATCATTTTTTCCAGATCTGAGAAGAAGGTCTTGGGGATCTTGATGGGTATTGCATTGAATGTATAAATTGCTTTTGGGAGAATAGACATTTTGATGATATTGATTCTTCCAATCCATGAGCATGGAAGATTTCTCCATTTTTTGGTATCCTCTTCTATTTCTTTCTGTAAGGTTTTGTAGTTTTCATCGTAGAGATCTTTAACGTCTTTGGTTAAGTTTATTCCAAGGTATTTGATTGTTTTTGTAGCTATTGTGAATGGCATTGATTTTAGAAGTTCTTCCTCAGCCGTGGCATTGCCTGTGTATACAAAGGCTGTTGATTTTTGTGGATTGATTTTATATCCTGCTACTTTGCCAAACTCTTCGATGAGTTCCAGCAGTCTCTTAGTAGAGTTCTTTGGGTCCCCTAAATAAAGAATCATATCATCTGCAAAGAGGGATAGTTTGAGTTCGTCCTTCCTGATTTGTATCCCTTTAATTTCTTTTTCTTGCCTAATAGCTCTGGCCAAAACTTCCAGAACTATATTGAATAGCAGTGGTGAGAGAGGGCATCCCTGTCTGGTACCAGATCTCAGCGGAAATGCTTCCAACTTTTCCCCATTCAATAGGATGTTGGCCGTGGGTTTTTCATATATTGCTTTGATTGTATTAAGGAATGTTCCTTCCATACCCAGTTTGCTTAGAGTTTTCATCATGAAAGGGTGTTGTATTTTATCAAATGCTTTCTCTGCGTCTATTGAGAGAATCATATGGTTTTTCTTCTGCAGTCTGTTAATGTAGTGTATTACGTTGATTGTTTTGCGAATGTTGAACCATCCCTGCATACCGGGGATGAATCCCACTTGGTCTGGGTGGATGATCTTTCTGATGTGTTGTTGCATTCTATTGGCCAGAATTTTATTGAGTATTTTTGCATCTATGTTCATCAGGGATATTGGTCTGTAATTCTCTTTCAATGTTGCATCTCTTTCTGGCTTAGGAATTAAGGTGATGGTGGCTTCATAGAAAGAATTTGGGAGGATTCCCTCTTTTTCAATTGCTCTGAATAGTTTGAGAAGAATTGGAGTTAGTTCTTCTCTAAATGTCTGGTAGAACTCAGCAGTGAATCCATCTGGCCCTGGGCTTTTCTTTGTTGGGAGGGCCTTTATTACTGCTTCAATTTCTGTGTCAGTTATTGGTCTGTTTAGGTTTTCTATGTCTTCCTGGCTCAATTTAGGGAGGTTGTATGTGTCCAAGAATCTGTCCATTTCTGATAGATTTCCCTGTTTGCTGGCATACAAGTCCTTGTAGTAATTTCTGATGATTCTTTTTATTTCTGTGGCGTCTGTTGTTATGTTTCCCATTTCATCTCTGATCCTATTGATTTGGGTCTTTTCTCTTCTTTTTTTAGTTAGTTGGGCCAATGGGGTGTCAATTTTGTTTATTTTTTCAAAAAACCAGCTCCTCGTTTGGCTGATTTTTTGTAATTTTTTTTGGATTCAATCCTGTTGATTTCTTCTCTGATTTTAATTATTTCTCTTCTCCTACTGGGTTTGGGTTTGGTTTGCTGCAGATTTTCTAGATCCTTGAGATGACTTGAAAGTTCATCTATTTGGTGCCTTTCCAATTTCTTGATGTAGGCACCTATTGATATAAACTTTCCTCTTAACACTGCTTTTGTTGTATCCCATAGGTTTTGGTATGTTGTGCTGTTATCCTCATTTACTTCCAGAAAATTTTTGATTTCTCTTTTAATTTCTTCTATGACCCATTGTTCATTCAGGAGCATGTTGTTCAATCTCCATGTGTTTGCACGTGCTCTAGAGATTCCTGAGTTGCCAATTTCCAATTTCATTCCTTTGTGGTCTGAGAAGCTGCATGGTATGATTCTAATTCTTTTGAATTTGCTGAGACTTGCTTTATGGCCTAGTATGTGGTCAATCCTAGAGAGGGTTCCATGTACTGCTGAGAAGAATGTAAAGTCCTAAGATGTAGGATGAAATGTTCTGTAGATATCTGTTAGATCCATTTGGGCTATAGTGTCATTTAAATCTACTGTCTCCTTGTTGATCTTCTGTCCTGTTGATCTGTCTATCTCTGAGAGTGGAGTATTGAAGTCCCCCAGTACTATTGTATTGGGGTCTAAGTCTCCCTTTAAGTCCCTTAACAAGTCTTTTAAATAAGCTGGTGCCCTGTAATTAGGTGCATATACATTGATAATCGTTATATCTTCCTGTTGAATGGATCCCTTAATCATTAAATAGTGCCCCTCTTTGTCTCTCCTAACAGTTTTTGTGGTAAAGTTTATGTTGTCCAATATTAAGATGGCTACGCCCGCTCTCTTTTCATTTCTGTTGGCGTGGTATATCTTTTTCCAGCCTTTCACTCTCAGCCTGTATGGATCATTGTTGGATAGATGGGTTTCTTGTAAGCAGCAAAAGGATGGGTTTTGTTCCTTAACCCAATCAGCCAATCGGTGTCTTTTAACTGGACAGTTCAAGCCATTAACATTTAATGTGACTATTGAGAAGGAGTAACTTTGCCCTGCCATTAGCCAAAGATACTGTCTAATATATGGTTTGAGATTCCTGTGATCTTTTGGTGTGAGGTTTCCTACCTTTACCTTCTTTCATATTGGTGACCGTGTTTCTGTGTTTCTGTATGTAACACATCTTTAAACATCTTTTGCAGGGCTGGGCGAGTGGCGACAAATTCTTTCAGCTTCTGTTTGCTGTGAAAGGTCTTTATTTCACCTTCATTTATAAATGAGAGCTTTGCAGGATATACTATTCTGGGCTGGCAGTTTTTCTCTCTTAGCACCTGGGCTATGTCTCGCCATTCTCTCCTAGCTTGTAGGGTTTCTGAAGAGAAGTCAGCTGTGAGTCTAATTGGAGATCCTCTGAGAGTAATCTGGCATTTCTCTCTTGCACATTTTAGGATCTTTTCTTTGTGTCTCACTGTGGTGAGTTTGATTACGACGTGTCGTGGTGAGGATCTCTTTTGGTCATGTTTATTAGGGGTTCTATGAGCTTCCTGTATTAGGATATCTCTGTCTTTCTCCAAACCTGGGAAATTTTCTGCTAGTATCTCACTGAAAATGCCTTCTAATCCTTTCTCCCTCTCCATGCCTTCAGGTACTCCTAGAACCCGAATGTTGGGTTTTTTAAGAGTATCCTGTAGATTACTGACAGTATTTTTTAGATTTCTGATTTCTTCTTCTTTTCTTTGATTTGATTGTTTCCTTTCCTGTTCTCTGTCTTCTAAGTCTGATATTCTCTCTTCTGCTTTGCCCATTCTGTTTTTAAGACTCTCTAATGTGTTTGTCATTTGATCTATTGAATTCTGCATTTCATTATGATTTCTCATCATTATCACCATTTCTTGTTCCACTAGTTGTTTCATTTCATTTTGATTCCTCCTTAATATTTCATTTTCACGAGAGAGATTTTCTACCTTGTCCATTAAGGATTTCTGTAGTTCAAGAATTTGTTTTTGAGAACTTCTTAATGTTCTTATCAATTATTTCAGATCAGCTTCTTGTATTTCTTCAATCTCCTCATGTTCATAATCTTGAAATGGGGTGTCTTTTTCATAACACCACCGGATATTTCGGGTTTCATCCAGTCATATCTGGACATACTCGTGTGGAATTCGTATGCAATGGACCGAGAAAATCACAGTAAACATGGTTTTGGAGAAAAGCAAAGTCTTTTTGTTAGGCAAGTGCATAAAATGTCATCTATAGAAAGAGAAATATCATGTTTGTTTGCCGCAGTTCCTCTAGCTTTTCCCTAGAAAATACAAATATGTAGCGCTGGGTTCTCCATGTGGATCCAGTTACTGTATCAAAGCTCAAAATAAAATGTTCCCCGATAAAAAACATTCAAAACAATAAAGTCCATTGATAATATCCAGAAAAAAAAACACAGAGGCTGTAGCAATATCTGGGATTGAGTTAGCTAAAAAAAAAAACCGGATATTTCCGGTTTCATCCAGTCATATCCGGTAAGCTTGTGTGGAATTTGTATGCAATGGACTGAGAAAATCACAGTAAAAGTGGTTTTGGAAAAAAGCAAAGTCTTTTCGTTGGGCAAGTGCATAAAATGTCATCTATACATACAGAAATATCATGTTTGTTTGCCACAGTTCCTCTAGCTTTTTCCCTAGAAAATACGAATGTGTAGAGATGGTGTTCCCATGTTGAACCAATTAGTGATTCTTTGGTACAAAATTAAAAGATCCCTGATAACATTCAAAACAATAAAGTCTGTGGATAATATCAGGAATACTCAAACAAAGAGGCTGTAGCAATATCTAGGATTGAGTTAGCCAAAACACAACCGGATATTTCTCTTTTTATCCAGTCATTTCAGGACAAACTGGTGTGGAATTCGTATGCAATGGACCTAGAAAATCAGAGTAAAAATGGTTTTGGGGAAGAGCAAAGTCTTTTAATTAGGGAAGAAGATAAAATATCATCGATACAAACAGAAATATCAAGTTTGTTTGCCGCAGTTCCTCTAGCTTTCTCCCTAGAAAATAGGAATGTGAGGAGCTGGTGTCCCCATGATGAACCAATTAGTGTTTCAACGGTAGAAAGTTAAATGATCCCTGATGAAAAGATTCAAAACAATAAGTCCATTGATAATGTCCATAAAACACAAACACAGAGGCTTTCACAATATTTCGCATTGAGTTTGAAAAAACACAACCGGATATTTCTGGTTTCAACCAGTCATATCTGGACAAAATGGTGTGGATTTCATATGCAATGGACTGAGAAAATCAGAGTAAAAATGGTATTGGAGAAAAGCAAAGTCTTTTCGTTAGGCAAGTGCATAAAATGTCATCTATCCAAACAGAAATATCATGTTTCTTTGCCGCAGTTCCTCTAGCTTTCTCCCTAGAAAATACGAATGTGTAGAGCTGGTGTGTACATGATAAACCAATTAGTGTTTCTACGGTACAAATTAAATGTTGCCTGATAAAAACATTCAAAACAATAAAGTCCATCGGTAATATCCAGAAAACACAAACACAGAGGATTTCACAATATTTCGTATTGAGTTAGCCAAACACAACCAGATATTTCTGGTTTCACCCAGTCATATCCGGACAAAGTGGTGTGGAATTCGTATGCAATGGACCGAGAAAATCACCGTAAAAGTGGTTTTGGAGAAAAGCAAAGTCTTTTCGTTAGGAAAGTACATAAAATGTCATCTATACAAACAGAAATATCATGTTTGTTTGTCGCAGTTCCTCTAGCTTTCTCTGTAGAAAATACGAATGTGTAGAGCTGGTGTCTCCATGTGGAAACTATTAGTGTTTTGCAGCACAAAATTAAATGTTACCGGATAAAAAATATTTAAAACAATAAAGTCTGTGGATAATATCAGGAATACACAAACACAGAGGCTGTAACAATATCTGGGATTGAGTTAGCCAAAACAATACCGGATATTTCCTGTTTCATACAGTCATATCTGGACAAACTGGTGTGGAATTCCTATGCAATGGAGTGAGAAAATCACATTAAAAAAGGTTTTGGAGTAAAGCAAAGTCTTTTCGTTAGGAAAGTGCATAAAATGTCATCTATACAAACAGAAATATCATGTGTGTTTGCTGCAGTTCCTCTAGCTTTCTCCCTAGAAAATAGGAATGTGTGGAGCTGGTGTCCCCATGATGAACCAATTAGTGTTTCTATGGTACAAAATAAAATGCTCCCTGATAAAAACATTCAAAACAATAAAGCCAATGGATAATATCCAGAAATCACAAACACTGAGGCTTTCACAATATTTCGGATTGAGTTAGCCAAAACACAACCGGATATTTCTCGTTTCATCCAGTCATATCCGGACAAAGTGGTGTGGAATTCGTATGCAATGGACAGAGAAAATCACAGTAAAAATGCTTTTGGAAAAAAGCAAAGTCTTTAGTTAGGCAAGTGCATAAAATGTCATCTATACAAACAGAAATATCATGTTTGTTTGCCGCAGTTCCTCTAGCTTTCTCCCTAGAGAATACGAATATGTAGCGCTGTTGTCTCCCTGTGGAACCAATTACTGTATCCAAGCTCAAAATAAAATGATCCCTTATAAAAACATTCAAAACAATAAAGCCCCACGATAATATCCAGAAAACACAAACACAGAGGCCATAGCAATATTTCGGATTGAGTTAAGCAAAACACCATCGGATATTTCTGGTTTCATCCAGTCATATCCGGACAAAGTGGTTTGGAATTTATATGCAATGGACCTAGAAAAGCACAGTAAAAATGGTTTTGGAGAAAAGCAAAGTCTTTTCGTTAGGCAACTGCATAACATGTCCTCTATACCAACAGAAATATCATGTTTGTTTGCCGCAGTTCCTCTAGCTTTCTCCCTACAAAATATGAATGTGTAGAGCTGGTGCCTCCATGTGTAACCCGTTAGTGTTTCCAAGAACAAAATGAAATGTTCCCTGAACAAAAACATTCAAAACACTAAATTCCATGGATAATATCAGGAATATACAAACAGAGAGGCTGTAGCAATATCTGGGATTTAGTTAATCAAAATTAAACTGGATATTTTGGGTTTCATCCAGTCATATCCGGACAAACTCATGTGGAATTCGTAGGCAACGAACTGAGAAAATCACAGTAAAAATGGATTTGGAGAAAAGCAAACTCTTTTCGTTAGGCAAGTGCATAAAATGTCATCTACAGAAACAGAAATATCATGTTTCTTTGTCGCAGTTCCTCTAGCTTTCTCCCTAGAAAATAAGAATGTGTAGAGCTGGTGTCTCCATGTGCAACCAATTAGTGTTTCGACGGTACAACATGAAATGTTCCCTGATAAAAACATTCAAAACAATAAAGTCCCTGGATAATATCCGGAAAACACAAACACAGAGACTGTAGCAATACTTCAGATTGAGTTAGCCAAAACACAACCGGATATTTCAGGTTTCATCCAGTCATATCTGGACAAACTCGTGTGGAATTCGTATGCAATGGACCGAGAAAATCACAGTAAACATGGTTTTGGAGAAAAGCAAAGTCTTTTCATTAGGCAATAGATAAAATATCATTGATAGAAATAGAAGTATCATGTTTGTTTGCCTCAGTTCCTCTAACTTTCTCCCTAGAAAATACGAATGTGTAGAGCTGGTGTCTCCATGTGGAACCCGTTAGTGTTTCCAAGAACAAAATTAAATGTTCCTGAACAAAAACATTCAAAACAATAAATTCCGTGGATAATATCAGGATCATACAAACAGAGAGGCTGTAGCAATATCTGGGATTTAGTTAGCCAAAACACAACCAGATATTTCGGGTTTCATCCAGTCATATCTGGACAAAGTCGTGTGGAATTCGTATGCAATGGACCGAGAAAATCACAGTAAATATGATTTTGGAGAAAAGCAAAGTCTTTAGTTAGGCAAGTGCATAAAATGTCATCTATAGAAAGAGAAATATCATGTTTGTTTGCCGCAGTTCCTCTAGCTTTTCCCTAGAAAATACAAATATGTAGCGCTGGGTTCTCCATGTGGATCCAGTTACTGTATCAAAGCTCAAAATAAAATGTTCCCCGATAAAAAACATTCAAAACAATAAAGTCCATTGATAATATCCAGAAAAAAAAAAACACAAAGGCTGTAGCAATATCTGGGATTGAGTTAGCTAAAAAAAAAAAACGGATATTTCCGGTTTCATCCAGTCATATCCGGTAAGCTTGTGTGGAATTTGTATGCAATGGACTGAGAAAATCACAGTAAAAGTGGTTTTGGAAAAAAGCAAAGTCTTTTCGTTGGGCAAGTGCATAAAATGTCATCTATACATACAGAAATATCATGTTTGTTTGCCACAGTTCCTCTAGCTTTTTCCCTAGAAAATACGAATGTGTAGAGATGGTGTTCCCATGTTGAACCAATTAGTGATTCTTTGGTACAAAATTAAAAGATCCCTGATAACATTCAAAACAATAAAGTCTGTGGATAATATCAGGAATACTCAAACAAAGAGGCTGTAGCAATATCTAGGATTGAGTTAGCCAAAACACAACCGGATATTTCTCTTTTTATCCAGTCATTTCAGGACAAACTGGTGTGGAATTCGTATGCAATGGACCTAGAAAATCAGAGTAAAAATGGTTTTGGGGAAGAGCAAAGTCTTTTAATTAGGGAAGAAGATAAAATATCATCGATACAAACAGAAATATCAAGTTTGTTTGCCGCAGTTCCTCTAGCTTTCTCCCTAGAAAATAGGAATGTGAGGAGCTGGTGTCCCCATGATGAACCAATTAGTGTTTCAACGGTAGAAAGTTAAATGATCCCTGATGAAAAGATTCAAAACAATAAGTCCATTGATAATGTCCATAAAACACAAACACAGAGGCTTTCACAATATTTCGCATTGAGTTTGAAAAAACACAACCGGATATTTCTGGTTTCAACCAGTCATATCTGGACAAAATGGTGTGGATTTCGTATGCAATGGACTGAGAAAATCAGAGTAAAAATGGTATTGGAGAAAAGCAAAGTCTTTTCGTTAGGCAAGTGCATAAAATGTCATCTATCCAAACAGAAATATCATGTTTCTTTGCCGCAGTTCCTCTAGCTTTCTCCCTAGAAAATACGAATGTGTAGAGCTGGTGTGTACATGATAAACCAATTAGTGTTTCTACGGTACAAATTAAATGTTGCCTGATAAAAACATTCAAAACAATAAAGTCCATCGGTAATATCCAGAAAACACAAACACAGAGGATTTCACAATATTTCGTATTGAGTTAGCCAAACACAACCGGATATTTCTGGTTTCACCCAGTCATATCCGGACAAAGTGGTGTGGAATTCGTATGCAATGGACCGAGAAAATCACCGTAAAAGTGGTTTTGGAGAAAAGCAAAGTCTTTTCGTTAGGAAAGTACATAAAATGTCATCTATACAAACAGAAATATCATGTTTGTTTGTCGCAGTTCCTCTAGCTTTCTCTGTAGAAAATACGAATGTGTAGAGCTGGTGTCTCCATGTGGAAACTATTAGTGTTTTGCAGCACAAAATTAAATGTTACCGGATAAAAAATATTTAAAACAATAAAGTCTGTGGATAATATCAGGAATACACAAACACAGAGGCTGTAACAATATCTGGGATTGCGTTAGCCAAAACAATATCGGATATTTCCTGTTTCATACAGTCATATCTGGACAAACTGGTGTGGAATTCCTATGCAATGGAGTGAGAAAATCACATTAAAAAAGGTTTTGGAGTAAAGCAAAGTCTTTTCGTTAGGAAAGTGCATAAAATGTCATCTATACAAACAGAAATATCATGTGTGTTTGCTGCAGTTCCTCTAGCTTTCTCCCTAGAAAATAGGAATGTGTGGAGCTGGTGTCCCCATGATGAACCAATTAGTGTTTCTATGGTACAAAATAAAATGCTCCCTGATAAAAACATTCAAAACAATAAAGCCAATGGATAATATCCAGAAATCACAAACACTGAGGCTTTCACAATATTTCGGATTGAGTTACCCAAAACACAACCGGATATTTCTCGTTTCATCCAGTCATATCCGGACAAAGTGGTGTGGAATTCGTATGCAATGGACAGAGAAAATCACAGTAAAAATGCTTTTGGAAAAAAGCAAAGTCTTTAGTTAGGCAAGTGCATAAAATGTCATCTATACAAACAGAAATATCATGTTTGTTTGCCGCAGTTCCTCTAGCTTTCTCCCTAGAGAATACGAATATGTAGCGCTGTTGTCTCCCTGTGGAACCAATTACTGTATCCAAGCTCAAAATAAAATGATCCCTTATAAAAACATTCAAAACAATAAAGCCCCACGATAATATCCAGAAAACACAAACACAGAGGCCATAGCAATATTTCGGATTGAGTTAAGCAAAAAACCACCGGATATTTCTGGTTTCATCCAGTCATATCCGGACAAAGTGGTTTGGAATTTATATGCAATGGACCTAGAAAAGCACAGTAAAAATGGTTTTGGAGAAAAGCAAAGTCTTTTCGTTAGGCAACTGCATAACATGTCCTCTATACCAACAGAAATATCATGTTTGTTTGCCGCAGTTCCTCTAGCTTTCTCCCTACAAAATATGAATGTGTAGAGCTGGTGCCTCCATGTGTAACCCGTTAGTGTTTCCAAGAACAAAATGAAATGTTCCCTGAACAAAAACATTCAAAACACTAAATTCCATGGATAATATCAGGAATATACAAACAGAGAGGCTGTAGCAATATCTGGGATTTAGTTAATCAAAATTAAACTGGATATTTTGGGTTTCATCCAGTCATATCCGGACAAACTCATGTGGAATTCGTAGGCAACGAACTGAGAAAATCACAGTAAAAATGGATTTGGAGAAAAGCAAACTCTTTTCGTTAGGCAAGTGCATAAAATGTCATCTACAGAAACAGAAATATCATGTTTCTTTGTCGCAGTTCCTCTAGCTTTCTCCCTAGAAAATAAGAATGTGTAGAGCTGGTGTCTCCATGTGCAACCAATTAGTGTTTCGACGGTACAACATGAAATGTTCCCTGATAAAAACATTCAAAACAATAAAGTCCCTGGATAATATCCGGAAAACACAAACACAGAGACTGTAGCAATACTTCAGATTGAGTTAGCCAAAACACAACCGGATATTTCAGGTTTCATCCAGTCATATCTGGACAAACTCGTGTGGAATTCGTATGCAATGGACCGAGAAAATCACAGTAAACATGGTTTTGGAGAAAAGCAAAGTCTTTTCATTAGGCAATAGATAAAATATCAATGATAGAAATAGAAATATCATGTTTGTTTGCCTCAGTTCCTCTAACTTTCTCCCTAGAAAATACGAATGTGTAGAGCTGGTGTCTCCATGTGGAACCCGTTAGTGTTTCCAAGAACAAAATTAAACGTTCCTGAACAAAAACATTCAAAACAATAAATTCCGTGGATAATATCAGGATCATACAAACAGAGAGGCTGTAGCAATATCTGGGATTTAGTTAGCCAAAACACAACCAGATATTTCGGGTTTCATCCAGTCATATCTGGACAAAGTCGTGTGGAATTCGTATGCAATGGACCGAGAAAATCACAGTAAATATGATTTTGGAGAAAAGCAAAGTCTTTAGTTAGGCAAGTGCATAAAATGTCATCTATAGAAAGAGAAATATCATGTTTGTTTGCCGCAGTTCCTCTAGCTTTCTCCCTAGAAAGAAGAATATGTAGCGCTGGTGTCTCCCTGTTGAACCAATTACTGTATCCAAGCTCAAAATAAAATGTTCCCCGATAAAAAAACATTAAAACAATAAAGTCCATTGATAATAGCCAGAAAAAAAAAAAACACAGATGCTGTAGCAATATCTGGGATTGAGTTAGCCAAAAAAAAAACCGGATATTTCCTGTTTCATCCAGTCATATCCGGTAAGCTTGTGTGGAATTCATATGCAACGGACTGAAAAAATCACAGTAAACATGGTTTTGGAGTAAAGCAAAGTCTTTTCATTGGGCAAGTGCATAAAGGTCATCTATACATACAGAAATATCATGTTTGTTTACCACAGTTCCTCTAGCTTTCTCCCTAGAAAATACGAATGTGTAGAGATGGTGTTCCCATAATGAACCAATTAGTGATACTTTGGTACTAAATTAAATGTTCCCTGATAAAAAAATTTCAAAACAATAAAGTCTGTGAATAATATCAGGAATACACAAACAAAGAGGCTGTAGCAATATCTGGGATTGAGTTAGCCAAAACGCAACCGGATATTACTCTTTTATCCAGTCATTTCCGGACAAACTGGTTTGGAATTCATATGAAACACACCGAGAAAATCAGAGTAAAAATGGTTTTGGGGAAGAGCAAAGTCTTTTCATTAGGCAAGAAGATAAAATATCATCGATACAAACAGAAATATCATGTTTGTTTGCCGCTGTTCCTCTAGCTTTCTCCCTAGAAAATACGAATGTGAGGAGCTGGTGTCCCCATGATGAACCAAGTAGTGATTCTACGGTACAAAATTAAATGTTCCCTGATGGAAAGATTCAAAACAATAAGTCCATTTATAATATCCATAAAACACAAACATAGAGGCTTTCACAATATTTCGCATTGTGTTAGAAAAAACAGAACCGGATATTTCTGGTTTCAACCAGTCATATCTGAACAAACTGGTGTGGATTTCGTATGCAATGGACTGAGAAAATCAGAGTAAAAATGGTTTTGGAGAAAAGCAAATGCTTTTCGTTAGGCAAGTGCATAAAATGTCATCTATCCAAACAGAAATATCATGTTTGTTTGCCGCAGTTCCTCTAGCTTCTCCGTAGAAAATAGGGAAGTTTAGAGCTGGTGTTCACATGATGAACCAATTAGTGTTTCAACGGTACAAAATTAAATGTTCCCTGATAAAAATATTCAAAACTTAAAGTCCATCGATAAGATCTGGAAAACACAAACACAGAGGCTGTAGCAATATTTTGGATTGAGTTAGCCAAAACGCAACTGGATATTTCTGGTTTCATCCAGTCATATCTGGACAAAGTGCTTTAGAATTCATATGCAATGGACTGACTAAATCACAGTAAAAATGATTTTGGAGAAAAGCAACATCTTTTCACCAGGCAAGTGCATAAAATGTCATCCATACAAACAGAAATAGCATGTTTGTCTGCCGCAGTTCCTCTAGCTTTCTCCCTTGAAAATACGATTCTGTAGAGCTGGTTTCCCCATAATGAACCAGTTAGTGTTTCAACGGTACAAAATTAAATATTCCCTGATGAAAATATTCATAACAATAAAGTCTATCAATAATATCCAAAAAACACAAACTAAGAGGCTGTAGCAATATCTGGGATTGAGTTAGCCAAAACAAAACTGGATATTTCTGGTTTCATCCAGTCATATCCGGACAAAGTCCTTTGGAATTCGTATGCAATGGACCGAGAAAACAGCAGTAAAAATGGTTTTGGAGTAAAGCAAAGTCTTTTCATCAGGCAAGTGCATAAAATGTCATCCATACAAACAGAAATAGCATGTTTGTTTGCCGCAGTTCCTCTAGCTTTCTCCCTAGAAAATACGAATGTGTAGAGTTGGTGTTCCCATTATGAACCAATTAGTGTTTCAACGGTACAAAATCAAATGTTCCCTGATAAAAACATTCAAAACAATAAAGTCCATCGATAATATCCAGAAAACACAAACACAGAGGCTGTGGCAATATTTAGGATTGAGTTAGCCAAAACACATCCAGATATTTCTTGTTTCATCCAGTAATATCCGGACAAACTGTTTTAGAATTCGAATGCAATGCACCGAGAAAATCACAGTAAAAATGGTTTTGGAGAAATGCAATGTTTTTGCGTTAGGTAAGTGCAGAAATATCATGTTTGTTTGCCGCAGTTCATCTAGCTTTCTCCCTAGAAAATACGAATGTGTAGAGCTGGTGTCCCCATGATGATCCAATTAGTGTTTCAATGGTACAAAATTAAATGTTCCTTGATAAAAACATTCAAAACAAGAAAGTACATCGATAATATCCAGAGAACACAAACACAGAGTCTTTCACAATATTTCCGATTGAGTTAGCCAAAAAACAACCGGATATTTCTGGTTTCATTCAGTCATTTCCGGACAAAGCGGTGTGGAATTCGTATGCAATGGGCCGAGAAAATCATAGTAAAAATGGTTTTGGAGAAAAGCAAAGTCTTTTCGTTAGGCAAGTGCAAAAATGTCATCGATACAAACAGAAATATCATGTTTGTTTCCCGCAGTTCCTCTAGATTTCTCCCTAGAAAATACGAATGTGTATAGCTGGTGTTCCCATGATGAACCAATTAGTGATTCAAGGATACAAAATTAAATGTTGCCTGATAAAAATATTCAAAACAATAAAGTCCATCGATAAGATCCTGAAAACACAAACACAGAGGCTGTGGCAATATTTAGGATTGAGTTAGCCAAAACACAACGAGTTATTTCTGGTTTCATCCAGTCATATCCAGACAAACTGTTTTGGAATTCGAATGCAATGCACCGAGAAAATCACAGTAAAAATGGTTTTGGAGAAAAGCAAAGTCTTTTCGCTAGGCAAGTGCATAAAATGTCATCTATACATACACAAATATCATGTGTGTTTGCCGCAGTTCCTCTAGCTTTCTCCCTAGAAAATACGAATGTGTAGAGCTGGTGTCTCCATGTAGAACCAATTAGTGTTTCAACGGTACAAAATGAAAAGTTCCCTGATGAAAATATTCAAAACAATAAAGTCCATCCATATTATCCAGAAAACACAAACACAGAGGATTTCACAATAATTCGGATTGAGTTAGCTAAAACACAACCAGATATTTCTGGTTTCTTCCAGTCATATCCAGACAAACTGGTGTGGAATTCGCATGCAATTGACCGAGAAAATCACAGTAAAAATTATTTTGGAGAAAAGCCGTCTTTTCGTTAGGCAAGTGCATAAATTGTCATCTATACAAACAGTAATATCATGTTTGTTTTTCTCAGTTCCTCTAGGTTTCCACCTACAAAATACGAATGTGTAGAGCTGGTGTCTCCACGTGGAACCAATTAGTGTTTCCCAGCACAAAATTAAATGTTCCCTGATAAAAAAAACATTCAAAACAATAAAGTCCATGGATAATATCAGGAATACACAAACACAGAGGCTTTCAATATATTTCGGATTAAATTAGCCAAAACAGAACCGGATATTGCTGTTTTCATCCATTCATATCCGGACAAACAGGTCTGGAATTCGTATGCAACGCACCGAGAAAATCACAGTACAAATGGTTTTGGAGAAAAGCAAAGTCTTTTCTTTAGGGAAGTGCAGAAAATGTCATCTATACAAACAGAAATATCATGTTTGTTTGCCACAGTTCCTCTAGCTTTCTCTCTAGAAAATATGAATGTGTAGAGCTGGTGTCCCCATGATGAAACAATTAGTGTTTCTAGGGTATAAAATGAAATGTTCCCTGATAAAAACATTCAAAACTATAAAGTCCATCGATAATATCCAGAACACACAAATACAGAGGCTGTAGCAATATCTGGGATTGAGTTAGAGAAAACACAACAGGATATTTCTGGTTTTATTCAGTCATGTCCGTTAAACTGGTGGGGAATTCGTATGCAATGGACCGAGAAAAACACAGTAAAATGATTTTCGAGTAAAGCAACGTTTTTTCCTTAGGCAAGTGGATAAAATGTCCTCTATACAAACAGAAAT
The DNA here is from genome assembly GCA_036325905.1 of Lepus oiostolus. Taxonomy (NCBI): domain Eukaryota; kingdom Metazoa; phylum Chordata; class Mammalia; order Lagomorpha; family Leporidae; genus Lepus; species Lepus oiostolus. Next base: position 131,599,599 of record CM070808.1, read on the forward strand.
ATCATGTTTGTTTCCCGCAGTTACTCTATCTTTCTCCCTAGAAAATAGGAATGTGTAGAGCTTGTGTCTCCATGTGGAACCAATTAGTGATTCCAAGTACAAAATTAAATGTTCCCTGATAAAAAGATTCAAAACAATAAAGTCCATGGACAATATCAGGAATACACAGACACAGAGGCTGTAGCAATATCTGGGATTGAGTTAGCCAAAACAAAACCGGATATTTCCGCTTTCATCCAGTTATATCCGGACAAACTGGTGTGGAATTCGTATGCAGTGGAATGAGAAAATCACAGTAAAAATGGGTTTGGAGAATAGCAAAGTCTTTTCGTTAGGCAAGTGCATAAAATATCATCGATACATACAGAAATATCATGTTTGTTTGCGGCAGTTCCTCTAGCTTTCTCCCTAGAAAATAAGAATGTGTAGATCTGGTGTCTCCATGTGGAAGCAATTAGTGTTTCTACAGTACAAAATAAAATGTTCCCTGATAAAAACATTGAAAACAATAAAGTCCATCGATAATATCCAGAAATCACAAACACAGAGGCTGTAGCAATATTTCAGATTGAGTTAGCCAAAACACAATCAGATATTTCTGTTTTCATCCAGTCATAAACGGACGAACTGGTGTGGAATTCGTATGCAATGGGCCGAGAAAATCATAGTAAAAAAGGTTTTGGAGAAAAGCAAAGTCCTTTCGTTAGGCAAGTGCATAAAATGTCATCTATACAAACAGAAATATCATGTTTGTTTGCCGCAGTTCCTCTAGTTTCTCCCTAGAAATAGGAATGTGTAGAGCTGGTGTCTCCATGTGGAACCAATTAGTGTTTCTACGAAAAAAAATTAAATGTTCCCTGAAAAAATATTCAAAACAAAAAGTCCATCGATAATATCCAGAAAACACAAACACAGAGGCCTTCAGAATATTTCGGATTGAGTTAGCCAAAACACAACCGGATATTTCTGTTTTCATCCAGTCATATCCGGAAAAACTGGTGTGGCATTCGTATGCAATGCACCGAGAAAATCACAGTAAAAACAGTTTAGGAGAAAAGCAAAGTCTTTTCGTTAGGCAAGTGCATAAAATGTCATCGATACAAATAGAAATATCATGTTTGTTTGCCGCAGTTCCTCTAGCTTTCTCCCTAGAAAATACGAATGTGTAGAGCTGGTGTCTCCATGTGGAACCAATTAGTGTTTCCAAGCTCAAAATAAAATGTTGCCCGATAAAAAGCATTCAAAATCATAAAGTCCATTGATAGTATCTAGAAAAAACAAACACAGAGGCTGTAGAAATATCTGGGATTCAGTTAGCCAAAACAAATCCAGATATTTCCGGTTTCATCCAGTCATATCCAGAGAAACTGGTGTGGAATTCGTATGCAATGTACCGAGAAAATCACAGTACAAATGGTTTTGGAGGAAAGCAATGTCTTTTCGATAGGCAAGTGCATAAAATGTCATCTATAGAAACAGAAATATCATGTTTGTTTGCCACAGTTCCTCTAGCTTTCTCCCTAAAAAATACGAATGTGCAGAGCTGGTGTTCCGATGATGAACCAATTAGTGTTTCAAAGGTACAAAATTAAATGATCCCTGATAAACAGCATTCAAAACAATAAAGTCCATCGATAATATTTAGAAAACAAAAACACAAAGGCTCTAGCAATATTTCGTATTGAGTTAGCCAAAACACAACCGGATATTTCTGTTTTCATCCAGTCATATCCGGACAAACTGGTGTGGAATTTGTATCCAACGGACCAGGAAAATCACAGTACAAATGGTTTTCGAGAAAAGCAAAGTATTTTCTTTAGGCAAGTGCATAAAATGTCATCTATAGAAACAGAAATATCATTTCATTTGCTGCAGTTCCTCTAACTTTCTCCCATGAAAATATGAATATGTAGAGGTGGTGTCTCCATGTGGAACCAATTACTGTATCCTAGCTCAAAATAAAATGTTCCCCGCTAAAAAGCATTCAAAACAATAAAGTCCATTGATAGTATCCAGAAAAAACAAGCACAGAATCTGTAGCAATATCTGGGTTTGAGTTAGCCAAAACAAATCCAGATATTTCCGGTTTCATCTAGTCATATCCGGACAAATGAGTGTGGAATTCGTATGCAATGGACCGAGAAAATCACAGTATAAATGGTTTTGGAGGAAACCAAAGTCTTTTCGTTATACAAGTGCATAAAATGTCATCTATACAAACAGAAATATCATGTTTGTTTGCCACAGTTCTACTAGCTTTCTCTCTAGAAAATACGAACTTGTAGAGCTCGTGTCCCCATGATGAAACAATTAGTGATTCAATGGTACAAAATTAAATGTTGCCTGATAAAAACATTCAAAACAATAAAGTCCATCGATAATATCCAGAAAACACAAACACAAAGGCTTTCACAGTATTTCGGTTTGAGTTAGCCAAAACACAACCGGATATCTCTGGATTCATCCAGTCATATCCGGAAAGTGGTTTGTAATTCGTACGCAAGGGACAGAGAAAAAAAACAGTACCTATGGTTTTGGAGAAAAGCAAAGTCTTTTCGTTAGGCAAGTGCATAAAATGTCATCTATACAAACAGAAATATCAGGTTTGTTTACTTCAGTTCCTCTAGCTTTCTCCCTAGTAAATACGAATATGTACAGCTGGTGTCTCCATGTGGAACCAATTACTGTATCCAGATCAAAATAAAATGTTGTCCGCTAAAAAGCATTCAAAACAATAAAGTCCATTGATAGTATCCAGAAAAAACCATCACAGAGCCTGTAGCAATATCTGGGATTGAGATACCCAAAACAAAACCCGATATTTCCTGTTTCATCCCATCATAGCCGGACTAACTCCTGTGGAATTCGAATGCAATGGACCGAGAAAATCACAGTACAATTGGTTTTGGAGAAAAGCAAAGTCTTTTCGTTAGGCAAGTGCATAAAATGTCATCTATGCAAACAGAAATATCATGTTTGTTTGTCGCAGTTCCTCTAGCTTGCTCCCTAGAAAATACGAATCTGTAGAGCTGGTGTCTCCATGTGGAAACAATTAGTGTTTTGCAGTTTAAAATTAAATGTTCCCTGATAAAAAAACATTCAAAACAATAAAGTCCATCAAAAGTATCCAGAAAACACAAACACAGAGTTTTTCACAATATTTCAGTGTGTTAGCCAAAACACAACCGTATATTTCTGGTAGCATCCAGTCATATCCGGACAAAGTGGTTTGGAATTCGTATGCAAGGGACCGAAAAAATCAGAATAAAAATGGTTCTGGAGAAAAGCAAAGTGTTTTCGTTAGGCAAGTGCATAAAATGTCATCTATACAAACAGAAGTATCATGTTTGTTTGCAGCAGTTCCTCTAGCTTTCTCCCTAGAAAATACGAATGTGTAGAGCTGGTGTTCCCATGATGAACCAATTAGTGTTTCAACGGTAGAAAGTTAAATGATCCCCAATAAAAAGCATTCAAAACAATAAAGTGCATCGATAATATTTAGAAAACACAAACAGAGAGGCTGTAGCAATATCTGGGATTGAGTTAGCCAAAACACAACTGGATACTTCAGGTTTCATCCAGTCATATCCGGACAAACTGGTGTGGAATTTGTATGCAATGGACCAAGAAAATCACAGTAAAAATGGTTTTGGAGAAAAGCAAAGTCTTTTCGTTAGGCAAGTGCATAAATTGTCATCGATAGAAACAGAAATATCATGTTTGTTTGCTGCAGTTCTACTAGCTTTCTCCCTAGAAAATACAAAAGTGTAGAGCTGGTGTCGCCATGATGAACCAATTAGTGATTCAAGGATGCAAAATTAAATGTTGCCTGATAAAAACATTCAAAACAATAAAGTCCATCAATAATATCCAGAAAACACAAACACAGAGGCTTCCACAATAATTCGGTTTGAGTTAGCCAAAACACAACCGGATATTTCTGGTTTCATCCAGTCATATCCGGACAAACTGGTGTGTTATTCGTATGCAAGGGACCGAGAAAATCACAGTACAAATGGTTTTGGAGAAAAGCAAAGTCTTTTTTTAGGCAAGTGCATAAAATGTCATCTATACAAACAGAAATATCATGTTTGTTTGCCGCAGTTCCTCTAGCTTTCTCCCTAGAAAATACGAATGTGTAGAGCTGGTGTCTCCATGTGGAAACAATTAGTGTTTTGCAGTTTAAAATTAAATGTTCCCTGATAAAAAACATTCAAAACAATAAAGTCCATTGATAGTATCCAAAAAAAACAAACATAGAGGCTGTAGCAATATCTGGGATTGAGTTAGCCAAAACAAAACCGGATATTTACAGTTTCATCCAGTTGTATCTGGACAAATTCCTGTGGAATTCACATGCAATGGACCGAGAAAATCACAGTACAATTTTTGTTTTGGAGAAAAGCAAAGTCTTTTTGTTAGGCAAGTGCATAAAATGTCATATATACAAACAGAAATATCAAGTTTGTTTGCCGCAGTTCCTCTAGGTTTCTCCCTAGAAAATACGAATGTTTAGAGCTGGTGTCCCCATCATGAACCAATTAGTGATTCAATGGTACAAAATTAAATGTTGCCTGATAAAAACTTTCAAAACAATAAAGTCCATCTATAATATCCAGAAAACACAAACACAGAGGCTTCCAAAATATTTCGGTTTGAGTTAGCCAAAACACAACCGGACATTTCTGGATTCATCCACTCATATCCGGACAAACTGGTGTGGAATTCGTATGCAACGGACCGAGAGAATCACAGTACAAATGGTTTTGGAGAAAAGCAAAGTCTTTTTTTTAGGCAAGTGCATAAATTGTCATCGATACAAACAGAAATATCATGTTTGTTTCCCGCAGTTCCTCTAGCTTTCTCCCTAGAAAATACGAATATGTACAGCTGGTGTCTCCATGTGGAACCAATTACTGTATCCAAGCTCAAAATAAAATATTCCCCCATAAAAAGCATTCAAAACAGTAAAGTCCATTGGCAGTATACAGAAAAAACAAACACAGAGGCTGAAGCAATATCTGGGATTGAGTTACCCAAAACAAAACCGGATATTTCTGGCTTCATCCAGTCATATCCAGGCAAACTGCTGTGGAATTCGTATGCAATGGACCGAGGAAATCACAGTACAAATGGTTTTGGAGAAAAGCAAAGTCTTTTCGTTAGGCAAGTGCATAAAATGTCATCTATACAAACAGAAATATCATGTTTGTTTGCCGCAGTTCCTCTAGCTTTCTCCCTAGAAAATACGAATGTGTAGAGCTGGTGTCTCCATGTGGAAACAATCAGTGTTTTGCAGTTTAAAATTAAATGTTCCCTGATAAAAAACATTCAAAACAATAAAGTCCATTGATAGTATCCAAAAAAACAAACATAGAGGCTGTAGCAATATCTGGGATTGAGTTAGCCAAAACAAAACTGGATATTTACGGTTTCATCCATTTATATCCTGACAAACTCCTGTGGAACTCAGATGCAATAGACCGAGAAAATCACAGTACAATTATTTTTGGAGAAAAGCAAAGTCTTTTTGTTAGTCAAGTGCATTAAATGTTATCTATACAAACAGAAATATCATGTTTGTTTGCCGCGTTCCTCTAGATTTCTCCCTAGAAAATACGAAAGTGTAGAGCTGGTGTCTCCATGTGGAAACAATTAGTGTTTTGCGGTTTAAAATTAAATGTTCCCTGATAAAAAACATTCAAAACAATAAAGTCTGTGGATAATATCAGGAATGCACAAACAAAAAGGCTGTAGCACTATCTGGGATTGAGTTATCCAAAACAAAACCGGATATTTACGGTTTCATCCAGTGATATCCGGACAAACTGCTGTGGAATTTGTATGCAATGGACCGAGTAAATCACCGTAAAAATGGTTTTGGAGAAAAGCAAAGTCTTTTCCTTAGGCAAGTGCTTAAAATGTCATCTATAGAAACAGAAATATCATGTTTGTTTGCTCCAGTTCCTCTATCTTTCTCCCTTGAAAATACAAATATGTAGAGCTGGTGTCTCCATGGGGAACCAATTACTGTATTCAAGCTCAAAATAAAATGTTCCCTGATAAAAAGCATTCAAAACCATTAAATCCATTGATAGTATCCAGAAAAAACAAACACAGAATCTGTAGCAATATCTGGGATTGATTTAGCCAAACAAAACTGGATATTTCCGGGTTCATCCAGTCATATCAGGACAACGTGCTGTGGAATTCGTATGCAATGGACCGAGAAAATCACAGTAGTAATGGTTTTGGAGAAAAGCAAAGTCTTTTCGATAGGCAAGTGCATAAAATGTCATCTATACAAACAGAAGTATCATGTTTGTTTGTCGCAGTTCCTTTAGCTTGCTCCCTAGAAAATAGGAATGTGTAGAGCTGGTGTCTCCATGTGGAAACAATTAGTGTTTTGCAGTTTAAAATTAAATGTTCCCTGATAAAAAACATTCAAAACAATAAAGTCCATGAAAAGTATCCAGAAAACACAAACACAGAGTCTTTCACAATATTTCAGTTTGTGTTAGCCAATACACAACCGTATATTTCTGGTTTCATCCAGTCATATCCGGACAAAGTGGTTTGGAATTCGTATGCAAGGGACCGAAAAAATCAGAGTAAAAATGGTTCTGGAGAAAAGCAAAGTCTTTTCGTTAGGCAAGTGCATAAAATATCATCTATACAAACAGAAGTATCATGTTTGTTTGCAGCAGTTCCTCTAGCTTTCTCCCTAGAAAATACGAATGTGTAGAGCTGGTGTTCCCATGATGAACCAATTAGTGTTTTAATGGTACAAAATGAAATGATCCCCGATAAAGAGAATTCAAAACAATAAAGTGCATCGATAATATTTAGAAAACACAAACACGGAGGCTGTAGCAATATTTCGTATTGAGTTAGCCAAAACACAACCGGATATTTCAGGTTTCATCCAGTCATATCCGGACAAACTGGTGTGGAATTTGTATGCAATGGACCGAGAAAATCAAGTACAAATGGTTTTGGAGAAAAGCAAAGTCTTTTGGTTAGGCAAGTGCATAAAATGTCATCGATAGAAACAGAAATATCATGTTTGTTTACCGCAGTTCTACTAGCTTTCTCCCTAGAAAATACAAAAGTGTAGACCTGGTGTCGCCATGATGAACCAATTAGTGATTCAAGGATACAAAATTAAATGTTGCCTGATAAAAACATTCAAAACAATAAAGTCCATCAATAATATCCAGAAAACACAAACACAGAGGCTTTCACAATATTTCGTATTGAGTTAGCCAAAACACAACCAGATATTTCTGGTTTCATCCAGTCATATCCGGACAAACTGGTGTGGAATTCATATGCAAGGGACCAAGAAAATCACCGTGCAAATGGTTTTGGAGAAAAGCAAAGTCTATTTTTTAGGCAAGTGCATAAAATGTCATCGATACAAACAGAAATATCATGTTTGTTTCCCGCAGTTCCTCTAGTTTTCTCCCTAGAAAATACGAATGTATAGAGCTGGTGTCTCCATGTGGAACCAATTACTGTATCCAAGCTCAAAATTAAATGTTCCCCGCTAAAAAGCATTCAAAACAATAAAGTCCATTCATAGTATCCAGAAAAAACAATCACAGAGTCTGAAGCAATATCTCGGATTGAGTTAGCCAAAACAAAACCGGATATTTCCTGTTTCATCCCATCATATCCGGAAAACTCCTCTGGAATTCGCATGCAATGGAATGAGAAAATCACAGTACAATTGGTTTTGGAGAAAAGCAAAGTATTTTCGTTAGGCTAGAGCATAAAATGTCATCTATACAAACAGAAATATCATGTTTGTTTGCCGCAGTTCCTCCAGTTTTCTCCCTAGAAAATACGAATGTGTAGAGCTGGTGTCTCCATGTGGAAACAATTAGTGTTTTGCAGTTTAAAATTAAATGTTCCCTGATAAAAAACATTCAAAACAATAAAGTCTGTGGATAATATCAGAAATACACAAACACAAAGGCTGTAGCAATATCTGGGATTGAGTTAGCCAAAACAAAACTGGATATTTACGGTTTCATCCAGTCATATCCCGACAAACTCCTGTGGAATTCGTATGCAATGGACCGAGGAAATCACAGTACAAATGGTTTTGGAGCAAAGCAAAGTTTTTTCGTTAGGCAAGTGCATAAAATGTCATCTATACAAACAGAAATATCAGGTTTGTTTGTTGCAGTTCCTCTAGCTTTCTCCCTAGAAATACGAATGTGTAGAGGCGGTGTCGCCGTGATGAACCAATTAGTGTTTCAATGGAACAAAATTAAATGTTCCCTGATAAAAACATTCAAAACAATAAAGTCCATTGATATTGTCCAGAAAAAACTAACACAGAGGCTGTAGCAATATCTGGGATTGAGTTAACCAAAACACAACCAGATATTTCTGGTTTAATCCAGTAACATCCGGACAAAGTGGTTTGGAATTCGTATGCAATGGACCGAGAAAATCACAGTACAAATGGTTTTGGAGAAAAGCAAAGTCTTTTCGTTAGGCAAGTGCATAAAATGTCAGGTATAGAAACAGAAATATCATGTTTGTTTGCTGCAGTTCATCTACCTTTCTCCCTTGAAAATACGAATGTGTAGAGCTGGTGTCCCCATGATGAACCAATTAGTGATTCAATGGCACAAAATGAAATATTCCCTGAAAAAAACCTTCAAAACAATAAAGTCCATCGATAATATCCAGAAAACACAAACACAGAGGCTTTCAAAATATTTTGGATAGAGTTAACAAAACAAAACCGGATATTTCTCGTTTCATCCAGTCATATCCAGAGAAACTGGTGTTGAATTCCTATGCAATGGACCGAGAAAATCACAATACAAATGGTTTTGGAGAAAAGCAACGTCTTTTCTTTAGGCAAGTGCATAACATGTCATCGATAGAAACAGAAATATCATGTTTGTTTGCCACAGTTCCTCTAGCTTTCTCCCTAGAAAATACAAATATGTAGAGCTGGTGTCTCCATGTGGAACCAATTACTGTATCGAAGCTCAAAATAAAATGTTCCTCGATAAAAAGCATTCAAAACAATAAAGTCCATTGATAGTATCCAAAAAAGCAAACATAGAGGCTGTAGCAATATCTGGGATTGAGTTAGCCAAAACAAAACCGGATATTTACGGTTTCATCCAGTTATATCCGGACAAACTCCTGTGGAATTCAGATGCAATGGACCGAGAAAATCACAGTACAATTATTTTTGGAGAAAAGCAAAGTCTTTTTGTTAGGCAAGTGCATAAAATGTCATCTATACAAACAGAAATATCGTGTATGTTTGCCGCAGTTCCTCTAGCTATCTCCCTAGAATATACGAATATGTACAGCTGGTGTCTCCATGTGGAACCAATTACTGTATCCAAGCTCAAAATAAAATGTTTCCCGATAAAAAGCATTAAAAAAAATAAGTACATTGATAGTATCCAGAAAAAAGAAACATAGAGGCTGTAGAAATATCTGGGATTGAGTTAGCCAAAACAAAACCGGATATTTCCGGTTTCATCCAGTCATGTCCGGACCAACTACTGTGGAATTAGTATGCAATGGACAGAGAAAATACAGGAAAAATGGTTTTGGAAGAAAGCAACGTCTTTTCGATAGGTAAGTGCATAAAATGTCATCTACAAAAATATAAATATCATGTTTGTTTGCCGCAGTTCCTCGAGCTTTCTCCCTAAAAAATACAAATGTGTAGAGCTGGAGTCCCCATGATGAACCAATTAGTGTTTCAATGGTACAAAATTAAATGTTCCCTGATAAACACATTCAAAACAAGAAAGTCCATCGATAATATCCAGGAAACACAAACACAGTGGCTTTCACAATATTTCGGATTGACTTAGCCAAAACACAACCAGATATTTCTGGTTTCATCGAGTCATATCTGGACAAAGTGGTTTGGAATTCGTATGCAATGGACCGAGAAAATCACAGTACAAATGATTTTGGAGCAAAGCAAAGTCTTTTCGTTAGGCAAGTGCATAAAATGTCATCTATACAAACAGAAATATCATGTTTGTTTGCCGTAGTTCTAATAGCTTTCTCCCTAGAAAATACGAATGTGTAGAGCTGGTGTTCCCATTATGAACCAATTACTGTATCCAAGATCAAAATAAAATGTTCCCCAATAATAAGCATTCAAAACAATAAAGTCCATTGATAGTATCCAGAAAAAACAAACACAGAGCCTGTAGCAATATTTCGGATTGAGTTAGCCAAAACACGACGGGATATTTCTGGTTTCATCCAGTCATATCCGGACAAAGTGGTGTAGTATTCGTACTCAATGGACCGAGAAAATAACAGTACAAATGGTTTTGGAGAAAAGCAAAGTCTTTTCGTTAGGCAAGGGCATAAAATGTCATCTACACAAATAGAAATATCATGGTTGTTTGTCGCAGTTCCTCTAGATTTCTCCCTATAATATATGAATATGTAGAGCTGGTGTCTCCATGTGGAACCAATAATTGTATCCAAGCACAAAATAAAATGTTCCCCAATAAAAAACATTCAAAACAAAAGTCTGTGGATAATATCAGGAATACACAAACACAGAGGTGCAGCAATATCTGGGATTGAGTTAGCCTAAACAGAACCGGATATTTCCGGTTTCATGCAGTCATATCAAGACAAACTTGTGTGGAATTCGTATGCAATGGACCGAGAAAGTCACAGTACAAAAGGTTTTGGAGAAAAGCAAAGTCGTTTCATTAGGGAAGTAAATTAAATATCATCGATACAAACAGAAATATCATGTTTGTTTGCCGCAGTTCCTCTAGCATTCTCCCTAGAAAATACAAATGTGTAGAGATGGTGTCTGCATGTGGAAACAATTAGTGTTTCAACGGTACAAAATTAAATGTTCCCTGATAAAAAACATTCAAAACAATAAAGTCTGTGGATAATATCATGAATGCAAAAACACAGAGGCTGTAGCAATATCTGGGATTGAGTTAGTCAAAACAAAACCGGATATTTCCGGTTTCATCCAGTCATATCCGGACAAAGTGGTGTGGAATTCGTATGCAATGGACCGAGAAAATCACAGTACAAATGGTTTAGGAGAAAAGCAAAGTCTTTTCATTAGGCAAGTGCATCAAATGTCATCTATAGAAATAGAAATATCATGTTTGTTTGCAACAGTTCCTCTAGCTTTCTCCCTAGAAAATACGAATATATAGAGCTGGTGTCTCCATGTGGAACCAACTACTGTAGCAAAGCACAAAATAAAATGTTCCCCGATAAAAAACTTTCAAAACAATAAAGTCCATCGATAACATCTCCCTGTGGAACAAGTTGGTGTTTCCAAGCAAAAAATTAAATGTTCTTTGAAAAAAACTTTGAAAATAATAAAGTCGTGGATAATATCAGGAATACACAAACACAGAGGTTGTAGCAATATCTGGGATTGAGTTAGCCAAAACACAACCGGATATTTCTGGTTTCATCTAGTCATATCTGGACAAAGTGGTGTGTAATTCGTATGCAATGGACCGAGAAAGTCACAGTACAAATGGTTTTGGAGAAAAGCAAAGTCGTTTCGTTAGGCAAGTGCATAAAATATCATCTATACAAACAGAATTATCTTGTTTGTTTGCCACAGTTCCTCTAGCTTTCTCCCTAGAAAATACGAATGTGTAGAAACTGGTGTCTCCATGTGGAACCAATTACTGTATCCAACCTCAAAAAAAAAAATGTTCCCGGATAAAAAACATTCAAAACAATGAAGCCCGTGGATAATATCCGGAAAACACAAACCCAGAGGCTGTAGCAATATCTGCGATTGAGTTAGCCAAAAAAAAAAAAAAAAAAAAAAAAAAAAAAAAAAAAAAAACGGCTATTTCCAGGTTCATCCAGTCATATCCGGACAAACTGGTGTGCAATTCGTATGCAATGGACTGGGAGAATCACAGTACAAATGGTTTGGCGAAAAGCAAAGTCTTTTCGTTAGGCAAGTGCATAAAATATCATCTATACAAACAGAAATATCATGTTTGTTTGCTGCAGTTCCTCTAGCTTTCTCCCCAGAAAACACGAAAGTGCAGTGCTGGTGTCTCCATGTGGAACCAATCAGTGTATCCAAACTCAAAATACAATGTTCCCCGATAAAATACATTCAAAACAAAAAAGTCCATTGATAATATCCAGAAAACACAAACACAGAGTCTTTCACAATATTTCGGATTGAGTTAGCCAAAACACAACCGGATGTTTCCGGTATCATCCAGTCATATCCGGTCAAACTGGTGTGGAATTCGTATGCAATGGACTGAGAGAATCAGAGTAAAAATTGTTTTGGAGAAAAGCAAAGTCTTTTCATTAGGCAAGTGCATAAATGTCATCTATACAAAGAGAAATATCATGTTTCTTTGCTGCAGTTCCTCTAGCTTTCAAACTAGAAAATATGAATGTGTGTAGCTGGTGTCCCCATGATGAACCAATTAGTGTTTCAACGGTACAAAATGTAATGTTCCCTGATAAAAATATTCAAAACAATAAAGTCCATCGGTAATATCCAGAAAACACAAACACAGAGGCTTTAACAATATTTCGGATTGAGTTAGCCATAACACAACCAGATATTTCTGGTTTCATCCAGTCTTATCCGGACAAAGTGGTGTGGAATTCATATGCAATGGACTGAGAAAATCAATAAAAATGGTTTTGGAAAAAAGCAAAGTCTTTTTGTTAGGCAAGTGCATAAAATGTCATCTATACAAACAGAAATATCATGTTTGTTTGCAGCAGTTCCTCTAGCTTTCTCCCTAGAAAATACAAATATGTAGAGCTGGTGTCTCCATGTGGAACCAATTACTGTATCGAAGCTCAAAATAAAATGTTCCTCGATAAAAAGCATTCAAAACAATAAAGTCCATTGATAGTATCCAAAAAAGCAAACATAGAGGCAGTAGCAATATCTGGGATTGAGTTAGCCAAAACAAAACCGGATATTTACGGTTTCATCCAGTTATATCCGGACAAACTCCTGTGGAATTCAGATGCAATGGACCGAGAAAATCACAGTACAATTATTTTTGGAGAAAAGCAAAGTCTTTTTGTTAGGCAAGTGCATAAAATGTCATCTATACAAACAGAAATATCGTGTATGTTTGCCGCAGTTCCTCTAGCTATCTCCCTAGAATATACGAATATGTACAGCTGGTGTCTCCATGTGGAACCAATTACTGTATCCAAGCTCAAAATAAAATGTTTCCCGATAAAAAGCATTAAAAAAAATAAGTACATTGATAGTATCCAGAAAAAAGAAACATAGAGGCTGTAGAAATATCTGGGATTGAGTTAGCCAAAACAAAACCGGATATTTCCGGTTTCATCCAGTCATGTCCGGACCAACTACTGTGGAATTAGTATGCAATGGACAGAGAAAATACAGGAAAAATGGTTTTGGAGGAAAGCAACGTCTTTTCGATAGGTAAGTGCATAAAATGTCATCTACAAAAATATAAATATCATGTTTGTTTGCCGCAGTTCCTCGAGCTTTCTCCCTAAAAAATACAAATGTGTAGAGCTGGAGTCCCCATGATGAACCAATTAGTGTTTCAATGGTACAAAATTAAATGTTCCCTGATAAACACATTCAAAACAAGAAAGTCCATCGATAATATCCAGGAAACACAAACACAGTGGCTTTCACAATATTTCGGATTGACTTAGCCAAAACACAACCAGATATTTCTGGTTTCATCGAGTCATATCTGGACAAAGTGGTTTGGAATTCGTATGCAATGGACCGAGAAAATCACAGTACAAATGATTTTGGAGCAAAGCAAAGTCTTTTCGTTAGGCAAGTGCATAAAATGTCATCTATACAAACAGAAATATCATGTTTGTTTGCCGTAGTTCTAATAGCTTTCTCCCTAGAAAATACGAATGTGTAGAGCTGGTGTTCCCATTATGAACCAATTACTGTATCCAAGATCAAAATAAAATGTTCCCCAATAATAAGCATTCAAAACAATAAAGTCCATTGATAGTATCCAGAAAAAACAAACACAGAGCCTGTAGCAATATTTCGGATTGAATTAGCCAAAACACGACGGGATATTTCTGGTTTCATCCAGTCATATCCGGACAAAGTGGTGTAGTATTCGTACTCAATGGACCGAGAAAATAACAGTACAAATGGTTTTGGAGAAAAGCAAAGTCTTTTCGTTAGGCAAGGGCATAAAATGTCATCTACACAAATAGAAATATCATGGTTGTTTGTCGCAGTTCCTCTAGATTTCTCCCTATAATATATGAATATGTAGAGCTGGTGTCTCCATGTGGAACCAATAATTGTATCCAAGCACAAAATAAAATGTTCCCCAATAAAAAACATTCAAAACAAAAGTCTGTGGATAATATCAGGAATACACAAACACAGAGGTGCAGCAATATCTGGGATTGAGTTAGCCTAAACAGAACCGGATATTTCCGGTTTCATGCAGTCATATCAAGACAAACTTGTGTGGAATTCGTATGCAATGGACCGAGAAAGTCACAGTACAAAAGGTTTTGGAGAAAAGCAAAGTCGTTTCATTAGGGAAGTAAATTAAATATCATCGATACAAACAGAAATATCATGTTTGTTTGCCGCAGTTCCTCTAGCATTCTCCCTAGAAAATACAAATGTGTAGAGATGGTGTCTGCATGTGGAAACAATTAGTGTTTCAACGGTACAAAATTAAATGTTCCCTGATAAAAAACATTCAAAACAATAAAGTCTGTGGATAATATCATGAATGCAAAAACACAGAGGCTGTAGCAATATCTGGGATTGAGTTAGTCAAAACAAAACCGGATATTTCCGGTTTCATCCAGTCATATCCGGACAAAGTGGTGTGGAATTTGTATCCAATGGACCGCGAAAATCACAGTACAAATGGTTTAGGAGAAAAGCAAAGTCTTTTCATTAGGCAAGTGCATCAAATGTCATCTATAGAAATAGAAATATCATGTTTGTTTGCAACAGTTCCTCTAGCTTTCTCCCTAGAAAATACGAATATATAGAGCTGGTGTCTCCATGTGGAACCAACTACTGTAGCAAAGCACAAAATAAAATGTTCCCCGATAAAAAACTTTCAAAACAATAAAGTCCATCGATAACATCTCCCTGTGGAACAAGTTGGTGTTTCCAAGCAAAAAATTAAATGTTCTTTGAAAAAAACTTTGAAAATAATAAAGTCGTGGATAATATCAGGAATATACAAACACAGAGGTTGTAGCAATATCTGGGATTGAGTTAGCCAAAACACAACCGGATATTTCTGGTTTCATCTAGTCATATCTGGACAAAGTGGTGTGTAATTCGTATGCAATGGACCGAGAAAGTCACAGTACAAATGGTTTTGGAGAAAAGCAAAGTCGTTTCGTTAGGCAAGTGCATAAAATATCATCTATACAAACAGAATTATCTTGTTTGTTTGCCACAGTTCCTCTAGCTTTCTCCCTAGAAAATACGAATGTGTAGAAACTGGTGTCTCCATGTGGAACCAATTACTGTATCCAACCTCAAAAAAAAAAATGTTCCCGGATAAAAAACATTCAAAACAATGAAGCCCGTGGATAATATCCGGAAAACACAAACCCAGAGGCTGTAGCAATATCTGCGATTGAGTTAGCCAAAAAAAAAAAAAAAAAAAAAAAAAAAAAAAAAAAAACGGCTATTTCCAGGTTCATCCAGTCATATCCGGACAAACTTGTGTGCAATTCGTATGCAATGGACTGGGAGAATCACAGTACAAATGGTTTGGCGAAAAGCAAAGTCTTTTCGTTAGGCAAGTGCATAAAATATCATCTATACAAACAGAAATATCATGTTTGTTTGCTGCAGTTCCTCTAGCTTTCTCCCCAGAAAACACGAAAGTGCAGTGCTGGTGTCTCCATGTGGAACCAATTAGTGTATCCAAACTCAAAATACAATGTTCCCCGATAAAATACATTCAAAACAAAAAAGTCCATTGATAATATCCAGAAAACACAAACACAGAGTCTTTCACAATATTTCGGATTGAGTTAGCCAAAACACAACCGGATGTTTCCGGTATCATCCAGTCATATCCGGTCAAACTGGTGTGGAATTCGTATGCAATGGACTGAGAGAATCAGAGTAAAAATTGTTTTGGAGAAAAGCAAAGTCTTTTCGTTAGGCAAGTGCATAAATGTCATCTATACAAAGAGAAATATCATGTTTCTTTGCTGCAGTTCCTCTAGCTTTCAAACTAGAAAATATGAATGTGTGTAGCTGGTGTCCCCATGATGAACCAATTAGTGTTTCAACGGTACAAAATGTAATGTTCCCTGATAAAAATATTCAAAACAATAAAGTCCATCGGTAATATCCAGAAAACACAAACACAGAGGCTTTAACAATATTTCGGATTGAGTTAGCCATAACACAACCAGATATTTCTGGTTTCATCCAGTCTTATCCGGACAAAGTGGTGTGGAATTCATATGCAATGGACCGAGAAAATCAATAAAAATGGTTTTGGAAAAAAGCAAAGTCTTTTTGTTAGGCAAGTGCATAAAATGTCATCTATACAAACAGAAATATCATGTTTGTTTGCAGCAGTTCCTCTAGCTTTCTCCCTAGAAAATACGAATGTGTAGAGCTGGTGTCTCCATGTGGAAACAATCAGTGTTTCCAAGCACAAAAGTAAATGTTCCCTGAAAAAAAAACATTGAAAAATATAAAATTCATGAATAATATCCAGAAAACACAAACACAGAGGCTTTCACAATATTTCGGATTGAGTTAGCCAAAACACAACTGGATATTTCTGGTTCTTCGAGTCATATGCGGAGAAAGTGGTATGCAATTCGTATGCAATGGACTGAGAAAATCAAGGTAAAAATGGTTTTGGAGAAAAGCAAAGTCTTTTCGTTAGGCAAGTGCATAAAATGTCATCTATACAAACAGAAATATCATGTTTGTGTGTCACAGTTCCTCTAGCTTTCTCCCTAGAAAGTACGAATGTGTAGAGCTGGTGTTCCCATTATGAACCAATTAGTGTTTCTACGGTGCAAAATTAAATGTTCCCTGAAAAAACATTCAAAACAATAAGTCCGTCGATAATATCCAGAAAACACAAACACAG
This sequence comes from Lepus oiostolus, assembly GCA_036325905.1. Classification (NCBI taxonomy): domain Eukaryota; kingdom Metazoa; phylum Chordata; class Mammalia; order Lagomorpha; family Leporidae; genus Lepus; species Lepus oiostolus. Next base: position 131,616,722 of record CM070808.1, read on the forward strand.
AGTCTGTAGCAATATTTCGGATTGAGTTAGCCAAAACAGGACGGGATATTTCTGGTTTCATCCAGTCATATCCGGACAAAGTGGTGTAGTATTCGTACTCAATGGACCGAGAAAATCACAGTACAAATGGTTTTGGAGAAAAGCAAAGTCTTTTCGTTAGGCAAGTGCATAAAATGTCATCTAGACAAACAGAAATATCATGTTTCTCGCAGTTCCTCTAGCTTTCTCCCTAGAAAATAAGAATGTGTAGAGCTGGTGTTCCCAAGATGAACCAATTAATGTTAGAAGGTACAAAATTAAATGTTCCCTGATAAAAATATTCAAAACAATAAGTACATCGATAATAATCAGAAAACACAAACACAGAGGCTGTAGCAATATTTCGTATTGAGTTAGCCAAAACACAACCGGATATTTCTGGTCTCATCCAGTCATATCCAGAAAAAGTTGTGTGGAATTCGTATACAATGGACCTAGAAAATCACAGTAAACATGGTTTTGGAGAAAAGCAAAGTCTTTTCTTTAGGCAAGTGCATAAAATGTCATCTATACAAACAGAAATCTCATGATGGTTTGCCACAGTTCCTCCAGCTTTCTCCCTAGAAAATACGAATGTGTAGAGCTGGTGGCTCCATGTGGAACCAATTAGTGTTTCCAAGCACAAAATTAAATGTTCCCTGATAAAAAAAACATTCAAAACAATAAAGTCCGTGGATAATATCCGGAAAACACAAACAGAGAGGCTGTAGCAATATCTGGGAATGAGTTAGCCAACACAAAACCAGATATTTCTGGTTTCTTAAAGACATATCAGGACAAACTCCTGTAGAATTCATATGCAATGGACCGAGAAAATCACAGTAAAAATGATTTTGGAGAACAACAAAATCTTTTCGTTAGGCAAGTGCATAAATGTCATCTATACAAACAGAAATATCATGTTTGTTTGCCGCAGTTCCTCTAGCTATCTCCCTAGAAAATACGAATGTGTAGAGCTGGTGGCTCCATGTAGAACCAATTAGTGTTTGCAAGCACAAAATTAAATGTGCCCTGAAAAAAAAACATTCAAAAATATAAAGTCCGTGGATAATATCAGGAATACACAAACTCAGAGGCTGTAGCAATATTTCGGATTGAGTTAGCCAAAACACAACCAGATATTTCTGTTTTCATCCAGTCATATCCGGACAAAGTGGTGTGGAATTCATATGCAATGGACCGAGAAAATCAATAAAAATGGTTTTGGAAAAAAGCAAAGTCTTTTTGTTAGGCAAGTGCATAAAATGTCATCTATACAAACAGAAATATCATGTTTGTTTGCAGCAGTTCCTCTAGCTTTCTCCCTAGAAAATACGAATGTGTAGAGCTGGTGTCTCCATGTGGAAACAATCAGTGTTTCCAAGCACAAAAGTAAATGTTCCCTGAAAAAAAAAACATTGAAAAATATAAAATTCATGAATAATATCCAGAAAACACAAACACAGAGGCTTTCACAATATTTCGGATTGAGTTAGCCAAAACACAACTGGATATTTCTGGTTCTTCGAGTCATATGCGGAGAAAGTGGTATGCAATTCGTATGCAATGGACTGAGAAAATCAAGGTAAAAATGGTTTTGGAGAAAAGCAAAGTCTTTTCGTTAGGCAAGTGCATAAAATGTCATCTATACAAACAGAAATATCATGTTTGTGTGTCACAGTTCCTCTAGCTTTCTCCCTAGAAAGTACGAATGTGTAGAGCTGGTGTTCCCATTATGAACCAATTAGTGTTTCTACGGTGCAAAATTAAATGTTCCCTGAAAAAACATTCAAAACAATAAGTCCGTCGATAATATCCAGAAAACACAAACACAGAGTCTGTAGCAATATTTCGGATTGAGTTAGCCAAAACAGGACGGGATATTTCTGGTTTCATCCAGTCATATCCGGACAAAGTGGTGTAGTATTCGTACTCAATGGACCGAGAAAATAACAGTACAAATGGTTTTGGAGAAAAGCAAAGTCTTTTCGTTAGGCAAGGGCATAAAATGTCATCTACACAAATAGAAATATCATGGTTGTTTGTCGCAGTTCCTCTAGATTTCTCCCTATAATATATGAATATGTAGAGCTGGTGTCTCCATGTGGAACCAATAATTGTATCCAAGCACAAAATAAAATGTTCCCCAATAAAAAACATTCAAAACAAAAGTCTGTGGATAATATCAGGAATACACAAACACAGAGGTGCAGCAATATCTGGGATTGAGTTAGCTTAAACAGAACCAGATATTTCCGGTTTCATGCAGTCATATCAAGACAAACTTGTGTGGAATTCGTATGCAATGGACCGAGAAAGTCACAGTACAAAAGGTTTTGGAGAAAAGCAAAGTCGTTTCATTAGGGAAGTAAATTAAATATCATCGATACAAACAGAAATATCATGTTTGTTTGCCGCAGTTCCTCTAGCATTCTCCCTAGAAAATACAAATGTGTAGAGATGGTGTCTGCATGTGGAAACAATTAGTGTTTCAACGGTACAAAATTAAATGTTCCCTGATAAAAAACATTCAAAACAATAAAGTCTGTGGATAATATCATGAATGCAAAAACACAGAGGCTGTAGCAATATCTGGGATTGAGTTAGTCAAAACAAAACCGGATATTTCCGGTTTCATCCAGTCATATCCGGACAAAGTGGTGTGGAATTTGTATCCAATGGACCGCGAAAATCACAGTACAAATGGTTTAGGAGAAAAGCAAAGTCTTTTCATTAGGCAAGTGCATCAAATGTCATCTATAGAAATAGAAATATCATGTTTGTTTGCAACAGTTCCTCTAGCTTTCCCCCTAGAAAATACGAATATATAGAGCTGGTGTCTCCATGTGGAACCAACTACTGTAGCAAAGCACAAAATAAAATGTTCCCCGATAAAAAACTTTCAAAACAATAAAGTCCATCGATAACATCTCCCTGTGGAACAAGTTGGTGTTTCCAAGCAAAAAATTAAATGTTCTTTGAAAAAAACTTTGAAAATAATAAAGTCGTGGATAATATCAGGAATATACAAACACAGAGGTTGTAGCAATATCTGGGATTGAGTTAGCCAAAACACAACCGGATATTTCTGGTTTCATCTAGTCATATCTGGACAAAGTGGTGTGTAATTCGTATGCAATGGACCGAGAAAGTCACAGTACAAATGGTTTTGGAGAAAAGCAAAGTCGTTTCGTTAGGCAAGTGCATAAAATATCATCTATACAAACAGAATTATCTTGTTTGTTTGCCACAGTTCCTCTAGCTTTCTCCCTAGAAAATACGAATGTGTAGAAACTGGTGTCTCCATGTGGAACCAATTACTGTATCCAACCTCAAAAAAAAAATGTTCCTGGATAAAAAACATTCAAAACAATGAAGCCCGTGGATAATATCCGGAAAACACAAACCCAGAGGCTGTAGCAATATCTGCGATTGAGTTAGCCCAAAAAAAAAAAAAAAAAAAAAAGGCTATTTCCAGGTTCATCCAGTCATATCCGGACAAACTGGTGTGCAATTCGTATGCAATGGACTGGGAGAATCACAGTACAAATGGTTTGGCGAAAAGCAAAGTCTTTTCGTTAGGCAAGTGCATAAAATATCATCTATACAAACAGAAATATCATGTTTGTTTGCTGCAGTTCCTCTAGCTTTCTCCCCAGAAAACACGAAAGTGCAGTGCTGGTGTCTCCATGTGGAACCAATTAGTGTATCCAAACTCAAAATACAATGTTCCCCGATAAAATACATTCAAAACAAAAAAGTCCATTGATAATATCCAGAAAACACAAACACAGAGTCTTTCACAATATTTCGGATTGAGTTAGCCAAAACACAACCGGATGTTTCCGGTATCATCCAGTCATATCCGGTCAAACTGGTGTGGAATTCGTATGCAATGGACTGAGAGAATCAGAGTAAAAATTGTTTTGGAGAAAAGCAAAGTCTTTTCGTTAGGCAAGTGCATAAATGTCATCTATACAAAGAGAAATATCATGTTTCTTTGCTGCAGTTCCTCTAGCTTTCAAACTAGAAAATATGAATGTGTGTAGCTGGTGTCCCCATGATGAACCAATTAGTGTTTCAACGGTACAAAATGTAATGTTCCCTGATAAAAATATTCAAAACAATAAAGTCCATCGGTAATATCCAGAAAACACAAACACAGAGGCTTTAACAATATTTCGGATTGAGTTAGCCATAACACAACCAGATATTTCTGGTTTCATCCAGTCTTATCCGGACAAAGTGGTGTGGAATTCATATGCAATGGACCGAGAAAATCAATAAAAATGGTTTTGGAAAAAAGCAAAGTCTTTTTGTTAGGCAAGTGCATAAAATGTCATCTATACAAACAGAAATATCATGTTTGTTTGCAGCAGTTCCTCTAGCTTTCTCCCTAGAAAATACGAATGTGTAGAGCTGGTGTCTCCATGTGGAAACAATCAGTGTTTCCAAGCACAAAAGTAAATGTTCCCTGAAAAAAAAACATTGAAAAATATAAAATTCATGAATAATATCCAGAAAACACAAACACAGAGGCTGTAGCAATATTTCGGTTTGAGTTAGCCAAAACACAACTGGATATTTCTGGTTCTTCGAGTCATATGCGGAGAAAGTGGTATGCAATTCGTATGCAATGGACTGAGAAAATCAAGGTAAAAATGGTTTTGGAGAAAAGCAAAGTCTTTTCGTTAGGCAAGTGCATAAAATGTCATCTCTACAAACAGAAATATCATGTTTGTGTGTCACAGTTCCTCTAGCTTTCTCCCTAGAAAGTACGAATGTGTAGAGCTGGTGTTGCCATTATGAACCAATTAGTGTTTCTACGGTGCAAAATTAAATGTTCCCTGAAAAAACATTCAAAACAATAAGTCCGTCGATAATATCCAGAAAACACAAACACAGAGTCTGTAGCAATATTTCGGATTGAGTTAGCCAAAACAGAACGGGATATTTCTGGTTTCATCCAGTCATATCCGGACAAAGTGGTGTAGTATTCGTACTCAATGGACCGAGAAAATCACAGTACAAATGGTTTTGGAGAAAAGCAAAGTCTTTTCGTTAGGCAAGTGCATAAAATGTCATCTAGACAAACAGAAATATCATGTTTCTCGCAGTTCCTCTAGCTTTCTCCCTAGAAAATAAGAATGTGTATAGCTGGTGTTCCCAAGATGAACCAATTAATGTTAGAAGGTACAAAATTAAATGTTCCCTGATAAAAATATTCAAAACAATAAGTACATCGATAATAATCAGAAAACACAAACACAGAGGCTGTAGCAATATTTCGTATTGAGTTAGCCAAAGCACAACCGGATATTTCTGGTCTCATCCAGTCATATCCAGAAAAAGTTGTGTGGAATTCGTATACAATGGACCTAGAAAATCACAGTAAACATGGTTTTGGAGAAAAGCAAAGTCTTTTCTTTAGGCAAGTGCATAAAATGTCATCTATACAAACAGAAATCTCATGATGGTTTGCCACAGTTCCTCCAGCTTTCTCCCTAGAAAATACGAATGTGTAGAGCTGGTGGCTCCATGTGGAACCAATTAGTGTTTCCAAGCACAAAATTAAATGTTCCCTGATAAAAAAAACATTCAAAACAATAAAGTCCGTGGATAATATCCGGAAAACACAAACAGAGAGGCTGTAGCAATATCTGGGAATGAGTTAGCCAACACAAAACCAGATATTTCTGGTTTCTTAAAGACATATCAGGACAAACTCCTGTAGAATTCATATGCAATGGACCGAGAAAATCACAGTAAAAATGATTTTGGAGAACAACAAAATCTTTTCGTTAGGCAAGTGCATAAATGTCATCTATACAAACAGAAATATCATGTTTGTTTGCCACAGTTCCTCTAGCTATCTCCCTAGAAAATACGAATGTGTAGAGCTGGTGTCTCCATGTGGAAACAATCAGTGTTTCCAAGCACAAAAGTAAATGTTCCCTGAAAAAAAAAACATTGAAAAATATAAAATTCATGAATAATATCCAGAAAACACAAACACAGAGGCTTTCACAATATTTCGGATTGAGTTAGCCAAAACACAACTGGATATTTCTGGTTCTTCGAGTCATATGCGGAGAAAGTGGTATGCAATTCGTATGCAATGGACTGAGAAAATCAAGGTAAAAATGGTTTTGGAGAAAAGCAAAGTCTTTTCGTTAGGCAAGTGCATAAAATGTCATCTCTACAAACAGAAATATCATGTTTGTGTGTCACAGTTCCTCTAGCTTTCTCCCTAGAAAGTACGAATGTGTAGAGCTGGTGTTCCCATTATGAACCAATTAGTGTTTCTACGGTGCAAAATTAAATGTTCCCTGAAAAAACATTCAAAACAATAAGTCCGTCGATAATATCCAGAAAACACAAACACAGAGTCTGTAGCAATATTTCGGATTGAGTTAGCCAAAACAGGACGGGATATTTCTGGTTTCATCCAGTCATATCCGGACAAAGTGGTGTAGTATTCGTACTCAATGGACCGAGAAAATAACAGTACAAATGGTTTTGGAGAAAAGCAAAGTCTTTTCGTTAGGCAAGGGCATAAAATGTCATCTACACAAATAGAAATATCATGGTTGTTTGTCGCAGTTCCTCTAGATTTCTCCCTATAATATATGAATATGTAGAGCTGGTGTCTCCATGTGGAACCAATAATTGTATCCAAGCACAAAATAAAATGTTCCCCAATAAAAAACATTCAAAACAAAAGTCTGTGGATAATATCAGGAATACACAAACACAGAGGTGCAGCAATATCTGGGATTGAGTTAGCTTAAACAGAACCAGATATTTCCGGTTTCATGCAGTCATATCAAGACAAACTTGTGTGGAATTCGTATGCAATGGACCGAGAAAGTCACAGTACAAAAGGTTTTGGAGAAAAGCAAAGTCGTTTCATTAGGGAAGTAAATTAAATATCATCGATACAAACAGAAATATCATGTTTGTTTGCCGCAGTTCCTCTAGCATTCTCCCTAGAAAATACAAATGTGTAGAGATGGTGTCTGCATGTGGAAACAATTAGTGTTTCAACGGTACAAAATTAAATGTTCCCTGAAAAAAACATTCAAAACAATAAAGTCTGTGGATAATATCATGAATGCAAAAACACAGAGGCTGTAGCAATATCTGGGATTGAGTTAGTCAAAACAAAACCGGATATTTCCGGTTTCATCCAGTCATATCCGGACAAAGTGGTGTGGAATTTGTATCCAATGGACCGCGAAAATCACAGTACAAATGGTTTAGGAGAAAAGCAAAGTCTTTTCATTAGGCAAGTGCATCAAATGTCATCTATAGAAATAGAAATATCATGTTTGTTTGCAACAGTTCCTCTAGCTTTCTCCCTAGAAAATACGAATATATAGAGCTGGTGTCTCCATGTGGAACCAACTACTGTAGCAAAGCACAAAATAAAATGTTCCCCGATAAAAAACTTTCAAAACAATAAAGTCCATCGATAACATCTCCCTGTGGAACAAGTTGGTGTTTCCAAGCAAAAAATTAAATGTTCTTTGAAAAAAACTTTGAAAATAATAAAGTCGTGGATAATATCAGGAATATACAAACACAGAGGTTGTAGCAATATCTGGGATTGAGTTAGCCAAAACACAACCGGATATTTCTGGTTTCATCTAGTCATATCTGGACAAAGTGGTGTGTAATTCGTATGCAATGGACCGAGAAAGTCACAGTACAAATGGTTTTGGAGAAAAGCAAAGTCGTTTCGTTAGGCAAGTGCATAAAATATCATCTATACAAACAGAATTATCTTGTTTGTTTGCCACAGTTCCTCTAGCTTTCTCCCTAGAAAATACGAATGTGTAGAAACTGGTGTCTCCATGTGGAACCAATTACTGTATCCAACCTCAAAAAAAAAATGTTCCCGGATAAAAAACATTCAAAACAATGAAGCCCGTGGATAATATCCGGAAAACACAAACCCAGAGGCTGTAGCAATATCTGCGATTGAGTTAGCCAAAAAAAAAAAAAAAAAAAAAAACGGCTATTTCCAGGTTCATCCAGTCATATCCGGACAAACTTGTGTGCAATTCGTATGCAATGGACTGGGAGAATCACAGTACAAATGGTTTGGCGAAAAGCAAAGTCTTTTCGTTAGGCAAGTGCATAAAATATCATCTATACAAACAGAAATATCATGTTTGTTTGCTGCAGTTCCTCTAGCTTTCTCCCCAGAAAACACGAAAGTGCAGTGCTGGTGTCTCCATGTGGAACCAATTAGTGTATCCAAACTCAAAATACAATGTTCCCCGATAAAATACATTCAAAACAAAAAAGTCCATTGATAATATCCAGAAAACACAAACACAGAGTCTTTCACAATATTTCGGATTGAGTTAGCCAAAACACAACCGGATGTTTCCGGTATCATCCAGTCATATCCGGTCAAACTGGTGTGGAATTCGTATGCAATGGACTGAGAGAATCAGAGTAAAAATTGTTTTGGAGAAAAGCAAAGTCTTTTCGTTAGGCAAGTGCATAAATGTCATCTATACAAAGAGAAATATCATGTTTCTTTGCTGCAGTTCCTCTAGCTTTCAAACTAGAAAATATGAATGTGTGTAGCTGGTGTCCCCATGATGAACCAATTAGTGTTTCAACGGTACAAAATGTAATGTTCCCTGATAAAAATATTCAAAACAATAAAGTCCATCGGTAATATCCAGAAAACACAAACACAGAGGCTTTAACAATATTTCGGATTGAGTTAGCCATAACACAACCAGATATTTCTGGTTTCATCCAGTCTTATCCGGACAAAGTGGTGTGGAATTCATATGCAATGGACCGAGAAAATCAATAAAAATGGTTTTGGAAAAAAGCAAAGTCTTTTTGTTAGGCAAGTGCATAAAATGTCATCTATACAAACAGAAATATCATGTTTGTTTGCAGCAGTTCCTCTAGCTTTCTCCCTAGAAAATACGAATGTGTAGAGCTGGTGTCTCCATGTGGAAACAATCAGTGTTTCCAAGCACAAAAGTAAATGTTCCCTGAAAAAAAAACATTGAAAAATATAAAATTCATGAATAATATCCAGAAAACACAAACACAGAGGCTGTAGCAATATTTCGGATTGAGTTAGCCAAAACACAACTGGATATTTCTGGTTCTTCGAGTCATATGCGGAGAAAGTGGTATGCAATTCGTATGCAATGGACTGAGAAAATCAAGGTAAAAATGGTTTTGGAGAAAAGCAAAGTCTTTTCGTTAGGCAAGTGCATAAAATGTCATCTATACAAACAGAAATATCATGTTTGTGTGTCACAGTTCCTCTAGCTTTCTCCCTAGAAAGTACGAATGTGTAGAGCTGGTGTTCCCATTATGAACCAATTAGTGTTTCTACGGTGCAAAATTAAATGTTCCCTGAAAAAACATTCAAAACAATAAGTCCGTCGATAATATCAAGAAAACACAAACACAGAGTCTGTAGCAATATTTCGGATTGAGTTAGCCAAAACAGGACGGGATATTTCTGGTTTCATCCAGTCATATCCGGACAAAGTGGTGTAGTATTCGTACTCAATGGACCGAGAAAATCACAGTACAAATGGTTTTGGAGAAAAGCAAAGTCTTTTCGTTAGGCAAGGGCATAAAATGTCATCTAGACAAACAGAAATATCATGTTTCTCGCAGTTCCTCTAGCTTTCTCCCTAGAAAATAAGAATGTGTAGAGCTGGTGTTCCCAAGATGAACCAATTAATGTTAGAAGGTACAAAATTAAATGTTCCCTGATAAAAATATTCAAAACAATAAGTACATCGATAATAATCAGAAAACACAAACACAGAGGCTGTAGCAATATTTCGTATTGAGTTAGCCAAAGCACTACCGGATATTTCTGGTCCCATCCAGTCATATCCAGAAAAAGTTGTGTGGAATTCGTATACAATGGACCTAGAAAATCACAGTAAACATGGTTTTGGAGAAAAGCAAAGTCTTTTCTTTAGGCAAGTGCATAAAATGTCATCTATACAAACAGAAATCTCATGATGGTTTGCCACAGTTCCTCCAGCTTTCTCCCTAGAAAATACGAATGTGTAGAGCTGGTGGCTCCATGTGGAACCAATTAGTGTTTCCAAGCACAAAATTAAATGTTCCCTGATAAAAAAAACATTCAAAACAATAAAGTCCGTGGATAATATCCAGAAAACACAAACAGAGAGGCTGTAGCAATATCTGGGAATGAGTTAGCCAACACAAAACCAGATATTTCTGGTTTCTTAAAGACATATCAGGACAAACTCCTGTAGAATTCATATGCAATGGACCGAGAAAATCACAGTAAAAATGATTTTGGAGAACAACAAAATCTTTTCGTTAGGCAAGTGCATAAATGTCATCTATACAAACAGAAATATCATGTTTGTTTGCCGCAGTTCCTCTAGCTATCTCCCTAGAAAATACGAATGTGTAGAGCTGGTGGCTCCATGTAGAACCAATTAGTGTTTGCAAGCACAAAATTAAATGTGCCCTGAAAAAAAAACATTCAAAAATATAAAGTCCGTGGATAATATCAGGAATACACAAACTCAGAGGCTGTAGCAATATTTCGGATTGAGTTAGCCAAAACACAACCAGATATTTCTGTTTTCATCCAGTCATATCCGGACAAAGTGGTGTGGAATTCATATGCAATGGACCGAGAAAATCAATAAAAATGGTTTTGGAAAAAAGCAAAGTCTTTTTGTTAGGCAAGTGCATAAAATGTCATCTATACAAACAGAAATATCATGTTTGTTTGCAGCAGTTCCTCTAGCTTTCTCCCTAGAAAATACGAATGTGTAGAGCTGGTGTCTCCATGTGGAAACAATCAGTGTTTCCAAGCACAAAAGTAAATGTTCCCTGAAAAAAAAAACATTGAAAAATATAAAATTCATGAATAATATCCAGAAAACACAAACACAGAGGCTTTCACAATATTTCGGATTGAGTTAGCCAAAACACAACTGGATATTTCTGGTTCTTCGAGTCATATGCGGAGAAAGTGGTATGCAATTCGTATGCAATGGACTGAGAAAATCAAGGTAAAAATGGTTTTGGAGAAAAGCAAAGTCTTTTCGTTAGGCAAGTGCATAAAATGTCATCTATACAAACAGAAATATCATGTTTGTGTGTCACAGTTCCTCTAGCTTTCTCCCTAGAAAGTACGAATGTGTAGAGCTGGTGTTCCCATTATGAACCAATTAGTGTTTCTACGGTGCAAAATTAAATGTTCCCTGAAAAAACATTCAAAACAATAAGTCCGTCGATAATATCCAGAAAACACAAACACAGAGTCTGTAGCAATATTTCGGATTGAGTTAGCCAAAACAGGACGGGATATTTCTGGTTTCATCCAGTCATATCCGGACAAAGTGGTGTAGTATTCGTACTCAATGGACCGAGAAAATCACAGTACAAATGGTTTTGGAGAAAAGCAAAGTCTTTTCGTTAGGCAAGGGCATAAAATGTCATCTACACAAATAGAAATATCATGGTTGTTTGTCGCAGTTCCTCTAGATTTCTCCCTATAATATATGAATATGTAGAGCTGGTGTCTCCATGTGGAACCAATAATTGTATCCAAGCACAAAATAAAATGTTCCCCAATAAAAAACATTCAAAACAATAAAGTCTGTGGATAATATCAGGAATACACAAACACAGAGGTGTAGCAATATCTGGGATTGTGTTAGCCTAAACAAAACCGGATATTTCCAGTTTCATGCAGTCATATCAAGAAAAACTTGCGTGGAATTGGTATGCAATGGACCGAGAAAGTCACAGTACAAAAGGTTTTGGAGAAAAGCAAAGTCTTTTCATTAGGGAAGTAAATTAAATATCATCGATACAAACAGAAATATCATGTTTGTTTGCCGCAGTTCCTCTAGCATTCTCCCTAGAAAATACAAATGTGTAGAGATGGTGTCTGCATGTGGAAACAATTAGTGTTTTGCAGTTTAAAATTAAATGTTCCCTGATAAAAAACATTCAAAACAATAAAGTCTGTGGATAATATCATGAATGCAAAAACACAGAGGCTGTAGCAATATCTGGGATTGAGTTAGTCAAAACAAAACCGGATATTTCCGGTTTCATCCAGTCATATCCGGACAAAGTGGTGTGGAATTCATATGCAATGGACCGAGAAAATCAATAAAAATGGTTTTGGAAAAAAGCAAAGTCTTTTTGTTAGGCAAGTGCATAAAATGTCATCTATACAAACAGAAATATCATGTTTGTTTGCAGCAGTTCCTCTAGCTTTCTCCCTAGAAAATACGAATGTGTAGAGCTGGTGTCTCCATGTGGAAACAATCAGTGTTTCCAAGCACAAAAGTAAATGTTCCCTGAAAAAAAAACATTGAAAAATATAAAATTCATGAATAATATCCAGAAAACACAAACACAGAGGCTTTCACAATATTTCGGATTGAGTTAGCCAAAACACAACTGGATATTTCTGGTTCTTCGAGTCATATGCGGAGAAAGTGGTATGCAATTCGTATGCAATGGACTGAGAAAATCAAGGTAAAAATGGTTTTGGAGAAAAGCAAAGTCTTTTCGTTAGGCAAGTGCATAAAATGTCATCTCTACAAACAGAAATATCATGTTTGTGTGTCACAGTTCCTCTAGCTTTCTCCCTAGAAAGTACGAATGTGTAGAGCTGGTGTTCCCATTATGAACCAATTAGTGTTTCTACGGTGCAAAATTAAATGTTCCCTGAAAAAACATTCAAAACAATAAGTCCGTCGATAATATCCAGAAAACACAAACACAGAGTCTGTAGCAATATTTCGGATTGAGTTAGCCAAAACAGGACGGGATATTTCTGGTTTCATCCAGTCATATCCGGACAAAGTGGTGTAGTATTCGTACTCAATGGACCGAGAAAATCACAGTACAAATGGTTTTGGAGAAAAGCAAAGTCTTTTCGTTAGGCAAGTGCATAAAATGTCATCTAGACAAACAGAAATATCATGTTTCTCGCAGTTCCTCTAGCTTTCTCCCTAGAAAATAAGAATGTGTAGAGCTGGTGTTCCCATGATGAACGAATTAATGTTAGAAGGTACAAAATTAAATGTTCCCTGATAAAAATATTCAAAACAATAAGTACATCGATAATAATCAGAAAACACAAACACAGAGGCTGTAGCAATATTTCGTATTGAGTTAGCCAAAACACAACCGGATATTTCTGGTCTCATCCAGTCATATCCAGAAAAAGTTGTGTGGAATTCGTATACAATGGACCTAGAAAATCACAGTAAACATGGTTTTGGAGAAAAGCAAAGTCTTTTCTTTAGGCAAGTGCATAAAATGTCATCTATACAAACAGAAATCTCATGATGGTTTGCCACAGTTCCTCCAGCTTTCTCCCTAGAAAATACGAATGTGTAGAGCTGGTGGCTCCATGTGGAACCAATTAGTGTTTCCAAGCACAAAATTAAATGTTCCCTGATAAAAAAAACATTCAAAACAATAAAGTCCGTGGATAATATCCGGAAAACACAAACAGAGAGGCTGTAGCAATATCTGGGAATGAGTTAGCCAACACAAAACCAGATATTTCTGGTTTCTTAAAGACATATCAGGACAAACTCCTGTAGAATTCATATGCAATGGACCGAGAAAATCACAGTAAAAATGATTTTGGAGAACAACAAAATCTTTTCGTTAGGCAAGCGCATAAAATGTCATCTATACAAACAGAAATATCATGTTTGTTTGCCGCAGTTCCTCTAGCTATCTCCCTAGAAAATACGAATGTGTAGAGCTGGTGGCTCCATGTAGAACCAATTAGTGTTTGCAAGCACAAAATTAAATGTGCCCTGAAAAAAAAACATTCAAAAATATAAAGTCCGTGGATAATATCAGGAATACACAAACTCAGAGGCTGTAGCAATATTTCGGATTGAGTTAGCCAAAACACAACCAGATATTTCTGTTTTCATCCAGTCATATCCGGACAAAGTGGTGTGGAATTCATATGCAATGGACCGAGAAAATCAATAAAAATGGTTTTGGAAAAAAGCAAAGTCTTTTTGTTAGGCAAGTGCATAAAATGTCATCTATACAAACAGAAATATCATGTTTGTTTGCAGCAGTTCCTCTAGCTTTCTCCCTAGAAAATACGAATGTGTAGAGCTGGTGTCTCCATGTGGAAACAATCAGTGTTTCCAAGCACAAAAGTAAATGTTCCCTGAAAAAAAACATTGAAAAATATAAAATTCATGAATAATATCCAGAAAACACAAACACAGAGGCTTTCACAATATTTCGGATTGAGTTAGCCAAAACACAACTGGATATTTCTGGTTCTTCGAGTCATATGCGGAGAAAGTGGTATGCAATTCGTATGCAATGGACTGAGAAAATCAAGGTAAAAATGGTTTTGGAGAAAAGCAAAGTCTTTTCGTTAGGCAAGTGCATAAAATGTCATCTCTACAAACAGAAATATCATGTTTGTGTGTCACAGTTCCTCTAGCTTTCTCCCTAGAAAGTACGAATGTGTAGAGCTGGTGTTCCCATTATGAACCAATTAGTGTTTCTACGGTGCAAAATTAAATGTTCCCTGAAAAAACATTCAAAACAATAAGTCCGTCGATAATATCCAGAAAACACAAACACAGAGTCTGTAGCAATATTTCGGATTGAGTTAGCCAAAACAGGACGGGATATTTCTGGTTTCATCCAGTCATATCCGGACAAAGTGGTGTAGTATTCGTACTCAATGGACCGAGAAAATCACAGTACAAATGGTTTTGGAGAAAAGCAAAGTCTTTTCGTTAGGCAAGGGCATAAAATGTCATCTACACAAATAGAAATATCATGGTTGTTTGTCGCAGTTCCTCTAGATTTCTCCCTATAATATATGAATATGTAGAGCTGGTGTCTCCATGTGGAACCAATAATTGTATCCAAGCACAAAATAAAATGTTCCCCAATAAAAAACATTCAAAACAATAAAGTCTGTGGATAATATCAGGAATACACAAACACAGAGGTGTAGCAATATCTGGGATTGTGTTAGCCTAAACAAAACCGGATATTTCCAGTTTCATGCAGTCATATCAAGAAAAACTTGCGTGGAATTGGTATGCAATGGACCGAGAAAGTCACAGTACAAAAGGTTTTGGAGAAAAGCAAAGTCTTTTCATTAGGGAAGTAAATTAAATATCATCGATACAAACAGAAATATCATGTTTGTTTGCCGCAGTTCCTCTAGCATTCTCCCTAGAAAATACAAATGTGTAGAGATGGTGTCTGCATGTGGAAACAATTAGTGTTTTGCAGTTTAAAATTAAATGTTCCCTGATAAAAAACATTCAAAACAATAAAGTCTGTGGATAATATCATGAATGCAAAAACACAGAGGCTGTAGCAATATCTGGGATTGAGTTAGTCAAAACAAAACCGGATATTTCCGGTTTCATCCAGTCATATCCGGACAAAGTGGTGTGGAATTCATATGCAATGGACCGAGAAAATCAATAAAAATGGTTTTGGAAAAAAGCAAAGTCTTTTTGTTAGGCAAGTGCATAAAATGTCATCTATACAAACAGAAATATCATGTTTGTTTGCAGCAGTTCCTCTAGCTTTCTCCCTAGAAAATACGAATGTGTAGAGCTGGTGTCTCCATGTGGAAACAATCAGTGTTTCCAAGCACAAAAGTAAATGTTCCCTGAAAAAAAAACATTGAAAAATATAAAATTCATGAATAATATCCAGAAAACACAAACACAGAGGCTTTCACAATATTTCGGATTGAGTTAGCCAAAACACAACTGGATATTTCTGGTTCTTCGAGTCATATGCGGAGAAAGTGGTATGCAATTCGTATGCAATGGACTGAGAAAATCAAGGTAAAAATGGTTTTGGAGAAAAGCAAAGTCTTTTCGTTAGGCAAGTGCATAAAATGTCATCTCTACAAACAGAAATATCATGTTTGTGTGTCACAGTTCCTCTAGCTTTCTCCCTAGAAAGTACGAATGTGTAGAGCTGGTGTTCCCATTATGAACCAATTAGTGTTTCTACGGTGCAAAATTAAATGTTCCCTGAAAAAACATTCAAAACAATAAGTCCGTCGATAATATCCAGAAAACACAAACACAGAGTCTGTAGCAATATTTCGGATTGAGTTAGCCAAAACAGGACGGGATATTTCTGGTTTCATCCAGTCATATCCGGACAAAGTGGTGTAGTATTCGTACTCAATGGACCGAGAAAATCACAGTACAAATGGTTTTGGAGAAAAGCAAAGTCTTTTCGTTAGGCAAGTGCATAAAATGTCATCTAGACAAACAGAAATATCATGTTTCTCGCAGTTCCTCTAGCTTTCTCCCTAGAAAATAAGAATGTGTAGAGCTGGTGTTCCCATGATGAACCAATTAATGTTAGAAGGTACAAAATTAAATGTTCCCTGATAAAAATATTCAAAACAATAAGTACATCGATAATAATCAGAAAACACAAACACAGAGGCTGTAGCAATATTTCGTATTGAGTTAGCCAAAACACAACCGGATATTTCTGGTCTCATCCAGTCATATCCAGAAAAAGTTGTGTGGAATTCGTATACAATGGACCTAGAAAATCACAGTAAACATGGTTTTGGAGAAAAGCAAAGTCTTTTCTTTAGGCAAGTGCATAAAATGTCATCTATACAAACAGAAATCTCATGATGGTTTGCCACAGTTCCTCCAGCTTTCTCCCTAGAAAATACGAATGTGTAGAGCTGGTGGCTCCATGTGGAACCAATTAGTGTTTCCAAGCACAAAATTAAATGTTCCCTGATAAAAAAAACATTCAAAACAATAAAGTCCGTGGATAATATCCGGAAAACACAAACAGAGAGGCTGTAGCAATATCTGGGAATGAGTTAGCCAACACAAAACCAGATATTTCTGGTTTCTTAAAGACATATCAGGACAAACTCCTGTAGAATTCATATGCAATGGACCGAGAAAATCACAGTAAAAATGATTTTGGAGAACAACAAAATCTTTTCGTTAGGCAAGCGCATAAAATGTCATCTATACAAACAGAAATATCATGTTTGTTTGCCGCAGTTCCTCTAGCTATCTCCCTAGAAAATACGAATGTGTAGAGCTGGTGGCTCCATGTAGAACCAATTAGTGTTTGCAAGCACAAAATTAAATGTGCCCTGAAAAAAAAACATTCAAAAATATAAAGTCCGTGGATAATATCAGGAATACACAAACTCAGAGGCTGTAGCAATATTTCGGATTGAGTTAGCCAAAACACAACCAGATATTTCTGTTTTCATCCAGTCATATCCGGACAAAGTGGTGTGGAATTCATATGCAATGGACCGAGAAAATCAATAAAAATGGTTTTGGAAAAAAGCAAAGTCTTTTTGTTAGGCAAGTGCATAAAATGTCATCTATACAAACAGAAATATCATGTTTGTTTGCAGCAGTTCCTCTAGCTTTCTCCCTAGAAAATACGAATGTGTAGAGCTGGTGTCTCCATGTGGAAACAATCAGTGTTTCCAAGCACAAAAGTAAATGTTCCCTGAAAAAAAACATTGAAAAATATAAAATTCATGAATAATATCCAGAAAACACAAACACAGAGGCTTTCACAATATTTCGGATTGAGTTAGCCAAAACACAACTGGATATTTCTGGTTCTTCGAGTCATATGCGGAGAAAGTGGTATGCAATTCGTATGCAATGGACTGAGAAAATCAAGGTAAAAATGGTTTTGGAGAAAAGCAAAGTCTTTTCGTTAGGCAAGTGCATAAAATGTCATCTCTACAAACAGAAATATCATGTTTGTGTGTCACAGTTCCTCTAGCTTTCTCCCTAGAAAGTACGAATGTGTAGAGCTGGTGTTCCCATTATGAACCAATTAGTGTTTCTACGGTGCAAAATTAAATGTTCCCTGAAAAAACATTCAAAACAATAAGTCCGTCGATAATATCCAGAAAACACAAACACAGAGTCTGTAGCAATATTTCGGATTGAGTTAGCCAAAACAGGACGGGATATTTCTGGTTTCATCCAGTCATATCCGGACAAAGTGGTGTAGTATTCGTACTCAATGGACCGAGAAAATCACAGTACAAATGGTTTTGGAGAAAAGCAAAGTCTTTTCGTTAGGCAAGGGCATAAAATGTCATCTACACAAATAGAAATATCATGGTTGTTTGTCGCAGTTCCTCTAGATTTCTCCCTATAATATATGAATATGTAGAGCTGGTGTCTCCATGTGGAACCAATAATTGTATCCAAGCACAAAATAAAATGTTCCCCAATAAAAAACATTCAAAACAATAAAGTCTGTGGATAATATCAGGAATACACAAACACAGAGGTGTAGCAATATCTGGGATTGTGTTAGCCTAAACAAAACCGGATATTTCCAGTTTCATGCAGTCATATCAAGAAAAACTTGTGTGGAATTGGTATGCAATGGACCGAGAAAGTCACAGTACAAAAGGTTTTGGAGAAAAGCAAAGTCTTTTCATTAGGGAAGTAAATTAAATATCATCAATACAAACAGAAATATCATGTTTGTTTGCCGCAGTTCCTCTAGCATTCTCCCTAGTAAATACAAATGTGTAGAGATGGTGTCTGCATGTGGAAACAATTAGTGTTTCAACGGTACAAAATTAAATGTTCCCTGAAAAAAACATTCAAAACAATAAAGTCTGTGGATAATATCATGAATGCAAAAACACAGAGGCTGTAGCAATATCTGGGATTGAGTTAGTCAAAACAAACCGGATATTTCCGGTATCATCCAGTCATATCCGGACAAAGTGGTGTGGAATTCGTATCCCATGGACCGCGAAAATCACAGTACAAATGGTTTAGGAGAAAAGCAAAGTCTTTTAGTTAGGCAAGTGCATAAAATGTCATCTAACAAACAGAAATATCGTGTTTCCTTGCCGCATTTCCTCTAGCTTTCTCCCTAGAACATATGAACGTGTAGAGCTGGTGTCTCCATGTAGAACCAATTAGTGTTTCCAATCACAAAATTAAATGTTCCTTGAAAAAAAACATTGAAAAATATAAAGTCCATGCACAATATCAGGAACACACAAACACAGAGGCTGTAGCAATATCTGGGATTGAGTTAGCCAAAAAAAACTGGATATTTCCGGTTACATCCAGTCATATCCGGACAAACTGCTGTGGAATTCGTATGCAATGGACCGAGAAAATCACAGTAAAAATGGTTTGGAGAAAAGGAAAGTCTTTTTGTTAGGCAAGTGCATAAAATGTCATCGATACAAAAAGAAATATAATGTTTGTTTTCCATAGTTCCTCTAGCTTTCTCCCTCGAATATACGAATGTGTATAGCTGGTGTTCCCATGATGAACCAATTAGTGTTTTTACGGTACAAAATGACATGTACCCTGATACAAATATTCAAAACAATGAATTCCATCGATACTATCCAGAAAACACAAATAGAGAGTCTTTTATAATATTTCGGTTTCAGTTAGCCAAAACACAACAGGATATTTCTGGTTTCATCCAGTCATATCCAGAAAAACTGGGTGGAATTCCTATGCAATGCACCGCAAAAATGACAGTAAAAAACGTTTTGGAGAAAAGCAAAGTCTTTTCGTTAGGCAAGTACATAAAAAGTCATCCAAACAAACAGAAATATCATGTTTGTTTGCCACAGTTCCTCTAGATTTCTCCCCCAAAAATACGAATGTGTAGAGCTGGTGTTCCCATGATGACCAATTAGTGTTTCAACTGTACAAAATTAAATGTTCCATGATAAAATCATTCAAAACAATGAGTCCGTTGATAATATCCAGAAAACACAAACACAGAGTCTGTAGCAATATTTCGGATTGAGTTAGCCAAAACACAACCGGATATTTCTGGTTTCATCCAGTCATATCCGGACAAAGTGGTGTGGAATTCGTATGCAATGGACGGAGAAAATCACAGTAAAAATGGTTTTGGAGAAAAGCAAAGTCTTTTCGTTAGGCAAGTGCATAAAATGTCATCTATACAAAGAGTAACATCATGTTTGTTTGCTACAGTTCCTCTAGCTTTCTCCCTAGAAAATATGAATATGTGGAGCTGGTGTGTGAATGTGGAAGCAATTACTGTATCCAAGCTGAAAAAAAATGTTCCCTTATAAAAAACATTCAAAGCAATGAAGTCCATTGATAATATCCAGAAAAACAACACAGAGGCTGTAGCAATATTGGGATTGAGTCAGCCAATACACAACCGGATATTTCTGGTTTCATCCAGTCATATCCAAACAAAGTGGTTTGGAATTCGTATGCAATGGACCGAGGAAATCACAGTAAAAATGCTTTTGGAGAAAAGCAACGTATTTTCTTTAGGCAAGTGCATAAAATGTCATCTACATAAACAGAAATATCATGTTTGTTGGCCGCACTTCCTCTAGCTTTCTCCCTAGAAAATACAAATATGTAGAGCTGGTGTCCATATGATGAACCAATTACTCTATCCAAGCTCAAAATAAAATGTTCCCCAATAAAAAACATTCAATACAATATAGTCCATTGATAATATCCAGAATACACAAACACAGAGGCTTTCATAATATTTCGGATTTAGTTAGGCAAAACAAAACCGGATATTACTGTTTTCTTCCAGTCATATCCGTACAAACTGGTGTGGAATTCGTATGCAATGAACCGAAAAAATCACAGTAAAAATGATTTTGGAGGAAAGCAAAGTCTTTTTGTTAAGCAAGTGCATAAAATGTCATCTAGACAAACAGAAATATCATGTGTGTTTGCCACAGTTCCTCTACATTTCTCCCAAGAAAATACGAATGTGTAGAGCTGGTGTCCCAATGATGAACCAATTAGTGTTTCAACGGTATAAAATTAAATGTTCCCTGATAAAAACATTCAAAAAAATAAAGTCCGTGGATAAGATCAGGAATACACAAACACAGAGGCAGTAGCAATATTTTGGATTGAGTTAGACAAAACACAACCAGATATTTCTGGATTCATCCAGTCATATCCAGATAAAGTGGTGTGGACTTCGTATGCAATGGACTGAGAAAGTCACAGTACAAATGGTTTTGGTGAAAAGCATAGTCTTTTCTTTAGCAAGTGCATAAAATGTCATCTATACAAACAGAAATATCAGGTTTCCTTGCCGCATTTCCTCTAGCTTTCTCCCTAGAAAATACGAATGTGTAGTGCTGATGTCTCCATGTGGAACCAATTACTGTATGAATGTGTAGAGCTGGTGTCCCAATGATGAACCAATTAGTGTTTCAACGGTACAAAATTAAATGTTCCCTGATAAAAACATTCAAAACAATAAAGTCTGTGGATAATATCAGGAATACACAAACACAGAGGCATTAGCAATATTTCAGATTGAGTTAGCCAAAACACAACCGGATATTTCGGGTTTCATCCAGTCATATCCAGAGAAAGTGGTTTGGAATTCGTAGGCAATGGTCTGAGAAAATCACAGTAAAAATTGTTTGGAGAAAAGCAATGTCATCTATACCAACAGAAATATCATGTTTGTTTGCCGCAGGTCCTCTAGTTTTCTCCCTAGAAAATACGAATGTGTAGAGCTGGTGTCTCCATGTGGAACCAATTAGTGTTTCCAAGAAAAAAATTAAATGTTCCCTGAACAAAAACATTCAAAACAGTAAAGTCCGTGGATAATATCAGGAATATACAAACAGAGAGGCTGTAGCAATATCTGGGAATTAGTTAATCAAAACACAACTGGATATTTCGGGTTTCATCCAGTCATATCCGGACAAAGTGGTTTGGAATTCGTAGGCAATGGAATGAGAAAATCACAGTAAAAATGGTTTTGGAGAAAAGCAAAGTCTTTTCATTAGGCAATAGATAAAATATCATTGATACAAACAGAAATATCATGTTTGTTTGCCGCAGTTCCTCTAGCTTTCTCCCTAGAAAATAAGAATGTGTAGAGCTGGTATCTCCATGTGGAACCAATTAGTGTTTCGATGGTACAACATGAAATGATCCCTGATAAAAACATTCAAAACCATAAAGTCCCTGGATAATATCCGGAAAACACAAACACAGAGGCTGTAGCAATATTTCGGATTGAGTTAGCCAAAACACCACCGGATATTTTTTTTAACTTTTATTTAATGAATATAAATTTCCAGTATACAGCTTATGGATTACAATGGCTTCCCCTTCCCATAATTTCCCTCCCACCCGCAACCCTCCCCTTGCCCGCTCCCTCTCCCTTTCCATTCACATCAAGATTCATTTTCAATTCTATTTATATACAGAAGATCAATTTAGTATAAATACTTCAACAGTTTGCACCCACATAGAAACACAAAATGAAACATACTGTTTGAGTACTAGTTATCGCATTAAGTCACAATGTACAGCATATTAAGGACAGAGATCCCACATCAGGAGCAAGCGCACAGTGTCTCCTGTTGTTGACCCAACAAATTGACACTCTAGTTTATGGCGCCAGTAACCACCCTAGGCTGTCGTCATGAGTTGCCAAGGCTATGGAAGCCTTCCAAGTTTGCCGACTCTGATCATATTTAGACAAGGTCATAAAAGACAGGTTGAGGATAGTAACCAATGATCCTAAGAGTGGCCTTAACCAGGTCTGAACAATTATACAGCATTAAGTGGGGAAGAGGACCATCAGTACACACAGGTTGGGAGTAGAGCCATAGGTGGTAGAGTAGAGGTTATGATTACAAAGGAATGAGGCCCAAGTGCACTAGACAGGGTCTAGAACAAAGGACAGAGTCATTATTAGAGGAGCTAAGAAAGGTGCTGTCTAAGCTACAAGTAATTTTTCTGATTGAGAGGCAAATAGAACCTGATAGAAGGGGCTTGATAATAATTTGTTGGGCTTTAGGCCTTGTAAGTTAAGAGGCCCAGACCTATCTCTTCACATGGGGTATATCCTAACGGAGGTGTGAACCTCCTAGGGGAAGGCACTCTGTTGACTTTCATTACTTGGCTGGCCTGGGAGGAGAGCTGGCCAGGTAAAGGCAGGGGGCATCTCTAACAAGAAATTTACAGTTCTGCCTACAATGTTGCTGACCCTACTTGGCGGTCCCCTCAACTGCAGTGGTCACTTTGGAAGTTGGGCTGAGTGAAGGGCTTTTTAGCCTGGAGCCAATAAGATCTGTGGCTCTGACCTGGGCATCCTTCGATTCCAGGGCAGGTCCATTTCCAGTGATCCAACTCTTGGCAGAGCTGCCAGGGCTCTTCACAAGCTGACTTCTGCTGAAGCCCAGGCTTACCACATTGAAAGCCACTGCAGTGGACTGGCCTGTTGGGTCTCCTTGAGGGCAGATCACTGTACAGATCAGCCATTAATAGGCCTGCCACCCATTGCTTCGGATGCCTAGCTTTCTTTTCCTCCTGGTTTGTGTTCAAGCAGACCAGACGATGCAAGTCAAGGGAGTGCCCGTGTCCCATCTCTAATCTTTGGTGGTCTGAACTACAAGTCTATAGTCACAGGCATGTTCTGCAGTAGTTTTTCTAAGGTAGACAATGCCCATGAGGAAAATTATATTCTCACTTTAAAACTTTCTTTCCCTTTGGTCTGAAATGGAGGTTTTTTTTTCTACTTACTGTATACTTCGCTGATGGCGATGTGAATCTAGCTATGAGATTATTAGTTAAGTTCTTATTTTGGCTATGCTATTACAAAAAATGTTAGCCATCTCTTATAAGGTCTAAAGATTAAATTGTGCATCCTACAGATTCCTTCATAATAGAATTAGTTCCCTACCTTGAAGAGAATAGAGAAGTGAAAGAACAAGTTGGGCTTAGAATAGAGAAATGAGGGAGCAAGTCCTAGATCACTTGCTGACAATAGCAATATTACATGAATACTTAGCAAACCGTTTCAACCCTTAGATAAGAACCTAATAAAACATTTACCGGAAGGTCCAATGCCTTCTATAAATTTTAAGAATCATGTATTTGAAAACACGTCTTAAATATCTAACATGGTGTAGTTTGTTTCACCAGTAAACTTAAGCACAACCATCTAAAATGTTTTCAGCTTCTTTCTACCAACAAGTTTAAAACATATGATACACAGATTCAGGTCATACAAATTAAAATGTATCTTTGATTGATTTTAGCAGCTTAAATTTATGGACAATCTTATCTATAAGCCATTTAAAATAAAACTCTTAATAAAATTTCCCCATGTGGACATACAATATGTACGCACATATAACATAGCATAATAGACCAATATCAAAATCCAAAATATCTGGTTGAAATAAGATTCCTTAAAATCATGACATAACATAGACCAAATCTGATCATTGTTACAAGGTGATTATTCAAGTCTTTGAAAATAAGCACATAGTTAAATAACCCATAGCTCTTCATCTCCTCCCTCTCTTTTTCCACTCTTAGATTTAACAGGGATCACTTTTCAGTTAAAATTTAAACACCTGAGAATAATTGTGTGTTAATTACTGAGTTCAACCAATAGTACTAGAACAACAACAACAACAACAAATACTAAAAAGGATAAAGTATTACATTGTACATCTAAAGTCAGGACAGGAGCTGATTAGTTCATTGTTGCTTATAGTGTCCATTTCACTTAACAGGTTTCCCCTTTGGCGCTCAGTTGTCACTGATCAGGGAAAACAAATGATATTTTTCTCTTTGGGACTGGCTTAATTCACTCAGCATGATGTTTTCCAGATTGCTCCATCTTGTTGCAAATGACTGGGTTTCGTTGTTTCTTACTGCTGTATAGTATTCTATGGAGTACATGTCCCATAATTTCTTTATCCAGTCTACTGTTGATGGGCATTTGGGTTGGTTCCATGACTTAGCTATTGTGAATTGAGATGCAATAAACATTAATGTGCAGATGGCTTTTTTATTTACCAAATTAATTTCCTTTGGGTAAATTCCAAGGAGTGGGATGGCTGGGTTGTATGGTAGGGTTATGTTCAGGTTTCTGAGGAATCTCCAGACAGACTTCCATAGTGGCTTAACCAGTTTGCATTCCCACCAACAGTGAGTTAGTGTCCCTTTTTCCCCACATCCTCTCCAGCATCTGTTGTTGGTAGATTTCTGAATGTGAGCCATTCTCACCGGGGTGAGATGGAACCTCATTGTGGTTTTGATTTGCATTTCTCTGATTGCTAGTGATCTTGAACATTTTTTCATGTGTCTGTTGGCCATTTGGATTTCCTCTTTCGAAAAATGTCTATTGAGGTCCTTGGCCCATCTCTTAAGTGGGTTGTTTGTTTTGTTGTTGTGGATTTTCTTGATTTCTTTGTAGATTCTGGTTATCAATCCTTTATCTGTAGTATAGTTTGCGAATATTTTTTCCCATTCTGTTGGTTGCCTCTTCACTTTCCTGACTGTTTCTTTTGAAGTACAGATTCTTCTCAATTTGATGCAGTCCCAAATGTTAATTTTGGTTTTGACTGCCTGTGCTGTTGGAGTATTTTCCAGGAAGTCTTTGCCTGTGCCTATATCTTGCAGGGTCTCTCCAATGCTCTCTAATAATTTGATGGTTTCGGGTCGTAGATTTAAGTCTTTAATCCATGTAGAGTGAATTTTTGTGTAAGGTGATAGGTATGGGTCTTGCTTCAAGCTTCTGCACATGGAAATCCAATTTTCCCAGCACCATTTATTGAATAGACTGTCCTTATTCCAGGGATTAGATTTGGATCTTTGGTCAAATATAAGTTGGCTGTAGATGTTTGGATTGATTTCTGGTGTTTCTATTCTGTTCCATTGGTCTATCCATCTGTTTCTGTACCAGTACCATGCTGTTTTGATAACAACTGCCCTGTAGTATGTCCTAAAATCAGGTATTGTGATGCCTCCGGCTTTGTTTTTGTTGTACAGGATTGCTTTGGCTATTCGAGGTCTTCTGTGTCTCCATATGAATTTCAGCATCATTTTTTCCAGATCTGAGAAGAAGGTCTTGGGGATCTTGATGGGTATTGCATTGAATGTATAAATTGCTTTTGGGAGAATAGACATTTTGATGATATTGATTCTTCCAATCCATGAGCATGGAAGATTTCTCCATTTTTTGGTATCCTCTTCTATTTCTTTCTGTAAGGTTTTGTAGTTTTCATCGTAGAGATCTTTAACGTCTTTGGTTAAGTTTATTCCAAGGTATTTGATTGTTTTTGTAGCTATTGTGAATGGCATTGATTTTAGAAGTTCTTCCTCAGCCGTGGCATTGCCTGTGTATACAAAGGCTGTTGATTTTTGTGGATTGATTTTATATCCTGCTACTTTGCCAAACTCTTCGATGAGTTCCAGCAGTCTCTTAGTAGAGTTCTTTGGGTCCCCTAAATAAAGAATCATATCATCTGCAAAGAGGGATAGTTTGAGTTCGTCCTTCCTGATTTGTATCCCTTTAATTTCTTTTTCTTGCCTAATAGCTCTGGCCAAAACTTCCAGAACTATATTGAATAGCAGTGGTGAGAGAGGGCATCCCTGTCTGGTACCAGATTTCAGTGGAAATGCTTCCAACTTTTCCCCATTCAATAGGATGTTGGCCGTGGGTTTTTCATATATTGCTTTGATTGTATTAAGGAATGTTCCTTCCATACCCAGTTTGCTTAGAGTTTTCATCATGAAAGGGTGTTGTATTTTATCAAATGCTTTCTCTGCGTCTATTGAGAGAATCATATGGTTTTTCTTCTGCAGTCTGTTAATGTAGTGTATTACGTTGATTGTTTTGCGAATGTTGAACCATCCCTGCATACCGGGGATGAATCCCACTTGGTCTGGGTGGATGATCTTTCTGATGTGTTGTTGCATTCTATTGGCCAGAATTTTATTGAGTATTTTTGCATCTATGTTCATCAGGGATATTGGTCTGTAATTCTCTTTCAATGTTGCATCTCTTTCTGGCTTAGGAATTAAGGTGATGGTGGCTTCATAGAAAGAATTTGGGAGGATTCCCTCTTTTTCAATTGCTCTGAATAGTTTGAGAAGAATTGGAGTTAGTTCTTCTCTAAATGTCTGGTAGAACTCAGCAGTGAATCCATCTGGCCCTGGGCTTTTCTTTGTTGGGAGGGCCTTTATTACTGCTTCAATTTCTGTGTCAGTTATTGGTCTGTTTAGGTTTTCTATGTCTTCCTGGCTCAATTTAGGGAGGTTGTATGTGTCCAAGAATCTGTCCATTTCTGATAGATTTCCCTGTTTGCTGGCATACAAGTCCTTGTAGTAATTTCTGATGATTCTTTTTATTTCTGTGGCGTCTGTTGTTATGTTTCCCATTTCATCTCTGATCCTATTGATTTGGGTCTTTTCTCTTCTTTTTTTAGTTAGTTGGGCCAATGGGGCGTCAATTTTGTTTATTTTTTCAAAAAACCAGCTCCTCGTTTGGCTGATTTTTTGTAATTTTTTTTGGATTCAATCCTGTTGATTTCTTCTCTGATTTTAATTATTTCTCTTCTCCTACTGGGTTTGGGTTTGGTTTGCTGCAGATTTTCTAGATCCTTGAGATGACTTGAAAGTTCATCTATTTGGTGCCTTTCCAATTTCTTGATGTAGGCACCTATTGATATAAACTTTCCTCTTAACACTGCTTTTGTTGTATCCCATAGGTTTTGGTATGTTGTGCTGTTATCCTCATTTACTTCCAGAAAATTTTTGATTTCTCTTTTAATTTCTTCTATGACCCATTGTTCATTCAGGAGCATGTTGTTCAATCTCCATGTGTTTGCACGTGCTCTAGAGATTCCTGAGTTGCCAATTTCCAATTTCATTCCTTTGTGGTCTGAGAAGCTGCATGGTATGATTCTAATTCTTTTGAATTTGCTGAGACTTGCTTTATGGCCTAGTATGTGGTCAATCCTAGAGAGGGTTCCATGTACTGCTGAGAAGAATGTAAAGTCCTAAGATGTAGGATGAAATGTTCTGTAGATATCTGTTAGATCCATTTGGGCTATAGTGTCATTTAAATCTACTGTCTCCTTGTTGATCTTCTGTCCTGTTGATCTGTCTATCTCTGAGAGTGGAGTATTGAAGTCCCCCAGTACTATTGTATTGGGGTCTAAGTCTCCCTTTAAGTCCCTTAACAAGTCTTTTAAATAAGCTGGTGCCCTGTAATTAGGTGCATATACATTGATAATCGTTATATCTTCCTGTTGAATGGATCCCTTAATCATTAAATAGTGCCCCTCTTTGTCTCTCCTAACAGTTTTTGTGGTAAAGTTTATGTTGTCCAATATTAAGATGGCTACGCCCGCTCTCTTTTCATTTCTGTTGGCGTGGTATATCTTTTTCCAGCCTTTCACTCTCAGCCTGTATGGATCATTGTTGGATAGATGGGTTTCTTGTAAGCAGCAAAAGGATGGGTTTTGTTCCTTAACCCAATCAGCCAATCGGTGTCTTTTAACTGGACAGTTCAAGCCATTAACATTTAATGTGACTATTGAGAAGGAGTAACTTTGCCCTGCCATTAGCCAAAGATACTGTCTAATATATGGTTTGAGATTCCTGTGATCTTTTGGTGTGAGGTTTCCTACCTTTACCTTCTTTCATATTGGTGACCGTGTTTCTGTGTTTCTGTATGTAACACATCTTTAAACATCTTTTGCAGGGCTGGGCGAGTGGCGACAAATTCTTTCAGCTTCTGTTTGCTGTGAAAGGTCTTTATTTCACCTTCATTTATAAATGAGAGCTTTGCAGGATATACTATTCTGGGCTGGCAGTTTTTCTCTCTTAGCACCTGGGCTATGTCTCGCCATTCTCTCCTAGCTTGTAGGGTTTCTGAAGAGAAGTCAGCTGTGAGTCTAATTGGAGATCCTCTGAGAGTAATCTGGCATTTCTCTCTTGCACATTTTAGGATCTTTTCTTTGTGTCTCACTGTGGTGAGTTTGATTACGACGTGTCGTGGTGAGGATCTCTTTTGGTCATGTTTATTAGGGGTTCTATGAGCTTCCTGTATTAGGATGTCTCTGTCTTTCTCCAAACCTGGGAAATTTTCTGCTAGTATCTCACTGAAAATGCCTTCCAATCCTTTCTCCCTCTCCATGCCTTCAGGTACTCCTAGAACCCGAATGTTGGGTTTTTTAAGAGTATCCTGAAGATTATTGACAGTATTTTTTAGATTTCTGATTTCTTCTTCTTTTCTTTGGTTTGCCTGTTTCCTTTCCTGTTCTCTGTCTTCTAAGTCTGATATTCTCTCTTCTGCTTTGCCCATTCTGTTTTTAAGACTCTCTAATGTGTTTGTCATTTGATCTATTGAATTCTGCATTTCATTATGATTTCTCATCATTATCACCATTTCTTGTTCCACTAGTTGTTTCATTTCATTTTGATTCCTCCTTAATATTTCATTTTCACGAGAGAGATTTTCTACCTTGTCCATTAAGGATTTCTGTAGTTCAAGAATTTGTTTTTGAGAACTTCTTAATGTTCTTATCAATTATTTCAGATCAGCTTCTTGTATTTCTTCAATCTCCTCATGTTCATAATCTTGAAATGGGGTGTCTTTTTCATAACACCACCGGATATTTCGGGTTTCATCCAGTCATATCTGGACATACTCGTGTGGAATTCGTATGCAATGGACCGAGAAAATCACAGTAAACATGGTTTTGGAGAAAAGCAAAGTCTTTTTGTTAGGCAAGTGCATAAAATGTCATCTATAGAAAGAGAAATATCATGTTTGTTTGCCGCAGTTCCTCTAGCTTTTCCCTAGAAAATACAAATATGTAGCGCTGGGTTCTCCATGTGGATCCAGTTACTGTATCAAAGCTCAAAATAAAATGTTCCCCGATAAAAAACATTCAAAACAATAAAGTCCATTGATAATATCCAGAAAAAAAAACACAGAGGCTGTAGCAATATCTGGGATTGAGTTAGCTAAAAAAAAAAAACGGATATTTCCGGTTTCATCCAGTCATATCCGGTAAGCTTGTGTGGAATTTGTATGCAATGGACTGAGAAAATCACAGTAAAAATGGTTTTGGAAAAAAGCAAAGTCTTTTCATTGGGCAAGTGCATAAAATGTCATCTATACATACAGAAATATCATGTTTGTTTGCCACAGTTCCTCTAGCTTTTTCCCTAGAAAATACGAATGTGTAGAGATGGTGTTCCCATGTTGAACCAATTAGTGATTCTTTGGTACAAAATTAAAAGATCCCTGATAACATTCAAAACAATAAAGTCTGTGGATAATATCAGGAATACTCAAACAAAGAGGCTGTAGCAATATCTAGGATTGAGTTAGCCAAAACACAACCGGATATTTCTCTTTTTATCCAGTCATTTCAGGACAAACTGGTGTGGAATTCGTATGCAATGGACCTAGAAAATCAGAGTAAAAATGGTTTTGGGGAAGAGCAAAGTCTTTTAATTAGGGAAGAAGATAAAATATCATCGATACAAACAGAAATATCAAGTTTGTTTGCCGCAGTTCCTCTAGCTTTCTCCCTAGAAAATAGGAATGTGAGGAGCTGGTGTCCCCATGATGAACCAATTAGTGTTTCAACGGTAGAAAGTTAAATGATCCCTGATGAAAAGATTCAAAACAATAAGTCCATTGATAATGTCCATAAAACACAAACACAGAGGCTTTCACAATATTTCGCATTGAGTTTGAAAAAACACAACCGGATATTTCTGGTTTCAACCAGTCATATCTGGACAAAATGGTGTGGATTTCGTATGCAATGGACTGAGAAAATCAGAGTAAAAATGGTATTGGAGAAAAGCAAAGTCTTTTCGTTAGGCAAGTGCATAAAATGTCATCTATCCAAACAGAAATATCATGTTTCTTTGCCGCAGTTCCTCTAGCTTTCTCCCTAGAAAATACGAATGTGTAGAGCTGGTGTGTACATGATAAACCAATTAGTGTTTCTACGGTACAAATTAAATGTTGCCTGATAAAAACATTCAAAACACTAAGTCCATCGATAATATCCAGAAAACACAAACACAGAGGATTTCACAATATTTCATATTGAGTTAGCCAAACACAACCGGATATTTCTGGTTTCACCCAGTCATATCCGGACAAAGTGGTGTGGAATTCGTATGCAATGGACCGAGAAAATCACCGTAAAAGTGGTTTTGGCGAAAAGCAAAGTCTTTTCGTTAGGAAAGTACATAAAATGTCATCTATACAAACAGAAATATCATGTTTGTTTGTCGCAGTTCCTCTAGCTTTCTCTGTAGAAAATACGAATGTGTAGAGCTGGTGTCTCCATGTGGAAACTATTAGTGTTTTGCAGCACAAAATTAAATGTTACCGGATAAAAAATATTTAAAACAATAAAGTCTGTGGATAATATCAGGAATACACAAACACAGAGGCTGTAACAATATCTGGGATTGCGTTAGCCAAAACAATATCGGATATTTCCTGTTTCATACAGTCATATCTGGACAAACTGGTGTGGAATTCCTATGCAATGGAGTGAGAAAATCACATTAAAAAAGGTTTTGGAGTAAAGCAAAGTCTTTTCGTTAGGAAAGTGCATAAAATGTCATCTATACAAACAGAAATATCATGTGTGTTTGCTGCAGTTCCTCTAGCTTTCTCCCTAGAAAATAGGAATGTGTGGAGCTGGTGTCCCCATGATGAACCAATTAGTGTTTCTATGGTACAAAATAAAATGTTCCCTGATAAAAACATTCAAAACAATAAAGCCAATGGATAATATCCAGAAATCACAAACACTGAGGCTTTCACAATATTTCGGATTGAGTTAGCCAAAACACAACCGGATATTTCTCGTTTCATCCAGTCATATCCGGACAAAGTGGTGTGGAATTCGTATGCAATGGACAGAGAAAATCACAGTAAAAATGCTTTTGGAAAAAAGCAAAGTCTTTAGTTAGGCAAGTGCATAAAATGTCATCTATACAAACAGAAATATCATGTTTGTTTGCCGCAGTTCCTCTAGCTTTCTCCCTAGAGAATACGAATATGTAGCGCTGTTGTCTCCCTGTGGAACCAATTACTGTATCCAAGCTCAAAATAAAATGATCCCTTATAAAAACATTCAAAACAATAAAGCCCCACGATAATATCCAGAAAACACAAACACAGAGGCCATAGCAATATTTCGGATTGAGTTAAGCAAAACACCACCGGATATTTCTGGTTTCATCCAGTCATATCCGGACAAAGTGGTTTGGAATTTATATGCAATGGACCTAGAAAAGCACAGTAAAAATGGTTTTGGAGAAAAGCAAAGTCTTTTCGTTAGGCAACTGCATAACATGTCCTCTATACCAACAGAAATATCATGTTTGTTTGCCGCAGTTCCTCTAGCTTTCTCCCTACAAAATATGAATGTGTAGAGCTGGTGCCTCCATGTGTAACCCGTTAGTGTTTCCAAGAACAAAATGAAATGTTCCCTGAACAAAAACATTCAAAACACTAAATTCCATGGATAATATCAGGAATATACAAACAGAGAGGCTGTAGCAATATCTGGGATTTAGTTAATCAAAATTAAACTGGATATTTTGGGTTTCATCCAGTCATATTCAGACAAACTCATGTGGAATTCGTAGGCAACGAACTGAGAAAATCACAGTAAAAATGGATTTGGAGAAAAACAAACTCTTTTCGTTAGGCAAGTGCATAAAATGTCATCTACAGAAACAGAAATAATATGTTTCTTTGTCGCAGTTCCTCTAGCTTTCTCCCTAGAAAATAAGAATGTGTAGAGCTGGTGTCTCCATGTGCAACCAATTAGTGTTTTGACGGTACAACATGAAATGTTCCCTGATAAAAACATTCAAAACAATAAAGTCCCTGGATAATATCCGGAAAACACAAACACAGAGACTGTAGCAATACTTCAGATTGAGTTAGCCAAAACACAACCGGATATTTCGGGTTTCATCCAGTCATATCTGGACAAACTCGTGTGGAATTCGTATGCAATGGACCGAGAAATTACAGTAAACATGGTTTTGGAGAAAAGCAAAGTCTTTTCATTAGGCAATAGATAAAATATCATTGATAGAAATAGAAATATCATGTTTGTTTGCCTCAGTTCCTCTAACTTTCTCCCTAGAAAATACGAATGTGTAGAGCTGGTGTCTCCATGTGGAACCCGTTAGTGTTTCCAAGAACAAAATTAAATGTTCCTGAACAAAAACATTCAAAACAATAAATTCCGTGGATAATATCAGGATCATACAAACAGAGAGGCTGTAGCAATATCTGGGATTTAGTTAGCCAAAACACAACCAGATATTTCGGGTTTCATCCAGTCATATCTGGACAAAGTCGTGTGGAATTCGTATGCAATGGACCGAGAAAATCACAGTAAATATGATTTTGGAGAAAAGCAAAGTCTTTAGTTAGGCAAGTGCATAAAATGTCATCTATAGAAAGAGAAATATCATGTTTGTTTGCCGCAGTTCCTCTAGCTTTCTCCCTAGAAATAAGAATATGTAGCGCTGGTGTCTCCCTTTGGAACCAATTACTGTATCCAAGCTCAAAATAAAATGTTCCCCGATAAAAAAACATTAAAACAATAAAGTCCATTGATAATATCCAGAAAAAAAAAACACAGATGCTGTAGCAATATCTGGGATTGAGTTAGCCAAAAAAAAAACCGGATATTTCCTGTTTCATCCAGTCATATCCGGTAAGCTTGTGTGGAATTCATATGCAACGGACTGAGAAAATCACAGTAAACATGGTTTTGGAGAAAAGCAAAGTCTTTTCATTGGGCAAGTGCATAAAGGTCATCTATACATACAGAAATATCATGTTTGTTTACCACAGTTCCTCTAGCTTTCTCCCTAGAAAATACGAATGTGTAGAGATGGTGTTCCCATAATGAACCAATTAGTGATACTTTGGTACTAAATTAAATGTTCCCTGATAAAAAAATTTCAAAACAATAAAGTCTGTGAATAATATCAGGAATACACAAACAAAGAGGCTGTAGCAATATCTGGGATTGAGTTAGCCAAAACGCAACCGGATATTACTCTTTTATCCAGTCATTTCCGGACAAACTGGTGTGGAATTCGTATGCAACACACAGAGAAAATCAGAGTAAAAATGGTTTTGGGGAAGAGCAAAGTCTTTTCATTAGGCAAGAAGATAAAATATCATCGATACAAACAGAAATATCATGTTTGTTTGCCGCAGTTCCTCTAGCTTTCTCCCTAGAAAATACGAATGTGAGGAGCTGGTGTCCCCATGATGAACCAAGTAGTGATTCTACGGTACAAAATTAAATGTTCCCTGATGGAAAGATTCAAAACAGTAAGTCCATTTATAATATCCATAAAACACAAACATAGAGGCTTTCACAATATTTCGCATTGTGTTAGAAAAAACACAACCGGATATTTCTGGTTTCAACCAGTCATATCTGAACAAACTGGTGTGGATTTCGTATGCAATGGACTGAGAAAATCAGAGTAAAAATGGTTTTGGAGAAAAGCAAATGCTTTTCGTTAGGCAAGTGCATAAAATGTCATCTATCCAAACAGAAATATCATGTTTGTTTGCCGCAGTTCCTCTAGCTTCTCCGTAGAAAATAGGAAAGTTTAGAGCTGGTGTTCACATGATGAACCAATTAGTGTTTCAACGGTACAAAATTAAATGTTCCCTGATAAAAATATTCAAAACTTAAAGTCCATCGATAAGATCTGGAAAACACAAACACAGAGGCTGTAGCAATATTTTGGATTGAGTTAGCCAAAACGCAACTGGATATTTCTGGTTTCATCCAGTCATATCTGGACAAAGTGCTTTAGAATTCATATGCAATGGACTGACTAAATCACAGTAAAAATGATTTTGGAGAAAAGCAACATCTTTTCACCAGGCAAGTGCATAAAATGTCATCCATACAAACAGAAATAGCATGTTTGTCTGCCGCAGTTCCTCTAGCTTTCTCCCTTGAAAATACGATTCTGTAGAGCTGGTTTCCCCATAATGAACCAGTTAGTGTTTCAACGGTACAAAATTAAATATTCCCTGATGAAAATATTCATAACAATAAAGTCTATCAATAATATCCAAAAAACACAAACTAAGAGGCTGTAGCAATATCTGGGATTGAGTTAGCCAAAACAAAACTGGATATTTCTGGTTTCATCCAGTCATATCCGGACAAAGTCCTTTGGAATTCGTATGCAATGGACCGAGAAAACAGCAGTAAAAATGGTTTTGGAGTAAAGCAAAGTCTTTTCATCAGGCAAGTGCATAAAATGTCATCCATACAAACAGAAATAGCATGTTTGTTTGCCGCAGTTCCTCTAGCTTTCTCCCTAGAAAATACGAATGTGTAGAGTTGGTGTTCCCATTATGAACCAATTAGTGTTTCAACGGTACAAAATCAAATGTTCCCTGATAAAAACATTCAAAACAATAAAGTCCATCGATAATATCCAGAAAACACAAACACAGAGGCTGTGGCAATATTTAGGATTGAGTTAGCCAAAACACAACCAGATATTTCTTGTTTCATCCAGTAATATCCGGACAAACTGTTTTAGAATTCGAATGCAATGCACCGAGAAAATCACAGTAGAAATGGTTTTGGAGAAATGCAATGTTTTTGCGTTAGGTAAGTGCAGAAATATCATGTTTGTTTGCCGCAGTTCATCTAGCTTTCTCCCTAGAAAATACGAATGTGTAGAGCTGGTGTCCCCATGATGATCCAATTAGTGTTTCAATGGTACAAAATTAAATGTTCCCTGATAAAAACATTCAAAACAAGAAAGTACATCGATAATATCCAGAGAACACAAACACAGAGTCTTTCACAATATTTCCGATTGAGTTAGCCAAAAAACAACCGGATATTTCTGGTTTCATCCAGTCATTTCCGGACAAAGCGGTGTGGAATTCGTATGTAATGGGCCGAGAAAATCATAGTAAAAATGGTTTTGGAGAAAAGCAAAGTCTTTTCGTTAGGCAAGTGCAAAAATGTCATCGATACAAACAGAAATATCATGTTTGTTTCCCGCAGTTCCTCTAGATTTCTCCCTAGAAAATACGAATGTGTATAGCTGGTGTTCCCATGATGAACCAATTAGTGATTCAAGGATACAAAATTAAATGTTGCCTGATAAAAATATTCAAAACAATAAAGTCCATCGATAAGATCCTGAAAACACAAACACAGAGGCTGTGGCAATATTTAGGATTGAGTTAGCCAAAACACAACGAGTTATTTCTGGTTTCATCCAGTCATATCCAGACAAACTGTTTTGGAATTCGAATGCAATGCACCGAGAAAATCACAGTAAAAATGGTTTTGGAGAAAAGCAAAGTCTTTTCGCTAGGCAAGTGCATAAAATGTCATCTATACATACACAAATATCATGTGTGTTTGCCGCAGTTCCTCTAGCTTTCTCCCTAGAAAATACGAATGTGTAGAGCTGGTGTCTCCATGTAGAACCAATTAGTGTTTCAACGGTACAAAATGAAAAGTTCCCTGATAAAAATATTCAAAACAATAAAGTCCATCCATATTATCCAGAAAACACAAACACAGAGGATTTCACAATAATTCGGATTGAGTTAGCTAAAACACAACCAGATATTTCTGGTTTCTTCCAGTCATATCCAGACAAACTGGTGTGGAATTCGCATGCAATTGACCGAGAAAATCACAGTAAAAATTATTTTGGAGAAAAGCCGTCTTTTCGTTAGGCAAGTGCATAAATTGTCATCTATACAAACAGTAATATCATGTTTGTTTTTCTCAGTTCCTCTAGGTTTCCACCTACAAAATACGAATGTGTAGAGCTGGTGTCTCCACGTGGAACCAATTAGTGTTTCCCAGCACAAAATTAAATGTTCCCTGATAAAAAAAACATTCAAAACAATAAAGTCCATGGATAATATCAGGAATACACAAACACAGAGGCTTTCAATATATTTCGGATTAAATTAGCCAAAACAGAACCGGATATTGCTGTTTTCATCCATTCATATCCGGACAAAAAGGTCTGGAATTCGTATGCAACGCACCGAGAAAATCACAGTACAAATGGTTTTGGAGAAAAGCAAAGTCTTTTCTTTAGGCAAGTGCAGAAAATGTCATCTATACAAACAGAAATATCATGTTTGTTTGCCACAGTTCCTCTAGCTTTCTCTCTAGAAAATATGAATGTGTAGAGCTGGTGTCCCCATGATGAAACAATTAGTGTTTCTAGGGTATAAAATGAAATGTTCCCTGATAAAAACATTCAAAACTTTAAAGTCCATCGATAATATCCAGAACACACAAATACAGAGGCTGTAGCAATATCTGGGATTGAGTTAGAGAAAACACAACAGGATATTTCTGGTTTTATTCAGTCATGTCCGTTAAACTGGTGGGGAATTCGTATGCAATGGACCGAGAAAAACACAGTAAAATGATTTTCGAGTAAAGCAACGTTTTTTCCTTAGGCAAGTGGATAAAATGTCCTCTATACAAACAGAAATATCATGTTTGTTTCCCGCAGTTACTCTATCTTTCTCCCTAGAAAATAGGAATGTGTAGAGCTTGTGTCTCCATGTGGAACCAATTAGTGATTCCAAGTACAAAATTAAATGTTCCCTGATAAAAAGATTCAAAACAATAAAGTCCATGGACAATATCAGGAATACACAGACACAGAGGCTGTAGCAATATCTGGGATTGAGTTAGCCAAAACAAAACCGGATATTTCCGCTTTCATCCAGTTATATCTGGACAAACTGGTGTGGAATTCGTATGCAGTGGAATGAGAAAATCACAGTAAAAATGGGTTTGGAGAATAGCAAAGTCTTTTCGTTAGGCAAGTGCATAAAATATCATCGATACATACAGAAATATCATGTTTGTTTGCGGCAGTTCCTCTAGCTTTCTCCCTAGAAAATAAGAATGTGTAGATCTGGTGTCTCCATGTGGAAGCAATTAGTGTTTCTACAGTACAAAATAAAATGTTCCCTGATAAAAACATTGAAAACAATAAAGTCCATCGATAATATCCAGAAAACACAAACACAGAGGCTGTAGCAATATTTCAGATTGAGTTAGCCAAAACACAATCAGATATTTCTGTTTTCATCCAGTCATAAACGGACGAACTGGTGTGGAATTCGTATGCAATGGAACGAGAAAATCATAGTAAAAAAGGTTTTGGAGAAAAGCAAAGTCCTTTCGTTAGGCAAGTGCATAAAATGTCATCTATACAAACAGAAATATCATGTTTGTTTGTCGCAGTTCCTCTAGTTTCTCCCTAGAAATAGGAATGTGTAGAGCTGGTGTCTCCATGTGGAACCAATTAGTGTTTCTACGGTAAAAAATTAAATGTTCCCTGAAAAAATATTCAAAACAAAAAGTCCATCGATAATATCCAGAAAAAACAAACACAGAGGCCTTCAGAATATTTCGGATTGAGTTAGCCAAAACACAACCGGATATTTCTGTTTTCATCCAGTCATATCCGGAAAAACTGGTGTGGCATTCGTATGCAATGCACCGAGAAAATCACAGTAAAAACAGTTTAGGAGAAAAGCAAAGTCTTTTCGTTAGGCAAGTGCATAAAATGTCATCGATACAAATAGAAATATCATGTTTGTTTGCCGCAGTTCCTCTAGCTTTCTCCCTAGAAAATACGAATGTGAAGAGCTGGTGTCTCCATGTGGAACCAATTAGTGTTTCCAAGCTCAAAATAAAATGTTGCCCGATAAAAAGCATTCAAAATCATAAAGTCCATTGATAGTATCTAGAAAAAACAAACACAGAGGCTGTAGAAATATCTGGGATTCAGTTAGCCAAAACAAATCCAGATATTTCCGGTTTCATCCAGTCATATCCAGAGAAACTGGTGTGGAATTCGTATGCAATGTACCGAGAAAATCACAGTACAAATGGTTTTGGAGGAAAGCAATGTCTTTTCGATAGGCAAGTGCATAAAATGTCATCTATAGAAACAGAAATATCATGTTTGTTTGCCACAGTTCCTCTAGCTTTCTCCCTAAAAAATACGAATGTGCAGAGCTGGTGTTCCGATGATGAACCAATTAGTGTTTCAAAGATACAAAATTAAATGATCCCTGATAAACAGCATTCAAAACAATAAAGTCCATCGATAATATTTAGAAAAGAAAAACACAAAGGCTCTAGCAATATTTCGTATTGAGTTAGCCAAAACACAACCGGATATTTCTGTTTTCATCCAGTCATATCCGGACAAACTGGTGTGGAATTTGTATCCAACGGACCAGGAAAATCACAGTACAAATGGTTTTCGAGAAAAGCAAAGTATTTTCTTTAGGCAAGTGCATAAAATGTCATCTATAGAAACAGAAATATCATTTCATTTGCTGCAGTTCCTCTAACTTTCTCCCATGAAAATATGAATATGTAGAGGTGGTGTCTCCATGTGGAACCAATTACTGTATCCTAGCTCAAAATAAAATGTTCCCCGCTAAAAAGCATTCAAAACAATAAAGTCCATTGATAGTATCCAGAAAAAACAAGCACAGAATCTGTAGCAATATCTGGGTTTGAGTTAGCCAAAACAAATCCAGATATTTCCGGTTTCATCTAGTCATATCCGGACAAATGAGTGTGGAATTCGTATGCAATGGACCGAGAAAATCACAGTATAAATGGTTTTGGAGGAAACCAAAGTCTTTTCGTTATACAAGTGCATAAAATGTCATCTATACAAACAGAAATATCATGTTTGTTTGCCACAGTTCTACTAGCTTTCTCTCTAGAAAATACGAACTTGTAGAGCTCGTGTCCCCATGATGAAACAATTAGTGATTCAATGGTACAAAATTAAATGTTGCCTGATAAAAACATTCAAAACAATAAAGTCCATCGATAATATCCAGAAAACACAAACACAAAGGCTTTCACAGTATTTCGGTTTGAGTTAGCCAAAACACAACCGGATATCTCTGGATTCATCCAGTCATATCCGGAAAGTGGTTTGTAATTCGTACGCAAGGGACAGAGAAAAAAAACAGTACCTATGGTTTTGGAGAAAAGCAAAGTCTTTTCGTTAGGCAAGTGCATAAAATGTCATCTATACAAACAGAAATATCAGGTTTGTTTACTTCAGTTCCTCTAGCTTTCTCCCTAGTAAATACGAATATGTACAGCTGGTGTCTCCATGTGGAACCAATTACTGTATCCAGATCAAAATAAAATGTTGTCCGCTAAAAAGCATTCAAAACAATAAAGTCCATTGATAGTATCCAGAAAAAACCATCACAGAGCCTGTAGCAATATCTGGGATTGAGATACCCAAAACAAAACCCGATATTTCCTGTTTCATCCCATCATAGCCGGACTAACTCCTGTGGAATTCGAATGCAATGGACCGAGAAAATCACAGTACAATTGGTTTTGGAGAAAAGCAAAGTCTTTTCGTTAGGCAAGTGCATAAAATGTCATCTATGCAAACAGAAATATCATGTTTGTTTGTCGCAGTTCCTCTAGCTTGCTCCCTAGAAAATACGAATCTGTAGA
Source organism: Lepus oiostolus (assembly GCA_036325905.1). NCBI lineage: Eukaryota > Metazoa > Chordata > Mammalia > Lagomorpha > Leporidae > Lepus > Lepus oiostolus. The sequence goes on from CM070808.1 coordinate 131,657,190, forward strand.
GCTGGTGTCTCCATGTGGAAACAATTAGTGTTTTGCAGTTTAAAATTAAATGTTCCCTGATAAAAAAACATTCAAAACAATAAAGTCCATCAAAAGTATCCAGAAAACACAAACACAGAGTTTTTCACAATATTTCAGTGTGTTAGCCAAAACACAACCGTATATTTCTGGTAGCATCCAGTCATATCCGGACAAAGTGGTTTGGAATTCGTATGCAAGGGACCGAAAAAATCAGAATAAAAATGGTTCTGGAGAAAAGCAAAGTGTTTTCGTTAGGCAAGTGCATAAAATGTCATCTATACAAACAGAAGTATCATGTTTGTTTGCAGCAGTTCCTCTAGCTTTCTCCCTAGAAAATACGAATGTGTAGAGCTGGTGTTCCCATGATGAACCAATTAGTGTTTCAACGGTAGAAAGTTAAATGATCCCCGATAAAAAGCATTCAAAACAATAAAGTGCATCGATAATATTTAGAAAACACAAACACAGAGGCTGTAGCAATATCTGGGATTGAGTTAGCCAAAACACAACTGGATACTTCAGGTTTCATCCAGTCATATCCGGACAAACTGGTGTGGAATTTGTATGCAATGGACCAAGAAAATCACAGTAAAAATGGTTTTGGAGAAAAGCAAAGTCTTTTCGTTAGGCAAGTGCATAAAATGTCATCGATAGAAACAGAAATATCATGTTTGTTTGCTGCAGTTCTACTAGCTTTCTCCCTAGAAAATACAAAAGTGTAGAGCTGGTGTCGCCATGATGAACCAATTAGTGATTCAAGGATGCAAAATTAAATGTTGCCTGATAAAAACATTCAAAACAATAAAGTCCATCAATAATATCCAGAAAACACAAACACAGAGGCTTCCACATTAATTCGGTTTGAGTTAGCCAAAACACAACCGGATATTTCTGATTTCATCCAGTCATATCCGGACAAACTGGTGTGTCATTCGTATGCAAGGGACCGAGAAAATCACAGTACAAATGGTTTTGGAGAAAAGCAAAGTCTTTTTTTAGGCAAGTGCATAAAATGTCATCTATACAAACAGAAATATCATGTTTGTTTGCCGCAGTTCCTCTAGCTTTCTCCCTAGAAAATACGAATGTGTAGAGCTGGTGTCTCCATGTGGAAACAATTAGTGTTTTGCAGTTTAAAATTAAATGTTCCCTGATAAAAAACATTCAAAACAATAAAGTCCATTGATAGTATCCAAAAAAAAAAAAAACATAGAGGCTGTAGCAATATCTGGGATTGAGTTAGCCAAAACAAAACCGGATATTTACAGTTTCATCCAGTTATATCTGGACAAACTCCTGTGGAATTCAGATGCAATGGACCGAGAAAATCACAGTACAATTTTTGTTTTGGAGAAAAGCAAAGTCTTTTTGTTAGGCAAGTGCATAAAATGTCATATATACAAACAGAAATATCAAGTTTGTTTGCCGCAGTTCCTCTAGGTTTCTCCCTAGAAAATACGAATGTTTAGAGCTGGTGTCCCCATCATGAACCAATTAGTGATTCAATGGTACAAAATTAAATGTTGCCTGATAAAAACTTTCAAAACAATAAAGTCCATCTATAATATCCAGAAAACACAAACACAGAGGCTTCCAAAATATTTCGGTTTGAGTTAGCCAAAACACAACCGGACATTTCTGGATTCATCCACTCATATCCGGACAAACTGGTGTGGAATTCGTATGCAACGGACCGAGAGAATCACAGTACAAATGGTTTTGGAGAAAAGCAAAGTCTTTTTTTTAGGCAAGTGCATAAATTGTCATCGATACAAACAGAAATATCATGTTTGTTTCCCGCAGTTCCTCTAGCTTTCTCCCTAGAAAATACGAATATGTACAGCTGGTGTCTCCATGTGGAACCAATTACTGTATCCAAGCTCAAAATAAAATATTCCCCCATAAAAAGCATTCAAAACAGTAAAGTCCATTGGCAGTATACAGAAAAAACAAACACAGAGGCTGAAGCAATATCTGGGATTGAGTTACCCAAAACAAAACCGGATATTTCTGGCTTCATCCAGTCATATCCAGACAAACTGCTGTGGAATTCGTATGCAATGGACCGAGGAAATCACAGTACAAATGGTTTTGGAGAAAAGCAAAGTCTTTTCGTTAGGCAAGTGCATAAAATGCAATCTATACAAACAGAAATATCATGTTTGTTTGCCGCAGTTCCTCTAGCTTTCTCCCTAGAAAATACGAATGTGTAGAGCTGGTGTCTCCATGTGGAAACAATCAGTGTTTTGCAGTTTAAAATTAAATGTTCCCTGATAAAAAACATTCAAAACAATAAAGTCCATTGATAGTATCCAAAAAAACAAACATAGAGGCTGTAGCAATATCTGGGATTGAGTTAGCCAAAACAAAACTGGATATTTACGGTTTCATCCATTTATATCCTGACAAACTCCTGTGGAACTCAGATGCAATAGACCGAGAAAATCACAGTACAATTATTTTTGGAGAAAAGCAAAGTCTTTTTGTTAGTCAAGTGCATTAAATGTTATCTATACAAACAGAAATATCATGTTTGTTTGCCGCGTTCCTCTAGCTTTCTCCCTAGAAAATACGAAAGTGTAGAGCTGGTGTCTCCATGTGGAAACAATTAGTGTTTTGCGGTTTAAAATTAAATGTTCCCTGATAAAAAACATTCAAAACAATAAAGTCTGTGGATAATATCAGGAATGCACAAACAAAAAGGCTGTAGCACTATCTGGGATTGAGTTATCCAAAACAAAACCGGATATTTACGGTTTCATCCAGTGATATCCGGACAAACTGGTGTGGAATTTGTATGCAATGGACCGAGTAAATCACCGTAAAAATGGTTTTGGAGAAAAGCAAAGTCTTTTCCTTAGGCAAGTGCTTAAAATGTCATCTATAGAAACAGAAATATCATGTTTGTTTGCTCCAGTTCCTCTATCTTTCTCCCTTGAAAATACAAATATGTAGAGCTGGTGTCTCCATGGGGAACCAATTACTGTATTCAAGCTCAAAATAAAATGTTCCCCGATAAAAAGCATTCAAAACCATTAAATCCATTGATAGTATCCAGAAAAAACAAACACAGAATCTGTAGCAATATCTGGGATTGATTTAGCCAAACAAAACCGGATATTTCCGGGTTCATCCAGTCATATCAGGACAACGTGCTGTGGAATTCGTATGCAATGGACCGAGAAAATCACAGTAGTAATGGTTTTGGAGAAAAGCAAAGTCTTTTCGATAGGCAAGTGCATAAAATGTCATCTATACAAACAGAAGTATCATGTTTGTTTGTCGCAGTTCCTCTAGCTTGCTCCCTAGAAAATAGGAATGTGTAGAGCTGGTGTCTCCATGTGGAAACAATTAGTGTTTTGCAGTTTAAAATTAAATGTTCCCTGATAAAAAACATTCAAAACAATAAAGTCCATCAAAAGTATCCAGAAAACACAAACACAGAATCTTTCACAATATTTCAGTTTGTGTTAGCCAATACACAACCGTATATTTCTGGTTTCATCCAGTCATATCCGGACAAAGTGGTTTGGAATTCGTATGCAAGGGACCGAAAAAATCAGAGTAAAAATGGTTCTGGAGAAAAGCAAAGTCTTTTCGTTAGGCAAGTGCATAAAATATCATCTATACAAACAGAAGTATCATGTTTGTTTGCAGCAGTTCCTCTAGCTTTCTCCCTAGAAAATACGAATGTGTAGAGCTGGTGTTCCCATGATGAACCAATTAGTGTTTTAATGGTACAAAATGAAATGATCCCCGATAAAGAGAATTCAAAACAATAAAGTGCATCGATAATATTTAGAAAACACAAACACGGAGGCTGTAGCAATATTTCGTATTGAGTTACCCAAAACACAACCGGATATTTCAGGTTTCATCCAGTCATATCCGGACAAACTGCTGTGGAATTTGTATGCAATGGACCGAGAAAATCAAGTACAAATGGTTTTGGAGAAAAGCAAAGTCTTTTTTTTAGGCAAGTGCATAAAATGTCATCGATAGAAAGAGAAATATCATGTTTGTTTACCGCAGTTCTACTAGCTTTCTCCCTAGAAAATACAAAAGTGTAGACCTGGTGTCGCCATGATGAACCAATTAGTGATTCAAGGATACAAAATTAAATGTTGCCTGATAAAAACATTCAAAACAATAAAGTCCATCGATAATATCCAGAAAACACAAACACAGAGGCTTTCACAATATTTCGTATTGAGTTAGCCAAAACACAACCAGATATTTCTGGTTTCATCCAGTCATATCCGGACAAACTGGTGTGGAATTCATATGCAAGGGACCAAGAAAATCACCGTGCAAATGGTTTTGGAGAAAAGCAAAGTCTATTTTTTAGGCAAGTGCATAAAATGTCATCGATACAAACAGAAATATCATGTTTGTTTCCCGCAGTTCCTCTAGTTTTCTCCCTAGAAAATACGAATGTATAGAGCTGGTGTCTCCATGTGGAACCAATTACTGTATCGAAGCTCAAAATAAAATATTCCCCCATAAAAAGCATTCAAAACAATAAAGTCCATTCATAGTATCCAGAAAAAACAATCACAGAGCCTGTAGCAATATCTCGGATTGAGTTAGCCAAAACAAAACCAGATATTTCCTGTTTCATCCCATCATATCCGGAAAACTCCTCTGGAATTCGCATGCAATGGAATGAGAAAATCACAGGACAATTGGTTTTGGAGAAAAGCAAAGTATTTTCGTTAGGCTAGAGCATAAAATGTCATCTATACAAACAGAAATATCATGTTTGTTTGCCGCAGTTCCTCCAGTTTTCTCCCTAGAAAATACGAATGTGTAGAGCTGGTGTCTCCATGTGGAAACAATTAGTGTTTTGCAGTTTAAAATTAAATGTTCCCTGATAAAAAACATTCAAAACAATAAAGTCTGTGGATAATATCAGAAATACACAAACACAAAGGCTGTAGCAATATCTGGGATTGAGTTAGCCAAAACAAAACTGGATATTTACGGTTTCATCCAGTCATATCCCGACAAACTCCTGTGGAATTCGTATGCAATGGACCGAGGAAATCACAGTACAAATGGTTTTGGAGCAAAGCAAAGTTTTTTCGTTAGGCAAGTGCATAAAATGTCATCTATACAAACAGAAATATCAGGTTTGTTTGTCGCAGTTCCTCTAGCTTTCTCCCTAGAAATACGAATGTGTAGAGGCGGTGTCGCCGTGATGAACCAATTAGTGTTTCAATGGAACAAAATTAAATGTTCCCTGATAAAAACATTCAAAACAATAAAGTCCATTGATATTGTCCAGAAAAAACTAACACAGAGGCTGTAGCAATATCTGGGATTGAGTTAACCAAAACACAACCAGATATTTCTGGTTTAATCCAGTAATATCCGGACAAAGTGGTTTGGAATTCGTATGCAATGGACCGAGAAAATCACAGTACAAATGGATTTGGAGAAAAGCAAACTCTTTTCGTTAGGCAAGTGCATAAAATGTCATCTACAGAAACAGAAATATCATGTTTCTTTGTCGCAGTTCCTCTAGCTTTCTCCCTAGAAAATAAGAATGTGTAGAGCTGGTGTCTCCATGTGCAACCAATTAGTGTTTCGACGGTACAACATGAAATGTTCCCTGATAAAAACATTCAAAACAATAAAGTCCCTGGATAATATCCGGAAAACACAAACACAGAGACTGTAGCAATACTTCAGATTGAGTTAGCCAAAACACAACCGGATATTTCGGGTTTCATCCAGTCATATCTGGACAAACTCGTGTGGAATTCGTATGCAATGGACCCAGAAAATCACAGTAAACATGGTTTTGGAGAAAAGCAAAGTCTTTTCATTAGGCAATAGATAAAATATCATTGATAGAAATAGAAATATCATGTTTGTTTGCCTCAGTTCCTCTAACTTTCTCCCTAGAAAATACGAATGTGTAGAGCTGGTGTCTCCATGTGGAACCCGTTAGTGTTTCCAAGAACAAAATTAAATGTTCCTGAACAAAAACATTCAAAACAATAAATTCCGTGGATAATATCAGGATCATACAAACAGAGAGGCTGTAGCAATATCTGGGATTTAGTTAGCCAAAACACAACCAGATATTTCGGGTTTCATCCAGTCATATCTGGACAAAGTCGTGTGGAATTCGTATGCAATGGACCGAGAAAATCACAGTAAATATGATTTTGGAGAAAAGCAAAGTCTTTAGTTAGGCAAGTGCATAAAATGTCATCTATAGAAAGAGAAATATCATGTTTGTTTGCCGCAGTTCCTCTAGCTTTCTCCCTAGAAATAAGAATATGTAGCGCTGGTGTCTCCCTGTGGAACCAATTACTGTATCCAAGCTCAAAATAAAATGTTCCCCGATAAAAAAACATTAAAACAATAAAGTCCATTGATAATAGCCAGAAAAAAAAAACACAGATGCTGTAGCAATATCTGGGATTGAGTTAGCCAAAAAAAAAAACCGGATATTTCCTGTTTCATCCAGTCATATCCGGTAAGCTTGTGTGGAATTCATATGCAACGGACTGAGAAAATCACAGTAAACATGGTTTTGGAGAAAAGCAAAGTCTTTTCATTGGGCAAGTGCATAAAGGTCATCTATACATACAGAAATATCATGTTTGTTTACCACAGTTCCTCTAGCTTTCTCCCTAGAAAATACGAATGTGTAGAGATGGTGTTCCCATAATGAACCAATTAGTGATACTTTGGTACTAAATTAAATGTTCCCTGATAAAAAAATTTCAAAACAATAAAGTCTGTGAATAATATCAGGAATACACAAACAAAGAGGCTGTAGCAATATCTGGGATTGAGTTAGCCAAAACGCAACCGGATATTACTCTTTTATCCAGTCATTTCCGGACAAACTGGTGTGGAATTCGTATGCAACACACAGAGAAAATCAGAGTAAAAATGGTTTTGGGGAAGAGCAAAGTCTTTTCATTAGGCAAGAAGATAAAATATCATCGATACAAACAGAAATATCATGTTTGTTTGCCGCTGTTCCTCTAGCTTTCTCCCTAGAAAATACGAATGTGAGGAGCTGGTGTCCCCATGATGAACCAAGTAGTGATTCTACGGTACAAAATTAAATGTTCCCTGATGGAAAGATTCAAAACAGTAAGTCCATTTATAATATCCATAAAACACAAACATAGAGGCTTTCACAATATTTCGCATTGTGTTAGAAAAAAAAACAACCGGATATTTCTGGTTTCAACCAGTCATATCTGAACAAACTGGTGTGGATTTCGTATGCAATGGACTGAGAAAATCAGAGTAAAAATGGTTTTGGAGAAAAGCAAATGCTTTTCGTTAGGCAAGTGCATAAAATGTCATCTATCCAAACAGAAATATCATGTTTGTTTGCCGCAGTTCCTCTAGCTTCTCCGTAGAAAATAGGAAAGTTTAGAGCTGGTGTTCACATGATGAACCAATTAGTGTTTCAACGGTACAAAATTAAATGTTCCCTGATAAAAATATTCAAAACTTAAAGTCCATCGATAAGATCTGGAAAACACAAACACAGAGGCTGTAGCAATATTTTGGATTGAGTTAGCCAAAACGCAACTGGATATTTCTGGTTTCATCCAGTCATATCTGGACAAAGTGCTTTAGAATTCATATGCAATGGACTGACTAAATCACAGTAAAAATGATTTTGGAGAAAAGCAACATCTTTTCACCAGGCAAGTGCATAAAATGTCATCCATACAAACAGAAATAGTATGTTTGTCTGCCGCAGTTCCTCTAGCTTTCTCCCTTGAAAATACGATTCTGTAGAGCTGGTTTCCCCATAATGAACCAGTTAGTGTTTCAACGGTACAAAATTAAATATTCCCTGATGAAAATATTCATAACAATAAAGTCTATCAATAATATCCAAAAAACACAAACTAAGAGGCTGTAGCAATATCTGGGATTGAGTTAGCCAAAACAAAACTGGATATTTCTGGTTTCATCCAGTCATATCCGGACAAAGTCCTTTGGAATTCGTATGCAATGGACCGAGAAAACAGCAGTAAAAATGGTTTTGGAGTAAAGCAAAGTCTTTTCATCAGGCAAGTGCATAAAATGTCATCCATACAAACAGAAATAGCATGTTTGTTTGCCGCAGTTCCTCTAGCTTTCTCCCTAGAAAATACGAATGTGTAGAGTTGGTGTTCCCATTATGAACCAATTAGTGTTTCAACGGTACAAAATCAAATGTTCCCTGATAAAAACATTCAAAACAATAAAGTCCATCGATAATATCCAGAAAACACAAACACAGAGGCTGTGGCAATATTTAGGATTGAGTTAGCCAAAACACAACCAGATATTTCTTGTTTCATCCAGTAATATCCGGACAAACTGTTTTAGAATTCGAATGCAATGCACCGAGAAAATCACAGTAGAAATGGTTTTGGAGAAATGCAATGTTTTTGCGTTAGGTAAGTGCAGAAATATCATGTTTGTTTGCCGCAGTTCATCTAGCTTTCTCCCTAGAAAATACGAATGTGTAGAGCTGGTGTCCCCATGATGATCCAATTAGTGTTTCAATGGTACAAAATTAAATGTTCCCTGATAAAAACATTCAAAACAAGAAAGTACATCGATAATATCCAGAGAACACAAACACAGAGTCTTTCACAATATTTCCGATTGAGTTAGCCAAAAAACAACCGGATATTTCTGGTTTCATCCAGTCATTTCCGGACAAAGCGGTGTGGAATTCGTATGCAATGGGCCGAGAAAATCATAGTAAAAATGGTTTTGGAGAAAAGCAAAGTCTTTTCGTTAGGCAAGTGCAAAAATGTCATCGATACAAACAGAAATATCATGTTTGTTTCCCGCAGTTCCTCTAGATTTCTCCCTAGAAAATACGAATGTGTATAGCTGGTGTTCCCATGATGAACCAATTAGTGATTCAAGGATACAAAATTAAATGTTGCCTGATAAAAATATTCAAAACAATAAAGTCCATCGATAAGATCCTGAAAACACAAACACAGAGGCTGTGGCAATATTTAGGATTGAGTTAGCCAAAACACAACGAGTTATTTCTGGTTTCATCCAGTCATATCCAGACAAACTGTTTTGGAATTCGAATGCAATGCACCGAGAAAATCACAGTAAAAATGGTTTTGGAGAAAAGCAAAGTCTTTTCGCTAGGCAAGTGCATAAAATGTCATCTATACATACACAAATATCATGTGTGTTTGCCGCAGTTCCTCTAGCTTTCTCCCTAGAAAATACGAATGTGTAGAGCTGGTGTCTCCATGTAGAACCAATTAGTGTTTCAACGGTACAAAATGAAAAGTTCCCTGATAAAAATATTCAAAACAATAAAGTCCATCCATATTATCCAGAAAACACAAACACAGAGGATTTCACAATAATTCGGATTGAGTTAGCTAAAACACAACCAGATATTTCTGGTTTCTTCCAGTCATATCCAGACAAACTGGTGTGGAATTCGCATGCAATTGACCGAGAAAATCACAGTAAAAATTATTTTGGAGAAAAGCCGTCTTTTCGTTAGGCAAGTGCATAAATTGTCATCTATACAAACAGTAATATCATGTTTGTTTTTCTCAGTTCCTCTAGGTTTCCACCTACAAAATACGAATGTGTAGAGCTGGTGTCTCCACGTGGAACCAATTAGTGTTTCCCAGCACAAAATTAAATGTTCCCTGATAAAAAAAACATTCAAAACAATAAAGTCCATGGATAATATCAGGAATACACAAACACAGAGGCTTTCAATATATTTCGGATTAAATTAGCCAAAACAGAACTGGATATTGCTGTTTTCATCCATTCATATCCGGACAAACAGGTCTGGAATTCGTATGCAACGCACCGAGAAAATCACAGTACAAATGGTTTTGGAGAAAAGCAAAGTCTTTTCTTTAGGCAAGTGCAGAAAATGTCATCTATACAAACAGAAATATCATGTTTGTTTGCCACAGTTCCTCTAGCTTTCTCTCTAGAAAATATGAATGTGTAGAGCTGGTGTCCCCATGATGAAACAATTAGTGTTTCTAGGGTATAAAATGAAATGTTCCCTGATAAAAACATTCAAAACTATAAAGTCCATCGATAATATCCAGAACACACAAATACAGAGGCTGTAGCAATATCTGGGATTGAGTTAGAGAAAACACAACAGGATATTTCTGGTTTTATTCAGTCATGTCCGTTAAACTGGTGGGGAATTCGTATGCAATGGACCGAGAAAAACACAGTAAAATGATTTTCGAGTAAAGCAACGTTTTTTCCTTAGGCAAGTGGATAAAATGTCCTCTATACAAACAGAAATATCATGTTTGTTTCCCGCAGTTACTCTATCTTTCTCCCTAGAAAATAGGAATGTGTAGAGCTTGTGTCTCCATGTGGAACCAATTAGTGATTCCAAGTACAAAATTAAATGTTCCCTGATAAAAAGATTCAAAACAATAAAGTCCATGGACAATATCAGGAATACACAGACACAGAGGCTGTAGCAATATCTGGGATTGAGTTAGCCAAAACAAAACCGGATATTTCCGCTTTCATCCAGTTATATCCGGACAAACTGGTGTGGAATTCGTATGCAGTGGAATGAGAAAATCACAGTAAAAATGGGTTTGGAGAATAGCAAAGTCTTTTCGTTAGGCAAGTGCATAAAATATCATCAATACATACAGAAATATCATGTTTGTTTGCGGCAGTTCCTCTAGCTTTCTTCCTAGAAAATAAGAATGTGTAGATCTGGTGTCTCCATGTGGAAGCAATTAGTGTTTCTACAGTACAAAATAAAATGTTCCCTGATAAAAACATTGAAAACAATAAAGTCCATCGATAATATCCAGAAAACACAAACACAGAGGCTGTAGCAATATTTCAGATTGAGTTAGCCAAAACACAATCAGATATTTCTGTTTTCATCCAGTCATAAACGGACGAACTGGTGTGGAATTCGTATGCAATGGAACGAGAAAATCATAGTAAAAAAGGTTTTGGAGAAAAGCAAAGTCCTTTCGTTAGGCAAGTGCATAAAATGTCATCTATACAAACAGAAATATCATGTTTGTTTGTCGCAGTTCCTCTAGTTTCTCCCTAGAAATAGGAATGTGTAGAGCTGGTGTCTCCATGTGGAACCAATTAGTGTTTCTACGGTAAAAAATTAAATGTTCCCTGAAAAAATATTCAAAACAAAAAGTCCATCGATAATATCCAGAAAACACAAACATAGAGGCCTTCAGAATATTTCGGATTGAGTTAGCCAAAACAGAACCGGATATTTCTGTTTTCATCCAGTCATATCCGGAAAAACTGGTGTGGCATTCGTATGCAATGCACCGAGAAAATCACAGTAAAAACAGTTTAGGAGAAAAGCAAAGTCTTTTCGTTAGGCAAGTGCCTAAAATGTCATCGATACAAATAGAAATATCATGTTTGTTTGCCGCAGTTCCTCTAGCTTTCTCCCTAGAAAATACGAATGTGTAGAGCTGGTGTCTCCATGTAGAACCAATTAGTGTTTCCAAGCTCAAAATAAAATGTTGCCCGAAAGAAAATATTCAAAACAATAAAGTCCATGGATAATATCAGGAATACACAAACACAGAGGCTGTAGCAATAAATGCGATTGAGTTAGCCAAAAGACACCCGGATATTTCTGGTTTCATCCAGTCATATCATGACAAATGGGTGTGGAATTCTTATGCAATGGACTGAGAATATCACAGTAAAAATGGTTTTGTAGAAAAGCAGTCTTTTCGTTACGCAAGTGCATAAAATGTCATCTATCCAAACAGAAATATCATGTTTGTTTGCCTAGTTCCTCTAGCTTTCTCCCTAGAAAATTTGAATGTGTAGAACTGGTGTTCCCATGATGAACCAATTAGTGTTTCAACGGTACAGAATTAAATGTTCCCTGTTAAAAACATCCAAAACAATAAATTCCATCAATAATATCCAGAAAACACAAACTCAGGAACTTTCACAATATTTCGCAAAAACATTCAAAACAATAAAGTCCGTGGATAATATCAGGAATACACAAAAACAGAGCTGTAGCAATATCTGGGATTGAGTTAGCCAAAACAAAACCGGATATTTCTGGTATTAATCCACTCATATCCGGACAAACTCTTGTGGAATTCATATGAAGTGTACCAAGAAAATCACAGAAAAATGGTTTTGGAGAAAAGCAAAATCTTCTCGTTAGGCAAGTGCATAAAATGTCATCTATACAAACAGAAATATTATGTTTGCTTGCCGCAGTTCCTCTAGCTTTCTCCCTAGAAAATATGAATGTGTAGATCTGGTGTCCCCATGATGAACCAATTAGTGTTTCTACGGTACAAAATTAAATTTTCCCTAATAAAAATGTTCAAAACAATAAAGTCCATCGATGATATCCAGAAAACACAAACGCAGAGGCTTTCACAATATTTTGGATTGAGTTAGCTAAAACATAACCGGATATTTCTGATTTCATCCAGTCATTTCTGGAAAAAGTTATTTGGAATTTGGATGCAATGGACAAAGAAAATCACAGTATAAATGGTTTTGGAGAAAAGCAAAGTCTTTTCGTTAGGTAAGTGCATAAAATGTCGTCTATACAAACAGAAATATCATGTTTGTTTGCCACGGTTCCTCTAGCTTTCTCCCTAGAAAATAGGAATGTGTAGAGCTGCTGTTCCCATGATGAACCAATTAGTGTTTCTACGGTACAAAATTAAATGTTCCCTAATAAAAATGTTCAAAACAATAAAGTCCATCGATGATATCCAGAAAACACAAACGCAGAGGCTTTCACAATATTTTGGATTGAGTTAGCTAAAACATAACCGGATATTTCTGGTTTCATCCAGTCATTTCTGGAAAAAGTTATTTGGAATTTGGATGCAATGGACAAAGAACATCACAGTATAAATGGTTTTGGAGAAAAGCAAAGTCTTTTCGTTAGGTAAGTGCATAAAATGTCATCTATACAAACAGAAATATCATGTTTGTTTGCCACGGTTCCTCTAGCTTTCTCCCTAGAAAGTATGAATATGTAGAGCTGCTGTTCCCATGATGAACCAATTAGTGTTTCTACGGTACAAAATGAAATGTTCCCTGATAAAAACATTCAAAACAATAAAGTCCATTGATAGTATCCAGAAGAAAACATACACAGAGGCTGTAGCAATATTTCTGATTGAGTTAGACATAAAACAACCAGATATTTCCCGTTTCATCCAGTCATATCCGGACAAAGTGGTGTGGAATTCGTATGCAATGAACCAAAAAATTCACAGTAAAAATGGTTTTGGAGAAAAGTAAAGTCTTTTTGTTAGGCAAGTGCATAAAATCTCATCTATACAAACAGAAATATCATGTTTGTTTGCTACTGTTCCTCTAGAGTTCTACCTAGAAAATACGAATGTGTAGAGATGGGGTCTCCATGTGGAACCTATTACTGTATCCAGCTGAAAATAACATTATCCCCGATAAAAAAACATTCAAAACAATAAAGTCCGTTGTTAATATCCAGAAAACACAAACACAGAGACTGTAGCAATATCCGGGATTGAGTTAGCCAAAACAAAACCGGATATTTCCGGTTTCATCCTGTCATATCCGGAAAAACTGCTGTGGCATTCGTATGCAATGGACCGAGAAAATCACAGTAAAAATGGTTTTGGAGAAAAGCAAAGTCTTTTCGTTAGCCAAGTGCATAAAACGTCATCTATACAAACAGAAATATCATGTTCGTTTGTCACAGTTCCTCTAGCTTTCTCCCTAGAAAATACGCATGTGTAGAGCTGGTGTCTCCATTTGGAACCTATTACTGTATCCCAGCTCAAAATAAAATATTCTCCGACAAAAAACATTCAAAACAATAAAGTCCATTGGTAATATCCAGAAAACACAAACACAGAGGTTTTCACAATATTTCGGATTGAGTTAGCCAAAACACAACGGGATATTTCCGGTTTCATCCAGTCATATCTGGACAAACTGGTGTGGAATTCGTATGCAATGGACCGAGAAAATCACAGTACAAATGGTTTTGTAGAAAAGCAAAGTCTTTTAGTTAGGCAAATGCATAAAATGTCATCTATACAAACAGAAATATCAGGGGTTTTTTTCGCAGTTCCTCTACCTTTCTCCCTAGAATATACGAATGTGCAGAGCTGGTGTCTCCATGTGGAACTCATTATTGTATCCAAGCTCAAAATAAAATATTCTCTGATAAAAAACATTCAAAACAATAAAGTCCGTTGATAATATCCAGAAAACACAAACACAGAGATTGTAGCAACATCTGAGATTGAGTTAGCCAGAACAAAACTGCATATTTCCAGTTTCATCCAGTCATATCCGGACTAACTGGTGTGGAATTCGTATGCAATGGACCGAGAAAATCACAGTACAAATGGTTTTGGAGAAAAGGAAAGTCTTTTCCTTAGGCAAGTGCATAAAATGTCATTGACACAAACAGATGTATCATGTTTGTTTGCCGCAGTTCCTCAACTTTCTCCTTAGAAAATAAGAATGTGTAGAGCTGGTGTCCCTATGATGAACCTATTAGTGTTTCAACGGTACAAAATTAAATGTTCCCTGATAAAAATATTCAAAACAATAAAATCAATCGATAATATCCAGAAAACAGAAACACAGAGGCTTTCACAATATTTAGGATTGAGTTAGCCAAAACAAAACCGGTTATTTCCGGTTTCATCCAGTCATATCCGGAAAAATTCATTTGGAATTCTGATGCAATGGACCGAGAAAATCACAGTAGAAATGGTTTTGGAGAAAAGCAGTCTTTTCGCTAGGCAAGTCCATAAAATGTCATCTATACAAACAGAAATATCATGATTGTTTGCCGCAGTTCTTCTAGCTTTCTCCCTAGAAAATACGAATATGTGCAGCTGGTGTCTCCATGTGGAACCAATTACTGTATCCAAGCTCAAAATAAAATGTTCCCTGATAAAAAACATTCTAAAGAATAAAGTCCGGATAGAAAATTAGGAGAGCGGCAAGACGGCGGAATAGGCAGGGAACACACTATTAGTCATGGCAGAATAGTTTAATGTAAGTGCAGATACTGCAGGGTCAAGGAAGAGTAGGGGATGAAATAGCAGAGGAAACACTTCTGGAACTAGTGAGTCACAGTGTACCTGCGTGCAGAGCGTGGGAGCCCAAGTTCGGTACACCAGCGTCAGACTCAACACACCAGCGCTGGAACGTGAGGTGAGCCGAACCTCAATAGCCCGAGACACCAGCGGGCAAGTGGAAAGAGGAGGCTAGAGGGAACGAGGCTTGAAACTCCGTGGGGAAAAATTCACCAGGCTAACTAGAAGAGAGAGAGGAAAAAAATAAAAAAAGTGACCGATATGGACACAAGTTTCTCTCTCTCCGCTCACCTCTCAAAAGTGAGCAAGACAGAGCAGGTGCCATTTTGGACATACGTCATAAGCAGAGCGACCTCAGGTCTGCACCGGCCCCGAGCATAGCAGAAACACCTGACTTTGGGGGGAGGGGTGAAATAACAGGAGTTTAGGATCTAACTTGGCAACCCAGTGGGAGACTGCAGGAGAATTGGAGCCCACACTGAGGGCAGCACAGATTTCCTGTGTGGTCCTTGGGAAAGAGCTTCCGATCTCTGGCTCCTGTGGGTATATCATTTGCCTGCTAACTACCTCCAATTATGTTCAGCTCTGTGGAATTACTTCCCTTTTGAATCAAAAAAAGAAAGAGACATTTACCACACCTAACCTGGGAGTGTCATCTTTGACACACCCTCAACCCTGAGGAACCAAACACAGCTCTCATTCCACACTCATCTCAAGCCTCTAAGACTCCACTGAAAGCAGACAGTCCACTTAATATAGAGCCATAGTGTAACAAGAAAAAACACCACAGTGAAGAAACCAAATATCTCCAACATGCCAAACAACAAACACAAAAACCAAGCTAACGAGAACAAGAAAGACACTTTGATGCCCCCAAATGAAAAAGGCACCCCAATTCAAGATTATGAAGATCTTGAGATCAAAGAATTGCAAGAAGCAGATCTCAAAAAATTGATAAGAACATTAAGAAGTTCTCAAAAACAAATTCTTGAACTACAGAAATCCTTAATGGACAAGATAGAAAATCTCTCTCATGAAAATGAAATATTAAGGGGGAATCAAAATGAAATGAAACAACTAGTGGAACAAGAAACTGTGATAGTGACGAGAAATCATAATGAAATGAAGAATTCAATAGATCAAATGACAAACACTTTAGAGAGCCTTACATACAGAATGGGCGAAGCACAAGAGAGAATATCAGACTTAGAAGATGGAGAACAGGAAAGGAAACAGGCAAACCAAAGAAAAGAAGAAGAAATTAGAAATCTAAAAAATATTGTCAGGAATCTACAGGATACTATTAAAAACCCAACATTTGGGTTCTAGGAGTTCCTGAAGGCGTGGAGAGGGAGAAAGGATTAGAAGGCATTTTAAGTGAGATACTAGCAGAAAATTTCCCAGGTTTGGAGAAGGACAGAGGCATCTTAGTACAGGAAGCTTATAGAACCCCTAATAAACATGACCAAAAGAGATCCTCACCACGACATGTTGTAATCAATCTCAACACAGTGTAACATAAAGAAAAGATCCTAAAATGTGCAAGAGAGAAACGTCAGATTACTCTTAGAGGATCTCCAATTAGACTCACAGCAGACTTCTCATCAGAAACCCTACAAGCTAGAAGGGAATGGCGAGACATAGCCCAGTTATTAAGAGAGAAAAACTGCCAGCTCAGAATACTATATCCTGCAAAGCTCTCATTTGCAAATGAAGGTGAAATTAAGACTTTTCATAGCAAACAGAAACTGAAAGAATTTGTTGCCACTCATCCTGCCCTGCAAACGATGCTTAAAGATGTGTTACACACAGAAACACAGAAACACGGTCACCAATATGAAAGAAGGTAAAGGAAGGAAACCTCACAGCAAAAGATCACAGGAAGCTCAGTTTCTCTTTGACATAGAATTAAACTCTGATGCTCTGTTAAAGCAATGTGTTAAAGTAATCTATTATGTGCTCTTGATGTCTGTTAAATTCTAATTGTTCAAAAACAGCTGAATTCTTATTAAGAGCTATGTGTTATTTAAATAAGTGCTTATTTTCAAAGATTTGAATAGTCACCTTGTAACAATGATCAAATTTGGTCTATGTTATGTCATGATTTTAAGGAATCTTATTTCAACCAGATATTTTGGATTTTGAGCCTTCTTGGCATTCTTGACAGGCATTCAAAAAATCAAAGTTTCAAACAATCTGGTCTCTAAAATTTCCAGTAAATCCTGGACTTTGGTTTGTCCACTTTGGGCCCAACTGAAAAAATTGAAGGACCTATGTCTCTCATCTTATAGAGACACCAACTAAGCAGGCTATTTGGATTATATTAGAAGGACTGTCAGGATGTGATGTGGTACCAGACTTTAAGTTTCTATAATGGAAAATGCTATTAAGACAAATGTTTGAGAATTAAAAAGTCTAATGATCTTGTGTTACTAGACATGATAGTTATCTTAATGAGAAAGCCCCAGAGGCCTAAAGGGTTAAGTACTTGTCAAATCCTACAGGTGCTTTCAAAAATACTGTGAAGTAAGCAAGTGCCTCTTGTTGGTTGATGAGTTTATAATTTTAAACATGGCGATTTAAAGTCTTTTGTCATCCATAGTTATATATGATGTGCTGCTCATAGGAATAAAAATAAAGCGTTGTTGGTTCTGTGTTTGGCTGTCCTCCTATAGGTTCCTATGGACTTTTTCCAGCTACTTTTATTGTATTCAGTAATTTGGGATGGCTCTGTAAACAGATGAAGCCAATAATGTATTAAGAGTACCAACTGAGAGAAAGTATGTTTAACTGACGTTACTAAAAACAAAAAGCAATTCAAATCCATTGGCAATCTACAAAAAGAGTTAAAGATTTTAAAAGCTATTATTAAAATTGCTATATTGGTCTATTATGCTATGTTATATGTGTGTACATGTTGTATGTCCCCATGGGGAAATTTTATTAAGAGTTTTATTTTAAATGGCTTATCGATAAGATTGTCCATAAATTTAAGCTGCTAAAATCAATCAAAGATACATTTTAATTGGTGTGACCTGAATCTCTGTATCATATGTTTTAAACGTGTTGGTAGAAAGAAGCTGAAAACATTTTAGATGGTTGTGCTTAAGTTTACTGGTGAAACAAACTACACCATGTTAGATATTTAAGAGTTGTTTTCAAATACATGATTCTTAAAATTTATAGAAGGCATTGAACCTTCTGGTAAATGTTTTCTTAAGTTGTTATCTAATGGTTGAAACAGTTTGCTAAGTATTCATGTAATATTGCTATTTTCAGTAAGTGATCTAGGACTTGCTCCCTCATTTCTCTATTCTAAGCCCAACTTCTTCTTTCATTTCTCTATTCTCTTCAAGGTAGGAAACTAATTCTATTATAAAGGAATCTGTGGACGCACAATTTAATCTTTAGACCTTATAGAAGAGATGGCTAACATTTTTCTGTAATAGCATAGCCAAAATAAGAACTTAAATAATAATCTGATAGTAGATTCACTTTGTCATCATCGAAGTATACAGTAAGTAGAAAAAACCTCCCTTTCAGACCAAAGGGAAAGAAAGTTTTAAAGTGAGAATATAATTTTCCTCATGGGCATTGTCTACCTTAGAAAAACTACTGCAGAACATGCCTGTGACTATAGACTTGTAGTTCAGGCCGCAGAAGATTAGAGATGGGACTTGGGCACTCCCTTGACTTGCATCCTCTGGTCTGCTTTAACACAAACCAGGAGGAAAAGAAAGCTCGGCATCAGAAGCAATGGGTGGCAGGCCTATTAATCGCTGATCTGTACAGTGATCTGCCCTCAAGGAGACCCAACAGGCCAGTCCACTGCAGTGGCTTTCAAAGTGATAAGCCTGGGCTTCAGCAGAAGTCAGCTTGTGAAGAGCCCTGGCAGCTCTGCCAAGAGTTGGATCACTGGAAATGGACCTGCCCTGGAGTCAAAGGATGCCCAGGTCAGAGCCACAGATCTTATTGGCTCTAAGCTGAAAAGCCCTTCACTCAGCCCAACTTCCAAAGTGACCACTGCAGCTGAGGGTTTGGTCAAGTAGGTTCAGCAACATTGCAGGCAGAACTGTAAATTTCTTGTTAGAGATGCCCCCTGCCTTTACCTGGCCAGCTCTCCTCCCAGGCCAGCCAAGTAATGAAAGTCAACAGAGTGCCTTCCCCTAGGAGGTTCACACCTCCCTTAGGATATACCCCATGTGAAGAGATAGATAGGTCTGGGCCTCTGAATTTACAAGGCCTAAAGCCCACCAGATTATTATCAAGCCCCTTCTATCAGGTTCTATTTGCCTCTCAATCAGAAAAATTAATTGTAGCTTAGCACCTTTCTTAGCTCCTCTAATAATGACTCTGTCCTTTGTTCTAGGCCCTGTCTAGTGCACTTGGGCCTCATTCCTTTGTAATCATAACCTCTACTCTACCACCAATGGCTCTACTCCCAACCTGTGTGTACTGATGGTCCTCTTCCCCACTTAATGCTGTACAATTGTTCAAACCTGGTAAATGCCACTCTTAGGATCATTGGTTACTATCCTCACTCTGTCTTTTATGACCTTGTCTAAATATGATCAGAGTCGGCAAACTTGGAAGGCTTCCATAGCCTTGGCAACTCATGATGACAGCCTAGGATGGATACTGGCGCCATAAACTAGAGTATCAATTTGTTGGGTCAACAACAGGAGCCACTGTGCACTTGCTCCTCATGTGGGATCTCTGTCCTTAATATGCTGTACATTGTGATTTAATGCTATAATTAGTACTCAAACAGTATATTTCACTTTGTGTTTCTATGTGGGTGCAAACTGTTGAATTCTTTACTTCATATATACTAACTTGATCTTCTGTATATAAAGAGAATTGAAAATGAATCTTGATGCAAATGAAAGGGGAGAAGGAGCGGGAGAGGGGAGGGTTGCGGTTGGGAGGGAAGTTATGAGAGGGGGAAGCCATTGTAATCCATAAGCTGTACACAAAAATTTATATTCATTAAATAAATGTTAAAAAAAGAAAAAAAATAAAGTCCATCGATAATATCCAGAAACCACAAACACAGAGGTTTTCACAATATTTTAGATTGAGTTAGCCAAAACACAACCATATATTTCTAGTTTCATCCAGTCATATCCAGTAAACTGCTGTGGAATTCTTATGCAATGGGCTGAGAAAATCACAGTAAAAATGGTTTGGCAGAAAAGCAAAGTCTTTTCGTTAGGCAAGTGCATAAAATGTCATCGATACAAACAGAAATATCATGTTTGTTTGCCGCAGTTCCTCTAGCTTTCTCCCTAGAAAATACGAATGTGTAGAACTGATGTCCCCATGATGAACCAAATAGTGTTTCTAAGTTAGAAATTTAAATGTTCCCTGATTAAAACATTCAAAACAATAAAGTCCATCGAAAATATCCAGAAAACACAAACAGAGAGGCTTTCACAATATTTCGGATCGAGTTAGCCAAAACACAAGCGGATATATCTGGTTTCATCCAGTCATATCCGGACAAAGATGTATGGAATTCGTATGCAATGGACCGAAAAAATCACAGTAGAAATTGTTTGGGAGAAAAGCAAAGTCTTTTCTTTGGGCAACTGCATAAAATGTCATCGATACAAACAGAAATATCATGTTTGTTTGCTGCAGTTCCTCTAGCTTTCTCCCTAGAAAATACGAATGTGTAGAACTGGTGTCTCCATGTGGAACCAATTAATGATTCCAAGCACAAAATAAAATGTTCACCGATAAAAAACATTCAAAACAATAAAGTCAGTAGATAATATCCAGAAAACACAAACACAGAGGCTTTAGCAATATCTGGGATTGATTTAGCCAAAAGAGAATCAGATATTTCCGGTTTCATCCAGTCATATCCGGACAAACTGGTGTGGAATTCATATGCAAAGGACCATGAAAATCACAGTAAAAATGGTTTTGGAGAAAAGCAAAGTCTTTTCGTTAGCCAAGTGCATAAAATGTCATCGATACAAACAGAAATATCATGTTTGTTTGCCGCAGTTACTCTAGCTTTCTCCATAGAAAATACGAATGTGTAGAGCTGATGTTCCCATGATGAACCAACTAGTGTTTCAACGGTACAAAATTAAATGTTCCCTGATAAAAACATTCAAAACACTAAAGTCCATGGTAATATCAGGAATACACAAACACAGAGTCTGTAGCAATATTTCAGATTGAGTTAGCCAAAACACAACCGGATATTTCTGGTTGCATCCAGTCATATCCGGACAACGTGGTATGGAATTCCTATGCAATGCACCGAGAAAATCACAGTATAAATGGTTTTGGAGAAAAGCAATCTCATTTGGTTAGGCAACTGCATAAAATGTCATCTATACAAACAGAAATATCATGTTTGTTTGCCGCCGTTCCTCTAGCTTTCTCCCTAGAAAATACAAATGTGTAGAGCTGGTGCCTCCATGTGGAACCAATTAGTGTTCCAAGCACAAAATTAAATGTTCCCTGATAAAAAACATTCAAAAAAATAAAGTCCGCGGTAATATCAGGAATACACAAACACAGGGGCTGTAGCAATACCTGGGATTGAGTTAGAAAAAACAAAACCGGATATTTCCGGTTTCATCCCGTCATATCCAGTAAACTGCTTGGGAATTCATATGAAATGGACCAAGATATTCACAGTAAAAATGGTTTTGGAGAATAGCAAAGTCTTTTCGTTAGGCAAGTGCATAAAATGTCATCGATACAAACAGAAATATCATGTTTGTTTGCCGCAGTTCCTCTAGCAGTCTAACTAGAAAATACGAATGTGTTCAGCTGGTGTCTCCATGTGGAACCAATTAGTGTTTCCAAGAACATAATTAAATGTTCCCAGATAAACAAAAGTCAAAGCAATGAAGTCTGTGGATAATATCAGGAATATACAAACACAGAGGCGGTAGCAATATCTGGGATTGAGTTAGCCAAAACAGATCCAGATATTTCCGGTTTCATCCAGTCATATCCGGACAAACGGTGTGGAATTCGTATGCAATGGACCGAGAAAATCACAGTAAAAATGGTTTGGCAGAAAAAAAAGTCTTTTCGTTAGGCAAGTGCATAAAATGTCATCGATACAAACAGAAATATCATGTTTGTTTGCCGCCTTTCCTCTAGATTTCTCCCTAGAAAATACGAATGTGTAGAGCTGATGTCCCCATGATGAACCAATTAGTGTTTCTAAGTTAGAAATTTAAATGTTCCCCGATAAAAAACATTCAAAACAATAAAGTCCATCGAAAATATCCAGAAAACACAAACACAGAGGCTTTCACAGTATTTCGCATTGAGTAAGCCAAAACACAACTGGATATTTCTGGTTTCATCCAGTCCTATCCGGACAAAGATGTGTGCAATTCGTATGCAATGGACCAAGAAAATCACAGTAGAAATTATTTTGGAGAAAAGCAAAGTCTTTTCGTTAGGCAAGTGCATAAAATGTCATCAATACAAACAGAAATATCATGTTTGTTTGCCGCAGTTCCTCTAGCCTTCTTCCTAGAAAATACGAATGTGTAGAGCTGGTGTCCCCATGCTGAACCAATTACTGTATCCAAACTCAAAATAAACTATTCTGCGATAAAAAAACATTCAAAACAATGAAGTCCGTTGATAATATCCAGTAAACACAAACACAGAGGCTGTAGCAATATTTGGGATTGAGTTAGCCAAAACAAAACCAGATATTTCCGGTTTCATCCAGTCATATCCGGACAAACTGGTGTGGAATTCGTATGCAATGGACCAAAAAAATCACAGTAAAAAGGGAATTGGAGAAAAGCAGTCTTTTCGTTAGCCAAGTGCATAAAATGTCATCGATACAAACAGAAATATCATGTTTGTTTGCCGCAGTTCCTCTAGCTTTCTCCCTAGATAATACGAATGTGTAGAGCTGGTGTTCCCATGATGAACCAACTAGTGTTTCAACGGTACAAAATTAAATGTTCCCTGATAAAAACATTCAAAACACTAAAGTCCATGGTAATATCAGGAATACACAAACACAGGGGCTGTAGCAATATCTGGGATTGAGTTAGCCAAAACAAAACCGGATATTTCCGGTTTCATCCCGTCATATCCAGTAAACTGCTTGGGAATTCGTATGCAATGGACCAAGATATTCACAGTAAAAATGGTTTTGGAGAATAGCAAAGTCTTTTCGTTAGGCAAGTGCATAAAATGTCATCGATACAAACAGAAATATCATGTTTGTTTGCCGCAGTTCCTCTAGATTTCTCCCTAGAAAATACAAATTTGTAGAGCTGGTGTCTCCATGTGGAACCAATTAGTGTTTCAACGGTACAAAATGAAATGGTCGCTGATAAAAACATTCAAAACAATAAAGTCCGTGGATAATATCAGGAATACACAAACACAGAGGCTGTAGCAATATCTGGGATTGTGTTAGCCAAAACAAAACTGGATATTTCCGGTTTCATCCAGTCATATCCGCACAAGCTGGTGTGGAATTCCGACGCAATGGAATGAGAAAATCTCAGTAAAAATGGGTTTGGAGAAAAGCAAAGTCTTTTCGTTAGGCAAGTGCAAAAAAATGTCATCTATACAAACAGAAATATCAAGTTTGTTTGCCGCGGTTCCTCTAGCTTTCTCTGTAGAAAATACGAATGTGTAGAGCTGGTGTCTCCATGTGGAACCAATTACTGTATCCAAGCTCAAAATAAAATGTTCCCCAATAAAAAACATTCAAAAACATAAAGTCCGTTGATGATATCCAGAAAACACAAACACATAGACTTAGCAATATTTGGGATTGAGTTAGCCAAAATAATACCGGATATTTCCGGTTTCATCCCGTCATATCCAGTGAAGTGGTGTGCAATTCGTATGAAATGCACTGAGATATTCACAGTTAAAATGGCTTTGGAGAACACCAATGTCTTTTCATTAGGCAACTGCATTAAATGTCATCTGTAAAAAGAGAAATATCATGTTTGTTTGCCGCAGTTCCTCTAGCTTTCTCCCTAGAAAATACGAATGTGTAGAGCTGGTGTCCCCATGATGAACCAATTAGTGTTTCAACGGTACAAAATTAAATGTTCCCTGATAAAAAACATTCAAAACAATAAGGTCCGTGGATAATATCAGGAATACACAAACACAGTGGCTGTAGCAATATCTGGGATTGAGTTAGCCAAAACAAAACCGGATATTTCCGGCTTCATCCCGTCATATCCAGTAAAGTGGTGTGCAATTCGTATGCAATGCAGTGAGATATTCACAGTAAAAATTGCTTTGGAGAAAACCAATGTCTTTTCATTAGGCAAATGCATAAAATCTCATCTATACAAACAGAAATATGATGTTTGTTTGCCACAGATCCTCTAGCTTTCTACCTAGAAAATACGAATACATAGGGCCAGTGTCTACATGTGGAACCAGTTACTGTATGCAAGCTCAAAATAAAATGTTCCCCAATAAAAAACATTCAAAACAATGAAGTCCATTGATAATATCCAGAAAACACAAACACAGAGGCTTTCACAATATTTCGGATTGAGTTAGCCAAAACAACAACCGATATTTCTGTTTTCATCCAGTCATATTCGGACAAACTGGAGTGGAATTCGTATGCAATGGACCGAGAAAATCACAGTAAAAATGGTTTTGGAGAGCACCAAAGTCTTTTTGTTAGGCAAGTGCATAAAATGTCATCTACACAAACAGAAATATCATGTTTGTTTGCCGCAGTTCCTCTAGCAATCTCCCTAGAAAATACGAATGTGTAGAGCTGGTGTGCCGATGATAAACCACTTAGTGTTTCTACGGTACAACATTAAATGTTAACTGATAAAAACATTCAAAACAGGAAAGTCCATCGATAATATCCTGAAAACACAAACACAGAGGCTTTCACAAGATTTCGGATATCGTTAGCCAAAACACAACCGGATATTTCTGGTTTCATCCAGTCATATCCGGACAAACTGCTGTGTAATTCGTATGCAATGGACTGAGAAAACCAAGTAAAAATGGTTTTGGAGAAAAGCAGTCTTTTCGTTAGGCAAGTGCATAAAATGTCATATATACAAACAGAAATATCATGTTTGTTTGTCGCAGTTCCTCTGGCTTTCTCCGTAGAAAATACGAATGTGTAGAGCTGGTGTCTCCATGTGGAACCAATTAGTGTTTCAACGGTACAAAATTAAATGTTCCCTGATAAAAAAACATTCAAAACAATAAAGTCCGTGGTTAATATCAGGAATACACAAACACAGAGGCTGTAGCAATATCTGGGATTGAGTTAGCCAAAACAAAACCGGATATTTCCGGTTTCATCCAGTGATATTCACAGAAACTGTTGTGGAATTCTTAGACAATAGACCGAGAAACTCACAGTAAAAATGGCTTTGGATTAATCCAATATCTCTTCATTAGGCAGCAGCATAAAATGTCATCTATAGAAACAGAAATATCATGTTTGTTCGCCACAGTTCTTCTAGCCTTCTACCTAGAAAATACGAAAACGTAGAGCTGGTGTCTCCATGTGGAACGAATTACTGTATCCAAGATCAAAATTAAATTTTTCCCCATAAAAAACATTGAAAACAATAAGTCCATCGATAATATCCAGAAAACACAAACACAGAGGCTTTCACAATATTTCGGATTGAGTTAGCCAAAACAAAACCGGTAATTTCCGGTTTCATCCTGTCATAACCGGTAAACTGCTGTCGAATTCGCATGCAATGGACCGAGAAAATCACAGTACAAATGATTTTGGAGAAAAGCAAAGTTTTTACATTAGGCAAGTGCATAAAATGTCATCTATACAACCAGAAATATCATGTTTGTTTGCCGCAGTTCCTCTAGCTTTATCCCAAGAAAATACGGATGTATAGAGCTGGTTTCTCCATGTGGAACCAATTAGTGTTTCCAAGCACAAAATTACATGTTCCCTGATAAAAAACATTCAAAACAATAAACTCGGTAGTTAATATCAGGAATACACATACTTAGAGGCTGTAGCAATATCTGGGATTGAGTTAGCCAAAACAAAACCGGATATTTCCGGTTTCATCCAGTCATATCCGGACAAACTGCTGTGGAATTCGTATGCAATGGATCGAGACAATCACAGTAAAAATGGTTTTAGAGAATACCAAAGTCTTTTTGTTAGGTAAATGCATAAAACGTCATCTATACAAACAGAAATATCAAGTTTGTTTTCCGCAGTTCCTCTAGCTTTCTCCCTAGAAAATACGAATGTGTAGAGCTGGTGTCTCCATGTGGAAACAATTACTGTATCCAAGCTCAAAATAAAATGTTTTCTGATGAAAAACATCCAAAACAATCAAGTCCGTGGATAATCTCAGGAATACACAAACACAGAGGGTGTAGCAATATCTGGAATTGAGTTAGCCAATACAAAGTGGATATTCCGGTTTCATCCAGTCATATCCGGACAAACTGGTGTGGAGTTCATATGCAGTGTATCGAGAAAATCACAGAAAAATGGTTTAGGAGAAAAGCAAAGTCTCTTTGTTAGGCAAGTGCATAAAATGTCATCTATACAAACAGAAATATCATGTTTGTTTGCCGCAGTTCCTCTAGCTTTCTCCCTAGAAAATGGGAATGTGTAGAGCTGGTGTCCCCATGATGAACCAATTAGTGATTCTATGTTACAAAATTAAATGATCCCTGAGAAAACGTTCACAACAATAAAATCCATTCATAATATCGTGAATACACACACAGAATCTTTCACAATATTTCACAGTGTGTTAGCCAAAACACAACCGGATATTTCTGGTTGCATCCAGTCATATCCGGATAACGTGGTATGGAATTCCTATGCAATGGACCGAGAAAATCACAGTAAAAACGGTTTTGGAGAAAAGCAATGTCTTTTGGTTAGGCAAGTGCATAAAATGTCATCTATACAAACAGAAATATCATGTTTGTTTGCCGCCGTTCCTCTAGTTTTCTCCCTAGAAAATACGAATGTGTAGAGCTGGTGTCTCCATGTGGAACCAATTACTATATCCAAGCTCAAAATAAAATGTTCCCCGATTAAAAAAAAACATTCAAAACAATAAAGTCCATCGATAATATCAGGAATACACATACACAGAGGCTGTAGCAATATCTGGGATTGGGTTAGCAAAAACAAAACTGGATATTTCCAGTTTCCTCCAGTGATATCCGGACAACGTGGTGTGGAATTCGTATGCTATGCACCGAGAAAATCACAGAAAAATGGTTTTGGAGAAAACAAAGTCTTTTCGTTAGGCAAGTGCATAAAATGTCATCGATGCAAATAGAAATATCATGTTTGTTTGTCGCAGTTCCTCTAGCTTTCTCCCTAGAAAATAGGAATGTGTAGAGCTGGTTTCTCCATGTGGAACCAATTAGTGTTTCCAAGCTCAAAATAAAATTTACCCTGATAAAAAACATTCACAACAATAAAGTCGGTGGTTAATAGCAGGAATACACAAACACAGAGGCTGTAGCAATATCTGGGATTGAGTTAGCCAAAGCAAAACTGGATATTTCCGGTTTCATCCAGACATATCTGGACACCGTGGTGTAGAATTCGTATGCTATTGACCGAGAAAATCACATTAAAATGGTTTTGGAGAAAAGCAAAGTCTTTTCGTTAGTCAAGTGCATAAAATGTCATCTATACAAACAGAAATATCATGTGTGTTTGCCATAGTTCCTCTACCCTTCTACCTAGTAAATACGAATGTGCAGAGCTGGTGACTCCATGTGGAACCAATTCGTGATTCCAAGCACAAAATTAAATATTCACTGATAAAAAAACCTTCAAATCAATGAAGTCCGTGGTAATATCAGGAATACACAAACCCAGATGCTGTAGCAATATCTAGGATTGAGTTAGCCAAACAAAACTGGATATTTCCTGTTTCATCCCGTCATATCCAGTCAACTGGTGTGGAATTCGTATGCAATGGGCCGAGAAAATCACATTAAAAAAGGTTTTGGAGAAAAGCAAAGTCTTTTCGTTGAGCAAATGCATAAAAAGTCATCTATACTAACAGAAATATCATGTTTGTTTGTCGCAATTCCTCTAGCTTTCTCCCTAGAAAATACGAATGTGTAGAGCTGGTGTCTCCATGATGAACCAATTAGTGTTTCAACGGTACAAAATTAAATGTTCCCTGATAAAAACATTCAAAACAATATAGTGCTTCGATAATATCCAGAAAACACAAACACAGAGGCTATCACAATATTTCGGATTTAGTTAGCGAAATCACAACCGGATATTTATGTTTTCATCCACTCATATCCAGACAAGCTGGTGTGGAATTCATATGCAATGGACTGAGAAAATCACAGTACAAATGGTTTTGGAGAAAAGCAATGTTTTTGCGTTAGGCAAGTGCATAAAATGTCATCGATACAAACAGAAATATCATGTTTGTTTGTCGCAGTTCCTGTAGCTTTCTCCCTAGAAAATAGGAAGGTGAAGGTCTGGTGTCTCCATGTGGACCCAATTAGTGTTGAAAGATCAAATTGAAATGTTCCCTGATAAAAAACATTCAAAACAATAAAGTCCGTGGATAATATCAGGAATACAGAAACACAGAGTCTGTAGCAATATATGGGATTGTGTTAGCCAAAACAATACCGGATGTGTCCAGTTTCATCAGTCATATCCGGAGAAACTATTGTGGAATTCATAAGAAATGGGCCGAGAAAATCACAGTAAACATGGTTTTGGAGAAAAGCAAAATCTATTCATTAGGCAAGTGCATAAAATGTATTCGATACAAACCTAAATATAATGTTTTTTTTGCTAGAATACCTCTAGCCTTCTCCCTAGATAATTGAGTTAGCCAAAAGACCACAGGATATTTCTGTTTTCATCCAGTCATATCCGGACAAACTGTGTGGAATTCGTATGCAATGGACCGAGAAAATCAGAGGAAAAATGGTTTTTGAGAAAAGCAAAATCTTTTCGTTAGGCAAGTGCATAAAATGTCATGTATACAAACAGAAATATCATGTTTGTTTGCCGCAGTTCCTCTAGATTTCTCCCTAGAAAATACGAATGTGTAGAGCCGGTGTCTCCATGTGGAACCAATTGGTGATTCCAAGATCAAAATTTAATGTTCACTGATAAAAAACTTTCAAAACAATAAAGTCCGTGGATAATATCAGGAATACAGAAAAACAGAGGCTGTAGCAACATCTGGGATTGAGTTAGCCAAACAAAACCGGATATTTCCGGTTTCATCCAGTCATTACCGGACAAACGGGTTTGGAATTCGTATGCAATGGATCGAGAAAATTAGAGTAAACATGGTTTCGGAGAATAGCAAAGTCTTTTCGTTAGGCAAGTGCATAAAATGTCATCCATACAAACAGAAATATCAGGTTTGTATGCCGCAGTTCCTCTATCTTTCTCCCTAGAAAATACGAATATGTTCAGCTGGTGTCTCCATGTGGGACTAATTACTGTATCCAAGCTCAAAATAAAATGTTGCCCGATAAAAAACATTCAAAAAAATAAAGTCCGTTTATAATATCCAGAAAACACAAATACAGAGGCTGTAGCAATATCTGGGATTGAGTTAGCCAAAACAAAACTGGATATTTCCTGTTTCATCCCGTCATATCCAGTCAACTGGTGTGGAATTCATATGAAGTGTACCGAGAAAATAACAGAAAAATGGTTTTGGAAAAAAGCAAAGTCTTTTCGTTAGGCAAGTGCATAAAATGTCATGTATACAAACAGAAATCTCATGTTTGTTTGCCACAGTTCCTCTAGCTTTCTCCCTAGAAAATACGAATTTGTAGAGCTGGTGTCTCCATGTGGAACCAATTCGTGCTTCCAAGCACAAAATTAAATGTTCCCTGATAAAAACATTCAAAACAATAAAGTCCATCCATAATATCCAGAAAACACAAACACATAGACTGTAGCAATATCTGGCATTGAGTAAGCCAAAACAAAACCGGATATTTCCAGTTTCATCTAGTCATATCCGGACAAAGTGGTGTGGAAATCGTATGCAATGGACTGAGAAAATCACAGTAAAAATGGTTTTGGAGAAAATCAAAGTCTTTTTGTTAGGCAAGTGCATAAAATGTCATCTATACAAACAGAAATATCATGTTTGTTTGTCGCAGGTCCTCTAATTTTCTCCCTAGAAAATAGGAATGCGTAAAGCTGGTGTCTCCATGTGGAACCATTAGTGTTTCAAAGACCAAAATTAAATGTTCCCTGATAAAAAACATTCAAAACAATAAAGTTCATGGATAATATCAGGAATACACAAACACAGAGGCTGTAGAAATATCTGGTATTGAGTTAGCAAAAAAAAAAAAAAAAAACCCGTATATTTCTGGTTTCGTCCAGTCATATCCAGACAAACTGTTGTGGAATTTGCATGCAATGGACCGAGAAAATCATAGTACAAATGGTTTTGGAGAAAAGCAAAGTCTTTTTGTTAGGCAAGTGCATAAAATGTCATCTATACAAACAGAAATATCATGTTTGTTTGTGGCAGTTCCTCTTGCTTTCTCCCTAGAAAATAGGAATGTGTAGAGCTGGTGTCTCCATGTGGAACCAATTAGTGTTTCGAAGCAGAAAATTAAATGTTCCCTGATAAAAAGCATTCAAAACAATAAAGTCCGTGGATAATATCAGGAAACCACAAACACAGAGGCTGTAGCAATATCTGGTATTGAGTTAGCCAAAAAAAAAAAACCGGATATTTCTGGTTTCATCCAGTCATATCCAGACAAACTGGTGTGGAATTCGGATGCAATGGACCGAGAAAATCATAGTAAAAA
Organism: Lepus oiostolus; assembly: GCA_036325905.1. Classification (NCBI taxonomy): domain Eukaryota; kingdom Metazoa; phylum Chordata; class Mammalia; order Lagomorpha; family Leporidae; genus Lepus; species Lepus oiostolus. The sequence continues at coordinate 131,688,110 of CM070808.1, forward strand.
TGGTTTGGAGAAAAGCAAAGTCTTTCGTTAGGCAAGTGCATAAAATGTCATCGATACAAACAGAAATATCATGTTTGTTTGTCACAGTTCCTCTTGCTTTCATCCTAGAAAATAGGAATGTGTAGAGCTGGTGTCTCCATGTGGAACCAATTAGTGTTTCCAAGCAGAAAATTAAATGTTCCCTGATAAAAACCATTCAAAACAACGAAGTCCGTGGATAATATCAGGAAACCACAAACACAGAGGCTGTAGCAATATCTGGGATTGAGTTAACCAAAAAAAACCTGGATATTTCTGGTTTCATCCAGTCATATCCAGACAAACTGGTGTGGATTTCGGATGCAATGGACCTAGAAAATCATAGTAAAAATGGTTTGGAGAAAAGCAAAGTCTTTTCGTTAGGAAAGTGCATAAAATGTCATCGATACAAACAGAAATATCATGTTTGTTTGCCGTAGTTCCTGTAGATTTCTGCCTAGAAAATACGAATGTGAAGAGCTGGTGTTCCAATGATGAACCAATTAGTGTTTCAACAGTACAAAATTAAACGTTCCCTGATAAAAACATTCAAAACTATTAAGCCCTTCGATAATATCCAGAAAACACAAACACAGAGGCTTTCACAACGTTTCGGATTGAGTTAGCCAAAACACAACTGGATATTTCTGCTTTCATAAAGTCATATACGGACAAGCTGGTGTGGAATTCGTATGCAATGGGCTGAGAAAATCACAGTAAAAATGGTTTTGGAGAAAAGCAAAGTATTTTCGTTAGGCAAGTGCTAAAATTTCATCTACACAAACAGAAATACCATGTTTGTTTTTCACAGTTCCTCTAGCTTTCTCCCTAGAAAATACGAATATGTTCAGCTGGTGTCTCCATGTGGGAGTAATTACTGTATCCATGCTCAAAATAAAATATTCCCTGATAAAAAACATTCAAAAAAATAAAGTCCGTTTATAATATCCAGAAAACACAAATACAGAGGCTGTAGCAATATCTGGGATTGAGTTATCCAAAACAAAACTGGATATTTCCGGATTCATCCAGTCATATCCAGACAAAATTGTGTGGAATTCATATGAAGTGTACCGAGAAAATCACAGAAAAATGGTTTTGCAGAAAAGCAAAGTCTTTTCGTTAGGCAAGTGCATAAAATGTCATTGATACAAACAGAAATATCATGTTTGTTTGCCGCAGTTCCTCTAGCTTTCTCCCTAGAAAATACGAATGTGTAGAGCTGGTGTCTCCATGTGGAACCAATTAGTGATTCCAAGCTCAAAATAAAATGTTCCCCAATAAAAAACATTCAAAAAAAAAAGTCCATTGATAATATCCAGAAAACACAATCACAGAGACTGTAGCAATATCTGGGATTGAGTTAGCCAAAAACACCAGAGATTTCCGGTTTCATCCCGTCATATCCGGACAAACTGGTGAGGAATTCGTATGCTATGCACCGAGAAAATCACAGTACAAATGGTTTTGGAGAAAAGCAAGGTCTTTTCGTTAGGCAAGTGCATTAAATGTCATCTATACAAACAGAAATATCATGTTTGTTTGCCGTAGTTCCTCTAGATTTCTGCCTAGAAAATACGAATGTGTAGAGCTGGTGTCTCCATGTGGAAGCAATTCGTGATTCCAAGCACAAAATTAAATGTTCCCTGAAAAAAAAATTCAAATCAATAAATCCGTGGTAATATCAGGAATACACAAACACAGAGGCTGTAGGAATATCTGGGATTGAGTTAGCCAAAACACAACTGGATATTTCCGGTTTCATCCCGTCATATCCAGTAAAATGGTGTGAAATTCGTATGCAATGGACCGAGAAAATCACAGTAAAAATGGTTTTGGAGAATAGCAAAGTCTTCTCGTTATGCAAGTGCATAAAATGTCATCTATACAAACAGAAATATCATGTTTGTTTGCCGCAGTTCCTCTAGTTTTCTCCCTAGAAATTATGAATGTGTACAGCTAGTGTTCCAATGATGAACCAATTAGTGTTTCAATGGTAGAAAATTAAATGTTCCCTGATAAAAACATTCAAAATAATAAAGTGCATCGATAATATCCAGAATACACAAACATAGAGGCTGTAGCAATATCTGGTATTGAGTAAGCCAAAACAAAACCGGATATTTCCGGTTTCATCCAGTCATATCCGGACAAACTGCTGTGGAAGTCATATGCAATGGACCGAGAAAATCACAGTAAAAATGGTTTAGGAGAAAAGCAAAGGCTTTTCGTTGGGAAGAGCATAAAATGTCATCTATACAAACAGAAATATCATGTTTGTTTGCCACAGTTCCTCTTGCTTTCACCCTAGAAAATACGAATATGTTCAGCTGGTGTCTCCATGTGGAACTAATTACGGTATCCCAGCTCAAAATAAAATATTCCCCAATAAAAAATATTCAAAAAAATAAAGATCATCGATAATATCCAGAAAATACAAACACAGAGGCTGTAGCAATATGTGGGATTGAGTTAGCCAAAACACAACTGGATATTTCCGGTTTTATCCAGTCATATCCGGACAAACTCTTGTGGAATTCGTATGCTATGGACCGTGAAAATCACAGAAAAATGGTTTTGGAGAAAAGCAAAGTCTGTTGGTTATGCAACTGCATAAAATGTCATCTATACAAACAGAAATATCATGTTCGTTTGCCGCAGTTCCTCTAGCTTTCTCCATAGAAAATACGAATGTGTAGAGCTGGTGTCCCATTGATGAACCAATTAGTGTTAAAACGGTACAAATTAAATGTTCCCTGATAAAAACATTCAAAACAATAAAGTCCATCAATAATACCCAGAAAACACAAACACAGAGGCTTTCACAATATTTCGGATTGAGTTAGCCAAAACACTCCCGGATATTTCTGATTTCATCCAGTCATATTCGCACAAAGATGTGTGGAATTCAGATGCAATGGACCGAGAAAATCACTGTAAAAATGGTTTTGGAGAAAAGCACAGTCTTTTTGTTAGGCAAGTGCATAAAATGTCATCTATACAAAGAGTAACATCATGTTTGTTTGCTACAGTTCCTCTAGTTTTCTCCCTAGAAATTATAAATGTGTAGAGCTGGAGTCTCCATGTGGAACCAATTAGTGTTTCCAAGGACAAATTAAATGTTCGCTGATAAAAAAAATTCAAAGCAATAAAGTCCGTTGACAATATATAGAAAACACAATACAAAGGCTGTAGAAATATCAGGGATTGAGTTAGCCAAAACAAAACCGGATATTTCCGGTAAAATCCAGTCATCTCCGGACAAACTGCTGTGGAATTCGTATGCAATGGACCGAGAAAATCACAGTAAACATGGTTTTGGAGAACAACAAAGTTTTTTAGTTAGAGAAGTAGATGAAATATAATCGATACATACAGAAATATCATGTTTGTTTGCCGCAGTTCCTCTAGCATTCTCCCTAGCAAATACTAATGTGTAGAGCTTGTTTTCCCATGATGAACCAATTGGTGTTTCTACAGGACAAAATTAAATATTCCCTGATAAAAACTTTCCAAACAATAAAGTCCATCGATAATATCCAGAAAACACAAACACAGAGGCTTTCAAAATATTTCGGATTGAGTTAGCAAAAACACAACCGGATATTTCTGGTTTCATCAAGTCATATCCGGACAAAGTGGTGTGTAATTCGTATGCAATGGACCGAGAAAATCACAGTAAAAATGGATATGGAGAAAAGCAAAGTCTTTTCGTTAGGCAAGTGCATAAAATGCCATCTATACAAACAAAAATATCATATTTGTTTGCCACAGTTCCTCTAGCTTTCTCTCTAGAAAATACGAATCTGTAGAGCTGGTGCTCCCATGATGAACCAATTGGTGTTTCTACGGTACAAAATTAAACTTTGCCTGTTGAAAACATTCAAAACAATAAAGTACATCGATAATATCCAGAAAATACAAACACAGAAGCTGTAGCAATATTTCGGATTGAGTTAGCCAAAACACAACTGGATATATCTGGTTTCATCCAGTCATGTCCGGACAAATTTGTGTGGAATTCGTAGGCAAAGGACCGAGAAAATCACAGTAAACATGGTTTTGGAGAAGAGCAAAGTCTTTTCGTTAGGGAAGTAGATAAAATATCATCGATAGAAACAGAAATATCATGTTTGTTTGCCGCAGTACCTCTAGCTTTTTCCCTAGAAAATACGAATGTGTAGAGCTGGTGTCTCCATGTGGAAACATTTAGAGTTTCAAGACTACAAAATTAAATGTTGCCTGATAAAAACATTCAAAACAATAAAGTCCGTTGATAATATCCATAAAACATAAACACAGAGGCTGTAGCAATATTTTGGATTGAGTTAGCCAAAACACAACTGGATATTTCTGTTTTCATCCAGTCATATCCGAAAAAAGTCGTGTGGAACTCATATGCAATGGACCGAGAAAATCACAGTAAACATGGTTTTGGAGAAGAACAAAGTCTTTTATTTAGAGAAGTAGATAAAATATAATCAATACATACAGAAATATCATGTTTGTTTGCCGCAGTTCCTCTAGCTTTCTCCCTAGATAATACGAATGTGTAGATCTGGTACCTCCATGTGGAAAAAATTAGTGTTTCCAAGCAGAAAATTAAATGTTCCCTTATAAAAATACATTCAAAACAATAAAGTCCTTGGATAATATCAGGAAAACACAAACACAGAGGCTGTAGGAATATTTCAGTTTGAGTTAGCCAAAAAACATCCAGATATTTCTGAATTCATTCAGTCATATCCAGACAAACTGGTGTTGTATTCGTATGCAATGGACCGAGAAAATCACAGCAAAAATGGTTTTGGAGAAAAGCAAAGTCTTTTCGTTAGGCAAGTGCATAAAATGTCATCGATACAAACAGAAATATCAAGTTTCTTTGACGCAGTTCCTCTAGCTTTCTCCATAGAAAATACAAATGTGTAGAGCTGGTGTCTCCATGTGGAACCAATTAGTGTTTCCAAGCACAAAATTAAAAGTTCTTTGATAAACAACATTTTAAAACCATAAAGTCTGTGGATAATATCAGGAATCCACAAACACAGAGGTGGTAACAATATCTGGGATTGAGTTAGCCAAAACACAACCGGATATTTCCGGTATCATCGGGCATACCCGGAAAAACTGGTGTGGAATTCATATGCAATGGACCGAGAAAACAGAGTAAAAATGGATTTAGAGAAAAGCAAAGTCTTTTTGTTAGGCAAGTGCATAAAGGGTCATCTATACAAACCGAAATATCATGGTTGTTTGCCACAGTTCCTCTAGCTTTCTCCCTGGAAAATACGAATGTGTAGAGCTGGTGTTCCCATGAAGATCCAATCAGTGTTTTAACTGTACAAAATGAAATGTTCCCGGATAAAAACATTCAAAATATAAGTCCATCGATAATATCCAGAAAACACAAACACAGAGGCTGTAGCAATATTTCGGATTGAGTTAGCGAAAAGACAACCAGATATTTCCTGTTTCATCCAGTCATATCCGGACAAAGTTCTGTGGAATTCGTATGCAATGGACCGAGAAAATCACAGTAAAAATGGATTTGGAGGGAAGCAAAGTCTTTTTGTTAGGCAAGTGCATAAAATGTCATCTATACAAAGAGTAATATCATGTTTGTTTCCCACAGTTCCTCTAGCTTTCTCCCTAGAAAATAAGAATGTGTAGAGCTGGTGTCTCCATGTGGAACCAATTAGTGTTTTCAAGCACAAAATTAAATGTTCCCTGATAAAAAACATTCAAAACAATAAATCCGTGGATAATATCAGGAATACACAAACACAGAGACTGTAGCAATATCTGGGATTGAGTAAGCCAAAACAAAACCGGATATTTCTGCTTTCATCCACTCATATCCGGAGAAACTGGTGTGGAATTCATATGCAATGGACCGAGACAATCACAGTACAAATGGATTTGGAGGGAAGCAAAGTCTTTTTGTTAGGCAAGTGCATAAAATGTCATCTATACAAAGAGTAATATCATGTTTGTTTCCCACAGTTCCTCTAGCTTTCTCCCTAGAAAATAAGAATATGTAGAGCTGATGTCTCCATGTGGAAACAATTACAGTTTCAACGGTACAAAATTGAATGTTCCCGGATAAAAACATTCAAAACAATGAGTCCATATATAATAACCAGAAAACAGAAACACACATGCTGTAGCAATATTTCAGATTGAGTTAGCAAAAACACAACAGGATATTTCTAGTTTCTTCTAATCATACCCGGACAAACTGGTGTGGAATTCGTATGCAATGGACCGAGAAAATCACAGTACAAATGGATTTGGAGGAAAGCAAAGTCTTTTTGTTAGGCAAGTGCATAAAATGTCATCTATACAAACAGAAATATCATGTTTGTTTTCGGCAGTACCTTTACCTTTCTCCTTAGAAAATACGAATGTGTAGAACTGGTGTCTCCATGTGGAACCAATTAATGTTTCCAAGCAAAAAAATAAATGTTCCCTGAAAAAAAATATAGAAAAAAATAAAGTCCGTGGAAAATATTAGGAATACACAAACACAGGGGCTGTAGCAATATTTAGGATTTAGTTAGCCAAAACACAACCGGATATTTCCGGTTGCATCCAGTCATATCCGGACAAAGTGGTGTGGAATTCGTATGTAATGGACCGAGAAAATCACAATAAAATTGTTTGGGAGAAAAGCAAAGTCTTTTCGTTAGGCAAGTGCATAAAATGTCATCGATACAAACAGAATATCATATTTGTTTGTCGCAGTTCCTCCAGCTTTCTCCCTAGAAAATAGTAATGTGTAGAGCTGGTGTCCCCATGATGAACCAATAAGTGTTTCCACAGTACAAAAATAAATGTTCCCTGGAAAAAAACATTCAAAAAATAAAGTCCGTGGATAATATCAGGTATATACAAACACAGAGGCTGTAGCAATATTTGGGATTGAGTAAGCCACAACAAAACCGGATATTTCCGGTTTCATCAAGTCATATTCGGGCAAACTAGTGTGGAATTCGTATGCAATGGACCGAGAAAATCAGAGTAAAAATGGTTTTGGAGAAAAGGAGTGTCTTCGTTAGGAAAGTGCATAAAATGTCACCTATACAAACAGAAGTATCATGTTTGTTTGCCGCACTTCCTCTAGCTTTCTCTGTAGAAAATACGAATGTGTAGAGCTGGTATCTCCATGTGGAAACAATTAGTGTTTCCAAGCATAAAATTAAATGTTCCCTGATAAAAAAAACATTCAAAAAAATAAAGTCTGTGGATAATATCAGGAATACACAAACACAGTTGCTGTAGCAATATCTGGGATTGAGTTAGACAAAACACAACCAGATACTTCTGGTTTCATGCAGACATATGCGGACAAAGCGGTGTGGAATTTGTATGCAATGGACCGAGAAAATCACAGTACAAATGGTTCTGGAAAAAAGCAAAGTCTTTTCGTTAGGCAAGTGCATAAAATGCCATCTATAGAAACAGAAATATCATGTTTGTTTGCGTATTTTAATAGCTTTCTCCCTAGGAAATACGAATGTGTAGAGCTGGTGTCTCTATGTGTAACCAATTAGTGATTCCAAGCACAAAATTAAATTTTCCCTGATAATAAACATTCAAAACAATAAAGTCCATGGATTATATCAGGAATACACAAACACAGAGGCTGTAGCAATATCTGGGATTGAGTTAGCCAAAAAAAAACCGGATATTTCCGGTTTCATCCAGTCATATCCGGACAAAGTGGTGTAGTATTCGTACTCAATGGACCGAGAAAATCACAGAAAAATGGTTTTGGAGAAAAGCAAAGTCTTTTCGTTAGGCAAGTGCAAAAAATGCCATCTATACAAACAGAAATATCATGTAAGTTTGCCACAGGTCCTCTAGCTTTCTCGGTTGAAAATACGAATGTGTAGAGCTGGTGTCTCCATGTGGAACCAATTAATGTTTCTACGTTACAAAACTAAATGTTCCCTCATAAAAATATTAAAAACAATAAAGTCCATAGATAATATCCAGAATCACAAACACAGAGGCTTTCACAATATTTCGGATTGAGTTAGCCAAAACACAACTGGATATTTCTGGTTTCATCAAGTCATATCTGGAAAAAGTCGTTTGGAATTCGTATGCAGTGGACTGAGAAAATCACAGTAAAGTGGTTTTGGAGAAAAGCAAAGTCGTTTCGTTAGGCAAGTGCATAAAATGTCATCGATACAAACAGAAATATCATGTTTGATTGCCACAGTTCCTCTAGCTTTCTACCTAGAAAATACGAATATGTTCAGCTGGTGTCTCCATGTGGAACCAATTACAGTATCCAAGCTCAAAATAAAATGTTCCCCGGTAAAAAACATTCAAAACAATAAAGTCCGTTGATAATATCCAGAAAACACAAACACAGAGGCTGGAGCAATATTTGGGATTGAGTTAGCCAAAACACAACCAGATATTTCTGATTTCATCCAGTCACATGCGGAATAAGTCGTTTGGAATTCGTATGCAATGGACCGAGAAAATCACAGTAAAGTGGTTTTGGAGAAAAGCAAAGTCTTTTCGTTATGCAAGTGCATAAAATGTCATCTATACAAACAGAAATATCATGTTTGTTTGCCACAGTTCCTCTAGATTTCTCCCTAGAAAATACGAATGTGTAGAGCTGGTGTCTCCCTGTGGAACCAATTAGTGATTCCAAGCACAAAATTAAATGTTCCCTGATAAAAAAAAAAAAAAAAAACCTTTCAAAACAATAAAGTCCGTGGATAATATCAGGAATACGCAAACAAAGAGGCTGTATCAATACTTGGGATTGAGTTAGCCAAACACAACCGGATATTTCTGTTTTCATCTTGTCATATCCTGACAAACCGGTGTGGAATTCGTATGCAATGGACTGAGTTATTCACAGTAAAAAGGGGATTGGAGAAAAGCAAAGTCATTTCTTTAGCTAAGAGCATAAAATGTCATCGATACAAACAGAAATGTATGTTAGTTTGCCGCAGTTCCTCTTGCTTTCTCCCTAGAAAATACGAATGTGTAGAGCTGGTGTCTCCATGTGGAACCAATTCGTGTATCCAAGCAGAAAATTAAATGTTCCCAGATAAAAAACATTCAAAACCATAAAGTCCGTTAAATAATCGGGAAACAGAAACACAGAGCCTGTAGCAATATCTGGGATTGAGTTAGCCAAAACACAACTGGATATTTCTGGTTACATCCAGGCATATCCAGAGATTGTGCTGTGGAGCTCATATGCAATGTACCGATTAAATCACAGCACAAATGGTTTTGGAGAAAAGCAAAGTCATTTCTTTAGGCAAGTGTTAAAATGTCATCTAGACAAACAGAAATATCATATTTGTTTGCCGCAGTTCCTCTAGCTTTCTCCCTAGAAAATACGAATGTGTAGAGCTGGTGTTTTCATGTGGAACCAATTAGTGTTTCTACGGTACAAAATTAAATGTTTCTTTATGAAAACATTCAAAACAATAAAGTCCATCGATAATATCCAGAAAACACAAACACAGAGGCTTTCACAATATTTCGGATTGAGTTAGACAAAACACAACCGGATATTTCCATTTTCATCCAGTCATATCCGGATAAACTGGTGTTGAATTCTTTTGCAATGGACCGAGAAAATCACAGTAAAAATGGTTTTGGAAAAAAGCAAAGTCTTTTCATTAGGTAAGTAGATAAAATGTCATCGATACAAACAGAAATATCATGTTTGTTTGCTGCAGTTCCTCTAGCTTTCTCCCTATAAAATACAAATATGTAGAGCTGGTGTCTCCATGTAGTACCAATTAGTGTTTCCAAGCAGAAAATTAAATGTTCCCTGATAAAAAACATTCAGCAACAGTAGTCACTGTGTACTTACACCCCATGTGGGATCTGTCCCTAATGTGTCGTCTAAAGCAAAGTGATGCTATAACTAGTACTGAAACAGTATTTTTATACTTTGCGTTTCTGTGTGGGCACAAACTGATGAGGTCTTTACTAATTATATACTGAAGTGATCTTCTGTATATAAAGAGAATTGGAAATGAAACAAAAAAAAAAACAACCTGGTTTTAAAATGGAAATGGCATAGAAAATTAATTAATTTGAAAAAAAATTATGTAGATTCTCTGCCTTTAATGTGCTGTATATTGCTATTTAATGCTATAATTAGTAATCCAATGGTAGTTTTTTCACTTTATGTTGCTATATGGGCAAAATGTTGAAATCTTTACCTAATATATACTAAACTGATCTTCTGTATAGAAAGAGAATTGAAAATGAATCTTTACATGAATGGAAGGGGAAACAGAGCGGGAAAGGGGAGGGTTGCGGACGGGAGGGAAGTTATGGGAGGGGGGAAGCCATTGTAACCCATAAGCTGTACTTTGGAAATTTATATTCATTAAATAAAAGTTTAATAAAAAAACATTCAAAACAATAAAGTCCATTGATAATATCCAGAAAACACAAACACAGAGGCTTTCACAATATTTCGGATTGAGTTAGCCAAAACAACCGGATACTTATGTTTTCATCCAGTCATATCCGGACAAACTGGTGTGGAATTTGTATGCAATGGACCGAGAAAATCACAGTGAAAATGGTTTTGGAAAAAGCAAAATCTTTTTGTTAGTCAAGTGCATAAATTGTCATCTATACAATCAGAAATATCATGTTTGTTTGTCGCAGTTCCTCTAGCTTTCTCCCTAGAAAATACAAATGTATAGAGCTGGATTTTCCATGTGGAACCAATTACTGTATCCAAGCTCAAAATTAAATGTTTCCGATAAAAAATTTTCAAAACAATATATTCCGTTGATAATATGAAGAAAACAAAACACAGAGGATGTAGCAATATCTGGGATTGAGTTAGCCAAAACAAAACCGGATATTTCCGGTTACATCCAGTCATATCCGGAAAACTGCTGTGGAATTTGTATTCAATGGGCCGAAAAAATCACAGTAAAAATGGTTTTGGAGAAAAGCAAAGTCTTTTCATTAGGGAAGTGCATAAAATGTCATCTATACATATAGAAATATCATGTTTGTTTTTCGCAGTTCCTCTAGCTTTCTCCCCAGAAAATACAAATGAGAGCTGGAGTCTCCATGTGGAACCAATTAGTGTTTCAATGGTACAAAATAAAATGTTCCCTGATAAAAAACATTCAAAACAATAAAGTCTGTGGATAATATTAAGAATACACAAACACAGAGGCTGTAGCAATATCTGGGATTGAGTTAGCCAAAACACAACTGAATATTTCCGGTTTCATCCTGTCATATCTGGACAAAGTCGTTTGGAATTCGTATACAATGGACCGAGAAAATCACAGTACAAATGGTTTTGGAGAAAAGCAAAGTATTTTCGTTAGGCAAGTGCACAAAATGTCATGTATACAAACAATAATATCATGTTTGTTTGCCACAGTTCCTCTAGCTTTCTCCCTAGAAAATACGAATGTGTAGAGCTGGTGTCCCCATGATGAACCAATTATTGTTTCAATGGTACAAAATTAAATGATCCCTGATAAAAACATTCAAAACAATACAGTCCATCGATAATATCCAGAAAACACAAAAAACAGAGGCTATAGCAATATTTAGGATTGATATAGCGAAAACACAACCGGATCTTTCTGTTTTCATCCAGTCATATCCAGACAAACTGGTGTGGAATTCGTATGCAATGGACCGAGAAAATCACAGTAGAAATGGTTTTGGAAAAAGCAAAGTCTTTTCGTTAGGCAAGTGCATAAATTGTCATCTATAGAAACAGAAATATCATGTTTGTTTGCCGCAGTTCCTCTAGCTTACTCCCTAGAAAATCCAAATGTGTAGATCTGGAGTGTCCATGTGGAACCAAGTACTGTATCCAAGCTGAAAATTAATGTCCCCGATAAAAAAATTCAAAAGAATAAAGTGCGTGGATAATATCAGGAATACACAAACACAGAGGCTGTAGCAATATCTGGGATTGAGTTAGCCAAAACACAACTGGATATTTCCAGTTTCATCCAGTCATATCCGGACAAACTGGTTTGGAATTCGTATGTGATTGACCGAGAAAATCACAGTAAAAATGGTTTTGGAGAAAAGCAAAGTCTTTTCATTAGCCAAGTGCATAAAATGTCATCTATACAAAACATAATATCATGCTTGTTTGCCGCAGTTCCTCTAACTTTCTCCCTAGAAAATATGAATGTGTACAGCTGGTGTCCCCATGATGAACCAATTAGTATTTCTACGGTACAAAATGAAATGTTCCCTATAAATACATTCAAAACAATACAGTCCATCGATAATATCCAGAAAACACAAACACAGAGGCTGTAGCAATATTTAGGATTGAGTTAGCCAAAACACAAACGTATATTTCTGTTTTCATCCAGTCATATCCTGACAAAGTGGTGTGGAATTCGTATGCAATGGACCAAAAAATAACAGTAAAAAGGGGATTGGAGAAAAGCAAAGTCTTTTCGAAAGGCAAGTGCATAAAATGTCATCTATACAAACAGAAATATCATGTTTGTTTGCCACAGTTCCTCTAGCTTTCTCCCTAGAAAATAAGAATGTGTATAGCTGGTGTCTCCATGTGGAACCAATTAGTGCTTCCAAGAACAAAATTAAAAATTCCCTGATAAACAACATTCAAAACAATAAAGTCTGTTTATAATATCAGGAATACACAAACACAGAGACTGTAGCAATATCTGGGATTGAGTCAGCCAAAACAAAACCAGATATTTCAGGTTTCATCCAGTCAAATGTGGACAAAGTGGTGTGGAATTCGTATGCAGTGTATCGAGAAAATCACAGTAAAAATGGGTTTGGAGGAAAGCAAAGTCTTTTCGTTAGGCAAGTGCATAAAATGTCATCTATACAAACAGAAATATCATGATGGTTTGCCACAGTTCCTCCAGCTTTCTCCCTAGAAAATACGAATATGTAGAGCTGGTGTCTCCATGTGGGACCAATTACTGTATCCAAACTCAAAATAAAATATGCCCCGTTAAAAAAACATTCCAAACAATAAAGTCCATAGATATTATTCAGAAAACACAAACACAGAGACTGTAGAAATATCTGAGATTGAGTTACCCAAAACAAAACCGCACATTTCCGGTTTCATCCAGTCATATCCGGACGAACTCGTGTGGAATCGTATGCGATTTTCCGAGAAAATCACAGTATAAATGATTTTGGAGAAAAGCAAAGTCTTTTCGTTAGTCAAGTGCATTAAATGACATCTATACAAACAGAAATATCATATTTGTTTGCCGTAGTTCCTTTAGCTTTCCCCCTAGAAAATAGGAATCTGTAGAGCTGGTGTTCTCATAGTGAAGCAATTGGTGTTTCAACGGTACGAAATCAAATGTTCCCTGATAAAAAACATTCACAACAAGAAAGTCCATCGATAATGTCCAGAAAACACAAATATAGAGGCTGTAGCAATATCTGGGATTGAATTAGCCAAAACACAAAGGGATATTTCTGTTTTCATCCAGTCATATCCGGTCAACGTGGTGTGGGATTCGTATGCAATGGACCGAGAAAATCACAGTAAAAATGGTTTTGGAGAAAAGCAAAGTCTTTTCGTTAGGCAAGTGCATAAAATTTCATCGATACAAACAGAAATATCATGTATGTTTGCCGCAGTTCCTCTAGCTTTCTCCCTAGAAAATACGAATATGTAGAGCTGGTGCTCCCATGATGAACCAATTAGTGTTTCAATGGTACAAAATTAAATGTTCCCTGATAAAGACATTCAAAACAAGAAAGTCCATCGATAATATCCAGAAAACACAAACACAGAGTATTTTAAATATTTCCAATTGAGTTAGCCAAAACACAACCGGTTATTTCTGGTTTCATCCAGACATTTCCGGACAAAGCGGTGTGGAATTCGTATGCAATGGACCGAGAAAATCATAGTAAAGATGGTTTTGGAGAAAAGCAAAGTCTTTTCGTTAGGCAAGTGCATAAAGTGTCATCTATACAAAGAGAAATATCATGTTTGTTTGCCGCAGTTCCTCTAGCTTTCTCCGTAGAAAATAGGAAAGTTTAGAGCTGGTGTTCACATGATGAACCAATTAGTGTTTCAACGGTACAAAATTAAATGTTCCCTCATGAAAATATTCAAAACAATAAAGTCCATCGACAAGATCTGGAAAAAAATAAACACAGAGGCGGTAGCAATATTTCGGATTGAGTTAGCCAAAACGCAACTGGATATTTCTGGTTTCATCCAGTCATATCTGGACAAACTGCTTTTGAATTCATATCCAATGGACTGAGAAAATCACAGTAAAAATGGTTTTGGAGAAAAGCAAAGTCTTTTCATTAGGCAAGTGCATAAAATGTCATCGATACAAAAAGAAATATCATGTTTGTTTGCCGCAGTTCCTCTAGCTTTCTCCCTAGAAAATATGAATGTGTAGAGCTGGCGTTCCCCTGATGAAGCAACTAGTGTTTCCAAGCACAAAATTAAAAATTCCCTGATAAAAAAATTTCAAAACAATAAAATCCGTGGATAATATCAGGAATGCACAAACACAGAGGCTGTAGCAATATCTGGGATTGAGTTAGCCAAAACACAACCGGATATACGTGTTTGCATCCAGTCATATCCGGACAAAGTGGTGTGGAATTCATATGCAATGGACAGAGAAAATCACAGTAAAAATGGTTTTGGAGAAAAGCAAAGTCTTTTCGTTAGGGAAGTGCATAAAGTGTCATCGATACAAACAGAAATATCATGTTTCTTTGCGGCAGTTCCTCTAGCTTTCTCCCTAGAAAATACGAATCTGTAGAGCTGGTGTCCCCATGATGAATCAATCAGTGTTTCAACGGTGCAAAATTAAATGTTCCCTGATAAACACATTCAAAACAATAAGTCCCTCGATAATATCCAGAAAACACAAACACAGAGGCTGTAGCAGTATTTCGGATTGAGTTAGTCAAAACACAACTGGATATTTCTGGTTTCACCAAGTCATATACGGAGAAACTGGTTTGGAATTAGTATGCAATGGACCGAGAAAATCACAGTACAAATGGTTTTGGAGAAAAGCAAAATATTTTCATTAGGCAAGTGCATAAAATGTCATCGATACAAACAGAAATATCATGTTTGTTTGCCACAGTTCCTGTGGCTTTCTCCCTAGAAAATAGGAATATGTATAGCTGGTGTCCCCATGTGGAACCAATTACTGTATCCAAAATCAAAATAAAATGTCCCCCAATAAAAAACATTCAAAACAATAAATTCCATTGATAGCATCCAGAAAAAAACAAACACAGAGGCTGTAACAATTTCTGGGATTGATTTAGCCAAAACAAAACTGGATATCTCCGGTGTCATCCAGTCATATCTGGACAAAGTGCTTTAGAATTCGTATGCAATGGACTGAGACAATCACAGTAAAAATGGTTTTGGAGAAAAGCAAAGTCTTTTCGTTAGGCAAGTGCATAGAATGTCATCTATACCAACAAAAATATCATGTTTGTTTGCCGCAGTTCCTCTAGCTTTCTTCCTAGAAATTTTGAATATGTAGAGCTGGTGTTCCCCTGATAAAGCAATTAGTGTTTCCAAGCACAAAATTAAAAATTCCGTGAGAAAAAACATTCAAAACAATAAAGTCTGTGGATAATATCAGGAATAACAAACACAGAGTCTGTAGCAATATCTGGGATTGAGTTAGCCAAAAAACACCCGGATATTTCCGGTTTCATCCAGTCATATCTGGTAAACTGGTGTGGAATTCGTATGCAATGGACCAAGAAAATCACAGTACAAATGGTTTTGGAGAAAAGCAAAGTCTATTCGTTAGGCAAGTGCATAAAATGTCATCGATACAAACAGAATTATCCTGTTTGTTTACCGCCTTTCCTCTAGCTTTCTCCCTGGAAAATAGGAATGCGTAGAGCTGGTGTCTCCATGTGGAACCAATTAGTGTTTCAACGGTACAAAATTAAATGTTCTCTGATAAAAAGATTAAAAACAATAAAGTCCATCGATAATATCCAGAAAACACAAACACAGAGGCTTTCACAATATTTTGGATTGAGTTAGCCAAAACAGAACCGGATGTTTCCGCTTTCATCCAGTCAAATCCGGACAAAGTCGTGTGGAATTCATATGCAATGCACCGAGAAAATCTCAGTAAAAATGGTTTTGGAGTAAAGCAAATCTTTTCATTAGGCAAGTGCATAAAATGTCATCTATACATACAGAAATATCATGTTTGTTTGCCACAGTTCCTCTAGCTTTCTCCCTAGAAACTATGAATATGTAGAGCTGGTGTTCCCCTGATGAAGCAATTAGTGCTTCCAAGCTCAAAATATAAAATTCCCTGATAAACAACATTCAAAACAATAAAGTCTGTGGATAATATCAGGAATACACAAACACAGAGGCTGTATCAATATCTGGGATTGAGTTAGTCAAAAAAAAATTGGATATTTCCGGAGTCATCCAGTCGTATCCGTACAAAGTGGTGTGGAATTCGTATGCAATGGACCGAGAAAATCACAGTAGAAAAGGTTTTGGAGAAAAGCAAAGTCTTTTCCTTAGGCAAGTGCATAAAATGTCATCGATACAAACATAAATATCCTGTTTGTTTGCCGCAGTTCCTCTAGGTTTCTCCCTAGAAAAAATGAATATGTAGGGCTGGTGTCTCCATCTGGAAACAATTACAGTATCCACTATCAAAATAAAATGTTCCCCGATAAAAAACATTCAAAACAATAAAGTCCATGGATAATATCCAGAAAACACAAACACAGAGGCTGTAGCAGTATCTGGGATTGAGTTAGCCAAAACATATCCGGACAAACTGGTGTGACATTCATATGCTATGGAAAGAGAAAATCACAGTAAATATGATATTGGAGAAAAGCAAATTCTTTTCATTAGGCAAGTGCATAAAATGTCATCGATACAAACAAAAATATCTTGTTTGTTTGCCGTAGTTCCTCTAGCTTTCTCCCTAGAAAATACGAATCTGTAGATTTGGTGTTCCCATAGTGAACCAATTAGTGCTACAACGGTACAAAATTAAATGTTCCCTGATAAAAACATTCAAAACAATAAAGTCCATCAATAATATCCAGAAAACACAAAAACAGAGTCTTTCACAATATTTCAGATTGAGTTAGCCAAAACACAACCGGATATTTCTGGTTTCATCCAGTCATATCCAGACAAACTGGTGTAGAATTCGTATGCAATGGAATGAGAAAATCACAGTAAAAATGATTTTGGAGAAAAGCAAAGACTTTTCGTTAGGCAAGTGCATAAAATGTCATCTATACCAAAATAAATATCATGTTTGTTTCCTGCAGTTCCTCTGGCTTTCTCCCTAGAAAATACGAATATGTAGAGCTGGTGTTCCCATGATGAACCAATTAGTGTTTCAACGGAGCAAAATTAAATGTTCCCTGATAAAAACATTCAAAACACTAAAGTCCATGGATACTACCTGAAAAACACAAAAATAGATGCTGTAGCAATATCTGGGATTGAGTTAGCCAAAACACAACCGGATATTTCTGGTTTTATCCAGTCATATACGGACAATGTGGTGTGGAATTTGTATGCAATGGACAGAGAAAATCACAGTACAAAAGGTTTTGGAGAAAAGCAAAGTCTTTTCGTTAGGCAAGGGCATAAAATGTCATCTATACCAAAATAAATATCATGTTTGTTTGCTGCAGTTCCTCTAGCTTTCTCCCTAGAAAATACGAATATGTAGAGCTGGTGTTCCCATTAGGAACCAATTAGTGTTCCTATGGCCAAAATTAAATGTTCCCTGATAAAAACATTCAAAACAATAAAGTCCATTGTTAGTATCCAGAAAACACAACACAGAGGCTTTTTTACTATTTCGGATTGGCTTAGCCAAAACACAACCGGATATTTCCGAACTCATCCAGTCATCTCTGGACAAAGTGTTGTGGAATTCAATGAAATGCACCGAGAAAATCACAGTACAACTTGTTTTGGAGAAAAGCAAAATCTTTTTGTTAGGCAAGTGCATAAAATGTCATCGATAAAAACAGAAATATCATGTTTGTTTGCCGCAGTTCCTCTAGCTTTCTCCCTAGAAAATACGAATCTGCAGAGCTGGTGCTCCCATGATGAACCAATTAGTGTTCAATGGTACAAAATTAAATGTTCCCTGATAAAAACATTCAAAACAATAAACTCTATCGATAATATCCAGAAAACACAAACACAGAGTCTTTCACAATATTTCGGATTGAGTTAGCCAAAACACAACCGGATATTTCTGGTTTCATCCAGTCATATCTGGACAAAGTGGTTTAGAATTCGTATGCAATGGACCGAGAAAATCACAGTAAAAATGGTTTTGGAGAAAAGCCAAGTCTTTTCGCTATGCAAGTGCATAAAATGTCATCTATACAAACAGAAATATCATGTTTGTTTGTCACAGTGCCTCTAGCTTTCTCCCTAGAAAATACGAATGTGTAGAGCTGGTGTCTCCATGATGAACCAATTAGTGTATCTAAGTTCAAAATTAAATGTTCGCTGATAAAATCATTCAAAACAGTAAAGTCCGTGGATAATACCTGAAAAACACAAACACAGAGGCTGTCGCAATATCTGGGACTGAGTTAGCCAAATCACAACCAGATATTTCTGGTTTCATCCAGTCATATTCCGACAAACTGGTGTGGAATTCGTATGCAGTGTACTGAGAAAATCACAATAAAAATGGTTTTGGAGAAAATCAAAGTCTTTTTGCTAGGCAAGTGCATAAAATGTCATCGATACAAACCGAAATATCATGTTTGTTTGCCGGAGTTCCTCTAGCTTTCTCCCTAGAAAATACGAATCTGTAGAGCTGGTGTCCCCATGATGAACCAATTAGTTTTTCTACGGTTAAAAATTATATGTTCCCTGACAAAAACATTCAAAACAATAAAGTCCATCGATAAAATTCAGAAAACACAGACACAGAAACTTTCATAATATTTCGCATTGAGTTAGCCTAAGAACAACCGGATATTTCTGGTTTCATCCAGTCATATCTGGACAAACTCATGTGGAATTCGTATGTAATGGCCCGAGAAAATTAGAGTAAACATGGTTTCGGAGAAAAGCAAAGACTTTTTGTTAGGCAAGTGCATAAAATGTCATCTATACAAACAGAAATATCATGTTTGTTTGCCACAGTTCCTCTAGCTTTCTCCCTAGAAAATACAAATATGTAGAGCTGGTGTCTCCATGTGGAACCAATTAGTGTATCTAAGTTCAAAATTAAATGTTCCCCAAGAAAAAACAATGAAAACAATGAAGTCCCTTGATAATATCAGGAAAACACAAATACAGATGCTGTAGCAATATCTGGGATTCAGTTAGCCAATACAAAACCGGATATTTCCGGTTTCTTCCAGTCATATTCGGACAAACTGGTGTGCAATTCATATGCAATGGACCGAGAAAATCACAGTAAAAATGGGTTTGGAGAAAGCAAAGTCTTTTCGTAAGGCAAGTGCATAAAATGCCATCATTACAAACAGAAATATCATGTTTGTTTGCCGCAGTTCCTCTAGCTTTCTCCCTAGAAAATACGAATGTGTAGAGCTGGGTCTCCATGTGGAACCAATTAGTGTTTCCAAGCACAAAATTAAATGTTCCCTAAAAAAAAAACATTCAAAACAATAGAATCCGTGGATCATATCAGGAATACACAAACACAGAGGCTGTAGCAATATCTGGGATTGAGTTAGCCAAAACAAAACCGGATATTTCCGGTTTCATCCAGTCATATCCGTTAAACTGGTGGGGAATTCGGATGCACTGGACCGAGAACATCACAGTAAAATTGGTTTTGGAGAAAAGCAAAGTCTTTTCGTTAGGCAAGTGCCTAAAAACCCATCTACAAAAAATAAATATCATGTTTGCCACAGTTCCTCTAGCTTTCTCCCTAGAAAATATGAATATGTAGAGCTGGTGTTCCCCTGATGAAGCAATTAGTGTTCCAAGCACAAAATTAAAAATTGCCTGATAAAAAACATTCAAAACAATAAAGTCTGTGGATAATATCAGGAATACACAAACACAGAGGTTGTAGCAATATCAGGGATTGAGTTAGTCAAAACACAACCGGATATTTCTGGTTTCATCCAGTCATATCCGGACAAAGTGGTGTGGAATTCATATGCAATGGACAGAGAAAATCAGAGTGAAATGGTTTTGGAGAAAAGCAAAGTCTTTTCGTTAGGCAAGTGCATGAAATGTCATCGATACAAACAGAAATATCATGTTTGTTTGCCTCAGTTCCTCTACATTTCTCCCTCGAAAATACGAATGTGTAGAGCTGGTATCCCCATGTGGAAGCAATTAGTGTTTCTACGGTACAAAGAAAATTGTTCCATGATAAATACATTCAAAACAAATAAGTCCATCGATAAAATCCAGAAAACACAAACACAGAAAGTTTCATAATATTTCGCATTGAGTTAGCCAAAGAACAACCGGATATTTCTGATTTCATCCAGTAATATCCGGACAAACTCTTGTGGAATTCATATGCAATGGACCGAGAAAATCACAGTACAAATGGTTTTGGAGAAAAGCAAAGTCTTTTTGATAGGCAAGTGCCTAAAAAGTCATCTACACAAACATAAATATCATGTTTGCTGCAGTTCCTCTAGCTTTCTCCCTAGAAAATATGAATATGTAGAGCTGGTGTTCCCCTGATGAAGCAATTAGTGTTTCCAAGCACAAAATTAAAAATCGCCTGATAAAAAACATTCAAAACAATAAAGTCTGTGGATAATATCAGGAATACACAAACACAGAGGCTGTAGCAATATCAGGGATTGAGTTAGTCAAAACACAACCGGATATTTCTGGTTTCATCCAGTCATATCCAGACAAAGTGGTGTGAAATTCGTATGCAATGGACCGAGAAAATCAAAGTAAAAATCGTTTTGGAGAAAAGCAAAGTCTTTTCGTTAGGCAAGTGCATAAAACGTCATCTATACAAACAGAAATATCACGTTTCTTTGCCGTAGTTCCTCTAGCTTTCTCCCTAGAAAATACGAAGGTGTAGAGCTGGTGTTCCCATTAGGAACCAATTAGTGTTTCTATGGTCAAAATTAAATGTTCCCTGATAAAAATATTCGGAACAATAAAGTCCCTCGATAATATCCAGAAAACACAAACATAGAGGCTTTCACAAATTTCAGATTGAGTTAGCCAAAACAAAACGGTATATTTCTGGTTTCATCGAGTCATATCCGGAAAAAGTGGTTTGGAATTCGTATGCAATTGACCAAGAAAATCACAGTAAAAATGGTTTTGGAGAAAAGCAAAGTCTTTTATTTAGGCAAGTACATAAAATGTCATCTATAGAAACAGATGGACTTTATTGTTTTGAATGTTTTTATAGGGGAATATTTTATTTTAAGCTTGGATACAGTAATCGGTTCCACATGGAGACACCAGCTCTACCTATTCGTATTTTCTAGTTAGAAAGCTAGAGTAACTGCGGCAAACAAACATGATATTTCTGTTTGTATAGATGACATTTTAAACACTTGCCGAACGTAAAGACATTGGTTTTCTCCAAAGCCATTTTACTGTGATTTTCTCGGTCCATTGCATATGAATTCCACACCAGTTTACCGGATATGACTGGATGAAACCAGAAATATCCGGTTTTGTTTCGCCTAACTCAATCCCAGATATTGCTACAGCCTCTGTGTTTTTGTAATCCTGATATTGTCCATGGACTTTATTATTTTGAATGTTTTTTATCAGGAACATTTACTTTGTGCTTGGATCACAAAGTGGTTCCATATGCAGACACTAGCTCTACACATTCGTAATTTCTAGGGAGAAAGCTAGAGGAACTCGGCATTAGAGAGCCTTAAAAACAGAATGGGCGAAGCAGAAGAGAGAATATCAGACTTAGAAGACAGAGAACAGGAAAGGAAACAGGCAAACCAAAGAAAAGAAGAAGAAGTTAGAAATCTAAAAAATATTGTCGGGAATCTACAGGATACTATTAAAAATCCCAACATTCGGGTTCTAGGAGTTCCTGAAGGCATCGAGAGGGAGAAAGGATTAGAAGGCATTTTCAGTGAGATACTAGCAGAAAATTTCCCAGGTTTGGAGAAGGACAGAGGCATCTTAGTACAGGAAGTTTATAGAACCCCTAATAAACATGACCAAAAGAGATCCTCACCACGACATGTTGTAATCAAACTCACCACAGTGAAACACAAAGAAAAGATCCTAAAAGGTGCAAGAGAGAAATGTCAGATCACTCTTAGAGGATCTCCAATTAGACTCACAGCAGACTTCTCATCAGAAACCCTACAAGCTAGAAGGGAATGGTGAGACATAGCCCAGGTACTAAGAGCGAAAAACTGCCAGCCCAGAATACTATATCCTGTAAAGTTCTCCCCAAGATGAAGCAGTTAGTGTTTCAACGGTACAAAATTAAATGTTCCCTGATAAAAACATTCAAAACAATAAAGTACATCGATAATATCCAGAAAAAAAAAGAAACTTTAAGAATATTTCGCATTAAGTTTGCCAAAACACAACCGTATATTTCTGGTTTCATCCAGTCATATCGGGAAAAAGTCGTTTGGAATTCATATGCAATGGACCGAGAAAATCACTGTAAAGACGGTTTTGGAGAAAAGCAAAGTTTTTTCCTTAGGCAATGCATAAAATATCATCGATACAAAAAGAAATATCATGTTTGTTTGCCGCAGTTTCTCTCGCTTTCTCCCTAGAAAATACGAATGTGTAGAGCTGGTGTCCCCAGGATGAACCAATTAGTGTTTCTATGGTAAAAATGAAATGTTCCCTGAAAAAAACATTCAAAACTATAAAGTCCATCGATAATATCCAGGAAACAGAAACACAGAGGCTTTCACAATATTTCGGATTGAGTTAGCCAAAACACAACCGGATATTTCTATTTTCATCCAGTCATATCTGGACAAACTGGTGTGGAATTCGTATGCAATGGACTGAGAAAATCACAGTACAAATGTTTGTGGAGAAAAGCAAAGTCTTTTCGTTAGGCAAGTGCATAAAATGTCATCTATACAAACAGAAATATCATGTTTGATTGTCGCAATTCCTCTAGCTTTCTCCCAAGAAAATACAAATGTGTAAAACTGGTGTCCCCATGATGAACCAATAAGTATTTCTACGGTACAAAATGAAATGTTCCCTGAAAAAATATTCAAAACAATAAAGTCCAACAATAATATCCAGAAAACACAAACACAGAGGCTTTCACAATATTTGCGATTCAGTTAGCCAAAACACAACCGGATGTTTCTGGTTTCATCCAGTCATATCCGGAAAAACTCGTTTGGAATTCGGATGCAATGTACTGAGAAAATCACTATAAAAATGGTTTTGGAGAAAAGCAAAGTCTTTTCTTTGGGCAACTGCATAAAATGTCATCTATACAAACAGAAATATCATGATGGTTTGCCGCAGTTCCTCTAGATTTCTCCCTAGAAAATACGAACATATAGAGCTGGTGTCTACAAGTGGAACCAATTAGTGATTACAAGTAGAAAATTAAATGTTACCTGATAAAAAACATTCAAAACAATAAAGTCCGTGGATAATATCAGGAATACACATAAAGAGAGGCTTTAGCCAAAATAAAACCGGATATTGCCGGTTTCATCCACTCATATCTGGTAAAATTGGTGTGGAATTCATATGCAATGGACCAAGAAAATCAGAGTAGAAATGGTTTTGGAGAAAAGCAAAGTCTTTTTGTTAGGTAAGTGCATAAAATATCATCAATACAAACAGAAATATCATGTTTGTTTGCCGCAGTTCCTCTAGCTTTCTCCATAGAAAATACGAAAATGTAGAGCGGGTGTCTCCATGTGGAATCAATTAGTGATTCCAAGCTTAAAATAAAATGTTTCCCGAGAAAAAAAATTGAAAATAGTAAAGTCCGTTGATAATATAGAGAAAACACGAACACAGAGGCTGTAGCAATATCTGGGATTGAGTTAGCCCAAAGAAATCCGGATATTTCCGGTTTCATCCAGTCGTATCCGGATAAACTGTTATGGAATTCGTACGCAATGGACGGAGAAAATCACAGTAGAAATGGTTTTGGAGAAAAGGAAAGACTTTTCGTTAGGCAAGTGCATAAAATGTCATCTATACAAACAGAAATATCATGTTTGTTTGCCGCAGTTCCTCTAGCTTTCTCCCTAGAAAATACCAATGTGTAGAGCTGGTGTCTCCATATGGAAACAATTAGTGTTTCTATGGTACAAAATTAAATGTTCCCTGATAAAAAATATTCAAAACAATAAAGTCCGTTGATAATATCCAGAAAACACAGACACAGAGGCTGTAGCAATATCCGGGATTTTTTAGCCAAAACAAAAACGGATATTTCCGGTTTCATCCAGTTATACCAGACAAACTGGTGTGGAATTCGTATGCAATGGACCCAGAAAATCAGAGTAAAAATGGTTTTGGAGAAAAGCAATGTCTCTTCGTTAGGCAAGTGCATAAAATGTCATCGATACAAACAGAAATATCATGTTTGTTTGCCACAGTTCCTCTAGCTTTCTACCAAGAGAATACGAATGCATAGAGTTGGTGTCTCCATGTGGAACGAATTACTGTATCCAAGCTCAAAATAAACTGTTGCACAATAAAAAACATTCAAAACAATGAAGTCCGTCGATAATATCTAGAAAACACCAACACAGAGGCTTTCACAATATTTCGGATTGAGTTATCGAAAAAAAAAAAAAACGGATATTGCTGGTTTCATCCAGTCATACCAGACAAAATGGTGGGGAATTCTTATGCAGTGGAACGAGAAAATCACAGAAAAATGGTTTTGGAGAAAAGCAAAGTCTTTTCGTTAGGCAAGTGCATAAAATATCATGGATACATACAGAAATATAATGTTTGTTTGCCGCAGTTCCTCTCGCTTTCTCCCTAGAAGATACGAATGTGTAGAGCTGGTGTCTGCATGTGGAAGCAATTATTGATTCCAAGCACAAAATTAAATGATCATTGATAAAAAACATTCAGAACAATAAATTCCGTGGATTATATCAGGAATACACAAACACAGTGGCTGTAGCAATATCTGGGATTGAGTTAGCCAAAACAAAACCGGATATTTCTGGTTTCATCCAGTCATATCGGGAAAAAGTCGTTTGGAATTCGTATGCAATGGACCGAGAAAATCACTGTAAAGATGGTTTTGGAGAAAAGCAAAGTCTTTTCGTTAGGCTAGTGCATAAAATGTCATCTATACATACAGAAATATGATGTTTGTTTGCCATAGTTCCTCTAGTTTTCTCCCTAGAAAATACGAATGTGTAGAGCTGTTGTCCCCATGATGAACCAATTAGTGTTTCAATGGTTCAAAATTAAATGGTCCCTGATAAAAATGTTCAAAGCAATAAAGTCTACCGATAATATCCCGAAAACCCAAACACAGAGGCTTTCACAATATTTCGGATTTAGTTAGCCAAAACACAGCCGGATATTTCTAGTTTCATCCACTCATATCCGGACAAACTGGTGTGGAATTCGTATGCAATGGACCGGGAAATTCAGAGTAAAAATGGTTTTGGAGAAAAGCAAAGTCTTATCGTTAGGCAGTGCATAAAATGTCATCTATACAAACAGAAATATCATGTGTGTTTGCCGCAGTTCCTCTAGGTTTCTCTCTAGAAAATACGAATGTGTACAGCTGATGTCTCCATGTGGAAACAATTAGTATTTCCAAGCACAAAATAAAATGTTCCCCGATAAAAAACATTCAAAACAATAAAGTCTGTTGATAATATCCAGAAAAAAAAACAAACACAGAGGCTGTAGCAATATCTGGGATTGTGTTAGCCAAAAAAAAACTGGATATTTCTGGTTTCATCCAATCATATCTAGACAAAGTGGTGTTGAAATCGTATGCAATGGATCGAGAAAATCACAGTAAAAATGGTTTTGGAGAAAAGCAAAGTCTTTTCGTTAGGCAAGTGCATAAAATGTCATCTATACAAACAGAAATATCATGTTTGTTTGCCGCAGTTCCTCTAGCTTTCTCCCTAGAATATACGAATGTGTAGAGCTGGTGTCCCCATGATGAACGAATTAGTGTTTCTACGATACAAAATGCAATGTTCCCTGATAAAAAACATTCAAAAAAATAAATCCGTCGATAATATCTAGAAAACACCAACACAGAGGCATTCACAATATTTCG
The DNA here is from genome assembly GCA_036325905.1 of Lepus oiostolus. NCBI lineage: Eukaryota > Metazoa > Chordata > Mammalia > Lagomorpha > Leporidae > Lepus > Lepus oiostolus. The sequence continues at coordinate 131,714,371 of CM070808.1, forward strand.
GATTGAGTTATCGAAAAAAAAACGGATATTGCTGGTTTCATCCAGTCATACTGGACAAACTGGTCGGGAATTCTTATCCAGTGGAATGAGAAAATCACAGAAAAATGGTTTTGGAGAAAAGCAAAGTCTTTTCGTTAGGCAAGTACATAAAATATCATGGATACATACAGAAATATAATGTTTGTTTGCCGCAGTTCCTCTCGCTTTCTCCCTAGAAGATACGAATGTGTAGAGCTGGTGTCTGCATGTGGAAGCAATTATTGATTCCAAGCACAAAATTAAATGATCATTGATAAAAAACATTCAGAACAATAAATTCCGTGGATAATATCAGGAATACACAAACACAGTGGCTGTAGCAATATCTGGGATTGAGTTAGCCAAAACAAAACCGGATATTTCTGGATTCATCCAGTCATATCGGGAAAACGTCGTTTGGAATTCGTATGCAATGGACCGAGAAAATCACTGTAAAGATGGTTTTGGAGAAAAGCAAAGTCTTTTCGTTAGGCTAGTGCATAAAATGTCATCTATACCTACAGAAATATCATGTTTGTTTGCCGTAGTTCCTCTAGTTTTCTCCATAGAAAATACGAATGTGTAGAGCTGTTGTTCCCATGATGAACCAATTAGTGTTTCAATGGTTCAAAATTAAATGGTCCCTGATAAAAATGTTCAAAGCAATAAAGTCTACTGATAATATCCAGAAAACACAAACACAGAGGCTTTCACAATATTTCGAATTTAGTTAGCCAAAACACAGCCAGATATTTCTAGTTTCATCCAGTCATATCCGGACAAACTGGTGTGGAATTCGTATGCAATGGACCGGGAAAATCACAGTAAAAATGGTTTTGGAGAAAAGCAAAGTCTCTTCATTAGGCAAGTGCATAAAATGTCATGAATGTAAACAGAAACATCATATTTGTTTGCCGCAGTTCCACTAGCTTTCTCCCTAGAAAATACGAATGTGTAGAGTTGGTGTATCCATGTGGAACCAATTACTGTATCCAAGCTCAAAATTAAATATTCCCCGATAAAAAGCATTCAAAACAATAAAGTCCATCTATAATATCCAGAAAACACAAACACAGAGGCTTTCACCATTTTTCGTATTTAGTTAGCCAAAGCACAGCCGGATATTTCTGGTTTCATCCAGTCATATCCGGACAAACTGCTGTGGAATTCGTATGCAATGGACTGAGGAAATAGGAGTAAAAATGGTTTTGGAGAAATGCATTCTTTTCGTTACACAAGTGCATATAATGTCACCTATACAAACAGAAATATCATGTTTGTTTGCCGCAGTTCCTCTAGCTTTCTCCCTAGAAAATATGAATGTGTAGAGCTGGTGTCCCCATGATGAAACAATTAGTGTTTCGAAGCTCCAAATTAAATGTTCCCTGAAAAAAAACATTCAAAACAATAAATTCCATCGATATTATCCAGAAAACACAAACACAGAGGATTTCAAAATATTTCGCATTAATTTAGAAAAAAAATAAACTGGATATTTCTGGCTTCATCCAGTTATATCCAGAAAAAGTTGTTTGGAATTTCTATGCAATGGACCGAGAAAATCACTGTAAAAATTGTTTTGGAGAAAAGAAAGGCTTTTCGCTAGGCAAGTGCATATAATGTCATCTATACAAACAGAAATATCATGTTTGTTTAGCGAAGTTTCTCTAGCTTTTCCCTAGAAAATACAAATGTGTAGAGCTGGTGTCTCCATGTGTAACCAATTACTGTATCCAAGCTCAAAATAAAATGTTCCCCGATAAAAAACATTCAAAAAAATAAAGTCCGTGGATAATATCAATAATACTCATACACAGAGGCTGTAGAATATCTGGGATTGAGTTAGACAAAATAGAATTGGATATTTCCAGTTTCATCCAGTAATATCCGGAAAAAGTGGTGTGGAATTCATATGGTATGGACCGATAATATCACAGTAAAAATTGTTTTGGAGAAAAGCAAAGTCTTTTCGTTAGGCAAGTGCATAAAATATCATCTATACAAACAGAAATATCATGTTTGTTTGCAGCAGATCCTCTAGCTTTCTCGCTAGAAAATACGAATGCGTAGATTGGTGTCTCCATGTGGAACCAGTGAGTGATTCCAAGCACAAAATTAAATGTTCCCTGATAAAAACATTCAAAACAATAAAGTCCATGGATCGTATTCAGAAAACACAAACAGAGGCTGTAGCAATATCTGGGGTTGAGTTAGCCAAAAAAACCCGGATGTTTCTGTTTTCATCAAGTCATATCCGGACAAACTGGTGTGGAATTCCTATCTAATGGACAGAGAAAATCACAGAAAAATGGTTTTGGAGAAAAGCAAAGTCTTTTCGTTAGGCAAGTGCATAAAATGTCATGTATACAAACAGAAATATCATGTTTGTTTACCGCAGTTCCTCTAGCTTTCTCCCTAGAAAATATGAATGTGTAGAGCTGGTATTCCCAGATGAACCAATTAGTGTTTCTAAGGTACAAAATTAATGTTCCCTGAAAAAATATTCAAAACAATAAAGTCCATCGATAATATCCAGAAAACAAAAACTCAGAGGCTTTCACAATATTTTCCATTGAGTTAGCAAAAACACAACCAGATATTTCTGGTTTGATCCAGTTTCGTTAGGCAAGTGCATAAAATGTCATCTATAGTAACAGAAATATCATGTTTGCTTGCCGCAGTTCCTCTAGCTTTCTCCCTAGAAAATGCGAATGTGTAGAGCTGGTGTTTCCATGTGGAAACAATTAGTGTTTAACAGCACGAAATTAAATGTTCCCTGATAAGGAGCATTCAAAACAATAAAGTTTGTGGATAATATCAGGAATATACAAACACAGAGGCGGTAACAATATCTGGGATAGAGTTAGCAAAAACAAAACCGGATATTTCTGGTTTCATCCAGTCATATCCGGACAAACTGGTGGGGAATTCGTATGCAATGGACTGAGAAAATCACAGTACTAATGGTTTTGGAGAAAAGCAAAGTCTTTTCATTAGGCAAGTGCATAAAATGTCATCTATATAAACAGAAATATCATGTTTGTTTGCCGCAGTTCCTCTAGCTTTGTCCCTAGAAATTACGAATGTGTAGAGCTGGTGTCCCCATGATGAACCAATTAGTGTTTCTACTGTACAAAAATAAATGTTCCCTGATAAAAACATAAAGTCCAACGAAAATATCCAGAAAAGACAAACACAGAAGCTTTCACAATATTTCGGATTGAGTTAGCCAAAACACAACCGGATATTTCTGGTTACCTCCAGACATATCCGGACAAAGTGGTGTGGTATTCGTATGCAATGGACGGAGAAAATCACAGTAAAGATGGTTTTGGAGAAAAGCAAAGTCTTTTCGTGAGGCAAGTGCATAAAATGTCATCTATACAAAGAGAAATATCATGTTTGTTTGTCGCAGTTCTTACACATTTCTCCATAGAAAATACGAATGTGTAGAGCTGGTGTCTCCATGTGGAAACAATTAGTGTTTCCAAGCACAAAATTAAATGTTCCCTGATAAAAAACATTCAAAACAATAAAGTCCGTTGATAATATCAGGAATGCACAAACTCAGATACTGTAGCAATACCTGGAATTAAGTAAGCCAAAACAAAACCGGACATTTCCGGTTTCTTCCAGTCATATCTGGAGAAACTGGTGTGGAATTCGTATGGAATGGACCGAGTAAATCACCGTACAAATGATTTTGGAGACAAGCAAAGCCTTTTCATTAGGCAAGTGCATAAAATGTCATCGATACAAACAGAAATATCATGTTTGTTTGCCGCAGTTCCTATAGCTTTCTCCCTAGAAAATACGAATGTGTAGAGCTGTTGTCTCCATGTGGAACCAATTAGTGTTTCTAAGCACAAAATTAAAACTTCCATGAAAAAAAAAAACATTGAAAAAAAATAAAGTCCATGGGCATTATCAGGAATACACAAACAAAGAGGCTGTAGCAATATCTGGGATTGAGTAAGCAATTACAAAACCGGATATTTCTGGTTTCATCCAGTTGTATCCAGACAAAGTGGTATGGAATTTGTATACAATGGACAGAGAAAATCACAGTAAAAATGGTTCTGGTGAAAAGCAAAGTCTTTTCATTATCAAGTGCCTAAAATGTCATCTATACTAACAGAAATATGATGTTTGATTGCTGCAGTCCCTCTAGCTTTCTCCTTAGAAAATATGAATGTGTAGAGCTTATCCCCATGTGGAACAAATTAGTGTTTCCATGGTACAATATTAAATGTTCCCTGATAAAAACATTCAAAACAATAAAGTCCATCGATAATATCCAGAAACACAAACACAGATGCTTTCACAATGTTTCCGATTGAGTTAGCCAAAACACAACCGGATATTTCTGTTTTCATCCATTCATTTGTGGAAAAATTTGTGTGGAATTCGTAAGCAATGGACCGAGATATTCACAGTAAAAATGGTTTTGGAGAAAAGCAAACTCTTTTCGTTAGGGAAATGCATAAAATGCCATCTATACAAACAGAAATATTATGTTGGTTTGACACAGTCCTCTAGCTTTCTCCCTGGAAATTGCAATGTGTAGAGTTGGTGTCTCAATGTGGAACCAAATAGTGTTTCACAGCACAAAATTAAATGTTCCATGATAAAGAACATTCAAAACAATAAAGTCTGTGGATAATATCAGGAATACACAAACACAGAGGCGGTAACAATATCTGGGATTGTGTTAGCCAAATCAAAACCGGGTATTTCTGGTTTCATCCAGTCATATACGGACAAAGTGGTGTGGAATTCGTAGTAAATGGACCGAGAAAATCACATTAGAAATGGTTTTGGAGAAAAGCAAAGTCTTTAAGTTAATCAAGTGCATACATTTTCATCTATAGAAACAGAAATATCATGTTTGTTTGCCGCAATTCCTCTAGCTTTCTCCCTAGAAAATACGAATGTTTAGAGCTGGTGTTCCCATTATGAACCAATGAGTGTTTCAACGGTACAAAATTAAATGTTCCCTGATAAAAACATTCAAAGCAATAAAGTCCATCGATAATATCCAGAAAACACAAAAACAGAGGCTTTCACAATATTTCGGATTGAGTTAGCCAAAACACATCCGGATATTTCCGGTTTCATCCAGTCATATCCGGACAAAGAGGTGTGGAATTCGTATGCAAGGGACGGGGAAAATCACAGTACAAATGGTTTTGGAGAAAAGCAAAGTCTTTTCGTTAGGGAAATGCATAAAGTGTCATCTATACAAACAGAAATATTATGTTGGTTTGACACAGTCCTCTAGCTTTCTCCCTGGAAATTACAATGTGTAGAGTTGGTGTCTCCATGTGGAACTAAATAGTGTTTCACATCACAAAATTAAATGTTCCCTGATAAAGAACATTCAAAACAATAAAGTCTGTGGATAATATCAGGAAAGCACAAACACAGAGGCTGTAGCAATATCTGGGATTCAGTTATCCAAACCGAAACCAGATATTTCCGGTATCATCCAGTCATATCCAGACAAAGTGGTGTGGAATTCGTATGCAATGGACAGAGAAAATCACATTAAAATGGTTTTGGAGAAAAGCAAAGTCTTTTCGTTAGGCAAGTGCATAAAATGTCATCTATACAAACAGAAATATCATGTTTGTTTGCCGCAGGTCATCTAGCTTTCTCCCTAGAAAATAGGAATATGTAGAGCTGGTGTCTCCATGTGGAACCAATTAGTGTTTACAAGCACAAACTAAAATATTCCCTGAAAAAAAAATACACAAAGTAAAGACCGTGGATAATATCAGGAATACACAAACACAGAGGCTGTAGCAGTATTTCGGATTGAGTTAGCCCAAAGAAAACCAGATATTTCTGGTTTCATGCCGTCATATCCGGACAAACTGGTGTGTAATTCATATGCAATGGAACGAGAAAATCAGAGTAAAAATGGTTTTGGAGAAAAGCAAAGTCTTTTCATTAGGAAAGTAGATAAAATATCATCGATAAAAACTGAAATATCATGTTTGCTTGCCGCAGTTCCTCTAGCTTTCTCCCTAGAAAATACAAATATGTGGAGCTGGTGTCTCCATGTGGAACCAATTAGAGATTAGAAGCACAAAATTAAATGTTCCCTGATAAAAAACATTCAAAACAATAAAGTCCGTGGATTTTATCAGGAACACAAACACAGAGGCTGTAGCAATATCTGGGATTGAGTCAGCCAAAACAAAACCGGATATTTCTGGTTTCATCCCATCATATCCAGTAAACTTGTCTGGAATTTGTATGTAATGGACCGAGAAAATCACAATACAAATGGTTTGGAGAAAAGCAAAGTCTTTTCGTTAGGCAAGTGCATAAAATGTCATCAATACAAACAGAAATATCATGCTTGTTTCCTGCAGTTCCTCAAGCGTTCTCCCTAGAAAATACGAATGTGTAGAGCTGGTGTCCCCATGATGAACCAATTAGTGTTTCAATGGTACAAAATTAAATGTTCCCTGATAAAAACATTCAAAACAATAAATTCCATTGATAATATCCAGAAAACACAAACACAGAGGCTTTCACAATATTTCGGATTGAGTTAGCCAAAACACAACCGGATACTTCTCATTTCATCCAGTCATATCCGGACAAACTGGTGTGGAATTCATATGCAATGGACAGAGAAAATCACAGTAAAAATGGTTTTGCAGAAAATCAAAGTCTTTTCATGAGGCTAGTGCATAAAATAGCATCTATACAAACAGAAATATCATGTTTGTTTGCCGCAGTTCCTCTAGCTTTCTCCCTAGAAAATACGAATGTGTAGAGCTGGTGTTTCCATGTGGAAACAATTAGTGTTTCACAGCACAAATTTAAATGTTCCCTATAAGGAACATTCAAAACAATATATTCTGTGGATAATATCAGGAATACACAAACACAGAGGCGGTAACAATATCTGGGATTGAGTTAGCCAAAACAAAACCGGATATTTCCGGTTTCATCCAGTCATATCAGGACAAACTGGTGGGGAATTTGTAGGCAAAGGACTGAGAAAATCACAGTACAAATGATTTTGGAGAAAAGCAAAGTCTTTTCATTAGGCAAGTGCATAAAATGTCATCTATATAAACAGAAATGTCATGCTTGCTTGCCGCAGTCCCTCTAGCTTTCTCCCTAGAAAATACGATTGTGTAGAGCTGGTGTCCACATGATGAACCAATTAGTGTTTCTACAGTACAAAAATAAATGTTCCCTGAGAGAGACATTCAAAACAATAAAGTCCATCGAAAATATCCAGAAAAGACAAACACAGAAGCTTTCACAATATTTCGGATTGAGTTACCCAAAACACAACCGGATATTTCCGCTTTCAAGCAGTCATATCCTGACAAACTGGTGTGGAATTCGTATGCAATGGACGGAGAAAATCACAGTAAAATGGTTTTGGAGAAAAGCAAAGTCTTTTCGTGAGGCAAGTGCATAAAATGTCTTCTATACAAAGAGAAATATCATGTTTGTTTGCCGCAGTTCCTCTAGCTTTCTCCCTAGACTATATGAATGTGTAGTGCTGGTGTCTCCATGTGGAACCAATTAGTGTATCAAAGCTCAAAATAAAATGTTCCCCGATAAAAAAAATTCAAAACAATATACTCCGTGGATAATATCAGGAATACTCATACACAGAGGTTGTAACAATATCTGGGATTGAGTTAGCAAAAACAGAACCGGTTATTTCCGGTTTCATCCAGTCATATCCGGACAAACTGGTCTGGAATTCGTATGCAATGGACCCTGAAAATCACAGTAAAAATGGTTTTGGAGAAGAGCAAAGTCTTTATGTTAGGCAAGTGCATAAAATCTCATCTATACAAACAGAAATATCATGTTTGTTTGCCGCAGTTCTTCTAGCTTTCTCCCTAGAAAATACGAATATGTTCAGCTGGTGTCTCCATGTGGAACCAATTACTGTATCCAAGCTCAAAATAATATGTTCCCCAAGAAAAAATCATTCAAAAAAATAAAGTCCGTAGATAATATCCGGAAAACACAAACACAGAAGCTGTAGTAATACTTGGGATTGAGTTAGCCAAAACACACCCGGATATTTCTGCTTTCATCCAGTCATATCCGGGAATAACTCGTGTGGAATTCGAATGCAATGGACTGAGAAAATCAGAAGTATCATGTTTGTTTGCCACAGTTCCTCTAGCTTTCTCCCTAGAAAATACGAATATGTTCAGCTGGTGTCTCCATGTGGGACTGATTATTGTATCCAAGCTCAAAATAAAATGTTCCCCGATAAAAAACATTCAAAAAAATAAAGTCCGTTGATAACATCCAGAAAACACAAATACAGAGGCTGTAGCAATATCTGTGATTGAGTTAGCCAAAACACAACCGGTATATTTCTGTTTTCATCCAGTCATATCCGGGAATAACTGGTGTGGAATTCGTATGCAATGGACTGAGAAAATCACAGTACAAATGGTTGTGGAGAAAAGAAAGGTCTTTTCGTTAGGCAAGTGCATAAACTGTCATCGATACAAACAGAAATATCATGTTTGTTTGCCGCAGTTCCTATAGCTCTCTCCCTAGAAAATAGGAAGGTGAACATCTGGTGTCTCCATGTGGAACCAATTAGTTTTTCCAAGATCAAAATAAAATGTTCCCTGATAAAAAACATTCAAAACAATAAAGTCCGTGGATAATATCAGGAATACACAAACACAGAGGCTGTAGCGCTATCTGGGATTGAGTTAGCCAAAACAAAACTGGATATTTCCGGTTTCATCCAGTCTTATCCGGACAAACTGTTGTGGAATTGTATGAAGTGTACCGAGAAAATCACAGAAAAATGGTTTTGGAGAAAAGCAAAGTCTTTTCGTTAGGCAAGTGCATAAAATGTCATCGATACAAACAGAAATATCATGTTTGTTTTTCGCAGTTCCTCTAGCTTTCTCCCTAGAAAATACGAATTTGTAGAGCTGGTGTCCCCATGATGAACCAATTAGTGTTTCAACGGTACAAAATTAAATGTTCCCTGATAAAAATATTCAAAACAATAAAGTCCATCGATAATATCCAGAAAACACAAACACAGAGGCTGTCACAATATTTCAGATTGTGTTAACCAAAACGCAACCGGATATTTTTGGTTCCATCCAGTCATATCCGGAAAAAGTCGTTTGGAAGTCGGATGCAATGGACCGAGAAAATCACAGTAAAAATGGTTTTGGAGAAAAGCAAAGTCTTTTCGTTAGGCAAGTGCATAAAATGTCATCTATACAAACAGAAATATCATGTTTGTTTGCCGCAGTTCCTATAGCTTTCTCCCTAGAAAATACGAATATGTTCAGCTGGTGTCTCCATATGGAACCAATTACTGTATCCAAGCTCAAAATAAAATGATCCCCAATGAAAAACATTCTAAGTAATAAAGTCCAGATAGGAAATTAGGAGAGCGGCAAAATGTCGACATAGGCAGGGAGCACACTATTAGTCCGGGTGAGAGACAGTTTAATATAAAAGGAGATACTGCAGGGTCAAGGAAGAGTAGGGGATGAAACAGCAGAGGAAACACTTCTGGAACTAGTGATTCACAGTGGACCTGCGTGGAGAGTGTGGGAGCCCAAGTTCAGGACACCAGCAGCAGACTCAACCTACCATCGCTGGAACGTGAGGTGAGCCGAACCTCAATAGCCCGAGACACCAGCGGGCAAGCGGAAAGAGGAGGCTAGAGGGAACGAGGCTTGAAACTCCATGGGGAAAAATTCACCAGGCTAACTAGAAGAGAGAGAGGAAAAAATAAAAAAAGTGACCGATACGGACACAAATTTCCCTCTCTCTGCTCACCTCTCAAAGGTGAGCAAGACAGAGCAGGCGCCATTTTGGACATACGTCATAAGCAGGGTGACCTCAGGTCTGCACCGGCCCTGAGCCTAGCAGAAACACCTGACTCTGGGGGGAGGGGTGAAATAACAGGAGTTTAGGATCTAACTTGGCAACCCAGTGGGAGACTGCAGGAGAATTGGAGCCCACACTGAGGGCAGCACAGATTTCCTGTGTGGTCCTTGGGAAAGAGCTTCCGATCTCTGGCTCCTGTGGGTATATCATTTGCCTGCTAACTACCTCCAATTATGTTCAGCTGTGCAGAATTACTTCCCTTTTGAATCAAAAAAAGAAAGAGACATTTACCACACCTAACCTGGGAGTGTCATCTTTGACACACCCTCAACCCTGAGGAACCAAACACAGCTCTCAGTCAACACTCTTCTCAAGCCTGTAAGATTCCACTGAAAGCAGACAGTCCACTTAATATAGAGCCATAGTGTAACAAGAAAAAACACCACAGTGAAGAAACCAAATATCTCCAACATGGAATCAACAAACACAAAAACAAAGCTAACAAGAACAAGGAAGACACTATGATGCCCCCAAATGAAAAAGGCACCCCAATTCAATATTATGAAGATCTTGAGATCGAAGAAATGCAAGAAGCGGATCTCAAAAAATTGATAAGAACATTAAGAAGTTCTCAAAAACAAATCCTTGAACTACAGAAATCCTTAATGGACAAGATAGAAAATCTCTCTCGTGAAAATGAAATATTAAGGAGGAATCAAAATGAAATGAAACGACTAGTGGAACAAGAAACTGTGATAGTGACGAGAAATGAAGAATTCAATAGATCAAATGACAAACAAATTAGAGAGCCTTAAAAACAGAATGGGCGAAGCAGAAGAGAGAATATCAGACTTAGAAGATGGAGAACAGGAAAGGAAACAGGCAAACCAAAGAAAAGAAGGAGAAATCAGAAATCTAAAAAAATATTGTCAGGAATCTACAGGATACTATTAAAAAACCCAACATTCGGGTTCTAGGAGTTCCTGAAGGCATGGAGAGGGAGAAAGGATTAGAAGGCATTTTCAGTGAGATACTAGCAAAAAATTTCCCAGGTTTGGAGAAGGACAGAGGCAGATTAGTACAGGAAGCTTATAGAACCCCTAATAAACATGACCAAAAGAGATCCTCATCACGACATGTTGTAATCAAACTCATCACAGTGAAACATAAAGAAAAGATCCTAAAATGTGCAAGAGAGAAACGTCAGATTACTCTTAGAGGATCTCCAATTAGACTCACAGCAGACTTCTCATCAGAAACCCTACAAGCTAGAAGGGAATGGCGAGACATAGCCCAGGTATTAAGAGAGAAAAACTGCCAGCCCAGAATACTATATCCTGCAAAGCTCTCATTTGTGAATGAAGGTGAAATTAAGACTTTTCATAGCAAACAGAAACTGAAAGAATTTGTTGCCACTCATCCTGCCCTGCAAAAGATGCTTAAAGATGTGTTACACACAGAAACACAGAAACACGGTCACCAATATGAAAGAAGGTAAAGGAAGGAAACCTCACAGCAAAAGATCACAGGAAGCTCAATTTCTCTTTGACATAGAATTAAACACTGATGCTCTGTTAAAGCAAATGTGTTAAAGTAATCTATTATGTGCTCTTGATGTCTGTTAAATTCTAATTGTTCAAAAACAGCTGAATTTTTATTAAGAGCTATGGGTTATGTAAATATGTGCTTATTTTCAAAGATATAATAGTCACCTTGTAACAATGATCAAATTTGGTCTATGTTATGTCATGATTTTAAGAAATCTTATTTCAACCAGATATTTTGGATTTTGAGCCTTCTTGGCATTCTTGACAGGCATTCAAAAAATCAAAGTTTCAAACAATCTGGTCTCTAAAATTTCCAGTAAATCCTGGACTTTGGTTTGTCCAGTTTGGGCCCAACTGAAAAAATCGAAGGACCTATGTCTCTCATCTTCTAGAGACACCAACTAATCAGGGTATTTGGATCATATTAGAAGGACTGTCAGGATGTGATGTGGTACCAGACTTTAAGTTTCTATAATGGAAAATGCTATTAAGACAAATGTTTGAGAATTAAAAAGTCTAATGATCTTGTGTTACTAGACATGATAGTTGTCTTAATGAGAAAGCCCCAGAGGCCTAAAGGGTTAAATACTTGTCAAATCCTACAGGTGCTTTCAAAAATACTGTGAAGTAAGCAAGTGCCTCTTGTTGGTTGATGAGTTTATAATTTTAAACATGGCGATTTAAAGTCTTTTGTCATCCACAGTTATATATGATGTGCTGCTCATAAAACTAAAGCATTGTTGGTTCTGTGTTTAGCTGTCCTCCTATAGGTTCCTATGGACTTTTTCCAGCTACTTTTATTGTATTCAGTACTTTGGGATGGCTCTGTAAACAGATGAAGCCAATAATGTATTAACAGTACCAACTGAGAGAAAGTATGGTTAACTGACGTTACTAAAAACAAAAAGCAATTCAAATGCATTGGCAATCTACAAAAAGAGTTAAAGATTTTAAAAGCTATTATTAAAATTGCTATATTGGTCTATTACGCTATGTTATATGTGTGTACATACTGTATGTCCACATGGGGATATTTTATTAAGATTTTTATTTTAAATGGCTTATCGATAAGACTGTCCATAAATTTAAGCTGCTAAAATCAATCAAAGATACATTTTAATTTGTGTGACCTGAATCTCTGTATCATATGTTTTATTCTTGTTGGTAGAAAGAAACTAAAAACATTTTATATGGTTGTGCTTAAGTTTACTGGCTAAACAAACTACACCATGTTAGATATTCAAGAGGTGTTTTCAAATACATGATTCTTAAAATTTATAGAAGGCATTGGACCTTCTGGTAAATGTTTTCTTAAGTTGTTATCTAATGGTTGAAACGGTTTGCTAAGTATTCATGTAATATTGCTATTGTCAGCAAGGGATCTAGGACTTGCTCCCTCATTTCTCTATTCTAAGCCCAACTTGTTCTTTCATTTCTCTATTCTCTTCAAGGTAGGAAACTAATTCTATTATGAAGGAATCTGTGGACGCACAATTTAATCTTTAGACCTTATAGAAGAGATGGCTAACATTTTTCTGTAATAGCATAGCCAAAATAAGAACTTAAATAATAATCTGATAGTAGATTCACTTTGCCATCAGCGAAGTATACAGTAAGTAGATAAAACCTCCCTTTCAGACCAAAGGGAAAGAAAGTTTGAAAGTGAGAATATCATTTTCCTCATGGGCATTGTCTACCTTAGAAAAACTACTACAGAACATGCCTGTGACTATAGACTTGTAGTTCAGGCCACAGAAGATTAGAGATGGGACTTGGGCACTCCCTTGACTTGCATCCTCTGGTCTGCTTTAACACAAACCAGGAGGAAAAGAAAGCTAGGCATCAGAAGCAATGGGTGGCAGGCCTATTAATGGCTGATCTGTACAGTGATCTGCCCTCAAGGAGACCCAACAGGCCAGTCCACTGCAGTGGCTTTCAATGTGGTAAGCCTGGGCTTCAGCAGAAGTCAGCTTGTGAAGAGCCTTGGTAGCTCTGCCAAGAGTTGGATCACTGGAAATGGACCTGCCCTGGAGTCGAAGGATACCCAGGTCAGAGCCACAGATCTTATTGGCTCTAAGATGAAAAGCCCTTCACTCAGCCCAACTTCCAAAGTGACCACTGCAGCTGAGGGTTTGGTCAAGTAGGGTCAGCATCATTGGAGGCAGAACTGTAAATTTCTTGTTAGAGATGCCCCCTGCATTTACCTGGCCAGCGCTCCTCCCAGGCCAGCCAAGTAATGAAAGTCAACAGAGTGCCTTCCCTCAGGAGGTTCACACCTCCCTTAGGATATACCCCATGTGAAGAGATAGATAGGTCTGGGCCTCTGAATTTACAAGGCCTAAAGCCCACCAGATTATTATCAAGCCCCTTCTATCAGGTTCTATTTGCCTCTCAATCAGAAAAATTAATTGTAGCTTAGACAGCACCTTTCTTAGCACATCTAATAATGACTCTGTCCTTTGTTCTAGACCCTGTCTAGTGCACTTGGGCCTCATTCCTTTGTAATCATAACCTCTACTCTACCACCAATGGCTCTACTCCCAACCTGTGTGTACTGATGGTCCTCTTCCCCACTTAATGCTGTATAATTTGTTCAAACCTGGTAAATGCCACTCTTAGGATCATTGGTTACTATCCTCAACCTGTCTTTTATGACCTTGCCTAAATATGATCAGAGTTGGTAAACTTGGAAGGCTTCCATAGCCTTGGCAACTCATGATGACAGCATAGGATGGTTACTGGCGCCATAAACTAGAGTGTCAATTTGTTGGGTCAACAACAGGAGCCACTGTGCACTTGCTCCTCATGTGGGATCTCTGTCCTTAATATGCTGTACATTGTGACTTAATGCTATAACTAGTACTCCAACAGTATGCTTCACTTTGTGTTTCCATGTGGGTGCAAACTGTTGAAATCTTTACTTCATATATACTAAATTGATCTTCTGTATATAAAGAGAATTGAAAATGAATCTTGATGCAAATGAAAGCGGAGAAGGAGCGGGAGAGGGGAGGGTTGCGGGTGGGAGGGAAGTTATGGGAGGAGGAAGCCATTGTAATGCATAAGCTGTACACTGGAAATTTATATTCATTAAATAAAAGTTAAAAAAAATAAAGTCCGTTGATAATATCCAGAAAACACAAACACAGAGGCTTTCACAATATTTCGGATTGAGTTAGCCATAACACAACCGTATATTTCAGGTTTCATCCAGTCATATCCGGACAAAGTGGTGTGGAATTCGTATGCAATGAACCAAAAAAATCACAGTAAAAATGGTTTTGGAGAAAAGCAAAGTCTTCTCGTTAGGCAAGTGCATAAAATGTCATCAATACAAACAGAAATATCATGTTTGTTTGTCGCAGTTCCTCTAGTATTCTCCCAAAAAAATAAGAATGTGTAGAGCTGGCGTCTCCATGTGGAACCAATTAGTGTTTCCTAGCAAAAACTTAAATGTTCCCTGATAAAAAGCATTCAAAACAATAAAGTCCGTGGATAATATCAGGAATGCACAAACACAGAGGCTGTAACAATATCTGGGATTGAGTTAGCCAAAAAAAACCCGGATATATCTGTTTTCATCCAGTCATATCCAGACAAACTGATGTGGAATTCGGATGCAATGGACCGAGAAAATCATAGTAAAAATGGTTTTGGAGAAAAGCAAAGACTTTTCGTTAGGCAAGTGCATAAAATGTCATCTATACAAACAGAAATATCATGTTTGTTTGTCGCAGTTCCTCTAGCTTTCTCCATAGAAAATACGAATGTGTAGAGCTGGTGTTCCCATGATGAACCAATTACTGTTTCAACAGTACAAAATTAAATGTTCCCTGATAAATACATTCAAAACAATTAAGTCTATCGATAATACCCAGAAAACAAACACAGAGGCTGGATCAATATCTGGGATTGAGTTAGCCAAAACGAAACTGGATATGTCCGGTTTCATCCAGTCATATCCAGACAACGTGGTGTGGAATTCAATTGCAATGGACCGAGAAAATCACAGTAAAAATATTTTTGGAGAAAAGCAAAGTCTTTTCGATAGGCAAGTGCATAAAATGTCATTGATACTAACAGAAATACCATGTTTGTTTGCCGGTGTTCCTCTAGCTTTCTCCCTAGAAAATACGAATGTGTAGAGCTGGTGTCCCCATGATGAAGCAATTAGTGTTTCAATGGTACAAAATTAAATCTTCCCTGATAAAAATATTCAAAACAATAAAGTCCATCGATAATATCCAGAAAAAACAAACACAGAAACTTTCACAACATTTCGGATTGAGTTAGCCAAAACAAAATCGGATATTTCCTGTTTCATCCAGGCATATCTGGAAAAACTCGTGTGGAATTCGTATGCAATGTACAGAGAAAATCACAGTAAAAATGGTTTTGGAGAAAAGCAAAGTCTTTTCTTTAGGCAAGTGCATAAAACATCATCTACCGAAACATAAATATCATGTTGGTTTGCCGCAGATCCTTTAGCTTTCTCCCAAGAAAATACGAATGTGTACAGCTGGTGTCCCCATGATGAACCAACTACTGTTTCTACGGTACGAAAATAAACGTTCCCTAAAAACAATATTCAAAACAATAAAGTCCATCGATAATATCCAGAAATCACTAACACAGAGGCTGTAGCAATATCTGGGATTGAGTTAGCCAAAACACAACCGGATATTTCTGGTTTCATCCAGTCATATCCGGACAAACTGGTGTGGAATTCATATGCAAGGGACCGAGAAAGTCACAGTAAAAATGGTTTTGGAGAAAGGCAAAGTCTTTTCATTAGGAAAGTGCATAAAATGTTATCGATGCAAACAGAAATATCATGTTTTTTTTGTCGCAGCTCCTCTACTTTTCTTCCTAGAAAATACAAATAAGTAGAATGGTGTCTCCATGTGGAACCGATTAGTGTTTCCAAGCAAAAAATTAAATGTTCTCTGATAAAAAACATTCAAAACAATGATGTCCGTGGTAATATCAGGAATACACAAACACTGAGGCTGTAGCAATATCTGGGATTGCGTTAGCCAAAAAAAACCCGGATATTTCCAGTTTCATCCAGTCATATCCAGACAAAGTGGTGTGGAATTTGTGTGCAATGGACCGAGAAAATCACAGTACAAATGGTTTTGGAGAAAAGCAAAGTCTTTTCGTTAGGCAAGTGCATAAAATGTCATCTGCACAAACATAAGTATCATGTTGGTTTGCCGCGGTTCCTCTAGCTTTCTCCCTAGAACTACGAATGTGTACAGCTGATGTCACCATGATGAACCAATTACTGTTTCTAGGGTACAAAAATAAATGTTCCCGGATAAAAAGCATTCAAAACAATAAGTCCATTGATAATATCCAGAAAAGAAACACAGAGGATTCACAATATTTCGGACTGAGTCAGCCAAAACACAGCCGGATATTTCTGGTTTCATGCAGTCATATCCGGACAAAGTGGTTTGGAATTCATATGCAATGGACTGAGAAAATCACAGTAAAAATGGTTTTGGAGAAAAGCAAAGTCTTTTCGTTAAGGCTAGTGCACAAACTGTCATCTACACAAACATAAGTATCATGTTGGTTTGCCGCGGTTCCTCTAGCTTTCTCCATAGAAACTACGAATGTGTACAGCTTGTGACCCCATGATGAACCAATTACTGTTTCTACGGTACAAAATTAAATGTTCCCGGATAAAAAGCATTCAAAACAATAAAGTCCATTGATAATATCCAGAAAACAAACACAGAGGATTCACAATATTTCGGACTGAGTCAGCCAAAACACAACCGGATATTTCTGGTTTCATCCAGTCATATCCGGACAAAGTGGTTTGGAATTCATATGCAATGGACTGAGAAAATCACAGTAAAAATGGTTTTGGAGAAAAGCAAAGTCTTTTCGTTAAGGCTAGTGCATAAACTGTCAACTACACAAACATAAGTATCATGTTGGTTTGCCGCGGTTCCTCTAGCTTTCTCCCTAGATACTACGAATGTGTACAGCTTGTGTCCCCATGATGAACCAATTACTGTTTCTACGGTACAAAATTAAATGTTCCCTGATAAAAATATTCAAAACAATAAAGTCCATCGATAATATCCAGAAAAAAACAAACACAGAGGATTCACAATATTTCGGTTTGATTAGCGAAAACACAACTGGATATTTCTGGTTTCATCCTGTCATATCTGGACAAAGTGGTGTGGAATTCGTATGCAATGGACCGAGAAAATCACAGTAAAAATGGTTTTGGAGAATAGCAAAGTCTTTTCATTAGGCAAGTGCAAAAAATGTCATCTATACAAACAGAAATATCGTGTATGTTTGCCGCAGTTCCTCTAGCTTTCTCCCTAGAAAATACGAATGTGTAGAGCTGGTGTCTCCATGTGGAACCAATTACTGTATCCAGGCTCAAAATAATATGTTCCCCGATAAAAAAATTCAAAACAATAAAGTCTGTGGATAATATCATGAATACACAAACACAGAGGCTGTAGCAATATCTGAGATTGAGTTAGCCAAAACACAACCGGGTATTTCTGGTTTTATCCAGTCATATCCGGACAAACTCGTGTGGAATTTCTGTGCAATGGACCGAGAAAATCACAGTAAAATGGTTTTGGAGAAAGCAAAGTCTTTCCGTTAGGCAAGTGCATAAAATGTCATCTACACAAACATAAATAACATGTTGGTTTGCCGTGGTTCCTCTAGCTTTCTCCCTAGAATTACGAATGTGTAGAGCTGGTGTCCCCATGATGAAGCAATTAGTGTTTCAGCGGTACAAAATCAATATTCCCTGATAAAAACATTCAAAACAATAAAGTCTATCGATAATATCCAGAAAAAACAAACACAGAAACTTTCACAGTATTTCGGATTGAGTTAGCCAAAACAAAATCGGATATTTCCTGTTTCACCCAGTCATATCTGGAAAAAGTGGTGTGGAATTCGTACGCAATGCACGGAGAAAATCACAGTAAAAATGGTTTTGGAGAAAAGCAAAGTCTTTTCGTTAGGCAAGTGCATAAAATATCACTGATACAAACAGAAATATCTTGTTTATTTGTCACAGTTCCTCTAGCTTTCTCCCTAGAAAATAAGAATATGTATGGCTGGTGTTTCCATGTGGAACCAATTACTGTATCAAGGCTCAAAATAATATGTTCCCTGATAAAAAAACATTCAAAACAATAAAGTCTGTGGATAATATCAGGAATACGCAAACACAGAGGCGGTAACAATATCTGGGATTGAGTTAGCCAAAACAAAATGGGATATTTCCTGTTTCATCCAGTCATATCCGGACAAAGTGATGTGGAATTTGCATGCAATGGATCGAGAAAATCACAGTAAAAATGGTTTTTGAGAAAAGCAAAGTCTTTTCGCTAGGCAAGTGCATAAAATGTCATCGATGCAAACAGAAATATCATGTTTGTTTGCCGCAGTTGCTCTAGCTTTCTCCCTAGAAAATACGAATATGTTCAGCTGGTGTCTCCATGTGGAACCACTTATTGTATCCAAGCTCAAAATAAATTGTTCCCAGATAAAAAACATTCAAAAAAATAAAGTGCTTTGATACTATCCAGAAAACACAAACAGAGGCTGTAGCAATATCTGGGGTTGAGTTAGCCAAAAAAACCCGGATGTTTCTGTTTTCATCAAGTCATATCCGGACAAACTGGTGTGGAATTCCTATCTAATGGACAGAGAAAATCACAGAAAAATGGTTTTGGAGAAAAGCAAAGTCTTTTCGTTAGGCAAGTGCATAAAATGTCATGTATACAAACAGAAATATCATGTTTGTTTACCGCAGTTCCTCTAGCTTTCTCCCTAGAAAATATGAATGTGTAGAGCTGGTATTCCCAGATGAACCAATTAGTGTTTCTAAGGTACAAAATTAATGTTCCCTGAAAAAATATTCAAAACAATAAAGTCCATCGATAATATCCAGAAAACAAAAACTCAGAGGCTTTCACAATATTTTCCATTGAGTTAGCAAAAACACAACCAGATATTTCTGGTTTGATCCAGTTTCGTTAGGCAAGTGCATAAAATGTCATCTATAGTAACAGAAATATCATGTTTGCTTGCCGCAGTTCCTCTAGCTTTCTCCCTAGAAAATGCGAATGTGTAGAGCTGGTGTTTCCATGTGGAAACAATTAGTGTTTAACAGCACGAAATTAAATGTTCCCTGATAAGGAGCATTCAAAACAATAAAGTTTGTGGATAATATCAGGAATATACAAACACAGAGGCGGTAACAATATCTGGGATAGAGTTAGCAAAAACAAAACCGGATATTTCTGGTTTCATCCAGTCATATCCGGACAAACTGGTGGGGAATTCGTATGCAATGGACTGAGAAAATCACAGTACTAATGGTTTTGGAGAAAAGCAAAGTCTTTTCATTAGGCAAGTGCATAAAATGTCATCTATATAAACAGAAATATCATGTTTGTTTGCCGCAGGTCCTCTAGCTTTGTCCCTAGAAATTACGAATGTGTAGAGCTGGTGTCCCCATGATGAACCAATTAGTGTTTCTACTGTACAAAAATAAATGTTCCCTGATAAAAACATAAAGTCCAACGAAAATATCCAGAAAAGACAAACACAGAAGCTTTCACAATATTTCGGATTGAGTTAGCCAAAACACAACCGGATATTTCTGGTTACCTCCAGACATATCCGGACAAAGTGGTGTGGTATTCGTATGCAATGGACGGAGAAAATCACAGTAAAGATGGTTTTGGAGAAAAGCAAAGTCTTTTCGTGAGGCAAGTGCATAAAATGTCATCTATACAAAGAGAAATATCATGTTTGTTTGTCGCAGTTCTTACACATTTCTCCATAGAAAATACGAATGTGTAGAGCTGGTGTCTCCATGTGGAAACAATTAGTGTTTCCAAGCACAAAATTAAATGTTCCCTGATAAAAAACATTCAAAACAATAAAGTCCGTTGATAATATCAGGAATGCACAAACTCAGATACTGTAGCAATACCTGGAATTAAGTAAGCCAAAACAAAACCGGACATTTCCGGTTTCTTCCAGTCATATCTGGAGAAACTGGTGTGGAATTCGTATGGAATGGACCGAGTAAATCACCGTACAAATGATTTTGGAGACAAGCAAAGCCTTTTCATTAGGCAAGTGCATAAAATGTCATCGATACAAACAGAAATATCATGTTTGTTTGCCGCAGTTCCTATAGCTTTCTCCCTAGAAAATACGAATGTGTAGAGCTGTTGTCTCCATGTGGAACCAATTAGTGTTTCTAAGCACAAAATTAAAACTTCCATGAAAAAAAAAAACATTGAAAAAAAATAAAGTCCATGGGCATTATCAGGAATACACAAACAAAGAGGCTGTAGCAATATCTGGGATTGAGTAAGCAATTACAAAACCGGATATTTCTGGTTTCATCCAGTTGTATCCAGACAAAGTGGTATGGAATTTGTATACAATGGACAGAGAAAATCACAGTAAAAATGGTTCTGGTGAAAAGCAAAGTCTTTTCATTATCAAGTGCCTAAAATGTCATCTATACTAACAGAAATATGATGTTTGATTGCTGCAGTCCCTCTAGCTTTCTCCTTAGAAAATATGAATGTGTAGAGCTTATCCCCATGTGGAACAAATTAGTGTTTCCATGGTACAATATTAAATGTTCCCTGATAAAAACATTCAAAACAATAAAGTCCATCGATAATATCCAGAAACACAAACACAGATGCTTTCACAATGTTTCCGATTGAGTTAGCCAAAACACAACCGGATATTTCTGTTTTCATCCATTCATTTGTGGAAAAATTTGTGTGGAATTCGTAAGCAATGGACCGAGATATTCACAGTAAAAATGGTTTTGGAGAAAAGCAAACTCTTTTCGTTAGGGAAATGCATAAAATGCCATCTATACAAACAGAAATATTATGTTGGTTTGACACAGTCCTCTAGCTTTCTCCCTGGAAATTGCAATGTGTAGAGTTGGTGTCTCAATGTGGAACCAAATAGTGTTTCACAGCACAAAATTAAATGTTCCATGATAAAGAACATTCAAAACAATAAAGTCTGTGGATAATATCAGGAATACACAAACACAGAGGCGGTAACAATATCTGGGATTGTGTTAGCCAAATCAAAACCGGGTATTTCTGGTTTCATCCAGTCATATACGGACAAAGTGGTGTGGAATTCGTAGTAAATGGACCGAGAAAATCACATTAGAAATGGTTTTGGAGAAAAGCAAAGTCTTTAAGTTAATCAAGTGCATACATTTTCATCTATAGAAACAGAAATATCATGTTTGTTTGCCGCAATTCCTCTAGCTTTCTCCCTAGAAAATACGAATGTTTAGAGCTGGTGTTCCCATTATGAACCAATGAGTGTTTCAACGGTACAAAATTAAATGTTCCCTGATAAAAACATTCAAAGCAATAAAGTCCATCGATAATATCCAGAAAACACAAAAACAGAGGCTTTCACAATATTTCGGATTGAGTTAGCCAAAACACATCCGGATATTTCCGGTTTCATCCAGTCATATCCGGACAAAGAGGTGTGGAATTCGTATGCAAGGGACGGGGAAAATCACAGTACAAATGGTTTTGGAGAAAAGCAAAGTCTTTTCGTTAGGGAAATGCATAAAGTGTCATCTATACAAACAGAAATATTATGTTGGTTTGACACAGTCCTCTAGCTTTCTCCCTGGAAATTACAATGTGTAGAGTTGGTGTCTCCATGTGGAACTAAATAGTGTTTCACATCACAAAATTAAATGTTCCCTGATAAAGAACATTCAAAACAATAAAGTCTGTGGATAATATCAGGAAAGCACAAACACAGAGGCTGTAGCAATATCTGGGATTCAGTTATCCAAACCGAAACCAGATATTTCCGGTATCATCCAGTCATATCCAGACAAAGTGGTGTGGAATTCGTATGCAATGGACAGAGAAAATCACATTAAAATGGTTTTGGAGAAAAGCAAAGTCTTTTCGTTAGGCAAGTGCATACATTTTCATCTATACAAACAGAAATATCATGTTTGTTTGCCGCAGGTCATCTAGCTTTCTCCCTAGAAAATAGGAATATGTAGAGCTGGTGTCTCCATGTGGAACCAATTAGTGTTTACAAGCACAAACTAAAATATTCCCTGAAAAAAAAATACACAAAGTAAAGACCGTGGATAATATCAGGAATACACAAACACAGAGGCTGTAGCAGTATTTCGGATTGAGTTAGCCCAAAGAAAACCAGATATTTCTGGTTTCATGCCGTCATATCCGGACAAACTGGTGTGTAATTCATATGCAATGGAACGAGAAAATCAGAGTAAAAATGGTTTTGGAGAAAAGCAAAGTCTTTTCATTAGGAAAGTAGATAAAATATCATCGATAAAAACTGAAATATCATGTTTGCTTGCCGCAGTTCCTCTAGCTTTCTCCCTAGAAAATACAAATATGTGGAGCTGGTGTCTCCATGTGGAACCAATTAGAGATTAGAAGCACAAAATTAAATGTTCCCTGATAAAAAACATTCAAAACAATAAAGTCCGTGGATTTTATCAGGAACACAAACACAGAGGCTGTAGCAATATCTGGGATTGAGTCAGCCAAAACAAAACCGGATATTTCTGGTTTCATCCCATCATATCCAGTAAACTTGTCTGGAATTTGTATGTAATGGACCGAGAAAATCACAATACAAATGGTTTGGAGAAAAGCAAAGTCTTTTCGTTAGGCAAGTGCATAAAATGTCATCAATACAAACAGAAATATCATGCTTGTTTCCTGCAGTTCCTCAAGCGTTCTCCCTAGAAAATACGAATGTGTAGAGCTGGTGTCCCCATGATGAACCAATTAGTGTTTCAATGGTACAAAATTAAATGTTCCCTGATAAAAACATTCAAAACAATGAATTCCATTGATAATATCCAGAAAACACAAACACAGAGGCTTTCACAATATTTCGGATTGAGTTAGCCAAAACACAACCGGATACTTCTCATTTCATCCAGTCATATCCGGACAAACTGGTGTGGAATTCATATGCAATGGACAGAGAAAATCACAGTAAAAATGGTTTTGCAGAAAATCAAAGTCTTTTCATGAGGCTAGTGCATAAAATAGCATCTATACAAACAGAAATATCATGTTTGTTTGCCGCAGTTCCTCTAGCTTTCTCCCTAGAAAATACGAATGTGTAGAGCTGGTGTTTCCATGTGGAAACAATTAGTGTTTCACAGCACAAATTTAAATGTTCCCTATAAGGAACATTCAAAACAATATATTCTGTGGATAATATCAGGAATACACAAACACAGAGGCGGTAACAATATCTGGGATTGAGTTAGCCAAAACAAAACCGGATATTTCCGGTTTCATCCAGTCATATCAGGACAAACTGGTGGGGAATTTGTAGGCAAAGGACTGAGAAAATCACAGTACAAATGATTTTGGAGAAAAGCAAAGTCTTTTCATTAGGCAAGTGCATAAAATGTCATCTATATAAACAGAAATGTCATGCTTGCTTGCCGCAGTCCCTCTAGCTTTCTCCCTAGAAAATACGATTGTGTAGAGCTGGTGTCCACATGATGAACCAATTAGTGTTTCTACAGTACAAAAATAAATGTTCCCTGAGAGAGACATTCAAAACAATAAAGTCCATCGAAAATATCCAGAAAAGACAAACACAGAAGCTTTCACAATATTTCGGATTGAGTTACCCAAAACACAACCGGATATTTCCGCTTTCAAGCAGTCATATCCTGACAAACTGGTGTGGAATTCGTATGCAATGGACGGAGAAAATCACAGTAAAATGGTTTTGGAGAAAAGCAAAGTCTTTTCGTGAGGCAAGTGCATAAAATGTCTTCTATACAAAGAGAAATATCATGTTTGTTTGCCGCAGTTCCTCTAGCTTTCTCCCTAGACTATATGAATGTGTAGTGCTGGTGTCTCCATGTGGAACCAATTAGTGTATCAAAGCTCAAAATAAAATGTTCCCCGATAAAAAAAATTCAAAACAATATACTCCGTGGATAATATCAGGAATACTCATACACAGAGGTTGTAACAATATCTGGGATTGAGTTAGCAAAAACAGAACCGGTTATTTCCGGTTTCATCCAGTCATATCCGGACAAACTGGTCTGGAATTCGTATGCAATGGACCCTGAAAATCACAGTAAAAATGGTTTTGGAGAAGAGCAAAGTCTTTATGTTAGGCAAGTGCATAAAATCTCATCTATACAAACAGAAATATCATGTTTGTTTGCCGCAGTTCTTCTAGCTTTCTCCCTAGAAAATACGAATATGTTCAGCTGGTGTCTCCATGTGGAACCAATTACTGTATCCAAGCTCAAAATAATATGTTCCCCAAGAAAAAATCATTCAAAAAAATAAAGTCCGTAGATAATATCCGGAAAACACAAACACAGAAGCTGTAGTAATACTTGGGATTGAGTTAGCCAAAACACACCCGGATATTTCTGCTTTCATCCAGTCATATCCGGGAATAACTCGTGTGGAATTCGAATGCAATGGACTGAGAAAATCAGAAGTATCATGTTTGTTTGCCACAGTTCCTCTAGCTTTCTCCCTAGAAAATACGAATATGTTCAGCTGGTGTCTCCATGTGGGACTGATTATTGTATCCAAGCTCAAAATAAAATGTTCCCCGATAAAAAACATTCAAAAAAATAAAGTCCGTTGATAACATCCAGAAAACACAAATACAGAGGCTGTAGCAATATCTGTGATTGAGTTAGCCAAAACACAACCGGTATATTTCTGTTTTCATCCAGTCATATCCGGGAATAACTGGTGTGGAATTCGTATGCAATGGACTGAGAAAATCACAGTACAAATGGTTGTGGAGAAAAGAAAGGTCTTTTCGTTAGGCAAGTGCATAAACTGTCATCGATACAAACAGAAATATCATGTTTGTTTGCCGCAGTTCCTATAGCTCTCTCCCTAGAAAATAGGAAGGTGAACATCTGGTGTCTCCATGTGGAACCAATTAGTTTTTCCAAGATCAAAATAAAATGTTCCCTGATAAAAAACATTCAAAACAATAAAGTCCGTGGATAATATCAGGAATACACAAACACAGAGGCTGTAGCGCTATCTGGGATTGAGTTAGCCAAAACAAAACTGGATATTTCCGGTTTCATCCAGTCTTATCCGGACAAACTGTTGTGGAATTGTATGAAGTGTACCGAGAAAATCACAGAAAAATGGTTTTGGAGAAAAGCAAAGTCTTTTCGTTAGGCAAGTGCATAAAATGTCATCGATACAAACAGAAATATCATGTTTGTTTTTCGCAGTTCCTCTAGCTTTCTCCCTAGAAAATACGAATTTGTAGAGCTGGTGTCCCCATGATGAACCAATTAGTGTTTCAACGGTACAAAATTAAATGTTCCCTGATAAAAATATTCAAAACAATAAAGTCCATCGATAATATCCAGAAAACACAAACACAGAGGCTGTCACAATATTTCAGATTGTGTTAACCAAAACGCAACCGGATATTTTTGGTTCCATCCAGTCATATCCGGAAAAAGTCGTTTGGAAGTCGGATGCAATGGACCGAGAAAATCACAGTAAAAATGGTTTTGGAGAAAAGCAAAGTCTTTTCGTTAGGCAAGTGCATAAAATGTCATCTATACAAACAGAAATATCATGTTTGTTTGCCGCAGTTCCTATAGCTTTCTCCCTAGAAAATACGAATATGTTCAGCTGGTGTCTCCATATGGAACCAATTACTGTATCCAAGCTCAAAATAAAATGATCCCCAATGAAAAACATTCTAAGTAATAAAGTCCAGATAGGAAATTAGGAGAGCGGCAAAATGTCGACATAGGCAGGGAGCACACTATTAGTCCGGGTGAGAGACAGTTTAATATAAAAGGAGATACTGCAGGGTCAAGGAAGAGTAGGGGATGAAACAGCAGAGGAAACACTTCTGGAACTAGTGATTCACAGTGGACCTGCGTGGAGAGTGTGGGAGCCCAAGTTCAGGACACCAGCAGCAGACTCAACCTACCATCGCTGGAACGTGAGGTGAGCCGAACCTCAATAGCCCGAGACACCAGCGGGCAAGCGGAAAGAGGAGGCTAGAGGGAACGAGGCTTGAAACTCCATGGGGAAAAATTCACCAGGCTAACTAGAAGAGAGAGAGGAAAAAATAAAAAAAGTGACCGATACGGACACAAATTTCCCTCTCTCTGCTCACCTCTCAAAGGTGAGCAAGACAGAGCAGGCGCCATTTTGGACATACGTCATAAGCAGGGTGACCTCAGGTCTGCACCGGCCCTGAGCCTAGCAGAAACACCTGACTCTGGGGGGAGGGGTGAAATAACAGGAGTTTAGGATCTAACTTGGCAACCCAGTGGGAGACTGCAGGAGAATTGGAGCCCACACTGAGGGCAGCACAGATTTCCTGTGTGGTCCTTGGGAAAGAGCTTCCGATCTCTGGCTCCTGTGGGTATATCATTTGCCTGCTAACTACCTCCAATTATGTTCAGCTGTGCAGAATTACTTCCCTTTTGAATCAAAAAAAGAAAGAGACATTTACCACACCTAACCTGGGAGTGTCATCTTTGACACACCCTCAACCCTGAGGAACCAAACACAGCTCTCAGTCAACACTCTTCTCAAGCCTGTAAGATTCCACTGAAAGCAGACAGTCCACTTAATATAGAGCCATAGTGTAACAAGAAAAAACACCACAGTGAAGAAACCAAATATCTCCAACATGGAATCAACAAACACAAAAACAAAGCTAACAAGAACAAGGAAGACACTATGATGCCCCCAAATGAAAAAGGCACCCCAATTCAATATTATGAAGATCTTGAGATCGAAGAAATGCAAGAAGCGGATCTCAAAAAATTGATAAGAACATTAAGAAGTTCTCAAAAACAAATCCTTGAACTACAGAAATCCTTAATGGACAAGATAGAAAATCTCTCTCGTGAAAATGAAATATTAAGGAGGAATCAAAATGAAATGAAACGACTAGTGGAACAAGAAACTGTGATAGTGACGAGAAATGAAGAATTCAATAGATCAAATGACAAACAAATTAGAGAGCCTTAAAAACAGAATGGGCGAAGCAGAAGAGAGAATATCAGACTTAGAAGATGGAGAACAGGAAAGGAAACA
Organism: Lepus oiostolus; assembly: GCA_036325905.1. Taxonomy (NCBI): domain Eukaryota; kingdom Metazoa; phylum Chordata; class Mammalia; order Lagomorpha; family Leporidae; genus Lepus; species Lepus oiostolus. Next base: position 131,741,972 of record CM070808.1, read on the forward strand.
GGCAAACCAAAGAAAAGAAGGAGAAATCAGAAATCTAAAAAAATATTGTCAGGAATCTACAGGATACTATTAAAAAACCCAACATTCGGGTTCTAGGAGTTCCTGAAGGCATGGAGAGGGAGAAAGGATTAGAAGGCATTTTCAGTGAGATACTAGCAAAAAATTTCCCAGGTTTGGAGAAGGACAGAGGCAGATTAGTACAGGAAGCTTATAGAACCCCTAATAAACATGACCAAAAGAGATCCTCATCACGACATGTTGTAATCAAACTCATCACAGTGAAACATAAAGAAAAGATCCTAAAATGTGCAAGAGAGAAACGTCAGATTACTCTTAGAGGATCTCCAATTAGACTCACAGCAGACTTCTCATCAGAAACCCTACAAGCTAGAAGGGAATGGCGAGACATAGCCCAGGTATTAAGAGAGAAAAACTGCCAGCCCAGAATACTATATCCTGCAAAGCTCTCATTTGTGAATGAAGGTGAAATTAAGACTTTTCATAGCAAACAGAAACTGAAAGAATTTGTTGCCACTCATCCTGCCCTGCAAAAGATGCTTAAAGATGTGTTACACACAGAAACACAGAAACACGGTCACCAATATGAAAGAAGGTAAAGGAAGGAAACCTCACAGCAAAAGATCACAGGAAGCTCAATTTCTCTTTGACATAGAATTAAACACTGATGCTCTGTTAAAGCAAATGTGTTAAAGTAATCTATTATGTGCTCTTGATGTCTGTTAAATTCTAATTGTTCAAAAACAGCTGAATTTTTATTAAGAGCTATGGGTTATGTAAATATGTGCTTATTTTCAAAGATATAATAGTCACCTTGTAACAATGATCAAATTTGGTCTATGTTATGTCATGATTTTAAGAAATCTTATTTCAACCAGATATTTTGGATTTTGAGCCTTCTTGGCATTCTTGACAGGCATTCAAAAAATCAAAGTTTCAAACAATCTGGTCTCTAAAATTTCCAGTAAATCCTGGACTTTGGTTTGTCCAGTTTGGGCCCAACTGAAAAAATCGAAGGACCTATGTCTCTCATCTTCTAGAGACACCAACTAATCAGGGTATTTGGATCATATTAGAAGGACTGTCAGGATGTGATGTGGTACCAGACTTTAAGTTTCTATAATGGAAAATGCTATTAAGACAAATGTTTGAGAATTAAAAAGTCTAATGATCTTGTGTTACTAGACATGATAGTTGTCTTAATGAGAAAGCCCCAGAGGCCTAAAGGGTTAAATACTTGTCAAATCCTACAGGTGCTTTCAAAAATACTGTGAAGTAAGCAAGTGCCTCTTGTTGGTTGATGAGTTTATAATTTTAAACATGGCGATTTAAAGTCTTTTGTCATCCACAGTTATATATGATGTGCTGCTCATAAAACTAAAGCATTGTTGGTTCTGTGTTTAGCTGTCCTCCTATAGGTTCCTATGGACTTTTTCCAGCTACTTTTATTGTATTCAGTACTTTGGGATGGCTCTGTAAACAGATGAAGCCAATAATGTATTAACAGTACCAACTGAGAGAAAGTATGGTTAACTGACGTTACTAAAAACAAAAAGCAATTCAAATGCATTGGCAATCTACAAAAAGAGTTAAAGATTTTAAAAGCTATTATTAAAATTGCTATATTGGTCTATTACGCTATGTTATATGTGTGTACATACTGTATGTCCACATGGGGATATTTTATTAAGATTTTTATTTTAAATGGCTTATCGATAAGACTGTCCATAAATTTAAGCTGCTAAAATCAATCAAAGATACATTTTAATTTGTGTGACCTGAATCTCTGTATCATATGTTTTATTCTTGTTGGTAGAAAGAAACTAAAAACATTTTATATGGTTGTGCTTAAGTTTACTGGCTAAACAAACTACACCATGTTAGATATTCAAGAGGTGTTTTCAAATACATGATTCTTAAAATTTATAGAAGGCATTGGACCTTCTGGTAAATGTTTTCTTAAGTTGTTATCTAATGGTTGAAACGGTTTGCTAAGTATTCATGTAATATTGCTATTGTCAGCAAGGGATCTAGGACTTGCTCCCTCATTTCTCTATTCTAAGCCCAACTTGTTCTTTCATTTCTCTATTCTCTTCAAGGTAGGAAACTAATTCTATTATGAAGGAATCTGTGGACGCACAATTTAATCTTTAGACCTTATAGAAGAGATGGCTAACATTTTTCTGTAATAGCATAGCCAAAATAAGAACTTAAATAATAATCTGATAGTAGATTCACTTTGCCATCAGCGAAGTATACAGTAAGTAGATAAAACCTCCCTTTCAGACCAAAGGGAAAGAAAGTTTGAAAGTGAGAATATCATTTTCCTCATGGGCATTGTCTACCTTAGAAAAACTACTACAGAACATGCCTGTGACTATAGACTTGTAGTTCAGGCCACAGAAGATTAGAGATGGGACTTGGGCACTCCCTTGACTTGCATCCTCTGGTCTGCTTTAACACAAACCAGGAGGAAAAGAAAGCTAGGCATCAGAAGCAATGGGTGGCAGGCCTATTAATGGCTGATCTGTACAGTGATCTGCCCTCAAGGAGACCCAACAGGCCAGTCCACTGCAGTGGCTTTCAATGTGGTAAGCCTGGGCTTCAGCAGAAGTCAGCTTGTGAAGAGCCTTGGTAGCTCTGCCAAGAGTTGGATCACTGGAAATGGACCTGCCCTGGAGTCGAAGGATACCCAGGTCAGAGCCACAGATCTTATTGGCTCTAAGATGAAAAGCCCTTCACTCAGCCCAACTTCCAAAGTGACCACTGCAGCTGAGGGTTTGGTCAAGTAGGGTCAGCATCATTGGAGGCAGAACTGTAAATTTCTTGTTAGAGATGCCCCCTGCATTTACCTGGCCAGCGCTCCTCCCAGGCCAGCCAAGTAATGAAAGTCAACAGAGTGCCTTCCCTCAGGAGGTTCACACCTCCCTTAGGATATACCCCATGTGAAGAGATAGATAGGTCTGGGCCTCTGAATTTACAAGGCCTAAAGCCCACCAGATTATTATCAAGCCCCTTCTATCAGGTTCTATTTGCCTCTCAATCAGAAAAATTAATTGTAGCTTAGACAGCACCTTTCTTAGCACATCTAATAATGACTCTGTCCTTTGTTCTAGACCCTGTCTAGTGCACTTGGGCCTCATTCCTTTGTAATCATAACCTCTACTCTACCACCAATGGCTCTACTCCCAACCTGTGTGTACTGATGGTCCTCTTCCCCACTTAATGCTGTATAATTTGTTCAAACCTGGTAAATGCCACTCTTAGGATCATTGGTTACTATCCTCAACCTGTCTTTTATGACCTTGCCTAAATATGATCAGAGTTGGTAAACTTGGAAGGCTTCCATAGCCTTGGCAACTCATGATGACAGCATAGGATGGTTACTGGCGCCATAAACTAGAGTGTCAATTTGTTGGGTCAACAACAGGAGCCACTGTGCACTTGCTCCTCATGTGGGATCTCTGTCCTTAATATGCTGTACATTGTGACTTAATGCTATAACTAGTACTCCAACAGTATGTTTCACTTTGTGTTTCCATGTGGGTGCAAACTGTTGAAATCTTTACTTCATATATACTAAATTGATCTTCTGTATATAAAGAGAATTGAAAATGAATCTTGATGCAAATGAAAGCGGAGAAGGAGCGGGAGAGGGGAGGGTTGCGGGTGGGAGGGAAGTTATGGGAGGAGGAAGCCATTGTAATGCATAAGCTGTACACTGGAAATTTATATTCATTAAATAAAAGTTAAAAAAAATAAAGTCCGTTGATAATATCCAGAAAACACAAACACAGAGGCTTTCACAATATTTCGGATTGAGTTAGCCATAACACAACCATATATTTCAGGTTTCATCCAGTCATATCCGGACAAAGTGGTGTGGAATTCGTATGCAATGAACCAAAAAAATCACAGTAAAAATGGTTTTGGAGAAAAGCAAAGTCTTCTCGTTAGGCAAGTGCATAAAATGTCATCAATACAAACAGAAATATCATGTTTGTTTGTCGCAGTTCCTCTAGTATTCTCCCAAAAAAATAAGAATGTGTAGAGCTGGCGTCTCCATGTGGAACCAATTAGTGTTTCCTAGCACAAACTTAAATGTTCCCTGATAAAAAGCATTCAAAACAATAAAGTCCATGGATAATATCAGGAATGCACAAACACAGAGGCTGTAACAATATCTGGGATTGAGTTAGCCAAAAAAAACCCGGATATATCTGTTTTCATCCAGTCATATCCAGACAAACTGATGTGGAATTCGGATGCAATGGACCGAGAAAATCATAGTAAAAATGGTTTTGGAGAAAAGCAAAGACTTTTCGTTAGGCAAGTGCATAAAATGTCATCTATACAAACAGAAATATCATGTTTGTTTGTCGCAGTTCCTCTAGCTTTCTCCATAGAAAATACGAATGTGTAGAGCTGGTGTTCCCATGATGAACCAATTACTGTTTCAACAGTACAAAATTAAATGTTCCCTGATAAATACATTCAAAACAATTAAGTCTATCGATAATACCCAGAAAACAAACACAGAGGCTGGATCAATATCTGGGATTGAGTTAGCCAAAACGAAACTGGATATGTCCGGTTTCATCCAGTCATATCCAGACAACGTGGTGTGGAATTCAATTGCAATGGACCGAGAAAATCACAGTAAAAATATTTTTGGAGAAAAGCAAAGTCTTTTCGATAGGCAAGTGCATAAAATGTCATTGATACTAACAGAAATACCATGTTTGTTTGCCGGTGTTCCTCTAGCTTTCTCCCTAGAAAATACGAATGTGTAGAGCTGGTGTCCCCATGATGAAGCAATTAGTGTTTCAATGGTACAAAATTAAATCTTCCCTGATAAAAATATTCAAAACAATAAAGTCCATCGATAATATCCAGAAAAAACAAACACAGAAACTTTCACAACATTTCGGATTGAGTTAGCCAAAACAAAATCGGATATTTCCTGTTTCATCCAGGCATATCTGGAAAAACTCGTGTGGAATTCGTATGCAATGTACAGAGAAAATCACAGTAAAAATGGTTTTGGAGAAAAGCAAAGTCTTTTCTTTAGGCAAGTGCATAAAACATCATCTACCGAAACATAAATATCATGTTGGTTTGCCGCAGATCCTTTAGCTTTCTCCCAAGAAAATACGAATGTGTACAGCTGGTGTCCCCATGATGAACCAACTACTGTTTCTACGGTACGAAAATAAACGTTCCCTAAAAACAATATTCAAAACAATAAAGTCCATCGATAATATCCAGAAATCACTAACACAGAGGCTGTAGCAATATCTGGGATTGAGTTAGCCAAAACACAACCGGATATTTCTGGTTTCATCCAGTCATATCCGGACAAACTGGTGTGGAATTCATATGCAAGGGACCGAGAAAGTCACAGTAAAAATGGTTTTGGAGAAAGGCAAAGTCTTTTCATTAGGAAAGTGCATAAAATGTTATCGATGCAAACAGAAATATCATGTTTTTTTTGTCGCAGCTCCTCTACTTTTCTTCCTAGAAAATACAAATAAGTAGAATGGTGTCTCCATGTGGAACCGATTAGTGTTTCCAAGCAAAAAATTAAATGTTCTCTGATAAAAAACATTCAAAACAATGATGTCCGTGGTAATATCAGGAATACACAAACACTGAGGCTGTAGCAATATCTGGGATTGCGTTAGCCAAAAAAAACCCGGATATTTCCAGTTTCATCCAGTCATATCCAGACAAAGTGGTGTGGAATTTGTGTGCAATGGACCGAGAAAATCACAGTACAAATGGTTTTGGAGAAAAGCAAAGTCTTTTCGTTAGGCAAGTGCATAAAATGTCATCTGCACAAACATAAGTATCATGTTGGTTTGCCGCGGTTCCTCTAGCTTTCTCCCTAGAACTACGAATGTGTACAGCTGATGTCACCATGATGAACCAATTACTGTTTCTAGGGTACAAAAATAAATGTTCCCGGATAAAAAGCATTCAAAACAATAAGTCCATTGATAATATCCAGAAAAGAAACACAGAGGATTCACAATATTTCGGACTGAGTCAGCCAAAACACAGCCGGATATTTCTGGTTTCATGCAGTCATATCCGGACAAAGTGGTTTGGAATTCATATGCAATGGACTGAGAAAATCACAGTAAAAATGGTTTTGGAGAAAAGCAAAGTCTTTTCGTTAAGGCTAGTGCACAAACTGTCATCTACACAAACATAAGTATCATGTTGGTTTGCCGCGGTTCCTCTAGCTTTCTCCATAGAAACTACGAATGTGTACAGCTTGTGACCCCATGATGAACCAATTACTGTTTCTACGGTACAAAATTAAATGTTCCCGGATAAAAAGCATTCAAAACAATAAAGTCCATTGATAATATCCAGAAAACAAACACAGAGGATTCACAATATTTCGGACTGAGTCAGCCAAAACACAACCGGATATTTCTGGTTTCATCCAGTCATATCCGGACAAAGTGGTTTGGAATTCATATGCAATGGACTGAGAAAATCACAGTAAAAATGGTTTTGGAGAAAAGCAAAGTCTTTTCGTTAAGGCTAGTGCATAAACTGTCAACTACACAAACATAAGTATCATGTTGGTTTGCCGCGGTTCCTCTAGCTTTCTCCCTAGATACTACGAATGTGTACAGCTTGTGTCCCCATGATGAACCAATTACTGTTTCTACGGTACAAAATTAAATGTTCCCTGATAAAAATATTCAAAACAATAAAGTCCATCGATAATATCCAGAAAAAAACAAACACAGAGGATTCACAATATTTCGGTTTGATTAGCGAAAACACAACTGGATATTTCTGGTTTCATCCTGTCATATCTGGACAAAGTGGTGTGGAATTCGTATGCAATGGACCGAGAAAATCACAGTAAAAATGGTTTTGGAGAATAGCAAAGTCTTTTCATTAGGCAAGTGCAAAAAATGTCATCTATACAAACAGAAATATCGTGTATGTTTGCCGCAGTTCCTCTAGCTTTCTCCCTAGAAAATACGAATGTGTAGAGCTGGTGTCTCCATGTGGAACCAATTACTGTATCCAGGCTCAAAATAATATGTTCCCCGATAAAAAAATTCAAAACAATAAAGTCTGTGGATAATATCATGAATACACAAACACAGAGGCTGTAGCAATATCTGAGATTGAGTTAGCCAAAACACAACCGGGTATTTCTGGTTTTATCCAGTCATATCCGGACAAACTCGTGTGGAATTTCTGTGCAATGGACCGAGAAAATCACAGTAAAATGGTTTTGGAGAAAGCAAAGTCTTTCCGTTAGGCAAGTGCATAAAATGTCATCTACACAAACATAAATAACATGTTGGTTTGCCGTGGTTCCTCTAGCTTTCTCCCTAGAATTACGAATGTGTAGAGCTGGTGTCCCCATGATGAAGCAATTAGTGTTTCAGCGGTACAAAATCAATATTCCCTGATAAAAACATTCAAAACAATAAAGTCTATCGATAATATCCAGAAAAAACAAACACAGAAACTTTCACAGTATTTCGGATTGAGTTAGCCAAAACAAAATCGGATATTTCCTGTTTCACCCAGTCATATCTGGAAAAAGTGGTGTGGAATTCGTACGCAATGCACGGAGAAAATCACAGTAAAAATGGTTTTGGAGAAAAGCAAAGTCTTTTCGTTAGGCAAGTGCATAAAATATCACTGATACAAACAGAAATATCTTGTTTATTTGTCACAGTTCCTCTAGCTTTCTCCCTAGAAAATAAGAATATGTATGGCTGGTGTTTCCATGTGGAACCAATTACTGTATCAAGGCTCAAAATAATATGTTCCCTGATAAAAAAACATTCAAAACAATAAAGTCTGTGGATAATATCAGGAATACGCAAACACAGAGGCGGTAACAATATCTGGGATTGAGTTAGCCAAAACAAAATGGGATATTTCCTGTTTCATCCAGTCATATCCGGACAAAGTGATGTGGAATTTGCATGCAATGGATCGAGAAAATCACAGTAAAAATGGTTTTTGAGAAAAGCAAAGTCTTTTCGCTAGGCAAGTGCATAAAATGTCATCGATGCAAACAGAAATATCATGTTTGTTTGCCGCAGTTGCTCTAGCTTTCTCCCTAGAAAATACGAATATGTTCAGCTGGTGTCTCCATGTGGAACCACTTATTGTATCCAAGCTCAAAATAAATTGTTCCCAGATAAAAAACATTCAAAAAAATAAAGTGCTTTGATACTATCCAGAAAACACAAACACAGAGGCTGTAGCAATATCTGGGATTGAGTTAGCCAAAAAAAAAAAAAAAAAGGATATTTCCGGTTTCATCCAGTCATATCCGGACAAAGTGGAGTGGAATTCATATGCAATGGACCGAGAGAATCACAGTAAAAATGCTTTTGGAGAAAAGCAAAGTCTTTTCATTAGGCAAGTGCATAAAATGTCATCTATACAAACAGAAATATCATGTTTGTTTACCGCAGTTCCTCCAGCGTTCTCCTTAGAAAATACGAATGTGTAGAGCTGGTGTCTCCATGTGGAACCAATTACTGTATCCAGGCTCAAAATAATATGTTCCCCGATAAAAAACTTCAAAACAATAAAGTCCATGGATAATATCAGGAAAACATAAACACAGAAGCTGTAGCAATATCTGGGATTGAGTTAGCCAAAACACAACCAGATATTTCTGTTTTCATCCAGTCATATCCGGACAAACTTATGTGGCATTCGTATGCAATGGACTGAAAAAAACAAGTAAAAATGGTTTAGTAGAAAAGCAGTCTTTTCGTTAGGCAAGTGCATAAAATGTCATTTATTCAAACAGAAATATCATGTTTGTTTGCAGCAGTTCCTCTAGCTTTCTACCTAGAAAATACGAATGTGTAGATCTGATGTCTCCATATGGAACCAATTAGTGTTTCCAACATCAAAATTAAATGTTCCCTGATAAAAAACATTCAAAACAATAAAGTCTGTGGATAATATCAGGAATACACAAACACAGAGGCTGTAGCAATATCTGGGATTGAGTTAGCCAAAACAAAAACGGATATTTCTGTTTTCATCCAGTCATATCCGGACAAACTGTTGTGGAATTCGTATGCAAAGGACCAAAAAATCACAGTGAAAATGTTTTAGGAAAAGCAAAATCTTTTCATTAGGCAAGTGCATAAAATGTCATCTATACAAACAGAAATATCATGTTCGTTTGCCGCAGTTCCTTTAGCTTTCTCCCTAGAAAATACGAATGTGTATAACTGGTGTCTGCATGTTGAACCAATTATTGATCCCAAGCACATAATTAAATGTTCCCTGATAAAAAAATTCAAAACAATGAAGTCCATCGATAATATCCAGAAAACACAAACACGGAGGCTTTCACAATATTTCGGATTGAGTTAGCCAAAACACAACCGGATATTTCTGTTTATACAGTCATATCCAGACAAAGTCCTATGGAATTCATATGCAATGTACCGATAAAATCACAATAAAAATGGTTGTGGAGAAAAGCAAAGTCTTTTCGTTAGGCAAGTGCATAAAATGTCATCTATTCAAACAGAAATATCATGTTTGTTTGCCGCAGTTCCACTAGCTTTCTCCCTAGAAAATACGAATATGTATAGCTGGTGTCTCCATGTGGAACCAATTAATGTATCGAAGCTCAAAATAAAATGTTCCCCGATAAAACACATTCAAAACAATAAAGTCCATGGATAATATCCAGAAAACACAATACAGAGGCTGTAGAAATATCTGGGATTCAGTTAGCCAAAACAAAACCGGATATTTCTGTTTTTTTCCAGTCATATCCGGACAAACTGGAGTTGAATTCGTATGCAAAGGACCAAGAAAATCACAGTAGAAATGGTTTTTGAGAAAAGCAAAGTCTTTTCGTTAGCCAAGTGCATAAAATGTCATCTATACAAACAGAAATATCATGTTTGTTTGCCGCAGTTCCTCTACCTTCCTCCCTAGAAAATACGAATGTGTAGAGCTGGTGTCTCCATGATGAACCAATTTGTGTTTCAACGGTACAAAATGAAATGTTCCCTGATAAAAACCTTCAAAACAATAAAGTCCATCGATAATATCCAGAAAACACTAACACAGAAGCTGTAGCAATATCTGGGATTGAGTTAGACAAAAGAAAACCGGATATTTCTGGTTTCATCCAGTCATATCCATACAAAGTTGTGTGGAATTCGTATGCAATGGACCGAGAAAATCACAGTACAAAGGGGATTGGAGAAAAGCAAAGTCTTTTCGTTAGGCAACTGCATTAAATGTCATCTATACAAACAGAAATATCATGTTTGTGTGCCCCAGTTCCTCTAGGTTTCTCCCTAGAAAATACGAATGTGTAGAGCTGGTGTCTCCATGATGCACCAATTAGTGTTTCAACGATACAAAATGAAATGTTCCCTGATAAAAACATTCAATACAATAAAGTCCATCGATAATATCCAGAAAACACAAACACAGAGGCTTTCACAATATTTCGGATTGAGTTAGCCAAAACACAACCGGATATTTCTGTTTTCATCCTTTCATATCCGGACAAAGTGGTGTGGAATTCGTATGCAAAGACCAAAAAAATCACAGTAAAAAGGGGATTAAAGAAAAGCAAAGTCTTTTCGTTAGGCAACTGTATTAAATGTCATCTATACAAACAGAAATATCATGTGTGTGTGCCGCAGTTCCTCTAGCTTTCTCCCTAGAAAATACGAATGTGTAGAGCTGGTGTCTCCATGTGGAACCAATTAGTGATTCCAAGCACAAAATTAAATGTTCCCTGATAAAAAAACAGTCAAAATAATAAAGTCCTTGGATAATATCAGTAATACACAAATATAGAGGCTGTAGCAATATCTGGGATTGAGTTAGCCAAAACAAAAATGGGTATTTCTAGTTTCATCCAGTCATATCCGGACAAACTGGTGTGGAATTCCTATTCAATGGATATAGAAAATCTCAGTAAAAATGGTTTTGGAGAACAGCAAAGTCTTTAGTTAGGCAAGTGCATATTATATCATCAAAACAAACAGAAATCCCATGTTTGTTTGCCGCAGTTCCTCTAGCTTTCGCCCTAGAAAATATGAATATATAGAGCTGGTGTCTCCATGTGGAACCAATTACTGTATCCAAACTCAAATAAAATATTCCCCGATAAAAAACATTCAAAATAACAAAGTCCGTGGATAATATCCAGAAAACACAAACACAGATGCTGTAGAAATATCTGGGATTTAGTTGGCCAAAACAAAACCGGATATTTCCGGTTTCATCTCGTCATATCCTGACAACGTGTTGTGGAATTCGTATGCAATGGACCGAGAAAATCACAGTAAAAATGGTTTTGGAGAATAGCAAAGTTTTTTCGTTAGGCAAGTGCATAAAATGTCATCTACAGAAACAGAAATATAATGTTTGTTTGCCAAAGTTCCTCTAGCTTTTCCGTAGAAAATACGAATGTGTAGAGCTGGTGTCTCCATGTGGAAACAGTTAGTGCTTCCAAGCACAAAATTAAATGTTCGCTGATAAAAACATTCAAAACAATAAAGTCCATCGATAATATCCAGAAAACACAAACACGGAGGCTTTCACAATATTTCGGATTGAGTTAGCCAAAACACAACCGGATATTTCTGTTTTCATCCTTTCATATCCGGACAAACTGGTGTGGAATTCGTATGCAATGGACCGAGAAAATCACAGTAGAAATGGTTTTGGAGAAAAGCAAAGTCTTTTTGTTAGGCAAGTGCATAAAATGTCATCTATACAAATAGAAATATGTATGTTTGCCGCATTTCCTCTAGCAGTCTCCCTAGAAAATACGAATGTGTAGAGTTGGTGTCTCCATGTGGAACCAATTTGTGTTTCCAAGATCAAAATTAAATGTTCCCTGATAAAAAACATGCAAAACAATATAGTCCGTGGATAATATCAGGAATACACAAACACAGAGGCTATAGCAATATCCGGGATTGAGGTAGCCAGAACAAAAACGGATATTTCTGTTTTCATCCAGTCATATCCGGACAAACTGGTGTGGAATTCGTATGCAATGGACCGAGAAAATCACAGTAGAAATGGTTTTGGAGAAAACCAAAGTCTTTTCATTAGGCAAGTGCATAAAATGCCATCTATACTAACAGAAATATCATGTTTGTTTGTTGAAGTTCCTCTAGATTTCTCCCTTGAAAACAGGAATGTGTAGAGCTGGTGTCTCCATGTGGAACCAATTAGTGCTTCTACGGTACCAAATTAAATGTTCCCTGACAAAAACATTGTAAACCATAAAGTCATTGATAATATCCAGAAAACACAAACACAGAGGTTTTCACAATATTTCGGATTGAATTAGCAAAAAAAAACCGGGTATTTCTGGTTTCATCCAGTCATATCCGGACAACGGTGTGGAATTCGTATGCAATGGACCGAGAATATCACAGTAAAAATGGTTTTGGAGAAAAGCAAAGTCTTTCCGTTAGGCAATTAATAAAATGTCATCTGTACAAAGAGATATTTCATGTTCATTTGCCGCAGTTCCTCTATCATTCCGCCTAGAAAATACGAATGTCTAGAGCTGGTGTCTCCATGTGGAACCCATTAGTGTTTCTACTGCACAAAATTAAATGTTCCGTGATAAAAACATTGAAAACAATAACGTCCATGGATAATATCCAGAAAACACAAACACAGAGTCTTTCAAAATATTTCGGATTGAGTTAGCCAAAACACAACCGGATATTTCTGGTTTCATGCAGTCATATCTGGAAAAGTGGTGTGGAGTTCGTATGCAATGGACCAAGAAAATCAGAGTAAAAATGGTTTTGGAGAAAAGCAAAGTCTTTTCGTTAGGCAAGTGCATAATATTTCATCTGTAGAAAGAGATATTTCATGTTGGTTTGCCACAGTTCCTCTAGCTTTCTGCCTAGAAAATCCGAATGTGTAGAGCTGGTGACCCCATGATGAACCAATTAGTGTTTCTATGGTACAAAATTAAATGTTCCCTGATAAAAACATTCAAAACAAGAAACTCCATCGATAATATCCAGAAAACAAAAACACAGAGGCTTTTAGAATATTTTGGATTGAGTTAGCCAAAATATATCCGGATATTTCTGGTTTCATCCAGTCATATCCGGACAAAGTAGTGTGGAATTCGTATGCAATGGACGGAGAAAATCACGGTACAAATGGTTTTGGAGAAAGCAAAGGATTTTCGTTAGGCAAGTGCATAAGATGTCATCTATACAAACAGAAATACCATGTATGTTTGTTGCAGTTCCTCTAGCTTTCTCCCTAGAAAATACGAACGTGTAGAGCTGGTGTCTCCATGTGGAACCAATTAGTGATTCCAAGCACAAAATTAAATATTCCTTGATAAAAAACATTCAGAACAATAAAGTCCGTGTATAATTCAGGAATACACAAACACAGAGGCTGTAGCAATATCTGGGATTGAGTTAGCCAAAACAAAACCGGATTTTTCCGGTTTCATCCAGTCATATCCGGACAAACTGGTGTGGAATTTGTATGCAGTGTATCGAGAAAATCACAGAAAAATGGTTTTGGAGAAAAGCAAAGTCTTATCGTTAGGCAGTGCATAAAATGTCATCGAAACAAACAGAAATATCATCTTTGTTTGCCACAGTTCCTCTAGCTTTCTCCCTAGAAAATACGAATGTGTTCAACTGGTGTCTCCATGTGGAACCAATTACAGGATCCAAGCTCAAAATAAAATGTTCCCCGATAAAAAAACATTCAAAAAATAAAGTCCATCAATAATATCCAGAAAAAACAAACACAGAGGCTGTAGCAATATCTGGGATTGAGTTATCCAAAAGGAAACACGATATTTCCGGTTTCATCCAGTCATATCCAGACAAACTGGTTTGGAATTCGTATGCAATGCACCGAGAAAATCACAGTACACATGGTTTTGGAGAAAAGCAAAGTGTGTTCGTTACGCAAGTGCATAAAATGTCATCTATACAAACAGAAATATCATGTTTGTTTGTCGCAGTTCCTGTAGCTTTCTCCCAAGAAAATACGAATTTGTAGACCTGGTGTCTCCATGAGGAACCTACTATATCCAAGCTCAAAATAAAATGTTCCCCGATAAAAAAAATTCAAAACAATAAAGTCTGTGGATAATATCCAGAAAAAAACATAGTGGCTGTAGCAATATCTGGGATTGAGTTAGCCAAAACAAAACTGGATATTTCCGGTTTCATCCAGTCATATCCGGACTAACTGGTGTGGAATTCATATGCAATGCAACGAGAAATCACTGTAAAAATGGTTTTGGAGAAAAGCAAAGTCTTTTCATTAGGCAACTGCATAAAATGTCATTGATACAAACAAAAATATCATGTTTGTTTGCCGCAGTTCCTCTAGCTTTCTCCCTAGAAAATACAAATGTGTAGAGCTGGTGTCCCCATGATGAACCAATTAGTGTCTCTACGGTAAAAAATTACATGTTCACTGATAAAAAACATTCAAAACAGTAAAGTCCATCGATAATATCCAGAAATCACAAACACAGAGGCTTTAACAATATTTCGAATTGAGTTAGCCAAAACACAACCGTATATTTCTGGTTTCATCCAGTCATATCCAGAAAAAGTGGACTGGAATTTGTATGCAATGGACCGAGAAAATCACAGTAAAAATAGCTTTGGAGAAAAGCAAAGTCTTTTCGTCAGACAAGTGCACAAAATGTCATCTATACAAACAGAAATATCATGTTTGTTTGCCTCAGTTCCTCTAGCTTTCTCCCTTGAAAATACGAATATGTAGAGTTGGTGTCTCCATGTGGAAACAATTAGTGTTTCCAAGCACAAAATTGAAATTCCCTGATGAAGAACATTCAAAACAATAAAGTCTGTGGATAATATCAGGAATTCATAAACACAGAGGCCGTAACATTTTCTGGGATTGAGTTGGCCAAAAAAAACCTGGATATTTCCGGTTTCATCCAGTCATATCGGACAAACTGGTGTGGAATTCGTATGCAATATACCGAGAAAATCAGAGTACAAATGGTTTTGGAGAAAAGCAAAGTCTTTCTTTAGGCAAGTGCATAAAATGTCATCTATACAAACAGAAATATCATGTTTGTTTGCCGCAGTTCCTCTAGCATTCTCCCTAGAAAATACGAATGTGTAGAGCTGGTGTCTCCATGATGATCCAATTAGTGTTTCAATGGTACAAAATTAATTGTTCCCTGAAAAAAACATTCAAAATAATAAAGTCTGTGGATAATATCAGGAAAACACAAACACAGAGGCTTTCACAATATTTCAGATTGAGTTAGCCAAAACACAACCGGATATTTCTGGTTTCATCCAGTCATATGGGGACAAAGTGGTGTGGAATTCGTATGTAATGGACCGAGAAAATCACAGTAAAAATGGTTTTGGAGAAGAGCAAAGTCTTTTCATTAGGCAAGTAGGTAATATATCATCGATATAAACAGAAATATCATGTTTGTTTGCAGCAGTTCCTCTAACTTTTTCCCTAGAAAATACAAATATATGGAGCTGGTGTCTCCATGTGGAAACAGATTGTGTTTTCAAGCACAAAATTAAATGTTCCTTGATAAAAAACATTGAAAACAATAAAGTCCGTGGATAATATCAGGAATACTCAAACACAGAGGCTGTAGCAATATCTGGGATTGAGTTAGCCAAAACAAAACTGGATATTTTCGGTTTCATCCAATCATACCCGGACAAACTCCTGTGGAATTCGTATGCAATGGACCGAGAAAATCACAGTAAAAATGGTTTTGGAGAAAAGCAAAGTCGTTTCATTAGGCAAGTGCATAAAATGTCATCTACACAAACATAAATATCATCTTTGTTAGCCGCAGTTCCTCTAGCTTTCTCCCACGAAAAACGAATGTGCAGAGCTGGTTTCCCCATGATGAAGCAATTAGTGTTTCTACGGTACAAAATTAAATGTCCCCTGATAAAAACATTCAAAACAATAAAGTCCATTGATAATATCCAGAAAACACAAACACAGAGGCTGGAGCAATATTTCCGATTGAGTTAGCCAAAACCCAACCAGATATTTCTGGTTTCATCCAGTCATATCCGGATAAAGTGGTGTAGAATTCATATGCAATGGACCGAGAAAATCACAGTAAAATAGTTTTGCAGAATAGCAAAGTCTTTTCGTTAGGCAAGGGCATAAAATGTCATCTATACAAACAGAAATATCATGTTTATTTGCCATTGTTCCTCTAGCTTTGTCCCTAGAAAATACGAATGTGTAGAGCTGGTGTCTCCATGTGGAAACAATTAGTATTTTGCAGCACAAAATTAAATGTTCCCTGATAAAAAAAACATTCAAAACAATTAAGTCCGTGGATAATATCAGGAATACACAAATACAGAGGTTGTAGAAATATCTGGGATTGAGTTAGCAAAAAAAAAAAAAAGGGATATTTCTGGTTTCATCCAGTCATATCCGGACAAACTGGTGTAGAATTCGTATGAAATGGACCGAGAAAATCACAGTACAAATGGTTTTGGAGAAAAGCAAAGTCTTTTCTTTAGGCAAATGCATAAAATGTCATCATACAAACAGAAATATCATGTTTGTTTGCCGCAGTTCCTCTAGCTTTCTCCCTAGAAAATAAAAATGTGTAGAGCTGGTGTCTCCATGTGGAAACAATTAGTGTTTCCAAGCTCAAAATTAAATGTTCCCTGATAAAAAACATTCAAAACAATAAATTCCATTGATAATATCCAGAAAAAAAAAACATAGAGGCTGTAGCAATATCTGGGATTGAGCTAGCCAAAACCAAACCGGATAGTACCAGTTTCATCCAGTCTTATCCGGACAAAGTGGTGTGCAATTCGTATGCAATGGACCGAGAAAATCACAGTATAAAGGGTTTTGGAGAAAAGCAAAGTCTTTTCGTTAGGCAAGTGCATAAAATGCCATCTATACAAACAGAAATATGATGTTTGTTTGCCGCAGTTCATCTAGTTTCTCCCTAGAAAATACGAATGTGTAGAGCTGGTGTCCCCATGATGAACCAAGTAGTGTTTCTACGATACAAAATTAAATGTTCCCTGATAAAAACATTCAAAACAATAAGTCCATTGAAAATATCCATAAAACACAAACACAGAGGCTTTCACAATATATCGCATTGAGTTTCCAAAAATACATCCGGATATTTCTGGTTTCATCCAGTCATATCCGGATAAAGTGTTGTGGAATTCATATGCAAAGGACCGACAATATCACAGTAAAAATGGTTTTGGAGAAAAGCTAAGTCTTTTCATTAGGCAATTGCATAAAATGTCATCTATACAAACAGAAATATCATGTTTGTTTGCCGCAGGTCCTCTAGCTTTCTCCCTAGAAAATACAATGTGTAGAGCAGGTTTTCCCATTATGAACAAATTCGTGCTTCAACGGTTCAAAATTAAATGTTCCCTGATAAAAACATTCAAAACAATAAGTCCATCGATAATATCCGGAAAACACAAACACAGAGTCTTTACAATATTTCACATTGAATTAGCAAAGCACAACCGGATATTTCTGGCTTCATCCAGTCATATCTGGACAAAGTGGTGTGGAATTCATATGCAATGGACCGAGAATATCACAGTAAAAATATTTTTGGAGAAAAGCAAAGACTTTTCATTAGGAAATTACATAAAATGTCGTCTATAGAAACAGAAATATCATGTTTGTTTGCCACAGTTCCTCTAGCTTTCTCCCTAGAAAACACGAATATGTAGAACTGGTGTCTCCATAGGAACCAATTACTGTATCTTAGCTCAAAATAAAATGTTCCCTGATAAAAACATTCAAAACAATATAGTCCGTTGATAATATCCAGAAAACACAAACCCAGAGCCTGTAGCCATATTTCGGATTGAGTTAGCCAAAGAACAACCAGATATTTCTGGTTTCATCCAGTCATATCCGGAAAACCTGGTGTGGAATTTGTATGCAATGGACCGAGAAAATCACAGTAAAAAGGGTTTTGGAGAAAAGCAAAGCCTTTTCATTAGGCAAGTGCATAAAATGTCATCTACACAAACATAAGTATCATGATTATTTGCAGCAGTTCATCTAGCATTCTATGTAGAAAATAGAAATGTGTAGAGCTGGTGTCTCCATGTGGAAACTATTAGTGCTTTGCAGCACAAAATTAAATGTTCCCTGATAAAAAAATATTTAAAACAATAAATTCTGTGGATAATATCAGGAATACACAAACACAGAGGCGGTAACAATATCTGGGATTGAGTTAGCCAAAACAATAGTGGATATTTCATGTTACATACAGTCATAGCCGGACAAAGTTGTGTGGAATTTGTATGCAATGGACCTAGAAAATCACAGTAAAAATGGTTTTGGAGAAAAGCAAAGTAAATTCGTTAGGGCAGTGAATAAATCCCATCTATACAAACAGAAATACCATTTTTGTTTGCCGCAGTTCCTCTAGCTTTCTCCCTACAAAATACGAATGTGTAGAGCTGGTGTCCCCATGATGATCCAATTAGTGTTTCAATGGTACAAAATTAATTGTTCCCTGATAAAAACATTCAAAATAATAAAGTCTGTGGATAATATCAGGAAAACACAAACACAGAGGCTTTCACAATATTTCAGATTGAGTTAGCCAAAACACAACCGGATATTTCTGGTTTCATCCAGTCATATGGGGACAAAGTGGTGTGGAATTCGTATGTAATGGACCGAGAAAATCACAGTAAAAATGGTTTTGGAGAAGAGCAAAGTCTTTTCATTAGGCAAGTAGGTAATATATCATCGATATAAACAGAAATATCATGTTTGTTTGCAGCAGTTCCTCTAACTTTTTCCCTAGAAAATACAAATATATGGAGCTGGTGTCTCCATGTGGAAACAGATTGTGTTTTCAAGCACAAAATTAAATGTTCCTTGATAAAAAACATTGAAAACAATAAAGTCCGTGGATAATATCAGGAATACTCAAACACAGAGGCTGTAGCAATATCTGGGATTGAGTTAGCCAAAACAAAACCGGATATTTTCGGTTTCATCCAATCATACCCGGACAAACTCCTGTGGAATTCGTATGCAATGGACCGAGAAAATCACAGTAAAAATGGTTTTGGAGAAAAGCAAAGTCGTTTCATTAGGCAAGTGCATAAAATGTCATCTACACAAACATAAATATCATCTTTGTTAGCCGCAGTTCCTCTAGCTTTCTCCCACGAAAAACGAATGTGCAGAGCTGGTTTCCCCATGATGAAGCAATTAGTGTTTCTACGGTACAAAATTAAATGTCCCCTGATAAAAACATTCAAAACAATAAAGTCCATTGATAATATCCAGAAAACACAAACACAGAGGCTGGAGCAATATTTCCGATTGAGTTAGCCAAAACCCAACCAGATATTTCTGGTTTCATCCAGTCATATCCGGATAAAGTGGTGTAGAATTCATATGCAATGGACCGAGAAAATCACAGTAAAATAGTTTTGCAGAATAGCAAAGTCTTTTCGTTAGGCAAGGGCATAAAATGTCATCTATACAAACAGAAATATCATGTTTATTTGCCATTGTTCCTCTAGCTTTGTCCCTAGAAAATACGAATGTGTAGAGCTGGTGTCTCCATGTGGAAACAATTAGTATTTTGCAGCACAAAATTAAATGTTCCCTGATAAAAACATTCAAAACAATTAAGTCCGTGGATAATATCAGGAATACACAAATACAGAGGCTGTAGAAATATCTGGGATTGAGTTAGCAAAAAAAAAAAAAAAAGGATATTTCTGGTTTCATCCAGTCATATCCGGACAAACTGGTGTAGAATTCGTATGAAATGGACCGAGAAAATCACAGTACAAATGGTTTTGGAGAAAAGCAAAGTCTTTTCTTTAGGCAAATGCATAAAATGTCATCATACAAACAGAAATATCATGTTTGTTTGCCGCAGTTCCTCTAGCTTTCTCCCTAGAAAATAAAAATGTGTAGAGCTGGTGTCTCCACGTGGAAACAATTAGTGTTTCCAAGCTCAATATTAAATGTTCCCTGATAAAAAACATTCAAAACAATAAATTCCATTGATAATATCCAGAAAAAAAAAACATAGAGGCTGTAGCAATATCTGGGATTGAGCTAGCCAAAACCAAACCGGATAGTTCCAGTTTCATCCAGTCTTATCCGGACAAAGTGGTGTGCAATTCGTATGCAATGGACCGAGAAAATCACAGTATAAAGGGTTTTGGAGAAAAGCAAAGTCTTTTCGTTAGGCAAGTGCATAAAATGCCATCTATACAAACAGAAATATGATGTTTGTTTGCCGCAGTTCATCTAGTTTCTCCCTAGAAAATACGAATGTGTAGAGCTGTTGTCCCCATGATGAACCAAGTAGTGTTTCTACGATACAAAATTAAATGTTCCCTGATAAAAACATTCAAAACAATAAGTCCATTGAAAATATCCATAAAACACAAACACAGAGGCTTTCACAATATATCGCATTGAGTTTCCAAAAATACATCCGGATATTTCTGGTTTCATCCAGTCATATCCGGATAAAGTGTTGTGGAATTCATATGCAAAGGACCGACAATATCACAGTAAAAATGGTTTTGGAGAAAAGCTAAGTCTTTTCATTAGGCAATTGCATAAAATGTCATCTATACAAACAGAAATATCATGTTTGTTTGCCGCAGGTCCTCTAGCTTTCTCCCTAGAAAATACAATGTGTAGAGCAGGTTTTCCCATTATGAACAAATTCGTGCTTCAACGGTTCAAAATTAAATGTTCCCTGATAAAAACATTCAAAACAATAAGTCCATCGATAATATCCGGAAAACACAAACACAGAGTCTTTACAATATTTCACATTGAATTAGCAAAGCACAACCGGATATTTCTGGTTTCATCCAGTCATATCTGGACAAAGTGGTGTGGAATTCATATGCAATGGACCGAGAATATCACAGTAAAAATATTTTTGGAGAAAAGCAAAGACTTTTCATTAGGAAATTACATAAAATGTCGTCTATAGAAACAGAAATATCATGTTTGTTTGCCACAGTTCCTCTAGCTTTCTCCCTAGAAAACACGAATATGTAGAACTGGTGTCTCCATAGGAACCAATTACTGTATCTTAGCTCAAAATAAAATGTTCCCTGATAAAAACATTCAAAACAATATAGTCCGTTGATAATATCCAGAAAACACAAACCCAGAGCCTGTAGCCATATTTCGGATTGAGTTAGCCAAAGAACAACCAGATATTTCTGGTTTCATCCAGTCATATCCGGAAAACCTGGTGTGGAATTTGTATGCAATGGACCGAGAAAATCACAGTAAAAAGGGTTTTGGAGAAAAGCAAAGCCTTTTCATTAGGCAAGTGCATAAAATGTCATCTACACAAACATAAGTATCATGATTATTTGCAGCAGTTCATCTAGCATTCTATGTAGAAAATAGAAATGTGTAGAGCTGGTGTCTCCATGTGGAAACTATTAGTGCTTTGCAGCACAAAATTAAATGTTCCCTGATAAAAAATATTTAAAACAATAAATTCTGTGGATAATATCAGGAATACACAAACACAGAGGCGGTAACAATATCTGGGATTGAGTTAGCCAAAACAATAGTGGATATTTCATGTTACATACAGTCATAGCCGGACAAAGTTGTGTGGAATTTGTATGCAATGGACAGAGAAAATCACAGTAAAAATGGTTTTGGAGAAAAGCAAAGTCTTTTCGTTAGGGCAGTGCATAAATCTCATCTATACAAACACAAATACCATTTTTGTTTGCCGCAGTTCCTCTAGCTTTCTCCCTACAAAATACGAATGTGTAGAGCTGGTGTTCCCATGATGAAGCTTTTAGTGTTTCAATGGTACAAAATTAAATGCTCCCTGATAAAAAACATTCAAAAAAATAAAGTCCATCGATAATATGCAGAAAACACAAACACAGAGGCTGTAGCAATATCTGGGATTGAGTTAGCCAAAAAAAAACCAGATATTTCTGGTTTCATCCAGTCATATCTGCACAAACTAATGTAGAATTCGTATGCAATGGACCGAGAAAAGCACAGTACAAATGGTGTTGCAGAAAAGCAAAGTCTTTTCGTTAGGCAAGTGCATAAAATGTCATCTATACAAACAGAAATATGATGTTTGTTTGCCACATTTCCTCTAGCTTTTTCCCTAGAAAATAGGAATGTGTGGAGCTGGTGTCCCCATGATGAACCAATTATTGTTTCTACGGCACAAAATAAAATGTTCCCTGATAAAAAACATTCAAAACAATGAAGTCCATGGATAATATCCAGAAATCACAAACACTGAGGCTTTCACAATATTTCAGATTGAGTTAGCCAAAACACAACCGGATATTTCTGGTATCATCTAGTCATATCCAGACAAAGTGGTGTGGAATTCGTATGCAATGGACCGAGATTATCACAGTAAAAACGGTTTTGGAGAAAAGCAAAGTCTTTTCGTTAGGCAAGTGCATAAAATGTCATCTATACAAACAGAAATATGATGTTTGTTTGCCGCATTTACTCTAGCTTTCTCCCTAGAAAATAGGAATGTATAGAGCTGGTGTTCCCATGATGAACCAATTAGTGTTTCTACGGTACTAATAAAATATTCCCTGATAAAAACATTCAAAACTATAAAGTCCGTTGATAATATCCAGAAAACACAAACACAGAGGCTGTAGCAATAACTGGGATTTAGTTAGAAAAACACAACCGGATATTTCTGGTTTCATCCAGTCATATCTGGACAAACTCGTGTGGAATTCGTATGCAATGGACTGAGAATATCACAGTAAACATGGTTTTGGAGAGAAGCAAAGTCTTTAGTTAGGCAAGTGCATAAAATGTCATCTATAGAAAGAGAAATATCATGTTTGCTTGCCACAGTTCCTCTAGCTTTCTCCCTAGAATATACGAATATGTAGTGCTAGTGTCTCCGTGTGGAACCACTTACTGTATCCAACCTCAAAATAAAATGTTCCCCGAGAAAAAATATTCTAAACAATGAAGTCCATTGATAATATCCAGAAAAAAGAAAAAAACAAAGAGGCTGTAGCAATATCTGTGATTCTGTGATTGAGTCAACCAAAAAAAAACCTGATATTTCCGGTTTCATCCAGTCTTATCTGGACAAACTGGTGTGGAATTCGTATGCAATGGACCAAGAAAATCACAGTACAAATGGTTTTGGAGAATAGCAAAGTCTTTTCGCCAGGCAAGAGCAGAAAATATCATCTATACATACAGAAATATCATGTTTGTTTGCCACAGTTCCTCTTGTTTTCTCCATAGAAAATACGAATGTGTAGAGCTGGTGTCCCCATGATGAACCAATTAGTGTTTCAACGATAGAAAATGAAATGTTCCCTGATAAAAATATTCAAAACAATAAAGTCCATGGATAATATCAGGAATACACAAACACAGAGATTGTAGCAATACCTGGGATTGAGTTGCCCAAAATCAACTGGATATTTCTGGTTTCATTCAGTCATATCCGGAAAAACAGGTGTGGAATTCGTATGCAATGGACAGAGAAAATCACAGTACAAGTGGTTTTGGAGAAAAACAAAGTCTTTCGTTAGGCAAGTGCATGAAATATCATCTAGACAAACAGAAATATCATGTTTCTCGCAGTTCCTCTAGCTTTCTCCCTAGAAAATAAGAATGTGTAGAGTTGGTGTTCCCATGATGAACCAATCAATGTTTCAAAGGTACAAAATTAAATGTTCCCTGATAAAAATATTCAAAACAATAATGTCCATCGATAATAATCACAAAACACAAACACAGAGGCTGTAGCAATATTTCGTATTGAGTTAGCCAAAACACAACCGGATATTTCTGGATTCATCCAGTCATATCCAGAAAAAGTGGTGTGGAATTCGTATACAATGGACCGAGAAAATCACAGTAAAAATGGTTTTGGAGAACAGCAAAGTCTTTTCATTAGGTAAGTAGATAAAATATCAAGGATACAAAGAGAAATATCATGTTTGTTTGTGGCAGTTCCTCTAGCTTTCTTCCTAGAAAATACAAATATGTAGAGCTGGTGTCTCCATGTGCAAACAGTTAGTTATTTCAAAAAAAAATTAAATGATCCCTGATAAAAAAATTCAAAACAATAAAGTCCATGGATAATATCAGGAATACACAAACACAGAGGCTGTAGCATTATCTGGGATTGAGTTAGCCAAAACAAAACCGGATATTTCCGGTTTCATCCAGTCACATCAGTACAACCTGGTGTGGAATTCGTATGCAATGGACCGAGAAAATCACAGTAAAAATGGTTTTGGAGAAAAGCAAAGTCTTTTAGTTAGGCAAGTGCATAAAATGTCATCTATACAAACAGAAATATCATGATGGTTTGCCACAGTTCCTCTACATTTCTCCCTAGAAAATACGAATGTGTAGAGCTGGTGGCTCCATGTGGAACCAATTAGTGTTTCCAAGCAGAAAATTAAATGTTCCCTGATAAAAAACATTCAAAAATATAAAGTCCGTGGATAATATCAGGAATACACAAACTCAGAGGCTGTAGCAATATTTCGGATTGAGTTAGCCAAAACACAACCAGATATTACTGGTTTCATCCCGTCATATCCGGACAAACTGGTGTGGAATTCGTAAGCAATGGACCTAGAAAATCACAGTACAAATGGTTTTGGAGAAAAGCAAAGTCTTTTCTTTAGGCAAGTGCATAAAATGTCATCTATACAAACAGAAATATCATGTTTGTTTGCCGCAGTTCCTCTAGATTTCTTTTTTTTTAAACTGTTATTTAATGAATATAAATTTCCAGTGTACAGCTTATGGATTACAATGGCTTCCCCCTCCCATAACCTCCCTCCCACCCGCAACCCTCCCCTCTCCCGCTCCCTCTCACCTTCCATTCACATCAAGATTCATTTTCAATTCTCTTTATATACAGAAGATCAATTTAGTATAAAGATTTCAACAGTTTGCACCCACATAGAAACACAAAGTGAAACATACTGTTTGAGTACTAGTTATAGCATTAAATCACAATGTACAGCACATTAAGGACAGAGATCCCACATGAGGAGCAAGTGCACAGTGGCTCCTGTTGTTGACCCAACAAATTGACATTCTAGTTTATGGCGCCAGTAACCATCCTAGGCTGTCGTCATGAGTTGCCAAGGGTATGGAAGCCTTCCAAGTTTGCCGACTCTGATCATATTTAGACAAGGTCATAAAAGACAGAGTGAGGATAGTAACCAATGATCCTAAGAGTGGCATTTACCAGGTTTGAACAATTATACAGCATTAAGTGGGGAAGAAGACCATCAGTACACACAGGTTGGGAGTAGAGCCATTGGTGGTAGAGTAGAGGTTATGATTAAAAAGGAATGAGGCCCAAGTGCACTAGACAGGGCCTAGAACAAAGGACAGAGTCATTATTAGAGGAGCTAAGAAAGGTGCTGTCTAAGCTACAATTAATTTTTCTGATTGAGAGGCAAATAGAACCTGATAGAAGGGGCTTGATAATAATCTGGTGGGCTTTAGGCCTTGTAAATTCAGAGGCCCAGACCTATCTATCTCTTCACATGGGGTATATCTTAAGGGAGGTGTGAACCTCCTGAGGGAAGGCACTCTGTTGACTTTCATTACTTGGCTGGCCTGGGAGGAGAGCTGGCCAAGTAAAGGCAGTGGGCATCTCTAACAAGAAATTTACGGTTCTGCCTGCAATGTTGCTGACCCTACTTGACCATCCCCTCAGCTGCAGTGGTCACTTTGGAAATTGGGCTGAGTGAAGGGCTTTTCAGCTTAGAGCCAATAAGATCTGTGGCTCTGACCTGGGCATCCTTCGACTCCAGGGCAGGTCCATTTCCAGTGATCCAACTCTTGGCAGAGCTGCCAGGGCTCTTCACAAGCTGCCTTCTGCTGAAGCCCAGGCTTACCACATTGAAAGCCACTGCAGTGGACTGGCGTGTTGGGTCTCCTTGAGGGCAGATCACTGTACAGATCAGCCATTCATAGGCCTGCCACCCATTGCTTCTGATGCCGAGCTTTCTTTTCCTTCTGGTTTGTGTTAAAGCAGACCAGAGGATGCAATCAAGAGAGTGCCCAAGTCCCATCTCTAATCTTCGGTGGCCTGAACTACAAGTCTATAGTCACAGGCATGTTATGCAGTAATTTTTCTAAGGTAGACAATGCCCAGAGGAAAATTATATTCTCACTTTCAAACTTTCTTTCCCTTTGGTCTGAAAGGGAGGTTTGTTCTACTTACTGTATACTTGGCTGATGGCGAAATGAATCTAGCATTGAGATTATTATTTAAGTTCTTATTTTGGCTATGCTATTACAGAAAAATGTTAGCCATCTCTTTTATAAGGTCTAAAGATTAAATTGTGCATCCTACAGATTCCTTCATAATTGAATTAGTTTCCTACCTTGAAGAGAATAGAGAAATGAAAGAACAAGTTGGGCTTAGAATAGAGAAATGAGGGAGCAAGTCCTAGATCGCTTGCTGACAATTTAAAATTATAAACTCATCAACCAACAAGAGGCACTTGCTTACTTCACAGTATTTTTGAAAGCACCTGTAGGATTTTACAAGTATTTAACCCTTTAAGCCTCTGGGGCTTTCTCATTAAGATAACTATCATGTCTCCAAAATATCTGGTTGAAATAAGATTCCTTAAAATCATGACATAACATAGACCAAATTTGATCATTGTTACAAGGTGATTATTCAAATTTATGAAAAAAGCACATATTTAAATAACCCATAGCTCTTAATAAAAATTCAGCTGTTTTTGAACAATTACAATTTAACAGACATAAAGAGAACATAATAGATTACTTTAACACATTGCTATAAATATTAAGGAGGAATCAAAATGAAATGAAACAACTAGTGGAACAAGAAACTCTGATAGTTATTAGAAATCATAATGAAATGAAGAGTTCAATAGATCAAATGACAAACACATTAGAGAGCCTTAAAAACAGAATGGATGAAGCAGAAGAGAGAATATCAGACTTAGAAGACAGAGAACAGGAAAGGAAACAGGCAAACCAAAGAAAAGAAGAAGAAATTAGAAATCTAAAAAATATTGTCGGGAATCTACAGGATACTATTAAAAAACCCAACATTCGGGTTCTAGGAGTTCCTGAAGGCATGGAGAGGGAGAAAGGATTAGAAGGCATTTTCAGTGAGATACTAGCAGAAAATTTCCCAGGTTTGGAGAAGGACAGAGGCATCTTAGTACAGGAAGCTTATAGAACCCCTAATAAACATGACCAAAAGAGATCCTCACCACGACATGTTGTAATCAAACTCACCACAGTGAAACATAAAGAAAAGATTCTAAAATGTGCAAGAGAGAAACGTCAGATTACTCTCAGAGGATCTCCAATTAGACTCACAGCAGACTTCTCATCAGAAACCCTGCAAGCTAGAAGGGAATGGCGAGACATAGCCCAGGTACTAAGAGAGAAAAACTGCCAGCCCAGAATACTATATCCTGCAAAGCTCTCATTTGTGAATGAAGGTGAAATTAAGACTTTTCATAGCAAACAGAAACTGAAAGAATTTGTTGCCACTCATCCTGCCCTGGAAAAGATGCTTAAAGATGTGTTACACACAGAAACACAGAAACACGGTCACCAATATGAAAGAAGGTAAAGGAAGGAAACCTCACAGCAAAAGATCACAGGAAGCTCAATTTCTCTTTGACATAGAATTAAACTCTGATGCTCTGTTAAATCAATATGTTAAAGTAATCTATTAGTTCCTCTAGCTTTCTACCCAGAAAATACGAATGTGTAGAGCTGGTGTCACCATGATGAACCAATTAGTGTTTCTGCGGTATAAAATGAAAAGTTCCCTGATAAAAACATTCAAAACAATAGGTCCATCGATAATATCCAGAAAACACAAACACAGTGGCTTTCACAATATTTCGGATTGAGTTAGCCAAAACACAACCGGATATTTGTGGTTTCATCCAGGCATATCCGGAAAAAGTGGTGTGGAAATCATATGCAAAGGACCGAGAATATCACAGTAAAAATGGCTTTGGAGAAAAGCAAAGTCTTTTCATTATGCAATTGCATAAAATGTCATCGATACAAACAGAAATATCATGTTTGTTTGCCAAAGTTCCTATAGAATTCTCCCTAGAATATACGAATGTGTAGAGCAGGTTTTCCCATTATGAACATATTCGTGTTTAACGGTACAAAATTAAATTTCCCTGATAAAAATATTCAAAACAATAAAGTTCATTGATAATATCCAGAAAAAAAAAAACATAGAGGCTGTAGCAATATCTGGGATTGAGTTAGCCAAAACCAAACCTGATTGTTCCGGTTTCATCCAGTCTTATCCGGACAAAGTGGTGTGCAATTCGTATGCAATGGACCAAGAAAATCACAGTATAAAGGGTGTTGGAGAAAAGCAAAGTCTTTTCGTTAGGCAAGTGCATAAAATGCCATCTATACAAACAGAAATATGATGTTTGTTTGCCACAGTTAATCTAGCTTTCTCCCTAGAAAACACGAATGTGTAGAGCTGGTGTTCCCATGATGAACCAATTAGTGTTTCACAGCACAAAATTAAATGTTCCCGGATAAAAACATTCAAAACAATAAAGTCCGTGGATAATATCAGGAATACACAAACTCAGAGGCTGTATCAATATTTCAGATTGAGTTAGCCAAAACACAACCAGATATTTCTGGTTTCTTCCAGTAATTTCTGACAAACTGCTGTGGAATTCATATGCAATGGACCGAGAAAATCACAGTAGAAATGGTTTTGAAGAAAAGCAAAGTCTTTTCCTTAGGCAAGTGCATTAAATGTCATCTATACAAACAGAAATATCATGTTTGTTTGCTGCAGTTTCGCTAGCTTTCTCCCTAGAAAATAAGAATGTGTAGAGCTGGTGTCTCCATGTGGAAACAATTAGTGTTTCCAAGCACAAAATTAAATGTTCCCTGAAAAAAAAAACATTCAAAACAATAAAGTCCGTGGATAATATCAGGAATACACAAGCACAGAGGCTGTAGCAATATTTTGTATTGAGTTAGCCAAAACAAAACTGGATATTTCCGGTTTGATCCAGTCATATGAGGACAAACTGGTGTGGAATTAGTATGCAATGGACCGAGAAAATCACATTAAAAAAGGTTTTGGAGAAGAGCAAAGTGTTTTCATTAGGCAAGTGCATAAAATGTCATGTATACAAACAGAAATATCAAGTTTGTTTGCCGCAGTTCTACTAGCTTTCTCCCTGGAAAATACGAATGTGTAGAGCTGGTGTCCCCATGATGAAACAATAAGTGATTCAACGGTATGAAATTAAATGTTGCCTGATAAAAACATTCAAAACAATAAAGTCTGTGGATAATATCAGGAATACACAAACACAGAGGCTGTAGCAATATCTTGCATTGGTTAGCCCAAAAAAAACCGGATATTACCGTTTTCATGCAATCATATCTGGACAAAGTCGTTTGGAATTCATATGCAATGGAACGAGAAAATTACAGTAAATATGTTTTTGGAGAAAAGGAAAGTCTCTTTGTTAGCCAAGTACATTAAATGTCGTCTATACAAACAGAAATATCATGTTTGTTCGCTGCAGTTCCTCTAGCTTTCTCCCTAGAAAATACGAATGTGTATAGCTGGTGTCTGCATGTTGAACCAATTATTGATCCCAAGCACAAAATTAAATGTTCCCTGATAAAAAAACATTCAAAACAATAAAGTCTGTGGATAATATCAAGAATACACAAACACAGAGGCTGTAGCAATATCAGGGATTGAGTTAGCCAAAACACAACCGGATATTTCTAATTTATCCAGTCAATTCCGGACAAAGTGGTATGGAATTCCTATGCAATGATCCGAGAAAATCAGAGTCAAAATGGTTTTGAAGAAGAGCAAAGTCATTTAATTAGGCAAGTAGATAAAACATCATCGATACAAACAGAAATATCATGTTTGTTTGCCACAGTTCCTCTAGCTATCTCCCTAGAAAATATGAATGTGTAGAGATGGTGTCTCCATGTGGAACTAATTAGTGTTTCCAAGCACAAAATTAAATGTTCCCTGAAAAAAAAAACATTCAAAAATATAAAGTCCATGGATAATATCAGGAATACACAAACTCAGAGGCTCTAGCAATATTTCGGATTGAGTTAGCCAAAACACAACCAGATATTTCTGGTTTCATCCAGTCATATGAGGACAAACTAGTGTGGAATTCATATGTAATGGACCGAGAATATCACAGTACAAATGGTTTTGGAGAAAAGCAAAGTCTTTTCGCCAGGCAAGAGCATAAAATGTCATCTATAGAAACAGAAATATCATGTTGTTTTCCTACAATTCCTCTAGCTTTCTCCCTAGAAAATACGAATGTGTAGAGCTGGTGTCCCCATGATGAACCAATTAGTGATTCTGCGGTACAGAATAAAATATTCCATGATAAAAACATTCAAAACAATAAAGTCCATCGATAATATGCAGAAAACACAAACACATAGCCTGTTGCAATATCTGGGATTGAGTTGGCCAACACACAACCGGATATTTCTGGTTTCATCCAGTCATATCCGGACAAACTGGTGTGGAATTCGTATGTAATGGACCGAGAAAATCACAGTAAACATGGTTTTGGAGAAGAGCAAATTCTTTTCGCCAGGGAAGAGCATAAAATGTCATCTATACATACAGAAATATCATGTTTGTTTTCCACAGTTCCTCTAGATTTCTAACTAGAAAATACGAATGTGTAGAGCTGGTGTCTCCATGTGGAAACAATTACTGTATCCAAGCACAAAATTAAATGTTTCCTGATAAAAACATTCAAAACAATAAAGTCTGTTGATAATATCAGTAATACACAAACACAGAGGCTGTAGCAATATTTCGTGTTGAGTTAGCCAAAACACAACCAGATATTTCTCTATTTATCCAGTCATTTCCGGACAAACTGGTGTGGAATTCGTATAGAATGGACCGAAAAAATCACAGTAAAAATGGTTTTGGAGAACAGCAAAGTCTTTTCATTAGGCAAGTATATAAAATATCATCGATACAAACAGAAATATGATGCATGTTTGCCGCAATTCCACTAGCTTTCTCCCTAGAAAATACAAATATATAGAGCTGGTGTCTCCATGTGGAAACAGTGTTTTCAAGCACAAAATTAAATGTTCCTTGATAAAAAAATTCAAAACAATAAAGTCCGTGGATAATATCAGGAATACACAAACACAGAGGCTGTAGCAATATCTGCAATTGAGTGAGCCAAAAAAAAACGGGATATTTTTGGTTTCATCCAGTCATATCCGGACAATGTGCTGTGGAATTCGTGTGCAACGGACCAAGAAAATCACAGTAAAAATGGTTTTGGAGAAAAGCAAATTTGTTTCATTAGGCAAGTGCATAAAATGCTATCTATACAAACAGAAATATCATGTTTGTTTGCCGCAGTTCCTCTAGCTTTCTCCCTAGAAAATACAAATGTGTACAGCTGGTGTCCCCATGATGAACCAATTAGTGTTTCAACGGTACAAAATGAAATGTTCCCTGATAAAAACATTCAAAACAATAAAGTCCGTCGATAATATCAGGAAAACACAAACACAGAGGCTTTCACAATATTTCGGATAGAGTTAGCCAAAACACAACCGGATATTTCTCATTTCATCTAGTCATATCCAGACAAAGTGGTTTGGAATTCGTATGCAATGGACCGAGAAAATCACATTAAAATGGTTTTGGAGAAAACCAAAGTCTTTTCATTAGGCAAGTGCATAAAATGTCATCGATACAAACAGAAATATCATGTTTGTTTGCCACAGTTAATCAAGCTTTCTCCCTAGAAAATACGAATATGCAGCGCTGGTGTCTCAATGTGGAAGCAATTACTGTATCCAAGCTCAAAATGAAATGTTCCCTGATAAAAAATATTCAAAAAATAAAGTCCATCAATAATATCCAGAAAATAGAAACACAGAGGCTATAGCAATATTTTGTATTGAGTTAGCAAAACAAAACCGGATATTTCTCTTTTTATCCACTCATATCCGGACAAACTGTTGTGGAATTCGTATGCAATGGACCGAGAAAATCACAGTAAAATGGTTTTGGAGAAAAGCAAAGTCGTTTCATTAGGCAAGTGCATAAAAAGTCATCTGTACAAACAGAAATATCATGTTTGTTTGCCGCAGTTCCTCTAGCTTTCTGCCATGAAAATACGAATGTGTAGAGATGGTGTTCCCATAATGAACCAACTAATGTTTCAACGGTACAAAATTAAAACTTCCCTGATAAAACACATTCAAAACAATAAAGTCTGTGGATAATATCAGGAATACACAAACACAGAGGCTGTAGCAATATCTGGGATTGAGTTAGCCAAAACAAAATCGGATATTTCCGGTTTCATCCAGTCATATCCGGAAAAAGGTGTGTGGAATTCATATGCAATGGACCAAGAAAAGTCACAGTAAAAATGGTTTTTTAGAAGAGCAATGTTTTTTTATTAGGCAAGTAGATAAAATATCATCAATACCAACAGAAATATCATGTTTGTTGGCTGCAGTTGCTCTAGCTTTCTCCCTAAAAATACGAATTTGTAGAGCTAGTGTTCCCATGAGGATCCAATTAGTGTTTCAACGGTACAAATTTAAATGTTACCTTATAAAAACATTCAAAACAATAAAGTCCATCGATAATATCCAGAAAACACAAACACAGAGGCTTTCAAATTATTTCGGTTTGAGTTAGCCAAAACACAACCGGAGATTTCTGGTTTCATCCAGTGATATCCGGACAAAGTGGTTTGGAATTCATATGCAATGAACCGATAAAATCACAGTAGCAATGATTTTGGAGAAAAACAAAGTCTTTTCGTTAGGCAAGTGCATAAAATGTCATTTACACAAACAGAAATATCATGTTTGTTTGCTGCAGTTCCTTTAGCTTTCTCCCTAGAAAATTCAAATATGTAGAGCTGGTGTCTCCATGTGGAACCAATTACTGTATCCAAGCTCAAAATAAAATGTTCCCCATAAAAAGCATTCCAAAACAATAAAGTCCATTAATAGTATCCAGAAAACACAAACACAGAGGCTGCTGCAATATCTGGGATTGAGTTAGCCAAAACATAATCAGATATTTCCGGTTTCATCCAGTCATATCCGGACAAACTCCTGTGGAATTCGTATGCAATGGACCGAGAAAATCACTGTAAAAATGGTTTTGGAGAACAGCAAAGTCTTTTCCTTAGGCAAGTGCATAAAATGTCATCTATACAAACAGAAATGTCATGTTTGTTTTCTGCAGTTCCTCTAGCTTTCTCCCTAGAAAATATGAATATGTAGAGCTGGTGTCTCCATGTGGAACCAATTACTGTATCCAAGCTCAAAATAAAATGTTCCCCGATAAAAAGCATTAAAAACAATAGAGTCCATTGATAGTGTGCAGAAAATACAAACACAGAGGCTTTCGCAATATTTCGGATTGAGTTAGCCTAAACACAACCGGATATTTCTGGTTTCATCCAGTCATATCCGGAAAACCTGGTGTGGAATTTGTATGCAATGGACCGAGAAAATCACAGTAAAAATGGTTTTGGAGAAAAGCAAAGTCTTTTCTTTAGGCAAGTGCATAAAATGTCATCGATCCAAACAGAAATATCATGTTTGTTTGCCGCAGTTCCTCTAGCTTTCTCCCTAGAAACTACGAATATGTAGAGGTGGTGTCTCCATGTGGAGCCAATTATTGTTTCCAAGCACAAAATTAAATGTTCCCTGAAAAAAAAACATTCAAATCAATAAAGTCCGTGGATAATATCAGGAATAAACAATACAGAGGCTGTAGCAATATCTGGGACTGAGTTGTCCAAAACAAACCGGATATTTCTGGTTTCATCCATTCATATACGGACAAACTGGTGTGGAATTCGTATGCAGTTTTTGAGATAATCACAGAAAAATGGTTTTGGAGAAAAGCAAAGTCTTTTCGTTAGGCAAGTGCATAAAATGTCATGTATACAAACAGAAATATCATGTTTGTATGCCGCAGTTCCTCTAGCTTTCTCCCTAGAAAATACCAATTTGTAGAGCTGGCGTTCCCATGATGAACCAATTAGTGTTTCCAAGCACATAATTAAAAATTCCCTGATGAAAAACATTCAAAGCAATAATGTCTGTGGATAATATCCAGAAAACACAAACACAGAGGCTTTCACAATATTTCGGACTTTGTTAGCCAAAACACAACCAGATATTTCCGGTTTCATCCAGTTATATCCGGACAAACTGATGTGGAATTCGTATGCAATGGACTGAGAAAATCACAGAACTAATGGTTTGGAGAAAAGCAAAGTCTTTTCGTTAGGCAAGTGCATAAAATATCATCAATACAAATAGAAATATCATGTTTGTTTGCGTAGTTCCTCTAGCTTTCTCCCTAGAAAATACGAATGTTTAGAGCTGGTGTCCCCTTGATGAACCAATTAGTGTTTCATCGGTACAAATTAAATGTTCCCTGATAAAAACATTCAAAACAATAAGGTCCATCGATAATATCCAGAAAACACAAACACAGAGGCTTTCACAATATTTCGGATTGAGTTAGCCAAAAAACAACCAGATATTTCTGGTTTCATTCAGTCATATCCGGACAAACTTGTATGGAATTCGTATGCAATGGATCGAGAAAATCACAGTAAAAATGGTTTTGGAGAAAAGCAAAGTCTTTTCGTTAGGCAAGTGCATAAAATGTCATCGATACAAACAGAAATATTATGTTTGTTTGCCGCAGTTCCTCTAGCTTTCTGCCATGAAAATACGAATGTGTAGAGATGGTGTCTCCATGTGGAACCAATTAGTGATTCCAAGGACAAAATTAAATATTCCCGGATAAAAAACATTCAAATCAATAAAGCCCGTGGATCATATCAGGATTACAGAAACACAGAGGCTGTAGCAACATCTGGGATTGAGTTAGCCAAAACAAACCGGATATTTACGGTTTCATCCACTATATCCGGACAAACTCGTGTGGAATTCATATGCAGTTTATCGAGATAATCACAGAAAAAAGATTTTGGAGAAAAGCAAAGTCTTTTCGTTAGGCAAGTGCATAAAATGTCATCTATATAAACAGAAATATCATGTTTGTTTGCCGCAGTTCCTCTAGCTTTCTGCCATGAAAATACGAATGTGTAGAGCTGGTGTCTCCATGTTGAATCAATTAGTTATTCCAAGCACAAAATTAAACATTTCCTGATAAAAAACATTCAAAACAATAAACTTCGTTGATAATATCAGGAGTACACAAACACAGAGTCTGTAGCAATGTCTGGGATTGAGTTAGCCAAAACACAACCGGATATTTCCGGTTTCTTCCAGTCATATCCAGACAAACTGGTGTAGAATTCGGATGCAATGGAACGAGAAAATCACAGTAAAAATGGTTTTGGAGAAAAGCACAGACTTTTCATTAGGCAACTGCATATAAATGTCATCTACACAGACAGAAATATCATGGTTGTTTGCCACAGTTCCTCTAGTTTTCTACCTAGAAAATACGAATATGTACAGCTGGTGTCTCCGTGTGGAACAAATTACTGTATTCAAGCTCAAAATAAAATGTTCTCCAATAAAAAAACATTCAAAATAATCAAGTCCGTTGATAATATCCAGAAAACACAAACACAGTGGCTGTAGCAATATCTAGGATTGAGTTAACCCAAAGAAAACTGGATATTTCCGGTTTCATCCAGTCATATCCGGACAAACTGGTTGGAATTCTTATGCAATGGACCGAGAAAATCCCAGTAAAAATGGTTTTGGAGAAAAGCAAAGTTTTTCGTTAGGCAAGTGCATAAAATGTCATCTACACAAACATCAATATCATGTTGGTTTGCCGCAGTTCCTCTAGCTTTCTCCCTAGAAAATACAAATGTGTAGAGCTGGTGTCCCCATGTTGAACCAATAACTGTTTCTATAGTACAAAAATAAATCTTCCCTGATAAAAACATTCAAAACACTAAAGTCCATCGATAATATCCAGAAAAAACAAACAGAGAAACTTTCACATTATTTCGGATTGAGTTACCCAAACACAACTGGATATTTCTGGTTTCTTCCAGTCATATGCGGACAAAGTGTTGTGGAATTTGCATGCAATGGACCGAAAAATCACAGTAAAATGGCTCTGGAGAAATGCAAAGTCTTTTCGTTAGGCAAGTGCATAAAATGTCATCTATACAGACAGAAATATCATGTTTGTTTGCCGCAGTTCCTCTACCTTTCTCCCTAGAAAATACAAATATTTAGAGCTGGTGTCTCCATGTGGAACCAATTAGTGTTTCCAACACAAAATTAAATGTTCTCTGATAAAAAAATTCAAAACAATGATGTCCGTGGATAATATCAAGAATACACAAACACTGAGGCTGTAGCAATATCTGGGATTGCGTTAGCCAAAACAAAACCGGATATTTCCGGTTTCATCCAGTAATATCCGGACAAACTGGTGTGGAATTCGAATGCAATGTACCGAGATAATCACAGTAAAAATGGTTTTGGAAAACAGCAAAGTCTTTCCATTGGGCAAGTAGATAAAATATCATCGATACAAACAGAAATATCCTGTTTGTTTGCTGCAGTTCCTCTAGCTTTCCCCCTAGAAAATACGAATGTGTAAGGCTGGTGTGTCCATGTGGATCCAATTACTGTATTTAGGCTCAAAATAATACGTTCCCCGATAAAAAAACTTTCAAAACAATAAAGTCCATTGATAATATCCATAAAAGACAAACACAGAGGCTGTAGCAATATCTGGGATTGAGTTAGCCAAAATAAAATAGGATATTTCCGGTTTCATCCAGTCATATCCGGACAAACTGGTGTGGAATTCGTATGCAATGGACCGAGAAAATCACAGTACAAATGGTTTTGGAGAAAAGCAAAGTCGTTTTGTTAGGCAACTGCATAAAATGTCATCGATACAAACAGAAATATCATGTTTGTTTGCCCCAGTTCCTCTAGCTTCCTCCCTAGAAAATACGAATGTGTAGAGGTGTTGTCTCCATGATGAAACAATTAGCGTTTCTATGGTACAAAATTAAATGTTCCCTTATAAAAACATTCAAAACAATAAGTCCATCGATAATATACAGAAAACACAAGCACAGAGGCTTTCGCAATATTTCGGATTGAGTTAGCCTAAACACAACCGGATATTTCTGGTTTCCTCCAGTCATATCCGGACAAAGGAGTGTGGAATTCGTATGCAATGGACCAAAAAATCACAATAAAAATGGTTTTGGAGAAAAAGCAAAGTCTTTTCGTTAGGCAAGTGCATAAAATGTCAAATACACAAACAGAAATATCATGTTTGTTTGTCGCAGTTCCTCTAGCTTTCTCCCTGGAAAATACGAATGTGTAGAGATGGTGTCTCCATGTGGAACAAGTTCGTGTTTCAACAGTACAAAATTAAATGTTCCCCATAAAAAACATTCAAAACAATAAAGTTCGTGGATAATATCAGGAATACACAAACACAGAGGCTGTAGCAATATTTTGGATTGAGTTAGCCAAAACACAACCGGACATTTCCAGTTTCATCCATTCATATCCGGACAAAGTGTTGTGGAATTCCTATGGAATCGGTTTGAAAATGAGAGTAGAAATGGTTTTGGAGAAAAGCAAAGTCTTTTCGTTAGGCAAGTGCATAAAATGTCATCTACACAAGCATAAATATCATGTTTGTTTGCAGCAGTTCCTCTAGCTTTCTCCCTAGAAAATACGAATGTGTAGAGCTGTTGTCCCCATGATGAACCAATTACTGTTTCAACAGTAGAAAATTAAATGTTTCCAGATAAAAACATTCAAAACAATAGAGTCCATTGATAATATCCAGAAAACACAAACACAGAGGCTTTCACAATATTTTGGAATGACTTAGCCAAAACACAAGCGGACATCTCTGGTTACATCCAGTCATGTCCGGACAAAGTGGTGTGGAATTCCTATGCAATGGACCGAGAAAATCACAGTAAAAATGGTTTTGGAGAAAAGCAAAGTCTTTTCTTTAGGCAAGTGCATAAAATCTCATCGATACAAACAGAAATATCATGTTGGTTTGCCGCAGTTCTTCTAGCTTTCAGCTTACAAAATATGAATGTGTAGAGCTGGTGTCCCCATCAGCAACCAATTAGTGTTTCAATGGTGCAAAATGAAATGTTCCGTGATAAAAACATTCAAAACAATAAAGTCCATCGATAATATCCAGAAAACACAATATTTTGGATTGAGTTAGCCAAAACACAACCGGATATTTCTGGTTTCATCTAGTCATATCCGGACAAAGTGGTGCGGAATTCATATGCAATGGACCGAGAAAATCACAGTAAAAATGGTTTTGGAGAAAAGCAAAGTCTTTTCATTAAGTATGTAGATAAAATATCATCTATACAAACAGAAATATCATGTTTGTTTGCCGCAGTTCCTCTAGAAAATAAAAATATGTAGAGCTCTTGTCTCCATGTGGAAATAATTAGTGTTTTCAAGCAAAAAATTAAATGTTCCCTGATAAAAATATTCAAAACAATAAATTCCATCGATAATGTCCAGAAAACACAAACACAGAAGTTTTCACAATTTTTCGGATTGAGTTAGCCAAAAAACAACCACAGATTTCTGGTTTCATCCAGTCATATCCGGACAAAGTGGTTTGGAATTCGTATGCATTGGACCGAGAAAATCACAGTAAAAATGGTTTTGGAGCAAAGCAAAGTCTTTTTGTTAGGCAAGTGCATCAAATGTCATTGATACAAACAGAAATATGTTTGTTTACCGCAGTTCCTCTAGCTTTCTCCCTATAAAATACGAATATGTAGAGCTGGTGTCTCCATGTGGAACCAATTACTGTATCCAAGCTCAAAATAAAATGTTCCACGAGAAAAAGCATTCAAAACAATAAAGTCCATTGATAGTATCCAGAAAAAACAAACGCAGAGGCTGCTGCAATATCTGGGATTGAGTTAGCCAAAACATAATCAGATATTTCCGGTTTCATCCGGTCATATCCGGACAAGTCGGTGTGGAATTCCTATGCAATGGACCGAGAAAATCACAGTAAAAATGGTTTTGGAGAAAAGCAAAGTCTTTTCGTTAGGAAAATGCATAAAATGTCATCTACACAAACAGAAATATCATGTTTGTTTGCCGCAGTTCCTCTAGCTTTCTCCCTAGAAAATACGAATATGTAGAGCTGGTGTCTCCATGTGGAAACAATTAGTGTTTCACAGCACAAAATAAAATGTTCCCTGGTAAAAAAGCATTCAAAATCATAAAGTCTGTGGATAATATCAGGAATACACAAGCACAGAGGCTGTAGCAATATCTGGGATTGAGATAGCCAAAACACAACCAGATATTTCTGGTTTCATCCAGTCATATCCGGACAAAGTGGTGTGGAATTAGTATGCAATGGACCGAGAAAATCACAGTAAAAATGGTTCTGGAGAAAAACAAAGTCTTTTCATTAGGCAAGTGCATAAAATGTCATCTATACAATCAGAAATATCATGTTTGTTTGCCGCAGTTCCTCTAGCTTTCCCCCTAGAAATTAAGAATGTGTAGAGCTGGTGTCCCCATGATGAACCAGTTATTGTTTCCAAGAACAAAATTAAATGTTCCCTGATAAAAAAATTCAAAACAATAAAGTCCATCGATAATATCCAGAAAACACAAAAACAGAGGCTGTAACAATATTTCGGATTTAGTTGGCCAAAACACAACCGGATATGTTTTGTTACATCCAGTCATATCCGGACAAACTGGTATGTGATTCGTATGCAATGGACTGTTAGAATCAGAGTACAAATGGTTTTGGAGAAAAGCAAAGTCTTTTCGTTAGGCAAGTGCATAAAATGTCATCTACACAAGCATAAATATCATGTTTGTTTGCCGCAGTTCCTCTAGATTTCTCCCTAGAAAATACGAATGTGTAAATGTGTAGAGCTGGTGTCCCCAGGATGAATTAATTAGTGTTTCTATGGTACATAAATAAATGTTCCATGATGAAAATATTCAAAACTATAAAGTCCATCGATAATATCCAGAAAAACAAACACAGAGGCTATCACAACTTTTCCGATTGAGTTAGCCAAAACACAATCGGATATTTCTGGTTTCTTCCAGTCATATATGGACAAATTCGTGTGGAATTCGTTTCAATGGACCAAGAAAATCACAGTAAAAATGGTTTTGGAGAAAGCAAAGTCTATTCGTTAGGCAAGTGCACAAAATGTCATCTATACAAACAGAAATATCATGTTTGTTTGCTGGAGTTCCTCTATCTTTCTCCCTAAAAATACGAATGTGTAGAGCTGGTGTCTCCATGTGGAACCAGTTGGTGTTTCCAAGCACAAAATTAAATGTTCCCTGAAAAAAACTTTGAAAATAATAAAGTCCGTGAATAATATCAGGAATACACAAACACAGAGGTTGTAGCAATATCTGGGATTGAGTTAGCCAAAACACAACCGGGTATTTCTGGTTTCATCTAGTCATATCCGGACAAAGTGGTGTGTAATTCATATGCAATGGACCAAGAAAGTCACAGTACAAATGGTTTTGGAGAAAAGGAAAGTCTTTTCGTTAGGCAAGTGCATAAAATGTCATCTATACCAACAGAAATATCTTGTTTGTTTGCCGCAGTTCCTCTAGCTTTCTCCCTAGAAAATACGAATGTGTAGAGCTGGTGTCTCCATGTGGAACCAATTACTGTATCCAACATCAAAATAAAATGTTCCCGGATAAAAAACATTCATAACAATGAAGCCCGTGGTTAATATCCGGAATACACAAAAGCAGAGGCTGTAGAAATTTCTGCGATTGAGTTAGCCAAAACAAAACCGGCTATTTCCAGTTTCATGCAGTCATATCCGGACAAACTTTTGTGGAATTCGTATGCAATGGACTGGGAGAATCACAATACAAATGGTTTTGGCGAAAAGCAAAGTCTTTTCTTTAGGCAAGTGCATAAAATGTCCTCTATACCAACAGAAATATCAAGCTTGTTTGCCGCAGTTCCTCTAGCTTTCTCGCTAGAAAACAAGAAAGGCAGAGCTGGTGTCTCCATGTGGAACCAATTAGTGTATCGAAACTCAAAATAAAATGTTCCCAGATAAAATACATTCAAAACAATAAAGTCCATTGAAAATATCCAGAAAACACAAACACAGAGGCTGTAGCAATATTTCGGATTGAGTTAGCCAAAGCACAACCGGATGTTTCCGGTATCATCCAGTTATATCCGGTCAAACTGGTGTGGAATTCGTATGCAATGGACTGAGAGAATCAGAGTAAAAATTGTTTTGGAGAAAAGCAAAGTCTATTCGTTAGGCAAGTGCACAAAATGTCATCTATATGAAAAGAAATATCATGTTTTTTTACCGCAGTTCCTCTAGCTTTCTCCCTAGAAAGTACGATTGTGTAGAGCTGGTGTCTCCATGATGAACCAATTCGTGTTTCTACGGTACATAATGAAATGTTCCCTGATAAAAATATTCAAAACAATAAAGTCCATCGATAATATCCAGAAAACACAAACACAGAGGCTTTCACAATATTTCGGATTAGGTTAGACAATACACAACCATATATTTCTGTTTTCATCGCGTCATGTCCGGACAAACTGGTGTGGAATTGGTATGCAATGGATTGAGAAAATCAGAGCAAAAATGGTTTTGGAGAAAAGCAAAGTCTTTTCGTTAGGCAAGTGCATAAAATGTCATCTATGCAAACAGTAATATCATGTTTGTTTGCCACATTTCCTCTAGCAATCTCCCTAGAAAATACGAATGTGTAGAGCTGGTGACCCCATGATGCACGAATTAGTGTTTCGACGGTACAAAATTAAATGTTCCCTGATAAAAACCTTCAAAACAGTAAGTCCATCGATAATATCCAGAAAACTCAAACACAGAGGCTTTCACAATATTTCGGATTGAGTTAGCCAAAACACAACCGGATATTTCTGGTTTCATCCAGTCATATCCGGACAAACTTGTGTGGAATCGTATGCAATGGATCGAGAAAATCACCATAAAAATGTTTTTGGAGAAAAGCAAAGTCTTTTTGTTAGGCGACTGCATAAAATGTCATCTATAAAAGAGTAACATCAGGTTTGTTTGGCACAGTTCCTCTAGGTTTTTCCCTAGAAAATACGAATATGTAGAGCTGGTGTCTCCATGTGGAACCAATTACTGTATCCAAGCTGAAAATAAAATGCTCCCTGATAAAAAGCATTCAAAGCAATAAAGTCCATTGATAATATCCCGAAAACACAACACAGAGGCTGTAGCAATATTGGGATTGAGTTAGCCAAAACAAAACCGGATATTTCTGGTTTCATCCAGTCATATCCGGACAAAGTGGTTTGGAATTCGTATGCAATGGACCGAGAACATCACATTAAAAATGCTTTTGGAAAAATGCAACGTATTTTCGTTAGGCAAGTGCATAAAATGTCATCTACATAAACAGAAATATCATGTTTGTTGGCCGCACTTCCTCTAGCTTTCTCCCTAGAAAATTCAAATATGTAGAGCTGGTGTCTCCATGTGGATCCAATTACTGTATCCAAGCTCGAAATAAATGTTCCCAATAAAAAACATTCAATACAATATAGTCCATTGATAATATCCAGAATACACAAACACAGAGTCTTTCATAATATTTAGGATTGAGTTAGGCAAAACAAAACCAGATATTACTGTTTTCTTCCAGTCATATCCGCACAAACTGGTGTGGAATTCGTATGCAATTAACCAAAAAAATCACAGTAAATGATTTTGGAGAAAAGCAAAGTCTTTTCATTAGGCAAGTGCATAAAATGTCATCTAGAAAAACAGAAATATCATGTTCATTTGCCGCAGTTCCTCTAGCTTTCTCCCTAGAAAATACGAATGTGTATAGCTGGTGTCTGCACGTTGAACCAATTATTGATCCCAAGCACAAAATTAAATGTTCCCTGATAAAAAAAAATAAACATTCAAAACAATTAAGTCCGTGGATAATATCAAGAATAAACAAACACAGAGGCTGTAGCAATATCTGGGATTCAGTTTGCCAAAACACAACTGGATATTTCTGTTTTCATCCAGTCATAAAAGGACAAATTCGTGTGGAATTTTTATTCAATGGACCGAGAAAATCACAGTAAAATGGTTTTGGAGAAAAGTAAAGTCTTTTCATTAGGCAAGTGCATAAAATTTCATCTATACAAACAGAACTATCATGTTTGTTTGTCGCAGTTCCTATCGCTTTCTCCCTAGAAAATACGAATGTGTAGAGCTGGTGTCTCCATGTGGAACTAATTAGTGTTTCCAAGATCAAAATTAAATGTTCCCTGATAAAAAACATTCAAAACAATAAAGTCCGGGGATAATATCAGGAATACACAAACACAGAGGCTATAGCAATATCTGGGATTGAGTTAGCCAAAACAAAAACAGATATTTATGTTTTCATCCAGTCATATCCGGAAAACTGGTGTGTCATTCGTATGCAATGGACCGAGAAAATCACAGTAAAAATGGTTTTGGAGTAAAGCAAAGTGTTTTCGTTAGGAAAGTGCATAAAATGTCATCTAAACAAACAGAAATATCATGTTAGTTTGCTGCAGTTCCTCTAGCTTTCTCCCTAGAAAATAGGAATGTGTGGAGCTGGTGTCCCCATGAATAACCAATTAGTGTTTCTACGGTACAAAATAAAATATTACCTGATAAAAAAATTCAAAAGAATAAAGTCCATGGATAATATCCAGAAATCACAAACACTGAGGCTTTCACAATATTTCGGATTGAGTTAGCCAAAGCACAACCGGATATTTCTGGTTTCATCCAGTCATATCAGGAGAAAGTGGTTTGGAATTCGTATGCAATGAACCAAGAAAATCACAGTAAAATGGTTTTGGAGAAAGGCAAACTCTTTTCATTAGGCAAGTGCATAAAATGTCATCTATACAAACAGATATATCATGTTTGTTTGTCGCAGTTCCTCTAGCTTTCTCCCTAGAATATACGAATATGTAGAGCTGGTGTCTCCATGTGGAACCAATTACTGTATCCAAGCTCAAAATAAAATGTTCCCTGATAAAAACATTCAAAACAATAAAGTCCCTCGATAATATCCAGAATACACAAACACAGAGGCCGTAGCAATATTTCGGATTGAGTTAGCCAAAACACAACCGGAAATTTCTGGTTTCATCCAGTCATATCCGGACAAAGTGGTGTGGAATTCGTATGCAATGGACCGAGAAAATCACAGTACAAATGGTTTTGGAGAAAAGCAAAGTCTTTTCGTTAGGCAAGTGCATGAAATGTCATCGATACAAACAGAAATATCATGTTTGTTTGTCGCAGTTCCTCCAGCTTTCTCCCTAGAATATACGAATATGTAGAGCTGGTGTCTCCATGTGGAACCAATTACTGTATCCAAGCAGAGAATTAAATGTTCTCTGATAAAAAACATTCAAAACAATAAAGTCCATCGATAATATCCAGAAAACACAAACACAGTGTCTTTCACAATATTTCGGATTGAGTTAGCCAAAACACAACCGGATATTTCTGGTTTCATCCAGTCATATCCGGACAAACTTGTGTGGAATCGTATGCAATGGATCGAGAAAATCACCATGAAAATGTTTTTGGAGAAATGCAAAGTCTTTTTGTTAGGCGAGTGCATAAAATGTCATCTATAAAAGAGTAAAATTAGGTTTGTTTGGCACAGTTCCTCTAGGTTTCTCCCTAGAAAATATGAATATGTAGAGCTGGTGTCTCCATGTGGAACCAATTACTGTATCCAAGCTGAAAATAAAATGTTCCCTGATAAAAAGCATTCAAAGCAATAAAGTC
Organism: Lepus oiostolus; assembly: GCA_036325905.1. NCBI lineage: Eukaryota > Metazoa > Chordata > Mammalia > Lagomorpha > Leporidae > Lepus > Lepus oiostolus. The sequence continues at coordinate 131,786,962 of CM070808.1, forward strand.
CATTGATAATATCCCGAAAACACAACACAGAGGCTGTAGCAATATTGGGATTGAGGCAGCCAAAACACAACCGGATATTTCTGGTTTCATCCAGTCATATCCGGACAAAGTGGTTTGGAATTCGTATGCAATGGACCGAGAACATCACAGTAAAAATGCTTTTGGAGAAAAGCAACGTATTTTCGTTAGGCAAGTGCATAAAATGTCATCTACATAAACAGAAATATCATGTTTGTTGGCCGCACTTCCTCTAGCTTTCTCCCTAGAAAATTCAATTATGTAGAGCTGGTGTCTCCATGTGGATCCAATTACTGTAATCAAGCTCGAAATAAAATGTTCCCAATAAAAACATTCAATACAATATAGTCCATTGATAATATCCAGAATACACAAACACAGAGTCTTTGATAATATTTCGGATTGAGTTAGGCAAAACAAAACCAGATATTCCTGTTTTCTTCCAGTCATATCCGCACAAACTGGTGTGGAATTCGTATGCAATTAACCAAAAAATTCACAGTAAATGATTTTGGAGAAAAGCAAAGTCTTTTCGTTAGGCAAGGCATAAAATGTCATCTAGAAAAACAGAAATATCATGTTCGTTTGCCGAAGTTCCTCTAGCTTTCTCCCTAGAAAATACGAATGTGTATAGCTGGTGTCTGCATGTTGAACCAATTATTGATCCCAAGCACAAAATTAAATGTTCCCTGATAAAAAAAAATAAACATTCAAAACAATTAAGTCCGTGGATAATATCAAGAATAAACAAACACAGAGGCTGTAGCAATATCTGGGATTCAGTTTGCCAAAACACAACTGGATATTTCTGTTTTCATCCAGTCATAAAAGGACAAATTCGTGTGGAATTTTTATTCAATGGACCGAGAAAATCACAGTAAAATGGTTTTGGAGAAAAGTAAAGTCTTTTCATTAGGCAAGTGCATAAAATTTCATCTATACAAACAGAACTATCATGTTTGTTTGTCGCAGTTCCTATCGCTTTCTCCCTAGAAAATACGAATGTGTAGAGCTGGTGTCTCCATGTGGAACTAATTAGTGTTTCCAAGATCAAAATTAAATGTTCCCTGATAAAAAACATTCAAAACAATAAAGTCCGGGGATAATATCAGGAATACACAAACACAGAGGCTATAGCAATATCTGGGATTGAGTTAGCCAAAACAAAAACGGATATTTATGTTTTCATCCAGTCATATCCGGAAAACTGGTGTGTCATTCGTATGCAATGGACCGAGAAAATCACAGTAAAAATGGTTTTGGAGTAAAGCAAAGTGTTTTCGTTAGGAAAGTGCATAAAATGTCATCTAAACAAACAGAAATATCATGTTAGTTTGCTGCAGTTCCTCTAGCTTTCTCCCTAGAAAATAGGAATGTGTGGAGCTGGTGTCCCCATGAATAACCAATTAGTGTTTCTACGGTACAAAATAAAATATTACCTGATAAAAACATTCAAAAAAATAAAGTCCATGGATAATATCCAGAAATCACAAACACTGAGGCTTTCACAATATTTCGGATTGAGTTAGCCAAAGAACAACCGGATATTTCTGGTTTCATCCAGTCTAATCCGGAAAAAGTCGTTTGGAATTGGGGTGCAATGGACTGAGAAAATGACAGTAAAAATAGCTTTGGAGAAAAGCAAAGTAGTTTCGTTAGGCAAGTGCATAAAATGTCATCTATACAAACAGAAATATCATGTTAGTTAGTCACAGTTCCTCTAGCTTTCTCCCTAGAAAATACGAATGTGTAGAGATGGTGTTCCCATAATGAACCAATCAGTGTTTCAACGGTACAAAATTAAATGTTCACTGATTAAAACATTCAAAACAATACGTCCCTCGATAATATCCAGAAAACACAAACACAGAGTCTTTCACAATATTTCGGATTGAGTTAGCCAAAGCACAACCGGAAATTTCTGGTTTCATCCAGTCTTATCCGGAAAAAGTCGTTTGGAATTGGGGTGCAATGGACTGAGAAAATGACAGTAAAAATAGTTTTGTAGAAAAGCAAAGTCTTTTCGTTAGGCAAGTGCATAAAATGTCATCGATACAAACAGAAATATCATGGTTGTTTGCCGCAGTTCCTCTAGCATTCTCCCTAGAATATATGAATGTATAGAGGTGGTGTCGCCATGATCAACCAATTAGTGTTTCTATGGGACAAAATTAATCATTCCCTGTTAAAAACATTCAAAACAATAAAGTCCAATGATAGTATCCAGAAAAAACAAACACAGAGGCTGTGGATAATATCACAAATACACAAACACAGAGGCGGTAACAATATCTGGGATTGAGTTAGACAAAACAAAACCGGATATTTCTGGTTTCATACAGTCGTATCCGAGAAACTGGTGCGGAATTCATATGCAATGGACCAAGAAAATCACAGTAAAATGGTTTTGGGAAAAGCAAAGTCTTTTTGTTAGGCAAGTGCATAAAATGTCATGGATACAAACAGAAATATCATGCTTGTTTGCTGCAGTTCCTCTAGCTTTCTCCCTAGAAAATACGAATGTGTAGAGCTTGGGTTTCCATGTGGAACCAATTAGAGTTTCCAAGATCAAAATAAAATGTTCCCTGATAAAAAATATTCAAAACAATAAAGTCCGTGGATAATATCAGGAATACACAAACACAGATGCTGTAGCAATATCTGGGATGGAATTAGCCAAAACAAATCGGATACTTCCGGTTTCATCCAGAGATATCTAGAAAACTGCTGTGGAATTCATATTAAGTGTACCGAGAAAATCACAGTACAAATGGTTTTGGAGAAAAGCAAAGTCTTTTCGTTAGGCAAGTGCATAAAATGTCATCGATACAAACAGAAATATCATGTATTTTTGCCGCAGTTCCTCTAGCTTTCTCCCTAGAAAATACGAATTTGTAGAGCTGGTGTCTCCATGATGAACCAATTAGTGTTTCTATGGTACATAATGAAATGTTCCCTGATAAAAATATTCAAAACAATGAAGTCCATTGATAATATCCAGAAAACACAAACACAGAGGCTTTCACAATATTTCGGATTAGGTTAGACAATAAACAACCGTATATTTCTGTTTTCATCGCGTCATATCCGGACAAACTGGTGTGGAATTGGTATGCAATGGATTGAGAAAATCACAGCAAAAATGGTTTTGGAGAAAAGCAAAGTCTTTTCGTTAGGCAAGTGCATAAAATTTCATCTATGCAAACAGAAATATCATGTTTGTTTGCCACATTTCCTCTAGCAGTCTCCCTAGAAAATACGAATGTGTAGAGCTGGTGACCCCATGATGCACGAATTAGTGTTTCAACGGTACAAAATTAAATGTTCCCTGATAAAAACATTCAAAACAGTAAGTCCATCGATAATATCCAGAAAACTCAAACACAGAGGCTTTCACAATATTTCGGATTGAGTTAGCCAAAACACAACCGGATATTTCTGGTTTCATCCAGTCATATCCGGACAAAGTGGTGTGGAATTCGTATGCAATGGACCGAGAAAATCACAGTACAAATGGTTTTCGAGAAAAGCAAAGTCTTTTCGTTAGGCAAGTGCATCAAATGTCATGGATACAAACAGAAATGTCATGTTTGTTTGTCGCAGTTCCTCCAGCTTTCTCCCTAGAATATACGAATGTGTAGAGCTGGTGTCTCCATGTGGAAGCAATTGCTGTATCCAAGCAGAAAATTAAATGTTCTCTGATAAAAAACATTCAAAACAATAAAGTCCATCGATAATATCCAGAAAACACAAAAACAGCGGCTTTCACAATATTTCGGATTTATTTAGCCAAAACACAGCCGGATATTTCTGGTTTCATCCAGTCATATCCGGACAAAGTGGTTTGGAATTTGTATGCAATGGACCGAGAAAATCACAGTAAAAATTGTTTTGGGGAAATGCATTCTTTTCGTTAGGCAAGTGCACAAAATATCATCTATACAAACAGAAATATCATGTTTGTTTGTCGCAGTTTCTCTAGCTTTCTCCGTAGAATATATGAATGTGTAGAGCTGGTGTCCCCATGATGAATCAATTAGTGTTTCAATGGTACCAAATTAAATGTTCCCTGATAAAAAAAAACATTCAAAACAACAAAGTCTGTGGATAATATCAGGAATACACAAACAGAGAGGCAGTAGCAATATGTGGGATTGAGTTAGGCAAAAAATAACCAGATATTTCCGGTTTCATGCAGTTATATTTGGACAAAGTGTTGTGGAATTCATGTGCAATGGTCCGAGAAAATCACAATACAAATGGTATTCAGAAAAGCAAAGTTTTTTCGTTAGGCATGTGCATAAAATGTCATCTGTACAAACAGAAATATCATGTTTATTTGTCGCATTTCCTCTAGCTTTCTTCATAAAAAATAGGAATGTGTAGAGCTGGTGTCTCCATGTGGAACCAATTACTGTTTCCAAGCACTAATTAAATGTTCCCTGATAAAAAACATTCAAAACAATAAAGTCTGTGGATGATATCAGGAATACACAAACACAGAGGCAGTACCAATATGTGGGATTTATTTAGGCAAAACAAAACCGGATATTTCTGGTTTCATGCAGTCATATCCTGACAAACTCATGTGGAATTCGTATGACATGGACCGAGAACATCACAGTAAAAATGGTTTTGGAGAAAAGCAAAGTCTTTTCGTTAGGCAAGTGCATAAAATGTCATCTATACAAACAGAAATATCATGTTTGTTTGCCGCAGTTCCTCTAGCTTTCTCCCTAGAAAATACGAATGTGTAGAGCTGGTGTCCGCATGATGAACCAATTATTGTTTCTACGGTACAAAATAAAGTGTTCCCTGAAAAAAAAAAAACATTCAAAACAATAAGTCCATCGATAATATCCAGAAAACACAAACACAGACTCTGTAGCAATATCTGGGATTGAGTTAGCCAAAACAAAACCGGATATTTCTGGATCCATCCAGTTATATCCATACAAACTTGCATGGAATTCATATGAAGTGTACCGAGAAAATCACAGAGAAATGGTTTTAGAGAAAAGCAAAGTCTTTTTGTTAGGCAAGTGCATAAAATGTCATCTATGCAAACAGAAATATCATGTTTGTTTGCCGCAGTTCCTCTAGCAGTCTCCCTAGAAAATACGAATGTGTAGAGCTGGTGACCCCATGATGAACCAATTAGTGTTTCGACGGTACAAAATTAAATGTTCCCTGATAAAAAAAATTCAGAACAATAAGTCCATCGATAATATCCAGAAAACTCAAACACAGAGTCTGTAGCAATATTTCGGATTGAGTTAGCCAAAACACAACCGGATATTTCTGGTTTCATCCAGTCATATTCGGATAAAGTGGTGTGGAATTCGTATGCAATGGACCAAGAAAATCACAGTAAAAATGGTTTTGGAGTACAGCAAAGTCTTTTCGTTAGGCAAGTGCATAAAATGTCATGGTTACAAACAGAAATATCATGTTTGTTTGTCGCAGTTCCTCTAGCTTTCTCCCTAGAAAATACGAATATGTAGAGCTAGTGTCTCCATGTGGAACCAATTACTGTAACCAAGCAGAAAATTAAATGTTCTCTGATAAAAAAACATTCAAAACAATAAAGACCATCGATAATATCCAAAAAACACAAAAACAGCGGCTTTCACAATATTTCGGATTTATTTAGCCAAAACACAACCGGATATTTCTGGTTTCATCCAGTCATATCCGAACAAAGTGGTGTGGAATTCGTATGCAATGGACCGAGAAAATCACAGTAAAAATTGTTTTGGGGAAATGAATTCTTTTCGTTAGGCAAGTGCACAAAATGTTATCTAAACAAACAGAAATATCATGTTTGTCGCAGTTCCTCTAGCTTTCACCCTAGAAAATACGAATATTTAGAGCTGGTGTCTCCATGTGGAACCAATTACTGTATCCAAGCAGAAAATTAAATGTTCCCTGGTAAAAAACATTCAAAACAATAAAGTCCATCGATAATATCCAAAAAACACAAAAACAGCGGCTTTCACAATATTTCGGATTTATTTAGCCAAAACACAACTGGATATTTCTGGTTTCATCCAGTCATATCCGGACAAAGTGGTGTGGAATTCGTATGCAATGGACCGAGAAAATCACAGTAAAAATTGTTTTGGGGTAATGAATTCTTTTCGTTAGGCAAGTGCACAAAATGTTATCTAAACAAACAGAAATATCATGTTTGTTTGTCGCAGTTCCTCTAGCTTTCTCCGTAGAATATATGAATGTGTAGAGCTGGTGTCCCCATGATGAACCAATTAGTGTTTCAACGGTACAAAATTAAATATTCCCTGATTAAAAAAAAACATTCAAAACAACAAAGTCTGTGGATAATATCAGGAATACACAAACACAGAGGCAGTAGCAATATGTGGGATTGAGTTAGGCAAAAAAAAACAGATATTTCCGGTTTCATGCAGCTATTTTCGGACAAAGTGGTGTGGAATTACTATGCAATGGACCGAGAAAATCACAATAAAAATGGTTTTGGAGAAAAGGAAAGTCTTTTCATTAGGCAAGTGCACAAAATGTCATCTATACAAACAGAAATATCATGTTTGTTTGCCACAGTTCCTCTAGCTTGCTCCCTAGAAAATGCAAACGTGTGGAGCTGGTGTCCCCATGATGAACCTATTAGTTTCAACGGTACAAAATTCAATGTTCCCTGAAAAAAACATTCAAAACAATAAAGTCCATCGATAATATCCAGAAAACACAAACACAGAGGCTTTCACATATATTTCGGATTGAGTTAGACAAAACACAACCTTATATTTCTGTTGTCATCCAGTCATATCCGGACAAACTGGTGTGGAATTGGTATGCAATGGATTGAGAAAATCAGAGTAAGAATGCTTTTTGAGAAAAGCAAAGTCTTTTCATTAGGCAAGTGAATAAAATGTCATATATACAAACAGAAATATCATCTTTGTTTGCCGCAGTTCCTCTAGCTTTCTCCCTAGAAAATACGAATATGTAGAGCTGGTGTCTCCATTTGCAACCAATTAGTGTTTCCAAGATCAAAGTTAAGTGTTCCCTTAAAAAAAAACATTCAAAACAATAAAGTCCATGGATAATATCATGAATACACAAACACAGAGGCTGTAGAAATATCTGGGATTGAGTTAGCCAAAACAAAACCGGATATTTCTGGTTCCATCCAGTCATATCCGGACAAACTGGTGTGGAATTTCTATTCAGTGGACCGAGAAAATCACAGTAAAAACGGTTTTGCAAAAAAGCAATGTCATTTCATTAGGCAAGTGCATAAAATGTCATCTATAGAAACAGTAATATCATGTTTGTTTGCTGCAGCTCCTCTAGCTTTCTCCCTAGAAAATATGAATATGTAGAGCTGGTGTCTCCATGTGGACCAATTACTGTTTCCAAGCACAAATTAAATGTTCCCTGATAAAAAACATTCAAAACAATAAAGTCTGTGGATGATATCAGGAATACACAAACACAGAGGCTGTAGAAATATCTGGGATTGAGTTAGCCAAAACAAAACCGGATATTTCCGGTTTCATCCAGTCATATCCGGACAAACTGGTGTGGAATTCGTATGACATGTACCGAGAACATCACAGTAAAAATGGTTTTGGAGAAAAGCAAAGTCTTTTCGTTAGGCAAGTGCATAAAATGTCATCTATACAAATAGAAATATCATATTTCTTTGCCACAGTTCCTCTAGCTTTCTCCCTAGAAAATACCAATGTGTAGAGCTGGTGTCCCCATGATGAACCAATTATTGTTTCTACGGTACAAAATAAAATGTTCCCTGAAAAAAAAAAAACATTCAAAACAATAAAGTCCATCGATAATATCCAGAAAACACAAACACAGAGTCTGTAGCAATATCTGGGATTGAGTTAGCCAAAAAAAACCAGATATTTCCGGTATCATCCAGTCATATCCATACAAACTTGCATGGAATTCATATGAAGTGTACCGAGAAAATCACAGAGAAATGGTTTTCGAGAAAAGCAAAGTCTTTTTGTTAGGCAAGTGCATAAAATGTCATCTATGCAAACAGAAATATCATGTTTGTTTGCCGCAGTTCCTCTAGCAGTCTCCCTAGAAAATACGAATGTGTAGAGCTGGTGACCCCATGATGAACCAATTAGTGTTTCGACGGTACAAAATTAAATGTTCCCTGATAAAAACATTCAAAACAATAAGTCCATCGATAATATCCAGAAAACTCAAACACAGAGTCTGTAGCAATATTTCGGATTCAGTTAGCCAAAACACAACCGGATATTTCTGGTTTCATCCAGTCATATCTGGACAAAGTGGTGTGGAATTCGTATGCAATAGACCGAGAAAATCACAGTACAAATGGTTTTCGAGAAGAGCAAAGTCTTTTCGTTAGCCAAGTGCATAAAATGTCATGGATACAAACAGAAATATCATGTTTGCTTGTCGCAGTTCCTCTAGCTTTCTCCCTAGAAAATACGAATATTTAGAGCTGGTGTCTCCATGTGGAACCAATTACTGTATCCAAGCAGAAAATTAAATGTTCCCTGGTAAAAAACATTCAAAACAATAAAGTCCATCAATAATATCCAGAAAACACAAATACAGTGGCTTTCACAATATTTCGGATTGAGGTAGCCAAAACACAACCGGATATTTCTGGTTTCATCCAGTCATATCCGGACAAAGTGGTGTGGAATTCGTATGCAATGGACTGAGAAAATCACAGTAAAAATTGTTTTGGAGAAATGCATTCTTTTCGTTAGGCAAGTGCACAAAATGTCATCTATACAAACAGAAATATCATGTTTGTTTGCCGCAGTTCCTCTAACTTTCTCCCTAGAAAATGCAAATGTGTGGAGCTGGTATCCCCATGATGAACCAATTAGTGTTTCACAGCACAAAATAAAATGTTCCCTGAAAAAAACATTCAAAACAATAAAGTCCATCGATAATATTCAGAAAACACAAACACAGAGGCTTTCACAATATTTCGGATTGAGTTAGACAAAACACAGCCGTATATTTCTGTTTTCATCCAGTCATATCCGGACAAACTGGTGTGGAATTGGTATGCAATGGATTGAGAAAAACAGAGTAAAAATGCTTTTGGAGAAAAGCAAAGTCTTTTCGTTAGGCAAGTGCATAAAATGTCATCTATACAAACAGAAATATCATGTTTGTTTGCCGCATTTCCTCTAGCTTTCTCCCTAGAAAATACGAATATGTAGAGCTGGTGTCTCCATTTGCAACCAATTAGTGTTTGCAAGATCAATGTTCAATGTTCCCTAATAAAAAACAATAAAAACAATAAGTCCTTGGATAATATCAGGAATACAGAAACACAGAGGCTTTAGCAATATCTGGGATTGAGTTAGCCAGAACAAAACCGGATATTTCTGGTTTCATCCAGTCATATCCAGACAAACTGGTGTGCAATTCGTATGCAATGGATGGAGAAAATCACATTAAAAATGGCTTTGGAGAAAAGCAAAGTCTTTTCGTTAGGCAAGTGCATAAAATGTCATCTATACTAACAGAAATATCATGTTTGTTTGCCGCAGTTCCTCTAGCTCACTCCTTAGAAAATATGAATGTGTAGAGCTTGTCCCCATGATGAACCTATTAGTGTTTCAATGGTTCAAAAATAAATGTTTCCTGATAAAAATATACAAAACAATAAATTCCATCGATAATATACAGAAACACAAACACAGAGGCTTTCACAATATTTCCGATTGAATTAGCCAAAACACAACCGGATATTTCTCGTTTCATCCAGTCATATCCGGAGAATGTGGTGTGGAATTCGTATGTAATGGACAGAGAAAATCACAGTAAGCATGGTTTTGGAGAAAAGCAAAGTCTTTTCGTTAGGCAAGTGCATAAAATGTCATCTATACAAACAGAAATATTATGTTTGTTTGCCCCAGTTCCTCTAGCTTTCTCCCTAGAAAATACGAATATGTAGAGCTGGTGTCTCCATGTGGAACCAATTAGTGTTTCCAAGCAGAAAATTAAATATTCCCTGAAAAAAAATTAAAAACAATAAAGTCCATCGATAATATCCAGAAAACCCAAACACAGAGGCTGTAGCAATATCTGGGATTGAGTTAGCAAAACGAAACTGGATATTTCTGGTTTCATCCAGTCATATCCGGACAAACTGGTGTGTAATTCGTATGCATTGGACCGAGAAAATCATAGTACAAATTGTTTTGGAGAAAAGCAAGTATTTTCGTTAGGCAAGTGCATAAAATGTCAGCTATAGAAACAGAAATATCATGTTTTTTTGCCGCAGTTCCTATAGGTTTCTCCGTAGAAATTACGAATGTAATTACTGACGCCATGAACAAGAGCGTCAAATTGTTAAGTCATAAACAGGAGTCACTGTGTTTTTACTTCCCATGTGGGATCTGTCCTTAATGTGTTTTCTAATGTGCAGTGATGCTATAACTAGTACTGAAACAGTATTTTTACACTTTGTGTTTCTGCATGGGTACAAACTGATGAGATCTTTACTAATTATATACTGAATTGATCTTCTGTATATAAAGATAATTGGAAATGAAAAAAAAAACCTGGTGATAAATTGGAAATGGCATAGAAAATTAATTAATTTTTAAAAAAATATTATGTAGGATCTCTGCCTTTAATGTGCTGTACACTATTATTTAATGCTATCACTAGTACTCCAACAGTTTTTTTTTTTTCACTTTGTGTTGCTATATGGGGGGAAGCTGTTGAAATTGTTACCTAATTTATACTAAACTGATCTTTTGTATATCAAGAGAATTGAAAATGAATCATGATGTAATTGGAAGGGGAGAGGGAGCGGGAAAGGGGAGGGTTGTGGGTGGGAGGGAAGTTTGGGGAGAGGGAACCCATTGTAACCCATGAGCTGTACTTTGGAAATTTATATTCATTAAATACAAATTTAATAAAAAAAAGAAATTACGAATGTGTAGAGCTGTGTCTCCATGTGGAAACAATTAGTGTTTCAACAGTACAAAATTAAATGTTAACTGATAAAAAACATTCAGAACAATAAAGTCTGTGGACAATATCAGGAATACACAAACACAGAAGCTGTAGCAATACCTTGGATTGAATTAGGCAAAACACAACCAGATATTTCCGGTTTCATGCAGTCATATCCGGACAAAATGGTGTATCTATGTGGAACCAATTAGTGTTCCAAGCTCAAAATTAAATGTTCCCTGATAAAAACATTCAAAACAATAAAGTCCATCGATAATATCCAGAAAAAACAAACACAGAGGCTTTCACTATATTTAGGATTTAGTTAGCAATAAAAACAACTGAATATTTCTGTTTTCATCCAGTCATATTCGGACAAACTGGTGTGGAATTCGTATGCAATGGACCAAGAAAATCACAGTGAAAATGGTTTTGGAGAAAAGCAAAGTCTTTTCGTTATGCAAGTGCATAAAATGTCATCGATACAAACAGAAATATCATGTTAGTTTGCCGCAGTTCCTCTAGCTTTCTCCCTAGAAAATACGAATGTGTAGAGCTGGTGTCCCCATCATGAACCAATTAGTGTTTCAACGGTACAAAATTAAATGTTCCCTGATAAAAACATTCAAAACAATAAAGCCCATCGATAATATCCAGAAAACAAAAACACAGAGTCTCTAGCAATATCTGGGATTGAGTTAGCCAAAGCTACTGGATTTTTCTGGATTAATCCAGTCATATCCGGTCAAAGTTGTGTGGAATTCATATGCAATGGCCTGAGAAAATCAGAGTAAAAATGGTTTTGGAGAAAAGAAAAATCTTTTTGTTAGGCAAGTACATAAAACGTCATGTATACAAACAGAAATATCATGTTTGTTTGCCGCATTTCATCTAGCTTCCTCCCTAGAAAATACGAATGTGTACAGCTGCTGTCTCCAATGGAACCAATAAGTGGTACCAAGAACAAAATTAAATGTTCCCTGATAAAAAACATTCAAAACAGTAAAGTCCGTGGATAATATCAGGAATACACAAACACAGAGTCTGTAGCAATTCCTGGGATTGAGTTAGCCAGAACAATATCAGATATTTCCGGCTTCATCCGGTGATATGCGGACCAACTGGTGTGGAATTCGTATGCAATGGACCGAGAAAATCACAGTAAAAATGGTTTGGAGAAAACCAAAGTCTTTTCGTTAGGAAAGTGCATAAAATGTCATCTATATAAACAGAAATATCATGTTTGTTTGCCGCAGTTCCTCTAGCTTTCTCCCTAGAAAATACGAATGTGTAGAGCTGGTGTCCCCATCATGAACCAATTAGTGTTTCAACGGTACAAAATTAAATGTTCCCTGATAAAAACATTCAAAACAATAAAGTCCATTGATAGTATCCAGAAAACACAAACACAGAAACTTTCACAATATTTCGCATTGAGTTAGCCAAAACAAAACCGCATATTTCCGGTTTTATCCAGTCATATCCGGAAAAAGTCATTTGGAATTCAGATGCAATTGACCGAGAAAATCATAGTAAAAATGGTTTAGGAGAACAGCAAAGTCTTTTCGTTAGGCAAGTGCATAAAATGTCATCTATACAAACAGAAATATCATGTTTGTTTGGCGCAGTTCCTCTAGCTTTCTCCCTAGAAAATACGAATGTGTAGAGCTGGTGTTTCATGTGGGACCAATTAGTGTTTCCAAGCACAAAATGAAATGTTCCCCGATGAAAAAAAATTCAAAACAATAAAATCCTTCAATAATACCTGAAAAACACAAACACAGAGGTGTAGAAATATCGGGGATTAAGTTTGCCAAAATAAAACCAGATATTTGCAGTTTCATCCAGTCATATCCGGTCAAACTGGTGTGGAATTCGTATGCAATGGACCGAGAAAATCATAGCATAAATGGTTTTGGAGAAAAGCAAAGTCATTTCGTTAGGCAAGTGCATAAAATGTCATCTATACAAAGAAAAATATCGTGTTTGTTGCCGCAGTTCCTCTAGCTTTCTCCCTAGAAAATACAAATGTGTAGAGCTGGTGTCCCCATGATGAACCAATTAGTGTTTCTACGGTACAAAATAAAATGTTCCCTGATAAAAACATTCAAAACAATAAAGTCCATCGAAAATATCCAGAAAACACAAACACAGATGCTGTCACAATATTTCGGATTGAGTTAGCCAAAACACAACCGGATATTTCTGGTTTCATCCAGTCAAATCTGGACAAAGTCCTTTGGAATTCGTATTCAATGGACGGAGAAAATCACAATAAAAATGGTTTTGGAGAAAAGCAAAGTGTTTTCTTTAGGCAAGTGCGTAAAATGTCATCGATACAAACAGAAATATCATGTTTGTTTGCCGCAGTTCCTCTAGCTTTCTCCCTAAAAATATGAGTATTTTCATTTGGTTTCTCAATGTGGAACCAATTACTGTATCTAAGCTCAAAATAAAATGTTTCCGGATAAAAAACATTCAAAAAAATAAAGTCCATCGATAATATCCCGAAAACACAAACACAGAGGTGTAGGAATATCTGGTATTGAGTTAGCCAAAACAAAACCCAATATTTCTGGTTTCATCCAGTCATATCCGGTCAAACTGGTGTGGAATTCGTATGCGATTGACCGAGAAAATCACAGTATAAATGGTTTTGGAGAAAAGCAAACTCTTTTCATTAGGCAAGTGCATAAAATGTCATCTATACAAACAGAAATATCATGTTTGTTTGGCGCAGTTCCTCTAGCTTTCTCCCTAGAAAATACGGATGTGTAGAGCTGGTGTTTCCATGTGGAACCAATTAGTGTTTCCGAGCACAAAATTAAATGTTCCCTGATAAAAAAAAATTCAAAACAACAAAGACCTTTGATAAGCCCCAGAGGCCTAAAGGGTTAAATACTTGTAAAATCCTACAGGTGCTTTCAAAAATACTGTGAAGTAAGCAAGTGCCTCTTGTTGGTTGATGAGTTTATAATTTTAAACATGGCGACTTAAAGTCTTTTGTCATCCACAGTTATATATGATTTGCTGCTCATAAAACTAAAGCGTTGTTGGTTCTGTTTTTAGCTGTCCTCCTATAGGTTCCTATCGACTTTTTCCAGCCACTTTTATTGTATTCAGTACTTTGGGATGGCTCTGTAAACAGATGAAGCCAATAATGTATTAACAGTACCAACTGAGAGAAAGTATGGTTAACTGAGGTTACTACAAACAAGAAGCCATTCAAATCAATTGGCAATCTACAAAAAGAGTTAAAGATTTTAAAAGCTATTATAAAAATTGCTATATTGGTCTATTATGCTATGTTATATGTGTGTACATATTGTATGTCCACATGGGGAAATTTTATTAAGAGTTTTATTTTAAATGGCTTATCGATAAGATTGTCCATAAATTTAAGCTGCTAAAATCAATCAAAGATACATTTTAATTGGTGTGACCTGAATCTGTGTATCATATATTTTAAAGGTGTTGGTAGAAAGAAACTAAAAACATTTTAGATGGTTGTGCTTAAGTTTACTGGTTAAACAAACTACACCATGTTAGATATTTAAGAGGTGTTTTCAAATACATGATTCTTAAAATTTATAGAAGGCATTGGACCTTCTGGTAAATGTTTTCTTAAGTTGTTATCTAATGGTTGAAACGGTTTGCTAAGTATTCATGTGATATTGCTATTGTCAGCAAGCGATCTAGGACTTGCTCCCTCATTTCTCTATTCTAAGCCCAACTTGTTCTTTCATTTCTCTATTCTCTTCAAGGTAGGAAAATAATTCAATTATGAAGGAATCTGTAGGATGCACAATTTAATCTTTAGACCTTATAAAAGAGATGGCTAACATTTTTCTGTAATAGCATAGCCAAAATAAGAACTTAAATAATAATCTCAATGATAGATTCATTTCGCCATCAGCCAAGTATACAGTAAGTAGAACAAACTTCCCTTTCAGACCAAAGGGAAAGAAAGTTTGAAAGTGAGAATATAATTTTCCTCTGGGCATTGTCTACCTTAGAAAAACTACTGCATAACATGCCTGTGACTATAGACTTGTAGTTCAGGCCACCGAAGATTAGAGATGGGACTTGGGCAGTCTCTTGATTGCATCCTCTGGTCTGCTTTAACACAAACCAGAAGGAAAAGAAAGCTCGGCATCAGAAGCAATGGGTGGCAGGCCTATTAATGGCTGATCTGTACAGTGATCTGCCCTCAAGGAGACCCAACAGGCCAGTCCACTGCAGTGGATTTCAAAGTGGTAAGCCTGGGCTTCAGCAGAAGTCAGCTTGTGAAGAGCCTTGGCAGCTCTGCCAAGAGGTGGATCACTGGAAATGGAGCTGCCCTGGAGTCGAAGGATGCCCAGGTCAGAGCCACAGATCTTATTGGCTCTAACCTGAAAACCCCTTCACTCAGCACAACTTCCAAAGTGACCACTGCAGCTGAGGGTTTGGTCAAGTAGGGTCAGCAACATTGCAGGCAGAACTGTAAATTTCTTGTTAGAGATGCCCCCTGCCTTTACCTGGCCAGCTCTCCTCCCAGGCCAGCCAAGTAATGAAAGTCAACAGAGTGCCTTCCCCTAGGAGGTTCACACCTCCCTTAGGATATAGCCCATGTGAAGAGATAGATAGGTCTGGGCCTCTGAATTTACAAGGCCTAAAGCCCACCAGATTATTATCAAGCCCCTTCTATCAGGTTCTGTTTGCCTCTCAATCAGAAAAATTACTTGTAGCTTAGACAGCACCTTTCTTAGCTCCTCTAATAATGACTCTGTCCTTTGTTCTAGACCCTGTCTAGTGCACTTGGGCCTCATTCCTTTTTAATCATAACTTCTACTCTACCACCAATGGCTCTACTCCCAACCTGTGTGTACTGATGGTCCTCTTCCCCACTTCATGCTGTATAATTGTTCAGACCTGGTAAATGCCACTCTTAGGATCATTGGTTACTATCCTCACTCTGTCTTTTATGACCTTTTCTAAATATGATCAGAGTCGGCAAACTTGGAAGGCTTCCATAGCCTTGGCAACTCATGACGACAGCCTAGGATGGTTACTGGCACCATAAACTAGAGTGTCAATTTGTTGGGTCAACAACAGGAGCCACTGTGCACTTGCTCCTCATGTGGGATCTCTGTTCTTAATGTGCTGTACATTGTGATTTAATGCTATAACTAGAACTCAAACAGTATGTTTCACTTTGTGTTTCTATGTGGGTGCAAACCATTGAACTTCTGTATATAAAGAGAATTGAAAATGAATCTTGATGCAAATGGAAGGGGAGAGGGAGCGGGAGAGGGGAGGGTTGCGGGTGGGAGGGAAGTTATGGGAGGGGGAAGCCATTGTAATCCATAAGCTGTACACTGGAAATTTATAATGATTAAATAAAAGTTAAAAAAAATAAATAAATGTCACTAACTTGAAAAAAAAAGAAAAAAGAAATTATGGGACAAGTACTCTATAGAATACTATACAGCAGTAAAAAAAAATGAAATCCAGTCAATTGCAACAAGATGGAGGAATCTGGAAAACATCATGCTGAGTGAAATAAGCCAGACGCAAAGGGACAAATATCACATTTTCTCCCTGATCGGCGACAACTAACTGAGCACCAAAGGGGAAACCCGTTGAAGTGAAATGGACACTATAAGAAACAGTGACCTGATCAGCTCTTGTCCTGACTGTTGATGTACAATGTAATACTTTATCCATTTTAGTTTTTTTTTTTGTTCTAGTACTATTAGTTGAACTCTAATTAACATACAGTTATTCTTAGGTGTTTAAATTCTAACTGAAAAGTGATCCCTGTTAAATATAATAGTGGGAATAAGAGAGGGAGGAGAGTACAATTTGGGACATGCCCAATCGGACTTGCCCCAAATGGTGGATTAGAAACGTGCCAGGGGATCCCAATACAATCCCATCAAAGTGGCATGTACCAATGCCATCTCACTAGTCCAAGTCATCAATTTCAGTCATCAAAATCAGGTTCAATTGATCACACTGATAGGTCTAAGAGTCAAAGGGATCACACAAGCAAGACTAGTGTCTGCTAATACTAACTGTTAGAATCAAAAAGGGAGAGAACGATCCAACATGGGAAGCAGGATACACAGCAGACTCATAGAATGGCAGATGTCCTAAACAGCACTCTGGCCTCAGAATCAGCCCTTAAGGCATGCGAATATGGCTGAAGAGCCCATGAGAGTATTTTAGGCATGCAAAGCCAAGACACCATGGAAAAGAAAAAAAAAAAAGAAGAAGACCTAAATGAAAGATCTCAGTGAGTGAGATCCCAGTGGAAAGAACAGGTCATCAAAGAAGGAGGTACCTTTCTCTGAAGGGAGGAGAGAACATCCACTTTGACTATGACCCTGTCTGGATAAGATGAAGTCTGCAAACTCTAAAGGCTTCCATAGCCTTAGCAACTCATGACTAGAGCCTAGGGAGATTACTGACGCCATAAACAAGAGTGTCAAATTGTTAAGTCAACAACAGGAGTCACTGTGTACTTACATCCCATGTGGGATCTGTCCTTAATGTGTTGTCCGATGTGATTTAATGCTATAACTAGTACTGAAAATGTATTTTACACTTTGTGTTTCTGTGTGGGTACAAACTGTTGAAATCTTTACTCAATATATACTAAATTGATCTTCTGTATATAAAGAGAATTGAAAATGAATGTTGATGTGAATGGAAGGGGAGAGGGAGCGGGAGACAGGAAGGGTGCAAGTGGGAGGGAAATTATGTCTGGGGGAGCCATTGTAATCCATAAACTGTACTTTGGAAATTTATATTTACTAAATAAAAAAAAAACTTAAAAAATATAAAAGCAATTGTATAACTTGATTAAATTTTAGGGCCAGGAGTCCAGAACCCAGAATTCAGTACTTTAGGGACTGACTAAATCACTGGTATCAATGCTTACAAATGTGTCTTAAACTTGGACTTGAGTAATAAAGTTTATATTTTTTATTTTTATCTTTTAATTCCACAAACCTGTTTAAATCCCCTCATATAGTCATATAATGAAAAACTGAATATTATTAATTTTATCATAAAATAGTATGAATGCACTATTCATGAAAAAATTAAATATTTCAGAAAATAATAAACTAAAAAATAAAACTCTCCTGTTTCATATCTTCAAAAAAAAAAAGAACAGGTCATCAAAGAAGGAGGTACCTTTCTCTGAAAGGAGGAGGGAACTTCCACTTTGACTATGACCTTGTTTAAATATAATCAAAGTCGGTGAACTCAAAAGGCTTCCATAGCCTTGGCAACTCATGACTAGAGCCGAGGGTTCTTACACCATAAATAACAGTGTCAATTTGTTAAGTCAACAACAGGAGTCTCTGTGCACTTACTCCTCATATAGGATCCCTGTCCTTAATGTGCTGTACATTGTGATTTAATGCTATAACTAGTACTCAAACAGTATTTTGCACTTTGTGTTTCTGTGTGGGTGCCAACTGTTGACATCTTTACTTAATATATACTAAATAGATCTTCTGTACATAAAGAGAATTGAAAATGAATATTGTTGTGAATGGAAGGGGAGAGGGAGTGGGAGACTGGAGGGTTGTGGGTGGGAGGGAAGTTATGGGAGGGGGAAGCCATTATAATCCATAAACTGTACATCGGAAATTTATATTCATTAAATAAAAGTTAAAAAAAATAAAAAAATGATCTTCTGTATATAAAGAGAATTGAAAATGAATCTTGATGTGACTAGAAGGAGAGAGGAACCAGGAGAGGGGAGGGTTGCAGGTGGGAGGGAAGTTATGTCTGGGGGGGAGCCATTGTAATCCATAAGCTTTACACGGGAAATTTATATTCATTAAATAAAAGTTAAAAAAAGAAAAAATAAATAAAGTCAGTGGATAATATCAGGAATACACAAACATAGAGACTATAGCAGTATCTGGGATTGAGTTAGCCAAAACACAAGCGGATATTTCCGGTTTCATCCAGTCATATCCGGTCAAACTGGTGTAGAAATGTATGCAATGAACCGAGAAAATCACAGTAAAAATGGTTTTGGAAATAGCAAAGTCTTATCGTTTGGCAAGTGCATAAAATATCATCTATAGAAACAGAAATATCATGTGTGTTTGCCGCACTTCCTCTAGCTTTCTCCCTAGAAAATACGAATGTGTAGAGCTGGATTCTACATGTGGAACCAATTAGTGTTTCCAAGAACAAAATTAAATATTCCCTGATAAAAAACATTCGAAACAATAAAGTCTGTGGATAATATCAGGAAAACACAAACACAGAGGCTGTAGCAATATCTGGGACTGAGTTAGCCAAAACAAAACTGGATATTTACAGTTCCATCCAGTCATGTCCAGACAAACTGGTGTGGAATTCAGATGAAGTGTACCGAGAAAATCACAGAAACATGGTTTTGGAGAAAAGCAAAGTCTTTTCGTTAGGCAAGTGCATAAAATGTCATCTATACAAACAGAAATATCACGTTTCTTTGCTGCAGTTCCTCTAGATTTCTCCCTAGAAAATACGAATGTGTAGAGCTGGTGTCTCCATGTGGAACCAATTAGTGACTCCAAGAACAAAATTAAATGTTGCTTGATAAAAACATTCCAAACAATAAAGTCCATCGACAATATCCAGAAAACACAAATACAGAGGCTGTAGCAATATCTGGGATTGTGTTAGCCAAAACAAAACCGGATACATCCGGTTTCATCCAGTCATATCCAAACAAACTTGTTTGAACAAACTTGTTTGAAATTCGTATGCAATGGACCGAGATAATCACAGTAAAATGGTTTTGGAGAATAGCAAAGTTTTTTCATTAGGCAAGTGCATAAAATGTCATCTATACAAACAGAAATATCATGTTTGTTTGCCACAGTTCCTCTAGCTTTCTCCCTAGAAAATACGAATGTGTAGAGCTCATGTCCCCATGATGAACCAATTAGTGTTTCATCGTTACAAAATGAAATGTTGCCTGATAAAACCATTCAAAACAATAAAGTTCATCGATATTATCCAGAAGACACAAACACAAAGGCTTTCACAATATTGTGGATTTAGTTAGCCAAAACACAACCGGATATTTCCGGTTTCATCCAGTCATATCCAGACAAACTGGTGTGGAATTCGGATGCAATGGAACGAGAAAATCAAAGTAAAAATGGATTTGGAGAAAAGCAATGTCTTTTCGTTAGGCAACTGCATAAAATGTCATCTATACAAACAGAAATATCATTTTGTTTGCCATGGTTCCTCTAGTTTTCTACCTAGAAAATACGCATACGTAGAGCTGGTGTCTCCATGTGGAACCAATTACTGAATCCAATCTCAAAATAAAGTGTTTCCCGATAAAAAAAAACATTCAAAACAATAAGTCCATTGATAATATCCAGAAAACACAAACACAGAGGCTGTAGCAATACCTGGGATTGAGTTTCACCAAACAAAACTGTATATTAACGGTTTCATCTAGTTATATCCAGAAAAACTGGTGTGGAATTCATATGCAATGGACAGAGAAAATCACAGAAATGGTTTTGGAGAAAAGCAAAGTCTTTTCGTTAGGCAAGTGCATAAAATGTCGTCTAGACAAACAGAAATATCATGTTTGTTTGCCGCAGTCCCTGTAGCTTTCTCCCTAGAAAATACAAATGTGTAGAGCTGGTGTCTCCATGTGGAACCAATTAGTGTTTCTACAGTAGAAAATTAAATGTTCCCTGATAGAAACATTCAAAACAATAAAGTCCATTGATAATATCTTGAAAACACAAACACATAATCTTTCACAATATTTCACAGTGTGTTAGCCAAAACACAACCGGATATTTCTGGTTTCATCCAGTCATACCCGGATAAAGTGGTGTGGAATTCATAAGCAATGGACCGAGAAAATCAGAGTGCAAATGGTTTTGGAGAAAAGCAAAGTCTTTTCTTTAGGCAAGTGCATAAAATATCATCTATACAAAGATAAATATCATGTTTGTATGCCGCAGTTCCTCTAGCTTTGACCCTAGAAAATACGAATGTGTAGAGCTGGTATCTCCATGTGGAACTAATTAGTGTTTCCAAGCACAAAATTAAATGTTCCCTGAAAAAAAAAACATTGAAATTAAAAAATCCATGAATAATATCCAGAAAACTCAAAACAGAGGCTTACTCAATATTTCGGATTGAGTTAGCCAAAACAGAACCGGATATTTCTGGTTTCATCGAGTCATATCCGGACCAAGTGTTTGGAATTCGTATGCAATGGACCAAGAAAATCACTGTAAAAATTTTTTTTGGAGAAAAGCAATGTTTTTTTCATTAGGCAAGAGCATAAAATGTCATCCATACAAACAGAAATATCATGTTTCTTTTTCGCAGTTCCTCTAGCTTTCTCATTAGAAAATACGAATATGTAGAGCTGGTGTCTCCATGTGGAACCAATTAATGTTTCCAAGCACAAAATTGAATGTTCCCTGATAAAAAACATTCAAAACAATAAAGTCTGTGGATAATATCCAGAAAACACAAACACAGAGGCTGTAGCAATATCTGGGATTGTGTTAGCCAAAACAAAACCAGATATTTCCGGTTTCAACCAATCATATCCGGACAAACTGGTATGGAATTCGTATGCAGTGGACCGAGAAAATCACAGTAACAATTGTTTTGGAGAAAAGCAAAGTCTTTTTGTTAGGCAAGTGCATAAAATGTCATCGATACAAACAGAAATATCATGTTTGTTTGCCGCAGTTTCTCTAGCTTTCCCCGTAGAAAATACGAATGTGTAGAGATGGTGTCTCCATGTGGAAACAATTAGTGTATCACAGCACAAAATTAAATGTTCGCTGATGAAGAATATTCAAAACAATAAAGTCTGTGTATAATATCAGGAATGCCCAAACACTGAGGCTTTAGAAATACCTGGGATTGAGTTAACCAAAACAAAATTGGATATTTCCGGTTTCATCCAGTCATATCCGGACAAACTGGTGTGGAATTCGTATGCAATGAATCGAGAAAATCACAGTAAAAATGGTTTTGGAGAAAAGCAAAGTCTTTTCATTAGGAAAGTGCATAAAATATCATCAATACGAACGAAAATCCCACGTTTGTTTTTCACAGTTCCTCTAACTTTCTCCCTAGAAAATTCGAATATATAGAGCTGGTGTCTCCATGTGGAACCAATTACTGTATCCAAACTACTAATAAAATTTTCCCCGATAAAAAACATTCAAAATAATAAAGTCCGTGAATAATATCCAGAAAACACAAACACAGAGGCTGTAGCAATATCTGGAATTGAGTTAGCCAAAACAAAACCGGATATTTCCAGTTTCATCCAGTCATATCTGGACAAAGTGGTGTGGAATTCGTATGTAATGGACCAAGAAAATCACATTAAAAATGGTTTTGGTCAATAGCAAAGTCTTTTCGTTAGGCAAGTGCATAAAATGTCATCTATACAAACAGAAATATCATGTTTGTTTGCCGCAGTTCCTCCAGCTTTCTGCCTAGAAAATTCGAATGTGTAGAGCTGGTGTCCCCATGATGAACCAATTAGTGTTTCAACGGTACAAAAGTAAATGTTCCCTGATAAAAACTTTCAAAAAATAAAGTCCGTGAATAATATCCAGAAAACACAAACACAGAGGCTGTAGCAATATCTAGGATTGAGTTAGCGAAAACAAAACCAAAAATTTCCCCTTTCATCCAGTCATATCCGGACAAACTGGTGTGGAATTCGTATGTAATGGACCAAGAAAATCACAGTACAAATTGTTTTGGAGAAAAGCAAAGTCTTTTCGTTAGGCAAGTGCATAAAATGTCATCTATACAAACAGAAATATCATGTTTGTTTGCCGCAGTTCCTCTTAGCTTTCTGCCTAGAAAATACGAATATGTTCAGCTGGTGTCTCCATGTGGAACCAATTACTGTATCCAACCGCAAAATAAAATGTTCCCCGATAAACAACATTCAAAAGAAGTAAGTCCATTGATAATATCCAGAAAACACAAACACAGAGGCTTTCCCATTATTTCAGGTTGAGTTAGCCAAAACACAACCGTATATTTCTGGTTTCATCCAGTCATATCAGGGCAAACTGGTGTGGAATTCGTATGCAATGAACCAAAATAATCACAGTAGAAATGGTTTTGGAGAAAAGCAAAGTCGTTTCGTTAGGCAAGTTCATAAAATGTCATCTATACAAAAAGAAATATCATATTTGTTTGTCGCAGTGACTCTAGCTTACTCCCTAGAAAACACGAATGTGTAGAGCTGGTGTCACCATGTGTAACCAGTTAGTGATTCCAAGCACAAAATTAAATGTGCCCTGATAAAAAAACATTCAAAACAATAAAGTCCGTGGGTAATCTCGGGAATACACAAACATAGATGCTGTAGCAATATCTGGGATTGAGTTAGCCAAAACAAAACCGGATATTTCCGGTTTCCTCCACTCATATCCGGACAAACTGTTGTGGAATTCGTATGCAATGTACCGAGAAAATCACATTAAAAATAATTTTGGAGAATAGCAAAGTCTGTTCGTTAGGCTAGTGCATAAAATGTCATCTATACAAACCGAAATATCATGTTTGTTTGCCGCAGTTCCTCTAGCTTTCTCCTTAGAAAATACGAAAGTGTGGAGCTGGTTTCCCAATGATGAACCAATTAGTGTTTCAATGGTACAAACTTAAATGATCCCTGATAAAAACATTCAAAACAAGAACGTCCATCGATAATATCTAGAAAAGACAAACACAGAGGCTTTCACAATATTTCGGATTGAGTTAGCCAAAACAAAACCAGATATTTCCGGTTTCATCCAGTCATATCCAGAAAACGTGGTGTGGAATTGGAATGTAATGAACTTAAAAAATCACAGTAAAAATGGTTTTTTTAGAAAAGCAAAGTCTTTTCGTTAGGCAAGTGCATAAAATGTCATCTATACCAACAGAAATATCATGTTTGTTTGCCACAGTTCCTCTAGCTTTCTCCCTAGAAAATACGAATGTGTAGAGATGGTGTCTCCATGTGGAAACAATTAGTGTTTCACAGCACAAAATAAAATGTTCCCTGATAAAAAAGCATTCAAAATCATAAAGTCTGTGGATAATATCAGGAATACACAAGCACAGAGGCTGTAGCAATATCTGGGATTGAGATAGCCAAAACACAACCAGATATTTCTGGTTCCATCCAGTCATATCCGGACAAACTGGTGAGGAATTCGTATGCAATGGACCGAGAAAATCACAGTAAAATGGTTTTGGAGAAAAGCAAAGTCTTTTTGTTAGGCAAGTGCATCAAACGTCATTGATACAAACAGAAATATGTTTGTTTACCGCAGTTCCTCTAGCTTTCTCCCTATAAAATACAAATATGTAGAGCTGGTGTCTCCATGTGGAACCAATTACTGTATCCAAGCTCAAAATAAAATGTTCCGTGAGAAAAAACATGCAAAATAATAAAATCCATTGATAGTATCCAGAAAAAACAAACACAGAGGCTGCTGTAATATCTGGGATTGAGTTAGCCAAAACATAATCAGATATTTCCGTTTTCATCCAGTCATATGCGGACAAGCTGTTTTGGAATTCGTATGCAATGGACCGAGAAAATCACAGTAAAAATGGTTTTGGAGAAAAGCAAAGTGTTTTCGTTAGGCAAGTGCATAAAATCTCATCGATACAAACAGAAATATCATGTTGGTTTGCTGCAGTTCTTCTAGCTTTCAGCTTAGAAAATATGAATGTGTAGAGCTGGTGTCCCCATGTGCAACCTATTAGTGTTTCAATGGTACAAAATGAAATGTTCCGTGATAAAAACATTCAAAACAATAAAGTCCATCGATAATATCCAGAAAACACAATATTTTGCATTGAGTTAGCCAAGACACAACCGGATATATCTGGTTTCATCTAGTCATATCCGGACAAAGTGGTGCGGAATTCATATGCAATGGACCGAGAAAATCACAGTAAAAATGGTTTTCGAGAAAAGCAAATCTTTTCATTAAGTATGTAGATAAAATATCATCTATACAAACAGAAATATCATGTTTGTTTGCCGCAGTTCCTCTAGACAATAAAAATATGTAGAGCTCGTGTCTCCATGTGGAAATAATTAGTGTTTTCAAGCAAAAAATTAAATGTTCCCTGATAAAAATATTCAAAACAATAAATTCCATCGATAATGTCCAGAAAACACAAACACAGAAGTTTTCACAATTTTTCGGATTGAGTTAGCCAAAACACAACCGGATATTTCTGGTTTCATCTAGTCATATCCGGAAAAACTGGTGTGGAATTCGTATGCAATGGACCGAGTAAATAAGAGTAAGAATGGTTTTGGAGCAAAGCAAAGTCTTTTTGTTAGGCAAGTGCATCAAATGTCATTGATATAAACAGAAATATGTTTGTTTACCCAGTCCTCTAGCTTTCTCCCTATAAAATACGAATATTTAGAGCTGGTGTCTCCATTTGCAACCAATTAGTGTTTCCAAGATCAAAGTTAAGTGTTCCCTGATAAAAAACATTAAAAACAATAAAGTCCATGGATAATATCATGAATACACAAACACAGAGGCTGTAGAAATATCTGGGATTGAGTTAGCCAAAACAAAACCGGATATTTCTGGTTCCATCCAGTCATAACCAGACAAACTGGTGTGGAAATTGTATTCAATGCACCAAGAAAATCACAGTAAAAACGGTTTTGGAAAAAAGCAATGTCTTTTCATTAGGCAAGTGCATAAAATGTCATCTATAGAAACAGAAATATCATGTTTGTTTGCTGCAGCTCCTCTATCTTTCTCCCTAGAAAATATGAATATGTAGAGCTGGTGTCTCCATGTGGACCAATTACTGTTTCCAAGCACAAATTAAATGTTCCCTGATAAAAAAACATTCAAAACAATAAAGTCTGTGGATGATATCAGGAATACACAAACACGGAGGCTGTAGAAATATCTTGGATTGAGTTAGCCAAAACAAAATCGGATATTTCCGGTTTCATGCAGTCATATCCGGACAAACTCGTGTGGAATTCGTATGGCATGGACCGAGAACATCACAGTAAAAATGGTTTTGGAGAAAAGCAAAGTCTTTTCGTTAGGCAAGTGCATAAAATGTCATCGATACAAATAGAAATATCATGTTTGTTTGCCGCAGTCCCTCTAGTTTCTCCCTAGAAAATACAAATGTGTAGAGCTGGTGTCCCCATGATGAACCAATTATTGTTTCTACAGTACAAAATAAAATGTTCCCTGAAAAAAAAAACATTCAAAACAATAAGTCCATCGATAATATCCAGAAAACACAAACACAGACTCTGTAGCAATATCTGGGATTGAGTTAGCCAAAACAAAACCAGATATTTCTGGTTTCATCCACTCATATCCATACAAACTTGCATGGAATTCATATGAAGTGTACCGAGAAAATCACAGAGAAATGGTTTTCGAGAAAAGCAAAGTCTTTTTGTTAGGCAAGTGCATAAAATGTCATCTATGCAAACAGAAATATCATGTTTGTTTGCCGCAGTTCCTCTAACTTTCTCCCTAGAAAATACAAATGTGTAGAGCTGGTGTCCCCATGATGAACCAATTATTGTTTCTACAGTACAAAATAAAATGTTCCCTGAAAAAAAAAAACATTCAAAACAATAAGTCCATCGATAATATCCAGAAAACACAAACACAGACTCTGTAGCAATATCTGGGATTGAGTTAGCCAAAACAAAACCAGATATTTCTGGTTTCATCCACTCATATCCATACAAACTTGCATGGAATTCATATGAAGTGTACCGAGAAAATCACAGAGAAATGGTTTTCGAGAAAAGCAAAGTCTTTTTGTTAGGCAAGTGCATAAAATGTCATCTATGCAAACAGAAATATCATGTTTATTTGCCGCAGTTCCTCTAACTTTCTCCCTAGAAAATACGAATGTGTAGAGCTGGTGACCCCATGATGAACCAATTAGTGTTTCGACGGTACAAAATTAAATGTTCCCTGATAAAAATATTCAAAACAATAAGTCCATCGATAATATCCAGAAAACTCAAACACAGACTCTGTAGCAATATTTCAGATTGAGTTAGCCAAAACACAACCGGATATTTCTGGTTTCATCCAGTCATATCTGGAAAACGTGATGTGGAATTCGTATACAATGGACCGAGGAAATCACAGTACAAATGGTTTTCGAGAAAAGCAAAGTCTTTTCGTTAGGCAAGTGCATAAAATGTCATGGATACAAACAGAAATATCATGTTTGTTTGTCGCAGTTCCTCTAGCTTTCTCCCTAGAAAATATGAATATGTAGATCTGGTGTCTCCATGTGGACCAATTAGTGTTTCGAAGCACAAAATTAAATGTTCCCTGAAAAAAAAAAGTTCAAAACAATTAAGTCCGTGCATAATATCAGGAATACAGAAACACAGAGACTTTCACAATATTTCCGATTGAATTAGCCAAAACACAACCGGATATTTCTCGTTTCATCCAGTCATATCAGGAGAATGTGGTGTGCAATTCGTATGTAACGGACAGAGAAAATCACAGTAAACATGGTTTTGGAGAAAAGCAAAGTCTTTTCGTTAGGCAAGTGCATAAAATATCATCGATATAAACAGAAATTCCCTGATAAAAACATTCAAAAAAATAATGTCCATTGATAATATCTTGAAAACACAAATACAGAAAGTTTCACAATATTTCGCATTGAGTTAGCTTAACCAGATCCAGACATTTCCGGTTTCATCCAGTCATATCCGGAAAACTGGTGTGGAATTCGTATGCAGTGTTTCGAGAAAATCACAGAAAAATGGTTTCGGAGAAAAGCAAAGTCTTTTCGTTAGGCAAGTGCATAAAATATCAATGATACAAACAGAAATATCCTGTTTGTTTGTCACAGTTCCTCTAGCTTCCTCCCTAGAAAATACGAATGTGTAGAGCTGGTGTCTCCATGTGGAAACAATTAGTGTCTCCAAGCACAAAAGTAAATGTTTCCTGATAAAAAATATTCAAAACAATAAAGTCTGTGGATAATATCAGGAATACACAAACATAGAGCCTGGAGCAATATTTCGGATTGAGTTAGCCAAAACACAATTGGATATTTCCAGTTTCATCCAGTCATATCCGGACAAACTGTTGTTGAATTCTTATGAAATTTGCCAAGAAAATCAGAGTACAATTGGCTTTGGAGAAAAGCAAAGTCTTTTCCTTAGGCATGCGCATAAAACGTCATCTACACAAACATAAATATCATGTTTGTTTGCCACAGTTCCTCTAGCTTTCTCCCTAGAAAATACGAATGTGTAGAACTTGTGTCCCCATGATGAACCCATTAGTCTTTCTACGGTACAAAAATAAATATTCCCTGATAAAAACATTCAAAACAATAAAGTCCGTTGATAATAGCCGGAAAACACTAACACAGATGCTGTAGCAATATCTGGGATTGAGTTAGCCAAAACACAACTGGATATTTCTGTTTTCATCCAGTCATATCCGGAAAAAGTCCTTTGGAATTATGATGCAATGGACCGAGAAAATCACAGTAAAAATGGTTTGGAGAAAAGTAAAGTCTTTTCATTAGGCAAGTGCATAAAATATCATCTAAACAAACAGAAATATCAAGTTTGTTTGCCGCAGTTCCTCTAGTTTTCTCCCTAGAAAATACGAATGTTTAGAGCTGGTGTTTCCATGTGGAACCAGTTAGTGTTTCCAAGAGCAATATTAAATGTTCCCTGATAAAAAAACATTCAAAACAATAAAGTCTGTGTATAATATCAAGAATACACAAACACAGAGGCTGTAGCAATTTCTGGGATTGAGTTAGCCAAAACAAAACCGGATATTTCCGGTTTCATCCAGTCATATCCGGTAAACTGGTGTCTAATTCGTATGCAATGGACCGTGATATTCACAGTAAAAATGTTTTTGGAGAAAAGCAAAGTCTTTTCATTAGGCAAGTGCATAAAATGTCATCTATGCAAACAGAAATAACATGTTTGTTTGCCGCAGTTCCTCTAGCTTTCTCCCTAGCAAATTCGAATGTGTAGCGCTGGTGTTCCCATGATGAACCAATTAGTGTTTCTATGGCACAAAATTAAATGTTCTCTGATAAAAACATTCAAAACAATAAAGTCCATCAACAATATCCAGAAAACACAACACAGAGGCTTTCACAGTATTTCAGATTGAGTTACTCAAAACACAACCGGCTATTTCTGTTTCCATCCAGTCATATTCGGACAAACTGGTGTGGAATTCGTAAAAATTGACGAAAAAAATTACAGTGAATATCGTTTGGGAAAAGCAAAGTCTTTTCATTAGGCAAGTGCATAAAATGTCATCTATACAAACAGAAATATTATGTTTGTTTGTCGCAGTTCCTCTAGCTTTCTCCCTACAAAATACGAATGTGTAGAGCTGGTGTCTGCATGTTGAACCAATTATTGATCCCAAGCACAAAATTAAATGTTCCCTGATAAAAAAACATTCAAAACAATAAAGTCTGTGTATAATATCAAGAATACACAAACACAGAGGCTGTAGCAATTTCTGGGATTGAGTTAGCCAAAACAAAACTGGATATTTCCGGTTTCATCCAGTCATATCCGGACAAACTGGAGTGGAATTCATCTGAAGTGTCCCGAGAAAATCACAGAAAAATGGTTTTGGAGAAAAGCAAAGTCATTTCGTTAGGCAAGTGCATAAAATGTCATCTATACAAACAGAAATATCATGTTTGTTTGCCGCAGTTCCTCTAGCTTTCTCCGTAGAAAATACAATTGTGTAGAGCTGGTGTCCCCATGACGAACCAATTAGTGTTTCTACGGAACAAAATTAAATGTTCCCTGATAAAAACATTCAAAACAATAAAGACCTTGGAAAATATCCGAAAAACACAAACACAGAGGCTTTCACAATATTTCGCATTGAGTTAGCCAAAACACAACTGGATATTTCTGGTTTCATCCAGTCATATCCGGACAAACTGGTGTGGAATTCGTATGCAATGGACCGAGAAAATCACAGTAAAATGGTTTTGGAGAAAAGCAAAGTCTTTTCGTTAGGCAAGTGCATAAAATGTCATAAATATAAACAGAAATATCATGTTTGTTTGTCGCAGTTCCTGAGCTTTCTCCCTAGAAAATACAAATGTGTAGAGCTGGTGTATCCATGTGGAACCAATTCGTGATTCCAAGGAAAAAATTAAATATTCCCAGATAAAAAACATTCAAATTAATAAAGTTTGTGGAAAATATTAGGAATACACAAACACAGAGGCTGTAGCAATATCTGGGACTGTGTTAGCCAAAACGAAAACGGATATTTCCGGTTTCATCCAGTCATATCCGGACAACCTGGAGTGGAATTCGTATGCAATGGACCGAGGAAATCACAATAAAAATGGTTTTGGAGAAAAGCACAGTATTTTCGTTAGGCAAGTGCATAAAATGTCATCTATACAAACAGATATATCATGTTTGTTTGTCGCAGTTCCTCTAGCGTTCGCCCTAGAAAATACGAATGTGTAGAGCTGGTGTCCCCATGATGAACCAATTAGTGTTTCAACGGTACAAAATTGAATGTTCCCTGATAAAAACATTCAAAACAATAAAGTCCATCGATAATATCCAGAAAACACAAACACAGAGGCTTTCACAATATTTCGGATTGAGTTAGCCAACACACAACGGATATTTCCGCTTTCATCCAGTCATATCCATAAAAACTTGTGTGGAATTCATATGCAATGGACCGAGAAAATCACAGAAAAATGGTTTTGGAGAAAAGCAAAGTCTTTTCGTTAGGCAAGTGCATAAAATGTCATCGATACAAACAGAAATATCATGTTTGTTTGTCGCATTTCCTCTAGCAGTCTCCATACAAAATATGAATGTGTAGAGTCGGTGTCCCCATGATGAACCAATTCGTGTTTTTCGGTATAAAATTAAATGTTCCCTGATAAAAACATTCAAAACAATATAGTCCATCGATATTTTCCAGAAAACAGAAACACAGAGGCTTTCACAATATTTCAGATTGAGTTAGCCAAAACACAACCGGATATTTATGTTTGCATCCAGTCATATGCGGACAAACTGGTGTGCAATTCGTATGCAATGGAACAAAAAATTCACAGTGAAAATGGTTTGGGAAAAGCAAAGTCGTTTCGTTAGGCAAGTGCATAAAATGTCATCGATACAAACAGAAATATCATGTTTGTTTGCTGCAGTTCCTCTAGCTTTCTCCCTAGAAAATACAAATTTGTAGAGCTGTGTCCCCATGATGAACCAATTAGTGTTTGTACGGTACAAAAATAAATGTTCCTTGATAAAAAACATTCAAAAAATAAAGTCCGTGGATAATATCCAGAAAACAAAAACACAGAGGCATTCATAATATTTCGAATTGAGTTAGCAAAACACAACCGGATATTTCTGTTTTCATCCAGTCATATTCGGACAAACTGGTATGGAATTCATATGCAATGGACTAATAAAATCAAGTAAAAATGGTATTGTAGAAAAGCAGTCTTTTCGTTAGGCAAGTGCATAGAATGTCATCTATAAAAACAGAAATATCATGTTTGTTTGCCGCAGTTCCTCTAGCTTTCTCCCTTGAAATACGAATGTGTAGAGCTGGTTTCCCCATGATGAACCAATTATTGTTTCTACGGTACAAAATTAAATGTTCCCTGATAAAAACATACAAAACAATAAAGTCCATCGATAATATCCAGAAAACACAAACACAGAGGCTTTCACAATATTTCGGATTGAGTTAGCTAAAACACAACCGGATATTTCTGTTTTGATCCAGTCATATCTGGACAAAGTTGTGTGGAATTCGTATGCAATGAACCACAAAAATCAGAGTAAAATAGGTTTTGGAGAAAAGCAAAGTCTTTTATTTAAACAAGTGCATAAAATGTCATCTATACAAATGGAAATATCATGTTTGTTTGTCGCAGTTCCTCTAGTTTTCTATCTAGAAAATACGAATGTGTAGAGCTGGTGTCTCCATGTGGAACCAATTACTGTAGCGAAGCTCAAATAAAATGTTCTCTGATAAAAAACATCCAAAACAATAAAGTCCATTGATAATATCCAGAAAACACAAACACAGAGGCTTTCAAAATATTTCGGATTGAGTTAGCCAAAACACAACCAGATATATCGGGTTCATCCAGTGATATCTGGACAAACTGCTGTGGAATTCGTATGCAATGGAGTGAGAAAATCACAGTAGAAATGGTTTTGGAGAAAAGCAAAGTCTTTTCGTTAGGCAATTGCATAAATTGTCATCAATAGAAACATAAATATCATGTTTGTTTGCCGCAGTTCCTCTAGCTTTCTCCCTAGAAAATACGAATATGTAGAGCTGGTGTCTCCATGTGGAAGCGATCAGTGTTTCGCAGCACAAAATTAAATGTTCCCTAATAAAAAACATTCAAAACAGTAAAGTCTGTGGAAAATTCAGGAATACACAAACACATATGCTGTAGAAATATCTGGGATTGAGTTAGCCAAAACAAAACTGGATATTTCCAGATTCATCCAGTCAAATCTGGACAAACTGGTGTGGATTTCGTATAGAATGGACCGAGAAAATCACAGTACACATGGTTTTGGAGAAAAGCAAAGTCTTTTCATTAGGCAAGTGCATAAAATGTAATGTATACAAACAGAAATATCATGTTTTTTTGCAGTAGTTCCTGCAGCATTCGCCTGAGAATATACAAGTATGTAGAGCTGGTGTCTCCATGTGGAAACAATTAGTGTTTTCAAGCACAAAACTAATGTTCCCTGATAAAAAACATTCAAAACAATAAAGTCCATTGAAAATATCCAGAAAACACTAACACAGAACTTTCACTATATTTCACATTGTGTTAGCCAAAACAGAAATGGATATTTCCGGTTTCATCCAGTCATATCCGGAAAAAGACTTTTGGCATTCAGATGTAATGGACCGAAAAATCACAGTAAAAATGGTTTTGGAGAAAAGCAAAGTCTTTTTGTTAGGCCAGTGCATAAAATGTCATCTATACAAACAGAAATATCAAGTTTCTTTGTCGCAGTTCCTCTAGCCTTCTCAATAGAAAATATGAATATGTTCACGTGGTGTCTCCATGTGGAACCAATTACTGTATCCAAGCTCCAAATAAAATGTTCACTGATGAAAAGCATTCAAAAAACATAAAGTCTGTTGATAATATCAGGAATACACAAACAGAGAGGCTGTAGCAATATCTGGGATTGGTTTAGCCAAAACAGAACCGGATATTTCCGGTTTCATCCAGTAATATCTGGACAAACTGTTGTGGAATTCGTATGCAATGGACCGAGAAAATCACAGTAAAAATGGTTTTGGAGAAAAGCAAAGTCTTCTCGTTAGGCAAGTGCATAGAATGTCATTTATACAAACAGAAATATCATGTTTGTTTGCCGCAGTTCCTCTAGCTTTCTCCCTAGAAAATAAGAATGTGTAGAGTTGGTGTCCCCATGATGAATCAATTAGTGTTTCTATGGTACAAAATGAAATGTTCCCTGATAAAAACATTCAAAACAATAAAGTCCATCGATAATATCCAGAAAACACAAACACCGAGGCTGTAGCTTTATTTCGGATTGAGTCAGCCAAAACACAACTGGATATTTCTGTTTTTACCCAGTCATATCCGGAAAATCGTTTGGAATTCGTATGCAATGGACCGAGAAAATCACAGTAAAAATGGTTTTGGAGTACAGCAAAGTCTTTTCGTTAGGCAAGTGCATAAAATGTCATCTATACAAACAGAAATATCATGTTTGTTTGCCACAGGTCTTCAGGCTTTCTCCCTAGAAAATACGAATGTGTAGTGCTGGTGTCTCCATGTGGAAACAATTAGTGTATCCAAGCTCAAAATAAAATGTTCCCCGATAAAAAACTTTCAAAAAAATAAAGTCCGTTGATAATATCCAGAAAAAAAACAAACACAGAGGCTGTAGCAATATTTGGGATTGAGTTAGCAAAAAAAAAAAAAAAAAAATTTCCCCTTTCATCCAGTCATATCCGGACAAACTGGTGTGGAATTCGTATGCAATGGACCAAGAAAATCACAGTACAAATGGTTTTGGAGAAAAGCAAAGTCTTTTTTTAGGCAAGTGCATAAAATGTCATCTATACAAACAGAAATATCATGTTTGTTTGCCGCAGTTCCTCTAGCTTTCTCCCTAGAAAATACGAACGTGTAGAGCTGGTGTCTCCATGTGGAACCAATTAGTGATTCCAAGCACAAAATTAAATATTCCTTGATAAAAAACATTCAGAACAATAAAGTCCGTGTATAATTCAGGAATACACAAACACAGAGGCTGTAGCAATATCTGGGATTGAGTTAGCCAAAACAAAACCGGATATTTCCGGTTTCATCCAGTCATATCCGGACAAAGTGGTGTGGAATTCATATCAATGGACCGAGAAAATCACAGTAAAAATGGTTTTGGAGAAAAGCAAAGTCTTTTCGTTAGGCAAGTGCATAAAATGTCATATACACAAACAAAAATATCATGCTTGTTTGCCGCAGTTCCTCTAGCTTTCTCCATAGAAAATACGAATGTGTAGAGCTGGTGTCTCCATGTGGAACCAATTAGTATTTCAGCGGTACAAAATGAAATGCTCCCTGATAAAAACATTCAAAACAATAAAGTCCATCGATAATATCCAGAAAACACAAAAAAAGAAATTTTCACAATATTTCGCATTGAGTTAGCCAAAACACAACTGGATATTTCTGTTTTTACCCAGTCATATCCGGAAAATCGTTTGGAATTCGTATGCAATGGACCGAGAAAATCACAGTAAAAATGGTTTTGGAGAAAAGCAAAGTCGTTTGGTTAGGCAACTGCATAAAATGTCATCTATACAAACAGAAATATCATGTTTGTTGGCCGCAATTCCTCTAGCTTTCTCACTAGAAAATACGAATGTGTAGAACTGGTGACTCCATGTGGAAACAATTAGTGTTTCATAGCACAAAATTAAATGTTCTCTGATAAAGAACATTCAAAACAATAAAGTCTGTGGATAATATCAGGAATGCCCAAACACAGAGGCTGTAGCAATATCTGGGATTGAGTTTTCCAAAAAAAAACGGATATTTGCGGTTTCATCCAGTCATATCCGGATAAAGTGCTGTGGAATTCATATGCAATGGACCGAGAAAATCACAGTAAAATTGGTTTTGGAGAAAAGCAAAGGCTTTTCGTTAGGCAAGTGCATAAAATGTCATTGATACAAACAGAAATATCATGTTTGTTTGCCACAGTTCCTCTAGCTTTCTCCCTAGAAAATACGAATGTGTAGAGCTGGTGTCTCCATGTGGAACCAATTATTGTTCCTACGGTACAAAATGAAATGTTCCCTGATAAAAATATTCAACACAATAAAGTCCATCAATAATATCCAGAAAACACAAACACAGAGGATTCATAATATTTTGGATTGAGTTAGACAAAACACAACTGGATATTTCCGGTTTCATCCAGTCATATCCGGAAAATGTCGTTTGGAATTCGTATGCAATGGACCAAGAAAATGACAGTAAAAATGCTTTTGGAGATAAGCAAAGTCTTTTCGTTAGGCAAGTGCATAAAATGTCAACTATACAAACAGAAATATCATGTTTGTTTGCGGCAGTTACTGTTAGCTTTCTACCTAGAAAATACGAATATGTTCAGCTGGTGACTCCATGTGGAACCAATTACTGTATCCAATCGCAAAATAAAATATTCCCTGATAAAAACATTCAAAACAAGTAAGTCCATTGATAATATCCAGAAAACAGAAACACAGAGGCTTTCCCAATATTTCGGATTGAGTTAGCCAAAAAAAAACCCGGATATTTCCTGTTACATAAAGTCATATCTGGACAAACTGGTGTGGAATTCATATGCAATGGACAGAATAAATCACAGAAAAATGGTTTTGGATAAAAGCAAAGTCTTTTCGTTAGGCAAGTGCATAAAATGCCATCTGTACAAACAGAAATATGTTTGTTTGCCGCAGTTCCTCTAGCTTTCTCCCTAGAAAATAGGAATATGTTCAGCTGGTGTCTCCATGATAAACCAATTAGTGTTTCTATGGTACAAAATGAAATGTTCCCTGATAAAAATATTCAAAACAATAAAGTCCATCGATAATATCCAGAAAACACAAACACAGAGGCTTTCACAATATTTCATATTGAGTTAGCCAAAACACAACCGGATATTTCAGGTTTCATCCAGACATATCTAGAAAAAGTAATTTCTAATTCGGATAAAATGGACCAAGAAAATCACAGTAAAAATGGTTTTGGAGTACAGCAAAGTCTTTTCGTTAGGCAAGTGCATAAAATGTCATCTATACAAACAGAAATAGCATGTTTCTTTGCCACAGGTCTTCAGGCTTTCTCCCTTGAAAATACGAATGTGTAGTGCTGGTGTCTCCATGTGGAAAAAATTAGTGTATCCAAGCTCAAAATAAAATGTTCCCCGATAAAAAACTTTCAAAAAAATAAAGTCCGTTGATAATATCCAGAAAACACAAACACAGAGGCTGTAGCAATATTTGGGATTGAGTTAGCAAAAAAAAAAAAAAAAAAATTTCCCCTTTCATCCAGTCATATCCGGACAAACTGGTGTGGAATTCGTATGCAATGGACTGAGAAAATCACATTAAAAATGGTTTTGGAGAATAGCAAAGTCTTCTCGTTAGGCAAGTGCATAAAATGTCATCTATAAAAACAGAAATATCATGTTTGTTTGCCGCAGTTCCTCTAGCTTTCTGCCTAGAAAATATGAATGTGTAGAGGTGGTGTCCCCATAATGAGCCAATTAGTGTTTCAACGGTACAAAATTAAATGTTGCCTGAAAAAAAAAAACATTCAAAAAAATAAAGTCCGTGAATAATATCAGGAAAACACAAACACAGTGGCTGTAGCAATATCTGGGATTGAGTTAGCCAAAACAAAACCGGATATTTCCGGTTTCATCCAGTCATATCCGGACAAAGTGGTGTGGAATTCATATCAATGGACCGAGAAAATCACAGTAAAAATGGTTTTGGAGAAAAGCAAAGGCTTTTCGTTAGGCAAGTGCATAAAATGTCATCTATACAAACAGAAATATCATGTTTGTTTGCCGCAGTTCCTCTAGCTTTCTCCATAGAAAATACGAATGTGTAGAGCTGGTGGCTCCATGTGGAACCAATTACTGTATCCAACCGCAAAATAAAATGTTCCCCGATAAAAAACATTCAAAAGAAGTAAGTCCATTGATAATATCCAGAAAACACAAACACAGAGGCTTTCCCAGTATTTCGGATTGAGTTAGCCAAAACACAACCGCATATTTCTGGTTTCATCCAGTCATATCCGACAAAGAGGTGTGGATTTCATATGCAATGAACCAAAATAATCACAGTAAAAATGGTTTTGGAGAAAAGCAAAGGCTTTTCGTTAGGCAAGTGCATAAATTGTCATCTATACAAACAGAAATATCATGTTTGTTTGCCGCAGTTCCTCTTGCTTACTCCCTAGGAAACACGAATGTGTAGAGCTGGTGTCTCCATGTGTAAAGAATTAGTGATTCCAAGCACAAAATTAAATGTTCCCTGATAAATAACATTCAAAACAATAAATTCCGTGGATAATCTCGGGAATACACAAACACAGAGGCTGTAGCAATATCTGGGATTGAGTTAGCGAAAACAAAACCGAATATGTTCGGTTTCATCCAGTCATATCAGGACAAACTGGTTTGGAATTCATATGAAGTATACTGAGAAAATCACAGGAAAATGGTTTTGCAGAAAAGCCAAGTCTTTCAGTTAGGGAAGTGCATAAAATGTCATCTATACAAACAGAAATATCATGTTTGTTGGCCGCAGTTCCTCTAGCTTTCTAACTAGAAAATACGAATATGTAGAGCTGGTGTCTCCATATGGAACCAATTACTGTATTCAAGCTCAAAATTAAATGTTCCACGATAAAAAGCATTCAAAACAAAAAAGTCCATTGATAGTATCCAGAAAAAACAAACACAGAGATTGTAGCAATATCTGGGATTGAGTTAGCCAAAACAAAACAGGATATTTCCGGTTTCATCCAGTCATATCCGGACAAACTCCTGTGGAATTCATATGCAATGGACCGAGAAAATCACAGTACAAATGGTTTTGGAGAAAAGCAAAGTCTTTTCGTTAGGCAAGTGCATAAAATGTCATCTATACAAACAGAAATAGCATGTTTCTTTGCTGCAGTTTTTCTAGCATTCTCACTAGAAAATACAAATGTGTAGAGCTGGTGTCTCCATGTGGAACCAATTACTGTATCCAAGCTCAAAATAAAATATTCCCCCATAAAAAGCATTCAGAACAATAAAGTCCATTGATAGTATCCAGAAAAAACAAACACAGAAGCTGTAGCAATAGCTGGGATTGAGTTAGCCACAACAAAACCGGATATTTCTGGTTTCATGCAGTCATATCCGGAGAAACTGGTGTGGAATTCGTATGCAATGGACCGAGAAAATCACAGTAAAAATGGTTTTGGATAAAAGCAAAGTCTTTTCGTTAGGGAAGTGTATAAAATGTCATCGATACAAACAGAAATATCATGTTTCTTTGCTGCAGTTCCTCTAGCTTTCTACCTAGAAAATAGGAATGTGTAGAGCTGGTGTCCCCATGATGAACCAATTAGTGTTTAAATGGTACAAAATTAAATATTCCCTGATAAAAACATTCAAAACAATAAAGTCCATCGATAATATCCAGAAAACACAAACACAGAGTCTTTCACAATATTTTGGTTGAGTTAGCCAAAACACAACCGGATATTTCTGTTTTCATCCAGTCATATCCGGATAAAGTGCTGTGGAATTCGTATGCAATGGACCGAGAAAATCACAGTAAAATTGGTTTTGGAGAAAAGCAAAGTCTTTTCGTTAGGCATGTGCATAAAATGTCATCTATACAAACAGAAATATCATGTTTGTTTGCCGCAGTTCCTCTAGCTTTCTCCCTAGAAAATACAAATATGTAGAGCTGGTTTCTCCATGTGGAAGCGATCAGTGTTTCGCAGCACAAAATTACTTGTTCCCTGATTAAAAACATTCAAAACAATAAAGTCTGTGGATAATATCCACAAAAAACAAACACAGATGCGGTAACAATATCTGGGATTGAGTTAGCCAAAACAAAACTGGATATTTCCAGATTCATCCAGTCAAATCTGGACAAACTGGTGTGGATTTCGTATAGAATGGACCGAGAAAATCACAGTACACATGGTTTTGGAGAAAAGCAAAGTCTTTTCATTAGGCAAGTGCATAAAATGTAATGTATACAAACAGAAATATCATGTTTTTTTGCAGTAGTTCCTGCAGCATTCGCCTGAGAATATACAAGTATGTAGAGCTGGTGTCTCCATGTGGAAACAATTAGTGTTTTCAAGCACAAAACTAATGTTCCCTGATAAAAAACATTCAAAACAATAAAGTCCATTGAAAATATCCAGAAAACACTAACACAGAACTTTCACTATATTTCACATTGTGTTAGCCAAAACAGAAATGGATATTTCCGGTTTCATCCAGTCATATCCGGAAAAAGACTTTTGGCATTCAGATGTAATGGACCGAAAAATCACAGTAAAAATGGTTTTGGAGAAAAGCAAAGTCTTTTTGTTAGGCCAGTGCATAAAATGTCATCTATACAAACAGAAATATCAAGTTTCTTTGTCGCAGTTCCTCTAGCCTTCTCAATAGAAAATATGAATATGTTCACGTGGTGTCTCCATGTGGAACCAATTACTGTATCCAAGCTCCAAATAAAATGTTCACTGATGAAAAGCATTCAAAAAACATAAAGTCTGTTGATAATATCAGGAATACACAAACAGAGAGGCTGTAGCAATATCTGGGATTGGTTTAGCCAAAACAGAACCGGATATTTCCGGTTTCATCCAGTAATATCTGGACAAACTGTTGTGGAATTCGTATGCAATGGACCGAGAAAATCACAGTAAAAATGGTTTTGGAGAAAAGCAAAGTCTTCTCGTTAGGCAAGTGCATAGAATGTCATTTATACAAACAGAAATATCATGTTTGTTTGCCGCAGTTCCTCTAGCTTTCTCCCTAGAAAATAAGAATGTGTAGAGTTGGTGTCCCCATGATGAATCAATTAGTGTTTCTATGGTACAAAATGAAATGTTCCCTGATAAAAACATTCAAAACAATAAAGTCCATCGATAATATCCAGAAAACACAAACACCGAGGCTGTAGCTTTATTTCGGATTGAGTCAGCCAAAACACAACTGGATATTTCTGTTTTTACCCAGTCATATCCGGAAAATCGTTTGGAATTCGTATGCAATGGACCGAGAAAATCACAGTAAAAATGATTTTGGAGAAAAGCAAAGTCTTTTGGTTAGGCAACTGCATAAAATGTCATCTATACAAACAGAAATATCATGTTTGTTTTCCGCAGTTCCTCTAGCTTTCTCACTAGAAAATACGAATGTGTAGAACTGGTGACTCCATGTGGAAACAATTAGTGTTTCATAGCACAAAATTAAATGTTCCCTGATAAAGAACATTCAAAACAATAAAGTCTGTGGATAATATCAGGAATGCCCAAACACAGAGGCTGTAGCAATATCTGGGATTGAGTTTTCCAAAAAAACCGGATATTTCCGGTTTCATCCAGTCATATCTGGACAACGTGGCGTGGAATTCGTATGCAATGGACCGAGAAAATCACAGTAAAAATGGTTTTGGAGAAAAGCAAAGGCTTTTCGTTAGGCAAGTGCATAAAAGGTCATTGATACAAACAGAAATATCATGTTTGTTTGCCGCAGTTCCTCTAGCTTTCTCCATAGAAAATACGAATGTGTAGAGCTGGTGGCTCCATGTGGAACCAATTACTGTATCCAACCGCAAAATAAAATGTTCCCCGATAAAAAACATTCAAAAGAAGTAAGTCCATTGATAATATCCAGAAAACACAAACACAGAGGCTTTCCCAGTATTTCGGATTGAGTTAGCCAAAACACAACCGCATATTTCTGGTTTCATCCAGTCATATCCGACAAAGAGGTGTGGATTTCATATGCAATGAACCAAAATAATCACAGTAAAAATGGTTTTGGAGAAAAGCAAAGTCTTTTCGTTAGGCAAGTGCATAAATTGTCATCTATACAAACAGAAATATCATGTTTGTTTGCCGCAGTTCCTCTTGCTTACTCCCTAGGAAACACGAATGTGTAGAGCTGGTGTCTCCATGTGTAAAGAATTAGTGATTCCAAGCACAAAATTAAATGTTCCCTGATAAATAACATTCAAAACAATAAATTCCGTGGATAATCTCGGGAATACACAAACACAGAGGCTGTAGCTATATCTGGGATTGAGTTAGCGAAAACAAAACCGAATATGTTCGGTTTCATCCAGTCATATCAGGACAAACTGGTTTGGAATTCATATGAAGTATACTGAGAAAATCACAGGAAAATGGTTTTGCAGAAAAGCCAAGTCTTTCAGTTAGGGAAGTGCATAAAATGTCATCTATACAAACAGAAATATCATGTTTGTTGGCCGCAGTTCCTCTAGCTTTCTAACTAGAAAATACGAATATGTAGAGCTGGTGTCTCCATATGGAACCAATTACTGTATTCAAGCTCAAAATTAAATGTTCCACGATAAAAAGCATTCAAAACAAAAAAGTCCATTGATAGTATCCAGAAAAAACAAACACAGAGATTGTAGCAATATCTGGGATTGAGTTAGCCAAAACAAAACAGGATATGTCCGGTTTCATCCAGTCATATCCGGACAAACTCCTGTGGAATTCATATGCAATGGACCGAGAAAATCACAGTACAAATGGTTTTGGAGAAAAGCAAAGTCTTTTCGTTAGGCAAGTGCATAAAATGTCATCTATACAAACAGAAATAGCATGTTTCTTTGCTGCAGTTTTTCTAGCATTCTCACTAGAAAATACAAATGTGTAGAGCTGGTGTCTCCATGTGGAACCAATTACTGTATCCAAGCTCAAAATAAAATATTCCCCCATAAAAAGCATTCAGAACAATAAAGTCCATTGATAGTATCCAGAAAAAACAAACACAGAAGCTGTAGCAATAGCTGGGATTGAGTTAGCCACAACAAAACCGGATATTTCTGGTTTCATGCAGTCATATCCGGAGAAACTGGTGTGGAATTCGTATGCAATGGACCGAGAAAATCACAGTAAAAATGGTTTTGGATAAAAGCAAAGTCTTTTCGTTAGGGAAGTGTATAAAATGTCATCGATACAAACAGAAATATCATGTTTCTTTGCTGCAGTTCCTCTAGCTTTCTACCTAGAAAATAGGAATGTGTAGAGCTGGTGTCCCCATGATGAACCAATTAGTGTTTAAATGGTACAAAATTAAATATTCCCTGATAAAAACATTCAAAACAATAAAGTCCATCGATAATATCCAGAAAACACAAACACAGAGTCTTTCACAATATTTTGGTTGAGTTAGCCAAAACACAACCGGATATTTCTGTTTTCATCCAGTCATATCCGGATAAAGTGCTGTGGAATTCGTATGCAATGGACCGAGAAAATCACAGTAAAATTGGTTTTGGAGAAAAGCAAAGTCTTTTCGTTAGGCATGTGCATAAAATGTCATCTAT
This sequence comes from Lepus oiostolus, assembly GCA_036325905.1. NCBI lineage: Eukaryota > Metazoa > Chordata > Mammalia > Lagomorpha > Leporidae > Lepus > Lepus oiostolus. Next base: position 131,829,663 of record CM070808.1, read on the forward strand.
ACAAACAGAAATATCATGTTTGTTTGCCGCAGTTCCTCTAGCTTTCTCCCTAGAAAATACAAATATGTAGAGCTGGTTTCTCCATGTGGAAGCGATCAGTGTTTCGCAGCACAAAATTACTTGTTCCCTGATTAAAAACATTCAAAACAATAAAGTCTGTGGATAATATCCACAAAAAACAAACACAGATGCGGTAACAATATCTGGGATTGAGTTAGCCAAAACAAAACTGGATATTTCCAGATTCATCCAGTCAAATCTGGACAAACTGGTGTGGATTTCGTATAGAATGGACCGAGAAAATCACAGTACACATGGTTTTGGAGAAAAGCAAAGTCTTTTCATTAGGCAAGTGCATAAAATGTAATGTATACAAACAGAAATATCATGTTTTTTTGCAGTAGTTCCTGCAGCATTCGCCTGAGAATATACAAGTATGTAGAGCTGGTGTCTCCATGTGGAAACAATTAGTGTTTTCAAGCACAAAACTAATGTTCCCTGATAAAAAAACATTCAAAACAATAAAGTCCATTGAAAATATCCAGAAAACACTAACACAGAACTTTCACTATATTTCACATTGTGTTAGCCAAAACAGAAATGGATATTTCCGGTTTCATCCAGTCATATCCGGAAAAAGACTTTTGGCATTCAGATGTAATGGACCGAAAAATCACAGTAAAAATGGTTTTGGAGAAAAGCAAAGTCTTTTTGTTAGGCCAGTGCATAAAATGTCATCTATACAAACAGAAATATCAAGTTTCTTTGTCGCAGTTCCTCTAGCCTTCTCAATAGAAAATATGAATATGTTCACGTGGTGTCTCCATGTGGAACCAATTACTGTATCCAAGCTCCAAATAAAATGTTCACTGATGAAAAGCATTCAAAAAACATAAAGTCTGTTGATAATATCAGGAATACACAAACAGAGAGGCTGTAGCAATATCTGGGATTGGTTTAGCCAAAACAGAACCGGATATTTCCGGTTTCATCCAGTAATATCTGGACAAACTGTTGTGAAATTCGTATGCAATGGACCGAGAAAATCACAGTAAAAATGGTTTTGGAGAAAAGCAAAGTCTTCTCGTTAGGCAAGTGCATAGAATGTCATTTATACAAACAGAAATATCATGTTTGTTTGCCGCAGTTCCTCTAGCTTTCTCCCTAGAAAATAAGAATGTGTAGAGTTGGTGTCCCCATGATGAATCAATTAGTGTTTCTATGGTACAAAATGAAATGTTCCCTGATAAAAACATTCAAAACAATAAAGTCCATCGATAATATCCAGAAAACACAAACACCGAGGCTGTAGCTTTATTTCGGATTGAGTCAGCCAAAACACAACTGGATATTTCTGTTTTTATCCAGTCATATCCGGAAAATCGTTTGGAATTCGTATGCAATGGACCCAGAAAATCACAGTAAAAATGGTTTTGGAGAAAAGCAAAGTCTTTTGGTTAGGCAACTGCATAAAATGTCATCTATACAAACAGAAATATCATGTTTGTTTTCCGCAGTTCCTCTAGCTTTCTCACTAGAAAATACGAATGTGTAGAACTGGTGACTCCATGTGGAAACAATTAGTGTTTCATAGCACAAAATTAAATGTTCCCTGATAAAGAACATTCAAAACAATAAAGTCTGTGGATAATATCAGGAATGCCCAAACACAGAGGCTGTAGCAATATCTGGGATTGAGTTTTCCAAAAAAAAACCGGATATTTCCGGTTTCATCCAGTCATATCTGGACAACGTGGTGTGGAATTCGTATGCAATGGACCGAGAAAATCACAGTAAAAATGGTTTTGGAGAAAAGCAAAGGCTTTTCGTTAGGCAAGTGCATAAAATGTCATTGATACAAACAGAAATATCATGTTTGTTTGCCGCAGTTCCTTTAGCTTTCTCCCTAGAAAATACGAATGTGTAGAGCTGGTGTCTCCATGTGGAACCAATTAGTGTTCCTACGGTACAAAATGAAATGTTCCCTGATAAAAATATTCAACACAATAAAGTCCATCAATAATATCCAGAAAACACAAACACAGAGGATTCATAATATTTTGGATTGAGTTAGACAAAACACAACTGGATATTTCCGGTTTCATCCAGTCATATCCGGAAAATGTCGTTTGGAATTCGTATGCAATGGACCGAGAAAATGACAGTAAAAATGCTTTTGGAGATAAGCAAAGTCTTTTCGTTAGGCAAGTGCATAAAATGTCATCTATACAAACAGAAATATCATGTTTGTTTGCCGCAGTTACTGTTAGCTTTCTACCTAGAAAATACGAATATGTTCAGCTGGTGACTCCATGTGGAAACAAATACTGTATCCAATCGCAAAATAAAATATTCCCCAATAAAAAACATTCAAAACAAGTAAGTCCATTGATAATATCCAGAAAACAGAAACACAGAGGCTTTCCCAATATTTCGGATTGAGTTAGCCAAAAAAAAACCGGATATTTCCGGTTACATAAAGTCATATCTGGACAAACTGGTGTGGAATTCGTATGCAATGGACCGAATAAATCACAGAAAAATGGTTTTGGATAAAAGCAAAGTCTTTTCGTTAGGCAAGTGCATAAAATGCCATCTGTACAAACAGAAATATCATGTTTGTTTGCCGCAGTTCCTCTAGCTTTCTCCCTAGAAAATACGAATGTGTAGAGCTGGTGTCTCCATGATAAACCAATTAGTGTTTCTAAGGTACAAAATGAAATGTTCCCTGATAAAAATATTCAAAACAATAAAGTCCATCGATAATATCAAGAAAACACAAACACAGAGGCTTTCACAATATTTCATATTGAGTTAGCCAAAACGCAACCGGATATTTCAGGTTTCATCCAGTCATATCTAGAAAAAGTAATTTCTAATTCGGATGTTATGGACCAAGAAAATCACAGTAAAAATGGTTTTGGAGTACAGCAAAGTCTTTTCGTTAGGCAAGTGAATAAAATGTCATCTATACAAACAGAAATATCATGTTTGTTTGCCACAGGTCTTCAGGCTTTCTCCCTAGAAAATACGAATGTGTAGTGCTGGTGTCTCCATGTGGAAACAATTAGTGTATCCAAGCTCAAAATAAAATGTTCCCCGATAAAAAACTTTCAAAAAAATAAAGTCCGTTGATAATATCCAGAAAAAACAAACACAGAGGCTGTAGCAATATTTGGGATTGAGTTAGCAAAAAAAAAAAAAAAAAAAATTTCCCCTTTCATCCAGTCATATCCGGACAAACTGGTGTGGAATTCGTATGCAAAATGGACCGAGAAAATCACATTAAAATGGTTTTGGAGAATAGCAAAGTCTTTTCGTTAGGCAAGTGCATAAAATGTCATCTATAAAAACAGAAATATCATGTTTGTTTGCCGCAGTTCCTCTAGCTTTCTGCCTAGAAAATATGAATGTGTAGAGGGGGTGTCCCCATGATGAGCCAATTAGTGTTTCAACGGTACAAAATTAAATGTTGCCTGGAAAAAAAAACATTCAAAAAATAAGGTCCGTGGATAATATCAGGAAAACACAAACACAGTGGCTGTAGCAATATCCAGAAAACGCAAACACAGAGGCTTTCTCAATATTTCTTATTGAGTTAACCAAAACACAACAGGATATGTCTAGTTTCATCCAGACATATCTGGACAAATTGGTGTGGAATTTGTATGCAATGGACAGAGAATGTGTAGATCTGGTGTCTCCATGTGGAACTAATTAGTATTTCCCAGCAGAAAATTAAATGTTCCCTGATAAAAAATATTCAAAACTATACAGTCCATTGATAATATCCGGGAAACAGAAAGACAGAGCCTGTAGTAATATCTAGTATTGAGTAAGCCAAAGAAAAACCGGATATTCTGGTTTCATCCAGTCATATCTGGACAAATTGGTGTGGAATTCGTATGCAATGGACCGAGAAAATCACAGTAAAAATGGTTTTTTGAGAAAAGCAAAGTCTTTTCATTAAGCAACTGCATAAAATGTCATCTATACAAACAGAAATATCATGGTTGTTTGCCGCAGTTCCTCTAGCTTTCTCCCTAGAAAATACGAATGAGTAGAGCTGGTGTCGCCATGTGGAACCAATTAGTGTTTCCCAGCACATAATTAAATGTTCCTTGATAAAAACATTGTAAACCATAAAGTGCATCGATAATATCCGGAAAAGACAAACACAGAGGATTTCACAATATTTCGGATTGAGTTAGCCAAAACACAACCGGATATTTCTGGCTTCAACCATTCATATCTGGACAAAGTGGTGTGGAATTCGTATGCAATGGACCGAGAAAATCACAGTAAAAATGGTTTTGGAGAAAAGCAAAGTGTTTTCCTTCGACAGGGCATAAAATGGCAGCTATGCAAACAGAAATATCATGTTTGTTTGCCGCTGTTCCTCTAGCTTTCTCCCTAGAAAATGCGAATGTGTAGAGCTGGTGTCTCCATATGGAACCAATTAGTGTTTCAACGGTACAAAATTAAATGGTCCCTGATAAAAACATTCAAAACAATAAAGTCCATCGATAATATATGGAAAACACAAACACAGATGCCGTAGCAATATGTGGGATTGAGTTAGCAAAAACACAACCGGATATTTCTGGTTTCATCCAGCGATATCTGGACAAATTGCTGTGGAATTGTTTTGCATTGGACCGAGAATATCACAGTAAAAATCGTTTTGGAGAAAGCAAAGTCTTTTCCTTCGATAGGGCATAAAATGTCATCTATACAAACAGAAATATCATGTTTGTTTGCCGCAGTTCCTCGAGCTTTCTCCCTAGAAAATATGAATGTATAGAGCTGGTGTCTCCATGTGGAACCAGTAAGTGTTTCCCAGCACAAAATTAAATGTTCCCTGACAAAACACATTCAAAACACTGGAGTCCATTAATAATATCCATAAACACAAACACAGATGCTGTGGGAATATCTCGAAGGAGTTAAGTAAAACACAACGGATATTTCAGTTTTCTGGACAAAGTGGTGTGGAATTCATATGCAATGGACCCAGAAAATCACAGTAAAAATGGTTTTGCAGAAAAGCAAAGTCTTTTCCTTCGGCCAGTGCATAAAATGTCATCTATTCGAACAGAACTATCATGTTTGTTGGCCACAGATCCTGTAGCTTTCTGTCTAGAAAATACGAATGTGTAGAGCTAGTGTTTCCAAGTGGAACCAATTAGTGTTTCTACTGCACAAAATTAAATACTCCCTGATAAAAACATTCAAACCATAAAGTCCATCGATAATATCTGGAAAACACAAACACAGTGGCTGCAGCAATATCTGGGATTGAGTTAGCCAAAAGACAACCGGATATTGCTGGTTTCATCCAGGCATTCCGGATATCCTGGTGTCGAATTCGTATGCAATGGACAGAGAAAATCACGGTGAAAATGGTTTTGGAGAAAAGCAAAGTCTTTTCCTTCGATAGGGCATAAAATGTCTTCTATTCAAACAGAAATATCAAGTTTGTTTGCCACAGTTCTTCTGGCTTTCTCCAAAGAAAGTACGAATATTTGGAGCTTGTGTCTCCATGTGGAATCAATTAGTGTTTCTACGGTACAAAATTAAATATTCCCTAATAAAAAAAACATTCAAAACAGTAAAGTCCGTTAATAGTATCCAGAAAACACAAACACAGATGCTGTAGCAATATGTGGGATTGAGTTAGCCAAAACACAACCGGATATTTCTGGTTTCATCCAGTCATATCCGGACAAATTGCTGTGGAATTCATATTCAATGGACCGAGAAAATCACACTAAAAATGGTTTCGGAGGAAAGCAAAATATTTTCGTTAGGCAAATGCATTAAATGTCATCTGTGCAATCAAAAATATCATGTTTGTTTGTCGCAGTTCCTCTAGCTTTCTCCGTAGAACATACGAATGTGTAGAGCTGGTGTCTCCATGTGGAAACAATTAGTGTTTCCCAGCACAAAATTAAATGTTCCCTGATTAAAACATTCAAAACAACAAAATCTGTGGATAATACCCAGAGAACACAAACACTGAGGCTGTGGCCATATCAGGAATATAGTTAGCCAAAACACAACCGGATATTTCTGGTTTCATTCAGTCTTATCCGGACAAAGTGGTGTGGAATTCATATGCAATGGACCAAGAAAATCACAGTAAAAATGGTTTTCATAAAAAGCAATGTCTTATCATTAGACAAGTGCATAAAATGTCATCTATACAAACAGAAATCTCATGTTTGTTTGCCGCAGTTACTCTAGCTTTCTCCCTCGAGAATACGAATGTGTAGAGCTGGTGTCTCCATTTTGAACCAATTCGTGTACCCAAGCACAAAATTAAATGTCCCCTAATAAAAACATTCAAAAAAAATTTCATTGATAATATCCAGAAAATACAAACACAGAGGCTTTCACAATATTTCAGATTGAGTTAGCCAAAACACAACCGGATATTTCTGTTTTCATTCAGGAATATCTGGAAAAATTGGTGTGGAATTGGAATGTCATGAACCGAGAAAATCACAGTACAAATGGTTTTGGAGAAAAGCATAGTCTTTTCGTTAGGCAATTGCATAAAATGTCATATAGAAATAGAAATATCATGTTTGTTTGCCGCAGTTCCTCCAGCTTTCTCCCTAGAAAATAAGAATGTGTAGATCTGGTGTCTCCATGTGGAACCAATTAGGGTTTCTACTGCACAAAATTAAATGTTCCATGATAAAAATATTGAAAACAATAAAGTCCGTGGATAATATCCAGAAAACGCAAACACAGAGGCTTTCTAAATATTTCTTATTGAGTTAACCAAAACACAACAGGATATTTCTGGTTTCATCCATACATATCTAGAAAAAGTGGTGTGGAATTTGTATGCAATGGACCGAGAAAATCACAGTAAAAATGGTTTTGGAGAAAAGCAAAGTCTTTTCGTTAGGCAAGAGCATAAAATTGCAATATGTGGGATTGAGTTAGCAAAAACACAACCGGATATTTCTGGTTTCATCCAGCGATATCTGGACAAATTGCTGTGGAATTCGTATGCATTGGACCGAGAATATCACATTAAAAATCATTTTGGAGAAAGCAAAGTCTTTTCCTTCGATAGGGCATAAAATGTCATCTATACAAACAGAAATATCATGTTTGTTTGCTGCAGTGCCTCTAGCTTTCTCCCTAGAAAATACGAATGTGTAGAGCTGGTGTCTCCATGTGGAACCAATTAGTGTTTCCCAGGAAAAAATTAAATGCTCTCTGATAAAAAGCATTGAAAAAAATAAAGTCAGTTGATAATATCCAGAAAACACAAACACAGCGTCTTTCTCAGTTGTCGATTGAGTTAGCCAAAACACAGCCAGATATTTCTGATTTCATCCAGTCATATCCGGACATAGTGTTGTGGAATTCATAAGCAATGGGCTTAGAAAATAACAGCAAATATGGTTTTGGAGAAAAGCAAAGTGTTTTCGTTAGGCAAGTGCATAAAATGTCCTATCAACAAACAGAATTATCATGTTTGTTTGTTGAAGTTCCTCTAGCTTTCTCCCTTGAAAACATGAATGTGTAGAGCTGGTGTCTCCATGTGGAACCAATTAGTGCTTCTATGGTACCAAATTAAATGTTCCCTGACAAAAGCATTGTAAACCATAAAGTGCATCGATAATATCCAGAAAACACAAACACAGAGGCTTTCACAATATTTCAGATTGAGTTGGCCAAAAAAAACCTGGATATTTCTGATTTCATGCAGTCATATCTGGACAAAGTGGTGTGGAAATCATATGCAAAGGACCGAGAAAATCACAGTAAAAATGATTTTGGAGAAAAGCAAAGTCTTTTCGTTAGGCAAGTGCATAAAATGTCATCTGTAGAAAGAGATATTTCATGTTGGTTTGCCACAGTTCCTCTAGCTTTCTGCCTAGAAAATACGAATGTGTAGAGCTGGTGTCTCCGTGTGGAACCAATTAGTGTTTCCCAGCACAAAATTAAATATTCCCTGATAAAGATACATTCCAAACAATAAAGTCTGTCGATAATATCCGGAAACAGAACACATAAGCTTTTCAATATTTTGGATTGAGTTAGCCAAAACAAAATGGATATTTCTGGTTTCATCCAGGAATTTCCAGACAAAGTGGAATTCATATGCAATGGACCAAGAGAATCACAGTAAAAATAGTTTTCGAGAAAAGCAAAGTCTTTTCGTTAGGGAAGTGCATAAAATGCATGTATAGAAACAAAAATATCATGTTTGTTTGCCGTAGTTCCTCTAGCTTTCTCAATAGAAAATACGAGTGTGCAGAGCTGGAGTCTCCAGGTGGAGTCAACTAGTGATTCCCAGCACAAAATTAAAAGTTCCCTGTTAAAAACACTCAAAACAATAAAGTCCATCGTTCATATCCAGAAAACACAAACACAGAGATTTTCGTAGTATTTTTGATTGAGTTGGCCAAAACACAACCGGATATTTCTGGTTTAATCCAGTCCTATCTGGACAAAGTGGTGTGGAATTCATAAGGGATGCACTGAGAAAATCACAGTAAAAATGGTTTTGGAGAAAAGCAAAGTCTTTTCGTTAGGCAAGTGCATAAAATGTCATCTATACAAACAGAAATATCATTTTTGTTGGCCGCAGGTCCTCTATCTTTCTCCCTAGAAAATACGAATGTGTTGAGCTGGTGTACCCATGTGGAACCAATTACTGTATCCAAGCTCAAAATTAAACGTTCCCTGAAAAAAAAAATTCAAAAAAATAAAGTCCATGGATAATATCAGGAATACACACACACAGAGGCTGTAGCAATATCTGGGATTGAGTTAGCCAAAACAAAACCGGATATTTCCGGTTTCATCCAGTCATATCCGGACAAAGTGCAGTGTATCGAGAAAATCACAGAAAAATGGTTTTGGAGAAAATCAAAGTCTGTTCGTTAGGCAAGTGCATAAAATGTCATCTATACAAACAGAAATATCATGTTTGTTTGTCTCAGTTCCTCTAGCTTTCTCCCAAGAAAATACGAATGTGTAGAGCTGGTGTCTCCACGTGGAACCAACACTATATCCAAGCTCAAAATAAAATGTTCCCCGATAAAAAACATTCAAAACAATAAAGTCTGTGGAGAATATCCAGAAAAAAACATAGAGGCTGTAGCAATATCTGCGATTGAGTTAGCCAACACAAAACTGGATATTTCCGGTTTCATCCAGTCATATCCGGCCAAACTGGTGTGGAATTCATATGCAATGGACCGAGAAAATCACAGTAAAAATGGTTTTGGAGAAAAGCAAAGTCGTTTGGTTAGGCAAGTGCACAAAATGTCATCTATACAAACAGAAATATCATGTTTGTTTGCCGCAGTTCCTCTAGCTTTCTCCCTAGAAAATAAGAATGTGTAGAGCTGGTGTCTCCATGTGGAACTAATTAGTGTTTCCAAGCACAAAATTAAATGTTCCCTGATGAAGAACATTCAAAACAATAAAGTCTGTGGATAATATCAGGAATACACAAACACAGAGGCTGTAGCAATATTTCTGATTGAGTTAGCCAAAACACAACCGGATATTTCTCTTTTTATCCAGTCATTTCCGGACAAACTCGTGTGGAATTCATATGCAATGGACCGAGAAAATCACAGTAGAAATGGTTTTGGAGAAGTGCAAATTCTTTTCATTAGGCAAGTAGATAAAATATCATCGATACTAACAGAAATATTATGTTTGTTTGCGGGAGTTCCTCTAGCTTTCTGCCTAGAAAATACAAATATATAGAGCTGGTGTCTCCATGTGCAAACAGTTAGTGTTTTCAAGCACAAAATTAAATGTTCCTTGATAAAAATCATTCAAAACAATAAAGTCCGTGGATAATATCAGGAATACACAAACACAGAGGGTGTAGCAGTATCTGGGATTGAGTTAGCCAAAACACAACCGGATATTTCCTGTTTCATCCAGTCATATACGGACAAAGTGCTGTGGAATTCGTGTGCAGTGGACCGATAAAATCACAGTAAAAATGGTTTTGGAGCAAAGCAAAGCCTTTTCGTTAGGCAAGTGCATAAAATGTCATGTATACAAACAGAAATATCATGTTTGTTTGCCACAGTTCCTCTACTTTCTCCCTAGAAAATACAAATATGTAGAGCTGGTGTCTCAATGTGGAACCAATTACTGTATCCAAGCTCAAAATAAAATGTTCCCTGTTAAAAAACATCCATAAAATAAAATGCATCGATAATATCCAGAAAATACAAACACAGAGCCTGTAGCAATATCTGGGATTGAGTTAGTCAAAACATAACCAGATATTTCTCTTTTTATCCAGTCATATCTGGACAAACTGGTGTGGAATTCATATGCAATGGGCCACGAAAATCACAGTAAAAATGGTTTTTGAGAATAGAAAAGTCTTTTAGTTAGGCAAGTGCATAAAATGTCATCTATACAAACAGAAATATCATGATTGTTTGCTGCAGTTCCTCTAGCTTTCTCCCTAGAAAATACGAATGTGTAGAGCTGGTGGCTCCATGTGGAACCAATTAGTGTTTCCAAGCACAAAATTAAATGTTCCCTGATATAAAACATTCAAAACAATAAAGTCTGTGGATAATATCAGGAATACACAAACTCAGAGGCTGTAGCAATATTTCGCATTGAGTTAGCCAAAACACAACCAGATATTTCTGGTTTCATCCAGTCATATCCAGACAAACTGGTGTGGAATTCGTATGCAATGGACTGAGAAAATCACAGTAAAAATGGTTTTGGAGAAAAGCAAAGTCTTTTCGCCAGGCAAGAGCATAAAATGTCATCTATACATACAGAAATATCAAGTTTGTTTGAAACAGTTCCTCTAGTTTTCTCCCTAGAAAATACGAATGTGTAGAGCTAGTGTCTCCATGTGGAAACAATTAATGTTTCCAAGCACAAAATTAAATGTTCCTTGATAAAAATCTTTCAAAACAATAAATTCCGTGGATAATATCAGGAATACACAAACACAGAGGGTGTAGCCTTATCTGGGATTGAGTTAGCCAAAACACAACCGGATATTTCCGGTTTCCTCCAGTCATATCCAGACAAAGTGCTGTGGAATTTGTGTGCAATGGACTGATAAAATCACAGTAAAAATTGTTTTGGAGAAAAGCAAAGTCGTTTCATTAGGCAAGTGCATAAAATGCTATCCATACAAACAGAAATATCTTGTTTGTTTGCCACAGTTCCTCTAGCTTTCTCCCTAGAAAATACGAATGTGTAGAGCTGGTGTCTCCATGATGAACCAATTAGTGTTTCTGGGGTACAAAATGAAATGTTCCCTGATAAAAACTTTCAAAACAATAAAGTCCATCGATAATATCCGGAAAAAACAAACACATAGCCTGTTGCAATATCTGGGATTGAGTTGGCCCAACCACAACCGGATATTTCTCATTTCATCCAGTCATATCCAGAATTGGTTTGGAATTCGTATGCAATGGACCAAGAAAATCACAGTAAAAATGATTTTGGAGCAAAGCAAAGTCTTTTCGTTAGGCAAGTGCATAAAATGTCATCTATACAAACAGAAATATCATGTTTGTTTGCCACAGTTCCTCAACCTTTCTCCAGAGAAAATACGAATATGCAGTGCTGGTGTCTCAATGTGGAACCAATTACTGTATCAAAGCTCAAAATGAAATGTTCCCTGATAAAAAATATTCAAAAAATAAAGTCCATCGATAATATCCAGAAAATACAAACACAGAGGCTGTAGCAATATTTCGTATTGAGTTAGCAAAACAAAACCAGATATTTCTCTTTTTATCCAGTGATATCTGGACAAACTGTTGTGGAATTCATATGCAATGGAACAAGAAAATCACAGTAAAATGGTTTTGGAGAAAAGCAAAGTCGTTTTGTTAGGAAAGTGTATAAAATGTCACCTATACAAACAGAAATATCACATTTGTTTGCCGCAGTTCCTCTAGCTTTCTCCCTAGAAAATACAAATGTGTAGAGCTGGTATTTCCATGTGGAACCAATTATTGATTCCAAGCACAAAATTAAATGTTCCCTGATAAAAAACATTCCAAATAATAAGTCCGTGGATAATATCTGGACTACACAAACACAGAGGATGTAGCAATATCTGGGACTGAGTTAGCCAAAACATAACCTGATATTTACGGGTCCATGCAGTCATATCCGGACAAACTGGTGTGGAATTCATATGAAGTGTACCAAGAAATAACAAAAAAAATGGTTTTGGAGAAAAGCAAAGTCTTTTCGTTAGGCAAGTGCATAAAATGTCATCTATACAAACAGAAATATCATGTTTGTTTGCCGCAGTTCCTCTAGCTTTCTCCCTAGAAAATACAAATGTGTAGAGCTGGTATTTCCATGTGGAACCAATTATTGATTCCAAGCACAAAATTAAATATTCCCTGATAAAAAACATTCAAAACAATAAAGTCCGTGGATAATATCAGGAATACACATACACGGAGGCTGTAGCAATATCTGGGATTGAGTTACCCGAAACAAAACCAGATATATCCGGTTTCTTCCAGTCATATCCGGACAAACTGGTGTGGAAATCATATGCAATGACCGAGAAAATAAAAGTAAAATGGTTTGGAGAAATGCAAAGTCTTTTCGTTAGGCAAGTGCATAAAATGTCATCTATACAAACAGAAATATCATGTTTGTTTGCCGAAGTTGCTCAAGCAATCTCCATAGAAAATATGAATGTGTAGAGCTGGTGATCCATTATGAAACAATTAGTGTTTCTACGGTACAAAATTAAATGTTCCCTGATAAAAACATTCAAAATAATGAAGTCCCTCAATAATATCCAGAAAACACAAACACAGAGGCTTTCACAATATTTCTGATTGAGTTAGCCAAAACACAACCGGATATTACCGGTTTCATCCAGTCATATCTGGACAAACTGGTGTGGAATTCGTATGCAATGGACCGAGAAAATCACAGTACAAATGGTTTTGGAGAAAAGCAAAGTCTTTGGTTAGGCAAGTGCATAAAATGTCATCTATACAAACAGAAATATCACGTTTGTTTGCAGCAGTTCCTCTAGCTTTCTTCCTAGAAAATACGAATATGTAGAGCTGGTGTCTCCATGTGTAAACAAGTAGTGTATCCAAGCACAAAATAAAATGTTCCCTGATAAATAACATTCAAAACAATAAAGTCCATCAATAATATCCATAAAACACAAACACAGAGGCTTTCACAATATTTCGGATTGAGTTAGCCAAAACGCAACCAAATATTTCTGGATTCATCCAATCATATCCCAACAAACTGCCAGCCCAGAATTCTATATCCTGCAAAGCTCTCATTTGTGAATGAAGGTGAAATTAAGACTTTTCATAGCAAACAGAGACTGAAAGAATTTGTTGCCACTCATCCTGCCCTGCAAACGATGCTTAAAGATGTGTTACACACAGAAACACAGAAACACGGTCACCAATATGAAAGAAGGTAAAGGAAGGAAACCTCACAGCAAATGATCACAGGAAGCTCAATTTCTCTTTGACATAGAATTAAACTCTGATGCTCTGTTAAAGCAATGTGTTAAAGTAATCTATTATGTGCTCTTGATGTCTGTTAAATTCTAATTGTTCAAAAACAGCTGAATTTTTATTAAGAGCTATGGGTTATTTAACTATGTGCTTATTTTCAAAGATTTGAATAGTCACCTTGTAACAAGATCTAATTTGGTCTATGTTATGTCATGCTTTTAAGGAATCTTATTTCAACCAGATATTTTGGATTTTGAGCCTTCTTGGCATTGTTGACAGGCATTCAAAAAATCAAAGTTTCAAACAATCTGGTCTCTAAAATTTCCAGTAAATCCTGGACTTTGGTTTGTCCAGTTTGGGCCCAACTGAAAAAATCGAAGGACCTATGTCTCTCATCTTATAGAGACACCAACTAAGCAGTCTCTTTGGGTTATATTAGAAGGACTGTCAGGATGTGATGTGGTACCAAACTTTAAGTTTCTATAATGGAAAATGCTATTAATACAAATGTTTGAGAATTAAAAATCTAATGATCTTGTGTTACTAGACATGATAGTTATCTTAATGAGAAAGCCCCAGAGGCCTAAAGGGTTAAATACTTGTCAAATCCTACAGGTGCTTTCAAAAATACTGTGAGTAAGCAAGTGCCTCTTGTTGGTTGATGAGTTTATAATTTTAAACATGGCGACTTAAAGTCTTTTGTCATCCATAGCTATATATGATGTGCGTTCATAAAACTAAAGCGTTGTTGGTTCTGTGTTTAGCTGTCCTCCTATAGGTTCCTATGGACATTTTCCAGCTACTTTTATTGTATTCAGTACTTTGGGATGGCTCTGTAAACAGATGAAGCCAATAATGTATTAACAGTACCAACTGAGAGAAAGTATGGTTAACTGAGGTTACTAAAAACAAAAAGCAATTCAAATCCGTTGGCAATCGACAAAAAGTGTTAAAGATTTTAAAAGCTATTATTAAAATTGCTATATTGGTCTATTATGGTATGCTATCTGTGTGTACATATTGTATGTCCACATGGGGAAATTTTATTAAGAGTTTTATTTTAAATGGCTTATAGATAACATTGTCCATAAATTTAAGCTGCTAAAATCAATCAAAGGTACATTTTAATTGGTGTGACCTGAATCTCTGTATCATATGTTTTAGACATGTTGGTAGAAAGAAACTAAAAACATTTTAGATGGTTGTGTTTAAGTTTACTGGCTAAACAAACTACACCATGTTAGATATTTAAGAGGTGTTTTCAAATACATGATTCTTAAAATTTATAGAAGGCATTGGACCTTCTGTCAAATGTTTTCTTAAGTTGTTATCTAATGGTTGAAACGGTTTGCTAAGTATTCATGTAATATTGCTGTTGTCAGCAAGCTTTTTAGGACTTGCTCCCTCATTTCTCTATTCTAAGCCCAACTTGTTCTTTCATTTCTCTATTCTCTTCAAGGTAGGAAACTAATTCTATTATAAAGGAATCTGTGGACGCACAATTTAATCTTTAGACCTTATAAAAGAGATGGCTAACATTTTTCTGTAATAGCATAGCCAAAATAAGAACTTAAATAATAATCTGATAGCTAGATTCACTTCGCCATCAGCCAAGTATACAGTAAGTAGAAAAAACCTCCCTTTCAGACCAAAGGGAAAGAAAGTTTGAAAGTGAGAATATAATTTTCCTCATGGGCATTGTCTACCTTAGAAAAACTACTACAGAACATGCCTGTAACTATAGATTTGTAGTTCAGACCATTGAAGATTAGAGATGGGCTTTTCCTTAGAGAAGTCCATAAAATGTCATCTATACAAACAGAAATATCATGTTTGTTTGCCGCAGTTCCTCTAGATTTCTCCCTAGAAAATACGAATGTGTAGAGCTGGTGTCTCCATGTGGAAACAATTAGTGTTTCCAAGATAAAAAATAAATGTTCCCTGATAAAAAGCATTCAAAACAAAAAATCCGTTGATAATATCAGGAATACACACACACAGAGGCTTTAGCAATATCTGGGATTGAGTTAGCCAAAACACAATGGGATATTTCTGGTTTCATCAGGTCATATCCAGACAACGTGGTGTGGAATTGGTATGCAATGAACCGAAAAATTCACAGTAAAAATGGTTTTGGAGGATAGCAAAGTCTTTTCGTTAGGCAAGTGCATAAAATGTCATCTATACACACAGAAATATCATGTTTGTTTGCCACAGTTCCTCCAGGTTTCTCCCTAGAAAATACGAATGTGTAGAGCTGGTGTCCCCATGATGAACCAATTAGTGTTTCTACGGTACAAAATGAAATGTTACCTGATAAAAACATATAAAACAACAACGTCCATCGATAATATCCAGAAAAAGCAAACAACAGGCTTTCACAATATTTCGGATTGAGTTAGCCAAAAACAACCAGATACTTCTGGATTCATCCAGTCATACCCCGACAAACTGGTGTGGAATTCGTATGCAATGGACCTGGAAAATCGCAGCAAAAATGTTTTTGGAGAAGAGCAAAGTCTTTTCGTTAGGATTGTGCATAAAATGTCATCTATACAAACAGAAATATCAAGTTTGTTTGCCACAGCTCCTCTAGATTTCTCCCTAGAAAATACAAATATGTTCAGATGGTTTCTCCATGTGGAACCAATTACTGTATCCAAGTTCAAAATAAATTGTTCCCCGATAGAAAACATTCGAAAAGATAAAGTCCGTTGATAATATCCAGAAAACACAAACACAGAGGCTGGAGCAATATTTCGGATTGAGTTCGCCAAAAAATCCCGATATTTCCGGTTTCATCCAGTCATATCAGGACAAACTGGTGTGGAATTCGTATGCAATGGACCAAGAAAATCAGATAAAAATGGTTTAGGAATAAAGCAAAGTCTTTTCGTTAGGCAAATGCATAAAATTTCATCTACACAAACAGAAATATCATGTTTTTGGCCGCAGTTCCTCTATCTTTCTCCATAGAAAATACGAATGTGTAGAGCTGCTGTCTCCATGTGGAACCAATTACTGTATCCAAGCTCAAAATAAAATGTTCCCCGATAAAAAACATTCGAAAAGATAAAGTCCTTGATAATATCCAGAAAACACAAACACAGAGGCTGGAGCAATATTTGGAATAGAGTTATCCAAAACAAAACCAGATATTTCCGGTTTCATCCAGTCATATCCGGACAAACTGGTGTGGAATTCGTATGCAATGGACCGAGAAAATCACAGTACAAATGGTTTTGGAGAAAAGCAAAGCTTTTCGTTAGGCAAGTGCATAAAATGTCATCTATACAAACAGAAATATCATGTTTGTTTGCCGCAGTTCCTCTAGATTTCTCCCTAGAAAATACGAATGTGTAGAGCTGGTGTCTCCATGTGGAAACAATTAGTGTTTCCAAGATAAAAAATAAATGTTCCCTGATAAAAAGCATTCAAAACAAAAAATCCGTTGATAATATCAGGAATACACACACGCAGAGGCTTTAGCAATATCTGGGATTGAGTTAGCCAAAACACAATGGGATATTTCTGGTTTCATCAGGTCATATCCAGACAACGTGGTGTGGAATTGGTATGCAATGAACCGAAAAAATCACAGTAAAAATGGTTTTGGAGGATAGCAAAGTCTTTTCGTTAGGCAAGTGCATAAAATGTCATCTATACACACAGAAATATCATGTTTGTTTGCCGCAGTTCCTCTAGCTTCCTCTAGTTTTCTGCCTAGAAAATACAAATGTGTAGAGTTGGTGTCCCCATTATGAACCAATTAGTGTTTCAATGGTACAAAATTAAATGTTCCCTGATAAAAAGAATTCAAAACAATAAAGTCCGTGGATACTATCAGGAATAAAGAAACAAAGAGGCTGTAGCAATATCTGGGATTGAGTTAGCCAAAACAAAACCAGATATTCCCGGTTTCATCCAGTCATATCCATACAAACTTGTTGGAATTCATATGAAGTGTACCGAGAAAATCACAGAGAAATGGTTTTGGAGAAAAGCAAAGTCTTTTCGTTAGGCAAGTGCATAAAATGTCATCTATTCAAAGAAATATCTTGTTTGTTTGCCGCATTTCCTCTAGCAGTCTCCATAGAAAATATGAATGTGTAGAGCTGGTGTCCCCATGATGAACCAATTAGTGTTTTGACGGTAGAAATTAAATGTTCCCTGATAAAAACATTCAAAACAATAAAGTCCATCGACAATATCCAGAAAACATAAACACAGAGGCCCTCACAATATTTCAGATTGAGTTAGCCAAAACACAACCGGATATTTCTGGTTTCATCCAGTCATATGCGGACAAAGTGGTTTGGAATTCGTATGCAATGGACCGAGAAAATCACAGTAAAAATGGTTTTTGGAGGAAAGCAAAGTCTTCTTGTTAGGCAAGTGCATAAAATATCATCTATACAAACAGAAATATCATGTTTGTTTGCCGCAGTTCCTCTAGCTTTCTCCCTAGAAAACACGAATATGTTCAGCTGGTGTCTCCATGCGGAAACTATTAGTGTTTTGCAGCACAAAATAAAATGTTCCCGGATAAAAAATATTTAAAACAATAAAGTCTGTGGATAATATCAGGAATACACAAACACAGAGGTGGTAACAATATCTGGGATTGAGTTAGCCAAAAAAATAACGGATATTTCCGGTTTCATACAGTCATATCTGGACAAACTGGAGTGGAATTCGTATGCAATGGGCCAAGAAAATCACAGTAAAATGGTTTTGGATAAAAGCAAAGTCTTTTTGTTAGGCAAGTGCATAAAATGTCCATACAAACAGAAATATCATGTTTGTTTGTCACAGTTCCTCTAGCTTTCTCCGTAGAAAATAAGAATGTGTAGAGCTGGTGTCCCCATGATGAACCAATTAGTGATACTACGATACAAAATGAAATGTTCCCTGAAAAAAATTAAAAATAATAAAGTCCATTGATAATATCCAGAAGACAGAAACACAGAGGCTGTAACAGTATTTCGGATTCAGTTAGCCAAAACACAACCAGATGTTTCTGGTTTCATCCAGTCATATCCGGACAAAGTGGTGTGGAATTCGTATGCAATGGACCGAGAAAATCACAGTTTAAAGGGTTTTGGAGAAAAGCAAAGTCTTTTCATTAGGCAATAGATAAAATATCATCTATACAAACAGAAATATCAAGTTTGTTTGCCGCAGTTCCTCTAGCTTTCTCCCTGTAAATACAGATATGTAGAGCTGGTGTCTCCATGTGGAAACAATTAGTGTTTTCAAGCACAAAATGAAATGTTCCCTGATAAAAACATTCAAAACAATAAAGTCCGTGGATAATATCAAGAAAAAAAAAACACAGACTGTAGCAATATCTGGGATTGAGTTAGTGAAAACAAAACCGGATATTTCCGGTTTCATCCAGTCATATCCGGACAAACTCATGTGGTATTCGTATGCAATAGACTGAGAAAATCACAGTAAAATGATTTTGGAGAAAAGCAAAGTCTTTTCGTTAGCAAGTGCATAAAATGTCATCGATACAAACAGAAATATCATGTTTGTTTGCTACAGTTCCTCTCGCTTTCTCCCTAGAAAACATGAATGTGTAGAGCTGGTGTCTCCATGTGGAACCAATTAGTGTTTCTACGGTAAAAATTAAATGTTCCCTGATATAAAACATTCAAAACAGTAAAGTCCGTGGATAATATCCGGAAAACACAAACACAGAGGCTGTACCAATATCTGGGACTGAGTTAGCCAAAACACAACCAAATATTTCTGGTTTCATCCAATCATATCGGGACAAACTGGTGTGGAATTCGTATGCAATGGATCCAGAAAATCACAGTAAACATGGTCTTGGAGAAAAGGAAAGTCATTTCGTGAGGCAAGTGCATAAAATGTCAACTACACAAACAGAAATATCATGTTTGTTTGCCGCAGTTCCTCTAGCTTTCTACCTAGAAAATAGGAATGTGTAGAGCTGGTGTATCCATGTGGAAACAATTAGTGTTTCCAAGCACAAAATTAAGTGTTCCCTGATAAAAAACATTCAAAACAATAAAGTCTGTGGATAATATCAGGAATACACAAACACAGAGGCTGTAGCAATATTTCGTATTGAGTTAGCCAAAACACAATAGGATATTTCTCTTTTATCCAGTCATTTCAGGACAAAGTGGTGTGGAATTCATATGCAATGGTCCGAGAAAATCAGAGTAAAAATTGTTTTGGAGAAGAGCAAAGTCTTTTCATTAGGCAAGTGCATAAAATGACATCTATACAAACAGAAATATCATGTTTGTTTGCCGCAGTTCCACTAGCTTTCTCACTAGAAAATACGAATGTGTAGAGGTGGTGTCACCATGATGAACCAAGTAGTGTTTCTACGGTACAAAATTAAATGTTCCCTGATGAAAAGATTCAAAACAATAAGTCCATTGATAATATCCATAAAACACAAACACAGAGGCTTTCACAATATTTCACATTGAGTTAGAAAAAACACAACCGGATATTTCTGGTTTCATCCAGTCATATCCTGACAACTCCTGTGAAATTCGTATGCAATGGACCGAGAAAATCACAGTAAACATGGTTTTGGAGAAAAGCAAAGTCTTTTCTTTAGGCAAGTGCATAAAATGTCATCTATCCAAACAGAAATATCATGTTTGTTTGCCACAGTTCCTGTAGCTTTCTCCCTAGAAAATACGAATGTGTAGAGCTGGTGTCTACATGATGAACCAATTAGTGTTTCTAAGGTACAAATTAAATGTTGCCTGATAAAAACATTCAAAACACTAAGTCCATCGATAATATCCAGAAAACTCAAACACAGAGCCTGTAGCAGTATTTCGGATTGAGTAAGCCAAAACACAACCGGATATTTCTGGTTTCATCCAGTCATATCCGGAAAAAGTGGTGTGGAATTCGTATGCAATGGACCGAGAAAATCACCGTAAAAGTGGTTTTTGAGAAAAGCAAAGTCTTTTCGTTAGGCAAGTGCATAAAATGTCATCTATACAAACAGAAATATCATGATTGTTTGCCGCAGTTCCTCTAGCTTTCTCTGTAGAAAATACGAATATGTAGAGCTGGTGTCTCCATGTGGAAACTATTAGTGTTTTGCAGCACAAAACTAAATGTTCCCGGATAAAAAAATGTTTAAACAATAAAGTCTGTGGATAATATCAGGAATACACAAACACTGAGGCGGTAACAATATCTGGGATTGAGTTAGCCAAAACAATACCGGATATTTCCTGTTTAATACAGTCATATCTGGACAAATTGGTGTGGAATTCCTATGCAATGGAGTGAGAAAATCACAGTAAAAAAGGTTTTGGAGTAAAGCAAAGTCTTTTCGTTAGGCTAGTTCATAAAATGTCATCTATACAAACAGAAATATCAAGTTTGTTTCTTGCAGTTCCTCTAGCTTTCTCCCTAGAAAATACGAATGTGTAGATCTGGTGTTCCCATAATGAACCAATTAGTGTTTCTATGGTACAAAATTAAATGTTCCCTGATAAAAACATTCAAAACAATAAATTCTGTGGATAATATCAGGAATATACAAACAGAGAGGCTGTAGCAATATCTGGGAATTAGTTAATCAAAACACCTCTGGATATTTCGGGTTTCATCCAGTCATATCCGGACAAAATGGTTTGGAATTCGTAGGCTATGGACTGAGAAAATCACAGTAAAAATGGTTTTGGAGAAAAGCAAAGTCTTTTCGTTAGGCAATAGATAAAATATCATTGATACAAACAGAAATATCATGTTTGTTTGCCGCAGTTCCTCTAGCTTTCTCCCTAGAAAATGCAAATGTGTGGAGCTGGTGTCTCCATGTGGAACCCGTTAGTGTTTCCAAGAACAAAATTAAATGTTCCCTGAACAAAAACATTCAAAACAATAAATTCCGTGGAGAATATCAGGAATATACAAACAGAGAGTCTGTAGCAATATCTGGGATTTAGTTAGCCAAAACACAACCGGATATTTCGGGATTCATCCAGTCATATCTGGAAAATCTCATGTGGAATTCGTATGCAATGGACTGAGAAAATCACAGTAAACATGGTTTTGGAGAAAAGCAAAGTCTTTAGTTAGGCAAGTGCATAAAATGTAATCTATAGAAAGAGAAATATCATGTTTGTTTGCTGCAGTTCCTCTAGCTTTCTCCATAGAAAATACGAATATATAGCGCTGGTGTCTCCATGTGGAACCAATTACTGTATCAAAGCTCAAAATAAAATGTTCCCTGATAAAAAACATTCAGAACAATAAAGTCCATTGATAATATCCAGAAAAAAAAAAAAAAACACAGAGTCTGTAGCAATATCTGGGATTGAGTTAGCCCAAAATAACCGGATATTTCCGGTTTCATCCAGTCATATCCAGTAAGCTTGTGTGGAATATGTATGCAATGCACTGAGAAAAACACAGTAAACATGGTTTTGGCAAAAGCAAAGTCTTTTCGTTGGGCCAGTGCATAAAATGTCATCCATACATACAGTAATATCATGTTTGTTTGCCACAGTTCCTCTAGATTTCTCTCTAGAAAATACGAATGTGTAGAGATCGTGTTCCCATAATGAACCAATTAGTGATTCTTTCGTACAAAATTAAATGTTCCCTGAAAAAAACATTCAAAACAATAAAGTCTGTGGATAATATCAGGAATACACAAACAAAGAGGCTGTAGCAATATCTGGGATTGAGTTAGCCAAAACACAATAGGATATTTCTCTTTTATCCAGTCATTTCCGGACAAACTGGTGTGCAATTCGTATGCAATGAACCGAGACAATTAGAGTAAAAATGGTTTTGGAGAAGAGCAAAGTCTTTTCATTAGGCAAGTGCATCAAATGTCATCGATACAAACAGAAATATCATGTTTGTTTGCCACAGTTCCTCTAGCTTTCTCCCTAGAAAATACAAATATGTTCAGCTGGTGTCTCCATGTGGAACCAATTACTGTATCCAAGTTCAAAATAAATTGTTCCCCGATAGAAAACATTCGAAAAGATAAAGTCCGTTGATAATATCCAGAAAACACAAACACAGAGGCTGGAGCAATATTTCGGATTGAGTTCGCCAAAAAATCCCGATATTTCCGGTTTCATCCAGTCATATCAGGACAAACTGGTGTGGAATTCGTATGCAATGGACCAAGAAAATCAGATAAAAATGGTTTAGGAATAAAGCAAAGTCTTTTCGTTAGGCAAATGCATAAAATTTCATCTACACAAACAGAAATATCATGTTTTTGGCCGCAGTTCCTCTATCTTTCTCCATAGAAAATACGAATGTGTAGAGCTGCTGTCTCCATGTGGAACCAATTACTGTATCCAAGCTCAAAATAAAATGTTCCCCGATAAAAAACATTCGAAAAGATAAAGTCCTTGATAATATCCAGAAAACACAAACACAGAGGCTGGAGCAATATTTGGAATAGAGTTATCCAAAACAAAACCAGATATTTCCGGTTTCATCCAGTCATATCCGGACAAACTGGTGTGGAATTCGTATGCAATGGACCGAGAAAATCACAGTACAAATGGTTTTGGAGAAAAGCAAAGCTTTTCGTTAGGCAAGTGCATAAAATGTCATCTATACAAACAGAAATATCATGTTTGTTTGCCGCAGTTCCTCTAGATTTCTCCCTAGAAAATACGAATGTGTAGAGCTGGTGTCTCCATGTGGAAACAATTAGTGTTTCCAAGATAAAAAATAAATGTTCCCTGATAAAAAGCATTCAAAACAAAAAATCCGTTGATAATATCAGGAATACACACACGCAGAGGCTTTAGCAATATCTGGGATTGAGTTAGCCAAAACACAATGGGATATTTCTGGTTTCATCAGGTCATATCCAGACAACGTGGTGTGGAATTGGTATGCAATGAACCGAAAAAATCACAGTAAAAATGGTTTTGGAGGATAGCAAAGTCTTTTCGTTAGGCAAGTGCATAAAATGTCATCTATACACACAGAAATATCATGTTTGTTTGCCGCAGTTCCTCTAGCTTCCTCTAGTTTTCTGCCTAGAAAATACAAATGTGTAGAGTTGGTGTCCCCATTATGAACCAATTAGTGTTTCAATGGTACAAAATTAAATGTTCCCTGATAAAAAGAATTCAAAACAATAAAGTCCGTGGATACTATCAGGAATAAAGAAACAAAGAGGCTGTAGCAATATCTGGGATTGAGTTAGCCAAAACAAAACCAGATATTCCCGGTTTCATCCAGTCATATCCATACAAACTTGTTGGAATTCATATGAAGTGTACCGAGAAAATCACAGAGAAATGGTTTTGGAGAAAAGCAAAGTCTTTTCGTTAGGCAAGTGCATAAAATGTCATCTATTCAAAGAAATATCTTGTTTGTTTGCCGCATTTCCTCTAGCAGTCTCCATAGAAAATATGAATGTGTAGAGCTGGTGTCCCCATGATGAACCAATTAGTGTTTTGACGGTAGAAATTAAATGTTCCCTGATAAAAACATTCAAAACAATAAAGTCCATCGACAATATCCAGAAAACATAAACACAGAGGCCCTCACAATATTTCAGATTGAGTTAGCCAAAACACAACCGGATATTTCTGGTTTCATCCAGTCATATGCGGACAAAGTGGTTTGGAATTCGTATGCAATGGACCGAGAAAATCACAGTAAAAATGGTTTTTGGAGGAAAGCAAAGTCTTCTTGTTAGGCAAGTGCATAAAATATCATCTATACAAACAGAAATATCATGTTTGTTTGCCGCAGTTCCTCTAGCTTTCTCCCTAGAAAACACGAATATGTTCAGCTGGTGTCTCCATGCGGAAACTATTAGTGTTTTGCAGCACAAAATAAAATGTTCCCGGATAAAAAATATTTAAAACAATAAAGTCTGTGGATAATATCAGGAATACACAAACACAGAGGTGGTAACAATATCTGGGATTGAGTTAGCCAAAAAAATAACGGATATTTCCGGTTTCATACAGTCATATCTGGACAAACTGGAGTGGAATTCGTATGCAATGGGCCAAGAAAATCACAGTAAAATGGTTTTGGATAAAAGCAAAGTCTTTTTGTTAGGCAAGTGCATAAAATGTCCATACAAACAGAAATATCATGTTTGTTTGTCACAGTTCCTCTAGCTTTCTCCGTAGAAAATAAGAATGTGTAGAGCTGGTGTCCCCATGATGAACCAATTAGTGATACTACGATACAAAATGAAATGTTCCCTGAAAAAAATTAAAAATAATAAAGTCCATTGATAATATCCAGAAGACAGAAACACAGAGGCTGTAACAGTATTTCGGATTCAGTTAGCCAAAACACAACCAGATGTTTCTGGTTTCATCCAGTCATATCCGGACAAAGTGGTGTGGAATTCGTATGCAATGGACCGAGAAAATCACAGTTTAAAGGGTTTTGGAGAAAAGCAAAGTCTTTTCATTAGGCAATAGATAAAATATCATCTATACAAACAGAAATATCAAGTTTGTTTGCCGCAGTTCCTCTAGCTTTCTCCCTGTAAATACAGATATGTAGAGCTGGTGTCTCCATGTGGAAACAATTAGTGTTTTCAAGCACAAAATGAAATGTTCCCTGATAAAAACATTCAAAACAATAAAGTCCGTGGATAATATCAAGAAAAAAAAAACACAGACTGTAGCAATATCTGGGATTGAGTTAGTGAAAACAAAACCGGATATTTCCGGTTTCATCCAGTCATATCCGGACAAACTCATGTGGTATTCGTATGCAATAGACTGAGAAAATCACAGTAAAATGATTTTGGAGAAAAGCAAAGTCTTTTCGTTAGCAAGTGCATAAAATGTCATCGATACAAACAGAAATATCATGTTTGTTTGCTACAGTTCCTCTCGCTTTCTCCCTAGAAAACATGAATGTGTAGAGCTGGTGTCTCCATGTGGAACCAATTAGTGTTTCTACGGTAAAAATTAAATGTTCCCTGATATAAAACATTCAAAACAGTAAAGTCCGTGGATAATATCCGGAAAACACAAACACAGAGGCTGTACCAATATCTGGGACTGAGTTAGCCAAAACACAACCAAATATTTCTGGTTTCATCCAATCATATCGGGACAAACTGGTGTGGAATTCGTATGCAATGGATCCAGAAAATCACAGTAAACATGGTCTTGGAGAAAAGGAAAGTCATTTCGTGAGGCAAGTGCATAAAATGTCAACTACACAAACAGAAATATCATGTTTGTTTGCCGCAGTTCCTCTAGCTTTCTACCTAGAAAATAGGAATGTGTAGAGCTGGTGTATCCATGTGGAAACAATTAGTGTTTCCAAGCACAAAATTAAGTGTTCCCTGATAAAAAACATTCAAAACAATAAAGTCTGTGGATAATATCAGGAATACACAAACACAGAGGCTGTAGCAATATTTCGTATTGAGTTAGCCAAAACACAATAGGATATTTCTCTTTTATCCAGTCATTTCAGGACAAAGTGGTGTGGAATTCATATGCAATGGTCCGAGAAAATCAGAGTAAAAATTGTTTTGGAGAAGAGCAAAGTCTTTTCATTAGGCAAGTGCATAAAATGACATCTATACAAACAGAAATATCATGTTTGTTTGCCGCAGTTCCACTAGCTTTCTCACTAGAAAATACGAATGTGTAGAGGTGGTGTCACCATGATGAACCAAGTAGTGTTTCTACGGTACAAAATTAAATGTTCCCTGATGAAAAGATTCAAAACAATAAGTCCATTGATAATATCCATAAAACACAAACACAGAGGCTTTCACAATATTTCACATTGAGTTAGAAAAAACACAACCGGATATTTCTGGTTTCATCCAGTCATATCCTGACAACTCCTGTGAAATTCGTATGCAATGGACTGAGAAAATCACAGTAAACATGGTTTTGGAGAAAAGCAAAGTCTTTTCTTTAGGCAAGTGCATAAAATGTCATCTATCCAAACAGAAATATCATGTTTGTTTGCCACAGTTCCTGTAGCTTTCTCCCTAGAAAATACGAATGTGTAGAGCTGGTGTCTACATGATGAACCAATTAGTGTTTCTAAGGTACAAATTAAATGTTGCCTGATAAAAACATTCAAAACACTAAGTCCATCGATAATATCCAGAAAACTCAAACACAGAGCCTGTAGCAGTATTTCGGATTGAGTAAGCCAAAACACAACCGGATATTTCTGGTTTCATCCAGTCATATCCGGAAAAAGTGGTGTGGAATTCGTATGCAATGGACCGAGAAAATCACCGTAAAAGTGGTTTTTGAGAAAAGCAAAGTCTTTTCGTTAGGCAAGTGCATAAAATGTCATCTATACAAACAGAAATATCATGATTGTTTGCCGCAGTTCCTCTAGCTTTCTCTGTAGAAAATACGAATATGTAGAGCTGGTGTCTCCATGTGGAAACTATTAGTGTTTTGCAGCACAAAACTAAATGTTCCCGGATAAAAAAATGTTTAAACAATAAAGTCTGTGGATAATATCAGGAATACACAAACACTGAGGCGGTAACAATATCTGGGATTGAGTTAGCCAAAACAATACCGGATATTTCCTGTTTAATACAGTCATATCTGGACAAATTGGTGTGGAATTCCTATGCAATGGAGTGAGAAAATCACAGTAAAAAAGGTTTTGGAGTAAAGCAAAGTCTTTTCGTTAGGCTAGTTCATAAAATGTCATCTATACAAACAGAAATATCAAGTTTGTTTCTTGCAGTTCCTCTAGCTTTCTCCCTAGAAAATACGAATGTGTAGATCTGGTGTTCCCATAATGAACCAATTAGTGTTTCTATGGTACAAAATTAAATGTTCCCTGATAAAAACATTCAAAACAATAAATTCTGTGGATAATATCAGGAATATACAAACAGAGAGGCTGTAGCAATATCTGGGAATTAGTTAATCAAAACACCTCTGGATATTTCGGGTTTCATCCAGTCATATCCGGACAAAATGGTTTGGAATTCGTAGGCTATGGACTGAGAAAATCACAGTAAAAATGGTTTTGGAGAAAAGCAAAGTCTTTTCGTTAGGCAATAGATAAAATATCATTGATACAAACAGAAATATCATGTTTGTTTGCCGCAGTTCCTCTAGCTTTCTCCCTAGAAAATGCAAATGTGTGGAGCTGGTGTCTCCATGTGGAACCCGTTAGTGTTTCCAAGAACAAAATTAAATGTTCCCTGAACAAAAACATTCAAAACAATAAATTCCGTGGAGAATATCAGGAATATACAAACAGAGAGTCTGTAGCAATATCTGGGATTTAGTTAGCCAAAACACAACCGGATATTTCGGGATTCATCCAGTCATATCTGGAAAATCTCATGTGGAATTCGTATGCAATGGACTGAGAAAATCACAGTAAACATGGTTTTGGAGAAAAGCAAAGTCTTTAGTTAGGCAAGTGCATAAAATGTAATCTATAGAAAGAGAAATATCATGTTTGTTTGCTGCAGTTCCTCTAGCTTTCTCCATAGAAAATACGAATATATAGCGCTGGTGTCTCCATGTGGAACCAATTACTGTATCAAAGCTCAAAATAAAATGTTCCCTGATAAAAAACATTCAGAACAATAAAGTCCATTGATAATATCCAGAAAAAAAAAAAACACAGAGTCTGTAGCAATATCTGGGATTGAGTTAGCCCAAAATAACCGGATATTTCCGGTTTCATCCAGTCATATCCAGTAAGCTTGTGTGGAATATGTATGCAATGCACTGAGAAAAACACAGTAAACATGGTTTTGGCAAAAGCAAAGTCTTTTCGTTGGGCCAGTGCATAAAATGTCATCCATACATACAGTAATATCATGTTTGTTTGCCACAGTTCCTCTAGATTTCTCTCTAGAAAATACGAATGTGTAGAGATCGTGTTCCCATAATGAACCAATTAGTGATTCTTTCGTACAAAATTAAATGTTCCCTGAAAAAAACATTCAAAACAATAAAGTCTGTGGATAATATCAGGAATACACAAACAAAGAGGCTGTAGCAATATCTGGGATTGAGTTAGCCAAAACACAATAGGATATTTCTCTTTTATCCAGTCATTTCCGGACAAACTGGTGTGCAATTCGTATGCAATGAACCGAGACAATTAGAGTAAAAATGGTTTTGGAGAAGAGCAAAGTCTTTTCATTAGGCAAGTGCATCAAATGTCATCGATACAAACAGAAATATCATGTTTATTTGCCGCAGTTCCTCTAGCTTTCTCCCTATAAAATAATAATGTGAGGAGCTGGTGTCCCCATGATGCACCAAGTAGTGTTTCTACGGTACAAAATTAAATGTTCCCTAATGGAAAGATTCAAAACAATAAGTCCATTTATAATATCCATAAAACACAAACACAGAGGCTTGCACAATATTTCGCATTGAGTTAGAAAAAAAACAACCGGATATTTCTGGTTTCATCCAGTCATATCTGGACAAACTGGTGTGGAACTCTTATGCAGTGGACTGAGAAAATCAGAGTAAAAATGGTTTTGGAGAAAAGCAAAGTCATTCGTTAGGCAAGTGCATAAAATGTCATGTATATAAACAGAAATATCATGTTTGTTTGTCGCAGTTCCTCTAGCTTTCTCCCTAGAAAATACGAATGTGTAGAGCTGGTGTCTACATGATGAACCAATTAGTGTTTCTACAGTACAAATTAAATGTTGCCTGATAAAAACATTCAAAACACTAAGTCCATCGATAATATCCAGAAAACTCAAACACAGAGTCTGTAGCAATATTTCGGATTGAGTAAGCCAAAACACAACCGGATATTTCTGGTTTCATCCAGTCATATCCGGACAAAGTGGTGTGGAATTGGTATGCAATGGACCGAGAAAATCACTGTAAAAGTGGTTTTGGAGAAAAGCAAAGTCTTTTCGTTAGGCAAGTGCATAAAATGTCATCTATACAAACAGAAATATCATGATTGTTTGCCGCAGTTCCTCTAGCTTTCTCTGTAGAAAATACGAATGTGTAGAGCTGGTGTCTCCATGTGGAAACTATTATTGTTTTGCAGCACAAAATTAAATGTTCCTGGATAAAAAATATTTAAAACAAAAGTCTGTGGATAATATCAGGAATACAGAAACACAGAGGCGGTAACAATATCTGGGATAGAGTTAGCCAAAACAATACCGGATATTTCCTGTTTCATACAGTCATATCTGGACAAACTGGTGTGGAATTCCTTTGCAATGGAGTGAGAAAATCACAGTAAAAAAGGTTTTGGAGTAAAGAAAAATGTTTTCGTTAGGCAAGTTCATAAAATGTCATCTATACAAACAGAAATATCATGTTTGTTTCCTGCAGTTCCTCTAGCTTTCTCCGTTGAAAATAGGAATGTGTGGAGTGGGTGTCCCCATGATGAACCAAGTAGTGTTTCTACGGTACAAAATAAAATGTTACCTGATAAAAACATTCAAAATAATAAAGTCCATGGATAATATCCAGAAATCACAAACACTGAGGCTTTCACAATATTTCGGATTGAGTTAGCAAAACACAACCGGATATTTCTGGTTTCATCCAGTCATATCCGGAGACACTGGTGTGGAATTCGTATGCAATGGACCCAGAAAATCACAGTAAAAATGGTTTTGGAGAAAAGCGAAGTCTTTTCATTAGGCAAGTGCATAAAACGTCATCTATACAAAGACAAATATCATGTTTGTATGCCGCAGTTCCTCTAGCTTTCTCCCTAGAAAATACGAATGTGTAGAGCTGGTGTTCCCATGATGAACCAATTAGTGTTTCCCAGCACAAACTCAAATGATCCCTGATAAAAACATTCAAAACAATAAAGTCCATCGATAATATCTAGAAAATACAAACACAGAGGCTGTAGCTATATTTCCTATTGAGTTAGCCAAAACAAAACCGGATATTTCCGGTGTCATCCAGTCATATCTGGAGAAACTTTTATGGAATTCGTATGCAATGGATGGAGAAAATCACAGTGCAAATGGTGTTGAAGAAAAGCAAAGTCTTTTCATTAGGCAAGTGCATAAAATGATATCTATACAAACAGAATATCATCTTTGTTTACCTCAGTTCCTCTAGCTATCTCCCTAGAAAATACGAATGTGTAGAGCTGGTGTCTCCATGTGGAACCAATTACTGTATCCAAGCTCTAAATAATATGTTCCCTGATAAAAAAACATTCAAAACAATAAAGGCCATTGATAGTATCCAGAAAAAACAAACACAGAGGCTGTAGCAATATCTGGGATTCAGTTAGCCAAAACAAAACCGGATATTTCCGGTTTCATCTAGTCATATCCGGACAAAGTGGTTTGTAATTCGTATGCAATGGACGGAGAAAATCACAGTAAAAAATTGTTTTGGAGAAAAGCAAAGTCATTTCGTTAGGCAAGTGCATAAAATGTCATCGATACAATAAAAATATCATGTTTGTTTGCCACCGTTCCTCTAGGTTTCTCCATAGAAAATACGAATATGTAGAGCTGGTGTCTCAATGTGCAACCAATTACTGTATCCAAGCTGAAAATAAAATTTTTCCCTGATAAAAACATTCAAAACAATAAAGTCCATTGATAATATCCAGAAAACACAAACACAGAGGCTGTAGCAATATTGGGATTGAGTTAGCCAAAAGAAAACCGGGTTTTTCCATTTCATCCAGTCATATCCGGACAAAGTTGTGTGGAATTCGTATGCAATGGACAGAGAAAATCACAGTAAACATGGTTTTGGAGAAAAGCAAAATCTTTTCGTTAGGCAACTGCATAAAATGTCATCAATACAAACAGAAATATCATGTTTGTTGGTAGGCAGTTACTCTAGTTTTCTCCCTAGAAAATATGAATATGTAGAGCTGGTGTTTCCATGTGGAACCAATTACTGTATCCAAGCTCAAAATAAAATGTTCCCTGATAAAAACATTCAAAACAATAAAGTCCATTGACAGTATACAGAAAAAACAAACACAGAGGCTGTAGCAATATCTGGGATTGAGTTAGCCAAAACAAAACCGGATATTTCCGGTTTCATCCAGTGATATCTGGACAAACTCCTGTGGAATTCGTATGCAATGGACCGAGAAAATCACAGTACAAATGGTGTTGGAGAAAAGCAAGTCTGTTCGTTAGGCAAGTGCATAAAATGTCATCTATACAAACAGAAATATCATGTTTGTTTGCCGTAGTTCCTCTAGCTTTCTCCCTAGAAAATACAAATTTGTAGAGCTGGTGTTCCCATGATGAACCAATTAGTGTTTCCCAGCACAAAATCAAATGATCCCTGATAAAAACATTCAAAACCATAAAGTCCATCGATAATATCTAGAAAACACAAACACAGAGGCTGTAGCAATATTTCAGATTGAGTTAGCCAAAACACAACCAGATATTTCTGGTTTCATCCAGTGATATCTGGACAAAGTGGTTTGGAATTGGTATGCAATGGACAGAGAAAATCACAGCACAAAGGGTTTTGGAGAATAGCAAAGTCTTTTTGTTAGGCAAGTGCATAAAATGTCATCGATACAAACAGAAATACCATGTTTGTTTGCCGTAGTTCCTCTAGCTTTCTCCCTAGAAAATACAAATATGTAGAGCTTGTGTCTCCATGTGGAACCAATTACTGTATCCTATCTCAAAATAAAATGTTCCCCGATAAAAAACATTCAGAACAATAAAGTCCATTGATAGTATCCAGAAAATACAAACACAGAAGCTGTAGAAAATATCTGGGATTGAGTTAGCCAAAAGAAAACCAGATATTTCCGGTGTCATCCAGTCATATCCGGAGAAACTGGTGTGCAATTCTTATGCAATGGACCAAGAAAATCACAGTACAATGGGTTTTGGAGAAAAGCATAGTCGTTTCATTAGGCAAGTGCATAAAATGTCATCTATACAAACAGAAATATCATGTTTGTTTGTCGCAGTTCCTCTAGCTTTCTCCCTAGAAAATATGAATGTGTATAGATGGTGTTCCCACAATGAACCAATTAGTGTTTCAACGGTACAAAATTAAATGTTCCCTGATGAAAACATTCAAAAAAATACGTCCCTCGATAATATCCAGAAAACAAAAACACAGAGGCTTTCACAATATTTCGGATTGAGTTAGCCAAAGCACAACTGGATATTTCTGGTTTCATCCAGTGATATCCGGACAAAGTGGTTTGGAATTGGTATGCAATGGACCGAGAAAATCACAGTAGAAATGGTTTTTTAGAAGAGCAATGTGTTTTCATTAGGGAAGTAGATAAAATATCATCGATACAAGCAGAAATATCATGTTTGTTTGCTGCAGTTCCTCTAGCTTTCTCCCTAGAAAATACAAATATATAGAGCTGGTGTTCCATGTGGAAACAATTAGTGATTTCAAGCACAAAATTAAATGTTCCCTGATAAAAAACATTCAAAACAATAAAGTCCGTGGATAATATCAGGAATACACAAACACAGAGGCTGTAGCAATACCTTGGATTGAGTTAGCCAAAAAAACCCAGATATTTCTGGTTTCATCCAGTCATATCCGGACAAAGTGGCATGGAATTTGTATGCAATGGACTGAGAAAATCACAGTAAAAATGGTTTTGGAGAAAAGCAAAGTCTTTTCATTAGGCAAGTGCATAAAATGTCATCGATACAAACAGAAATATCATGTTTGTTGGCAGGCAGTTACTCGAGCTTTCTCCCTAGAAAATACGAATATGTAGAGCTTGTGTTCATGTGGAACCATTTACTGTATCCAAGCTCAAAACAAAATGTTCCCCGATAAAAAACATTCAAAACCATAAAGTCCATCGATAATATCTAGAAAACACAAACACAGAGGCTGTAGCAATATTTCAGATTGAGTTAGCCAAACACAACCGGATATTTCTGGTTTCATCCAGTGATATCCGGACAAAGTGGTTTGGAATTGGTATGCAATGATCCGAGAAAATCACAGTACAAATGGTTTTGGAGAAAAGCAAAGTCTTTTCGTTAGGCAAGTGCATAAAATGTCATCTATACAAACAGAAATATCATGTTTGTTTGCTGCAGTTCCTCTAGCTTTCTCTCTAGAAAATACAAATATGTAGAGCTGGAGTCTCCATGTGGAACCAACTAGTGTTTTGCAACACAAAATTAAATGTTCTCTGATAAAAAAACATTCAAAACAATAAAGTCTGTGGAGAATCAGGAATACATAAACACAGAGGCGGTAACAATATCTGTGATTGAGTTAGGAAAAAAAAAGGATATTTCTGGTTTCATCCTGTCTTATCCGGACTAAGTGATGTGGAATTCGTATGCAATGTACCGAGAAAATCACAGTAAAAATGGTTTTGGAGAAAAGGAAAGTGTTTTCGTTAGGCAAGTGCATAAAATGTCATCTATACAAACAGAAATATCATGTTTGTTTGCTGCAATTTCTCTAGCTTTCAGCTTAGAAAATATGAATGTGTAGAGCTGGTGTCCCCATGTGGAACCAATTAGTGTTTCAATGGTACAAAATTAAGTGTTCCCTGATAAAAACATTCAAAACAATAAATTCCATTGATAATATGCAGAAAACGCAAACACAGAGGCATTCACAATATTTAGGATTGGGTTAGCCAAAACACAATTGGATATTTCTGGTTTCATCCAGTCATATCCGGACAAACTGGTGTGGAATTCGTATGCAATGGACGGAGAAAATCACAGTACAAATGGTTTTGGAGAAAAGCAAAGTCTTTTCATTAGGCACGAAGATAAAATGTCATCTATACAAACAGAAATATCATGTTTGCTTGTCGCAGTTCCTCTAGCTTTCTCCCTAGAAAATACGAATGTGTAGAGCTGGTGTTCCCATTATGAATTAATTATTGTTTCACCGGTACAAAATTAAATGTTCCCTGATAAAAACATTCAAAACAATAAGTCTGTCGGGGCCAGTGGCCCTGGCCCGACATGAGATGCAGCAGGCTGAGGCTGTCCCTTATCTAATCCTGTTTCCAAGACTTTTCGTCCCATATTCCTGCAGGCAGGATGTGACTTCTGATGAAGGTTTATGATGTTCTTTGCTCTATCTGCAGAGCTTTTACCCTGATCATTGCTACTTTGTAAACTTGCTCTGTTCCTGCGCTATGCATGATTGCACACAATGAATGTTATCTGTATGGGGTCTGGGGTATATAACCTTGTCTTTCTGTGTGCTCGGGGCTGGAGACTGAAGGGTTTCCCTAGGGAGACTGCCTCCAGTCCCTCATCGCCGGGCCACCTACTTTGGCCTGGAACGCGATGAGGCAATAAACGTAGTGATGAATTGACTGAGTGCTGCATGTCTCCGTGTGGTTTGTCGGGTGGCCTCCGACATAACTCCATTGATAATATCCAGAAAACACAAACACAGAGTCTCTAGCAATATTTCGGATTGAGTTAGCCAAAACACAACCGGATGCTTCTGGTCTCATCCAGTCATATCTGGACAAACTGGTGTTCAATTCGTATGTAATGGACCGATAAAATCACAGTACAAATGGTTTTGGAGGAAAGCAAGTCTTTTCGTTAGGCAAGTGCATAAAATGCCATCGATACAAACAGAAATATCATGTTTGTTTGCTGCAGTTCCTCTAGCTTTCTCTCTAGAAAATACAAATATGTAGAACTGGAGTCTCCATGTGGAACCAACTAGTGTTTCGCAGAACAAAATTAAATGTTCTCTGATAAAAAACATTCAAAACAATAAAGTCTGTGGAGAATCAGGAATACATAAACACAGAGGTGGTAACATATCTGGGATTGAGTTAGCAAAAAAACAAAACAAAACAAAACAAAACAAAACAAAACAAAAAAAAAAAAACAGGATATTTCTGGTTTCATCCTGTCATATCCGGACAAAGTGGTGTGGAATTCGTATGCAATGTACCAAGAAAATCACAGTAAAAATGGTTTTGGAGAAAAGGAAAGTGTTTTCGTTAGGCAAGTGCATAAAATGTCATCTATACAAACAGAAATATCATGTTTGTTTGCTGCAATTTCTCTAGCTTTCAGCTTAGAAAATATGCATGTGTAGAGCTGGTGTCCCCATGTGGAACCAATTAGTGTTTCAATGGTACAAAATTAAATGTTCCCTGATAAAAACATTTAAAACAATAAAGTCCATCTATAATATGCAGAAAACGCAAACACAGAGGCATTCACAATATTTAGGATTGGGTTAGCCAAAACACAATCGGATATTTCTGGTTTCATCCAGTCATATCCGGACAAACTGGTGTGGAGTTAGTATGCAATGGACAAAGTAAATCACAAAAAAAATGGTTTTGGAGGAAAGCAAAGTCTTTTCATTAGGCACGAAGATAAAATGTCATCTACACAAACAGAAATATCATGTTTGTTTGCCACAGTTCCTCTAGCTTTCTCCCTAGAAAATACGAATATGTTCTGCTAGTGTCTCCATGTGGAACCAATTACTGCATCCAAGCTCAAAATTAAATGTTCCCCAATAAAAAACATTCTAAAGAATAAAGTACGGATAGGAAATTAGGAGAGCGGCAAGATGGCGGAATAGGCAGGGAGCACACTATTAGTCCGGGGGAGAGACAGTTTAATATAAATGGAGATACTGCAGGGTCAAGGAAGAGTTTGGGATCAAACAGCAGAGGAAACAGTTCCAGAACTAGTGATTCACAGTGGACCTATGTGGAGAGTGTGGGAGCCCAAGTTTGGGACACCACCAGCAGACTCAACACACCAGCGCTGGAACGTGAGGTGAGCTGAACCTCAATAGCCCAAGACACCAGCGGGCAATCAGAAAGAGGAGGCTAGAGGGAACGAGGCTTGAAACTCCGTGGGGAAAAATTCACCAGGCTAACTAGAAGAGAGAGAGGAAAAAAATAAAAAAGTGACCGATATGGACACAAGTTTCTCTCTCTCCGCTCACCTCTCAAAGGTGAGCAAGACAGAGCAGGCTCCATTTTGGACATACATCATAAGCAGGGTGACCTCAGGTCTGCACCGGCCCTGAGCCTAGCAGAAACACCTGACTCTGGGGGGAGGGGTGAAATAACAGGAGGTTAGGATCTAACTTGGCAACCCAGTGGGAGACTGCAGGAGAATTGGAGCCCACACTGAGGGCAGCACAGATTTCCTGTGTGGTCCTTGGGAAAGAGCTTCCGATCTCTGGCTCCTGTGGGTATATCATTTGCCTGCTAACTACCTCCAAGTACGTTCAGCTGTGCGGAATTACTTCCCTTTTGAATCTATAAAGAAAGAGACATTTACCACACCTAACCTGGGAGTGTCATCTTTGACACACCCTCAACCCTGAGGAACCAAACACAGCTCTCAGTCCACACTCATCTCAAGCCTCTAAGACTCCACTGAAAGCAGACAGTCCACTTAATATAGAGCCATAGTGTAACAAGAAAAAACACCACAGTGAAGAAACCAAATATCTCCAACATGCCAAACAACAAATGCCAAAACCAAGCTAACAAGAACAAGGAAGACACTATGAAGCCCCCAAATGAAAAAGACACCCCAATTCAAGATTATGAAGACGATGACATCGAAGAAATGCAAGAATTAGATCTCAAAAAATTGATAAGAACATTAAGAAGTTCTCAAAAACAAATTCTTGAACTACAGAAATCCTTAATGGACAAGATAGAAAATCTCTCTCGTGAAAATGAAATATTAAGGAGGAATCAAAATGAAATGAAACAACTAGTGGAACAAGAAACTGTGATAGTAACAAGAAATCATAATGAAATGAAGAATTCAATAGATCAAATGACAAACACATTAGAGAGCCTTAAAAACAGAATGGGCAAAGCAGACGAGAGAATATCAGACTTAGAAGATGGAGAAGAGGAAAGGAAACAGGCAAACCAAAGAAAAGAAGAAGAAATCAGAAATCTAAATAATATTGTCAGGAATCTACAGGATACTATTAAAAAAACCAACATTTGGGTTCTAGGAGTTCCTGAAGGCATGGAGAGGGAGAAAGGATTAGAAGGCATTTTCAGTGAGATACTAGCAGAAAATTTCCCAGGTTTGGAGAAGGACAGAGGCATCTTAGTACAGGAAGCTTATAGAACCCCTAATAAACATGACCAAAAGAGATCCTCACCACGACATGTTGTAATCAAACTCATCACAGTGAAACATAAAGAAAAGATCCTAAAATATGCAAGAGAGAAACATCAGATTATTCTTAGAGGATCTCCAATTAGACTCACAGCTAACATCTCATCAGAAACCCTACAAGCTAGAAGGGAATGGCGAGACATAGCCCAGGTATTAAGAGAGAAAAACTGCCAGCCCAGAATACTATATCCTGCAAAGCTCTCATTTGTGAATGAAGGTGAAATTAAGACTTTTCATAGCAAACAGAAACTGAAAGAATTTGTCAACACTCATCCTGCCCTGCAAACGATGCTTAAAGATGTGTTACACACAGAAACACAGAAACACGGTCACCAATATGAAAGAAGGTAAAGGAAGGAAACCTCACAGCAAAAGATCACAGGAAGCTCAGTTTCTCTTTGACATAGAATTAAACTCTGATGCTCTGTTAAAGCAATGTGTTAAAGTAATCTATTATGTGCTCTTGATGTCTGTTAAATTCTAATTGTTCAAAAACAGCTGAATTTTTATTAAGAGCTATGGGTTATGTAAATATGTGCTTATTTTCAAAGATTTGAATAGTCACCTTGTAACATTGATCAAATTTGGTCTATGTTATGTCATGATTTTAAGGAATCTTATTTCAACCAGATATTTTGGATTTTGAGCCTTCTTGGCATTCTTGACAGGCATTC
Organism: Lepus oiostolus; assembly: GCA_036325905.1. NCBI lineage: Eukaryota > Metazoa > Chordata > Mammalia > Lagomorpha > Leporidae > Lepus > Lepus oiostolus. Next base: position 131,867,927 of record CM070808.1, read on the forward strand.
AAAAAATCAAAGTTTCAAACAATCTGGTCTCTAAAATTTCCAGTAAATCCTGGACTTTGGTTTGTCCAGTTTGGGCCCAACTGAAAAAATCGAAGGACCTATGTCTCTCATCTTATAGAGACACCAACTAAGCAGTCTCTTTGGGTTATATTAGAAGGACTGTCAGGATGTGATGTGGTACCAGACTTTAAGTTTCTATAATGGAAAATGCTATTAATACAAATGTTTGAGAATTAAAAATCTAATGATCTTGTGTTACTAGACATGATAGTTATCTTAATGAGAAAGCCCCAGAGGCCTAAAGGGTTAAATACTTGTCAAATCCTACAGGTGCTTTCAAAAATACTGTGAGTAAGCAAGTGCCTCTTGTTGGTTGATGAGTTTATAATTTTAAACATGGCGACTTAAAGTCTTTTGTCATCCATAGTTATATATGATGTGCGTTCATAAAACTAAAGCGTTGTTGGTTCTGTGTTTGGCTGTCCTCCTATAGGTTCCTATGGACTTTTCCAGCTACTTTTATTGTATTCAGTACTTTGGGATGGCTCTGTAAACAGATGAAGCCAATAATGTATTAACAGTACCAACTGAGAGAAAGTATGGTTAACTGAGGTTACTAAAAACAAAAAGCAATTCAAATCCATTGGCAATTTAGAAAAAGAGTTAAAGATTGTAAAAGCTATTATTAAAATTGCTATATTGGTCTATTATGCTATGTTTTCTGTGTGTACATATTGTATGTCCACATTGGGAAATTTTATTAAGAGTTTTATATTAAATGGCTTATAGATAAGATTGTCCATAAATTTAAGCTGCTAAAATCAAGATACATTTTAATTGGTGTGACCTGAATCTCTGTATCATATATTTTAAACTTGTTGGTAGAAAGAAACTAAATCATTTTATATGGTTGTGCTTAAGTTTACTGGCTAAACAAACTACACCATGTTAGATATTTAAGAGGTGTTTTCAAATACATGATTCTTAAAATTTATAGAAGGCATTGGACCTTCTGGTAATGTTTTCTTAAGTTGTTATCTAATGGATGAAACGGTTTGCTAAGTATTCATGTAATATTGCTATTGTCAATAAGCGATCTAGGACTTGCTCCCTCATTTCTCTATTCTAAGCCCAACTTGTTCTTTCATTTCTCTATTCTCTTCAAGGTAGGAAACTAATTCAATTATGAAGGAATCTGTAGGATGCACAATTTAATCTTTAGACCTTATAAAAGAGATGGCTAACATTTTTCTGTAATAGCATAGCCAAAATAAGAACTTAAATAATAATCTGATAGCTAGATTCACTTCGCCATCAGCCAAGTATACAGTAAGTAGAAAAAACCTCCCTTTCAGACCAAAGGGAAAGAAAGTTTTAAAGTGAGAATATCATTTTCCTCATGGGCATTGTCTACCTTAGAAAAACTACTGCAGAACATGCCTGTGACTATAGACTTGTAGTTCAGGCCGCAGAAGATTAGAGATGGGACACGGGCACTCCCTTGACTTGCATCCTCTGGTCTGCTTTAACACAAACCCGGAGGAAAAGAAAGCTAAGCATCAGAAGCAATGGGTGGCAGGCCTATTAATGGCTGATCTGTACAGTGATCTGCACTCAAGGAGACCCAACAGGCCAGTCCACTGCAGTGGCTTTCAATGTGGTAAGCCTGGGCTTCAGCAGAAGTCAGCTTGTGAAGAGCCGTGGCAGCTCTGCCAAGAGTTGGATCACTGGAAATGGAGCTGCCCTGGAGTCGAAGGATGCCCAGGTCAGAGCCACAGATCTTATTGGCTCTAAGCCATCGTAATCCTTAATCTGTACACTGGAAATTTATATTTATTAAATAAAAGTTAAAAAAAAGAAAAAAAATAAAGTCCATCGATAATATCCCGAAACCACAAACACAGAGGCTTTCACAATATTTCGGATTGAGTTAGCCAAAACACAACTGTATATTTATGATTTCATCCAGTCATATCCGGACAAACTGGTGTGGAATTCATATGCAATGAACCAAAAAAATCACAGTAAAAATGGTTTTGGAGAAAAGCAAAGTCTTTTCATTGGCAAGTGCATAAAATGTGATCAATACAAACAGAAGTATCATTTTTTTGCCGCAGTTCCTCTAGCTTTCTCCCTAGAAAAAACGAATGTTTATAGCTGGTGTCCCCATGATGAACCAATTACTGTTTCTACGCTACAAAATGAAATGTTCCCTGTTAAAAATCTTCAAAATAATAAAGTCCATCGATAATATCCAGAAAACAGAAACACAGAGTCTTTCACAATATTTCGGATAGAATTAACCAAAACACAACGGGATATTTCTGGTTTCATCCAGTCATATCCTGAAAAAGTCGTTTGGAATTCAGATGCAATGGACCGAGAAAATCACAGTAAAAATGGTTTTCGAGAAAAGCAAAGACTATTAGTTAGGCAAGTGCATAAAAAGTCATGCATACAAACAGAAATATCATATTAGTTTGTCGCAGTTCCTCTAGCTTTCTCCCTAGAAAATAGCAAAGTGTGGAGCTGGTGTCTCCATGTGGAACCAATTAGTGTTTCCAAGATCAAAATAAAATGTTCCCTGATAAAAAAACATCCAAAACAATAAAGTACATGGATAATATCAGGAATACACAAACAAAGAGGCTGTAGCAATATCTGTGATTGAGTTAGCGAAAACAATGCAGATATTTCCGGTTTCATCCAGTCATATCCGGACATACTGGTGTGGAATTCATATGAAGTGTACTGAGAAAATCACAGAAAAATGGTTTTGGAGAAAAGCAAAGTCTTTCTTTAGGCAAGTGCATACCATGTCTTCTATACAAACAGAAATTTCATGTTTGTTTGCCACAGTTCCTCTAGCTTTCTCCCTAGAAAATACGAATGTGTAGAGCTGGTGTCCCATGCTGAACCAATTAGTATTTCTACAGTACTAAATTAAATGTCCCCTGATAAAAAATAATCAAAACAATAAAGCCCATCGATAATATCCAGAAAACACAAGCACACAGGCTTTCACAATATTTCGGATTGAGTTAGCCAAAACACAACTGGATATTTCTGGTTTCATCCAGTCATATCCGGAAAAGTCGTTTGGAATTCGGATGCAATGGACCGAGAAAATCAGAGTAAAAATGGTTTTGGAGAAAAGCAAAGTCTTTTCGTTAGGCAAGTGATAAAATGTCATCTATACAAACAATTATATCGTGTTTGTGTGCCGCAGTTCCTCTAGCTTTCTCCCTACAAAATACAAATGTGTAGAGCTGGTGTCCCCATGATGAACCAATTACTGTATCCAAGCTCAAAATAAAATATTCCCCATTAAAAAATATTCAAAACAATAAAGTCCGTTGATAATATCCAGAAAGCACAAACACAGAGGCTGTAGCAATATTTGGGATTCAGTTAGCCAAAAGATAACCAGATATTTCCGGTTTCATCAAGTCATATCCGGACAAACTGGTGTTTAATTCAGATTAAGTGTGCCGAGAAAATCACAAAAAATGGTTTTGGAGAAGAGCAAAGTCTTTTCTTTAGGCAAGTGCATAAAATGTCATCTATACAAACAGAAATATCATGTTTGTTTGCCGCAGTACCTCTAGCTTTCTCCCTAGAAAATAGGAAAGTGTAGAGCTGGTGTCCCCTTGATGAACCAATTAGTGTTTCAACGGCACAACATTAAATGTTCCCTGAAGAAACATTCAAAACAATAAAGTCTGGATAATATCAGGAATACACAAACACAGAGGCTGTAGCGATATCTGGGATTGAGTTAGCCAAAACAAAACCGGATATTTCTGGTTTCATCCAGTCATATATGGTAAACTGGTGTGGAATTCGTATGCAATGGACCAAAAAAATCACATTGAAAATGGTTTGGGAAAAGCAAAGTCTTTTCATTACGCAAGTGCATAAAATGTCATCTATAGAAACAGTAATATCATGTTCGTTTGCCGCAGTTCCTCTAGCTTTCCCCCTAGAAAATATGAATGTGTAGAGCTGGTGTCTGCCTGTTGAACCAATTATTGATAACAAGCACAAAATTAAATGTTCCCTGATAAAAAACATTCAAAACAATAAAGTCCATCGATAATATCCAGAAAACGCAAACACAGAGGCTTTCACAATTTTTCGGATTGACTTAGCCAAAACACAACCGGATATTTCTATTTTCATGCAGTCATATCCGGACAAACTGGTGTGGAATTCGTATGCAATGGACCAAAAAAATCACATTGAAAATGGTTTGGGAAAAGCAAAGTCTTTTCATTACGCAAGTGCATAAAATGTCATCTATAGAAACAGAAATATCATGTTCGTTTGCCGCAGTTCCTCTAGCATTCCCCCTAGAAAATAGGAATGTGTAGAGCTGGTGTCTGCATGTTGAACCAATTATTGATCCCAAGCACAAAATTAAATGTTCCCTGATAAAAAAACATTCAAAACAATAAAGTCCATCGATATTAACCAGAAAACACAAACACAGAGGCTTTCAAAATATTTCAGATTGACTTAGCCAAAAAAACACAACCGGATATTTCTGTTTTCATACAGTCATATCCGGACAAAGTGGTGTGGAATTCGTATCCAACAGACCGAGAAAATCACCATAAAAGTGGTTTTGGAGAAAAGCAAAATATTTTTGTTAGGCAAGTGCATAAAATGTCATCTATACAAACAGGAAAATCATGATTGTTTGCCGCAGTTCCTCTAGCTTTCTCTGTAGAAAATACGAATGTGTAGAGCTGGTGTCTGCATGTGGAAACTATTAGTGTTTTGCAGCACAAAATTAAATGTTCCCGGATAAAAAATATTTAAAACAATAAAGTCTGCGGATAATATCAGGAATACACAAACACAGAGGAGGTAACAATATCTGGGATTGAGTTAGCCAAAACAAAACCGTATATTTATGGCTTCATCCAGTCATATCCGAACAAAGTGGTGTGGAATTCGTATGCAATGGACCAAGAAAATCACAGTAAAATGGTTTTGGAGCAAAGCAAAGTCTTTCCGTTAGGCAAGTGCATAAAATGTCATCGATACAAACAGAAATATCATGTTTGTTTGCCGCAGTTCCTCTAGCTTCCACCCTAGAAAATATGAATCTGTAGAGCTGGTGTCGCCATGATGAACCTATTAGTGTTTCAACGGTACAAAATTGAATGTTCCCTGATAAAAACATTCAAAATAATAAAGTCCATTGATAGTATCCAGAAAAAACAAACACAGATGCTGTAACAGTATTTGGGATTGAATTAGCCAAAACACAACCGGATATTTCTGCTTTCATCCAGTCATAGCCAGAGAGACTGCTGTGGAATTCGTATGCAATGGACGTAGAAAATCACAGTAACAATTGTTTTGGAGAAAACCAAAGTCTTTTCATTAGGCAAGTGCATACAATGTCATCATTACAAACAGAAATATCATGTTTGTTTACCGCAGTTCCTCTAGCATTCTCCCTAGAAAATACAAATGTGTAGAGCTGGTGTCCCAGGAAGAACCAATTAGTGAAGCAATGGTACAAAATTAAATGTTCCCTGATAAAAATATTCAAAACAATAAAGTCCATCAATAATATCCAGAAAGCACAAACACAGAGGCTTTCACAATATTTCGGATTGAATTAGCCAAAACACAACCGGATATTTCCGGTTTTGTCCAGTCATATCCGGTAAAACTGGTGTTGAATTCACATTCAATGGACCGAGAATATCACAGTAAAATGGTTTTGGAGAAAAGCAAAGTCTTTTCGTTAGGCAAGTGCATAAAATGTCATCTACATAAACAGAAATATCATGTTTCTTTGCCGCAGTTCCTCTTGTTTTCTACCTAGAAAATACGTATATATAGAGCTGGTGTCTCCATGTGGAACCAATTACTGTATCCAAGCTCAAAATAAGATGGTCCCCATAAAAAAATTCAAAACAATAAAGTAAATTGACAATATCCAGAAAACACAAACACAGATGCTGTAGCAATATCTGAGATTGAGTTACCCCCCAAAAAACTGGATATTTTCGTTTTCATCTAGTTATATCTGGACAAACTGCTGTGGAATTCGTATGCAATTCACCGAGTAAATCACAGAAAAATGGTTTTGGAGAAAAGCAAAGTCTTTTCTTTAGGCAAGTGCATAAAATGTCATCGATACAAACAGAAATATTATCTTTGTTTGCCGAAGTTACTCTAGCTTTCTCCCTTGAAAATACGAATGTGTAGAGCTGGTGTCTCCATGTGGAACCAATTAGTTTTTCCAATCACAAAATTAAATGTTCCCTGATAAAAAAAATTCAAAAAAATAAAGTCCGTGGATAATATCAGGATTACACAAACACAGAGGCTGTTGCAATATTTAGGATTGAGTTAACCAAAAACAAATCGGATATTTCCCGTTTCATCCAATCATATCCGAAGAAACTTGTGTGGAATTCGTATGCAATGGACCGAGAAAATAACAGTAAAAATGGTTTTGGAGAAAATCAAAGATTTTTTGTTAGGCAAGTGCATAAAATGTCATCTATACAAACAGAAATATCATGTTTGTTTGCATAGATCCTCTAGCTTTCTCCCTAGAAAATACAAATATGTAGAGCTGGTGTTCCCATTATGAGCCAATTAGTGTTTCAATGGTACAAAATTAAATGTTCCCTGATAAAAACATTAAAAACCATAAGGTCCATCGATAATATGCAGAAAACACAAACACAGAGGCTTTCACAATATTTCGGATTGAGTTAGCCAAAACAAAACCGGATATTTCTGGTTTCATTCAGTCATATCCGGACAAACTGCTGTGGAATTCGTATGCAATCGATAGAGAAAATCAGAGTACAAATGGTTTGGAGAAAAGCAAAGTCTTTTTGTTAGGCAAGTGCATAAAATGTCATCGATACAAACAGAAATATCATGTTTTTTTCGGCAGTTCCTCTAGGTTTCTCCCTAGAAAATATGAATGTGTAGAGCTGGTGTCTCCATGTGGAACCAATTAGTGTTTTCAAGCACAAAATTAAATGTTCCCTGATAAAAAAAACATTCAAAACAATAAACTACGTGGATAATATCAGGAATACACAAACACAGAGGCGATAAAATAACTGGGATTGAGTTAGCCCAAACAAAACCGGATATTTCCGGTGTCATCCAGTCATATCCGGGCAAACTATTGTTGAATTTGTATGCAATGGACCTAGAAAATCACAGTACAAATGGTTTTGGAGAAAAGCAAAGTCTTTTCTTTAGGCAAGTGCATAAAAAGTCATCAATACAAACAGAAATATCATGTTTGTTTGCTGCAGTTCCTCTAGCTTTCTCCCTAAAAATATGAATGTGTAGAGCTGGTGTCTCCATGTGGAACCAATTAGTGTTTCCAAGCACAAAAATTATATGTTCCCTGAAAAAAACATTGAAAATAATAAAGTCCGTGGATAATTTCAGGAATACACAAACACAGAGGTTGTAGCAATATCTGGGATTGAGACAGCCAAAACACAACCGGATATTTCTGGTTTCATCTAGTCATATCCCGACAGAGTCGTGTGTAATTCGTATGCAATGGGCTGAGAAAATCACAGTACAAATGGTTTTGGAGAAAAGTAAAATCTTTTCGTTAGGCAAGTGCATAAAATGTCATCTATACAAACAGAAATATCTTGTTTCTTTGCTGCAGTTCCTCTAGATTTCTCCATAGAAAATATGAATGTATAGAGCAGGTGTCCCCATGATGAACCAATTAGTGTTTCTACGGTACAAAATGTAGTGTTCCCTGATAAAAACATTCAAAACAATAAAGCCCATCGATAATATCCAGAAAACAGCAACACAGAGGATTTCACAATATTTGGATTCAGTTAGCCAAAACACGACAGGATATTTCTGGTTTCATCCAGTCATATCCAGACAAAATGGTGTGGAATTCGGATGCAATGGACCGAGAAAATCACATTAAAAATGGTTTTGGAGAAAAGCAAAGTTTTTTCGTTAGGCAAGTGCATAAAATGTCATCGATACAAACAGAAATATCATGTTTGTTTGCCGCAGTTCCTCTAGCTTTCTCCCTAGAAAATACGAATGTGTAGAGCTGGTGTCTCCATGTGGAACCAATTAGTGATTCCAAGAACAAAATTAAATGTTCCCTGAAAAAAACATTCAAAACAATAAAGTCCGTGGATAATATCAGGAATACACAAACACAGAGGCTGTTGCAATATTTAGGATTGAGTTAACCAAAAAAAATCGGATATTTCCCGTTTCATCCAATCATATCCGAAGAAACTTGTGTGGAATTCGTATGCAATGGACCGAGAAAATCACAGTAAAAATGGTTTTGGAGAAAAGCAAAGTCTTTTCTTTAGGCAAGTGCATAAAATGTCATCGATCCAAACAGAAATATCATGCTTGTTTGCATAGATCCTCTAGCTTTCTCCCTAGAAAATACGAATATGTAGATCTGGTGTTCCCATGATGAGCCAATTAGTGTTTCAACGGTACAAAATTAAATGTTGCCTGATAAAAACATTCAAAACAATAAAGTCCATCAATAATATCATGTCATCTATATAAACAGAAGTATCATGTTTGTTTGCCACAGTTCCTCTAGCTTTCTCACCAGAAAATACGAATGTGTAGAGCTGGTGTTCCCATGATGAATCAATTAGTATTTCAACGGTACAAAATTAAATGTTGCCTGCTAAAAAGCATTCAAAATATTAAAGTCCATCGATAATATTTAGAAAACACAAAAACAGAAGCTGTAGCAATATTTGTATTTAGTTAGCCAAAACACAACCGGATATTTCTGTTTCATCCAGTCATATCCGGACAAACTGGTGTGGAATTCGTATGCAAGGGACCAAGAAAATCACAGTTCAAATGGTTTTAGAGAATAGCAAAGTCTTTTCGTTAGGCAAGTGCATAAAATGTCATCGATACAAACAGAAATATCATGTTTATTTTCCACAGTTCCTCTAGCTTTCTCCCTAGAAAATGCGAATATGTACAGCTGGTGTCTCCATGTGGAACCAATTACTGTATCCAAGCTGAAAAAAATGTTCCCCGATAAAAAGCATTCAAAACAATAAAGTCCATTGATAGTAACCAGAAAAAACAAACACAGAGGCAGTAGCAATATCTGGGATTGAGTTAGCCAAAACAAAACCGATATTTCCCGTTTCATCCAGGCATATCCATACAAACTGGTGTCGAATTCGCATGCAATGGACCGAGAAAATCACAGTACAAATGGTTTTGGAGAAAATCAAAGTCTTTTCGTTAGGCAAGTGCATAAAATGTCATCGATATAAACAGAAATAGCATGTTTGTTTGCCGTAGTTCCTCTAGCTTTCTCCCAAGAATATACGAATGTGTAGAGTTGGCGTCCCCATGATGAACCAGTTAGTGATTCAACGGTACAAAATTAAATGTTGCCTGATAAAAACATTCAAAACAATAAAGTCCATCGATAATATCTGGAAAACACAAACACAGAGTCTATCAAAATATTTCGGATTGAGTTAGCCAAAACACAACAGGATATTTGCGGTTTCATCCAGTCATATCCAGACAATCTGGTGTGGAATTCGTTTGCAATGGACCGAGAAAATCACAGTACAAATGGCTTTGGAGAAAAGCAAAGTCTTTTCTTTAGGCAAGTGCATAAAATGTCATCGATACAAACAGAAATATCATGTTTGTTTGCCGAAGTTCCTCTAGATTTCTCCCTAGAAAATAGGAATGTGTAGAGGTGGTGTCACCAAGAGGAATCAATTAGTGATTCAATGGTTCAAAATTAAATATTGCCTGATAAAATTGTTCCAAACAATAAAGTCCATCGATAATAGCCAGAAAACACAAACACAGAGGCTTTCACAATATTTCGGTTTGAGTTAGCCAAAACACAACCGGACATTTCTGGTTTCATCTAGTCATATCCCGACAAACTGGTGTGGAATCCGTGGCAAGGGACCGAGAAAATCACAGTACAAATGGTTTTGGAGAAAAGCAAAGTCTTTTCGTTAGGCAAGTGCATAAAATGTCATCGATACAAACAGAAATATCATGTTTAAGTTCCACAGTTCCTCTAGCTTTCTGCCTAGAAAATGCGAATATGTACAGCTGGTGTCTCCATGTGGAACCAATTACTGTATCCAAGCTCAAAATAAACTGTTCCCCGATAAAAAGCATTCAAAACTATAAAGTCCATTGATAGTAACCAGAAAAAACAAACACAGAGGCTGTAGCAATATCTGGGATTGAGTTAGCCAAAACAAAACCGATATTTCCGGTTTCATCCAGTCATATCCATACAAACTGGTGTCAAATTCGCATGCAATGGACCGAGAAAAATCACAGTACAAATGGTTTTGGAGAAAATCAAAGTCTTTTCGTTCGGCAAGTGCATAAAATGTCATCGATACAAACAGAAATATCATGTTTGTTTGCCTTAGTTCCTCTAGCTTTCTCCCTAGAAAATACGAATGTGTAGAGCTGGCGTCCCCATGATGAACCACTTAGTGATTCAATGGTACAAAATTAAATGTTGCCTGATAAAAACATTCAAAACAATAAAGTCCATCGATAATATCTGGAAAACACAAACACAGAGTCTTTCAAAATATTTCCGATTGAGTTAGCCAAAACACAACCGGATATTTGCGGTTTCATCCAGTCATATCCGGACAAACCGGTGTGGAATTCGTATGCAATGGACCGAGAAAATCACAGTACAAATGGCTTTGGAGAAAAGCAAAGTCTTTTCTTTAGGCAAGTGCATAAAATGTCATCGATACAAACAGAAATATCATGTTTGTTTGCCGCAGTTCCTCTAGGTTTCTCCCTAGAAAATAGGAATGTGTAGAGGTGGTGTCACCATGATGAATAAATTAGTGATTCAATGGTTCAAAATTAAATGTTGCCTGATAAAATCGTTCCAAACAATAAAGTCCATCGATAATATCCAGAAAACACAAACACAGAGGCTTTCACAATATTTCGGTTTGAGTTAGCCAAAACAAAACCGGATATGACTGGTTTCATCCAGTCATATCCAGACAAACTGGTGTGGAATTCGTATGCAATGGACCGAGAAAATCACAGTACAAATGGTTTTGGAGAAAAGCAAAGTCTTTTCATTAGGCAAGTGCATAAAATGTCATCCATACAAACAGAAATATCATGTTACTTTGCCGCATTTCCTCTAGGTTTCTCCCTAGAAAATACGAATGTGTAGAGCTGGTGTCTCCATGTGGAAACAATCAGTGTTTTGCAGTTCAAAATTAAATGTTCCCTGATAAAAAACATTCAAAACAATAAAATCTGTGGATAATATCAGAAATACACAAACACAAAGGCTGTAGCAATATCTGGGATTGAGTTAGCCAAAACGAAACCGGGTATTTACGGTTTCATCCAGTCATATCCGGAAAAAGTGGTTTGGAACTCGTATGCAAGGGACTGAAAAAATCAGAGTAAAAATGGTTCTGGAGAAAAGCAAAGTCTTTTCGTTAGGCAAGTGCATAAAATGTCATCTATACAAACAGAAGTATCATGTTTGTTTGCAGCAGCTCCTCTAGCTTTCTCCCTAGAAAATACGAATGTGTAGAGCTGGTGTTCCCATGATGAACCAATTAGTATTCCAATGGTACAAAATTAAATGTTGCCTAATAAAAACATTCAAAACAATAAAGTCCATCAATAATATCCAGAAAACACAAACACAGAGGCTTTCTCAATATTCCGTTTGAGTTAGCCAAAACACAACCGGACATTTCTGGTTTCATCCAGTCATATGCAGACAAAGTGGTGTGGAATTCGTATGCAAGGGACTGAGAAAATCACAGTACAAATCGTTTTGGAGAAAAACAAAGTCGTTTAGTTAGGCAAGTGCATAAAATGTCATCGATACAAACACAAATATCATGTTTATTTGCCGCAGTTCCTCTAACTTTCTCTCTAGAAAATGCGAATATGTACAGCTTGTGTCTCCATGTGGAACCAATTACTGTATCCAGATCAAAATAAAATGTTCTCGGCTAAAAAACTTTCAAAACAATAAAGTCCATTGATAGTATCCAGAAAAAACAAACACAGAGGCTGTAGCAATATCTGGGATTGAGTTAGCCAAAACAAAACCGGATATTTCCGGTTTCATCCAGTCATATCCAGACAAACTGGTGTGGAATTCGTATGCAATGGACCAAGAAAATCACAGTACAAATGGTTTTGGAGAAAAGCAAAGTCTTTTCGTTAGGCAAGTGCATAAAATGTCATCGACACAAACAGAAATATCATGTTTGTTTGCCGCAGTTCCTCCAGGTTTCTCCCAAGAAAATACGAATGTGTAGAGCTGGTGTTACCATGATGAACCAATTAGTGATTCAACGGTACAAAATTAAATGTTGCCTGATAAAAACATTCAAAACAATAAAGTCCATCGATAATATCCAGAAAAAAAAAAAAAAACACAGAGTCTTTCAAAATATTTCTGATTCAGTTAGCCAAAAAACTACCGGATATTTGCGGTTTCTTCCAGTCATATCCGGACAAACCGGTGTGGAATTCATATGCAATGGACTGAGAAAATCACAGTAAAAATGGTTTTGGAGAAAAGCAAAGTCTTTTCGCTAGGCAAGTGCATAAAGTATGATCGATACAAACAGAAATATCAGGTTTGTTTGCGGCACTTCCTCTAGCTTTCTCCCTAGTAAATACGAATGTGTAGAGCTGGTGTCTCCATGTGGAACCAATTATTGTATCCAAGAACAAAATTAAATGTTCCCTGATAAGAAACATTAAAAACAATAAAGTCCGTTGATAATATCCAGATAACACAGAGAGGCTGCAGCAATGTCTGGGATTGAGTTAGCCAAAACACAACCGGATATTTCCGGTTTCATCTATTCATATCCGGACATACTGGTGTGGAATTCGTATGCAGTGGACCGAGAAAATCACAGTAAAAATAGTTTGGAGAGAAGCAAAGTCTTTTCTTTAGGTAAGTGCATAAAATGTCATCGATACAAACAGAAATATCATGTTTGTTTGCCGCAGTTCCTCAAGCTTCCTCCTTTGAATATATGAATACGTTCACCTGGTGTCCCCATGATGAACCAATTAGTGTGTCTACGGTATGAAATTAAATGTTCCCTGATGAAAACATTCAAAACAATGAAATCCATCGATAATATCCAGAAAACACAAACACAGAGGCTTTCACAATATTTCGGATTGAGTTAGCCAAACCACAACCGGATATTTCTGTTTTTATCCAGTCATATCCGAATGAACTGGTGTGGAATCGTATGCAATGGAGCAAGAAAATCACAGTAAAAATGGTTTTGGATAAAAGCAAAGCCTTTTCTTTAGGCAAGTGCATAAAATGTCATCGATACAAACAGAAATATCATGTTTGTTTGCCTGAGTTCCTCTAGCTTTCTCCCTAGAAAATACGAATGTGTAGAGCTGGTGTCTCCATGTGGAACCAATTACTGTATCCAAGCTCAAAATAAAATGTTCCCTGAAAAAAAAATTCAAAACAATAAATTCCGTGGATAATATCAGGAGTACACAAACACAGAGGCTGTAGCAATATCTGGGATTGAGTTAGCCAAAATAGATCTGGATATTTCCGGTTTCATCCAGTCATATCCGGAAAAACTGGTGTGGAATTTGTATCCGCTGGACCGAGAAAATCACATTAAAAATGGTTTTGCAGAAAAGCAATGTCTTTTCATTAGGCAAGTGCATAAAATGTCATCTATACAAACGGAAATATCATGTTTGTTTGCCGCAATTCCTCTAGCTTTATCCCTAGGAAATAGAAATGTGTAGAGCTGGTGTCCCCATGATGAACCAATTAGTGTTTCCAAGCTCAAAATAAAATGTTCCCTGATACGAAACATTCAAATCAATAAAGTCCGTGGATAATATCAAGATTACAGAAATACAGAGGCTGTAGCAATATCTGGGATTATGTTAGCCAACACAAACCGGATATTTCCGGTTTCTTCCACTGTATCCGAACAAACTGGTGTGGAATTCGTATGCAGTTTATCGAGATAATCACAGAATAATGGTTTTGGAGAAATGCAAAGTCTTTTCGTTAGGCAAGTGCATAAAACGTCATCTATATAAACAGAAATATCATGTTTGTTTGCCGCAGTTCCTCTAGCTTTCTGCCATGAAAATAAGAATGTGTAGAGCTGGTGTCTCCAGGTGGAACCAATTAATGATTCCAAGAACAAAATTAAATATTCCCTGATAAAAAACATTCAAAACAATAAATTCCGTGGATAATATCAGGAGTACACAAACACAGAGGCTGTAGCAATATCTGGGATTGAGTTAGCCAAAACACAACCGGATATTTGCGGTTTCATCCAGTCATATCCGGACAAACTGGTGTGGAATTCAGATGCAATGGATCGAGAAAATCACAGTAAAAATGATTTTGGAAAAAATCAAAGCCTTTTCGTTAGGCAAGTGCATAAAATGTCATCTATACAAACAGAAATATCATGTTTGTTTGCCACAGTTCCTCTAGCTTTCTCCCTAGAAAATAGGAATGTGTAGAGGTGGTGTCACCATGATGAATCAATTAGTGATTCAACGGTACAAAATTAAATGTTGCCTGATAAAATCATTCCAAACAATAAAGTCCATCGATAATATCCAGAAAACACAAACACAGAGGCTTTCACAATATTTCGGTTTGATTTAGCCAAAACACAACCGGACATTTCTGGTTTCAACCAGTCATATCCGGACAAACTGGTGTGGAATCCGTGGCAAGGGACCGAGAAAATCACAGTATAAATGGTTTTGGAGAAAAGCAAAGTCTCTTCGTTAGGCAAGTGCATAAAATGTCATCGATACAAACAGAAATATCATGTTTAAGTTCCACAGTTCCTCTAGCTTTCTGCCTAGAAAATGCGAATATGTACAGCTGGTGTCTCCATGTGGAACCAATTACTGTATCCAAGCTCAAAATAAACTGTTCCCCGATAAAAAGCATTCAAAACTATAAAGTCCATTGATAGTAACCAGAAAAAACAAACACAGAGGCTGTAGCAATATCTGGGATTGAGTTAGCCAAAACAAAACCGATATTTCCGGTTTCATCCAGTCATATCCATACAAACTGGTGTCGAATTCGCATGCAATGGACCGAGAAAAATCACAGTACAAATGGTTTTGGAGAAAATCAAAGTCTTTTCGTTCGGCAAGTGCATAAAATGTCATCGATACAAACAGAAATATCATGTTTGTTTGCCTTAGTTCCTCTAGCTTTCTCCCAAGAATATACGAATGTGTAGAGCTGGCGTCCCCATGATGAACCAGTTAGTGATTCAATGGTACAAAATTAAATGTTGCCTGATAAAAACATTCAAAACAATAAAGTCCATCGATAATATCTGGAAAACACAAACACAGAGTCTTTCAAAATATTTCAGATTGAGTTAGCCAAAACACAACCGGATATTTGCGGTTTCATCCAGTCATATCCGGACAAACCGGTGTGGAATTCGTATGCAATGGACCGAGAAAATCACAGTACAAATGGCTTTGGAGAAAAGCAAAGTCTTTTCGTTAGGCAAGTGCATAAAATGTCATCTATACAAACAGAAATATCATGTTTGTTTGCCGCAGTTCCTCTAGGTTTCTCCCTAGAAAATAGGAATGTGTAGAGGTGGTGTCACCATGATGAATCAATTAGTGATTCAATGGTTCAAAATTAAATGTTGCCTGATAAAATCGTTCCAAACAATAAAGTCCTTCGATAATATCCAGAAAACACAAACACAGAGGCTTTCACAATATTTCGGTTTGAGTTAGCAAAAACAAAACCGGATATGACTGGTTTCATCCAGTCATATCCAGACAAACTGGTGTGGAATTCAGATGCAATGGACCGAGAAAATCACAGTACAAATGGTTTTGGAAAAAGCAAAGTCTTTTCATTAGGCAAGTGCATAAAATGTCATCCATACAAACAGAAATATCATGTTTATTTGCCGCAGTTCCTCTAACTTTCTCTCTAGAAAATGCGAGTATGTACAGCTTGTGTCTCCATGTGGAACCAATTACTGTATCCAGATCAAAATAAAATGTTCTCTGCTAAAAAACATTCAAAACAATAAAGTCCATTGATAGTATCCAGAAAAAACAAACACAAAGGCTGTAGCAATATCTGGGATTGAGTTAGCCAAAACAAAACCGGATATTTCCGGTTTCATCCAGTCATATCCAGACAAACTGGTGTGGAATTCGTATGCAATGGACCAAGAAAATCACAGTACAAATGGTTTTGGAGAAAATCAAAGTCTTTTCGTTAGGCAAGTGCATAAAATGTCATCGACACAAACAGAAATATCATGTTTGTTTGCCGCAGTTCCTCCAGGTTTCTCCCAAGAAAATACGAATGTGTAGAGCTGGTGTCTCCATGTGGAACCAATTAGTGATTCAACGGTACAAAATTAAATGTTGCCTGATAAAAACATTAAAAACCATAAAGTCCATCGATAATATCCGGAAAAAAAAAAACACAGAGTCTTTCAAAATATTTCTGATTCAGTTAGCCAAAAAACTACCGGATATTTCCGGTTTCTTCCAGTCATATCCGGACAAACCGGTGTGGAATTCGTATGCAATGGACTGAGAAAATCACAGTAAAAATAGTTTGGAGAGAAGCAAAGTCTTTTCTTTAGGTAAGTGCATAAAATGTCATCGATACAAACAGAAATATCATGTTTGTTTGCCGCAGTTCCTCAAGCTTCCTCCTTTGAATATATGAATACGTTCACCTGGTGTCCCCATGATGAACCAATTAGTGTGCCTACGGTATGAAATTAAATGTTCCCTGATGAAAACATTCAAAACAATGAAATCCATCGATAATATCCAGAAAACACAAACACAGAGGCTTTCACAATATTTCGGATTGAGTTAGCCAAACCACAACCGGATATTTCTGTTTTTATCCAGTCATATCCGAATGAACTGGTGTGGAATCGTATGCAATGGAGCAAGAAAATCACAGTAAAAATGGTTTTGGATAAAAGCAAAGCCTTTTCTTTAGGCAAGTGCATAAAATGTCATCGATACAAACAGAAATATCATGTTTGTTTGCCTGAGTTCCTCTAGCTTTCTCCCTAGAAAATACGAATGTGTAGAGCTGGTGTCTCCATGTGGAACCAATTACTGTATCCAAGCTCAAAATAAAATGTTCCCTGAAAAAAAAATTCAAAACAATAAAGTCCGTGGATAATATCAGAAATACACATACACAGAGGCGGTAGCAATATCTGGGATTGAGTTAGCCAAAATAGATCTGGATATTTCCGGTTTCATCCAGTCATATCCGGACAAACTGGTGTGGAATTTGTATCCACTGGACCGAGAAAATCACATTAAAAATGGTTTTGCAGAAAAGCAATGTCTTTTCATTAGGCAAGTGCATAAAATGTCATCTATACAAACGGAAATATCATGTTTGTTTGCCGCAATTCCTCTAGCTTTATCCCTAGGAAATAGAAATGTGTAGAGCTGGTGTCCCCATGATGAACCAATTAGTGTATCCAAGCTCAAAATAAAATGTTCCCTGATACGAAACATTCAAATCAATAAAGTCCGTGGATAATATCAAGATTACAGAAATACAGAGGCTGTAGCAATATCTGGGATTATGTTAGCCAACACAAACCGGATATTTCCGGTTTCTTCCACTGTATCCGGACAAACTGGTGTGGAATTCGTATGCAGTTTATCCAGATAATCACAGAATAATGGTTTTGGAGAAATGCAAAGTCTTTTCGTTAGGCAAGTGCATAAAACGTCATCTATATAAACAGAAATATCATGTTTGTTTGCCGCAGTTCCTCTAGCTTTCTGCCATGAAAATACGAATGTGTAGAGCTGGTGTCTCCATGTGGAACCAATTAATGATTCCAAGAACAAAATTAAATATTCCCTGATAAAAAACATTCAAAACAATAAATTCCGTGGATAATATCAGGAGTACACAAACACAGAGGCTGTAGCAATATCTGGGATTGAGTTAGCCAAAACACAAACGGATATTTGCGGTTTCATCCAGTCATATCCGGACAAACTGGTGTGGAATTCAGATGCAATGGATCGAGAAAATCACAGTAAAAATGATTTTGGAAAAAATCAAAGCCTTTTCGTTAGGCAAGTGCATAAAATGTCATCTATACAAACAGAAATATCATGTTTGTTTGCCGCAGTTCCTCTAGCTTTCTCCCTAGAAAATAGGAATGTGTAGAGGTGGTGTCACCATGATGAATCAATTAGTGATTCAATGGTTCAAAATTAAATGTTGCCTGATAAAATCGTTCCAAACAATAAAGTCCTTCGATAATATCCAGAAAACACAAACACAGAGGCTTTCACAATATTTCGGTTTGAGTTAGCAAAAACAAAACCGGATATGACTGGTTTCATCCAGTCATATCCAGACAAACTGGTGTGGAATTCAGATGCAATGGACCGAGAAAATCACAGTACAAATGGTTTTGGAGAATAGCAAAGTCTTTTCCTTAGGCAAGTGCATAAAATGTCATCCATACAAACAGAAATATCATGTTTATTTGCCGCAGTTCCTCTAACTTTCTCTCTAGAAAATGCGAATATGTACAGCTGGTGTCTCCATGTGGAACCAATTACTGTATCCAGATCAAAATAAAATGTTCTCTGCTAAAAAACATTCAAAACAATAAAGTCCATTGATAGTATCCAGAAAAAACAAACACAAAGGCTGTAGCAATATCTGGGATTGAGTTAGCCAAAACAAAACCGGATATTTCCGGTTTCATCCAGTCATATCCAGACAAACTGGTGTGGAATTCGTATGCAATGGACCAAGAAAATCACAGTACAAATGGTTTTGGAGAAAAGCAAAGTCTTTTCATTAGGCAAGTGCATAAAATGTCATCGACACAAACAGAAATATCATGTTTGTTTGCCGCAGTTCCTCCAGGTTTCTCCCAAGAAAATACGAATGTGTAGAGCTGGTGTTACCATGATGAACCAATTAGTGATTCAACGGTACAAAATTAAATGTTGCCTGATAAAAACATTAAAAACCATAAAGTCCATCGATAATATCCGGAAAAAAAAAAAAAACACAGAGTCTTTCAAAATATTTCTGATTCAGTTAGCCAAAAAACTACCGGATATTTGTGGTTTCTTCCAGTCATATCCGGACAAACCGGTGTGGAATTCGTATGCAATGGACTGAGAAAATCACAGTAAAAATGGTTTTGGAGAAAAGCAAAGTCTTTTCTTTAGGTAAGTGCATAAAATGTCATCGATACAAACAGAAATATCATGTTTGTTTGCCGCAGTTCCTCAAGCTTCCTCCTTTGAATATATGAATACGTTCACCTGGTGTCCCCATGATGAACCAATTAGTGTGTCTACGGTATGAAATTAAATGTTCCCTGATGAAAACATTCAAAACAATGAAATCCATCGATAATATCCAGAAAACACAAACACAGAGGCTTTCACAATATTTCGGATTGAGTTAGCCAAACCACAACCGGATATTTCTGTTTTTATCCAGTCATATCCGAATGAACTGGTGTGGAATCGTATGCAATGGAGCAAGAAAATCACAGTAAAAATGGTTTTGGATAAAAGCAAAGCCTTTTCTTTAGGCAAGTGCATAAAATGTCATCGATACAAACAGAAATATCATGTTTGTTTGCCTGAGTTCCTCTAGCTTTCTCCCTAGAAAATACGAATGTGTAGAGCTGGTGTCTCCATGTGGAACCAATTACTGTATCCAAGCTCAAAATAAAATGTTCCCTGAAAAAAAAATTCAAAACAATAAAGTCCGTGGATAATATCAGAAATACACATACACAGAGGCGGTAGCAATATCTGGGATTGAGTTAGCCAAAATAGATCTGGATATTTCCGGTTTCATCCAGTCATATCCGGACAAACTGGTGTGGAATTTGTATCCGCTGGACCGAGAAAATCACATTAAAAATGGTTTTGCAGAAAAGCAATGTCTTTTCATTAGGCAAGTGCATAAAATGTCATCTATACAAACGGAAATATCATGTTTGTTTGCCGCAATTCCTCTAGCTTTATCCCTAGGAAATAGAAATGTGTAGAGCTGGTGTCCCCATGATGAACCAATTAGTGTATCCAAGCTCAAAATAAAATGTTCCCTGATACGAAACATTCAAATCAATAAAGTCCGTGGATAATATCAAGATTACAGAAATACAGAGGCTGTAGCAATATCTGGGATTATGTTAGCCAACACAAACCGGATATTTCCGGTTTCTTCCACTGTATCCGGACAAACTGGTGTGGAATTCGTATGCAGTTTATCCAGATAATCACAGAATAATGGTTTTGGAGAAATGCAAAGTCTTTTCGTTAGGCAAGTGCATAAAACGTCATCTATATAAACAGAAATATCATGTTTGTTTGCCGCAGTTCCTCTAGCTTTCTGCCATGAAAATACGAATGTGTAGAGCTGGTGTCTCCATGTGGAACCAATTAATGATTCCAAGAACAAAATTAAATATTCCCTGATAAAAAACATTCAAAACAATAAATTCCGTGGATAATATCAGGAGTACACAAACACAGAGGCTGTAGCAATATCTGGGATTGAGTTAGCCAAAACACAAACGGATATTTGCGGTTTCATCCAGTCATATCCGGACAAACTGGTGTGGAATTCAGATGCAATGGATCGAGAAAATCACAGTAAAAATGATTTTGGAAAAAATCAAAGCCTTTTCGTTAGGCAAGTGCATAAAATGTCATCTATACAAACAGAAATATCATGTTTGTTTGCCGCAGTTCCTCTAGGTTTCTCCCTAGAAAATAGGAATGTGTAGAGGTGGTGTCACCATGATGAATCAATTAGTGATTCAATGGTTCAAAATTAAATGTTGCCTGATAAAATCGTTCCAAACAATAAAGTCCTTCGATAATATCCAGAAAACACAAACACAGAGGCTTTCACAATATTTCGGTTTGAGTTAGCAAAAACAAAACCGGATATGACTGGTTTCATCCAGTCATATCCAGACAAACTGGTGTGGAATTCGTATGCAATGGACCGAGAAAATCACAGTACAAATGGTTTTGGAAAAAGCAAAGTCTTTTCATTAGGCAAGTGCATAAAATGTCATCCATACAAACAGAAATATCATGTTTATTTGCCGCAGTTCCTCTAACTTTCTCTCTAGAAAATGCGAGTATGTACAGCTTGTGTCTCCATGTGGAACCAATTACTGTATCCAGATCAAAATAAAATGTTCTCTGCTAAAAAACATTCAAAACAATAAAGTCCATTGATAGTATCCAGAAAAAACAAACACAAAGGCTGTAGCAATATCTGGGATTGAGTTAGCCAAAACAAAACCGGATATTTCCGGTTTCATCCAGTCATATCCAGACAAACTGGTGTGGAATTCGTATGCAATGGACCAAGAAAATCACAGTACAAATGGTTTTGGAGAAAAGCAAAGTCTTTTCGTTAGGCAAGTGCATAAAATGTCATCGACACAAACAGAAATATCATGTTTGTTTGCCGCAGTTCCTCCAGGTTTCTCCCAAGAAAATACGAATGTGTAGAGCTGGTGTTACCATGATGAACCAATTAGTGATTCAACGGTACAAAATTAAATGTTGCCTGATAAAAACATTAAAAACCATAAAGTCCATCGATAATATCCGGAAAAAAAAAAAAACACAGAGTCTTTCAAAATATTTCTGATTCAGTTAGCCAAAAAACTACCGGATATTTCCGGTTTCTTCCAGTCATATCCGGACAAACCGGTGTGGAATTCGTATGCAATGGACTGAGAAAATCACAGTAAAAATAGTTTGGAGAGAAGCAAAGTCTTTTCTTTAGGTAAGTGCATAAAATGTCATCGATACAAACAGAAATATCATGTTTGTTTGCCGCAGTTCCTCAAGCTTCCTCCTTTGAATATATGAATACGTTCACCTGGTGTCCCCATGATGAACCAATTAGTGTGCCTACGGTATGAAATTAAATGTTCCCTGATGAAAACATTCAAAACAATGAAATCCATCGATAATATCCAGAAAACACAAACACAGAGGCTTTCACAATATTTCGGATTGAGTTAGCCAAACCACAACCGGATATTTCTGTTTTTATCCAGTCATATCCGAATGAACTGGTGTGGAATCGTATGCAATGGAGCAAGAAAATCACAGTAAAAATGGTTTTGGATAAAAGCAAAGCCTTTTCTTTAGGCAAGTGCATAAAATGTCATCGATACAAACAGAAATATCATGTTTGTTTGCCTGAGTTCCTCTAGCTTTCTCCCTAGAAAATACGAATGTGTAGAGCTGGTGTCTCCATGTGGAACCAATTACTGTATCCAAGCTCAAAATAAAATGTTCCCTGAAAAAAAAATTCAAAACAATAAAGTCCATGGATAATATCAGAAATACACATACACAGAGGCGGTAGCAATATCTGGGATTGAGTTAGCCAAAACAGATCTGGATATTTCCGGTTTCATCCAGTCATATCCAGACAAACTGGTGTGGAATTTGTATCCACTGGACCGAGAAAATCACATTAAAAATGGTTTTGCAGAAAAGCAATGTCTTTTCATTAGGCAAGTGCATAAAATGTCATCTATACAAACGGAAATATCATGTTTGTTTGCCGCAATTCCTCTAGCTTTATCCCTAGGAAATAGAAATGTGTAGAGCTGGTGTCCCCATGATGAACCAATTAGTGTATCCAAGCTCAAAATAAAATGTTCCCTGATACGAAACATTCAAATCAATAAAGTCCGTGGATAATATCAAGATTACAGAAATACAGAGGCTGTAGCAATATCTGGGATTATGTTAGCCAACACAAACCGGATATTTCCGGTTTCTTCCACTGTATCCGGACAAACTGGTGTGGAATTCGTATGCAGTTTATCCAGATAATCACAGAATAATGGTTTTGGAGAAATGCAAAGTCTTTTCGTTAGGCAAGTGCATAAAACGTCATCTATATAAACAGAAATATCATGTTTGTTTGCCGCAGTTCCTCTAGCTTTCTGCCATGAAAATACGAATGTGTAGAGCTGGTGTCTCCATGTGGAACCAATTAATGATTCCAAGAACAAAATTAAATATTCCCTGATAAAAAACATTCAAAACAATAAATTCCGTGGATAATATCAGGAGTACACAAACACAGAGGCTGTAGCAATATCTGGGATTGAGTTAGCCAAAACACAACCGGATATTTGCGGTTTCATCCAGTCATATCCGGACAAACTGGTGTGGAATTCAGATGCAATGGATCAAGAAAATCACAGTAAAAATGATTTTGGAAAAAATCAAAGCCTTTTCGTTAGGCAAATGCATAAAATGTCATCTATACAAACAGAAATATCATGTTTGTTTGCCGCAGTTCCTCTAGGTTTCTCCCTAGAAAATAGGAATGTGTAGAGGTGGTGTCACCATGATGAATCAATTAGTGATTCAACGGTACAAAATTAAATGTTGCCTGATAAAATCATTCCAAACAATAAAGTCCATCGATAATATCCAGAAAACACAAACACAGAGGCTTTCACAATATTTCGGTTTGAGTTAGCCAAAACACAACTGGACATTTCTGGTTTCATCTAGTCATATCCGGACAAACTGGTGTGGAATCCGTGGCAAGGGACCGAGAAAATCACAGTACAAATGGTTTTGGAGAAAAGCAAAGTCTTTTCGTTAGGCAAGTGCATAAAATGTCATCGATACAAACAGAAATATCATGTTTAAGTTCCACAGTTCCTCTAGCTTTCTGCCTAGAAAATGCGAATATGTACAGCTGGTGTCTCCATGTGGAACCAATTACTGTATCCAAGCTCAAAATAAAATGTTCCCCGATAAAAAGCATTCAAAACTATAAAGTCCATTGATAGTAACCAGAAAAAACAAACACAGAGGCTGTAGCAATATCTGGGATTGAGTTAGCCAAAACAAAACCGATATTTCCGGTTTCATCCAGTCATATCCATACAAACTGGTGTCGAATTCAGATGCAATGGACCGAGAAAAATCACAGTACAAATGGTTTTGGAGAAAATCAAAGTCTTTTCGTTCGGCAAGTGCATAAAATGTCATCGATACAAACAGAAATATCATGTTTGTTTGCCTTAGTTCCTCTAGCTTTCTCCCAAGAATATACGAATGTGTAGAGCTGGCGTCCCCATGATGAACCAGTTAGTGATTCAATGGTACAAAATTAAATGTTGCCTGATAAAAACATTCAAAACAATAAAGTCCATCGATAATATCTGGAAAACACAAACACAGAGTCTTTCAAAATATTTCCGATTGAGTTAGCCAAGACACAACCGGATATTTGCGGTTTCATCCAGTCATATCCGGACAAACCGGTGTGGAATTCGTATGCAATGGACCGAGAAAATCACAGTACAAATGGCTTTGGAGAAAAGCAAAGTCTTTTCGTTAGGCAAGTGCATAAAATGTCATCTATACAAACAGAAATATCATGTTTGTTTGCCGCAGTTCCTCTAGGTTTCTCCCTAGAAAATAGGAATGTGTAGAGGTGGTGTCACCATGATGAATCAATTAGTGATTCAATGGTTCAAAATTAAATGTTGCCTGATAAAATCGTTCCAAACAATAAAGTCCATCGATAATATCCAGAAAACACAAACACAGAGGCTTTCACAATATTTCGGTTTGAGTTAGCAAAAACAAAACCGGATATGACTGGTTTCATCCAGTCATATCCAGACAAACTGGTGTGGAATTCGTATGCAATGGACCGAGAAAATCACAGTACAAATGGTTTTGGAAAAAGCAAAGTCTTTTCATTAGGCAAGTGCATAAAATGTCATCCATACAAACAGAAATATCATGTTTATTTGCCGCAGTTCCTCTAACTTTCTCTCTAGAAAATGCGAATATGTACAGCTGGTGTCTCCATGTGGAACCAATTACTGTATCCAGATCAAAATAAAATGTTCTCTGCTAAAAAACATTCAAAACAATAAAGTCCATTGATAGTATCCAGAAAAAACAAACACAAAGGCTGTAGCAATATCTGGGATTGAGTTAGCCAAAACAAAACCGGATATTTCCGGTTTCATCCAGTCATATCCAGACAAACTGGTGTGGAATTCGTATGCAATGGACCAAGAAAATCACAGTACAAATGGTTTTGGAGAAAAGCAAAGTCTTTTCATTAGGCAAGTGCATAAAATGTCATCGACACAAACAGAAATATCATGTTTGTTTGCCGCAGTTCCTCCAGGTTTCTCCCAAGAAAATACGAATGTGTAGAGCTGGTGTTACCATGATGAACCAATTAGTGATTCAACGGTACAAAATTAAATGTTGCCTGATAAAAACATTAAAAACCATAAAGTCCATCGATAATATCCGGAAAAAAAAAAAAACACAGAGTCTTTCAAAATATTTCTGATTCAGTTAGCCAAAAAACTACCGGATATTTGTGGTTTCTTCCAGTCATATCCGGACAAACCGGTGTGGAATTCGTATGCAATGGACTGAGAAAATCACAGTAAAAATGGTTTTGGAGAAAAGCAAAGTCTTTTCGCTAGGCAAGTGCATAAAGTATGATCGATACAAACAGAAATATCAGGTTTGTTTGCGGCACTTCCTCTAGCTTTCTCCCTAGTAAATACGAATGTGTAGAGCTGGAGTCTCCATGTGGAACCAATTATTGTATCCAAGAACAAAATTAAATGTTCCCTGATAAGAAACATTAAAAACAATAAAGTCCGTTGATAATATCCAGATAACACAGAGAGGCTGCAGCAATGTCTGGGATTGAGTTAGCCAAAACACAACCGGATATTTCCGGTTTCATCTATTCATATCCGGACATACTGGTGTGGAATTCGTATGCAATGGACCGAGAAAATCACAGTAAAAATAGTTTGGAGAGAAGCAAAGTCTTTTCTTTAGGTAAGTGCATAAAATGTCATCGATACAAACAGAAATATCATGTTTGTTTGGCGCAGTTCCTCAAGCTTCCTCCTTTGAATATATGAATACGTTCACCTGGTGTCCCCATGATGAACCAATTAGTGTGCCTACGGTATGAAATTAAATGTTCCCTGATGAAAACATTCAAAACAATGAAATCCATCGATAATATCCAGAAAACACAAACACAGAGGCTTTCACAATATTTCGGATTGAGTTAGCCAAACCACAACCGGATATTTCTGTTTTTATCCAGTCATATCCGAATGAACTGGTGTGGAATCGTATGCAATGGAGCAAGAAAATCACAGTAAAAATGGTTTTGGATAAAAGCAAAGCCTTTTCTTTAGGCAAGTGCATAAAATGTCATCGATACAAACAGAAATATCATGTTTGTTTGCCTGAGTTCCTCTAGCTTTCTCCCTAGAAAATACGAATGTGTAGAGCTGGTGTCTCCATGTGGAACCAATTACTGTATCCAAGCTCAAAATAAAATGTTCCCTGAAAAAAAAATTCAAAACAATAAAGTCCGTGGATAATATCAGAAATACACATACACAGAGGCGGTAGCAATATCTGGGATTGAGTTAGCCAAAATAGATCTGGATATTTCCGGTTTCATCCAGTCATATCCGGACAAACTGGTGTGGAATTTGTATCCGCTGGACCGAGAAAATCACATTAAAAATGGTTTTGCAGAAAAGCAATGTCTTTTCATTAGGCAAGTGCATAAAATGTCATCTATACAAACGGAAATATCATGTTTGTTTGCCGCAATTCCTCTAGCTTTATCCCTAGGAAATAGAAATGTGTAGAGCTGGTGTCCCCATGATGAACCAATTAGTGTATCCAAGCTCAAAATAAAATGTTCCCTGATACGAAACATTCAAATCAATAAAGTCCGTGGATAATATCAAGATTACAGAAATACAGAGGCTGTAGCAATATCTGGGATTATGTTAGCCAACACAAACCGGATATTTCCGGTTTCTTCCACTGTATCCGGACAAACTGGTGTGGAATTCGTATGCAGTTTATCGAGATAATCACAGAATAATGGTTTTGGAGAAATGCAAAGTCTTTTCGTTAGGCAAGTGCATAAAACGTCATCTATATAAACAGAAATATCATGTTTGTTTGCCGCAGTTCCTCTAGCTTTCTGCCATGAAAATACGAATGTGTAGAGCTGGTGTCTCCATGTGGAACCAATTAATGATTCCAAGAACAAAATTAAATATTCCCTGATAAAAAACATTCAAAACAATAAATTCCGTGGATAATATCAGGAGTACACAAACACAGAGGCTGTAGCAATATCTGGGATTGAGTTAGCCAAAACACAACCGGATATTTGCGGTTTCATCCAGTCATATCCGCACAAACTGGTGTGGAATTCAGATGCAATGGATCGAGAAAATCACAGTAAAAATGATTTTGGAAAAAATCAAAGCCTTTTCGTTAGGCAAGTGCATAAAATGTCATCTATACAAACAGAAATATCATGTTTGTTTGCCGCAGTTCCTCTAGCTTTCTCCCTAGAAAATAGGAATGTGTAGAGGTGGTGTCACCATGATGAATCAATTAGTGATTCAACGGTACAAAATTAAATGTTGCCTGATAAAATCATTCCAAACAATAAAGTCCATCGATAATATCCAGAAAACACAAACACAGAGGCTTTCACAATATTTCGGTTTGAGTTAGCCAAAACACAACCGGACATTTCTGGTTTCATCTAGTCATATCCCGACAAACTGGTGTGGAATCCGTGGCAAGGGACCGAGAAAATCACAGTACAAATGGTTTTGGAGAAAAGCAAAGTCTTTTCGTTAGGCAAGTGCATAAAATGTCATCGATACAAACAGAAATATCATGTTTAAGTTCCACAGTTCCTCTAGCTTTCTGCCTAGAAAATGCGAATATGTACAGCTGGTGTCTCCATGTGGAACCAATTACTGTATCCAAGCTCAAAATAAAATGTTCCCCGATAAAAAGCATTCAAAACTATAAAGTCCATTGATAGTAACCAGAAAAAACAAACACAGAGGCTGTAGCAATATCTGGGATTGAGTTAGCCAAAACAAAACCGATATTTCCGGTTTCATCCAGTCATATCCATACAAACTGGTGTCGAATTCAGATGCAATGGACCGAGAAAAATCACAGTACAAATGGTTTTGGAGAAAATCAAAGTCTTTTCGTTCGGCAAGTGCATAAAATGTCATCGATACAAACAGAAATATCATGTTTGTTTGCCTTAGTTCCTCTAGCTTTCTCCCAAGAATATACGAATGTGTAGAGCTGGCGTCCCCATGATGAACCAGTTAGTGATTCAATGGTACAAAATTAAATGTTGCCTGATAAAAACATTCAAAACAATAAAGTCCATCGATAATATCTGGAAAACACAAACACAGAGTCTTTCAAAATATTTCCGATTGAGTTAGCCAAGACACAACCGGATATTTGCGGTTTCATCCAGTCATATCCGGACAAACCGGTGTGGAATTCGTATGCAATGGACCGAGAAAATCACAGTACAAATGGCTTTGGAGAAAAGCAAAGTCTTTTCGTTAGGCAAGTGCATAAAATGTCATCTATACAAACAGAAATATCATGTTTGTTTGCCGCAGTTCCTCTAGGTTTCTCCCTAGAAAATAGGAATGTGTAGAGGTGGTGTCACCATGATGAATCAATTAGTGATTCAATGGTTCAAAATTAAATGTTGCCTGATAAAATCGTTCCAAACAATAAAGTCCATCGATAATATCCAGAAAACACAAACACAGAGGCTTTCACAATATTTCGGTTTGAGTTAGCAAAAACAAAACCGGATATGACTGGTTTCATCCAGTCATATCCAGACAAACTGGTGTGGAATTCATATGCAATGGACCGAGAAAATCACAGTACAAATGGTTTTGGAAAAAGCAAAGTCTTTTCATTAGGCAAGTGCATAAAATGTCATCCATACAAACAGAAATATCATGTTTATTTGCCGCAGTTCCTCTAACTTTCTCTCTAGAAAATGCGAATATGTACAGCTGGTGTCTCCATGTGGAACCAATTACTGTATCCAGATCAAAATAAAATGTTCTCTGCTAAAAAACATTCAAAACAATAAAGTCCATTGATAGTATCCAGAAAAAACAAACACAAAGGCTGTAGCAATATCTGGGATTGAGTTAGCCAAAACAAAACCGGATATTTCCGGTTTCATCCAGTCATATCCAGACAAACTGGTGTGGAATTCGTATGCAATGGACCAAGAAAATCACAGTACAAATGGTTTTGGAGAAAATCAACGTCTTTTCGTTAGGCAAGTGCATAAAATGTCATCGACACAAACAGAAATATCATGTTTGTTTGCCGCAGTTCCTCCAGGTTTCTCCCAAGAAAATACTAATGTGTAGAGCTGGTGTTACCATGATGAACCAATTAGTGATTCAACGGTACAAAATTAAATGTTGCCTGATAAAAACATTAAAAACCATAAAGTCCATCGATAATATCCGGAAAAAAAAAAAAAAAAACACAGAGTCTTTCAAAATATTTCTGATTCAGTTAGCCAAAAAACTACCGGATATTTGCGGTTTCTTCCAGTCATATCCGGACAAACCGGTGTGGAATTCGTATGCAATGGACTGAGAAAATCACAGTAAAAATGGTTTTGGAGAAAAGCAAAGTCTTTTTGCTAGGCAAGTGCATAAAGTATGATCGATACAAACAGAAATATCAGGTTTGTTTGCGGCACTTCCTCTAGCTTTCTCCCTAGTAAATACGAATGTGTAGAGCTGGAGTCTCCATGTGGAACCAATTATTGTATCCAAGAACAAAATTAAATGTTCCCTGATAAGAAACATTAAAAACAATAAAGTCCATTGATAATATCCAGATAACACAGAGAGGCTGCAGCAATGTCTGGGATTGAGTTAGCCAAAACACAACCGGATATTTCCGGTTTCATCTATTCATATCCGGACATACTGGTGTGGAATTCGTATGCAATGGACCGAGAAAATCACAGTAAAAATAGTTTGGAGAGAAGCAAAGTCTTTTCTTTAGGTAAGTGCATAAAATGTCATCGATACAAACAGAAATATCATGTTTGTTTGCCGCAGTTCCTCAAGCTTCCTCCTTTGAATATATGAATACGTTCACCTGGTGTCCCCATGATGAACCAATTAGTGTGCCTACGGTATGAAATTAAATGTTCCCTGATGAAAACATTCAAAACAATGAAATCCATCGATAATATCCAGAAAACACAAACACAGAGGCTTTCACAATATTTCGGATTGAGTTAGCCAAACCACAACCGGATATTTCTGTTTTTATCCAGTCATATCCGAATGAACTGGTGTGGAATCGTATGCAATGGAGCAAGAAAATCACAGTAAAAATGGTTTTGGATAAAAGCAAAGCCTTTTCTTTAGGCAAGTGCATAAAATGTCATCGATACAAACAGAAATATCATGTTTGTTTGCCTGAGTTCCTCTAGCTTTCTCCCTAGAAAATACGAATGTGTAGAGCTGGTGTCTCCATGTGGAACCAATTACTGTATCCAAGCTCAAAATAAAATGTTCCCTGAAAAAAAAATTCAAAACAATAAAGTCCGTGGATAATATCAGAAATACACATACACAGAGGCGGTAGCAATATCTGGGATTGAGTTAGCCAAAATAGATCTGGATATTTCCGGTTTCATCCAGTCATATCCGGACAAACTGGTGTGGAATTTGTATCCGCTGGACCGAGAAAATCACATTAAAAATGGTTTTGCAGAAAAGCAATGTCTTTTCATTAGGCAAGTGCATAAAATGTCATCTATACAAACGGAAATATCATGTTTGTTTGCCGCAATTCCTCTAGCTTTATCCCTAGGAAATAGAAATGTGTAGAGCTGGTGTCCCCATGATGAACCAATTAGTGTATCCAAGCTCAAAATAAAATGTTCCCTGATACGAAACATTCAAATCAATAAAGTCCGTGGATAATATCAAGATTACAGAAATACAGAGGCTGTAGCAATATCTGGGATTATGTTAGCCAACACAAACCGGATATTTCCGGTTTCTTCCACTGTATCCGGACAAACTGGTGTGGAATTCGTATGCAGTTTATCGAGATAATCACAGAATAATGGTTTTGGAGAAATGCAAAGTCTTTTCGTTAGGCAAGTGCATAAAACGTCATCTATATAAACAGAAATATCATGTTTGTTTGCCGCAGTTCCTCTAGCTTTCTGCCATGAAAATACGAATGTGTAGAGCTGGTGTCTCCATGTGGAACCAATTAATGATTCCAAGAACAAAATTAAATATTCCCTGATAAAAAACATTCAAAACAATAAATTCCGTGGATAATATCAGGAGTACACAAACACAGAGGCTGTAGCAATATCTGGGATTGAGTTAGCCAAAACACAACCGGATATTTGCGGTTTCATCCAGTCATATCCGGACAAACTGGTGTGGAATTCAGATGCAATGGATCGAGAAAATCACAGTAAAAATGATTTTGGAAAAAATCAAAGCCTTTTCGTTAGGCAAGTGCATAAAATGTCATCTATACAAACAGAAATATCATGTTTGTTTGCCGCAGTTCCTCTAGCTTTCTCCCTAGAAAATAGGAATGTGTAGAGCTGGTGTCACCATGATGAATCAATTAGTGATTCAACGGTACAAAATTAAATGTTGCCTGATAAAATCATTCCAAACAATAAAGTCCATCGATAATATCCAGAAAACACAAACACAGAGGCTTTCACAATATTTCGGTTTGAGTTAGCCAAAACACAACCGGACATTTCTGGTTTCATCTAGTCATATCCCGACAAACTGGTGTGGAATCCGTGGCAAGGGACCGAGAAAATCACAGTACAAATGGTTTTGGAGAAAAGCAAAGTCTTTTCGTTAGGCAAGTGCATAAAATGTCATCGATACAAACAGAAATATCATGTTTAAGTTCCACAGTTCCTCTAGCTTTCTGCCTAGAAAATGCGAATATGTACAGCTGGTGTCTCCATGTGGAACCAATTACTGTATCCAAGCTCAAAATAAAATGTTCCCCGATAAAAAGCATTCAAAACTATAAAGTCCATTGATAGTAACCAGAAAAAACAAACACAGAGGCTGTAGCAATATCTGGGATTGAGTTAGCCAAAACAAAACCGATATTTCCGGTTTCATCCAGTCATATCCATACAAACTGGTGTCGAATTCAGATGCAATGGACCGAGAAAAATCACAGTACAAATGGTTTTGGAGAAAATCAAAGTCTTTTCGTTCGGCAAGTGCATAAAATGTCATCGATACAAACAGAAATATCATGTTTGTTTGCCTTAGTTCCTCTAGCTTTCTCCCAAGAATATACGAATGTGTAGAGCTGGCGTCCCCATGATGAACCAGTTAGTGATTCAATGGTACAAAATTAAATGTTGCCTGATAAAAACATTCAAAACAATAAAGTCCATCGATAATATCTGGAAAACACAAACACAGAGTCTTTCAAAATATTTCCGATTGAGTTAGCCAAGACACAACCGGATATTTGCGGTTTCATCCAGTCATATCCGGACAAACCGGTGTGGAATTCGTATGCAATGGACCGAGAAAATCACAGTACAAATGGCTTTGGAGAAAAGCAAAGTCTTTTCGTTAGGCAAGTGCATAAAATGTCATCTATACAAACAGAAATATCATGTTTGTTTGCCGCAGTTCCTCTAGGTTTCTCCCTAGAAAATAGGAATGTGTAGAGGTGGTGTCACCATGATGAATCAATTAGTGATTCAATGGTTCAAAATTAAATGTTGCCTGATAAAATCGTTCCAAACAATAAAGTCCATCGATAATATCCAGAAAACACAAACACAGAGGCTTTCACAATATTTCGGTTTGAGTTAGCAAAAACAAAACCGGATATGACTGGTTTCATCCAGTCATATCCAGACAAACTGGTGTGGAATTCGTATGCAATGGACCGAGAAAATCACAGTACAAATGGTTTTGGAAAAAGCAAAGTCTTTTCATTAGGCAAGTGCATAAAATGTCATCCATACAAACAGAAATATCATGTTTATTTGCCGCAGTTCCTCTAACTTTCTCTCTAGAAAATGCGAATATGTACAGCTGGTGTCTCCATGTGGAACCAATTACTGTATCCAGATCAAAATAAAATGTTCTCTGCTAAAAAACATTCAAAACAATAAAGTCCATTGATAGTATCCAGAAAAAACAAACACAAAGGCTGTAGCAATATCTGGGATTGAGTTAGCCAAAACAAAACCGTATATTTCCGGTTTCATCCAGTCATATCCAGACAAACTGGTGTGGAATTCGTATGCAATGGACCAAGAAAATCACAGTACAAATGGTTTTGGAGAAAATCAACGTCTTTTCGTTAGGCAAGTGCATAAAATGTCATCGACACAAACAGAAATATCATGTTTGTTTGCCGCAGTTCCTCCAGGTTTCTCCCAAGAAAATACTAATGTGTAGAGCTGGTGTTACCATGATGAACCAATTAGTGATTCAACGGTACAAAATTAAATGTTGCCTGATAAAAACATTAAAAACCATAAAGTCCATCGATAATATCCGGAAAAAAAAAAAAAAAACACAGAGTCTTTCAAAATATTTCTGATTCAGTTAGCCAAAAAACTACCGGATATTTGCGGTTTCTTCCAGTCATATCCGGACAAACCGGTGTGGAATTCGTATGCAATGGACTGAGAAAATCACAGTAAAAATGGTTTTGGAGAAAAGCAAAGTCTTTTTGCTAGGCAAGTGCATAAAGTATGATCGATACAAACAGAAATATCAGGTTTGTTTGCGGCACTTCCTCTAGCTTTCTCCCTAGTAAATACGAATGTGTAGAGCTGGAGTCTCCATGTGGAACCAATTATTGTATCCAAGAACAAAATTAAATGTTCCCTGATAAGAAACATTAAAAACAATAAAGTCCGTTGATAATATCCAGATAACACAGAGAGGCTGCAGCAATGTCTGGGATTGAGTTAGCCAAAACACAACCGGATATTTCCGGTTTCATCTATTCATATCCGGACATACTGGTGTGGAATTCGTATGCAATGGACCGAGAAAATCACAGTAAAAATAGTTTGGAGAGAAGCAAAGTCTTTTCTTTAGGTAAGTGCATAAAATGTCATCGATACAAACAGAAATATCATGTTTGTTTGCCGCAGTTCCTCAAGCTTCCTCCTTTGAATATATGAATACGTTCACCTGGTGTCCCCATGATGAACCAATTAGTGTGCCTACGGTATGAAATTAAATGTTCCCTGATGAAAACATTCAAAACAATGAAATCCATCGATAATATCCAGAAAACACAAACACAGAGGCTTTCACAATATTTCGGATTGAGTTAGCCAAACCACAACCGGATATTTCTGTTTTTATCCAGTCATATCCGAATGAACTGGTGTGGAATCGTATGCAATGGAGCAAGAAAATCACAGTAAAAATGGTTTTGGATAAAAGCAAAGCCTTTTCTTTAGGCAAGTGCATAAAATGTCATCGATACAAACAGAAATATCATGTTTGTTTGCCTGAGTTCCTCTAGCTTTCTCCCTAGAAAATACGAATGTGTAGAGCTGGTGTCTCCATGTGGAACCAATTACTGTATCCAAGCTCAAAATAAAATGTTCCCTGAAAAAAAAATTCAAAACAATAAAGTCCGTGGATAATATCAGAAATACACATACACAGAGGCGGTAGCAATATCTGGGATTGAGTTAGCCAAAATAGATCTGGATATTTCCGGTTTCATCCAGTCATATCCGGACAAACTGGTGTGGAATTTGTATCCGCTGGACCGAGAAAATCACATTAAAAATGGTTTTGCAGAAAAGCAATGTCTTTTCATTAGGCAAGTGCATAAAATGTCATCTATACAAACGGAAATATCATGTTTGTTTGCCGCAATTCCTCTAGCTTTATCCCTAGGAAATAGAAATGTGTAGAGCTGGTGTCCCCATGATGAACCAATTAGTGTATCCAAGCTCAAAATAAAATGTTCCCTGATACGAAACATTCAAATCAATAAAGTCCGTGGATAATATCAAGATTACAGAAATACAGAGGCTGTAGCAATATCTGGGATTATGTTAGCCAACACAAACCGGATATTTCCGGTTTCTTCCACTGTATCCGGACAAACTGGTGTGGAATTCGTATGCAGTTTATCGAGATAATCACAGAATAATGGTTTTGGAGAAATGCAAAGTCTTTTCGTTAGGCAAGTGCATAAAACGTCATCTATATAAACAGAAATATCATGTTTGTTTGCCGCAGTTCCTCTAGCTTTCTGCCATGAAAATACGAATGTGTAGAGCTGGTGTCTCCATGTGGAACCAATTAATGATTCCAAGAACAAAATTAAATATTCCCTGATAAAAAACATTCAAAACAATAAATTCCTTGGATAATATCAGGAGTACACAAACACAGAGGCTGTAGCAATATCTGGGATTGAGTTAGCCAAAACACAACCGGATATTTGCGGTTTCATCCAGTCATATCCGGACAAACTGGTGTGGAATTCAGATGCAATGGATCGAGAAAATCACAGTAAAAATGATTTTGGAAAAAATCAAAGCCTTTTCGTTAGGCAAGTGCATAAAATGTCATCTATACAAACAGAAATATCATGTTTGTTTGCCGCAGTTCCTCTAGCTTTCTCCCTAGAAAATAGGAATGTGTAGAGCTGGTGTCACCATGATGAATCAATTAGTGATTCAACGGTACAAAATTAAATGTTGCCTGATAAAATCATTCCAAACAATAAAGTCCATCGATAATATCCAGAAAACACAAACACAGAGGCTTTCACAATATTTCGGTTTGAGTTAGCCAAAACACAACCGGACATTTCTGGTTTCATCTAGTCATATCCCGACAAACTGGTGTGGAATCCGTGGCAAGGGACCGAGAAAATCACAGTACAAATGGTTTTGGAGAAAAGCAAAGTCTTTTCGTTAGGCAAGTGCATAAAATGTCATCGATACAAACAGAAATATCATGTTTAAGTTCCACAGTTCCTCTAGCTTTCTGCCTAGAAAATGCGAATATGTACAGCTGGTGTCTCCATGTGGAACCAATTACTGTATCCAAGCTCAAAATAAAATGTTCCCCGATAAAAAGCATTCAAAACTATAAAGTCCATTGATAGTAACCAGAAAAAACAAACACAGAGGCTGTAGCAATATCTGGGATTGAGTTAGCCAAAACAAAACCGATATTTCCGGTTTCATCCAGTCATATCCATACAAACTGGTGTCGAATTCAGATGCAATGGACCGAGAAAAATCACAGTACAAATGGTTTTGGAGAAAATCAAAGTCTTTTCGTTCGGCAAGTGCATAAAATGTCATCGATACAAACAGAAATATCATGTTTGTTTGCCTTAGTTCCTCTAGCTCTCTCCCAAGAATATACGAATGTGTAGAGCTGGCGTCCCCATGATGAACCAGTTAGTGATTCAATGGTACAAAATTAAATGTTGCCTGATAAAAACATTCAAAACAATAAAGTCCATCGATAATATCTGGAAAACACAAACACAGAGTCTTTCAAAATATTTCCGATTGAGTTAGCCAAGACACAACCGGATATTTGCGGTTTCATCCAGTCATATCCGGACAAACCGGTGTGGAATTCGTATGCAATGGACCGAGAAAATCACAGTACAAATGGCTTTGGAGAAAAGCAAAGTCTTTTCGTTAGGCAAGTGCATAAAATGTCATCTATACAAACAGAAATATCATGTTTGTTTGCCGCAGTTCCTCTAGGTTTCTCCCTAGAAAATAGGAATGTGTAGAGGTGGTGTCACCATGATGAATCAATTAGTGATTCAATGGTTCAAAATTAAATGTTGCCTGATAAAATCGTTCCAAACAATAAAGTCCATCGATAATATCCAGAAAACACAAACACAGAGGCTTTCACAATATTTCGGTTTGAGTTAGCAAAAACAAAACCGGATATGACTGGTTTCATCCAGTCATATCCAGACAAACTGGTGTGGAATTCGTATGCAATGGACCGAGAAAATCACAGTACAAATGGTTTTGGAAAAAGCAAAGTCTTTTCATTAGGCAAGTGCATAAAATGTCATCCATACAAACAGAAATATCATGTTTATTTGCCGCAGTTCCTCTAACTTTCTCTCTAGAAAATGCGAATATGTACAGCTGGTGTCTCCATGTGGAACCAATTACTGTATCCAGATCAAAATAAAATGTTCTCTGCTAAAAAACATTCAAAACAATAAAGTCCATTGATAGTATCCAGAAAAAACAAACACAAAGGCTGTAGCAATATCTGGGATTGAGTTAGCCAAAACAAAACCGGATATTTCCGGTTTCATCCAGTCATATCCAGACAAACTGGTGTGGAATTCGTATGCAATGGACCAAGAAAATCACAGTACAAATGGTTTTGGAGAAAAGCAAAGTCTTTTCATTAGGCAAGTGCATAAAATGTCATCGACACAAACAGAAATATCATGTTTGTTTGCCGCAGTTCCTCCAGGTTTCTCCCAAGAAAATACGAATGTGTAGAGCTGGTGTTACCATGATGAACCAATTAGTGATTCAACGGTACAAAATTAAATGTTGCCTGATAAAAACATTAAAAACCATAAAGTCCATCGATAATATCCGGAAAAAAAAAAAAACACAGAGTCTTTCAAAATATTTCTGATTCAGTTAGCCAAAAAACTACCGGATATTTGCGGTTTCTTCCAGTCATATCCGGACAAACCGGTGTGGAATTCGTATGCAATGGACTGAGAAAATCACAGTAAAAATGGTTTTGGAGAAAAGCAAAGTCTTTTCGCTAGGCAAGTGCATAAAGTATGATCGATACAAACAGAAATATCAGGTTTGTTTGCGGCACTTCCTCTAGCTTTCTCCCTAGTAAATACGAATGTGTAGAGCTGGAGTCTCCATGTGGAACCAATTATTGTATCCAAGAACAAAATTAAATGTTCCCTGATAAGAAACATTAAAAACAATAAAGTCCGTTGATAATATCCAGATAACACAGAGAGGCTGCAGCAATGTCTGGGATTGAGTTAGCCAAAACACAACCGGATATTTCCGGTTTCATCTATTCATATCCGGACATACTGGTGTGGAATTCGTATGCAATGGACTGAGAAAATCACAGTAAAAATAGTTTGGAGAGAAGCAAAGTCTTTTCTTTAGGTAAGTGCATAAAATGTCATCGATACAAACAGAAATATCATGTTTGTTTGCCGCAGTTCCTCAAGCTTCCTCCTTTGAATATATGAATACGTTCACCTGGTGTCCCCATGATGAACCAATTAGTGTGCCTACGGTATGAAATTAAATGTTCCCTGATGAAAACATTCAAAACAATGAAATCCATCGATAATATCCAGAAAACACAAACACAGAGGCTTTCACAATATTTCGGATTGAGTTAGCCAAACCACAACCGGATATTTCTGTTTTTATCCAGTCATATCCGAATGAACTGGTGTGGAATCGTATGCAATGGAGCAAGAAAATCACAGTAAAAATGGTTTTGGATAAAAGCAAAGCCTTTTCTTTAGGCAAGTGCATAAAATGTCATCGATACAAACAGAAATATCATGTTTGTTTGCCTGAGTTCCTCTAGCTTTCTCCCTAGAAAATACGAATGTGTAGAGCTGGTGTCTCCATGTGGAACCAATTACTGTATCCAAGCTCAAAATAAAATGTTCCCTGAAAAAAAAATTCAAAACAATAAAGTCCGTGGATAATATCAGAAATACACATACACAGAGGCGGTAGCAATATCTGGGATTGAGTTAGCCAAAATAGATCTGGATATTTCCGGTTTCATCCAGTCATATCCGGACAAACTGGTGTGGAATTTGTATCCGCTGGACCGAGAAAATCACATTAAAAATGGTTTTGCAGAAAAGCAATGTCTTTTCATTAGGCAAGTGCATAAAATGTCATCTATACAAACGGAAATATCATGTTTGTTTGCCGCAATTCCTCTAGCTTTATCCCTAGGAAATAGAAATGTGTAGAGCTGGTGTCCCCATGATGAACCAATTAGTGTATCCAAGCTCAAAATAAAATGTTCCCTGATACGAAACATTCAAATCAATAAAGTCCGTGGATAATATCAAGATTACAGAAATACAGAGGCTGTAGCAATATCTGGGATTATGTTAGCCAACACAAACCGGATATTTCCGGTTTCTTCCACTGTATCCGGACAAACTGGTGTGGAATTCGTATGCAGTTTATCCAGATAATCACAGAATAATGGTTTTGGAGAAATGCAAAGTCTTTTCGTTAGGCAAGTGCATAAAACGTCATCTATATAAACAGAAATATCATGTTTGTTTGCCGCAGTTCCTCTAGCTTTCTGCCATGAAAATACGAATGTGTAGAGCTGGTGTCTCCATGTGGAACCAATTAATGATTCCAAGAACAAAATTAAATATTCCCTGATAAAAAACATTCAAAACAATAAATTCCGTGGATAATATCAGGAGTACACAAACACAGAGGCTGTAGCAATATCTGGGATTGAGTTAGCCAAAACACAACCGGATATTTGCGGTTTCATCCAGTCATATCCGGACAAACTGGTGTGGAATTCAGATGCAATGGATCGAGAAAATCACAGTAAAAATGATTTTGGAAAAAATCAAAGCCTTTTCGTTAGGCAAGTGCATAAAATGTCATCTATACAAACAGAAATATCATGTTTGTTTGCCGCAGTTCCTCTAGCTTTCTCCCTAGAAAATAGGAATGTGTAGAGGTGGTGTCACCATGATGAATCAATTAGTGATTCAACGGTACAAAATTAAATGTTGCCTGATAAAATCATTCCAAACAATAAAGTCCATCGATAATATCCAGAAAACACAAACACAGAGGCTTTCACAATATTTCGGTTTGAGTTAGCCAAAACACAACCGGACATTTCTGGTTTCATCTAGTCATATCCCGACAAACTGGTGTGGAATCCGTGGCAAGGGACCGAGAAAATCACAGTACAAATGGTTTTGGAGAAAAGCAAAGTCTTTTCGTTAGGCAAGTGCATAAAATGTCATCGATACAAACAGAAATATCATGTTTAAGTTCCACAGTTCCTCTAGCTTTCTGCCTAGAAAATGCGAATATGTACAGCTGGTGTCTCCATGTGGAACCAATTACTGTATCCAAGCTCAAAATAAAATGTTCCCCGATAAAAAGCATTCAAAACTATAAAGTCCATTGATAGTAACCAGAAAAAACAAACACAGAGGCTGTAGCAATATCTGGGATTGAGTTAGCCAAAACAAAACCGATATTTCCGGTTTCATCCAGTCATATCCATACAAACTGGTGTCGAATTCAGATGCAATGGACCGAGAAAAATCACAGTACAAATGGTTTTGGAGAAAATCAAAGTCTTTTCGTTCGGCAAGTGCATAAAATGTCATCGATACAAACAGAAATATCATGTTTGTTTGCCTTAGTTCCTCTAGCTCTCTCCCAAGAATATACGAATGTGTAGAGCTGGCGTCCCCATGATGAACCAGTTAGTGATTCAATGGTACAAAATTAAATGTTGCCTGATAAAAACATTCAAAACAATAAAGTCCATCGATAATATCTGGAAAACACAAACACAGAGTCTTTCAAAATATTTCCGATTGAGTTAGCCAAGACACAACCGGATATTTGCGGTTTCATCCAGTCATATCCGGACAAACCGGTGTGGAATTCGTATGCAATGGACCGAGAAAATCACAGTACAAATGGCTTTGGAGAAAAGCAAAGTCTTTTCGTTAGGCAAGTGCATAAAATGTCATCTATACAAACAGAAATATCATGTTTGTTTGCCGCAGTTCCTCTAGGTTTCTCCCTAGAAAATAGGAATGTGTAGAGGTGGTGTCACCATGATGAATCAATTAGTGATTCAATGGTTCAAAATTAAATGTTGCCTGATAAAATCGTTCCAAACAATAAAGTCCATCGATAATATCCAGAAAACACAAACACAGAGGCTTTCACAATATTTCGGTTTGAGTTAGCAAAAACAAAACCGGATATGACTGGTTTCATCCAGTCATATCCAGACAAACTGGTGTGGAATTCGTATGCAATGGACCGAGAAAATCACAGTACAAATGGTTTTGGAAAAAGCAAAGTCTTTTCATTAGGCAAGTGCATAAAATGTCATCCATACAAACAGAAATATCATGTTTATTTGCCGCAGTTCCTCTAACTTTCTCTCTAGAAAATGCGAATATGTACAGCTGGTGTCTCCATGTGGAACCAATTACTGTATCCAGATCAAAATAAAATGTTCTCTGCTAAAAAACATTCAAAACAATAAAGTCCATTGATAGTATCCAGAAAAAACAAACACAAAGGCTGTAGCAATATCTGGGATTGAGTTAGCCAAAACAAAACCGGATATTTCCGGTTTCATCCAGTCATATCCAGACAAACTGGTGTGGAATTCGTATGCAATGGACCAAGAAAATCACAGTACAAATGGTTTTGGAGAAAAGCAAAGTCTTTTCGCTAGGCAAGTGCATAAAGTATGATCGATAAAAACAGAAATATCAGGTTTGTTTGCGGCACTTCCTCTAGCTTTCTCCCTAGTAAATACGAATGTGTAGAGCTGGAGTCTCCATGTGGAACCAATTATTGTATCCAAGAACAAAATTAAATGTTCCCTGATAAGAAACATTAAAAACAATAAAGTCCGTTGATAATATCCAGATAACACAGAGAGGCTGCAGCAATGTCTGTGATTGAGTTAGCCAAAACACAACCGGATATTTCCGGTTTCATCTATTCATATCCGGACATACTGGTGTGGAATTCGTATGCAATGGACCGAGAAAATCACAGTAAAAATAGTTTGGAGAGAAGCAAAGTCTTTTCTTTAGGTAAGTGCATAAAATGTCATCGATACAAACAGAAATATCATGTTTGTTTGCCGCAGTTCCTCAAGCTTCCTCCTTTGAATATATGAATACGTTCACCTGGTGTCCCCATGATGAACCAATTAGTGTGCCTACGGTATGAAATTAAATGTTCCCTGATGAAAACATTCAAAACAATGAAATCCATCGATAATATCCAGAAAACACAAACACAGAGGCTTTCACAATATTTCGGATTGAGTTAGCCAAACCACAACCGGATATTTCTGTTTTTATCCAGTCATATCCGAATGAACTGGTGTGGAATCGTATGCAATGGAGCAAGAAAATCACAGTAAAAATGGTTTTGGATAAAAGCAAAGCCTTTTCTTTAGGCAAGTGCATAAAATGTCATCGATACAAACAGAAATATCATGTTTGTTTGCCTGAGTTCCTCTAGCTTTCTCCCTAGAAAATACGAATGTGTAGAGCTGGTGTCTCCATGTGGAACCAATTACTGTATCCAAGCTCAAAATAAAATGTTCCCTGAAAAAAAAATTCAAAACAATAAAGTCCGTGGATAATATCAGAAATACACATACACAGAGGCGGTAGCAATATCTGGGATTGAGTTAGCCAAAATAGATCTGGATATTTCCGGTTTCATCCAGTCATATCCGGACAAACTGGTGTGGAATTTGTATCCACTGGACCGAGAAAATCACAGTAAAAATGGTTTTGCAGAAAAGCAATGTCTT
Source organism: Lepus oiostolus (assembly GCA_036325905.1). Classification (NCBI taxonomy): domain Eukaryota; kingdom Metazoa; phylum Chordata; class Mammalia; order Lagomorpha; family Leporidae; genus Lepus; species Lepus oiostolus. Next base: position 131,910,616 of record CM070808.1, read on the forward strand.
TTCATTAGGCAAGTGCATAAAATGTCATCTATACAAACGGAAATATCATGTTTGTTTGCCGCAATTCCTCTAGCTTTATCCCTAGGAAATAGAAATGTGTAGAGCTGGTGTCCCCATGATGAACCAATTAGTGTATCCAAGCTCAAAATAAAATGTTCCCTGATACGAAACATTCAAATCAATAAAGTCCGTGGATAATATCAAGATTACAGAAATACAGAGGCTGTAGCAATATCTGGGATTATGTTAGCCAACACAAACCGGATATTTCCGGTTTCTTCCACTGTATCCGGACAAACTGGTGTGGAATTCGTATGCAGTTTATCCAGATAATCACAGAATAATGGTTTTGGAGAAATGCAAAGTCTTTTCGTTAGGCAAGTGCATAAAACGTCATCTATATAAACAGAAATATCATGTTTGTTTGCCGCAGTTCCTCTAGCTTTCTGCCATGAAAATACGAATGTGTAGAGCTGGTGTCTCCATGTGGAACCAATTAATGATTCCAAGAACAAACTTAAATATTCCCTGATAAAAAACATTCAAAACAATAAATTCCGTGGATAATATCAGGAGTACACAAACACAGAGGCTGTAGCAATATCTGGGATTGAGTTAGCCAAAACACAACCGGATATTTGCGGTTTCATCCAGTTATATCCGGACAAACTGGTGTGGAATTCAGATGCAATGGATCGAGAAAATCACAGTAAAAATGATTTTGGAAAAAATCAAAGCCTTTTCGTTAGGCAAGTGCATAAAATGTCATCTATACAAACAGAAATATCATGTTTGTTTGCCGCAGTTCCTCTAGGTTTCTCCCTAGAAAATAGGAATGTGTAGAGGTGGTGTCACCATGATGAATCAATTAGTGATTCAATGGTTCAAAATTAAATGTTGCCTGATAAAATCGTTCCAAACAATAAAGTCCTTCGATAATATCCAGAAAACACAAACACAGAGGCTTTCACAATATTTCGGTTTGAGTTAGCAAAAACAAAACCGGATATGACTGGTTTCATCCAGTCATATCCAGACAAACTGGTGTGGAATTCGTATGCAATGGACCGAGAAAATCACAGTACAAATGGTTTTGGAAAAAGCAAAGTCTTTTCATTAGGCAAGTGCATAAAATGTCATCCATACAAACAGAAATATCATGTTTATTTGCCGCAGTTCCTCTAACTTTCTCTCTAGAAAATGCGAGTATGTACAGCTTGTGTCTCCATGTGGAACCAATTACTGTATCCAGATCAAAATAAAATGTTCTCTGCTAAAAAACATTCAAAACAATAAAGTCCATTGATAGTATCCAGAAAAAACAAACACAAAGGCTGTAGCAATATCTGGGATTGAGTTAGCCAAAACAAAACCGGATATTTCCGGTTTCATCCAGTCATATCCAGACAAACTGGTGTGGAATTCGTATGCAATGGACCAAGAAAATCACAGTACAAATGGTTTTGGAGAAAAGCAAAGTCTTTTCGTTAGGCAAGTGCATAAAATGTCATCGACACAAACAGAAATATCATGTTTGTTTGCCGCAGTTCCTCCAGGTTTCTCCCAAGAAAATACGAATGTGTAGAGCTGGTGTTACCATGATGAACCAATTAGTGATTCAACGGTACAAAATTAAATGTTGCCTGATAAAAACATTAAAAACAATAAAGTCCATCGATAATATCCAGAAAACACAAACACAGAGGCTTTCACAATATTTCGGTTTGAGTTAGCCAAAACACAACCGGACATTTCTGGTTTCATCTAGTCATATCCCGACAAACTGGTGTGGAATCCGTGGCAAGGGACCGAGAAAATCACAGTACAAATGGTTTTGGAGAAAAGCAAAGTCTTTTCGTTAGGCAAGTGCATAAAATGTCATCGATACAAACAGAAATATCATGTTTAAGTTCCACAGTTCCTCTAGCTTTCTGCCTAGAAAATGCGAATATGTACAGCTGGTGTCTCCATGTGGAACCAATTACTGTATCCAAGCTCAAAATAAAATGTTCCCCGATAAAAAGCATTCAAAACTATAAAGTCCATTGATAGTAACCAGAAAAAACAAACACAGAGGCTGTAGCAATATCTGGGATTGAGTTAGCCAAAACAAAACCGATATTTCCGGTTTCATCCAGTCATATCCATACAAACTGGTGTCGAATTCAGATGCAATGGACCGAGAAAAATCACAGTACAAATGGTTTTGGAGAAAATCAAAGTCTTTTCGTTCGGCAAGTGCATAAAATGTCATCGATACAAACAGAAATATCATGTTTGTTTGCCTTAGTTCCTCTAGCTTTCTCCCAAGAATATACGAATGTGTAGAGCTGGCGTCCCCATGATGAACCAGTTAGTGATTCAATGGTACAAAATTAAATGTTGCCTGATAAAAACATTCAAAACAATAAAGTCCATCGATAATATCTGGAAAACACAAACACAGAGTCTTTCAAAATATTTCCGATTGAGTTAGCCAAGACACAACCGGATATTTGCGGTTTCATCCAGTCATATCCGGACAAACCGGTGTGGAATTCGTATGCAATGGACCGAGAAAATCACAGTACAAATGGCTTTGGAGAAAAGCAAAGTCTTTTCGTTAGGCAAGTGCATAAAATGTCATCTATACAAACAGAAATATCATGTTTGTTTGCCGCAGTTCCTCTAGGTTTCTCCCTAGAAAATAGGAATGTGTAGAGGTGGTGTCACCATGATGAATCAATTAGTGATTCAATGGTTCAAAATTAAATGTTGCCTGATAAAATCGTTCCAAACAATAAAGTCCATCGATAATATCCAGAAAACACAAACACAGAGGCTTTCACAATATTTCGGTTTGAGTTAGCAAAAACAAAACCGGATATGACTGGTTTCATCCAGTCATATCCAGACAAACTGGTGTGGAATTCGTATGCAATGGACCGAGAAAATCACAGTACAAATGGTTTTGGAAAAAGCAAAGTCTTTTCATTAGGCAAGTGCATAAAATGTCATCCATACAAACAGAAATATCATGTTTATTTGCCGCAGTTCCTCTAACTTTCTCTCTAGAAAATGCGAATATGTACAGCTGGTGTCTCCATGTGGAACCAATTACTGTATCCAGATCAAAATAAAATGTTCTCTGCTAAAAAACATTCAAAACAATAAAGTCCATTGATAGTATCCAGAAAAAACAAACACAAAGGCTGTAGCAATATCTGGGATTGAGTTAGCCAAAACAAAACCGGATATTTCCGGTTTCATCCAGTCATATCCAGACAAACTGGTGTGGAATTCGTATGCAATGGACCAAGAAAATCACAGTACAAATGGTTTTGGAGAAAAGCAAAGTCTTTTCATTAGGCAAGTGCATAAAATGTCATCGACACAAACAGAAATATCATGTTTGTTTGCCGCAGTTCCTCCAGGTTTCTCCCAAGAAAATACGAATGTGTAGAGCTGGTGTTACCATGATGAACCAATTAGTGATTCAACGGTACAAAATTAAATGTTGCCTGATAAAAACATTAAAAACCATAAAGTCCATCGATAATATCCGGAAAAAAAAAAAAACACAGAGTCTTTCAAAATATTTCTGATTCAGTTAGCCAAAAAACTACCGGATATTTGCGGTTTCTTCCAGTCATATCCGGACAAACCGGTGTGGAATTCGTATGCAATGGACTGAGAAAATCACAGTAAAAATGGTTTTGGAGAAAAGCAAAGTCTTTTCGCTAGGCAAGTGCATAAAGTATGATCGATACAAACAGAAATATCAGGTTTGTTTGCGGCACTTCCTCTAGCTTTCTCCCTAGTAAATACGAATGTGTAGAGCTGGAGTCTCCATGTGGAACCAATTATTGTATCCAAGAACAAAATTAAATGTTCCCTGATAAGAAACATTAAAAACAATAAAGTCCGTTGATAATATCCAGATAACACAGAGAGGCTGCAGCAATGTCTGGGATTGAGTTAGCCAAAACACAACCGGATATTTCCGGTTTCATCTATTCATATCCGGACATACTGGTGTGGAATTCGTATGCAATGGACCGAGAAAATCACAGTAAAAATAGTTTGGAGAGAAGTAAAGTCTTTTCTTTTGGTAAGTGCATAAAATGTCATCGATACAAACAGAAATATCATGTTTGTTTGCCGCAGTTCCTCAAGCTTCCTCCTTTGAATATATGAATACGTTCACCTGGTGTCCCCATGATGAACCAATTAGTGTGCCTACGGTATGAAATTAAATGTTCCCTGATGAAAACATTCAAAACAATGAAATCCATCGATAATATCCAGAAAACACAAACACAGAGGCTTTCACAATATTTCGGATTGAGTTAGCCAAACCACAACCGGATATTTCTGTTTTTATCCAGTCATATCCGAATGAACTGGTGTGGAATCGTATGCAATGGAGCAAGAAAATCACAGTAAAAATGGTTTTGGATAAAAGCAAAGCCTTTTCTTTAGGCAAGTGCATAAAATGTCATCGATACAAACAGAAATATCATGTTTGTTTGCCTGAGTTCCTCTAGCTTTCTCCCTAGAAAATACGAATGTGTAGAGCTGGTGTCTCCATGTGGAACCAATTACTGTATCCAAGCTCAAAATAAAATGTTCCCTGAAAAAAAAATTCAAAACAATAAAGTCCGTGGATAATATCAGAAATACACATACACAGAGGCGGTAGCAATATCTGGGATTGAGTTAGCCAAAATAGATCTGGATATTTCCGGTTTCATCCAGTCATATCCGGACAAACTGGTGTGGAATTTGTATCCACTGGACCGAGAAAATCACAGTAAAAATGGTTTTGCAGAAAAGCAATGTCTTTTCATTTGGCAAGTGCATAAAATGTCATCTATACAAACGGAAATATCATGTTTGTTTGCCGCAATTCCTCTAGCTTTATCCCTAGGAAATAGAAATGTGTAGAGCTGGTGTCCCCATGATGAACCAATTAGTGTATCCAAGCTCAAAATAAAATGTTCCCTGATACGAAACATTCAAATCAATAAAGTCCGTGGATAATATCAAGATTACAGAAATACAGAGGCTGTAGCAATATCTGGGATTATGTTAGCCAACACAAACCGGATATTTCCGGTTTCTTCCACTGTATCCGGACAAACTGGTGTGGAATTCGTATGCAGTTTATCCAGATAATCACAGAATAATGGTTTTGGAGAAATGCAAAGTCTTTTCGTTAGGCAAGTGCATAAAACGTCATCTATATAAACAGAAATATCATGTTTGTTTGCCGCAGTTCCTCTAGCTTTCTGCCATGAAAATACGAATGTGTAGAGCTGGTGTCTCCATGTGGAACCAATTAATGATTCCAAGAACAAAATTAAATATTCCCTGATAAAAAACATTCAAAACAATAAATTCCGTGGATAATATCAGGAGTACACAAACACAGAGGCTGTAGCAATATCTGGGATTGAGTTAGCCAAAACACAACCGGATATTTGCGGTTTCATCCAGTCATATCCGGACAAACTGGTGTGGAATTCAGATGCAATGGATCGAGAAAATCACAGTAAAAATGATTTTGGAAAAAATCAAAGCCTTTTCGTTAGGCAAGTGCATAAAATGTCATCTATACAAACAGAAATATCATGTTTGTTTGCCGCAGTTCCTCTAGCTTTCTCCCTAGAAAATAGGAATGTGTAGAGGTGGTGTCACCATGATGAATCAATTAGTGATTCAACGGTACAAAATTAAATGTTGCCTGATAAAATCATTCCAAACAATAAAGTCCATCGATAATATCCAGAAAACACAAACACAGAGGCTTTCACAATATTTCGGTTTGAGTTAGCCAAAACACAACCGGACATTTCTGGTTTCATCTAGTCATATCCGGACAAACTGGTGTGGAATCCGTGGCAAGGGACCGAGAAAATCACAGTACAAATGGTTTTGGAGAAAAGCAAAGTCTTTTCGTTAGGCAAGTGCATAAAATGTCATCGATACAAACAGAAATGTCATGTTTAAGTTCCACAGTTGCTCTAGCTTTCTGCCTAGAAAATGCGAATATGTACAGCTGGTGTCTCCATGTGGAACCAATTACTGTATCCAAGCTCAAAATAAAATGTTCCCCGATAAAAAGCATTCAAAACTATAAAGTCCATTGATAGTAACCAGAAAAAACAAACACAGAGGCTGTAGCAATATCTGGGATTGAGTTAGCCAAAACAAAACCGATATTTCCGGTTTCATCCAGTCATATCCATACAAACTGGTGTCGAATTCAGATGCAATGGACCGAGAAAAATCACAGTACAAATGGTTTTGGAGAAAATCAAAGTCTTTTCGTTCGGCAAGTGCATAAAATGTCATCGATACAAACAGAAATATCATGTTTGTTTGCCTTAGTTCCTCTAGCTCTCTCCCAAGAATATACGAATGTGTAGAGCTGGCGTCCCCATGATGAACCAGTTAGTGATTCAATGGTACAAAATTAAATGTTGCCTGATAAAAACATTCAAAACAATAAAGTCCATCGATAATATCTGGAAAACACAAACACAGAGTCTTTCAAAATATTTCCGATTGAGTTAGCCAAGACACAACCGGATATTTGCGGTTTCATCCAGTCATATCCGGACAAACCGGTGTGGAATTCGTATGCAATGGACCGAGAAAATCACAGTACAAATGGCTTTGGAGAAAAGCAAAGTCTTTTCGTTAGGCAAGTGCATAAAATGTCATCTATACAAACAGAAATATCATGTTTGTTTGCCGCAGTTCCTCTAGGTTTCTCCCTAGAAAATAGGAATGTGTAGAGGTGGTGTCACCATGATGAATCAATTAGTGATTCAATGGTTCAAAATTAAATGTTGCCTGATAAAATCGTTCCAAACAATAAAGTCCATCGATAATATCCAGAAAACACAAACACAGAGGCTTTCACAATATTTCGGTTTGAGTTAGCAAAAACAAAACCGGATATGACTGGTTTCATCCAGTCATATCCAGACAAACTGGTGTGGAATTCGTATGCAATGGACCGAGAAAATCACAGTACAAATGGTTTTGGAAAAAGCAAAGTCTTTTCATTAGGCAAGTGCATAAAATGTCATCCATACAAACAGAAATATCATGTTTATTTGCCGCAGTTCCTCTAACTTTCTCTCTAGAAAATGCGAATATGTACAGCTGGTGTCTCCATGTGGAACCAATTACTGTATCCAGATCAAAATAAAATGTTCTCTGCTAAAAAACATTCAAAACAATAAAGTCCATTGATAGTATCCAGAAAAAACAAACACAAAGGCTGTAGCAATATCTGGGATTGAGTTAGCCAAAACAAAACCGGATATTTCCGGTTTCATCCAGTCATATCCAGACAAACTGGTGTGGAATTCGTATGCAATGGACCAAGAAAATCACAGTACAAATGGTTTTGGAGAAAAGCAAAGTCTTTTCATTAGGCAAGTGCATAAAATGTCATCGACACAAACAGAAATATCATGTTTGTTTGCCGCAGTTCCTCCAGGTTTCTCCCAAGAAAATACGAATGTGTAGAGCTGGTGTTACCATGATGAACCAATTAGTGATTCAACGGTACAAAATTAAATGTTGCCTGATAAAAACATTAAAAACAATAAAGTCCATCGATAATATCCAGAAAACACAAACACAGAGGCTTTCACAATATTTCGGTTTGAGTTAGCCAAAACACAACCGGACATTTCTGGTTTCATCTAGTCATATCCCGACAAACTGGTGTGGAATCCGTGGCAAGGGACCGAGAAAATCACAGTACAAATGGTTTTGGAGAAAAGCAAAGTCTTTTCGTTAGGCAAGTGCATAAAATGTCATCGATACAAACAGAAATATCATGTTTAAGTTCCACAGTTCCTCTAGCTTTCTGCCTAGAAAATGCGAATATGTACAGCTGGTGTCTCCATGTGGAACCAATTACTGTATCCAAGCTCAAAATAAAATGTTCCCCGATAAAAAGCATTCAAAACTATAAAGTCCATTGATAGTAACCAGAAAAAACAAACACAGAGGCTGTAGCAATATCTGGGATTGAGTTAGCCAAAACAAAACCGATATTTCCGCTTTCATCCAGTCATATCCATACAAACTGGTGTCGAATTCAGATGCAATGGACCGAGAAAAATCACAGTACAAATGGTTTTGGAGAAAATCAAAGTCTTTTCGTTCGGCAAGTGCATAAAATGTCATCGATACAAACAGAAATATCATGTTTGTTTGCCTTAGTTCCTCTAGCTTTCTCCCAAGAATATACGAATGTGTAGAGCTGGCGTCCCCATGATGAACCAGTTAGTGATTCAATGGTACAAAATTAAATGTTGCCTGATAAAAACATTCAAAACAATAAAGTCCATCGATAATATCTGGAAAACACAAACACAGAGTCTTTCAAAATATTTCCGATTGAGTTAGCCAAGACACAACCGGATATTTGCGGTTTCATCCAGTCATATCCGGACAAACCGGTGTGGAATTCGTATGCAATGGACCGAGAAAATCACAGTACAAATGGCTTTGGAGAAAAGCAAAGTCTTTTCGTTAGGCAAGTGCATAAAATGTCATCTATACAAACAGAAATATCATGTTTGTTTGCCGCAGTTCCTCTAGCTTTCTCCCTAGAAAATAGGAATGTGTAGAGGTGGAGTCACCATGATGAATCAATTAGTGATTCAATGGTTCAAAATTAAATGTTGCCTGATAAAATCGTTCCAAACAATAAAGTCCATCGATAATATCCAGAAAACACAAACACAGAGGCTTTCACAATATTTCGGTTTGAGTTAGCAAAAACAAAACCGGATATGACTGGTTTCATCCAGTCATATCCAGACAAACTGGTGTGGAATTCGTATGCAATGGACCGAGAAAATCACAGTACAAATGGTTTTGGAAAAAGCAAAGTCTTTTCATTAGGCAAGTGCATAAAATGTCATCCATACAAACAGAAATATCATGTTTATTTGCCGCAGTTCCTCTAACTTTCTCTCTAGAAAATGCGAATATGTACAGCTGGTGTCTCCATGTGGAACCAATTACTGTATCCAGATCAAAATAAAATGTTCTCTGCTAAAAAACATTCAAAACAATAAAGTCCATTGATAGTATCCAGAAAAAACAAACACAAAGGCTGTAGCAATATCTGGGATTGAGTTAGCCAAAACAAAACCGGATATTTCCGGTTTCATCCAGTCATATCCAGACAAACTGGTGTGGAATTCGTATGCAATGGACCAAGAAAATCACAGTACAAATGGTTTTGGAGAAAAGCAAAGTCTTTTCATTAGGCAAGTGCATAAAATGTCATCGACACAAACAGAAATATCATGTTTGTTTGCCGCAGTTCCTCCAGGTTTCTCCCAAGAAAATACGAATGTGTAGAGCTGGTGTTACCATGATGAACCAATTAGTGATTCAACGGTACAAAATTAAATGTTGCCTGATAAAAACATTAAAAACCATAAAGTCCATCGATAATATCCGGAAAAAAAAAAAACACAGAGTCTTTCAAAATATTTCTGATTCAGTTAGCCAAAAAACTACCGGATATTTGCGGTTTCTTCCAGTCATATCCGGACAAACCGGTGTGGAATTCGTATGCAATGGACTGAGAAAATCACAGTAAAAATGGTTTTGGAGAAAAGCAAAGTCTTTTCGCTAGGCAAGTGCATAAAGTATGATCGATACAAACAGAAATATCAGGTTTGTTTGCGGCACTTCCTCTAGCTTTCTCCCTAGTAAATACGAATGTGTAGAGCTGGAGTCTCCATGTGGAACCAATTATTGTATCCAAGAACAAAATTAAATGTTCCCTGATAAGAAACATTAAAAACAATAAAGTCCGTTGATAATATCCAGATAACACAGAGAGGCTGCAGCAATGTCTGGGATTGAGTTAGCCAAAACACAACCGGATATTTCCGGTTTCATCTATTCATATCCGGACATACTGGTGTGGAATTCGTATGCAATGGACCGAGAAAATCACAGTAAAAATAGTTTGGAGAGAAGTAAAGTCTTTTCTTTTGGTAAGTGCATAAAATGTCATCGATACAAACAGAAATATCATGTTTGTTTGGCGCAGTTCCTCAAGCTTCCTCCTTTGAATATATGAATACGTTCACCTGGTGTCCCCATGATGAACCAATTAGTGTGCCTACGGTATGAAATTAAATGTTCCCTGATGAAAACATTCAAAACAATGAAATCCATCGATAATATCCAGAAAACACAAACACAGAGGCTTTCACAATATTTCGGATTGAGTTAGCCAAACCAGAACCGGATATTTCTGTTTTTATCCAGTCATATCCGAATGAACTGGTGTGGAATCGTATGCAATGGAGCAAGAAAATCACAGTAAAAATGGTTTTGGATAAAAGCAAAGCCTTTTCTTTAGGCAAGTGCATAAAATGTCATCGATACAAACAGAAATATCATGTTTGTTTGCCTGAGTTCCTCTAGCTTTCTCCCTAGAAAATACGAATGTGTAGAGCTGGTGTCTCCATGTGGAACCAATTACTGTATCCAAGCTCAAAATAAAATGTTCCCTGAAAAAAAAATTCAAAACAATAAAGTCCGTGGATAATATCAGAAATACACATACACAGAGGCGGTAGCAATATCTGGGATTGAGTTAGCCAAAATAGATCTGGATATTTCCGGTTTCATCCAGTCATATCCGGACAAACTGGTGTGGAATTTGTATCCACTGGACCGAGAAAATCACAGTAAAAATGGTTTTGCAGAAAAGCAATGTCTTTTCATTTGGCAAGTGCATAAAATGTCATCTATACAAACGGAAATATCATGTTTGTTTGCCGCAATTCCTCTAGCTTTATCCCTAGGAAATAGAAATGTGTAGAGCTGGTGTCCCCATGATGAACCAATTAGTGTATCCAAGCTCAAAATAAAATGTTCCCTGATACGAAACATTCAAATCAATAAAGTCCGTGGATAATATCAAGATTACAGAAATACAGAGGCTGTAGCAATATCTGGGATTATGTTAGCCAACACAAACCGGATATTTCCGGTTTCTTCCACTGTATCCGGACAAACTGGTGTGGAATTCGTATGCAGTTTATCCAGATAATCACAGAATAATGGTTTTGGAGAAATGCAAAGTCTTTTCGTTAGGCAAGTGCATAAAACGTCATCTATATAAACAGAAATATCATGTTTGTTTGCCGCAGTTCCTCTAGCTTTCTGCCATGAAAATACGAATGTGTAGAGCTGGTGTCTCCATGTGGAACCAATTAATGATTCCAAGAACAAAATTAAATATTCCCTGATAAAAAACATTCAAAACAATAAATTCCGTGGATAATATCAGGAGTACACAAACACAGAGGCTGTAGCAATATCTGGGATTGAGTTAGCCAAAACACAACCGGATATTTGCGGTTTCATCCAGTCATATCCGGACAAACTGGTGTGGAATTCAGATGCAATGGATCGAGAAAATCACAGTAAAAATGATTTTGGAAAAAATCAAAGCCTTTTCGTTAGGCAAGTGCATAAAATGTCATCTATACAAACAGAAATATCATGTTTGTTTGCCGCAGTTCCTCTAGCTTTCTCCCTAGAAAATAGGAATGTGTAGAGGTGGTGTCACCATGATGAATCAATTAGTGATTCAACGGTACAAAATTAAATGTTGCCTGATAAAATCATTCCAAACAATAAAGTCCATCGATAATATCCAGAAAACACAAACACAGAGGCTTTCACAATATTTCGGTTTGAGTTAGCCAAAACACAACCGGACATTTCTGGTTTCATCTAGTCATATCCGGACAAACTGGTGTGGAATCCGTGGCAAGGGACCGAGAAAATCACAGTACAAATGGTTTTGGAGAAAAGCAAAGTCTTTTCGTTAGGCAAGTGCATAAAATGTCATCGATACAAACAGAAATATCATGTTTAAGTTCCACAGTTCCTCTAGCTTTCTGCCTAGAAAATGCGAATATGTACAGCTGGTGTCTCCATGTGGAACCAATTACTGTATCCAAGCTCAAAATAAAATGTTCCCCGATAAAAAGCATTCAAAACTATAAAGTCCATTGATAGTAACCAGAAAAAACAAACACAGAGGCTGTAGCAATATCTGGGATTGAGTTAGCCAAAACAAAACCGATATTTCCGCTTTCATCCAGTCATATCCATACAAACTGGTGTCGAATTCAGATGCAATGGACCGAGAAAAATCACAGTACAAATGGTTTTGGAGAAAATCAAAGTCTTTTCGTTCGGCAAGTGCATAAAATGTCATCGATACAAACAGAAATATCATGTTTGTTTGCCTTAGTTCCTCTAGCTCTCTCCCAAGAATATACGAATGTGTAGAGCTGGCGTCCCCATGATGAACCAGTTAGTGATTCAATGGTACAAAATTAAATGTTGCCTGATAAAAACATTCAAAACAATAAAGTCCATCGATAATATCTGGAAAACACAAACACAGAGTCTTTCAAAATATTTCCGATTGAGTTAGCCAAGACACAACCGGATATTTGCGGTTTCATCCAGTCATATCCGGACAAACCGGTGTGGAATTCGTATGCAATGGACCGAGAAAATCACAGTACAAATGGCTTTGGAGAAAAGCAAAGTCTTTTCGTTAGGCAAGTGCATAAAATGTCATCTATACAAACAGAAATATCATGTTTGTTTGCCGCAGTTCCTCTAGGTTTCTCCCTAGAAAATAGGAATGTGTAGAGGTGGTGTCACCATGATGAATCAATTAGTGATTCAATGGTTCAAAATTAAATGTTGCCTGATAAAATCGTTCCAAACAATAAAGTCCATCGATAATATCCAGAAAACACAAACACAGAGGCTTTCACAATATTTCGGTTTGAGTTAGCAAAAACAAAACCGGATATGACTGGTTTCATCCAGTCATATCCAGACAAACTGGTGTGGAATTCGTATGCAATGGACCGAGAAAATCACAGTACAAATGGTTTTGGAAAAAGCAAAGTCTTTTCATTAGGCAAGTGCATAAAATGTCATCCATACAAACAGAAATATCATGTTTATTTGCCGCAGTTCCTCTAACTTTCTCTCTAGAAAATGCGAATATGTACAGCTGGTGTCTCCATGTGGAACCAATTACTGTATCCAGATCAAAATAAAATGTTCTCTGCTAAAAAACATTCAAAACAATAAAGTCCATTGATAGTATCCAGAAAAAACAAACACAAAGGCTGTAGCAATATCTGGGATTGAGTTAGCCAAAACAAAACCGGATATTTCCGGTTTCATCCAGTCATATCCAGACAAACTGGTGTGGAATTCGTATGCAATGGACCAAGAAAATCACAGTACAAATGGTTTTGGAGAAAAGCAAAGTCTTTTCATTAGGCAAGTGCATAAAATGTCATCGATACAAACAGAAATATCATGTTTGTTTGCCGCAGTTCCTCCAGGTTTCTCCCAAGAAAATACGAATGTGTAGAGCTGGTGTTACCATGATGAACCAATTAGTGATTCAACGGTACAAAATTAAATGTTGCCTGATAAAAACATTAAAAACAATAAAGTCCATCGATAATATCCAGAAAACACAAACACAGAGGCTTTCACAATATTTCGGTTTGAGTTAGCCAAAACACAACCGGACATTTCTGGTTTCATCTAGTCATATCCCGACAAACTGGTGTGGAATCCGTGGCAAGGGACCGAGAAAATCACAGTACAAATGGTTTTGGAGAAAAGCAAAGTCTTTTCGTTAGGCAAGTGCATAAAATGTCATCGATACAAACAGAAATATCATGTTTAAGTTCCACAGTTCCTCTAGCTTTCTGCCTAGAAAATGCGAATATGTACAGCTGGTGTCTCCATGTGGAACCAATTACTGTATCCAAGCTCAAAATAAAATGTTCCCCGATAAAAAGCATTCAAAACTATAAAGTCCATTGATAGTAACCAGAAAAAACAAACACAGAGGCTGTAGCAATATCTGGGATTGAGTTAGCCAAAACAAAACCGATATTTCCGCTTTCATCCAGTCATATCCATACAAACTGGTGTCGAATTCAGATGCAATGGACCGAGAAAAATCACAGTACAAATGGTTTTGGAGAAAATCAAAGTCTTTTCGTTCGGCAAGTGCATAAAATGTCATCGATACAAACAGAAATATCATGTTTGTTTGCCTTAGTTCCTCTAGCTTTCTCCCAAGAATATACGAATGTGTAGAGCTGGCGTCCCCATGATGAACCAGTTAGTGATTCAATGGTACAAAATTAAATGTTGCCTGATAAAAACATTCAAAACAATAAAGTCCATCGATAATATCTGGAAAACACAAACACAGAGTCTTTCAAAATATTTCCGATTGAGTTAGCCAAGACACAACCGGATATTTGCGGTTTCATCCAGTCATATCCGGACAAACCGGTGTGGAATTCGTATGCAATGGACCGAGAAAATCACAGTACAAATGGCTTTGGAGAAAAGCAAAGTCTTTTCGTTAGGCAAGTGCATAAAATGTCATCTATACAAACAGAAATATCATGTTTGTTTGCCGCAGTTCCTCTAGCTTTCTCCCTAGAAAATAGGAATGTGTAGAGGTGGTGTCACCATGATGAATCAATTAGTGATTCAATGGTTCAAAATTAAATGTTGCCTGATAAAATCGTTCCAAACAATAAAGTCCATCGATAATATCCAGAAAACACAAACACAGAGGCTTTCACAATATTTCGGTTTGAGTTAGCAAAAACAAAACCGGATATGACTGGTTTCATCCAGTCATATCCAGACAAACTGGTGTGGAATTCGTATGCAATGGACCGAGAAAATCACAGTACAAATGGTTTTGGAAAAAGCAAAGTCTTTTCATTAGGCAAGTGCATAAAATGTCATCCATACAAACAGAAATATCATGTTTATTTGCCGCAGTTCCTCTAACTTTCTCTCTAGAAAATGCGAATATGTACAGCTGGTGTCTCCATGTGGAACCAATTACTGTATCCAGATCAAAATAAAATGTTCTCTGCTAAAAAACATTCAAAACAATAAAGTCCATTGATAGTATCCAGAAAAAACAAACACAAAGGCTGTAGCAATATCTGGGATTGAGTTAGCCAAAACAAAACCGGATATTTCCGGTTTCATCCAGTCATATCCAGACAAACTGGTGTGGAATTCGTATGCAATGGACCAAGAAAATCACAGTACAAATGGTTTTGGAGAAAAGCAAAGTCTTTTCATTAGGCAAGTGCATAAAATGTCATCGATACAAACAGAAATATCATGTTTGTTTGCCGCAGTTCCTCCAGGTTTCTCCCAAGAAAATACGAATGTGTAGAGCTGGTGTTACCATGATGAACCAATTAGTGATTCAACGGTACAAAATTAAATGTTGCCTGATAAAAACATTAAAAACAATAAAGTCCATCGATAATATCCAGAAAACACAAACACAGAGGCTTTCACAATATTTCGGTTTGAGTTAGCCAAAACACAACCGGACATTTCTGGTTTCATCTAGTCATATCCCGACAAACTGGTGTGGAATCCGTGGCAAGGGACCGAGAAAATCACAGTACAAATGGTTTTGGAGAAAAGCAAAGTCTTTTCGTTAGGCAAGTGCATAAAATGTCATCGATACAAACAGAAATATCATGTTTAAGTTCCACAGTTCCTCTAGCTTTCTGCCTAGAAAATGCGAATATGTACAGCTGGTGTCTCCATGTGGAACCAATTACTGTATCCAAGCTCAAAATAAAATGTTCCCCGATAAAAAGCATTCAAAACTATAAAGTCCATTGATAGTAACCAGAAAAAACAAACACAGAGGCTGTAGCAATATCTGGGATTGAGTTAGCCAAAACAAAACCGATATTTCCGCTTTCATCCAGTCATATCCATACAAACTGGTGTCGAATTCAGATGCAATGGACCGAGAAAAATCACAGTACAAATGGTTTTGGAGAAAATCAAAGTCTTTTCGTTCGGCAAGTGCATAAAATGTCATCGATACAAACAGAAATATCATGTTTGTTTGCCTTAGTTCCTCTAGCTTTCTCCCAAGAATATACGAATGTGTAGAGCTGGCGTCCCCATGATGAACCAGTTAGTGATTCAATGGTACAAAATTAAATGTTGCCTGATAAAAACATTCAAAACAATAAAGTCCATCGATAATATCTGGAAAACACAAACACAGAGTCTTTCAAAATATTTCCGATTGAGTTAGCCAAGACACAACCGGATATTTGCGGTTTCATCCAGTCATATCCGGACAAACCGGTGTGGAATTCGTATGCAATGGACCGAGAAAATCACAGTACAAATGGCTTTGGAGAAAAGCAAAGTCTTTTCGTTAGGCAAGTGCATAAAATGTCATCTATACAAACAGAAATATCATGTTTGTTTGCCGCAGTTCCTCTAGCTTTCTCCCTAGAAAATAGGAATGTGTAGAGGTGGAGTCACCATGATGAATCAATTAGTGATTCAATGGTTCAAAATTAAATGTTGCCTGATAAAATCATTCCAAACAATAAAGTCCATCGATAATATCCAGAAAACACAAACACAGAGGCTTTCACAATATTTCGGTTTGAGTTAGCAAAAACAAAACCGGATATGACTGGTTTCATCCAGTCATATCCAGACAAACTGGTGTGGAATTCGTATGCAATGGACCGAGAAAATCACAGTACAAATGGTTTTGGAAAAAGCAAAGTCTTTTCATTAGGCAAGTGCATAAAATGTCATCCATAGAAACAGAAATATCATGTTTATTTGCCGCAGTTCCTCTAACTTTCTCTCTAGAAAATGCGAATATGTACAGCTGGTGTCTCCATGTGGAACCAATTACTGTATCCAGATCAAAATAAAATGTTCTCTGCTAAAAAACATTCAAAACAATAAAGTCCATTGATAGTATCCAGAAAAAACAAACACAAAGGCTGTAGCAATATCTGGGATTGAGTTAGCCAAAACAAAACCGGATATTTCCGGTTTCATCCAGTCATATCCAGACAAACTGGTGTGGAATTCGTATGCAATGGACCAAGAAAATCACAGTACAAATGGTTTTGGAGAAAAGCAAAGTCTTTTCATTAGGCAAGTGCATAAAATGTCATCGACACAAACAGAAATATCATGTTTGTTTGCCGCAGTTCCTCCAGGTTTCTCCCAAGAAAATACGAATGTGTAGAGCTGGTGTTACCATGATGAACCAATTAGTGATTCAACGGTACAAAATTAAATGTTGCCTGATAAAAACATTAAAAACCATAAAGTCCATCGATAATATCCGGAAAAAAAAAAAAAACACAGAGTCTTTCAAAATATTTCTGATTCAGTTAGCCAAAAAACTACCGGATATTTGTGGTTTCTTCCAGTCATATCCGGACAAACCGGTGTGGAATTCGTATGCAATGGACTGAGAAAATCACAGTAAAAATGGTTTTGGAGAAAAGCAAAGTCTTTTCGCTAGGCAAGTGCATAAAGTATGATCGATACAAACAGAAATATCAGGTTTGTTTGCGGCACTTCCTCTAGCTTTCTCCCTAGTAAATACGAATGTGTAGAGCTGGTGTCTCCATGTGGAACCAATTATTGTATCCAAGAACAAAATTAAATGTTCCCTGATAAGAAACATTAAAAACAATAAAGTCCGTTGATAATATCCAGATAACACAGAGAGGCTGCAGCAATGTCTGGGATTGAGTTAGCCAAAACACAACCGGATATTTCCGGTTTCATCTATTCATATCCGGACATACTGGTGTGGAATTCGTATGCAATGGACCGAGAAAATCACAGTAAAAATAGTTTGGAGAGAAGCAAAGTCTTTTCTTTAGGTAAGTGCATAAAATGTCATCGATACAAACAGAAATATCATGTTTGTTTGGCGCAGTTCCTCAAGCTTCCTCCTTTGAATATATGAATACGTTCACCTGGTGTCCCCATGATGAACCAATTAGTGTGCCTACGGTATGGAATTAAATGTTCCCTGATGAAAACATTCAAAACAATGAAATCCATCGATAATATCCAGAAAACACAAACACAGAGGCTTTCACAATATTTCGGATTGAGTTAGCCAAACCACAACCGGATATTTCTGTTTTTATCCAGTCATATCCGAATGAACTGGTGTGGAATCGTATGCAATGGAGCAAGAAAATCACAGTAAAAATGGTTTTGGATAAAAGCAAAGCCTTTTCTTTAGGCAAGTGCATAAAATGTCATCGATACAAACAGAAATATCATGTTTGTTTGCCTGAGTTCCTCTAGCTTTCTCCCTAGAAAATACGAATGTGTAGAGCTGGTGTCTCCATGTGGAACCAATTACTGTATCCAAGCTCAAAATAAAATGTTCCCTGAAAAAAAAATTCAAAACAATAAAGTCCGTGGATAATATCAGAAATACACATACACAGAGGCGGTAGCAATATCTGGGATTGAGTTAGCCAAAATAGATCTGGATATTTCCGGTTTCATCCAGTCATATCCGGACAAACTGGTGTGGAATTTGTATCCACTGGACCGAGAAAATCACATTAAAAATGGTTTTGCAGAAAAGCAATGTCTTTTCATTAGGCAAGTGCATAAAATGTCATCTATACAAACGGAAATATCATGTTTGTTTGCCGCAATTCCTCTAGCTTTATCCCTAGGAAATAGAAATGTGTAGAGCTGGTGTCCCCATGATGAACCAATTAGTGTTTCCAAGCTCAAAATAAAATGTTCCCTGATACGAAACATTCAAATCAATAAAGTCCGTGGATAATATCAAGATTACAGAAATACAGAGGCTGTAGCAATATCTGGGATTATGTTAGCCAACACAAACCGGATATTTCCGGTTTCTTCCACTGTATCCGGACAAACTGGTGTGGAATTCGTATGCAGTTTATCCAGATAATCACAGAATAATGGTTTTGGAGAAATGCAAAGTCTTTTCGTTAGGCAAGTGCATAAAACGTCATCTATATAAACAGAAATATCATGTTTGTTTGCCGCAGTTCCTCTAGCTTTCTGCCATGAAAATACGAATGTGTAGAGCTGGTGTCTCCATGTGGAACCAATTAATGATTCCAAGAACAAAATTAAATATTCCCTGATAAAAAACATTCAAAACAATAAATTCCGTGGATAATATCAGGAGTACACAAACACAGAGGCTGTAGCAATATCTGGGATTGAGTTAGCCAAAACACAACCGGATATTTGCGGTTTCATCCAGTCATATCCGGACAAACTGGTGTGGAATTCAGATGCAATGGATCGAGAAAATCACAGTAAAAATGATTTTGGAAAAAATCAAAGCCTTTTCGTTAGGCAAGTGCATAAAATGTCATCTATACAAACAGAAATATCATGTTTGTTTGCCGCAGTTCCTCTAGCTTTCTCCCTAGAAAATAGGAATGTGTAGAGGTGGTGTCACCATGATGAATCAATTAGTGATTCAACGGTACAAAATTAAATGTTGCCTGATAAAATCATTCCAAACAATAAAGTCCATCGATAATATCCAGAAAACACAAACACAGAGGCTTTCACAATATTTCGGTTTGAGTTAGCCAAAACACATCCGGACATTTCTGGTTTCATCTAGTCATATCCGGACAAACTGGTGTGGAATCCGTGGCAAGGGACCGAGAAAATCACAGTACAAATGGTTTTGGAGAAAAGCAAAGTCTTTTCGTTAGGCAAGTGCATAAAATGTCATCGATACAAACAGAAATATCATGTTTAAGTTCCACAGTTCCTCTAGCTTTCTGCCTAGAAAATGCGAATATGTACAGCTGGTGTCTCCATGTGGAACCAATTACTGTATCCAAGCTCAAAATAAAATGTTCCCCGATAAAAAGCATTCAAAACTATAAAGTCCATTGATAGTAACCAGAAAAAACAAACACAGAGGCTGTAGCAATATCTGGGATTGAGTTAGCCAAAACAAAACCGATATTTCCAGTTTCATCCAGTCATATCCATACAAACTGGTGTCGAATTCGCATGCAATGGACCGAGAAAAATCACAGTACAAATGGTTTTGGAGAAAATCAAAGTCTTTTCGTTCGGCAAGTGCATAAAATGTCATCGATACAAACAGAAATATCATGTTTGTTTGCCTTAGTTCCTCTAGCTTTCTCCCAAGAATATACGAATGTGTAGAGCTGGCGTCCCCATGATGAACCAGTTAGTGATTCAATGGTACAAAATTAAATGTTGCCTGATAAAAACATTCAAAACAATAAAGTCCATCGATAATATCTGGAAAACACAAACACAGAGTCTTTCAAAATATTTCCGATTGAGTTAGCCAAAACACAACCGGATATTTGCGGTTTCATCCAGTCATATCCGGACAAACCGGTGTGGAATTCGTATGCAATGGACCGAGAAAATCACAGTACAAATGGCTTTGGAGAAAAGCAAAGTCTTTTCGTTAGGCAAGTGCATAAAATGTCATCTATACAAACAGAAATATCATGTTTGTTTGCCGCAGTTCCTCTAGGTTTCTCCCTAGAAAATAGGAATGTGTAGAGGTGGTGTCACCATGATGAATCAATTAGTGATTCAATGGTTCAAAATTAAATGTTGCCTGATAAAATCATTCCAAACAATAAAGTCCATCGATAATATCCAGAAAACACAAACACAGAGGCTTTCACAATACTTCGGTTTGAGTTACCCAAAACAAAACCGGATATGACTGGTTTCATCCAGTCATATCCAGACAAACTGGTGTGGAATTCGTATGCAATGGACCGAGAAAATCACAGTACAAATGGTTTTGGAGAAAAGCAAAGTCTTTTCATTAGGCAAGTGCATAAAATGTCATCCATACAAACAGAAATATCATTTTACTTTGCCGCATTTCCTCTAGGTTTCTCCCTAGAAAATACGAATGTGTAGAGCTGGTGTCTCCATGTGGAAACAATCAGTGTTTTGCAGTTCAAAATTAAATGTTCCCTGATAAAAAACATTCTAAACAATAAAATCTGTGGATAATATCAGAAATACACAAACACAAAGGCTGTAGCAATATCTGGGATTGAGTTAGCCAAAAAGAAACCGGATATTTACGGTTTCATCCAGTCATATCCGGAAAAAGTGGTTTGGAACTCGTATGCAAGGGATTGAAAAAATCAGAGTAAAAATGGTTCTGTGCAAGTGCATAAAATGTCATCTATACAAACAGAAGTATCATGTTTGTTTGCAGCAGTTCCTCTAGCTTTCTCCCTAGAAAATACGAATGTGTAGAGCTGGTGTTCCCATGATGAACCAATTAGTATTCCAATGGTACAAAATTAAATGATCCCCGATAAAAAGCATTCAAAACAATAAAGTCCATCGATAATATTTAGAAAACACAAACACAGAGGCTGTAGCAATATTTCGGATTGAGTTAGACAAAACACAACCGGATATTTACGGTTTCATCCAGTCATATCAAGACAAAGTGGTGTGGAATTCGTATGCAATGGACCAAGAAAATCACAGTACAAATGGCTTTGGAGAAAAGCAAAGTCTTTTCGTTAGGCAAGTGCATAAAATGTTATCTATACACACAGAAATATCATGTTTTTTTCCCGCAGTTCCTCTAGCTTTCTCCCTAAAAAATACGAATGTGTAGAGGTGGTGTCCCCATAATGAATCAATTAGTAATTCAACGGTACAAAATTAAATGTTGCCTAATAAAAACATTCAAAACAATAAAGTCCATCAATAATATCCAGAAAACACAAACACAGATGCTTTCACAATATTTCGGTTTGAGTTAGCCAAAACACAACCGGACATTTCTGGTTTCATCCAGTCATATGCAGACAAAGTGGTGTGGAATTCGTATGCAAGGGACCGAGAAAATCACAGTACAAATCGTTTTGGAGAAAAACAAAGTCGTTTAGTTAGGCAAGTGCATAAAATGTCATCCATACAAACAGAAATATCATGTTTATTTGCCGCAGTTCCTCTAACTTTCTCTCTAGAAAATGCGAATATGTACAGCTGGTGTCTCCATGTGGAACCAATTACTGTATCCAGATCAAAATAAAATGTTCTCCGCTAAAAAACATTCAAAACAATAAAGTCCATTGATAGTATCCAGAAAAAACAAACACAGAGGCTGTAGCAATATCTGGGATTGAGTTAGCCAAAACAAAACCGGATATTTCCGGTTTCATCCAGTCATATCCAGACAAACTGGTGTGGAATTCGTATGCAATGGACCAAGAAAATCACAGTACAAATGGTTTTGGAGAAAATCAACGTCTTTTCGTTAGGCAAGTGCATAAAATGTCATCGACACAAACAGAAATATCATGTTTGTTTGCCGCAGTTCCTCTAGCTTTCTCCCTAGAAAATACGAATGTGTAGAGCTGGTGTCTCCATGTGGAACCAATTACTGTATCCAAGCTCAAAATAAAATGTTCCCTGAAAAAAAAATTCAAAACAATAAAGTCCGTGGATAATATCAGAAATACACATACACAGAGGCGGTAGCAATATCTGGGATTGAGTTAGCCAAAATAGATCTGGATATTTCCGGTTTCATCCAGTCATATCCGGACAAACTGGTGTGGAATTTGTATCCGCTGGACCGAGAAAATCACATTAAAAATGGTTTTGCAGAAAAGCAATGTCTTTTCATTAGGCAAGTGCATAAAATGTCATCTATACAAACGGAAATATCATGTTTGTTTGCCGCAATTCCTCTAGCTTTATGCCTAGGAAATAGAAATGTGTAGAGCTGGTGTCCCCATGATGAACCAATTAGTGTTTCCAAGCTCAAAATAAAATGTTCCCTGATACGAAACATTCAAATCAATAAAGTCCGTGGATAATATCAAGATTACAGAAATACAGAGGCTGTAGCAATATCTGGGATTATGTTAGCCAACACAAACCGGATATTTCCGGTTTCTTCCACTGTATCCGGACAAACTGGTGTGGAATTCGTATGCAGTTTATCCAGATAATCACAGAATAATGGTTTTGGAGAAATGCAAAGTCTTTTCGTTAGGCAAGTGCATAAAACGTCATCTATATAAACAGAAATATCATGTTTGTTTGCCGCAGTTCCTCTAGCTTTCTGCCATGAAAATACGAATGTGTAGAGCTGGTGTCTCCAGGTGGAACCAATTAATGATTCCAAGAACAAAATTAAATATTCCCTGATAAAAACATTCAAAACAATAAATTCCGTGGATAATATCAGGAGTACACAAACACAGAGGCTGTACCAATATCTGGGATTGAGTTAGCCAAAACACAACTGGATATTTGCGGTTTCATCCAGTCATATCCGGACAAACTGGTGTGGAATTCAGATGCAATGGATCGAGAAAATCACAGTAAAAATGATTTTGGAAAAAATCAAAGCCTTTCCGTTAGGCAAGTGCATAAAATGTAATCTATACAAACAGAAATATCATGTTTGTTTGCGTAGTTCCTCTAGCTTCTCCCTAGAAAATACGAATGTGTAGAGCTGGTGTCCCCATGATGAACCAATTAGTGTGTCTACGGTATGAAATTAAATGTTCCCTGATGAAAACATTCAAAACAATAAAATCCATCGATAATATCCAGAAAACACAAACACAGAGGTGTTCACAATATTTCAGATTGAGTTAGCCAAAACACAACCGGATATTTCTGGTTGCATTCAGTCATATCTGGACAAACTGGTGTGGAATTCGTATGCAATGGAAAGAGAAAACACAGTACAAATGGTTTCGAGAAAAGCAAAGTCTTTTCGTTAGGCAAGTGCATAAAATGTCATCTATACAGACAGAAATATCATGTTTGTTTGCCGCAGTTCCTCTAGCATTCTCCCTAGAAAATACGAATGTGTAGAGATGGTGTCGCCATGTGGAATCAATTAGTGTTCCCAAGCACAAAATTAAATGCTCCCTGATAAAAACATTCAAAACAATAAAGTCTGTTGATAATATCCAGAAATATAAACCCAGAGGCTGTAGCAATATTTTCGGATTGGGTTAGCCAAAACACAACCGGATATTTCTGGTTTCATCCAGTCATATCCGGACAAAGTGGTGTGGAATTTGTATGCATTGAACCGAAGAAAGAACAGTACCAATGGTTTTGGATAAAAGCAAAGTGTTTTCTTTATGCAAGTGCTTAAAATGTCATAGAAACAAACAGAAATATGAGGTTTGTTTGCCACAGTTCCTCTAGCTTTCTCCCTAAAAAATACGAATGTGTAGAGCTGGTGTCTGCATGTGGAACCAATTACTGTTTCTACGGTACAAAATGAAATGTCCCCTGAAAAAAACATTCAAAACAATAAATTGCATTGATAATATCCAGAAAACAGAAACAGAGGCTGTAGCAATATCAGGGATTGAGTTAGCCAAAATAAAAGCGCATATTTACGGTTTCATCCAGTCATAACTGTTCAAACTAGTGTGGAATTCGTATTGCAATGGACCGAGAAAATCACAATAAAAATGGTTTTGGAGAAAAGCAAAGT
Organism: Lepus oiostolus; assembly: GCA_036325905.1. Classification (NCBI taxonomy): domain Eukaryota; kingdom Metazoa; phylum Chordata; class Mammalia; order Lagomorpha; family Leporidae; genus Lepus; species Lepus oiostolus. The sequence continues at coordinate 131,935,085 of CM070808.1, forward strand.
CTTTTCATTCAGCAAGTGCATAAAATGTCATCGATACAAACAGAAATATCATGTTTGTTTGCCACAGGTCCTCTAGCATACTCCCTAAAAAATGCGAATGTGTAGAGCTGGTGTACCCATGATGAACCAATTAATGTTTCTACGGTCAAAATTAAATGTTCCCTGATAAAAACATTCAAAACAATAAAGTCCTTCGATAATATCCAGAAAACACAAACACAGAGGCTTTCACAATATTTCGGATTGAGTTAGCCAAAACACAACCGGATATTTCCGGTTTCATTCAGTCATAACTGTTCAAACTAGTGTGGAATTCGTATTGCAATGACCGAGAAAATCACAATAAAAATGGTTTTGGAGAAAAGCAAAGTTTTTTCGTTCAGCAAGTACATAAAATGTCATCTATACACACAGAAATATCATGTTTGTTTGATGTAGTTCCTCTAGCTTTCTGCCATGAAAATACGAATGTGTAGAGCTGGTGTCTCCATGTGGAACCAGTTAGTGATTCCATGAACAAAATTAAATATTCCCTGATAAAAAACATTCAAAACAATAAACTCCATGGATAATATCAGGAGTACACAAAAACAGAGGCTGTAGCAATATCTGGGATTGAGTTAGCCAAAACACAACCGGGTATTTCTGGTTTCATCCAGTCATATCCGGACAAACTGGTGTGGAATTCGGATGCAATGGATCGAGAAAATCACAGTAAAAATGATTTTGGAAAAATCAAAGCCTTTTCGTTAGGCAAATGCATAAAATGTCATCTATACCAACAGAAATATCATGTTTGTTTGCATAGTTCCTCTAGCTTTCTCCCTAGAAAATACGAATGTGTAGAGCTGGTGTCCCCATGATGAACCAATTAGTGTGTCTACGGTACGAAATTAAATGTTCCCTGATGGAAAGATTCAAAACAATAAAGTCAATCGATAGTATCCAGAAAACACAAACACAGAGGCTTTCACAATATTTCGGATTGAGTTAGCCAAAACACAACCGGATATTTCTGCTTTCCTCCAGTCATATGGGGACAAAGTGGTGTGGAATTCGTATGCAATGGACAGAGAAAAACACAGTACAAATGGTTTGGAGAAAAGCAATGTCTTTTCATTAGGCGAGTGCATAAAATGTCATCTATACAAACAGAAATATCATGTTTGTTTGCCACAGTTCCTCTAGATTTGTCCCTAGAAAATACGAATGTGTAGAGCTGGTGTCTCCATGTGGAACCAATTAGTATTTCCAAGGACAAAACTAAATGTTCCGCGATAAAAAACATTCAAAACAATAAAATCCATCGCTAATATCCAGAAAACACAAACACAGAGGCTTTCACAATATTTCGGAGTGAGTTAGCCAAAACACAACCAGATATTTCCGGTTTCATTCAGTCATAACTGTTCAAACTAGTGGGGAATTCGTATGCAATGGACAGAGAAAAACACAATAAAATGGTTTTGGAGAAAAGCAAAGTCTTTTCGTTCGGCAAGTACATAAAATGTCATCGATACAAACAGAAATATCATGTTTGTTTGCCGCAGGTCCTCTAGCTTTCTCCCTAAAAAATGCGAATGTGTAGAGCTGGTGTCCCCATGATGAACCACTTAGTGTTTCTATGGTCAAAATTAAATGTTCCCTGATTAAAACATTCAAAACAATAAAGTCTGTGGATAATATCCAGAAAACACAAACACAGAGGCTTTCACAATATTTCGGATTGAGTTAGCCAAAACACAACCGGATATTTCCGGTTTCATTCAGTCATAACTGTTCAAACTAGTGTGGAATTCGTATTGCAATGGACCGAGAAAATCACAGTGCAAATGGTTTTGGAGAAAAGCAACGTCTTTTCGTTAGGCAAGTTCATAAAATGTCATGTATACAAACAGAAATATCATGTTTGTTTGCTGCAGTTCCTCTAGCTTTCTCCCTAGAAAATACGAATACATAGAGCTGGTGTCCTCATGTGGAACCAATTAGTATTTCCAAGGACAAAACTAAATGTTCACCGATAAAAAACATTCAAAACAATAAAGTCCATTGATAATATCCAGAAAACACAAACACAGAGACGGTAACAACATCTGGGATTGAGTTAGCCAGAAAAAAACCGGATATTTCTGGTTTCATCCAGTCATATCCGGACAAACTGGTATGCAATTCGTATGCAATGGACGGAGAAAATCACAGTAAAGATGGTTCTGGTGAAAAGCAAACTCTTTTCTTTGGGCAAGTGCAACAAATGTCATCGATACTAACAGAAATATGATGTTTGTTTGCCGCAGTTCCTCTAGCTCTCTCCTTAGAAAATAAGAATGTTCAGAGCTTGTCCTCATGTGGAACCAATTAGTGTTTCAATGATACAAAATTAAATGTTCCCTGACAAAAATAAACAAAACAATATGTTCCATCGATAATATCCAGAAACAAAAACACAGAGGCTTTCACAATATTTCCGATTGAATTAGCCAAAACACAACCGGATATTTCTGGTTTCATCCAGTCATATCTGGACAAAGTGGTGTGGAATTCATATGTAATGGACCGAGAAAATCACAGTAAACATGGTTTTGGAGAAAAGCAAAGTCTTTTAATTAGGCAAGTGCACGAAATGTCATCGATACAAACAGAAATATCATGCTTGTTTGTCGCAGTTCCTCTAGCATTCTCCCTAGAAAATACAAATATGTAGAGTTGGTGTCTCCATGTGCAACCAATTACTGTTCCCAAGCACAAAATTAAATGTTCCCTGAAAAAAAAATATTCAAAACAATAAAGTCCTTGGATAGTATCAGAAATACACAAACACAGAGGCTGTAGTAATATCTGGGATTGAGTTATCCAAAACATAACCGGATATTTCTGGTTTCATCCAGTCATATCCGGAAAAAGTGGTGTGGAATTCGTATGCAATGGACCGAGAAAATCACAGTACAAATGGTTTTGGAAAAAGCAAAGCCTTTTCTTTAGGCAAGTGCATAAAATGTCATCTATACAAACAGAAATATGATGTTTGTCGCAGTTCCTCTAGCTTTCTCCCTAGAAAATACGATGTGTGGTGCTGGTGTCTCCAGGTGGACCTATTAGTGTTTCAAAGCAAATTTTAAATGTTCCCCGAAAAAACATTCAAAACAATAAAGTCCGTGGATAATATCAGGAATACACAAACACAGAGGCTGTAGCAATATCTGGGATTGAGTTAGCCAAAACAAAACCGGATATTTCTGGTTTCATCCAGTCATATCTGGACAAAGTGGTGTGGAATTTGTATGCCATGGACCCAGAAAATCACAGTAAAATATTTTGGAGAAAAGCAAAGTCTTTTCGTTAGGCAAGTGCATAAAATGTCATCTATACAAAAAGAAATATCATGTTTGTTTGCCACAGTTCCTCTAGCTTTCTCCCTAGAAAATACGAATGTGTAGAGCTGGTGTCTCCATGCGGAACCAATTACAGTATCCAAGCTCAAAATAAAATCTTCTCTGATAAAAAACATTCAAAACAATAAAAACCATTGATAATATCCAGAAAACACAAACAAAGAGACTTTCACAATATTTCGACTGAGTTAGCCAAAACACAACCGGATATTTCCGGTTTCCTCCAATCATATCCGGAAAAACTGGTGTGCAATTGGTGTGCAACCGACCGAGAAAATCACAGTAAACATGGTTTTGGAGAAAAAGCAAAGTCGTTTCATTAGGCAAGTGCATAAAATGTCATCGATACAAACAGAAATATCATGTTTGTTTGCCACAGGTCCTCTAGCATACTCCCTAAAAAATGCGAATGTGTAGAGCTGGTGTACCCATGATGAACCAATTAATGTTTCTACGGTCAAAATTAAATGTTCCCTGATAAAAACATTCAAAACAATAAAGTCCTTCGATAATATCCAGAAAACACAAACACAGAGGCTTTCACAATATTTCGGATTGAGTTAGCCAAAACACAACCGGATATTTCCGGTTTCATTCAGTCATAACTGTTCAAACTAGTGTGGAATTCGTATTGCAATGACCGAGAAAATCACAATAAAAATGGTTTTGGAGAAAAGCAAAGTTTTTTCGTTCAGCAAGTACATAAAATGTCATCTATACACACAGAAATATCATGTTTGTTTGATGTAGTTCCTCTAGCTTTCTGCCATGAAAATACGAATGTGTAGAGCTGGTGTCTCCATGTGGAACCAGTTAGTGATTCCATGAACAAAATTAAATATTCCCTGATAAAAAACATTCAAAACAATAAACTCCATGGATAATATCAGGAGTACACAAAAACAGAGGCTGTAGCAATATCTGGGATTGAGTTAGCCAAAACACAACCGGGTATTTCCGGTTTCATCCAGTCATATCCGGACAAACTGGTGTGGAATTCGGATGCAATGGATCGAGAAAATCACAGTAAAAATGATTTTGGAAAAATCAAAGCCTTTTCGTTAGGCAAATGCATAAAATGTCATCTATACCAACAGAAATATCATGTTTGTTTGCGTAGTTCCTCTAGCTTTCTCCCTAGAAAATACGAATGTGTAGAGCTGGTGTCCCCATGATGAACCAATTAGTGTGTCTACGGTACGAAATTAAATGTTCCCTGATGGAAAGATTCAAAACAATAAAGTCAATCGATAGTATCCAGAAAACACAAACACAGAGGCTTTCACAATATTTCGGATTGAGTTAGCCAAAACACAACCGGATATTTCTGCTTTCCTCCAGTCATATGGGGACAAAGTGGTGTGGAATTCGTATGCAATGGACAGAGAAAAACACAGTACAAATGGTTTGGAGAAAAGCAATGTCTTTTCATTAGGCGAGTGCATAAAATGTCATCTATACAAACAGAAATATCATGTTTGTTTGCCACAGTTCCTCTAGATTTGTCCCTAGAAAATACGAATGTGTAGAGCTGGTGTCTCCATGTGGAACCAATTAGTATTTCCAAGGACAAAACTAAATGTTCCGCGATAAAAAACATTCAAAACAATAAAATCCATCGCTAATATCCAGAAAACACAAACACAGAGGCTTTCACAATATTTCGGAGTGAGTTAGCCAAAACACAACCAGATATTTCCGGTTTCATTCAGTCATAACTGTTCAAACTAGTGGGGAATTCGTATGCAATGGACAGAGAAAAACACAATAAAATGGTTTTGGAGAAAAGCAAAGTCTTTTCGTTCGGCAAGTACATAAAATGTCATCGATACAAACAGAAATATCATGTTTGTTTGCCGCAGGTCCTCTAGCTTTCTCCCTAAAAAATGCGAATGTGTAGAGCTGGTGTCCCCATGATGAACCACTTAGTGTTTCTACGGTCAAAATTAAATGTTCCCTGATTAAAACATTCAAAACAATAAAGTCTGTGGATAATATCCAGAAAACACAAACACAGAGGCTTTCACAATATTTCGGATTGAGTTAGCCAAAACACAACCGGATATTTCCGGTTTCATTCAGTCATAACTGTTCAAACTAGTGTGGAATTCGTATTGCAATGGACCGAGAAAATCACAGTGCAAATGGTTTTGGAGAAAAGCAACGTCTTTTCGTTAGGCAAGTTCATAAAATGTCATGTATACAAACAGAAATATCATGTTTGTTTGCTGCAGTTCCTCTAGCTTTCTCCCTAGAAAATACGAATACATAGAGCTGGTGTCCTCATGTGGAACCAATTAGTATTTCCAAGGACAAAACTAAATGTTCACCGATAAAAAACATTCAAAACAATAAAGTCCATTGATAATATCCAGAAAACACAAACACAGAGACGGTAACAATATCTGGGATTGAGTTAGCCAGAAAAAAACCGGATATTTCTGGTTTCATCCAGTCATATCCGGACAAACTGGTATGCAATTCGTATGCAATGGACGGAGAAAATCACAGTAAAGATGGTTCTGGTGAAAAGCAAACTCTTTTCTTTGGGCAAGTGCAACAAATGTCATCGATACTAACAGAAATATGATGTTTGTTTGCCGCAGTTCCTCTAGCTCTCTCCTTAGAAAATAAGAATGTTCAGAGCTTGTCCTCATGTGGAACCAATTAGTGTTTCAATGATACAAAATTAAATGTTCCCTGACAAAAATAAACAAAACAATATGTTCCATCGATAATATCCAGAAACAAAAACACAGAGGCTTTCACAATATTTCCGATTGAATTAGCCAAAACACAACCGGATATTTCTGGTTTCATCCAGTCATATCTGGACAAAGTGGTGTGGAATTCATATGTAATGGACCGAGAAAATCACAGTAAACATGGTTTTGGAGAAAAGCAAAGTCTTTTAATTAGGCAAGTGCACGAAATGTCATCGATACAAACAGAAATATCATGCTTGTTTGTCGCAGTTCCTCTAGCATTCTCCCTAGAAAATACAAATATGTAGAGTTGGTGTCTCCATGTGCAACCAATTACTGTTCCCAAGCACAAAATTAAATGTTCCCTGAAAAAAAAATATTCAAAACAATAAAGTCCTTGGATAGTATCAGAAATACACAAACACAGAGGCTGTAGTAATATCTGGGATTGAGTTATCCAAAACATAACCGGATATTTCTGGTTTCATCCAGTCATATCCGGAAAAAGTGGTGTGGAATTCGTATGCAATGGACCGAGAAAATCACAGTACAAATGGTTTTGGAAAAAGCAAAGCCTTTTCTTTAGGCAAGTGCATAAAATGTCATCTATACAAACAGAAATATGATGTTTGTCGCAGTTCCTCTAGCTTTCTCCCTAGAAAATACGATGTGTGGTGCTGGTGTCTCCAGGTGGACCTATTAGTGTTTCAAAGCAAATTTTAAATGTTCCCCGAAAAAACATTCAAAACAATAAAGTCCGTGGATAATATCAGGAATACACAAACACAGAGGCTGTAGCAATATCTGGGATTGAGTTAGCCAAAACAAAACCGGATATTTCTGGTTTCATCCAGTCATATCTGGACAAAGTGGTGTGGAATTTGTATGCCATGGACCCAGAAAATCACAGTAAAATATTTTGGAGAAAAGCAAAGTCTTTTCGTTAGGCAAGTGCATAAAATGTCATCTATACAAAAAGAAATATCATGTTTGTTTGCCACAGTTCCTCTAGCTTTCTCCCTAGAAAATACGAATGTGTAGAGCTGGTGTCTCCATGCGGAACCAATTACAGTATCCAAGCTCAAAATAAAATCTTCTCTGATAAAAAACATTCAAAACAATAAAAACCATTGATAATATCCAGAAAACACAAACAAAGAGACTTTCACAATATTTCGACTGAGTTAGCCAAAACACAACCGGATATTTCCGGTTTCCTCCAATCATATCCGGAAAAACTGGTGTGCAATTGGTGTGCAACCGACCGAGAAAATCACAGTAAACATGGTTTTGGAGAAAAAGCAAAGTCGTTTCATTAGGCAAGTGCATAAAATGTCATCGATACAAACAGAAATATCATGTTTGTTTGCCACAGGTCCTCTAGCATACTCCCTAAAAAATGCGAATGTGTAGAGCTGGTGTACCCATGATGAACCAATTAATGTTTCTACGGTCAAAATTAAATGTTCCCTGATAAAAACATTCAAAACAATAAAGTCCTTCGATAATATCCAGAAAACACAAACACAGAGGCTTTCACAATATTTCGGATTGAGTTAGCCAAAACACAACCGGATATTTCCGGTTTCATTCAGTCATAACTGTTCAAACTAGTGTGGAATTCGTATTGCAATGACCGAGAAAATCACAATAAAAATGGTTTTGGAGAAAAGCAAAGTTTTTTCGTTCAGCAAGTACATAAAATGTCATCTATACACACAGAAATATCATGTTTGTTTGATGTAGTTCCTCTAGCTTTCTGCCATGAAAATACGAATGTGTAGAGCTGGTGTCTCCATGTGGAACCAGTTAGTGATTCCATGAACAAAATTAAATATTCCCTGATAAAAAACATTCAAAACAATAAACTCCATGGATAATATCAGGAGTACACAAAAACAGAAGCTGTAGCAATATCTGGGATTGAGTTAGCCAAAACACAACCGGGTATTTCCGGTTTCATCCAGTCATATCCGGACAAACTGGTGTGGAATTCGGATGCAATGGATCGAGAAAATCACAGTAAAAATGATTTTGGAAAAATCAAAGCCTTTTCGTTAGGCAAATGCATAAAATGTCATCTATACCAACAGAAATATCATGTTTGTTTGCGTAGTTCCTCTAGCTTTCTCCCTAGAAAATACGAATGTGTAGAGCTGGTGTCCCCATGATGAACCAATTAGTGTGTCTACGGTACGAAATTAAATGTTCCCTGATGGAAAGATTCAAAACAATAAAGTCAATCGATAGTATCCAGAAAACACAAACACAGAGGCTTTCACAATATTTCGGATTGAGTTAGCCAAAACACAACCGGATATTTCTGCTTTCCTCCAGTCATATGGGGACAAAGTGGTGTGGAATTCGTATGCAATGGACAGAGAAAAACACAGTACAAATGGTTTGGAGAAAAGCAATGTCTTTTCATTAGGCGAGTGCATAAAATGTCATCTATACAAACAGAAATATCATGTTTGTTTGCCACAGTTCCTCTAGATTTGTCCCTAGAAAATACGAATGTGTAGAGCTGGTGTCTCCATGTGGAACCAATTAGTATTTCCAAGGACAAAACTAAATGTTCCGCGATAAAAAACATTCAAAACAATAAAATCCATCGCTAATATCCAGAAAACACAAACACAGAGGCTTTCACAATATTTCGGAGTGAGTTAGCCAAAACACAACCAGATATTTCCGGTTTCATTCAGTCATAACTGTTCAAACTAGTGGGGAATTCGTATGCAATGGACAGAGAAAAACACAATAAAATGGTTTTGGAGAAAAGCAAAGTCTTTTCGTTCGGCAAGTACATAAAATGTCATCGATACAAACAGAAATATCATGTTTGTTTGCCGCAGGTCCTCTAGCTTTCTCCCTAAAAAATGCGAATGTGTAGAGCTGGTGTCCCCATGATGAACCACTTAGTGTTTCTACGGTCAAAATTAAATGTTCCCTGATTAAAACATTCAAAACAATAAAGTCTGTGGATAATATCCAGAAAACACAAACACAGAGGCTTTCACAATATTTCGGATTGAGTTAGCCAAAACACAACCGGATATTTCCGGTTTCATTCAGTCATAACTGTTCAAACTAGTGTGGAATTCGTATTGCAATGGACCGAGAAAATCACAGTGCAAATGGTTTTGGAGAAAAGCAACGTCTTTTCGTTAGGCAAGTTCATAAAATGTCATGTATACAAACAGAAATATCATGTTTGTTTGCTGCAGTTCCTCTAGCTTTCTCCCTAGAAAATACGAATACATAGAGCTGGTGTCCTCATGTGGAACCAATTAGTATTTCCAAGGACAAAACTAAATGTTCACCGATAAAAAACATTCAAAACAATAAAGTCCATTGATAATATCCAGAAAACACAAACACAGAGACGGTAACAATATCTGGGATTGAGTTAGCCAGAAAAAAACCGGATATTTCTGGTTTCATCCAGTCATATCCGGACAAACTGGTATGCAATTCGTATGCAATGGACGGAGAAAATCACAGTAAAGATGGTTCTGGTGAAAAGCAAACTCTTTTCTTTGGGCAAGTGCAACAAATGTCATCGATACTAACAGAAATATGATGTTTGTTTGCCGCAGTTCCTCTAGCTCTCTCCTTAGAAAATAAGAATGTTCAGAGCTTGTCCTCATGTGGAACCAATTAGTGTTTCAATGATACAAAATTAAATGTTCCCTGACAAAAATAAACAAAACAATATGTTCCATCGATAATATCCAGAAACAAAAACACAGAGGCTTTCACAATATTTCCGATTGAATTAGCCAAAACACAACCGGATATTTCTGGTTTCATCCAGTCATATCTGGACAAAGTGGTGTGGAATTCATATGTAATGGACCGAGAAAATCACAGTAAACATGGTTTTGGAGAAAAGCAAAGTCTTTTAATTAGGCAAGTGCACGAAATGTCATCGATACAAACAGAAATATCATGCTTGTTTGTCGCAGTTCCTCTAGCATTCTCCCTAGAAAATACAAATATGTAGAGTTGGTGTCTCCATGTGCGACCAATTACTGTTCCCAAGCACAAAATTAAATGTTCCCTGAAAAAAAAATATTCAAAACAATAAAGTCCTTGGATAGTATCAGAAATACACAAACACAGAGGCTGTAGTAATATCTGGGATTGAGTTATCCAAAACATAACCGGATATTTCTGGTTTCATCCAGTCATATCCGGAAAAAGTGGTGTGGAATTCGTATGCAATGGACCGAGAAAATCACAGTACAAATGGTTTTGGAAAAAGCAAAGCCTTTTCTTTAGGCAAGTGCATAAAATGTCATCTATACAAACAGAAATATGATGTTTGTCGCAGTTCCTCTAGCTTTCTCCCTAGAAAATACGATGTGTGGTGCTGGTGTCTCCAGGTGGACCTATTAGTGTTTCAAAGCAAATTTTAAATGTTCCCCGAAAAAACATTCAAAACAATAAAGTCCGTGGATAATATCAGGAATACACAAACACAGAGGCTGTAGCAATATCTGGGATTGAGTTAGCCAAAACAAAACCGGATATTTCTGGTTTCATCCAGTCATATCCGGACAAAGTGGTGTGGAATTTGTATGCCATGGACCCAGAAAATCACAGTAAAATATTTTGGAGAAAAGCAAAGTCTTTTCGTTAGGCAAGTGCATAAAATGTCATCTATACAAAAAGAAATATCATGTTTGTTTGCCACAGTTCCTCTAGCTTTCTCCCTAGAAAATACGAATGTGTAGAGCTGGTGTCTCCATGCGGAACCAATTACAGTATCCAAGCTCAAAATAAAATCTTCTCTGATAAAAAACATTCAAAACAATAAAAACCATTGATAATATCCAGAAAACACAAACAAAGAGACTTTCACAATATTTCGACTGAGTTAGCCAAAACACAACCGGATATTTCCGGTTTCCTCCAATCATATCCGGAAAAACTGGTGTGCAATTGGTGTGCAACCGACCGAGAAAATCACAGTAAACATGGTTTTGGAGAAAAAGCAAAGTCGTTTCATTAGGCAAGTGCATAAAATGTCATCTACACAAACATATATATCTGATTGTTTGCCGCAGTTCCTCTAGCTTTCTCCTAAGAAAATACGAATGTGTAGACCTGGTTTCCCCATGATGAACCAATGAGTGTTTTATGGTACAAAATTAAATGTTCCCTGATAAAAAAATTCAAAACAATTAAGTCCATTGATAATATCCAGAAAACACAAAAACAGAGGCTGAGAGCAATATCTGGGATTGAGTTAGCCAAAACACAACCGGATATTTCTGGTTTCATCCAGTCATATCCGGAAAAGTGGTGTGGAATTCGTATGCAATGGACCGAGAAAACCACAGTAAACATGGTTTTGGAGAAAAGCAGTCTTTTCGTTAGGCAAGTGCAAAAAATGTCATCTATACAAACAGAAATATCATGTTTGTTTGCCGCAGTTCCTCTAGCTTTCTCCCTAGAAAATACGAATGTGTAGAGCTGGTGTCTGCATGTGGAACTAATTAGTGTTTCCAAGCACAAAATTAAATGTTCCCTGGTATAAAATATTCAAAACAATAAAGTCCGTAGATGATATCCGGAAAACACAAACACAGAGGCTGTAGCAATATCTGTGATTGAGTTAGCCAAAACACAACCGGATATTTCTGCTTTCATCCAGTCATATGGGGACAAAGTGGTGTGGAATTCGTATGCAATGGACCAAGAAAATCACAGTACAAATGGTTTTGGAGAAAAGCAAAGTCTTTTCATTAGGCAAGTGCATAAAATGTCATCTACAGTAACAGAAATATCATGTTTGTTTGCCGCAGTTCCTCTAGATTTCTTCCTAGAAAATACGAATGTGTAGAGCTGGTGTCCCCATGATGAACCAATTAGTGATTCAAGGAACAAAATTCATTGTTCCCTTAAAAAAATTCAAAACAATAAAGTCTGTGGATAATATACGGATAACACAAACACAGAGGCTGTAGCAGTATTTCGGATTGAGTTAGCCAAAACACAACCGGATGTTTCTGGTTTCATCCAGTCATATCCGGACAAAATTGTGTGGAATTCGTATGCAATGGACCGAGAAAATCACAGTAAAAATGGTTTTGGAGAAGAGCAATGTCTTTTCATTAGGCAAGTAGATAAAATATCATCGATAAAAAGATAAATATCATGTTTGTTTGCTGCAGTTCCTCTAGCTTTCTCCCAAGAAAATACAAATGTGTAGAGCTGTGGTTCCCATGATGAACCAATTAGTGTATCAACTGTATAAATTTAAATGTTCCCTGATAAAAACATTCAAAACAATGAAGTCCATTGATAATATCCAGAAGACAAAAACACAGAGGCTTTCACAATATTTCCGTTTGAGTTAACCAAAACACAACCGGATATTTCTGCTTTCAACCAGTGATATCCGGACAAAGTGGTTTGGAATTCGTATGCAATGGGGTGAGAAAATCACAGTACAAATTGTTTTGGAGAAAAGCAAAGTATTTTCGTTAGGCAAGTGCATAAAATGTCATCTATACAAAGAGAAATATCATGTTTGTTTGCCGCAGTTCCTCTAGCTTTCTCCCTAGAAAATACGAATGTGTAGAGCTGATGTCTCCATGTGGAAACAATTAGTGTTTCCAAGCACAAAATTAAATGTTTCCTGAAAAAAAAATTGAAAAAAAAAAAGTCCGTGGATAATATCAGGAATGCACAAACACAGAGGCTGTAGCAATATCTGGGATTGAGTTAGCCAAAACAAAACCGGATATTTCTGGTTTCATCCAGTCATATCTGGACAAAGTGGTGTGGAATTTGTATGCCATGGACCCAGAAAATCACAGTAAAATATTTTGGAGAAAAGCAAAGTCTTTTCGTTAGGCAAGTGCATAAAATGTCATCTATACAAAAAGAAATATCATGTTTGTTTGCCACAGTTCCTCTAGCTTTCTCCCTAGAAAATACGAATGTGTAGAGCTGGTGTCTCCATGCGGAACCAATTACAGTATCCAAGCTCAAAATAAAATCTTCTCTGATAAAAAACATTCAAAACAATAAAAACCATTGATAATATCCAGAAAACACAAACAAAGAGACTTTCACAATATTTCGACTGAGTTAGCCAAAACACAACCGGATATTTCCGGTTTCCTCCAATCATATCCGGAAAAACTGGTGTGCAATTGGTGTGCAACCGACCGAGAAAATCACAGTAAACATGGTTTTGGAGAAAAAGCAAAGTCGTTTCATTAGGCAAGTGCATAAAATGTCATCGATACAAACAGAAATATCATGTTTGTTTGCCACAGGTCCTCTAGCATACTCCCTAAAAAATGCGAATGTGTAGAGCTGGTGTACCCATGATGAACCAATTAATGTTTCTACGGTCAAAATTAAATGTTCCCTGATAAAAACATTCAAAACAATAAAGTCCTTCGATAATATCCAGAAAACACAAACACAGAGGCTTTCACAATATTTCGGATTGAGTTAGCCAAAACACAACCGGATATTTCCGGTTTCATTCAGTCATAACTGTTCAAACTAGTGTGGAATTCGTATTGCAATGACCGAGAAAATCACAATAAAAATGGTTTTGGAGAAAAGCAAAGTTTTTTCGTTCAGCAAGTACATAAAATGTCATCTATACACACAGAAATATCATGTTTGTTTGATGTAGTTCCTCTAGCTTTCTGCCATGAAAATACGAATGTGTAGAGCTGGTGTCTCCATGTGGAACCAGTTAGTGATTCCATGAACAAAATTAAATATTCCCTGATAAAAAACATTCAAAACAATAAACTCCATGGATAATATCAGGAGTACACAAAAACAGAAGCTGTAGCAATATCTGGGATTGAGTTAGCCAAAACACAACCGGGTATTTCCGGTTTCATCCAGTCATATCCGGACAAACTGGTGTGGAATTCGGATGCAATGGATCGAGAAAATCACAGTAAAAATGATTTTGGAAAAATCAAAGCCTTTTCGTTAGGCAAATGCATAAAATGTCATCTATACCAACAGAAATATCATGTTTGTTTGCGTAGTTCCTCTAGCTTTCTCCCTAGAAAATACGAATGTGTAGAGCTGGTGTCCCCATGATGAACCAATTAGTGTGTCTACGGTACGAAATTAAATGTTCCCTGATGGAAAGATTCAAAACAATAAAGTCAATCGATAGTATCCAGAAAACACAAACACAGAGGCTTTCACAATATTTCGGATTGAGTTAGCCAAAACACAACCGGATATTTCTGCTTTCCTCCAGTCATATGGGGACAAAGTGGTGTGGAATTCGTATGCAATGGACAGAGAAAAACACAGTACAAATGGTTTGGAGAAAAGCAATGTCTTTTCATTAGGCGAGTGCATAAAATGTCATCTATACAAACAGAAATATCATGTTTGTTTGCCACAGTTCCTCTAGATTTGTCCCTAGAAAATACGAATGTGTAGAGCTGGTGTCTCCATGTGGAACCAATTAGTATTTCCAAGGACAAAACTAAATGTTCCGCGATAAAAAACATTCAAAACAATAAAATCCATCGCTAATATCCAGAAAACACAAACACAGAGGCTTTCACAATATTTCGGAGTGAGTTAGCCAAAACACAACCAGATATTTCCGGTTTCATTCAGTCATAACTGTTCAAACTAGTGGGGAATTCGTATGCAATGGACAGAGAAAAACACAATAAAATGGTTTTGGAGAAAAGCAAAGTCTTTTCGTTCGGCAAGTACATAAAATGTCATCGATACAAACAGAAATATCATGTTTGTTTGCCGCAGGTCCTCTAGCTTTCTCCCTAAAAAATGCGAATGTGTAGAGCTGGTGTCCCCATGATGAACCACTTAGTGTTTCTACGGTCAAAATTAAATGTTCCCTGATTAAAACATTCAAAACAATAAAGTCTGTGGATAATATCCAGAAAACACAAACACAGAGGCTTTCACAATATTTCGGATTGAGTTAGCCAAAACACAACCGGATATTTCCGGTTTCATTCAGTCATAACTGTTCAAACTAGTGTGGAATTCGTATTGCAATGGACCGAGAAAATCACAGTGCAAATGGTTTTGGAGAAAAGCAACGTCTTTTCGTTAGGCAAGTTCATAAAATGTCATGTATACAAACAGAAATATCATGTTTGTTTGCTGCAGTTCCTCTAGCTTTCTCCCTAGAAAATACGAATACATAGAGCTGGTGTCCTCATGTGGAACCAATTAGTATTTCCAAGGACAAAACTAAATGTTCACCGATAAAAAACATTCAAAACAATAAAGTCCATTGATAATATCCAGAAAACACAAACACAGAGACGGTAACAATATCTGGGATTGAGTTAGCCAGAAAAAAACCGGATATTTCTGGTTTCATCCAGTCATATCCGGACAAACTGGTATGCAATTCGTATGCAATGGACGGAGAAAATCACAGTAAAGATGGTTCTGGTGAAAAGCAAACTCTTTTCTTTGGGCAAGTGCAACAAATGTCATCGATACTAACAGAAATATGATGTTTGTTTGCCGCAGTTCCTCTAGCTCTCTCCTTAGAAAATAAGAATGTTCAGAGCTTGTCCTCATGTGGAACCAATTAGTGTTTCAATGATACAAAATTAAATGTTCCCTGACAAAAATAAACAAAACAATATGTTCCATCGATAATATCCAGAAACAAAAACACAGAGGCTTTCACAATATTTCCGATTGAATTAGCCAAAACACAACCGGATATTTCTGGTTTCATCCAGTCATATCTGGACAAAGTGGTGTGGAATTCATATGTAATGGACCGAGAAAATCACAGTAAACATGGTTTTGGAGAAAAGCAAAGTCTTTTAATTAGGCAAGTGCACGAAATGTCATCGATACAAACAGAAATATCATGCTTGTTTGTCGCAGTTCCTCTAGCATTCTCCCTAGAAAATACAAATATGTAGAGTTGGTGTCTCCATGTGCAACCAATTACTGTTCCCAAGCACAAAATTAAATGTTCCCTGAAAAAAAAATATTCAAAACAATAAAGTCCTTGGATAGTATCAGAAATACACAAACACAGAGGCTGTAGTAATATCTGGGATTGAGTTATCCAAAACATAACCGGATATTTCTGGTTTCATCCAGTCATATCCGGAAAAAGTGGTGTGGAATTCGTATGCAATGGACCGAGAAAATCACAGTACAAATGGTTTTGGAAAAAGCAAAGCCTTTTCTTTAGGCAAGTGCATAAAATGTCATCTATACAAACAGAAATATGATGTTTGTCGCAGTTCCTCTAGCTTTCTCCCTAGAAAATACGATGTGTGGTGCTGGTGTCTCCAGGTGGACCTATTAGTGTTTCAAAGCAAATTTTAAATGTTCCCCGAAAAAACATTCAAAACAATAAAGTCCGTGGATAATATCAGGAATACACAAACACAGAGGCTGTAGCAATATCTGGGATTGAGTTAGCCAAAACAAAACCGGATATTTCTGGTTTCATCCAGTCATATCCGGACAAAGTGGTGTGGAATTTGTATGCCATGGACCCAGAAAATCACAGTAAAATATTTTGGAGAAAAGCAAAGTCTTTTCGTTAGGCAAGTGCATAAAATGTCATCTATACAAAAAGAAATATCATGTTTGTTTGCCACAGTTCCTCTAGCTTTCTCCCTAGAAAATACGAATGTGTAGAGCTGGTGTCTCCATGCGGAACCAATTACAGTATCCAAGCTCAAAATAAAATCTTCTCTGATAAAAAACATTCAAAACAATAAAAACCATTGATAATATCCAGAAAACACAAACAAAGAGACTTTCACAATATTTCGACTGAGTTAGCCAAAACACAACCGGATATTTCCGGTTTCCTCCAATCATATCCGGAAAAACTGGTGTGCAATTGGTGTGCAACCGACCGAGAAAATCACAGTAAACATGGTTTTGGAGAAAAAGCAAAGTCGTTTCATTAGGCAAGTGCATAAAATGTCATCTACACAAACATATATATCTGATTGTTTGCCGCAGTTCCTCTAGCTTTCTCCTAAGAAAATACGAATGTGTAGACCTGGTTTCCCCATGATGAACCAATGAGTGTTTTATGGTACAAAATTAAATGTTCCCTGATAAAAAAATTCAAAACAATTAAGTCCATTGATAATATCCAGAAAACACAAAAACAGAGGCTGAGAGCAATATCTGGGATTGAGTTAGCCAAAACACAACCGGATATTTCTGGTTTCATCCAGTCATATCCGGAAAAGTGGTGTGGAATTCGTATGCAATGGACCGAGAAAACCACAGTAAACATGGTTTTGGAGAAAAGCAGTCTTTTCGTTAGGCAAGTGCAAAAAATGTCATCTATACAAACAGAAATATCATGTTTGTTTGCCGCAGTTCCTCTAGCTTTCTCCCTAGAAAATACGAATGTGTAGAGCTGGTGTCTGCATGTGGAACTAATTAGTGTTTCCAAGCACAAAATTAAATGTTCCCTGGTATAAAATATTCAAAACAATAAAGTCCGTAGATGATATCCGGAAAACACAAACACAGAGGCTGTAGCAATATCTGTGATTGAGTTAGCCAAAACACAACCGGATATTTCTGCTTTCATCCAGTCATATGGGGACAAAGTGGTGTGGAATTCGTATGCAATGGACCAAGAAAATCACAGTACAAATGGTTTTGGAGAAAAGCAAAGTCTTTTCATTAGGCAAGTGCATAAAATGTCATCTACAGTAACAGAAATATCATGTTTGTTTGCCGCAGTTCCTCTAGATTTCTTCCTAGAAAATACGAATGTGTAGAGCTGGTGTCCCCATGATGAACCAATTAGTGATTCAAGGAACAAAATTCATTGTTCCCTTAAAAAAATTCAAAACAATAAAGTCTGTGGATAATATACGGATAACACAAACACAGAGGCTGTAGCAGTATTTCGGATTGAGTTAGCCAAAACACAACCGGATGTTTCTGGTTTCATCCAGTCATATCCGGACAAAATTGTGTGGAATTCGTATGCAATGGACCGAGAAAATCACAGTAAAAATGGTTTTGGAGAAGAGCAATGTCTTTTCATTAGGCAAGTAGATAAAATATCATCGATAAAAAGATAAATATCATGTTTGTTTGCTGCAGTTCCTCTAGCTTTCTCCCAAGAAAATACAAATGTGTAGAGCTGTGGTTCCCATGATGAACCAATTAGTGTATCAACTGTATAAATTTAAATGTTCCCTGATAAAAACATTCAAAACAATGAAGTCCATTGATAATATCCAGAAGACAAAAACACAGAGGCTTTCACAATATTTCCGTTTGAGTTAACCAAAACACAACCGGATATTTCTGCTTTCAACCAGTGATATCCGGACAAAGTGGTTTGGAATTCGTATGCAATGGGGTGAGAAAATCACAGTACAAATTGTTTTGGAGAAAAGCAAAGTATTTTCGTTAGGCAAGTGCATAAAATGTCATCTATACAAAGAGAAATATCATGTTTGTTTGCCGCAGTTCCTCTAGCTTTCTCCCTAGAAAATACGAATGTGTAGAGCTGATGTCTCCATGTGGAAACAATTAGTGTTTCCAAGCACAAAATTAAATGTTTCCTGAAAAAAAAATTGAAAAAAAAAAAGTCCGTGGATAATATCAGGAATGCACAAACACAGAGGCTGTAGCAATATCTGGTATTGAGTTAGCCAAAAAACAACCAGATATTTCCGGTTACATCCAGTCATATCCGGACAAAGTGGTGTGGAATTCATATGCAAGGACCTTGAAAATCCGAGTAAAATTGGTTTTGGAGAAAAGCAAAATCTTTACGTTATGCAAGTGCTTAAAAGGTCATCTATACAAACAGAAATATCATGTATGTTTGTCGCAGTTCCTCTAGCTTCCTCTCTAGAAAATACAAATACGTAGAGCTGGAGTCTCCATGTGGAACCAACTAGTGTTTCGCAGCACAAAATCAAATGTCCTCTGATAAAAAACATTCAAAACAATAAAGTCTGTGGATAATCAGGAATACACAAAGGCAGAGGTGGTAACAGTATCTGGGATTGAGTTAGCCAAAAAAAAAAAAACCGGATATTTCTGGTTTATCCAGTCATAACTGTTCAAATTAGTGTGGAATTCCTATTGCAATGGAACGAGAAAATCACAGTAAAAATGGTTTTGGAGAAAAGCAAAGTCTTTTCGTTAGGCAAGTGCATAAAATGTCATCTATACAAACAGAAATATCATGTTTGATTGTCGGAGTTTCTCTAGCTTTCTCTCTAGAAAATACTAATATGTAGATCTAGTGTCACCATGTGGAACCAATTTTTGTTTCCAAGCACAAAATGAAATGTTCCCTGATAAAAAAACATTCAAAAAAATAAAGTCCGTGGATAATATCAGGAATACACAAACACAGAGGCTGTAGCAATATTTAGCATTGAGTTAGCCAAAACAAAATCGGATATTTCCCGTTTCATCCAATCATATCCGGAGAAACTGGTGTGGAATTCGTATGCAATGGACCAAGAAAATCAAAGTGAAAATGGTTTTGGAGAAAAGCAAAGATTTTTCGTTAGGCAAGTGCATAAAATGTCATGGATACAAGCAGAAATATTACGTTAGTTTGTCACAGTTTCTCTAGCTTTCTGCCTAGAAAATACGAATATGTAGAGCTGGTGTCTCCATGTGGAACCAATTAGAGTTTCCAAGCACAAAATGAAATGTTCCCTGAAAAAAAAATTTCAAAACAATAAAATCTGGGGATAATATAGGAATACACAAACACAGAGGCTGTAGCAATATCTGGGATTCAGTTAGCCAAAACAAAACAGAATATTTCCGGTTTCATCCAGTCATATCAGGACAAACTGGTGTGGAATTCATATGAAGTGTACCGAGAAAATCACAGGAAAATGGTTTTGGAGAAAACAATGTCTTTGCGTTAGCAAGTGCATAAAATGTCATCTATACAAACAGAAATATCAAGTTTGCTTGTCGCAGTTCCTCTATCTTTCTCCGTAGAACATATGAATGTGTAGAGCTGGTGTCTCCATGTGGAAAGAATTAGTGTTTCAACGGTACAAAATTAAATGTTCCCTGATAAAAAAAAACATTCAAAACAATAAAGTCTGTGGATAATTTCAGGAATACACAAACACAGAGGCAGTAGCAATAAAGAGGCAGAGGCAAGTGCATAAAATGTCATCTATACAAACAGAAATATCATGTTTGTTTGCCACAGTTCCTCTAGCTTTCTCCCTAGAAAATATGAATATGTTCAGCTGGTGTCTCCATGTGGAACCAATTACTGTATCCACGCTCAAAATAAAATGTTCCCCGAAAAAAACCTTCAAAACGATAAAGTCCGTTGAATATATTCAGAAAACACCAACACAATTGTTGGAACAATATTTGGGATTGAGTTATCCAAAATAAACCAGATATTTCCGGTTTCATCCAGTCATATCTGGACAAACTGCTGTGGAATTTGTATGCAGTGTATCCAGAAAATCAGAGAAAAATGGTTTTTGAGAAAAACAAAGTCTTTTCGTTAGGCAAGTGCATAAAATGTCATCTATACAAACAGAAATATCATGTTTTTTTGTCGCAATTCCTCTTGTTTTCTCCCTAGAAAATATGAATACGTAGAGCTAGTGTCTCCGTGTATAACCTATTACTGTATCAGAGCTTAAAATAAAATAATTCCCGATAAAAAAATCAAAACAATAAAGTCGATCGATAATATCAAAAAACACAAACACAGAAACTTTCACAATATTTCTGATTGAGTTAGCCAAAACACAACCAGATATTTCTGGTTTCATCCACTGATATCCAGACAAAGTAGTGTGGAATTCATATGCAGAGGACTGAGAAAATCACAGTAAAAATGGTTTTGGAGAAAAGCAATGTCTTTTCGTTAGGCAAGTGCATAAAATGTCATCTATACAAACAGAAATATCATGTTTGTTTGCCGCAGTTCCCCAGCTTTCTCAATAGAAAATACGAATGTGTAGAGCTGGTGTCCCCATGATGAAGCAATTAGTGTTTCAACGGTACAAAATGAAATGTTCCCTGATAAAACATTCAAAACAATAAAGTCCATCGATAATATCCAGAAAACACAAACACAGAGGCTGTAGCAATATTTCGGATTGAGTTAGCCAAACACACAACGGGATATATCTGGTTTCATAAACTGATATCCAGACAAAGTGGTGTGGAATTCGTATACAATGGACCGAGAAAATCACAGTACAAATGGTTTTGGAGAAAAGCAAAGCCTTTTCATTAGGCAACTGCATCAAATATCATCTATACAAACAGAAATATCATGTTTGCTTGCCGCAGTTCCTCTAGCTTTCTCCCTAGAAAATATGAATATGTAGAGCTGGTGTCTCCATGTGAAACCAATTACTGTATCCAAGCACAAAATAACATGTTCCCCGACAAAAAACATTCAAAAAATAAAGTCCATTGATAATATCCAGAAAACACAAACACAGATGCTGTAGCAATATCTGGGATTGAGTTAGCCAAAACACAACCGGATATTTCCGGTTTCATCCAGTCATATCCAGACAAACTGGTGTGGAATTCATATGCAATGGACCAAGAAAATCACAGGAAAAAATGGTTTTGGAGAAAAGCAAAGTCTTTTCTTTAGGCAAGTGCATAAAATGTCATCGATACAAACAGAAATATGTTTGTTTTCCGCAGTTCCTCTAGCTTTCTCCCTAGAAAAAATGAATGTGTAAATGTGTAGAGCTCCTGTCCCCATGATGAACTAATTTGTGTTTCTACGGTACAAAAATCAATGGGCCCTGATAAAAATATTCAAAACCATAAAGTCCATCGATAATATCCAGAAAACACAAACACGGAGGCTTTCACAATATTTTGGATTGATTTTACCAAAACACATCCGGATATTTCTGGTTTCATCCAGTCATATCCGCACAAACATGTGTGGAACTCGTATGCAATGGACCGAGAAAATCACAGTAGAAATGGTTTTGGAGAAAATCAAAGTCTTTTCGTTAGGCAATTGCATAAAATGTCATCTATACAAACAGAAATATCATGTTTGTTTGGCGCAGTTCCCCTAGCTTTCTCCATAGAAAATACAAATCTGTAGAGCTGGTGTCTCCATGTGGACCAATTAGTGTTTCACAGCACAAAATTAAATGTTCCCTGAAAATAAACTTTCAAAATAAAAATCCCTTGGATAATATCAGGAATACACAAACACAGAGGCTCTAGCAATATTTCAGATTGAGTTAGCCAAAAGACAACCAGATATTTCTTGTTTCATCCAGTCATATCCGGACAAAGTGGTGTGGAATTCATATGCAATGGACCGAGAAAATCACAGTACAAATGTTTTGGAGAAAGCAAGTATTTTCGTTAGGCAAGTGCATAAAATGTCAGCTATAGAAACAGAAATATCATGTTTGTTTGCTGCAATTCCTCTAGGTTTCTCCGTAGAAAATAGGAATGTGTAGAGCTGGTGTCCCCATGATGAACCAATTAGTGTTTCAATGGTACAAAATTAAATGTTCCCTGATAAAAACATAAAAAAAAAAGTCCATCGATAATATCCAGAAAACACAAACACTGAGGCTGTAGCAATATCTGGAATTGAGTTAGCCAGAACAAAACCGGATATTTCTGGTTTCATCCAGTCGTATCCTGACAAACTGGTGTGGAATTCGTAGGCAATGGATGGAGAAAATCACAGTAAAAATGGTTCTGGTGAAAAGCAAAGTCTTTTCATTAGGCAAGTGCATAAAATGTCATCTATACAAACAGAAATACCATGTTTGTTGGCCGCAGTTCCTCTAGTTTTCTACCTACAATATACGAATACGTAGAGGTGGTGTATCCATGTGGAATCAATTACTGTATCCAACCTCAAAATAAAATGTTCCCTGATAAAAAAAAATTCAAAACAATAAATTCCATTGATAATATCCAGAAAATACAAACACAGAGGCTATAGCAATTTCAGGGATTGAGTTAGCCAAAACAAAACTGTATATTTCCTATTTCATCTAGTTATATCCGGACAAACTGGTGTGGAATTCGTATGCAACGACCAAGGAAATCATAGTAAAAATGGTTTTGGAGAAAATCAAAATTTTTCTTTAGGCAACTGCATAAAATGTCACCTATACAAACAGAAATATCATGTTTGTTTGCCATAGTTCCTCTAGCTTTCTACCTGGAAAATACGAATCTGTAGAGCTTGTGTTCCCATGATGAACCAATTAGTGTTTCAATGGTACAAAATTATATGTTCCCCAAAAAAATATTCAAAAAAATTAATATCTAGAAAACAAAAAAACACAGAGGCTTTCACATTATTTCAGATTGAGTAGGAAAAACACATCCAGATATTTCTGGTTTCATCCAGTCATATCCGGACAAACTGGTGTGGAACTCGTATGCAATGGACTGTGAAAACTAAGTCAAAATGGTTTCGGAGAAAAGCAGTCTTTTTGTTAGGCAAGTGCATAAATGGTCATTTATACAAACAGAAATATCATGTTTGTTTGTCGCAGTTCCTCTAGCTTTCTCCCTAGCAAATACGAATGTGTAGAGCTGGTGTCTCCATGATGAAGCAATTAGTGTTTCCAAGCAGAAAATTAAATGTTCCCTGATAAAAAACATTCAAAACAATAAAGTCCATGGATAATATAAGGAACACACAAACACAGAGGCTGTAGCAATATCTGGGATTGAGTTAGCCGAAACAAAACGGGATATTCCGGAATCACCCTTTCAAATCCTGACAAAGTGGTGTAGAATTCGTATGCAATGGACCGAGAATATCACAGTAAAAATGGTTTTGGAGAAAAGCAAAGTTTTTTCGTTAGGCAAGTGCATAAAATGTCATCTATGCAAACAGAAATATCATGTTTGTTTGTCGCAGTTCCTCTAGCTTTCTCCCTAGAATATACGAATGTGTAGAGCTGGTGTCTCCATGTGGAACCAATTAGTGATTCCAAGAACAAAATTAAATGTCCCCTGATAAAAAACATTAAAAACAATAAAGTCCGTTGATAATATTAGGAAAACACAAACACAGAGGCTGTACCAATATCTGGGATTGAGTTAGCCAAAACAAATCGGATATTTCTGTTTCATCCAGTCATATCCGGGCAACGTGGTTTGGAATTCGTATGCAATGGACCGAGAAAATCACAGTAAAAATGGTTTTGGAGAATAGCAAAGTCTTTTCATTAAGCAAGTGCATAAAATGACATCGATACAAACAGAAATATCATGTTTGTTTGCCGCAGTTCCTCTAGCTTTCTCCCTAGAAAATACGAATGTGTAGAGCTGGTGTCCTCATGATGAACCATTTAGTATTTCAACGGTACAAAATTAAATGTTCCCTAAAAAAAAAAAACATTCAAAACAATAAAGTCCATCGATAATATCCAGAAAACACAAACACAGAGGCTTTCACAATATTTCGGATTGAGTTAGCCAAAACACAACCGGATATTTCTGGTTTCATCCAGTCATATCCGGAAAAAGTGGTGTGGAATTCGTATCCAACGGACCGAGAAAATCACAGTAGAAATGGTTTTGGAGAAAAGCAAAGTCTTTTCGTGAGGCAAGTGCATAAAATGTCATCTATACAAACAGGAATATCATGATTGTTTGCCGCAGTTCCTCTAGCTTTCTCTGTAGAAAATACGAATGTGTAGAGCTGGTGGCTCCATGTGGAAACTATTAGTGTTTTGCAGCACAAAATTAAATGTTCCCGGATAAAAAATATTTAAAACAATAAAGTCTGCGGATAATATCAGGAATACACAAACACAGAGGAGGTAACAATATCTGGGATTGAGTTAGCCAAAACAAAACCGTATATTTATGGCTTCATCCAGTCATATCCGAACAAAGTGGTGTGGAATTCGTATGCAGTGGACCAAGATAATCACAGTAAAATGGTTTTCGAGCAAAGCAAAGTCTTTCCGTTAGGCAAGTGCATAAAATGTCATCGATACAAACAGAAATATCATGTTTGTTTTCGCAGTTCCTCTAGCTTCCACCCTAGAAAATACGAATCTGTAGAGCTGGTGTCGCCATGATGAACCTATTAGTGTTTCAACGGTACAAAATTAAATGTTCCCTGATAAAAAATTTCAAAACAATAAAGACCATTGATAGTATCCAGGAAAAACAAACACAGATGCTGTAACAGTATTTGGGATTGAGTTAGCCAAAACACAACCGGATATTTCTGCTTTCATCCAGTCATATCCAGAGAGACTGCTGTGGAATTCGTATGCAACGGACCTAGAAAATCACAGTAACAATTGTTTTGGAGAAAACCAAAGTCTTTTCATTAGGCAAGTGCATACAATGTCATCATTACAAACAGAAATATCATGTTTGTTTACCGCAGTTCCTCTAGCATTCTCCCTAGAAAATACAAATGTGTTAGAGCTGGTGTCCCAGGAAGAACCAATTAGTGAAGCAATGGTACAAAATTAAATGTTCCCTGATAAAAACATTCAAAACAATAAAGTCCACCAATAATATCCAGAAAGCACAAACACAGAGGCTTTCACAATATTTCGGATTGAATTAGCCAAAACACAACCGGATATTTCCGGTTTTGTCCAGTCATATCCGGTAAAACTGGTGTTGAATTCACATTCAATGGACCGAGAATATCACAGTAAAATGGTTTTGGAGAAAAGCAAAGTCTTTTCGTTAGGCAAGTGCATAAAATGTCATCTACATAAACAGAAATATCATGTTTCTTTGCCGCAGTTCCTCTTGTTTTCTACCTAGAAAATACGAATATATAGAGCTGGTGGCTCCATGTGGAACCAATTACTTTATCCAAGCTCAAAATAAAATGGTCCCCATAAAAAAAATTCAAAACAATAAAGTAAATTGATAATATCCAGAAAACACAAACACAGAGGCTGTAGCAATATCTGAGATTGAGTTACCACCAAAAAAACTGGATATTTTCATTTTCATCTAGTTATATCTGGACAAACTGCTGTGGAATTCGTATGCAATTCACTTAGAAAATCACAGAAAAATGGTTTTGGAGAAAAGCAAAGTCTTTTCGTTAGGCAAGTGCATAAAATGTCATCGATACAAACAGAAATATTATCTTTGTTTGCCGCAGTTCCTCTAGCTTTCTCCCTTGAAAATACGAATGTGTAGAGCTGGTGTCTCCATGTGGAACCAATTAGTTTTTCCAATCACAAAATTAAATGTTCCCTGATAAAAAACATTCAAAAAAATAAAGTCCGTGGATAATATCAGGAATACACAAACACAGAGGCTGTAGCAATATTTAGGATTGAGTTAACCAAAACAAAATCGGATATTTCCCGTTTCATCCAATCATACCCGAAAAAACTTGTGTGGAATTCGTATGCAATGGACTGAGAAAATCACAGTAAAAATGGTTTTGGAGAAAAGCAAAGATTTTTTGTTAGGCAAGTGCATAAAATGTCATCTATACAAACAGAAATATCATGTTTGTTTGCATAGATCCTCTAGCTTTCTCCCTAGAAAATACGAATATGTAGAGCTGTTGTTCCCATGATGAGCCAGTTAGTGTTTCAATGGTACAAAATTAAATGTTCCCTGATAAAAACATTCAAAACCATAAGGTCCATATAATATCCAGAAAACACAAACACAGAGGCTTTCACAATATTTTGGATTGAGTTAGCCAAAACAAAACCGGATATTTCTGGTTTCATTCAGTCATATCCGGACAAACTGGTGTGGAATTCGTATGCAATGGACGGAGAAAATCAGATTACAAATGGTTTGGAGAAAAGCAAAGTCTTTTTGTTAGGTAAGTGCATAAAATGTCATCGATACAAACAGAAATATCATGTTTTTTTCGGCAGTTCCTCTAGGTTTCTCCCTAGAAAATACGAATGTGTAGAGCTTGTGTCTCCATGTGGAACCAATTAGTGTTTTCAAGCACAAAATTAAATGTTCCCTGATAAAAAAACATTCAAAACAATAAAGTCTGTGGATAATATCAGGAATACACACACACAGAGGCGATAAAATAACTGGGATTGTGTTAGCCAAAAAAAATCGGATATTTCCGGTGTCATCCAGTCATATCTGGGTAAACTATTGTTGAATTTGTATGCAATGGACCTAGTAAATCACAGTACAAATGGTTTTGGAGAAAAGCAAAGTCTTTTCTTTAGGCAAGTGCATAAAATGTCATCGATACAAACAGAAATATCATGTTTGTTTGCTGCAGTTCCTCTAGCTTTCTCCCTAAAAATACGAATGTGTAGAGCTTGTGTCTCCCTGTAGAACCAATTAGTGTTTCCAAGCAAAAAATTATATGTTCCCTGAAAAAAATATTGAAAATAATAAAGTCCGTGGATAATTTCAGGAATACACAAACACAGAGGTTGTAGCAATATCTGGGATTGAGTCAGCCAAAACACAACCGGATATTTCTGGCTTCATCTAGTCATATCCGGACAGAGTCGTGTGTAATTCGTATGCAATGGGCTGAGAAAATCACAGTACAAATGGTTTTGGAGAAAAGCAAAATCTTTTCGTTAGGCAAGTGCAGAAAATGTCATCTATACAAACAGAAATATCTTGTTTCTTTGCTGCAGTTCCTCTAGATTTCTCCATAGAAAATACGAATGTGTAGAGCAGGTGTCCCCATGATGTACCAATTAGTGTTTCTACGGTACAAAATGTAGTGTTCCCTGAAAAAAACATTCAAAACAATAAAGTCCATCGATAATATCCGGAAAACAGGAACACAGAGGATTTCACAATATTTGGATTCAGTTAGCCAAAACACGACAGGATATTTCTGCTTTCATCCAGTCGTATCCGGAAAAAGTCGTTTGGAATTCGGATGCAATGGACCGAGAAAATCACAGTAAAAATGGTTTCGGAGAAAAGCAAAGTTTTTTCGTGAGGCAAGTGCATAAAATGTCATCTATACAAACAGAAATATCATGTATGTTTGCCGCAGTTCCTTTAGCTTTCTCCCTAGAAAATACGAATGTGTAGAGCTGGTGTCTCCATGTGGAACCAATTAGTGATTCTAACAACAAAATTAAATGTTCCCTGATAAAAAGCATTCAAAACAATAAAGTCGGTTGATAATATTAGGAAAACACAAACACAGAGGCTGTACCAATATCTGGGATTGAGTTAGCCTAAACAAAACCGCATATTTCGGTTTCATCCAGTCATATCCGGGCAATGTGGTTTGGAATTCGTATGCAATGGACCGAGAAAATCACAGTAAAAATGGTTTTGGAGAATAGCAAAGTCTTTTCATTAGGCAAGTGCATAAAATCACATCGATACAAACAGAAATATCATGTTTGTTTGCCGCAGGGCCTCAAGGTTTCACCCTAGAAAATACGAATGTGTAGAGCTGGTGTCTCCAAGTGGAAGCAATTACTGTATTCAAGCTCAAAATAAAATGTTCCCCGATAAAAAACTTTCAAAAAAAATAAAGTCCATTGATAATATCCAGAAAACACAAACACAGAGACTGTAGCAATATTTGGGATTGAGTTAGCAAAAAGAAACCAAAAATTTCCGGTTTCATCCAGTCATATCCGGACAAAGTGGTGTGGAATTCGTATGTAATGGACTGAGAAAATCACAGTAAAAATGGTTTTGGAGAATAGCAAAGGCTTTTTTTTAGGCAAGTGCATAAAATGTCATCGATACAAACAGAAATATCATGTTTGTTTGCCACAGTTCCTCTAGCTTTCTGCCTAGAAATTATGAATGTGTAGAGCTGGTGTCCCCATGATGAACCAATTAGTGTTTCAACCGTACAAAAGTAAATGTTCCCTGATAAAAACTTTCAAAACAATAAAGTCCATCGATAATATCCAGAATACACAAACACAGAGGCTTTCACAATATTTCGGATTTAGTTAGCCAAAACACAACCAGATATTTCTGTTTTTATGCAGTCATATCCGGACAAAGTTGTGCGGAATTCGTATGCAATGGGCTGAGAAAATGAGAGTAAAAATATTTTTAGAGAAAAGCAAAGTCTTTTCGTTAGGCAAGTGCATAAAATATCATCAAAATGAACAGAAATACCATGTTTGTTTGCACCAGTTCCTCTAGATTTCTCCCTAGAAAATACGAATATATAGATCTGGTGTCCCCATGTGGGACCAATTACTGTATCCAAGCTCAAAATAAAATATTCCCCGATAAAAACATTCAAAATAATAAAATCCGTGAATAATATCCAGAAAACACAAACACAGATGCTGTAGCAATATCTGGGATTGAGTTAGCCGAAACAAAACTGGATATTTCCGGTTTCATCCAGTCATATCCGGACAAAGTGGTGTGGAATTCGGATGCAATGGACCGAGAAAATGACAGTAAAAATGGTTTTGGAGAAAAGGAAAGGCTTTTCGTTTGGCAAGTGCATAAAATGTCATCAAAACAACAGAAATATCATGTTTGTGTGCCGCAGTTCCTCTTAGCTTTCTACCTAGAAAATACGAATATGTTCAGCTGGTGTCTCCATGTGGAACCAATTACTGTATCCAAGCTCTAAATAAAATGTTCCCCGAAAAAAAATATTCAAAAAATAATGTCCGGATTGGAAATTAGGAGAGCGAGAAGATGGCGGAATAGGCAGGGAGCACACTATGGAAAGGAAACAGGCAAACCAAAGAAAAGAAGAAGAAATCAGAAATCTAAATAATATTGTCAGGAATCTACAGGATACTATTAAAAACCCAACATTCGGGTTCTAGGAGTTCCTGAAGGCATGGAGAGGGAGAAAGGATTAGAAGGCATTTTCAGTGAGATACTAGCAGAAAATTTCCCAGGTTTGGAGAAGGACAGAGGCATCTTAGTACAGGAAGCTTATAGAACCCCTAATAAACATGACCAAAAGAGATCCTCACCACGACATGTTGTAATCAAACTCACCACAGTGACACATAAAGAAAAGATCCTAAAATGTGCAAGAGAGAAACGTCAGATTACTCTTAGAGGATCTCCAATTAGACTCACAGCAGACTTCTCATCAGAAACCCTACAAGCTAGAAGGGAATGGCGAGACATAGCCCAGGTATTAAGAGAGAAAAACTGCCAGCCCAGAATATTATATCCTGCAAAGCTCTCATTTGTGAATGAAGGTGAAATTAAGACTTTTCATAGCAAACAGAAACTGAAAGAATTTGTTGCCACTCATCCTGCCCTGCAAAAGATACTTAAAGATGTGTTACACACAGAAACACAGAAACACGGTCACCAATATGAAAGAAGGTAAAGGAAGGAAACCTCACAGCAAAAGATCACAGGAAGCTCAATTTCTCTTTGACATAGAATTAAACTCTGATGCTCTGTTAAAGCAATGTGTTAAAGTAATCTATTATGTGCTCTTGATGTCTGTTAAATTCTAATTGTTCAAAAACAGCTGAATTTTTATTAAGAGCTATGGGTTATTTAACTATGTGCTTCTTTTCAAAGATTTGAATAGTCACCTTGTAACAAGATCTAATTTGGTCTATGTTATGTCATGATTTTAAGGAATCTTATTTCAACCAGATATTTTGGATTTTGAGCCTTCTTGGCATTCTTGACAGGCATTCAAAAAATCAAAGTTTCAAACAATCTGGTCTCTAAAATTTCCAGTAAATCCTGGACTTTGGTTTGTCCAGTTTGGGCCCAACTGAAAAAATCGAAGGACCTATGTCTCTCATCTTATAGAGACACCAACTAGGCAGGCTGTTTGGATTATATTAGAAGGACTGTCAGGATGTGATGTGGTACTAAACTTCAGTTTCTATAATGGAAAGTGCCATTAATACAAATGTTTGAGAATTAAATGTCTAATGATCTTGTGTTACTAGACATGATAGTTGTCTTAATGAGAAAGCCCCAGAGGCCTAAAGGGGTAAATACTTGTCAAATCCTACAGGTGCTTTCAAAAATACTGTGAAGTAAGCAAGTGCCTCTTGTTGGTTGATGAGTTTATAATTTTAAACATGGCGACTTAAAGTCTTTTGTCATCCCTAGTTATATAGGATGTGCTGCTCATAAAAATAAAGCGTTGTTGGTTCTGTGTTTAACTGTCCTCCTATAGGTTCCTATGGACTTTTTCCAGCCACTTCCATTGTATTCAGTACTTTGGGATGGCACTGTAAACAGATGAAGCCAATAATGTATTAACAGTACATTAACATTAACAGTATGGTTAACTGAGGTTACTAAAAAAGCAATTCAAATCCATTGGCAATCGACAAAAAGCGTTAAAGATTTTAAAAGCTATTATTAAAATTGCTATATTGGTCTATTATGCTATGTTATATGTGTGTACATATGGTATGTCCACATTGGGAAATTTTATTAAGAGTTTTATTTTAAATGGCTTATCGATAAGATTATTCATAAATTTAAGCCGCTAAAATCAATCAAAGATACATTTTAATTTGTGTGACCTGAATCTGTGTATCATATGTTTTAAAGGTGTTGGTAGAAAGAAACTAAAAACATTTTAGATGGTTGTGCTTAAGTTTACTGGTTAAACAAACTACACCATGTTAGATATTTAAGAGGTGTTTTCAAATACATGATTCTTAAAATGTATAGAAGGCATTGGACCTTCTGGTAAATGTTTTCTTAAGTTGTTATCTAATGGTTGAAACGGTTTGCTAAGTATTCATGTGATATTGCTATTGTCAGCAAGCGATCTAGAACTTGTTCTAATTTCTCTATTCTAAGCCCAACTTGTTCTTTCATTTCTCTATTCCCTTCAAGGTAGGAAACTAATTCTATTATGAAGGAATCTGTAGGACGCACAATTTAATCTTTAGACCTTATAGAAGAGATGGCTAACATTTTTCTGTAATAGCATAGCCAAAATAAGAACTTAAATAATAATCTGATAGCTAGATTCACTTCGCCATCAGCCAAGTATACAGTAAGTAGAAAAAACCTCTCTTTCAGACCAAAGAGAAAGAAAGTTTTAAAGTGAGAATATAATTTTCCTCATGGGCATTGTCTACCTTAGAAAAACTACAGAACATGCCTGTAACTATAGACTTGGAGTTCAGACCATTGAAGATTAGAGATGGGACACGGGCACTCCCTTGACTTGCATCCTCTGGTCTGCTTTAACACAAGCCAGGAGGAAAAGAAAGCTAGGCATCCGAAGCAATGGGTGGCAGGCCTACTAATGGCTGATCTGTACAGTGATCTGCCCTCAAGGAGACCCAACAGGCCAGTCCACTGCAGTGGCTTTCAAAGTGGTAAGCCTGGGCTTCAGCAGAAGTCAGCTTATGAAGAGCCCTGGCAGCTCTGCCAAGAGTTGGATCACTGGAAATGGACCTGCCCTGGAGTCGAAGGATGCCCAGGTCAGAGCCACAGATCTTATTGGCTCTAAGCTGAAAAGCCCTTCACTCAGCACAACTTCCAAAGTGACCACTGCAGCTGAGGGTTTGGTCAAGTAGGGTCAGCAACATTGCAGGCAGAACTGTAAATTTCTTGTTAGAGATGCCCCCTGCCTTTACCTGCCCAGCGCTCCTCCCAGGCCAGCCAAGTAATGAAAGTCAACAGAGTGCCTTCCCCTAGGAGGTTCACACCTCCCTTAGGATATACCCCATGTGAAGAGATAGATAGTTCTGGGCCTCTTAACTTACAAGGCCTAAAGCCCACCAGATTATTATCAAGCCCATTGTATCAGGTTCTATTTGCCTCTCAATCAGAAAACTTAATTGTAGCTTAGACAGCATCTTTCTTAGCTCCTCTAATAATGACTCTGTCCTTTGTTCTAGACCCTGTCTAGCGTACTTGGGCCTCATTCCTTTGTAATCATAACCTCTACTCTACCACCAATGGCTCTACTCCAAACCTGTGTGTACTGATGGTCCTCTTCCCCACTTAATGCTGTATAATTGTTCAAACCTGGTAAATGCCACTCTTAGGATCATTGGTTACTATCCTCACCCTGTCTTTTATGACCTTGTCTAAATATGATCAGAGTCGGTAAACTTGGAAGGCTTCCATAGCCTTGGCAACTCATGACGAGAGCCTAGGTTGGTTACTGGCATCATAAACTAGAGTGTCAATTTGTTGGGTCAACAACAGGAGCCACTGTGCACTTGCTCCTCATGTGGGATCTCTGTCCTTAATGTGCTGTACATTGTGATTTGATGCTATAACTAGTATTCAACAGTATGTTTCACTTTGTGTGTCTATGTGGGTGCAAACTGTTGATACCTTTATACTAAATTGATCTTCTGTATATAAGAGAATTGAAAATGAATCTTAATGCAAATGGAAGGGAGAGGGAGCGGGAGAGGGGAGGGTGGCGGGGTGGAAGGGAAGTTATGGGAGGGGGAAGCCATTGTAATGCATAAGCTGTACACTGGAAATTTATATTCATTAAATAAAAGTTAAAAAAAATAAAAAAAAATTTAAAAAAAAGAAGGGCAAAAAAAGAGAAATATTAAGGAGGAATCAAAATGAAATGAAACAACTAGTGGAACAAGAAACTGTGATAGTGACGAGAAGTCATAATGAAATGAAGAATTCAATAGATCAAATGACAAACACATTAGAGAGCCTTAAAAACAGAATGGGCGAAGCAGAAGAGAGAATATCAGACTTAGAAGACGGAGAACAGGAAAGGAAACAGGCAAACCAAAGAAAAGAAGAAGAAATCAGAAATCTAAATAATATTGTCAGGAATCTACAGGATACTATTAAAAAACCCAACATTCGGGTTCTAGGAGTTCCTGAAGGCATGGAGAGGGAGAAAGGATTAGAAGGCATTTTCAGTGAGATACTAGCAGAAAATTTCCCAGGTTTGGAGAAGGACAGAGGCATCTTAGTACAGGAAGCTTATAGAACCCCTAATAAACATGACCAAAAGAGATCCTCACCACGACATGTTGTAATCAAACTCACCACAGTGAAACATAAAGAAAAGATCCTAAAATGTGCAAGAGAGAAACGTCAGATTACTCTTAGAGGATCTCCAATTAGACTCACAGCAGACTTCTCATCAGAAACCCTACAAGCTAGAAGGGAATGGCGAGACATAGCCCAGGTATTAAGAGAGAAAAAATGCCAGCTCAGAATACTATATCCTGCAAAGCTCTCATTTGTGAATGAAGATGAAATTAAGACTTTTCATAGCAAACAGAAACTGAAAGAATTTGTTGCCACTCATCCTGCCCTGCAAAAGATACTTAAAGATGTGTTACACACAGAAACACAGAAACACGGTCACCAATATGAAAGAAGGTAAAGGAAGGAAACCTCACAGCAAAAGATCACAGGAAGCTCAGTTTCTCTTTGACATAGAATTAAACTCTGATGCTCTGTTAAAGCAATGTGTTAAAGTAATCTATTATGTGCTCTTGATGTCTGTTAAATTCTAA
Source organism: Lepus oiostolus (assembly GCA_036325905.1). Taxonomy (NCBI): domain Eukaryota; kingdom Metazoa; phylum Chordata; class Mammalia; order Lagomorpha; family Leporidae; genus Lepus; species Lepus oiostolus. Next base: position 131,969,567 of record CM070808.1, read on the forward strand.
TTGTTCAAAAACAGCTGAATTTTTATTAAGAGCTATGGGTTATTTAACTATGTGCTTCTTTTCAAAGATTTGAATAGTCACCTTGTAACAATGATCAAATTTGGTCTATGTTATGTCATGATTTTAAGGAATCTTATTTCAACCAGATATTTTGGATTTTGAGCCTTCTTGGCATTCTTGACAGGCATTCAAAAAATCAAAGTTTCAAACAATCTGGTCTCTAAAATTTCCAGTAAATCCTGGACTTTGGTTTGTCCAGTTTGGGCCCAACTGAAAAAATCGAAGGACCTATGTCTCTCATCTTACAGAGACACCAACTAGGCAGGCTGTTTGGATTATATTAGAAGGACTGTCAGGATGCAGTACCACTTTTTAAGTTTCTAAAATGAAAAATGCTATTAATACAAATGTTTGAGAATTAAAAAGTCTAATGATCTTGTGTTACTAGACATGATAGTTATCTTAATGAGAAAGCCCCAGAGGCCTAAAGGGTTAAATACTTGTCAAATCCTACAGGTGCTTTCAAAAATACTGTGAAGTAAGCAAGTGCCTCTTGTTGGTTGATGAGTTTATAATTTTAAACATGGCGACTTAAAGTCTTTGGTCATCCACAGTTATATATGATGTGCTGCTCATAAAACTAAAGCATTGTTGGTTCTGTGTTTAGCTGTCCTCCTATAGGTTCCTATGGACTTTTTCCAGCCACTTCCATTGTATGCAGTACTTTCGTATGGCTCTGTAAACAGATGAAGCCAATAATGTATTAACAGTACCAACTGAGAGAAAGTATGTTTAACTGACATTACTAAAAACAAAAAGCAATTCAAATCTATTGGCAATCGACAAAAAGTGTTAAAGATTTTAAAAGCTATTATTAAAATTGCTATATTGGTCTATTATGCTATGTTATATGTGTGTACATACGGTATGTCCACATGGGGAAATTTTATTAAGAGTTTTATTTTAAATGGTTTATCGATAAGATTGTTCATAAATTTAAGCTGCTAAAATCAATCAAAGGTACATTTTAATTGGTGTGACCTGAATCTCTGTATCATATGTTTTAGACATGTTGGTAGAAAGAAACTAAAAACATTTTAGATGGTTGTGCTTAAGTTTACTGGCTAAACAAACTACACCATGTTAGCTATTTAAGAGGTGTTTTCAAATACATGATTCTTAAAATTTATAGAAGGCATTGGACCTTCTGGTAAATGTTTTCTTAAGTTGTTATCTAATGGTTGAAACGGTTTGCTAAGTATTCATGTGATATTGCTATTGTCAGCAAGCGATCTAGGACTTGCTCCCTCATTTCTCTATTCTAAGCCCAACTTGTTCTTTCATTTCTCTATTCCCTTCAAGGTAGGAAACTAATTCTATTATAAAGGAATCTGTAGGACGCACAATTTAATCTTTAGACCTTATAGAAGAGATGGCTAACATTTTTCTGTAATAGCATAGCCAAAATAAGAACTTAAATAATAATCTCATAGTAGATTCATTTTGCCATCAGCGAATTATACAATAAGTAGTAAAAACCTCCCTTTCAGACCAAAGAGAAAGAAAGTTTTAAAGTGAGAATATAATTTTCCTCATGGGCATTGTCTACCTTAGAAAAACTACTGCAGAACATGCCTGTGACTATAGACTTATAGTTCAGGCCACAGAAGAATGAGATGGGACTTGGTCACTCCCATGTCTTGCATACTTTGGTCTGCTTTAACACAAACCAGGAGGAAAAGAAAGCTAGGCATCAGAAGCAATGGGTGGCAGGCCTATTTATGGCTGATCTGTACAGTGATCTGCCCTCAAGGAGACCCAACAGGCCAGTCCACTGCAGTGGCTTTCAAAGTGGTAAGCCTGGGCTTCAGCAGAAGTCAGCTTGTGAAGAGCCCTGGCAGCTCTGCCAAGAGTTGGATCACTGGAAATGGACCTGCCCTGGAGTCGAAGGATGCCCAGGTCAGAGCCACAGATCTTATTGGCTCTAAGCTGAAAAGCCCTTCACTCAGCACAACTTCCAAAGTGACCACTGCAGCTGAGGGTTTGGTCAAGTAGGGTCAGCAACATTGCAGGCAGAACTGTAAATTTCTTGTTAGAGATGCCCCCTGCATTTACCTGGCCAGCTCTCCTCCCAGGCCAGCCAAGTAATGAAAGCCAACAGAGTGCCTTCCCCTAGGAGGTTCACACCTCCCTTAGGATATACCCCATGTGAAGAGATAGATAGGTCTGGGCCTCTTAATTTACAAGGCCTAAAGCCCACCAGATTATTATCAAGCCCATTCTATCAGGTTCTATTTGCCTCTCGATTAGAAAAATTACTTGTAGCTTAGACAGCACCTTTCTTAGCTCCTCTAATAATGACTCTGTCATTTGTTCTAGGCCCAGTCTAGTGCACTTGGGCCTCATTCCTTTGTAATCATAACCTGTACTCTACCACCAATGGCTCTACTCCCAACCTGTGTGTACTGATGGTCCTCTTCCCCACTTAATGCTGTACAATTGTTCAAACCTGGTAAATGCCAATCTTAGGATCATTGGCTACTATCCTCACTCTGTCTTTTATGACCTTGTCTAAATATGATCAGAGTCGGTAAACTTGGAAGGCTTCCATAGCCTTGGCAACTCATGATGACAGCCTAGGATGGTTACTGGCGCCATATACTAGAGTGTCAATTTGTTGGCTCAACAACAGGAGCCACTGTGCACTTGCTCCTCATGTGGGATCTCTGTCCTTAATGTGCTGTACATTGTGATTTGATGCTATAACTAGTACTCAAACAGTATGTTTCACTTTGTGTTTCTATGTGGGTGCGAACTGTTGAAACCTTTACTTCATATATACTAACTTGATCTCCTGAATATAAAGAGAATAGGAAATGAATCCGGATGCAAATAAAAGGGGAGAGGGAGCGGGAGAGGGGAGGGTGGCGGGGTGGGAGGGAAGTTATGGGAGGGGGAAGCCATTGTAATGCATAAGCTGTACACTGGAAATTTATATTCATTAAATAAAAGTTAAAAAAAAGAAAAAAATAGTCCGTTGATAATATCCAGAAAACACAAACACAGAGGCTTTCACAATATTTCAGATTGAGTTAGCACAACCGTATATTTCTGGTTTCATCCAGTGATATCCGGACAAAGTGGTGTGGAATTCATATGCAATGAACAAAAAAAATCACAGTAAAAATGGTTTTGGAGAAAAGCAAAGTCTTTTCGTTAGGCAAGTGCATAAAATGTCATCTATACAAACAGAAATACCATGTTTGTTTGCCGCAGTTCCTCTAGCATTCTCACTAGAAAATACGAATATGTTCAGCTGGTGTCTCCATGATGAACCAATTAGTGTTTCAACGGTACAAAATAAAATATTCCCCAATAAAAAACATTCAAAAAATAAATTCTGTTGATAATATCCAGAAAACACAAACACAGAGGCTGGAGCAATATCTGGGATTGAGTTAGCCAAAACAAAACAGGATATTTCCGGTTTCATCCAGTCATATCCAGACAAACTGGTGTGGAATTCTGATGCAATGGACTGAGAAAATCACAGTACAAATGGTTTTGGAGAAAAGCAAAGTCTTTTCGTTAGGCAAGTGCATAAAATGTCATCGATACATACAGAAATATCATGTTTGTTTGTGGCAGTTCCTCTAGCTTTCTCCCTAGAAAATACGAAAGTGTAGAGCTGGTGTCTCCATGTGGAACCAATTAGTGTTTCCAAGCACAAAATTTAATGTTCCACAATAAAAACATTCAAAACAATAAAGTCCGTGGATAATATCAGGAATACACAAACACAGAGGCTGTAGCAATATTTTGGATTGAGTTAGCACAAACACTACCAGATATTTCCGGTTTCATCCAGTCACATCCAGACAAACTGGTGTGGAATTTTATGCAATGGACCGAGAAAATCACAGTAAAGATGGGTTTGGAGAAAAGCAAAGTCTTTTCTTTAGTCAAGTGCATAAAATGTCATCTATACAAACAGAAATATCATGTTTGTTTGCCGCAGTTCCTCTAGCTTTCTCCCTAGAATATATGAATGTGTACAGCTGGTGTCTCCTAGTGGAAACAATTAATGTTTCACAGCACAAAATTAATGTTACCTGATAAAAAATATTCAAAAAAATAAAGTCTGTGGATAATATCATCAATACACAAACACAGAGGCGATAAAATAACTGGGATTGAGTTAGCCAAAAAAAAAAAATCGGATATTTCCAGTTTCATCCAGTCATATTTGGACAAACTGGTGTTGAATTTGTATGCAATGGACCAAGAAAATCACAGAACAAATGGTTTTGGAGAAAAGCAAAGTCTTTTCGTTAGGCAAGTGCATAAAATGTCATCGATACAAACAGAAATATCATGTTTGTTTGCCGCAGTTCCTCTAGCTTTCTCCCTAGAATATATTAATGTGTACAGCTGGTGTCTGCATGTGGAAACCATTAGTGTTTCACAGCACAAAATTAAATGTTACCTAATAAAAAACATTGAAAAAAAAAAAAGTCCGTGGATAATATCCTCAATACACAAACACAGAGGCGAAAAAATAACTGGGAATGAGTTAGCCCCAAAAAATCGGATATTTCCGGTTTCATCCAGTCATATCCGGACAAACTATTGTTGAATTTGTATGCAATGGACCAAGAAAATCACAGTACAAATGGTTTTGGAGAAAAGCAAAGTCTTTTCGTTAGGCAAGTGCATTAAATGTCATCTATAGAAACAGAAATATCACGTTTGTTTGCCGCAGTTAATCTAGCTTTCTGCTAGAAAATACAAATGTGTAGAGCTTGTTTCTACATATGGACAAATTAGAGTTTGCAAGCACAAAATTAAATGTTCCCTGATAAAGAACATTCAAAACAATAAAGTCTGTGGATAATATCAGGAATGCACAAACACAGAGTCTGTAGCAATATTGCGAATTGAGTTAACCAAAACTAAACCAGATATTTCTGGTTTCAACCACTCATATCTGGACAAAGTGGTGTGGAATTCGTATGCAATGCACTGAGAAAATCACAGTAAACATGGTTTTGGAGAAAATCAAAGTCTGTTCGTTAGGCAAGTGCATAAAATGTCATCGATACAAACAGAAATATCATGTTTGTTTGCCACAGTTCCTCTAGCTTTCTCCCTGGAAAATATGGATGTGTAGAGCTGGTGTCTCCATGTGGAAACAATTAGGGTTTCAACGGTAAAAAATTAAATTTTCCCTGATAAAAAACATTCAAAAAAATATAGTCCGTGGATAATATCAGGAATACACAAACACAGAGTCTGTAGCAATATTTTGAATTGAGTTAGCACAAACACTACCAGATATTTACAGTTTCATCCAGTCATATCCAGACAAGCTGGTGTGGAATTCATATGCAATAGACCGAGAAAATCACAGTAAAAATCGTTTTGCAGAAAATCAAAGTCTGTTCGTTAGGCAAGTGCATAAAATGTCATCGATACAAACAGAAATATCATGTTTGTTTGCCACAGTTCCTCTAGCTTTCTCCCTAGAAAATACGAATATGTACAGCTGGTGTCTCCATGTGGAACCAATTACTGTATCAAAGCTCAAAATAAAATGTTCCCCGATAAAAAGCATTCAAAACAATAAAGTCCATTGATAGTATCTAGAAAAAAACAAAAATAGAGGCTGTAGCAATACCTGGGTTTGAGATAGCCAAAACAAAACCTGATATTTCCTGTTTCATCCCGTCATGTCTGGACAAACTCCTGTGGAATTCAAAAGCAATGGAACAAGAAAATCACAGTACAAATGGTTTTAGAGAAAAGAAAAGTCTTTTCGTTAGACAAGTCCATAAAATGTCATCTATACAAACAGAAGTATCATGTTTGTTTGCAGCAGTTCCTCTAGCTTTCTCCCTAGAAAATACGAATGTGTAGAGCTGGTGTTCCCATGATGAGCCAATTAGTATTTCAACGATACAATATTAAATGATCCCTGATAAAAAGCATTCAAAACAATAAAGTCCATCGATAATATTTAGAAAACACAAACACAGAGGCAGTAGCAATATTTCGTATTGAGTTAGCAAAAACATAACCGGATATTTCTGTTTTCATTCAGTCATATCCGGACAAACTGGTGTGGAATTTGTATGCAAGGGACTGAGAATATCACAGTACAAATGGTTTTGGAGGAAAGCAAAGTCTTTTCGTTAGGCAAGTGCATAAAATGTCATCGATACAAACAGAAATATCATGTTTGTTTGCCACAGTTCCTCTAGCTTTCTCCCTAGAAAATACGAATATGTACAGCTGGTGTCTCCATGTGGAACCAATTACTCTATTTAAGCTCAAAATAAAATGTTCCCCGATAAAAAGCATTCAAAACTATAAAGTCCATTGATAGTAACCAGAAAAAACAAACACAGAGGCTGTAGCAATATCTGGGATTGAGTTAGCCAAAACAAAACCGTATATTTATGGCTTCATCCAGTCATATCCGAACAAAGTGGTGTGGAATTCGTATGCAGTGGACCAAGATAATCACAGTAAAATGGTTTTCGAGCAAAGCAAAGTCTTTCCGTTAGGCAAGTGCATAAAATGTCATCGATACAAACAGAAATATCATGTTTCTTTGCCGCAATTCCTCTAGCTTTCTCCCTAGAAAATACGAATGTGTAGAGCTGGTGTCCCCATGATGAACCAATTAGTGATTCAATGGTACAAAATTAAATGTTGCCTGATAAAAACATTCAAAACAATAAAGTCCATCGATAATATCCAGAAAACACAAACACAGAGGCTTTCACAATATTTCGGTTTGAGTTAGCCAATACACAACCGGATATTTCTGGTGTCATCCTGTCATATCCGGACAAACTGGTGTGGAATTCGTATGCAATGACCGAGAAAATCACAGTAAAATTGGTTTTGGAGAAAAGCAAAGTCTTTTCTTTAGGCAAGTGCATAAATTGTCATCGATACAAACTGAAATATCAAGTTTGTTTGCAGCAGTTCCTCTAGATTTCTCCCTAGTAAATACGAATGTGTAGAGCTGGTGTCTCCATGTGGAACCAATTACTGTATACAAGCTCAAAATAAAATGTTTCCCGATAAAAAGCATTAAAAACAATAAGTACATTGATAGTATCCAGAAAAAAGAAACATAGAGGCTGTAGCTATATCTGGGATTGAGTTAGCCAAAACAAAACCGGATATTTACGGTTACATCCAGTCATATCCGGACAAACTCCTGTGGAATTCGTATTTAATGGACCGAGAAAATCACAGTACAAATGGTTTTGGAGTAAAGCAACGTCTTTTCGTTAGGCAAGTGCATAAAATGTCATCTATACAAACAGAAATATCATGTTTGTTTACCGGAGTTCTCTAGCTTTCTCCCTAGAAAATACGAATATGTGGAGCTGGTGTCTCCATATGGAACGAATTACTATATCCAAGCTCAAAATAAAATGTTCCCCGATAAAAAGCATTCAAAACAATAAAGTCCATTGATAGTATCCAGAAAAAACAAACATAGAGGCTGTTGCAATATCTGGGATTGTGTTAGGCAAAACAAAACTGGATATTTCCGGTTTCATCCAGTCATATCCAGACAAACTGGTGTGGATTTGTTTGCAATGGACCGAGAAAATCACAGTACAAATGGTTTTGGAGAAAAGCAAAGTCTTTTTGTTAGGCAAGTGCATAAAATGTCATCTATACAAACAGAAATATCATGTTTCTTTGCCGCAGTTCCTCTAGCTTTGTTCCTAGAAAATACAAATGTGTAGAGCTGGTGTCCCCATGATGAACCAATTAGTGATTCAACGGTACAAAAGTAAATGTTCCCTGAAAAAAACATTCAAAACAATAAAGTCCATCGATATTATCCAGAAAACACAAACACAGAGGCTTTCACAATATTTCAGATTATGTTAGCCAAAACACAACCGTATATTTCTGATTCCATCCAGTCATATCCAGACAAAGTGGTTTTGTAATTTGTATGCAAGGGACCGAAAAAATCAGATTAAAAATGGTTCTGGAGAAAAGCAAAGACTTTTCGTTAGGCAGGTGCATAAAATGTCATCTATACAAACAGAAATAACATGTTTGTTTGCGGCAGTTCCTTTAGCTTTCTCCCTAGAAAATACGAATGTGTAGAGCTGGTGTCTCCTTGTGGAACCAATTACTGTATGCAGATCAAAATAAAATGTTCTCCGCTAAAAAGCATTCAAAACAAAAATGTCCATTGATAGTATCCAGAAAAAACAAACACAGAGGCTGTAGCAATATCTGGGATTGTGTTAGGCAAAACAAAACCGGATATTTACGGTTTCATCCAGTCAAATCTGGAAAAAGTGGTTTGGAACTCATTTGCAAGGGACCGAAAAAATCAGAGTAAAAATGGTTCTGGAGAAAAGCAAAGACTTTTCGTTAGGCAGGTTTTATCCAGTCATATCCAGACAAACTGGTGTGGAATTCGTATGCAATGGACCAAGAAAATCACAGTACAAATGGTTTTGGAGAAAAGCAAAGTCTTTTCGTTAGGCAAGTGCATAAAATGTCATCGATACAAACAGAAATATCATGTTTATTTGCCGCAGTTCCTCCAGGTTTCTCCCAAGAAAATACGAATGTTTAGAGCTGGTGTCACCATGATGAACCAATTAGTGATTCAACGGTACAAAATTAAATGTTGCCTGATAAAAACATTAAAAACCATAAAGTCCATCGATAATATCCGGAAAAAAAAACACACACAGAGTCTTTCAAAATATTTCGGATTCAGTTAGCCAAAAAACAACCGGATATTTGCAGTTTCATCCAGTCATATCCGGACAAACTGGTGTGGAATTCGCATGCAATGGACCGAGAAAATCACAGTAAAAATGGTTTTGGAGAAAAGCAAAGTCTTTTCATTAGGCAAGTGCATAAAGTATGATCGATACAAACAGAAATATCAGGTTTGTTTGCGGCACTTCCTCTAGCTTTCTCCCTAGTAAATACGAATGTGTAGAGCTGGTGTCTCCATGTGGAACCAATTACTGTATCCAGATCAAAATAAAATGTTCTCCGCTAAAAAGCATTCAAAACAATAAAGTCCATTGAGAGTATCCAGAAAACACAAACACAGAGGCTTTCACAATATTTCAGATTGAGTTAGCCAAAACACAACCAGATACTTCCGGTTTCTTCCAGTCATATCCAGACAAACTGGTGTGGAATTCCGATGCAATGGACTGAGAAAATCACAGTACAATTGGTTTTGGAGAAAAGCAAAGTCTTTTCGTTAGGCAAGTGCCTAAAATGTCATCTATACAAACAGAAATAGCATGTTTGTTTACCACAGTCCCTCTGGCATTCTCACTAGAAAATACGAATATGTAGAGCTGGTGTTCCCATGATGAACCAATTAGTGTTTCAATGGTACAAAAATTAAATGTTCCCAGATAAAATCATTCAAAACAATAAAGTCCATCGATAATATCCAGAAAACACAAACACAGTGGCTTTCACAATATTTCGGATTGAGCTATCCAAAACACAATCGGGTATTTCTGTTTTCATCCAGTCATATCCGGATAAACTGGCGTGGAATTCCAATGCAATGGAACAAGTAAATCACAGTACCAATGGTTTTTGAGAGAAGAAAAGTCTTTTCGTTAGAAAAGTGCATAAAATATCATCTATACAAACAGAAATATCATGTTTGTTTGTCGCAGTACCTCTAGATTTCTCCGCAGATAATACTAATGTGCACAGCTCGTGTCCCCATGATAAAGCAATTAGTATTTCTATGGTACAAAAATAAATGTTCCCTGATGAAAATATTCAAAACAATATAGTCCATCGATAATATCCAGAAAACACAAACACAGAGGATTTACAATATTTTGGATTGTGTTAGCCAAAACACAACCGGATATTTCTGGTTTCATCCTGTCATATCCGGTCAAAGTGGTGTGGAATTCCTATGCAATGGACCAAGAAAATCACAGTACAAATGGTTTTGGAGAAAAGCAAAGTCTTTTCGTTAGGAAAGTGCATAAAATGTCATCTATACAAACCGAAATATCATGTTTGTTTGCGGCACTTCCTCTAGGTTTCTCCCTAGAAAATACGAATGTGTAGAGCTGCTGTCTCCATGTGGAACCAATTACTGTATCCAAGCTCAAAATAAAATGTTCCCCGATAAAAAGCATTCAAAACAATAAAGTCCATTGATAGTATCCAGAAAAAACAAACACAGAGGCTGTAGCAATATCTGGGATTGAGTTAGCCAAAACAAAACCTGATATTTACGGTATCATCCAGTCATATCTGGACAACTCCTGTGGAATTCGTATTTAATGGACCGAGAAAATCACAATAAAAATGGTTTTGGATAAAAGCAAAGTATTTCGTTAGGCAAGCGCATAAAATGTCATCTACAAAAATATAAATATCATGTTTTTTTGCCACAGTTCCCCTAGCTTTCTCCCTAGAAAATACAAATGTGTAGAGCTGGTGTCCCCATGATGAACCAATTAGAATTTCTATGGTACAAAAATAAATGTTCCCTGATAAAAATATTCAAAACAATAAAGTCCATCGATAATATGCAGAAAACACAAACACAGAGGCTTTCCAATATTTCAGATTGAGTTAAGCAAAACACAACCGGATATTTCTGGGTCATCCTGTCATATCCGGTCAAAGTGGTGTGGAATTCCTATGCAATGGACCGAGAAAATGACAGTACAAATGGTTTTGGAGAAAAGGAATAAAGTGTCATCTATACAAACAGAAATATCAAGTTTGTTTGCCATAGTTCCTCTAGCTTTCTCTGTAGAAAATACGAATTTGTACAGCTGGTGTCTCCATGTGGAACCAATTACTGTATACAAGCTCAAAATAAAATGTTTCCCGACAAAAAGCATTAAAAACAATAAAGTACATTGATAGTATCCAGAAAAAAGAAACATAGAGGCTGTAGCAATATCTGAGATAGAGTTAGCCCAAACAAAACCGGATATTTACGGTTTCATCCAGTCATATCCGGACAAAGTGTTGTGAAATTCGTATGCAATGGACTGAGAAAATCACAGTAAAAATGGTTTTGGAGAAAAGCAAAGTCTTTTCGTTAGGCAAGTGCATAAAATGTCATCTATACAAACCGAAATATCATGTTTGTTTGCCGCATTTCCTATAGGTTTCTCCCTAGAAAATACGAATGTGTAGAGCTGCTGTCTCCATGTGGAACCAATTACTGTATCCAAGCTCAAAATAAAATGTTCCCCGATAAAAAGCATTCAAAACAATAAAGTCCATTGATAGTATCCAGAAAAAAAAAAACTACAGAGGCTGTAGCAATATCGGGATTGAGTTAGCCAAAACAAAACCTGATATTTACGGTTTCATCCAGTCATATCTGGACAACTCCTGCGGTATTCGTATTTAATGGACCGAGAAAATCACAGTAAAAATGGTTTTGGATAAAAGCAAAGTATTTCGTTAGGCAAGTGCATAAAATGTCATCTACAAACATATAAATATCATGTTTTTTTTGCCACAGTTCCTCTAGCTTTCTCCCTAGAAAATACGAATGTGTAGAGCTGGTGTCCCCATGATGAACCAATTACAATTTCTATGGTACAAAAATAAATGTTCCCTGATAAAAATATTCAAAACAATAAAGTCCATCGATAATATCCAGAAAACACAAACACAGAGGCTTTCCAATATTTCAGATTGAGTTAAGCAAAACACAACCGGATATTTCTGGGTCATCCTGTCATATCCGGTCAAAGTGGTGTGGAATTCCTATGCAATGGACCGAGAAAATGACAGTACAAATGGTTTTGGAGAAAAGCAAAGTCTTTTCGTTTGTCAAGTGCATAAAGTGTCATCTATAAAAACAGAAATATCAAGTTTGTTTGCCATAGTTCCTCTAGCTTTCTCTGTAGAAAATATGAATTTGTACAGCTGGTGTCTCCATGTGGAACCAATTACTGTATACAAGCTCAAAATAAAATGTTTCCCGACAAAAAGCATTAAAAACAATAAAGTACATTGATAGTATCCAGAAAAAAGAAACATAGAGGCTGTAGCAATATCTGAGATAGAGTTAGCCAAAACAAAACCGGATATTTACGGTTTCATCCAGTCGTATCCGGACAAAGTGTTGTGAAATTCGTATGCAATGGACTGAGAAAATCACAGTAAAAATGGTTTTGGAGAAAAGCAAAGTCTTTTCGTTAGGCAAGTGCATAAAATGTCATCTATACAAACAGAAATATCAGGTTTGTTTGCCGCAGTTCCTCTAGCTTTCTCCCTAGAAAATATGATTCTGTAGAGCTAGTGTCCCATGTGGAAACAATTAGTGTTTTGCAGTTCAAAATTAAATGTTCCCTGATAAAAACATTCAAAACAATAAAGTAAGTTGATAATACCCAGAAAACACAAACGCAGAGGCTTTCACTATAGTTCACATTCAGTTAGCCAAAACACAACTGGATATTTCTGGTTTCATCCGGTCATATCCGGACAAAGTGGTTTGGAATTCGTATGAATTGGATAGAGAAAATCACTAAAATGGTTTTGGAGAAAAACAAAGTCTTTTCGTTAGGCAAGTGCATAAAATGCCATCGATACAAACAGAAATATCATATTTCCTTGCCGCAGTTCCTCTGGCTTTCTCCCTAGAAAATACGAATGTGTAGAGCTGGTGTCTCCATATGGAAACAATTAGTGTTTTGCAGTTCAAAATTAAATGTTCCCTGATAAAAAACATTCAAAACAATAAAGTCTGTGGATAATATCAGAAATACACAAACACAAAGGCTGTAGATATATCTGGGATTGAGTTAGCCAAAACAAAACCGGATATTTACGGTTTCCTCCAGTCATATCCGGACAAACTCCTGTGGAATTCGTATTCAATGGACCGAGAAAATCACAGTACAAATGGTTTTGGAGTAAAGCAATGTCTTTTCGTTAGGCAAGTGCATAAAATGTCATCGATACAAACAGAAATATCATGTTTGTTTGAAGCAGTTCCTCTAGCTTTCTCCCTAGAAAATACGAATATGTGGAGCTAGTGTCTCTATGTGGAACCAATTATTGTATCCAAGAACAAAATTAAATGTTCCCCGATAAAAAGCATTCAGAACAATAAAGTCCATTGATAGTATCCAAAAAAAAAAAAAAAACATAGAGGCTGTAGCAATATCTGGGATTGAGTTAGGCAAAACAAAACTGGATATTTCCGGTTTCATCCAGTCATATCCAGACAAACTGGTGTGGAATTCGTATGCAATGGAGCAAGAAAATCACAGTACAAATGGCTTTGGAGAAAAGCAAAGTCTTTTCGTTAGGCAAGTGCATAAAATGTCATCGATACAAACAGAAATAAAATGTTTGTTTGCCGCAGTTCCTCTAGCTTTCTCCCTAGAAAATACAAATGTGTAGAGCTGGTGTCTCCATATGGAAACAATTAGTGTTTCTAAGCACAAAATAAAATGTTCCCTGATGAAAACATTCAAAACAATAAAATCCATCGATAATATCCAGAAAACACAAACACAGAGGCTTTCACAATATTTCGGATTGAGTTAGCCAAAACACAACCGGATATTTCTGTTTTTATCCAGTCATATCCGAATGAACTGGTGTGGAATAGTATGCAATGGAGCAAGAAAATCACAGTAAAAAGAGTTTAGGAGAAAAGCAAAGTCTTTTCGTTAGGCAAGTGCATAAAATGTCATCGATACAAACAGAAATATCATGTTTGTTTGCCGCAGTTCCTCTAGCTTCCTCCTTTGAATATATGAATACGTTCACCTGGTGTCCCCATGATGAACCAATTAGTGTGTCTACGGTACGAAATTAAATGTTCCCTGATGAAAACATTCAAAACAATAAAACCCATCGATAATATCCAGAAAACACAAACACAGAGGCTTTCACAATATTTCGGATTGAGTTAGCCAAAACACAACCGGATATTTCTGTTTTTATCCAGTCATATCCAAATGAACTGGTGTGGAATCGTATGCAATGGAGCAAGAAAATCACAGTAAAAATGGTTTTGGACAAAAGCAAAGTATTTCGTTAGGCAAGATCATAAAATGTCATCTATACAAACAGAAATATCATGTTTGTTTGTCGCAGTTCCTCTAGATTTCTCCCTAGAAAATACGAATGTGTAGAGCTGGTGTCCCCATGATGAACCAATTAGTGTTTCAACGGTAAAAATTAAATGTTCCCTGATAAAAACATTCAAAACAAAAGGTTCATCGATAATATCCATAAAACACAAACACAGAGGCTTTCACAATATCTCGCATTGGGTTAGCCACAATACAACCAGATATTTCCGGTTTCATCCAGTCATATCCGGACAAACTGGTGTGGATTTCTTATGCAATTGACCGAGAAAATCACAGTAAAAATGATTTTGGATCAAAGCAAAGTCTTTTCCTTAGGCAAGTGCATAAAATGTCATAGATAGAAACAGAAATATCATGTTTGTTTGCCACAGTTCCTCCTGCTTTCTCCCTAGAAAATACGAATGTGTAGAGCTGGTGTCTCCATGTGGAACCAATTACTGTATCCAAGCTCAAAATAAAATGTTCCCTGAAAAAAAAATTTCAAAACAATAAAGTCCGTGGATAATATCAGAAATACACATACACAGAGGCGGTAGCAATATCTGGATTTGAGTTAGCCAAAATAGATCCGGATATTTCCGGTTTCATCCAGTCATATCCGGACAAACTGGTGTGGAATTTGTATCCACTGGACCGAGAAAATCACAGTAAAAATGGTTTTGCAGAAAAGCAATGTCTTTTCATTTGGCAAGTGCATAAAATGTCATCTATACAAACGGAAATATCATGTTTGTTTGCCGCAATTCCTTTAGCTTTCTCCTTAGGAAATAGAAATGTGTAGAGCTGGGGTCCCCATTATGAACCAATTAGTGTTTCCAAGCTCAAAATAAAATGTTCCCTGATACGAAACATTCAAATCAATAAAGTCCGTGGATAATATCAAGATTACAGAAACACAGAGGCTGTAGCAATATCTGGGATTATGTTAGCCTAAACAAACCGGATATTTCCGGTTTCTTCTACTGTATCCAGACAAAGTGGTGTGGAATTCGTATGCAGTTTATCGAGATAATCACAGAAAAATGGTTTTGGAGAAATTCAAAGTCTTTTTGTTAGGCAAGAGCGTAAAACGTCATCTATATAAACAGAAATATCATGTTTGTTTGCCGCAGTTCCTCTAGCTTTCTGCCATGAAAATACGAATGTGTAGAGCTGGTGTCTCCATGTGGAACCAATTAATGATTCCAAGAACAAAATTAAATATTCCCTGATAAAAAACATTCAAAACAATAAATTCCGTGGATAATATCAGGAGTACACAAACACAGGGGGCGGAGCCAAGATGGCGGATAGTGAGGACGTGTGCCTTAGTTTGGGAAAATAAACTTTCATAAAAGCGGAATTACTGTAGCATCAGGAAAAAACTCAAGAAAAAAACTGCAGAGGAATCGCTTCCGGATCTTGTGGAGGAAACACAGAGGACTTACAGGGAACCCACCGCGTGGAAAACCAACCGAGACAAGCCGAGCGGCAGCGGCGGGATAGGAGGCAGAGCCACAGAATCTCGCCAGCGTGGGAACCGAGGAGGGTAAGAAAGACAAAAGACCTGAGAAGTCAGAGACATTGGGGGGAGGGGGAACAGAGGCCTCTCCCTTCACTCACCAAGCAAAACAAAGAGCACCGCGATTTTACATATGTAAAGCTCAGCCAAACTCAGTATCTTTAGCGAAACTGGAGAACACATTGAGGGCTGCATAAACTCTTTGTGTGGCCCCAGGGGTAGATCAAACGAATACTCACAGAGGCTAGATTTCAACTACCCTCAACTCCACTCCCAACTGAGTCAAAAAAAAAAAAAAGAGAGAGAGAGAGAGAGAGAGAGAGAGAGAGAGAGAGCGTCCCAGCAAGGAGCAAATAATCTGGGAGAGTCGCTCTTTACACAGCCTTAAACCTCAAGAAACAAGCATAGCTCTCTGGCCATACCTATCACAGCCCCTAAGGCTCCAACAAAACAGACAGCTCACTTAGAGGCATAGTATAACGAGAGAAAAAAAAAAACCAAAAACAAAAACAAAAACACCACAAATTATCTCTAACTTGCCAAGCGGGAACGGAGGAGGGTAAGAAAGACAAAAGACCTGAGAAGTCCGAGACATTGGGGGGAGGGGGAACAGAGGCCTCTCCCTTCACTCACCAAGCAAAACAAAGAGCACCGCGATTTTACATATGTAAAGCTCAGCCAAACTCAGTATCTTTAGCGAAACTGGAGAACACATTGAGGGCTGCATAAACGCTGTGTATGGTCCCAGGGGTAGATCAAACGAATACTCACAGAGGCTAGATTTCAACTACCCTCAACCCCACTCCCAACTAAGTCAAAACAAAAAAAAAAAGAGAGAGAGAGAGAGCGTCCCAGCAAGGAGCAAATAATCTGGGAGAGTCGCTCTTTACACAGCCTTAAACCTCAAGAAACAAGCATAGCCCTCTGACCACACCCATCACAGCCCCTAAGGCTCCAACAAAACAGAGAGCTCACTTAGAGGCATAGTATAACCAGAGAAAAAAAAACAAAAACAAAAACACCACAAATTATCTCTAACATGCCAAGCAAGAAACATAGAAGCGGAGCTACCAAGAACAAGGAAGGCACTATGACGCCCCCAAGTGAACAAGACATGCCAATGCAAGATTATGAAGATGAAGAGATAGAGCAAATGCAAGAAGCAGATTTCAAAAAATTCACAAGAACATTAAGAAGTTCTCAAAAACAAATTCTTGAACTACAGAAATCCTTAATGGACAAGGAGTACACAAACACAGAGGCTGTAGCAATATCTGGGATTGAGTTAGCCAAAACACAACCGGATATTTGCGGTTACATCCAGTCATATCCGGACGAACTGGTGTGGAATTCGGATGCAATGGATCGAGAAAATCACAGTAAAAATGATTTTGGAAAAAATCAAAGCCTTTCATTAGGAAAGTGCATAAAATGTCATCTATACAAACAGAAATATCATGTTTGTTTGCATAGTTCCTCTAGCTTTCTCCCTAGAAAATACGAATGTGTAGAGCTGGTGTCCCCATGATGAACCAATTAATGTGTCTACGTTACGAAATTAAATGTTCCCTGATGAAAACATTCAAAACAATAAAATCCATCGATAGTATCCAGAAAACACAAACACAGAGGCTTTCACAATATTTCGGATTGAGTTAGCCAAAACACAACCGGATATTTCTGGTTGCATTCAGTCATATCTGGACAAACTGGTGTGGAATTCGTATGCAATGGAAAGAGAAAACACAGTACAAATGGTTTGGAGAAAAGCAACGTCTTTTCGTTAGGCAAGTGCATAAAATGTCATCTATACAAACAGAAATATCATGTTTGTTTGCCGCAGTTCCTCTAGCATTCTCCCTAGAAAATACGAATGTGTAGAGCTGGTGTCGCCATGTGGAATCAATTAGTGTTTCCAAGCACAAAATTAAATGTTCCCTGATAAAAACATTCAAAACAATAAAGTTCGTGGATTATATCCGGAATACACACACAGAGAGGCTGTAGAAATATCTACGATTGAGTTAGCCAAAAAAAAAGCTACTTTCTGGTTTTATCCAGTCATATGTTGACAAACTGTTGTGGAATTAGTATGCAATGGACCGAGAAAATCACAGTACAAATGGTTTTGGAGAAAAGCAAAGTCTTTTGGTTAGGCAATTGCATAAAATGTCATCTATACAAACAGAAATATCATGTTTGTTTGCCACAGTTCCTGTAGCTTTCTCCGTAGAAAATACGAATGTGTAGAGCTGGTGTCCCCATGATGAACCAATTAGTCGTTCTACGGTACAAAATTGAATGTTCCCTCATAAAAATATTCAAAACAATAAAGTCTGTTGATAATATCCAGAAACATAAACCCAGAGGCTGTAGCAATATTTCGGATTGAGTTAGCCAAAACACAACCGGATATTTCTGGTTTCATCCAGTCATATCCGGACAAAGTGGTGTGGAATTTGTATGCATTGGTCCGAAGAAAGAACAGTACAAATGGTTTTGGATAAAAGCAAAGTGTTTTCTTTATGCAAGTGCATAAAATGTCATCGAAACAAACAGAAATATCATGTTTGTTTGCCACAGTTCCTCTAGCTTTCTCCCTAAAAAATACGAATGTGTAGAGCTGGTGTCTGCATGTGGAACCAATTACTGTTTCTACGGTACAAAATGAAATGTCCCCTGATAAAAACATTCAAAACAATAAAGTCCATTGATAATATCCAGAAAACAAAAACACAGAGGCTGTAGCAATATCTGGGATTGAGTTACCCAGTTACTCTGCAATGGACAGAGAAAAACACAGTACAAATGATTTGGAGAAAAGGAATGTCTTTTCGTTAGGCGAGTGCATAAAATGTCATCGATACAAACAGAAATATCATGTTTGTTTGCCACAGGTCCTCTAGCTTTCTCCCTAAAAAATCTGAATGTGTAATGCTCGTGTCCCCATGATGAACCAGTTAGAGTTTCTACGGTCAAAATTAAATGTTCCCTGATAAAAATTTTCAAAACAATAAATTCCATCGATAATATCCAGAAAACACAAACACATAGGCTTTAACCATATTTCAGATTGAGTTAGCCAAAACACAACCGGATATTTCCAGTTTCATTCAGTCATAACTGTTCAAATTAGTGTGGAATTCGTATTGCAATGGAACGAGAAAATCACAATAAAATGGTTTTGGAGAAAAGCAAAGTCTTTTCTTTAGGCAAGTGCATAAAATGTCATCTACAGAAACAGAAATATCATGTTTGTTTGCCGCAGTTCCTCTAGATTTCTTCCTAGAAAATGTGAATGTGTAGAGCTGGTGTCCCCATGATGAACCAATTAGTGTTTATACGGTCAAAATTAAATGTTCAGTGATGAAAACATTCAAAACACTAAAGTCTGTGGATAATATCCAGAAAACACAAACACACAGGATTTCGCAATATTTTGGAGTGAGTTAGCCAAAACACAACCGGATATTTCAGGTTTCATTCAGTCATAACTTCAAACTAGTGTGGAATTCGTATTGCAATGGACCGAGAAAATCACAATAAAAATGGTTTTGGAGAAAAGCAAAGTCTTTTCCTTCGGCACGTACATAAAATATCATCTATACACACAGAAATATCATGTTTGTTTGCTGCAGTTCCCTTAGCTTTCTGCCATGAAAATACGAATGTGTAGAGCTGGTGTCTCCATGTGGAACCAGTAGTGATTCCAAGAACAAAATTAAATATTCCCTGATAAAAAACATTCAAAACAATAAACTCCATGGATAATATCAGGAGTACACAAACACAGAGGCTGTAGCAATATCTGGGATTGAGTTAGCCAAAACACAACTGGATATTTCCGGTTTCATCCAGTCATATCCGGACAAACTGGTGTGGAATTCGGATGCAATGGATCGAGAAAATCACAGTAAAAATGATTTTTAAAAAATCAAAGCCTTTTCGTTAGGTAAGTGCATAAAATGTCATCTATACAAACAGAAATATCATGTTTGTTTGTGTAGTTCCTCTAGTTTTCTCCCTAGAAAATACGAATGTGTAGAGCTGATGTCCCCATGATGAACCAATTAGTGTGTCTACGGTACGAAATTAAATGTTCCCTGATGAAAACATTCAAAACAATAAAGTCCATCGATAGTATCCAGAAAACACAAACACAGAGGCTTTCACAATATTTCGGATTGAGTTAGCCAAAACACAACCAGATATTTCTGCTTTCCTCCAGTCATATGGGGACAAAGTGGTGTGGAATTCGTATGCAATGGACAGAGAAAAACACAGTACAAATGGTTTGGAGAAAAGCAATGTCTTTTCGTTAGGCGAGTGCATAAAATGTCATCTATACAAACAGAAATATCATGTTTCTTTGCCGCAGTTCCTCTAGATTTCTCCCTAGAAAATACGAATGTGTAGAGCTGGTGTCTCCATGTGGAACCAGTTAGTATTTCCAAGGACAAAACTAAATGTTCCCCGATAAAAAACATTCAAAACAATAAAGTCCATCGATAATATCTAGAAAACACAAACACAGAGGCTTTCACAATATTTCGGAGTGAGTTAGCCAAAACACAACCAGATATTTCCAGTTTCATTCAGTCATAACTGTTCAAACTAGTGAGGAATTCGTATGCAATGGACAGAGAAAAACATAGTACAAATGGTTTGGAGAAAAGGAATATCTTTTCTTTAGGCGAGTGCATAAAATGTCATCGATACAAACAGAAATATCATGTTTGTTTGCCACAGGTCCTCTAGCTTTCTCCCTAAAAAATCCGAATGTGTAATGCTCGTGTCCCCATGATGAACCAGTTAGAGTTTCTATGGTCAAAATTAAATGTTCCCTGATAAAAATTTTCAAAACAATAAATTCCATCGATAATATCCAGAAAACACAAACACAGAGGCTTTCACCATATTTCAGATTGAGTTATCCAAAACACAACCGGATATTTCCGGTTTCATTCAGTCATAACTGTTCAAATTAGTGTGGAATTCGTATTGTAATGGATCGAGAAAAACCCAATAAAATGGTTTTGGAGAAAAGCAAAGTCTTTTCCTTAGGCAAGTGCATAAAATGTCATCGATACAAACAGAAATATCATGTTTGTTTGCCACAGGTCCTCTAGCATTCTCCCTAAAAAATGTGAATGTGTAGAGCTGGTGTCCCCATGATGAACCAATTAGTGTTTCTATGGTCAAAATTAAATGTTCCCTCATAAAAACATTCAAAACAATAAAGTCCATCGATAATATCCAGAAAACACAAACACAGAGGCTTTCACAATATTTTGGATTGAGTTAGCCAAAACACAACCGGATATTTCCGGTTTCATTCAGTCATAACTGTTCAAACTAGTGTGGAATTCGTATTGCAATGGACCGAGAAAATCACAATAAAAATGCTTTTGGACAAAAGCAAAGCCTTTTCCTTCGGCAAGTACATAAAATGACATCTATACACACAGAAAAATCATGTTTGTTTTTCGCAGTTCCTCTAGCTATCTCCCTAGAAAATACGAATGTGTGGAGCTGGTGTCTCCATATGGAACTTATTAGTGTTTCCAAGCACAAAATAAAATGTTCCATGATAAAAAACATTCAAAAAAAATAAAGTACGTGGATTATATCCGGAATACACAAACACAGAGGCTGGAGCAATATTTCGGATTGAGTTAGCCAAAACACAACCGGATATTTCCAGTTTCATCCAGTCATATCCAGACAAATTGGTTTGGAATCGTATGCAATGGACCGAGAAAATCACAGTGCAAATGGTTTTGGAGAAAAACAAAGTCTTTTCGTTAGGCAAGTTCATAAAATGTCATGTATACAAACAGAAATATCATGTTTGTTTGCTGCAGTTCCTCTAGCTTTCTCCCTAGAAAATACGAATACGTAGAGCTGGTGTCCTCATGTGGAACCAATTAGTATTTCCAAGGACAAAACTAAATGTTCCCCGATAAAAAACATTCAAAACAATAAAGTCCATCGATAATATCCAGAAAACACAAACACAGAGGCTGTAGCTATATCTGGCATTGAGTTAGCCAGTTACTCTGCAATGGACAGAGAAAAACACAGTACAAATGATTTGGAGAAAAGGAATGTCTTTTCGTTAGGCGAGTGCATAAAATGTCATCGATACAAACAGAAATATCATGTTTGTTTGCCACAGGTCCTCTAGCTTTCTCCCTAAAAAATCTGAATGTGTAATGCTCGTGTCCCCATGATGAACCAGTTAGAGTTTCTACGGTCAAAATTAAATGTTCCCTGATAAAAATTTTCAAAACAATAAATTCCATCGATAATATCCAGAAAACACAAACACATAGGCTTTAACCATATTTCAGATTGAGTTAGCCAAAACACAACCGGATATTTCCAGTTTCATTCAGTCATAACTGTTCAAATTAG
The DNA here is from genome assembly GCA_036325905.1 of Lepus oiostolus. NCBI lineage: Eukaryota > Metazoa > Chordata > Mammalia > Lagomorpha > Leporidae > Lepus > Lepus oiostolus. The sequence continues at coordinate 131,991,620 of CM070808.1, forward strand.
TGTGGAATTCGTATTGCAATGGAACGAGAAAATCACAATAAAATGGTTTTGGAGAAAAGCAAAGTCTTTTCTTTAGGCAAGTGCATAAAATGTCATCTACAGAAACAGAAATATCATGTTTGTTTGCCGCAGTTCCTCTAGATTTCTTCCTAGAAAATGTGAATGTGTAGAGCTGGTGTCCCCATGATGAACCAATTAGTGTTTATACGGTCAAAATTAAATGTTCAGTGATGAAAACATTCAAAACACTAAAGTCTGTGGATAATATCCAGAAAACACAAACACACAGGATTTCGCAATATTTTGGAGTGAGTTAGCCAAAACACAACCGGATATTTCAGGTTTCATTCAGTCATAACTTCAAACTAGTGTGGAATTCGTATTGCAATGGACCGAGAAAATCACAATAAAAATGGTTTTGGAGAAAAGCAAAGTCTTTTCCTTCGGCACGTACATAAAATATCATCTATACACACAGAAATATCATGTTTGTTTGCTGCAGTTCCCTTAGCTTTCTGCCATGAAAATACGAATGTGTAGAGCTGGTGTCTCCATGTGGAACCAGTAGTGATTCCAAGAACAAAATTAAATATTCCCTGATAAAAAACATTCAAAACAATAAACTCCATGGATAATATCAGGAGTACACAAACACAGAGGCTGTAGCAATATCTGGGATTGAGTTAGCCAAAACACAACTGGATATTTCCGGTTTCATCCAGTCATATCCGGACAAACTGGTGTGGAATTCGGATGCAATGGATCGAGAAAATCACAGTAAAAATGATTTTTAAAAAATCAAAGCCTTTTCGTTAGGTAAGTGCATAAAATGTCATCTATACAAACAGAAATATCATGTTTGTTTGTGTAGTTCCTCTAGTTTTCTCCCTAGAAAATACGAATGTGTAGAGCTGATGTCCCCATGATGAACCAATTAGTGTGTCTACGGTACGAAATTAAATGTTCCCTGATGAAAACATTCAAAACAATAAAGTCCATCGATAGTATCCAGAAAACACAAACACAGAGGCTTTCACAATATTTCGGATTGAGTTAGCCAAAACACAACCAGATATTTCTGCTTTCCTCCAGTCATATGGGGACAAAGTGGTGTGGAATTCGTATGCAATGGACAGAGAAAAACACAGTACAAATGGTTTGGAGAAAAGCAATGTCTTTTCGTTAGGCGAGTGCATAAAATGTCATCTATACAAACAGAAATATCATGTTTCTTTGCCGCAGTTCCTCTAGATTTCTCCCTAGAAAATACGAATGTGTAGAGCTGGTGTCTCCATGTGGAACCAGTTAGTATTTCCAAGGACAAAACTAAATGTTCCCCGATAAAAAACATTCAAAACAATAAAGTCCATCGATAATATCTAGAAAACACAAACACAGAGGCTTTCACAATATTTCGGAGTGAGTTAGCCAAAACACAACCAGATATTTCCGGTTTCATTCAGTCATAACTGTTCAAACTAGTGAGGAATTCGTATGCAATGGACAGAGAAAAACATAGTACAAATGGTTTGGAGAAAAGGAATATCTTTTCTTTAGGCGAGTGCATAAAATGTCATCGATACAAACAGAAATATCATGTTTGTTTGCCACAGGTCCTCTAGCTTTCTCCCTAAAAAATCCGAATGTGTAATGCTCGTGTCCCCATGATGAACCAGTTAGAGTTTCTATGGTCAAAATTAAATGTTCCCTGATAAAAATTTTCAAAACAATAAATTCCATCGATAATATCCAGAAAACACAAACACAGAGGCTTTCACCATATTTCAGATTGAGTTATCCAAAACACAACCGGATATTTCCGGTTTCATTCAGTCATAACTGTTCAAATTAGTGTGGAATTCGTATTGTAATGGATCGAGAAAAACCCAATAAAATGGTTTTGGAGAAAAGCAAAGTCTTTTCCTTAGGCAAGTGCATAAAATGTCATCGATACAAACAGAAATATCATGTTTGTTTGCCACAGGTCCTCTAGCATTCTCCCTAAAAAATGTGAATGTGTAGAGCTGGTGTCCCCATGATGAACCAATTAGTGTTTCTATGGTCAAAATTAAATGTTCCCTCATAAAAACATTCAAAACAATAAAGTCCATCGATAATATCCAGAAAACACAAACACAGAGGCTTTCACAATATTTTGGATTGAGTTAGCCAAAACACAACCGGATATTTCCGGTTTCATTCAGTCATAACTGTTCAAACTAGTGTGGAATTCGTATTGCAATGGACCGAGAAAATCACAATAAAAATGCTTTTGGACAAAAGCAAAGCCTTTTCCTTCGGCAAGTACATAAAATGACATCTATACACACAGAAAAATCATGTTTGTTTTTCGCAGTTCCTCTAGCTATCTCCCTAGAAAATACGAATGTGTGGAGCTGGTGTCTCCATATGGAACTTATTAGTGTTTCCAAGCACAAAATAAAATGTTCCATGATAAAAAACATTCAAAAAAAATAAAGTACGTGGATTATATCCGGAATACACAAACACAGAGGCTGGAGCAATATTTCGGATTGAGTTAGCCAAAACACAACCGGATATTTCCAGTTTCATCCAGTCATATCCAGACAAATTGGTTTGGAATCGTATGCAATGGACCGAGAAAATCACAGTGCAAATGGTTTTGGAGAAAAACAAAGTCTTTTCGTTAGGCAAGTTCATAAAATGTCATGTATACAAACAGAAATATCATGTTTGTTTGCTGCAGTTCCTCTAGCTTTCTCCCTAGAAAATACGAATACGTAGAGCTGGTGTCCTCATGTGGAACCAATTAGTATTTCCAAGGACAAAACTAAATGTTCCCCGATAAAAAACATTCAAAACAATAAAGTCCATCGATAATATCCAGAAAACACAAACACAGAGGCTGTAGCTATATCTGGCATTGAGTTAGCCAGAAAAAAACCGGAAATTTCTGGTTTCATCCAGTCATATCCGGACAAACTGGTATGCAATTTGTATGCAATGGACGGAGAAAATCACAGTAAAAATGGTTCTGGTGAAAAGCAAACTCTTTTCTTTGGGCAAGTGCATAAAATGTCATCGATACTAACAGAAATATGATGTTTGTTTGCCACAGTTCCTCTAGCTCTCTCCTTAGAAAATATGAATGTTCAGAGCTTGTCCCCATGTGGAACCAATTAGTGTTTCAATGGTACAAAATTAAATTTTCCCTGATAAAAATAAACAAAACAATATGTTCCATGGATAATATCCAGAAACACAAACACAGAGGCTTTCACAATATTTCCGATTGAATTAGCCAAAACACAACCGGATATTTCTGCTTTCACCCAGTGATATTCGGACAAAGTGGTTTGGAATTAGTGATTCTTGGAACAAAATTCATTGTTCCCTTAAAAAATTCAAAACAATAAAGTCTGTGGATAATATATGGATAACACAAACACAAAGGCTGTAGCAGTATTTCGGATTGAGTTAGCCAAAATACAACCGGATGTTTCTGGTTTCATCCAGTCATATCCGGACAAAATTGTGTGGAATTCGTATGCAATGGACCGAGAAAATAACAGTAAAAATGGTTTTGGAGAAGAGCAATGTCTTTTCATTAGGCAAGTAGATAAAATATCATCGATACAAAGATAAATATCATGTTTCTTTGCTGCAGTTCCTCTAGCTTTCTCCCAAGAAAATACGAATGTGTAGAGCTGGGGTTCCCATGATGAACCAATTAGTGTTTCAACGGTATAAATTTTAATGTTACCTGATAAAAACATTCAAAACAATAAAGTCCATCGATAATATCCAGAAGACACAAACACAGAGGCTTTCACAACATTTCCGTTTGAGTTAGCCAAAACACAACCGGATATTTCTGCTTTCACCCAGTGATATCCGGACAAAGTGGTTTGGAATTCGTATGCAATGGACTTAGAAAATCACAGTACAAATAGTTTTGGAGAAAAGCAAAGTCTTTTCTTTAGGCAAGTGCATAAAATGTCATCTATACAAACAGAAATATCATGTTTGTTTGCCGCAGTTCCTCTAGCTTTCTCCCTAGAAAATACGAATGTGTAGAGCTGATGTCTCCATGTGGAAACAATTAGTGTTTCCAAGCACAAAATTAAATGTTCCCTGAAAAAAAAAACATAAAAAAAGTCCGTGGATAATATCGGGAATGCACAAACACAGAGGCTGTAGCAATATCTGGTATTGAGTTAGCCAAAAAACAACCAGATATTTCCGGTTACATCCAGTCATATCCGGGCAAAGTGGTGTGGAATTCATATGCAATGGACCTTGAAAATCCGAGTAAAATTGGTTTTGGAGAAAAGCAAAATCTTTACGTTAGGCAAATGCTTAAAAGGTCATCTATACAAACAGAAATATCATGTATGTTTGTCGCAGTTCCTCTAGCTTTTTCTCTAGAAAATACAAATATGTAGAGCTGGAGTCTCCATGTGGAACCAACTAGTGTTTCGCAGCACAAAATCAAATGTCCTCTGATAAAAAACATTCAAAACAATAAAGTCTGTGGATAATCAGGAATACACAAAGGCAGAGGTGGTAACAATATCTGGGATTCAGTTAGCCAAAAGAAAACAGAATATTTCCGGTTTCATCCAGTCATATCAGGACAAACTGGTGTGGAATTCATATGAAGTGTACCGAGAAAACCACAGGAAAATGGTTTTGGAGAAAACAATGTCTTTGTGTTAGCAAGTGCATAAAATGTCATCTATACAAACAGAAATATCAAGTTTGCTTGTCGCAGTTCCTCTATCTTTCTCCGTAGAACATATGAATGTGTAGAGCTGGTGTCTCCATGTGGAAAAAATTAGTGTTTCAACGGTACAAAATTAAATGTTCCCTGATAAAAAAAAAACATTCAAAACAATAAAGTCTGTGGATAATTTCAGGAATACACAAACACAGAGGCAGTAGCAATAAAGAGGCAGAGGCAACTGCATAAAATGTCATCTATACAAACAGAAATATCATGTTTGTTTGCCACAGTTCCTCTAGCGTTCTCCCTAGAAAATACGAATATGTTCAGCTGGTGTCTCCATGTGGAACCAATTACTGTATCCACGCTAAAAATAAAATGTTCCCCGAAAAAAACATTCAAATTGATAAAGTCCTTTGATAATATTCAGAAAACACCAACACAATTGTAGGAACAATATTTGGGATTGAGTTATCCAAAACAAAACCAGATATTTCCGGTTTCATCCAGTCATATCTGGACAAACTGCTGTGGAATTCGTATGCAGTGTATCCAGAAAATCACAGAAAAATGGTTTTTGAGAAAAACAAAGTCTTTTCGTTAGGCAAGTGCATAAAATGTCATCTATACAAACAGAAATATCATGTTTTTTTGTCGCAATTCCTCTTGCTTTCTCCCTAGAAAATATGAATGCGTAGAGCTAGTGTCTCCGTGTATAACCTATTACTGTATCAGAGCTCAAAATAAAATAATTCCCGATAAAAAAATGAAAACAATAAAGTCGATCGACAATATCAAAAAACACAAACACAGAAACTTTCACAATATTTCTGATTGAGTTAGCCAAAACACAAACAGATATTTCTGGTTCATCCACTGATATCCAGACAAAGTGGTGTGGGATTCGTATGCAGTGGACCGAGAAAATCACAGTAAAAATGGTTTTGGAGAAAAGCAATGTCTTTTCGTTAGGCAAGTGCATAAAATGTCATCGATACAAACAGAAATATCATGTTTGTTTGCCGCAGTTCCCCAGCTTTCTCAATAGAAAATACGAATGTGTAGAGCTGGTGTCCCCATGATGAAGCAATTAGTGTTTCAACAGTACAAAATGAAATGTTCTCTGATAAAACATTCAAAACAATAAACTCCATTGATAATATCCAGAAAACACAAACACAGAGGCTGTAGCAATATTTCGGATTGAGTTAGCCAAACACACAACGGGATATTTCTGGTTTCATCCACTGATATCCAGACAAAGTGGTGTGTAATTCGTATACAATGGACCGAGAAAATCACAGTACAAATGGTTTTGGAGAAAAGCAAAGCCTTTTCATTAGGCAACTGCATAAAATATCATCTATACAAACAGAAATATCATGTTTGTTTGCCGCAGTTCCTCTAGCATTCTCCCTAGAAAATATGAATATGTAGAGCTGGTGTCTCCATGTGAAACCAATTACTGTATCCAAGCACAAAATAACATGTTCCCCGACAAAAAACATTCAAAAAAATAAAGTCCATTGATAATATCCAGAAAACACAAACACAGATGCTGTAGCAATATCTGGGATTGAGTTAGCCAAAACACAACCGGATATTTCCGGTTTCATCCAGTCATATCCAGACAAACTGGTGTGGAATTCATATGCAATGGACCAAGAAAATCACAGGAAAAATGGTTTTGGAGAAAAGCAAAGGCTATTCTTTAGGCAAGTGCATAAAATGCCATCGATACAAACAGAAATATGTTTGTTTTCCGCAGTTCCTCTAGCTTTCTCCCTAGAAAAAATGAATGTGTAAATGTGTAGAGCTCCTGTCCCCATGATGAACTAATTTGTGTTTCTACGGTACAAAACTAAATGTTCCCAGATAAAAATATTCAAAACCATAAAGTCCATCGATAATATCCAGAAAACACAAACACGGAGGCTTTCACAATATTTTGGATTGATTTAACCAAAACACATCCGGATATTTCTGGTTTCATCCAGTCATATCCGCAAAAAGATGTGTGGAACTCATATGCAATGGACCGAGAAAATCACAGTAGAAATGGTTTTGGAGAAATGCAAAGTCTTTTCGTTAGGCAAGTGCATAAAATGTCATCTATACAAACAGAAATATCATGTTTGTTTGCTGCAATTCCTCTAGGTTTCTCCGAGAAAATAGGAATGTGTAGAGCTGGTGTCACCATGATGAACCAATTAGTGTTTCAACGGTACAAAATTAAATGTTCCCTGATAAAAACATAAAAAAAAAGTCCATCGATAATATCCAGAAAACACAAACACTGAGGCTGTAGCAATATCTGGGATTGAGTTAGCCGGAACAAAACTGGATATTTCCGGTTTCATCCAGTCGTATCCTGACAAACTGGTGTGGAATTCGTATGCAATGGACCGAGAAAATCAGAGTAAAAATGGTTTTGGAGAAAAACAGTCTTTTTGTTAGGCAAGTGCATAAAATGTCATTATACAAACAGAAATATCATGTTTTTTTGTCGCAATTCCTCTTGCTTTCTCCCTAGAAAATATGAATGCGTAGAGCTAGTGTCTCCGTGTATAAACTATTACTGTATCAGAGCTCAAAATAAAATAATCCCTGATAAAAAATCAAAACAATAAAGTCCATCGATAATATAAGAAAACACAAACACAGAAACTTTCACAATATTTCTGATTGAGTTAGCCAAAACACAACCAGATATTTCTGGTTTCATCCACTGATATCCAGACAAAGTGGTGTGGAATTCGTATGCAGTGGACCGAGAAAATCACAGTAAAAATGGTTTTGGAGAAAAGCAATGTCTTTTCGTTAGGCAAGTGCATAAAATGTCATCGATACAAACAGAAATATCATGTTTGTTTGCCGCAGTTCCCCAGCTTTCTCCCTAGAAAATACGAATGTGTAGAGCAGGTGTCCCCATGATGAAGCAATTAGATTTTCAATGGTACAAAATGAAATGTTCCCTGATAAAACATTCAAAACAATAAAGTCCATCGATAATATCCAGAAAACACAAACACAGAGGCTGTAGCAATATTTCGGATTGAGTTAGCCAAACACACAACGGGATATTTCTGGTTTCATCCACTGATATCTAGACAAAGTGGTGTGGAATTCGTATACAATGGACCGAGAAAATCACAGTACAAATGGTTTTGGAGAAAAGCAAATTCTTTTCATTAGGCAACTGCATAAAATATCATCTATACAAACAGAAATATCATGTTTGTTTGCCGCAGTTCCTCTAGCTTTCTCCATAGAAAATATGAATATGTAGAGCTGGTGTCTCCATGTGAAACGAATTACTGTATCCAAGCACAAAATAACATGTTCCCCGACAAAAAACATTCAAAAAAATAAAGTCCATGATAATATCCAGAAAACACAAACACAGATGCTGTAGCAATATCTGGGATTGAAATAGCCAAAACAAAACTGGATATTTCCGGTTTCATCCAGTCATATCCAGACAAACTGGTGTGGAATTCATATGCAATGGACCGAGAAAATCACAGGAAAAATGGTTTTGGAGAAAAGTAAAGGCTTTTCTTTAGGCAAGTGCATAAAATGTCATCGATACAAACAGAAATATGTTTGTTTGCCGCAGTTCCTCTAGCTTTCTCCCTAGAAAAAATGAATGTGTAAATGTGTAGAGCTGGTGTCCCCATGATGAACTAATTAGTGTTTCTACGGTACAAAACTAAATGTTCCCTGATAAAAATATTCAAAACCATAAATTCCATCGATAATATCCAGAAAACACAAACACAGAGGCTTTCACAATATTTTGGATTGAGTTAACCAAAACACAACCGGCTATTTCTGGTTTCATCCAGTCATATCCGCACAAAGATGTGTGGAACTCATATGCAATGGACCGAGAAAATCACAGTAGAAATGGTATTGGAGAAAAGCAAAGTTTTTCGTTAGGAAAGTGCATAAAATGTCATCTATACAAACAGAAATATCATGTTTGTTTGCCGCAGTTCCCCTAGCTTTCTCCCTAGAAAATACAAATCTGTAGAGCTGGTATCTCCATGTGGACCAATTAGTGTTTCACAGCACAAAATTAAATGTTCCCTGAAAAAAAACTTTCAAAACAAAAATCCCGTGGATAATATCAGGAATACACAACACAGAGGCTCTAGCAATATTTCAGATTGAGTTAGAAAAAGACAACCAGATATTTCTTGTTTCATCCAGTCATATCCGGACAAAGTGGTGTGGAATTCATATGCAATGGACCGAGAAAATCACAGTACAAATGTTTTGGAGAAAGCAAGAATTTTCGTTAGGCAAGTGCATAAAATGTCAGCTATAGAAACAGAAATATCATGTTTGTTTGCTGCAATTCCTCTAGGTTTCTCCGAGAAAATAGGAATGTGTAGAGCTGGTGTCCCCATGATGAACCAATTAGTGTTTCAACGGTACAAAATTAAATGTTCCCTGATAAAAACATAAAAAAAAGTCCATCGATAATATCCAGAAAACACAAACACTGAGGCTGTAGCAATATCTGGGATTGAGTTAGCTGGAACAAAACCGGATATTTCCGGTTTCATCCAGTCGTATCCTGACAAACTGGTTTGGAATTCGTATGCAATGACCGAGAAAATCACAGTAAAAATGGTTCTGGTGAAAAGCAAAGTCTTTTCATTAGGCAAGTGCATAAAATGTCATCTATACAAACAGAAATACCATGTTTGTTGGCCGCAGTTCCTCTAGTTTTCTACCTATAATATACGAATACGTAGAGGTGGTGTATCCATGTGGAATCAATTACTGTATCCAACCTCAAGATAAAATGTTCCACGATAAAAAAACATTCAAATCAATAAATTCCATTGATAATATCCAGAAAATACAAACAAAGAGGCTATAGCAATTTCTGGGATTGAGTTAGCCAAAACAAAACTGTATATTTCCTATTTCATCTAGTTATATCCGGACAAACTGGTGTGGAATTCGTATGCAATGCCCAAGGAAATCACAGTAAAAATGGTTTTGGAGAAAATCAAAATTTTTCTTTAGGCAAGTGCATAAAATGTCATCTATACAAACAGAAATATCATGTTTGTTTGCCATAGTTCCTCTAGCTTTCTACCTGGAAAATACGAATCTGTAGAGCTGGTGTCCCCAGGAAACCAATTAGTGTTTCAATGGTACAAAATTATATGTTTCCAAAAAAATTAATATCCAGAAAACACAAACACAGAGGCTTTCACATTATTTCGGATTGAGTAGGAAAAACACATCCAGATATTTCTGGTTTCATCCAGTCATATCCGGAAAAACTGGTGTTGGACTCGTATGCAATGGACTGTGAAAACTAAGTCAAAATGGTTTTGGAGAAAAGCAGTCTTTTTGTTAGGCAAGTGCATAAATGGTCATTTATACAAACAGAAATATCATGTTTGTTTGTCGCAGTTCCTCTAGCTTTCTCCCTAGCAAATACGAATGTGTAGAGCTGGTGTCTCCATGATGAACCAATTAGTGTTTCCAAGAACAAATTATGTGTTCCCTGAGAAAAAAACATTCGAAACAATAAAGTCCATGGATAATATAAGGAACACACAAAAACAGAGGCTGTAGCAATATCTGGGATTGAGTTAGCCGAAACAAAACCGGATATTTCTGGTTTCATCCAGTCATATCCGGACAAACTGGTGTGGAATTCGAATGCAATCGACCGTGAAAATCACAGTAAAAAGGATTTTGGAGAAAAGCAAAGTTTTTTCGTTAGGTAATTGCATAAAATGTCATCTATGCAAACAGAAATATCATGTTTGTTTGTCACAGTTCCTCTAGCTTTCTCTCTAGAAAATAGGAATGTGTGGAGCTGGTGTCTCCATGTGGAACCAATTAGTGTTTCCAAGATCAAAATTAAATGTTCCCTGATAAAAAATATTCAAAACAATAAATTCCGTGGATAATATAAGGAATACTGCATAAAATGTCATCTATATAAAGAGAAATATCATGTTTGTTTTCAGCAGTTCCTCTAGCTTTCTCCCTAGAAAATACGAATGTATAGAGCTGGTGTCTCCATGTGGAACCAATTAGTGTTTCTACGGTATGAAATTAAATGTTCCCTGATAAAAACATTCAAAACAATAAAGTCCACTGAATACATCTTGAAAACACAAATACAGAGGATTTCAAAATATTTCGCATTGAGTTAGCCAGAACATTTGCGGACATTTCCAGTTACATCCAGTCATATCCGGACAAACAGGTTTGGAATTCGTATGCAATGGACTGAGAAAATCGCATTAAAAATGGTTTTGCAGAAAAGGAAACTCTTTTCGTTAGGCAAGTACATAAAATGTCATCGATACAAACAATAATATCATGTTTGTTTGCCGCAGTACGTCTAGCTTTCTCCCTAGAAAATAGGAATACGTAGAGCTGGTGTCTCCATGTGCAACCAATTAGTGTTTCCAAGCTCAAAATAAAAAGTTCACCGATAAAAAAACATTCAAAAAAATAAAGTCCGTAGATAATATCCACAAAACACAAACACAGAGGCTGTAGTAATACTTGGGAATGAGTTAGCCAAAGGAAACCAGTATTTCCATTTTCTTCCTGTCATATCCGGAATAACTGGTGTGGAATTCATATGCAATGGACTGAGAAAATCACAGTAAAAATTGTTTTGGAGAATCGCAAAGGCTTTTCATTAGGCATGTGCACAAAATGTCATCTATACAAACAGAAATATCATGTTTGTTTGCCGCAGTTCCTCTAGCTTTCTCCCTAGAAAATATGAATGTGTAGAGGTGGTGTCTCCATGTGGAACCAATTAATGATTCCAAGGACAAAACTAAATATTCCCGGATAAAAAACATTTAAATAAATAAAGTCCGTGGATAATATCAGGAATACACAATACAGAGGCTGTAGCAATATCTGGGATTGAGTTAGCCAAAACAAAACCGGATATTTCCAGTTTCATCCAGTCATATCCAGTAAACTGGTGTGGAATTGTTATGCAATGGACCGAAATATACACAGTAAAAATGGTTTTGGAGAAAAGCAAAGTCTTTTCGTTAGGCAAGTGCATAAAATGTCATCTATACAAACAGAAATATCGTGTTTGTTTGCCACATTTCCTATAGCTTTCTCCCTAGAAAATACGAATGTGTAGAGCTGGTGTTCCCATGATGAACCAATTAGTGTTTCAACGGAACAAAATAAAATATTCACTGATAAAACATTCAAAACAATAAAGTCCATCGATAATATCCAGAAAACACAAACACTGAGGCTTTCACAATATTTCGAATTGAGTTAACCAAAACACACCCGGATATGTTTGCTTTCATCCAGTCATATCCGCACAAAGATGCGTGGAATTCGGATACAATGGACCGAGAAAATCACTGTAAAAATGGTTTTGGAGAAAAGGAAATTATTTTCTTAAGGCAAGTGCATAATATGTCATCTATACAAAAAGAAATATCATGTTTGTTTGCCGCAGTTCCTCTATTTTTCTCCCTAGAAAATACGCATGTGTAGAGCTGGTTTCTCCATGTGGAACCAAATAGTGTTTCCAAGGATAAATTAAATGTTCGCTGATAAAAAAAAATTCAAAGCAATAAAGTTCATTGAAAATATATAGAAAACACTATACAGAGGCTGTAGAAATATCTGGGATTGAGGTAGCAAAAACAAAACCGGATATTTCCAATTTCATCCAGTCATATCCGGACAAAATTGTGTGGAATTCGTATGCAATGGACCGAGACAATCACAGTAAAAATGGTTTTGGAGAAAAGCAAAGTCTTTTCATAAGGCAAGTGCATAAAATGTCATCGATACAAACAGAAATACCATGTTTGTTTGCTGCAGTTCCTCTAGCTTTCTACCTAGAAAATACGAGTGTGTGGAGCTGGTGTCCCTATGATGAACCAATTAGTGTTTCAACGGTACAAAATTAAATGTTCCCTGATAAAAACATAAAAAAAAGTCCATCGATAATATCCAGAAAACACAAACACTGAGGCTGTAGCAATATCTGGGATTGAGTTAGCTGGAACAAAACCGGATATTTCCGGTTTCATCCAGTCGTATCCTGACAAACTGGTTTGGAATTCGTATGCAATGACCGAGAAAATCACAGTAAAAATGGTTCTGGTGAAAAGCAAAGTCTTTTCATTAGGCAAGTGCATAAAATGTCATCTATACAAACAGAAATACCATGTTTGTTGGCCGCAGTTCCTCTAGTTTTCTACCTACAATATACGAATTCGTAGAGGTGGTGTATCCATGTGGAATCAATTACTGTATCCAACCTCAAGATAAAATGTTCCACGATAAAAAAAACATTCAAATCAATAAATTCCATTGATAATATCCAGAAAATACAAACAAAGAGGCTATAGCAATTTCTGGGATTGAGTTAGCCAAAACAAAACTGTATATTTCCTATTTCATCTAGTTATATCCGGACAAACTGGTGTGGAATTCGTATGCAATGCCCAAGGAAATCACAGTAAAAATGGTTTTGGAGAAAATCAAAATTTTTCTTTAGGCAAGTGCATAAAATGTCATCTATACAAACAGAAATATCATGTTTGTTTGCCATAGTTCCTCTAGCTTTCTACCTGGAAAATACGAATCTGTAGAGCTGGTGTCCCCAGGAAACCAATTAGTGTTTCAATGGTACAAAATTATATGTTTCCAAAAAAATTAATATCCAGAAAACACAAACACAGAGGCTTTCACATTATTTCGGATTGAGTAGGAAAAACACATCCAGATATTTCTGGTTTCATCCAGTCATATCCGGAAAAACTGGTGTTGGACTCGTATGCAATGGACTGTGAAAACTAAGTCAAAATGGTTTTGGAGAAAAGCAGTCTTTTTGTTAGGCAAGTGCATAAATGGTCATTTATACAAACAGAAATATCATGTTTGTTTGTCGCAGTTCCTCCAGCTTTCTCCCTAGCAAATACGAATGTGTAGAGCTGGTGTCTCCATGATGAACCAATTAGTGTTTCCAAGAACAAATTATGTGTTCCCTGAGAAAAAAACATTCGAAACAATAAAGTCCATGGATAATATAAGGAACACACAAAAACAGAGGCTGTAGCAATATCTGGGATTGAGTTAGCCGAAACAAAACCGGATATTTCTGGTTTCATCCAGTCATATCCGGACAAACTGGTGTGGAATTCGAATGCAATCGACCGTGAAAATCACAGTAAAAAGGATTTTGGAGAAAAGCAAAGTTTTTTCGTTAGGTAATTGCATAAAATGTCATCTATGCAAACAGAAATATCATGTTTGTTTGTCACAGTTCCTCTAGCTTTCTCTCTAGAAAATAGGAATGTGTGGAGCTGGTGTCTCCATGTGGAACCAATTAGTGTTTCCAAGATCAAAATTAAATGTTCCCTGATAAAAAATATTCAAAACAATAAATTCCGTGGATAATATAAGGAATACTGCATAAAATGTCATCTATATAAAGAGAAATATCATGTTTGTTTTCAGCAGTTCCTCTAGCTTTCTCCCTAGAAAATACGAATGTATAGAGCTGGTGTCTCCATGTGGAACCAATTAGTGTTTCTACGGTATGAAATTAAATGTTCCCTGATAAAAACATTCAAAACAATAAAGTCCACTGAATACATCTTGAAAACACAAATACAGAGGATTTCAAAATATTTCGCATTGAGTTAGCCAGAACATTTGCGGACATTTCCAGTTACATCCAGTCATATCCGGACAAACAGGTTTGGAATTCGTATGCAATGGACTGAGAAAATCGCATTAAAAATGGTTTTGCAGAAAAGGAAACTCTTTTCGTTAGGCAAGTGCATAAAATGTCATCGATACAAACAATAATATCATGTTTGTTTGCCGCAGTACGTCTAGCTTTCTCCCTAGAAAATAGGAATACGTAGAGCTGGTGTCTCCATGTGCAACCAATTAGTGTTTCCAAGCTCAAAATAAAAAGTTCACCGATAAAAAAACATTCAAAAAAATAAAGTCCGTAGATAATATCCACAAAACACAAACACAGAGGCTGTAGTAATACTTGGGAATGAGTTAGCCAAAGGAAACCAGTATTTCCATTTTCTTCCTGTCATATCCGGAATAACTGGTGTGGAATTCATATGCAATGGACTGAGAAAATCACAGTAAAAATTGTTTTGGAGAATCGCAAAGGCTTTTCATTAGGCATGTGCACAAAATGTCATCTATACAAACAGAAATATCATGTTTGTTTGCCGCAGTTCCTCTAGCTTTCTCCCTAGAAAATATGAATGTGTAGAGGTGGTGTCTCCATGTGGAACCAATTAATGATTCCAAGGACAAAACTAAATATTCCCGGATAAAAAACATTTAAATAAATAAAGTCCATGGATAATATCAGGAATACACAATACAGAGGCTGTAGCAATATCTGGGATTGAGTTAGCCAAAACAAAACCGGATATTTCCAGTTTCATCCAGTCATATCCAGTAAACTGGTGTGGAATTGTTATGCAATGGACCGAAATATACACAGTAAAAATGGTTTTGGAGAAAAGCAAAGTCTTTTCGTTAGGCAAGTGCATAAAATGTCATCTATACAAACAGAAATATCGTGTTTGTTTGCCACATTTCCTATAGCTTTCTCCCTAGAAAATACGAATGTGTAGAGCTGGTGTTCCCATGATGAACCAATTAGTGTTTCAACGGAACAAAATAAAATATTCACTGATAAAACATTCAAAACAATAAAGTCCATCGATAATATCCAGAAAACACAAACACTGAGGCTTTCACAATATTTCGAATTGAGTTAACCAAAACACACCCGGATATGTTTGCTTTCATCCAGTCATATCCGCACAAAGATGCGTGGAATTCGGATACAATGGACCGAGAAAATCACTGTAAAAATGGTTTTGGAGAAAAGGAAATTATTTTCTTAAGGCAAGTGCATAATATGTCATCTATACAAAAAGAAATATCATGTTTGTTTGCCGCAGTTCCTCTATTTTTCTCCCTAGAAAATACGCAGGTGTAGAGCTGGTTTCTCCATGTGGAACCAAATAGTGTTTCCAAGGATAAATTAAATGTTCGCTGATAAAAAAAATTCAAAGCAATAAAGTTCATTGAAAATATATAGAAAACACTATACAGAGGCTGTAGAAATATCTGGGATTGAGTTAGCAAAAACAAAACCGGATATTTCCAATTTCATCCAGTCATATCCGGACAAAATTGTGTGGAATTCGTATGCAATGGACCGAGACAATCACAGTAAAAATGGTTTTGGAGAAAAGCAAAGTCTTTTCATTAGGCAAGTGCATAAAATGTCATCGATACAAACAGAAATACCATGTTTGTTTGCTGCAGTTCCTCTAGCTTTCTACCTAGAAAATACGAGTGTGTGGAGCTGGTGTCCCTATGATGAACAAATTAGTGTTTCAACGGTACAAAATGAAATGTTCCCGGATAAAACCTTGAAAACCATAAAGTCCATCAATAATACCCAGAAAACTCAAACACAGAGGCTTTCACAATATTTCAGATTGAGTCAGCCAAAACACAACCGGATATATCCGGTTTCATCCAGTCATATCCGGACAAACTGGTGTGGAATTCGTATGCAAGGGACCGAGAAAATCACAGTAAAAATGGTTTTGGAGAAAAGCAAAGTCTTTTCTTAGGGAAGTAGATAAAATATCATTGATAGAAACAGAAATATCATGTTTGCTTGCCGCAGTTCCTCCTGCTTTCTCCCTAGAAAATACAAATATGTAGAGCTGGTGTCTCCATGTGGAACCAATTAGTGTTTTCAAGCACAAAATTAAATGTTCCCTGAAAAAACATTCAAAACAATGAGTCCATTGATAATATGCAGAAAACACAAACACAGAGGCTGTAGCAATATTTCGGGTTGAGTTAGACAAAACACAACTGGATATTTCCGGTTTCATTCAGTCATATCCAGACAAACTTGTGTGGAATTCGTATGCAATGGACCGAGAAAATCACAGTAAAAATGGTTTTGGAGAAAAGCAAAGTCTTTTCGTTAGCAAGTGCATAAGATTTCATCTATACAAACAGAAATATCATGTTTCTTTGCCGCAGTTCCTCCAGCTTTCTCCCTAGAAAATATGAATATGTAGAGCTGGTGTCTCCATGCGGAACCAATTAGTTTTTTCAAGCACAAAATTAAAAGTTCCCTGATATAAAACATTCAAATCAATAAAGTCCGTGGATAATATCAGGAAGACACAAACACAGAGGCTGTAGCAATATCTGGGATTGTGTTAGCCAAAATAAAACCGGATATTTCCGCTTTCATCCAGTCATATCCGGACAAACTGGTGTGGAATTCGTATGCAATGGACCTATAAAAGCACAGTACAAATGGTTTCGGAGAAAAGCAAAGTCTTTCCGTTAGGCAAGTGCATAAAATGTCATCTACACAAACATAAATATTATGTTTGTATGCGAAAGTTCCTCTAGATTTCTCTGTAGAAAATACGAAAGTGTAGAGCTGGTGTCTAGATGTGGAAACAATAAATGTTTCAATGGTACAAAATTAAATGTTGCCGGATAAAAACATTCAAAATAATGAGTCCATCGATAATATCCAGAAAACAGAAACACACAGGCTGTAGCAATAATTCAGATAGAGTTAGCCAAAACACAACAGGATATTTCTGGTTTCTTCCAATCATATCCGGACAAATTGGTGTGGAATTCGTATGCAATGGACCGAGAAAATCACAGTACAAATGGATTTGGAGGAAAGCAAAGCCTTTTCTTTAGGCAAGTGCATAAAATGTCATCTATACAAAAAGAAATATCATGTTTGTTTGCGGTGGTTCCTCTAGCTTTCTCCCTAGGAAATATGAATGTGTGGAGCTGGTGTCTCCATGTGGAACCAATTAGTGATTCCAAGCACAAAATTAAATGTTCCCTGAAAACAAAACATTGAAAAAAATAAAGTCCGTGGAAAATATTAGGAATACACAAACACAGGGGCTTTATCAATATTTCGGATTGAGTTAGCCAAAACACAACCAGATATTTCTGGTTCCATGCAGTCATATCCGGAAAAAGTGGTGTGGAATTTGTATGTGATGGACTGAGAAAATCACAGTACAAATGGTTTTGGAGGAAAGCAAAGTCTTTTCGTTAATCAAGTGCATAAATTGTCATCTATACAAACAGAAATATCATGTTTGTTTGCCGCAGTTCCTTTAGCTTTCTCCCTAGGAAATACGAAAGCGTAGAGCTGGTGTACCCATGATGAACCAATTAGTGTTTCTATGGTACAAAAATAAATGTTCCCTGGGGAAGAAAACATTCAAAAAAATAAAGTTCGTGGATAATATCAAGAATATACAATCACAGAGGCAGTAGCTATATCTGGGATTGAGTTAGCCAAAATAAAACCGGATATTTCCGGTTTCATCAAGTCATATCCGGACAAACTGTTGTGGAATTCGTATGCAATGGACCGAGAAAACCACAGTACAAATGGTTTTGGAGAAAAGCAAAGTCGTTTCGTTAGGCAAGTGCATAAAATGTCATGGATACAAACAGAAATATCAAGTTTGTTTGCCGCAGTTCTTCTAGCTTTTTCCCTAGAAAATACGAATGTGTGGAGCTGGTGTCTCCATGTGGAACCAATTACTGTACCAAGCTCAAAATTAAATGTTCCCTGAAAACAAAACATTGAAAACAATAAAGTCCATGGATAATATCCACAAAACACAAACACAGAGGCTGTAGAAATATCTGGGATCGAGTTAGCCAAAACAAAACCGGATATTTCCGGTATCATCCAGTCATTTCTGGACAAACTAGTGTGCAATTCGTATGAAATGACCGAGAACATCACAATAAAAATCGTTTTGGAGAATAGCAAAGTCTTTTCGTTAGGCAAGTGCATAAAATGTCATCGATACAAACAGAAATATCATGTTTGTTTACAAAGTTCCTCTAGCTTTCTCCCTAGAAAATACAAATAGTTAGAGCTTGTGTCCCCATGATGAACCAATTAGTGTTTCAACGGTAGAAAATTAAATGTTCCCTGATAAAAATATTCAAAACAATAAAGTCCATCGATAATATCCAGAATACACAAACAAGAGGCTTTCACAAAATTTCAGATTGAGTTAGCTAAAACACAACCGGATATTTCTGTTTTCCTCCAGTCATATCCGGACAAAGTGGTGTGGAATTCGTATGCAATTGACCAAGAAAATCACAGTAAAAATGGTTTTGGAGAAAAGGAAAGGCTTTTTGTTAGGCAAGTGCATAAAATATCATTGATACAAACAGAAATATCATGTTTGTTTGCCGCAGTTCCTCTAGCTTTGTCCCTACAAACTATGAATGTGTAGAGCTGGTGTCCCCATGATGAACCAATTAGTGTTTCAAAGGTAAAAAATTAAATGTTCCCTGATAAAAACATTCAAAACAATAAAGTCCATCGATAAGATCCAGAAAAAACAAACATAGAGGCTTTCACAGTATTTCGGATTGACTTAGCCAAAACACAACCGGATATTTCTGGTTTCATCCAGTCATATTCAGACAAAGTGGTTTGCAATTCGTATGCAATGGACCGAGAAAATTAGAGTAAAAATAGTTTTGGAGAAAAGCAAAGTCTTTTTATTAGGCAAGTGCAAAAAATGTCATTGATACAAACAGAAATATCATGTTAGTTTGCCGCAGTTCCTCTAGCTTTCTGCCTAGAAAATAAGAATGTGTAGAGCTGTTGACTCCATGTGGAACCAATTAGGTTTCTAAGCACAAAATTAAATCTTCCCTGAAAAAAAAAAATTGAAAAAAATAAAGTCCATGGATAATATCAGGAATAAATAAACAAAGAGGCTGTAGCAATATCTGGGATTGAGTTAGCCAGAACAAAACCGGATATTTCCGGTTTCATCCAGTATTATCTGCACAAAGTGGTGTGGAATTCGTATGCAATGGACCGAGAAAATCACAGTAAAAATGGTTCTGGTGAAAAGCAAAGTCTTTTCGTTAGGCAAGTGCCTAAAATGTCATCTATACTAACAGAAATATGATGTTTGTTTGCTGTAGTCCCTCTAGCTTTCTCCTTATAAAATATGAATGTGTAGAGCTTGTACCCATGTGGAACCGATTAGTGTTTCCATGGTTCAATATTAAATGTTCCCTGATAAAAATATACAAAACAATAAATTCCATCGATAATATCCAGAAACACAAACACAGAGTCTGTAGTAATATTTCGGATTGAGTTAGCCAAAAGACAACCGGATATATCTGTTTTCATCCAGTCATACCCGGACAAAGTGGTGTGGAATGCGTATGCAATGGACTGAGAAAATCACAGTACAAATGGTTTTGGAGAAAAGCAAAGTCTTTTTGTTAGGCAAGTGCATAAAATGTCACCTATACAAACAGAAATATCATGTTTGTTTGCCGCAGTTCCTCTAGCTTTCTCCCTAGAAAATACGAATGTGTAGAGCTGGTGTCCCGATGATGAACCAATTAGTGTTTCTACGGTACAAAATTAAATGTTCCCTGATAAAAAACATTCAAAAGAATAAAGTCTGTGGATAATATCAGGAATACACAAACACAGAAACACGGTCCATTGCATACGAATTCCACAACAGTTTGTCCGGATATGACTTGATGAAACCGGAAATATCCGGTTTTATTTTGGCTAACTCAATCCCAGATATAGCTACTGCCTCTGTGATTGTATATTCTTGATATTATCCACGAACTTTATTTTTTTGAATGTTTTCTTCCCCAGGGAACATTTATTTTTGTACCATAGAAACACTAATTGGTTCATCATGGGTACACCAGCTCTACGCTTTCGTATTTCCTAGGGAGAAAGCTAAAGGAACTGCGGCAAACAAACATGATATTTCTGTTTGTATAGATGACAATTTATGCACTTGATTAACGAAAAGACTTTGCTTTCCTCCAAAACCATTTGTACTGTGATTTTCTCAGTCCATCACATACAAATTCCACACCACTTTTTCCGGATATGACTGCATGGAACCAGAAATATCTGGTTGTGTTTTGGCTAACTCAATCCGAAATATTGATAAAGCCCCTGTGTTTGTGTATTCCTAATATTTTCCACGGACTTTATTTTTTTCAATGTTTTGTTTTCAGGGAACATTTAATTTTGTGCTTGGAATCACTAATTGGTTCCACATGGAGACACCAGCTCCACACATTCATATTTCCTAGGGAGAAAGCTAGAGGAACCACCGCAAACAAACATGATATTTCTTTTTGTATAGATGACATTTTATGCACTTGCCTAAAGAAAAGGCTTTGCTTTCCTCCAAATCCATTTGTACTGTGATTTTCTCGGTCCATTGCATACGAATTCCACACCAATTTGTCCGGATATGATTGGAAGAAACCAGAAATATCCTGTTGTGTTTTGGCTAACTCTATCTGAATTATTGCTACAGCCTGTGTGTTTCTGTTTTCTGGATATTATCGATGGACTCATTATTTTGAATGTTTTTATCCGGCAACATTTAATTTTGTACCATTGAAACATTTATTGTTTCCACATCTAGACACCAGCTCTACACTTTCGTATTTTCTACAGAGAAATCTAGAGGAACTTTCGCATACAAACATAATATTTATGTTTGTGTAGATGACATTTTATGCACTTGCCTAACGGAAAGACTTTGCTTTTCTCCGAAACCATTTGTACTGTGCTTTTATAGGTCCATTGCATACGAATTCCACACCAGTTTGTCCGGATATGACTGGATGAAAGCGGAAATATCCGGTTTTATTTTGGCTAACACAATCCCAGATATTGCTACAGCCTCTGTGTTTGTGTCTTCCTGATATTATCCACGGACTTTATTGATTTGAATGTTTTATATCAGGGAACATTTTATTTTGATCTTGGAAACACTAATTGGTTCCACATGGAGACACCAGCTCCACACATTCCTATTTTCTAGGGAGAAAGCTAGAGGAACTGCGGAAAACAAACATCATATTTCTGTTTGTGTAGATGATATTTTATGCACTTGCCTAAGGAAAAACCTTTGCTTTACTCCAAAACCATTTTCACTGTGATTTTCTCGGTCCATTGCATACGACTTCCACACCAGTTTGTCCGGATATGACTGGATGAAACCGGAAATATCCGATTTTGTTTTGGCTAACTCAGTCCCAGTTATTGATCCAGACACTGTGTTTGATTTTCTGGATATTATCAATGGACGTTATTGTTTTGAATATTTTTTAGAGGTAACATTTAATGTTGTACCGTAGAAACACTAACTGGTTCATCATTGGAACACTAGCTGTACACATTTTTATTTTCTAGGGAGAAAGCTAAAGAAACTGCGGTAAAGAAACATGATATTTCTGTTTGTATAGATGATATTTTATGCACTTACCTAACGGAAAGACTTTGCTTTTCTCCAAAACCATGTTAATGTGATTTCCTCCGTCCATCGCATACGAATTCCACACCACGTTGTCCGGATATGTCTGGAAGATACCAGAAATATCCTGTTTTGTTTTGGCTAACTCAATCCCAGATATTGCTACAGCCTCTGTGTTTGTGTATTCCTGATATTATCCACAGACTTTATTGTTTTGAATATTTTTTTCAGTGAACTCTGAATTTTCTCCTGGAATCACTAACTGGTTCTACATGGAGACACCAGCTCTACACATTCGTATTTTCTAGGCAGAAATCTAGAGGAACTGCGGCAAACAAACATGATATTTCTGTTTGTCTATATGACATTTTATGCACTTGCCTAATGAAATGACTTTGCTTTTCTCCAAAACCATTTTTACTCTGATTTTCTCAGTCCATTGCATACGAATTCCAAACCACTTTGTCCGGATATAACTGGATGGAACTGGAAATATCCAGTTTTGTTTTGATTAACTCAATCCCAGAAATTGCTACTGCCTCTGTGTTGTCTATTCCTGATATTATCCACAGAATTTATTGTTTTGAATGTTTTTTATCAAGGAATTTTTTTAATTTTGTGCTTGGAAACACTAATTGCTTCATCAGGGGAACACGAGCTCTACATATTCATATTTTCTAGGGAGAAAGCTAGAGGAACTGCGGCAAACAAACATGATGTTTCTCTTGGTATAGATGACATTTTATGCACTTGCCTAATGAAAATATTTCCTTTTCTGCAAAACCATTTTTACTGTGATTTTCTCGGTCCATTGCATATGAATTCCACACCACTTTGTGCGGATTTGACTGGATGAAACCGGAAATATCCTGTTGTGTTTTGGCTAACACAATCCGAAATATTGCTACAGCCTCTGTGTTTGTTTTTTCTGGATATTATCGATGGACTTTATTGTTTTGAATGTTTTTTATCAGGGAATATTTAATTTTGTGCTTGGAATCACTAATTGGTTCCACATGGAGACACCAGCTCTACACATTCGTATTTTCTAGGGAGAAAGCTAGAGGAACTGCGGCAAACAAACATGATATTTCTGTTTGTATAGATGACATTTTATGCACTTGCCTAACGAAAAGACTTTGCTTTTCTCCAAAACCATTTTTACTGTGATTTTCTCAGACCATTGCATACGAATTCCAAACCAGTTTGTTCTGATGTAACTGGATGTAAATGGAAATGTATGAATCTGTATTGGCTAACTCAATGAGAAATATTGTGAAAATTTCTATATTTTTGTTTTCAAGATATTAGCAGTGGACATTATTGTTTTGAATGTTTTTATCAGGGAACATTTAATTTCGTACCGTAGAAACACTAATTGGTTTCACATGGAGACACCAGCTCTATAAATTCGTATTTTCTAGGGAGAAAACTAGAGGAACTGCAGAAAACCAACATGATATTCCTCTTTATATAGATGACATTTATTCACTTCCCTAATGAAAGGACTTTGCTTTTCTCCAAAACCATTTTTCTGTGATTTTCTCGATACACTGCATACCAATTCCACACCAGTTTCTCCGCATACGACTGGATGAAACCAGAAATATCCGGTTGTGTTTTGGCTAACTCAATCCGAAATATTGTGAAAGCCTCTGTGTTTGTGTTTTCTGGATATTATCAACCGACTTAATTTTTTTGAAAGTTTTTTATCGGGGAACATTTTATTTTGAGCTTGGATACAGTAATTGCTTCCACATGGAGACACCAGCTGAACATATTCGTATATTCTAGGGTGAAAGCTAAAGGAACTTCGTCAAACAAACATGATATATCTGTTTATATCGATGACATTTTATGCACTTGCCTAACGAAAAGACTTTGCTTTTCTCCAAAACCATTTTTCTGCGATTTTCTCGGTACACTTTATATTAATTCCACACAAGTTTGTCTGGATATGACTGGATGAAAGCAGAAATATCCGGTTTTATTTTTGCTAACTAATCCCATATATTGCTGCAGCCACTGTGTTTGTGTATTCCTGATATTATCCACAGGCTTTATTCTTTTGAATGTTTTTTATCAGGGAACATTTAATTTTGTACCGTAGAAACACTCATTGGTTCATCATGGGGACACCAGCTCTACACATTCGTATATTCTAGGGAGAAAGCTAGAGGATGTGTGGCAAACAAACATGATATTTCTGTTTGCATTGATGACATTTTATCTACTTGGCTAATGAAAAGACTTTGCTTTTCTCCAAAACCTTTTTTACTGTGAATATTTCGTCCATTGCATATGAATTCCACACAAGTTTGTTCAGATATGACTGGATGAAATCGGAAATATCCGGTTGTGCTTTGGCTAACTCAATCCCAATATGGCTACAGCCTCTGTGTTTGTGTATTCCTGATATTATCCACAGACTTTATTCTTTTGAATGTTTTTTATCAGGGAACATTTAATTTTGTACCGTAGAAACACTAATTGGTTCATCATCGGGACACCAGCTCTACACATTCGTATTTTCTAGGGAGAAAGCTAGAGGAACTGCGGCAAACAAACATGATATTTCTGTTTGTATAGGTGACATTTTATGCACTTGCCTAACAAAAAGACTTTGCTTTTCTCCAAAACCATTTGTACTGTGATTTTCTCAGTCCATTGCATACGCATTCCACACCACTTTGTCCGGGTATGACTGGATGAAAACAGATATATCCGGTTGTCTTTTGGCTAACTCAATCCGAAATATTACTACAGACTCTGTGTTTGTGTTTCTGGATATTATCGATGGAATTTATTGTTTTGTATATTTTTATCAGGGAACATTTAATATTGAACCATGGAAACACTAATCGGTTCCACATGGGTACAAGCTCTACACATTCATATTTTATAAGGAGAAAGCTAGAGGGACTTTATTGTTTTGAATGTTTTTATCAGGGAACATTTAATTTTTTACCTTTGAAACACTAATTGGTTCATCATGGGGACACCAGCTCTACACATTCATAGTTTGTAGGGACAAAGCTAGAGGAACTGCGGCAAACAAACATGATATTTCTGTTTGTATCAATGATATTTTATGCACTTGCCTAACAAAAAGCCTTTCCTTTTCTCCAAAACCATTTTTACTGTGATTTTCTTGGTCAATTGCATACGAATTCCACACCACTTTGTCCGGATATGACTGGAGGAAAACAGAAATATCCGGTTGTGTTTTAGCTAACTCAATCTGAAATTTTGTGAAAGCCTCTTGTTTGTGTATTCTGGATATTATCGATGGACTTTATTGTTTTGAATATTTTTATCAGGGAACATTTAATTTTCTACCGTTGAAACACTAATTGGTTCATCATGGGGACACAAGCTCTAACTATTTGTATTTTCTAGGGAGAAAGCTAGAGGAACTTTGTAAACAAACATGATATTTCTGTTTGTATCGATGACATTTTATGCACTTGCCTAACGAAAAGACTTTGCTATTCTCCAAAACGATTTTTATTGTGATGTTCTCGGTCATTTCATACGAATTGCACACTAGTTTGTCCAGAAATGACTGGATGATACCGGAAATATCCGGTTTTGTTTTGGCTAACTCGATCCCAGATATTTCTACAGCCTCTGTGTTTGTGTTTTGTGGATATTATCCATGGACTTTATTGTTTTCAATGTTTTGTTTTCAGGGAACATTTAATTTTGAGCTTGGTACAGTAATTGGTTCCACATGGAGACACCAGCTCCACACATTCGTATTTTCTAGGGAAAAAGCTAGAAGAACTGCGGCAAACAAACTTGATATTTCTGTTTGTATCCATGACATTTTATGCACTTGCCTAACGAAACGACTTTGCTTTTCTCCAAAACCATTTGTACTGTGGTATATATGTGGTATAAATAAATTCCATCGATAATATCCAGAAACACAAACACAGAGTCTGTAGTAATATTTCGGATTGAGTTAGCCAAGAGACAACAAAATGGATATTACCGGTTTCATCCAGTCATATCCGGACAAACTGGTGTGGAATTCATATGCAATGGACTGAGAAAATCACAGAAGACATGGTTTTGAAGAAAAATAAAGTCTTTTCATCAGGCAAGTGCATAAAATATCATCTATACAAACAGAAATATCATGTTTGTCTGCCGCAGTTCCTCTAGCTTTCTCCCTAGAAAATACGAATGTGTAGAGCTCTTGTCCCCATGATGAACCAATTAGTGTTTCTACGGTACAAAAATAAATGTTCCTGATAAAAACATTTAAAACAATAAAGTCAATCGAAAATATCCAGAAAACTCAAACACAGAAGCTTTCATTATATTTCGGTTTATATACAAACAGAAATATCATGTTTTTTTGCCGCAGTTCCTCTAGCTTTCTCCCTATAAAATACGAATGTATAGAGCTGGTGTCTCCATGTGGAACCAATTACTGTTTGCAAGCACAAAATTAAATATTCCCTGAAAAAAATAACATTCAAAACACTAATGTCCATCGATAATAACCAGAAAACACAAACACAGAGGCTGTAGCAATATATGGAATTGAGTTCACAAAAATACAACCGGATATTTCACGTTTCATCCAGTCATATCCGGAGAAACTGGTGTGGAATTCGTATGCAATTTACCGAGAAAATCAGATTAAAAATGGTTTTGGAGAAAAGCAAAGTCTTTTCGTTAGGCAAGTGCAAAAAATGTCATCTATACAAACAGAAATATCATGTTTGTTTGCCGCAGTTCCTCTAGCTTTCTCCCTAGAAAATAGGAATGTGTAGAGCTGGTGTCCCAATGATGAACCCATTAGTGTTTCAACGGTACAAAATTAAATGTTCCCTGATAAAGAACATTCAAAACAATAAGTCTGTGGATAATATAAGAAATACACAAACACAGACTCTTTTACAATATTTCGCACTGAGTTAACCAAAACAAAACCAGATATTTCCGGTTTCATCCAGTCATATCCGGACAAACTGGTGTGGAACTCGTATGAAATGGACCAAGAAAATCACAGTAAAAATGGCTTTGGAGAAAAGCAAAGAGTTTTTGTTAATCAGGTGTATAAAATGTCATCTACACAAACAGTAATATCATGTTTGTTTCCTGCAGTTCCTCTAGCTTTCTGCCTGGAAAATACGAATGTGCAGAGCTGGTGTCTCCATGTGCAAACAATTAGTGTTTCAACGGTACAAAATTAAATGTTCCCTGATAAAAAACATTCAATTCAATAAATTCTGTGGATAATATCAGGAATTCACAAACACAGAGGCTGTAGCAATATCTGGGATTGAGTTAGCCAAAACACAACCAGCTATTTCTCGTTTCATCCAGTCATATCCTGACAAAGTGGTGTGGAATTCGTATGCAATGGAATGAGAAAATTACATTACACATGGTTTTGGAGAAAAGCAAAGTCTTTTCGTGAGGGAAGTGCATAAAATCTCATCTATACAAAAAGAAACATCATGTTTGTTTGCCACAGTTCCTCTAGCTTTCTCTCTAGAAAATACGAATGTGTAGAGCTGGTGTCTCCAAGTGGAACTAATTAGTGTTTCCTAGCACAAAATTAAATGTTCCCTGATGAAAACATTCAAAACAATAAAGTCTCTGGATTATATCCAGAAAAAACAAACACAGAGGCTGCAGCAATATCTGGGATTGAGTTAGCCAAAACAAAACCGGATATTTCTGGTTTCGTCCAGTCATATCCGGACAAAGTGGTGTGGAATTCGTATGCAATGGACCGAGAAAATCAGAGTAAAAATGGTTTTGGAGAAAAGCAGTCTTTTCGTTAGGCAAGTGCACAAAATGTCATTATACAAACAGAAATATCATGTTTTTTGTCAGAATTCCTCTTGGTTTCTCCCTAGAATATATGAATGCGTAGAGCTAGTGTCTCCGTTTATAACCTATTACTGTATCAAAGATCAAAATAAAATAATCCCCAATAAAAAATTCAAAACAAAAAGTCCATCGATAATATCAGAAAACATAAACACAGAAACTTTCACAATATTTCTGATTGAGTTAGCCAAAACACAACCAGATATTTCTGGTTTCATCCAGTCATATCCGGACAAACTGGTGTGGAATTCGTATGCAATGGACAGAGAAAATCACAGTAAAAATGGTTTTGGAGAAAAGCAATGTCTTTTCATTAGGCAAGTGCATAAAATGTCATCGATACAAACAGAAATAACATGTTTGTTGACCGCAGTTCCTGAACTTTCTAGCTAGAAAATACGAATGTGTAGAGCTGGTGTCCCCATGATGAAGCAATTAGTGTTTCAACAGTACAAAATGAAAAGTTCCCTGACAAAACATTCAAAACAATGAAGTCCATCGATAATATCCAGAAAACACAAACACAGAGGCTGTAGCAATATTTCGGATTGAGTTAGCCAAACACACAACCGGATACTTCTGGCTCCATCCAGTGATATCCAGATAAACTCGTGTGGAATTCGTATGCAATGGACCGAGAAAATCACAGTACAAATGGTTTTGGAGAAAAGCAAAGTCTTTTCGTCAGGCAAGTGCCTAAAATGTCATCTAAAAAACCAGAAATATCATGTTTGTTTGGCGCAATTCCCCTAGCTTTCTCCCTAGAAAATACAAATGTGTAGATCTGGTGTCCTCATTATGAAACAATTAGTGTTTCAACGGTACAAAATTAAATGTTCCGTGATAAAGTACATTCAAAACAATAAAGTCTGTGGATAATATAAGGAATACAAAAACACAGATTCTTTTACAATATTTCGCACTGAGTTAGCCAAAACACAACCGGATATTTCCGGTTTCATCCAGTCATATCCAGACAAAGTGGTGTGGAATTCGTATGTAATGAACCGAGAAAATAATAGTACAAATGGTTTTGGAGAAAAGCAAAGTCTTTTCTTTAGGCAAGTGCATAAAATGTCATCAAACAAACAGAAATGTCATGTTTGTTTGCCAGAGTTCCTCTAGCTTTGTCCCTAGAAAATACGAATGTGTAGAGCTGGTGTCTCAATGTGGAACCAATTAGTGTTTCCAAGCACAAAATTAAATGTTCCCTGAAAAAAAAAAACAATCAGAAAAATAAAAGCCGTGGATAATATCAGGAAGACACAAACACAGAGGCTGTAGCAATATTTCGGATTGAGTTAGCAAAACACAACCAGATATTTCTGGTTTCATCCAGTCATATCCGGACAAACTGGTGTGGAATTCGTATGCAATGGACCGAGAAAATCACAGTAAAAATGGTTTTGGAGAAAAGCAAAGTCTTTTAGTTAGGCAACTGCATAAAATATCATCCATACAAACAGAAATATCATGTTTGTTTGCCACAGTTCCTCCAGCTTTCTCCCTAGAAAATACAATATGTAGAGCTGGTGTAATCATGTGGAACTAATTAGTGTTACCAAACACAAAATTAAAAGTTCCCTGATAAAGAACATTGAAAACAATAAAGTCTGTGGATAATATCAGGAATGCACAAACACAGAGGCTGTAGCAATTTCTGAGATTGAGTTAGCCAAAACAAAACCGGATATTTCCGGTTTCATCCAGTCATATCCGGACAAACTGGTGTGGAAGTCGTATGCAATGGACCCAGAAAATCACAGTAAAAATGGTTTTGGAGAAAAGCAAAGTCTTTTCGTGAGGGAAGTGCATAAAATGTCATCTATACAAAAAGAAACATCATGTTTGTTTGCCGCAGTTCCTCTAGCTTTCTCTCTAGAAAATACGAATGTGTAGAGCTGGTGTCTCCAAGTGGAACTAATTAGTGTTTCCTAGCACAAAATTAAATGTTCCCTGATGAAAACATTCAAAACAATAAAGTCTCTGGATTATATCCAGAAAAAACAAACACAGAGGCTGCAGCAATATCTGGGATTGAGTTAGCCAAAACAAAACCGGATATTTCTGGTTTCGTCCAGTCATATCCGGACAAAGTGGTGTGGAATTCGTATGCAATGGACCGAGAAAATCAGAGTAAAAATGGTTTTGGAGAAAAGCAGTCTTTTCGTTAGGCAAGTGCACAAAATGTCATTATACAAACAGAAATATCATGTTTTTTGTCAGAATTCCTCTTGGTTTCTCCCTAGAATATATGAATGCGTAGAGCTAGTGTCTCCGTTTATAACCTATTACTGTATCAAAGATCAAAATAAAATAATCCCCAATAAAAAATTCAAAACAAAAAGTCCATCGATAATATCAGAAAACATAAACACAGAAACTTTCACAATATTTCTGATTGAGTTAGCCAAAACACAACCAGATATTTCTGGTTTCATCCAGTCATATCCGGACAAACTGGTGTGGAATTCGTATGCAATGGACAGAGAAAATCACAGTAAAAATGGTTTTGGAGAAAAGCAATGTCTTTTCATTAGGCAAGTGCATAAAATGTCATCGATACAAACAGAAATAACATGTTTGTTGGCCGCAGTTGCTGAACTTTCTAGCTAGAAAATACGAATGTGTAGAGCTGGTGTCCCCATGATGAAGCAATTAGTGTTTCAACAGTACAAAATGAAAAGTTCCCTGACAAAACATTCAAAACAATGAAGTCCATCGATAATATCCAGAAAACACAAACACAGAGGCTGTAGCAATATTTCGGATTGAGTTAGCCAAACACACAACCGGATACTTCTGGCTCCATCCAGTGATATCCAGATAAACTCGTGTGGAATTCGTATGCAATGGACCGAGAAAATCACAGTACAAATGGTTTTGGAGAAAAGCAAAGTCTTTTCGTCAGGCAAGTGCCTAAAATGTCATCTAAAAAACCAGAAATATCATGTTTGTTTGGCGCAATTCCCCTAGCTTTCTCCCTAGAAAATACGAATGTGTAGATCTGGTGTCCTCATTATGAAACAATTAGTGTTTCAACGGTACCAAATTAAATGTTCCGTGATAAAGAACATTCAAAACAATAAAGTCTGTGGATAATATAAGGAATACAAAAACACAGATTCTTTTACAATATTTCGCACTGAGTTAGCCAAAACACAACCGGATATTTCCGGTTTCATCCAGTCATATCCAGACAAAGTGGTGTGGAATTCGTATGTAATGAACCGAGAAAATAATAGTACAAATGGTTTTGGAGAAAAGCAAAGTCTTTTCTTTAGGCAAGTGCATAAAATGTCATCAAACAAACAGAAATGTCATGTTTGTTTGCCAGAGTTCCTCTAGCTTTGTCCCTAGAAAATACGAATGTGTAGAGCTGGTGTCTCAATGTGGAACCAATTAGTGTTTCCAAGCACAAAATTAAATGTTCCCTGAAAAAAAAAAAACAATCAGAAAAATAAAAGCCGTGGATAATATCAGGAAGACACAAACACAGAGGCTGTAGCAATATTTCGGATTGAGTTAGCAAAACACAACCAGATATTTCTGGTTTCATCCAGTCATATCCGGACAAACTGGTGTGGAATTCGTATGCAATGGACCGAGAAAATCACAGTAAAAATGGTTTTGGAGAAAAGCAAAGTCTTTTAGTTAGGCAACTGCATAAAATATCATCCATACAAACAGAAATATCATGTTTGTTTGCCACAGTTCCTCCAGGTTTCTCCCTAGAAAATACAATATGTAGAGCTGGTGTATCCATGTGGAACTAATTAGTGTTTCCAAACACAAAATTAAAAGTTCCCTGATAAAGAACATTCAAAACAATAAAGTCTGTGGATAATATCAGGAATGCACAAACACAGAGGCTGTAGCAATTTCTGAGATTGAGTTAGCCAAAACAAAACCGGATATTTCCGGTTTCATCCAGTCATATTCGGACAAACTGGTGTGGAAGTCGTATGCAATGGACCCAGAAAATCACAGTAAAAATGGTTTTGGAGAAAAGCAAAGTCTTTTCGTGAGGGAAGTGCATAAAATGTCATCTATACAAAAAGAAACATCATGTTTGTTTGCCGCAGTTCCTCTAGCTTTCTCTCTAGAAAATACGAATGTGTAGAGCTGGTGTCTCCAAGTGGAACTAATTAGTGTTTCCTAGCACAAAATTAAATGTTCCCTGATGAAAACATTCAAAACAATAAAGTCTCTGGATTATATCCAGAAAAAACAAACACAGAGGCTGCAGCAATATCTGGGATTGAGTTAGCCAAAACAAAACCGGATATTTCTGGTTTCGTCCAGTCATATCCGGACAAAGTGGTGTGGAATTCGTATGCAATGGACCGAGAAAATCAGAGTAAAAATGGTTTTGGAGAAAAGCAGTCTTTTCGTTAGGCAAGTGCACAAAATGTCATTATACAAACAGAAATATCATGTTTTTTGTCAGAATTCCTCTTGGTTTCTCCCTAGAATATATGAATGCGTAGAGCTAGTGTCTCCGTTTATAACCTATTACTGTATCAAAGATCAAAATAAAATAATCCCCAATAAAAAATTCAAAACAAAAAGTCCATCGATAATATCAGAAAACATAAACACAGAAACTTTCACAATATTTCTGATTGAGTTAGCCAAAACACAACCAGATATTTCTGGTTTCATCCAGTCATATCCGGACAAACTGGTGTGGAATTCGTATGCAATGGACAGAGAAAATCACAGTAAAAATGGTTTTGGAGAAAAGCAATGTCTTTTCATTAGGCAAGTGCATAAAATGTCATCGATACAAACAGAAATAACATGTTTGTTGGCCGCAGTTGCTGAACTTTCTAGCTAGAAAATACGAATGTGTAGAGCTGGTGTCCCCATGATGAAGCAATTAGTGTTTCAACAGTACAAAATGAAAAGTTCCCTGACAAAACATTCAAAACAATGAAGTCCATCGATAATATCCAGAAAACACAAACACAGAGGCTGTAGCAATATTTCGGATTGAGTTAGCCAAACACACAACCGGATACTTCTGGCTCCATCCAGTGATATCCAGATAAACTCGTGTGGAATTCGTATGCAATGGACCGAGAAAATCACAGTACAAATGGTTTTGGAGAAAAGCAAAGTCTTTTCGTCAGGCAAGTGCCTAAAATGTCATCTAAAAAACCAGAAATATCATGTTTGTTTGGCGCAATTCCCCTAGCTTTCTCCCTAGAAAATACGAATGTGTAGATCTGGTGTCCTCATTATGAAACAATTAGTGTTTCAACGGTACCAAATTAAATGTTCCGTGATAAAGAACATTCAAAACAATAAAGTCTGTGGATAATATAAGGAATACAAAAACACAGATTCTTTTACAATATTTCGCACTGAGTTAGCCAAAACACAACCGGATATTTCCGGTTTCATCCAGTCATATCCAGACAAAGTGGTGTGGAATTCGTATGTAATGAACCGAGAAAATAATAGTACAAATGGTTTTGGAGAAAAGCAAAGTCTTTTCTTTAGGCAAGTGCATAAAATGTCATCAAACAAACAGAAATGTCATGTTTGTTTGCCAGAGTTCCTCTAGCTTTGTCCCTAGAAAATACGAATGTGTAGAGCTGGTGTCTCAATGTGGAACCAATTAGTGTTTCCAAGCACAAAATTAAATGTTCCCTGAAAAAAAAAAACAATCAGAAAAATAAAAGCCGTGGATAATATCAGGAAGACACAAACACAGAGGCTGTAGCAATATTTCGGATTGAGTTAGCAAAACACAACCAGATATTTCTGGTTTCATCCAGTCATATCCGGACAAACTGGTGTGGAATTCTTATGCAATGGACCGAGAAAATCACAGTAAAAATGGTTTTGGAGAAAAGCAAAGTCTTTTAGTTAGGCAACTGCATAAAATATCATCCATACAAACAGAAATATCATGTTTGTTTGCCACAGTTCCTCCAGGTTTCTCCCTAGAAAATACAATATGTAGAGCTGGTGTATCCATGTGGAACTAATTAGTGTTTCCAAACACAAAATTAAAAGTTCCCTGATAAAGAACATTCAAAACAATAAAGTCTGTGGATAATATCAGGAATGCACAAACACAGAGGCTGTAGCAATTTCTGAGATTGAGTTAGCCAAAACAAAACCGGATATTTCCGGTTTCATCCAGTCATATCCGGACAAACTGGTGTGGAAGTCGTATGCAATGGACCCAGAAAATCACAGTAAAAATGGTTTTGGAGAAAAGCAAAGTCTTTTCGTGAGGGAAGTGCATAAAATGTCATCTATACAAAAAGAAACATCATGTTTGTTTGCCGCAGTTCCTCTAGCTTTCTCTCTAGAAAATACGAATGTGTAGAGCTGGTGTCTCCATGTGGAACTAATTAGTGTTTTCTAGCACAAAATTTAATGTTCCCTAAAAAAATCATTCAAAACAATAAAGTCTCTGGATTATATCCAGAAAAAACAAACACAGAGGCTGTAGCAATATCTGGGATTGAGTTAGCCAAAACAAAACCGGATATTTCTGGTTTCGTCCAGTCATATCCGGACAAAGTGGTGTGGAATTCGTATGCAATGGACCGAGAAAATCAGAGTAAAAATGGTTTTGGAGAAAAGCAGTCTTTTCGTTAGGCAAGTGCACAAAATGTCATTATACAAACAGAAATATCATGTTTTTTGTCAGAATTCCTCTTGGTTTCTCCCTAGAATATATGAATGCGTAGAGCTAGTGTCTCCGTTTATAACCTATTACTGTATCAAAGATCAAAATAAAATAATCCCCAATAAAAAATTCAAAACAAAAAGTCCATCGATAATATCAGAAAACATAAACACAGAAACTTTCACAATATTTCTGATTGAGTTAGCCAAAACACAACCAGATATTTCTGGTTTCATCCAGTCATATCCGGACAAACTGGTGTGGAATTCGTATGCAATGGACAGAGAAAATCACAGTAAAAATGGTTTTGGAGAAAAGCAATGTCTTTTCATTAGGCAAGTGCATAAAATGTCATCGATACAAACAGAAATAACATGTTTGTTGGCCGCAGTTGCTGAACTTTCTAGCTAGAAAATACGAATGTGTAGAGCTGGTGTCCCCATGATGAAGCAATTAGTGTTTCAACAGTACAAAATGAAAAGTTCCCTGACAAAACATTCAAAACAATGAAGTCCATCGATAATATCCAGAAAACACAAACACAGAGGCTGTAGCAATATTTCGGATTGAGTTAGCCAAACACACAACCGGATACTTCTGGCTCCATCCAGTGATATCCAGATAAACTCGTGTGGAATTCGTATGCAATGGACCGAGAAAATCACAGTACAAATGGTTTTGGAGAAAAGCAAAGTCTTTTCGTCAGGCAAGTGCCTAAAATGTCATCTAAAAAACCAGAAATATCATGTTTGTTTGGCGCAATTCCCCTAGCTTTCTCCCTAGAAAATACGAATGTGTAGATCTGGTGTCCTCATTATGAAACAATTAGTGTTTCAACGGTACCAAATTAAATGTTCCGTGATAAAGAACATTCAAAACAATAAAGTCTGTGGATAATATAAGGAATACAAAAACACAGATTCTTTTACAATATTTCGCACTGAGTTAGCCAAAACACAACCGGATATTTCCGGTTTCATCCAGTCATATCCAGACAAAGTGGTGTGGAATTCGTATGTAATGAACCGAGAAAATAATAGTACAAATGGTTTTGGAGAAAAGCAAAGTCTTTTCTTTAGGCAAGTGCATAAAATGTCATCAAACAAACAGAAATGTCATGTTTGTTTGCCAGAGTTCCTCTAGCTTTGTCCCTAGAAAATACGAATGTGTAGAGCTGGTGTCTCAATGTGGAACCAATTAGTGTTTCCAAGCACAAAATTAAATGTTCCCTGAAAAAAAAAAAACAATCAGAAAAATAAAAGCCGTGGATAATATCAGGAAGACACAAACACAGAGGCTGTAGCAATATTTCGGATTGAGTTAGCAAAACACAACCAGATATTTCTGGTTTCATCCAGTCATATCCGGACAAACTGGTGTGGAATTCGTATGCAATGGACCGAGAAAATCACAGTAAAAATGGTTTTGGAGAAAAGCAAAGTCTTTTAGTTAGGCAACTGCATAAAATATCATCCATACAAACAGAAATATCATGTTTGTTTGCCACAGTTCCTCCAGGTTTCTCCCTAGAAAATACAATATGTAGAGCTGGTGTATCCATGTGGAACTAATTAGTGTTTCCAAACACAAAATTAAAAGTTCCCTGATAAAGAACATTCAAAACAATAAAGTCTGTGGATAATATCAGGAATGCACAAA
This sequence comes from Lepus oiostolus, assembly GCA_036325905.1. Classification (NCBI taxonomy): domain Eukaryota; kingdom Metazoa; phylum Chordata; class Mammalia; order Lagomorpha; family Leporidae; genus Lepus; species Lepus oiostolus. Next base: position 132,027,903 of record CM070808.1, read on the forward strand.
CACAGAGGCTGTAGCAATTTCTGAGATTGAGTTAGCCAAAACAAAACCGGATATTTCCGGTTTCATCCAGTCATATTCGGACAAACTGGTGTGGAAGTCGTATGCAATGGACCCAGAAAATCACAGTAAAAATGGTTTTGGAGAAAAGCAAAGTCTTTTCGTGAGGGAAGTGCATAAAATGTCATCTATACAAAAAGAAACATCATGTTTGTTTGCCGCAGTTCCTCTAGCTTTCTCTCTAGAAAATACGAATGTGTAGAGCTGGTGTCTCCAAGTGGAACTAATTAGTGTTTCCTAGCACAAAATTAAATGTTCCCTGATGAAAACATTCAAAACAATAAAGTCTCTGGATTATATCCAGAAAAAACAAACACAGAGGCTGCAGCAATATCTGGGATTGAGTTAGCCAAAACAAAACCGGATATTTCTGGTTTCGTCCAGTCATATCCGGACAAAGTGGTGTGGAATTCGTATGCAATGGACCGAGAAAATCAGAGTAAAAATGGTTTTGGAGAAAAGCAGTCTTTTCGTTAGGCAAGTGCACAAAATGTCATTATACAAACAGAAATATCATGTTTTTTGTCAGAATTCCTCTTGGTTTCTCCCTAGAATATATGAATGCGTAGAGCTAGTGTCTCCGTTTATAACCTATTACTGTATCAAAGATCAAAATAAAATAATCCCCAATAAAAAATTCAAAACAAAAAGTCCATCGATAATATCAGAAAACATAAACACAGAAACTTTCACAATATTTCTGATTGAGTTAGCCAAAACACAACCAGATATTTCTGGTTTCATCCAGTCATATCCGGACAAACTGGTGTGGAATTCGTATGCAATGGACAGAGAAAATCACAGTAAAAATGGTTTTGGAGAAAAGCAATGTCTTTTCATTAGGCAAGTGCATAAAATGTCATCGATACAAACAGAAATAACATGTTTGTTGGCCGCAGTTGCTGAACTTTCTAGCTAGAAAATACGAATGTGTAGAGCTGGTGTCCCCATGATGAAGCAATTAGTGTTTCAACAGTACAAAATGAAAAGTTCCCTGACAAAACATTCAAAACAATGAAGTCCATCGATAATATCCAGAAAACACAAACACAGAGGCTGTAGCAATATTTCGGATTGAGTTAGCCAAACACACAACCGGATACTTCTGGCTCCATCCAGTGATATCCAGATAAACTCGTGTGGAATTCGTATGCAATGGACCGAGAAAATCACAGTACAAATGGTTTTGGAGAAAAGCAAAGTCTTTTCGTCAGGCAAGTGCATAAAATGTCATCTAAAAAACCAGAAATATCATGTTTGTTTGGCGCAATTCCCCTAGCTTTCTCCCTAGAAAATACGAATGTGTAGATCTGGTGTCCTCATTATGAAACAATTAGTGTTTCAACGGTACCAAATTAAATGTTCCGTGATAAAGAACATTCAAAACAATAAAGTCTGTGGATAATATAAGGAATACAAAAACACAGATTCTTTTACAATATTTCGCACTGAGTTAGCCAAAACACAACCGGATATTTCCGGTTTCATCCAGTCATATCCAGACAAAGTGGTGTGGAATTCGTATGTAATGAACCGAGAAAATAATAGTACAAATGGTTTTGGAGAAAAGCAAAGTCTTTTCTTTAGGCAAGTGCATAAAATGTCATCAAACAAACAGAAATGTCATGTTTGTTTGCCAGAGTTCCTCTAGCTTTGTCCCTAGAAAATACGAATGTGTAGAGCTGGTGTCTCAATGTGGAACCAATTAGTGTTTCCAAGCACAAAATTAAATGTTCCCTGAAAAAAAAAAACAATCAGAAAAATAAAAGCCGTGGATAATATCAGGAAGACACAAACACAGAGGCTGTAGCAATATTTCGGATTGAGTTAGCAAAACACAACCAGATATTTCTGGTTTCATCCAGTCATATCCGGACAAACTGGTGTGGAATTCTTATGCAATGGACCGAGAAAATCACAGTAAAAATGGTTTTGGAGAAAAGCAAAGTCTTTTAGTTAGGCAACTGCATAAAATATCATCTATACAAACAGAAATATCATGTTTGTTTGCCACAGTTCCTCCAGCTTTCTCCCTAGAAAATACAATATGTAGAGCTGGTGTATCCATGTGGAACTAATTAGTGTTTCCAAACACAAAATTAAAAGTTCCCTGATAAAGAACATTCAAAACAATAAAGTCTGTGGATAATATCAGGAATGCACAAACACAGAGGCTGTAGCAATTTCTGAGATTGAGTTAGCCAAAACAAAACCGGATATTTCCGGTTTCATCCAGTCATATCCGGACAAACTGGTGTGGAAGTCGTATGCAATGGACCCAGAAAATCACAGTAAAAATGGTTTTGGAGAAAAGCAAAGTCTTTTCGTGAGGGAAGTGCATAAAATGTCATCTATACAAAAAGAAACATCATGTTTGTTTGCCGCAGTTCCTCTAGCTTTCTCTCTAGAAAATACGAATGTGTAGAGCTGGTGTCTCCAAGTGGAACTAATTAGTGTTTCCTAGCACAAAATTAAATGTTCCCTGATGAAAACATTCAAAACAATAAAGTCTCTGGATTATATCCAGAAAAAACAAACACAGAGGCTGTAGCAATATCTGGGATTGAGTTAGCCAAAACAAAACCGGATATTTCTGGTTTCGTCCAGTCATATCCGGACAAAGTGGTGTGGAATTCGTATGCAATGGAACGAGAAAATCAGAGTAAAAATGGTTTTGGAGAAAAGCAGTCTTTTCGTTAGGCAAGTGCACAAAATGTCATTACACAAACAGAAATATCATGTTTTTTGTCAGAATTCCTCTTGGTTTCTCCCTAGAATATATGAATGCGTAGAGCTAGTGTCTCCGTTTATAACCTATTACTGTATCAAAGATCAAAATAAAATAATCCCCAATAAAAAATTCAAAACAAAAAGTCCATCGATAATATCAGAAAACATAAACACAGAAACTTTCACAATATTTCTGATTGAGTTAGCCAAAACACAACCAGATATTTCTGGTTTCATCCAGTCATATCCGGACAAACTGGTGTGGAATTCGTATGCAATGGACAGAGAAAATCACAGTAAAAATGGTTTTGGAGAAAAGCAATGTCTTTTAATTAGGCAAGTGCATAAAATGTCATCGATACAAACAGAAATAACATGTTTGTTTGCCGCAGTTCCTGAACTTTCTAGCTAGAAAATACGAATGTGTAGAGCTGGTGTCCCCATGACGAAGCAATTAGTGTTTCAACAGTACAAAATGAAAAGTTCCCTGACAAAACATTCAAAACAATGAAGTCCATCGATAATATCCAGAAAACACAAACACAGAGGCTGTAGCAATATTTCGGATTGAGTTAGCCAAACACACAACCGGATACTTCTGGCTCCATCCAGTGATATCCAGATAAACTCGTGTGGAATTCGTATGCAATGGACAGAGAAAATCACAGTACAAATGGTTTTGGAGAAAAGCAAAGTCTTTTCGTCAGGCAAGTGCCTAAAATGTCATCTAAAAAACCAGAAATATCATGTTTGTTTGGCGCAATTCCCCTAGCTTTCTCCCTAGAAAATACGAATGTGTAGATCTGGTGTCCTCATTATGAAACAATTAGTGTTTCAATGGTACCAAATTAAATGTTCCGTGATAAAGAACATTCAAAACAATAAAGTCTGTGGATAATATAAGGAATACAAAAACACAGATTCTTTTACAATATTTCGCACTGAGTTAGCCAAAACACAACCGGATATTTCCGGTTTCATCCAGTCATATCCAGACAAAGTGGTGTGGAATTCGTATGTAATGAACCGAGAAAATAATAGTACAAATGGTTTTGGAGAAAAGCAAAGTCTTTTCTTTAGGCAAGTGCATAAAATGCCATCAAACAAACAGAAATATCATGTATGTTTGCCAGAGTTCCTCCAGCTTTCTCCCTAGAAAATACAATATGTAGAGCTGGTGTATCCATGTGGAACTAATTAGTGTTTCCAAACACAAAATTAAAAGTTCCCTGATAAAGAACATTCAAAACAATAAAGTCTGTGGATAATATCAGGAATGCACAAACACAGAGGCTGTAGCAATTTCTGAGATTGAGTTAGCCAAAACAAAACCGGATATTTCCGGTTTCATCCAGTCATATCTGGACAAACTGGTGTGGAAGTCGTATGCAATGGACCCAGAAAATCACAGTAAAAATGGTTTTGGAGAAAAGCAAAGTCTTTTCGTGAGGGAAGTGCATAAAATGTCATCTATACAAAAAGAAACATCATGTTTGTTTGCCGCAGTTCCTCTAGCTTTCTCTCTAGAAAATACGAATGTGTAGAGCTGGTGTCTCCATGTGGAACTAATTAGTGTTTTCTAGCACAAAATTAAATGTTCCCTAAAAAAATCATTCAAAACAATAAGTCGGTGGATAACATCAGGAATACACAAACACAGAGGCTGTAGCAATATCTGGGATTGAGTTAGCCAAAACAAAACCGGATATTTCTGGTTTCGTCCAGTCATATCCGGACAAAGTGGTGTGGAATTCGTATGCAATGGACCGAGAAAATCAGAGTAAAAATGGTTTTGGAGAAAAGCAGTCTTTTCGTTAGGCAAGTGCACAAAATGTCATTATACAAACAGAAATATCATGTTTTTTGTCAGAATTCCTCTTGGTTTCTCCCTAGAATATATGAATGCGTAGAGCTAGTGTCTCCGTTTATAACCTATTACTGTATCAAAGATCAAAATAAAATAATCCCCAATAAAAAATTCAAAACAAAAAGTCCATCGATAATATCAGAAAACATAAACACAGAAACTTTCACAATATTTCTGATTGAGTTAGCCAAAACACAACCAGATATTTCTGGTTTCATCCAGTCATATCCGGACAAACTGGTGTGGAATTCGTATGCAATGGACAGAGAAAATCACAGTAAAAATGGTTTTGGAGAAAAGCAATGTCTTTTCATTAGGCAAGTGCATAAAATGTCATCGATACAAACAGAAATAACATGTTTGTTGGCCGCAGTTCCTGAACTTTCTAGCTAGAAAATACGAATGTGTAGAGCTGGTGTCCCCATGATGAAGCAATTAGTGTTTCAACAGTACAAAATGAAAAGTTCCCTGACAAAACATTCAAAACAATGAAGTCCATCGATAATATCCAGAAAACACAAACACAGAGGCTGTAGCAATATTTCGGATTGAGTTAGCCAAACACACAACCGGATACTTCTGGCTCCATCCAGTGATATCCAGATAAACTCGTGTGGAATTCGTATGCAATGGACAGAGAAAATCACAGTACAAATGGTTTTGGAGAAAAGCAAAGTCTTTTCGTCAGGCAAGTGCCTAAAATGTCATCTAAAAAACCAGAAATATCATGTTTGTTTGGCGCAATTCCCCTAGCTTTCTCCCTAGAAAATACGAATGTGTAGATCTGGTGTCCTCATTATGAAACAATTAGTGTTTCAACGGTACCAAATTAAATGTTCCGTGATAAAGAACATTCAAAACAATAAAGTCTGTGGATAATATAAGGAATACAAAAACACAGATTCTTTTACAATATTTCGCACTGAGTTAGCCAAAACACAACCGGATATTTCCGGTTTCATCCAGTCATATCCAGACAAAGTGGTGTGGAATTCGTATGTAATGAACCGAGAAAATAATAGTACAAATGGTTTTGGAGAAAAGCAAAGTCTTTTCTTTAGGCAAGTGCATAAAATGTCATCAAACAAACAGAAATGTCATGTTTGTTTGCCAGAGTTCCTCTAGCTTTGTCCCTAGAAAATACGAATGTGTAGAGCTGGTGTCTCAATGTGGAACCAATTAGTGTTTCCAAGCACAAAATTAAATGTTCCCTGAAAAAAAAAAAAACAATCAGAAAAATAAAAGCCGTGGATAATATCAGGAAGACACAAACACAGAGGCTGTAGCAATATTTCGGATTGAGTTAGCAAAACACAACCAGATATTTCTGGTTTCATCCAGTCATATCCGGACAAACTGGTGTGGAATTCGTATGCAATGGACCGAGAAAATCACAGTAAAAATGGTTTTGGAGAAAAGCAAAGTCTTTTAGTTAGGCAACTGCATAAAATATCATCCATACAAACAGAAATATCATGTTTGTTTGCCACAGTTCCTCCAGGTTTCTCCCTAGAAAATACAATATGTAGAGCTGGTGTATCCATGTGGAACTAATTAGTGTTTCCAAACACAAAATTAAAAGTTCCCTGATAAAGAACATTCAAAACAATAAAGTCTGTGGGTAATATCAGGAATGCACAAACACAGAGGCTGTAGCAATTTCTGAGATTGAGTTAGCCAAAACAAAACCGGATATTTCCGGTTTCATCCAGTCATATCCGGACAAACTGGTGTGGAAGTCGTATGCAATGGACCCAGAAAATCACAGTAAAAATGGTTTTGGAGAAAAGCAAAGTCTTTTCGTGAGGGAAGTGCATAAAATGTCATCTATACAAAAAGAAACATCATGTTTGTTTGCCGCAGTTCCTCTAGCTTTCTCTCTAGAAAATACGAATGTGTAGAGCTGGTGTCTCCAAGTGGAACTAATTAGTGTTTCCTAGCACAAAATTAAATGTTCCCTGATGAAAACATTCAAAACAATAAAGTCTCTGGATTATATCCAGAAAAAACAAACACAGAGGCTGCAGCAATATCTGGGATTGAGTTAGCCAAAACAAAACCGGATATTTCTGGTTTCGTCCAGTCATATCCGGACAAAGTGGTGTGGAATTCGTATGCAATGGACCGAGAAAATCAGAGTAAAAATGGTTTTGGAGAAAAGCAGTCTTTTCGTTAGGCAAGTGCACAAAATGTCATTATACAAACAGAAATATCATGTTTTTTGTCAGAATTCCTCTTGGTTTCTCCCTAGAATATATGAATGCGTAGAGCTAGTGTCTCCGTTTATAACCTATTACTGTATCAAAGATCAAAATAAAATAATCCCCAATAAAAAATTCAAAACAAAAAGTCCATCGATAATATCAGAAAACATAAACACAGAAACTTTCACAATATTTCTGATTGAGTTAGCCAAAACACAACCAGATATTTCTGGTTTCATCCAGTCATATCCGGACAAACTGGTGTGGAATTCGTATGCAATGGACAGAGAAAATCACAGTAAAAATGGTTTTGGAGAAAAGCAATGTCTTTTCATTAGGCAAGTGCATAAAATGTCATCGATACAAACAGAAATAACATGTTTGTTGGCCGCAGTTGCTGAACTTTCTAGCTAGAAAATACGAATGTGTAGAGCTGGTGTCCCCATGATGAAGCAATTAGTGTTTCAACAGTACAAAATGAAAAGTTCCCTGACAAAACATTCAAAACAATGAAGTCCATCGATAATATCCAGAAAACACAAACACAGAGGCTGTAGCAATATTTCGGATTGAGTTAGCCAAACACACAACCGGATACTTCTGGCTCCATCCAGTGATATCCAGATAAACTCGTGTGGAATTCGTATGCAATGGACCGAGAAAATCACAGTACAAATGGTTTTGGAGAAAAGCAAAGTCTTTTCGTCAGGCAAGTGCCTAAAATGTCATCTAAAAAACCAGAAATATCATGTTTGTTTGGCGCAATTCCCCTAGCTTTCTCCCTAGAAAATACGAATGTGTAGATCTGGTGTCCTCATTATGAAACAATTAGTGTTTCAACGGTACCAAATTAAATGTTCCGTGATAAAGAACATTCAAAACAATAAAGTGTGTGGATAATATAAGGAATACAAAAACACAGATTCTTTTACAATATTTCGCACTGAGTTAGCCAAAACACAACCGGATATTTCCGGTTTCATCCAGTCATATCCAGACAAAGTGGTGTGGAATTCGTATGTAATGAACCGAGAAAATAATAGTACAAATGGTTTTGGAGAAAAGCAAAGTCTTTTCTTTAGGCAAGTGCATAAAATGTCATCAAACAAACAGAAATATCATGTTTGTTTGCCAGAGTTCCTCTAGCTTTGTCCCTAGAAAATACGAAAATGTAGAGCTGGTGTCTCAATGTGGAACCAATTAGTGTTTCCAAGCACAAAATTAAATGTTCCCTGAAAAAAAAAACAATCAGAAAAATAAAAGACGTGGATAATATCAGGAAGACACAATCACAGAGACTGTAGCAATATTTCGGATTGAGTTAGCAAAACACAACCAGATATTTCTGGTTTCATCCAGTCATATCCGGACAAACTGGTGTGGAATTCGTATGCAATGGACCGAGAAAATCACAGTAAAAATGGTTTTGGAGAAAAGCAAAGTCTTTTAGTTAGGCAACTGCATAAAATATCATCTATTCAAACAGAAATATCATGTTTGTTTGCCACAGTTCCTCCAGCTTTCTCCCTAGAAAATACAAATTGTAGAGCTGGTGTATCCATGTGGAACTAATTAGTGTTTCCAAACACAAAATTAAAAGTTCCCTGATAAAGAACATTCAAAACAATAAAGTCTGTGGATAATATCAGGAATGCACAAACACAGAGGCTGTAGCAATTTCTGAGATTGAGTTAGCCAAAACAAAACCGGATATTTCCAGTTTCATCCAGTCATATCTGGACAACTGGTGTGGAAGTCGTATGCAATGGACCCAGAAAATCACAGTAAAAATGATTTTGGAGAAAAGCAAAGTCTTTTCGTGAGGGAAGTGCATAAAATGTCATCTATACAAAAAGAAACATCATGTTTGTTTGCCGCAGTTCCTCTAGCTTTCTCTCTAGAAAATACGAATGTGTAGAGCTGGTGTCTCCATGTGGAACTAATTAGTTTTTCCTAGCACAAAATTAAATGTTCCCTGATGAAAACATTCAAAACAATAAAGTCTCTGGATTATATCCAGAGAAAACAAACACAGAGGCTGTAGCAATATCTGGGATTGAGTTAGCAAAAAGGAAACCAGATACTTCCGGTTTCATCCAGTCATATACGTACAAAGTGCTGTGCAATTCCTATGCAATGGACCGAGAAAATCACAGTAAAAATGATTTTGGTGAAAAGCAAAGTCTTTTCGTTAGGCAAGTGCATAAAATGTCATCTATACAAACAGAAATATCATGTTTGTTTGCCACAATTCCGCTAGCTTTCTCCCTAGAAAATACGAATGTGTAGAGCTGGTGTTCCCATTATGAAACAATTAGTGTTTTAATGGTAAAAAATTAAATGTTCCCTGATAAGAACATTCACAACAATAAGTCAATCGATAATATCCAGAAAACTCAAACCCAGTGTTTCTAGCCATATTTCGAATTGAGTTAGCCAAAACACAACCGGATATTTCTGGTTTCATCCAGTAATACCCGGACAAAGTGGTGTGGAATTCGTATGCAATGGACAGAGAAAATCACAGTACAAATGGTTTTGGAGAAAATCAAAGTCTATTTGTTAGGCTAGAGAATAAAATACAATCTATGCAAACAGAAATATCATTTTGTTTGCCGCAGTTCCTCTAGCTTTCTCCCTAGAAAATACGAATATGTAGAGCTGGTGTCTCCATGTGGAACCAATTAGTGTTTCCAAGCACAAAATTAATTGTTCCCTGAAAAAAAATATTCAAAAAATAAAGTCTGTGGATAATATCAGGAATACACAAACACAGAGGTTGTAGCAATTTCTGAGATTGAGTTAGCCAAAACACAACCGGAGATTTCCGGTATCATCCAGTCATATACAGACAGAGTGGTTTGGAATTCATATGCAATGGACAGAGAAAATCACAGTAAAAATGGTTTTGGAGAAGAGCAAAGACTTTTTGTTAGGAAAGTGCATAAAATGTCATCTATACAAACAGAAATATCATGTTTGTCTGCCGCAGTTCCTCTCGTTTTCTCCCTTGAAAATACGAATCTGTAGAGCTGGTGTCCCCATGTGGAACCAATTAGTGATTCCAAGCTCAAAATTAAATGTTCCCTGATTAAAAAAAAAAAAAACATTCAAAACAATAAAGTCCGTGGAGAATATCAGGAATACAGAAACACAGAGGCTGTAGCAATATCTGGGATTGAGTTAGGCAAAACATAACCGGATATATCCGGTTTCATCCAGACATATCCGGTAAACTGGTGTGGAATTCGTAAGCAATGGACTGAGATGTTCACAGTAAAATATGTTTTGGAGAAAAGCAAAGACTTTTTGTTAGGCAAGTGCATAAAATGTCATCTATACAAAAATAAATATCATGTTTGTTTGTCGCAGTGCCTCTAGCTTTCTCCCTAGAAAATACGAATGTGTAGAGCTGGTGTCTCCCTGTGGAACCAATTAGTGTTTCCAAGCACAAAATTAATTGTTCCCTGATAAAAACATTCAAAACAATAAAGTATATCGATAATATCCAGAAAACACAAACAAAGAGGTTTCAAAATATTTCACATTGAGTTAGCCAAAACACAACCGAATATTTCTCGTTTCATCCAGTCATACCGGACAAAATGGTGTGGAATTCATATGCAATGGACCGAGAAAATCACAGTAAAAATGGTTTTGGAGAAAAGCAAAGTTTCTTCGTTAGCCAAGTGCATAAAATGTCATCTCTACAAACAGAAATATCATGTTTGTTTGGCGCAGTTCCTCTAGATTTCTCCCTAGAAAATATGAATATGTAGGGCTTGTGTCTCCATGAGGAACCAATTAGTGTTTCGCAGCACAAAATTAAATGCTCGCTGATAAAAACATGCAAAACAATAAAGTCCGTTGATAATAACCAGAAAACACAAACACAGAGGCTGTAGCAATATTTCAGATTGAGTTAGCCAAAGAACAAGCGGATATTTCTGTTTTCATCCAGTGATATCCGGACAAACTGGTGTGGAATTTGAATGCAATGGACGGAGAAAATCACAGTAAAAATGGTTTTGGAGAAAATTAAAGTCTTTTCGTGAGGGAAGTGCATAAAATGTCATCTATACAAACAAAAATATCATGTTTGTTTGCCGCAGTTCCTCTTGCTTTCTCACTGGAAAATACGAGTGTGTAGAGCTCATATCCCCATGATGAACCAATTAGTGTTTCTACGGTACAAAATTAAATGTTCCCTGATAAAAAACATTCAAAACAATAAAGTCCGTTGATAATATCCAGAAAACACAAACACAGAAACTGTACAAATATCTGGGATTGAGTTAGCCAAAACAAAACCGGATATTTCCGGTTACATAAAGTCATATCCGGACAAACTGGTGTGGAATTCATATGCAATGGACTGAGAAAATCACTGTAAAAATGGTTTTGGAGAAAAGCAAAGTCATTTCATTAGGCAAGTGCATAAAATGTCATCTATAGAAACAGAAATATCATGTTTGTTTGCCGCAGTTCCTATAGCTTTCTCCCTAGAAAATTCGAATGTATAGAGCTGGTGTCTCCATGTGGAACCAATTAGTGATTACAAGTACAAAATTAAATGTTCGCTGATAAAAAACGTTCAAAACAATAGAGTCCATTTATAATATTATTAATACACAAACACAGAGGCTGTAGCAATATCTGGGATTGAGTTAGGCAAAACAAAACCGGATATTTCTGTTTTCATCCAGTCATATCGGAAAACTGGTTTGGAATTCGTATGCAACGGACAGAGAAAATCACATTAAAATTGTTTTGGAGAATAGCAAAGTCTTTTCGTTAGGCAAGTGCATAAAATGTCTTCGATACAAATAGAAATATCATGTTTGTTTTCCGCAGTTCCTCTAGCTTTCTCCCTAGAAAATACGAATGTGTAGAGCTGGTGTCTCCATGGGGAACCAATTAGTGTTTCCAAGCTCAAAATAAAATGTTAGTTGATATAAACATTCAAAACCATAAAGTCAATTGATAATAGCCGTAAAACACAAACAGAGAGGCTGTAGCAATATATGGAATTTAGTTAGCCAAAAAAAAAAAAAAAACATATATTTTTGGTTTCATCCAGTCATATCCAGATAAACTCGTGTGGAATTCGTATGCAATGGACCGAGAAAATCACAGTACAAATGGTTTTGGAGAAAAGCAAAGTCTTTTCGTTAGGCAAGTGCATAAAATGTCATCTATACAAACAGAAATATCATGTTTGTTTGTCTCAGTTCCTCTAGCTTTCTCCCTATTAAATACGAATGTGTAGAGCTGGTGTTCCCATGATAAACCAATTATTGTTTCTATGGTACAAAATTAATGTTCCCTGATAAAAACTTTCAAAACAATAAAGTCCATCGATACTACCCAGAAAACGTAAACACAGAGGATTTCACAAATTTTGTATTGAGTCAGCCAAAACACAACCGTATATTTCTGGATTCGTCCAGTCATATCTGGACAAAATAGTGTGAATTTCGTATGCAATGGACCGGGAAAATCACAGTACAAATGGTTTTGGAGAAAAGCAAAGTCTTTTTGTTAGGCAAGTGCATAAAATGTCATCAATACAAACAGAAATATCATGTTTCTTTGCTGTAGTTCCTCTAGCTTTCTCCTTAGAAAATACGAATATATAGAGCTGGTGTCTCCATGTGGAATGAGTTTGTGTTTCAACGGTACAAAATTATATGTTCCCCGATAAAAAACATTCGAAACAATAAAGTCCGTGGATAATATCAGGAATGCAAAATCACAGAGGCTGTAGCAATATATGCGATTGAGTTAGCCAAAACACAACCGGATATTTCAGGTTTCATCCAGTCATATCTGGACAAAGTGGTGTGGACTTAGTATGGAATGGGCTTAGAAAATCAGAGTAGAAATGGTTTTGGAGAAAAGCAAAGTCTTTTCGTTAGGCAAGTGCATTAAATATCATTGATACAAACAGAAATATCATGTTTGTTTGTCGCAGTTCCTCTAGCTTTCTCCCTAGAAAATAGGAAAGTGTAGAGCTGGTGGCTGCATGTGGACCAATTAGTGTTTCAAAGCACAAAATTAAATGTTCCCAGATAAAAACATTCAAAACAATAAGTCCATCTATAATATCCAGAAAATACAGACACAGAGGCTGTAGCAATAATTTGGAATGAGATAGCCGAAACACAATTGGATATTTCTGGTTTCATCCAGTCATATGCGGAAAAAGTGGTGTGGAATTCGTATGCAATGGACCGAGAAAATCACAGTAAAAATGGTTTTGGAGAAAACCAAAGTCCTTTCGTTAGGCAAGTGCATAAAAGGTCATCTCTACAAGCAGAAATATCATGTTTGTTTGCAACAGTTCCTCTAGCTTTCTCCTTAGAAAATACGAATCTATAGAGCTGGTGTCTCCATGTGGAACCAATTACTTTATCTAATCTCAAAATAAAATGTTCCCCAATAAAAAACATTCAACAGAATAAAGTCCGTCGACAAGATCCAGTAAACACAAACACAGAGGCTTTCACAATATTTGGGACTGAGTTAGCCAAAACACAAACAGATATTAACGGTTTCATCCAGTCATATCTGGACAAAGTGGTGTGGAATTCACATGCAATGGACCAAGAAAATCACAGTAAAAATGGTTTTGGAGAAACGCAAAGTCTTTTCGTTAGGCAAGTGCATAAAATGTCATCTAGACAAACAGAAATATCATGTTTGTTTGTCGCAGTTCCTCTAGCTTTCTCCCTAGAAAATACGAATGTGTAGAGCTGGTGTCCGCATGATGTCCCAATTAGTGTTTCAACGGTACAAAATTAAATGTTCCCTGATAAAACATTCAAAACAAAAAGTCCCTATATAATATCAGAAATACAGAAACACAGAGGCTTTTACAATATTTCTGATTGAGTTAGTCACAACTCATCCGGATATTTCTGGATCCATCCAGTCATATCCGGACAAACTGGTTTGGAATTCGTATGCAATGGACCGAGAAAATCACAGGAAAAATGGTTTTGGAGGAAAGCAAAGTCTTTTCATTATGCAAGTGCATAAAATGTTATCTATACTAACAGAAATATCATATTTGTTTGACGCAGTTCCTCTAGATGTCATCTATACAAACAGAAATATCACGTTTGTTTGCCACAGTGCCTCTAGGTTTCTCCCTTGAAAATACGAATGTGTAGAGCTGGTGTCCGCATGATGAACCAATTAGTGTTTCAAAGGTACATAATTAAATGTTCCCTGATAAAAAATATTCAAAACAATAAAGTCCTTGTATAAGATCAGGAATACACAAACACAGAGGCTGTAGCAATATCTGGGATTGAGTTAGCCAAAATAAAACCGGATATTTCTGGTTTCATCAAGTCATATCCGGAAAAACTGGTGGGGAATTTGTATGTAATGGACCCAGAAAATCACAGTAAAAATGGTTTCATCGAAAAGCAAAGCCTTTCCGTTAGGCAAGTGCATAAAATGTCATCGATACAAACAGAAATATCATGTTTGTATGTAGCAGTTCCTCTAGCTTTCTCCCTAGAAAATACGAATGTGTAGAGAACTTGACCCCATGATGAACCCGTTAGTGTTTCAACAGTACAAAGATAATTGTTCCCTGATAAAAATATTCAAAACTATAAAGTCCATCGATAATATCCAGAAAACACAAACACAGAGATTGTAGCAATATCATGGAATTGAGTTAGCCAAAATAAAACCGGATATTTCGGGTTTCATCCAGTCATATCTGAACAAACTAGTGTGGAATTCGTATACAATGGACCGAGAATATCACAGTAAAAATGATTTTGGAGAAAAGGAAGTCTTTTTTAGGCAAGTGCATAAAATGTAATAGATACAAACAGAAATATCATGTTTGTTTGCCACAGTTCCTCTACCTTCCTCCCTGGAAAATACGAATATATAGAGCTGATGTCTCCATGTGGAAACAATTAGCGTTTCAACAGTACAAAAATAAATGTTCCCCGATAAAAATATTCAACACAATAAAGTCCATCGATAATATCCAGAAAACACAAACACAAAGGCTTTCACAATATTTCGGATTGAGTTAGCGAAAACACAACTGGATATTTCTGTTTTCATCCAGTCATATCTGACAAACTGGTGTGGAATTCTTTTGCAATGGATCGAGAAAATCAGAGTATAAATGGTTTTGGAGAAAAGCAAAGGCTTTTCGTTAGGCAAGTGCATAAAATGTCATCTATACAAACAGAAATATCATCTTTGCTGCAATTCCTCTAGCTTTCTCCTAGAAAATACAAATATGTAGAGCTGGTGTATACATGTGGAAACAATGAGTGTCCCCAAGCACAAAATTAAATGTTCCCTGATAAAAAAATATTCAAAACCATAAAGTCTGTGGATAATATCAGGAATACACAAACACAGAGGCTGTAGCAATATCTGGGATTGAGTTAGAAAAATGAAAGCGGATATTTCCGGTTTTATCCAGTCATATCCGGAAAAAGTATTGTGGAATTCGTATGCAATGGACCGAGAAAATCTCAGTAAAAATGGTATTGGAGAACAACAAATTATTTTCGTTAGGCAAGTGCATAAAATGTCATCTATACAAACAGAAATGCCAGTTTGTTTGTCGCAGTTCCTCTAGATGTCATCTATACAAACAGAAATATCATGTTTGTTTGCCACAGTTCCTCTACCTTTCTCCATAGAAAATACGAATGTGTAGAGCTGGTGTCCCCATGATGAACCAATTAGTGTTTCTACGGTACAAAATTAAATGTTCCCTGATAAAAACATTCAAAACAAAAATATCCATCCATAACATCCAGAAAACACAAACGCAGAAATTTTCACAGTATTTCGCATTGAGTTAGCCAAAAGACAACCGGATATTTCTGGTTTCATCTAGTCATTTCCGGACAAATTGGTGTGGAATTCGTATGCAATGGACTGAGAAAATCACAGTAAAAATGGTTTTGGAGAAAAGCAAAGTCTTTTCCTTAGGCAAGTGCATCAAATGTCATCGATACAAACAAAAATATCATGTTTGTTTGCCGCAGTTCCTCTAGCTTTCTCCCTAGAAAATACGAATGTGTAGAGCTGGTGTCCACATGATGAACAAATTAGTGTTTCCAAAAACAAAATTAAATGTTCCCTGAAAAAAAAAACATTCAAAAAAATAAAGTCCATTGATAATATTAGGAATGAACTAACACAGTGGCTGTAGCTATATATGGGATTGAGTTAGGCAAAACAAAATCGGACATTTCCGGCTTCATGCAGTCATATCTGGACAAACTGGTGTGGAATTTGTATGAAATGGACCGAGAAAATCACAGTAAAAACGGTTTTGGAGAAAAGCAAAGTCTTTTCATTAGGAAAGTAGATAAAATATCATCGATACAAACAGAAATATCATTTTTGTTTGCCGCAGTTCCTCTAGCTTTCTCCCTAGAAAATACGAATGTGTAGAGCTGGTGTCTCCATGTGGAAACAATTAGTGTTTCAACGGTACAAAATTAAATGTTCCTTGATAAAAAAACATTCAAAACAATAAAGTCCATCGATAAATCCAGAAAACACAAACACAGAGCCTGTAGCAATATCTGTGATTGAGTTAGCCAGAAGAAAACTGGATATTTCCAGTTTCATCCAGTCATATCCGGACAAACTGGTGTGGAATTCGTATGCAATGGACCGAGAAAATCACAGAAAAATGGTTTTGGAGAAACGCAAAGTCTTTTCCTTAGGCAAGTGCATCAAATGTCATCGATACAAACAGAAATATCATGTTTGTTTGCCGCCGCACCTCTATGATTCTCACTAGAAAATACGAATGTGTAGAGCTGGTGTCCCCATGATGAACCAATTAGTGTTTCCACGGTACAAAATTAAATGTTCCCTGATAAAAACATTCAAAACAATAAAGTCCATCGATAATATCCAGAAAACCCAAACACAGATGCTGTAGCAATATTTGGGATTGAGTTAGCCAAAAAAAAAAAAAAAAAAAAAAAAAAAAACAGATATATCCGGTTTCATCCAGTCATATCCGGAGAAACTGGTGTGGAATTCCTATGCAATGGGCAGAGAATATCACAGTAAAAATGGTTTTGGAGAAAAGCAAAGTCTCTTCATCGCATAAATGCATAAAATGTCATCGATACACACAGAAATATCATGTTTGTTTGTAGCAGTTCCTCTAGCTTTCTCCCTAGAAAATGCGAATGTGTAGAGCTGGTGTCTCCATTTGGAACCAATTTGTGTTTCGCAGCACAAAATTAAATGTTCCCTGATAAAAAAATTCAAAACAATAAAGTCCATTGATAATATCCGGAAAACACAAACACAGAGGCTTTCACAATATTTCGGATTGAGTTAGCGAAAACACAACTGGATATATCCGGTTTCATCCAGTCATATCCGGACAAAGTGGTGTGGAATTTGTATGCAATGGACCGAGAAAATCACAGGAAAAGTGGTTTGGAGAAAAGCAAAGTCTTTTGATTAGGCAAGTGCATAAAATGTCATCCATACAAACAGAAATATCATGTTGGTTTGCCGCAGTTCCTCTAGGTTTCTCCCTAGAAAATAAGAATGTGTAGAGCTGGTGTCCCCATGATGAACCAATTAGTATTTTCGCAGCACAAAATTAAATGTTCCCTGATAAAAACATTCAAAACAATAAAGTCCGTTGATAATAATAAGAAAACACAAACACAGAGGCTTTCACAATATTTCGGATTGAGTTAGCCAAAACACAACCGGATATTTCTCTTTTTATCCAGTCATATCCGGACAAAGTGGTGTGGAATTCGTATGCAATGTACCAAGAAAATCACAGTAAAAATGGTTTTGCAGAAAAGCAAAGTATTTTCGCTAGGCAAGTGCATAAAATGTCATCGATACAAATAGAAATATCATGATTGTTTGCCGCAGTTCCTCTAGCTTTCTATCTAGAAAATACGAATGTGTAGAACTCGTGTCCCCATGTGGAACCAATTAGTGTTTCTAACGTAGAAAATTATATATTCCCTAATGAAAACATTGAAAACAATAATGTACATCGATAATATCCAGAAAACACAAACACAGAGGCTTTCATAATATTTCGGATTGAGTTAGCCAAAACACAAGCGGATATTTCTGTTTTCATCCAGTCATACCAGATAAAGTGGTGTGGAATTTGTACAAAATGGACCGAGAAAATCACAGTAAAAATGGTTTTGGAGAAAAGCAAAGTCTTTTCGTTAGGCAACTGCATAAAATGTCATCTAAACAAACAGAAATATCATGTTTGTTTGCCACAGTTCCTCTAGATTTCTCCCTAGAAAATATGAATGTGTAGAGCTGGTGTCCCAGGGATGAACCAATTAGTGTTTCTACGGTAAAAAATGAAATGTTCCCTGAAAAAAATATTCAAAACAATAAAGTCCATCGATAATATCCAGAAAACACAAACACAGAGGCTTTCAGAATATTTCGATTTGAGTTAGCCAAAACAAAACCGGATATTTCCGGTTTCATCCAGTCATATCCGGAAAAAGTTGTTTGGAATTCAGATGCATTGGACTCAGAAAATCACAGTAAAAATGTTTTTGGAAAAAGCAATGTCTTTTCGTTAGGCAAGTGCATAAAATGTCATCTACACAAACAGAAACATGATGTTTGTTTTCCGCAGTTCCTCTAGCTTTCTCCCTAGAACATAGGAAGGTGAGGATCTGGTGTCTCCATGTGGAACCAATTAGTGTTTCCAAGCACAAATTAAATGTTCACTGATAAAAAACATTCAAAACAATAAAGTCCATTTATAATATTAGGAATATACAAACACAGAGGCTGTAGCAATATCTGGGATTGAGTTAGCCAAAACGAAACCAGATATTTTCGGTTTCCTCCAGTCATATCCCATAACCTGGTGTGGAATTCATATGCAATGCACCGGGAAATCACAGTAAAAATGGTTTTGGTGAAAAACAAAATCTTTTCATTAGAAAAGTACATAAAATGTCATCAAAACAAAGAGAAATATCGTGTTTCATTGCTGCAGTTCCTCTAGCTTCTCCCTAGAAAATACGAATTTGTAGAGCTGGTGTCCCCATGATGAACAAATTAGTGTTTCTAAGGTACAAAATTAAATGTCCCCTGATAAAAACATTCAAAACAACAAAGTCCATCGATAATATCCAGAAATCACAAACACAGAGGCTTTCACAATATTTCGGATGGAGTTAGCCAAAACACAACCGGATATTTCCGGTTTCATCCAGTCATAATCGGAAAAAGTCGTATGGAATTCGGAGGATATGCACAGAAAAAATCACAGTAACAATGGTTTTGGAGAAAAGCAAACTCTTTTCATTAGGCAAATAGAAAAAATATCATCAATACAAACAGAAATATCATGTTTGTTTGCCACAGTTCCTCTAGCTTTCTCCCTAGAAAATAGGAATGTGTAGAGCTGGTGTCTCCATGTGGAACCAATTACTGTATCCAAGCTCAAAATAAAATATTCCCCGATAAAAAACATTCAAAACAATAAGTCCATCGATAATATCCAGAAAACACAAACACAGAGGCTTTCACAATATTTCGGATTGAGTTAGCCAAAACAAAACCGGTAATTTCCGGTTTCATCCTGTCATATCCGGTAAACTGATGTGGAATTCGTATGCAATGGACCGAGAAAATCACACTACAAATGATTTTGGAGAAAAGCAAAGTTTTTTCATTAGGCAAGTGCATAAAATGTCATCTATACAACCAGAAATATCATGTTTGTTTGCCGCAGTTCCTCTAGCTTTATCCCAAGAAAATACGGATGTATAGAGCTGGTTTCTCCATGTGGAACCAATTAGTGTTTCCAAGCACAAAATTACATGTTCCCTGATAAAAAACATTCAAAACAATAAACTCGGTGGCTAATATCAGGAATACACATACACAGAGGCTGTAGCAATATCTGGATTTGAGATAGCCAAAACAAAACCGGATATTTCCGGTTTCATCCAGTCATATCCGGACAAACTGCTGTGGAATTCGTATGCAATGGACCGAGAAAATCACAGTAAAAAATGGTTTTGGAGAATACCAAAGTCTTTTCGTTAGGGAAGTGTATAAAATGTCATCTATACAAACAGAAATATCAAATTTGTTTGCCGCAGTTCCTCTAGCTTTCTCGCTAGAAAATACGAATGTGTAGAGCTGGTGTCTCCATGTGGAAACAATTACTGTATCCAAGCTCAAAAAAAATTGTTTTCTGATAAAAAACATCCAAAACAATCAAGTCCGTGGATAATCTCAGGAATACACAAACACAGAGGTTGTAGCAATATCTGGAATTGAGTTAGCCAAAACAAAGTGGATATTTCCGGTTTCATCCAGTCATATCCGGACAAACTAGTGTGGAGTTCGTATGCAGTGTATCGAGAAAATCACAGAAAAATGGTTTGGGAGAAAAGGAAAGTCTCTTTGTTAGGCAAGTGCATAAAATGTCATCTATACAAACAGAAATATCATGTTTGTTTTCCGCAGTTCCTCTAGCTTTCTCCCTAGAAAATGGGAATGTGTAGAGCTGGTGTCCCCATGATGAACCAATTAGTGATTCTATGTTACAAAATTAAATGATCCCTGAGAAAAACATTCAAAACAATAAAATCCATTCATAATATCGTGAATACACACACACAGAATCTTTCACAATATTTCGCAGTGTGTTAGCCAAAACACAACCGGATATTTGTGGTTGCATCCAGTCATATCCGGACAACGTGGTATGGAATTCCTATGCAATGGACCGAGAAAATCACAGTAAAAATGGTTTTGGAGAAAAGCAATGTCTTTTGGTTAGGCAACTGCATAAAATGTCATCTATACAAACAGAAATATCATGTTTGTTTGCCGCCGTTCCTCTAGCTTTCTCCCTAGAAAATACAAATGTGTAGAGCTGGTGCCTCCATGTGGAACCAATTAGTGTTTACAAGCACAAAACTAAATGTTCCCTGATAAAAAACATTCAAAAAAATAAAGTCCGCGGTAATATCAGGAATACACAAACACAGGGGCTGTAGCAATATCTGGGATTGAGTTAGCCAAAACAAAACCGGATATTTCCGGTTTCATCCCGTCATATCCAGTAAACTGCTTTGGAATTCGTATGCAATGGACCAAGATATTCACAGTAAAAATGGTTTTGGAGAATAGCAAAGCCTTTTCGTTAGGAAAGTGCATAAAATGTCATTGATACAAACAGATATATCTTGTTTGTTTGCCGCAGTTCCTCTAGCAGTCTCCCTAGAAAATACGAATGTGTTCAGCTGAGGTCTCCATGTGGAACCAATTAGTGTTTCCAAGCACAAAATTAAATGTTCCCTGATAAAAAACATTCAAAACAATGAAGTCCGTGGATAATATCAGGAATACACAAACACTGTGGCTGTAGCAATATCTGGGATTGAGTTAGCCAAAACAAAACCGGATATTTCCGGCTTCATCCCGTCATATCCAGTAAAGTGGTGTGCAATTTGTATGCAATGCACTGAGATATTCACAGTAAAAATTGCTTTGGAGAAAACCAATGACTTTTCATTAGGCAACTGCATAAAATCTCATCTATACAAACAGAAATATGATGTTTGTTTGCCAAAGTTCCTCTAGCTTTCTACCTAGAAAATACTAATACGTAG
Organism: Lepus oiostolus; assembly: GCA_036325905.1. Classification (NCBI taxonomy): domain Eukaryota; kingdom Metazoa; phylum Chordata; class Mammalia; order Lagomorpha; family Leporidae; genus Lepus; species Lepus oiostolus. The sequence goes on from CM070808.1 coordinate 132,049,427, forward strand.
AGCCGGTGTCTTCATGTGGAACCAATTACTGTATGCAAGCCCAAAATAAAATGTTCCCGATAAAAACATTCAAAAAACTAAAGTCCGTTGATAATATCCAGAAAACACAAACACAGAGGCTTTCACAATATTTCAGATTGAGTTAGCCAAAACAACAACCGATATTTCTGTTTTCATCCAGTCATATTCGGACACACTGGAGTGGAATTCGTATGCAATGGACCGAGAAAATCACAGTAAAAATGGTTTTGGAGAGTACCAAAGTCTTTTGTTAGGCAAGTGCATAAAATGTCATCTACACAAACAGAAATATCATGTTTGTTTGCTGCAGTTCCTCTAGCAATCTCCCTAGAAAATACGAATGTGTAGAGCTGGTGTCCCGATGATGAACCACTTAGTGTTTCTACAATACAAAATTAAATGTTCCCTGATAAAAACATTCAAAACAGGAAAGTCCATCGATAATATCCTGAAAACACAAACACAGAGGCTTTCGCAATATTTCGGATATCGTTAGCTAAAACACAACCAGATATTTCTGGTTTCATCCAGTCATATCCGGACAAACTGGTGTGTAATTCGTATGCAATGGACTGAGAAAACCAAGTAAAAATGGTTTTGGAGAAAAGCAGTCTTTTCGTTAGGCAAGTGCATCAAATGTCATCTATACAAACAGAAATATCATATTTGTTTGTCGGAGTTCCTCTGGCTTTCTCCCTAGAAAATACGAATGTGTAGAGCTGGTGTCTCCATGATGAACCAATTAGTGTTTCAACGGTACAAAATGAAATGTTCCCTGATAAAAAACATTCAAAACAATAAAGTCCGTGGATAATATCAGGAATACACAAACACAGAGGCTGTAGCAATATGTGGGATTGAGTTAGCCAAACCAAAACCGGATATTTCCGGTTTCATCCAGTGATATCCACAGAAACTGTTGTGGAATTCGTAGACAATAGACCGAGAAACTCACAGTAAAAATGGCTTTGGAGTAATCCAATATCTCTTCATTAGGCAACAGCATAAATTGTCATCTATAGAAACAGAAATATCATGTTTGTTCGCCACAGTTCCTCTAGCCTTCTACCTAGAAAATACGAATACGTCATATCCGGTAAACTGATGTGGAATTCGTATGCAATGGACCGAGAAAATCACACTACAAATGATTTTGGAGAAAAGCAAAGTTTTTTCATTAGGCAAGTGCATAAAATGGCATCTATACAACCAGAAATATCATGTTTGTTTGCCGCCGTTCCTCTAGCTTTCTCCCTAGAAAATACAAATGTGTAGAGCTGGTGCCTCCATGTGGAACCAATTAGTGTTTCCAAGCACAAAATTAAATGTTCCCGATAAAAAACATTCAAAAAAATAAAGTCCGCGGTTATATCAGGAATACACAAACACAGGGGCTGTAGCAATATCTGGGATTGAGTTAGACAAAACAAAACCAGATATTTCCGGTTTCATCCCGTCATATCCAGTAAACTGCTTTGGAATTCGTATGCAATGGACCAAGATATTCACAGTAAAAATGGTTTTGGAGAATAGCAAAGTCTTTTCATTAGGAAAGTGCATAAAATGTCATTGATACAAACAGAAATATCTTGTTTGTTTGCCGCAGTTCCTCTAGCAGTCTCCCTAGAAAATACGAATGTGTTCAGCTGAGGTCTCCATGTGGAACCAATTAGTGTTTCCAAGAACATAATTAAATGTTCCCAGATAAACAAAAGTCAAAGAAAAATGTCCGTGGATAATATCAGGAATACACAAACACAGAGGCGGTAGCAATATCTGGGATTGAGTTAGCCAAAACAGATCCGGATATTTCCGGTTCCATCCAGTCATATCCGGACAAACGGTGTGGAATTCGTATGCAATGGACCGAGAAAATCACAGTAAAAATGGTTTGGCAGAAAAGCAAAGTCTTTTCGTTAGGCAAGTGCATAAAATGTCATCTATACAAACAGAAATATCAAGTTTGTTTGCCGCAGTTCCTGTAGCTTTCTCCCTAGAAAATTCGAATGTATAGAGCTGGTGTCCCCATGATGAACCAATTACTGTATCCAAGCTCAAAATAAACTATTCTGCGATAAAAAACATTCAAAACAATGAAGTCCATTGATAATATCCAGAAAACACAAACACAGTAGCTGTAGCAATATCTGGGATTGAGTTATCAAAACAAAACCAGATATCTACGGTTTCATCCAGTCATATCCGGACAAACTGGTGTGGAATTCGTATGCAATGGACCAAAAAAATCACAGTAAAAAGGGGATTGGAGAAAAGCAAAGTATTTTCGTTAGGCAAGTGCATAAAATGTCATCTATACAAACAGAATATCATGTTTGTTTGCCGCAGTTCCTCTAGCTTTTTACCTAGAAAATACGAATATGTTCTGCTAGTGTCTCCATGTGGAACCAATTACTGTATCCAAACTCAAAATGAAATGTTCTCCGATATAAAACATCCGAAACAATAAAGTCCGTGGATAATATCAGGAATACACAAACACAGAGGCTGTAGCATTATCTGGGATTGAGTTAGCCAAAACAAAACTGGATATTTCCGGTTTACCAGGCATATCCTGACAAACTGGTGTGGAATTCGTATGCAATGGAATGAGAAAATGACAGAAAAATGGTTTTAGAGAAAAGCAAGGCTTTTCGTTAGGCAAGTGCATAAAATGTCATCTATACAAACAGAAATATCATGTTTGTTTGTCGCAGTTCCTCTAGCAGTCTCCCTAGAAAATACGAATGTTTAGAGCTGGTGTCCCCATGATGAACCAATTAGTGATTCTATGGTACAAAATTAAATGTTCCCTGATAAAAATATTCATAACAATTAAGTCCATCAATAATATCCCGAAAACACAAACACAGAGGCTTTCACAACATTTCGGACTGAGTTACCCAAAACATAACCGGATATTTCTGGTTTCATCCAGTAATATCCGGACACAGTGCTGTGGAATTCGTATGCAATGAACCAAAAAAATCACAGTAAAAATGGTTTTGGAGAAAAGTAAAGTCTTTTCGTTAGGCAAGTGCATAAAATGTCATCTATACAAACAGAAATATCAAGTTTGTTTGCCGCCGTTCCTCTAGCTTTCTCCCTATAAAATACGAATGTATAGAGCTGGTGTCCCCATGATGAACCAATTACTGTGTCCAAGAACAAAATTAAATGTTCCCTGATAAAAAACATTCAAAACGCTAAAGTCCATCGATAATATCCAGGAAACACAAACACAGAGGCTGTAGCAATATCTGGATTTGAGTTAGCCAAAACAAAACCGGATATTTCCGGTTTAATCCAGTCTATCCGGACAAACTGCTGTGGAATTCATATGCAATGGACCGAGAAAATCACAGTAAAAAATGGTTTTGGAGAATACCAAAGTCTTTTCGTGAGGGAAGTGCATAAAATGTCATCTATACAAACAGAAATATCATGTTTGTTTTCCGCAGTTCCTCTAGCTTTCTCCCTAGAAAATGGGAATGTGTAGAGCTGGTGTCCCCATGATGAACCAATTAGTGATTCTATGTTACAAAATTAAATGATCCCTGAGAAAAACATTCAAAACAATAAAATCCATTCATAATATCGTGAATACACACACACAGAATCTTTCACAATATTTCACAGTGTGTTAGCCAAAACACAACCGGATATTTCTGGTTGCATCCAGTCATATGAGGACAATGTGGTATGGAATTCCTATGCAATGGACCGAGAAAATCACAGTAAAAACGGTTTTGGAGAAAAGCAATGTCTTTTGGTTAGGCAACTGCATAAAATGTCATCTATACAAACAGAAATATCATGTTTGTTTGCCGCAGTTCCTCTAGCTTTATCCGTAGAAAATACGATTGTGTAGAGCTGGTGTATCCATGTGGAACCAATTAGAGATTCCAAGCACAAAATTAAATATTCCCTGATAAAAAAAACATTCAAAACAATTAACTTCGTTGATAAAGTCCAGAAAACACAAACACAGAGGCTGTAGCAATATCTGGGATTCAGCTAGCCAAAAGAAAACCGGATATTGCCGGTTTCATCCAGTAATATCCAGACAAACTGGTGTGCAATTCGTATGCAATGGACCGAGAAAATCACAGTAAAAATGGTTTTGATGAAAAGCAAAGTCTTTACGTTAGGCAAGTGCATAAAATGTCATCTACACAAATGAAATATCATGTTTGTTTGCCACAGTTCCCCTAGCTTTCTCCCTAGAAAATACGAATGTGTAGACCTGGTGTCTCCATGTGGAACCAATTAGTCTATCACAGCACAAAATTAAATGTTCCCTGATACAAGCATTCAAAACTATAAAGTCCTTGGATAATATCAGGAATACACAAACACAGAGGCTTTCACAATATTTCAGATAGAGTTAGCCAAGACACAATCGGATACTTCCGGTTTCATCCAGTCATATCCGGACAAACTGGTGTGGAATTCGTATGCAATGGAACGAGAAAATCACAGTAAAAATGGTTTTGATGAAAAGCAAAGTCTTTACGTTAGGCAAGAGCATAAAATGTCATCTATACAAACAGAAATATCATGTTTGTTTGTCGCAATTCCTCTAGCTTTCTCCCTTTGAAAATACGAATATGTAGAGCTGGTGTCTCCATGTGTAACGAGTCACTGTATCCAAGCTCAAAATAAAATGTTCCCCGGTAAAAAACATTCAAAACAATAAAGTCTGTGGATAATATCGAGAAAAAACAAACACAGAAGCTGTAGCAATATCTGGGATTTAGTTAATCAAAACACAACCGGATATTTCTGTTTTCATCCAGTCATATCCAGACAAACTGGTGTGGAATTCATATGCAATGGACCGAGAAAATCACAGTAAAAATGGTTTTGGAGAAAAGCAAAGTCTTTTCATTAGGCAAGAGCATAAAATGTCATCTTCACAAACAGAAATATCATGTTTGTTTGTCGCAATTCCTCTAGCTTTCTCCCTAGAAAATACGAATATGTAGAGCTGGTGTCTCCATGTGTAACGAGGTACTGTATCCAAGCTCAAAATAAAATGTTCCCCGATAAAAAACATTCAAAACCATAAAGTCTGTGGATAATATCGAGAAAAAACAAACACAGAAGCTGTAGCAATATCTGCGATTGAGTTAATCAAAACACAACCGGATATTTCTGGTTTCATCCAGTCATATCCGGACAAAGTGGTGTGGAATTCATATGCAATGGACTGAGAAAATCACAGTTAAAATGGTTTTGGAGAAAGCAAAGTCTTTTCGTTAGGCAAGTGCATAAAATGTCATCTATGCAAACAGAAATATCATGTTTTTTGCCGCAGTTCCTGTAGCTTTCTCCCTAGAAAATACGAATCTGTAGAGCTGGTGTCTCCATGTGGAAACAATTAGTGTTTACAAGCACAAACTAAAATATTCCCTGAAAAAAAAAATACAAAAAGTAAAGACCGTGGATAATATCAGGAATACACAAATACAGAGCCTCTAGCAATATTTCGGATTGAGTTAGTCCAAAGAAAACCAGATATTTGTGGTTTCATGCAGTCATATCCGGTCAAACTGGTGTGGAATTCGTATGCAATGGACCGAGAAAATCAGAGTAAAAATGCTTTTGGAGGAAAGCAAAGTCTTTTCGTTAGGCAAGTGCATAAAATGTCATCTATACAAACAAAAATATCATGTTTGTTTGCCGCAGTTCCTTGAGCTTTCTCCTTAGAAAATACGAATGTTTAGAGCTGTTGTCCCCATGATGAACCAATTACTGTTTCAATGGTACAAAATTAAATGCTCCCTGATAAAAATATTCAAAACACTAAAGTCCATCGATAATATCCAGAAAACACAAATACAGAGGCTGTAGCAATATTTCAGATTGAGTTAGCCAAAACAACTGGATATTTCTGGTTTCATCCCGTCATATCCGGACAAAGTGTTGCAGAATTCGTATGCAATGGACTGAGAAAATCACAGTAAAAATGGTTTTGGAAAAAAGCAACGTATTTTCATTAGGCAAGTGCCTAAAATGTCATCTATACAAACAGAAATATCAAGTTTGTTTGCCGCCGTTCCTCTAGCTTTCTCCCTATAAAATACGAATGTATAGAGCTGGTGTCCCCATGATGAACCAATTACTGTGTCCAAAACAAAATTAAATGTTCCCTGATAAAAAACATTCAAAACACTAAAGTCCATCGATAATATCCAGGAAACACAAACACAGAGGCTGTAGCAATATTTCAGAATGAGTTAGCCAAAACAACTGGATATTTCTGGTTTCATCCAGTCATATCCAGACAAAGTCGTGCGGAATTCGTATGCTATGGACAGAGAAAATAACAGTAAAAATGGTTTTGGAAAAAAGCAAAGTCTTTCGTTGGGCAATTTCATCAAATGGCATTGAAACCAACAGAAATATCATGTTTGTTGGCCGCAGTTCCTCTAGCTTTCTCCCTAGAAAATACGAATATGTAGAACTGGTGTCTCCATGTGGAACCAATTACTGTATGCAAGTTCAAAATAAAATGTTCCCCAATAAAAAACATTCAGAACAATAAAGTCCATTGATAATATCCAGAAAACACAAACACAGAAGCTGTAGCAATATCTGGGATTGAGTTAGCCAAAACAAAACCAGAGATTTCTGGTATCATCCAGTCATATCCGGACAAACTGGTGTGGAATTCGGATGCAATGGACTGAGAAAGTCACAGTAAAAACGATTTAGGAGAAAAGCAAAGTATTTTCGTTAGGCAAGTGCATAAAATGTCATCGATACAAACAGAAATATCATGTTTTTTGCCGCAGTTCCTCCAGCTTTCTCCCTAGAAGATACGAAAGTGTAGAGCTGCTGTGCCCATGATGCCCAATTAGTGTTTCAATGGTTCTAAATTAAATGTTCCCTGATAAAAATGTTCAAAGCAATAAAGTCCACCGATAATATCCAGAAAACACAAACACAGAGGCTGTAGCAATATCTGGGATTGAGTTAGCCAAAACAACCGGATATCTCTGGTTTCATCCAGTCATATCCGGGCAAAGTGCTGTGGAATTCGTATGCAATAAATCAGAAAATCACAGTAAAAATGGTTTTGGAGAAAAGCCAAGTCTTTTCGTTAGGCAAGTGCATAAAATGTCATCTATACAAACAGAAATCTCAGGTTTGTTTCTTGCAGTTCCTCTAGCTTTCTCCCTAGAAAATACGAATGTGTAGAGCTGGTGTCTCCATGATGAACCAATTAGTGTTTCGAAGAACAAAATTAAATGTACCCTGATAAAAAAATTCAAACAATAAAGCCCATCAATAATATCCAGAAAACACAAACACAGAGTCTGTAGCAATATCTGGGATTGAGTTAGCCAAAACACAAGCGGATATTTCCGGTGTCATCCAGTCATATCCAGACAAACTGATGTGGAATTCGTAAGCAATGGACCGAGAAAAATCACAGTGAAAATGGTTTTGGAGAAAAGCAAAGTATTTTCGTTAGGCAAGTGCATAAAATGTCATCTATACAAACAGAAATATCATGTTTGATTGGCGCAGTTCCCCTAGCTTTCTCCCTAGAAAATACAAATTTGTACAGCTGGTGTCTCCATGTTGACCAACTAGTGTTTCACAGCACAAAATTAAATGTTCCCTTAAAAAAAAAAAACATTCAAAACAATAAAGTCCGTGGAGAATATCAGGAATATACAAACAAAGAGGCTGTAGCAATATTTCAGATTGAGTTAGCCAAAAGACAACCAGATATTTCTTGTTTCTTCCTGTCATATCCGGACAAAGTGGTGTGGAATTCGTATGCAATGGACCGAGAAAATCACAGTACAAATGTTTTGGAGAAAAGCAAGTATTTTCGTTAGGCAAGTGCATAAAATGTCATCTATACAAACAGAAATATCTTGTTTGTTTGCTGCAATTCCTCTAGCTTTCTCCGTAGAAAATAGGGATGTGTAGAGCTGGTGTCCCCATGATGAACCAATTAGCGGTTACAAGAACAAAATTAAATATCCCTGATAAAAAACATTCAAAACAATAAATTCCGTGGATAATATAAGGAATACACAAACACAGAGGCTGTAGCAATATCTGGGATTTAGTTAATCAAAACACAACAGGATATTTCTGTTTTCATCCAGTCATATCCGGACAAAGTGTTTTGGAATTCCTATGCAATGGACGGAGAAAATCACAGTAAAAATGGTTTTGGAGAAAAGCATTCTTTTCGTTAGGCAAGTGCATAAAATATCATCTATACAAACAGCAATATCATGTTTCTTTGCCTCAGTTCCTCTCGCTTTTTCCCTAGAAAATACGAATGTGTATAGCTGGTGTCTCCATGTGGAAACAGTTAGTATTTAGCAGAACAAAATTAAATGTTCCCTGAAAAAAAATAACATTCAAAACACTAAAGTCCATCGATAATAACCAGAAAACACAAACACAGAGGCTGTAACAATATCTGGGATTGAGTTAGCCAAAATACAATCAGATATGTCCCGTTTCATCCAGTCATATCCGTACAAACTGGTGTGGAATTCGTATGCAATTTAGCGAGAGAATCAGATTAAGAATGGTTTTGGAGAAAAGCAAAGTCTTTTTGTTAGGCAAGTGCATAAAATGTCATCTATACAAACAGAAATATCATGTTTCTTTGCCGCATTTCCTCTAGAATTCTCCCTAGAAAATACGAATGTGTAGAGCTGGTGTCTCCATGTGGAACCAATTAGTGATTCAAAGCACAAAATTAAATATTCCCTGATAAAAAACATTCAAAACAATAAGGTCCGTTGATAATATCCAGAAAACACAAACACTGAGTCTGTAGCAATATCTGGGATTGAGTTAGCCCAAACAACACTGGATATTTCCGGTTCCATCTAGTTATATCAGGAATACACAAACACAGTGGGTGTGGCAATATCTGGAATTGAGTTAGCCAAAACAAAGTGGATATTTCCGGTTTCATCCAGTCATATCCGGACAAACTGGTGTGGAGTTCATATGCAGTGTATCGAGAAAATCACAGAAAAATGGTTTTGGAGAAAAGCAAAGTCTCTTTGTTAGGCAAGTGCATAAAATGTCATCTATGCAAACAGAAATATCATGTTTGTTTGCCACAATTCCGCTAGCTTTCTCCCTAGAAAATACGAATGTGTAGAGCTGGTGTGTCCATGATGAGCCAATTAGGGTTTCAACGGTACAAAATTAAATGTTCCCTGATAAAGAACATTCAAAACAATAAAGTCTGTGGATAATATAAGGAAGACACAAACACAGAGGCTTTTACTATATTTCGCATTGAGTTAGGCAAAACAAAACCAGATATTTCCGGTTTCATCCAGTCATATCCAAACAAACTGGTGTGGAATTCGTATGTAATGAATCGAGAAAATCACAGTTAAAATTGTTTTGGAGAAAAGCAAAGTGTTTTTCTTAGGCAAGTGCATAAAATGTCATCTATACAAACAGAAAAATCATGTTTGATTGTCGCTGTTCCTCTAGCTTTCTCCCTAGAAAATACGAATATGTAGAGCTGATATCTCCATGTGGAACCAATTAGTGTTTACAAGCACAAAATTAAATGTTCCCTAAAATAATCATTGAAAACAATAAAGTCCATGGATAATGTCAGGGATAAACAAACACAGAGGCTGTAGCAATATCTGGGATTGAGTTAGCCAAAACAAAACCAGATATTTCTGGTTTCATCCAGTCATATGCGGACAAAGTGGTGTGGCATTCGTATGAAATGGAACGAGAAAATCAGAGTAAAAATGGTTTTGGAGAAAAGCAGTCTTTTTGTTAGGCAAGTGCACAAAATGTCATTACACAAACAGAAATATCATGTTTTTTTTGTCGCAATTCCTCTTGCTTTATCCCTAGAATATATGAATGCGTAGAGCTAGTGTGTCCATGTATAACCTATTACTCTATCAAAGCTCAAAATAAAGTAATCCCCGATAAAAAAATTCAAAATAAAAAAGTCCATGGATAATATCAGAAAACATAAACACAGAAACTTTCACAATATTTCTGGTTGAGTTAGCCAAAACACAACCAGATATTTCTGGTTTCATCCAGTCATATCTAAACAAACTGGTGTGGAATTCGTATGTAATGAATCGAGAAAATCACAGTTAAAATTGTTTTGGAGAAAAGCAAACTGTTTTTTTAGGCAAGTGCATAAAATGTCATTTATACAAACAGAAATATCATGTTTGTTTGCCACAGTTCCTCTAGCTTTCTCCATGGAAAATACAAATGTGTAGAGCTGGTGTCTCCATGTGGAAACAATTAGTGTTTCAACGGTACAAAATTAAATGTTCCCTGATATAAAACATTCAACTCAATAAACTCTGTGGATAATATCAGGAATTCAGAAACACAGAGGCTGTAGCAATATCTGGGGTTGAGTTAGCCAAAACACAACCAGATATTTCTCGTATCATCCAGTCATATCCGGACAAAGTGGTGTGGAATTCGTATGCAATGGAACGAGAAAATCAGAGTAAAAATGGTTTTGGAGAAAAGCAGTCTTTTCGTTAGGCAAGTGCACAAAATGTCATTACACAAACAGAAATATCATGTTTTTTTGTCGCAATTCCTCTTGCTTTCTCCCTAGAATATATGAATGCGTAGAGTTAGTGTATCCGTGTATAACCTATTACTGTATCAAAGCTCAAAATAAAGTAATCCCCGATAAAAAAATTCAAAATAAAAAAGTCCATGGATAATATCAGAAAACATAAACACAGAAACTTTCACAATATTTCTGATTGAGTTAGCCAAAACACAACCAGATATTTCTGGTTTCATCCAGTCATATCCGGACAAACTGGTGTGGAATTAGTATGCAATGGACTGAGAAAATCACAGTAAAAATGGTTTTGGAGAAAAGCAATGTCTTTTCGTTAGGCAAGTGCATAAAATGTCTTTGATACAATCAGAAATAACATGTTTGTTTGCCGTAGTTCCTGAGCTTTCTCCCTAGAACATACGCATGTGTAGAGTTGGTGTCCCCATGATGAAGCAATTAGTGCTTCAACAGTACAAAATGAAAAGTTCCCTGATAAAACATTCAAAACAATAAAGTCCATCGATAATCTCCAGCAAACACAAACACAGTGGCTGTAGCAATATTTCGGATTGAGTTAGCCAAACACACAACTGGATATTTCTGGTTCCATCCAGTGATATCCAGACAAAGTGGTGTGGAATTCGTATTCAATGGAACGAGAAAATCACAGTGAAAATGGTTTTGGAGAAAAGCAAAGTCTTTTCGTTAGGCAAGTGCATAAAATGTCATCTAAAATAACAGAAATATCACGTGTGTCTGCCGCAGTTCCTCTAGCTTTCTCCCTAGAAAATACGAATGTGTAGAGCTGGTGTCTCCATGTGGAACCAATTAGTGATTCAAAGCACAAAATTAAATATTCCCTGATAAAAAACATTCAAAACAATAAGGTCCGTTGATAATATCCAGAAAACACAAACACTGAGTCTGTAGCAATATCTGGGATTGAGTTAGCCCAAACAACACTGGATATTTCCGGTTCCATCTAGTTATATCGGGACAAACTGGTGTGGAATTCGTATGCAATGAGCCTAGAAAATCACAGTAAATATGGTTCTGGTCATAAGCAAAGTCGTTTCGTTAGGCAAGTGCATCAAATGTCATCTACACAAACAGAAATATCATGTTTGTTTGCGTAGTTCCAATAGCTTTCTACCTAGAAAATACGAATGTGTATTCTGTTGTCCCCATGATGAACCAATGAGTGTTTCAATGGTACAAAATGAAATGTTCCCTGATAAAAACATTTAAAACAATAAAGTCCATCGATAATATCCAGAAAAAACAAACACAGAGGCTTTAGCAATATTTTGGATTGTGTTAGCCAAAACACAATCAGATATTTATGGTTTCATCCAGTCATATCCGGACAAACTGGTGTGGAATTCATATGCAATGGACCGAGAAAATCACAGGACAAATGGTTTTTCAGAAAAGCAAAGACTTTTCGTTAAGCAAGTGCATAAAATGTCATCTATACAAACAGAAATATCATGTTTGTTTGCCACAGTTCCTCTAGAATTCTCCCTAGAAAATACGAATGTGTAGAGCTGGTGTCTCCATGTGGAACCAATTAGTGATTCAAAGCACAAAATTAAATATTCCCTGATAAAAAACATTCAAAACAATAAGGTCCGTTGATAATATCCAGAAAACACAAACACTGAGTCTGTAGCAATATCTGGGATTGAGTTAGCCCAAACAACACTGGATATTTCCGGTTCCATCTAGTTATATCGGGACAAACTGGTGTGGAATTCGTATGCAATGAGCCTACAAAATCACAGTAAATATGGTTCTGGTCATAAGCAAAGTCGTTTCGTTAGGCAAGTGCATTAAATGTCATCTACACAAACAGAAATATCATGTTTGTTTGCGTAGTTCCAATAGCTTTCTACCTAGAAAATACGAATGTGTATTCTGTTGTCCCCATGATGAACCAATGAGTGTTTCAATGGTACAAAACGAAATGTTCCCTGATAAAAACATTTAAAACAATAAAGTCCATCGATAATATCCAGAAAAAACAAACACAGAGGCTGTAGCAATATTTCGGATTGTGTTAGCCAAAACACAATCAGATATTTATGGTTTCATCCAGTCATATCCGGACAAACTGGTGTGGAATTCATATGCAATGGACCGAGAAAATCACAGGACAAATGGTTTTTCAGAAAAGCAAAGACTTTTCGTTAAGCAAGTGCATAAAATGTCATCTATACAAACAGAAATATCATGTTTGTTTGCCACAGTTCCTCTAGCTTTCACCCTAGAAAATACGAATGTGTAGAGCTGGTGTCTCCATGTGGAAGCAATTAGTGTTTCCAAGCACAAAATTAAATGTTCCCTGAAAAAAAAAAACATTCAGAAATATAAAGGCCGTGGATAATATCAGGAATACAGAAACACAGAGGCTGTAGCAATATTTCGGATTGAGTTAGCCAAAACACAACTAGATATTTCCGGTTTCATTCAGTCATATCCTACAAACTGGTGTGGAATTCGTATGCAATGGACCGAGAAAAACACAGTAGAAATGGTTTTGGAGAAAAGCAAAGTCTTTTCGTTAGGCAAATGAATAAAATATCACCTATACAAACAGAAATATCATGTTTGTTTGCCGCAGTTCCTCTAGCTTTCTCCCTAGAAAATACAATATGTAGAGCTGGTGTCTCCATGTGGAACTAATTAGTGTTTCCAAGCACAAAATAAGATGTTCCCTGATGTAAAACATTCAAAAAAATAAAGTCTGTGGATAATATCAGGAATACACAAACACAGAGGCTGTTGCAAAATCTGGGATTGAGTTCGCCAAAACAAAACCGGATATTTCCGGTTTCATCTTGTCATATCCGGACAAACTGGTGTGGAATTCGTATGCAATGGACCAAGAAAATCACAGTAAAATGTTTTTCGAGAAAAGCAAAATCTTTTTGTTAGGCAAGTGCATATAATGTCAATAATACAAACAGAAATATTATGTATGTTTATGGCAGGTCCTCTAGGTTTCTACCTAGAAAGTACGAATATGGGGCCGGCGCCGTGGCTCAACAGGCTAATCCTCCGCCTTGCGGCGCCGGCACACCGGGTTCTAATCCCGGTCGGGGCACCGATCCTGTTCCGGTTGCCCCTCTTCCAGGCCAGCTCTCTGCTGTGGCTAGGGAGTGCAGTGGAGGATGGCCCAAGTCCTTGGGTCCTGCACCCCATGGGAGACCAGGAGAAGCACCTGGCTCCTGCCATCGGAACAGCGCGGTGCGCCGGCCGCAGCGCGCTATCGCGGCAGCCATTGGAGGGTGAACCAACGGCAAAAGGAAGACCTTTCTCTCTGTCTCTCTCTCTCACTGTCCACTCTGCCTGTCAAAAAAAAAAAAAAAAAAAAAAAAGAAAGTACGAATGTGTAGAGCTGGTGTCCCCATGCTGAACCAATTACTGTTTCTATGGTAAAAAATTAAATGTTCCCTGATAAAAATATTGAAATCAATAAAGTCCATCAATAATATCCAGAAAACACAAATACAGAATCTTTCACAATACTTCGGATTGAGTTAGCCAAAACACAACCGTATATTTCTGTTTTCATCCAGTCATATCCGGACTAAGTGGTGTGGAATTCGTATGCAATGGACCGAGAAAATCAGAGTAAAAATGGTTTTGGAGAAAAGCAGTCTTTTCGTTAGGCAAGTGCATAAAATGTCATTATACAAACAGAAATATCATGTTTATTTCTCGCAATTCCTCTTGCTTTCTCCCTTGAAAATATGAATGCGTAGAGCTAGCGTCTCCGTATATAACCTATTACTGAATCAAAGCTCAAAATAAAATAATCCCTTATAAAAATTTCAAAACAATAAATTCCATCGTTAATATCAGAAAACACAAACACAGAAACTTTCACAATATTTCTGATTGAGTTAGCCAAAACACAACCAGATATTTCTGGTTTCATCCAGTCATATCCGGACAAACTGGTGTGGAATTCGTATGCAATGGACCGAGAAAATCACAGTAAAAATGGTTTTGGAAAAAACAAAGTCTTTTCGTTAGGCAAGAGCATAAAATGTCATCCATACAAACAGAAATATCATGTTTGTTTGCCGCAGTTACCCAGCTTTCTCCCTAGAAAATACGAATGTGTAGAGCAGGTGTCCACATGATGAAGCAATTAGTTTTTCAACGGTACAAAAGGAAATGTTCCCTGATAAAACATTCAAAACAATAAAGTCCATCGATAATATCCAGAAAACACAAACACAGAGCCTGTAGCAATATTTCGGATTGAGTTAGCCAAAACACAACCAGATATTTCTGGTTTCATCCAGTCATATCCGGACATACTGGTGTGGAATTCATATGCAATGGACCCAGAAAACCACATATTAATGGTTTTGGAGAAAAGCAAAGTCTTTTCATTAGGCAAGTGCATAAAATGTCATCGATACAAACAGAAATATCATGTGTTATTGCCGCAGTTCCTCTAGCTTTCTCCCTAGAAAATACGAATGTGTAGAGCTGGTGTCTCCACGTAGAAACAATTAGTGTTTCAACCGTACAAAATTAAATGTTCCCTGATAATAAACATTCAAAACAATAAAGTCTGTGGATAATATCAGGAATACACAAACACAGAGGCTGTAGCAATATTTAGGATTGAGTTAGCCAAAACACAACCAGATATTTCTCGTTTCATCCAGTCATATCTGGACAAATTTGTGTGGAATTCGTATACAATAGACCGAGAAAATCACAGTACAAATGATTTTGGAGATAAGCAATGTCTTTTAATTAGGCAAAGTGATAAAGTATCATCGATACAAACAGAAATATCATGTTTGTTTGCCGCAGTTCCTCTAGCTTTCTCCCTAAAAAATACGAAACTGTAGAGCTGGTGTCTCCAGGTGGAACCAATTAATGTTTCCAAGCACAAAATTAAATGTTCCATGATAAAAAACATTCAAAACAATAAAGTCCATTGATAATATCCAGAAAAAAACAAACAGAGAGTCTGCTGCAATATCTGGGATTGAGTTAGCCAAATCAAAACCGGATATTTCTGCTTTCATCCAGTGATATCCAGACTAAGTGGTGTGGAATTCATATGCAATGGACCGAGAAAATCATAGTGAAAATGCTTTTGGAGAAAAGCAAAGTCTTTTCGTTAGGCAAGTGCATAAAATGTCATTGATACATACAGAAATATCATGTTTGTTTGCCGCATTTCCTCTAGCTTTCTCCCTAGAAAATACGAATGTGTAGAGCTTGTGTCTCCATGTGGAACAAATTAGTGTTTCCAAGCACATAATTAAATGTTCCCTAAAAAAAAAATTCATAAAAATTATGTCCGTGGATAATATCAGGAATACACAAACACAGAGTCTGTAGCAATATCTGGGATTGCGTTAGCCAAAAAAACCCCGCAATTTTATGTTTCATCCAGTCATATCCGGACAAAGTGGTGTGGAATTTACATGCAATGGAGCCAGAAAACCACATATTAATGGTTTTGGAGAAAAGTAAAGTCTTTTCATTAGGCAAGTGCATAAAATGTCATCGATACAAACAGAAATATCATGTCTGTTTACGGCAGTTCTTCAAGCTTTCTCCCTAGAAAATACGAATGTGTAGAGCTGGTGTCTCCATGTGGAAACAATTAGTGTTTCAACGGTACAAAATTAAATGTTCCCTGATAATAAACATTCAAAACAATAAAATCTGTGGATAATATCAGGAATACACAAACACAGAGGCTGTAGTAATATTTAGGATTGAGTTAGCCAAAATACAACCAGATATTTCTCGTTTCATCCAATCATATCTGGACAAACTTGTGTGGAATTCGTATACAATGGGCCAAGAAAATCACAGTATAAATGATTTTGGAGAAAAGCAAAGTCTTTTAATTAGGCAAAGTGATAAAATATCATCGATACAAACAGAAATATCATGTTTGTTTGCCGCAGTTCCTCTAGCTTTCTCCCTAGAAAATACGAATGTGTAGAGCTGGTGTCTCCATGTGGAACCAATTAGTGTTTCCAAGCACAAAATTAAATGTTCCCTGAAAAAAAAAAACATTGAAAAACATAAAGTCCATGCATAATATCAGGAATACACAAACACAGAGGCTGTAGCAATATCTGGGATTGAAATAGCCAAAACAAAACCGGAATTTTGCGGTTTCATCCAGTCATATCCGGACAGAGTGGTGTGGAATTCGTATACAATGGACTGAGAAAATCACAGTAAAAATGGTTTTGGAGAAAAGCAATGTCTTTTCGTTAGGCAAGTGCATAAAATATCATCAATACAAACAAAAATATCATGTTTGTTAGCCGCAATTCCTCTCGCTTTCTCCCTAGAAAATACGAATGTGTGGAGCTGGTGTCTCCATGTGGAACCAATTAGTGTTTACAAGCACAAATTTAAATGTTCCTTGAAAAAAAAAATACAAAAAGTAAAGACCGTGGATAATATCAGGAATACACCAATACAGTGGCTGTAGCAATATTTCAGATTGAGTTAGCCCAAAGAAAACCAGATATTTCTGGTTTCATGCAGTCATATCCTGTCAAACTGGTGTGGAATTCGTATGCAATGGACAGAGAAAATCAGAGTAAAAATGGTTTTGGAGGAAAGCAATCTTTTCATTAGGCAACTGCATAAAATGTCATTATACAAACAGAAATATCATGTTTGTTTGTCGCAGTTCCTCTAGCTTTCTCCCTAGAAAATATGAATGCGTAGAGCTGGTGTCTCCATGTATAACCTACTACTGTATCAAAGCTCAAAACAAAATAATCCCCGACAAAAAAAATTTAAAACTATAAAGTCCATCGATAATCTCAGAAAACACAAACACAGATGCTTTCACAATATTTCTGACTGAGTTAGCCAAAACACAACCGGATATTTATGGTTTCATCCAGTCATATCCAGACAAAGTGGTGTGGAATTCATGTGCAATGGGCTGAGAAAATCTGCATAAAATGGTTTTGGAGAATAGCAAAGTATTTTCATTAGGCAAGTGCATAAAATGTCATCTAGACAAACAGAAATATCATGTTTGTTTGCCGCAATTCCTCTCGCTTTCTCCCTAGAAAATACGAATGTGTGGAGCTGGTGTCTCCATGTGGAACCAATTAGTGTTTACAAGCACAAATTTAAATGTTCCTTGAAAAAAAAAATACAAAAAGTAAAGACCGTGGATAATATCAGGAATACACCAATACAGAGGCTGTAGCAATATTTCAGATTGAGTTAGCCCAAAGAAAACCAGATATTTCTGGTTTCATGCAGTCATATCCTGTCAAACTGGTGTGGAATTCGTATGCAATGGACAGAGAAAATCAGAGTAAAAATGGTTTTGGAGGAAAGCAATCTTTTCATTAGGCAACTGCATAAAATGTCATTATACAAACAGAAATATCATGTTTGTTTGTCGCAGTTCCTCTAGCTTTCTCCCTAGAAAATATGAATGCGTAGAGCTGGTGTCTCCATGTATAACCTACTACTGTATCAAAGCTCAAAACAAAATAATCCCCGACAAAAAAAATTTAAAACTATAAAGTCCATCGATAATCTCAGAAAACACAAACACAGATGCTTTCACAATATTTCTGACTGAGTTAGCCAAAACACAACCGGATATTTATGGTTTCATCCAGTCATATCCAGACAAAGTGGTGTGGAATTCATGTGCAATGGGCTGAGAAAATCTGCATAAAATGGTTTTGGAGAATAGCAAAGTATTTTCATTAGGCAAGTGCATAAAATGTCATCTAGACAAACAGAAATATCATGTTTGTTTGCCGCAATTCCTCTCGCTTTCTCCCTAGAAAATACGAATGTGTGGAGCTGGTGTCTCCATGTGGAACCAATTAGTGTTTACAAGCACAAATTTAAATGTTCCTTGAAAAAAAAAATACAAAAAGTAAAGACCGTGGATAATATCAGGAATACACCAATACAGAGGCTGTAGCAATATTTCAGATTGAGTTAGCCCAAAGAAAACCAGATATTTCTGGTTTCATGCAGTCATATCCTGTCAAACTGGTGTGGAATTCGTATGCAATGGACAGAGAAAATCAGAGTAAAAATGGTTTTGGAGGAAAGCAATCTTTTCATTAGGCAACTGCATAAAATGTCATTATACAAACAGAAATATCATGTTTGTTTGTCGCAGTTCCTCTAGCTTTCTCCCTAGAAAATATGAATGCGTAGAGCTGGTGTCTCCATGTATAACCTACTACTGTATCAAAGCTCAAAACAAAATAATCCCCGACAAAAAAAATTTAAAACTATAAAGTCCATCGATAATCTCAGAAAACACAAACACAGATGCTTTCACAATATTTCTGACTGAGTTAGCCAAAACACAACCGGATATTTATGGTTTCATCCAGTCATATCCAGACAAAGTGGTGTGGAATTCATGTGCAATGGGCTGAGAAAATCTGCATAAAATGGTTTTGGAGAATAGCAAAGTATTTTCATTAGGCAAGTGCATAAAATGTCATCTAGACAAACAGAAATATCATGTTTGTTTGCCGCAGTTCCTCTAGCTTTCTGCCTAGAAAATACGAATGTGTAGAGCTGGTGTCTCCATGTGGAACCAATTAGTGTTTACAAGCACAAACTAAATTGTTCCCTGAGAAAAAAATACAAAAAGTAAAGACCGTGGATAATATCAGGTATACACAAATACAGAGCCTGTAGCAATATTTCGGATTGAGTTAGCCCAAAGAAAACGAGATATTTCTGGTTTCATGCAGTCATATCCGGTCAAACTGGTGTGGAATTCGTATGCAATGGACCTAGAAAATCAGAGTAAAAATGGTTTTGGAGGAAAGCAAAGTCTTTTCGTTAGGGAAGTGCATAAAATATCATCTATACAAACAGAAATATCATGTTTGTTTGCCGCAGTTCCTCTAGGTTTCTCCCTAGAAAATACGAATGTTTAGAGCTGTTGTCCCCATGATGAACCAATTACTGTTTCAAAGGTACAAAATTAAATGCTCCCTGATAAAAATATTCAAAACACTAAAGTCCATCGATAATAACCAGAAAACACAAACACAGAGGCTGTAGCAATATTTTGGATTGAGTTAGCCAAAACACAACCAGATATTTCTGGTTTCATCCAGTCATATCCGGACAAACTGGTGTGGAATTCATATGCAATGGACCCAGAAAACCACATATTAATGGTTTTGGAGCAAAGCAAAGTCTTTTCATTAGGCAAGTGCATAAAATGTCATCGATACAAACAGAAATATCATGTCTGTTTACGGCAGTTCTTCAAGCTTTCTAACTAGAAAATAGGATTGTGTAGAGCTGGTGTCTCCATGTGAAACCAATTAGTGTTTCCAAGCACAAAATTAAATGTTCCCTGATAAAGAACATTCAAAACAATAAAGTCTGTGGATAATATCAGGAATACACAAACACAGAGGCGGTAACAATATCTGGGATTGAGTTAGCCAAATCAAAACTGGATATTTCTGGTTTCATCCAGTCATATCCGGACAAAGTGGTGTGGAATTCATATGCAATGGACCGAGAAAATCACAGTAAAAACGGTTTTGGAGAAAATTAAAGTCTTTTCGTGAGGGAAGTGCATAAAATGTCATCTATACAAACAGAAATATCATGTTTGTTTGCCGCAGTTCCTCTAGCTTTCTCCCTAGAAAACACGAATGTGTAGAGCTGGTGTCTCCATGATGAACCAATTAGTGTTTCTATGGTACAAAATTAAATTTTCCCTGATAAAGAACATTCAAAACAAAAAAGTCTGTAGATAATATAAGGAATACACAAACACAGAGGCTTTTACTATATTTCGCATTGAGTTAACCAAAACATACCCAGATATTTCCGGTATCATCCAGTCATATCCGGTCAAACTGGTGTGGAATTCATATGTAATGAACCCAGAAAATCACAGTAAAAATGGTTTTGGAGAAAAGCAAAGTGTTTTTGTTAGGCAAGTGCATAAAATGTCATCTATACAAACAGAAATATCATGTTTGTTTGCCGCAGTTCCTCTAGCTTTCTCCCTGGAAAATACGAATGTGTAGAGCTGGTGTCTCCATGTGGAAACAATTAGTGTTTCAATGGTACAAAATTAAATGTTCCCTGATAAAAACATTCAAAACAATAAATCCATCGATAATATCCATAAAACACTAACACAGAGGCTTTCACAATATTTCGCATTGAGTTAGTCAAAAGAGAACCGGATATTTCTGGTTTCACCCAGTCATATCCGGACAACGTGGTGTGGAATTCGTATGCAATGAACCGAAAGAATCACAGTAAAAATGGTTTTGGAGAAAAGCAAAGTCTTTTCATTAGGCAAGTGCATAAAATGTCATCTATACAAACAGAAGTATCATGTTTGTTTGCTGCAGTTCCTCTAGCTTTCTCCATAGAAAATACGAACCTGCAGAGCTGGTGTCTCCATGTGCAGCCAATTACTGTATAGAAGATCAAAATATAATGTTCCCCGAGAAAAAAAACATTGAAAACCATAAAGTCCATTGATAATATCCAGAAAACACATACACAGAAACTGTAGCAATCTCTGGTATTGAGTTATCCAAAACACAACTGGATATTTCCGGTTTCATCCAGTCATATCCGGTCAAACTGGTGTGGAATTCATATGCAATGGACCGAGATAATCACAGTAAAAATGGTTTTGGAGAAAAGAAAGGTCTTTTCGTTTGGCAAGTGCATAAAATGTCATCGATACAAACAGAAACATCATGTTTGTTTGCCGCAGTTCCTCTAGCTTTCTCCCTAGAAAATACGAATGTGTAAATGTGTAGAGCTGGTGTCCCCATGATGAAATAATTAGTGTTTTTAAGGTACAAAAATAAATGTTCCGTGATAAAAATATCCAAAACAATAAAGAAAATCAATAATATCCAGAAAACACAAACACAGAGGCTTTGAAAATATTTCGAATTGAGTTAGCCAAAACACAACCGGATATTTCTGTTTTCATCCAGTCATATCCGGGCAAACTGGTGTCGAATTCGTTTCAATGGACCAAGATTATCACAGTAAAAATGGTTTTGGAGAAAAGTAAAGTCTTTTCGATAGGAAAGTGCATAAAATGTCATCGATACAAACATTAATATCATGTTTTTGGCCACAGTTCCTCTAGCTTTCTCCCTAGAAAATACGAAAATGTAGAACTGTTGTCTCCACGTGGAACCAATTGCTGTATCCAAGCTCAAAATAAAATATTCGCCAATCAAAAACTTTCAGAAAAATATAGTCCATTGATAATATCCCGAAAACACAAACACAGAAGCTGTAGCAATATCTCGGATTGAGTAATCCAAAACACAACCGGATATTTCCGGTTTCATTTAGTCATATGCGGACAAACAAGAGTGGAATTCGGATCCAATGGACTGAGAAAGCCACAGTAAAAATGATTTTGGAGAATAGCAAAGTATTTTCATTAGGCAAGTGCATAAAATGTCATCGATACAAACAGAAATATCATGTTTGTTTGCAGCAGTTCCTCTAGCTTTCTCCGTAGAAAATAGGAATGTGTAGAGCTGGTGTCTCCATGTGGAACCAATTACTGTATCCAAGCACAAAATAAAATGTTCACCGATAAAAAACATTGAAAACAATAAAGTCCATTGATAATATCCAGAAAACACAATCACAGAGGCTGTAGCAATATCTGGGATTGAGTAAGCCAAATCACAACCGGATATTTCCGGTTTCATCCAGTCATAGCCAGACAAACTGGTGAAATTTGAATGCAGTGTATCGAGAAAATCACAGAAAAATGGTTTTGGAGAAAAGCAAAATCTTTTCGTTAAGCAAGTGCATAAAATGTCATCTATACAAACAGAAATATCATGTTTGTTTGCCGCAGTTCCTCTAGCTTTCTCCCTAGAAAATATGAATGTGTAGAGCTCTTGTCTCCATGTGGAAACAATTAGTGTTTCCCAGCACAATATTAAATGTTAACTGATAAAAACATTCAAAACAATAAATCCATCGATAATATCCATAAAACACTAACACAGAGGCTTTCACAATATTTCGCATTGAGTTAGTCAAAAGAGAACCGGATATTTCTGGTTTCACCCAGTCATATCCGGACAACGTGGTGTGGAATTCGTATGCAATGAACCGAAAGAATCACAGTAAAAATGGTTTTGGAGAAAAGCAAAGTCTTTTTGTTAGGCAAGTGCATAAAATGTCATCTATACAAACAGAAGCATCATGTTTGTTTGCCGCAGTTCCTCTAGCTTTCTCCATAGAAAATACGAACCTGCAGAGCTGGTGTCTCCATGTGCAGCCAATTACTGTATAGAAGATCAAAATATAATGTTCCCCGAGAAAAAAAACATTGAAAACCATAAAGTCCATTGATAATATCCAGAAAACACATACACAGAAGCTGTAGCAATATCTGGTATTGAGTTATCCAAAACACAACTGGATATTTCCGGTTTCATCCAGTCATATCCGGTCAAACTGGTGTGGAATTCATATGCGATGGACCGAGAAAATCACAGTAAAAATGGTTTTGGAGAAAAGAAAGGTCTTTTCATTTGGCAAGTGCATAAAATGTCAAGATACAAACAGAAACATCATGTTTGTTTGCCGCAGTTCCTCTAGCTTTCTCCCTAGAAAATACGAATGTGTAAATGTGTAGAGCTGGTGTCCCCATGATGAACTAATTAGTGTTTCTAAGGTACAAAAATAAATGTTCCGTGATAAAAATATTCAAAACAATAAAGAACATCAATAATATCCAGAAAACACAAACACAGAGGCTTTGAAAATATTTCGAATTGAGTTAGCCAAAACACAACCGGATATTTCTGTTTTCATCCAGTCATATCCGGGCAAACTGGTGTCAAATTCGTTTCAATGGACCAAGATTATCACAGTAAAAATGGTTTTGGAGAAAAGTAAAGTCTTTTCGATAGGCAAGTGCATAAAATGTCTTCGATACAAACATTAATATCATGTTTTTGGCCACAGTTCCTCTAGATTTCTCCCTAGAAAATACGAATATGTAGAGCTGGTGTCACCATGAATAAACAATTAGTGATTCCAAGCACAAAATAAAATGTTCCAGATAAAAAATATTCAAAACAATAAAGTCCTCAGATAATATCCAGAAAACACAAACACAGAGGCTGTAGAAATATCTGGGATTGAGTTATCCAAAACACAACCGGATATTTCCGGTTCCATCCAGTAATATCGGGACAAACTGGTGTGGAATTCGTATGCAATGGACCGAGAAAATCACAGTAAAAAAGTTTTTGGAGAAAAGCAAAGTCTTTTCGTTAGGCAAGTGCATAAAATGTCATCGATACAAACAGAAATATCATGTTTGTTGGCCGCAGTTCCTCTAGCTTTCTCCCTAGAAAATACGAATATGTAGAACTGTTGTCTCCACGTGGAACCAATTGCTGTATCCAAGCTCAAAATAAAATATTCGCCAATCAAAAACTTTCAGAACAATATAGTCCATTGATAATATCCAGAAAACACAAACACAGAAGCTGTAGCAATATCTCGGATTGAGTTATCCAAAACACAACCGGATATTTCCGGTTTCATCCAGTCATATGCGGACAAACAAGTGTGGAATTCGGATCCAATGGACTGAGAAAGCCACAGTAAAAATGATTTTGGAGAAAAGCAACGTATTTTCGTTAGGTAAGTGCATAAAATGTCATCTATACAAACAGAAATATCATGTTTGTTTGTCGCAGTTCCTCTAGCTTTCTCCCTAGAAAATACGAATGTGTAGAGCTGTTATCCCCATGATGAACTAATTACTGTTTCAATGGTACAAAATATAATGTTCCCTGATAAAAAAATTCAAAACAATAAAGTCCATCGATAATATCCATAAAACACAAACACAGAGGCTTTCACAATATTTCGCATTGAGTTAGGCAAAATACAACCAGATATTTCTGGTTCCATCCAGTCATATCTGGACAAACTGGTGTGGAATTCGTATGCAGTGAACCGAAAAAATCACAAATGGTTTTGGAGAAAAGCAAAGTCTTTTCGTTAGGCAAGTGCATAAAATGTCATCTATACAAACAGAAGTATCGTATTTGTTTGCCGCAGTTCCTCTAGCTTTCTCCCTAGAAACTACGAATGTGTAGAGCTGGTGTCTCCGTGTGGAACCAATTAGTGTTTCCAAGAACAAAATTAAATGTTGCCCGATAAAAAACATTCAAAACAATAAAGTCCTTGGATAATATCAGGAGACCACAAACACATAGTCTGTAGCAATATCTGGGATTGAGTTAGCCAAAACAAAACCGGATATTTCCGGTTTCATCCAGTCATATCTGGACAAAGTGGTGCGGAATTCGTATGCAATGGACAGAGAAAATCACAGTAAAAATGGTTTTGGAGTAAAGCAAAGTCTTCTCGTTAGGCAAGTGCATAAAATGTCAACTACACAAACAGAAATATCATGTTTGTTTGCCGCAGTTCCTATAGCTTTCTCCCTAGAAATTACGAACCTGTAGAGCTGGTGTCTCCATGTGGAACCAATTACTGTATCCAAGCTCAAAATAAAATGATCCCCGATAAAAACATTCAAAACAATAAAGTCTGTGGATAATATCCAGAAAAAAAAAACACAGAGGCTGTAGCGATATCTGGGATTGAGTTAGCCAAAACAAAACCAGATATTTCTGGTTTCATCCAGTCCGGACAAAGTGGTGTGGAATTCGTAAGCAATGGACCAAGAAAATCACAGTGAAAATGGTTTTGGAGAAAAGCAAAGTCTTTTCATTAGGGAAGTGCGTAAAATGTCCTCTATAGAAAATACGAAGGTGCAGATCTGGTGTCTCCATGTGGAAACAATTAGTGTTTCAACGGTACAAAATTAAATGTTCCCTGATAACAAACATTGAAAACTTTAAATCTGTGGATAATTAAGGAATACACAAACACAGAGGCTTTATCTATATTAGGGATTGAGTTAGGCAAAAAAAAAAAAAAAAAAACCGGATATGTCCGGTTTCATGCAGTCATATCCGCAAAAAGTTGTGTGGAATTCATATGCAATGGACCGAGAAAATCACAGTAAAAATGGTTTTGGAGAAAAGCAAAGTCTTTTTGTTAGGCAAGTGCATAAAATGTCATCTATACAAACAGAAATATCATGTTTGTTTGCCGCAGTTCCTCTAGCTTTCTCCCTAGAAAATACAAATATGTGGAGCTGGTGTCTCCATGTGGAACCAATTAGAGTTTAGAAGCACAAAATAAAATGTTCCCTGATAAAAACATTCAAAACAATAAAGTCCATCGATAATATCCAGAAAACGCAAACACAGAGGCTGCAGCAATATCTGGGATTGAGTTAGCCAAAACAAAACTGGATATTTCTTTTTTCATCCTGTCATATCCGTACAAAATGGTATGGAATTCGTATGGAATGGACTGAGAAAACCAAGTAAAAATGGTTTTGGAAAAAAGCACGGTCTTTTTGTTAGGCAAGTGCATAAAATGTCATCTATACAAACAGAAATATCAGGTTTGTTTGCCACAGTTCCTCTAGCTTTCTCCCTAGAAAATACGTATTTGTAGGGCTGGTGTCCTCTGCTGAACCAATTAGTGTTTCTACGGTAAAAATTGAATGTTCCCTGATAAAAAAATTCAAAATAATAAAGCCCATCAATAATATCCAGAAAACACAAACACAGAGGCTGTAGCAATATCTGGGATTGAGTTAGCCAAAACAAATTCGGATGTTTCCAGTTTCATCCAGTCGTATCCAATAAACTGGTGTGGAATTCATGTGCAATGGACCGAGAAAATTATAGTAAAAATGGTTTTGGAGAATAGCAAAGTCTTTTTGTTAGGCAAGTGCATAAAATGTCATCTATACAAACAGAAATATCATGTTTGTATGCCACAGTTCCTCTATCTTTCTCCCTAGAAAATACGAATATGTTCAGCTGGTGTCTCCATGTGGGACTAATTACTGTATCCAAGCTCAAAATAAAATGTTCCCCGATAAAGAACATTCAAAAAATAAAGTCCTTTGATAATATCCAGAAAACACAAATACAGAGGCTGTAGCAATATCTGGGATTGAGTTAGACAAAAAAAACGAGATATTTCCGGTTTCATCCCATCATTTCCAGACAAAATTGTGTGGAATTCGTATGAAGTGTACCGAGAAAATCACAGAAAAATGGTTTTGGAGAAAAGCAAAGTCTTTTCGTTAGGCAAGTGCATAAAATGTCATCTATACAAACAGAAATATCATGTTTTTTTGCCGCAGTTCCTCTAGCTTTCTCCCTAGAAAATACGAAAGTGTGGAGCTGGTGTTCCCATGATGAACCAATTAGTGTTTCAAAGGTACAAAATTAAATGTTCCCTCATAAAAACTTTCAAAACAATAAAGTCCATCGATAATATCCAGAAACAGAAACACAGAGGCTGCAGCAATATCTGGGATTGAGTTAGCCAAAACACAACTGGATATTTCTGTTTTCATCCAGTCATATCCGGACAAAGTGGTGTGGAATTCGTATGCAATGGACCGAGAAAATCACAGTAAAAATGGTTTTGGAGAAAAGCAACGTATTTTCGTTAGGTAAGTGCATAAAATGTCATCGAAACAAACAGAAATATCATGTTTGTTTGCCGCAGTTCCTCTAGCTTTCTCCCTAGAAAATTCGAATATGTTCAACTGGTGTCTCCATGTGGAACCAATTACTGTATCCAAGCTCAAAATAAAATGTTCCCTGATAAAAAACATTCAAAAGAATAAAGTCCGGATATGAAATTAGGAGAGCGGCAAGATGGCGGAATAGGCAGGGAACACACTATTTGTCTGGGGGAGAGACAGTTTAATATAAATGGGGATACTGCAGGGAAAAGGAAAGGTAGGGGATGAAACAGCAGAGGAAACAGTTCCAGAACTAGTGATTCACAGTGGACATGCGTGGAGAGCATGGGAGCCCAAGTTTGGGACACCAGCGGCAGACTCAACACACCATCGCTGGAACGTGAGGTGAGCTGAACCTCAATAGCCTGAGACACCAGCGGGCAAGTGGAAAGAGGAGGCTAGAGGGAACGAGGCTTGAAACTCCGTGGGGAAAAATTCACCAGGCTAACTAGAAGAGAGAGAGGAAAAAAATTAAAAAAGTGACCGATACGGACACAAGATTCTGTCTCTCTGCTCACCTCACAAAGGTGAGCAAGACAGAGCAGGCGCCATTTTGGACATACGTCATTAGCAGGGTGACCTCAGGTCTGCACCGGCCCTGAGCCTAGCAGAAACACCTGACTCTGGGGGGAGGGGTGAAATAACAGGAGGTTAGGATCTAACTTGGCAACCCAGTGGGAGACTGCAGGAGAATTGGAGCGCACACTGAGGGCAGCACAGATTCCCTGTGTGGTCCTTGGGAAAGAGCTTCCGATCTCTGGCTCCTGTGGGTATATCATTTGCCTGCTAACTACCTCCAATTATGTTCAGCTGTGCGGAATTACTTCCATTTTGAATCAAAAAAAGAAAGAGACATTTGCCACACCAAACCTGGGAGTGTCATCTTTGACACACCCTCAGCCCTGAGGAACCAAACACAGCTCTCAGTCCACACTCATCTCAAGCCTCTAAGGCTCCACTGAAAGCAGACAGTCCACTTAATATAGAGCCATAGTGTAACAAGAGAAAACACCACAGTGAAGAAACCAAATATCTCCAACATGCCAAACAACAAATGCAAAAACCGAGGTAACAAGAACAAGGAAGACACTATGATGCCCCCAAATGAAAAAGACACCCCAATGCAAGATTATGAAGATGATGAGATCGAAGAAATGCAAGAAGCGGATCTCAAAAAATTGATAAGAACATTAAGAAGTTCTCAAAAACAAATTCTTGAACTACAGAAATCCTTAATGGACAAGATAGAAAATCTCTCTCGTGAAAATGAAATATTAAGGAGGAATCAAAATGAAATGAAACAACTAGTGGAACAAGAAACTGTGATAGTGATGAGAAATCATAATGAAATGAAGAATTCAATAGATCAAATGGCAAACACATTAGAGAGCCTTAAAAACAGAGTGGGCGAGGCAGAAGAGAGAATATCAGACTTAGAAGACGGAGAACAGGAAAGGAAACAGGCAAACCAAAGAAAAGAAGAAGAAATCAGAAATCTAAATAATATTGTCAGGAATCTACAGGATACTATTAAAAAACCCAACATTCGGGTTCTAGGAGTTCCTGAAGGCATGGAGAGGGAGAAATGATTAGAAGGCATTTTCAGTGAGATACTAGCAGAAAATTTCCCATGTTTGGAGAAGGACAGAGGCATCTTAGTATAGGAAGCTTATAGAACCCCTAGTAAACATGACCAAAAGAGATCCTCACCACGACATGTTGTAATCAAACTCATCACAGTGAAACATAAAGAAAAGACCCTAAAATGTGCAAGAGAGAAACGTCAGATTATTCTTAGAGGATCTCCAATTAGACTCACAGCAGACTTCTCATCAGAAACCCTACAAGCTAGAAGGGAATGGCGAGACATAGCCCAGGTATTAAGAGAGAAAAACTGCCAGCTCAGAATACTATATCCTGCAAAGCTCTCATTTGTGAATGAAGGTGAAATTAAGACTTTTCATAGCAAACAGAAACTGAAAGAATTTGTTGCCACTCATCCTGCCCTGCAAAAGATGCTTAAAGATGTGTTACACACAGAAACACAGAAACACGGTCACCAATATGAAAGAAGGTAAAGGAAGGAAACCTCACAGCAAAAGATCACAGGAAGCTCAGTTTATCTTTGACATAGAATTAAACTCTGATGCTCTGTTAAAGCAATGTGTTAAAGTAATCTATTATGTGCTCTTGATGTCTGATTAATTCTAATTGTTCAAAAACAGCTGACTTTTTATTAAGAGCTATGGGTTATTTAACTATGTGCTTCTTTTCAAAGATTTGAATAATCACCTTGTAACAATGATCAAATGTGGTCTATGTTATGTCATGATTTTAAGGAATCTTATTTCAACCAGATATTTTGGATTTTGAGCCTTCTTGGCATTCTTGACAGGCATTCAAAAAATCAAAGTTTCAAACAATCTGGTCTCTAAAATTTCCAGTAAATCCTGGACTTTGGTTTGTCCAGTTTGGGCCCAACTGAAAAAATCGAAGGACCTATGTCTCTCATCTTATAGAGACACCAACTAAGCAGGCTATTTGGATTATATTAGAAGGACTGTCAGGATGTGATGTGGTACCAGACTTTAAGTTTCTATAATGGAAAATGCTATCAATACAAATGTTTGAGAATTAAAAAGTCTAATGATCTTGTTACTAGACATGATAGTTATCTTAATGAGAATGCCCCAGAGGCCTAAAGGGTTAAATACTTGTCAAATCCTACAGGTACTTTCAAAAATACTGTGAAGTAAGCAAGTGCCTCCTGTTGGTTGATGAGTTTATAATTTTAAACATGGCGACTTAAAGTCTTTTGTCATCCACAGTTATATATGATGTGCTGCTCATAAAACTAAAGCATTGTTGGTTCTGTGTTTAGCTGTCCTCCTTTAGGTTCCTAAGGACTTTTTCCAGCTACTTTTATTCTATTCAGTACTTTGGGATGGCTCTGTAAACAGATGAAGCCAATAATGTATTAACAGTACCAACTGAGAGAAAGTATGGTTAACTGACGTTACTAAAAACAAAAAGCAATTCAAATCCGTTGGCAATCTAGAAAAAGAGTTAAAGATTTTAAAAGCTATTATTAAAATTGCTATATTGGTCTATTATGCTATGTTATATGTGTGTACATATTGTATGTCCACATGGGGAAATTTTATTAAGAGTTTTATTTTAAATGGCTTATAGATAAGATTGTCCATAAATTTAAGCTGCTAAAATCAATCAAAGATACATTTAATTGGTGTGACCTGAATCTGTGTATCATATGTTTTAAACGAGTTGGTAGAAAGAAACTAAAAACATTTTAGATGGTTGTGCTTAAATTTACTGGCTAAACAAACTACACCATGTTAGATATTTAAGAGGTGTTTTCAAATACATGATTCTTAAAATGTATAGAAGGCATTGGACCTTCTGGTAAATGTTTTCTTAAGTTGTTATCTAATGGTTGAAATGGTTTGCTAAGTATTCATGTAATATTGCTATTGTCAGTAAGCGATCTAGGACTTGCTCCCCCATTTCTCTATTCTAAGCCCAACTTGTTCTTTCATTTCTCTATTCTCTTCAAGGTAGGAAACTAATTCTATTATAAAGGAATCTGTGGATGCACAATTTATTCTTTAGACCTTATAAAAGAGATGGCTAACATTTTTCTGTAATAGCATAGCCAAAATAAGAACTTAAATAATAATCTCATAGCTAGATTCATTTTGCCATCAGCGAAGTATACAGTAAGTAGAAAAAACCTCCCTTTCAGACCAAAGGGAAAGAAAGTTTCAAAGTGAGAATATAATTTTCCTCTGGGCATTGTCTACCTTAGAAAAACTACTGCAGAACATGCCTGTGACTATAGACTTGTAGTTCAGGCTGCAGAAGATTAGAGATGGGACTTGGGCACTCCCTTGACTTGCATCCTCTGGTCTGCTTTAACACAAACCAGGAGGAAAAGAAAGCTCGGCATCAGAAGCAATGGGTGGCAGGCCTATTAATGGCTGATCTGTACAGTGATCTGCCCTCAAGGAGACCCAACAGTCCAGTCCACTACAGTGGCTTTCAATGTGGTAAGCCTGGGCTTCAGCAGAAGTCAGCTTGTGAAGAGCCCTGGCAGCTCTGCCAAGAGTTGGATCACTGGAAATGGACCTGCCCTGGAGTCGAAGGATGCCCAGGTCAGAGCCACAGATCTTATTGGCTCTAAGCTGAAAAGCCCTTCACTCAGCCCAACTTCCAAAGTGACCACTGCAGCTGAGGGGACAGCCAAGTAGGGTCAGCCACATTGCAGGCAGAACTGTAAATTTCTTGTTAGAGATGCCCCCTGCATTTACCTGGCCAGTGCTCCTCCCAGGCCAGCCAAGTAATGAAAGTCAACAGAGTTCCTTCCCCTAGGAGGTTCACACCTCCCTTAGGATATACCCCATGTGAAGAGATAGGTAGGTCTGGGCCTCTGAATTTACCATGCCTAAAGCCCACCAGATTATTATCAAGCCCCTTCTATCAGGTTCTATTTGCCTCTCAATCAGAAAAATTACTTGTAGCTTAGACAGCACCTTTCTTAGCTCCCCTAATAATGACTCTGTCCTTTGTTCTTGGCCCTGTCTAGCACACTTGGGCCTCATTCCTTTGTAATCATAACCTCTACTCTACCACCAATGGCTCTACTCCCAACCTGTGTGTACTGATGGTCCTCTTCCCCACTTAATGCTGTACAATTGTTCAAACCTGGTAAATGCCACTCTTAGGATCCTTGGTTACTATCCTCCCTCTGTCTTTATGACCTTGTCTAAATATGATCAGAGTCAGTAAACTTGGAAGGCTTCCATAGCCTTGGCAACTCATGATGACAGCCTAGGATGGTTACTGGCACCATAAACTAGAGTGTCAATTTTTGGGTCAACAACAGGAGCCACTGTGCACTTGCTCCTCATGTGGGATGTCTGCCCTTCATGTGCTGTACATTGTGATTTAATGCTATAACTAGTACTCAAACAGTATGTTTCACTTTGTGTTTCTATGTGGGTGTGAACTGTTAAAACCTTTACTTCATATTACTAACTTGATCTCCTGTATATAAATAGAATTGAAATTGAATCTTGATGCAAATGAAAGGGGAGAGGGAGCGGGAGAGGGGAGGGCTGCAGGTGGGAGGGAGGTTATGGGAGGGGGAAGCCATTGTAATGCATAAGCTGTACACTGGAAATTTATATTCATTAAATAAATGTTAAAAAAAATAAAGTCCATTGATATTATCCAGAAAACACAAACACAGAGGCTTTCACAAAATTTCGGATTGAGTTAGCCAAAACACAACAGAATATTTCTGGTTACATCCAGTCATATCCAGACAAAGTGTTGTGGAATTCGTATGCAATGAACCAATAAAATCACAGTAAAAATGGTTTTGGAGAAAAGCAAAGTCTTTTCGTTAGGCAAGTGCATGAAATGTCATCTATACAAACAGAAATATCATGTTTGTTTGCAGCAGTTCCTCTAGCTTTCTCTCTAGAAAATACGAATGTGTAGAGCTGGTGTCTACATGTGGAACCAATTAGTGATTCCAAGCACAAAATTAAATGTTCCCTGATAAAAAAACGTTCAAAACAATAAAGTCCATGGATAATATCAGGAATACACAAACACAGAGGCTGTAGCAATATCTGGGATTGAGTTAGCTAAAACAAAACCAGATATTTCCGGGTTCATCCAGTCATATCCGGACAAACTGGTGTGGAATTCATATGCAGTGTACCGAGAAAATGACAGAAAAATTGTTTTGGAGAAAACAAAGTCTTTTTGTTAGGCAAGTGCATAAAATGTCATCTATACAAACAGAAATATCATGTTTGTTTGCCGCAGTTCCTCTAGTTTATTCCCTAGAAAATAGGAATGTGTAGAGCTGGTGTGTAAATGTGGAACCAATTAGTGTTTCTACGGTACAAAATTAAATGTTCCCTGATAAAAATATTTAAAACAATAAAGTCCATCGATAATATCCAGAAACACAAACACAGAGGCTTTCACAATATTTCAGAATGAGTTAGCCAAAAGACAACCGGATATTCCTGCTTTCATCCAGTCATATCCGGAAAAAGTCGTTTGGAATTCGAATGCAATGCACCGAGAAAATCACAGTAAAAATGGTTTTGGAGAAAAGTAAAGTCTTTTTGTTAGGCAAGTGCATAACATGTCATCTATACAAACAGAAATATTATGTTTGTTTGCCGCAGTTCCTCTAGCTTTCTACCTAGAAAATACGAATATGTTCAGCTGGTGTCTCCATGTGGAACCAATTACTGTATCCAACCTCAAAATAAAATGTTCCCCAATAGAAAACATTCAAAACAAGAAAGTCCATTGATAATATCCAGAAAACACAAACAGAGAGGCTTTCCCAATATTTCGGATTGAGTTAGCCAAAACAAAACCATATATTTATGTTTTCATCCAGTCATATCCGGAAAAACTTGTGTGGAATTCGTATGCAATGAACCAAAAAAATCACAGTAAAAATGGTTTTGGAGAAAGGCAAAGTCTTTTTGTTAGGCAAGTGCATAAAATGTCATCTATACAAAAAGAAATATCATGTTTTTTGTCGCAGTTCCTCTAGCTTACTCCCCAGAAAACACGAATGTGTAGAGCTGGTGTCTCCATGTGTAACCAATTAGTGATTCCAAGCACAAAATTAAATGTTCCCTAATGAAAAACATTGAAAACAATAAAGTCCGTGGATAATATCAGGAATACACAAACACAGAGTCTTTAGCAATATTTCGGATTGAGTTAGCCAAAACACAACCGGATATTTCCAGTTTCATCCAGTCATATGCGGACAAACTTGTGTGCTATTCGTATGCAATGGACCGAGAACATCACAGTACAAATGGTTTTGGAGAAAAGCAAACACTTTTCGTTAGGCAAGTGCATAAAATGTCATCGATACAAACAGAAATTTCATGTTTGATTGTCGCAGTTCCTCTAGCTTTCTCCCTAGAAAATACGAATGTGTAGAGCTGGTGTCTCCATGTGGAAACAATTAGAGTTTCCAAGCAGAAATTAAATGTTCCCCGATAAAAAACATTTAAAACAATAAAGTCCGTGGATAATATCAGAAATACACAAACACAGAGGCGGTAACAATAGCTGGGATTGAGTTAGCCAAAACAAAACAGGATATTTCTGGTTGCATCCAGTCAAATCCGGACAAACTGGCGTGGAATTCGTATGCAATGGACCGAGAAAATCACATTGCAAATGGTTTTGGAGAAAAGCAAAGTCTTTTCGTTAGGGAAGTGCATAAAATGTCTACTATAGAATCAGAAATATCATGTTTGTTTGCCGCAGTTCCTCTAGCTTTCTCCCCAGAAAATAAGAATGTGTGGAGCTGGTGTCCCCATGATGAACAAATTAGTGATTCAATGGTACAAAATGAAATGTTCCCTGATAAAACCATTCAAAACCATAAAGTCCATCGATAATATCCAGAGAACACAAACACAGAGGCTTTCACAATATTTCAGATTGAGTCATCCAAAACACAACCGGATATTTCTATTTTCATCCAGTCATATCCGGACAAAGTGGTGTGGAATTCGTATGCAATGGGCCAAGAAAATCACAGTAAAAATGTTTTTATAGAAAAGCAAAGATTTTCCATTAGGCAAGTAGATCAAATATCATCGATACAAACAGAAATATCATGTTTGTTAGTGGCATCTCCTCTAGCTTTCTCCCTAGAAAATAAAAATATGTAGAGCTGGTGTCTCCATGTGGAACCAATTAGTTTTTCCAAGCACAAAATTAAATGTTCCCTGATAAAAAAACATTCAAAAAATAAAGTCCATGGATCATATCAGGAATTCACAAACATAGAGTCTTCTAGCAATATTTTGGATTGAGTTAGCCAAAACACGACCGGATATTTCCAGTTTCATCCAGTCATACCCGGACAAACTGGTGTGGAATTCGTATGCAATGGAACAAGAAAATCACAGTAAAAACGGTTTTGGAGAAAAGCAAAGTCTTTACATTAGGCAAGTGCATAAAATGTCATCTATACATACAGAAATATCATGTTTGTTTGCCACAATTTCTCTAGCTTTCTCTCTAGAAAATACAAATATGTAGAGCTGGTGTCTCCATGTAGAACCAACTAGTGTTTCACAGCAGAATATTAAACGTTCCTTGACAAAAAATATTCAAAACAGTAAAATCTGTGTATAATCTCAGAAATACAGAAACACAGAGGCAGTAACAATATCTGGGATTGCGTTTTCCAAAAAAAACCCGGATAGTTCGGGTTTCGTCCAGTCATATAGGGACAAACTGGTGTGGAATTCGTATGCAATGGACCGAGAAAATCACAGTAAAAATGGTTTTGGAGAATAGCAAAGTCTTTTCGTTAGGCAAGTGCATAAAATATCATTGATACAAACAGAAATATCATGTTTGTTTTTCGCAGTTCCTCTAGCTTTCTCCCTAGAAAATACGAATATATAGTGCTGGTGTCTCCATGTAGAACAAGTTTGAGTTTCAACTGTACAAAATTAAATGTTCCCCGATAAAAAACATTCACATCAATAAAGTCCGTGGAAAATATCAGGAATACACAAACACAGAGGCTGTAGCGATATCGGGGATTGAGTTAGCCAAAACACAACCGGATATTTCCAGTTTCATCCAGTCATATCCGGAAAAAGTGGTGTGGAATTCGTATGGAATGGGCTTAGAAAATCAGAGTAGAAATGCTTTTGGAGAAAAGCAAAGTCTTTTCGTTAGGCAAGTGCATAAAATATCATTGATACAAACAGAAATATCATGTTTGTTTGCTGCAGTTCCTCTAGCTTTCTCCCTAGAAAATAGGAATGTGTAGAGCTGGTGTCTCCATGTGAAACCAATTACTGTATCCAAGCTCAAAACAAAATTGTAACCGATAAAAAACATTGAAAACAATAAAGTCCATTGATAATATCCAGAAAGCACAAACACAGCGGCTGTAGAAATATCTGGGATTGAGTTAGCCAAAACAAAACCTGATATTTCCGGTTTCATCCAGTCATATCCAGTAAACTGGTGTGGAATTCGTATGCAATGGATCCAGATATTCACAGTACAAATGGTTTTGGAGAAAAGCAAAGTCTTTTCGTTAGGCAAGTGCATAAAATATCATCTATACAAACAGAAATATAATGTTTGTTTGCCACAGTTCCTCTAGCTTTCTCCCTAGAAAATACGAATGTGTAGAGCTGGTGTCCCTATGATGAACAAATTAGTGTTTCAATGGTACAAAATGAAATGTTCCCTGATAAAACCATTCATACCATAAAGTCCATCGATAATGTGCAGAGAACACAAACACAGAGGCTTTCACAATATTTCAGATTGAGTCAGCCAAAACACACCGGATATTTCTGTTTTCATCCAGTCATAACAGGACAAAGTGGTGTGGAATTCGTATGCAAGGGACTGAGAAAGTCAGAGTAAAAATGGTTTTGGAGAAAAGAAAATTCTTTTCATTAGGGAAATAGATAAAATATCATTGATACAAACAGAAATATCATGTTTGTTTGCCGCAGTTCCTCTAGCTTTCTCCGTAGAAAATAGGAATGTGTAGAGCTGGTGTCTCCATGTGGAACCAATTACTGTATCCAAGCACAAAAAAAAAATGTTCACCGATAAAAAACATTGAAAACAATAAAGTCCATTGATAATATCCAGAAAACACAAACACAGAGGCTGTAGCAATATCTGGGATTGAGTAAGCCAAATCACAACCGGATATTTCCGGTTTCATCCAGTCATAGCCAGACAAACTGGTGAAATTTGAATGCAGTGTATCGAGAAAATCACAGAAAAATGTTTTTGGAGAAAAGCAAATTCTTTTCGTTAGGCAAGTGCATAAAATATCATTGATACAAACAGAAATATCATGTTTGTTTGCCGCAGTTCCTCTAGCTTTCTCCCTAGAAAATATGAATGTGTAGAGCACTTGTCTACATGTGGAAACAATTAGTGTTTCCCAGCACAAAATTAAATGTTAACTGATAAAAACATTCAAAACAATAAATCCATCGATAATATCAATAAAACACTAACACAGAGGCCTTCACAATATTTCGCATTGAGTTAGTCAAAAGAGAACCGGATATTTCTGGTTTCACCCAGTCATATCCGGACAACCTGGTGTGGAATTCGTATGCAATGAACCGAAAAAATCACAGTAAAAATGGTTTTGGAGAAAAGCAAAGTCTTCTCGTTAGGCAAGTGCATAAAATGTCAACGATACAAACAGAAATATCATGTTTGTTTGCCGCAGTTCCTCTAGCTTTCTCCCTAGAAATTACGAACCTGTGGAGCTGGTGTCTCCATGTGGAACCAATTACTCTATCCAAGCTCAAAATAAAATGATCCCCGATAAACACATTCATAACAATAAAGTCTGTGGATAATATCCAGAAAAAAAAAAACACAGAGGCTGTAGCGATATCTGGGATTGAGTTAGCCAAAACAAAACCAGATATTTCCGGTTTCATCCAGTCATATCCGGACAAAGTGGTGTGGAATTCGTAAGCAATGGACCGAGAAAATCACAGTGAAAATGGTTTTGGAGAAAAGCAAAGTCTTTTCATTAGGGAAGTGCATAAAATGTCCTCTATAGAAACAGAAGTATCATGTTTGTTTGCCGCAGTTCCTCTAGCTTTCTCCCTAGAAAATATGAAGGTGCAGATCTGGTGTCTCCATGTGGAAACAATTAGTGTTTCAACGGTACAAAATTAAATGTTCCCTGATAACAAACATTGAAAACTTTAAATCTGTGGATAAGATAAGGAATACACAAACACAGAGTCTTTATCTATATTAGGGATTGAGTAAGGCAAAAGAAAACCGGATATTTCCAGTTTCATGCAGTCATATCCGCAAAAAGTTGTGTGGAATTCATATGCAATGGACCAAGAAAATCACAGTAAAAATGGTTTTGGAGAAAAGCAAATTCTTTTTGTTAGGCAAGTGCATAAAATGTCATAGATACAAACAGAAATATCATGTTTGTTTGCCGCAGTTCCTCTAGCTTTCTCCCTAGAAAATACAAATATGTGGAGCTGGTGTCTCCATGTGGAACCAATTAGAGTTTAGAAGCACAAAATAAAATGTTCCCTGATAAAAACATTCAAAACAATAAAGTCCATCGATAATATCTAGAAAACGCAAACACAGAGGCTGCAGCAATATCTGGGATTGAGTTAGCCAAAACAAAACCGGATATTTCTTTTTTCATCCTGTCATATCCGTACAAAATGGTATGGAATTCGTATGGAATGGACTGAGAAAACCAAAATAATAAAGCCCATCAATAATATCCAGAAAACACAAACACAGAGGCTGTAGCAATATCTGGGATTGAGTTAGCCAAAACACAACCGGATATTTCCGGGTTCATCCAGTCATATCCGGACCAAGTGGTGAGGAATTCGTTTCAATGGACCAAGAAAATCACATCAAAAATGGTTTTGGATAAAGCAATGCCTTTTCGTTAGGCAAGTGCATAAAATGTCATCTATACAAACAGAAATATCATGTTTGTTTGCCACATTTCCTCTAGCTTTCTCCCTAGAAAATTCAAATGTGTGGAGCTCGTGTTCCCATGATGAACCAATTAGTGTTTCAAGGCTAAAAAATTATATGTTCCCTGATAAAAACATTCAAAACAATAAAGTCCATCGATAATATCCAGAAAACGCAAACACAGAGGCTGCAGCAATATCTGGGATTGAGTTAGCCAAAACAAAACTGGATATTTCTTTTTTCATCCTGTCATATCCGTACAAAATGGTATGGAATTCGTATGGAATGGACTGAGAAAACCAAGTAAAAATGGTTTTGGAAAAAAGCACGGTCTTTTTGTTAGGCGAGTGCATAAAATGTCATCTATACAAACAGAAATATCAGGTTTGTTTGCCACAGTTCCTCTAGCTTTCTCCCTAGAAAATACGTATTTGTAGGGCTGGTGTCCCCTGCTGAACCAATTAGTGTTTCTACGGTAAAAATTGAATGTTCCCTGATAAAAAAATTCAAAATAATAAAGCCCATCAATAATATCCAGAAAACACAAACACAGAGGCTGTAGCAATATCTGGGATTGAGTTAGCCAAACAAAATCGGATGTTTCCAGTTTCATCCAGTCATATCCAATAAACTGGTGTGGAATTCGTGTGCAATGGACCGAGAAAATTACAGTAAAAATGGTTTTGGAGAATAGCAAAGTCTTTTTGTTAGGCAAGTGCATAAAATGTCATCTATACAAACAGAAATATCATGTTTGTATGCCACAGTTCCTCTAACTTTCTCCCTAGAAAATACGAATATGTTCAGCTGGTGTCTCCATGTGGGACTAATTACTGTATCCAAGCTCAAAATAAAATGTTCCCCAATAAAGAACATTCAAAAAATAAAGTCCGTTGATAATATCCAGAAGACACAAATACAGAGGCTGTAGCAATATCTGGGATTGAGTTAGACAAAACAAAACGAGATATTTCCGGTTTCATCCCATCATTTCCAGACAAAATTAGGTGGAATTCGTATGAAGTGTACCGAGAACATCACAGAAAAATGGTTTTGGAGAAAAGCAAAGTCTTTTCGTTAGGCAAGTGCATAAAATGTCATCTATACAAACAGAAATATCATGTTTGTTTGCCGCAGTTCCTCTAGCTTTCTCCCTAGAAAATACGAATGTGTAGAGCTGGTGTCTCCATGTGGAAACAATTAGAGTTTCCAAGCAGAAATTAAATGTTCCCCGATAAAAAACATTTAAAACAATAAAGTCCGTGGATAATATCAGAAATACACAAACACAGAGGCGGTAACAATAGCTGGGATTGAGTTAGCCAAAACAAAACAGGATATTTCTGGTTGCATCCAGTCAAATCCGGACAAACTGGCGTGGAATTCGTATGCAATGGACCGAGAAAATCACATTGCAAATGGTTTTGGAGAAAAGCAAAGTCTTTTCGTTAGGCAAGTGCATAAAATGTCTACTATAGAATCAGAAATATCATGTTTGTTTGCCGCAGTTCCTCTAGCTTTCTCCCCAGAAAATAAGAATGTGTGGAGCTGGTGTCCCCATGATGAACAAATTAGTGATTCAATGGTACAAAATGAAATGTTCCCTGATAAAACCATTCAAAACCATAAAGTCCATCGATAATATCCAGAGAACACAAACACAGAGGCTTTCACAATATTTCAGATTGAGTCATCCAAAACACAACCGGATATTTCTATTTTCATCCAGTCATATCCGGACAAAGTGGTGTGGAATTCGTATGCAATGGGCCGAGAAAATCACAGTAAAAATGGTTTTATAGAAAAGCAAAGATTTTTCATTGGGCAAGTAGATCAAATATCATCGATACAAACAGAAATATCATGTTTGTTAGTGGCATCTCCTCTAGCTTTCTCCCTAGAAAATACAAATATGTAGAGCTGGTGTCTCCATGTGGAACCAATTAGTTTTTCCAAGCACAAAATTAAATGTTCCCTGATAAAAAACATTCAAAAAATAAAGTCCATGGATCATATCAGGAATACACAAACACAGAGTCTTCTAGCAATATTTCGGATTGAGTTAGCCAAAACACAACTGGATATTTCCAGTTTCATCCAGTCATACCAGGACAAACTGGTGTGGAATTCGTATGCAACGGACCGAGAAAATCACAGTAAAAACGGTTTTGGAGAAAAGCAAAGTCTTTTCATTAGGCAAGTGCATAAAATATCATTGATACAAACAGAAATATCATGTTTGTTTGTCGCAGTTCCTCTAGCTTTCTCCCTAGAAAATACGAATATATAGTGCTGGTGTCTCCATGTGGAACAAGTTTGAGTTTCAACGGTACAAAATTAAATGTTCCCCGATAAAAAACATTCACATCAATAAAGTCCGTGGATAATATCAGGAATAAACAAACACAGAGGCTGTAGCGATATTGGGGATTGAGTTAGCCAAAACACAACCGGATATTTCCAGTTTCATCCAGTCATATCCGGAAAAAGTAGTGTGGAATTCGTATGGAATGGGCTTAGAAAATCAGAGTAGAAATGCTTTTGGAGAAAAGCAAAGTCTTTTCGTTAGGCAAGTGCATAAAATATCATTGATACAAACAGAAATATCATGTTTGTTTGCTGCAGTTCCTCTAGCTTTCTCCCTAGAAAATAGGAATGTGTAGAGCTGGTGTCTCCATGTGAAACCAATTACTGTATCCAAGCTCAAAACAAAATTTTAACCGATAAAAAAACATTGAAAACAATAAAGTCCATTGATAATATCCAGAAAGCACAAACACAGCGGCTGTAGAAATATCTGGGATTGAGTTAGCCAAAACAAAACCGGATATTTCGGGTTTCATACAGTCATATCCAGTAAACTGGTGTGGAATTCGTATGCAATTGATCGAGATATTCACAGTACAAATGGTTTTGGAGAAAAGCAATGTCTTTTCGTTAGGCAAGTGCATAAAATATCATCTATACAAACAGAAATATAATGTTTGTTTGCCACAGTTCCTCTAGATTTCTCCCTAGAAAATACGAATGTGTAGAGCTGGTGTCCCCATGATGAACAAATTAGTGTTTCAATGGTACAAAATGAAATGTTCCCTGATAAAACCATCCATACCATAAAGTCCATCGATAATATGCAGAGAACACAAACACAGAGGCTTTCACAATATTTCAGATTGAGTCAGCCAAAACACAACCGGATATTTCTGTTTTCATCCAGTCATAACAGGACAAAGTGGTGTGGAATTCGTATGCAAGGGACTGAGAAAATCAGAGTAAAAATGGTTTTGGAGAAAAGAAAATTCTTTTCATTAGGGAAATAGATAAAATATCATTGATACAAACAGAAATATCATGTTTGTTTGCCGCAGTTCCTTTAGCTTTCTCCGTAGAAAATACAAATACATAGAGTTGATGTCTCCATGAGGAACCAATTAGTGTTTTCAAGCACAAAATTATGTTCCCTGATAATAAGCATTCAAAAAAAAAGTCCTTGGATAATATCAGAAATACACAAACACAGAGGCTGTAGCAATATCTGGGATTGAGTTAGCCAAAACAAAACCAGATATTTCCGCTTTCATCCAATCATATCCGGACATACTGGTGTGTAATTCGTATCCAATGGACCGAGAAAATCACTGTAAAAATGGTTTTGCAGAAAAGCCAAGTCTTTCAGTTAGGGAAGTGCATAAAATGTCATCTACACAAACAGAAATATCATGTTTGTTTGCCGCAGTTCCTCTAGCTTTCTCCCTAGAATATAAGAATGTGTAGAGCTGGTGTCTCCATGTGGAAACAATAGCGTTTCACGGTACAAAATTAATTGTTCCCGGATAAAAACATTAAAAACAATGAGTCCATCGATTATATCCAGAAAACAGAAACACACAGGGCCTAGCAATATTTCAGATTGAGTTAGCCAAAATACAACAGGATATTTCTGGTTTCTTCCAATCCTATCCGGACAAACTGGTGTGGAATTCGTATGCAAAGGACCGCGAAAATCACAGTACAAATGGATTTGGAGAAAAGCAAAGTATTTTCTTTAGGCAAGTGCATAAAATGTCATCTATCCAAACAGAAATATCATGTTTGTTTGCTGCAGTACCTCTTGCTTCCTCCCTAGAAAATATGAATGTGTAGAGCTGGTTTCTCCATGTGGAACCAATTACTGTATCCAAGCACAAAATGAAATGTTCCCTGAAAAAAAAACAAAACATTGAAAAAAAAAAGTACGTGGAAAATATTAGGAATACACAAACACAGGGGCTGTTGCAATATTTCGGATTGAGTTAGCCAAAACACGACCAGATATTTCTGGTTTCATCCAGTGATATCCGGAAACAGTGGTATGGATTTCATATGCAATGGACCGAGAAAATCAGAGTACAAATGGTTTTGGAGAAAAGCAAAGTCTTTTCGTTAGGCAAGTGCATAAAATGTCATCTATATAAACAGAAATATCATGTTTGTTTGCCGCAGTTCCTCCAGCTTTCTCGCTAGAAAATACGAATGTGTAGAGCTGGTTTCCCCATGATGAACCAATTAGTGTTTCTATGATACAAAATTAAATGTTCCCTGATAAAAACATTCAGAACAATAAAGTCCATCGATAATATCTTGGAAACACAAACACAGAAGCATTCACAATATTTCACATTGAGTTAGCTAAAACACAACCGGATATATCCGTTTTTATTCAGTCATACCTGGACAACTTAGTGTGGAATTCCTATGCAATTGACCAAGAAAATCATAGAAAAATGGATTTGGAGAATAGCAAAGTCTTTTCGTTAGGAAAGTGCATAAAATATCATCGATACAAACAGAAATATCATGTTTGTTTGCCGCAGTTCCTCTAGCTTTCTCCCTAGAAAATACGAATGTGTAGAACTGGTGTCTCCTTGTGGACCAATTAGTGTTTCCAAGCACAAAATTAAATGTTCCCTGATAAAAACATTCAAAACAATAAGTCCATCTATAATATCCAGAAAATACAAACACAGAGGCTGTAGCAACATTTTGGATTGAGATAACCGAAACACAACTGGATATTTCTGGTTTCATCCAGTCATATCCGGACAGGTGGGGTGGAATTCGTACGCAATGGACAGAGAAAATCACAGTAAAAATGGTTTCGGAGAAAGGCAAAGTCTTTTCGTTAGGCAAGTACATAAAATGTCATCTATACAAACAGAAATATCATGTTTGTTTGCCGTAGTTCCTCTAGCTTTCTCCCTAGAAAATACGAATGTGTAGAGCTGGTGTCCCCATCATGAACCAATTAGTGTTTCTATGGTACAAAAATAAATGTTCCCTGATAAAAATATTCAAAACAATAAATTCCATCGATAATATCCAGAAAACACACACACAGAGGCTTTCACAATATTTCAGATTGAATTAACCAAATCACAACCGGATTTTTCTGGTTTCATCCTGTGATATCCAGAAAAAGTGGTTTGGAATTCGTATGCAATGGACCGAGGAAATCACATTACAAATGGTTTTGGAGAAAAGCATAGTCTTTTTTTAAGGAAAGTGCATAAAATGTCATTGATACAAACAGAAATATCATGTTTGCTGCACTTCCTCTAGGTTTCACCCTGGAAAATAAGAATGTGTAGAGCTGGTGTGTCCATGTGGAAACAGTTAGTGTTTCAACGGTACAAAATTAAATGTTCCCTGATTAAAAAAC
Source organism: Lepus oiostolus (assembly GCA_036325905.1). Lineage (NCBI taxonomy): Eukaryota > Metazoa > Chordata > Mammalia > Lagomorpha > Leporidae > Lepus > Lepus oiostolus. Next base: position 132,093,965 of record CM070808.1, read on the forward strand.
ATTCAAATCAATAAACTCTGTGGATAATATCAGGAATGCACAAACACAGAGGCTGTATAAATATATGGGATTGAGTTAGCCAAAACAAAACTGGATATTTCCTGTTTCATCCAGTCATATTCGGACAATATGGTGTGGAATTCGTATTCAATGGACCGAGAAAATCACAGTAAAAAGGGTTCTGGTGAAAAGCAAAGTCTTTTCGTTAGGCAAGTGCATAAAATGTCATCGAAACAAACAGAAATATCATGTTTGTTTGCCGCAGTTTCTCTAGCTTTCTCCCTAGAAAATACGAATATGTAGAGCTGGGGTCTCCATGTGGAACCAATTACTGTATCCAAGCTGAAAATAAAATGTTCCCCAATAAAAAAAATTCAAAACAATAAAATCTATGGATAATATCCAGAAAAAACAAACAAAGCTTGTAGCAATATCAGGGATTGAGTTATCAAAACAAAACCAGATATTTCAGGTTTCATGCAGTCATATCCGGACAAATTGGTGTGGAATTCGTATGCAATGGACCGAGAAAATCAGAGTACAAATGGTTTTGGAGAAAAGCAAAGTCTTTTCGTTAGGCAAGTGCATAAAATGTCATCTATATAAACAGAAATATCATGTTTGTTTGCCACAGTTCCTCTAGCTTTCTCCCTAGAAAATACGAATGTGTAGAGCTGGTGTCTCCATGGGGAACCAATTAGTGTTTCCAAGCACAAAATTAAATGTTCCCTGAAAAAAAGATTGAAAAATAAAAAATCCATAGATAATATCCAGAAAACACAAACACAGAGGCTTTCACAATATTTCAGATTGAGTTAACCAAAACACAACCGGATATTTTTCGTTTCATTGAGTCATATCCAGACAAACTGGTGTGGAATTCGTATGAAATGGACGGAGAAAGTCACAGTAAATATGGTTTTGGAGAACAGAAAAGTCTTTTCATGAGGCAAGTGCATAAAATGTCATCTATACAAACAGAAATATCATGTTTGTTTGCCGCAGTTCCTCTAGTTTTCTCCCTAGAAAATATGAATGTGTAGAGCTGGTGTCTCCATGTGCAAACAATTAGTGTTTCCAAGGACAAATTAAATGTTCCCTGATAAAAAACATTCAAAACAATAAAGTCTGTGGATAATATCAGGAATACACAAACACAGAGGCTGTAGCAATATCTGGGATTGAGTTAGCAAAACAAAACCGGATATTTCCGGTTTCATCCAGTCATATCCGGACAAATTGGTGTGGAATTAGTATGGAATGGGCTTAGAATATCAGTGTAGAAATGGTTTTGGAGAAAAGCAAAGTCTTTTCGTTAGGCAAGTGCATAAAATATCATTGATACAAACAGAAATATCATGTTTGTTTGCCGCAGTTCCTCTAGCTTTCTCCGTAGAAAATAGGAATGTGTAGAGCTGGTGTCTCCATGTGGAACCAATTACTGTATCCAAGCTCAAAATAAAATGTTCACTGATAAAAAACATTGAAAACAATAAAGTCCAGTGATAATATCCAGAAAACACAAACACAGAGGCTGTAGCAATATCTGGGATTGAGTAAGCCAAAACACAACCGGATATTTCCAGTTTCATCCAGTCATAGCCAGACAAACTGGTGAAATTTGAATGCAGTGTATCGAGAAAATCACAGAAAAATGGTTTTGGAGTATAGCAAAGTCTTTTCGTTAGGCAAGTGCATAAAATATCTTCTATACAAACAGAAATATCATGTTTGTTTGCCGCAGTTCCTCTAGCTTTCTCCCTAGAAAATACGAATGTGTAGAGCTCTTGTCTCCATGTGGAAACAATTAGTGTTTCCCAGCACAAAATTAAATGTTAACTGATAAAAACATTCAAAACATCGATATTATCCGGAAAAAGCAAACACAGAGGCTTTCACAATATTTCATACTGAGTCAGCCAAAACACAACCGGATATTTCTGGATTCATCCAGTCATATCCTGAGAAAGTAGTGTGAAATTCGTATGCAATGAAATGAGAAAATCACAGTGAAAATGGTTTTGGAGAAAAGCAAAGTCGTTTCGTTAGGCAAGTGCATAAAATGTCATTGATACAAGCAGAAATATCATGTTTGTTTGCCGCAGTTCCTCTAGCTTTCTCCCTAGAAAATACGAATATGTGGAACTGGTATCTCCATATGGAATCAATTAGTGTTTCCAAGCACAAATTAAATGTTCCCAGACAACAAAAATTCAAAGCAATAAAGTCCGTGGATAATATCAGGAATACACCAACACAGAGGCTGTAGCAATATATGGGATTAAGTTAACCAAATCAAAACCAGATATTTCCGGTTTCATCCAGTCATATCTGGACAAACTGCTGTGGAATTCGTATGCAATGGAGCGAGAACTTCATAGTAAAAATGGTTTTGGAGAATAGCAAAGTCTTTTCGTTAGGCAATTGCATAAAATGTCATCTATACAAACAGAAATATCATGTTTGTTTGCCGCAGTTCCTCCAGCTTTCTCGCTAGAAAATACGAATGTGTAGAGCTGGTTTCCCCGTGATGAACCAATTAGTGTTTCTATGGTACAAAATTAAATGTTCCCTGATAAAAACATTCAGAACAATAAAGTCCATCGATAATATCTTGAAAACACAAACACAGAAACATTCACAATATTTCACATTGAGTTAGCTAAAACACAACCGGATATATCCGTTTTCATTCAGTCATACCTGGACAACGTAGTGTGGAATTCCTATGCAATGGACCAAGAAAATCATAGAAAAATGGATTTGGAGAATAGCAAAGTCTTTTCATTAGGAAAGTGCATAAAATGTCATCTATACAAACAGAAATATCATGTTTGTTTGCCGCAGTTCCTCTAGCTTTCTCCCTAGAAAATACGAATGTGTAGAGCTAGTGTCCCCATGATGAAATAATTAGTGTTTCTACGGTGAAAAATTAAATGTTCCCTGATTAAAAACATTCAAAACAATAATGTCTATTGATAATATATTAAAAACACAAACACAGAAACTTTCACAATATTTCGGATTGCGTTAGCAAAAATACAACTGGATATTTCCGGTTTCATCAAGTCATATCCGGACAAACTGCTTTGGAATTCGTATGCAATGGACGGAGAAAATCACAGTATAAATGGTTTTGGAGAAAAGCAAAGTCTTTTTGTTAGGCAAGTGCATAAAATATCATCTATACAAACAGAAATATCATGTTTGTTTGCCGCAGTTCCTCTAGCTTTCTCCCTAGAAAATACGAATGTGTACAGCTCATGTCCCCATGATGAACCAATTAGTGTTTCTAAGGTACAAAATTAAATGTTCCCTGATAAATAACATTCAAAACAATAAAGTCCATAAATAATATCCAGAAAACACAAACACAGAAACGTTCACAATATGTCGGATTGAGTTAGCCAAAACACAACCGGATATTTCTGCTTTCATCCTATCATATACGGACAAACTGGTGTGGAATTCGTATGTAATGGACCGAAAAAATCACAGTACAAATGATTTTGGAGAAAAGCAAGTCTTTTCGTTAGGCAAGTGCATAAAATGTCAACTATAGAAACAGAAATATCATGTTTGTTTGCCGCAATTCGTATAGGTTTCTCCGTAGAAATTACAAATGTAATTACTGACGCCATGACCAAGAGTGTCAAATTGTTAAGTCAGCAACAGGAGTCACTGTGTACTTACATCCCATGTGGGATCTGTCCTTAATGTGTTGTCTAATGTGCAGTGATGCTATAACTAGTACTGAAACAGTATTTTTATACTTTGTGTTTCTGCATGGGTACAAACTGATGAGATCTTTACTCATTATATACTGAATCGATCTTCTGTATATAAAGATAATTGGAAATGAAAAGAAAAACCTGGTGTTAAACTGGAAATGGCATAGAAAATTAATTAATTTTAAAAAAAATATTATGTAGGATCTCTACCTTTAATGTGCTGTACACTCTTATTTAATGCTATAACTAGTACTCCAACAGTATTTTTTTTTTCACTTTGTGTTGCTATATGGGGGCACACTGTTGAAATCGTTACCTAATTTATACTAAACTGACCTTTTGTATATAAAGAGAATTGAAAATGAATCATGATGTGATTGGAAGGGGAGGGTTGTGGGTGAGAGGGAAGTTTTGGGAGAAGGAAGCCATTGTAACCCATGAGCTGGACTTTGGAAATTTATATTCATTAAATAAAAGTTTAATAAAAAAAGAAATTACGAATGTGTAGAGCTGGTGTCTCCATGTGGAAACAATTAGTGTTTCAACGGTACAAAATTAAATGTACCCTGATAAAAAACATTCAAAACAATAAAATCTGTGGATAATATCAGGAATACACAAACACAGAGGCTGTAGCAATATCTGGGATTGAGTTAGGCAAAACACAACCAGATATTTCCGGTTTCATGCAGTCATATCCAGACAAAATTGTATGGAATTCATATGCAAGGGACCAAGAAAATCACGGGAAAAATGGTTTTAGAGAAGAGCAAAGTCTTTTCATTAGGCAACTAGATAAAATATCATCGATACAAACAGAAATATCATGTTTGTTTGCCGCAGTTCCTCTAGCTTTCTCCCTAGAAAATACGAATGTGTAGAGCTGGTGTCTCCATGGGGAACCAATTAGTGTTTCCAAGCACAAAATGAAATGTTCCCTGAAAAAAAGATTGAAAAGTAAAAAATCCATGAATAATATCCATAAAACACAAATACAGAGGCTTTCACAATATATCAGATTGAGTTAACCGAAGCACAACCGGATATTTTTCGTTTCATTCAGTCATATCCAGACAAACTGGTGTGGAATTCGTATGAAATGGACGGAGAAAGTCACAGTAAATATGGTTTTGGAGAACAGAAAAGTCTTTTCATGAGGCAAGTGCTTAAAATGTCATCTATACAAACAGAAATATCATGTTTGTTTGCCGCAGTTCCTCTAGTTTTCTCCCTAGAAAATATGAATGTGTAGAGCTGGTGTCTCCATGTGCAAACAATTAGTGTTTCCAAGGACAAATTAAATGTTCCCTGATAAAAAACATTCAAAACAATAAAGTCTGTGGATAATATCAGGAATACACAAACACAGAGGCTGTAGCAACATTTTGGATTGAGATAGCCGAAACACAACTGGATATTTCTGGTTTCATCCAGTCATATCCGGACAAAGTGGGGTGGAATTCGTACGCAATGGACAGAGAAAATCACAGTAAAAATGATTTCGGAGAAAGGCAAAGTCTTTTCGTTAGGCAAGTGCATAAAATGTCATCTGTACAAACAGAAATATCATGTTTGTTTGCGGTAGTTCCTCTAGCTTTCTTCCTAGAAAATAGGAATGTGTAGAGCTGGTGTCTCCATGTCGAACCAATTAGTTTTTCTATGGTACAAAAATAAATGTTCCCTGATAAAAATATTCAAACAATAAATTCCATCGATAATATCCAGAAAACACAAACACAGAGGCTTTCACAATATTTCGGATTGAATTAACCAAATCACAAACGGATTTTTCTGGTTTCATCCAGTCATATCCGGACAAACTGGTTTGGAATTCGTATGCAATGGACCGAGGAAATCACATTACAAATGGTTTTGGAGAAAAGCATAGTCTTTTTTTTAGGCAAGTGCATAAAATGTCATCGATACAAACAGAAATATCAGTTTGCTGCACTTCCTCTAGGTTTATCCCTGGAAAATAAGAATGTGTAGAGCTGGTGTGTCCATGTGGAAACAGTTAGTGTTTCAATGGTACAAAATTAAATGTTCCCTGATTAAAAAACATTCAAATCAATAAACTCTGTGGATAATATCAGGAATGCACAAACACAGAAGCTGTATAAATATCTGGGATTGAGTTAGCCAAACAAAACTGGATATTTCCTGTTTCATCCAGTCATATTCGGACAAAGTGGTGTGGAATTCATATTCAATGGACCGAGAAAATCACAGTAAAAAGGGTTCTGGTGAAAAGCAAAGTCTTTTCGTTAGGCAAGTGCATAAAATGTCATCGATACAAACAGAAATATCATGTTTGTTTGCCGCAGTTCCTCTAGCTTTCTCCCTAGAAAATACGAATATGTAGAGCTGGGGTCTCCATGTGGAACCAATTACTGTATCCAAGCTCAAAATAAAATGTTCCCCAATAAAAAACATTCAAAACTATAAAATCTATGGATAATATCCAGAAAAAACAAACAAAGGCTGTAGCAATATCAGGGATTGAGTTAGCCAAAACAAAACCAGATATTTCCGGTTTCATTCAGTCGTATCCAGAGAGAGTGCTGTGCAACTCGTATGCAATGGACCGAGAAAATCACAGTACAAATGGTTTTGGAGAAAAGCAAAGTCTTTTCGTTAGGCAAGTGCATAAAATGGCATCTATACAAACCGGAATATCATGTTTGTTTGCCACAGTTCCTCTAGCTTTCTCCGTAGAAAATACGAATGTGTAGAGCTGGTGTTTACATGTGGAAACAATTAGTGTTTCATCGGTACAAAATTAAATGTTCCCTGAAAAAAAAACGTTAAAAAAATAAAGTCCATGGATAATATTAGCAATACACAAACATAGAGTCTGTAGCTATATCTGGGATTGAGTTAGCCAAAACACAACCAGATATTTCCGGTTTCATCCAGTCATATCCAGACAAACTGGTGTGGAATTCATATGGAATGGACCGAGAAAATCACAGTACAAATGGTTTTGGAGAAAAGCAGTCTTTTCGTCAGGCAAGTGCATAAAATGTCATCGATGCAAAGAGAAATATCATGTTTGTTTGCCGCAGTTCCTCTAGGTTTTTGCCTAGAAGATACGAATTTGTAGAGATGGTGTCCCTATGATGAAGCAATTAATGTTTCCAAGCACAAAATTAAATGTTCCCCGAAAATAAAACATTCAAAAAAATAAAGTCTATGCATAGTACCAGGAATGCACAAACAAAGTGGATGTAGCTATATCTGGGATTGAGTTAGCCAAAACAAAACCAGATATTTCCGGTTTCATCCAGTCATATCCGGATAAAGTGGTGTGGAATTCGTATGCAATGGAACGAGAAAATCACAGTAAGAATGGTTTTGGAGAAAAGCAACGTATTTGCATTAGGCAAGTGCATAAAATGTCATCGATACAAACAGAAATATCAAGTTTGTTTGCCGCAGTTCCTCTAGCATTCTCCGTAGAAAATACGAATGTGTAGAGCTAGTGTCTCCATGTGGAAACAATTACTGTTTCAACGGTACAAAATAAAATGTTCCCTGATAAAAAACATTCAAAGCAATAAAGGCTGTGGATAATATTAGGAATACACAAACACAGAGGCTGTAGCAATATCTGGGATTGAGATAGCCAAAACAAAACCGGATATTTACGGTTTCATCCAGTCATATCCGGACAAACTGGTGTGCAATTCGTATTCCATTGGACCGAGAAAATCACAGTAAAAAAGGTTTTGGAGAAAAGCAAAGTCTTTTCGTTAGGCAAGTGCATAAAATGTCATCGATACCAACAGAAATATCATGTTTGTTTGCCCCAGTTCCTCTAGCTTTCTCCCTAGAAAATACGAATATGTAGAGCTGGGGACTCCATGTGGAACCAATTACTGTATCCAAGCTCAAAATAAAATGTTCCCCAATAAAAAGCATTCAAAACAATAAAATCTATGGATAATATCCAGAAAAAACAAACAAAGGCTGTAGCAATATCAGGGATTGAGTTAGCCAAAACAAAACCAGATATTTCCAGTTTCTTCCAGTCATATCCGGACAAATTGGTGTGGAATTCGTATGCAATGGACCGAGAAAATCAGAGTACAAATGGTTTTGGAGAAAAGCAAAGTATTTTCATTAGGCAAGTGCATAAAATGTCATCTATACAAACAGAAATATCATGTTTGTTTGCCACAGTTCCTCTAGCTTTCTCCCTAGGAAATACGAATCTGTAGAGCTGGTGTCTCCATGGGGAACCAATTAGTGTTTCCAAACACAAAATTAAATGTTCCCTGAATAAAAGATTGAAAAATAAAAAAAATCCATGAATAATATCCATAAAACACAAACAGAGAGGCTTTCACAATATTTCAGATTGAGTTAACCAAAACACAAACGGATATTTTTCATTTCATTCAGTCATATCCGGACAAACTGGTTTGGAATTCCTATGAAATGGACCGAGAAAGTCACAGTAAATATGGTTTTGGAGAACAGAAAAGTCTTTTCATGAGGCAAGTGCATAAAATGTCATCTATACAATCAGAAATATCATGTTTGTTTGCCGCAGTTCCTCTAGCTTTCTCCCTAGAAAATACGAATGTGTAGAGCTGGTGTCCCCATGATGAACCAATTAGTGTTTCTATGCTACAAAATTAAATGCTCCCTGATAGAAACATTCAAAACAATGAAGTCCATGGATAATATCCAGAAAACACAAACACAGAAACTCACAATATTCCGCATTGAGTTAGCCAAAATAAAACCGGACATTTCTTGTTTCATCCAGTCATATGCAGATAAAATGGTTTGGAATTCGTATGCAATGGACCAAGAAAATCAAAGTAAACATGGTTTTCAGAAAACCAAAGTCTTTTCGTTAGGCAAGTGCATAAAATATCATTGATAGAAACAGAAATATCATGTTTGTTTGCCGCAGTTCCTCTAGCATTCTACCTAGAAAATACGAATGTGTAGAGCTGCTGTCTCCATGTGGTCCAATAACTGTATCCAAGATCAAAATTAAGTGTTTCCGTACAAAAAACATTCAAAATAATAAAGTCCGTTGGTAATACCCAGAAAACACAAACACAGAGGCTGTAGCAATATCTGGGATTGAGTTAGCCCAAAGAAAACTGGATATTTCCGGTTTCATCTAGTTATATCCGGACAAACTGGAGTGGAATTCATATGCAATGTACCGAGAAAATCACAGTACAAATGACTTTGGAGAAAAGCAAAGTCGTTTCGTTAGGCAAGTGCATAAAATGTCATCAATACAAAGAGAAATATCATGTTTTTTGCCCCAGTTCCTCTAGCTTTCTCGCTAGAAAATACGAATGTGTAGATCTGGTGTCCCCATGTTGAACCAATTAATGTTTCAACGGTATATAATTAAATGTTCCCTTATAAAAACATTCAAAACAATAAAGTCCATCGATAATATCCAGAAAACACAAACACAGAGGATTTCACAATATTTTGGATAGAGTTAGCCAAAACACAACCGGATATTTCCGGTTTCATGCAGTCATACCCGGACATACTGGTTTGGAATTCGTATGCAATGGACCGAAAAAAACACAGTGAAAATGGTTTTGGAGAAAAGCAAAGGCTTTTGGTTACACAAGTGCAATAAATGTCATCGATACAAACAGAAATATCATGTTTGTTTGCCGCAGTTACTCTAGATTTCTCCTTAGAAAATATGAATATATAGTGCTGGTGTCTCCATGTGGAAACAGTTAGTGTTTCACAGCACAAAATTAAATGTTCCCTGATAAAAAGCATTCAAAGAATAAACTGTGGATAATATCATGAAAACACAAACACAGAGGCTGTAGCAATATCTGGGTTTGAGTTAGCCAAAAAAAACCCGGATATATCCGGTTTCATACAGTCATAACTGCACAAAGTGGTTGTGGGTGGGAGGGAAGTTTTAACCCATGAGCTGTACTTTGGATATTTATATTCATTAAATAAATGTTTAATAAAAAAAAGAAATTACGAATGTGTAGTGCTTGTGTCTCCATGTCATATCTTGACAAAATGGTGTGGAATTCATATGCAATGGAACGAGAAAATCAGAGTAAAAATGGTTTCGGAGAAAAGCAAAGTCTTTTCTTTAGGCAAGTGCATAAAATGTCATTGATACAAACAGAAATATCATGTTTGTTTGAACCAATTAGTGATTCAACCGTACTAAATAAAATGTTCCCTGAAAAAAAAACATTCAAAACAATAAGTCCATCGATAATATCCAGAAAACAAAAAAGAGAGGCTATAGCAATATCAGGGATTGAGTTAGCCAAAAAAAACCGGATTTTTCTGGTTTCATTCAATCATAACTGGACAAAGTGGTGTTGAATTCGTATGCAATGGACAGAGAAAATCACAGTAAAAATGGTTTTGGGGAAAAGCAAAGTCTTTCCGTTAGGCAAGTGCATAAAATGTCATCTATACAAACAGAAATATCATGTTTGTTTTTCGCAGTTACTCTAGCTTTCTCCCTAGAAAATACGAATGTGTAGTGCTGGTGTCTCGATGCGGAACCAATTAGTCTTTCTTCGGTACAAAATTAAATGTTCCCTGAAAAAAAACATTCAAAACAATAAAGTCCATGGATAATATCAGGTATTTACAAACAGAGTTGCTGTAGCTATATCCTCAATTGAGATAGACAAAACAACCAGATATTTCTGGTTTCATCCAGTCATAACCGGAAAACGTGGTGTGGAATTCGTATGCAATGGACCGAGAAAATCACAGTAAAAATGGTTTTGGAAAAAAGCAAAGTCTTTTCGTTAGGCAAGTGCATAAAATGTCATCTATACAAACAGAAATATCATGTTCGTTTGTCGCAGTTCCTCTAGCTTTCTCCCTAGAAATTACGAACCTGTAGAGCTGGTGTCTCCATGTGGAACCAATTACTGTAAACAAGCTCAAAATAAAATGTTCCCCGATAAAAAAACATTTAAAACTATAAAGTCTGTGGATAATATCCAGAAAAAACAACAATAGTGGCTGTAGCAATATCTAGGTTTGAGTTAGCCAAAACAGAACCGGATATTTCCGGTTTCATCCAGTCATATCCGGACAAAGTGGTGTGAAATTCGTATGCAATGGACCGAGAAAATCAAAGTAAAAATGGTTTTGGATGAAAGCAAAGTCTTTTCGTTAGGCAAGTGCATAAAATGTCATCGATACAAACAGTAATATCACGTTTCTTAGTCGTAGTTCCTCTAGCTTTCTCCCTAGAAAATACAAATGTGTAGAGCTTGTGTCCCCATAATGAACCAATTCGTGTTTTAATGGTAGAAAATTAAATGTTCCCTGATAAAAACATTCAAAACAATATAGTCCATCGATAATATCCAGAAAACACAAACACAGAGACTTTCACAATATTTTGGATTGAGTTAGCCAAAACACAACTGGATATTTCTGGTTTCATCCAGTCATATCCGTACAAACTTGTGTGGAATTGGTATGCAATGGACCGAGAAAATCACAGCAAAAATGTTTTTAGAGAAAAGCAAAGTCTGTTCGTTAGGCAAGTGCATCAAATATCATCGATAAAAACAGAAATATCATGTTTGTTTGCCGCAGTTCCTCTAGCTTTCTCCCTAGAAATTACGAACCTGTAGAGCTGGTGTCTCCATGTGGAACCAATTAGTGATTCCAAGCACAAAATTAAATGTTCCCTGATAAAAAACATTCAAAACAATAAAGTCCGTGGATAATATCAGGAATACACAAACACAGAAACTGTGGCAATATCTGGGATTGAGTTAGCCAAACAAAATTGGATATTTCCGGTTTCCTACCATCATATCCATTAAACTGGAGTGGAATTCTTATGCGATGGACCGATAAAATCACAGTAAAAATGGTTTTGGAGAAAAGCAAAGTCTTTTCGTTAGGCAAGTGCATGAAACATCATCTATACAAACAGAAATATCATGTTTGTTTTTCGCAGTTACTCTAGTTTTCTCCGTAGAAAGTATCAGTGTGTTCAGAGCTGTCTCCATGTGGAACCAATTACTGTATACAAGCTCAAAATAGAATATTCCATGATAAAAAATACATAAAAATAAAGTCCATTGATAATATCCAGAAAACACAAACACAGAGGCTGTAGCAATATTTGGGATTGAGTTAGCAAAAACAGAACCAGATATTTCCGGTTTCATCCAGTCAAATCCGGATAAACTGGTGTGGAATTTGTAAACAATGGACCGAGAAAATCACAGTAAAAATGGTTTTGGAGAAAAGCAAAGTCTTTTCATTAGGCAAGTGCATAAAATGTCATCTATACAAACAGAAATATCATGTTTGTTTGTGGCAGTTCCTCTCGCTTTCTCCCTAAAAATGCGAATGTGTAGAGCTGGAGTCCCCATGATTTACCAATGAATGTTTCAATGGTACAAAATTAAATGTTCCCTGATAAAAAAAATTCAAAACAATAAAGTCCATTGATAATATCCAGAAAACACAAACACAGGCTTTCACAATATTTTGGATTGTGTTAGCCAAAACACAAACGGATATTTCCGGTTTCATCCAGTCATATCCAGACAAAGTGCTGTGGAATTCGTATGCAATGGACCAAGAAAATCACAGTAAAAATAGTTTTGGAGAAAAGCAAAGTCTTTTCATTAGGCAAGTGCATAAAATGTCATCTATACAAACAGAAATATCATGTTTGTTTGCCGCAGTTCCTCTAGCTTTCTCCCTAGAAAATAGGAATGTGTAGAGTTGGTGTCTCCATGTGAAAACAATTAGTGTTTCGCAATTGAAAATTAAATGTTCCCTGATAAAAACATTCAAAATAATAAAGTCTGTGGATAATATCAGGAATACACAAACACAGAGGAGGTAACAATATTTCGGATTGAATTAGCCAAAACAAAACAGGATATTTCCGGTTTCAACAAGTCATATCCGGGCAAACTGGTTCAGAATTCGTATGCAATGGAACGAGAAAATCACAGTAACAATGGTTTTGGAGAAAAGCAAAGTCTTTTCGTTAGGCAAGTTAATAAAATCTCATCTATACAAACCGAAATATTGTGTTTGTTTGCTGCAGTTCCTCTAGGTTTCTCAATGGAAAATACGAATGTGTAGAGCTGGTGTCTCCATGTGGAAACAGTTAGTGTTTCCACGGTTCAAAATTAAATATTCCCTGATAAAAAACATTCAAAACAAGAAAGATCATTGATAATATCAGGAATGCACAAACACAGAGGCTGTAGCAATATCTGGGATTGAGTTAGCCAAAACCAAACTGGATATTTCCGATTTCATCCAGTCATATCTGAACAAACTGGTGAGGAATTCGTATGCAATGGACTGAGAAAATCACAATAAAGATGGTTTCGGAGAACAGCAAAGTCTTTTCGTTAGGCAAGTGCATAAAATGTCATCGATACAAACAGAAATATCATGTTTGTTTGCCGCAGTTCCTCTAGCTTTCTCCCTAGAAAATAGGAATGTGTAGAACTGGTGTCTCCATGTGGAACCATTTAGAGTTTCCAAGCACAAAATTAAATGTTCCCTTATAAAAGACATTCAAAAGAATAAAGTCCATGGATAATATCAGAAATACACAAAAGCAGAGGCTGTAGCAATATCTGGGATTGAGTTAGCCAAAACACAACCGGATATTTATGGTTTCATCCAGTCATATCCGGTAAACTGTTGTGGAATTCATATGCAATGGACCGAGAAAATCACAGAAAAATGGTTTTGGAGAAAAGCAAAGTCTTTCGTTAGGCAAGGGCAGAAAATGCCATCTATACAAACAGAAATATCATGTTTTTTTGCCGTAGTTCATCTAGCTTTCTGCCTAGAAAATACGAATGTGTAGAGCTGGTGACTCCATGTGGAACCAGTTAGTGTTTCCAAGCACAAAATTAAATGTTCCCTGATAAAAAACATTCAAAACAATAAAGTCTGTGGATAATATCAGGAATACACAAACACAGAGGCTGTAGCAATATTTGGGATTGAATTAGCCAAAACACGACCAGATATTACTGGTTTCATCCAGTCATATCCGGAGAACGTGGTGTGGAATTCAGATACAATGGACTGAGAAAATCACAGTAAAAAATGGTTTTGGAGAAAAGCAAAGTCTTTTTGTTAGGCAAATGCATAAAATGTCATCTAGACAAACAGAAATACCATGTTTGTTTGCCGCAGTTCCTCTGGCTTTCTACCTAGAAAATACGAATGTGTAGAGCTGATGTCTCCATGTTGAAATAATTAGTGTTTCGCAGCATAAAATTAAAAGTTCCCTGATAAAAAAACATTCAAAACAATAAAGTCCATCGATAACATCAAGAAAACACAAACACAGAGGCTTTCACAATATTTCAGATTGAGTTAGCCAAAACACAACCGGATATTTCTGTTTTCATCCAGTCATATCTGGACAAACTTGTGTGCATTTCGTATGCATTGGGTTGAGAAAATCAGAGTAAAATGGTTTTGGATAAAAGCGAAGTCTTTTCTTTAGTAAAGTGCATAAATATCATCAATACAAACAGAAATATCATGTTTGTTTGCCGCAGTTACTCTAGTTTTCTCCCTAGAAAATATGAATATATAGTGCTGGTGTCTCCATGTGGAACCAATTACGGTATCCAAACTCAAAATAAAATGTTCCCCGATAAAAATATTCTAAACAATAAAATCATGGATAATATTTAGAAAACAGAAACACAGAGGCTGTAGCAATATCTGGGATTGAGTTAGCCACAACAAAACCGGACATTTCCAGTTTCATCCAGTCATATCTGGACAAACTGCTGTGGAATTTGTATGAAATGTACCGAGAAAATCACAGTAAAAATGGTTTTGGAGAAAAGGAAAGTCTTTTCGTTAGGCAAGTGCATAAAATGTCATCGATACAAACAGAAATATCATGTTTCTTTGCCGCAGTTCCTCTATTTTTCTCCCTAGAAAATACGAATATATAGAGCTGGTGTCTCCATGTGGCACCAATTACTGTATCCAAGCTCAAAATAAAATATTCTCAGATAAATACATTCAAAACAATAAAGTCCATCGATAATATCCAGAAAACATAAATGCAGAGGCTTTCAAAATATTTCGGATTGAGTTATCCAAAACACAACCGGGTATTTCTGTTTTCATCCTGTCATATCCGGACAAATTCGTTTGGAATTCGTATGCAATGGACAGAGAAAATCACAGTAAAAATGGTTTTGGAGAAAAGCAATGTCTTTTCATTAGGCAAGTGCATAAAATGTCATCGATACAAACAGAAATATCATGTTTGTTTGCCGCAGTTCCTCTAGCTTTCTCCCTAGAAAATACGAATGTGTAGAGCTGGTGTCTCCATGTGGAACCAATTAGTGTTTCAAAGCTCAAAATAAAATGTTCCCTGATACAAAACATTCAAAACATTCAAGTCCGTGGATAATATCAAGAATACACAAACACAGAGGCTGTACCAATATCTGGGATTGAGTTAGCCAAAAAAAAACCATAGGCAAGTGCATAAAATGTCATCTATACAAACAGAAATATCATGTTTGTTTGCGGCAGTTCCTCTAGCTTTCTCCCTAAAAAATACAAATGTGTAGAGCTGGTGTCTCCATTTGGAAACAAGTAGTGTTTCCAAGCACAAAATTAATGTTCCCTGATAAAAACATTCAAAACAATAAAGTCCATCGATAATATCCAGAGAAAACAGAAACAAATGCTTTCACATTATTACGGATTGCGTTAGCCAAAACAAAACCGTCCTTTCGTTAGGCAAGTGCATAAAATGTCATCTATAGAAACAGAAATATCATGTTTGTTTGCCGCAGTTCCTCTAGCTTTCTTCCTAAAAAATACGAATATGTAGAGCTGGTGTTCCCATGATGAACCAATTAGTGTTTCAACAGTACAAAATTAAATGTTCCCTGATAAAAACATTCAAAACAATAAAGTCCATTGGTAGTATCCAGAAAACACAAACACAGAGGCTGTAGCAATATCTGGGATTCAGTTAGCCAAAAGAAAACCGGAAATTTCCGATTTCATCCAGTCATATCCGGAAAACTGGTGTGGAATTCGTAAGCAATGGACCGAGAAAATCACAGTACAAATTGTTTTGGAGAAAAGCAAAGTCTTTTCGTTAGGCAAGTGCATAAAATGTCATTGATACAAACCGAAATATCTTGTTTGTTTGCCTCAGTTCCTCTAGCTTTCTCCCTAGAAAATACGAATACATAGAGCTGGTGTCCCCATGATGGACTAATTACTGTTTTTACGGGACAAAATTAAATGTACCCTGATAAAAACATTCAAAACATTAAAGTCCATCGATAATATCCAGAAAACACAAACACAGAGGCTTTCACAATATTTCGGGTTGAGTTAGCCAAAACACAACCAGATATTTCTGGTTTAATACAGTTATATCCGGAAAAAGTCGTTTGCAATTCGGATGCAATGGACCGAGAAAATCACTGTAAAAATGGTTTTGGGGAAAAGCAAAGTTTTCTCATTAGGCAAGTGCATAAAATGTCATGTATACAAACAGAAATATCATGTTTGTTTGACGCAGTTCCTCTAGCTTTCTACCTAGAAAATACGAATGTGTAGAGCTGGTGTCTCCATGTGGAACCAATTAGTGTTTCCAACCACAAAATTAAATGTTCCCTGAAAAAAACATTCAAAATAATAAAGTCCGTGGATAATATCAGGAATGCACAAACACAGAGGCTGTAGCAATATCTGGGATTGAGTTAGGAAAAACAAAACCGGATATTTCCGGTTTGATCCAGTCATATCCAGACAAATTGGTGTGGAATCCGTATGCATTGGACCGAGAAAATCACAGTAAAAATGGTCCGGAGGAAAGCAAAGTCGTTTTGATAGGCAAGTGCATAAAATGTCATCTATAGAAACAGAAATATCATGTTTGTTTGCCGCAGTTCCTCTAACTTTCTCCCTAGAAAATGCGAATGTGTAGAGCTGTTGTCCCAATGATGAGCCAATTAGTGTTTCAACATTACAAAATTAAATGTTCCCTGATAAAAACTTTCAGAAAAATAAAGGCCGTGGATAATATCAGGAATACACAAACACAGAGGCTGTAGCAATATCTGGGATTGAGTTAGCCAAAACACTAACGGATATTTCTGGTTTCATCCAGTCATATCCGGACAAAGTCGTGTGGAATTCGTATGCAATGTACCGAGAAAATCACAGTAAAAATGGGTTTGGGGAAAAGCAAAGTCTTCTCATTAGGCAAGTGCATAAAATGTCATGTATACAAACAGAAATATCATGTTTGTTTGTCGTGGTTCCTCTAGCTTTCCCCCTAGAAAATAAAAATATGTAGAGCTGGTTTCGCCATGGGGAAGCAATTAGTGTATGTAAGCTCAAAATTAAATGTTCCCCGATAAAAAACATTCAAAACAAGAAAGTCTATTGATACTATCCTGAAAACACAAACACAGAGGCTGTAGCAATATCTCGGATTGTGTAGCCAAAACAAAATCGGATATTTCCTGTTTCATCCAGTCCTATTCGGACAAAGTGATGTGGAATTCGCATGCAATGGACCGAGAAAATCACAGTAAAATTGGTTTTTGAGAAAAGCAAAGTCATTTCGCTAGGCAAGTGCATAAAATGTCATCTATAGAAACAGAAATATCATGTTTTTTTGCCATAGTTCATCTAGCTTTCTCCCTCGAATATACGAATGTGTAGAGCTGGTGTTCCCATGATGAACAAATTAGTGTTTCCACGGTACAAAGTTAAATGTTCCCTGATAAAAACATTTAAAACCATAAAGTCCAACGATAATATCCAGAAAACACAAACACAGAGGCTTTCACAATATTTCGGATTGAGTTACCGAAAAGACAACCGGATATTTCTGGTTTCATCCAGTCATATCCGAACAAACTGGTGTGGAATTCGTATGCAATGGACTGAGAAAATCACAGTAAAAATGGTTTTGGAGAAAAGCAAAGTCTTCTCGTTAGGCAAGTGCATAAAATTTCATGTATACAAACAGATAAATCATGTTTGTTTGTCGCAGTTCCTCTAGCTATCCTCCCAGAAAATACAAATATGTAGAGCTCGTATCTCCATGTGGAAACAATTAGTGTATCTAAGCTCAAAATTAAATGTTCCCCGATAAAAAACATTCAAAACAATAAAGTCCATTGATAATATCGGGAAAACACAAACACAGCGGCTGTAGCAATATCTGGGATTGAGTTAGCCAAAACAAAACGGGATGTTTCTGGTTTCATCCAGTCATTACGGGACAAAGTGGTGTGGAATTTGCATGCAATGGACCGAGAAAATTACAGTACAAATGATTTTGGAGAAAAGCAACGTATTTTCATTAGGCAAGTGCATAAAATGTCATCTATACAAACAGAAATATCATGTTTGTTTGTCGAAGTTCCTCGAGCTTTCTCCCTAGAAAATACGAATTTGTAGAGCTGGTGTCTCCACTGGACCGTTTCTACGGTACAAAATTAAACGTTCCCTGATAAAAACATTCAAAATTATTATGTTCATTGATAATATGCAGAAAACACAAAAAATGAAATTTTCACATTATTTCGCATTGAGTTAGCCAAAACACAACCGGATATTTCTGGTTTCATCCAGTCATATCCGGAAAAAGTCATTTGGAATTCGTAGGCCATGGACCAAGTAAATCACAGTAAAAATGGTTTTGGAGAAAAGCAAAGTGTTTTCGTTAGGCAAGTGCATAAAATGTCATCTATACAAACAGAAATATCATGTTTGTTTGTCGCAGGTCCTCTAGCTGTCTCCCTAGAAAATACGAATATGTACAGCTGGTGTGTCCATGTGGAACCAATTAGTGTTTCCAAGAGTAAAATAAATGTTCCCTGATAAAAAACATTCGAAACTGTAAAGACCTAGGATAATATCAGGAATGCACAAACACGGAGGATGTAGCAATATCTGGGATTGAGTTAGCCAAAACACAACCGGATATATCCGCTTCCATCCAGTCATATCCAGACAAACTGGTGTGGAATTCGTATGCAGTGGACCTAGAAAATCACAGTAAAAAATGGTTCGGAGACAAGCAAAGTCTTTTCGTTAGGCAAGTGCATAAAATGTCATCTATACAAACAGAAATATCATGTTTGCTTGCCACAGTTCCTCTAGATTTCTCCCTAGAAAATACGAATGTGTAGAGCTCGTGTCCCCATGATAAACCAATTAGTGTTTCTACGGTACAAAATGGCATGTAACCTGATAAAAACATTCAAATCAATAAAGTCCATCGATAATATCCAGAAAACACAAACACACAGGCTTTCACAATATTTCTGATTGAGTTAGCCAAAACAAAACCAGATATTTCTGGTTTCATCCAGTCATATCCAGACAAAGTGGTGTGGAATTCATATGCAATGGACGGAGAAAATCACAGGAAAAATGGTTTTGGAGAAAAGCAAAGTCTTCTCTTTAGGCAAGTGCATAAAATGTAATCTAGAAAAAAATATGTTTCTTTGCCGAAGTTCCTCTAGCTTTTTCCCTAGAAAATACAAATATGTTCAGCTGGTGTCTCCTCGTGGAACCAATTACTATATCCAAGGTCAAAATAAAATGTTCCGTGATAAAAAACATTGAAAAAAATAAAGTTCATCGATAATATCCAGAAAAGAAAAACACAGAGGCTGTAGCAATATCTGGGATTGAGTTAGGAAAAAAAAAATAAAACCGGATATTTCCGGTTTCATCCATTCATATCTGGACAAACTGGTGTGTAATTCATATGCAATGGACCGAGAAAATCACAGTAAATATGGTTTGGAGAAAAGTAAAGTATTTTTGTTAGGCAAGTGCATAAAATGTCATCTATACAAACAGAAATACCATGTTTGTTTGCCGCAGTTCCTCTAGCTTTCTCCCTAGAAAATACGAATGTGTAGAGCCGGTACCCCCATGATGAACCAATTAGTGTTTCTACAGTACAAAAATAAATGTTCCCTGATAAAAACATTCAAAACAATAAAGTCCATCGATAATATCCAAAAACACAAACACAGAGGCTTTCACAATATTTCAGATTGAGTTAGCCAAAACTTAACCGGATATTTCTGGTTTCATCCAGTCATATCCAGAAAAACTGATGTGGAATTCGTTTGCAACGGACCGCGAAAATCACAGTACAAATGATTTTGGAGAAAAGCAAAGTCTTTTCGTTAGGCAACTGCATAAATGTAATACATACAAACAGAAATATCATGATTGTTTGCCGCAGTTCCTCTAGCTTTCTCCCTAGAAAATACGAATATGTTCAGCTGGTCTCCATGATGAACCAATTAGTGTTTCAATGGTACAAAAATTAATGTTCCATGATAAAAACATTCAAAACAATAAAGTCCTTTGATATTATACAGAAAACACAAATACAGAGGCTTTCACTATATTTCAGATTGAGTTAGCCAAAACACAACCAGATATTTCTGGTTTCATCCAGTCATATGCGGACAATGTGGTTTGGAATTTGTATGCAATGGACCGCGAAAATCGGAGTAAAAATCAGTTTGGAGAAAAGCAAAGTCTTTTCGTTAGGCAAGTGCATAAAATGTCATCTATACAAACAGAAATATCATGTCTGTTTTTTCGCAGTTCCTCTAGCTTTCTCGCTAGAAAATACGAATGTGTAGAGCTGTTGTCTCCATGTGCAACCAATTAGTGTTTCCAAGCACAAAATTAAATGTTCCCTGATAAAAAAAATTCAAACCAATAAAGTCCGAGGATAATATCAGGAATGCAGAAACACAGAGGCTGTAGCAATATCTGGGATTGAGTTAGCCAAAAAAAATACTGGATATTTCCAGTTTCATCAGGTCATATCCGGAAAAATTCGTTTGGAATTCAGATGCAATGGACCGAGAAAATCACAGTATAAATGATTTTGGAGAAAAGCAAAGTATTTTCATTAGGCAAGTGCATAAAAAGTCATCTATGCAAACAGAAATATCATGTTTGTTTGCCGCAGTTCCTCTAGCTTTTTCCCTAGAAAATAAGGATGTGTAGAGCTGGTGTTTCCATGTGGGACCAATTAGTGTTTCCAAGCACAAAAGTACATGTTCCCCGATAAAAAAAAAGAATTCAAAACAACAAAGACTTTTGAAAATATCCAAAAAACACAAACAAGAGGCTGTAGCAATATCTGGGATTGAGTTAGTTAGAATAAACCAGGTATTTCCGGCTTCATGCAGTCAGATTCGGACCATCTGGTGTGGAATTCGTATGCAATAAACCAAGAAAATCACAGTAAAAATAGTTTGGTGGTTTGGAGAAAACCAAAGTCTTTTCGTTAGGAAAGTGCATAAAATGTCATCTATACCAACAGAAATATCATCTTTGTTTCCCGCAGTTCCTCTAGCTTTCTCCCTAGAAAATATGAAAGTGTAGAGCTGGTGTCCCAATAATGAACTAATTAGAGTTTCTACGGTATAAAATTAAATGCTCCCTTACAAAAACATTCAAAAAAATAAAGTCCATCGATAATATCCAGAAAACACAAACACAGAAACTTTCACAATATTTCACATTGAGTTAGCCAAAAAAAATCGCATATTTCCGGTTTTATCCAGTCATATCCAGAAAAAGTCGTTTGGAATTCGTATACAATGGACCGAGAAAATCAGAGTACAAATGGTTTTGGAGTATAGCAAAGTCTTTTCGTTAGGCAATTGCATAAAATGCCATGTATACAAACAGAAATATCATGTTTGTTTGCTGCAGTTCCTCTAGATATTTGCCTGGAAAATACAAATGTGTAGAGCTGGTGTCTCAATGTGGAACCAATTAGTGTTTCCAAGCACAAAATTAAATATTCACCAAGAAAAAAAAATTCAATACAACAAAGTCCTTCGATAATATCCAAAAAACACAAACACAGAGGCTGTAGCAGGATCTGGGATTGAGTTAGCCAAAACAGAACCGGATATTTCCGGTTTCATCCAGTCATATCCGGAAAAATTCGTTTGGAATTCATATGCAATGGACTAAGAAAATCACAGAAAAAATGCTTTTGGAAAAAGGCAAAGACTATTCGTTAGGCAAGTGCATAAAATGTCATCTATACAAACCGAAATATCATGTTTGTTTGCCGCAGTTCCTCTAGTTTTCTGCCTAGGAAATACGAGTATGTTCAGCTGGTGTCTCCATGTGGAAACAATTACTGTATTCAAGCTCAAAATAAAATGTTCCCTGATAAAATCATTCAGAAAAATAAAGTCCATTGATAATATCCAAAAAACACAAACACAGAGGCTGTAGAAATATCTGGGATTCACTTAGTCAAAACAAAACCAGATATTTCCAGTTTCATCCAGTCATATCCTGACAAACTGTTGTGGATTTCGTATGCAATGAACCGAGATAATCACAGTAAATATGATTTTGGAGAAGAGCAAAGTCTTTTCGTTAGCCAAGTGCATAAAATGTCATCTGTACAAACAGAAATATCGTGTTTGATGCCGCAGTTCCTCTAGCTTTCTCCCAAGAAAATATGAATGTGTAGAGCTGGTGTTGCAATGATGAACCAATCAGTGTTTCAACGGTACAAAATTAAATGTTCCCTGATAAAAACATTCAAAAAAATAAAGTCCGTGGATAATATCAGGAATACACAAACACAGAGGCTTTAGCAATATCTGGGATTGAGTTAGACAAAACACAAGCAGATATTTCTGGATTCATCCAGTCTTATCCGGACAAAGTTGTGTGGAATTCGTAGGCAACGGACCGAGAAAATCACGGTAAAAATTGTTTTGGAGAAAAGCAAAGTCTTTTCGTTAGCAAGTGCATAAAATTTCATCTATACAAACAGAAATATCAGGTTTGTTTGATGCAGTTCCTCTAGCTTTCTCCCTAGAAAATATGAATGTGTAGAGCTGGTGTCTCCATGTGGAAACATTAGTGTTCCCAAGCACAAAATTAAATGTTTCCTGAAAAAAACAACATTCAAAACAATAAAGTCCATGGATAATATCCGGAAAACACAAACACAGAGGCTGTAGCAATATTTGGGATTGAATTAGCCAAAACACAACCGGATATTTCCGGTTTCATCCAGTCTTATCCGGACAAAGTGGTGTGGAATTCGTATGCAATGGACCAAGAAAATCACAATAAAAATAGTTTTGGAGAATAGCAAAGTCTTTTCGTTAGGCAAGGGCATAAAATAACATCTATAAAAAAAGAAATATCATGTTTGTTTGCCATAGTTCCTCTAGCTTTCTCCCTAGAATATACGAATGTTTAGAGCTGGTGTCTCCATGTGGAAACAGTTAGTGTTTCGCAGCAGAAAATTAAATGTTCTCTGATAAAACATTCAAAATAATAAAGTCCATTGATAATATCCAGAAGACACAAACACAGAGGCTGTAGCAATATTTCGGATTCAGTTAGCCAAATCACAACAGGATGTTTATTGTTTCATCCAGTCATATCCTTACAAAGCAATGTGGAATTCGTATGCAATGAACCGAGAAAATCACAGTAAAAATGGTTTTGGAGAAAAGCAAAGTCTTTTCATTAGGCAATAGATAAAATATCATGGATACAAACAGAAATATCATGTTTGTTTGCTGCAGTTCCTCTAGCTTTCTCCCGAAAAATACAAATATGTAGAGCTGGTGTCTGCATGTGGAAACAATTAGTGTTTCCAAGCACAAAATTAAATGTTCCCTGAACAAAACATTCAAAACAATAAAGTCCGTGGATAATATCAGGAATACACAAACACAGAGGCTGTAGCAATATCTGGGATTGAGTTAGCCAAAACAAAACCAGATATTTCTGTTTTCATCCAGTCGTATCCGTTCAAAGTTGTGTGGAATTCATATGCAATGGACGGAGGAAATCACAGTAAAAACGGTTTTGGAGAAAAGCAAAGTCTTTTCCTTAGGCAAGTGCATAAAATGTCATCGATACAAACAGAAATATCATGTTTGTTTGCCGCAGTTCCTCTAGCTTTCCCCCTAGAAAATACGAATGTGTAGAGCTGCTGTCTCCATGTGGAAACAATTAGTGTTTCAAAGGTACAAAATTAAATGTTCCCTGATAAGAAACATTGAAAACAATAAAGTCTGTTGATAATATCAGGAATGCACAAACTCAGAGGCTGTAGCCATATCTGGGATTAAGTTAGCCAAAACAAAAGCGGACATTTCCGGTTTCATCCAGTCATATTCGGACAAACTGGTGTGGAATTCGTATGCAATGGACTGAGAAAATCACAGTACAAATGGTTTTGGAGAATAGCAAAGTCTTTTCGTTAGGCAAGGGCATAAAATGTCATCTATAGAAACAGAAATATCATGTTTGTTTGCCGCAGTTCCTCTAGATTTCTCCCTAGAAAATACGAATGTGTAGAGCTGCTGTCCCCATGATGAACCAATTAGTGTTTCAATGGACAAAATTCATTGTTCCCTTAAAAAAATTCAAAAAAATAAAGTCTCTGGATAATATACGGATAACACAAACATAGAGGCTGTAGCAGTATTTCGGATTGAGTTAGCCAGAACACAACCGGATGTTTGTGTTTTCATCCTGTCATATCCGGAAAAAATTGTGTGGAATTCGTATGCAATGGACCGAGAAAATCACAGTAAAAATGGTTTTGGAGAAAAACAAAGTCTTTTTGTTAGGCAAGTGCATAAAATATCATCTATAGAAACAGAAATATCATGTTTGTTTGCCGCAGTTCTTCCAGCTTTCTCCCTAGAAAAATACGAATGTGTAGAGCTGGTATCTCCATGTGGAACCAATTAGTGTTTCCAAGCACAAAATTTAATGTTCCCTGAAAAAAAAACATTCAAAACAATAAAGTCCGTGGATTAAATCAGGAATACACAAACACAGAGGCTGTAGCAATATCTGGGATTGAGTTAGCCAAAAAAAAACCCGGATATTTACGGTTTCATCCAGTCATATCCGGACAAAGTGGTGTGGAATTCGTATGCAATGGACCGAGAAAATCACAGTAAAAATGGTTTTGTAGAAAAGCAAAATCTTTTTGTTAAGCAAGTGCATAAAATGTCATCTATTTAAATAGAAATATCATGTTTGCCTCAGTTCCTCTAGCTTTCTCCCTAGAAAATACGAATATGAGGAACTGGTGTCTCCATGTGGAACGAATTACTGTATCCAAGCTCACAATAAAATATTCCCCGAAAAACCATTCAAAACAACAAAGTCCATTGAAATTATCCAGAAATAACAAATATAGAGGCTGTAGCAATATCTGGGATTGAGTTAGCCAAAACACAACCAGAGATTTCTGGTTTCATCCATTCATAT
This sequence comes from Lepus oiostolus, assembly GCA_036325905.1. Taxonomy (NCBI): domain Eukaryota; kingdom Metazoa; phylum Chordata; class Mammalia; order Lagomorpha; family Leporidae; genus Lepus; species Lepus oiostolus. The sequence goes on from CM070808.1 coordinate 132,119,026, forward strand.
CCGGAATAACTCTTGTGGAATTCGTATGGAATGGACTGAGAAAATCATAGTACAAATGGTTTTGGAGAAAAGCAAAGTATTTTCGTTAGGCAAGTGCTTCAAATGTCTTCTAGACAAACAGAAATATCATGTTTGTTTGCCGCATTTCCTCTAGCTTTCTCCCTAGAAAATACGAATGTGTGGAGCTGGTGCCTCCATTTGGAACCAATTACTGTATCCAAACTCAAAATAAAATGTTCCCCGATAAAAAGCATTCAAAAAAATAAAGCCCATTGATAGTATCCAGAAAAAACAAACATAGAGGCTGTAGCAATATTTGGGATTGAGTTAGCCAAAACAAAATCGGATATTTCCCGTTTCATCCAGTCATATCCGGACAAACTCCTCTGGAATTCGTATGCATTGGACTGAGACAATCACAGTACAAATGGTTTTGGAGGAAAGCAGTCTATTTGTTAGGCAAGTGCATAAAATGTCATGGATACAAACAGAAATATCATGTTTGTTTGCCGCAGTTCCTCTAGCTTTCTCCCTAGAAAATACGAATGTGTAGAGCTGGTGTCTCCATGTGGAACCAATTAGTGTTTCCAAGCTCAAAATAAAATGTACCCTGATAAAAAAACATTCAAATCAATAAAGTCCATGTATAATATCAGGAATACACAAACACAGAGGCTGTAGCAATATTTCGGATTGAGTTAGCCAAAACAAAACAGGATATTTCCAGTTTCATCCAGTCATATCCGGACAAACTGCTGTGGAATTCGTATGCAGTGTTTCGAGAAAATCACAGTAAAAATGGTTTTGGAGAAAAGCAAAGTCTTTTCGTTGTGCAAGTGCATTAAATGTCATCTATACAAACAGAAATATCATGTTTGTTTGCCGCAGTTCCTCTAGCTTTCTCCCTAGAAAATACGAATATGTAGAGCTGGTGTCCCCATGCTGAACCAATTAGTGTTTCAACGGTACAAGATTAAATGTTCCCTGAAAAAACATTCAAAACAATAAGCTCCGTGGATAATATCAGGATACACATACACAGAGGTAGTAGCAATATCTGGGATTGAGTTAGCAAAAAAAGATACGGATATTTCCTGTTTCATCCAGTCATATCCGGGAAAACGGTGTGGAATTCCTATGCAATGGACCGAGAAAATAACTGTAAAAATGGTTTTGGAGAAAAGCAAAGTCTTTTCGTTAGGCAAATGCATAAAATGTTATCTATACAAACAGAAATCTCATGTTTATTTGTCCCAGTTCCTCTAGCTTTCTCCCAAGAAATATGAATGTGTAGAGCTGGTGTCTCCATGTGGAACCAATTAGTATTTTCGCAGCACAAAATTAAATGTTCCCTGATAAAAACATTTAAAACAATAAAGTCCGTTGATAATATCCAGAAAACACAAACACAGAGGCTTTCACAATATTTCGGATTGAGTTAGACAAAACACAACCGGATTTTTCTGGTTTCATCTACTCATATCCGGACAAACTGCAGGGGAATTCGTATGCAGTGTTTCAATTAAATCATAGAAAAATGATTTTGGAGAAAAGCAAAGTCTTTTCGCTATGCAAATGCATAAAATGTCATCTATACAAACAGAAATATCATGTTTGTTTGCTGCAGTTCCTCTAGCTTTCTACCTAGAAAATATGAATGTGTAGAGCTCGTGTTCACATATGGAACCAATTAGTGTTTTTAAAGTAGAAAATTATATATCCCTAATGAAAACATTCAAAAGAATAATGTACATGCATCATATCCAGAAAACACAAACACAGAGGTTTTCACAGTATTTCGGATTGAGTTAGCCAAAACACAACCAGATATTTCTGTTTTCATCCAGTCATACCAGACAAAGTGGTGTGGAATTTGTATGCAATGGACCGAGAAAATCACAGTAAAAATGGTTTTGGAGAAAAGCAAAATCTTTTCGTTAGGCAAGTGCATAAAATGTCATCGATACAAACAGAAATATCATGTTTGTTTGCCGCAGTTCCTCTAGATTTCTACCTAGAAAATATGAATGTATAGAGCTTGTGTCCCCAAGATGAACCAATTAGTGTTTCAATGGTACAAAATGAAATGTTTCCTGAAAAAAAAACATTCAAAACAATAAAGTCCGTGGATAATATCAGGAATACACAAACCCAGAGGCTGTAACAATATAGGGGATTGAGATAGCGAAAACTCAACCGGATATTTCTGCTTTCATCCTGTCATATCCAGACAAATTGATTTGGAATTTGTATGCAATGGACCGAAAAAATCACAGTAAAAATGGTTTTGGAGAAAAGCAAAGTCTTCTCATTAGGCTAGTGCATAAAATGTCATCTATACAAACAGAAATATCATGTTTGTTTGCCGCAGTTCCTCTAGCTTTCTCCCTAGAAAATACGAAAGTGTAGAAGTGGTGTCAACATGATGAACCAATTAGTGTTTCAATGGTATAAAATGAAATGATCCCTGATAAAAAAACATTCAAAACAATAAATTACATCGATAATATCCAGAAAACACAAACAGAGACGCTTTCACAATATTTCTGATTGAGTTAGCCAAAATAAAACTGGATATTTCTGTTTTCATCCAGTCATATCCGGACAAACTGGTGTGGAATTCGTATGCAATGGACCGAGAAAATCACAGTACAAATGGTTTTGGAGAATAGCAAAGTCTTTTCGTTTGGCAAGTGCATAAAATGTCATCTATACAAACTGAAATATCATGTTTGTTTGCCACAGTTCCTCTAGCTTTCTCCCTAGAAAATACGAATATGAGGAACTGGTGTCTCCATGTGGAACGAATTACTGTATCCAAGCTCAAAATAAAATGTTCCCCGATAAAAAACATTCAAAACAATAAAGTCCATTGATAGTATCCAGAAAAAAACAAACATAGAGGCTGTAGCAATATCTGGGATTGAGTTAGCCAAAACAAACCGGATATTTCCGATTTCATCCAGTCATACCCGGACAAACTCCTGTGGAGTTCGTATGCAATGGACCGAGAAAATCACAGTACAATTGGTTTTCGAGCAAAGCAAAGTCTTTTCGTTAGGAAAGTGCATAAAATGTCATGTATACAAACAGAAATATCATGCTTGTTTGCCACAGTTCCTCCAGCTTTCTCCCTAGAAAATACGAATTTAGAGCTGGTGTCTCCATGTGGAAACAATTAGTGTTTTGCAGTATAATTAAATGTTTCCTGATAAAAAAAAAACATTCAAAACAATAAAGTCTGTGGATAATATCAGAAATACCCAAACACAAAGGCTGTTGCAATATCTGGGATTGAGTTAGCCAAAACACAACCGGATATTTCTGGTTTCATCCAGTCATATCCGGACAAAGTTGTGTGGAATTCATATGCAATGGACCGAGAAAATCACAGTAAAATTGATTTGGAGAAAAGCAAAGTCTTTTCGTTAGGCAAGTGCATAAAATGTCATCTATACAAACAGAAATATCATGTTTCTTTACCACAGTTCCTCTAGCTTTCTCCCTAAAAAATACGAATGTGTAGAGCTGGTGTCTTCATGTGGAAACAATTAGTGAAATCAACACGGTCACCAATATGAAAGAAGGTAAAGGAAGGAAACCTCACAGCAAAAGTTCACAGGAAGCTCAGTTTCTCTTTGACATAGAATTAAACTCAGATGCTCTGTTAAAGCAATGTGTTAAAGTAATCTATTATGTGCTCTTGATGTCTGTTAAATTCGAATTGTTCAAAAACAGCTGAATTTTTATTAAGAGCTATGGGTTATTTAAATATGTGCTTATTTTCAAAGATTTGAATAGTCACCTTGTAACAATGATCAAATTTGGTCTATGTTATGTCATGATTTTAAGGAATCTTATTTCAACCAGATATTTTGGATTTTGAGCCTTCTTGGCATTCTTGACAGGCATTCAAAAAATCAAAGTTTCAAACAATCTGGTCTCTAAAATTTCCAGTAAATCCTGGACTTTGGTTTGTCCAGTTTGGGCCCAACTGAAAAAATCGAAGGACCTATGTCTCTCATCTTATAGAGACACCAACTAAGCAGGCTATTTGGATTATATTAGAAGGACTGTCAGGATGTGATATGGTACCAGACTTTAAGTTTCTATAATGGAAAATGCTATCAATACAAATGTTTGAGAATTAAAAAGTCTAATGATCTTGTTACTAGACATGATAGTTATCTTAATGAGAATGCCCCAGAGGCCTAAAGGGTTAAATACTTGTAAAATCCTACAGGTGCTTTCAAAAATACTGTGAGTAAGCAAGTGCCTCCTGTTGGTTGATGAGTTTATAATTTTAAACATGGCGACTTAAAGTCTTTTGTCATCCACAGTTATATATGATGTGCTGCTCATAAAACTAAAGCGTTGTTGGTTCTGTGTTTAGCTGTCCTCCTTTAGGTTCCTAAGGACTTTTTCCAGCTACTTTTATTCTATTCAGTACTTTGGGATGGCTCTGTAAACAGATGAAGCCAATAATGTATTAACAGTACCAACTGAGAGAAAGTATGGTTAACTGACGTTACTAAAAACAAAAAGCAATTCAAATCCGTTGGCAATCTAGAAAAAGAGTTAAAGATTTTAAAAGCTATTATTAAAATTGCTGTATTGGTCTATTATGCTATGTTATATGTGTGCACATATTGTACGTCCACATGGGGAAATTTTATGAAGAGTTTTATTTTAAATGGCTTATAGATAAGATTGTTCATAAATTTAAGCTGCTAAAATCAATCAAAGATACATTTTAATTGGTGTGACCTGAATCTCTGTATCATATGTTTTATACTTGTTGGTAGAAAGAAACTAAAAACATTTTAGATGGTTGTGCTTAAGTTTACTGGCTAAACAAACTACACCATGTTAGATATTTAATAGGTGTTTTCAAATACATGATTCTTAAAATTTATAGAAGGCGTTGGACCTTCTGGTAAATGTTTTCTTAAGTTGTTATCTAATGGTTGAAACGGTTTGCTAAGTATTCATGTAATATTGCTATTGTCAGCAAGCGATCTAGGACTTGCTCCCTCATTTCTCTATTCTAAGCCCAACTTGTTCTTTCATATCTCTATTCTCTTCAAGGTTGGAAACTAATTCTATTATAAAGGAATCTGTGGATGCACAATTTAATCTTTAGACCTTATAAAAGAGAAGGCTAACATTTTTCTGTAATAGCATAGCCAAAATAAGAAATTAAATAATAATCTCATAGTAGATTCACTTTGCCATCAGTGAAGTATACAGTAAGTAGAAAAAACCTCCCTTTCAGACCAAAGGGAAAGAAACTTCTAATATGAGAACATAATTTTCCTCATGGGCATTGTCTACCGTAGAAAAACTACTGCAGAACATGCCTGTAACTATAGACTTGTAGTTCAGGCTGCAGAAGATTAGAGACGGGACTTGGGCACTCCCTTGACTTGCATCCTCTGGTCTGCTTTAACCCAAACCAGGAGGAAAAGAAAGCTCGGCATCAGAAGCAATGGGTGGCAGGCCTATTAATGGCTGATCAGTACAGTGATCTGCCCTCAAGGAGACCCAACAGGCCAGTCCACTGCAGTGGCTTTCAATGTGGTAAGCCTGGGCTTCAGCAGAAGTCAGCCTGTGAAGAGCCCTGGTAGCTCTGCCAAGAGTTGCATCACTGGAAATGGACCTGCCCGGAGTCGAAGGATGCCCAGGTCAGAGCCACAGATCTTATTGGCTCTAAGCTGAAAAGCCCTTCACTCATCCCAGCTTCCAAAGTGACCACTGCAGCTGAGGGTATGGTCAAGTAGGGTCAGCAACATTGCAGGCAGAACTGTAAATTTCTTGTTAGAGATGCCCACTGCCTTTACCTGGCCAGCTCTCCTCCCAGGCCAGCCAAGTAATGAAAGTCAACAGAGTGCCTTCCCCTAGGAGGTTCACACCTCCCTTAGGATATACCCCATGTGAAGAGATAGATAAGTCTGGGCCTCTTAACTTACAAGGCCTAAAGCCCACCAGATTATTATCAAGCCCCTTATATCAGGTTCTATTTGCCTCTCAATCAGAAAAATTACTTGTAGCTTAGACAGCACCTTTCTTAGCTCCTCTAATAATGACTCTGTCCTTTGTTCTCCGCCCTGTCTTGCGTACTTGGGCCTCATTCCTTTGTAATCATAACCTCTACTCTACCACCATTGGCTCTACTCCCAACCTGTGTGTACTGATGGTCCTCTTCCCCACTTAATGCTGTATAATTGTTCAAACCGGGTAAATGCCACTCTTAGGATCATTGGTTAATATCCTCACTCTATCTTTTATGACTTTGTCTAAATAGGATCAGAGTCGGTAAAATTGGAAGGCTTCCATAGCCTTGGCAACTCATGATGACAGCCTAGGATGGTTACTGGCACCATAAACTAGAGTGTCAATTTGTTGGGTCAACAACAGGAGCCACGGTGCACTTGCTCCTCATGTGGGATCTCTGTCCTTAATGTGCTGCACATTGTGATTTAATGCTATAACTAGTACTCCAACAGTATGTTTCACTTAGTGTTTCTATGTGGGTGCAAACTGTTGAACTTCTGTATATAAAGAGAATTGAAAATGAATCTTGATGTGAATAGAAAGGGAGAGGGAGCGGGAGACGGGAGGGTTGTGGGTGGGAGGAAAGTTATGGGAGGGGGAAGCCATTGTAATCCATAAGCTGTACACTAGAAATTTATATTCATTAAATAAAAGTTAAAAAAAACAAAAAAAAAAAACAAATGTTCCCTGATAAAAACATTCAAAACAATATAGTCCATCGAAAATATCCGGAAAACACAAACACAGAGGCTGTAGCAATATTGGGATTGAGTTAGCCAAAAAAAAACCAGATATTTCCGGTTTCATCCAGTCATATCCGGACAAAGTGGTGTGGAATTCATACGCAATCGACCGAGAAAATCAGAGTAAAAATGGTTTTGGAGAAAAGCAAAGTCTTTTCATTAGGCAAGTGCATAAAATGTCATCTATACAAACAGAAATATCAAGTTTGTTTGCCACAATTCCTCTAGCTTTCTCCCGAGAAAATACGAATATGTAGAGGTGCTGTCTCCATGTGAAAACAATTACTGTATCGAAGCTCAAAATAAAATGTTCCCCGATAAAACATATTCAAAAAAATAAAGTCCATTGATAGTATCCAAAAAAAACAAACACAGAGGATGTAGAAATATTTCAGATTGAGATAGCAAAAAAAAAAACCGGATATTTCTGGTTTTATCGAGTCATATCCGGACAAACTGGTGTGGAATTCGTATGCAATGGACCGAGAAAATCACAGTAAAAATGGTTTTGGAGAAAAGCAAAGTCTTTTCATTAGGCAAGTGCATAAAATGTCATCTAGACAAACAGAAATATCATGTTTCTTTGCCGCAGTTCCTCTAGCTTTCTCCCTAGAAAATACGAATATGTAGATCTTGTGTCTCCATGTGAAACCAATTACTGTATCCAAGCTCAAAATAAAATGTTCCCCAATAAAAAACACTCAAAACAATAAAGTCTATGGATAATATCCAGAAGAAACAAACATAGAGCCTGTAGCAATATCTGGGATTGATTTAGCAAAAATAAAACCAGATATTTCCGGTTTCATCCAGTCATATCCGGACAAACTGGTGTGGAATTTGTATGCAATGGACCGAGAAAATCACAGTAAAAATAGTTTTGGAGAAAAGCAAAGTGTTTTCATTAGGCAAGTGCATAAAATGTCATCAATACAAACAGAAATATCATGTTTGATTGCCACAGTTCCTCTAGGTTTCTCCCTAGAAAATACGAATGTGTAGAGCTAGTGTTCCCATTATGAAACAATTAGTGTTACAACGGTACAAAATTAAATGATCCCTGGAAAAAGCATTCATAATAATAAGTCCATCGATAATATCCTGAAAACACAAACACAGAGTCTGTAGCAATATTTCTGATTGAGTTAGCCAAAACAAAACCGGATATTTCCGGTTTCATCCATTCATTTCCAGACAAACTCCTGTGGAATTCATATGCAATGGACCGAGAAAATCAGAGTAAAAATGGTTTTGGAGAAAAGCAAAGTCTTTACATTAGGCAAGTGCATAAAACGTCATCTATACAAACAGAAACATCATGTTTATTTGACGCAGTTCCTCTAGCTTTCTCCTTAGAAAATACGAATGTGTAGAGCTGATGTCTCCATGTGGAACCAATTAGTGTTTCCAACCACAAAATTAAATGTTCCCTGAAAAAAACATTCAAAATAATAAAGTCCGTGGATAATATCAGGAATACAAAAACCAGAGGCTCGTAGCAATATCTGGGATTGAGTTATCCAAAACACAACCAGATATTTCTGGTTTCATCCAGTCATATGTGGACAAAGTGGTGTGGAATTCGTATGCAATGGACCGAGAAAATCACAGTAAAAATGGTTTTGGAGAAAAGCAAAGTTTTTTCATTAGGCAAGTGCATAAAATGTCATTTATAGAAACAGAAAAATATGTTTGTTTGCCGCAGTTCCTCTAGCTCTCTCCTTAGAAAATATGAATGTGTAGATCTGGTGTTCCCATAATGAAACAATTAGTGTTTCAACAGTACAAAATTAAATGTTCCCTGATAAAAACATTCAAAACATTAAAGTCCATCGATAATATCCAGAAAACACAAACACAGAGGCTTTCACAATATTTCGGGTTGAGTTAGCCAAAACACAACCGGATATTTCCAGTTTCATCCAGTCATATCCGGACAAAGTGGTGTGGAATTCGTATGCAATGGACCCAGAAAATCACAATAAAAATGGTTTTGTAGAAAAGCAAAGTCTTTTCGTTAGGCAAGTGCATAAAATGTCATCTATACAAACAGAAATATCATGTTTGTTTGCCGCAGTTCCTCTAGCTTTCTCCCTAGAAAGTACGAATGTGTAGAGCTGTTGTCTCCATGTGGAACCAAATAGTGATCCCAAGATAAATGAAATCTTCCCTGATAAAAAACATTCAAAACAGTAAAGTCCGTGGATAATATCAGGAATACACAAACACAGAGGCTGTAGCAATATCTGGGATTGAGTTAGCCAAAACAAAACCGGATATTTGCGGTTTCATCCAGTCATATCCGGACAAAGTGGTGTGGATTTCGTATGCAATGGACCGAGAAAATCACATTAAAAATGGTTTTGGAGAAAACCAATGTCTTTTCATTAGGCAACTGCATAAAATGTCATCTATACAAACAGAAATATCATGTAGTTTGCCCCACATCCTCTAGCTTTCTCCCTAGAAAATACGAATGTGTAGACCTGGTGTCTCCATGTGGAACCAGTGTGTTTCAACGGTACAAAATTAAATTTTCCCCGATAAAAAACATTCAAAACAATAAAGTCCTTGGATAATATCAGGAATACACAAACCCAGAGGCTGTAGCAATATTTGGGATTGAGTTAGCCAAACCAAACCGGATATTTCTGGTTTCAACCAGTCATATCCGGACAAAGTGGTGTGGAAATCGTATGCAATGGACCGAGAAAATCACAGTAAAAATGGTTTTGGAGAAAAGCAAAGTCTTTTCATTAGGCAAGTGCATAAAATGTCATCAATACACACAGAAATATCATGTTTGTTTGCCGCAGTTCCTCTAGCTTTCTCCCTATAAAATACGAATGTGTAGAGCTGGTGTCTCCATGTGGAACCAATTAGTGTTTCCAAACACAAAATTAAATGTTCCCTGATAAAAAAATTCAAAACAATAGAGTCCATCAATCATATCCAGAAAACACAAACACGGAGGCTGTAGCAATATCTGGGATTGAGTTAGCCAAAACAAAACCGGATATTTCCGTTTTCATCCAGTCATATCCGCACAAAGTTGTGTGGAATTCGTATACAATGGACCGAGAAAATCACAGTAAAAATGGTTTTGAAGAAAAGCAAAGGCTTTTCATTAGGCAAATGCATAAAATGTCATCTATAAAAACAGAAATATCATGATTGTTTGCCGCAGTTCCTCTAGCTTTCTTCCTAGAAAATAGGAATGTGTAGAGCTGGTGTTTCCATGTGGAACCAACTAGTGTTTCCAAGATCAAAATAAAATGTTCCCTGATAAAAAACATTCAAACAATAAAGTCCGTGGATAATATCAGGAATACACAAACAGGGAGGGTGTAGCAATATCTGGGATTGAGTTAGCAAAAACAAAACCGGATATTTCCGGTTTCATCCAGTCATATCCGGACAAACTGATGTGGAATTCGTATGCAATGAACCGAGATATTCACAGTAAAAATGGTTTTGGAGAAAAGAAAAGTCTTTTTCTTAGGCAAGAGCATAAATTGTCATCGATACCACAGAATTACCATGTTTGTTTGCCGCAGTTCCTCTAGCTTTCTCCCTAGAAAATACGAATGTGTAGAGCTGGTGTCTAATTGTGGAACCAATTAGGGCTTCAACAGTTCAAAATGAAATGTTCCCTGATCAAAATATTCAAAACAGTAAAGTCCATCGATAATATCTGGAAACAACAAACACAGTGTCTTTCCAATATTTCCGATTGAGTTAGCCAAAACACAACCGGATATTTCTGGTTTCATGCAGTCATTTCTGGAAAAAGTCTTTTGGGATTCGGATGCAATGGACCGAGAAAATCACAGTAAAAATGGTTTTCGAGAAAATCAAAGTCTTGTCCTTCGGCAAGTGCATAAAATGTCATATATACAAACAGAAATATCATGTTTGTTTGCCGCAGTTCCTCTAGCTTTCTCCCTAGAAAATAAGAATGTGTAGAGCTGGTGTCTTCATGTGAAACCAATTCCTGTGTCCAAGCTCAAAATAAAATATTCCCCGATGAAAAACTTTCAAAAAAATAAAGTCTGTTGATAATATCCAGAAAACACAAACACAGAGGCTGTAGCAATATTTGGGATTGAGTTAGCAAAAAAAAAAAAAATTTCCGATTTCATCCAGTTATATCCGGACAAAGTGGTGTGGAAATCGTATGCAATGGACCGAGAAAATCACAGTAAAAATGGTTTTGGAGAAAAGCAAAGTCTTTTCTTTATGCAAGTGCATAAAATGTCATCTATACAAACAGAAATATCATGTTTGTTTGTCGCAGTACCTCTAGATTTCTCCCTAGAAAATACGAAATTGTAGAGCTGGTGTCCCCCTGATGAACCAATTAGTGTTTCAATGATACAAAATTAAATGTTCCCTGATAAAAACATTCAAAACAATGAAGTCCATTGATAATATTCAGGAACCAAAAACACAGAGGCTGTAGCAATATCTGGGATTGAGTTAGCCAGAACAAAACCGGATATTTCCGGTTTCATCCAGTCATATCCAGACAAACTGGTGTGGAATTCGTATGCAATGGATGGAGAAAATCACAGTACAAATGGTTCTGCTGAAAAGCAAAGTCCTTCCTTAGGCAAGTGCATAAAATGTCATCTATACTAACAACAATATGATGTTTGTTTGCCGCAGTTCCTCTAGCTTTCTCCTTACAAAATATTAATGTGTATAGCTTGTCACAATGTGGAACCAATTAGTGTTTCAATGGTATAAAATTCAATGTTCCCTGATAAAAATATACAAAACAATAAATTCCATTGATAATATCCAGAAAACAAAAACACAGAGGCTTTCACAATATTTCGGATTGAGTTAGCCAAAACAAAACCGGATATTTGCGGTTTCATCCAGTCATATCCGGACAAAGTGTTGTGGATTTCGTATGCAATGGACCGAGAAAATCACAATAAAATGGTTTTGGAGAAAACCAATGTCTTTTCATTAGGCAAGTGCATAAAATGTCATCTATACAAACAGAAATATCATGTAGTTTGCCACACATCCTCTAGCTATCTCCCTAGAAAATACGAATGTGTAGACCTGGTGTCTCCATGTGGAACCAGTGTGTTTCAACGGTACAAAATTAAATGTTCCCCGATAAAAAACATTCAAAACAATAAAGTCCTTGGATAATATCAGGAATACACAAACACAGAGGCTGTAGCAATATTTGGGATTGAATTAGCCAAAACACAACCGGATATTTCTGGTTTCAACCAGTCATATCCGGACAAAGTGGTGTGGAAATCGTATGCAATGGACCGAGAAAATCACAGTAAAAATGGTTTTGGAGAAAAGCAAAGTCTTTTCTTTAGGCAAGTGCATAAAATGTCATCTATACAAACAGAAATATCATGTTTGTTTGTCGCAGTACCTCTAGATTTCTCCCTAGAAAATACGAAATTGTAGAGCTGGTGTCCCCCTGATGAACCAATTAGTGTTTCAATGATACAAAATTAAATGTTCCCTGATAAAAACATTCAAAACAATGAAGTCCATTGATAATATTCAGGAACCAAAAACACAGAGGCTGTAGCAATATCTGGGATTGAGTTAGCCAGAACAAAACCGGATATTTCCGGTTTCATCCAGTCATATCCAGACAAACTGGTGTGGAATTCGTATGCAATGGATGGAGAAAATCACAGTACAAATGGTTCTGCTGAAAAGCAAAGTCCTTCCTTAGGCAAGTGCATAAAATGTCATCTATACTAACAACAATATGATGTTTGTTTGCCGCAGTTCCTCTAGCTTTCTCCTTAGAAAATATTAATGTGTATAGCTTGTCACAATGTGGAACCAATTAGTGTTTCAATGGTATAAAATTCAATGTTCCCTGATAAAAATATACAAAACAATAAATTCCATTGATAATATCCAGAAAACAAAAACACAGAGGCTTTCACAATATTTCGGATTGAGTTAGCCAAAACAAAACCGTATATTTCTGGTTTCATCCAGTCATATCCGGACAAAGTGTTGTGGAATTCGTATGCAATGGACCAAGAAAATCACAGCAAAAATGGTTTTGGAGAAAAGCAAAGTCTTTTCATTAGGCAAGTGCATAAAATGTCATCTATACAAACAGAGATATCATGTTTGTTTGTCGCAGTTCCTCTAGATTTCTCCCTAGTAAATATGAATGTGTAGAGCTGGTGTCATCATGTGGAACCAATTATTGTTTCAACGGTACAAAATTAAATGTTCCCTGATAAAAACATTGAAAACAATGATGTCCATCGATAATATCCAGAAACCACAAACACAGAGGCTGTAGCAATATCTGGGATTGAGTTAGCCAGAAGAAAACCGGATATTTCCGGTTTCATCCAGTCATATCTGGACAAACTGGTATGGAATTCATATGCAATGCACGGAGAAAATCACAGTAAATAAGGTTCTGGTGAAAAGCAAAGTCATTTCGTGAGGCTAGTGCATAAAATGTCATCTATACTAACAGAAATATGATGTTTGTGTGCCGCAGTTCCTCTAGCTTTCTCCTTAGAAAATATGAATAAGTAGAGCTTTTCCCCATGTGGAACCAATTGGTGTTTCAATGGTACAAAATTAAATGTTCCCTGATTAAAATATAGAAAACAATAAATTCCATCGATAATATCCAGAAACACAAACACAGAGGATGTAGCAATATTTAAGATTGAGTTAGCCAAAACACAACCAGATATTTCTGGTTTCATCCAGTCATATCCGGACAAAGTGGGGTGGAATTCGTATGCAAGGGACTGAGAAAATCAAGGTACAAATGGTTTTGGAGAAAAGCAAGTATTTTCGTTAGGGAAGTGCATAAAATATCACCTATAGAAACAGAAATATGTTTGTTTGCAGCAATTCCTATAGGTTTCTCCGTATAAATTACGAATGTAATTACTGACGCCATGAACAAGAGTGTCAAATTGTTAAGTCAGCAACAGGAGTCACTGTGTACTTACATCCCATGTGGGATCTGTCCTTAATGTGTTGTCTAATGTGCAGTGATGCTATAACTAGTACTGAAACAGTATTTTTACACTTTGTGCTTCTGCATGGGTACAAACTGATGAGATCTTTACTAATTATATACTGAATCGATCTTCTGTATATAAAGATAATTGGAAATAAAAAAAAAGCAAACCTGGTGTTAAATTGGAAATGGCATAGAAAATTAATTAGTTAAAAAAATATTATGTAGGATCTCTGCCTTTAATGTGCTGTACACTCTTATTTAATGCTATAACTAGTACTGCAACAGTATTTTTTTTCACTTTTTGTTGCTATATGGGGGCAAACTGTTGAAATCGTTACCTAATTTATACTAAACTGATCTTTTGTATATAAAGAGAATTGAAAATGAATCATGATGTGACTGGAAGGGGAGAGGGAGCGGGAAAGGGGAGAGTTGTGCGTTGGAGGGAAGTTTTGGGAGAGGGAACCCATTGTAACCCATGAGCTGTACTTTGGAAATTTATATTCATTAAATAAAAGTTTAATAAAAAAAAAGAAATTACGAATGTGTAGAGCTGGTGTTCCCATGATGAACCAATTAGTGTTTCAACGGTACAAAATTAAATGTTCCCTGATAAAAAACATTCAAAACAATAAAGTTTGCGGATAATATCAGGAATACATAAACCCAGAGGCTGTAGCAATATCTGGCATTGAGTTAGGCAAAACACAACCAGATTTTTCCGGTTTCATGCAGTCATATTGGAACAAACTGGTGTGGAATTCGTATGCAATGGACCGAGAAAATCACAATAAAAAAGGTTTTGCAGAAAAGCAAAGTCTTTTCGTTAGGCAAGTAGATAAAATATCATCGATACAAACAGAAATATCATGTTTCTTTGCCGCAGTTCCTCTAGCTTTCTCCCTAGAAAATACGAATATGTAGATCTTGTGTCTCCATGTGAAACCAATTACTGTATCCAAGCTCAAAATAAAATGTTCCCCAATAAAAAACACTCAAAACAATAAAGTCTATGGATAATATCCAGAAGAAACAAAAATAGAGCTTGTAGCAATATCTGGGATTGAGTTAGCCAAAATAAAACCAGATATTTCCGGTTTCATCCAGTCACATCCGGACAAACTGGTGTGGAATTTGTATGCAATGGACCGAGAAAATCACAGTAAAAATGGTTTTGGAGAAAAGCAAAGTCTTTTCATTAGGCAAGTGCATAAAATGTCATCGATACATACAGAAATATGTTTGATTGCCACAGTTCATCTAGGTTTCTCCCTAGAAAATACGAATGTGTAGAGCTGGTGTTCCCATTATGAAACAATTAGTGTTTCAACGGTACAAAATTAAATGATCCCTGGAAAAAACATTCATAATAATAAGTCCATCGATAATATCCTGAAAACACAAACACAGAGTCTGTAGCAATATTTCTAATTGAGTTATCCAAAACAAAACCGGATATTTCCGGTTTCATCCAGTCATATCCGTACAAAGTGGTGTGGAATTCGTATGCAATGGACCCAGAAAATCAGAGTAAAAATGGTTTTGGAGAAAATCAAAGGCTGTTCGTTAGGCAAGTGCATAAAATGTCATCTATACAAACAGAAATATCATGTTTATTTGACACAATTCCTCTAGCTTTCTCCTTAGAAAATACGAATGGGTAGAGCTGATGTCTCCATGTGGAACCAATTAGTGTTTCCAAGCACAAAATTAAATGTTCCCTGAAAAAAACATTCAAAATAATAAAGTCCGTGGATAATATCAGGAATACAAAAACCAGAGGCTCGTAGCAATATCTGGGATTGAGTTAGCCAAAACACAACCAGCTATTTCTGGTTTCATCCAGTCATATCTGGACAAAGTGGTGTGGAATTCGTATGCAATGGACCGAGAAAATCACAGTAAAAATGGTTTTGGAGAAAAGCAAAGTTTTTCATTAGGCAAGTGCATAAAATGTCATTGATAGAAACAGAAAAAATATGTTTGTTTGCCGCAGTTCCTCTAGCTCTCTCCTTAGAAAATATGAATGTGTAGATCTGGTGTTCCCATAATGAAACAATTAGTGTTTCAACAGTACAAAATTAAATGTTCCCTGATAAAAGCATTCAAAACATTAAAGTCCATCAATAATATCCAGAAAACACAAACACAGAGGCTTTCACAATATTTCGGGTTGAGTTAGCCAAAACACAACCGGATATTTCCAGTTTCATCCAGTCATATCCGGACAACGTGGTGTGGAATTCGTATGCAATGGACCGAGAAAATCACAGTAAAAATGGTTTTGTAGAAAAGCAAAGTCTTTTCGTTAGGCAAGTGCATAAAATGTCATCTATACAAACAGAAATATCATGTTTGTTTGCCGCAGTTCCTCTAGCTTTCTCCCTAGAAAGTACGAATGTGTAGAGCTGTTGTCTCCATGTGGAACCAATTAGTGATTCCAAGATAAATGAAATCTTCCCTGATAAAAAACATTCAAAACAGTAAAGTCCGTGGATAATATCAGGAATACACAAACACAGAGGCTTTCACAATATTTCGGATTGAGTTAGCCAAAACAAAACCGGATATTTGCGGTTTCATCCAGTCATATCCGGACAAAGTGGTGTGGATTTCGTATGCAATGGACCGAGAAAATCACAATAAAAATGGTTTTGGAGAAAACCAATGTCTTTTCATTAGGCAACTGCATAAAATGTCATCTATACAAACAGAAATATCATGTAGTTTGCCACACATCCTCTAGCTATCTCCCTAGAAAATACGAATGTGTAGACCTGGTGTCTCCATGTGGAACCAGTGTGTTTCAACGGTACAAAATTAAATGTTCCCCGATAGAAAACATTCAAAACAATAAAGTCCTTGGATAATATCAGGAATACACAAACACAGAGGCTGTAGCAATATTTGGGATTGAATTAGCCAAAACACAACTGGATATTTCTGGTTTCAACCAGTCATATCCGGACAAAGTGGTGTGGAAATCGTATGCAATGGACCGAGAAAATCACAGTAAAAATGGTTTTGGAGAAAAGCAAAGTCTTTTCTTTAGGCAAGTGCATAAAATGTCATCTATACACACAGAAATATCATGTTTGTTTGTCGCAGTTCCTCTAGATTTCTCCCTAGAAAATACGAAATTGTAGAGCTGGTGTCCCCCTGATGAACCAATTAGTGTTTCAATGATACAAAATTAAATGTTCCCTGATAAAAACATTCAAAACAATGAAGTCCATTGATAATATTCAGGAACCAAAAACACAGAGGCTGTAGCAATATCTGGGATTGAGTTAGCCAGAACAAAACCGGATATTTCCGGTTTCATCCAGTCATATCCAGACAAACTGGTGTGGAATTCGTATGCAATGGATGGAGAAAATCACAGTACAAATGGTTCTGCTGAAAAGCAAAGTCCTTCCTTAGGCAAGTGCATAAAATGTCATCTATACTAACAACAATATGATGTTTGTTTGCCGCAGTTCCTCTAGCTTTCTCCTTAGAAAATATTAATGTGTATAGCTTGTCACAATGTGGAACCAATTAGTGTTTCAATGGTATAAAATTCAATGTTCCCTGATAAAAATATACAAAACAATAAATTCCATTGATAATATCCAGAAAACAAAAACACAGAGGCTTTCACAATATTTCGGATTGAGTTAGCCAAAACAAAACCGTATATTTCTGGTTTCATCCAGTCATATCCGGACAAAGTGTTGTGGAATTCGTATGCAATGGACCAAGAAAATCACAGCAAAAATGGTTTTGGAGAAAAGCAAAGTCTTTTCATTAGGCAAGTGCATAAAATGTCATCTATACAAACAGAGATATCATGTTTCTTTGCCGCAGTTCCTCTAGCTTTCTCCCTAGAAAATACGAATATGTAGATCTTGTGTCTCCATGTGAAACCAATTACTGTATCCAAGCTCAAAATAAAATGTTCCCCAATAAAAAACACTCAAAACAATAAAGTCTATGGATAATATCCAGAAGAAACAAAAATAGAGCTTGTAGCAATATCTGGGATTGAGTTAGCCAAAATAAAACCAGATATTTCCGGTTTCATCCAGTCACATCCGGACAAACTGGTGTGGAATTTGTATGCAATGGACCGAGAAAATCACAGTAAAAATGGTTTTGGAGAAAAGCAAAGTCTTTTCATTAGGCAAGTGCATAAAATGTCATCGATACATACAGAAATATGTTTGATTGCCACAGTTCATCTAGGTTTCTCCCTAGAAAATACGAATGTGTAGAGCTGGTGTTCCCATTATGAAACAATTAGTGTTTCAACGGTACAAAATTAAATGATCCCTGGAAAAAACATTCATAATAATAAGTCCATCGATAATATCCTGAAAACACAAACACAGAGTCTGTAGCAATATTTCTAATTGAGTTATCCAAAACAAAACCGGATATTTCCGGTTTCATCCAGTCATATCCGTACAAAGTGGTGTGGAATTCGTATGCAATGGACCCAGAAAATCAGAGTAAAAATGGTTTTGGAGAAAATCAAAGGCTGTTCGTTAGGCAAGTGCATAAAATGTCATCTATACAAACAGAAATATCATGTTTATTTGACACAATTCCTCTAGCTTTCTCCTTAGAAAATACGAATGGGTAGAGCTGATGTCTCCATGTGGAACCAATTAGTGTTTCCAAGCACAAAATTAAATGTTCCCTGAAAAAAACATTCAAAATAATAAAGTCCGTGGATAATATCAGGAATACAAAAACCAGAGGCTCGTAGCAATATCTGGGATTGAGTTAGCCAAAACACAACCAGCTATTTCTGGTTTCATCCAGTCATATCTGGACAAAGTGGTGTGGAATTCGTATGCAATGGACCGAGAAAATCACAGTAAAAATGGTTTTGGAGAAAAGCAAAGTTTTTCATTAGGCAAGTGCATAAAATGTCATTGATAGAAACAGAAAAAATATGTTTGTTTGCCGCAGTTCCTCTAGCTCTCTCCTTAGAAAATATGAATGTGTAGATCTGGTGTTCCCATAATGAAACAATTAGTGTTTCAACAGTACAAAATTAAATGTTCCCTGATAAAAGCATTCAAAACATTAAAGTCCATCAATAATATCCAGAAAACACAAACACAGAGGCTTTCACAATATTTCGGGTTGAGTTAGCCAAAACACAACCGGATATTTCCAGTTTCATCCAGTCATATCCGGACAACGTGGTGTGGAATTCGTATGCAATGGACCGAGAAAATCACAGTAAAAATGGTTTTGTAGAAAAGCAAAGTCTTTTCGTTAGGCAAGTGCATAAAATGTCATCTATACAAACAGAAATATCATGTTTGTTTGCCGCAGTTCCTCTAGCTTTCTCCCTAGAAAGTACGAATGTGTAGAGCTGTTGTCTCCATGTGGAACCAATTAGTGATTCCAAGATAAATGAAATCTTCCCTGATAAAAAACATTCAAAACAGTAAAGTCCGTGGATAATATCAGGAATACACAAACACAGAGGCTTTCACAATATTTCGGATTGAGTTAGCCAAAACAAAACCGGATATTTGCGGTTTCATCCAGTCATATCCGGACAAAGTGGTGTGGATTTCGTATGCAATGGACCGAGAAAATCACAATAAAAATGGTTTTGGAGAAAACCAATGTCTTTTCATTAGGCAACTGCATAAAATGTCATCTATACAAACAGAAATATCATGTAGTTTGCCACACATCCTCTAGCTATCTCCCTAGAAAATACGAATGTGTAGACCTGGTGTCTCCATGTGGAACCAGTGTGTTTCAACGGTACAAAATTAAATGTTCCCCGATAGAAAACATTCAAAACAATAAAGTCCTTGGATAATATCAGGAATACACAAACACAGAGGCTGTAGCAATATTTGGGATTGAATTAGCCAAAACACAACTGGATATTTCTGGTTTCAACCAGTCATATCCGGACAAAGTGGTGTGGAAATCGTATGCAATGGACCGAGAAAATCACAGTAAAAATGGTTTTGGAGAAAAGCAAAGTCTTTTCTTTAGGCAAGTGCATAAAATGTCATCTATACACACAGAAATATCATGTTTGTTTGTCGCAGTTCCTCTAGATTTCTCCCTAGAAAATACGAAATTGTAGAGCTGGTGTCCCCCTGATGAACCAATTAGTGTTTCAATGATACAAAATTAAATGTTCCCTGATAAAAACATTCAAAACAATGAAGTCCATTGATAATATTCAGGAACCAAAAACACAGAGGCTGTAGCAATATCTGGGATTGAGTTAGCCAGAACAAAACCGGATATTTCCGGTTTCATCCAGTCATATCCAGACAAACTGGTGTGGAATTCGTATGCAATGGATGGAGAAAATCACAGTACAAATGGTTCTGCTGAAAAGCAAAGTCCTTCCTTAGGCAAGTGCATAAAATGTCATCTATACTAACAACAATATGATGTTTGTTTGCCGCAGTTCCTCTAGCTTTCTCCTTAGAAAATATTAATGTGTATAGCTTGTCACAATGTGGAACCAATTAGTGTTTCAATGGTATAAAATTCAATGTTCCCTGATAAAAATATACAAAACAATAAATTCCATTGATAATATCCAGAAAACAAAAACACAGAGGCTTTCACAATATTTCGGATTGAGTTAGCCAAAACAAAACCGTATATTTCTGGTTTCATCCAGTCATATCCGGACAAAGTGTTGTGGAATTCGTATGCAATGGACCAAGAAAATCACAGCAAAAATGGTTTTGGAGAAAAGCAAAGTCTTTTCATTAGGCAAGTGCATAAAATGTCATCTATACAAACAGAGATATCATGTTTCTTTGCCGCAGTTCCTCTAGCTTTCTCCCTAGAAAATACGAATATGTAGATCTTGTGTCTCCATGTGAAACCAATTACTGTATCCAAGCTCAAAATAAAATGTTCCCCAATAAAAAACACTCAAAACAATAAAGTCTATGGATAATATCCAGAAGAAACAAAAATAGAGCTTGTAGCAATATCTGGGATTGAGTTAGCCAAAATAAAACCAGATATTTCCGGTTTCATCCAGTCACATCCGGACAAACTGGTGTGGAATTTGTATGCAATGGACCGAGAAAATCACAGTAAAAATGGTTTTGGAGAAAAGCAAAGTCTTTTCATTAGGCAAGTGCATAAAATGTCATCGATACATACAGAAATATGTTTGATTGCCACAGTTCATCTAGGTTTCTCCCTAGAAAATACGAATGTGTAGAGCTGGTGTTCCCATTATGAAACAATTAGTGTTTCAACGGTACAAAATTAAATGATCCCTGGAAAAAACATTCATAATAATAAGTCCATCGATAATATCCTGAAAACACAAACACAGAGTCTGTAACAATATTTCTGATTGAGTTATCCAAAACAAAACCGGATATTTCCGGTTTCATCCAGTCATATCCGTACAAAGTGGTCTGGAATTCGTATGCAATGGACCCAGAAAATCAGAGTAAAAATGGTTTTGGAGAAAATCAAAGGCTGTTCGTTAGGCAAGTGCATAAAATGTCATCTATACAAACAGAAATATCATGTTTATTTGACGCAGTTCCTCTAGCTTTCTCCTTAGAAAATACGAATGTGTAGAGCTGATGTCTCCATGTGGAACCAATTAGTGTTTCCAAGCACAAAATTAAATGTTCCCTGAAAAAAACATTCAAAATAATAAAGTCCGTGGATAATATCAGGAATACAAAAACCAGAGGCTCGTAGCAATATCTGGGATTGAGTTAGCCAAAACACAACCAGATATTTCTGGTTTCATCCAGTCATATCTGGACAAAGTGGTGTGGAATTCGTATGCAATGGACCGAGAAAATCACAGTAAAAATGGTTTTGGAGAAAAGCAAAGTTTTTCATTAGGCAAGTGCATAAAATGTCATTGATAGAAACAGAAAAATATGTTTGTTTGCCGCAGTTCCTCTAGCTCTCTCCTTAGAAAATATGAATGTGTAGATCTGGTGTTCCCATAATGAAACAATTAGTGTTTCAACAGTACAAAATTAAATGTTCCCTGATAAAAACATTCAAAACATTAAAGTCCATCAATAATATCCAGAAAACACAAACACAGAGGCTTTCACAATATTTCGGGTTGAGTTAGCCAAAACACAACCGGATATTTCCAGTTTCATCCAGTCATATCCGGACAACGTGGTGTGGAATTCGTATGCAATGGACCGAGAAAATCACAGTAAAAATGGTTTTGTAGAAAAGCAAAGTCTTTTCGTTAGGCAAGTGCATAAAATGTCATCTATACAAACAGAAATATCATGTTTGTTTGCCGCAGTTCCTCTAGCTTTCTCCCTAGAAAGTACGAATGTGTAGAGCTGTTGTCTCCATGTGGAACCAATTAGTGATTCCAAGATAAATGAAATCTTCCCTGATAAAAAACATTCAAAACAGTAAAGTCCGTGGATAATATCAGGAATACACAAACACAGAGGCTGTAGCAATATCTGGGATTGAGTTAGCCAAAACAAAACCGGATATTTGCGGTTTCATCCAGTCATATCCGGACAAAGTGGTGTGGATTTCGTATGCAATGGACCGAGAAAATCACAATAAAAATGGTTTTGGAGAAAACCAATGTCTTTTCATTAGGCAACTGCATAAAATGTCATCTATACAAACAGAAATATCATGTAGTTTGCCACACATCCTCTAGCTTTCTCCCTAGAAAATACGAATGTGTAGACCTGGTGTCTCCATGTGGAACCAGTGTGTTTCAATGGTACAAAATTAAATGTTCCCCGATAAAAAACATTCAAAACAATAAAGTCCTTGGATAATATCAGGAATACACAAACACAGAGGCTGTAGCAATATTTGGGATTGAGTTAGCCAAAACACAACCGGATATTTCTGGTTTCAACCAGTCATATCCAGACAAAGTTGTGTGGAAATCGTATGCAATGGACCGAGAAAATCACAGTAAAAATGGTTTTGGAGAAAAGCAAAGTCTTTTCTTTAGGCAAGTGCATAAAATGTCATCTATACACACAGAAATATCATGTTTGTTTGTCGCAGTTCCTCTAGATTTCTCCCTAGAAAATACGAAATTGTAGAGCTGGTGTCCCCCTGATGAACCAATTAGTGTTTCAATGATACAAAATTAAATGTTCCCTGATAAAAACATTCAAAACAATGAAGTCCATTGATAATATTCAGGAACCAAAAACACAGAGGCTGTAGCAATATCTGGGATTGAGTTAGCCAGAACAAAACCGGATATTTCCGGTTTCATCCAGTCATATCCAGACAAACTGGTGTGGAATTCGTATGCAATGGATGGAGAAAATCACAGTACAAATGGTTCTGCTGAAAAGCAAAGTCCTTCCTTAGGCAAGTGCATAAAATGTCATCTATACTAACAACAATATGATGTTTGTTTGCCGCAGTTCCTCTAGCTTTCTCCTTAGAAAATTTTAATGTGTATAGCTTGTCACAATGTGGAACCAATTAGTGTTTCAATGGTATAAAATTCAATGTTCCCTGATAAAAATATACAAAACAATAAATTCCATTGATAATATCCAGAAAACAAAAACACAGAGGCTTTCACAATATTTCGGGTTGAGTTAGCCAAAACACAACCGGATATTTCCGGTTTCTTCCAGTCATATCCGGACAAAGTGTTGTGGAATTCGTATGCAATGGACCAAGAAAATCACAGCAAAAATGGTTTTGGAGAAAAGCAAAGTCTTTTCATTAGGCAAGTGCATAAAATGTCATCTATACAAACAGAGATATCATGTTTGTTTGTCGCAGTTCCTCTAGATTTCTCCCTAGTAAATATGAATGTGTAGAGCTGGTGTCATCATGTGGAACCAATTATTGTTTCAACGGTACAAAATTAAATGTTCCCTGATAAAAACATTGAAAACAATGATGTCCATCGATAATATCCAGAAACCACAAACACAGAGGCTGTAGCAATATCTGGGATTGAGTTAGTCAGAAGAAAACCGGATATTTCCGGTTTCATCCAGTCGTATCTGGACAAACTGGTATGGAATTCATATGCAATGCACGGAGAAAATCACAGTAAATAAGGTTCTGGTGAAAAGCAAAGTCATTTCGTGAGGCTAGTGCATAAAATGTCATCTATACTAACAGAAATATGATGTTTGTGTGCCGCAGTTCCTCTAGCTTTCTCCTTAGAAAATATGAATAAGTAGAGCTTTTCCCCATGTGGAACCAATTGGTGTTTCAATGGTACAAAATTAAATGTTCCCTGATTAAAATATAGAAAACAATAAATTCCATCGATAATATCCAGAAACACAAACACAGAGGATGTAGCAATATTTCAGATTGAGTTAGCCAAAACACAACCAGATATTTCTGGTTTCATCCAGTCATATCCGGACAAAGTGGGGTGGAATTCGTATGCAATGGACTGAGAAAATCAAGGTACAAATGGTTTTGGAGAAAAGCAAGTATTTTCGTTAGGGAAGTGCATAAAATATCAGCTATAGAAACAGAAATATGTTTGTTTGCAGCAATTCCTATAGGTTTCTCTGTATAAATTACGAATGTAATTACTGACGCCATGAACAAGAGTGTCAAATTGTTAAGTCAGCAACAGGAGTCACTGTGTACTTACATCCCATGTGGGATCTGTCCTTAATGTGTTGTCTAATGTGCAGTGATGCTATAACTAGTACTGAAACAGTATTTTTACACTTTGTGTTTCTGCATGGGTACAAACTGGTGAGATCTTTACTAATTATATACTGAATCGATCTTCTGTATATAAAGATAATTGGAAATAAAAAAGAAAGCAAACCTGGTGTTAAATTGGAAATGGCATAGAAAATTAATTAATTAAAAAAATATTATGTAGGATCTCTGCCTTTAATGTGCTGTACACTCTTATTTAATGCTATAACTAGTACTGCAACAGTATTTTTTTTTTTCACTTTTTGTTGCTATATGGGGGCAAACTGTTGAAATCGTTACCTAATTTATACTAAACTGATCTTTTGTATATAAAGAGAATTGAAAATGAATCATGATGTGACTGGAAGGGGAGAGGGAGCGGGAAAGGGGAGAGTTGTGCGTTGGAGGGAAGTTTTGGGAGAGGGAACCCATTGTAACCCATGAGCTGTACTTTGGAAATTTATATTCATTAAATAAAAGTTTAATAAAAAAAAGGAAATTACGAATGTGTAGAGCTGGTGTTCCCCTGATGAACCAATTAGTGTTTCAACGGTACAAAATTAAATGTTCCCTGATAAAAAACATTCAAAACAATAAAGTTTGCGAATAATATCAGGAATACATAAACCCAGAGGCTGTAACAATATCTGGCATTGAGTTAGGCAAAACACAACCAGATTTTTCCGGTTTCATGCAGTCATATCGGAACAAACTGGTGTGGAATTCATATGCAATGGACCGAGAAAATCACAGTAAAAAAGGTTTCGTCCAGTCATATGCTAACTAACTGGTGTGGAATTCATATGAAGTGTACCGAGAAAATCACAGAAAAGTGGTTTTGGAGAAAAGCAAAGTCTTTTCGTTAGGCAAGTGCATAAAATGTCATCTATACAAACAGAAATATAATGTTTGCTTGCCGCAGTTCCTCTAGCTTTCTCCCTAGAAAATACGAATGTATAGAGCTGGTGTCCCCATGATGAACCAATTAGTGTTTCTACGGTACAAATATTAATGTTCCCTGATAAAAACATTCAAAATAATAAATCCATCGATAATATCCAGAAAACACAAACACAGAGGCTTTCACAATATTTCAGATTGAGTTAACCAAAACACAACTGGATATTTCAGTTTTCATTAAGTCATATCCGGACAAACTGGTGTGGAATTCGTATGCAATGGACCGAGAAAATCACAGTAAAAATGGTTTTGGAGAAAAGCAAAGTCTTTTTTTACGCAAGTAAATAAAATGTCATCTATACAATCAGAAATATCATGTTTGTTTGCCGCAGTTCCTCTAGCAGTCTCCCAAGAAAATACGAATGTGTAGAGCTGGTGTCTCCATGTGGAACCACTTAGTGTTACAAAGATGAAAATTAAAAGTTCCCTGATAAAAAACATTCAAAAAAAAAGTACGTTGATAATATCAGGAATACACAAACACAGAGGCTTTCATAATATTTTGGATAGAGTTAGCCAAAACACAACCGGATATTTCTGTTTTCATCCAGTTATATCCGGACAAACTGGTGTGGAATTCGTATGCAATGGACGGAGAAAATCACAGTCAAAATGGTTTTCGAGAAAAGCAAAGTGTTTTCATTAGGCAAGTGCATGAAATGTCATCTAGACAAACAGAAATATCATGATTGTTTGCCGCAGTTGCTCTAGCTTTCTCCCTAGAAAATACGAATGTGTAGAGCTGGTGTCTCCATGTGGAACCAATTAGTGTTTCCAAGCACAAAATTAAATGTTCCCCGATAAAAAAACATTCAAAACAATAAAGTCCATCGATAATATCAGGAAAACACAAACACAGAGGCTGTAGCAATATCTGGGATTGAGTTAGCCAAAGCAAAACTGGATATTTCCGGTTTCATCCAGTCATATCCTGAGAAAATCCTGTGGAGTTCATATGCAATGGACCGAGAATATCACAGTAAAAATGATTTTGGAGAAAAGCAAAGTCTTTTCGTTAGGCAAGTGCATAAAATGTCATCTATAGAAACAGAAATATCATGTTTGTTTGCCGCAGTTCCTCTAGCTTTCTCCCTAGAAAATACGAATATGTTCAGCTGGTGTCTCCATGTGGAACCAATTAGTGTTTCCAAGCACAAGATTAAATGTTCCCAGAAAAAAAAATATTTAAAACAATAAAGTCCATTAATAATAATTGGGAAACAGAAACACAGAGCCTGTAGCAATATATGGGTTTGAGTTAGCCAAAACACAACCAGATATTTCTGGTTTCATCCAGGCATATGCAGAGAAAGTGGTGTGGAGTTCGTATGCAATGGACCGAGACAATCACAGTAAAAATGGTTTTGGAGAAAAGCAAAGTCATTTCTTTAGGCAAGTGCATAAAATGTCATCTATACAAACAGAAATATCACGTTTGTTTGTCGTAGTTCCTCTAGCTTTCTCCCTAGAAAATACGAATATGTAGAGCTGGTGTCCCCATGATGAACCAATTAGTGTTTCAAGTTACAAAATTAAATGTTCCCAGAAAAAAAAATATTTAAAACAATAAAGTCCATTAATAATAATTGGGAAACAGAAACACAGAGCCTGTAGCAATATATGGGTTTGAGTTAGCCAAAACACAACCAGATATTTCTGGTTTCATCCAGGCATATGCAGAGAAAGTGGTGTGGAGTTCGTATGCAATGGACTGAGACAATCACAGTAAAAATGGTTTTGGAGAAAAGCAAAGTCATGTCTTTAGGCAAGTGCATAAAATGTCATCTATACAAACAGAAATATCACATTTGTTTGTCGTAGTTCCTCTAGCTTTCTCCCTAGAAAATACGAATATGTAGAGCTGGTGTCCCCATGATGAACCAATTAGTGTTTTTAGTTACAAAATTAAATGTTCCCTGAAAAAACATTCAAAACAATAAAGTCCATCGATAATATCAGGAAAACACAAACACAGAATCTTTCACAATATTTCGGATTGAGTGAGCCAAAACACAACCGGATATTTCTGTTTTCATCCAGTTATATCCGGACAAAGTGGTGTGGAATTCGGATGTAATGGACCGAGAAAATCACAGTAAAAATGGTTTTGGAGAAAAGGAAAGTCTTTTCGTTAGGCAAGTGCATTGTTGTTCATGAGCGAGTATGAACAAAGGAGCTCCACACATTAATAAAATTTGATGGTCCTTTATTTGCCAGCGGTGGAGAGTGTGCACATTCCCTAAAGAACTCTCGACCCTGAAGCCTAAACCAACAGGGTTTATAAAGGCAAAAACCACAATATCGGGAGGGGAATTCATGGTTGCTAGGAACAGGGGGAATACATGGTTACCGGGTTCAAGCCGACCTAACACCTATGCGAAACTAGTATCAATTATAATCTTGACAATACCAGTGACAATCTTATAATCCTGACATTAATCCAGGTATTGGTTTTAATTATATGTAGGACATAGACAAATTACATTTGTATCATTAACCCAGGTGCAACCTTTCTTCTTTCAAGCTTGAACAATTATGCTAGGGGGTTCCTATGCTCTGCCAAGTGTGAGGTAGTGGACTGCTATTGTTCTACTGTTTTAGATCATAGTTTCAGACCAAAGTCTCACAGTGGGGGGGGGGTGCTTTCCCAGAATGGATTCTTAAGTGCTCCAAAATGGAGTCTCTTCTGTCAAGGTGCCACTTCATTCCCCCCTTTTTCTTTTGAGACTAATCAAATCCTTGATTTAGTTAGGATTAGTTAGTTGGATTAGGAAGGATATTCACAGTAGAGTAATAGGTAACAGATTTGGTGCTGGCTGATGTTGGCATCTGGGAAGTACTTAGCTCACCCAGAACCAAGGATGCTGTGCTGAGTGCAGCAGTGCCTTCCACACTGAACCCAACTAGGACCAGAAGTAACCCGGGGCCTTTTGGTGACAACTGGAATGGGAGGTGCTAAGAGCTGATGCTTGCTTTGGTGGACCCAGCCCCCTATTGCTAGTTTTGGGTACAAAATATCACAGTGGGAAGAGTTGGGCTCAGGTCTCAGAGTAAATCTTTTCTTTACAACTTACAGTCTGTATGTACAAGACATTTTGTTAAAGCCTGAGAGGCCCACAGACACTTAGCCCAACAAGAGAGCCTCAGTCCTCCCCTTCTTTAAATCCACACCCTACTATTGTAGGGACCCAGGGCGTCGATCTCATTTTGGCTACTTCCTGCTGACAGGGGGTCGTTGTCCTGGGGGCCCCTTAGGGTGTGGAGTAGGGAGTGGCAGTCGAAACAGGGTTCCAACAGGAGGTGGTCTTTGAGGAGGCTGCAGTGGCAGCTTGTAGAAACTGCTTCCATCCAAGATTTCATGTGCATGGCCATCAAGAGTTGTACTGCTTTAAACCTGGAGAAAACAAATCTACCAAGCAGATTAAATACACAGGATCTAAAACAAAGGACAGGGTCATTATTAATTACATGGGGTACAGGAAGACTCATCATAAAGGAGGTGTGAACCTCCTTAGGGCAGGCACCCTGTTGACTCCCAGTTCCTAGCTGGCCTGCGAGCACAGCAGGACTGAATAGGAGGTCAGTATGGAATAGGCAGAATCTCTGAAAGCAAATCTATAACTTTGTCTACAATGTTACTGACCCTGGGCTGTCCCCCTGATGGCGGTGGTTACTTTGGAAGCTGAGCAGAGTGAAGGGCTTTTCAGCTTAGAGCCAACAAGGTCTGCGGCTCTGACCTAGGAGTCCTTCGACTCCAGGGCAGTTCCGTTTCTAGTGACCCAGCTCTCAGCTGGCAGAGCTGCTGGAGCTCTCTAGAGGCTGGCTTCTGTCGTGACTGCTGTCTGTCCAAAGCCCTGGCTTTCCACATCGAAAACCAATGCCATTTAGGGTGGACTGGCCTGTTGGGTCTCCTTGATGGCAGATCGCTGTGTACAGCTGTTATTAATTGGCTGTCACCTGTCCTTAGGTTGCTCCTGTTGTCCAGCTCACTCCTTTTTCCTGTCCTTGTTAAAGTAGACCACAGAGGCTTTAGGATGTTAGCCAAGGGGGTGCTCAATCCGATCACTAAGCTTTGGTGGCCTGGGCTAGAAATGTGTTGTCACAGGCATGTATAAGATCAAACATGAAGACCACTTCATCCAAACCAATTTTAACCAATTAGCATTTCTACATTAGTTTGGTTTGAAAAGGGAGGTTTTGCCTGTTTACTGTATTCATAGCAAAATAAATCTAGCAGTTTATTTTGTGGCCAGGCACAATGAAAAATGTTAGCCATTACTTTAATAAGTTTTGAAGATCAAACTGTATGTCCTGATGGAGAATTCAAAATAGAATCAGTTTCTCATCTTGAAGAGAATACAGGCTTTTTAGATTACTTATTGTTAATAATTTAATATTAGTAAGTAATTTTAATTGTTAAATAACAACTTATGAAAGTATTTACCAAAAAGTTTAAAGTCTTTTTTTAAATTATAAGAGTAACTTATTTGACAAGCCAACCCAAGCATAAACATGTCAATGACTTTAAAAATTTTTGATTTCTCTGAAACACCAAGTTTAAAACACCTGGGACAGAGATTTATTGAGGTCAAAAATGTATTTTGGGTTAACCTAGTAGTTTAAATTTATGAGCAATCTTAGCTATTAATAAATTATTTATGTAGACATACAATATGTACACACAAATAACATGTAGCATATATTACAGGATAGAACAATAAAGTAGTCTTAGTAACAGCTTTTTAACATCTTTAACTGTTTTTTATTACTAATTAATTAGAATTGCTTTTTGTTTTTAGTAACCTGAGTTAACCATACTTTTTTAGTTGAAACCTGTTAAACTTTGGCTTTATCTATTTGTAGAGCCATACTAAAGTACTGAATATAATAAAGGTAGGAAAAAGAAGTCCTTTGAAACCTAAAAGAGAACACATTTAAACACACAACCAACAATGTTTTAATTTTTATGAGTAGTAACTGTGACTGACAAAAGGCTTTAAGTGGTCATGGTTAAAATTATAAAACTTACTAGACAACAAGAAGAGGCACTTGTTTACTTTACACACTATTTTAGAAAGTACCTGTAAGATTTTATTAATAATTTATTTCTTTTTAGTTCTTTGGGCCTCCTTTTATTAAGATAGCCATCGTGACTGATAACACAGCAAAATTATTAGACATTTGTAACTTTTGCACATTTGTATGAGTAGACCTGATTTTGTTACAAAGTGAACATTTAAATGTTTTAGAATAAGTATATATTTAAACCATATTTTTTTAATAAAAACACAGCTGTTTTTAAACTATCAGAATTAAAAGAGAGACAGAACACCAATAGGATACAAAATTGATGTTTCTTTGTCAATAAAATGGGAAATAAAATCCTTAAATACAAGATAGACCATGGACTCATTTCATAACTTGGAACAATTGTAACAGAGTCAGAACCAGGAAAAAGAAGAGAGCTTACTGGATCCAGCTAGAAAATGGCAGAGTCACCAATTAAATAAAAAATACTAAAAGAATATTTTAATTAATAGTTTTTGTATTTAGAAAATTTTTATTACCTTTTGTGACCTTTTTACACTTTTTACAACTTAAATTTAAAACCTCTTTTTACAATTGAAACCTGTTTTTTTTTTCTTACCAAGAACAGTTTTATACTTGTGGCCTTTCTATTTTAATATAAGTCCTGAATTCAGTAAATAATTTTTTAAAAATTTGTAAATTAAGACAACTTTTTTAGAATAAGATAACACATCAAATTTTAACCTTAGTTACTTTTAAGCAGTTTTGAATTATTTTTTATATATGGACTCTAATGAAGACATTTTTGTTAGACACATTTATCTCATTTACCTTTACCCAATTTATATTTAGCAGTTACACCTCAGTGACTTAACATGTTGATATTGTATCATACCTTTATCTGAATTAGGGTCAAAAACATTTACATGGAATTTTACTTTGTTTATAAAACTCCAGCTAGAAATTAATGACATAAACCAGAGATTGAAAAATCCACATCAGGGCTGATCACCCATTGTTATTTTTCATCCAGATCTGTAAAAACCAAGTCACAAAATGTTGGCAAGTTACAAGGCAATTGTTAAGGCAGCAATCTTTTTAGATTTAAAAGAGAGAAAATTTTGAACATACATTGAAAAGGTGTCCCTTAGACTGAGCAGAGCCCATGCTCAGGGAAGGGACAGAGACTCCAGAGACAAGGGAATAAAGGAGACAAACAGGCAGCACAGGGAGAAGAGTTTACCTCCCAGCATTATGGATGCAGACGGTGCATCAGAAAGTGGCCACGAGACAGGAACAGAAACCAGTACATCCAGGACAGGCCTTTCTTTAACCAGACCAGAGTCTCCCGTCCTAACGCCATCACACTCAAATGGAACGGAGACTGTATTGGCGTCTCGTCAGACCTCCAATACCCAGAAGGCGCCACCAGAAAACAGGAGTCAACTTACCAGAGGACCTAAGGCCAATTGGTTGGTGAAGAGGTCGAGCCGAGAATCCCAGGTCGATGAATCGGGACACGGGGCCCTGGAACATCATCAGGGGGCCCCTCCCTATGGCCAGAGCACCAACCTGGAAGGATTGGAGCGAGGTCTTCCCGGAGGTGGTCTCCATTTCTCGCTGGGGCCTCCAAAATGTTGTACCTAAGCGAGTATGAACAAAGGAGCTCCACACATTAATAAAATTTGATGGTCCTTTATTTGCCAGCGGTGGAGAGTGGGCTCATGCCCTAAAGAACTCTCGACCCTGAAGCCTAAACCAACAGGGTTTATAAAGGCAAAAACCACAAAATCGGGAGGGGAATTCATGGTTGCTAGGAACAGGGGGGAATACATGGTTACCTGGGTCAAGCCGACCTAACACCTATGCGAAACTAGTATCAATTATAATCTTGACAATACCAGTGACAATCTTATAATCCTGACATTAATCCAGGTATTGGTTTTAATTATATGTAGGACATAGACAAATTACATTTGTATCATTAACCCAGGTGCAACCTTTCTTCTTTCAAGCTTGAACAATTATGCTAGGGGGATCCTATGCTCTGCCAAGTGTGAGGTAGTGGACTGCTATTGTTCTACTGTTTTAGATCATAGTTTAAGACCAGAGTCTCACAGTGGGGGGGGGGGGTGCTTTACCAGAATGGAGTCTTAAGTGCTTCAAAATGGAGTCCCTTCTGTCAAGGTGCTACTTCAGCATAAAATGTCATCTATATAAACACAAATATCATGCTTGCTTGCCGCAGTTCCTCTAGCTTTGTCCATAGAAAATACGTAAGTGTAGAACTGGTGTCTCCATGTGGAACCAATTAGTGTTTCTACAGTACAAAATTAAATGTTCCCTGACAAAAACATTCAAAACAATTAAGTCCATCGATAATATCCAGAAAACACAAACACAGAGACTTTTACAATATTACGGATTGATTAGCCAAAACACAACTGGATATTTCTGGTTTGATCCAGTCATATACAGACAAACTTGTGTGGAATGGACCAAGAAAATCATAGTAAAAATGGTTTTGGAGAAAAGCAAAGTCTTTTCGTTAGGCAAGTGCATGAAATATGATCTATACAAACAGAAATATCACCTTTGTTTTCTGGCAGTTCCTCTAGCTTGCTCCCTAGAAAATACGAATGTGTAGAGCTAGTGTCTCCATGTGGAAACAATTAGTGTTTCTACGGAACAAAATCAAATGTTCCCTGATAAAAACATTCAAAACAATAAACTCCATCGATAATATGCAGAAAACACAAACACAGAGGCTTTCACAATATTTCGGATTGAGTTAGCCAAAAAACAACCGGATATTTCTGGTTTCATCCAGGCATATCCAGAGAAAGTTGTGTGGAATTCGTATGCAATGGACGGAGAAAATCACAGTAAAAATGGTTTTGGAGAAAAGCAAAGTCTTTTCGCTAGGCAAGTGCATAAAATGTCATCGATACAAACAGAAATATGTTTGTTTGCCACAGTTCTCCTAGATTTCTCCCTAGAAAATACGAATGTGTAGAACTGGTATCTCCATGTGGAACCAATTAGTGTTTCAACAGTACCAAATTAAATGTTCCCTGACAAAAACATTCAAAACAATAAAGTCCATGGATAATATCCAGAAAACACAAACACAGAGGCTTTCACAATATTTCGGATTGAGTTAGCCAAAAAACAACTGGATATTTCTGTTTTCATCCAGTCATATCCGGAAAAAGCGGTGTAGAATTCTTATGCAATGGACCGAGAAAATCACATTAAAAATGGTTTTGGAGCAAAGCAAAGTCTTTTCCTTAGGCAAGTGCATAAAAGGTCATCTATACAAACAGAAATTTCATGTTTGTTTTTCGCAGTTCCTCTAGGTTTCTCCCTAGAAAATATGAATGTGTAGAGCTGGTGTCTCCATGTGGAACCAATTAGTGTTTCAAAGCACAAAATTAAATGTTCCCTGATAAAAAACATTCAAAACAATAAAGTCCATCGATAATATCCAGAAAACACAAACACAGACGCTGTAGAAATATTTGGGATGGTGTTAGCCAAAACAAATCCGGATATTTCTGGTTTCAACCAGTCATATCCGGACAAACTGGTGTGGAATTCGTATGCAATGGACTGAGAAAATCACAGTAAAAATGGTTTTGGAAAAAAGCAAAGTCTTTTCGTCAGGAAAGTGCCTAAAAAGTCATCTATACAAACATAAATATCATGTTTGTTTGCCTCAGTTCCTCTAGCTTTCTCCCTAGAAAATACGAATGTGTAGAGCTGGTGTCTCATTGTGTAACCAATTAGTGTTTCCAAGCACAAAATTAAACGTTCCCTGATAAAAACATTCAAAACAATAAAGTCTGTGGATAATATCAGGAATACACCAACACAGAGGCTGTAGCAAAATCTGGGATTGAGTTAGCCAAAACACCACCAGATATTTCTGGTTTCATCCAGTCATATCCGGACAAACTGGTGTGGAATTCATATGAAATGGACCGAGAAAAGCACAGTACAAATGGTTTTGGAGTAAAGCAAAGTCTTTTCGCTAGGCAAATGCATAAAATGTCATCTATACAAACAGAAATATCATGATTCTTTGCCACAATTGATCTAGATTTCTTTCTAGAAAATACAAATATGTAGCGCTGGTGTCTCCATGTGGAACCAATTAGTGTATCCAAGCACAAAATTAAATGTTCCCAGATAAAAAAAAACATTCAAAACCAAAAAGTCCATTAATAATAATTGGGAAACAAATACACAGAGCCTGTAGCAATATCTGGGATTGAGTTAACCAAAACCCAACTGGATATTTCTGGTTTCATCCAGGCATATCCAGAGAAAGTGGTGTGGAGTTCGTACGCAATGGACCGAGAAAATCACAGTAAAAATGGTTTTGGAGAAAAGCAAAGTCTTTTCGTTAGGCAAGTGCATAAAATGTCATCTAGACAAACAGAAATATGTTTGTTTCCCACTGTTGCTCTAGCTTTCTCCCTAGAAAATAAGAATCTGTAGAACTGGTGTCTCCATGTTGAACCAATTAGTGTTTCTACGGTACAAAATTAAATGTTCCCTGACAAAAACATTCAAAACATTAAAGTCCATCGATAATATCCAGAAAACACAAACACAGAGGCTTTCACAATATTTCTGATTGAGTTAGCCAAAACACAACCAGATATTTCTCTTTTCATTCAGGCATATCCGGACAAAGCGGTGTGGAATTAGTATGCAATGGACTGAGAAATTCACAGTAAAAATGGTTTTGGAGCAAAGCAAAGTCTTTTCTTTAGGCAAGTGCACAAAATGTCATCTATACAAACAGAAATTTCATGCTTGGTTGCTGCAGATCCTCTAGCTTCCACCTTAGAAAATACGAATGTGTAGAGCTGGTGTCTGCATGTGGAAAAAATTATTGTTTTTAAGAACAAAATTAAATGTTCCCCAATGAAAAACATTCAAAAAAATAAAGTCCGTTAATAAAAATCGGGAAACACAAACACAAAGGCTGTAGCAATATCTTGGATTGAGATGGCTAAAACACAACTAGATATTTCTAGTTTCATGCAGGCATATCCAGAGAATGTAGTGTGGAATTCGTATGCAATGGACCGAGAAAATCACAGTAAAAATGGTTTTGGAGAAAAGCTAAGTCATTTCGTTAGGCAAATGCATAAAATGTCATCGATACACACAGAAATATCATGTTTGTTTGCCGCAGTTCCTCTAGCTATCTCCCTAGAAAATACGAATGTGTAGAGCTGGTATCCCCAAGATGAAACAATTAGTGATTCTACGGTACAAAATTAAATGTTCCCTGATAAAAAACCATTGAAAACAATAAAGTCCCTGGATAATATCAGGAAAACACAAACACAGAGGCTGTAGCAATATCTCAGATTGAGTTAGTCAAAATATCACCGGATATTTCCGGTTTTACCAGTCATATCTGGAAAAGCGCTGTGGAATTCGTATGCATTGGACCGAGGAAATCACAGTAAAAATGGTTTTGGAGAAAAGCAAAGTCTTTTAGTTAGGTAAATACTTAAAATGTCATCTAGACAAACAGAAATATCATGTTTGTTTGCAGCACTTCCTCTAGCTTTCTCCCTAGAAAATAGGAATGTGTAGAGCTGGTGTCCCCATGGTGAACCAATTAGTGTTTCAACGGTACAAAATTAAATGTTCGTTTTTAAAAACATTCGAAACAATAAATTCAATCGATAATATCCAGAAATGACAAACACAGAGACTTTCACAATATTTCTGAATGAGTTAGCCAAAACACAACCGGATATATCTGATTTCATCCAGTCATATCTGGACAAAGTGGTGTGGAATTCGTATGCAATGGACCGAGAAAATGACAGTAAAAATGGTTTTGGAGAAAAGCAAAGTCTTTTCCTTAGGCAAGTGCATAAAATGTCATCCATACAAACAGAAATTTCATGCTTGGTTGCCGCAGTTCCTGTAGAATTCTCCCTAGAAACTACAAATGTGTAGAGCTGTTTCTCCATGATGAACAAATTAGTGTTTCAACGGTAGAAAATAAAATATTCCCTGATAAAAAATTTCAAAACAATAAAGTCCATCGATAGTATCCAGAAAAAAAAAAAAAAAAACATAGAATCTTTCACAATGTTTCGGATTGAGTTAGCCAAAACAGAACAGGATATTTCCGGTTTCATTCAGTCATATCCGAAAAAAGTGGTGTGGAATTCGCATGCAATAGACCGAGAAAATCACAGTAAAAATTGTTTTGGAGAAAAGCAAAGTCTTTTCGTTAGGCAAGTGCATTAAATGTCATCTATACAAACAGAAATATCATGTTAGTTTGCCGCAGTTCCTCTAGCATTCTCCCTAGAAAATACGAATGCTTAGAGCTGGTGTCACCATGATGAACCAATTAGTGTTTCAATGGTAAAAATTTAAATATTCCCTGAAAAAACATTCAAAACAATATAGTCCCTCGATAATATCCAGAAAACACGAACACAGAGGCTTTCACAATATTACGGATTGAGTTAGCCAATATACAAATGGATATTTCTGGTTTCATCCAGTCATATCCGGACATAGTGGTGTGGAATTCGTATGCAATGGACTGAGACAATAACACTACAAATTGTTTTGGAGAAAAGCAAAGTCTTTTCATTAGGCAAGTGCATAAAATGTCATCGATACAAACAGAAATATGTTTGTTTGCCACAGTTTTTCTAGATTTCTCACTAGAAAATACGAATGTGTAGAACTGGTGTCTCCATGTGGAACCAATTAGTGTTTCTACGGTAAAAAATTAAATGTTCCCTGACAAAAATATTCAAAACAATAAAGTCCATGGATAATATCCAGAAAACACAAACACAGAGTCTTTCACAATATTTCGGATTGAGTTAGCCAAAAAACAACCGGTTATTTCTGTTTTCATCCAGTCATATCCAGATAAACTGGTGTGGAATTCTTTACAATGGACTGAGAAAATCACAGTAAAATGGTTTTGGAGAAAATCAAAGACATTTCTTTAGGCAAGTGCATAAAATGTCATCCATACAAACAGAAATATCATGTTTGTTTGCCACAGTTCCTCTAGATTTCTCCCTAGAAAATAAGAATGTGTAGAGCTGGTGTCTCGATGTGGAACCAATTAGTGTTTTACGGTACAAAATCAAATGTTCCCTGATAAAAACATTCAAAACAATAAAGTCCATCGACAATATCCAGAGAACACAAACACAGAGCATGTAGCAATATCTGGGATCAAGTTACCCAAAAGAAAACCAGATATTTCTGTTTTCATCCAGTCATATCCGGACAAAGTGGTGTGGAATTCGTATGCAATGTATTGGGAAAATAATAGTAAAATGGTTTTGGAGAAAAGCAAAGTCTTCTCCTTAGGCAAGTGCATAAAATGTCATCTATACAAACAGAAATATCATGTTTGTTTACGGCAGTTCCTCTAGCTTTCTCCCTAGAAAATAAGAATGTGTAGAGTTGGTGTCCCCATGTGGAACCACTTAGTTTTTCTACGGTACAAAATTAAATGTACCCTTATAAAAATATTCAAAACAATAAAGTCCATCGATAATTTCCAGAAAACACAAACACAGAGGCTTTCACAATATTTCGGTTTGAGTTAGCCAAAACACAACCAGATATTTCCGGTTTCATCCAGGCAAATCCAGAAAAAGTGGTGTGTAATTCGTATACAATGGAACGAGAAATCACAGTAAAAATGGTTTTGGAGAAAAGCAAAGTCTTTTCGTGAGGCAAGTGCATAAACTGTCATCTATACAAACAGAAATATCATGTTTGTTTGCCGCAGTTCCTCTAGCTATCTCCCTAGAAAATACGAATGTGTAGAGCTGGTATCCCCAAGATGAAACAATTAGTGATTCTACGGTACAAAATTAAATGTTCCCTGATAAAAAACCATTGAAAACAATAAAGTCCCTGGATAATATCAGGAAAACACAAACACAGAGGCTGTAGCAATATCTCAGATTGAGTTAGTCAAAATATCACCGGATATTTCCGGTTTTACCAGTCATATCTGGAAAAGCGCTGTGGAATTCGTATGCATTGGACCGAGGAAATCACAGTAAAAATGGTTTTGGAGAAAAGCAAAGTCTTTTAGTTAGGTAAATACTTAAAATGTCATCTAGACAAACAGAAATATCATGTTTGTTTGCAGCACTTCCTCTAGCTTTCTCCCTAGAAAATAGGAATGTGTAGAGCTGGTGTCCCCATGGTGAACCAATTAGTGTTTCAACGGTACAAAATTAAATGTTCGTTTTTAAAAACATTCGAAACAATAAATTCAATCGATAATATCCAGAAATGACAAACACAGAGACTTTCACAATATTTCTGAATGAGTTAGCCAAAACACAACCGGATATATCTGATTTCATCCAGTCATATCTGGACAAAGTGGTGTGGAATTCGTATGCAATGGACCGAGAAAATGACAGTAAAAATGGTTTTGGAGAAAAGCAAAGTCTTTTCCTTAGGCAAGTGCATAAAATGTCATCCATACAAACAGAAATTTCATGCTTGGTTGCCGCAGTTCCTGTAGAATTCTCCCTAGAAACTACAAATGTGTAGAGCTGTTTCTCCATGATGAACAAATTAGTGTTTCAACGGTAGAAAATAAAATATTCCCTGATAAAAAATTTCAAAACAATAAAGTCCATCGATAGTATCCAGAAAAAAAAAAAAAACATAGAATCTTTCACAATGTTTCGGATTGAGTTAGCCAAAACAGAACAGGATATTTCCGGTTTCATTCAGTCATATCCGAAAAAAGTGGTGTGGAATTCGCATGCAATAGACCGAGAAAATCACAGTAAAAATTGTTTTGGAGAAAAGCAAAGTCTTTTCGTTAGGCAAGTGCATTAAATGTCATCTATACAAACAGAAATATCATGTTAGTTTGCCGCAGTTCCTCTAGCATTCTCCCTAGAAAATACGAATGCTTAGAGCTGGTGTCACCATGATGAACCAATTAGTGTTTCAATGGTAAAAATTTAAATATTCCCTGAAAAAACATTCAAAACAATATAGTCCCTCGATAATATCCAGAAAACACGAACACAGAGGCTTTCACAATATTACGGATTGAGTTAGCCAATATACAAATGGATATTTCTGGTTTCATCCAGTCATATCCGGACATAGTGGTGTGGAATTCGTATGCAATGGACTGAGACAATAACACTACAAATTGTTTTGGAGAAAAGCAAAGTCTTTTCATTAGGCAAGTGCATAAAATGTCATCGATACAAACAGAAATATGTTTATTTGCCACAGTTTTTCTAGATTTCTCACTAGAAAATACGAATGTGTAGAACTGGTGTCTCCATGTGGAACCAATTAGTGTTTCTACGGTAAAAAATTAAATGTTCCCTGACAAAAATATTCAAAACAATAAAGTCCATGGATAATATCCAGAAAACACAAACACAGAGTCTTTCACAATATTTCGGATTGAGTTAGCCAAAAAACAACCGGTTATTTCTGTTTTCATCCAGTCATATCCAGATAAACTGGTGTGGAATTCTTTACAATGGACTGAGAAAATCACAGTAAAATGGTTTTGGAGAAAATCAAAGACATTTCTTTAGGCAAGTGCATAAAATGTCATCCATACAAACAGAAATATCATGTTTGTTTGCCACAGTTCCTCTAGATTTCTCCCTAGAAAATAAGAATGTGTAGAGCTGGTGTCTCGATGTGGAACCAATTAGTGTTTTACGGTACAAAATCAAATGTTCCCTGATAAAAACATTCAAAACAATAAAGTCCATCGACAATATCCAGAGAACACAAACACAGAGCATGTAGCAATATCTGGGATCAAGTTACCCAAAAGAAAACCAGATATTTCTGTTTTCATCCAGTCATATCCGGACAAAGTGGTGTGGAATTCGTATGCAAAGTATTGGGAAAATAATAGTAAAATGGTTTTGGAGAAAAGCAAAGTCTTCTCCTTAGGCAAGTGCATAAAATGTCATCTATACAAACAGAAATATCATGTTTGTTTACGGCAGTTCCTCTAGCTTTCTCCCTAGAAAATAAGAATGTGTAGAGTTGGTGTCCCCATGTGGAACCACTTAGTTTTTCTACGGTACAAAATTAAATGTACCCTTATAAAAATATTCAAAACAATAAAGTCCATCGATAATTTCCAGAAAACACAAACACAGAGGCTTTCACAATATTTCGGTTTGAGTTAGCCAAAACACAACCAGATATTTCCGGTTTCATCCAGGCAAATCCAGAAAAAGTGGTGTGTAATTCGTATACAATGGAACGAGAAATCACAGTAAAAATGGTTTTGGAGAAAAGCAAAGTCTTTTCGTGAGGCAAGTGCATAAACTGTCATCTATACAAACAGAAATATCAAGTTTGTTTGCCGCAATTCCTCTAGCTTTCTCCCTAGAAAATAAGGATGTGAAGAGCTGGTGTCTCCATGTGGAACCAATTAGTGTTTCTACGGTACAAAATCAAAAGTTCCCTGATAAAAAACATTCAAAACAATAAAGTCTATGGATAATATCAGGAATACACAAACACAGAGGCTGTAGCAATACTTGGGATTGAGTTAGCCAAAACACAACCGGATATTTCCTGTTTCATCCAGTCATATCTGGACAAAGTAGTGTGGAATTCACATGCAATGTACTGAGAAAATCACAGTAAAATGGTTTTGGAGAAAAGCAAAGTCTTTTCGTTAGGCAAGTGCATAAAATGTCATCTATACAAACAGAAATGTCATGTTTGTTTACCACAGTTCCTCTAGCTTTCTCCTTAGAAAATAAGTATGTGTAGAGTTGGTGTCCCCTTGTCGATCCAATTTTTTTTTCTACGGTACAAAATTAAATGTTCCCTTATAAAAACATTCAAAACAATAAAATCCATCGATAATATCCAGAAAACACAGACACAGAGGCTTTCACAATATTTCCGAATTGAGTTAACCAAAACACAAACAGATATTTCCGGTTTCATCCAGTCATATCCAGACAAAGTGGTGTGTAAATCGTATAAAAGGGACTGAAAAATTACAGTAAAAATGGTTTTGGAGAAAAGCAAAGTCTTTTCATTTGGCAAGTGCATAAAGTGTCATCGATACAAACAGAAATATCATGTTTATTTGCCGCAGTTCCTCTAGCTTTCTCCCTAGAAAATACAATGTGTAGAGCTGGTGTTCCCCTGATGAAGCAATTAGTGTTTCACAGCACTAAATTAAAAATTCCCTGATAAAAAACATTCAAAACAATAAAGTCCGTGGATAATATCAGGAATACACAAACACAGAGGCTGTATCAATACCTTGGATTGAGTTAGCCAAAAAAAATCCAGATATTACCAGTTTCATCCAATCATATCTTGAAAAAGTCGTTTGGAATTCATATGCAATGGACCGAGAAAATCACAGTAAAAATTCTTTTGGAGAACAGGAAAGGTTTTTCGTTAGGCAAGTGCATAAAATGTCATCGATACAAACCGAAGTATGATGTTTCTTTGTCACAATTCCTCTAGCTTTCTCCCTAGAAAATACGAATATGTAGAGCTGGTGTCCCCATGATGAACCAATTACTATTTCTATGGTACAAAATTAAATGTTCCCTGATAAAAAACATTCAAAACAATAAAGTCCATCAATAAAATCCAGAAAACACAAACCCAGAGGCTTTAACAATATTTCGGATTCAATTAGCCAAAACATAACCGGATATTTCTGGTTTTATCCGGTCATATCGGGAGAAAGTGGTGTGGAATTCGTATGCAATGGACCGAGAAAATGACAGTAAAAATGGTTTTGGAGAAAAGCAAAGTCTTTTCGTTATGCAAGTGCATAAAATGTCATCTATACACACAGAAATTTCATGCTTGGTTGCCGCAGATCCTGTAGATTTCTCCCTAGAAAATACAAATATGTAGAGCTGGTGTCTCCATGTGGAATAATAAGTGTATCTAAGGTCAAAATTAAATGTTCCCTAAGAAAAAACGTTGAAAACAAAAAAATGCCCTTGATAATATCCGAAAAACACAAATACAGAGGCTGTAGCAATATCTGGGATTGAGTTAGCCAACACAAAACCGGATATTTGCTGTTTCTTTCAGTCATATTCAGACAAACTGGTGTGGAATTCAAATGCAATGGACTGAGAAAATCACAATAAAAATGGGTTTGGAGAAAGCAAAGACTTTTCATAAGGCAAGTGCATAAAATGCCATCTATACAAACGTAAATATCATGTTTGTTTGTCACAGTTCCTCTAGCTTTCTCCCTAGAAAATACGAATGTGTAGAGCTGGTGTCTCCATGTGGAACTAATTAGTGTTTCCAAGCACAAAATTAAATGTTCCCTAAAAAAAAACCATTCAAAAAAATAGAATCCGTGGATAATATCAGCAATACACAAACACAGAGGCTATAGCAATATCTGGGATTGAGTTAGCCAAAACAACACCAGATATTTCCGGTTTCATCCAGTCATATCCGTTAAACTGGTGGGGAATTCATATGCACTGGACCGAGAAAATCACAGTATAATTGGTTTTGGAGAAAAGCAAAGTCTTTTCGTTAGGCAAGTGCCTAAAAAGTCATCTACACAAACATAAATATCATGTTTGCCGCAGTTCTTCTAGCATTCTCCCTAGAAAATACAAATGCATAGAGCTGGTGTCTCCATGTGGAACCAATTAGTGTTTCAACGGTAAAAAAATAAATGTTCCCTGAGAAAAACATTCAAAACAAGAAAGTCCATTGGTAATATCCAGAAAACACAAACAGAGAAGCTTTCACAATATTACGGATTGAGTTATCCAAAACACAACCAGATATTTCTGGTTTCATCCAGTCATATCCAGACAAAGTGGTTTGGAATTCATATGCAATGGACCGAGAAAATCACAGTAAAAATGATTTTGGAGAAAAGCAAAGTCTTTTCGTTAGGCAAGTGCATAAAATGTCATCTATACAAACAATAATCATGTTTATTTGCTGCAGTTCCTCTAGCTTTCTCCCTAGAAAATATGAATGTGTACAGCTGGTGTCCCCATGATGAAACAATTAGTGTTTCAATGGTACAAAATTAAATGTTCGGTGATAAAAAACATTCAAAACAATAAAGTCCGTGGATAATATCAGGAATACACAAACACAGAGGCTGTAGCAATATCTGCGATTGAGTTAGCCAAAACAATTCCGGTTGCATCTGTTTTCATCCAGTCATATCCGGAAAAAGTGGTGTGGAATTCGTATGCAATGAACCAAAAAAATCACAGTAGAAATTGTTTTGGAGAAAAGCAACATCTTTTCCTTAGGCAAGTGCATAAAATGTCATCGATACAAACAGAAGTATCATGTTTGTTTGCCGCAGTTCCTCTAGCTTTCTCCCTAGAAAATACGAATGTGTAGCGCTGGTGTTCCCATGATGAACCACATTAGTGTTTCAACGGTACAAAATGAAATGTTCCCTGATAAAAACATTCAAAACATTAAAGTCCA
The DNA here is from genome assembly GCA_036325905.1 of Lepus oiostolus. Classification (NCBI taxonomy): domain Eukaryota; kingdom Metazoa; phylum Chordata; class Mammalia; order Lagomorpha; family Leporidae; genus Lepus; species Lepus oiostolus. The sequence continues at coordinate 132,162,985 of CM070808.1, forward strand.
TCAATAATATCCAGAAAACACAAACACAGAGCCTTTCACAATATTTCGGATTGAGTTAGCCAAAACACAACCAGATAGTTCTGGTTCCATCCAGTCATATCCGGACAAAGTAGTGTGGAATTCATATGCAATGGAAGAAGAAAATCACAGAAAAAATGGTTTTGGAGAAAAGCAAAGTCTTTTCGTTAGGCAAGTGTATAAAATATCATCCTTATAAACAGAAATATCATGTTTGTTTGCTGCAGTTGCTCTAGCTTTCTCCCTAGAAAATACGAATGTGTAGAGCTGGTGTAGCCAATATGAACCAATTAGTGTTTCAACTGTACAAAATGAAATGTTCCCTGATAAAAAACATTCAAAACAATAAAGTCTGTTGATAATATCAGGAATACACAAACACAGAGGCTGTAGCAATATCTGTGAATGAGTTAGCCAAAATAATACCGGAATTTTCGGTTTCATCCAGTCATATCCGGACAAACGGGTGTGGAATTCGTATGCAATGGACAGAGAAAATCACAGTAAAAATGGTTTTGGAGAATAGCAATGTCTTTTCGTTAGGCAAGTGTATAAAATATCATCCTTATAAACAGAAATATCATGTTTGTTTGCTGCAGTTGCTCTAGCTTTCTCCCTAGAAAATACGAATGTGTAGAGCTGGTGTCTCCATGATGAACCAATTAGTATTTCAACTGTACAAAATGAAATGTTCCCTGATAAAAAACATTCAAAACAATAAAGTCCGTGGATAATATCAGGAATACACAAACCCAGAGGCTGTAGCAATATCTGGGATTTAGTTAGCCCAAACAAAACCGGATGTTTCCGGTTTCATCCCGTCATATCCAGTAAACTGGTGTGCAATTCGTATGCAATGCACCGAGATATTCACAGTAAAAATGGCTTTGGAACATACCAATGTCTTTTCGTTAGGCAACTGCATATAATGTCATCTATAAAAACAGAAATATCATGTTTGTTTGCCGCAGTTCCTCTTGCTTTCTTCCTAGAAAATACAAATACGTAGAGCTGGTGTCTACATGTGGAACCAATTACTGTATCCAAGCTCAAAATAAAATGTTCCCTGATAAAAAACATTCAAAAAACTAAAGTCCGTTGATAATATCCAGAAAACACAAACACAGAGGCTTTCACAATATTTCGGATTGAGTTAGCCAAAACACAACTGGATATTTCTATTTTCATCCAGTCATATCCGGACAAACTGGAGTGGATTTCGTATGCAATGGACCGAAAAATCACAGTAAAAATGGTTTTGGAAGATAGCAAGCTCTTTTCGTTAGGCAAGTGCATAAAATGTCATCGATACAAACAGAAATATCATGTTTGTTTGCCGCAGTTCCTTTAGCCTTCTTCCTAGAAAATACGAATCTGTAGAGCTAGTGTCCCCATGATGCACCAATTACTGTATCCAAGCTCAAAATAAAATGTTCCCTGAGAAAAAACATTCAAATCATAAAGTCCATTGATAATATCCAGAAAACACAAACACAGAGGCTGCAGCAATATCTGGGATTGAGTTAGCCAAAACATAACCGGATATTTCCGGTTTCATCCAGTCATATCCGGACAAACTGGTGTGGAATTCAGATGAGGTACCGAGAAAATCACAGAAAAATGGTTTTGGAGAAAAGCAAAGTCTTTTCGTTAGGCAAGTGCATAAAATGTCATCTATACAAACAGAAATATCATGTTTCTTTGCCGCAGTTCCTCTAGCTTTCTACCTAGAAAATACGAAAATGTTCAGCTCTGTCTCCATGTGGAACCAATTACTGTATCCAACCAAAAGAAATTATTCCCCGCTAAATACATTCGAAACAATAAAGTCCGTGGTTAATATCAGGAATACACAAACACAGAGGCTGTAGCAATATCTGGGATTGCGTTAGCTAAAAGAAAACTGGATATTTCCGGTTTCATCCAGTAATATCCGGACAAACTGGTGTGGAATTCGTATGCAATGGACCGAGAAAATCACAGTAAAAATGGTTTTGGAGAATAGCAAAGTCTTTTCGTTAGGGAAGTGCATAAAATGTCATCGATACAAACAGAAATATGATGTTTGTTTGCCGCAGTTCCTCTAGTAGTCTCCCTAGAAAATAAGAATGTGCAGAGCTGGTGTCCCCATGATGAACCAATTAGTGATTCTATGGTACAAAATTAAATGTTCCCTGATAAAAATATTCAAAACAATAAAGTCCATGGATAATATCTAGAAAACACAAATCAGAGGCCTTCACAATATTTCAGATTGAGTTAGCAAAAACATAACCGGATATTTCTGCTTCCTCCAGTCATATCCGGACACAGTGGTGTGGAATTCGTATGCATTGAACCAAAAAATCACAGTAGAAATTGTTTTGGAGAAAAGTAAAGTCTTTTCGTTAGGCAAGTGCATAAAATATCATTTATACATACAGAAATATCATGTTTGTTTGCCGGAATTCCTCTAGCTTTCTCCCTAGAAAATATGAATTTGTAGAGCTGGTGTCTCCATGTGGAACCAATTAGTGATTCCAAGAACAAAATAAAATGTTCCCAGATAAAAAACATTCAAAACAATAAAGTCCATTGATAATATCAGGAATACACAAACACAGAGGCTGTAGCAATATCTGGGATTGTGTTAGCCAAAATAACACCAGATATTTCGGTTTCATCCAGTCATATCCGGACAACGTGGTGTGGAATTCGTATGCAATGGACCGAGAAAATCACAGTAAAAATGGTTTTGGAGAAAAGCAAAGTCTTTTCGTGAGGCAAGTTCATAAACTGTCATCTATACAAACAGAAATACCATGTTTGTTTGCCGCAGTTCCTCTAGCTTTCCTCCTAGAAAATACGAATGTGTAGAGCTAGTGTCCCCATGATGCACCAATTACTGTATCCAAGCTCAAAAAAATATTCTCCCATAGAAAACATTCAAAACAATAAAGTACATTGATAATATCCAGAAAACACAAACACAGAGGCTGTAGCAATATCTGGGATTGAGTTAGCCAAAACAATTCCGGTTGTTTCTGTTTTCATCCAGTCATATCCAGACACACTCGTGTGGAATTCGTATGCAATGAACCAAAAAAATCACAGTAGAAATTGTTTTGGAGAAAAGCAACATATTTTCCTTAGGCAAGTGCATAAAATGTCATCGATACAAACAGAAGTATCATGTTTGTTTGCGGCAGTTCCTCTAGCTTTCTCCCTAGAGAAACCAATTAGTTTTTCAACGGTACAAAATTAAATGTTCCCTGATAAAAACATTCAAAACATTAAAGTCCATCGATAATATCCAGAAAACACAAACACAGAGACTTTCACAATATTTCGGATTGAGTTAGCCAAAACACAAACGGATATTTCTGGTTCCATCCAGTCATATCCGGGCAAAGTAGTATGGAAATCGTATGCAATGGAAGAAAATCACAGTAAAAATGGTTTTGGAGAAAACCAATGTCTTTTCATTAGGCAACTGCATAAAATGTCATCTACACTAACAGAAATATCATGTTTGTTTGCCGCAGTTCCTCTAGCTTTCTCCCTAGAAAATACGAATGTGTAGAGCTGGTGTCCCCATGATGAACCAATTAGAGTTTCCACGGTACAAAATTAAATGTTCTGTGATGAAAAAACTTTCAAAGCAATAAAGTCCGTGGATAATATCAGGAATACACAAACCCAGAGACTGTAGCAATATCTGGGATTCAGTTAGCCAAAACAAAACCGGATGTTTCCGGTTTCATCCCGTCATATCCAGTAAACTGGTGTGCAATTCGTATGCAATGTACCGAGATATTCACAGTAAAAATGGCTTTGGAGAAAACCAATGTCTTTTCGTTAGGCAAGTGCATAAAATGTCATCTATACAAACAGAAATATGATGTTTGTTTGCCACAGTTCCTCTTGCTTTCTTCCTAGAAAATACGAATACGTAGAGCTGGTGTCTACATGTGGAACCAATTACTGTATCCAAGCTCAAAATAAAATGTTCCCTGATAAAAAACATTCAAAAAACTAAAGTCCGTTGATAATATCCAGAAAACACAAACACAGAGGCTTTCACAATATTTCGGATTGAGTTAGCCAAACCACAACCGGATATTTCTGTTTTCATCCAGTCATATCCGGACAAACTGGAGTGGAATTCGTATGCAATTGACTGAGAAAATCACAGTAAAAATGGTTTTGGAGGATAGCAAGCTCTTTTGGTTAGGCAAGTGCATAAAATGTCATCGATACAAACAGAAATATCATGTTTGTTTGCCGCAGTTCCTCTAGCCTTCTTCCTAGAAAATAAGAATGTGTAGAGCGAGTGTCCGCATGATGAACCAATTACTCTATCCTTCTTCGATAAAAAACATTCAAAACAATAAAGTCCGTTGAATATATCCAGAAAACACAAACACAGAGGCTGTAGCAATATTTGGGATTGAGTTAGCCAAAACAAAACCAGATATTTCCAGTTACATCCAGTCATATCTGGACAAACTGGTGTGGAATTCAGATGAAGTGTACCGAGAATATCACAGAAAAATGGTTTTGGAGAAAAGCAAATTCTTTTCGTTAGGCAAGTGCATAAAATGTCATGTATACAAACAGAAATATCATGTTTGTTTGCCGGAATTCCTCTATTTTTTTTCTCTCTGGAAAATACGAATGTGTAGAGCTGGTGTCTCCATGTGGAACCAAGTAGTGTTTCAACGGTACAAAATTCAATGTTCCCCGATATAAAAACATTTAAAAAAATAAAGTCCGTGGATAATATCAGGAGTACACAAACACAGAGGCTGTAGCAATATCTGGGATTGTGTTAGCCAAAACAAAACCGGATATTTCCGGCTTCATCCCGTCATATCCAGTAAAGTGGTGTGCAATTCGTATGCAATGAACCGAGATATTCACAGTAAAAATTGCTTTCTAGAAAACCAATGTCTTTTTGTTAGGCAACTGCATAAAATGTCATCCATACAAACAGAAATATGATGTTTGTTTGCCACAGATCCTCTATCTTTCTACTTAGAAAATACGAATACGTAGAGCTGCTGTCTCCATGTAGAACCAATTACTGTATCCAAGCTCAAAATAAAACATTCTTCGATAAAAAACATTCAAAACAATAAAGTCCATTGAATAATCCAGAAAACACAAACACAGAGGCTGCAGCAATATCTGGGATTGAGTTAGCCAAAACACAACCTGATATTTCCGGTTTCATCCACTCATATCCGGACAAACTGGTGTGGAATTCCTGCGCAATGGACTGAGAAAATCACAGTAAAAATGGTTTTGCAGAAAAGTAAGGTCTTTTCGTTAGGCAAGTGTATAAAATGTCATCGATACAAACAGAAATATCATGTTTGTTTGCTGCAGTTGCCCTAGCTTTCTCCCTAGAAAATACGAATGTGTAGAGCTGGTGTCACCATGATGAACCAATTAGTGTTTCTACGGTACACAAATAAATGTTCCCTGATAAAAATATTCAAAACAATAAAGTCCATTGATAGTATTCAGAAAAAAACATACACAGAGTCTGTAGCAATATTTCGGATTGAGTTAGACATAACACAACACGATATTTCCCGTTTCATCCAGTCATATCCGGAAAAAGTGGTGTGGAATTCGTATGCAATGGGCCGAGAAAATCACAGTAAAAATGGTTTTGGAGAAAAGCAAAGTCTTTTCTTTAGGCAAGTGCATAAAATGTCATCGACACAAACCGAAATATCAGGTTTGTTTGCCGCAGTTCCTCTAGCTTTCTCCCTAGAAAATACGAATGTGTAGAGCTGGTGTCTCCATTTGGAACCAATTACTGTATCCCAGCTCAAAATAAAATATTCTCCTATAAAAAACATTCAAAACAATAAAGTCTGTTGATAATATCCAGAAAACACAAACACAGAGGCTGTAGCAATATTTCAGATTGAGTTAGCCAAAACACAACCGGATATTTCCGGTTTCATCCAGTCATATCTGGACAAACTGGTGTGGAATTCATATAAAATGGACAGAGAAAATCACAGTAAAAATGGTTTTGGAGAAAAGCAAAGTCTTTTAGGTAGGCAAATGCATAAAATGTCATCTATACAAACAGAAATATCATGTTTTTTTTCGCAGTTCCTCTAGCTTTCTCCCTAGAAAATACTAATGTGTAGAGCTGGTGTTTCCATGTGGAACTCATTATTGTATCCAAGTTCAAAATAAAATATTCTCTGATAAAAAACATTCAAAACCATAAAGTCCGTTGATAATATTCAGAAAACAGAAACACAGAGATTGTAGCAACATCTGAGATTGAGTTAGCCAAAACAAAACTGCATATTTCTGTTTATATCCAGTCATATCCGGACAAACTGGTGTGTAATTCGCATGCAATGGACCGAGAAAATCACAGTAAAAATGGTTTTGGAGAAAAGCAAAGTCTTTTCGTTAGGCAAGTGCATAAAATGTCATCGATACAAACAGAAATATCATGTTTGTTTGCCGCAGTTCCTCTAGCTTTCCTCCTAGAAAATACGAATTTGTAGAGCTGGTGTCCCCATGATGAACCAATTAGTATTTCAACGGTACAAAATTAAATGTTCCCTGATAAAAAACATTCAAAACAATAAACTCCATGGATAATATCAGGAATAAAGGAACACGGAGGCTGTAGCAATATCTGGGATAGAGTTAGACATAAAAAAAACGGATATTTCCTTTTATATCCAGTCATATCCTTACAAACTGGTGTGGAATTCGTATGCAATGGACCGAGAAAATCACAGTAAAAATGGTTTTGCTGAAAAGCAAAGTCTTTACTTTAGGCAAGTGCATAAAATGTAATCTCTAGAAACAGAAATATCATGTTTGTTTGCCGCAGTTCTTCTTGATTTCTCCCTAGAATATATGAATGTGTAGAGCTGGTGTCCCCATGAACCAATTCGTGTTTGCAAGATAAAACTAAATGTTCCCTGATAAAAAACATTCAAAACAATAAAGTCTGTGGATAATATCAGGAATACACAAACACAGAGGCTGTAGCAATGTCTGGGATTCAGTTAGCCAAAACAAAACCAGATATTTCTGGTTTCTTCCAGTCATATGCAGACAAAGTGGGGTGGAATTCGTATGCAATGCACCGAGAAAATCACAGTAAAATGGTTTTGGAGAAAAGCAAAATCTTTTCGTTAGGCAAGTGTATAAAATGTCATCTATACAAACAGAAATATCATGTTTGTTTGCCGCAGCTCCCTTGGGTTTATCCCTAGAAAATACGAATGTGTAGAGCTGGTGTCTCCATTTGGAACCAATTAGTGATTCCAAGATCAAAATTAAAAGTTCCCTGATAAAAAACATTCAAAACAATAAAGTCCATAGTTAATATCTGGAATACTCAAACAGAGAGGCTGTAGCAATATCTGGTATTGAATTAGGCAAAACACAACCGGGTGTTTCGGGTTTCATCCAGTCATATCCGGACATAGTGGTGTGGAATTCGTATGAAGTGTACCGAGAAAATCACAGAAAAATGGTTTTGGAGAAAAGCAAAGGCTTTTCGTAGGAAAGTGCATAAAATTTCATCTATACAAACAGAAATATCATGTTTGTTTCCCGCAGTTCCTCTAGCTTTCTCCCTAGAAAATACGAATGTGTACAGCTCGTGTCCCCATGATGAACCAATTAGTGTTTCAACGGTACAAAAGTAAATGTTCCCTGATAAAAACTTTCAAAAGAGTAAAGTACATCGATAATTTCCAGAAAACACAAACACAGAGGCTTTCACAATATTTCGGATTGAGTTAGCCAAAAAAAAAACTGGATATTTCTGTTTTCATCCAGTCATATCCGGAAAAAGTGGTGTGGAGTTCATATGCAATGGGCTGAGAAAATGAGAGTAAAAATGGTTTTGGAGAAAAGCAAAGTCTTTTCGTTTGGCAAGTGCATAAAATATCATCAATAGAAACAGAAATACCATTTTTCTTTGCCGCAGTTCCTCTAGCTTTCTCCCTAGAAAATACGAATACTTAGAGCTGGTGTCTCCATGTGGAACCATTTACTGTATCGAAGCTCAAAATAAAATATATCCCAATAAAAAACATTCAAAATAATAAACTCCGTGGATAATATCCAGAAAACACAAACACAGAGGCTGTAGCAATATCTGGGATTCAGTTAGCCAAAACAAAACTGGGTATTTCCGGTTTCATCCAGTCATATCCGGACAAAGTGGTGGGGAATTCATCTGCAATGGACCGAGAAAATCACAGTAAAAATGGTTTTGGAGAAAAGCAATGTTTTTTCATTAGCCAAGAGCATAAAATGTCATCCATACAAACAGAAATATGTTTGTTTGCCGCAGCTCCCTTGGGTTTCTCCCTAGAAAATACGAATGTGTAGAGCTGGTGTCTCCATGTGGAACCAATTAGTGTTTCCAAGATCAAAATAAAATGTTCCCTGATAAAAAACATTCAAAACAATAAAGTCCGTAGATAATATCAGGAATACTCAAACACAGAGTCTGTAGCAATATCTGGGATTGAGTTAGCCAAAACAAAACTGCATATTTCTGTTTTCATCCAGTAATATCCGGACAAACTGGTGTGTAATTCGCATGCAATGGACCGAGAAAATCACAGTAAAAATGGTTTTGGAGAAAAGCAAAGTCTTTTCTTTAGGCAAGTGCATAAAATGTCATCGATACAAACAGAAATATCATATTTGTTTGCCGCAGTTTCTCTAGATTTCTCCCTAGAAAATACGAATGTGTAGAGCTGGTGTAGCCAATATGAACCAATTAGTGTTTCTGTGGTACAAAAATAAATGTTCCCTGATAAAAACATTCAAAACAATAAAGTCCGTTGATAATATCCAGAAAACACAAACACGAGGCTCTAGCAATATTTCAGATTTTGTTAGCCAAAACAAAACCGGATATTTCTGGTTTCATCCAGTCATATTCGGGCAAGGTGGTTTGGAATTCGTATGCAATGGACCTAGAAAATCACAGTAAAAATGGTTTTGGAGAAAAGCAAAGTCTTTTCTTTAGGCAAGTGCATAAAATGTCATCAATACAAACAGAAATATCATGTTTGTTTTTCGGAGTTCTTCTAGCTTTCTCCCTAGACAATACGGATTTGTAGAGCTGGTGTCCCCATGATGAACCAATTAGTTTTTCCAAGAACAAAATTAATTGCTCCCTGATAAAAACATTCAAAACAATAAAGTCCATCGATAATATCCAGAAAACACAAACACAGAGGCTGTAGCAATATTTCGGATTGAGTTAGCCAAAACTCTACCGGATATTCCTGGTTTCATCCTGTCATATCCGGAAAAAGTGGTGTGGAATTCGTACGCAATGGACAGAGAAAATCAGAGTAAAAATTGTTTTGGAGAAAAGCAAAGTCTTTTCGTTAGGCAAGTGCAGCAAATGTCATCTATACCAACAGAAATATCATGTTTGCTTGCCGCAGTTCCTCTAGCTTTCTCCCTAGAAAATACGAATATGTAGAGCTGTGTCTCCATGTGGAACCAATTACAGTATCGAAGCTCAAAATTAAATATTCCCTGATAAAATCTTTCAAACAATAAAGTCCATTAATAATATCCAGAAAATGCAAACACAGAGTCTGTAGCAATATTGGAATTGAGTTAGCCAAAAAAAAAAACCGGATATTTCCGGTTTTGTCCAGTCATATCTGGACAAAGTGGTGTGGAATTCATATGCAATGGACCGAGAAAATCACAGTACAAATGGTTTTGGAGAAAAGCAAAGTCTTTTCGTTACGAAAGTGCATAAAATGTCATCGATACAAACAGAAATATCACGTTTGTTTGCCGCAGTTCCTCTAGCTTTCTCCCTAGAAAATACGAATGCGTAGAGCTGGTGTCTCCATGTGGAACCAATTAGTGTTTCCAAGCAAAAAATTAAATGTTCCCAGAAAAAAGAAAATTGAAAAAAATAAAGTCCGTGGATAATATCAGGAATACACAAACACAGAGCCTGTAGCAATCTTTCGGATTGAGTTAGCAAAAACACAACCAGATATTTACGCTTTCATCCAGTCATATACGGACAAAGTGGTGTGGAATTTGTATGCAATGGGCCCAGAAAATCACAGTACAAATTGTTTTGGATAAAAGCAAAGTCTTTTCCTTAGGCAATTGCATAAAACGTCATCTACACAAACATAAATATCATGTTTGTTTTCGCCAGTTCCTCTAGCTTTCTCCCTAGAAAATACGAATATGTAGAGCTGTGTCTCCATGTGGAACCAATTACAGTATCGAAGTTCAAAATAAAATGTTCCCTGATAAAGAGCATTCAAAACAATAAAGTCCATTGATAGTATCCAGAAAATGCAAACACAGAGGCTGTAGCAATATCTGGGATTGAGTTAGCCAAATCAAAACCGGATATTTCCGCTTTCATCCAGTCATATCCGGACAAACTCGTGTGGAATTCGTATTCAATGGACTGAGAAAATCACAGTAAAAATGGTTTTGGAGAAAAGCAAAGTCTTTCGTCAGGCAAGTGCATAAAATGTCATCTATACAAACAGAAATATCATGTTTGTTTGCCGCAGTTGCTCTAGCTTTCTCCCTAGAAAATACAAATATGTAAAGCTGTTGTCTCCATGTGGAAAGAATCAGTGTTTCGCAGTACAAAATTAAATGTTCCCTGATTGAAAACATTCATAACAATAAAGTTTGTGGATAATATCAGGAATACACAAACACAGAGGCGCTAACAATATCTGGTATTGAGTTAGCCAAAACAAAATCGGATATTTCTGGTTTCATCCAGTCATATCCGGACAAACTGGTGTGGAATTCGTACGCAATGGAATGAGAAAATCACAGTAAAAATGGTTTGGAGAAAAGCAAAGTCTTTTCGTTAGGCAAGTGCAGCAAATGTCATCTATACCAACAGAAATATCATGTTTGCTTGCCGCAGTTCCTCTAGCTTTCTCCCTAGAAAATACGAATATGTAGAGCTGGTGTCTCCATGTGGAACCAATTACAGTATCAAAGCTCAAAATTAAATGTTCCCTGATAAAATCACTCAAACAATAAAGTCTGTTAATAATATCCAGAAAATGCAAACACAGAGTCTGTAGCAATATTGGGATTGAGTTAGCCAAAAAAAACCTGGATAATCCGGTTTTTTCCAGTCATATCTGGACAAAGTAGTGTAGAATTCGTATGCAATGGACCGAGAAAATCACAGTAAAAATGGTTTTGGAGAAAAGCAAAGTCTTTTTGTTACGAAAGTGCATAAAATGTTATCTATACAAACAGAAATATCACGTTTGTTAGCCGCAGTTCCTCTAGCTTTCTCCCTAGAAAATACGAATGTGTAGAGCTGGTGTCTCCATGTGGAACCAATTAGTTTTTCCAAGCAAAAAATTAAATGTTCCCAGAAAAAAGAAAATTGAAAAAAATAAAGTCCGTGGATAATATCAGGAATACACAAAAACAGAGGCTGTAGCAAATTTTCGGATTGAGTTAGCCAAAACAAAACCAGATATTTACGGTTTCATACAGTCATATCCGGACAAAGTGATGTGGAATTTGTATGCAATGGGCCCAGAAAATCACGGTACAAATTGTTTTGGATAAAAGCAAAGTCTTTTGCTTAGGCAAGTGCATAAAACGTCATCTACACAAACATAAATATCATGTTTGTTTGCTGCAGTTCCACTAGCTTTCTCCCTATAAAATATGAATATGTAGAGCTGGTGTCTCCATGTGCAACCAATTACAGTATCAAAGCTCAAAATAAAATGTTCCCCGATAAAAAGCATTCAAAACAATAAAGTCCATTGATAGTATCCAGAAAAAGCAAACACAGAGGCTGTAGCAATATCTGGGATTGAGTTAGCCAAAACAAAAGCAGATATTTCCACTTTCATCCAGTCATATCCGGACAAACTGGTGTGGATTTCGTATGCAATGGACCGAGAAAATCACAGTAAAAATGGTTTTGGAGAAAAGCAAAGTCTTTTCGTCAGGCAAGTGCATAAAATGTCATCTATACAAACAGAAATATCACGTTTGTTTGCCGCAGTTGCTCTAGCTTTCTCCCTAGAAAATACAAATATGTAAAGCTGTTGTCTCCATGTGGAAACAATCAGTGTTTCGCAGCACAAAATTAAATGTTCCCTGATTGAAAACATTCATAACAATAAAGTCTGTGGATAATATCAGGAATACACAAACACAGAGGCGCTAACAATATCTGGGATTGATTTAGCCAAAACAAATCGGATATTTCTGGTTTCATCCAGTCATATCCGGACAAACTGGTGTGGAATTCGTATGCAATGGAACGAGAAAATCACAGTAAAATGGTTTTGGAGAAAAGCAAAATTTTTACATTATGCAATGCATAAAATGTCATCTACACAAAAAGCAATATCATGTTTGTTTGCCGCAGTTCCTCTAGCTTTCTCCCTAGAAAATACGAATGTGTAGAGCTGGTGTAGCCAATATGAACCAATTAGTGTTTCTGTGGTACAAAAATAAATGTTCCCTGATAAAAACTTTCAAAACAATAAAGTCCGTTGATAATAACCAGAAAACACAAACACGAGGCTCTAGCAATATTTCAGATTGAGTTAGCCAAAACAACCGGATATTTCTGGTTTCATCCAGTCATATCCGGGCAAGGTTGTTTGGAATTCGTATGCAATGGACCGAGAAAATCACAGTAAAAATGGTTTTGGAGAAAACAAAGTCTTTTCATTAGACAAGTGCATAAAATGTCATTGATACAAACAGAAATATCATGTTTGTTTTCTGCAGTTCCCCAGATTTCTCGCTAGAAAATATGAATGTGTAGAGCTGGTGTCCCCATGATGAAGCAATTAGTGTTTCAACGGTACAAAATGAAATGTTCCCTGATAAAAACATTCAAAACAATAAAGTCCATCGATAATATCTAGAAAACACAAACACAGAGGCTGTAGCAATATTTCGGATTGAGTTAGCCAAAACACAAGCGGATATTTCTGGTTTCATCCAGTGATATCCAGACTAAGTGGTGTGGAATTCGTATGCAATGGACCGAGAAAATCACAGTGAAAATGCTTTTGGAGAAAAGCAAAGTCTTTTCGTTAGGCAAATGCATAAAATGTCATCTATACTAACAGAAATATCATGTTTGTTTGCCGCAGTTCCTCTAGCTTTCTTCCTAGAAAATAGGAATATGTAGAGCTGCTGTATCCATGTGGAACCAATTACTGTTTCCAAGTACAAATTAAATATTCCCTGATAAAAAACATTAAAAACAATAAAGTCCATGGATAATATAAGGAACACACAAATACAGAGGCTGTAGCAATATCTGGGAATGAGTTAGCCAAAACAAAACTGGATATTTCTGCTTTCATCCAATCATATCCGGACAACGTGGTGTGGAATTCGTACGCAATCGACCGAGAAAATCACACTAAAAGTGGTTTAGGAGAAAATCAAAGTCTTTTCGTTAGGCAAGTGCATAAAATGTCATCGATACAAACAGAAATATCATGTTTGTTTGCCACAGTTCCTCTAGCTTCCTCCCTAGAAAATACGAATATGTTTAGCTGGTGTCTCCACCAGCTGGTGTATCCAAGCTCAAAATAAAATGTTCCCCGACAAAAAACATTCAAAAAAGTAAAGTCCATCGGTAATATCCAGAAAACACAAACATAGAGGCTGTAGCAATATCTGGGATTGAGTTAGCCAAAAAAAAAACCGGATATTACCTATTACATCCCATCATATCCGGACAAACTGGTGTGGAATTCATATGCAGTGTAACGAGAAAATCGCAGTAAAAACGGTTTTGGAGAAAAAAAGGCTTTACGTTAGGCAAGTGCATAAAATGTCATCTATACAAACAGAAATATGATATTTGTTTGCCGCAGTTCCTCTAGCTTTCTCCCTAGAAAATACGAATATGTAGAACTGGTGTCCCCATGATGAACCAATTAGTGTTTCAACGGTACAAAATTAAATGTTCCCTGATAAAAACATTCAAAACAATAAAGTCCATTGATAATACACAGAAAACACAAACACAGAGGCTGGATGAATATCTGGGATTGAGTTAGCCAAAACGAAACCGGATATGTCCGGTTTCATCCAGTCATATCCGGGCAGCGTGGTGTGGAATTCGTATGCAATGGACCGAGAAAATCACAGTAAAAATAGTTTTGGAGGAAAGCAAAGTCTTTTCGTTAGGCAAATGCATAAAATGTCATCTATAGAAACAGAAATATCACGTGTGTTTGCCGTAGTTCCTCTAGCTTTCTCCCTAGAAAACACCAATGTGTAGAGCTGGTGTCTCCATGTGGAACCAATTCATCATTCCAAGCACAAAATTAAATATTCCCTGAAAAAAATATTCAAATTAATAAAGTCCTTCGTAATATCAGGAATACACAAACACAGAGGCTGTAGCAATATCTGGGATTGAGTTAGCCAAAACAAAACCGGATATTTCCGGTTTCATCCTGTCATATCTAGTAAACTGGTGTGGAATTCGTATGCAATGGGGCTAGAAAAATCACAGTAAAAATGGTTTTGGAGAAAAGCAAAGTCTTTTCGATAGGAAAGTGCAAAAATGTCATTTATACAAACATAACTATCATGTTTGTTTTCCGCAGTTCCTCTAGCTTTCTCCCTAGAAAATACGAATGTGTAGAGCTGGTGTTCCTATGATGAACCAATTAGTGTTTCAATGGTACAAAATTATATGTTCCCTGATAAAAACATTCAAAACAATAAGTCCATCAATAATATCGGGAATATACAAACACAGGTTGTGGCAATATCTGGGATTGAGTTATGCAAAACAAAACCGGATATTTCCGGTTTCATCCAGTCATATCCGGACAAAGTGTTGTGGAATTCTTATGTAATGGACTGAGAAAATCACAGTAAAATGTTTTGGAGAAAAGCAAGTCTTTTCATTAGGCAAGTGCGTAAAATGTCATCTATATAAACAGAAATACCATGTTTGTTTGCCGCAATTCCTATAGGTTTCTCTGTAGAAATTACGAATGTAATTACTGACGCCATGAACAAGAGTGTCAAATGGTTAAGTCAGCAACAGGAGTCACTGTGTACTTACATCCCATGTGGGATCTGTCCTTAATGTGTTGTCTAATGTGCAGTGATGCTATAACTAGTACTGAAACAGTATTTTTACACTTTGTGTTTCTGCGTGGGTACAAACTGATGAGATCTTTACTAATTATATACTGAATCGATCTTCTGTATACAAAGATAATTGGAAATGAAAAAAAAAAAACCTGGTGTTAAATTGGAAATAGCATAGAAAAATAATTAATTTTTTAAAAAAATATTTTGTAGGATCTCTGCCTTTAATGTGCTGTATACTCTTTTTTAATGCTATAACTAGTACTCCAACAGTATTTTTTTTTCACTTTGTGTTGCTATATGGGGGCAAACTGTTGAAATCGTTACCTAATTTATACTAAACTGATCTTTTGTATATAGAGAGAATTGAAAATGAATCATGATGTGATTGGAAGGGGAGAGGGAGCATGAAAGGGGAGGGTTGTGGGTGGGAGGGAAATTTTGGGAGAGGGAAGCAATTATAGCCCATGAGCTGTACTTTGGAAATTTATATTCATTAAATAAAAGTTTAAAAAAAAGAAATTACGAATGTGTAGAGCTGGTGTCTCCATGTGGAAACAATTAGTGTTTCAACCGTACAAAATTAAATGTCCCTGATAAAAAACATTCAAAATAATAAAGTCTGTTGATACTATCAGGAATACACAAACACAGAGGCTGTAGCAATATCTGGGATTGAGTTAGCCAAAACACAAGCAGATATCTCTGGTTTCATCCAGTCATATCTGGACACAGTGGGGTGCAATTGGTATGCAATAGAAAGAGAAAATCAGAGTAAAAATTGTTTTGGAGAAAAGCAAAGTTTTTCATAAGCAAGAGCATAAAATATTATGGATACAAACAGAAATATCATGTTTGTTTGTCGCAGTTCCTCTAGCTATTTCCCTGGAAAATGTCTCCATGTGTAACCGATTACTGTATCCAAGCTCAAAATAAAATGTTCCCCAGTAAAAAACATTAAGAACAATAAAGTCCACTGATAATATCCAGAAACACAAACACAGAGGCTCTAGCAATATCTGGGATTGAGTTAGCCAAAACAAACCGGATATTACCGGTTTCATCCAGTCATATCCGGACAAACTGGTGTGGAATTCGAATGTAATGGACTGAGAACTCACAGTAAAAATGTTTTTGGAGAAAAGCAAAGTCTCTTTGTTAGGCAAGTGCATAAAGTGTCATCGATACAAACAGAAATATTATCTTTGTTTGTGGCAGTTCCTCTAGCTTTCTCCCTAGAAAATACGAAAGTGTCGAGCTGGTGTCCCCATGATGAACCAATTAGTGTTTCAATGGTACAAAAATAAATGTTCCCTGTTAAAAACATTCAAAACAATAAAGTCCATTGATTGTATCCAGAAAAAACAAACACAGATTCTGTAGCAATATTGGGATTGAGTTAGCCAAAAAAAAAAAAAAAAAAAACAAAAAAAACAGATATTTCCGGTTTCATCCAGTCATATGTGGACAAAGTTGTGTGGAATTCGTATGCAATAGACCGAAATAATCACAGTACAAATGGTTTTGGAGAAAAGCAAAGTCTTTTCGTTACAAATGTGCAAAAAATGTCATCTATACAAACAGAAATATCATGTTTGTTTGCCGCAGTTCCTCTAGCTTTCTTCCTAGAAAATACGAATATGTAGAGCTGGTGTCTCCATGTGGAACCAATTACTGTATCCAAGCTCAAAATAAAATGTTCCCCGATAAAAAGCATTCAAAACAATAAATTCCAGTGACAGTATCCAGAAAAAGCAAACACAGAGGCTGTATCAATATCTGGGATTGAGTTAGCCAAAACAAAAGCAGATATGTCCACTTTCATCCAGTCATATCCGGACAAACTGGTGTGGAATTTGTATTCAATGGACTGAGAAAATCACAGTAAAAATGGTTTTGGAGAAAAGCAAAGTCTTTTCTTCAGGCAAGTGCATAAAATGTCATCTATAAAACAGTTGCTCTAGCTTTCTCCCTAGAAAATACAAATATGTAAAGCTGTTGTCTCCATGTGGAAACAATCAGTGTTTCGCAGCACAAAATTAAATGTTCCCTGATTGAAAACATTCATAACAATAAAGTCTGTGGATAATATCAGGAATACACAAACACAGAGGCGGTATCAATATCTGGGATTGAGTTAGCCAAAACAAAATCGGATATTTCTGGTTTCATCCAGTCATATCCGGACAAACTGGTGTGGAATTCCTATGCAATGGAATGAGAAAATCACAGTAAAAATGGTTTTGGAGAAAATCAAAGTCTTTATGTTAGGCAAGTGCATAAAATGTCATCTGCACAAAAAGAAATATCATGTTTGTTTGCCGCAGTTTCTCTAGATTTCTCCCTAGAAAATACGAATGTGTAGAGCTGGTGTAGCCAATATGAACCAATTAGTGTTTCTGTGGTACAAAAATAAATGTTCCCTGATAAAAACATTCAAAACAATAAAGTCCGTTGATAATATCCAGAAAACACAAACACGAGGCTCTAGCAATATTTCAGATTTTGTTAGCCAAAACAAAACCGGATATTTCTGGTTTCATCCAGTCATATTCGGGCAAGGTGGTTTGGAATTCGTATGCAATGGACCTAGAAAATCACAGTAAAAATGGTTTTGGAGAAAAGCAAAGTCTTTTCGTTAGGCAAGTGCAGCAAATGTCATCTATACCAACAGAAATATCATGTTTGCTTGCCGCAGTTCCTCTAGCTTTCTCCCTAGAAAATACGAATATGTAGAGCTGTGTCTCCATGTGGAACCAATTACAGTATCGAAGCTCAAAATTAAATATTCCCTGATAAAATCTTTCAAACAATAAAGTCCATTAATAATATCCAGAAAATGCAAACACAGAGTCTGTAGCAATATTGGAATTGAGTTAGCCAAAAAAAACTGGATATTTCCGGTTTTGTCCAGTCATATCTGGACAAAGTGGTGTGGAATTCATATGCAATGGACCGAGAAAATCACAGTACAAATGGTTTTGGAGAAAAGCAAAGTCTTTTCGTTATGAAAGTGCATAAAATGTCATCGATACAAACAGAAATATCACGTTTGTTTGCCACAGTTCCTCTAGCTTTCTCCCTAGAAAATACGAATGTGTAGAGCTGGTGTCTCCATGTGGAACCAATTAGTGTTTCCAAGCAAAAAATTAAATGTTCCCAGAAAAAAGAAAATTGAAAAAAATAAAGTCCGTGGATAATATCAGGAATACACAAACACAGAGCCTGTAGCAATCTTTCGGATTGAGTTAGCAAAAACACAACCAGATATTTACGCTTTCATCCAGTCATATACGGACAAAGTGGTGTGGAATTTGTATGCAATGGGCCCAGAAAATCACAGTACAAATTGTTTTGGATAAAAGCAAAGTCTTTTCCTTAGGCAATTGCATAAAACGTCATCTACACAAACATAAATATCATGTTTGTTTGCTGCAGTTCCACTAGCTTTCTCCCTAGGAAATACGAATATGTAGAGCTGTGTCTCCATGTGGAACCAATTGCAGTATCGAAGTTCAAAATAAAATGTTCCCTGATAAAGAGCATTCAAAACAATAAAGTCCATTGATAGTATCCAGATAATGCAAACACAGAGGCTGTAGCAATATCTGGGATTGAGTTAGCCAAAACACAACCGGATATTTCTGTTTTCATCCAGTCATATCCGGACAAACTCGTGTGGAATTCGTATTCAATGGACTGAGAAAATCACAGTAAAAATGGTTTTGGAGAAAAGCAAAGTCTTTTCGTCAGGCAAGTGCATAAAATGTCATCTATATAAACAGAAATATCATGTTTGTTTGCCGCAGTTTCTCTAGCTTTCTCCCTAGAAAATACAAATATGTAAAGCTGTTGTCTCCATGTGGAAAGAATCAGTGTTTCGCAGCACAAAATTAAATGTTCCCTGATTGAAAACATTCATAACAATAAAGTTTGTGGATAATATCAGGAATACACAAACACAGAGGCGCTAACAATATCTGGTTTTGAGTTAGCCAAAACAAAATCGGATATTTCTGGTTTCATCCAGTCATATCCGGACAAACTGGTGTGGAATTCGTATGCAATGGAATGAGAAAATCACAGTAAAAATGGTTTGGAGAAAAGCAAAGTCTTTTCGTTAGGCAAGTGCAGCAAATGTCATCTATACCAACAGAAATATCATGTTTGCTTGCCGCAGTTCCTCTAGCTTTCTCCCTAGAAAATATGAATAAGTAGATCTGTTGTCTCCATGTGGAATCAATTACAGTATCAAAGCTCGAAATTAAATGTTCCCTGATAAAATCACTCAAACAATAAAGTTTGTTAATAATATCCAGAAAATGCAAACACAGAGTCTGTAGCAATATTGGGATTGAGTTAGCCAAAAAAAACCTGGATAATCCGGTTTTTTCCAGTCATATCTGGACAAAGTAGTGTGGAATTCGTATGTAATGGACCGAGAAAATCACAGTAAAAATGGTTTTGGAGAAAAGCAAAGTCTTTTTGTTACGAAAGTGCATAAAATGTTATCTATACAAACAGAAATATCACATTTGTTAGCCGCAGTTCCTCTAGCTTTCTCCCTAGAAAATACGAATGTGTAGAGCTGGTGTCTCCATGTGAAACAATTAATTTTTCCAAGCAAAAAATTAAATGTTCCCAGAAAAAAGAAAATTGAAAAAAATAAAGTCCGTGGATAATATCAGGAATACACAAACACAGAGCCTGTAGCAATCTTTCGGATTGAGTTAGCAAAAACACAACCAGATATTTACGCTTTCATCCAGTCATATACGGACAAAGTGGTGTGGAATTTGTATGCAATGGGCCCAGAAAATCACAGTACAAATTGTTTTGGATAAAAGCAAAGTCTTTTGCTTAGGCAAGGGCATAAAACGTCATCTACACAAACATAAATATCATGTTTGTTTGCTGCAGTTCCACTAGCTTTCTCCCTATAAAATATGAATATGTAGAGCTGGTGTCTCCATGTGCAACCAATTACAGTATCAAAGCTCAAAATAAAATGTTCCCCGATAAAAAGCATTCAAAACAATAAAGTCCATTGATAGTATCCAGAAAAAGCAAACACAGAGGCTGTAGCAATATCTGGGATTGAGTTAGCCAAAACAAAAGCAGATATTTCCACTTTCATCCAGTCATATCCGGACAAACTTGTGGGGATTTCGTATGCAATGGACTGAGAAAATCACAGTAAAAATGGTTTTGGAGAAAAGCAAAGTCTTTTCGTCAGGCAAGTGCATAAAATGTCATCTATACAAACAGAAATATCACGTTTGTTTGCCGCAGTTGCTCTAGCTTTCTCCCTAGAAAATACAAATATGTAAAGCTGTTGTCTCCATGTGGAAACAATCAGTGTTTCGCAGCACAAAATTAAATGTTCCCTGATTGAAAACATTCATAACAATAAAGTCTGTGGATAATATCAGGAATACACAAACACAGAGGCGCTAACAATATCTGGGATTGATTTAGCCAAAACAAATCGGATATTTCTGGTTTCATCCAGTCATATCCGGACAAACTGGTGTGGAATTCGTATGCAATGGAACGAGAAAATCACAGTAAAATGGTTTTGGAGAAAAGCAAAGTCTTTACGTTAGGCAAGTGCATAAAATGTCACCTACACAAAAAGCAATATCATGTTTGTTTGCCGCAGTTCCTCTAGCTTTCTCCCTAGAAAATACGAATGTGTAGAGCTGGTGTAGCCAATATGAACCAATTAGTGTTTCTGCAGTACAAAAATAAATGTTCCCTGATAAAAACTTTCAAAACAATAAAGTCCGTTGATAATAACCAGAAAACACAAACACAGAGGTTCTAGTAATATTTCAGATTGAGTTAGCCAAAACAACCGGATATTTCTGGTTTCATCCAGTCATATCCGGGCAAGGTTGTTTGGAATTCGTATGCAATGGACCGAGAAAATCACAGTAAAAATGGTTTTGGAGAAAACAAAGTCTTTTCATTAGACAAGTGCATAAAATGTCATCGATACAAACAGAAATATCATGTTTGTTTGCCGCAGTTCCCCAGATTTCTCGCTAGAAAATATGAATGTGTAGAGCTGGTGTCCCCATGATGAAGCAATTAGTGTTTCAACGGTACAAAATGAAATGTTCCCTGATAAAAACATTCAAAACAATAAAGTCCATCAATAATATCTAGAAAACACAAACACAGAGGCTGTAGCAATATTTCGGATTGAGTTAGCCAAAACACAAGCGGATATTTCTGGTTTCATCCAGTGATATCCAGACTAAGTGGTGTGGAATTCGTATGCAATGGACCAAGAAAATCACAATGAAAATGCTTTTGGAGAAAAGCAAAGTCTTTTCGTTAGGCAAATGCATAAAATGTCATCTATACTAACAGAAATATCATGTTTGTTTGCCGCAGTTCCTCTAGCTTTCTTCCTAGAAAATAGGAATATGTAGAGCTGCTGTATCCATGTGGAACCAATTACTG
The DNA here is from genome assembly GCA_036325905.1 of Lepus oiostolus. Lineage (NCBI taxonomy): Eukaryota > Metazoa > Chordata > Mammalia > Lagomorpha > Leporidae > Lepus > Lepus oiostolus. The sequence goes on from CM070808.1 coordinate 132,184,603, forward strand.
TTTCCAAGCACAAATTATATATTCCCTGATAAAAAACATTCAAAACAATAAAGTCCATGGATAATATAAGGAACACACAAACACAGAGGCTGTAGCAATATCTGGGATTGAGTTAGCCAAAACAAAACTGGATATTTCTGGTTTCATCCAGTCATATCCGGACAACGTAGTGTGGAATTCGTACGCAATCGACCGAGAAAATCACAGTAAAAATGATTTTGGAGAAAAACAAAGTTTTTTCGTTAGGTAAGTGCATAAAATGTCATCTATATAAACAGAAATATCATGTTTGTTTGTTACAGTTCCTCTAGCTTTTTCCCTAGAAAATAGGAATGTGTGGATCTGGTGTCTCCATGTGGAACCAATTAGTGTTTCCAAGATGAAAATTAAATGTTCCCTGATAAAAAGCATTCAAAACAATAAAGTTAGTGGATAATACCAGGAATACACAAACACAGAGGCTGTAGCAATATATGGGATTCAGTTAGCCAAAATAAAACCGGATATTTCTGTTTTCATCCAGTCATATCTGGTAAACTGGTGTGGAATTTGTATGCAATGGAACGAGAAAATCACAGTAAAATGGCTTTGGAGAAAACCAATGTCTTTTCGTTAGGCAACTGCATAAAATGTCATCTATACAAACAGAAATATCATGTTTGTTTGCCGCAGTTCCTCTAGGTTTCGACCTAGAAAATACGAATACATAGAGCTGGTGTCTCCATATGGAACCAATTACTGTATCCAAGCTCAAAATAAAATGCTCCCCAATAAAAAACATTCAAAACAATAAAGTCCATCGATAATAACCAGAAAACATAAACACAGAGGCTGTAGCAATATCTGGGATTGAGTTAGTCAAAACAAAGGCGGATATTTCTGTTTTTGTCTAGTCATATGCGGAGACACTGGTGTGGAATTCATATGCAATCGACCGAGAAAATCACACTAAAAATGGTTTAGGAGAAAATCAAAGTCTTTTCGTTAGGCAAGTGCATAAAATGTCATCGATACAAACAGAAATATCATGTTTGTTTGCCACAGTTCCTCTAGCTTCCTCCCTAGAAAATACGAATATGTTTAGCTGGTGTCTCCACCAGCTGGTGTATCCAAGCTCAAAATAAAATGTTCCCCGACAAAAAACATTCAAAAAAGTAAAGTCCATCGGTAATATCCAGAAAACATAAACACAGAGGCTGTAGCAATATCTGGGATTGAGTTAGCCAAAAAAAAAACCGGATATTACCTATTACATCCCATCATATCCGGACAAACTGGTGTGGAATTCATATGCAGTGTAATGAGAAAATCACAGTAAAAACGGTTTTGGAGAAAAAAAGGCTTTACGTTAGGCAAGTGCATAAAATGTCATCTATACAAACAGAAATATGATATTTGTTTGCCGCAGTTCCTCTAGCTTTCTCCCTAGAAAATACGAATATGTAGAACTGGTGTCCCCATGATGAACCAATTAGTGTTTCAACGGTACAAAATTAAATGTTCCCTGATAAAAACATTCAAAACAATAAAGTCCATTGATAATACACAGAAAACACAAACACAGAGGCTGGATCAATATCTGGGATTGAGTTAGCCAAAACGAAACCGGATATGTCCGGTTTCATCTAGTCATATCCGGGCAGCGTGGTGTGGAATTCGTATGCAATGGACCGAGAAAATCACAGTAAAAATAGTTTTGGAGAAAAGCAAAGTCTTTTCGTCAGGCAAGTGCATAAAATGTCATCTATACAAACAGAAATATCACGTTTGTTTGCCGCAGCTGCTCTAGCTTTCTCCCTAGAAAATACAAATATGTAAAGCTGTTGTCTCCATGTGGAAACAATCAGTGTTTCGCAGCACAAAATTAAATGTTCCCTGATTGAAAACATTCATAACAATAAAGTCTGTGGATAATATCAGGAATACACAAACACAGAGGCGCTAACAATATCTGGGATTGATTTAGCCAAAACAAATCGGATATTTCTGGTTTCATCCAGTCATATCCGGACAAACTGGTGTGGAATTCGTATGCAATGGAACGAGAAAATCACAGTAAAATGGTTTTGGAGAAAAGCAAAATTTTTACATTATGCAATGCATAAAATGTCATCTACACAAAAAGCAATATCATGTTTGTTTGCCGCAGTTCCTCTAGCTTTCTCCCTAGAAAATACGAATGTGTAGAGCTGGTGTAGCCAATATGAACCAATTAGTGTTTCTGCGGTACAAAAATAAATGTTCCCTGATAAAAACTTTCAAAACAATAAAGTCCGTTGATAATAACCAGAAAACACAAACACGAGGCTCTAGCAATATTTCAGATTGAGTTAGCCAAAACAACCGGATATTTCTGGTTTCATCCAGTCATATCCGGGCAAGGTTGTTTGGAATTCGTATGCAATGGACCGAGAAAATCACAGTAAAAATGGTTTTGGAGAAAACAAAGTCTTTTCATTAGACAAGTGCATAAAATGTCATTGATACAAACAGAAATATCATGTTTGTTTTCTGCAGTTCCCCAGATTTCTCGCTAGAAAATATGAATGTGTAGAGCTGGTGTCCCCATGATGAAGCAATTAGTGTTTCAACGGTACAAAATGAAATGTTCCCTGATAAAAACATTCAAAACAATAAAGTCCATCGATAATATCTAGAAAACACAAACACAGAGGCTGTAGCAATATTTCGGATTGAGTTAGCCAAAACACAAGCGGATATTTCTGGTTTCATCCAGTGATATCCAGACTAAGTGGTGTGGAATTCGTATGCAATGGACCGAGAAAATCACAGTGAAAATGCTTTTGGAGAAAAGCAAAGTCTTTTCGTTAGGCAAATGCATAAAATGTCATCTATACTAACAGAAATATCATGTTTGTTTGCCGCAGTTCCTCTAGCTTTCTTCCTAGAAAATAGGAATATGTAGAGCTGCTGTATCCATGTGGAACCAATTACTGTTTCCAAGTACAAATTAAATATTCCCTGATAAAAAACATTAAAAACAATAAAGTCCATGGATAATATAAGGAACACACAAATACAGAGGCTGTAGCAATATCTGGGAATGAGTTAGCCAAAACAAAACTGGATATTTCTGCTTTCATCCAGTCATATCCGGACAACGTGGTGTGGAATTCGTACGCAATCGACCGAGAAAATCACACTAAAAGTGGTTTAGGAGAAAATCAAAGTCTTTTCGTTAGGCAAGTGCATAAAATGTCATCGATACAAACAGAAATATCATGTTTGTTTGCCACAGTTCCTCTAGCTTCCTCCCTAGAAAATACGAATATGTTTAGCTGGTGTCTCCACCAGCTGGTGTATCCAAGCTCAAAATAAAATGTTCCCCGACAAAAAACATTCAAAAAAGTAAAGTCCATCGGTAATATCCAGAAAACACAAACATAGAGGCTGTAGCAATATCTGGGATTGAGTTAGCCAAAAAAAAAACCGGATATTACCTATTACATCCCATCATATCCGGACAAACTGGTGTGGAATTCATATGCAGTGTAACGAGAAAATCGCAGTAAAAACGGTTTTGGAGAAAAAAGGCTTTACGTTAGGCAAGTGCATAAAATGTCATCTATACAAACAGAAATATGATATTTGTTTGCCGCAGTTCCTCTAGCTTTCTCCCTAGAAAATACGAATATGTAGAACTGGTGTCCCCATGATGAACCAATTAGTGTTTCAACGGTACAAAATTAAATGTTCCCTGATAAAAACATTCAAAACAATAAAGTCCATTGATAATACACAGAAAACACAAACACAGAGGCTGGATCAATATCTGGGATTGAGTTAGCCAAAACGAAACCGGATATGTCCGGTTTCATCTAGTCATATCCGGGCAGCGTGGTGTGGAATTCGTATGCAATGGACCGAGAAAATCACAGTAAAAATAGTTTTGGAGAAAAGCAAAGTCTTTTCGTCAGGCAAGTGCATAAAATGTCATCTATACAAACAGAAATATCATGTTTGTTTGCCGCAGCTGCTCTAGCTTTCTCCCTAGAAAATACAAATATGTAAAGCTGTTGTCTCCATGTGGAAACAATCAGTGTTTCGCAGCACAAAATTAAATGTTCCCTGATTGAAAACATTCATAACAATAAAGTCTGTGGATAATATCAGGAATACACAAACACAGAGGCGCTAACAATATCTGGGATTGATTTAGCCAAAACAAATCGGATATTTCTGGTTTCATCCAGTCATATCCGGACAAACTGGTGTGGAATTCGTATGCAATGGAACGAGAAAATCACAGTAAAATGGTTTTGGAGAAAAGCAAAATTTTTACATTATGCAATGCATAAAATGCCATCTACACAAAAAGCAATATCATGTTTGTTTGCCGCAGTTCCTCTAGCTTTCTCCCTAGAAAATACGAATGTGTAGAGCTGGTGTAGCCAATATGAACCAATTAGTGTTTCTGCGGTACAAAAATAAATGTTCCCTGATAAAAACTTTCAAAACAATAAAGTCCGTTGATAATAACCAGAAAACACAAACACGAGGCTCTAGCAATATTTCAGATTGAGTTAGCCAAAACAACCGGATATTTCTGGTTTCATCCAGTCATATCCGGGCAAGGTTGTTTGGAATTCGTATGCAATGGACCGAGAAAATCACAGTAAAAATGGTTTTGGAGAAAACAAAGTCTTTTCATTAGACAAGTGCATAAAATGTCATTGATACAAACAGAAATATCATGTTTGTTTTCTGCAGTTCCCCAGATTTCTCGCTAGAAAATATGAATGTGTAGAGCTGGTGTCCCCATGATGAAGCAATTAGTGTTTCAACGGTACAAAATGAAATGTTCCCTGATAAAAACATTCAAAACAATAAAGTCCATCGATAATATCTAGAAAACACAAACACAGAGGCTGTAGCAATATTTCGGATTGAGTTAGCCAAAACACAAGCGGATATTTCTGGTTTCATCCAGTGATATCCAGACTAAGTGGTGTGGAATTCGTATGCAATGGACCGAGAAAATCACAGTGAAAATGCTTTTGGAGAAAAGCAAAGTCTTTTCGTTAGGCAAATGCATAAAATGTCATCTATACTAACAGAAATATCATGTTTGTTTGCCGCAGTTCCTCTAGCTTTCTTCCTAGAAAATAGGAATATGTAGAGCTGCTGTATCCATGTGGAACCAATTACTGTTTCCAAGTACAAATTAAATATTCCCTGATAAAAAACATTAAAAACAATAAAGTCCATGGATAATATAAGGAACACACAAATACAGAGGCTGTAGCAATATCTGGGAATGAGTTAGCCAAAACAAAACTGGATATTTCTGCTTTCATCCAGTCATATCCGGACAACGTGGTGTGGAATTCGTACGCAATCGACCGAGAAAATCACACTAAAAGTGGTTTAGGAGAAAATCAAAGTCTTTTCGTTAGGCAAGTGCATAAAATGTCATCGATACAAACAGAAATATCATGTTTGTTTGCCACAGTTCCTCTAGCTTCCTCCCTAGAAAATACGAATATGTTTAGCTGGTGTCTCCACCAGCTGGTGTATCCAAGCTCAAAATAAAATGTTCCCCGACAAAAAACATTCAAAAAAGTAAAGTCCATCGGTAATATCCAGAAAACACAAACATAGAGGCTGTAGCAATATCTGGGATTGAGTTAGCCAAAAAAAAAACCGGATATTACCTATTACATCCCATCATATCCGGACAAACTGGTGTGGAATTCATATGCAGTGTAACGAGAAAATCGCAGTAAAAACGGTTTTGGAGAAAAAAAGGCTTTACGTTAGGCAAGTGCATAAAATGTCATCTATACAAACAGAAATATGATATTTGTTTGCCGCAGTTCCTCTAGCTTTCTCCCTAGAAAATACGAATATGTAGAACTGGTGTCCCCATGATGAACCAATTAGTGTTTCAACGGTACAAAATTAAATGTTCCCTGATAAAAACATTCAAAACAATAAAGTCCATTGATAATACACAGAAAACACAAACACAGAGGCTGGATGAATATCTGGGATTGAGTTAGCCAAAACGAAACCGGATATGTCCGGTTTCATCCAGTCATATCCGGGCAGCGTGGTGTGGAATTCGTATGCAATGGACCGAGAAAATCACAGTAAAAATAGTTTTGGAGGAAAGCAAAGTCTTTTCGTTAGGCAAATGCATAAAATGTCATCTATACAAACAGAAATATCACGTGTGTTTGCCGTAGTTCCTCTAGCTTTCTCCCTAGAAAACACCAATGTGTAGAGCTGGTGTCTCCATGTGGAACCAATTCATCATTCCAAGCACAAAATTAAATATTCCCTGAAAAAAATATTCAAATTAATAAAGTCCTTCGTAATATCAGGAATACACAAACACAGAGGCTGTAGCAATATCTGGGATTGAGTTAGCCAAAACAAAACCGGATATTTCCGGTTTCATCCTGTCATATCTAGTAAACTGGTGTGGAATTCGTATGCAATGGGGCTAGAAAAATCACAGTAAAAATGGTTTTGGAGAAAAGCAAAGTCTTTTCGATAGGAAAGTGCAAAAATGTCATTTATACAAACATAACTATCATGTTTGTTTTCCGCAGTTCCTCTAGCTTTCTCCCTAGAAAATACGAATGTGTAGAGCTGGTGTTCCTATGATGAACCAATTAGTGTTTCAATGGTACAAAATTATATGTTCCCTGATAAAAACATTCAAAACAATAAGTCCATCAATAATATCGGGAATATACAAACACAGGTTGTGGCAATATCTGGGATTGAGTTATGCAAAACAAAACCGGATATTTCCGGTTTCATCCAGTCATATCCGGACAAAGTGTTGTGGAATTCTTATGTAATGGACTGAGAAAATCACAGTAAAATGTTTTGGAGAAAAGCAAGTCTTTTCATTAGGCAAGTGCGTAAAATGTCATCTATATAAACAGAAATACCATGTTTGTTTGCCGCAATTCCTATAGGTTTCTCTGTAGAAATTACGAATGTAATTACTGACGCCATGAACAAGAGTGTCAAATGGTTAAGTCAGCAACAGGAGTCACTGTGTACTTACATCCCATGTGGGATCTGTCCTTAATGTGTTGTCTAATGTGCAGTGATGCTATAACTAGTACTGAAACAGTATTTTTACACTTTGTGTTTCTGCGTGGGTACAAACTGATGAGATCTTTACTAATTATATACTGAATCGATCTTCTGTATACAAAGATAATTGGAAATGAAAAAAAAAAAACCTGGTGTTAAATTGGAAATAGCATAGAAAAATAATTAATTTTTTAAAAAAATATTTTGTAGGATCTCTGCCTTTAATGTGCTGTATACTCTTTTTTAATGCTATAACTAGTACTCCAACAGTATTTTTTTTCACTTTGTGTTGCTATATGGGGGCAAACTGTTGAAATCGTTACCTAATTTATACTAAACTGATCTTTTGTATATAGAGAGAATTGAAAATGAATCATGATGTGATTGGAAGGGGAGAGGGAGCATGAAAGGGGAGGGTTGTGGGTGGGAGGGAAATTTTGGGAGAGGGAAGCAATTATAGCCCATGAGCTGTACTTTGGAAATTTATATTCATTAAATAAAAGTTTAAAAAAAAGAAATTACGAATGTGTAGAGCTGGTGTCTCCATGTGGAAACAATTAGTGTTTCAACCGTACAAAATTAAATGTCCCTGATAAAAAACATTCAAAATAATAAAGTCTGTTGATACTATCAGGAATACACAAACACAGAGGCTGTAGCAATATCTGGGATTGAGTTAGCCAAAACACAAGCAGATATCTCTGGTTTCATCCAGTCATATCTGGACACAGTGGGGTGCAATTGGTATGCAATAGAAAGAGAAAATCAGAGTAAAAATTGTTTTGGAGAAAAGCAAAGTTTTTCATAAGCAAGAGCATAAAATATTATGGATACAAACAGAAATATCATGTTTGTTTGTCGCAGTTCCTCTAGCTATTTCCCTGGAAAATGTCTCCATGTGTAACCGATTACTGTATCCAAGCTCAAAATAAAATGTTCCCCAGTAAAAAACATTAAGAACAATAAAGTCCACTGATAATATCCAGAAACACAAACACAGAGGCTCTAGCAATATCTGGGATTGAGTTAGCCAAAACAAACCGGATATTACCGGTTTCATCCAGTCATATCCGGACAAACTGGTGTGGAATTCGAATGTAATGGACTGAGAAAATCACAGTAAAAATGTTTTTGGAGAAAAGCAAAGTCTCTTTGTTAGGCAAGTGCATAAAGTGTCATCGATACAAACAGAAATATTATCTTTGTTTGTGGCAGTTCCTCTAGCTTTCTCCCTAGAAAATACGAAAGTGTCGAGCTGGTGTCCCCATGATGAACCAATTAGTGTTTCAATGGTACAAAAATAAATGTTCCCTGTTAAAAACATTCAAAACAATAAAGTCCATTGATTGTATCCAGAAAAAACAAACACAGAGTCTGTAGCAATATTGGGATTGAGTTAGCCAAAAAAAACAAAAAAACAAAAAAAACAGATATTTCCGGTTTCATCCAGTCATATGTGGACAAAGTTGTGTGGAATTCGTATGCAATAGACCGAAATAATCACAGTACAAATGGTTTTGGAGAAAAGCAAAGTCTTTTCGTTACAAATGTGCAAAAAATGTCATCTATACAAACAGAAATATCATGTTTGTTTGCCGCAGTTCCTCTAGCTTTCTTCCTAGAAAATACGAATATGTAGAGCTGGTGTCTCCATGTGGAACCAATTACTGTATCCAAGCTCAAAATAAAATGTTCCCCGATAAAAAGCATTCAAAACAATAAATTCCAGTGACAGTATCCAGAAAAAGCAAACACAGAGGCTGTATCAATATCTGGGATTGAGTTAGCCAAAACAAAAGCAGATATGTCCACTTTCATCCAGTCATATCCGGACAAACTGGTGTGGAATTTGTATTCAATGGACTGAGAAAATCACAGTAAAAATGGTTTTGGAGAAAAGCAAAGTCTTTTCTTCAGGCAAGTGCATAAAATGTCATCTATAAAACAGTTGCTCTAGCTTTCTCCCTAGAAAATACAAATATGTAAAGCTGTTGTCTCCATGTGGAAAGAATCAGTGTTTCGCAGCACAAAATTAAATGTTCCCTGATTGAAAACATTCATAACAATAAAGTTTGTGGATAATATCAGGAATACACAAACACAGAGGCGGTATCAATATCTGGGATTGAGTTAGCCAAAACAAAATCGGATATTTCTGGTTTCATCCAGTCATATCCGGACAAACTGGTGTGGAATTCCTATGCAATTGAACGAGAAAATCACAGTAAAAATGGTTTTGGAGAAAATCAAAGTCTTTATGTTAGGCAAGTGCATAAAATGTCATCTGCACAAAAAGAAATATCATGTTTGTTTGCCGCAGTTTCTCTAGATTTCTCCCTAGAAAATACGAATGTGTAGAGCTGGTGTAGCCAATATGAACCAATTAGTGTTTCTGTGGTACAAAAATAAATGTTCCCTGATAAAAACATTCAAAACAATAAAGTCCGTTGATAATATCCAGAAAACACAAACACGAGGCTCTAGCAATATTTCAGATTTTGTTAGCCAAAACAAAACCGGATATTTCTGGTTTCATCCAGTCATATTCGGGCAAGGTGGTTTGGAATTCGTATGCAATGGACCTAGAAAATCACAGTAAAAATGGTTTTGGAGAAAAGCAAAGTCTTTTCGTTAGGCAAGTGCAGCAAATGTCATCTATACCAACAGAAATATCATGTTTGTTTTTCGGAGTTCTTCTAGCTTTCTCCCTAGACAATACGGATTTGTAGAGCTGGTGTCCCCATGATGAACCAATTAGTTTTTCCAAGAACAAAATTAATTGTTCCCTGATAAAAACATTCAAAACAATAAAGTCCATCGATAATATCCAGAAAACACAAACACAGAGGCTGTAGCAATATTTCGGATTGAGTTAGCCAAAACTCTACCGGATATTCCTGGTTTCATCCTGTCATATCCGGAAAAAGTGGTGTGGAATTCGTACGCAATGGACAGAGAAAATCAGAGTAAAAATTGTTTTGGAGAAAAGCAAAGTCTTTTCGTTAGGCAAGTGCAGCAAATGTCATCTATACCAACAGAAATATCATGTTTGCTTGCCGCAGTTCCTCTAGCTTTCTCCCTAGAAAATACGAATATGTAGAGCTGGTGTCTCCATGTGGAACCAATTACAGTATCGAAGCTCAAAATTAAATATTCCCTGATAAAATCTTTCAAACAATAAAGTCCATTAATAATATCCAGAAAATGCAAACACAGAGTCTGTAGCAATATTGGAATTGAGTTAGCCAAAAAAAACTGGATATTTCCGGTTTTGTCCAGTCATATCTGGACAAAGTGGTGTGGAATTCATATGCAATGGACCGAGAAAATCACAGTACAAATGGTTTTGGAGAAAAGCAAAGTCTTTTCATTATGAAAGTGCATAAAATGTCATCGATACAAACAGAAATATCACGTTTGTTTGCCGCAGTTCCTCTAGCTTTCTCCCTAGAAAATACGAATGTGTAGAGCTGGTGTCTCCATGTGGAACCAATTAGTGTTTCCAAGCAAAAAATTAAATGTTCCCAGAAAAAAGAAAATTGAAAAAAATAAAGTCCGTGGATAATATCAGGAATACACAAACACAGAGCCTGTAGCAATCTTTCGGATTGAGTTAGCAAAAACACAACCAGATATTTACGCTTTCATCCAGTCATATACGGACAAAGTGGTGTGGAATTTGTATGCAATGGGCCCAGAAAATCACAGTACAAATTGTTTTGGATAAAAGCAAAGTCTTTTCCTTAGGCAATTGCATAAAACGTCATCTACACAAACATAAATATCATGTTTGTTTGCTGCAGTTCCACTAGCTTTCTCCCTAGGAAATACGAATATGTAGAGCTGTGTCTCCATGTGGAACCAATTGCAGTATCGAAGTTCAAAATAAAATGTTCCCTGATAAAGAGCATTCAAAACAATAAAGTCCATTGATAGTATCCAGATAATGCAAACACAGAGGCTGTAGCAATATCTGGGATTGAGTTAGCCAAATCAAAACCGGATATTTCTGTTTTCATCCAGTCATATCCGGACAAACTCGTGTGGAATTCGTATTCAATGGACTGAGAAAATCACAGTAAAAATGGTTTTGGAGAAAAGCAAAGTCTTTTCGTCAGGCAAGTGCATAAAATGTCATCTATATAAACAGAAATATCATGTTTGTTTGCCGCAGTTTCTCTAGCTTTCTCCCTAGAAAATACAAATATGTAAAGCTGTTGTCTCCATGTGGAAAGAATCAGTGTTTCGCAGCACAAAATTAAATGTTCCCTGATTGAAAACATTCATAACAATAAAGTTTGTGGATAATATCAGGAATACACAAACACAGAGGCGCTAACAATATCTGGTATTGAGTTAGCCAAAACAAAATCGGATATTTCTGGTTTCATCCAGTCATATCCGGACAAACTGGTGTGGAATTCGTATGCAATGGAATGAGAAAATCACAGTAAAAATGGTTTGGAGAAAAGCAAAGTCTTTTCGTTAGGCAAGTGCAGCAAATGTCATCTATACCAACAGAAATATCATGTTTGCTTGCCGCAGTTCCTCTAGCTTTCTCCCTAGAAAATATGAATAAGTAGATCTGTTGTCTCCATGTGGAATCAATTACAGTATCAAAGCTCGAAATTAAATGTTCCCTGATAAAATCACTCAAACAATAAAGTTTGTTAATAATATCCAGAAAATGCAAACACAGAGTCTGTAGCAATATTGGGATTGAGTTAGCCAAAAAAAACCTGGATAATCCGGTTTTTTCCAGTCATATCTGGACAAAGTAGTGTGGAATTCGTATGTAATGGACCGAGAAAATCACAGTAAAAATGGTTTTGGAGAAAAGCAAAGTCTTTTTGTTACGAAAGTGCATAAAATGTTATCTATACAAACAGAAATATCACGTTTGTTAGCCGCAGTTCCTCTAGCTTTCTCCCTAGAAAATACGAATGTGTAGAGCTGGTGTCTCCATGTGAAACAATTAATTTTTCCAAGCAAAAAATTAAATGTTCCCAGAAAAAAGAAAATTGAAAAAAATAAAGTCCGTGGATAATATCAGGAATACACAAACACAGAGCCTGTAGCAATCTTTCGGATTGAGTTAGCAAAAACACAACCAGATATTTACGCTTTCATCCAGTCATATACGGACAAAGTGGTGTGGAATTTGTATGCAATGGGCCCAGAAAATCACAGTACAAATTGTTTTGGATAAAAGCAAAGTCTTTTGCTTAGGCAAGGGCATAAAACGTCATCTACACAAACATAAATATCATGTTTGTTTGCTGCAGTTCCACTAGCTTTCTCCCTATAAAATATGAATATGTAGAGCTGGTGTCTCCATGTGCAACCAATTACAGTATCAAAGCTCAAAATAAAATGTTCCCCGATAAAAAGCATTCAAAACAATAAAGTCCATTGATAGTATCCAGAAAAAGCAAACACAGAGGCTGTAGCAATATCTGGGATTGAGTTAGCCAAAACAAAAGCAGATATTTCCACTTTCATCCAGTCATATCCGGACAAACTTGTGTGGATTTCGTATGCAATGGACTGAGAAAATCACAGTAAAAATGGTTTTGGAGAAAAGCAAAGTCTTTTCGTCAGGCAAGTGCATAAAATGTCATCTATACAAACAGAAATATCACGTTTGTTTGCCGCAGTTGCTCTAGCTTTCTCCCTAGAAAATACAAATATGTAAAGCTGTTGTCTCCATGTGGAAAGAATCAGTGTTTCACAGCACAAAATTAAATGTTCCCTGATTGAAAACATTCATAACAATAAAGTCTGTGAATAATATCAGGAATACACAAACACAGAGGCGCTAACAATATCTGGGATTGATTTAGCCAAAACAAATCGGATATTTCTGGTTTCATCCAGTCATATCCGGACAAACTGGTGTGGAATTCGTATGCAATGGAACGAGAAAATCACAGTAAAATGGTTTTGGAGAAAAGCAAAGTCTTTACGTTAGGCAAGTGCATAAAATGTCACCTACACAAAAAGCAATATCATGTTTGTTTGCCGCAGTTCCTCTAGCTTTCTCCCTAGAAAATACGAATGTGTAGAGCTGGTGTAGCCAATATGAACCAATTAGTGTTTCTGCAGTACAAAAATAAATGTTCCCTGATAAAAACTTTCAAAACAATAAAGTCCGTTGATAATAACCAGAAAACACAAACACAGAGGCTCTAGTAATATTTCAGATTGAGTTAGCCAAAACAACCGGATATTTCTGGTTTCATCCAGTCATATCCGGGCAAGGTTGTTTGGAATTCGTATGCAATGGACAGAGAAAATCACAGTAAAAATGGTTTTGGAGAAAACAAAGTCTTTTCATTAGACAAGTGCATAAAATGTCATCGATACAAACAGAAATATCATGTTTGTTTGCCGCAGTTCCCCAGATTTCTCGCTAGAAAATATGAATGTGTAGAGCTGGTGTCCCCATGATGAAGCAATTAGTGTTTCAACGGTACAAAATGAAATGTTCCCTGATAAAAACATTCAAAACAATAAAGTCCATCGATAATATCTAGAAAACACAAACACAGAGGCTGTAGCAATATTTCGGATTGAGTTAGCCAAAACACAAGCGGATATTTCTGGTTTCATCCAGTGATATCCAGACTAAGTGGTGTGGAATTCGTATGCAATGGACCAAGAAAATCACAATGAAAATGCTTTTGGAGAAAAGCAAAGTCTTTTCGTTAGGCAAATGCATAAAATGTCATCTATACTAACAGAAATATCATGTTTGTTTGCCGCAGTTCCTCTAGCTTTCTTCCTAGAAAATAGGAATATGTAGAGCTGCTGTATCCATGTGGAACCAATTACTGTTTCCAAGCACAAATTATATATTCCCTGATAAAAAACATTCAAAACAATAAAGTCCATGGATAATATAAGGAACACACAAACACAGAGGCTGTAGCAATATCTGGGATTGAGTTAGCCAAAACAAAACTGGATATTTCTGGTTTCATCCAGTCATATCCGGACAACGTAGTGTGGAATTCGTACGCAATCGACCGAGAAAATCACAGTAAAAATGATTTTGGAGAAAAGCAAAGTTTTTTCGTTAGGTAAGTGCATAAAATGTCATCTATATAAACAGAAATATCATGTTTGTTTGTTACAGTTCCTCTAGCTTTTTCCCTAGAAAATAGGAATGTGTGGATCTGGTGTCTCCATGTGGAACCAATTAGTGTTTCCAAGATGAAAATTAAATGTTCCCTGATAAAAAGCATTCAAAACAATAAAGTTAGTGGATAATACCAGGAATACACAAACACAGAGGCTGTAGCAATATATGGGATTCAGTTAGCCAAAATAAAACCGGATATTTCTGTTTTCATCCAGTCATATCTGGTAAACTGGTGTGGAATTTGTATGCAATGGAACGAGAAAATCACAGTAAAATGGCTTTGGAGAAAACCAATGTCTTTTCGTTAGGCAACTGCATAAAATGTCATCTATACAAACAGAAATATCATGTTTGTTTGCCGCAGTTCCTCTAGGTTTCGACCTAGAAAATACGAATACATAGAGCTGGTGTCTCCATATGGAACCAATTACTGTATCCAAGCTCAAAATAAAATGCTCCCCAATAAAAAACATTCAAAACAATAAAGTCCATCGATAATAACCAGAAAACATAAACACAGAGGCTGTAGCAATATCTGGGATTGAGTTAGTCAAAACAAAGGCGGATATTTCTGTTTTTGTCTAGTCATATGCGGAGACACTGGTGTGGAATTCGTATGCAATCGACCGAGAAAATCACACTAAAAATGGTTTAGGAGAAAATCAAAGTCTTTTCGTTAGGCAAGTGCATAAAGTGTCATCGATACAAACAGAAATATCATGTTTGTTTGCCACAGTTCCTCTAGCTTCCTCCCTAGAAAATACGAATATGTTTAGCTGGTGTCTCCACCAGCTGGTGTATCCAAGCTCAAAATAAAATGTTCCCCGACAAAAAACATTCAAAAAAGTAAAGTCCATCGGTAATATCCAGAAAACACAAACATAGAGGCTGTAGCAATATCTGGGATTGAGTTAGCCAAAAAAAAAAACCGGATATTACCTATTACATCCCATCATATCCGGACAAACTGGTGTGGAATTCATATGCAGTGTAACGAGAAAATCGCAGTAAAAACGGTTTTGGAGAAAAAAAGGCTTTACGTTAGGCAAGTGCATAAAATGTCATCTATACAAACAGAAATATGATATTTGTTTGCCGCAGTTCCTCTAGCTTTCTCCCTAGAAAATACGAATATGTAGAACTGGTGTCCCCATGATGAACCAATTAGTGTTTCAACGGTACAAAATTAAATGTTCCCTGATAAAAACATTCAAAACAATAAAGTCCATTGATAATACACAGAAAACACAAACACAGAGGCTGGATGAATATCTGGGATTGAGTTAGCCAAAACGAAACCGGATATGTCCGGTTTCATCCAGTCATATCCGGGCAGCGTGGTGTGGAATTCGTATGCAATGGACCGAGAAAATCACAGTAAAAATAGTTTTGGAGGAAAGCAAAGTCTTTTCGTTAGGCAAATGCATAAAATGTCATCTATACAAACAGAAATATCACGTGTGTTTGCCGTAGTTCCTCTAGCTTTCTCCCTAGAAAACACCAATGTGTAGAGCTGGTGTCTCCATGTGGAACCAATTCATCATTCCAAGCACAAAATTAAATATTCCCTGAAAAAAATATTCAAATTAATAAAGTCCTTCGTAATATCAGGAATACACAAACACAGAGGCTGTAGCAATATCTGGGATTGAGTTAGCCAAAACAAAACCGGATATTTCCGGTTTCATCCTGTCATATCTAGTAAACTGGTGTGGAATTCGTATGCAATGGGGCTAGAAAAATCACAGTAAAAATGGTTTTGGAGAAAAGCAAAGTCTTTTCGATAGGAAAGTGCAAAAATGTCATTTATACAAACATAACTATCATGTTTGTTTTCCGCAGTTCCTCTAGCTTTCTCCCTAGAAAATACGAATGTGTAGAGCTGGTGTTCCTATGATGAACCAATTAGTGTTTCAATGGTACAAAATTATATGTTCCCTGATAAAAACATTCAAAACAATAAGTCCATCAATAATATCGGGAATATACAAACACAGGTTGTGGCAATATCTGGGATTGAGTTATGCAAAACAAAACCGGATATTTCCGGTTTCATCCAGTCATATCCGGACAAAGTGTTGTGGAATTCTTATGTAATGGACTGAGAAAATCACAGTAAAATGTTTTGGAGAAAAGCAAGTCTTTTCATTAGGCAAGTGCGTAAAATGTCATCTATATAAACAGAAATACCATGTTTGTTTGCCGCAATTCCTATAGGTTTCTCTGTAGAAATTACGAATGTAATTACTGACGCCATGAACAAGAGTGTCAAATGGTTAAGTCAGCAACAGGAGTCACTGTGTACTTACATCCCATGTGGGATCTGTCCTTAATGTGTTGTCTAATGTGCAGTGATGCTATAACTAGTACTGAAACAGTATTTTTACACTTTGTGTTTCTGCGTGGGTACAAACTGATGAGATCTTTACTAATTATATACTGAATCGATCTTCTGTATACAAAGATAATTGGAAATGAAAAAAAAAAAAAAACCTGGTGTTAAATTGGAAATAGCATAGAAAAATAATTAATTTTTTAAAAAAATATTTTGTAGGATCTCTGCCTTTAATGTGCTGTATACTCTTTTTTAATGCTATAACTAGTACTCCAACAGTATTTTTTTTTCACTTTGTGTTGCTATATGGGGGCAAACTGTTGAAATCGTTACCTAATTTATACTAAACTGATCTTTTGTATATAGAGAGAATTGAAAATGAATCATGATGTGATTGGAAGGGGAGAGGGAGCATGAAAGGGGAGGGTTGTGGGTGGGAGGGAAATTTTGGGAGAGGGAAGCAATTATAGCCCATGAGCTGTACTTTGGAAATTTATATTCATTAAATAAAAGTTTAAAAAAAAGAAATTACGAATGTGTAGAGCTGGTGTCTCCATGTGGAAACAATTAGTGTTTCAACCGTACAAAATTAAATGTCCCTGATAAAAAACATTCAAAATAATAAAGTCTGTTGATACTATCAGGAATACACAAACACAGAGGCTGTAGCAATATCTGGGATTGAGTTAGCCAAAACACAAGCAGATATCTCTGGTTTCATCCAGTCATATCTGGACACAGTGGGGTGCAATTGGTATGCAATAGAAAGAGAAAATCAGAGTAAAAATTGTTTTGGAGAAAAGCAAAGTTTTTCATAAGCAAGAGCATAAAATATTATGGATACAAACAGAAATATCATGTTTGTTTGTCGCAGTTCCTCTAGCTATTTCCCTGGAAAATGTCTCCATGTGTAACCGATTACTGTATCCAAGCTCAAAATAAAATGTTCCCCAGTAAAAAACATTCAGAACAATAAAGTCCACTGATAATATCCAGAAACACAAACACAGAGGCTCTAGCAATATCTGGGATTGAGTTAGCCAAAACAAACCGGATATTACCGGTTTCATCCAGTCATATCCGGACAAACTGGTGTGGAATTCGAATGTAATGGACTGAGAAAATCACAGTAAAAATGTTTTTGGAGAAAAGCAAAGTCTCTTTGTTAGGCAAGTGCATAAAGTGTCATCGATACAAACAGAAATATTATCTTTGTTTGTGGCAGTTCCTCTAGCTTTCTCCCTAGAAAATACGAAAGTGTCGAGCTGGTGTCCCCATGATGAACGAATTAGTGTTTCAATGGTACAAAAATAAATGTTCCCTGTTAAAAACATTCAAAACAATAAAGTCCATTGATTGTATCCAGAAAAAACAAACACAGATTCTGTAGCAATATTGGGATTGAGTTAGCCAAAAAAAAAAAAAAAAAAAAAACAAAAAAAACAGATATTTCCGGTTTCATCCAGTCATATGTGGACAAAGTTGTGTGGAATTCGTATGCAATAGACCGAAATAATCACAGTACAAATGGTTTTGGAGAAAAGCAAAGTCTTTTCGTTACAAATGTGCAAAAAATGTCATCTATACAAACAGAAATATCATGTTTGTTTGCCGCAGTTCCTCTAGCTTTCTTCCTAGAAAATACGAATATGTAGAGCTGGTGTCTCCATGTGGAACCAATTACTGTATCCAAGCTCAAAATAAAATGTTCCCCGATAAAAAGCATTCAAAACAATAAATTCCAGTGACAGTATCCAGAAAAAGCAAACACAGAGGCTGTATCAATATCTGGGATTGAGTTAGCCAAAACAAAAGCAGATATGTCCACTTTCATCCAGTCATATCCGGACAAACTGGTGTGGAATTTGTATTCAATGGACTGAGAAAATCACAGTAAAAATGGTTTTGGAGAAAAGCAAAGTCTTTTCTTCAGGCAAGTGCATAAAATGTCATCTATAAAACAGTTGCTCTAGCTTTCTCCCTAGAAAATACAAATATGTAAAGCTGTTGTCTCCATGTGGAAACAATCAGTGTTTCGCAGCACAAAATTAAATGTTCCCTGATTGAAAACATTCATAACAATAAAGTCTGTGGATAATATCAGGAATACACAAACACAGAGGCGGTATCAATATCTGGGATTGAGTTAGCCAAAACAAAATCGGATATTTCTGGTTTCATCCAGTCATATCCGGACAAACTGGTGTGGAATTCCTATGCAATGGAATGAGAAAATCACAGTAAAAATGGTTTTGGAGAAAATCAAAGTCTTTATGTTAGGCAAGTGCATAAAATGTCATCTGCACAAAAAGAAATATCATGTTTGTTTGCCGCAGTTTCTCTAGATTTCTCCCTAGAAAATACGAATGTGTAGAGCTGGTGTAGCCAATATGAACCAATTAGTGTTTCTGTGGTACAAAAATAAATGTTCCCTGATAAAAACATTCAAAACAATAAAGTCCGTTGATAATATCCAGAAAACACAAACACGAGGCTCTAGCAATATTTCAGATTTTTTTAGCCAAAACAAAACCTGATATTTCTGGTTTCATCCAGTCATATTCGGGCAAGGTGGTTTGGAATTCGTATGCAATGGACCTAGAAAATCACAGTAAAAATGGTTTTGGAGAAAAGCAAAGTCTTTTCGTTAGGCAAGTGCAGCAAATGTCATCTATACCAACAGAAATATCATGTTTGCTTGCCGCAGTTCCTCTAGCTTTCTCCCTAGAAAATACGAATATGTAGAGCTGTGTCTCCATGTGGAACCAATTACAGTATCGAAGCTCAAAATTAAATATTCCCTGATAAAATCTTTCAAACAATAAAGTCCATTAATAATATCCAGAAAATGCAAACACAGAGTCTGTAGCAATATTGGAATTGAGTTAGCCAAAAAAAACTGGATATTTCCGGTTTTGTCCAGTCATATCTGGACAAAGTGGTGTGGAATTCATATGCAATGGACCGAGAAAATCACAGTACAAATGGTTTTGGAGAAAAGCAAAGTCTTTTCGTTATGAAAGTGCATAAAATGTCATCGATACAAACAGAAATATCACGTTTGTTTGCCACAGTTCCTCTAGCTTTCTCCCTAGAAAATACGAATGTGTAGAGCTGGTGTCTCCATGTGGAACCAATTAGTGTTTCCAAGCAAAAAATTAAATGTTCCCAGAAAAAAGAAAATTGAAAAAAATAAAGTCCGTGGATAATATCAGGAATACACAAACACAGAGCCTGTAGCAATCTTTCGGATTGAGTTAGCAAAAACACAACCAGATATTTACGCTTTCATCCAGTCATATACGGACAAAGTGGTGTGGAATTTGTATGCAATGGGCCCAGAAAATCACAGTACAAATTGTTTTGGATAAAAGCAAAGTCTTTTCCTTAGGCAATTGCATAAAACGTCATCTACACAAACATAAATATCATGTTTGTTTGCTGCAGTTCCACTAGCTTTCTCCCTAGAAAATACGAATATGTAGAGCTGTGTCTCCATGTGGAACCAATTACAGTATCGAAGTTCAAAATAAAATGTTCCCTGATAAAGAGCATTCAAAACAATAAAGTCCATTGATAGTATCCAGATAATGCAAACACAGAGGCTGTAGCAATATCTGGGATTGAGTTAGCCAAAACACAACCGGATATTTCTGTTTTCATCCAGTCATATCCGGACAAACTCGTGTGGAATTCGTATTCAATGGACTGAGAAAATCACAGTAAAAATGGTTTTGGAGAAAAGCAAAGTCTTTTCGTCAGGCAAGTGCATAAAATGTCATCTATATAAACAGAAATATCATGTTTGTTTGCCGCAGTTTCTCTAGCTTTCTCCCTAGAAAATACAAATATGTAAAGCTGTTGTCTCCATGTGGAAAGAATCAGTGTTTCGCAGCACAAAATTAAATGTTCCCTGATTGAAAACATTCATAACAATAAAGTTTGTGGATAATATCAGGAATACACAAACACAGAGGCGCTAACAATATCTGGTATTGAGTTAGCCAAAACAAAATCGGATATTTCTGGTTTCATCCAGTCATATCCGGACAAACTGGTGTGGAATTCGTATGCAATGGAATGAGAAAATCACAGTAAAAATGGTTTGGAGAAAAGCAAAGTCTTTTCGTTAGGCAAGTGCAGCAAATGTCATCTATACCAACAGAAATATCATGTTTGCTTGCCGCAGTTCCTCTAGCTTTCTCCCTAGAAAATATGAATAAGTAGATCTGTTGTCTCCATGTGGAATCAATTACAGTATCAAAGCTCGAAATTAAATGTTCCCTGATAAAATCACTCAAACAATAAAGTTTGTTAATAATATCCAGAAAATGCAAACACAGAGTCTGTAGCAATATTGGGATTGAGTTAGCCAAAAAAAACCTGGATAATCCGGTTTTTTCCAGTCATATCTGGACAAAGTAGTGTGGAATTCGTATGTAATGGACCGAGAAAATCACAGTAAAAATGGTTTTGGAGAAAAGCAAAGTCTTTTTGTTACGAAAGTGCATAAAATGTTATCTATACAAACAGAAATATCACGTTTGTTAGCCGCAGTTCCTCTAGCTTTCTCCCTAGAAAATACGAATGTGTAGAGCTGGTGTCTCCATGTGAAACAATTAATTTTTCCAAGCAAAAAATTAAATGTTCCCAGAAAAAAGAAAATTGAAAAAAATAAAGTCCGTGGATAATATCAGGAATACACAAACACAGAGCCTGTAGCAATCTTTCGGATTGAGTTAGCAAAAACACAACCAGATATTTACGCTTTCATCCAGTCATATACGGACAAAGTGGTGTGGAATTTGTATGCAATGGGCCCAGAAAATCACAGTACAAATTGTTTTGGATAAAAGCAAAGTCTTTTGCTTAGGCAAGGGCATAAAACGTCATCTACACAAACATAAATATCATGTTTGTTTGCTGCAGTTCCACTAGCTTTCTCCCTATAAAATATGAATATGTAGAGCTGGTGTCTCCATGTGCAACCAATTACAGTATCAAAGCTCAAAATAAAATGTTCCCCGATAAAAAGCATTCAAAACAATAAAGTCCATTGATAGTATCCAGAAAAAGCAAACACAGAGGCTGTAGCAATATCTGGGATTGAGTTAGCCAAAACAAAAGCAGATATTTCCACTTTCATCCAGTCATATCCGGACAAACTTGTGTGGATTTCGTATGCAATGGACTGAGAAAATCACAGTAAAAATGGTTTTGGAGAAAAGCAAAGTCTTTTCGTCAGGCAAGTGCATAAAATGTCATCTATACAAACAGAAATATCACGTTTGTTTGCCGCAGTTGCTCTAGCTTTCTACCTAGAAAATACAAATATGTAAAGCTGTTGTCTCCATGTGGAAACAATCAGTGTTTCGCAGCACAAAATTAAATGTTCCCTGATTGAAAACATTCATAACAATAAAGTCTGTGAATAATATCAGGAATACACAAACACAGAGGCGCTAACAATATCTGGGATTGATTTAGCCAAAACAAATCGGATATTTCTGGTTTCATCCAGTCATATCCGGACAAACTGGTGTGGAATTCGTATGCAATGGAACGAGAAAATCACAGTAAAATGGTTTTGGAGAAAAGCAAAGTCTTTACGTTAGGCAAGTGCATAAAATGTCACCTACACAAAAAGCAATATCATGTTTGTTTGCCGCAGTTCCTCTAGCTTTCTCCCTAGAAAATACGAATGTGTAGAGCTGGTGTAGCCAATATGAACCAATTAGTGTTTCTGCAGTACAAAAATAAATGTTCCCTGATAAAAACTTTCAAAACAATAAAGTCCGTTGATAATAACCAGAAAACACAAACACAGAGGCTCTAGTAATATTTCAGATTGAGTTAGCCAAAACAACCGGATATTTCTGGTTTCATCCAGTCATATCCGGGCAAGGTTGTTTGGAATTCGTATGCAATGGACAGAGAAAATCACAGTAAAAATGGTTTTGGAGAAAACAAAGTCTTTTCATTAGACAAGTGCATAAAATGTCATCGATACAAACAGAAATATCATGTTTGTTTGCCGCAGTTCCCCAGATTTCTCGCTAGAAAATATGAATGTGTAGAGCTGGTGTCCCCATGATGAAGCAATTAGTGTTTCAACGGTACAAAATGAAATGTTCCCTGATAAAAACATTCAAAACAATAAAGTCCATCGATAATATCTAGAAAACACAAACACAGAGGCTGTAGCAATATTTCGGATTGAGTTAGCCAAAACACAAGCGGATATTTCTGGTTTCATCCAGTGATATCCAGACTAAGTGGTGTGGAATTCGTATGCAATGGACCAAGAAAATCACAATGAAAATGCTTTTGGAGAAAAGCAAAGTCTTTTCGTTAGGCAAATGCATAAAATGTCATCTATACTAACAGAAATATCATGTTTGTTTGCCGCAGTTCCTCTAGCTTTCTTCCTAGAAAATAGGAATATGTAGAGCTGCTGTATCCATGTGGAACCAATTACTGTTTCCAAGCACAAATTATATATTCCCTGATAAAAACATTCAAAACAATAAAGTCCATGGATAATATAAGGAACACACAAACACAGAGGCTGTAGCAATATCTGGGATTGAGTTAGCCAAAACAAAACTGGATATTTCTGGTTTCATCCAGTCATATCCGGACAACGTAGTGTGGAATTCGTACGCAATCGACCGAGAAAATCACATTAAAAATGATTTTGGAGAAAAGCAAAGTTTTTTCGTTAGGTAAGTGCATAAAATGTCATCTATATAAACAGAAATATCATGTTTGTTTGTTACAGTTCCTCTAGCTTTTTCCCTAGAAAATAGGAATGTGTGGATCTGGTGTCTCCATGTGGAACCAATTAGTGTTTCCAAGATGAAAATTAAATGTTCCCTGATAAAAAGCATTCAAAACAAAAATGTTAGTGGATAATACCAGGAATACACAAACACAGAGGCTGTAGCAATATATGGGATTCAGTTAGCCAAAATAAAACCGGATATTTCTGTTTTCATCCAGTCATATCTGGTAAACTGGTGTGGAATTTGTATGCAATGGAACGAGAAAATCACAGTAAAATGGCTTTGGAGAAAACCAATGTCTTTTCGTTAGGCAACTGCATAAAATGTCATCTATACAAACAGAAATATCATGTTTGTTTCCCGCAGTTCCTCTAGGTTTTGACCTAGAAAATACGAATACATAGAGCTGGTGTCTCCATATGGAACCAATTACTGTATCCAAGCTCAAAATAAAATGCTCCCCAATAAAAAACATTCAAAACAATAAAGTCCATCGATAATAACCAGAAAACATAAACACAGAGGTTGTAGCAATATCTGGGATTGAGTTAGTCAAAACAAAGGCGGATATTTCTGTTTTTGTCTAGTCATATGCGGAGACACTGGTGTGGAATTCGTATGCAATCGACCGAGAAAATCACACTAAAAATGGTTTAGGAGAAAATCAAAGTCTTTTCGTTAGGCAAGTGCATAAAATGTCATCGATACAAACAGAAATATCATGTTTGTTTGCCACAGTTCCTCTAGCTTCCTCCCTAGAAAATACGAATATGTTTAGCTGGTGTCTCCACCAGCTGGTGTATCCAAGCTCAAAATAAAATGTTCCCCGACAAAAAACATTCAAAAAAGTAAAGTCCATCGGTAATATCCAGAAAACACAAACATAGAGGCTGTAGCAATATCTGGGATTGAGTTAGCCAAAAAAAAAACCGGATATTACCTATTACATCCCATCATATCCGGACAAACTGGTGTGGAATTCATATGCAGTGTAACGAGAAAATCACAGTAAAAACGGTTTTGGAGAAAAAAAGGCTTTACGTTAGGCAAGTGCATAAAATGTCATCTATACAAACAGAAATATGATATTTGTTTGCCGCAGTTCCTCTAGCTTTCTCCCTAGAAAATACGAATATGTAGAACTGGTGTCCCCATGATGAACCAATTAGTGTTTCAACGGTACAAAATTAAATGTTCCCTGATAAAAACATTCAAAACAATAAAGTCCATTGATAATACACAGAAAACACAAACACAGAGGCTGGATGAATATCTGGGATTGAGTTAGCCAAAACGAAACCGGATATGTCCGGTTTCATCTAGTCATATCCGGGCAGCGTGGTGTGGAATTCGTATGCAATGGACCGAGAAAATCACAGTAAAAATAGTTTTGGAGGAAAGCAAAGTCTTTTCGTTAGGCAAATGCATAAAATGTCATCTATACAAACAGAAATATCACGTGTGTTTGCCGTAGTTCCTCTAGCTTTCTCCCTAGAAAACACCAATGTGTAGAGCTGGTGTCTCCATGTGGAACCAATTCATCATTCCAAGCACAAAATTAAATATTCCCTGAAAAAATATTCAAATTAATAAAGTCCATCGTAATATCAGGAATACACAAACACAGAGGCTGTAGCAATATCTGGGATTGAGTTAGCCAAAACAAAACCGGATATTTCCGATTTCATCCCGTCATATCCAGTAAACTGGTGTGGAATTCGTATGCAATGGGGCTAGAAAAATCACAGTAAAAATGGTTTTGGAGAAAAGCAAAGTCTTTTCGATAGGAAAGTGCAAAAATGTCATTTATACAAACATAACTATCATGTTTGTTTTCCGCAGTTCCTCTAGCTTTCTCCTTAGAAAATATGAATAAGTAGAGCTGGTGTTCCTATGATGAACCAATTAGTGTTTCAATGGTACAAAATCATATGTTCCCTGATAAAAACATTCAAAACAATAAGTCCATCAATAATATCGGGAATACACAAACACAGGTTGTGGCAATATCTGCGATTGAGTTATGCAAAACAAAACCGGATATTTCCGGTTTCATCCAGTCATATCCGGACAAAGTGTTGTGGAATTCTTATGTAATGGACTGAGAAAATCACAGTAAAATGTTTTGGAGAAAAGCAAGTCTTTTCATTAGGCAAGTGCGTAAAATGTCATCTATATAAACAGAAATACCATGTTTGTTTGCGCAATTCCTATAGGTTTCTCTGTAGAAATTACGAATGTAATTACTGACGCCATTAACAAGAGTGTCAAATTGTTAAGTCAGCAACAGGAGTCACTGTGTACTTACATCCCATGTGGGATCTGTCCTTAATGTGTTGTCTAATGTGCAGTGATGCTATAACTAGTACTGAAACAGTATTTTTACACTTTGTGTTTCTGCGTGGGTACAAACTGATGAGATCTTTACTAATTATATACTGAATCGATCTTCCTTATACAAAGATAATTGGAAATGAAAAAAAAACCTGGTGTTAAATTGGAAATAGCATAGAAAAATAATTAATTTTTTAAAAACATATTATGTAGGATCTCTGCCTTTAATGTGCTGTATACTCTTTTTTAATGCTATAACTAGTACTGCAACAGTATTTTTTTTTCACTTTGTGTTGCTATATGGGGGCAAACTGTTGAAATCGTTACCTAATTTATACTAAACTGATCTTTTGTATATAGAGAGAATTGAAAATGAATCATGATGTGATTGGAAGGGGAGAGGGAGCATGAAAGGGGAGGGTTGTGGGTGGGAGGGAAATTTTGGGAGAGGGAAGCAATTATAGCCCATGAGCTGTACTTTGGAAATTTATATTCATTAAATAAAAGTTTAAAAAAAAGAAATTACGAATGTGTAGAGCTGGTGTCTCCATGTGGAAACAATTAGTGTTTCAACCGTACAAAATTAAATGTCCCTGATAAAAAACATTCAAAATAATAAAGTCTGTTGATAATATCAGGAATACACAAACACAGAGGCTGTAGCAATATCTGGGATTGAGTTAGCCAAAACACAAGCAGATATCTCTGGTTTCATCCAGTCATATCTGGACACAGTGGGGTGCAATTGGTATGCAATAGAAAGAGAAAATCAGAGTAAAAATTGTTTTGGAGAAAAGCAAAGTTTTTTCATTAGCAAGAGCATAAAATATTATGGATACAAACATAAATATCATGTTTGTTTGTCGCAGTTCCTCTAGCTATTTCCCTGGAAAATGTCTCCATGTGTAACCAATTACTGTATCCAAGCTCAAAATAAAATGTTCCCCAGTAAAAAACATTCAGAACAATAAAGTCCACTGATAATATCCAGAAACACAAACACAGAGGCTCTAGCAATATCTGGGATTGAGTTAGCCAAAACAAACCGGATATTACCGGTTTCATCCAGTCATATCCGGACAAACTGGTGTGGAATTCGTATGCAATGGACCGAGAAAATCACAGTACACATGGTTTTGAAGAAAAGGAAAGTCTTTTCATTCGGCAAGTGTATAAAATGTCATTGATACAAACAGAAATATCATGTTTGTTTACCGCAGTTCCTCTAGCTTTCTCCCTAGAATATACAAACATGTAGAGCTGGTGTCTCCATGTGGAAACAATTAGTGTTTCAACCGTACAAAATTAAATGTCCCTGATAAAAAACATTCAAAATAATAAAGTCTGTTGATAATATCAGGAATACACAAACACAGAGGCTGTAGCAATATCTGGGATTGAGTTAGCCAAAACACAAGCAGATATCTCTGGTTTCATCCAGTCATATCTGGACACAGTGGGGTGCAATTGGTATGCAATAGAAAGAGAAAATCAGAGTAAAAATTGTTTTGGAGAAAAGCAAAGTTTTTTCATTAGCAAGAGCATAAAATATTATGGATACAAACATAAATATCATGTTTGTTTGTCGCAGTTCCTCTAGCTATTTCCCTGGAAAATGTCTCCATGTGTAACCAATTACTGTATCCAAGCTCAAAATAAAATGTTCCCCAGTAAAAAACATTCAGAACAATAAAGTCCACTGATAATATCCAGAAACACAAACACAGAGGCTCTAGCAATATCTGGGATTGAGTTAGCCAAAACAAACCGGATATTACCGGTTTCATCCAGTCATATCCGGACAAACTGGTGTGGAATTCGTATGCAATGGACCGAGAAAATCACAGTACACATGGTTTTGAAGAAAAGGAAAGTCTTTTCATTCGGCAAGTGTATAAAATGTCATTGATACAAACAGAAATATCATGTTTGTTTACCGCAGTTCCTCTAGCTTTCTCCCTAGAATATACAAACATGTAGAGCTGGTGTCTCCATGTGGAACCAATTAGTATTTCCAAGCACAAAATTAAATGTTCTCTGATGAAAAACATTCAAAAAAATAAAGCCCGTGGATAATATCAGGAATACACAAACACAGAGGCTGTAGCAATATCTGGGATTGATTTAGCCAAAACAAAACCAGATATTTCAGGTATCATCCAGTCATATGCGGACAAAGTGGTGTGGAATTCATATGCAATGGACAGAGAAAATCACAGTACAAATGGTTTTGGAGAAAAGCAAAGTCTTTTCATTAGGCAAGTGCATACAATGTCATTGATACAAACGGAAATATCATGTTTGTTTGCCGCAGTTCCTCTAGCTTTCTCCCTAGAATATACGAATATGTAGAGCTGGTGTCTACATGTGGAACCTATTAGTGTTTCCTAGCAAAAAAATTAAATATTCCCTGATGAAAACATTCAAAACAATAAAGTCTGTGGATTATATCCAGAAAAAACAAACACAGAGGCTGCAGCAATATCTGGGATTGAGTTAGCAAAAAGAAAATCAGATATTTCTGGTTTCATCCAGTCATATACGGACAAAGTGGTGTGGAATTCCTATGCAATGGACCGAGAAAATAACAGTAAAAATGGTTTTGGTGAAAAGCAAAGTCTTTACATTAGGCAATTGCATAAAATGTCATCTATACAAACAGAAATATCATGTCTGTTTACGGCAGTTCCGCTAGCTTTCTACCTAGAAAGTATGAATGTTTAGAGCTGGTGTCCCCATGCTGAACCATTTAGTGTTTCTATGATAAAAAATTAAATGTTCCCTGATAAAAACATTCAAATCAATAAAGTCCATCAATAATATCCAGAAAACACAAACACAGATTCTTTCACAATACTTCGGATTGAGTTAGCCAAAACACAACCGTATATTTCTGTTTTCATCCAGTCATATCTGGACAAAGTGGTGTGGAATTCGTATGCAATGGACCAAGAAAATCAGAGTAAAAATTGTTTTGGAGAAAAGCAGTCTTTTCGTTAGGCAAGTGCATAAAATGTCATTATACAAACAAATATCATGTTTATTTCTCACAATTCCTCTTGCTTTCTCACTAGAAAATATGAATGCATAGAGCTAGTGTCTCCGTGTAAAACCTATTACTGTATCAAAGCTCAAAATAAAATAATCGCCAATAAAAAAATTCAAAACAATAAAGTCCATCGATAATATCAGAAAAAAACAAACACAGAAACTTTCACAATATTTCTGATTGAGTTAGCCAAAACATAACCAGATATTTCTGGTTTCATCCAGTCATATCCGGACAACATGGTGTGGAATTCGTATGCAATGAACCGAGAAAATCACAGTAAAAATGGTTTTGGTGAAAACAAAGTCTTTTCGTTAGGCAAGTGCATAAAATGCCATCGATACAAACAGAAATATCATGTTTGTTGGCCGGAGTTCCTCTAGCTTTCTCCCTAGAAAATACGAATGTGTAGAGCTGGTGTACCCATGATGAAGCAATTAGTGTTTCCAAGCACAAAATGAAATGTTCCCTGATAAAAACATTCAAAACAATAAAGTCCATCGATAATATCCAGAAAACACAAACACAGAGGCTGTAGCAATATTTCGGATTGATTAGCCAAAACACAAGCGGATATTTCTGGTTTCATCCAGTGATATCCAGATTAAGTGGCGTGGAATTCGTATGCAATGGACCAAGAAAATCACAATGAAAATGCTTTTGGAGAAAAGCAAAGTCTTTTCGTTAGGCAAATGCATAAAATGTCATCTATACTAACAGAAATATCATGTTTGTTTGCCGCAGTTCCTCTAGCTTTCTCCCTAGAAAATACGAATGTGTAGAACTGGTGTCTCCATGTTTAACCCATTAGGGATTCCAAGCAGAAAATGATATGTTCCCTGATAAAAAACATTCAAACAATAAAGTCCGTGGATAATATCAGGAATACAGAAACACAGAGGCTGTAGCAATATCTGGGATTGATTTAGCCAAAACAAAACCAGATATTTCTGGTTTCATCCAGTCATATCCGGACAAACTGGTGTGGAATTCGTATGCAATGGACCCAGAAAACCACATATTAATGGTTTTGGAGAAAAGCAAAGTCTTTTCATGAGGCAAGTGCATAAAATATCATCGATACAAATAGAAATATCATGTTTGTTTGCCGCAGTTCCTCTAGCTTTCTCCCTATAAAATTCGAATGTGTAGAGCTGGTGTCTCCATGTGGAACCAATTACTGTTTCAAAGCACAAAATTAAATATTCCCTGAAAAAAAATAACATTCAAAACACTAAAGTCCATTGATAATAACCAGAAAACACAAACACAGAGGCTGTACCAATATCTGGGATTGAGTTAGCCAAAATACAATCAGATATGTCCTGTTTCATCCAGTCATATCTGAACAAACTGCTGTGGAATTCGTATGCAATTTAGCGAGAAAATCAGATTAAAAATGGTTTTGGAGAAAAGCAAAGTCTTTTCGTTAGGCAAGTGCATAAAATGTCATCTAAAAAAACAGAAATATCATGTTTGTTTGCCGCAGTTCCTCTAGCTTTCTCCCTAGAAAATACGAATGTGTAGAGCTGGTGTCCCCATGATGACCCAATTAGTGTTTCAATGGTACAAAATTAAATGTTCCCTGATAAAGAACATTCAAAACAATAAAGTCTGTGGATAATATAAGGAATACACAAACACAGAGGCTTTTACAGCATTTCGCATTGAGTTAACCAAAACAAAACCAGATATTTCTGGTTTCATCCAGTAATACCCTACACACTGGTGTGGAAATCGTATGTAATGAATCGAGAAAATCACAGTAAAAATGGTTTTGGAGAAAAGCAAAGTGTTTTTGTTAGGCAAGTGCATAAAATGTCATCTATACAAACAGAAATATCATGTTTGTTTGCCGCAGTACCTCTAGCTTCCTCCCTGGAAAATACGAATGTGTAGAGCTGGTGTCTCCATGTGGAAACAATTAGTGTTTCAACCGTACAAAATTAAATGTTCCCTGATAAAAAACATTCAACTCAATAAACTCTGTGGATAATATCAGGAATTCACAAACACAGAGGCTGTAGCAATAACTGGGATTGAGTTAGCCAAAACACAACTGGATATTTCCGGTATCATCCAGTCATATCCGGACAAAGTGCTGTGGAATTCGTATGCAATGGACGGAGAAAATCACAGTAAAAATGGTTTTGGAGAAAAGAAAATCTTTTCGTTAGGCAAGTGCATAAAATGTCATCTATACAAACAGAAATATGTTTGTTTGCCGCAGTTCCTCTAGCTTTCCCCCTTAAAAATATGAATGTATAGAGCTGGTGGCTCCATCAGGAACCAATTAGTGTTTCCAAGCTCAAAATAAAATGTTCCCCGAGAAAAAAATCATTCAAAAAAATAAAGTCCGTAGATAATATCCGGAAAACACAAACACAGAGGCTGTAGTAATACTTGGGATTGAGTTAGCCAAAACACCCCCGGATAATTCTGTTTCATCCAGTCATATCCGGGAATAACTGGTGTGGATTTCGTATGCAATCGACTGAGAAAATCACAGTACAAATGGTTTTGGAGAAAAGCACAGTCTTTTCATTAGGCAATAGCATAAAATGTCATCTATACAAGGAGACCCAACAGTCCAGTCCACTGCAGTGGCTTTCAATGTGGTAAGCCTGGGCTTCAGCAGAAGTCAGTTTGTGAAGAGCCTTGGTAGCTCTGCCAAGAGTTGGATCACTGGAAATGGACCTGCCCTGGAGTCGAAGGATGCCCAGGTCAGAGCCACAGATCTTATTGGCTCTAAGCTGAAAAGCCCTTCACGCAGCCCAACTTCCAAAGTGACCACTGCAGCTGAGGGTTTGGTCAAGTAGGGTCAGCATCATTGCAGGCAGAACTGTAAATTTCTTGTTAGAGATGCCACCTGCCTTTACCTGGCCAGCGCTCCTCCCAGGCCAGCCAAGTAATGAAAGTCAACAGAGTGCCTTCCCTTAGGAGGTTCACACCTCCCTTAGGATATACCCCATGTGAAGAGATAGATAGGTCTGGGCCTCTTAACTTACAAGGCCTAAAGCCCAACAGATTATTATCAAGCCCCTTCTATCAGGTTCTATTTGCCTCTCAATCAGAAAAATTACTTGTAGCTTAGACAGCACCTTTCTTAGCTCCTCTAATAATGACTCTGTCCTTTCTTCTAGGCCCTGTCTAGTGCACTTGGGCCTCATTCCTTTGTAATCATAACCTCTACTCTACCACCAATGGCTCTACTCCCAACCTGTGTGTACTGATGGTCCTCTTCCCCACTTAATGCTGTACAATTGCTCAAACCTGGTAAATGCCACTCTTAGGATCACTGGTTACTATTCTCACTCTGTCTTTTATAACCTTGTCTAAATATGATCAGAGTTGGCAAACTGGGTGGCTTCCATAGCCTTGGCAATTCATGATGGCAGCCCAGGATGGTTATTGGCGCCATAAACTAGAGTGTCAATTTGTTGGGTCAACAACAGGAGCCACTCTGCACTTGCTCCTCATGTGGGATCTCTGTCCTTAATGTGCTGTACATTGTGATTTAATGCTATAACTAGTACTCCAACGGTATGTTTCACTTTGTGTTTCCATGTGGGTGCAAACTGTTGAAATCTTTACTTCATATATACTAAATTGGTCTTCTGTATATAAAGAGAATTGAAAATGAATCTTGATGCAAATGAAAGGGGAGAAGGAGCGGGAGAGGGGAGGGTTGCGGGTGGGAGGGAAGTTATGGGAGGGGGAAGCCATTGTAATGCATAAGCTGTACACTGGAAATTTATATTCATTAAATAAAAGTTAAAAAAAAATAAAGTCCGTTGATAATATCCAGAAAAGACAAACACAGAGGCTTTCACAATATTTCGGATTGAGTTAGCCAAAACACATCCGTATATTTCTGGTTTCATCCAGTCATATCCAGCCAAACTGGTGTGGAATTCGTATGCAATGAACCAAAAAAATCACAGTAAAAATGCTTTTGGAGAAAAGCAAAGTCTTTTCGTTAGGCAAGTGCATAAAATGTCATCTATAAAAACAGAAATATCATGTTTGTTTGCCGCAGTTCCTCCAGCTTTCTCCCTAGAAAATACGAATGTGTAGAGCTGGTGTCTCCATGTGGAAACAATTACTGTTTCCAAGATCAAAATTAAAAGTTCCCTGATAAAAAGAATTCAAAACAATAAAGTCCGTGGATAATATCAGGAATAAAGAAACACAGAGGCTGTAGCAATATCTGGGATTGAGTTAGCAAAAAAAAAACCCGGATATTTCTGGTTAAATCCAGTCATATCCATACAAACTGGTGTGGAATTCGTATGCAATGGTCCGAGGTATTCACAGTAAAAATGGTTTTGGAGAAAAGCAAAGTCTTTTCGTTAGGCAAGTGCATAAAATGTCATCTATACAAACAGAAATATCATGTTTGTTTGCTGCAGTACCTCTAGATTCTACCTAGAAAATACGAATGTGTGGAGCTGGTGTTCCCATGATGAACCAATTAGTGTTTCAAAGGTACAAAATTAAATGTTCCCTGATAAAAACATTCAAAACAATAAAGTCCATCGATAGTACCCAGAAAACACAAACACAGAGTCTGTAGCAATATCTGGGATTGAGTTAGCCAAAACAAAATCGGATATTTACAGTTTCAACCAGTCATATCCAATAAACTGGTGTGGAATTTGTATGCAATGGGCCGAGAAAATTACAGTACAAATGGTTTTGGAGAATAGCAAAGTCTTTTTGTTAGGCAAGTGCATAAAATGTCATCTATACAAACAGAAATATCATGTTTGTATGCCGCAGTTCCTCTATCTTTCTGCCTAAAAAATATGAATATGTTCAGCTGGTGCCTCCATGTGGGACTAATTACTGTATCCAAGCTCAAAATAAAATGTTCCCCGATAAAAAACATTCAAAAAAATAAAGTCCGTTGATAATATCCAGAAAACACAAATACAGAGGCTGTAGCAATATCTGGGATTCAGTTAGCCAAAACAAAACCAGATATTTCCAGTTTCATCCCGTCATATCCAGACAAAATTGTGTGGAATTCATATGAAGTGTACCGACAAAATCACAGAAAACTGGTTTTGGAGAAAAGCAAAGTCTTTTTGTTAGGCAAGTACATAAAATCTCATCTATACAAAATATCTATACAAAATATCATCTATACAAACAGAAATATGTTTGTTTGCCGCAGTTTTTCTAGCTTTCCCCCTTAAAAATATGAATGTATAGAGCTGGTGTCTCCATGTGGGACCAATTAGTGTTTACAAGCACAAATTAAATGTTCCCTGATAAAAACATTCAAAACAATAAAGTCCATGGATAATATCAGGAAGACACATACACAGAGGCGGTAGCAATATCTGGGATTGAGTTAGCCAAAACAGATCCGGATAATTCCGGTTTCATCCAGTCATATCCGGACAAAGTGGTGTGGAATTCATATGCAATGGACGGAGAAAATCACAGTAAAAATGGTTTTGGAGAAAAGCAAAGTCTTTTCGTTAGGCAAGTGCATAAAATGTCATCAATACAAACAGAAATATCATGTTTATTTACCATAGTTCCTCTAGCTTTCTCCCTAGAAAATAGGAATGTGTAGAGCTGGTGTCTCCATGTGGTACCAATTACTGTATCCAAGCTCAAAATAAAATGTTCACTGATAAAAACATTGAAAACAATAAATCCATTGATAATATGCAGAAAACGTAAACACAGAGGCTGTAGCAATATCTGGGATTGAGTAAGCCAAAACAGAACCGGATATTTCCGGTTTCATCCAGTCATATCCGAACAAAGTGCTGTGGAATTCGTATGCAATGGACTGAGAACTTCACAGTAAAAATGGTTTTGGAGAATAGCAAAGTCTTTTCATTAGGCAAGTGCATACAATGTCATTTATACAATGAGAAATATCATGTTTGTTTGCCGCAGTTCCTCTAGCTTTCTCCCTAGAAAATACGAATGTGTAGAGCTGGTGTTCCCATGATGAACCAATTAGTGTTTCAACGGTAAAAAATTAAATGTTCCCTGATAAAAACATTCAAAACAATAAAGTCCATCGATAATATCCAGAAAACACAAACACAGAAACTTTCACAATATTTCGTATTGAGTTAGCCAAAACACAACTGGATATTTCCGGTTTCATCCAGTCATATCCAGACAATGTGCTGTGGAATTCGTATGCAATGGACGGAGAAAATCACAGTAAATTGGTTTTGGAGAAAAGAAAATCTTTTCGTTAGGCAAGTGCATAAAATATCATCTATACAAACAGAAATATGTTTGTTTGCCGCAGTTCCTCTAGCTTTCCCCCTTAAAAATATGAATGTATAGAGCTGGTGTCTCCATGTGGAACCAATTAGTGTTTACAAGCACAAATTAAATGTTCCCTGATAAAAACATTCAAAACAATAAAGTCCATCGATAATATCCAGAAAACACAAACATAGAGGCGGTAGCAATATCTGGGATTGAGTTAGCCAAAACACAACTAGATATTTCTGGTATCATCCAGTCATATCCGGACAATGTGCTGTGGAATTCGTATGCAATGGACGGAGAAAATCACAGTAAATTGGTTTTGGAGAAAAGAAAATCTTTTTGTTAGGCAAGTGCATAAAATGTCATCGATACAAACAGAAATATGTTTGTTTGCCGCAGTTCCTCTAGCTTTCCCCCTTAAAAATATGAATGTATAGAGCTGGTGTCTCCATGTGGATCCAATTAGTGTTTACAAGCACAAATTAAATGTTCCCTGATAAAAACATTCAAAACAATAAAGTCCATGGATAATATCAGGAAGACACATACACAGAGGCGGTAGCAATATCTGGGATTGAGTTAGCCAAAACAGATCCGGATAATTCCGGTTTCATCCAGTCATATCCGGACAATGTGCTGTGGAATTCGTATGCAATGGACGGAGAAAATCACAGTAAATTGGTTTTGGAGAAAAGAAAATCTTTTCGTTAGGCAAGTGCATAAAATATCATCTATACAAACAGAAATATGTTTGTTTGCCGCAGTTCCTCTAGCTTTCCCCCTTAAAAATATGAATGTATAGAGCTGGTGTCTCCATGTGGAACCAATTAGTGTTTACAAGCACAAATTAAATGTTCCCTGATAAAAACATTCAAAACAATAAAGTCCATGGATAATATCCAGAAAACACAAACACAGAGGCGGTAGCAATATCTGGGATTGAGTTAGCCAAAACACAACTGGATATTTCCGGTATCATCCAGTCATATCCGGACAAAGTGCTGTGGAATTCGTATGCAATGGACGGAGAAAATCACAGTAAAAATGGTTTTGGAGAAAAGAAAATCTTTTCGTTAGGCAAGTGCATAAAATGTCATCGATACAAACAGAAATATGTTTGTTTGCCGCAGTTCCTCTAGCTTTCCCCCTTAAAAATATGAATGTATAGAGCTGGTGTCTCCATGTGGAACCAATTAGTGTTTACAAGCACAAATTAAATGTTCCCTGATAAAAACATTCAAAACAATAAAGTCCATGGATAATATCAGGAAGACACATACACAGAGGCGGTAGCAATATCTGGGATTGAGTAAGCCAAAACAGAACCGGATATTTCCGGTTTCATCCAGTCATATCCGAACAAAGTGCTGTGGAATTCGTATGCAATGGACTGAGAACTTCACAGTAAAAATGGTTTTGGAGAATAGCAAAGTCTTTTCATTAGGCAAGTGCATACAATGTCATTTATACAATGAGAAATATCATGTTTGTTTGCCGCAGTTCCTCTAGCTTTCTCCCTAGAAAATACGAATGTGTAGAGCTGGTGTTCCCATGATGAACCAATTAGTGTTTCAACGGTAAAAAATTAAATGTTCCCTGATAAAAACATTCAAAACAATAAAGTCCATCGATAATATCCAGAAAACACAAACACAGAAACTTTCACAATATTTCGTATTGAGTTAGCCAAAACACAACTGGATATTTCCGGTTTCATCCAGTCATATCCAGACAATGTGCTGTGGAATTCGTATGCAATGGACGGAGAAAATCACAGTAAATTGGTTTTGGAGAAAAGAAAATCTTTTCGTTAGGCAAGTGCATAAAATATCATCTATACAAACAGAAATATGTTTGTTTGCCGCAGTTCCTCTAGCTTTCCCCCTTAAAAATATGAATGTATAGAGCTGGTGTCTCCATGTGGAACCAATTAGTGTTTACAAGCACAAATTAAATGTTCCCTGATAAAAACATTCAAAACAATAAAGTCCATCGATAATATCCAGAAAACACAAACATAGAGGCGGTAGCAATATCTGGGATTGAGTTAGCCAAAACAGATCCGGATAATTCCGGTTTCATCCAGTCATATCCGGACAATGTGCTGTGGAATTCGTATGCAATGGACGGAGAAAATCACAGTAAATTGGTTTTGGAGAAAAGAAAATCTTTTTGTTAGGCAAGTGCATAAAATGTCATCGATACAAACAGAAATATGTTTGTTTGCCGCAGTTCCTCTAGCTTTCCCCCTTAAAAATATGAATGTATAGAGCTGGTGTCTCCATGTGGAACCAATTAGTGTTTACAAGCACAAATTAAATGTTCCCTGATAAAAACATTCAAAACAATAAAGTCCATGGATAATATCAGGAAGACACATACACAGAGGCGGTAGCAATATCTGGGATTGAGTTAGCCAAAACACAACTGGATATTTCCGGTATCATC
The DNA here is from genome assembly GCA_036325905.1 of Lepus oiostolus. Taxonomy (NCBI): domain Eukaryota; kingdom Metazoa; phylum Chordata; class Mammalia; order Lagomorpha; family Leporidae; genus Lepus; species Lepus oiostolus. The sequence goes on from CM070808.1 coordinate 132,222,027, forward strand.
CAGTCATATCCGGACAAAGTGCTGTGGAATTCGTATGCAATGGACGGAGAAAATCACAGTAAAAATGGTTTTGGAGAAAAGAAAATCTTTTCGTTAGGCAAGTGCATAAAATGTCATCGATACAAACAGAAATATGTTTGTTTGCCGCAGTTCCTCTAGCTTTCCCCCTTAAAAATATGAATGTATAGAGCTGGTGTCTCCATGTGGAACCAATTAGTGTTTACAAGCACAAATTAAATGTTCCCTGATAAAAACATTCAAAACAATAAAGTCCATGGATAATATCAGGAAGACACATACACAGAGGCGGTAGCAATATCTGGGATTGAGTTAGCCAAAACAGATCCGGATAATTCCGGTTTCATCCAGTCATATCCGGACAAAGTGGTGTGGAATTTGTATGCAATGGACGGAGAAAATCACAGTAAAAATGGTTTTGGAGAAAAGCAAAGTCTTTTCGTTAGGCAAGTGCATAAACTGTCATCGATTCAAACAGAAATATCATGTTTGTTTGCCACAGTTCCTCTAGCTTTCTCCCTAGAAAATATGAATATGTTCAGCTGGTGTCTCCATGTGGAACCAATTAGTGTATCCAAGCTCAAAATAAAATGTTCCCTGCTAAAAAATATTCAAAACAATAAAGTCTGTGGATAATATCAGGAATACACAAACACAGAGGATTTAGCAATATCTGGGATTGAGTTAGCCAAAACAAACCGGATATTTCCGGTTTCATCCAGTCATATCCGGAAAAGGTGGTGTGGAATTCGTATGGAATGGGCTTAGAAAATCAGAGTAGAAATGCTTTTGGAGAAAAGAAAATCTTTTCGTTAGGCAAGTGCATAAAATATCATCTATACAAACAGAAATATGTTTGTTTGCCGCAGTTCCTCTAGCTTTCCCCCTTAAAAATATGAATGTATAGAGCTGGTGTCTCCATGTGGAACCAATTAGTGTTTACAAGCACAAATTAAATGTTCCCTGATAAAAACATTCAAAACAATAAAGTCCATCGATAATATCCAGAAAACACAAACATAGAGGCGGTAGCAATATCTGGGATTGAGTTAGCCAAAACACAACTAGATATTTCCGGTATCATCCAGTCATATCCGGACAATGTGCTGTGGAATTCGTATGCAATGGACGGAGAAAATCACAGTAAATTGGTTTTGGAGAAAAGAAAATCTTTTTGTTAGGCAAGTGCATAAAATGTCATCGATACAAACAGAAATATGTTTGTTTGCCGCAGTTCCTCTAGCTTTCCCCCTTAAAAATATGAATGTATAGAGCTGGTGTCTCCATGTGGAACCAATTAGTGTTTACAAGCACAAATTAAATGTTCCCTGATAAAAACATTCAAAACAATAAAGTCCATGGATAATATCAGGAAGACACATACACAGAGGCGGTAGCAATATCTGGGATTGAGTTAGCCAAAACAGATCCGGATAATTCCGGTTTCATCCAGTCATATCCGGACAATGTGCTGTGGAATTCGTATGCAATGGACGGAGAAAATCACAGTAAATTGGTTTTGGAGAAAAGAAAATCTTTTCGTTAGGCAAGTGCATAAAATATCATCTATACAAACAGAAATATGTTTGTTTGCCGCAGTTCCTCTAGCTTTCCCCCTTAAAAATATGAATGTATAGAGCTGGTGTCTCCATGTGGAACCAATTAGTGTTTACAAGCACAAATTAAATGTTCCCTGATAAAAACATTCAAAACAATAAAGTCCATGGATAATATCCAGAAAACACAAACACAGAGGCGGTAGCAATATCTGGGATTGAGTTAGCCAAAACACAACTGGATATTTCCGGTATCATCCAGTCATATCCGGACAAAGTGCTGTGGAATTCGTATGCAATGGACGGAGAAAATCACAGTAAATTGGTTTTGGAGAAAAGAAAATCTTTTCGGTAGGCAAGTGCATAAAATGTCATCGATACAAACAGAAATATGTTTGTTTGCCGCAGTTCCTCTAGCTTTCCCCCTTAAAAATATGAATGTATAGAGCTGGTGTCTCCATGTGGAACCAATTAGTGTTTACAAGCACAAATTAAATGTTCCCTGATAAAAACATTCAAAACAATAAAGTCCATGGATAATATCAGGAAGACACATACACAGAGGCGGTAGCAATATCTGGGATTGAGTTAGCCAAAACAGATCCGGATAATTCCGGTTTCATCCAGTCATATCCGGACAAAGTGGTGTGGAATTTGTATGCAATGGACGGAGAAAATCACAGTAAAAATGGTTTTGGAGAAAAGCAAAGTCTTTTCGTTAGGCAAGTGCATAAACTGTCATCGATTCAAACAGAAATATCATGTTTGTTTGCCACAGTTCCTCTAGCTTTCTCCCTAGAAAATATGAATATGTTCAGCTGGTGTCTCCATGTGGAACCAATTAGTGTATCCAAGCTCAAAATAAAATGTTCCCTGCTAAAAAATATTCAAAACAATAAAGTCTGTGGATAATATCAGGAATACACAAACACAGAGGATTTAGCAATATCTGGGATTGAGTTAGCCAAAACAAACCGGATATTTCCGGTTTCATCCAGTCATATCCGGAAAAGGTGGTGTGGAATTCGTATGGAATGGGCTTAGAAAATCAGAGTAGAAATGCTTTTGGAGAAAAGAAAATCTTTTCGTTAGGCAAGTGCATAAAATATCATCTATACAAACAGAAATATGTTTGTTTGCCGCAGTTCCTCTAGCTTTCCCCCTTAAAAATATGAATGTATAGAGCTGGTGTCTCCATGTGGAACCAATTAGTGTTTACAAGCACAAATTAAATGTTCCCTGATAAAAACATTCAAAACAATAAAGTCCATCGATAATATCCAGAAAACACAAACATAGAGGCGGTAGCAATATCTGGGATTGAGTTAGCCAAAACACAACTAGATATTTCCGGTATCATCCAGTCATATCCGGACAATGTGCTGTGGAATTCGTATGCAATGGACGGAGAAAATCACAGTAAATTGGTTTTGGAGAAAAGAAAATCTTTTTGTTAGGCAAGTGCATAAAATGTCATCGATACAAACAGAAATATGTTTGTTTGCCGCAGTTCCTCTAGCTTTCCCCCTTAAAAATATGAATGTATAGAGCTGGTGTCTCCATGTGGAACCAATTAGTGTTTACAAGCACAAATTAAATGTTCCCTGATAAAAACATTCAAAACAATAAAGTCCATGGATAATATCAGGAAGACACATACACAGAGGCGGTAGCAATATCTGGGATTGAGTTAGCCAAAACAGATCCGGATAATTCCGGTTTCATCCAGTCATATCCGGACAATGTGCTGTGGAATTCGTATGCAATGGACGGAGAAAATCACAGTAAATTGGTTTTGGAGAAAAGAAAATCTTTTCGTTAGGCAAGTGCATAAAATATCATCTATACAAACAGAAATATGTTTGTTTGCCGCAGTTCCTCTAGCTTTCCCCCTTAAAAATATGAATGTATAGAGCTGGTGTCTCCATGTGGAACCAATTAGTGTTTACAAGCACAAATTAAATGTTCCCTGATAAAAACATTCAAAACAATAAAGTCCATGGATAATATCCAGAAAACACAAACACAGAGGCGGTAGCAATATCTGGGATTGAGTTAGCCAAAACACAACTGGATATTTCCGGTATCATCCAGTCATATCCGGACAAAGTGCTGTGGAATTCGTATGCAATGGACGGAGAAAATCACAGTAAAAATGGTTTTGGAGAAAAGAAAATCTTTTCGTTAGGCAAGTGCATAAAATGTCATCGATACAAACAGAAATATGTTTGTTTGCCGCAGTTCCTCTAGCTTTCCCCCTTAAAAATATGAATGTATAGAGCTGGTGTCTCCATGTGGAACCAATTAGTGTTTACAAGCACAAATTAAATGTTCCCTGATAAAAACATTCAAAACAATAAAGTCCATGGATAATATCAGGAAGACACATACACAGAGGCGGTAGCAATATCTGGGATTGAGTTAGCCAAAACAGATCCGGATAATTCCGGTTTCATCCAGTCATATCCGGACAAAGTGGTGTGGAATTTGTATGCAATGGACGGAGAAAATCACAGTAAAAATGGTTTTGGAGAAAAGCAAAGTCTTTTCGTTAGGCAAGTGCATAAACTGTCATCGATTCAAACAGAAATATCATGTTTGTTTGCCACAGTTCCTCTAGCTTTCTCCCTAGAAAATATGAATATGTTCAGCTGGTGTCTCCATGTGGAACCAATTAGTGTATCCAAGCTCAAAATAAAATGTTCCCTGCTAAAAAATATTCAAAACAATAAAGTCTGTGGATAATATCAGGAATACACAAACACAGAGGATTTAGCAATATCTGGGATTGAGTTAGCCAAAACAAACCGGATATTTCCGGTTTCATCCAGTCATATCCGGAAAAGGTGGTGTGGAATTCGTATGGAATGGGCTTAGAAAATCAGAGTAGAAATGCTTTTGGAGAAAAGAAAATCTTTTCGTTAGGCAAGTGCATAAAATATCATCTATACAAACAGAAATATGTTTGTTTGCCGCAGTTCCTCTAGCTTTCCCCCTTAAAAATATGAATGTATAGAGCTGGTGTCTCCATGTGGAACCAATTAGTGTTTACAAGCACAAATTAAATGTTCCCTGATAAAAACATTCAAAACAATAAAGTCCATCGATAATATCCAGAAAACACAAACATAGAGGCGGTAGCAATATCTGGGATTGAGTTAGCCAAAACACAACTAGATATTTCCGGTATCATCCAGTCATATCCGGACAATGTGCTGTGGAATTCGTATGCAATGGACGGAGAAAATCACAGTAAATTGGTTTTGGAGAAAAGAAAATCTTTTTGTTAGGCAAGTGCATAAAATGTCATCGATACAAACAGAAATATGTTTGTTTGCCGCAGTTCCTCTAGCTTTCCCCCTTAAAAATATGAATGTATAGAGCTGGTGTCTCCATGTGGAACCAATTAGTGTTTACAAGCACAAATTAAATGTTCCCTGATAAAAACATTCAAAACAATAAAGTCCATGGATAATATCAGGAAGACACATACACAGAGGCGGTAGCAATATCTGGGATTGAGTTAGCCAAAACAGATCCGGATAATTCCGGTTTCATCCAGTCATATCCGGACAATGTGCTGTGGAATTCGTATGCAATGGACGGAGAAAATCACAGTAAATTGGTTTTGGAGAAAAGAAAATCTTTTCGTTAGGCAAGTGCATAAAATATCATCTATACAAACAGAAATATGTTTGTTTGCCGCAGTTCCTCTAGCTTTCCCCCTTAAAAATATGAATGTATAGAGCTGGTGTCTCCATGTGGAACCAATTAGTGTTTACAAGCACAAATTAAATGTTCCCTGATAAAAACATTCAAAACAATAAAGTCCATGGATAATATCCAGAAAACACAAACACAGAGGCGGTAGCAATATCTGGGATTGAGTTAGCCAAAACACAACTGGATATTTCCGGTATCATCCAGTCATATCCGGACAAAGTGCTGTGGAATTCGTATGCAATGGACGGAGAAAATCACAGTAAATTGGTTTTGGAGAAAAGAAAATCTTTTCGGTAGGCAAGTGCATAAAATGTCATCGATACAAACAGAAATATGTTTGTTTGCCGCAGTTCCTCTAGCTTTCCCCCTTAAAAATATGAATGTATAGAGCTGGTGTCTCCATGTGGAACCAATTAGTGTTTACAAGCACAAATTAAATGTTCCCTGATAAAAACATTCAAAACAATAAAGTCCATGGATAATATCAGGAAGACACATACACAGAGGCGGTAGCAATATCTGGGATTGAGTTAGCCAAAACAGATCCGGATAATTCCGGTTTCATCCAGTCATATCCGGACAAAGTGGTGTGGAATTTGTATGCAATGGACGGAGAAAATCACAGTAAAAATGGTTTTGGAGAAAAGCAAAGTCTTTTCGTTAGGCAAGTGCATAAACTGTCATCGATTCAAACAGAAATATCATGTTTGTTTGCCACAGTTCCTCTAGCTTTCTCCCTAGAAAATATGAATATGTTCAGCTGGTGTCTCCATGTGGAACCAATTAGTGTATCCAAGCTCAAAATAAAATGTTCCCTGCTAAAAAATATTCAAAACAATAAAGTCTGTGGATAATATCAGGAATACACAAACACAGAGGATTTAGCAATATCTGGGATTGAGTTAGCCAAAACAAACCGGATATTTCCGGTTTCATCCAGTCATATCCGGAAAAGGTGGTGTGGAATTCGTATGGAATGGGCTTAGAAAATCAGAGTAGAAATGCTTTTGGAGAAAAGAAAATCTTTTCGTTAGGCAAGTGCATAAAATATCATCTATACAAACAGAAATATGTTTGTTTGCCGCAGTTCCTCTAGCTTTCCCCCTTAAAAATATGAATGTATAGAGCTGGTGTCTCCATGTGGAACCAATTAGTGTTTACAAGCACAAATTAAATGTTCCCTGATAAAAACATTCAAAACAATAAAGTCCATCGATAATATCCAGAAAACACAAACATAGAGGCGGTAGCAATATCTGGGATTGAGTTAGCCAAAACACAACTAGATATTTCCGGTATCATCCAGTCATATCCGGACAATGTGCTGTGGAATTCGTATGCAATGGACGGAGAAAATCACAGTAAATTGGTTTTGGAGAAAAGAAAATCTTTTTGTTAGGCAAGTGCATAAAATGTCATCGATACAAACAGAAATATGTTTGTTTGCCGCAGTTCCTCTAGCTTTCCCCCTTAAAAATATGAATGTATAGAGCTGGTGTCTCCATGTGGAACCAATTAGTGTTTACAAGCACAAATTAAATGTTCCCTGATAAAAACATTCAAAACAATAAAGTCCATGGATAATATCAGGAAGACACATACACAGAGGCGGTAGCAATATCTGGGATTGAGTTAGCCAAAACAGATCCGGATAATTCCGGTTTCATCCAGTCATATCCGGACAATGTGCTGTGGAATTCGTATGCAATGGACGGAGAAAATCACAGTAAATTGGTTTTGGAGAAAAGAAAATCTTTTCGTTAGGCAAGTGCATAAAATATCATCTATACAAACAGAAATATGTTTGTTTGCCGCAGTTCCTCTAGCTTTCCCCCTTAAAAATATGAATGTATAGAGCTGGTGTCTCCATGTGGAACCAATTAGTGTTTACAAGCACAAATTAAATGTTCCCTGATAAAAACATTCAAAACAATAAAGTCCATGGATAATATCCAGAAAACACAAACACAGAGGCGGTAGCAATATCTGGGATTGAGTTAGCCAAAACACAACTGGATATTTCCGGTATCATCCAGTCATATCCGGACAAAGTGCTGTGGAATTCGTATGCAATGGACGGAGAAAATCACAGTAAAAATGGTTTTGGAGAAAAGAAAATCTTTTCGTTAGGCAAGTGCATAAAATGTCATCGATACAAACAGAAATATGTTTGTTTGCCGCAGTTCCTCTAGCTTTCCCCCTTAAAAATATGAATGTATAGAGCTGGTGTCTCCATGTGGAACCAATTAGTGTTTACAAGCACAAATTAAATGTTCCCTGATAAAAACATTCAAAACAATAAAGTCCATGGATAATATCAGGAAGACACATACACAGAGGCGGTAGCAATATCTGGGATTGAGTTAGCCAAAACAGATCCGGATAATTCCGGTTTCATCCAGTCATATCCGGACAAAGTGGTGTGGAATTTGTATGCAATGGACGGAGAAAATCACAGTAAAAATGGTTTTGGAGAAAAGCAAAGTCTTTTCGTTAGGCAAGTGCATAAACTGTCATCGATTCAAACAGAAATATCATGTTTGTTTGCCACAGTTCCTCTAGCTTTCTCCCTAGAAAATATGAATATGTTCAGCTGGTGTCTCCATGTGGAACCAATTAGTGTATCCAAGCTCAAAATAAAATGTTCCCTGCTAAAAAATATTCAAAACAATAAAGTCTGTGGATAATATCAGGAATACACAAACACAGAGGATTTAGCAATATCTGGGATTGAGTTAGCCAAAACAAACCGGATATTTCCGGTTTCATCCAGTCATATCCGGAAAAGGTGGTGTGGAATTCGTATGGAATGGGCTTAGAAAATCAGAGTAGAAATGCTTTTGGAGAAAAGAAAATCTTTTCGTTAGGCAAGTGCATAAAATATCATCTATACAAACAGAAATATGTTTGTTTGCCGCAGTTCCTCTAGCTTTCCCCCTTAAAAATATGAATGTATAGAGCTGGTGTCTCCATGTGGAACCAATTAGTGTTTACAAGCACAAATTAAATGTTCCCTGATAAAAACATTCAAAACAATAAAGTCCATCGATAATATCCAGAAAACACAAACATAGAGGCGGTAGCAATATCTGGGATTGAGTTAGCCAAAACACAACTAGATATTTCCGGTATCATCCAGTCATATCCGGACAATGTGCTGTGGAATTCGTATGCAATGGACGGAGAAAATCACAGTAAATTGGTTTTGGAGAAAAGAAAATCTTTTTGTTAGGCAAGTGCATAAAATGTCATCGATACAAACAGAAATATGTTTGTTTGCCGCAGTTCCTCTAGCTTTCCCCCTTAAAAATATGAATGTATAGAGCTGGTGTCTCCATGTGGAACCAATTAGTGTTTACAAGCACAAATTAAATGTTCCCTGATAAAAACATTCAAAACAATAAAGTCCATGGATAATATCAGGAAGACACATACACAGAGGCGGTAGCAATATCTGGGATTGAGTTAGCCAAAACAGATCCGGATAATTCCGGTTTCATCCAGTCATATCCGGACAATGTGCTGTGGAATTCGTATGCAATGGACGGAGAAAATCACAGTAAATTGGTTTTGGAGAAAAGAAAATCTTTTCGTTAGGCAAGTGCATAAAATATCATCTATACAAACAGAAATATGTTTGTTTGCCGCAGTTCCTCTAGCTTTCCCCCTTAAAAATATGAATGTATAGAGCTGGTGTCTCCATGTGGAACCAATTAGTGTTTACAAGCACAAATTAAATGTTCCCTGATAAAAACATTCAAAACAATAAAGTCCATGGATAATATCCAGAAAACACAAACACAGAGGCGGTAGCAATATCTGGGATTGAGTTAGCCAAAACACAACTGGATATTTCCGGTATCATCCAGTCATATCCGGACAAAGTGCTGTGGAATTCGTATGCAATGGACGGAGAAAATCACAGTAAATTGGTTTTGGAGAAAAGAAAATCTTTTCGGTAGGCAAGTGCATAAAATGTCATCGATACAAACAGAAATATGTTTGTTTGCCGCAGTTCCTCTAGCTTTCCCCCTTAAAAATATGAATGTATAGAGCTGGTGTCTCCATGTGGAACCAATTAGTGTTTACAAGCACAAATTAAATGTTCCCTGATAAAAACATTCAAAACAATAAAGTCCATGGATAATATCAGGAAGACACATACACAGAGGCGGTAGCAATATCTGGGATTGAGTTAGCCAAAACAGATCCGGATAATTCCGGTTTCATCCAGTCATATCCGGACAAAGTGGTGTGGAATTTGTATGCAATGGACGGAGAAAATCACAGTAAAAATGGTTTTGGAGAAAAGCAAAGTCTTTTCGTTAGGCAAGTGCATAAACTGTCATCGATTCAAACAGAAATATCATGTTTGTTTGCCACAGTTCCTCTAGCTTTCTCCCTAGAAAATATGAATATGTTCAGCTGGTGTCTCCATGTGGAACCAATTAGTGTATCCAAGCTCAAAATAAAATGTTCCCTGCTAAAAAATATTCAAAACAATAAAGTCTGTGGATAATATCAGGAATACACAAACACAGAGGATTTAGCAATATCTGGGATTGAGTTAGCCAAAACAAACCGGATATTTCCGGTTTCATCCAGTCATATCCGGAAAAGGTGGTGTGGAATTCGTATGGAATGGGCTTAGAAAATCAGAGTAGAAATGCTTTTGGAGAAAAGAAAATCTTTTCGTTAGGCAAGTGCATAAAATATCATCTATACAAACAGAAATATGTTTGTTTGCCGCAGTTCCTCTAGCTTTCCCCCTTAAAAATATGAATGTATAGAGCTGGTGTCTCCATGTGGAACCAATTAGTGTTTACAAGCACAAATTAAATGTTCCCTGATAAAAACATTCAAAACAATAAAGTCCATCGATAATATCCAGAAAACACAAACATAGAGGCGGTAGCAATATCTGGGATTGAGTTAGCCAAAACACAACTAGATATTTCCGGTATCATCCAGTCATATCCGGACAATGTGCTGTGGAATTCGTATGCAATGGACGGAGAAAATCACAGTAAATTGGTTTTGGAGAAAAGAAAATCTTTTTGTTAGGCAAGTGCATAAAATGTCATCGATACAAACAGAAATATGTTTGTTTGCCGCAGTTCCTCTAGCTTTCCCCCTTAAAAATATGAATGTATAGAGCTGGTGTCTCCATGTGGAACCAATTAGTGTTTACAAGCACAAATTAAATGTTCCCTGATAAAAACATTCAAAACAATAAAGTCCATGGATAATATCAGGAAGACACATACACAGAGGCGGTAGCAATATCTGGGATTGAGTTAGCCAAAACAGATCCGGATAATTCCGGTTTCATCCAGTCATATCCGGACAATGTGCTGTGGAATTCGTATGCAATGGACGGAGAAAATCACAGTAAATTGGTTTTGGAGAAAAGAAAATCTTTTCGTTAGGCAAGTGCATAAAATATCATCTATACAAACAGAAATATGTTTGTTTGCCGCAGTTCCTCTAGCTTTCCCCCTTAAAAATATGAATGTATAGAGCTGGTGTCTCCATGTGGAACCAATTAGTGTTTACAAGCACAAATTAAATGTTCCCTGATAAAAACATTCAAAACAATAAAGTCCATGGATAATATCCAGAAAACACAAACACAGAGGCGGTAGCAATATCTGGGATTGAGTTAGCCAAAACACAACTGGATATTTCCGGTATCATCCAGTCATATCCGGACAAAGTGCTGTGGAATTCGTATGCAATGGACGGAGAAAATCACAGTAAAAATGGTTTTGGAGAAAAGAAAATCTTTTCGTTAGGCAAGTGCATAAAATGTCATCGATACAAACAGAAATATGTTTGTTTGCCGCAGTTCCTCTAGCTTTCCCCCTTAAAAATATGAATGTATAGAGCTGGTGTCTCCATGTGGAACCAATTAGTGTTTACAAGCACAAATTAAATGTTCCCTGATAAAAACATTCAAAACAATAAAGTCCATGGATAATATCAGGAAGACACATACACAGAGGCGGTAGCAATATCTGGGATTGAGTTAGCCAAAACAGATCCGGATAATTCCGGTTTCATCCAGTCATATCCGGACAAAGTGGTGTGGAATTTGTATGCAATGGACGGAGAAAATCACAGTAAAAATGGTTTTGGAGAAAAGCAAAGTCTTTTCGTTAGGCAAGTGCATAAACTGTCATCGATTCAAACAGAAATATCATGTTTGTTTGCCACAGTTCCTCTAGCTTTCTCCCTAGAAAATATGAATATGTTCAGCTGGTGTCTCCATGTGGAACCAATTAGTGTATCCAAGCTCAAAATAAAATGTTCCCTGCTAAAAAATATTCAAAACAATAAAGTCTGTGGATAATATCAGGAATACACAAACACAGAGGATTTAGCAATATCTGGGATTGAGTTAGCCAAAACAAACCGGATATTTCCGGTTTCATCCAGTCATATCCGGAAAAGGTGGTGTGGAATTCGTATGGAATGGGCTTAGAAAATCAGAGTAGAAATGCTTTTGGAGAAAAGAAAATCTTTTCGTTAGGCAAGTGCATAAAATATCATCTATACAAACAGAAATATGTTTGTTTGCCGCAGTTCCTCTAGCTTTCCCCCTTAAAAATATGAATGTATAGAGCTGGTGTCTCCATGTGGAACCAATTAGTGTTTACAAGCACAAATTAAATGTTCCCTGATAAAAACATTCAAAACAATAAAGTCCATCGATAATATCCAGAAAACACAAACATAGAGGCGGTAGCAATATCTGGGATTGAGTTAGCCAAAACACAACTAGATATTTCCGGTATCATCCAGTCATATCCGGACAATGTGCTGTGGAATTCGTATGCAATGGACGGAGAAAATCACAGTAAATTGGTTTTGGAGAAAAGAAAATCTTTTTGTTAGGCAAGTGCATAAAATGTCATCGATACAAACAGAAATATGTTTGTTTGCCGCAGTTCCTCTAGCTTTCCCCCTTAAAAATATGAATGTATAGAGCTGGTGTCTCCATGTGGAACCAATTAGTGTTTACAAGCACAAATTAAATGTTCCCTGATAAAAACATTCAAAACAATAAAGTCCATGGATAATATCAGGAAGACACATACACAGAGGCGGTAGCAATATCTGGGATTGAGTTAGCCAAAACAGATCCGGATAATTCCGGTTTCATCCAGTCATATCCGGACAATGTGCTGTGGAATTCGTATGCAATGGACGGAGAAAATCACAGTAAATTGGTTTTGGAGAAAAGAAAATCTTTTCGTTAGGCAAGTGCATAAAATATCATCTATACAAACAGAAATATGTTTGTTTGCCGCAGTTCCTCTAGCTTTCCCCCTTAAAAATATGAATGTATAGAGCTGGTGTCTCCATGTGGAACCAATTAGTGTTTACAAGCACAAATTAAATGTTCCCTGATAAAAACATTCAAAACAATAAAGTCCATGGATAATATCCAGAAAACACAAACACAGAGGCGGTAGCAATATCTGGGATTGAGTTAGCCAAAACACAACTGGATATTTCCGGTATCATCCAGTCATATCCGGACAAAGTGCTGTGGAATTCGTATGCAATGGACGGAGAAAATCACAGTAAATTGGTTTTGGAGAAAAGAAAATCTTTTCGGTAGGCAAGTGCATAAAATGTCATCGATACAAACAGAAATATGTTTGTTTGCCGCAGTTCCTCTAGCTTTCCCCCTTAAAAATATGAATGTATAGAGCTGGTGTCTCCATGTGGAACCAATTAGTGTTTACAAGCACAAATTAAATGTTCCCTGATAAAAACATTCAAAACAATAAAGTCCATGGATAATATCAGGAAGACACATACACAGAGGCGGTAGCAATATCTGGGATTGAGTTAGCCAAAACAGATCCGGATAATTCCGGTTTCATCCAGTCATATCCGGACAAAGTGGTGTGGAATTTGTATGCAATGGACGGAGAAAATCACAGTAAAAATGGTTTTGGAGAAAAGCAAAGTCTTTTCGTTAGGCAAGTGCATAAACTGTCATCGATTCAAACAGAAATATCATGTTTGTTTGCCACAGTTCCTCTAGCTTTCTCCCTAGAAAATATGAATATGTTCAGCTGGTGTCTCCATGTGGAACCAATTAGTGTATCCAAGCTCAAAATAAAATGTTCCCTGCTAAAAAATATTCAAAACAATAAAGTCTGTGGATAATATCAGGAATACACAAACACAGAGGATTTAGCAATATCTGGGATTGAGTTAGCCAAAACAAACCGGATATTTCCGGTTTCATCCAGTCATATCCGGAAAAGGTGGTGTGGAATTCGTATGGAATGGGCTTAGAAAATCAGAGTAGAAATGCTTTTGGAGAAAAGAAAATCTTTTCGTTAGGCAAGTGCATAAAATATCATCTATACAAACAGAAATATGTTTGTTTGCCGCAGTTCCTCTAGCTTTCCCCCTTAAAAATATGAATGTATAGAGCTGGTGTCTCCATGTGGAACCAATTAGTGTTTACAAGCACAAATTAAATGTTCCCTGATAAAAACATTCAAAACAATAAAGTCCATCGATAATATCCAGAAAACACAAACATAGAGGCGGTAGCAATATCTGGGATTGAGTTAGCCAAAACACAACTAGATATTTCCGGTATCATCCAGTCATATCCGGACAATGTGCTGTGGAATTCGTATGCAATGGACGGAGAAAATCACAGTAAATTGGTTTTGGAGAAAAGAAAATCTTTTTGTTAGGCAAGTGCATAAAATGTCATCGATACAAACAGAAATATGTTTGTTTGCCGCAGTTCCTCTAGCTTTCCCCCTTAAAAATATGAATGTATAGAGCTGGTGTCTCCATGTGGAACCAATTAGTGTTTACAAGCACAAATTAAATGTTCCCTGATAAAAACATTCAAAACAATAAAGTCCATGGATAATATCAGGAAGACACATACACAGAGGCGGTAGCAATATCTGGGATTGAGTTAGCCAAAACAGATCCGGATAATTCCGGTTTCATCCAGTCATATCCGGACAAAGTGGTGTGGAATTTGTATGCAATGGACGGAGAAAATCACAGTAAAAATGGTTTTGGAGAAAAGCAAAGTCTTTTCGTTAGGCAAGTGCATAAACTGTCATCGATTCAAACAGAAATATCATGTTTGTTAGCCACAGTTCCTCTAGCTTTCTCCCTAGAAAATATGAATATGTTCAGCTGGTGTCTCCATGTGGAACCAATTAGTGTATCCAAGCTCAAAATAAAATGTTCCCTGCTAAAAAATATTCAAAACAATAAAGTCTGTGGATAATATCAGGAATACACAAACACAGAGGATTTAGCAATATCTGGGATTGAGTTAGCCAAAACAAACCGGATATTTCCGGTATCATCCAGTCATATCCGGACAATGTGCTGTGGAATTCGTATGCAATGGACGGAGAAAATCACAGTAAATTGGTTTTGGAGAAAAGAAAATCTTTTCGTTAGGCAAGTGCATAAAATATCATCTATACAAACAGAAATATGTTTGTTTGCCGCAGTTCCTCTAGCTTTCCCCCTTAAAAATATGAATGTATAGAGCTGGTGTCTCCATGTGGAACCAATTAGTGTTTACAAGCACAAATTAAATGTTCCCTGATAAAAACATTCAAAACAATAAAGTCCATCGATAATATCCAGAAAACACAAACATAGAGGCGGTAGCAATATCTGGGATTGAGTTAGCCAAAACACAACTAGATATTTCCGGTATCATCCAGTCATATCCGGACAATGTGCTGTGGAATTCGTATGCAATGGACGGAGAAAATCACAGTAAATTGGTTTTGGAGAAAAGAAAATCTTTTCGTTAGGCAAGTGCATAAAATATCATCTATACAAACAGAAATATGTTTGTTTGCCGCAGTTCCTCTAGCTTTCCCCCTTAAAAATATGAATGTATAGAGCTGGTGTCTCCATGTGGAACCAATTAGTGTTTACAAGCACAAATTAAATGTTCCCTGATAAAAACATTCAAAACAATAAAGTCCATGGATAATATCCAGAAAACACAAACACAGAGGCGGTAGCAATATCTGGGATTGAGTTAGCCAAAACACAACTGGATATTTCCGGTATCATCCAGTCATATCCGGACAAAGTGCTGTGGAATTCGTATGCAATGGACGGAGAAAATCACAGTAAATTGGTTTTGGAGAAAAGAAAATCTTTTCGGTAGGCAAGTGCATAAAATGTCATCGATACAAACAGAAATATGTTTGTTTGCCGCAGTTCCTCTAGCTTTCCCCCTTAAAAATATGAATGTATAGAGCTGGTGTCTCCATGTGGAACCAATTAGTGTTTACAAGCACAAATTAAATGTTCCCTGATAAAAACATTCAAAACAATAAAGTCCATGGATAATATCAGGAAGACACATACACAGAGGCGGTAGCAATATCTGGGATTGAGTTAGCCAAAACAGATCCGGATAATTCCGGTTTCATCCAGTCATATCCGGACAAAGTGGTGTGGAATTTGTATGCAATGGACGGAGAAAATCACAGTAAAAATGGTTTTGGAGAAAAGCAAAGTCTTTTCGTTAGGCAAGTGCATAAACTGTCATCGATTCAAACAGAAATATCATGTTTGTTTGCCACAGTTCCTCTAGCTTTCTCCCTAGAAAATATGAATATGTTCAGCTGGTGTCTCCATGTGGAACCAATTAGTGTATCCAAGCTCAAAATAAAATGTTCCCTGCTAAAAAATATTCAAAACAATAAAGTCTGTGGATAATATCAGGAATACACAAACACAGAGGATTTAGCAATATCTGGGATTGAGTTAGCCAAAACAAACCGGATATTTCCGGTTTCATCCAGTCATATCCGGAAAAGGTGGTGTGGAATTCGTATGGAATGGGCTTAGAAAATCAGAGTAGAAATGCTTTTGGAGAAAAGAAAATCTTTTCGTTAGGCAAGTGCATAAAATATCATCTATACAAACAGAAATATGTTTGTTTGCCGCAGTTCCTCTAGCTTTCCCCCTTAAAAATATGAATGTATAGAGCTGGTGTCTCCATGTGGAACCAATTAGTGTTTACAAGCACAAATTAAATGTTCCCTGATAAAAACATTCAAAACAATAAAGTCCATCGATAATATCCAGAAAACACAAACATAGAGGCGGTAGCAATATCTGGGATTGAGTTAGCCAAAACACAACTAGATATTTCCGGTATCATCCAGTCATATCCGGACAATGTGCTGTGGAATTCGTATGCAATGGACGGAGAAAATCACAGTAAATTGGTTTTGGAGAAAAGAAAATCTTTTTGTTAGGCAAGTGCATAAAATGTCATCGATACAAACAGAAATATGTTTGTTTGCCGCAGTTCCTCTAGCTTTCCCCCTTAAAAATATGAATGTATAGAGCTGGTGTCTCCATGTGGGACCAATTAGTGTTTACAAGCACAAATTAAATGTTCCCTGATAAAAACATTCAAAACAATAAAGTCCATGGATAATATCAGGAAGACACATACACAGAGGCGGTAGCAATATCTGGGATTGAGTTAGCCAAAACAGATCCGGATAATTCCGGTTTCATCCAGTCATATCCGGACAAAGTGGTGTGGAATTCATATGCAATGGACGGAGAAAATCACAGTAAAAATGGTTTTGGAGAAAAGCAAAGTCTTTTCGTTAGGCAAGTGCATAAAATGTCATCGATACAAACAGAAATATCATGTTTATTTACCATAGTTCCTCTAGCTTTCTCCCTAGAAAATAGGAATGTGTAGAGCTGGTGTCTCCATGTGGTACCAATTACTGTATCCAAGCTCAAAATAAAATGTTCACTGATAAAAACATTGAAAACAATAAATCCATTGATAATATGCAGAAAACGTAAACACAGAGGCTGTAGCAATATCTGGGATTGAGTAAGCCAAAACAGAACCGGATATTTCCGGTTTCATCCAGTCATATCCGAACAAAGTGCTGTGGAATTCGTATGCAATGGACTGAGAACTTCACAGTAAAAATGGTTTTGGAGAATAGCAAAGTCTTTTCATTAGGCAAGTGCATACAATGTCATTTATACAATGAGAAATATCATGTTTGTTTGCCGCAGTTCCTCTAGCTTTCTCCCTAGAAAATACGAATGTGTAGAGCTGGTGTTCCCATGATGAACCAATTAGTGTTTCAACGGTAAAAAATTAAATGTTCCCTGATAAAAACATTCAAAACAATAAAGTCCATCGATAATATCCAGAAAACACAAACACAGAAACTTTCACAATATTTCGTATTGAGTTAGCCAAAACACAACTGGATATTTCCGGTTTCATCCAGTCATATCCAGACAATGTGCTGTGGAATTCGTATGCAATGGACGGAGAAAATCACAGTAAATTGGTTTTGGAGAAAAGAAAATCTTTTCGTTAGGCAAGTGCATAAAATGTCATCGATACAAACAGAAATATGTTTGTTTGCCGCAGTTCCTCTAGCTTTCCCCCTTAAAAATATGAATGTATAGAGCTGGTGTCTCCATGTGGAACCAATTAGTGTTTACAAGCACAAATTAAATGTTCCCTGATAAAAACATTCAAAACAATAAAGTCCATCGATAATATCCAGAAAACACAAACATAGAGGCGGTAGCAATATCTGGGATTGAGTTAGCCAAAACACAACTAGATATTTCCGGTATCATCCAGTCATATCCGGACAATGTGCTGTGGAATTCGTATGCAATGGACGGAGAAAATCACAGTAAATTGGTTTTGGAGAAAAGAAAATCTTTTTGTTAGGCAAGTGCATAAAATGTCATCGATACAAACAGAAATATGTTTGTTTGCCGCAGTTCCTCTAGCTTTCCCCCTTAAAAATATGAATGTATAGAGCTGGTGTCTCCATGTGGATCCAATTAGTGTTTACAAGCACAAATTAAATGTTCCCTGATAAAAACATTCAAAACAATAAAGTCCATGGATAATATCAGGAAGACACATACACAGAGGCGGTAGCAATATCTGGGATTGAGTTAGCCAAAACAGATCCGGATAATTCCGGTTTCATCCAGTCATATCCGGACAATGTGCTGTGGAATTCGTATGCAATGGACGGAGAAAATCACAGTAAATTGGTTTTGGAGAAAAGAAAATCTTTTCGTTAGGCAAGTGCATAAAATGTCATCTATACAAACAGAAATATGTTTGTTTGCCGCAGTTCCTCTAGCTTTCCCCCTTAAAAATATGAATGTATAGAGCTGGTGTCTCCATGTGGAACCAATTAGTGTTTACAAGCACAAATTAAATGTTCCCTGATAAAAACATTCAAAACAATAAAGTCCATGGATAATATCCAGAAAACACAAACACAGAGGCAGTAGCAATATCTGGGATTGAGTTAGCCAAAACACAACTGGATATTTCCGGTATCATCCAGTCATATCCGGACAAAGTGCTGTGGAATTCGTATGCAATGGACGGAGAAAATCACAGTAAAAATGGTTTTGGAGAAAAGAAAATCTTTTCGTTAGGCAAGTGCATAAAATGTCATCGA
Organism: Lepus oiostolus; assembly: GCA_036325905.1. Lineage (NCBI taxonomy): Eukaryota > Metazoa > Chordata > Mammalia > Lagomorpha > Leporidae > Lepus > Lepus oiostolus. The sequence goes on from CM070808.1 coordinate 132,240,847, forward strand.
TACAAACAGAAATATGTTTGTTTGCCGCAGTTCCTCTAGCTTTCCCCCTTAAAAATATGAATGTATAGAGCTGGTGTCTCCATGTGGAACCAATTAGTGTTTACAAGCACAAATTAAATGTTCCCTGATAAAAACATTCAAAACAATAAAGTCCATGGATAATATCAGGAAGACACATACACAGAGGCGGTAGCAATATCTGGGATTGAGTAAGCCAAAACAGAACCGGATATTTCCGGTTTCATCCAGTCATATCCGAACAAAGTGCTGTGGAATTCGTATGCAATGGACTGAGAACTTCACAGTAAAAATGGTTTTGGAGAATAGCAAAGTCTTTTCATTAGGCAAGTGCATACAATGTCATTTATACAATGAGAAATATCATGTTTGTTTGCCGCAGTTCCTCTAGCTTTCTCCCTAGAAAATACGAATGTGTAGAGCTGGTGTTCCCATGATGAACCAATTAGTGTTTCAACGGTAAAAAATTAAATGTTCCCTGATAAAAACATTCAAAACAATAAAGTCCATCGATAATATCCAGAAAACACAAACACAGAAACTTTCACAATATTTCGTATTGAGTTAGCCAAAACACAACTGGATATTTCCGGTTTCATCCAGTCATATCCAGACAATGTGCTGTGGAATTCGTATGCAATGGACGGAGAAAATCACAGTAAATTGGTTTTGGAGAAAAGAAAATCTTTTCGTTAGGCAAGTGCATAAAATATCATCTATACAAACAGAAATATGTTTGTTTGCCGCAGTTCCTCTAGCTTTCCCCCTTAAAAATATGAATGTATAGAGCTGGTGTCTCCATGTGGAACCAATTAGTGTTTACAAGCACAAATTAAATGTTCCCTGATAAAAACATTCAAAACAATAAAGTCCATGGATAATATCCAGAAAACACAAACACAGAGGCGGTAGCAATATCTGGGATTGAGTTAGCCAAAACACAACTGGATATTTCCGGTATCATCCAGTCATATCCGGACAAAGTGCTGTGGAATTCGTATGCAATGGACGGAGAAAATCACAGTAAAAATGGTTTTGGAGAAAAGAAAATCTTTTCGTTAGGCAAGTGCATAAAATGTCATCGATACAAACAGAAATATGTTTGTTTGCCGCAGTTCCTCTAGCTTTCCCCCTTAAAAATATGAATGTATAGAGCTGGTGTCTCCATGTGGAACCAATTAGTGTTTACAAGCACAAATTAAATGTTCCCTGATAAAAACATTCAAAACAATAAAGTCCATGGATAATATCAGGAAGACACATACACAGAGGCGGTAGCAATATCTGGGATTGAGTTAGCCAAAACAGTTCCGGATAATTCCGGTTTCATCCAGTCATATCCGGACAAAGTGGTGTGGAATTCATATGCAATGGACGGAGAAAATCACAGTAAAAATGGTTTTGGAGAAAAGCAAAGTCTTTTCGTTAGGCAAGTGCATAAACTGTCATCGATTCAAACAGAAATATCATGTTTGTTTGCCACAGTTCCTCTAGCTTTCTCCCTAGAAAATATGAATATGTTCAGCTGGTGTCTCCATGTGGAACCAATTAGTGTATCCAAGCTCAAAATAAAATGTTCCCTGCTAAAAAATATTCAAAACAATAAAGTCTGTGGATAATATCAGGAATACACAAACACAGAGGATTTAGCAATATCTGGGATTGAGTTAGCCAAAACAAACCGGATATTTCCGGTTTCATCCAGTCATATCCGGAAAAGGTGGTGTGGAATTCGTATGGAATGGGCTTAGAAAATCAGAGTAGAAATGCTTTTGGAGAAAAGCAAAATCTTTTCGTTAGGCAAGTGCATAAAATATCATTGATACAAACAGAAATATCATGTTTGTTTGCTGCAGTTCCTCTAGCTTTCTCCCTAGAAAATAGGAGTGTGTAGAGCTGGTGTCTCCATGTGGTACCAATTACTGTATCCAAGCTCAAAATAAAATGTTCACTGATAAAAACATTGAAAACAATAAATCCATTGATAATATCCAGAAAACGTAAACACAGAGGCTGTAGCAATATCTGGGATTGAGTAAGCCAAAACACAACTAGATATTTCCGGTTTCATCCAGTCATATCCGAACAAAGTGCTGTGGAATTCGTATGCAATGGACTGAGAACTTCACAGTAAAAATGGTTTTGGAGAATAGCAAAATCTTTTCATTAGGCAAGTGCATACAATGTCATTTATACAATGAGAAATATCATGTTTGTTTGCCGCAGTTCCTCTAGCTTTCTCCCTAGAAAGTACGAATGTGTAGAGCTGGTGTTCCCATGATGAACCAATTAGTGTTTCAACGGTAAAAAATTAAATGTTCCCTGATAAAAACATTCAAAACAATAAAGTCCATCGATAATATCCAGAAAACACAAACACAGAAACTTTCACAATATTTCGTATTGAGTTAGCCAAAACACAACTGGATATTTCCGGTTTCATCCAGTCATATCCGGACAATGTGCTGTGGAATTCGTATGCAATGGACGGAGAAAATCACAGTAAATTGGTTTTGGAGAAAAGAAAATCTTTTCGTTAGGCAAGTGCATAAAATATCATCTATACAAACAGAAATATGTTTGTTTGCCGCAGTTCCTCTAGCTTTCCCCCTTAAAAATATGAATGTATAGAGCTGGTGTCTCCATGTGGGACCAATTAGTGTTTACAAGCACAAATTAAATGTTCCCTGATAAAAACATTCAAAACAATAAAGTCCATGGATAATATCAGGAAGACACATACACAGAGGCGGTAGCAATATCTGGGATTGAGTTAGCCAAAACAGATCCGGATAATTCCGGTTTCATCCAGTCATATCCGGACAAAGTGGTGTGGAATTCATATGCAATGGACGGAGAAAATCACAGTAAAAATGGTTTTGGAGAAAAGCAAAGTCTTTTCGTTAGGCAAGTGCATAAAATGTCATCGATACAAACAGAAATATCATGTTTATTTACCATAGTTCCTCTAGCTTTCTCCCTAGAAAATAGGAATGTGTAGAGCTGGTGTCTCCATGTGGTACCAATTACTGTATCCAAGCTCAAAATAAAATGTTCACTGATAAAAACATTGAAAACAATAAATCCATTGATAATATGCAGAAAACGTAAACACAGAGGCTGTAGCAATATCTGGGATTGAGTAAGCCAAAACAGAACCGGATATTTCCGGTTTCATCCAGTCATATCCGAACAAAGTGCTGTGGAATTCGTATGCAATGGACTGAGAACTTCACAGTAAAAATGGTTTTGGAGAATAGCAAAGTCTTTTCATTAGGCAAGTGCATACAATGTCATTTATACAATGAGAAATATCATGTTTGTTTGCCGCAGTTCCTCTAGCTTTCTCCCTAGAAAATACGAATGTGTAGAGCTGGTGTTCCCATGATGAACCAATTAGTGTTTCAACGGTAAAAAATTAAATGTTCCCTGATAAAAACATTCAAAACAATAAAGTCCATCGATAATATCCAGAAAACACAAACACAGAAACTTTCACAATATTTCGTATTGAGTTAGCCAAAACACAACTGGATATTTCCGGTTTCATCCAGTCATATCCAGACAATGTGCTGTGGAATTCGTATGCAATGGACGGAGAAAATCACAGTAAATTGGTTTTGGAGAAAAGAAAATCTTTTCGTTAGGCAAGTGCATAAAATGTCATCGATACAAACAGAAATATGTTTGTTTGCCGCAGTTCCTCTAGCTTTCCCCCTTAAAAATATGAATGTATAGAGCTGGTGTCTCCATGTGGAACCAATTAGTGTTTACAAGCACAAATTAAATGTTCCCTGATAAAAACATTCAAAACAATAAAGTCCATCGATAATATCCAGAAAACACAAACATAGAGGCGGTAGCAATATCTGGGATTGAGTTAGCCAAAACACAACTAGATATTTCCGGTATCATCCAGTCATATCCGGACAATGTGCTGTGGAATTCGTATGCAATGGACGGAGAAAATCACAGTAAATTGGTTTTGGAGAAAAGAAAATCTTTTTGTTAGGCAAGTGCATAAAATGTCATCGATACAAACAGAAATATGTTTGTTTGCCGCAGTTCCTCTAGCTTTCCCCCTTAAAAATATGAATGTATAGAGCTGGTGTCTCCATGTGGATCCAATTAGTGTTTACAAGCACAAATTAAATGTTCCCTGATAAAAACATTCAAAACAATAAAGTCCATGGATAATATCAGGAAGACACATACACAGAGGCGGTAGCAATATCTGGGATTGAGTTAGCCAAAACAGATCCGGATAATTCCGGTTTCATGCAGTCATATCCGGACAATGTGCTGTGGAATTCGTATGCAATGGACGGAGAAAATCACAGTAAATTGGTTTTGGAGAAAAGAAAATCTTTTCGTTAGGCAAGTGCATAAAATGTCATCTATACAAACAGAAATATGTTTGTTTGCCGCAGTTCCTCTAGCTTTCCCCCTTAAAAATATGAATGTATAGAGCTGGTGTCTCCATGTGGAACCAATTAGTGTTTACAAGCACAAATTAAATGTTCCCTGATAAAAACATTCAAAACAATAAAGTCCATGGATAATATCCAGAAAACACAAACACAGAGGCAGTAGCAATATCTGGGATTGAGTTAGCCAAAACACAACTGGATATTTCCGGTATCATCCAGTCATATCCGGACAAAGTGCTGTGGAATTCGTATGCAATGGACGGAGAAAATCACAGTAAAAATGGTTTTGGAGAAAAGAAAATCTTTTCGTTAGGCAAGTGCATAAAATGTCATCGATACAAACAGAAATATGTTTGTTTGCCGCAGTTCCTCTAGCTTTCCCCCTTAAAAATATGAATGTATAGAGCTGGTGTCTCCATGTGGAACCAATTAGTGTTTACAAGCACAAATTAAATGTTCCCTGATAAAAACATTCAAAACAATAAAGTCCATGGATAATATCAGGAAGACACATACACAGAGGCGGTAGCAATATCTGGGATTGAGTAAGCCAAAACAGAACCGGATATTTCCGGTTTCATCCAGTCATATCCGAACAAAGTGCTGTGGAATTCGTATGCAATGGACTGAGAACTTCACAGTAAAAATGGTTTTGGAGAATAGCAAAGTCTTTTCATTAGGCAAGTGCATACAATGTCATTTATACAATGAGAAATATCATGTTTGTTTGCCGCAGTTCCTCTAGCTTTCTCCCTAGAAAATACGAATGTGTAGAGCTGGTGTTCCCATGATGAACCAATTAGTGTTTCAACGGTAAAAAATTAAATGTTCCCTGATAAAAACATTCAAAACAATAAAGTCCATCGATAATATCCAGAAAACACAAACACAGAAACTTTCACAATATTTCGTATTGAGTTAGCCAAAACACAACTGGATATTTCCGGTTTCATCCAGTCATATCCAGACAATGTGCTGTGGAATTCGTATGCAATGGACGGAGAAAATCACAGTAAATTGGTTTTGGAGAAAAGAAAATCTTTTCGTTAGGCAAGTGCATAAAATATCATCTATACAAACAGAAATATGTTTGTTTGCCGCAGTTCCTCTAGCTTTCCCCCTTAAAAATATGAATGTATAGAGCTGGTGTCTCCATGTGGAACCAATTAGTGTTTACAAGCACAAATTAAATGTTCCCTGATAAAAACATTCAAAACAATAAAGTCCATCGATAATATCCAGAAAACACAAACATAGAGGCGGTAGCAATATCTGGGATTGAGTTAGCCAAAACACAACTAGATATTTCCGGTATCATCCAGTCATATCCGGACAATGTGCTGTGGAATTCGTATGCAATGGACGGAGAAAATCACAGTAAATTGGTTTTGGAGAAAAGAAAATCTTTTTGTTAGGCAAGTGCATAAAATGTCATCGATACAAACAGAAATATGTTTGTTTGCCACAGTTCCTCTAGCTTTCCCCCTTAAAAATATGAATGTATAGAGCTGGTGTCTCCATGTGGAACCAATTAGTGTTTACAAGCACAAATTAAATGTTCCTTGATAAAAACATTCAAAACAATAAAGTCCATGGATAATATCAGGAAGACACATACACAGAGGCGGTAGCAATATCTGGGATTGAGTTAGCCAAAACAGATCCGGATAATTCCGGTTTCATCCAGTCATATCCGGACAAAGTGGTGTGGAATTTGTATGCAATGGACGGAGAAAATCACAGTAAAAATGGTTTTGGAGAAAAGCAAAGTCTTTTCGTTAGGCAAGTGCATAAACTGTCATCGATTCAAACAGAAATATCATGTTTGTTTGCCACAGTTCCTCTAGCTTTCTCCCTAGAAAATATGAATATGTTCAGCTGGTGTCTCCATGTGGAACCAATTAGTGTATCCAAGCTCAAAATAAAATGTTCCCTGCTAAAAAATATTCAAAACAATAAAGTCTGTGGATAATATCAGGAATACACAAACACAGAGGATTTAGCAATATCTGGGATTGAGTTAGCCAAAACAAACCGGATATTTCCGGTTTCATCCAGTCATATCCGGAAAAGGTGGTGTGGAATTCGTATGGAATGGGCTTAGAAAATCAGAGTAGAAATGCTTTTGGAGAAAAGAAAATCTTTTCGTTAGGCAAGTGCATAAAATATCATCTATACAAACAGAAATATGTTTGTTTGCCGCAGTTCCTCTAGCTTTCCCCCTTAAAAATATGAATGTATAGAGCTGGTGTCTCCATGTGGAACCAATTAGTGTTTACAAGCACAAATTAAATGTTCCCTGATAAAAACATTCAAAACAATAAAGTCCATCGATAATATCCAGAAAACACAAACATAGAGGCGGTAGCAATATCTGGGATTGAGTTAGCCAAAACACAACTAGATATTTCCGGTATCATCCAGTCATATCCGGACAATGTGCTGTGGAATTCGTATGCAATGGACGGAGAAAATCACAGTAAATTGGTTTTGGAGAAAAGAAAATCTTTTTGTTAGGCAAGTGCATAAAATGTCATCGATACAAACAGAAATATGTTTGTTTGCCGCAGTTCCTCTAGCTTTCCCCCTTAAAAATATGAATGTATAGAGCTGGTGTCTCCATGTGGAACCAATTAGTGTTTACAAGCACAAATTAAATGTTCCCTGATAAAAACATTCAAAACAATAAAGTCCATGGATAATATCAGGAAGACACATACACAGAGGCGGTAGCAATATCTGGGATTGAGTTAGCCAAAACAGATCCGGATAATTCCGGTTTCATCCAGTCATATCCAGACAATGTGCTGTGGAATTCGTATGCAATGGACGGAGAAAATCACAGTAAATTGGTTTTGGAGAAAAGAAAATCTTTTCGTTAGGCAAGTGCATAAAATATCATCTATACAAACAGAAATATCATGTTTGTTTGCTGCAGTTCCTCTAGCTTTCTCCCTAGAAAATAGGAGTGTGTAGAGCTGGTGTCTCCATGTGGTACCAATTACTGTATCCAAGCTCAAAATAAAATGTTCACTGATAAAAACATTGAAAACAATAAATCCATTGATAATATCCAGAAAACGTAAACACAGAGTCTGTAGCAATATCTGGGATTGAGTAAGCCAAAACACAACTAGATATTTCCGGTTTCATCCAGTCATATCCGAACAAAGTGCTGTGGAATTCGTATGCAATGGACTGAGAACTTCACAGTAAAAATGGTTTTGGAGAATAGCAAAATCTTTTCATTAGGCAAGTGCATACAATGTCATTTATACAATGAGAAATATCATGTTTGTTTGCCGCAGTTCCTCTAGCTTTCTCCCTAGAAAGTACGAATGTGTAGAGCTGGTGTTCCCATGATGAACCAATTAGTGTTTCAACGGTAAAAAATTAAATGTTCCCTGATAAAAACATTCAAAACAATAAAGTCCATCGATAATATCCAGAAAACACAAACACAGAAACTTTCACAATATTTCGTATTGAGTTAGCCAAAACACAACTGGATATTTCCGGTTTCATCCAGTCATATCCGGACAATGTGCTGTGGAATTCGTATGCAATGGACGGAGAAAATCACAGTAAATTGGTTTTGGAGAAAAGAAAATCTTTTCATTAGGCAAGTGCATAAAATATCATCTATACAAACAGAAATATGTTTGTTTGCCGCAGTTCCTCTAGCTTTCCCCCTTAAAAATATGAATGTATAGAGCTGGTGTCTCCATGTGGGACCAATTAGTGTTTACAAGCACAAATTAAATGTTCCCTGATAAAAACATTCAAAACAATAAAGTCCATGGATAATATCAGGAAGACACATACACAGAGGCGGTAGCAATATCTGGGATTGAGTTAGCCAAAACAGATCCGGATAATTCCGGTTTCATCCAGTCATATCCGGACAAAGTGGTGTGGAATTCATATGCAATGGACGGAGAAAATCACAGTAAAAATGGTTTTGGAGAAAAGCAAAGTCTTTTCGTTAGGCAAGTGCATAAAATGTCATCGATACAAACAGAAATATCATGTTTATTTACCATAGTTCCTCTAGCTTTCTCCCTAGAAAATAGGAATGTGTAGAGCTGGTGTCTCCATGTGGTACCAATTACTGTATCCAAGCTCAAAATAAAATGTTCACTGATAAAAACATTGAAAACAATAAATCCATTGATAATATGCAGAAAACGTAAACACAGAGGCTGTAGCAATATCTGGGATTGAGTAAGCCAAAACAGAACCGGATATTTCCGGTTTCATCCAGTCATATCCGAACAAAGTGCTGTGGAATTCGTATGCAATGGACTGAGAACTTCACAGTAAAAATGGTTTTGGAGAATAGCAAAGTCTTTTCATTAGGCAAGTGCATACAATGTCATTTATACAATGAGAAATATCATGTTTGTTTGCCGCAGTTCCTCTAGCTTTCTCCCTAGAAAATACGAATGTGTAGAGCGGGTGTTCCCATGATGAACCAATTAGTGTTTCAACGGTAAAAAATTAAATGTTCCCTGATAAAAACATTCAAAACAATAAAGTCCATCGATAATATCCAGAAAACACAAACACAGAAACTTTCACAATATTTCGTATTGAGTTAGCCAAAACACAACTGGATATTTCCGGTTTCATCCAGTCATATCCAGACAATGTGCTGTGGAATTCGTATGCAATGGACGGAGAAAATCACAGTAAATTGGTTTTGGAGAAAAGAAAATCTTTTCGTTAGGCAAGTGCATAAAATGTCATCTATACAAACAGAAATATGTTTGTTTGCCGCAGTTCCTCTAGCTTTCCCCCTTAAAAATATGAATGTATAGAGCTGGTGTCTCCATGTGGAACCAATTAGTGTTTACAAGCACAAATTAAATGTTCCCTGATAAAAACATTCAAAACAATAAAGTCCATCGATAATATCCAGAAAACACAAACATAGAGGCGGTAGCAATATCTGGGATTGAGTTAGCCAAAACACAACTAGATATTTCCGGTATCATCCAGTCATATCCGGACAATGTGCTGTGGAATTCGTATGCAATGGACGGAGAAAATCACAGTAAATTGGTTTTGGAGAAAAGAAAATCTTTTTGTTAGGCAAGTGCATAAAATGTCATCGATACAAACAGAAATATGTTTGTTTGCCGCAGTTCCTCTAGCTTTCCCCCTTAAAAATATGAATGTATAGAGCTGGTGTCTCCATGTGGATCCAATTAGTGTTTACAAGCACAAATTAAATGTTCCCTGATAAAAACATTCAAAACAATAAAGTCCATGGATAATATCAGGAAGACACATACACAGAGGCGGTAGCAATATCTGGGATTGAGTTAGCCAAAACAGATCCGGATAATTCCGGTTTCATCCAGTCATATCCGGACAATGTGCTGTGGAATTCGTATGCAATGGACGGAGAAAATCACAGTAAATTGGTTTTGGAGAAAAGAAAATCTTTTCGTTAGGCAAGTGCATAAAATGTCATCTATACAAACAGAAATATGTTTGTTTGCCGCAGTTCCTCTAGCTTTCCCCCTTAAAAATATGAATGTATAGAGCTGGTGTCTCCATGTGGAACCAATTAGTGTTTACAAGCACAAATTAAATGTTCCCTGATAAAAACATTCAAAACAATAAAGTCCATGGATAATATCCAGAAAACACAAACACAGAGGCAGTAGCAATATCTGGGATTGAGTTAGCCAAAACACAACTGGATATTTCCGGTATCATCCAGTCATATCCGGACAAAGTGCTGTGGAATTCGTATGCAATGGACGGAGAAAATCACAGTAAAAATGGTTTTGGAGAAAAGAAAATCTTTTCGTTAGGCAAGTGCATAAAATGTCATCGATACAAACAGAAATATGTTTGTTTGCCGCAGTTCCTCTAGCTTTCCCCCTTAAAAATATGAATGTATAGAGCTGGTGTCTCCATGTGGAACCAATTAGTGTTTACAAGCACAAATTAAATGTTCCCTGATAAAAACATTCAAAACAATAAAGTCCATGGATAATATCAGGAAGACACATACACAGAGGCGGTAGCAATATCTGGGATTGAGTAAGCCAAAACAGAACCGGATATTTCCGGTTTCATCCAGTCATATCCGAACAAAGTGCTGTGGAATTCGTATGCAATGGACTGAGAACTTCACAGTAAAAATGGTTTTGGAGAATAGCAAAGTCTTTTCATTAGGCAAGTGCATACAATGTCATTTATACAATGAGAAATATCATGTTTGTTTGCCGCAGTTCCTCTAGCTTTCTCCCTAGAAAATACGAATGTGTAGAGCTGGTGTTCCCATGATGAACCAATTAGTGTTTCAACGGTAAAAAATTAAATGTTCCCTGATAAAAACATTCAAAACAATAAAGTCCATCGATAATATCCAGAAAACACAAACACAGAAACTTTCACAATATTTCGTATTGAGTTAGCCAAAACACAACTGGATATTTCCGGTTTCATCCAGTCATATCCAGACAATGTGCTGTGGAATTCGTATGCAATGGACGGAGAAAATCACAGTAAATTGGTTTTGGAGAAAAGAAAATCTTTTCGTTAGGCAAGTGCATAAAATATCATCTATACAAACAGAAATATGTTTGTTTGCCGCAGTTCCTCTAGCTTTCCCCCTTAAAAATATGAATGTATAGAGCTGGTGTCTCCATGTGGAACCAATTAGTGTTTACAAGCACAAATTAAATGTTCCCTGATAAAAACATTCAAAACAATAAAGTCCATCGATAATATCCAGAAAACACAAACATAGAGGCGGTAGCAATATCTGGGATTGAGTTAGCCAAAACACAACTAGATATTTCCGGTATCATCCAGTCATATCCGGACAATGTGCTGTGGAATTCGTATGCAATGGACGGAGAAAATCACAGTAAATTGGTTTTGGAGAAAAGAAAATCTTTTTGTTAGGCAAGTGCATAAAATGTCATCGATACAAACAGAAATATGTTTGTTTGCCGCAGTTCCTCTAGCTTTCCCCCTTAAAAATATGAATGTATAGAGCTGGTGTCTCCATGTGGAACCAATTAGTGTTTACAAGCACAAATTAAATGTTCCTTGATAAAAACATTCAAAACAATAAAGTCCATGGATAATATCAGGAAGACACATACACAGAGGCGGTAGCAATATCTGGGATTGAGTTAGCCAAAACAGATCCGGATAATTCCGGTTTCATCCAGTCATATCCGGACAATGTGCTGTGGAATTCGTATGCAATGGACGGAGAAAATCACAGTAAATTGGTTTTGGAGAAAAGAAAATCTTTTCGTTAGGCAAGTGCATAAAATATCATCTATACAAACAGAAATATGTTTGTTTGCCGCAGTTCCTCTAGCTTTCCCCCTTAAAAATATGAATGTATAGAGCTGGTGTCTCCATGTGGAACCAATTAGTGTTTACAAGCACAAATTAAATGTTCCCTGATAAAAACATTCAAAACAATAAAGTCCATGGATAATATCCAGAAAACACAAACACAGAGGCGGTAGCAATATCTGGGATTGAGTTAGCCAAAACACAACTGGATATTTCCGGTATCATCCAGTCATATCCGGACAAAGTGCTGTGGAATTCGTATGCAATGGACGGAGAAAATCACAGTAAAAATGGTTTTGGAGAAAAGAAAATCTTTTCGTTAGGCAAGTGCATAAAATGTCATCGATACAAACAGAAATATGTTTGTTTGCCGCAGTTCCTCTAGCTTTCCCCCTTAAAAATATGAATGTATAGAGCTGGTGTCTCCATGTGGAACCAATTAGTGTTTACAAGCACAAATTAAATGTTCCCTGATAAAAACATTCAAAACAATAAAGTCCATGGATAATATCAGGAAGACACATACACAGAGGCGGTAGCAATATCTGGGATTGAGTTAGCCAAAACAGATCCGGATAATTCCGGTTTCATCCAGTCATATCCGGACAAAGTGGTGTGGAATTTGTATGCAATGGACGGAGAAAATCACAGTAAAAATGGTTTTGGAGAAAAGCAAAGTCTTTTCGTTAGGCAAGTGCATAAACTGTCATCGATTCAAACAGAAATATCATGTTTGTTTGCCACAGTTCCTCTAGCTTTCTCCCTAGAAAATATGAATATGTTCAGCTGGTGTCTCCATGTGGAACCAATTAGTGTATCCAAGCTCAAAATAAAATGTTCCCTGCTAAAAAATATTCAAAACAATAAAGTCTGTGGATAATATCAGGAATACACAAACACAGAGGATTTAGCAATATCTGGGATTGAGTTAGCCAAAACAAACCGGATATTTCCGGTTTCATCCAGTCATATCCGGAAAAGGTGGTGTGGAATTCGTATGGAATGGGCTTAGAAAATCAGAGTAGAAATGCTTTTGGAGAAAAGCAAAATCTTTTCGTTAGGCAAGTGCATAAAATATCATTGATACAAACAGAAATATCATGTTTGTTTGCTGCAGTTCCTCTAGCTTTCTCCCTAGAAAATAGGAGTGTGTAGAGCTGGTGTCTCCATGTGGTACCAATTACTGTATCCAAGCTCAAAATAAAATGTTCACTGATAAAAACATTGAAAACAATAAATCCATTGATAATATCCAGAAAACGTAAACACAGAGGCTGTAGCAATATCTGGGATTGAGTAAGCCAAAACACAACTAGATATTTCCGGTTTCATCCAGTCATATCCGAACAAAGTGCTGTGGAATTCGTATGCAATGGACTGAGAACTTCACAGTAAAAATGGTTTTGGAGAATAGCAAAATCTTTTCATTAGGCAAGTGCATACAATGTCATTTATACAATGAGAAATATCATGTTTGTTTGCCGCAGTTCCTCTAGCTTTCTCCCTAGAAAGTACGAATGTGTAGAGCTGGTGTTCCCATGATGAACCAATTAGTGTTTCAACGGTAAAAAATTAAATGTTCCCTGATAAAAACATTCAAAACAATAAAGTCCATCGATAATATCCAGAAAACACAAACACAGAAACTTTCACAATATTTCGTATTGAGTTAGCAAAAACACAACTGGATATTTCCGGTTTCATCCAGTCATATCCGGACAATGTGCTGTGGAATTCGTATGCAATGGACGGAGAAAATCACAGTAAATTGGTTTTGGAGAAAAGAAAATCTTTTCGTTAGGCAAGTGCATAAAATATCATCTATACAAACAGAAATATGTTTGTTTGCCGCAGTTCCTCTAGCTTTCCCCCTTAAAAATATGAATGTATAGAGCTGGTGTCTCCATGTGGGACCAATTAGTGTTTACAAGCACAAATTAAATGTTCCCTGATAAAAACATTCAAAACAATAAAGTCCATGGATAATATCAGGAAGACACATACACAGAGGCGGTAGCAATATCTGGGATTGAGTTAGCCAAAACAGATCCGGATAATTCCGGTTTCATCCAGTCATATCCGGACAAAGTGGTGTGGAATTCATATGCAATGGACGGAGAAAATCACAGTAAAAATGGTTTTGGAGAAAAGCAAAGTCTTTTCGTTAGGCAAGTGCATAAAATGTCATCAATACAAACAGAAATATCATGTTTATTTACCATAGTTCCTCTAGCTTTCTCCCTAGAAAATAGGAATGTGTAGAGCTGGTGTCTCCATGTGGTACCAATTACTGTATCCAAGCTCAAAATAAAATGTTCACTGATAAAAACATTGAAAACAATAAATCCATTGATAATATGCAGAAAACGTAAACACAGAGGCTGTAGCAATATCTGGGATTGAGTAAGCCAAAACAGAACCGGATATTTCCGGTTTCATCCAGTCATATCCGAACAAAGTGCTGTGGAATTCGTATGCAATGGACTGAGAACTTCACAGTAAAAATGGTTTTGGAGAATAGCAAAGTCTTTTCATTAGGCAAGTGCATACAATGTCATTTATACAATGAGAAATATCATGTTTGTTTGCCGCAGTTCCTCTAGCTTTCTCCCTAGAAAATACGAATGTGTAGAGCTGGTGTTCCCATGATGAACCAATTAGTGTTTCAACGGTAAAAAATTAAATGTTCCCTGATAAAAACATTCAAAACAATAAAGTCCATCGATAATATCCAGAAAACACAAACACAGAAACTTTCACAATATTTCGTATTGAGTTAGCCAAAACACAACTGGATATTTCCGGTTTCATCCAGTCATATCCAGACAATGTGCTGTGGAATTCGTATGCAATGGACGGAGAAAATCACAGTAAATTGGTTTTGGAGAAAAGAAAATCTTTTCGTTAGGCAAGTGCATAAAATGTCATCGATACAAACAGAAATATGTTTGTTTGCCGCAGTTCCTCTAGCTTTCCCCCTTAAAAATATGAATGTATAGAGCTGGTGTCTCCATGTGGAACCAATTAGTGTTTACAAGCACAAATTAAATGTTCCCTGATAAAAACATTCAAAACAATAAAGTCCATCGATAATATCCAGAAAACACAAACATAGAGGCGGTAGCAATATCTGGGATTGAGTTAGCCAAAACACAACTAGATATTTCCGGTATCATCCAGTCATATCCGGACAATGTGCTGTGGAATTCGTATGCAATGGACGGAGAAAATCACAGTAAATTGGTTTTGGAGAAAAGAAAATCTTTTTGTTAGGCAAGTGCATAAAATGTCATCGATACAAACAGAAATATGTTTGTTTGCCGCAGTTCCTCTAGCTTTCCCCCTTAAAAATATGAATGTATAGAGCTGGTGTCTCCATGTGGATCCAATTAGTGTTTACAAGCACAAATTAAATGTTCCCTGATAAAAACATTCAAAACCATAAAGTCCATGGATAATATCAGGAAGACACATACACAGAGGCGGTAGCAATATCTGGGATTGAGTTAGCCAAAACAGATCCGGATAATTCCGGTTTCATCCAGTCATATCCGGACAATGTGCTGTGGAATTCGTATGCAATGGACGGAGAAAATCACAGTAAATTGGTTTTGGAGAAAAGAAAATCTTTTCGTTAGGCAAGTGCATAAAATATCATCTATACAAACAGAAATATGTTTGTTTGCCGCAGTTCCTCTAGCTTTCCCCCTTAAAAATATGAATGTATAGAGCTGGTGTCTCCATGTGGAACCAATTAGTGTTTACAAGCACAAATTAAATGTTCCCTGATAAAAACATTCAAAACAATAAAGTCCATGGATAATATCCAGAAAACACAAACACAGAGGCGGTAGCAATATCTGGGATTGAGTTAGCCAAAACACAACTGGATATTTCCGGTATCATCCAGTCATATCCGGACAAAGTGCTGTGGAATTCGTATGCAATGGACGGAGAAAATCACAGTAAAAATGGTTTTGGAGAAAAGAAAATCTTTTCGTTAGGCAAGTGCATAAAATGTCATCGATACAAACAGAAATATGTTTGTTTGCCGCAGTTCCTCTAGCTTTCCCCCTTAAAAATATGAATGTATAGAGCTGGTGTCTCCATGTGGAACCAATTAGTGTTTACAAGCACAAATTAAATGTTCCCTGATAAAAACATTCAAAACAATAAAGTCCATGGATAATATCAGGAAGACACATACACAGAGGCGGTAGCAATATCTGGGATTGAGTTAGCCAAAACAGATCCGGATAATTCCGGTTTCATCCAGTCATATCCGGACAAAGTGGTGTGGAATTTGTATGCAATGGACGGAGAAAATCACAGTAAAAATGGTTTTGGAGAAAAGCAAAGTCTTTTCGTTAGGCAAGTGCATAAACTGTCATCGATTCAAACAGAAATATCATGTTTGTTTGCCACAGTTCCTCTAGCTTTCTCCCTAGAAAATATGAATATGTTCAGCTGGTGTCTCCATGTGGAACCAATTAGTGTATCCAAGCTCAAAATAAAATGTTCCCTGCTAAAAAATATTCAAAACAATAAAGTCTGTGGATAATATCAGGAATACACAAACACAGAGGATTTAGCAATATCTGGGATTGAGTTAGCCAAAACAAACCGGATATTTCCGGTTTCATCCAGTCATATCCGGAAAAGGTGGTGTGGAATTCGTATGGAATGGGCTTAGAAAATCAGAGTAGAAATGCTTTTGGAGAAAAGAAAATCTTTTCGTTAGGCAAGTGCATAAAATATCATCTATACAAACAGAAATATGTTTGTTTGCCGCAGTTCCTCTAGCTTTCCCCCTTAAAAATATGAATGTATAGAGCTGGTGTCTCCATGTGGAACCAATTAGTGTTTACAAGCACAAATTAAATGTTCCCTGATAAAAACATTCAAAACAATAAAGTCCATCGATAATATCCAGAAAACACAAACATAGAGGCGGTAGCAATATCTGGGATTGAGTTAGCCAAAACACAACTAGATATTTCCGGTATCATCCAGTCATATCCGGACAATGTGCTGTGGAATTCGTATGCAATGTACGGAGAAAATCACAGTAAATTGGTTTTGGAGAAAAGAAAATCTTTTTGTTAGGCAAGTGCATAAAATGTCATCGATACAAACAGAAATATGTTTGTTTGCCGCAGTTCCTCTAGCTTTCCCCCTTAAAAATATGAATGTATAGAGCTGGTGTCTCCATGTGGAACCAATTAGTGTTTACAAGCACAAATTAAATGTTCCCTGATAAAAACATTCAAAACAATAAAGTCCATGGATAATATCAGGAAGACACATACACAGAGGCGGTAGCAATATCTGGGATTGAGTTAGCCAAAACAGATCCGGATAATTCCGGTTTCATCCAGTCATATCCAGACAATGTGCTGTGGAATTCGTATGCAATGGACGGAGAAAATCACAGTAAATTGGTTTTGGAGAAAAGAAAATCTTTTCGTTAGGCAAGTGCATAAAATATCATCTATACAAACAGTAATATGTTTGTTTGCCGCAGTTCCTCTAGCTTTCCCCCTTAAAAATATGAATGTATAGAGCTGGTGTCTCCATGTGGAACCAATTAGTGTTTACAAGCACAAATTAAATGTTCCCTGATAAAAACATTCAAAACAATAAAGTCCATGGATAATATCCAGAAAACACAAACACAGAGGCGGTAGCAATATCTGGGATTGAGTTAGCCAAAACACAACTGGATATTTCCGGTATCATCCAGTCATATCCGGACAAAGTGCTGTGGAATTCGTATGCAATGGACGGAGAAAATCACAGTAAAAATGGTTTTGGAGAAAAGAAAATCTTTTCGTTAGGCAAGTGCATAAAATGTCATCGATACAAACAGAAATATGTTTGTTTGCCGCAGTTCCTCTAGCTTTCCCCCTTAAAAATATGAATGTATAGAGCTGGTGTCTCCATGTGGAACCAATTAGTGTTTACAAGCACAAATTAAATGTTCCCTGATAAAAACATTCAAAACAATAAAGTCCATGGATAATATCAGGAAGACACATACACAGAGGCGGTAGCAATATCTGGGATTGAGTTAGCCAAAACAGATCCGGATAATTCCGGTTTCATCCAGTCATATCCGGACAAAGTGGTGTGGAATTTGTATGCAATGGACGGAGAAAATCACAGTAAAAATGGTTTTGGAGAAAAGCAAAGTCTTTTCGTTAGGCAAGTGCATAAACTGTCATCGATTCAAACAGAAATATCATGTTTGTTTGCCACAGTTCCTCTAGCTTTCTCCCTAGAAAATATGAATATGTTCAGCTGGTGTCTCCATGTGGAACCAATTAGTGTATCCAAGCTCAAAATAAAATGTTCCCTGCTAAAAAATATTCAAAACAATAAAGTCTGTGGATAATATCAGGAATACACAAACACAGAGGATTTAGCAATATCTGGGATTGAGTTAGCCAAAACAAACCGGATATTTCCGGTTTCATCCAGTCATATCCGGAAAAGGTGGTGTGGAATTCGTATGGAATGGGCTTAGAAAATCAGAGTAGAAATGCTTTTGGAGAAAAGCAAAATCTTTTCGTTAGGCAAGTGCATAAAATATCATTGATACAAACAGAAATATCATGTTTGTTTGCTGCAGTTCCTCTAGCTTTCTCCCTAGAAAATAGGAGTGTGTAGAGCTGGTGTCTCCATGTGGTACCAATTACTGTATCCAAGCTCAAAATAAAATGTTCACTGATAAAAACATTGAAAACAATAAATCCATTGATAATATCCAGAAAACGTAAACACAGAGGCTGTAGCAATATCTGGGATTGAGTAAGCCAAAACACAACTAGATATTTCCGGTTTCATCCAGTCATATCCGAACAAAGTGCTGTGGAATTCGTATGCAATGGACTGAGAACTTCACAGTAAAAATGGTTTTGGAGAATAGCAAAGTCTTTTCATTAGGCAAGTGCATACAATGTCATTTATACAATGAGAAATATCATGTTTGTTTGCCGCAGTTCCTCTAGCTTTCTCCCTAGAAAATACGAATGTGTAGAGCTGGTGTTCCCATGATGAACCAATTAGTGTTTCAACGGTAAAAAATTAAATGTTCCCTGATAAAAACATTCAAAACAATAAAGTCCATCGATAATATCCAGAAAACACAAACACAGAAACTTTCACAATATTTCGTATTGAGTTAGACAAAACACAACTGGATATTTCCGGTTTCATCCAGTCATATCCGGACAATGTGCTGTGGAATTCGTATGCAATGGACGGAGAAAATCACAGTAAATTGGTTTTGGAGAAAAGAAAATCTTTTCGTTAGGCAAGTGCATAAAATGTCATCGATACAAACAGAAATATGTTTGTTTGCCGCAGTTCCTCTAGCTTTCCCCCTTAAAAATATGAATGTATAGAGCTGGTGTCTCCATGTGGAACCAATTAGTGTTTACAAGCACAAATTAAATGTTCCCTGATAAAAACATTCAAAACAATAAAGTCCATGGATAATATCAGGAAGACACATACACAGAGGCGGTAGCAATATCTGGGATTGAGTTAGCCAAAACAGATCCGGATAATTCCGGTTTCATCCAGTCATATCCGGACAATGTGCTGTGGAATTCGTATGCAATGGACGGAGAAAATCACAGTAAATTGGTTTTGGAGAAAAGAAAATCTTTTCGTTAGGCAAGTGCATAAAATATCATCTATACAAACAGAAATATGTTTGTTTGCCGCAGTTCCTCTAGCTTTCCCCCTTAAAAATATGAATGTATAGAGCTGGTGTCTCCATGTGGAACCAATTAGTGTTTACAAGCACAAATTAAATGTTCCCTGATAAAAACATTCAAAACAATAAAGTCCATGGATAATATCCAGAAAACACAAACACAGAGGCGGTAGCAATATCTGGGATTGAGTTAGCCAAAACACAACTGGATATTTCCGGTATCATCCAGTCATATCCGGACAAAGTGCTGTGGAATTCGTATGCAATGGACGGAGAAAATCACAGTAAAAATGGTTTTGGAGAAAAGAAAATCTTTTCGTTAGGCAAGTGCATAAAATGTCATCGATACAAACAGAAATATGTTTGTTTGCCGCAGTTCCTCTAGCTTTCCCCCTTAAAAATATGAATGTATAGAGCTGGTGTCTCCATGTGGAACCAATTAGTGTTTACAAGCACAAATTAAATGTTCCCTGATAAAAACATTCAAAACAATAAAGTCCATGGATAATATCAGGAAGACACATACACAGAGGCGGTAGCAATATCTGGGATTGAGTTAGCCAAAACAGATCCGGATAATTCCGGTTTCATCCAGTCATATCCGGACAAAGTGGTGTGGAATTTGTATGCAATGGACGGAGAAAATCACAGTAAAAATGGTTTTGGAGAAAAGCAAAGTCTTTTCGTTAGGCAAGTGCATAAACTGTCATCGATTCAAACAGAAATATCATGTTTGTTTGCCACAGTTCCTCTAGCTTTCTCCCTAGAAAATATGAATATGTTCAGCTGGTGTCTCCATGTGGAACCAATTAGTGTATCCAAGCTCAAAATAAAATGTTCCCTGCTAAAAAATATTCAAAACAATAAAGTCTGTGGATAATATCAGGAATACACAAACACAGAGGATTTAGCAATATCTGGGATTGAGTTAGCCAAAACAAACCGGATATTTCCGGTTTCATCCAGTCATATCCGGAAAAGGTGGTGTGGAATTCGTATGGAATGGGCTTAGAAAATCAGAGTAGAAATGCTTTTGGAGAAAAGCAAAATCTTTTCGTTAGGCAAGTGCATAAAATATCATTGATACAAACAGAAATATCATGTTTGTTTGCTGCAGTTCCTCTAGCTTTCTCCCTAGAAAATAGGAGTGTGTAGAGCTGGTGTCTCCATGTGGTACCAATTACTGTATCCAAGCTCAAAATAAAATGTTCACTGATAAAAACATTGAAAACAATAAATCCATTGATAATATCCAGAAAACGTAAACACAGAGGCTGTAGCAATATCTGGGATTGAGTAAGCCAAAACACAACTAGATATTTCCGGTTTCATCCAGTCATATCCGAACAAAGTGCTGTGGAATTCGTATGCAATGGACTGAGAACTTCACAGTAAAAATGGTTTTGGAGAATAGCAAAGTCTTTTCATTAGGCAAGTGCATACAATGTCATTTATACAATGAGAAATATCATGTTTGTTTGCCGCAGTTCCTCTAGCTTTCTCCCTAGAAAGTACGAATGTGTAGAGCTGGTGTTCCCATGATGAACCAATTAGTGTTTCAACGGTAAAAAATTAAATGTTCCCTGATAAAAACATTCAAAACAATAAAGTCCATCGATAATATCCAGAAAACACAAACACAGAAACTTTCACAATATTTCGTATTGAGTTAGCCAAAACACAACTGGATATTTCCGGTTTCATCCAGTCATATCCGGACAATGTGCTGTGGAATTCGTATGCAATGGACGGAGAAAATCACAGTAAATTGGTTTTGGAGAAAAGAAAATCTTTTCGTTAGGCAAGTGCATAAAATATCATCTATACAAACAGAAATATGTTTGTTTGCCGCAGTTCCTCTAGCTTTCCCCCTTAAAAATATGAATGTATAGAGCTGGTGTCTCCATGTGGGACCAATTAGTGTTTACAAGCACAAATTAAATGTTCCCTGATAAAAACATTCAAAACAATAAAGTCCATGGATAATATCAGGAAGACACATACACAGAGGCGGTAGCAATATCTGGGATTGAGTTAGCCAAAACAGATCCGGATAATTCCGGTTTCATCCAGTCATATCCGGACAAAGTGGTGTGGAATTCATATGCAATGGACGGAGAAAATCACAGTAAAAATGGTTTTGGAGAAAAGCAAAGTCTTTTCGTTAGGCAAGTGCATAAAATGTCATCGATACAAACAGAAATATCATGTTTATTTACCATAGTTCCTCTAGCTTTCTCCCTAGAAAATAGGAATGTGTAGAGCTGGTGTCTCCATGTGGTACCAATTACTGTATCCAAGCTCAAAATAAAATGTTCACTGATAAAAATATTGAAAACAATAAATCCATTGATAATATGCAGAAAACGTAAACACAGAGGCTGTAGCAATATCTGGGATTGAGTAAGCCAAAACAGAACCGGATATTTCCGGTTTCATCCAGTCATATCCGAACAAAGTGCTGTGGAATTCGTATGCAATGGACTGAGAACTTCACAGTAAAAATGGTTTTGGAGAATAGCAAAGTCTTTTCATTAGGCAAGTGCATACAATGTCATTTATACAATGAGAAATATCATGTTTGTTTGCCGCAGTTCCTCTAGCTTTCTCCCTAGAAAATACGAATGTGTAGAGCTGGTGTTCCCATGATGAACCAATTAGTGTTTCAACGGTAAAAAATTAAATGTTCCCTGATAAAAACATTCAAAACAATAAAGTCCATCGATAATATCCAGAAAACACAAACACAGAAACTTTCACAATATTTCGTATTGAGTTAGCCAAAACACAACTGGATATTTCCGGTTTCATCCAGTCATATCCAGACAATGTGCTGTGGAATTCGTATGCAATGGACGGAGAAAATCACAGTAAATTGGTTTTGGAGAAAAGAAAATCTTTTCGTTAGGCAAGTGCATAAAATATCATCTATACAAACAGAAATATGTTTGTTTGCCGCAGTTCCTCTAGCTTTCCCCCTTAAAAATATGAATGTATAGAGCTGGTGTCTCCATGTGGAACCAATTAGTGTTTACAAGCACAAATTAAATGTTCCCTGATAAAAACATTCAAAACAATAAAGTCCATCGATAATATCCAGAAAACACAAACATAGAGGCGGTAGCAATATCTGGGATTGAGTTAGCCAAAACACAACTAGATATTTCCGGTATCATCCAGTCATATCCGGACAATGTGCTGTGGAATTCGTATGCAATGGACGGAGAAAATCACAGTAAATTGGTTTTGGAGAAAAGAAAATCTTTTTGTTAGGCAAGTGCATAAAATGTCATCGATACAAACAGAAATATGTTTGTTTGCCGCAGTTCCTCTAGCTTTCCCCCTTAAAAATATGAATGTATAGAGCTGGTGTCTCCATGTGGAACCAATTAGTGTTTACAAGCACAAATTAAATGTTCCCTGATAAAAACATTCAAAACAATAAAGTCCATGGATAATATCAGGAAGACACATACACAGAGGCGGTAGCAATATCTGGGATTGAGTTAGCCAAAACAGATCCGGATAATTCCGGTTTCATCCAGTCATATCCGGACAAAGTGGTGTGGAATTCGTATGCAATGGACGGAGAAAATCACAGTAAATTGGTTTTGGAGAAAAGAAAATCTTTTCGTTAGGCAAGTGCATAAAATATCATCTATACAAACAGAAATATGTTTGTTTGCCGCAGTTCCTCTAGCTTTCCCCCTTAAAAATATGAATGTATAGAGCTGGTGTCTCCATGTGGAACCAATTAGTGTTTACAAGCACAAATTAAATGTTCCCTGATAAAAACATTCAAAACAATAAAGTCCATGGATAATATCCAGAAAACACAAACACAGAGGCAGTAGCAATATCTGGGATTGAGTTAGCCAAAACACAACTGGATATTTCCGGTATCATCCAGTCATATCCAGACAAAGTGCTGTGGAATTCGTATGCAATGGACGGAGAAAATCACAGTAAAAATGGTTTTGGAGAAAAGAAAATCTTTTCGTTAGGCAAGTGCATAAAATGTCATCGATACAAACAGAAATATGTTTGTTTGCCGCAGTTCCTCTAGCTTTCCCCCTTAAAAATATGAATGTATAGAGCTGGTGTCTCCATGTGGAACCAATTAGTGTTTACAAGCACAAATTAAATGTTCCCTGATAAAAACATTCAAAACAATAAAGTCCATGGATAATATCAGGAAGACACATACACAGAGGCGGTAGCAATATCTGGGATTTAGTAAGCCAAAACAGAACCGGATATTTCCGGTTTCATCCAGTCATATCCGAACAAAGTGCTGTGGAATTCGTATGCAATGGACTGAGAACTTCACAGTAAAAATGGTTTTGGAGAATAGCAAAGTCTTTTCATTAGGCAAGTGCATACAATGTCATTTATACAATGAGAAATATCATGTTTGTTTGCCGCAGTTCCTCTAGCTTTCTCCCTAGAAAATACGAATGTGTAGAGCTGGTGTTCCCATGATGAACCAATTAGTGTTTCAACGGTAAAAAATTAAATGTTCCCTGATAAAAACATTCAAAACAATAAAGTCCATCGATAATATCCAGAAAACACAAACACAGAAACTTTCACAATATTTCGTATTGAGTTAGCCAAAACACAACTGGATATTTCCGGTTTCATCCAGTCATATCCGGACAATGTGCTGTGGAATTCGTATGCAATGGACGGAGAAAATCACAGTAAATTGGTTTTGGAGAAAAGAAAATCTTTTCGTTAGGCAAGTGCATAAAATATCATCTATACAAACAGAAATATGTTTGTTTGCCGCAGTTCCTCTAGCTTTCCCCCTTAAAAATATGAATGTATAGAGCTGGTGTCTCCATGTGGAACCAATTAGTGTTTACAAGCACAAATTAAATGTTCCTTGATAAAAACATTCAAAACAATAAAGTCCATGGATAATATCAGGAAGACACATACACAGAGGCGGTAGCAATATCTGGGATTGAGTTAGCCAAAACAGATCCGGATAATTCCGGTTTCATCCAGTCATATCCGGACAATGTGCTGTGGAATTCGTATGCAATGGACGGAGAAAATCACAGTAAATTGGTTTTGGAGAAAAGAAAATCTTTTCGTTAGGCAAGTGCATAAAATGTCATCGATACAAACAGAAATATGTTTGTTTGCCGCAGTTCCTCTAGCTTTCCCCCTTAAAAATATGAATGTATAGAGCTGGTGTCTCCATGTGGAACCAATTAGTGTTTACAAGCACAAATTAAATGTTCCCTGATAAAAACATTCAAAACAATAAAGTCCATGGATAATATCCAGAAAACACAAACACAGAGGCGGTAGCAATATCTGGGATTGAGTTAGCCAAAACACAACTGGATATTTCCGGTATCATCCAGTCATATCCGGACAAAGTGCTGTGGAATTCGTTTGCAATGGACGGAGAAAATCACAGTAAAAATGGTTTTGGAGAAAAGAAAATCTTTTCGTTAGGCAAGTGCATAAAATGTCATCGATACAAACAGAAATATGTTTGTTTGCCGCAGTTCCTCTAGCTTTCCCCCTTAAAAATATGAATGTATAGAGCTGGTGTCTCCATGTGGAACCAATTAGTGTTTACAAGCACAAATTAAATGTTCCCTGATAAAAACATTCAAAACAATAAAGTCCATGGATAATATCAGGAAGACACATACACAGAGGCGGTAGCAATATCTGGGATTGAGTTAGCCAAAACAGATCCGGATAATTCCGGTTTCATCCAGTCATATCCGGACAAAGTGGTGTGGAATTTGTATGCAATGGACGGAGAAAATCACAGTAAAAATGGTTTTGGAGAAAAGCAAAGTCTTTTCGTTAGGCAAGTGCATAAACTGTCATCGATTCAAACAGAAATATCATGTTTGTTTGCCACAGTTCCTCTAGCTTTCTCCCTAGAAAATATGAATATGTTCAGCTGGTGTCTCCATGTGGAACCAATTAGTGTATCCAAGCTCAAAATAAAATGTTCCCTGCTAAAAAATATTCAAAACAATAAAGTCTGTGGATAATATCAGGAATACACAAACACAGAGGATTTAGCAATATCTGGGATTGAGTTAGCCAAAACAAACCGGATATTTCCGGTTTCATCCAGTCATATCCGGAAAAGGTGGTGTGGAATTCGTATGGAATGGGCTTAGAAAATCAGAGTAGAAATGCTTTTGGAGAAAAGCAAAATCTTTTCGTTAGGCAAGTGCATAAAATATCATTGATACAAACAGAAATATCATGTTTGTTTGCTGCAGTTCCTCTAGCTTTCTCCCTAGAAAATAGGAGTGTGTAGAGCTGGTGTCTCCATGTGGTACCAATTACTGTATCCAAGCTCAAAATAAAATGTTCACTGATAAAAACATTGAAAACAATAAATCCATTGATAATATCCAGAAAACGTAAACACAGAGGCTGTAGCAATATCTGGGATTGAGTAAGCCAAAACACAACTAGATATTTCCGGTTTCATCCAGTCATATCCGAACAAAGTGCTGTGGAATTCGTATGCAATGGACTGAGAACTTCACAGTAAAAATGGTTTTGGAGAATAGCAAAGTCTTTTCATTAGGCAAGTGCATACAATGTCATTTATACAATGAGAAATATCATGTTTGTTTGCCGCAGTTCCTCTAGCTTTCTCCCTAGAAAATACGAATGTGTAGAGCTGGTGTTCCCATGATGAACCAATTAGTGTTTCAACGGTAAAAAATTAAATGTTCCCTGATAAAAACATTCAAAACAATAAAGTCCATCGATAATATCCAGAAAACACAAACACAGAAACTTTCACAATATTTCGTATTGAGTTAGCCAAAACACAACTGGATATTTCCGGTTTCATCCAGTCATATCCGGACAATGTGCTGTGGAATTCGTATGCAATGGACGGAGAAAATCACAGTAAATTGGTTTTGGAGAAAAGAAAATCTTTTCGTTAGGCAAGTGCATAAAATGTCATCGATACAAACAGAAATATGTTTGTTTGCCGCAGTTCCTCTAGCTTTCCCCCTTAAAAATATGAATGTATAGAGCTGGTGTCTCCATGTGGAACCAATTAGTGTTTACAAGCACAAATTAAATGTTCCCTGATAAAAACATTCAAAACAATAAAGTCCATGGATAATATCCAGAAAACACAAACACAGAGGCGGTAGCAATATCTGGGATTGAGTTAGCCAAAACACAACTGGATATTTCCGGTATCATCCAGTCATATCCGGACAAAGTGCTGTGGAATTCGTATGCAATGGACGGAGAAAATCACAGTAAATTGGTTTTGGAGAAAAGAAAATCTTTTCGTTAGGCAAGTGCATAAAATGTCATCTATACAAACAGAAATATGTTTGTTTGCCGCAGTTCCTCTAGCTTTCCCCCTTAAAAATATGAATGTATAGAGCTGGTGTCTCAATGTGGAACCAATTAGTGTTTACAAGCACAAATTAAATGTTCCCTGATACAAACATTCAAAACAATAAAGTCCATGGATAATATCAGGAAGACACATACACAGAGGCGGTAGCAATATCTGGGATTGAGTTAGCCAAAACAGATCCGGATAATTCCGGTTTCATCCAGTCATATCCGGACAAAGTGGTGTGGAATTCGTATGCAATGGACGGAGAAAATCACAGTAAAAATGGTTTTGGAGAAAAGCAAAGTCTTTTCGTTAGGCAAGTGCATAAACTGTCATCGATTCAAACAGAAATATCATGTTTGTTTGCCGCAGTTCCTCTAGCTTTCCCCCTTAAAAATATGAATGTATAGAGCTGGTGTCTCCATGTGGAACCAATTAGTGTTTACAAGCACAAATTAAATGTTCCCTGATAAAAACATTCAAAACAATAAAGTCCATCGATAATATCCAGAAAACACAAACATAGAGGCGGTAGCAATATCTGGGATTGAGTTAGCCAAAACACAACTAGATATTTCCGGTATCCTCCAGTCATATCCGGACAATGTGCTGTGGAATTCGTATGCAATGTACGGAGAAAATCACAGTAAATTGGTTTTGGAGAAAAGAAAATCTTTTTGTTAGGCAAGTGCATAAAATGTCATCGATACAAACAGAAATATGTTTGTTTGCCGCAGTTCCTCTAGCTTTCCCCCTTAAAAATATGAATGTATAGAGCTGGTGTCTCCATGTGGAACCAATTAGTGTTTACAAGCACAAATTAAATGTTCCCTGATAAAAACATTCAAAACAATAAAGTCCATGGATAATATCAGGAAGACACATACACAGAGGCGGTAGCAATATCTGGGATTGAGTTAGCCAAAACAGATCCGGATAATTCCGGTTTCATCCAGTCATATCCGGACAATGTGCTGTGGAATTCCTATGCAATGGACGGAGAAAATCACAGTAAATTGGTTTTGGAGAAAAGAAAATCTTTTCGTTAGGCAAGTGCATAAAATGTCATCTATACAAACAGAAATATGTTTGTTTGCCGCAGTTCCTCTAGCTTTCCCCCTTAAAAATATGAATGTATAGAGCTGGTGTCTCCATGTGGAACCAATTAGTGTTTACAAGCACAAATTAAATGTTCCCTGATAAAAACATTCAAAACAATAAAGTCCATGGATAATATCCAGAAAACACAAACACAGAGGCAGTAGCAATATCTGGGATTGAGTTAGCCAAAACACAACTGGATATTTCCGGTATCATCCAGTCATATCCGGACAAAGTGCTGTGGAATTCGTATGCAATGGACGGAGAAAATCACAGTAAAAATGGTTTTGGAGAAAAGAAAATCTTTTCGTTAGGCAAGTGCATAAAATGTCATCGATACAAACAGAAATATGTTTGTTTGCCGCAGTTCCTCTAGCTTTCCCCCTTAAAAATATGAATGTATAGAGCTGGTGTCTCCATGTGGAACCAATTAGTGTTTACAAGCACAAATTAAATGTTCCCTGATAAAAACATTCAAAACAATAAAGTCCATGGATAATATCAGGAAGACACATACACAGAGGCGGTAGCAATATCTGGGATTGAGTAAGCCAAAACAGAACCGGATATTTCCGGTTTCATCCAGTCATATCCGAACAAAGTGCTGTGGAATTCGTATGCAATGGACTGAGAACTTCACAGTAAAAATGGTTTTGGAGAATAGCAAAGTCTTTTCATTAGGCAAGTGCATACAATGTCATTTATACAATGAGAAATATCATGTTTGTTTGCCGCAGTTCCTCTAGCTTTCTCCCTAGAAAATACGAATGTGTAGAGCTGGTGTTCCCATGATGAACCAATTAGTGTTTCAACGGTAAAAAATTAAATGTTCCCTGATAAAAACATTCAAAACAATAAAGTCCATCGATAATATCCAGAAAACACAAACACAGAAACTTTCACAATATTTCGTATTGAGTTAGCCAAAACACAACTGGATATTTCCGGTTTCATCCAGTCATATCCAGACAATGTGCTGTGGAATTCGTATGCAATGGACGGAGAAAATCACAGTAAATTGGTTTTGGAGAAAAGAAAATCTTTTCGTTAGGCAAGTGCATAAAATATCATCTATACAAACAGAAATATGTTTGTTTGCCGCAGTTCCTCTAGCTTTCCCCCTTAAAAATATGAATGTATAGAGCTGGTGTCTCCATGTGGAACCAATTAGTGTTTACAAGCACAAATTAAATGTTCCCTGATAAAAACATTCAAAACAATAAAGTCCATCGATAATATCCAGAAAACACAAACATAGAGGCGGTAGCAATATCTGGGATTGAGTTAGCCAAAACACAACTAGATATTTCCGGTATCATCCAGTCATATCCGGACAATGTGCTGTGGAATTCGTATGCAATGGACGGAGAAAATCACAGTAAATTGGTTTTGGAGAAAAGAAAATCTTTTTGTTAGGCAAGTGCATAAAATGTCATCGATACAAACAGAAATATGTTTGTTTGCCGCAGTTCCTCTAGCTTTCCCCCTTAAAAATATGAATGTATAGAGCTGGTGTCTCCATGTGGAACCAATTAGTGTTTACAAGCACAAATTAAATGTTCCTTGATAAAAACATTCAAAACAATAAAGTCCATGGATAATATCAGGAAGACACATACACAGAGGCGGTAGCAATATCTGGGATTGAGTTAGCCAAAACAGATCCGGATAATTCCGGTTTCATCCAGTCATATCCGGACAATGTGCTGTGGAATTCGTATGCAATGGACGGAGAAAATCACAGTAAATTGGTTTTGGAGAAAAGAAAATCTTTTTGTTAGGCAAGTGCATAAAATGTCATCGATACAAACAGAAATATGTTTGTTTGCCGCAGTTCCTCTAGCTTTCCCCCTTAAAAATATGAATGTATAGAGCTGGTGTCTCCATGTGGAACCAATTAGTGTTTACAAGCACAAATTAAATGTTCCCTGATAAAAACATTCAAAACAATAAAGTCCATGGATAATATCCAGAAAACACAAACACAGAGGCGGTAGCAATATCTGGGATTGAGTTAGCCAAAACACAACTGGATATTTCCGGTATCATCCAGTCATATCCGGACAAAGTGCTGTGGAATTCGTTTGCAATGGACGGAGAAAATCACAGTAAAAATGGTTTTGGAGAAAAGAAAATCTTTTCGTTAGGCAAGTGCATAAAATGTC
The DNA here is from genome assembly GCA_036325905.1 of Lepus oiostolus. NCBI lineage: Eukaryota > Metazoa > Chordata > Mammalia > Lagomorpha > Leporidae > Lepus > Lepus oiostolus. The sequence continues at coordinate 132,270,985 of CM070808.1, forward strand.
ATCGATACAAACAGAAATATGTTTGTTTGCCGCAGTTCCTCTAGCTTTCCCCCTTAAAAATATGAATGTATAGAGCTGGTGTCTCCATGTGGAACCAATTAGTGTTTACAAGCACAAATTAAATGTTCCCTGATAAAAACATTCAAAACAATAAAGTCCATGGATAATATCAGGAAGACACATACACAGAGGCGGTAGCAATATCTGGGATTGAGTTAGCCAAAACAGATCCGGATAATTCCGGTTTCATCCAGTCATATCCGGACAAAGTGGTGTGGAATTTGTATGCAATGGACGGAGAAAATCACAGTAAAAATGGTTTTGGAGAAAAGCAAAGTCTTTTCGTTAGGCAAGTGCATAAACTGTCATCGATTCAAACAGAAATATCATGTTTGTTTGCCACAGTTCCTCTAGCTTTCTCCCTAGAAAATATGAATATGTTCAGCTGGTGTCTCCATGTGGAACCAATTAGTGTATCCAAGCTCAAAATAAAATGTTCCCTGCTAAAAAATATTCAAAACAATAAAGTCTGTGGATAATATCAGGAATACACAAACACAGAGGATTTAGCAATATCTGGGATTGAGTTAGCCAAAACAAACCGGATATTTCCGGTTTCATCCAGTCATATCCGGAAAAGGTGGTGTGGAATTCGTATGGAATGGGCTTAGAAAATCAGAGTAGAAATGCTTTTGGAGAAAAGCAAAATCTTTTCGTTAGGCAAGTGCATAAAATATCATTGATACAAACAGAAATATCATGTTTGTTTGCTGCAGTTCCTCTAGCTTTCTCCCTAGAAAATAGGAGTGTGTAGAGCTGGTGTCTCCATGTGGTACCAATTACTGTATCCAAGCTCAAAATAAAATGTTCACTGATAAAAACATTGAAAACAATAAATCCATTGATAATATCCAGAAAACGTAAACACAGAGGCTGTAGCAATATCTGGGATTGAGTAAGCCAAAACACAACTAGATATTTCCGGTTTCATCCAGTCATATCCGAACAAAGTGCTGTGGAATTCGTATGCAATGGACTGAGAACTTCACAGTAAAAATGGTTTTGGAGAATAGCAAAGTCTTTTCATTAGGCAAGTGCATACAATGTCATTTATACAATGAGAAATATCATGTTTGTTTGCCGCAGTTCCTCTAGCTTTCTCCCTAGAAAATACGAATGTGTAGAGCTGGTGTTCCCATGATGAACCAATTAGTGTTTCAACGGTAAAAAATTAAATGTTCCCTGATAAAAACATTCAAAACAATAAAGTCCATCGATAATATCCAGAAAACACAAACACAGAAACTTTCACAATATTTCGTATTGAGTTAGCCAAAACACAACTGGATATTTCCGGTTTCATCCAGTCATATCCAGACAATGTGCTGTGGAATTCGTATGCAATGGACGGAGAAAATCACAGTAAATTGGTTTTGGAGAAAAGAAAATCTTTTCGTTAGGCAAGTGCATAAAATGTCATCGATACAAACAGAAATATGTTTGTTTGCCGCAGTTCCTCTAGCTTTCCCCCTTAAAAATATGAATGTATAGAGCTGGTGTCTCCATGTGGAACCAATTAGTGTTTACAAGCACAAATTAAATGTTCCCTGATAAAAACATTCAAAACAATAAAGTCCATGGATAATATCCAGAAAACACAAACACAGAGGCGGTAGCAATATCTGGGATTGAGTTAGCCAAAACACAACTGGATATTTCCGGTATCATCCAGTCATATCCGGACAAAGTGCTGTGGAATTCGTATGCAATGGACGGAGAAAATCACAGTAAATTGGTTTTGGAGAAAAGAAAATCTTTTCGTTAGGCAAGTGCATAAAATGTCATCTATACAAACAGAAATATGTTTGTTTGCCGCAGTTCCTCTAGCTTTCCCCCTTAAAAATATGAATGTATAGAGCTGGTGTCTCAATGTGGAACCAATTAGTGTTTACAAGCACAAATTAAATGTTCCCTGATAAAAACATTCAAAACAATAAAGTCCATGGATAATATCAGGAAGACACATACACAGAGGCGGTAGCAATATCTGGGATTGAGTTAGCCAAAACAGATCCGGATAATTCCGGTTTCATCCAGTCATATCCGGACAAAGTGGTGTGGAATTCGTATGCAATGGACGGAGAAAATCACAGTAAAAATGGTTTTGGAGAAAAGCAAAGTCTTTTCGTTAGGCAAGTGCATAAACTGTCATCGATTCAAACAGAAATATCATGTTTGTTTGCCGCAGTTCCTCTAGCTTTCTCCCTAGAAAATATGAATATGTTCAGCTGGTGTCTCCATGTGGAACCAATTAGTGTATCCAAGCTCAAAATAAAATGTTCCCTGCTAAAAAATATTCAAAACAATAAAGTCTGTGGATAATATCAGGAATACACAAACACAGAGGATTTAGCAATATCTGGGATTGAGTTAGCCAAAACAAACCGGATATTTCCATTTTCATCCAGTCATATCCGGAAAAAGTGGTGTGGAATTCGTATGGAATGGGCTTAGAAAATCAGAGTAGAAATGCTTTTGGAGAAAAGCAAAATCTTTTCGTTAGGCAAGTGCATAAAATATCATTGATACAAACAGAAATATCATGTTTGTTTGCTGCAGTTCCTCTAGCTTTCTCCCTAGAAAATAGGAGTGTGTAGAGCTGGTGTCTCCATGTGGTACCAATTACTGTATCCAAGCTCAAAATAAAATGTTCACTGATAAAAACATTGAAAACAATAAATCCATTGATAATATCCAGAAAACGTAAACACAGAGGCTGTAGCAATATCTGGGATTGAGTAAGCCAAAACACAACTAGATATTTCCGGTTTCATCCAGTCATATCCGAACAAAGTGCTGTGGAATTCGTATGCAATGGACTGAGAACTTCACAGTAAAAATGGTTTTGGAGAATAGGAAAGTCTTTTCATTAGGCAAGTGCATACAATGTCATTTATACAATGAGAAATATCACGTTTGTTTGCCGCAGTTCCTCTAGCTTTCTCCCTAGAAAGTACGAATGTGTAGAGCTGGTGTTCCCATGATGAACCAATTAGTGTTTCAACGGTAAAAAATTAAATGTTCCCTGATAAAAACATTCAAAACAATAAAGTCCATGGATAATATCAGGAAGACACATACACAGAGGCGGTAGCAATATCTGGGATTGAGTTAGCCAAAACACAACTGGATATTTCCGGTTTCATCCAGTCATATCCGGACAATGTGCTGTGGAATTCGTATGCAATGGACGGAGAAAATCACAGTAAATTGGTTTTGGAGAAAAGAAAATCTTTTCGTTAGGCAAGTGCATAAAATATCATCTATACAAACAGAAATATGTTTGTTTGCCGCAGTTCCTCTAGCTTTCCCCCTTAGAAATATGAATGTATAGAGCTGGTGTCTCCATGTGGAACCAATTAGTGTTTACAAGCACAAATTAAATGTTCCCTGATAAAAACATTCAAAACAATAAAGTCCATGGATAATATCAGGAAGACACATACACAGAGGCGGTAGCAATATCTGGGATTGAGTTACCAAAACAGATCCGGATAATTCCGGTTTCATCCAGTCATATCCGGACAAAGCGGTGTGGTATTCGTATGCAATGGACAGAGAAAATCACAGTAAAAATGGTTTTGGAGAAAAGCATAGTCTTTTCGTTAGGCAAGTGCATAAAATGTCATCGATACAAACAGAAATATCATGTTTATTTACCATAGTTCCTCTAGCTTTCTCCCTAGAAAATAGGAATGTGTAGAGCTGGTGTCTCCATGTGGAACCAATTAGTGTTTCCAAGCTCAAAATAAAATGTTCCCTGCTAAAAAATATTCAAAACAATAAAGTCTGTGGATAATATCAGGAATACACAAACACAGAGGCTTTCACAATATTTCGGATTGAGTTAGCCAAAACAAAACCAGATATTTCCGGTTTCTTCCAGTCATATCCGCACAAACTGCTGTGGAATTCGTATGCAGTGTATGGAAAAAATCACAGAAATATGAATGAATTAGTGTTTCTACGGTACAAAATTAAATGTTCCTTGATAAAATATATTGAAATCAATAAAGTCCATTGATAATATCCAGAAAACACAAACACATAAGCTTTCACAATGTTTCAGATTGAGTTAGCCAAAACACAACTGGATATTTCCAGTTTCATCCAGTCATATCCGGACAAACCGGTGTGTAATTTGTATGCAATGGAATGAAAAAAATCACAGTAAAAATGGTTTTGGAGAAAAGCAGTCTTTTCGTTAGCCAAGTGCATAAAATATCATCGCTACAAACAGAAATATCAAGTTTGTTTACCGCAGTTCCTCTAGCTTTCTCCCTAGAAAATACGAATGTGTAGAGCTGGTGTCTCCATGTGGAATGAATAACTGTATCCTAGCTCAAAATAAAATGGTCCCCGATAAAAAACATCCAAAACAATAAAGTCTGTTGATAATATCCAGAAAACACAAACACAGAGGCTGAAGCAATATCTGGGATTGAGTTAGCCAAAGAAAACCAGATATTTCCGGTTTCATCCAGTCATATCCGGAAACTGGTGTGGAATTCATATGCAGTGTATGGAGAAAATCACAGAAATATGATTTTGGAGAAAAGCAAAGTCTTTTCGTTAGGCAAGTGCATACAATGTCATCTAAACAAACAGAAATATCATGTTTGTTTGCTGCAGTTCCTCTAGCTTTCTCCCTAGAAAATACGAATGTGTAGATCTGGTGCTCCCATGATGAACCAATTAGTGTTTCGCAGCACAAAATTAAATGTTCCCTGATAAAAACATTCAAAACAATAAAGTCCGTGGATAATATCATGAATACACAAACACAGAGGCTGTAGCAATATCTGGAATTGAGTTAGCCAAAACACAACCAGATATTTCCGGTTTCATCCAGTCACATCCGCACAAAGTGGTGTTGAATTCGTATACAATCGACTGAGAAAATCACAGTAAAATGGTTTTGGAGAAAAGAAAGGCTTTTCGTTAGGCAAGTGCATAAAATGTCAGCGATAGAAACAGAAGTATCATGTATGTTTGCAGCAGTTCCTCTAGCTTTTTCCCTAGAAAATTCAAATGTCTAGAGCTGCTGTCTCTATGATGAAGCAATTTTTGTTTCTACGGTACAAAATGAAATGTTCCTTGATAAAATACATTGAAATCAATAAAGTCCATCGATAATATCCAGAAAACACAAACACAGAGGCTTTCACAATATTTCAAATTGAGTTAGCCAAAACACAACCGGCTATTTCAGGTTTCATCCAGTCATATCTGGAAGAAGTCGTTTGGATTTCAGATGTAATGGACTGAGAAAATCACAGTAAAAATGGTTTTGGAGAAAAGCAAAGGCTTTTCGTTAGGCAAGTGCATAAAATGTCATCTATACAAACAGAAATATCATGTTTGTTTGCCGCAGTTCCTCTAGCTTTCTCCCTACAAAATACGAATGTGTAGAGCTTGTGTCTCCATGAGGAACCAATTACTGTTTCGCAGGACAAAATTAAATGCTCCCTGATAAAAACATTCAAAACAATAAAATCCTTAGATGATATCAGGAATACAAAAACACAGAAGCTTTCACAATATTTCAGATTAAGTTAGCCAAAGCACAACCGGATATTTCCGGTTTCATCCAGTCATATCCGGAAAAAGTCTTTTGGAATTCGGATGCAATGTACTGAGAAAATAACTGTAAATATGGTTTTGGAGAAAAGCAAAGTCTTTTCGTTAGGCAAGTCATAAAATGTCATCTATACAAACAGAAATATGTTTGTTTGCCGCAGTTCCTCTAGCTTTCTCCCTAGAAAATACGAATGTGTAGCGCTGGTGTCCCCATGATGAACCAATTAGTGTTTCAGCGGTACAAAAGTAAATGTTCCCTGATAAAAACTTTCTAAACTATAAAGTCCATCGTTAATATCCAGAAAACACAAACACAGAGGCTTTCACAATATTACGGAATGAATTTCAGATTAAGTTAGCCAAAACACGACCGGATATTTCTGTTTTCATGCAGTCATATCCGGACAAAGTTGTGTGGAATTCGTTTGCAATGGGCTGAGAAAATGAGAGTAAAAATGGTTTTGGAGAAAAGCTAAGTATTTTCGTTAGGCAAGTGCATAAAATATCATTAATACAAACAGAAATCCCATGCTTGTTTGCCGCAGTTCCTCTAGCTTTCTCCCTAGAAAATACGAATATATAGAGCTGTTGTCTCCATGTGGAACCAATTACTGTATCCAAGTTCAAAAAAAAATATTCCCAGATAAAAAACATTCAAAATAATAAAGTCCATGAATAATATCCAGAAAACACAAACACAGAGGGTGCAGCAATATCTGGGATTGAGTTAGCCAAAACAAAACCGGATATTTCAGGTTTCATCCAGTCATATCTGGAAAAAGTCGTTTGGAAATCGGATGCAATGGACCGAGAAAATCACAGTAAAAATGGTTTTGGAGAAAAGCAAAGTCTTTTCTTTAGGCAAGTGCATAAAATGTCATCTATACACACAGAAATATCATGTTTGTTTGCCGCAGTTCCTCTAGCTTTCTCCCTAGAAAATAAGAATGTGTAGAGCTGGTGTCTCCATGATGAACCAATTAGTGTTTCTATGGTTCAAAAGTAAATGTTCCCTGATAAAAACTTTCTAAACAATAAAGTCCATCGATAATATCCAGAAAACACAAACACAGAGGCTTTCACAACATTTTGGAAGGAATTAGCCAAAACACAACCGGATATTTCTGCTTTCATACAGTCATATCCGGACAAAGTTGTGTGGAATTCATTTGCAATGGGCTGAGAAAATGAGAGTAAAAATGGTTTTGGAGAAAAGCAAAGTCTTTTCGTTAGGCAAGTGCATAAAATATCATCAATACAAACAGAAGTATCATGTTTGTTTGCCGCTGTTCCTCTAGCTTTCTCCCTAGAAAATGCGAATATATAGAGCTGTTTTCTCCATGTGGAACCAATTACTGTATCCAAGCACAAAATAAAATATCCCCAATAAAAAACATTCAAAATAATAAAGTCCATGAATATTATCCAGAAAACACAAACAGAGAGGCTACAGCAATATCTGGGATTGAGTTAGCCAAAAAAAAAAAACCGAACATTTCTGGTTTCTTCCAGTCATATCCGAACAAACTGTTGTGGAATTCGTATACAGTGGACGGAGAAAATCACAGTACAAATGGTTTTGGAGAAAAGCAAAGTCTTTTTGTTACGCAAGTGAATAAAATGTCATCTATGCAAACAGAAATATCATCTTTGTTTGCCGCAGTTCCTCTAGCTTTCTCCCTAGAAAATACGAATGTGTAGAGCTGGTAGCTCCATGTGGAAACAATTTGTGTTTTGCAGTTTAAAATTAATGTTTGCTGATAAAAAACATTCAAAACAATAAAGTCTGTGGATAATATCAGAAATACAAAAACACAAAGTCTGTAGCAATATCTGGGACTGAGTTAGCCAAAACGAAATCGGATATTTACGGTGTCATCCAGTCATATCCGGACAAACTTGTGTGGAATTCCTATGCAATGGACCGAGAAAATCACAGTAGACATGGTTTTGGAGAAAAGCAAAGTCTTTTCATTAGGCAAGTGTATAAAATGCCATCGATACAAACAGAAATATCATGTTTGTTTGCCGCAGTTCCTCAGATTTCTCCCTAGAATATACGAATGTGTACAGGTGGTGTCTCCATGATGAACCGATTAGTGTTTCAATGGGACAAAATTAAATATTCCCTGATAAAGAACATTCAAAACAATAAAGTCCATCAATAATATCCAGAAAAACAAACACAGAGGATTTCACAATATTTCGTATGGAGTTAGCCAAAACACAACCAGATATTTCTGGTTTCATCCAGTCATATCCAGACAAACTTGTATGGAATTCGTATGCAATGGTCCCAGAAAATGACAGTAAAAATGGTTTTGGAGAAAAGCAAAGTCTTTTCGTTAGGCAAGTGCATAAAATGTCATCTATACAAACAGAAATATCATGTTTGTTTACCGCAGTTCCTCTAGCTTTCTCCCTAGAAAATCGAATGTGTAGAACTGGTGTCTCCATGTGGAAACAATTAATGTTTCAATGGGACAAAATTAAATATTCCCTGATAAAAACATTCAAAACAATAAAGTCTATTGATAGTATCCAGAAAAAAAAAAAAACACAGAGGCGGTAACAATATGTGGGATTGAGTTAGCCAAAACAAAACTGGATATTTCTGGTTTAATCCAGTCATATCCGAACAAACTGCTATGGAATTCAAATGCATTAGAACAAGAAAATCACAGTAAAAATGGTTTTGGAGAAAAGCAAAGTCTTTTCATTAGGCAAGTGCATAAAATGTCACCTATACAAACAGAAATATCATGTTTGCATGCTGCAGTTTCTCTAGCTTTCTACCTAGAAAATACGAATACGTAGAGCTGGTGTCTCCATGTGGATATAATTACTGTATCCAAGCTCAAAATAAAATGTTCTCCGATAAAAAACATTCAAAACAATAAAGTCCATCGATAATATCCAGAAAACACAAATATAGCATTTCACAATATTTCGGATTGAGTTAGACAAAACATAACCGGATATTTCTGTTTTCATCCAGTCATATCTGAACAAACTGGCATGGAATTCAAATGCAATAGAACAAGAAAATCACAGTAAAAATGGTTTTGGAGAAAAGCAAAGTCTTTTCGTTAGGCAAGTGCATAAAGTGTCATCTATACAAACAGAAATATCATGTTTGCATGCCGCAGTTCCTCTAGCTTTCTACCTATAAAATACAAATGTGTAGAGCAGGTGTCCCCATGATGAACCAATTAGTGATTCAATGGTACAAAATTAAATGTTCCCTGATAAAAATATTCAGAACAATAAAGTCCATCGATAATATCCAGAAAACACAAACACAGAGGCTTTCAAAATGTTTCGGATTGAGTTAGCCAAAACACAACCGGATATTTCTGGTTTCATCCAGTCATATCCGGACAAACTGGTGTGGAATTCGTATGCAATGGACCGAGAAAATCACAGTAAAAATGGTTTTGGAGAAAAGCAAAGTCTTTTCGTGAGACAAGTGCATAGAATGTCATCTATACAAACAGAAATAGCATGTTTGTTTGTCACAGTTCTTCTAGCTTTCTACCTAGAAAATACGAATATGTAGAGCTGGTGTTTCAATGTGGAACCAATTACTGTATGCAAGATCATAATTAAATGTACCCGAAAAGAAGCATTCAAAACAATAAAATCCATTGATAGTATCCAGAAGAAACAATCATAGAGGCTGTAGCAATATCTGGGACTGAGTTAGCCAAAACAAAACTGGATATTTCCGGTTTCATCCAGTCATATCCGGACAAACTCCTGTGGAATTCGTATGCAATGCACGGAGAAAATCACAGGACAAATGGTTTTGGAGCAAAGCAAAGTCTTTGCATTAGGCATCTGCATAAAATGCCATCGATACAAACAGAAATATCATGTTTGTTTGCCGCAGTTCCTCTAGCTTTCTCCCTAGAAAATACGAATGTGTAGAGCTGGTGACTCCATGATGAACCAATTAGTGTTTCAATGGGACAAAATTAAATGTTCCCTGATAAAAACATTCAAAATAATAAGTCCCTCGAAAATATCCAGAAAACACAAATACAGAGGCTGTAGCAATATCTGGGATTGAGTTAGCCAAAACACAACCGGATATTTCTGGTTTCATCCATTCATATCCGGACAAAGTAGTGTGGAATTTGTATGCAATGGACCGAGAAAAGTGCAGTAAAAACCGTATGGAGAAAAGCAACGTCTTTTCGTTAGGCAAGTGCAAAAAATGTCATCTATACAAACATAAATATCATGTTTCCTTGCCGCAGTTCCTCCAGTTTTCTCCCTAGAAAATACGAGTATGTAGAGCTGGTGTCTCCATGTGGAACCAATTAGTGTTTCCAAGAACAAAATTAAATTTTCCCTGAAAAAAAAAACATTCAAAACAATAAATTCCGTAGATAATATCAGGAATACACAAACACAGAGGCTGTAGCAATATCTGGGATTGAGTTAATCAAAACACAACTGGATATTTCTGGTTTCATCCATTCATATCTGAAAAAGGGGTTTGGAATTCGTATGCATTGGACTGAGAAAATCACAGTAAAAATGGTTTTGGAGAAAAGCAAAGTCTTTTCGTTGGGCAAGTGCATAAAATGTCATCTATACAAACAGAAATATCATGTTTGTTTGTCCCAGTTCCTCTAGCTTTCTCCCTAGAAAACATGAATGTGTAGAGCTGGTGTTTCCATGTGAAACCAATTAGTGTTTCGACGGTACAACATGAAATGCTCCCTGAAAAAAACATTCAAAACAATAAAGTCCCTCGATAATATCCAGAAAACACAATCACAGAGGCTGTAGCAATATCTGGGATTGAGTTAGCCAAAGCAGTATCGGATATTTCTGGATTCATCCAGTGATATCCGGACAAAGTGGTTTGGAATTGGTATGCAATGGTCCGAGAATATCACAGTAAAAATGGTTTTGGAGAAAAGCAAAGTCTTTTTGTTAGGCAAGTGCATAAAATGTCATCTATACAAACAGTAATATCATGTTTGTTTGCCGGATTTCCTCTAGCTTTCTAACTATAAAATATGAATGTGTAGAGCGGATATCCCATGTGAATATAATTCGTGTTTTGCAGCACAAAATAAAATGTTCCCCAATTAAAAACATCCAAAACAATAAAGTCTAGGGATAATATCAGGAATACACAAACACAGAGTCTGTAGCAATATCTGGGATTGAGTTAGCCAAAACAAAACCGGATATTTCCGGTTTCATCCAGTCATATCCGGACAAACTGTTGTGGAATTCACATGCAATGGAACAAGAAAATCACAGTAAAAATGGTTTTGGAGAAAAACAAAGTCGTTTTGTTAGGAAAGTGCATAAAATGTCATCGATACAAACAGAAATATCATGTTTGTTTGCCGCAGTTCCTCTAGCTTTCTCCCCAGAAAATATGAATGTGTAGAGCTGGTGTCTCCATGATGAACTAGTTAGTGTTTCCACAGTACAAAATTAAATGTTCCCTGATAAAAAAATATTCAAAACAATAAGTCCATCGATAATATCCAGAAAACACAAACACAGAGGCTGTAGCAATATTTTGGATTGAGTTAGCCAAAACACAACCGGATATTTCTGGTTTCATGCAGTCATATCTCGACAAACTGGTGTGGAATTCGTATGCAATGGACCGAGAAAATCACAGTACAAATGGTTTTGGAGAAAAGCAAAGTCTTTATGTTAGGCAAGTGCATAAAATGTCATGGATACAAACAGAAATATCATGTTTCGTTGCCGCACGTCCTCAAGATTTCTCCCTAGAAAATATGAATATGTAGAGCTTGTGCCTCCATGTGGATCCAATTAGTGTTTCAAAGCACAAAATTAAATGTTCCCTGATTAAAAAACATTCAAAACAACAAAGTATGTGGATAATATCAGGAATACACAAACACAGAGGCTGTAGCAATATCCGAGATTGAGTTAGCCAAAGCAAAACCGGACATTTCTGGTTTCATCCAGTCATATCTGGACAAAGTGGTGTGGAATTCGTATGCAATGTACAGAGACAATCACAGTAAAAATGGTTTTGGAGAAAAGCAAAGTCTTTTTGTTAGGCAAGTGCATAAAATGTCATCTAGACATTCAGAAATATCATGTTTCTTTGCTGCATTTCCTCTACCTTTCTCCCAAGAAAATACAAATATATAGAGCTGGTGTCTCCATGTGCAACCAATTACTGTATCCAAGCTCAAAATAAATTTTTCCCTGATAAGAAACATTCAGAGCAAAAAGGCTATGGACAATATCGAGAAAAAACAAGCATAGAGGCTGTAGCAATATCTGGGATAAAGTTAGCCCAAACAAAACCAGATATTTCCGGTTTCATCCAGTGATATCCGGTAAAACTGGTGTGGAATTCGTATGCAATGGACCGAGAAAATCACAGTACAAATGGTTTTCGAGAAAAACAAATTCTTTTCGTTAGGCAAGTGCATAAAATGTCATCTATACAAACAGAAATATCATGTTTGTTTGCTGCTGTTCCTCTAGCTTTCTCCCTAGAAAATATGAACGTGTAGAGCTGGTGTCTCCATGTGGAAACAATTAGTGTTTCACAGCAAAAAATTAAATGTTCGCTGATAAAGAACATTCAAAACAATAAAGTCTGTGGATAATATCAGGAATACACAAACACAGAGGCTGTAGCAATATCTGGGATTGAGTTAGCCAAAATAAAACCGGATATTCCGGTTTCATCCAGTCATATCCGGACAAAGTGGTATGGAATTCGCATACAATGGACTGAGAAAATGAAAGTAAAAATGGATTTGGAGAAAAGCAAAGTCTTTTTGTTAGGCAAGTGCATAAAATGTCATCTATACAAACAGAAATATCAAATAGCAAAGTCTTTTCGTTAGGAAAGTGCATAAAATGTCATGGATACAAACCGAAATATCATGTTTGTTTGTCGAAGTTCCTCTAGGTTTCTCCCTGGAAAATACGAATGTGTAGAGCTGGTGTCTCCATGTGGAACCAATTAGTGTTTCCAAGCACAAAATTAAAAATTCCCTGAAAAAAAAACATTCAAAAAAATAAAGTCAGTGGGTAATATCAAGAATACACAAACACAGAGGCTGTAGCAATATTTCGGATTGAGTCAGCCATAATACAACCAGATATTTCTTGTTTCATCCACTCATATCCGGACAAAGTTTTGTGGAATTCATACGCAATGGACCGAGAAAATCACAATAAAAATGGTTTTGGAGAAAAGCAAAGTCTTTTCGTTACGCAAGTGCATAAAATGTCACCTATACAAACAGAAATATCATGTTTGTTTGCCGCAGTTCCTCTAGCTTACTCCCTAGAAAATACGAATGTGTAGAGCTTGAGTTTCCAGGTGGAACCAATTGGAGTTTCCAAGATCAAAATAAAATGTTCCCTGATAAAAAACATTCAAACAATAAAGTCCGTGGATAATATCAGCAATACACAAACACAGAGGCTGTAGCAATATCTGGGATGGAGTTAGCCAAAACAAAACCGGATAATTCAGGTTTCATCCAGAGATATCTAGAAAAACTGCTGTGGAATTCGTATGAAGTGTACCGAGAAAATCACAGAAAAATGGTTTTGGAGAAAAGCAAAGTCTTTTCATTAGGCAACTGCATAAAATGTCATTGATACAAACAGAAATATCATGTTTGTTTGCCGCAGTTCCTCTAGCTTTGTCCCTAGAAAATACGAATGTGTAGAGCTGATGTCTCCATGATGAACCAATTAGTGTTTCTACGGTATAAAATGAAATGTTCCCTGATAAAAATATTCAAAACAATAAAGTCCATCGATACATCCAGAAAACACAAACACAGAGGCTTTCACAACATTTTGGATTGAGTTAGCCAAAACACAACCGGATATTTCTGTTTTCATCCAGTCATATCCGGACAAAGTGCTTTGGAATTCGTATGCAATGGACCGAGAAAATCACAGTAAAAATTCTTTTGGAGAAATGCATTCTTTTCGTTAGGCAAGGGCACAAAATGTCATCTATACAAACAGAAATATCCTGTTTGTTTGTCGGAGTCCCTCTAGCTTTCTCCGTAGAAAATATGAATGGTACAAAATTAAATGTTCTCTGATAAAAAAAAAAATTCAAAACAACAAAGTCTGTGGATAATATCAGGAATATACAAACACAGAGGCAGTAGCAATATGTCGGATTGAGTTAGGCAAAAAAAACGGATATTTCCGGTTTCATGCAGTTATATCCGGACAAAGTGGTGTGGAACTCCTATGCAATGGACCGAGAAAATCACAATAAGAATGGTTTTGGAGAAAAGCAAAGTCTTTTCATTAGGCAAGTGCACAAAATGTCATCTATACAAACAGAAATATCATGTTTGTTTGCCGCAGTTCCTCCAACTTTCTCCCTAGAAAATGCAAATGAGTGGAGCTTGTGTCCCCATGATGAACCAATTAGTGTTTCAACGGTACAAAATTAAATGTTCCCTGAAAAAAACATTCAAAACAGTAAAGTCCATCGATAATATCCAGAAAACACAAACACAGAGACTTTCACAATATTTCGGATTAGGTTAGGCAATACACAACCCTATATTTCTGTTTTCATCGAGTCATATCCGGACAAACTGGTGTGGAATTCCTATGCAATGGATTGAGAAAATCAGAATGAAAATGGTTTTGGAGAAAAGCAAAGTCTTTTCGTTAGGCAAGTGCATAAAATGTCATGTATACAAACAGAAATATCATGTTTGTTTGCCGCATTTCCTGTAGCAATCTCCCTAGAAAATACGAATCTGTAGAGCTGGTGAACCCATGATGAACCAATTAGTGTTTCGACGGTACAAAATTAAATGTTCCCTGATAAAAACATTCAAAACAGTAAGTCCATCGATAATATTTAGAAAACACAAACACAGAGTCTGTAGCAATATTTCGGATTGAGTTAGCCCAAACAAAACCGGATATTTCTGGTTTCATCCAGTCATATCCGGACAAAGTGGTGTGGAATTCATATGCAATGGACCGAGAAAATCACAGTACATATGGTTTTGGAGAAAAGCAAAGTCTTTTCGTTAGGAAAGTGCATAAAATGTCATGGATACAAACAGAAATATCATGTTTGTTTGCCGCAGTTCCTCTAGCTTTCTCCCTAGAAAATATGAATATGTAGAGCTGGTGTCTCCATGTGGAACCAATTACTGTATCCAAGCAGAAAATTAAATGTTCTCTGATAAAAAACATTCAAAACAATAAAGTCCATTCTAATATCCAGAAAACACAAACACAGTGGCTTTCACAATATTTCGGATTGAGTTAGCCAAAACACAACTGGATATTTCTGGTTTCATCCAGTCATATCCGGACAAAGTGCTTTGGAATTCGTATGCAATGGACCGAGAAAATCACAGCAAAAATTGTTTTGGGGAAATGCATTCTTTTTGTTAGGCAAGTGCACAAAATGTCATCTATATAAACAGAAATATCATGTTTGTTTGTCGCAGTTCCTCTAGCTTTCTCCGTAGAATATATGAATGTGTAGAGCTGGTGTCCCCATGATGAACCAATTAGTGTTTCAACGGTACAAAATTAAATGTTCCCTGATTTAAAAAAAACATTCAAACAACAAAGTCTGTGGATAATATCAGGAATACACAAACACAGAGGCAGTAGCAATATGTCGGATTGAGTTAGGCAAAAAAAAAACTGGATATTTCCGGTTTCATCCAGTCATATCCGGAAAAAGTGGTGTGGAATTCATATGCAATGGACCGAGAAAATCACAGTAAAAATTGTTTTGGAGAAATGCATTCTTTTCGTTAGGCAAGTGCATAACATGTCATCTATACAAACAGAAATATCATCTTTGTTTGTCACAGTTCCTCTAGCTTTCTCCGTAGAACATATGAATGTGTGGAGCTGATGTCCCCATGATGAACCAATTAGTGTTTCAACGGTACAAAATTAAATGTTCCCTGATTAAAAAAAAAATCATTCAAAGCAACAAAGTCTGTGGATAATATCAGGAATACACAAACACAGAGGCAGTAGCAATATGTGGGATTGAGTTAGGCAAATAATAACTGGATATTTCCCGTTTCATGCAGTTATATTCGGACAAAGTGGTGTGGAACTCCTATGGAATGGACCAAGAAAATCACAATAAAAATGGTTTTGGAGAAAAGCAAAGTCTTTTCATTAGGCAAGTGCACAAAATGTCATCTATACAAACAGAAATATCATGTTTGTTTGCCGCAGTTCCTCTAGCTTTCTCCCTAGAAAATGCAAATGTGTGGAGCTGGTGTCCCCATGATGAACCAATTAGTGTTTCAATGGTACAAAATTCAATGTTCCCTGAAAAAAAATTCAAAACAATAAAGCCCATCGATAATATCCAGAAAACACAAACACAGAGGCTTTCACAATATTTCGGATTGAGTTAGCCAAAACACAACCGGATATTTCTGTTTTCAACAGTCATATGCGGACAAACTGGTGTGGAATTGGTATGCTATGGATTGAGAAAATCAGAGTAAAAATGGTTTTGTAGAAAAGCAAAGTCTTTTCGTTAGGCAAGTGCATAAAATGTCGTCTATACAAACAGACATATCATGTTTGTTTGCCGCAGTTCCTCTAGCTTTCTCCCTAGAAAATACGAATATGTAGAGCTGGTGTCTCCATTTGCAACCAATTAGTGTTTCCAAGATCAAAGTTAAATGTTCCCTGATAAAAAACATTAAAAACAGTAAAGTCCATGGATAATATCATGAATGCACAAACACAGAGGCTGTAGAAATATGTGGGATTGAATTAGCCATAACAAACCGGATATTTCTGGTTCCATCCAGTCATATTCAGATAAACTGGTGTGGAATTTGTATGCAATGCACCAAGAAAATCACAGTAAAAATGGTTTTGCAAAAAAGCAATGTCTTTTCATTAGGCAAGTGCATAAAATGTCATCTATAGAAACAGAAATATCATGTTTGTTTCTAAAGCTCCTCTAGCTTTCTCCCTAGAAAATATGAATATGTAGAGTGGTGTCTCCATGTGGACCAATTAGTGTTTCGAAGCACAAAATTAAATGTTCCCTGAAAAAAAAAAAACATTCAAAAAAATAAAGTCCGTGGATATTATCAGGAATACAGAAATACAGAGGCTTTAGCAATATGTGGGATTGAGTTAGCCAGTACAAAACCGGATATTTCTGGTTTCATCCAGTCATATCCAGACAAACTGGTGTGCAATTCGTATGCAATGGACGGAGAAAATCACAGTATGACATGGACCGAGAACATCACAGTAAACATGGTTTTGGAGAAAAGCAAAGTCTTTTCATTAGGCAAGTGCATAAAATGTCATCGATACAAACAGAAATATCATGTTTGTTTGCCGCAGATCCTCTAGCTTTCTCCCTAGAAAATACGAATGTGTAGAGCTGGTGTCCCCATGATGAACCAATTATTGTTTCTACGGTACAAAATAAAGTGTTCCCTGAATAAAAACAATCAAAACAATAAGTCCATCGATAATATCCAGAAAACAGAAACACAGAGGCTGTAGCAATATCTGGGATTGAGTTAGCCAAAACAAAACCGGATATTTCGGGTTTCATCCAGTCATATCCATAAAAACTTGCATGGAATTCATATGAAGTGTATGGAGAAAATCACAGAGAAATGGTTTTCCGGAAAAGCAAAGTCTTTTTGTTAAGCAAGTGCATACAATGTCATCTATACAAACAGAAATATCATGTTTGTTTGCCGCAGTTCCTCTAGAATTCTACCTAGAAAATACGAATGTGTAGAGCTGGTGTCTCCATGTGGAACCAATTATTTTTTCCAAGCTCAAAATAAAATGTTCCCTGATAAAAAATATTCAAAACAATCAAGTCCGTGGATAATTTCAGGAATACACAAACACAGAGGCTTTAGCAATATGTGGGATTGAGTTAGCCAAAAAAAACCGCAAGTTCCGGTTTCATCCATTCATATCTGGACCAACTGCTGTGGAATTTGTATGCAATGGACCGAGAAAATCACAGTAAATATGGTTTTGGAGAAAAGCAAAGTCTTTTCGGTAGGCAAGTGCATAAGATGTCATCTATACAAACGGAAATACCATGTTTGTTTGTCGCAGTCCCTCTCTTTCTCCCTAGAAAATACGAATGTGTAGAGCTGGTGTCTCCATGTGGAACCAATTAGTGATTCCAAGCACAAAATTAAATATTCCCTGATAAAAAAACATTCAAAACAATAAAATCCATGGATAATATCAGGAATACACAAACACAGAGGCTGTAGCAATATCTGGGATTGAGTTAGCCAAAACAGATCCGGATTTTTCCGGTTTCATCCAGTCATATCCGGACAAACTGGTGTGGAATTCGTATGCAGTGTATCGAGAAAATCACAGAAAAATGGTTTCGGAGAAAAGCAAAGTCTTTTCGGTGGCAAGTGCATAAAATGTCTTCTGTATTAAGAGAAATATCATGTTTGTTTTCTGCAGTTCCTCTAGCTATCTCCCTAGAAAATAAGAATGTGTAGAGCTGGTTTCTCCATGTGGAACCAATTAGTGTTTCTACGGTACGAAATTAAATGTTCCCTGATAAAAACATTCAAAACAATAAAGTCCATCGATAATATCCAGAAAACACAAACACAGAGGCTGTCACATTATTTCGGATTGAGTTAGCCAAAACAAAACCGGATATTTCTGGTTTCATCCAGTCATTTCCAGACAAAGTGATGTGAAATTAGTATGTAATGGACCGAGAAAATCACAGTACAAATGGTTTTGGAGAAAAGCAAAGTATTTTCATTAGGCAAGTGCATAAAATATCATCGATATAAACAGAAATTCCCTGATAAAAACATTCAAAAAAATAATGTCCATTGATAATAACTTGAAAACACAAATACAGAAAGTTTCACAATATTTCGCGATTGAGTTAGCCTAAACAGATCCGGACATTTCCGCTTTCATCCAGTCATATCCGGACAAACTGGTGTGGAATTCGTATGCAGTGTTTCGAGAAAATCACAGAAAAATGGTTTCGGAGAAAAGCAAAGTCTTTTCGTAAGGCAAGTCCATAAAATATCAATGATACAAACAGAAATATCCTGTTTGTCACAGTTCCTCTAGCTTTCTCCCTAGAAAATACGAATGTGTAGAGCTGGTGTCTCCATGTGGAAACAATTAGTGTCTCCAAGCACAAAATAAATGTTTCCTGATAAAAAAATATTCAAAACAATAAAGTCTGTGGATAATATCAGGAATACACAAACATAGAGGCTGGAGCAATATTTCGGATTGAGTTAGCCAAAACACAATTGGATATTTCCAGTTTCATAAAGTCATATCCGGACAAAGTGGTGTGGAATTCGTATGCAATTGACCAAGAAAATCAAAGTACAATTGACTTTGGAGAAAAGCAAAGTCTTTTCCTTAGGCATGCGCATAAAACGTCATCTACACAAACATAAATATCATGTTAGTTTGCCACAGTTCCTCTAGTTTTCTCCCTAGAAAATACCAATATGTAGAGCTGGTGTCTCCATGTGGAACCAATTAGTGATTCCAAGCACAAATTTAATGTTCCCTGATAGAAAACATTCAAACAATAAAGACCGTGGATAATATCAGGAGTACACAAACACAGAGGCTGTAGCAATATCTGGGATTGAGTAAGCCAAAACAAAACCAGATATTTCCGGTTTCATCCAGTCATATCCGGCAAACATGTGTGGAGTTTGTTTTGGAGAAAAGCAAAGCCTTTTTGTTAGGCAAGTGCATAAAATGTCATCTATACAAACAGTAATATCATGTTTGTTTCCCGGAGTTCCTCTAGCTTTCTACCTATAAAATATGAATGTGTAGAGCTGGTGTCCCATGTGGAAATAATTAGTGTTTCGCAGCACAAAATTAAATGTTCCCCGATTAAAAACATTCAAAACAATGAAGTCCGGGGATAATATCAGGAATACACAAACACAGAGGCTGTAGCAATATGTGGGATTGAGTTAGCCAAAACAAAACTGGATATTTCCTGTTTCATCCAGTCATTTCCGGACAAACTGTTGTGGAATTCATATGCAATGGAACAAGAAAATCACAGTAAAAATGGTTTTGGAGAAAAGCAAAGTCTTTTCGTTAGGCAAGTGCATACAATTTCATATCAGGACAAACTGGTGTGGAATTCGTATGCAATGGACCTAGAAAATCCAAACACAGAGGCTTTCACAATATTTAGGATTTAGTTAGCAATAAACACAACTTAATATTTCTGTTTTCATCCAGTCATATTCGGACAAACTGGTGTGGAATTCCTATGCAATGGACCGAGAAAATCACAGTGAAAATGGTTTTGGAGAAAAGCAAAGTCTTTTCATTAGGCAAGTGCATAAAATGTCATCGATACAAACAGAAATATCATGTTAGTTTGCCACAGTTCCTCTAGCTTTCTCCCGGGAAAATACAAATGTATAGAGCTTGTGCCTCCATGATGAACCAATTAGTGTTTCAACGGTACAATATAAAGTGTTCCCTGATAAAAACATTCAAAACAATAAAGTCCATCGATCATATCCAGAAAACACAATACAAAAACTTTCACAATATTTCACATTGAGTTAGCAAAAACACAACCAGATATTTCTGGTTTCATCCAGTCATATCCGGAAAATGTCGTTTGGAATTATGATGCAATGGACCGAGAAAATCACAGTAAAAATGGTTTTGGAGAAAAGTAAAGTCTTTTCATTAGGCAAGTGCATAAAATGTCATCTAAACAAACAGAAATATCATGTTTGTTTGCCGCAGTTCCTCTAGTTTTCTCCCTAGAAAATACGAATGTTTAGAGCTGGTGTGTCCATGTGGAATCAGTTAGTGCTTCCAAGAGCAATATTAAATGTTCCCTGATAAAAAAACATTCGAAACTGTAAAGTTCGTGGATAATATCAGGAATGCACAAACACAGAAGCTGTAGCAATATCAGGGATTGAGTTAGCCAAAACAAAACCGGATATTTCCGGTTTCATCCAGTCATATACAGAAAAACTGGTGTGGAATTCGTATGCAATGGACCTAGATAATCACAGTAAAATTGGTTTTGGAGAAAAGCAAAGTCTTCTCATTAAGCAAGTGCATAAAATGTCATCGATACAAAGAGAAATATCATGTTTGTTTGCTGCAGTTCGTCTAGCTTTCTCCCTAGAAAATATGAATGTGTAGAGCTGGTTTCCCCATGTGGAACCAATTAGTGTTTCAACAGCACAAAATGAAATGTTCCCTGAGAAAAACATTCAAAACAATAAAGTCCATCGACAATATCCAGAAAACAGAAATACAGAGGCTTTTACAATAGTTCAGATTGAGTTAGCCAAAATACATCTGGGTATTCCTTGTTTCATCCAGTCATGTCCGGATAAAATGTGTGAAATTCGTATGCAATGGACTGAGAAAATCACAGTAGAAATGGTTTTGGAGAAAAGCAATGTCTTTTCATTAGTCAAGTGCATAAAATGTCATCTATACAAACAGAAATATGATGTTTGTTTGCCACAGTTCTGCTAGCTTTCTGCCTAGAAAATACAAATATGTAGAGCTGGTGTATCCATGTGGAACCTATTAGTGTTCGAAGAAGAAAATTAAATGTTCCCTGATAAAAAACATTCAAAACAATAAAGTCCGTGGATAATATCATGAATACACAAACACAGAGGCTGTAGCAATATTTCGGATTGAGTTAGAAAAAACACAACCGGATATTTCTGGTTTCATACAGTCATATCCGGACAAACTGGTGTGGCATTCGTATGCAATGGACCGAGAAAATCACAGTGAAAATGGTTTTGGAGAAAAGCAAAGACTTTTTGTTAGGCAAGTGCATAAAATGTCATCTAAAAAAAACAGAAATATCATGTGTGTTTGCCGCAGTTCCTCTAGCTTTCCCCCTAGAAAATACGAATGTGTAGAGCTGGTGTCCCCATAATGAATCAATTGGTGTTTCTACGGTACAAAATTAAATGTTCCCTGATAAAAACATTCAAAACAATAAAGTCCGTCGATAATATCCAGAAAACACAAACACAGAAACTTTCACAATATTTCGCAATATGTTAGCCAAAACAAAACTGCATATTTCCGGTTTTATCCAGTCACATCCGGAAAAAGTCGTTTGAAATTCAGATGCAATTGACCGAGAAAATCATAGTAAAAATGGTTTTGGAGAAAGGGAAAGTCTTTTCGTTAGGCAAGTGCATAAAATGTCATCTATACAAACATAAATATCATGTTTGTTTGTTGCAGTTGCTCTAGATTTCTCCCTAGAAAATACGAATATGTAGAGGTGGTGTCTCCATGTGGAACCAATTAGTGTTTCCAAGCACAAAATTAAATGTTCCTCAATAAAATAAAAATTCAAAACAATAAAGTCCTTCGAAAATATCCGAAAAACACAAACACAGATGCTGTAGCAATATCTGGGATTGAGTTAGCCAAAACAAAACCGGATTTTTCCGGTTTCATCCAGTCATATCCGGACAAACTGGTGTGGAATTCGTATGCAGTGTATCGAGAAAATCACAGAAAAATGGTTTCGGAGAAAAGCAAAGTCTTTTCGGTGGCAAGTGCATAAAATGTCTTCTGTATTAAGAGAAATATCATGTTTGTTTTCTGCAGTTCCTCTAGCTATCTCCCTAGAAAATAAGAATGGGTAGATCTGGTGTCTCCATGTGGAACCAATTAGTGTTTCTACGGTATGAAATTAAATGTTCCCTGATAAAAACATTCAAAACAATAAAGTCCATCGATAATATCCAGAAAACACAAACACAGAGTCTGTCACATTATTTCGGATTGAGTTAGCCAAAACAAAACCGGATATTTCTGGTTTCATCCAGTCATTTCCAGACAAAGTGATGTGAAATTAGTATGCAATGGACCGAGAAAATCACAGTACAAATGGTTTTGGAGAAAAGCAAAGTCTTTTCGTTAGGCAAGTGCATAAAATATCAATGATAGAAACAGAAATATCCTGTTTGTTTGTCACAGTTCCTCTAGCTTTCTCCCTAGAAAATACGATGTGTAGAGCAGGTGTCTCCATGTGGAAACAATTAGAGTCTCCAAGCAGAAAATTAAATGTTTCCTGATAAAAAATATTCAAAACAATAAAGTCTGTGGATAAAATCAGGAATAAACAAACATAGAGGCTGGAGCAATATTTCGGATTGAGTTAGCCAAAACACAATTGGATATTTCCAGTGTCATCCAGTCATATCCGGACAAAGTGGTGTGGAATTCGTATGCAATTGACCAAGAAAATCAAAATACTATTGGCTTTGGAGAAAAGCAAATTCTTTTCCTTAGGCATGCGCATAAAACGTCATCTACACAAACATAAATATAATGTTTGTTTGCCACAGTTCCTCTAGCTTTCTCCCTAGAAAATACGAATGTGTAGAACTTGCGTCCCCATGATGCACCCATTAGTGTTTCTACGGTACAAAAATAAATATTCCCTGATAAAAACATTCAAGAGAATAAAGTCCATCGATAATATCCAGAAAACACAAACACAGAGACTGTAGCAATATTTCGGATTGAGTTAGCCAAAACACAACTGGATATTTCTGGTTTCATCCAGTGATATCTGGACAAAGTGGTGTGGAATTCATATGCAATGGGTCGAGAAAATCAGAGTAAAAATGGTTTTGGAGAAAAGCAAAGTGTTTTCATTAGGCAAATGCATAAAATGTCATCTATACAAACAGAAATATCATGTTAGTTTGCCGCAGTTCCTCTAGCTTTCTCCCAAGAAAATATGAATATGTAGAGCTGGTGTCTCCATGTGGAACCAATTACAGTATCCAAGCTCAAAATAAAATGTTCCCCAATAAAAAATATTCAAAACAATAAAGTCCATCGATAAAATCCGGAAAACACAAACACAGAGGCTTTCACAGTATTTCAGATTGAGTTACCCAAAACACAACCGGATATTTCCGGTTTCATCCAGTCATATTGGGACAAAGTGGTGTGGAGTTCATACGCAATGGACCGAGAAAATCAGAGTAAAAATGGTTTCGGAGAAAAGCAAAGTCTTTTCATTAGGCAAGTGCATAAAAAGTCATCTATACAAACAGAAATGTCATGTTTGTTTGCCACAGTTCCTCTAGCTTTCTCCCTAGAAAATACAAAAGTGTAGAACTGGTGTCCCCATGATGAAGCAATTAGTGTTTATAAGCACAAAATTGAAAGTTCCTTGATAAAAAACATAAAAACAATAAAGTCCGTGGATAATATCAGGAATACACAAACACAGAGGCTGTAGCAATATCTGGGATTGAATTAGCTAAAACAGAACCGGATATTTCTGGTTTCATCCAGTCATATCCAGACAAACTGTTGTGGAATTCATATGCAATGCACCGAGAAAATCACAGTAAAAATGGTTTTGGAGAATAGCAAAGTCTTTTCGTTAGGCAAGTGCATAAAATGTCATCTATACAAAGCGAAATATCATGTTTGTTTGTCGCAGTTACTCTAGCTTTCAGCTTAGAATCTATGCATGTGTAGAGCTGGTGTCCCCATGATGAACCAATTAGTGTTTCTACCTTACAAAAATAAATGTTCCCTTATAAAAACATTCAAAACAATAAAGTCCATCGATAATATCCAGAAAACACAAACACAAAGGCTGTAGCAATATTTCGGATTGAGTTAGCCAAAACAGAACCGGATATTTCTGTTTGCATCCAGTCATATCCGGACAACGTGGTGTGGAATTCATATGCAATGGGCTGAGAAAATGAGAGTAAAAATGATTTTGGAGAAAATCAAACTATTTTCGTTAGGCAATGCATAAAATATCATCAATATAAATAGAAATACCATGTTTGTTTGTCACAGTTCCTCTAGCTTTCTCCCTAGAAAATACAAACTTATAAAGCTGTTGTCTCCATGTGGAACGATTTACTGTATCCAAGCTCAAAATAAAATATTCCCTGATAAAAAACTTTCAGAATAATAAAGTCCGTGGATAATATCCGGAAAACACAAACACAGAGGCTAGAGCAATATCTGGGATTGAGTTAGCCAAAACAAAACTGGATATTTCCGGTTTCATCCAGTCATATCCGGACAAACTGGGGTGGAATTCCTATGTACTGGACCGAGAAAATCACAGTAAAAATGGTTTTGGAGAAAAGCAAAGTCTTTTCGTTAGGCAAGTGCATAAAATGTCATCTATACAAACAGAAATATCATGTTTGTTTGCCGCAGTTCCTCTAGCTTTCTCCATAGAAAATACGAATGTGTAGAGCTGGTGTCCCCATGATGAACCAATTAGCATTTTTATTGTACAAAATTAAATATTCCCTGATAAAAAACATTCAAAACAATGAAGTCCATCGATAATATCCAGAAAACACAAAACAAGAATCTTTCACAATATTTCACATTTTGTGAGCCAAAACACATCCGGATATTTCTGTTTTCATCCAGTCATATCCGGACAAAGTTGTGTGGATTTCGTATGCAATGTGCTGAGAAAATGAGAGTAAAAATGATTTTGGAGTATAGCAACGTCAATTCGTTAGGCAAGTGCATAAATATCAATAGAAACAGAAATACCATGTTTGTTTGCCACATTTCCTCTATCTTTCTCCCTAGAAAATACGAATATATGGAGCTGGTGTCTCCATGTGGAACAAATAACTGTATCCAAGCTCAAAATGAAATATTCTGCAATAAAAAACATTCAAAATAATAAAGTCCGTGGACAATATCCAGAAAACACAAACACAGCGGCTGTAGCAATATCTGGGATTGAGTTACCCAAAACACAACCGTATATTTCTGTTTTCTTCCAGTCATATCCGGACAAAGTGATGTGGAACTGGTATGCAATGGAACGAGAAAATCACAATAAACATGGTTTTGGAGAAAAGCAAAGACTTTTCGATAGGCAAGTGCATAAAATGTCATCGATACAAACAGAAATATCATGCCTGTTTGCCACAGTTCCTCTAGCTTTCTCCCTAGAAAGTATGAATGTGTAGAGCTGGTGTCTCCATGATGAATCAATTAGTGTTTCTACAGTACAAAATGAAATGTTTCCTGATAAAAATATTCAAAACAATGAAGTCGGTCGATAATATCCAAAACACACATACACAGAGGTTTCACATTATTTCGGATTGAGTTAGCCAAAACATAACCGGATATTTCAGGTTTCATCCAGTCATATCCAGACAAACTGGTGTGGAATTCATATGCAATGGACCAAGAAAATCACAGGAAAAATGGTTTTGGAGAAAAGCAAAGTCTTTTCTTTAGGCAAGTGCATAAAATGTCATCTATACAAACAGAAATATCATGTTTGTTTGCCGCAGTTCCTCTAGCTTTCTCCATAGAAAATACGAATGTGTAGAGCTGGTGTCCCCATGATGAACCAATTAGCATTTTTATTGTACAAAATTAAATATTCCCTGATAAAAAACATTCAAAACAATGAAGTCCATCGATAATATCCAGAAAACACAAAACAAGAATCTTTCACAATATTTCACATTTTGTGAGCCAAAACACATCCGGATATTTCTGTTTTCATCCAGTCATATCCGGACAAAGTTGTGTGGATTTCGTATGCAATGTGCTGAGAAAATGAGAGTAAAAATGATTTTGGAGTATAGCAACGTCAATTCGTTAGGCAAGTGCATAAATATCAATAGAAACAGAAATACCATGTTTGTTTGCCACATTTCCTCTATCTTTCTCCCTAGAAAATACGAATATATGGAGCTGGTGTCTCCATGTGGAACAAATAACTGTATCCAAGCTCAAAATGAAATATTCCGCAATAAAAAACATTCAAAATAATAAAGTCCGTGGACAATATCCAGAAAACACAAACACAGCGGCTGTAGCAATATCTGGGATTGAGTTACCCAAAACACAACCGTATATTTCTGTTTTCTTCCAGTCATATCCGGACAAAGTGATGTGGAACTGGTATGCAATGGAACGAGAAAATCACAATAAACATGGTTTTGGAGAAAAGCAAAGACTTTTCGATAGGCAAGTGCATAAAATGTCATCGATACAAACAGAAATATCATGCCTGTTTGCCACAGTTCCTCTAGCTTTCTCCCTAGAAAGTATGAATGTGTAGAGCTGGTGTCTCCATGATGAATCAATTAGTGTTTCTACAGTACAAAATGAAATGTTTCCTGATAAAAATATTCAAAACAATGAAGTCGGTCGATAATATCCAAAACACACATACACAGAGGTTTCACATTATTTCGGATTGAGTTAGCCAAAACATAACCGGATATTTCAGGTTTCATCCAGTCATATCTGGAAAATTAGTTTGGAATTCGGATGCAATGGACGGAGAAAATCACAGTAAAAATGGTTTTGGAGAAAAGCAAAGTCTTTTCGTTAGGCAAGTGCATAAAATGTCATCTATACAAGGAGAAATATCATGTTTGTTTTCCGCAGTTCCTCTAGCTTTCTCCCTAGAAAATACGAATGTGTAGAGCTGGTGTCTCCATGTGGAACCAATTACTGTATCGAAGCTCAAAATGAAATGTTCCCTAATAAAACATTCAAAACAATAAAGTCCATCGATAATATCCGGAAAACACAAACAGAGAGGCTGTAGCAATATCTGGGATTGAGTTAGCAAAAAAAAAAACAAAAATTTCCGGATTCATCCAGTCATATCTGGACAAACTGTTCTGGAATTTGTATGTAATGGATTGAGAAAATCACAGTAAAAATGGTTTTGGAGAATAGCAAAGTCTTTTCGTTAGGCAAGTGCATAAAATGTCATCTATACAAACAGAAATATCATGTTTGTTTGTAGCAATTCCTCTAGCTTTCACCCTAGAAAATACGAATGTGTAGAGCTGGTGTCCCCCTGACGAACCAATTAGTGTTTCAACGGTAGAAAATTAAATGGTCCCTGATAAAAACATTCAAAACAATAAAGTTCATCGATAATATCCAGAAAACACAAACACAGAGGCTTTCACAATATATCGGATGGAGTTAGCCAAAACACAACCGGATATTTCTGGTTTCATCCAGTCATATCCGCACAAACGGGTGTGGAATTCGTATGCAATGGATGAGAAAATCACAGCAAAAATGGTTTTGGAGAAAAGCAAAGTCTTTTCGTTAGGCAAGTGCATAAAATATCATCAATACAAATAGAAATCCCATGTTTGTTTGCTGTAGTTCCTCTAGCTTTCTCCCTAGAAAATACGAATATATAGAGCTGGTGTCTCCATGTGGAAACAATTACTGTATCCAAGCTCAAAATAAAATGTTCCCCGATAAAAAACATTCAAAATAATCAAGTCCGTGAATAATATCCAGAAAAAACAAACACAGAGGCTGTAGCAATATCTGCGATTGAGTTAGCCAAAATAAAACCAGATATTTCCGGTTTCATCCAGTCATATCTGGACAAAGTGGTGCGGAATTCGTATACAATGCACTGAGAAAATCACAGTAAAAATGGTTTTGGAGAAAAGCAAAGGCTTTTCGTTAGGCAAGTGCATAAAATGTCATCTATACAAACAGAAATATCATGTTTGTTTGCTGCAGTTCCTCTAGCTTTCTCCCTAGAAAATACGAATGTATAGAGCTGGAGACCCCACAGGCCAGTCCACTGCAGTGGATTTCAATGTGGTAAGCCTGGGCTTCAGCAGAAGTCAGCTTGTAAAGAGCCTTGGTAGCTCTGCCAAGAGTTTGATCACTGGAAATGGACCTGCCCTGGAGTCGAAGGATGCCCAGGTCAGAGCCACAGATCTTATTGGCTCTAAGCTTAAAAGCCCTTCACTCAGCCCAACTTCCAAAGTGACCACTGCAGCTGAGGGTATGGTCAAGTAGGATCAGCAACATTGTAGGCAGAACTGTAAATTTCTTGTTAGAGATGCCGCCTGCATTTACCTGGTCAGCGATCCTCCCAGGTCAGCCAAGTAATGAAAGTCAACAGAGTGCCTTCCCCTAGGAGGTTCACACCTCCCTTAGGATATACCCCATGTGAAGAGATAGATAGGTCTGGGCCTCTGAATTTACAAGGCCTAAAGCCCACCAGATTATTATCAAGCCCCTTCTATCAGGTTCTATTTGCCTCTCAATCAGAAAAATTACTTGTAGCTTAGACAGCACCTTTCTTAGCTCCTCTAATAATGACTCTGTCCTTTGTTCTAGGCCCTGTCTAGTGCACTTGGGCCTCATTCCTTTGTAATCATAACCTATACTCTACCACCAATGGCTCTACTCCCAACCTGTGTGTACTGATGGTCCTCTTCCCCACTTCAGGCTGTGCAATTGTTCAAACCTGGTAAATGCCACTCTTAGGATCATTGGTTACTATCCTCACTCTGTCTTTTATGACCTTGTCTAAATATGATCAGAGTCAGTAAACTTGGAAGGCTTCCATAGCCTTGGGAACTCATGATGACAGCCTAGGATGGTTACTGGCGCCATAAACTAGAGTGTCAATTTCTTGGGTCAACAACAGGAGCCACTGTACAGTAGCTCCTCATGTGGGATCTCTGTCCTTAATATGCTGTACATTGTGCTATAATGCTATAACTAGTACTCAAAGAGTATGTTTCACTTTGTGTTTCTATGTGGATGCGAACTGTTTAAACCTTTACTTCATATATACTAACTTGATCTTCTATATATAAAGAGAAATGAAAATGAATCTTGATGCAAATGCAAGGGGAGAGGGAGCTGGAGAGGGGAGGGTTGCGGGTGGGAGGGAAGTTATGGGAGGGGGAAGCCATTGTAATCCATAAGCTGTACACTGGAAATTTATATTCATTAAATAAATGTTAAAAAAAGAAAAAAAAATAAAGTCCGTTGATAATATCCAGAAAACACAAACACAGAGGCTTTCACAATATTTCGGATTCAGTTAGATAAAACACAACCGTATATTTCTGGTGCCATCCAATGATATCCGGAAAAAGTGGTGTGCAATTCGTATGAAGTGTACCGAGAAAATCACAGAAAAATGGTTTTGGAGAAAAGCAAAGTCTTTTCGTTAGGCAAGTGCATAAAATGTCATCTATACAAACAGACATATCATGTTTGTTTGCCGCAGTTCCTTTAGCTTTTCAGTAGAAAATACGAATGTGTAGATCTGGTGTCTCCATGTGGAACCAATTAATGTTTCCAAGGACAAAACTAAGTGTTCCCTGATAAAAAACATTCAAAACAATAAAGTGCATCGATAATATCTAGAAAATACAAACACAGAGGCTTTCACAGTATTTCAGATTGAGTTAGCCAAAACACAACCGGATATTTCTGGTTTCATCCAGTAATATCCAGACAAACTGGTTTGGAATTCGTATGCAATGGACCGAGAAAATCACAGTAAATTGGTTTTGGAGAAAAGCAAAGTCTTTTCGTTAGGCAAGTGCATATAATGTCATCTATAGAAACAGAAATATCATGTTTGTTTGCTGCAGTTCCTGTAGATTTCTCCGTAGAAAATATGAATGTGTAGAGCTGGTGTTCCCCTGATGAAGCAATTAGTGTTTCGCAGCACAAAATTAAAAGTTGCTTGAAAAAAGAAAACATTGAAAAATATAAAGTCCATGGATAATATCAGGAATACACAAACACAGAGGCTGCAGCAATATTTCGGTTTGAGTTAGCCAAAACAAAACCAGATATATCCGGGTTCATCCAGTCATATCTGGACAAACTGCTGTGGAATTCGTATGCAATGGAGCGAGAAAATAACAGTAGAAATGGTTTTGGAGAAAAGCAAAGTCTTTTCGTTAGTCAAGTGCATAAAATGTCATCAATAGAAACAAAAATATCATGTTTGTTTGCCGCAGTTCCTCTAGCTTTCTCCCTAGAAAATACGAATATGTAGAGCTGGTGTATCCATGTGGAAACAATTAGTGTTCTGCAGCACAAAATTAAATGTTCCCTAATAAAAAACATTCAAAACAGTAAATTCTGTGGAAAATATCGGGAATACACAAACACAGAGGCTGTAGCAATATTTCGGATTGAGTTAGTACAAACACTACCAGATATTTCTGGTTTCAACCAGTCATATCCGGACAAACTGGTGTGGAATTGGTATGCAATGGAAGGAGAAAATCACAGTAAACGTGGTTTTGGAGAAAAGCAAGTCTTTTCGTTAGGCAAGTGCATAAAATGTCATCTATACAAACAGAAATATCATGATTGTTTGTCGCAGTTCCCCTAGTTTCTCCCTAGAAAATACGAATGTGTAGAGCTGGTGTCTCCATGATGAACCAGTTAGTGCTTCCAAGCAGAAAATTAAATGTTCCCTTATAAAAAACATTCAAACCAATAAAGTCTGTGGATAATATCAGGAATACACAAACACAGAGGCTGTAGCAATATCTGAGATTGAGTTAGCCAAAACAAAACCGGATATTTCCAGTTTCATCCAGTCATATCTGGATAAACTGCTGTGGAATTCGTATTCAATGGACCAAGAAAATCACAGTACAAATGGTTTTGTAGAAAAGCAAAGTCTTTTCGTTAGGCAAGTGCGAAAATATCATCTCTACAAACAGAAATAACATGTTTATTTGCCACAGTTCCTCTAGCTTTCTCCCTAGAAAATACGAATGTGTGGAGCTGGTGTCTCCATGTGGAAACTATTAGTGTTTCAACTGTACAAAATTAAATGTTCCCTGATAAAAACATTCAAAACAATGAAGTCCGTTGATAATATCCAGAAAACACAAACACAGAGGCTGTAGCAATATTTCGGATTGAGTTAGCCCAAACAAAACCGGATATTTCCGGTTTCATCCAGTCATATCCGGACAGAGTGTTGTGGAATTTGTATGCAATGGACCGAGAAAATCACAGTAAAAATGGTTTTGGAGAAAAGCAAAGTCTTTTCGTTAGGCAAGTGCATAAAATGTCATCAATACAAACAGAAATATCATGTTTGTTTGCCGCAGTTCCTCTAGCTTTCTCCCTAGAAAATACGAATGTGTAGAGCTGGTGTCTTCATGTGGAAACAATTAGTGTTTCAACGGTACAAAATTAAATGTTCCCTGATAAAAAAAAATTCAAAAGAATAAAGTCCGTGGATAATATCAGGAATACACAAACACAGAGGCTGTAGCAATAACTGGGATTGAGTTAGCCAAAACAAAACCGGATATTTCTGGTTTCATCCAGTCATATCCGGACAAAGGGGTGTGGAATTCATATGCAATAGACCGAGAAAAATCACAGTAAAAATGGTTTTTTAGAAGAGCAATATTTTTTATTAGGCAAGTAGATAAAATATCATCAATACAAACAGAAATTTCATGTTTGTTGGCTGTAGTTCCTCTAGTTTTCTCCCTAAAAATACGAATTTGTAGAGCTGGTATTCCCATGAGGATCCAATTAGTGTTTCAACGGTACAAATTTAAATGTTCCCTGATAAAAACATTCAACACAATAAAGTCCATCGATAATATCCAGAAAACACAAACACAGGGGCTTTCAAAATATTTCGGTTTGAGTTAGCCAAAACACAAAAGGAGATTCCTGGTTTCATCCAGTGATATCCGGACAAAGTGGTTTGGAATTCGTATGCAATGAACCGATAAAATAACAGTAGCAAA
Organism: Lepus oiostolus; assembly: GCA_036325905.1. NCBI lineage: Eukaryota > Metazoa > Chordata > Mammalia > Lagomorpha > Leporidae > Lepus > Lepus oiostolus. The sequence goes on from CM070808.1 coordinate 132,303,249, forward strand.
GATTTTGGAGAAAAACAAAGTCTTTTCGTTAGGCAAGTGCATAAAATGTCATCTACAGAAACAAAAATATCATGTTTGTTTGCTGCAGTTCCTTTAGCTTTCTCCCTAGAAAATACGAATATGTAGAGCTGGTGTCTCCATGTGGAACCAATTACTGTATCCAAGCTCAAAATAAAATGTTCCCCGATAAAATGCATTCAAAACAATAAAGTGCATTGATAGTATCCAGTAAAAACAAACACACAGGCTGTACTAATATCTGGGAATAAGTTAACGAAAACAAAACTGGATATTTCCGGTTTCATCCAGTCATACCCGGACAAACTCCTGTGGAATTCGTATGCAATGGACCGAGAAAATCACAGTACAATTGGTTTTGGAGAAAAGCAAAGTCTTTTCGTTAGGCAATGCATAATATGTCATCTATACCAACAGAAATATCATGTTTGTTTGCCACAGTTCCTCTAGCTTTCTCCCTAGAAAATACGAATATGTAGAGCTGGTGTCTCCATGTGGAACCAATTACTGTATCCAAGCTCAAAATAAAATGTTCCCCGATAAAAAGCATTCAAAACCATAAAGTCCATTGATAGTATATAGAAAAAACTAACAAAGAGGCTGTACCCATATCTGGGATTGAGTTAGCCAAAACAAAACCGATATTTCCGGTTTCATCCAGTCATATCCAGAAAAGCTGGTGGGGAATTCATATGCAATGGACCGGGCGAATCACAGTACAAATGCTTTTAGAGGAAAGCAAAGTCTTTTCGATAGGCAAGTGCGTAAAATGTCATCTATACAAACATAAATATCATGTTTGTTTGTTACAGTTCCTCTAGCTTTCTCTTTAGAAAATACGAATGTGTAGAGCTGGTGTCTCCATGATGAACCAATTAGTGTTTCAACGGTACAAAATTAAATGATCCCCGATAAAAAGCATTCAAAACAATAAAGTCCATCGATAATATTTAGAAAACACAAACACAGAGGCTGTAGCAATATTTCGTATTGAGTTAGCCAAAACACAACCGGATATTTCCGTTTACATCCAGTCATATCCGGAGAAACTGGTGTGCAATTTGTATGCAAGGGACCGAGAAAATCACAGTACAAATGGTTTTGGAGAAAAGCAAAGTCTTTTCGTTAGGAAGTGCATGAAATGTCATCTATAGAAACAGAAATATCAAGTTTGTTTGCTGCAGTTCCTCTATATTTCTCCCTTGTAAGTATGAATATGTAGAGCTGGTGTCTCCATGTGGAACCAATTACTGTATCCAAGCTCAAAATAAAATGTTCCCCATTAAAAAGCATTCAAAACAATAAAGTCCATTGATAGTATCCCGAAAAAACAAACACAGAAGCTGTAGCAATATCAGGGATTGAGTTAGCCAAAACACAACCGGATATTTCCGCTTTCATCCAGTCATATCCGGACAACGTGGTGTGGAATTCGTATGCAATGGACCGAGAAAATCACAGTAGTAATTGTTTTGGAGAAAAGCAAAGTCTTTTCGATAGGCAAGTGCATAAAATGTCATCTATACAAACAGAAATATCATGTTTGTTTGCCGCAGTTCCTCTAGCTTTCTCCCTAGAAAATACGAATGTGTAGAGTTGGTGTCCCCATGATGAACCAATTAGTGTTTCAATGGTACAAAATTAAATGATCCCCGATAAAAAGCATAAAAAACAATATATTCCATCGATAATATCAGAAAACACAAACACAGAGGCTGTTGCAATATTTCGTATTGAGTTAGGCAAAACACAACCAGATATTTCTGTTTTCATCCAGTCATATCCGGAGAAACTTGTGTGGAATTTGTTTGCAATGGACCTAGAAAATCACAGTACAAATGGTTTTGGAGAAATACAAAGTCTTTTCGTTAGGCAAGTGCATAAAATGCCATCAATACAAACAGATATATCATGTTTCTTTGCTGCAGTTCCTCTAGGTTTCGCCCTAGAAAATACGAATGTTTAGAGCTGGTGTCATCATGATGAAGTATTTAGTGATTCAACGGTACAAAATTATATGTTGCCTGATAAAAACATTCAAAACAATAAAGTCCATCGATAATATCCAGAAAACACAAACACAGAGGGTGTTGCAATATCTCGGATTGAGTTAATCAAAACAAAACTGGATATTTCTGGTTTCATCCAGTCATATCCGGACAAACTGATGTGGAATTCATATGCAATGGACCGAGAAAATCACAGTACAAATGGTTTTGGAGGAAACCAAAGTCTTTTTGTTAGGCAAGTGCATAAAATGTCATCGATACAAACAGAAATATCATGTTTCTTTGCTGCAGTTCCTCTACATTTCTCCCTTGAATATATGAATATGTAGAGCTGGTGTCTCCATGTGGAACCAATTACTGTATCCTAGCTGAAAATAAAATATTCCCCGCTAAGAAGCATTCAAAACAATAAAGTCCACTGATAGTATCCGGAAAAAACAAACACAGAGCCTGTAGCAATATCTGGGATTTAGTTAGCCAAAACAAAACCGGATATTTCCGGGTTCATCCAGTCATATCAGGACAACGTGGTGTGGAATTCATATGCAATGGACCGAGAAAATCACAGTAGTAATGGTTTTGGAGAAAAACAAAGTCTTTTAGATAGGCAACTGCATAAAATGTCATCTAAATAAACAGAAATATCATGTTTGTTTGCTGCAGTTCCTCTAGCTTTCTCCCTAGAAAATACGAATGGGAGGAGCTGGTGTCCCCATGATGAACCAAGTAGTATTTCTACGGTACAAAATTAAATGTTCTTTCTATGTTTTTTTTTTTTTTGCCAGTGCCAAGGGCTATTTTAATAAAGTTAGGGTTGAGGGGAAGTCTCTTGCCCGGTCTCTCGGCCCCACTGCTCCGTTGCCGCTGGCCAACCTGGGGCACCCTGAGTCAGCTGCAGTCCTGGGGTGACTCGGGGAGGACGCTGGCCAAGACAGCGCTGTGCAGGCCGGGCTGGGGGGAAATGGGGGGTGCTGTGGCTGTGCAGCCTCTGTCCTGCCCCCCACCCCACGGACGCTCGGCCTCACTCCTGCAGGAGTTTGTGCTTGACTGTGGAGCTCTCGGAGCAGAGGTGGATGAAGAGGGTGCCGGCGGCCGTGCGGGCCCGCAGCTCCTGCAGCTCGTAGTCGTGGGCCCACTCCACGTTGCCCCATTTCTGGATCTGGTACTCTTATTAATTTGAAAAAAAAATCATGTGGGTTCTCTGTCTTTAATGTGCTGTACATTGTTATTTGATGCTATAATTAGTAATCCAATGGTAGTTTTTTTCACTTTGTATTGCTATATGGGCAAAATGTTGAAAACATTACCTAATATATACTAAGCTGATCTTCTGTGTACAAAGAGAATTGAAAATGAATCCTTACATGAATGGAAGGGGAGAGGGAGCGGGAGAGGGGAGGGTTGCGGGCGGGAGGGAAGTTACGGGAGGGGGGAAGCCATCGTAACCCATAAGCTGTACTTTGGAAATTTATATTCATTAAATAAAAGTTAAAAAAAAAAAAGAAACTGTCACAGTTGGCCGGCGCCGTGGCTTAACAGGCTAATCCTCCGCCTTGCGGCACCGGCACACCGGGTTCTAGTCCCAGTTGGGGCACCAGATTCTGTCTCGGTTGCGCCTCTTCCAGGCCAGCTCTCTGCTATGGCCCGGGAAGGCAGTGGAGGATGGCCCAAGTCCTTGGGCCCTGCACCCGCATGGGAGACCAGGAGAAGCACCTGGCTCCTGGCTTCGGATCAGCGAGATGCGCTAGCCGCACGGCCATTGGAGGGTGAACCAACAGCAAAAAGGAAGACCTTTCTCTCTGTCTCTCTCACTATCCACTCTGCCTGTCCAAAAAAAAAAAAAAATCAATAAATAAAGTAATAAAAAAAGAAAAAAAAAATTAAATGTTCTCTGATAAAAAGATTCAAAACAGTAAGTCCATCGATAATATCCATAAAACACAAACAGAGAGGCTTTCACAATATTTAGCATTGAGTTAGCAAAAACACAACCGGATATTTCTGGTTTCATCCAGTCATATCCGGACAAACTGGTGTGGAATTCGTATGCAATGGAATGAGAAAATCACAGTAAAAATGGTTTTGGAGAAAAGCAAAGTCTTTTCGTTAGGCAAGTGCATAAAATGTCATCTATACAAACAGAAATATCGTGTATGTTTCCCGCAGTTCCTCTAGCTTTCTCCCTAGAAAATACGAATTTGTAGCACTGGTGTCTCCATGTGGAACCAATTACTATATCCAGGCTCAAAATAATATGTTCCCCGATAAAAAACTTTCAAAACAATAAAGTCTGTGGATATTATCAGGAATACGCAAACACAGAGGCTGTAGCAATATCTGTGATTGAGTTAGCCAAAACAAAACCGAATATTTCCAGTTTCATCCAGTCATATTCGGAGAAAGTGGCATGAAATTCGTGTGCAATGGACCGAGAAAATCACAGTAAAAATGGTTTTGGAGAAAAGCAAAGTCTTTTTATTGGGCAAGTAGATAAAATATCATAGATACAAACAGAAATATCCTGTTTGTTTTCTGCAGTTCCTCTAGCTTTCTCCCTACAAAATACGAATGTCTAGAGCTGGTGTTTCCATATGGATCCAATTACTGTATCCAGTCTCAAAATAATATGTTACCCGATTAAAAAAATACTTTCAAAACAATAAAGTCCATTGATAATACCCATAAAAAACAAACACAGAGGCTGTAGCAATATCTGGGATTGAGTTAGCCAAAACATAACAGGATATTTCCGGTTTAAACCAATCATATCGGGACAAACTGGTGTGGATTTCGTATGCAATGCAACGAAAAAATCACAGTAAAAATGGTTTTGGAGAAAGGCAAAGTCGTTTTGTTAGGCAACTGCATAAAATGTCATCGATACAAACAGAAATATCATGTTTGTTTGCCCCAGTTCCTCTAGCTTTCTCCCTAGAAAATACGAATGTGTAGAGCTGGTGTCTCCAGGATGAACCAATTAGTGTTTCTATGGTACAAAATTAAATGTTCCCTGATAAAAACATTCAAAACAATAAAGTCCGTTGATAATATCCAGAAAACACAAACACAGAGGCTGTAGCAATATACGGATTGAGTTAGCCAAAAAACAACCTGATATTTCTGGTTAGATCCAGTCATATCCGTACAAACTGTTGTGGAATTCATATGCAATGGACCATGAAAATCACATTAAAAAGGGTTTTGGAGAAAAGCAAAGTCTTTTCGTTAGGATAGTGCATAAAATATCATCTATAGAAACAGAAATATGATGTTAGTTTGCTGCAGTTCCTTTAGCTTTCTCCCTAGAAAATAGGAATGTGTGGAGCTGGTGTCCCCATGATGAACCAATTAGTTTTTCTACGGTACAAAATTAAATGTTCCCTGATAAAAACATTCAAAACAATAAAGTTCATGGATAATATCCAGAAATCACAAAAACTGAGTGTTTCACAATATTTCAGATTGAGTTAGCCAAAACACAACCGGATATCTCTGGTTTCATCTAGTCATAACCGGACAAAATGGTTTGGAATTCGTATGCAATGGACCAAAAAAATCACAGTAAAAATCGTTTTGGAGAAAAGCAAAGTCTTTTCATTAGGCAAGTGCATAAAATGTCATCTATACAAACAGAAATATCCTGTTTATTTGTCGCAGTTCCTCTAGCTTTCTCCCTAGAAAATACGAATGTGTACAGCGGGTGTCTCCATGTGGAACCAATTAGTATTTCCAAGCACAAAATTAAATGTTCCCTGAAAAAAAAACATTCAAAAAATATATTCCGTGGATAATATCAGGAATACACTAATACAGAGACTGTTTTAATATCTGGGATTGTGTTTGCCTAAACAAAAGCTGATATTTCCGGTTTCCTCCAGTCATATCCGGACAAACTGGTGTGGAATCTGTATGCTATGGACCAAGAAAATCACAGAAAAATGGTTTTGGAGAAAAGCAAAGTCTTTTCATTAGGCAAGTGCATAAAATGTCATCTATACAAACAGGAATATCATGTTTGTTTGCCACAGTTCCTCTAGTTTTCTCCATTGAAAATACGAATATATAAAGCTGGTGTCTCCATGTGGAACGAATTAGTTTTTCCAAGAAGAAAATTAAAAGTTCCCTGAAAAAAACATTCAAAACAATAAATTCCATGGATAATATCAGGAATATACAAACACAGATGCTGTTGCAATATCTGGGATGAGTTAATCAAAACACAACTTGATATTTCTTGTTTCATCCAGTCATATCCAGACAAACTGATTTGGAATTCGTATGCAATGGACTGAGAAAATCACAGTACAAATGGTTTTGGAGAAAAGCAAAGTCTTTCCTTAGACAAGTGCGTAAAATGTCATCTATAGAAACAGAAATATCATGTTTGTTTGCCGCAGTTCCTCTAGCTTTCTCCCTAGAAAATACGAATGTGTAGAGCTGGTATTCCCATGAGGATCCAATTAGTGTTTCAACGGTACACATTTAAATGCTCCCTGATAAAAACATTCAAAACAATAAAGTCCCTTGATAATATCCAGAAAAGACAAACACAGAGGCTCTAGCAATATTTCAGATTAAGTTAGCCAAAGCACAACCGGATATTTCTGGTTTCATCCAGTAATATCTGGACAAACTCGTGTGGAATTCGTATGCAATCGACTGAGAAAATCACAGTAAAAATGGTTTTGGAGAAAAGCAGTCTTTTCTTTAGGCAAGTGCATAAAATGTCATCTATACAAACAGAAATGTCATGTTTGTTTGCAGTTCCTCTAGCTTTCTCCCTAGGAAATACGAATGTGTAGATCTGGTGTTCCCATGATGAACCAATTAGTGTTTCAGCGGTACAAAATTAAATGTTCCCTGATAAAAAGCATTCAAAACAATAAAGTCAGTGGATAATATCAGGAATACAGAAACACAGAGGCTGTAGCAATATCTGGGATTGAGTTAGCCAAAACAAAACCGGAAATTTCCGGTATCATCCAGTCATATCCGGAGAAACTGGTGTGGAATTCGTATGCAATGGACCAAGAAAACCACAGTACTGATGGTTTTGGAGAAAAGCAAAGTCTTCTCATTACGCAACTGCATAAAATGTCATCTATACAAACAGAAATATCAAGTTGTTTGTCACAGTTCCACTAGCTATCTCCCAACAAAATATGAATGTGTAGAGCTGGTGTTCCCATGACGAACCAATTAGTCATTCAACGGTACAAAATTAAATGTTCCCTGAGAAAAACATTCAAAACAATAAAGTCCATCGATAATATCCAGAAAACACAAACACAGAGGCTTTCACAGAATTTTGAATGAGTTAGCCAAAACACAACCGGATATTTCTGGTTTCATCCAGTCATATCTGGACAAACTGGTGTGGAATTCATATGCAATGGAACGAGAATATCAGAGTAAAAATGGTCTTGGAGAAAAGCAAAGTCTTTTCGTTAGGCAACTGCATAAAATGTCATCTATACAAACTGAAATATCATGTTTGTTTGCCGCAGTTCCTCTAGATTTCTCCCTAGAAAATACGAATGTATAGAGCTGGTGTCTCCATGTGGATCAATTAGTGTTTCCAAGATCAAAATTAAATGTTCCCTGAAAAAATACATTGAAAAAATAAAGTCCGTGATAATATCAGGAATAAACAAACACAGAGGCTGTAGCAATATTTCGGATTGAGTTAGCCAAAACACAACCAGATATTTCTGGTTTCATGCAGTCATATCTGGACAAACTGGTGTGGAATTCGTATGCAATGGACCGAGAAAATCACAGTAAAAATTGTTTTGGAGAAAAGTAAAGTCTTTTCCTTAGGCAAGTTCATAAAATGTAATCTATACAAAGAGAAATATCATGTTTGTTTCCCACAGTTCCTCTAGCATTCTCCCTTGAAAATACGAATGTGTAGAGCTGGTGTCTCCATTTGGAAAAAGTTAGTGTTTCCAAGCACAAAATTAAATGTTCCCTGAAAAAAAAAACATTGAAAACAATAAAGTCAGTGGACAATATCAGGAATACAAAAACACAGAGGCTGTAGCAATATCTGGGATTGAGTTATCCAAAGCAAAACTGGAAATTTCCGGTTTCATCCAGTCATATCCGGACAAACTGGTGTGGAATTCGTATGCAATGCACCGAGATAATCACAGTAAAAATGATTTGGGAGAAAAGCAAAGTCTTTTCGTTAGGCAAGTGCATAAAGTATCTTCGATACAAATAGAAATATCATGTTTGTTTGCCACTGTTCCTCTAGCTTTCTCCCTAGAAAACACGAATGTGTAGAGCTGGTGTCTCCATGTGGAACCAATTAGTGTTTCCTAGATCAAAATAAAATGTTCCCTGATAAAAAACATTCAAAACAAGAACGTCCATCGATAATATCCAGAAAACACAAACACAGTGGCTGTAGCAATATCTGGGATTGAGTTAGACAAAATAAAACTGGATATTTCCGGTTTCATCCAGTCATATCCGGAAATTGGTGTGGAATTCGAATGCAATGGACCGAGAAAATCACAGTAATAATGGTTTTGGAGAATACCAAAGTTTCTCGTTAGGCAAGGGCATAAAATTCATCTATACCAAACAGAAATATCATGTTTGCTTGCCGCAGTTCCTCCAGCTTTCTCCCTAGAAAATACGAATGTGTACAGCTGGTGTCTCCATGTGGTCCAATAACTGTATCCAACACAAAATTAAATGTTTCCGTATAAAAAACATTCAAAACATTAAAGTCCGTGGATAATATCTGGAATACACAAACACAGAGGCTGTAGCAATATCTGGGATTGAGTTTGGCTAAACAAAACCGGTTATTTCCGGTTTCATCCAGTCAATCCGGACAAACTGGTGTGCAATTTGCATGCAGTGGACTGAGAAATGCAATTTAAAAGTGCTTTTGCATAAAAGCAAAGTCTTTTTGTTAGGCAAGTGCATAAAATGTCATGTATACATAGAGAAATATGATGTTTGTTTACCGCAGTTCCTCTAGCTTTCTCCCTAGAAAATACAAATGTGTAGAGCTAGTGTCCCCTTTTGGACCAATTAGTGATTCCAAGGACAAAATTATATATTCCCGGATAAAAAACATTCAAAAGAATAAACTCTGTGGATAATATCAGGAATACACAAACACAGAGGCTGTAGCAATATCTGGGATTGAGTTAGCCAAAACAAAACCGGATATTTCCGATTTCATCCAGTCATATCCGAAAAACTGGTGTGGAATTCGTATGCAATGGACGTAGAAAATCACAGTAAAAATGGTTTTGGAGATAAGCAAAGTCTTTTCACTAGGCAAGTGCATAAAATGTCATTGATACAAACAGAAATATCATGTTTGTTTGCCACAGTTCCTCTAGCTTTCTCCCTAGAAAGAACGAATGTTTAGAGCTGGTGTCTCCATGTGGAATCAATTAGTGTTTCCAAGATCAAAATAAATGTTCCCCGATAAAAAACATTCAAAAAAATAAAGTCCATTGATAATATCCAGAAAACACAAACACAGAGGCTGTAACAATATTTTGGATTGAGTTAGCAAAAAAAAAAAAAAAAACAGATATTTCCGGTTTCATCCAGTCATATCTGGACAAATTGGTGTGGAATTCGTATGCAATGGACCAAGACAATCACAGTAAAAATGGTTTTGGAGAAAAGCACAGTCTTTTCTTTAGGCAAGTGCATAAAATGTCATGTGTACAAACAGAAATATCATGTGTGTTTGCCGCAGTTCCTCTAGCTTTCTCCCTAGAAATACGAATGTGTAGAGCGGGTGTCCCCATGATGAACCAATTAGTGTTTCCAAGCACAAAATTAAATGTTCCCTGATAAAAACATTCAAAACAATAAAGTCCATCGATAATATCCAGAAAACTCAAACACAGAAACTCACAATATTCCGAATTGGGTTAGCCAAAACAAAACCGGATATTTCTTGTTTCATCCAGTCATATGCGGACAAACTGGTTTGGAATTCGTATACAATGGACCAAGAGAATCACAGTAAAAATGGTTTTGGAGAAAAGCAAAGTCTTTTCGTTAGGCAAGTGCATAAAATGTCATTGATACAAAGAGAAATATCATGTTTGTTTCCCACAGTTCCTCTAGCTTTCTCCATAGAAAATATAAATATGTAGAGCTGGTGTCTCCATGTGGAAGCAATTAGTGTTTCCAAGGTCACAATTAAATATTGCCTGATCAAAAACATTCGAAACAATATAGTCTGTGGAGAGCAGCAAGATGGCGGAATAGGCAGGGAGCACACTATTAGTCTGGGGGAGAAAAAGTTTAATATAAGTGGAGATACTGCAGGGTCAAGGAAGAGTAGGGGATGAAACAGCAGAGGAAACTCTTCCAGAACTAGTGATTCACAGTGGACTTGCGTGGAGAGCGTGGGAGCCCAAGTTCGGGACACTAGCTGCAGACTCAAAACACCAGCGCTGGAACGCGAGTTGAGCCGAACCTCAATAGCCCGAGGTACCAGCGGGCAAGCGGAAAGAGGAGGCTAGAGGGAACGAGGCTTGAAACTCCGTGGGGAAAAGTTCACCAGGCTAACTAGAAGAGAGATAGGAAAAAAATAAAAAAAGTGACCGATACGGACACAAGTTTCTCTCTCTCCGCTCACCTCTCAAAGGCGAGCAAGACAGAGCAGGCGCCATTTTGGACATACGTCATAAGCAGGGCAACCTCAGGTCCGCACCAGCCCTGAGCCTAGCAGAAACACCTGACTCTGGGGGGAGGGGTGAAATAACAGGAGATTAGCATCTAACTTGGCAACCCAGTGGTAGACTGCAGGAGAATTGGAGCCCACACTGAGTGCAGCAGAGAACCCCTGTGTGGTCCTTGGGAAAGAGCTTCCGATCTCTGGCTCCTGTGGGTATATCATTTGCCTGCTAACTGCCTCCAATTACGTTCAGCTGTGCGGAATTAGTTCCCTTTTAAATCAAAAAAAGAAAGAGACATTTCCCACTCCTAACCTGGGAGTGTCATCTTTGACACACCCTCAACCCTGAGGAACCAAACACAGCTCTCAGTCCACACTCATCTCAAGCCTCTAAGGTTCCACCGAAAGCAGACAGTCCACTTAATATAGAGCCATAGTGTAACAAGAAAAAACACCACAGTGAAGAAACCAAATATCTCCAACATGCCAAACAACAAACGCAAAAACCAAGCTAACAAGAACAAGGAAGACACTATGACGACCCCAAATGAAAAAGACACCCCAATTCAAGGTTATGAAGATGATGAGATCGAAGAAATGCAAGAAGCGGATCTCAAAAAATTGAGTAGAACATTAAGAAGTTCTCAAAAACAAATTCTTGAACTACAGAAATCCTTAATGGACAAGATAGAAAATCTCTCTCGTGAAAGTGAAATATTAAGGAGGATTCAAAATGAAATGAAACAACCAGTGAAACAAGAAACTGTGATAGTGACGAGAAATCATAACGAAATGAAGAATTCAATAGATCAAATGACAAACACATGAGAGAGCCTTAAAAACAGAATGGGCGAAGCAGAAGAGAGAATATCAGACTTAGAAGACGGAGAACAGGAAAGGAAACAGGCAAACCAAAGAAAAGAAGAAGAAATCAGCAATCTAACTAATATTGTCAGGAATCTACAGGATACTATTAAAAAAACCAACATTCGGGTTCTAGGAGTTCCTGAAGGCATGGAGAGGGAGAAAGGATTAGAAGGCATTTTCAGTGAGATACTAGCAGAAAATTTCCCAGGTTTGGAGAAGGACAGAGGCATCTTAGTACAGGAAGCTTATAGAACCCCTAATAAACATGACCAAAAGAGATCCTCACCACGACATGTTGTAATCAAACTCACCACAGTGAAACATAAAGAAAAGATCCTAAAATGTGCAAGAGAGAAACGTCAGATTACTCTTAGAGGATCTCCAATTAGACTCACAGCAGACTTCTCATCAGAAACCCTACAAGCTAGAAGGGAATGGCGAGACATAGCCCAGGTACTAAGAGAGAAAAACTGCCAGCCCAGAATACTATATCCTGCAAAGCTCTCATTTGTGAATGAAGGTGTAATTAAGACTTTTCATAGCAAACAGAAACTGAAAGAATTTGTTGCCACTCATCCTGCCCTGCCAAAGATGCTTAAAGATGTGTTACACACAGAAACACAGAAACATGGTCACCAATATGAAAGAAGGTAAAGGAAGGAAACCTCACAGCAAAAGATCACAGGAAGCTCAATTTCTCTTTGACATAGAATTAAACTCTGATGCTCTGTTAAAGCAATGTGTTAAAGTAATCTATTATGTGCTCTTGATGTCTGTTAAATTCTAATTGTTCAAAAACAGCTGAATTTTTATTAAGAGCTATGGGTTATTTAACTATGTGCTTATTTTCAAAGATTTGAATAATCACCTTGTAACAATGATCAAATTTGGTCTATGTTATGTCATGATTTTAAGGAATCTTATTTCAACCAGATATTTTGGATTTTGAGCCTTCTTGGCATTCTTGACAGGCATTCAAAAAATCAAAGTTTCAAACAATCTGGTCTCTAAAATTTCCAGTAAATCCTGGACTTTGGTTTGTCCAGTTTGGGCCCTACTGAAAAAAATCGAAGGACCTATGTCTCTCATCTTATAGAGACACGAACTAATCAGTCTATTTGGATTATATTAGAAGGACTGTCAAGATGTGATGTGGTACCAGACTTTAAGTTTCTATAATGGAAAATGCTATGAATACAAATGTTTGAGAATTAAAAAGTCTAATGATCTTGTGTTACTAGACATGATAGTTATCTTAATGGGAAAGCCCCAGAGGCCTAAAGGGTTAAATACTTGTCAAATCCTACAGGTGCTTTCAAAAATACTGTGAAGTAAGCAAGTGCCTCTTGGTGGTTGATGAGTTTATAATTTTAAACATGGCGACTTAAAGTCTTTTGTCATCCACAGTTATATATGATGTGCTGCTCATAAAACTAAAGCATTGCTGGTTCTGTGTTTAGCTGTCCTCCTATAGGTTCCTATGGACTTTTTCCAGCCACTTTTATTGTATTCAGTACTTTGGGATGGCTCTGTAAACAGATGAAGCCAATAATGTATTAACAGTACCAACTGAGAGAAAGTATGGTTAACTGAGGTTACTAAAAACACAAAGTAATTCAAATCAATTGGTAATCTACAAAAGAGTTAAAGATTTTAAAGCTATTATTAAAATTTCTATATTGGTCTATTATGCTATATTATATGTGTGTACATATTGTATGTCCACATGGGGAAATTTTATTAAGAGTTTTATTTTAAATGGCTTATAGATAAGATTGTCCATAAATTTAAGCTGCTAAAATCAATCAAAGATACATTTTAATTGGTGTGACCTGAATCTGTGTATCATATGTTTTAGACTTGTTGGTAGAAAGAAACTAAAAACATTTTAGATGGTTTTGTTTAAGTTTACTGGCTAAACAAACTACACCATGTTAGATATTTAAGAGGTGTTTTCAAATACATGATTCTTAAAATTTATAGAAGGCATTGGACCTTCTGGTAAATGTTTTCTTAAGTTGTTATCTAATGGTGGAAACTATTTGCTAAGTATTCATGTGATATTGCTATTGTCAGCAAGCGATCTAGGACTTGCTCCCTCATTTCTCTATTCTAAGCCCAACTTGTTCTTTCATTTCTCTATTCTCTTCAAGGTAGGAAACTAATTCTATTATGAAGGAATCTGTAGGATGCACAATTTAATCTTTAGACCTTATCAAAGAGATGGCTAACATTTTTCTGCAATAGCATAGCCAAAATAAGAACTTCAATAATAATCTCATACCTAGATTCACTTCACCATCAGCGAAGTATACAGTAAGTAGAAAAAACCTCCCTTTCAGACCAAAGGGAAAGAAAGTTTTAAAGTGAGAATATAATTTTCCTCATGGGCATTGTCTACCTTAGAGAAACTACTACAGAACATGCCTGTGACTATAGACTTGTAGTTCAGGCCACCAAAGATTAGAGATGGGTCACGGGCACTCCCTTGACTTGCATCCTCTGGTCTGCTTTACACAAACCAGGAGGAAAAGAAAGCTAGGCATCAGAAGCAATGGGTGGCATGCCTATTAGTGGCTGAGAGTATGGTCAAGTAGGGTCAGCAACATTGCAGGCAGAACTGTAAATTTCTTGTTAGAGATGCCACCTTCCTTTACCTGGCCAGCTCTCCTCCCAGGCCTGCCAAGTAATGAAAGTCAACAGAGTGCCTTCCCCTAAGAGGTTCACACCTCTCTTAGGATATACCCCATGTGAAGAGATAGATAGGTCTGGGCCTCTGAATTTACAAGGCCTAAAGCCCACCAGATTATTATCAAGCCCCTTCTATCAGGTTCTGTTTGCCTCTCAATCAGAAAAAAGTACTTGTAGCTTAGACAGCACCTTTCTTACCTCCTCTAATAATGACTCTGCCCTTTGTTCTAGGCCCTGTCTAGCGCACTTGGGCCTCATTCCTTTGTAATCATAACCTATACTCTACCACCAATGGCTCTACTCCCAACCTGTGTGTACTGATGGTCCTCTTCCCCACTTCATGCTGTATAATTGTTCAAACCTGGTAAATGCCACTCTTAGGATCATTGGTTACTATCCTCACTCTGTCTTTTATGACCTTGTCTAAATATGATCAGAGTCGGCAAACTTGGAAGGCTTCCATAGCCTTGGCAACTCATGACGACAGCCTAGGATGGTTACTGGCGCCATAAATTAGAGTGTCAATTTGTTGGGTCCACAACAGGAGCCACTGTGCACTTGCTCCTCATGTGGGATCTCTGTCCTTAATGTGCTGTACATTGTGATTTAATGCTAACTAGAACTCAAACAGTATGTTTCACTTTGTGTTTCTATGTGGGTGCAAACCGTTGAAATCTTTATACTAAATTGATCTTCTGTATATAAAGAGAATTGAAAATGAATCTTGATGCAAATGGAAGGGGAGAGGGAGCGGGAGAGGGGAGGGTTGCGGGTGGGAGGGAAGTTATGGGAGGGGGAAGCCATTGTAATCCATAAGCTGTACACTGGAAATTTATATTCATTAAATAAAAGTTAAAAAATAAATAAATAAATGTCACTAACTTGAAAAAAAAAGAAAAAAGAAATTATGGGACAAGTACTCTATAGAATACTATACAGCAGTAAAAAAAATGAAATCCAGTCATTTGCAACAAGATGGAGGAATCTGGAAAACATCATGCTGAGTGAAATAAGCCAGACCCAAAGGGACAAATATCACATTTTCTCCCTGATCGGCGACAACTAACTGAGCACCAAAGGGAAAACCTGTTGAAGTGAAATGGACGCTATAAGAAACAGTGACCTGATCAGCTCTTGTCCTGACTGTTGATGTACAATGTAATACTTTATCCATTTTAGTTTTTTTTTTTTTTTGTTCTAGTACTATTAGTTGAACTCTAATTAACATACATTTATTCTTAGGTGTTTAAATTCTAACTGAAAAGTGATCCCTGTTAAATATAATAGTGGGAATAAGAGAGGGAGGAGAGTACAATTTGGGACATGCCCAATCGGACTTGCCCCAAATGGTGGATTAGAAACGTGCCAGGGGATCCCAATACAATCCCATCAAAGTGGCATGTACCAATGCCATCTCACTAGTCCAAGTCATCAATTTCAGTCATCAAAATCAAGTTCAATTGATCACACTGATAGGTCTAAGAGTCAAAGGGATCACACAAGCAAGACTAGTGTCTGCTAATACTAACTGTTAGAATCAAAAAGGGAGAGAACGATCCAACATGGGAAGAAGGATACACAGCAGACTCATAGAATGACAGATGTCCTAAACAGCACTCTGGCCTCAGAATCAGCCCTTAAGGCATGCGAATATGGCTGAAGAGCCCATGAGAGTATTTTAGGCATGCAAAGCCAAGACACCATGGAAAAGAAAAAAAAAAAAGAAGAAGACCTAAATGAAAGATCTCAGTGAGTGAGATCCCAGTGGAAAGAACAGGTCATCAAAGAAGGAGGTACCTTTCTCTGAAGGGAGGAGAGAACATCCACTTTGACTAAGACCCTGTCTGAATAAGATGAAGTCTGCAAACTCTACAGGCTTCCATAGCCTTAGCAACTCATGACTAGAGCCTAGGGAGATTACTGACGCCATAAACAAGAGTGTCAAATTGTTAAGTCAACAACAGGAGTCACTGTGTACTTACATCCCATGTGGGATCTGTCCTTAATGTGTTGTCCGATGTGATTTAATGCTATAACTAGTACTGAAAATGTATTTTACACTTTGTGTTTCTGTGTGGGTACAAACTGTTGAAATCTTTACTTAATATATACTAAATTGATCTTCTGTATATAAAGAGAATTGAAAATGAATGTTGATGTGAATGGAAGGGGAGAGGGAGCGGGAGACAGGAAGGGTACGAGTGGGAGGGAAATTATGGCTGGGGGAGCCATTGTAATCCATAAACTGTACTTTGGACATTTATATTTACTAAATAAAAAAAACTTAAAAAATATAAAAGCAATTGTATAACTTGATTAAATTTTAGGGCCAGGAGTCCAGAACCCAGAATTCAGTTCTTTAGGGACTGACTAAATCACTGGTATCAATGCTTACAAATGTGTCTTAAACTTGGACTTGAGTAATAAAGTTTATATTTTTTATTTTTATCTTTTAATTCCACAAACCTCTTTAAATCCCCTCATATAGTCATATAATGAAAAACTGAATATTATTAATTTTATCATAAAATAGTATGAATGCACTATTCATGAAAAAATTAAATATTTCAGAAAATAATAAACTAAAAAATAAAACTCTCCTGTTTCATATCTTCAAAAAAAAAAAAGAACAGGTCATCAAAGAAGGAGGCACCTTTCTCTGAAAGGAGGAGAGAACTTCCACTTTGACTATGACCTTGTTTAAATATAATCAGAGTCGGTGAACTCAAAAGGCTTCCATAGCCTTGGCAACTCATGACTAGAGCCTAGGGTTCTTACACCATAAACAACAGTGTCAATTTGTTAAGTCAACAACAGGAGTCTCTGTGCACTTACTCCTCATATAGGATCCCTGTCCTTAATGTGCTGTACATTGTGATTTAATGCTATAACTAGTACTCAAACAGTATTTTGCACTTTGTGTTTCTGTGTGGGTGCAAACTGTTGACATCTTTACTTAATATATACTAAATTGATCTTCTGTACATAAAGAGAATTGAAAATGAATATTGTTGTGAATGGAAGGGGAGAGGGAGCGGGAGACTGGAGGGTTGTGGGTGGGAGGGAAGTTATGGGAGGGGGAAGCCATTATAATCCATAAACTGTACATCAGAAATTTATATTCATTAAATAAAAGTTAAAAAAAATAAAAAAATTGATCTTCTGTATATAAAGAGAATTGAAAATGAATCTTGATGTGACTGGAAGGGGAGAGGAAGCAGGAGAGGGGAGGGTTGCAGGTGGGAGGGAAGTTATGTCGGGGGGGGGAAGCCATTATAATCCATAAGCTGTATTTTGGAAATGTATATTCATTATAAACCGGTACCACCATGATGAACCAATTAGTGTTTCAGCGGTACAAAGTTAAATGTTCCATGATGAAAAATTTCAAAACAATAACGTCATTGATAATATCCAGAAAACACAAACACAGAGGCTTTCACAATATTTCGGATTGAGTAAGCCAAAACACAACCGGATATTTCTGTTTTCATGCAGTCATATCTGGACAAAGTTGTGTGGAATTCGTATGCAATGGGCTGAGAAAATGAGAATAAAAATGGTTTTGGAGAAAAGCAAAGTCTTTTCGTTAGGCAAGTGCATAAAATATCATCAATACGAACAAAAATCCCATGTTTGTTTGCCGCAGTTCCTCTAACTTTCTCCCTAGAAAATTCGAATATATAGAGCTGGTGTCTCCATGTGGAACCAATTACTGTATCCAAGCACAAAATAAAATATTCCCCGATAAAAAATATTCAACACAATAAAGTCCATCGATAATATCCAGAAAACACAAACACAGAGGATTCACAATATTTTGCAATGAGTTAGACAAAACACAACTGGATATTTCCGGTTTCATCCACTCATATCCGGAAAAAGTTGTTTGGAATTTGTATGTAATCGACCGAGAAAATGACAGTAAAAATGGTTTTGGAGAAAAGCAAAGTCTTTTCGTTAGGCAAGTGCATAAAATGTCATCGATACAAACAGAAATATCATGTTTGTTTGCCGCAGTTCCTCTCAGCTTTCTACCTAGAAAATACGAATATGTTCAGCAGGTGTCTCCATGTGGAACCAATTACTGTATCCAACCGCAAAATCAAATGTTCCCCGATAAAAAAACATTTAAAAGAAGTAAGTCCATTGATAATATCCAGAAAACACAAACACAGAGGCTTTCCCAATATTTCGGATTGAGTTAGCCAAAACACAACCGGATATTTCTGGTTACATCCAGTCATATCCGGACAAAGAGGTGTGGATTTCGTATGCAATGAACCAAAATAATCACAGTACAAATGGTTTTGGAGAAAAGCAAAGTCTTTTTGTTAGGCAAGTGCATAAAATGTCATCTATACAAACAGAAATATCATGTTTGTTTGCCGCCGTACCTCTAGCTTACTCCCTAGAAAACACAAATATGTAGAGCTGGTGTCTCCATGTGTTACCAATTAGTGATTCCAAGCACAAAATTAAATGTTCCCTGATAAAAAAACATTCAAAACAATAAAGTCCGTGTATAATCTCGGGAATACACAAACACAGAGGATGTAGCAATATTTCGGATTGAGTCAGCCATAATACAACCAGATATTTCTTGTTTCATCCAGTCATATCCGGACAAAGTGGTGTGGAATGCGTATGCAATGGACCGAGAAAATCACAGTAAAAATGGTTTTGGAGAAAAGCAAAGGCTTTTCGTTAGGCAAGTGCATAAAATGTCATCTATACAAACAGAAATATCATGTTTGTTTGCCGCCGTTCCTCTAGCTTACTCCCTAGAAAATATGAATGTGTAGAGCTGGTGTTTCCATGTGAAACCAATTAGTGTTTCCAAGATCAAAACAAAATGTTCCCTGATAAAAAACATTCAAAACACTAAAGTCCGTGGATAATATGAGGAATACACAAACACAGAGGCTGTAGCAATATCTGGGATTGAGTTAGCCAAAACAAAACCAGATATTTTCGGTTTCATCCAGTCATATCCGTACAAACTGTTGTGGAATTCGAATGAAGTGCACCGAGAAACTCACAAAAAAATGGTTTTGGAGAATAGCAAAGGCTTTTCGTTAGGCAAGTGCATAAAATGTGATCGATACAAACAGAAGTATCATATTTGTTTGCCGCAGTTCCTCTAGCTTTCTCCCTAGAAAATACGAATGTGTAGAGCCGGTGTCTCCATGATGAACCAATTAGTGTTTCTACGGTACAAAATGAAATGTTCCCTGATAAAAATATTCAAAACAATAAAGTCCATCGATAATATCCAGAAAACACAAACACAGAGACTTTCACAATATTTCGGATTGAGTTAGCCAAACACAACTGGATATTTCTGGTTTCATCCAGTCATATCCGGACAAAGTGGTGTGGAATTCGTATGCAATGGACCGAGAAAATCACAGTACAAATGTATTGGAGAAAATCAAGTATTTTTGTTAGGCAAGTGCATAAAATGTCAGCTATAGAAACAGAAATATCATGTTTGTTTGCCACAATTCCTATAGGTTTCTCCGTAGAAATTACGAATGTAATTATTGACGCCATGAACAAGAGCGTCAAATTGTTAAGTCAGCAACAGGAGTCACTGTGTAGTTACATCCCATGTGGGATCTGTCCTTAATGTGTTGTCTAATGTGCAGTGATGCTATAACTAGTATTGAAACAGTATTTTTACACTTTGTGTTTCTGCATGGGTACAAACTGATGAGATCTTTACTAATTATATACTGAATCGATCTTCTGTATATAAAGATAATTGGAAATGAAAAAAAAAAACCTGGTGTTAAATTGGAAATGGCATAGAAAATTAATTAATTTTTAAAAAAATATTATGTAGGATCTCTGCCTTTAATGTGCTGTACACTCTTATATAATGCTATAACTAGTATTCCAACAGTATGTTTTTTTTCACTTTGTGTTGCTATATGGGGGCAAACTGTTGAAATCGTTACCTAATTTATACTAAACTGATCTTTTGTATATAAAGAGAATTGAAAATGAATCATGATGTGATTGGAAGGGGAGAGGGAGCGGGAAAGGGGAGGGTTGTGGGTGGGAGGGAAGTTTTGGGAGAGGGAACCCATTGTAACCCATGAGCTGTACTTTGGAAATTTATATTCATTAAATAAAAGTTTAATAAAAAAAAAGAAATTACGAATGTGTAGAGCTGGTGTCTCCATGTGGAAACAATTAGTGTTTCAACGGTACAAAATTAAATGTTCCCTGATAAAAAAAACATTCAAAACCATAAAGTCTGAGGACAATATCAGGAATTCACAAACACAGAGGCTGTAGCAATATCTGGGATTGAGTTAGGCAAAACACAACCAGATACTTCCGGTTTCATGCAGTCATATCCGGACAAACTGGTGTGGAATTCGTATGCAATGGACCGAGAACATCACAGTAAAAATGGTTTTGGAGAAAAGCAAAATAATGAATATAGGCAAGTGCATAAAATGTCATCGATACAAACAGAAATATCATGTTTGTTTGCCGCAGTTCCTCTAGCTTTCTCTTTAGAAAATACGAATGTGTAGAGCTGGTGTCTCCATGATGAACCAATTAGTGTTTCTACGGTACAAAATGAAATGTTCCCTGATAAAAATATTCAAAACAATAAAGTCCATCGATAATATCCAGAACACTCAAACACAGAGGCTTTCACAATATTTCGGATTGAGTTAGCCAAAACACAACCGGATATTTCAGGTTTCATCCAGTCATATCTGGAAAAAGTCGTTTGGAATTTGGATGAAATGGACCAAGAAAATCACAGTAAAAATTGTTTTGGAGAAAAGCAAAGTCTTTTCGTTAGGCAAGTGCATAAAATGTCATCTATCCAAACAGAAATATCATGTTTGTTTGCCACAGGTCCTCAAGATTTCTCCCTAGAAAATACAAATGTGTAGAGCTGGTGTCTCCATGTGGAACCAATTAGTGTATCCAAGCTCAAAATAAAATGTTCCCTGATAAAAAACTTTCAAAAAAATAAAGTCCATTGATAATATCCAGAAAACACAAACAGTGAGGCTGTAGCAATATTTGGGATTGAGTTAGCAAAAAAGAAACCAAAAATTTCTCCTTTCATCCAGTCATATCCGGAAAAACTGGTGTGGAATTCATATGTAATGGACCGAGAAAATCACAGTAAAAATGGTTTTGGAGTATAGCAAAGTCTTTTCGTTAGGCAAGTGCATAAAATGTCATCTATACAAACAGAAATATCATGTTTGTTTGCCGCAGTTCCTCTAGCTTTCTGCCTAGAAAATACGAATGTGTAGAGCTGGTGTCCCCATGACGAACCAATTAGTGTTTCAACGGTACAAAAGTAAATGTTCCCTGATGAAAACTTTCAAAACAAGAACGTCCATTGATAATATCCAGAAAACACAAACACAGAGGCTTTCACAATATTTCGGATTGAGTTAGCCAAAACACAACCGGATATTTCTGTTTTCATGCAGTCAAATCCGGACAAAGTTGTGTGGAATTCGTATGCAATGGGCTGAGAAAATGAGAGTAAAAATGGTTTTGGAGAAAAGCAAAGTCTTTTCGTTAGGCAAGTGCATAAAATATCATCAATACGAACAAAAATCCCATGTTTGTTTGCCGCAGTTCCTCTAACTTTCTCCCTAGAAAATTCGAATATATAGAGCTGGTGTCTCCATGTGGAACCAATTACTGTATCCAAGCACAAAATAAAATATTCCTCGATAAAAAATATTCAACACAATAAAGTCCATCGATAATATCCAGAAAACACAAACACAGAGGATTCACAATATTTTGCATTGAGTTAGACAAAACACAACCGGATATTTCCGGTTTCATCCACTCATATCCGGAAAAAGTTGTTTGGAATTTGTATGTAATCGACCGAGAAAATGACAGTAAAAATGGTTTTGGAGAAAAGCAAAGTCTTTTCGTTAGGCAAGTGCATAAAATGTCATCGATACAAACAGAAATATCATGTTTGTTTGCCGCAGTTCCTCTCAGCTTTCTACCTAGAAAATACGAATATGTTCAGCTGGTGTCTCCATGTGGAACCAATTACTGTATCCAACCGCAAAATCAAATGTTCCCCGATAAAAAAACATTTAAAAGAAGTAAGTCCATTGATAATATCCAGAAAACACAAACACAGAGGCTTTCCCAATATTTCGGATTGAGTTAGCCAAAACACAACCGGATATTTGTGGTTACATCCAGTCAATCCGCGCAAACTGGTGGGAATTTGCATACAGTGGACTGAGAAATACACTTTAAAAGTGGTTTTGCAGAAAAGCAAAGTTTTTTTGTTAGGCAAGTGCATAAAATGTCATCGATACAAACAGAAATATCATGTTTGTTTGCCTCAGTTCCTCTAGCTTTCTCCGTAGAAAACATGATTGTGTAGAGCTGGTATCCCCTTTTGGACAAATTAGTGATTCCAAGGAGAAAATTAAATATTCCCGGATAAAAAACTTTCAAAACAATAAACTCTGTGGATAATATCAGGA
Source organism: Lepus oiostolus (assembly GCA_036325905.1). Lineage (NCBI taxonomy): Eukaryota > Metazoa > Chordata > Mammalia > Lagomorpha > Leporidae > Lepus > Lepus oiostolus. The sequence goes on from CM070808.1 coordinate 132,326,015, forward strand.
ATACACAAACACAGACACTGTAGAAATATCTGGGATTGAGTTAGCCAAAACAAAACAGGATATTTCCGGTTTCATCCAGTCATATCCGGACAAAGTGGTGTGGAATTCATATGCAATGGACAGAGAAAATCACAGTAAAAATGGTTCTGGTGAAAAGCAAATCTTTTTGTAAGGAAAGTGCATAAAATATCATCTATACAAACAGAAATATCATGTTTGTTTGCCGTAGTTCCTCTAGCTTTCTACCTGGAAAATATGAATGTGTAGAGCTGGTGTCTCCATGTGGAACCAATTACTGTTTCCAAGCACAAATTATATATTCCCTGATAAAAATATTCAAAACAATAAAATCCATCGATAATCTCCAGAAAACACAAACACAGAGGCTGTAGCAATATCTTGGATATAGTAAGCCAAAACACAACCGGATATTTCTGGTTTCATCCAGTCATATCCGGCCAAAGTGGTGTGGAATTTGTATGTAATGTACCCATGAAATGATAGTAAAAATGCTTTTTGAGAAAAGAAAAGTCTTTTCCTTTGGGCAGTGCATAGGATGTCATGTATATAAACAGAACTATCATGTTTGTTTGCCACAGTTCCTCAAGCTTTCTCCCTAGAAAACACGAATGTGTAGAGCCGGTGTCTCCATGTGGAACCAATAAGTGTTTCCAAGCACAAAATGAAATGTTCCCTGAAAAAAATATTCAAAACAATAAAGTATGTCGATAATATCCGGAAAAAACAAACACAGAGGCTTTCACAATATCTGGGATTGAGTTAGGCAAAACACAACTGGATATTTCTGGTTTCATCCATTCATATACAGCCAGTGTGTGGTGGAATTCGTGTGCAATGGACCGAGGAAATCACAGTAAAAATGCTTTTGGAGAAAAAAAAAGTCTTTTCGTTAGGCAGCTGCATAAAATGTCATTTATACAAACAGAAATATCATGTTTGTTTGCCGCAGTTCCTCTAGCTTTCTCCCTAGAAAATACGAATGTGTAGAGCTGGTGTCTCCATGTGAAACCAATTAGTGTTTCTACTGCAAATAATTAAATGTTCCCTTATAAAAACATTCAAAACCATAAAATACATCAAAATATCCAGAAAACACAAAAACAGAGGCTGTAGCAAAATCTGGGATGAAGTAAGCCAAAACACAACCGGATATTTCTGGTTTCATCCAGTCATATCCGGAAAAAGTGGGGTGGAATTTGTATGTAAAGGATCGAGAAAATCACAGTAAATATGGTTTTGGAGAAAAGCAAAGACATTTCTTTTGGCAAGTGCTTAAAATGTCATGTATACAAATAGAAATATCATGTTTGTTTGCCGCAGTTCCTATAGCTTTTTCCCTAGAAAATACGAGTGTAGAGCTGGGATCTCCATGTGAAACCAATTAGTGTTTCTACTGTACATAATTAAATGTTCCCTGATAAAAACATTCAAAACAATAAATTCCATCGATAATATCGAGAAAACACAAACACAGATGCTGTAGCAATATCTGGGATTGAGTTAGCCAAACACAACCGGATATTTCTGGTTTCATCCAGTCATATCCGGACAAAGTGTTGTGGAATTCGTATGCAATGGACCGAGAAACTCACAATAAAAATGGTTTTGGAGATAAGCAAAGTCTTTTCGTTAGGCAGGTGCATAAAATGCCATTTATACAAACAGAAATATCATGTTTGTTTGCCGCAGTTCCTCTAGCTTTCTCCCTAGAAAATACAAATGTGTAGATCTGGGTTCTCCATGTGAAACCAATTAGTGTTTCTACTGTACATAATTAAATGTTCCCTTATAAAAGCATTCAAAACAATAAAATACATCAAAAATATCCAGAAAAGAAAAACACAGAGGCTGTAGCAATATCTGGGATGTAGTAAGCCAAAACACAACAGGATATTTCTGGTTCCATCCAGTAATATCCGGACAAAGTGGTGTGGAATTCGTATGCAATGGACCGAGAAAATCACAGTAAAATGGTTTTGGAGAAAAGCAAAGTCTTTCCTGCAGCCAGTGCATAAAATGTCATCTATACAAACAGAAATATCAGGTTTGATTGCCTCAGTTCCTCTAGCTTTGTCCCTGGAAAATACGAATGTGTAGAGCTGGTGTCTCCATGTGGAAGCAATTAGTGTTCCCCAGCACAAAATTAAATGTTCCCTGATAAAAAACATTCAAAGCAAAAAAATCCATCGATAATATCCAGAAAACACAAATACTGAGGCTGTAGCAATATCTGGGATATAGTAAGCCAAAACACAACCAGATATGTCTGGTTTCATCCAGTCATGTCCAGACAAAGTGGGGTGGAATTCGTATGCAATGTAACCAGACAATCACATTAAAAATGTATTTAGAAAAAAGCAATGTCTGTTCGTTAGGCAAGTGCATAAAATGTCATCTATACAAACAGAAATATCATGCTTGTTTGCCTCAGTTCATTTAGCTTTTCCCCAGAAAATACGAATGTGTAGTCTGGTGTCTCCATCTGGAACCAATTAGTGTTTCTATGGTAAAAAATTTGGGATTGAGCCAAAACGCAACAGGACATTTCTGGTTTCATCCAGTCATATCCGGCCAAAGTGGTGTGGAATTCGTATGTAATGGAGCCATAAAATCATAGTAAATATGCTTTTTGAGAAAAGCAAAGTCTTTTCCTTCAGTCAGTGCATAAGATGTCATGTATACAAACAGAAATATCATGTATGTTTTCCACAGTTCATCAAGCTATCTCCTTAGAGAACACGAATGTGTAGAGCTGTTGTCTCCATGTGGAACCAATTAGTGTTTCCAAGCACAAAATGAAGTGTTCCCTGAAAAAAATATTCAAAACAATATAGTCCGTCAATAATAATCAGAAAACACAAACACAGAGGCTTTCACAATATCTGGGATTGCGTTAGCGAAAACACAACCGGATATTTCTGGTTTCATCCAGTCATATCCGCTCAAAATGGGATGGAATTCCTATGCAATGGACCGAGAACATCACAGTAAAAATGCTTTTGGAGAAAAACAAAGTCTTTTCGTTAGGCAGGTGCATAATATGTCATCTATACAAACAGAAATATCATGTTTGTTTGCCGCAGTTCTTCTAGCTTTCTCCCTAGAAAATACGCATGTGTAGAGCTGGTGTCTCCATGTGGAACCAATTAGTGTTTCCCAACACAAAATTAAATGTTCCCTGATAAAAAAAACATTCAAAACCATAAAGGCCATTGATAATATCCAGAAAACACAAACACACAGGTTGTAGCAATATCTGAGATTGAGTTAGCCAAAACAAAACCGGATATTTCTGGTTTCATCCAGTCATATCCGGACAAACTGGTGTGGAATTCGTATGCAATGGACTGAGAAAAGTAAATGAAAATGGTTTTGGAGAAAATCAAAGACATTTCTTTAGGCAAGTGCATAAAATGTCATTTATACAAACAGAAATATCATGTTTGTTTGCCACAGTTCCTTAAATTTTCTACCTAGAAAATACAAATACATAGAGCTGGTGTCCCCATGATGAACCAATTTGTGTTCCTTTGGTACAAAATTAAATGTTCCCTGATAAAAACATTGAAAACAATAAAGCCCATCGATAACATACAGAAAAAACAAACACAGAGGCTTTCACAGTATTTAGGATTGAGTTAGCCAAATCACAACTGGATATTTCTGGTTTCATCCAGTCATATCCGGACAAAGTGGTTTGGAATTCGTGTGCAATGGACCGAGAAAATCACAGTAAAAATGGTTTTGAGAAAAGCAAAGTCTTTTCGTTATGCAATTGCATAAAATGTCATGTATAGAAACAGAAATATCATGTTTGTGTGCCGCAGTTCCTCTAGCTTTCTCCCTAGAAAATACGAATATGTAGAGCTGGTGTCTCCATGTGGACCAATTAGTGTTTCCAAGAACAAAATTAAATGTTCCCTGAAAAAAAAACATTCAAAGAAATAAAGTCCTTGGATAATATCAGGAATACACAAACACAGAGGCTGTAGCAATATTTCGGATTGAGTTAGCCAAAACAAAACCAGATATTTCTGGTTTCTTCCAGTCATATCTGGACAAAGTTGTGTGGAATTCATATGCAATGGACCGAGAAAATCACAGTACAAATGATTTTGGAGAAAAGCAAGTCTTTTTGTTAGTAAGTGCATAAAATGTCATCGATACAAACAGAAATATCATGTTTGTTTGCCACAATTCCTTTTGGTTTCTCCGTAGAAATTACAAATGTAATTACTGACGCCATGACCAAGAGTGTCAAATTGTTAAGTCAGCAACAGGAGTCACTGTGTACTTACATCCCATGTGGGATCTGTCCTTAATGTGTTGTCTAATGTGCAGTGATGCTATAACTAGTACTGAAACAGTATTTTTATACTTTGTGTTCCTGCATGGGTACAAACTGATGAGATCTTTACTAATTATATACTGAATCGATCTTCTGTATATAAAGATAATTGGAAATGAAAAAAAAAACCTGGTGTTAAATTGGAAATGACATAGAAAATAAATTAATTTAAAAAAAATATTATGTAAGATGTCTGCCTTTAATGTGCTGTACACTCTTATTTAATGCTATAATTAGTACTCCAACAGTATTTTTTTTTTCACTTTCTGTTGCTATATGGGGGCAAACTGTTGAAATCTTTACCTAATTTAAACTAAACTGATCTTTTGTATATAGAGAGAATTGAAAATGAATCATGATGTGATTGGAAGGGGAGAGGGAGCGGGAAAGGGGAGGGTTGTGGATGGGAGGGAAGTTTTGGGAGAAGGAAGCCATTGTAACCCATGAGCTGTACTTTGGAAATTTATATTCATTAAATAAAAGTTTAATTAAAAATATTACGAATGTGAAGAGCTGGTGTCTCCATGTGGAAACAATTAGTGTTTCAACGGTACAAAATTAAATGTTCCCAGATAAAAAACATTCAAAACAATAAAGTCTGTGGATAATATCAGGAATACACAAACACAGAGGCTGTAGCAATATCTTGGATTGAGTTAGCCAAAAAAACCCAGATATTCCCGGTATCATCCAGTCATATCCGGACAAAGTGGTGTGGAATTCTATGCAATGGACCGAGAAAATCACGGTAAAAATGGTTTTGGAGAAAAGCAAAGTCTTTCATTAGGCAAGTAGATAAAATATCATCGATACAAACAGAAATATCATGTTTGTTTGCTGCAGTTCCTCTAGCTTTCTCCCTAGAAAATACGAATGTGTAGAGCTGGTGTCTCCATGTGGAACCAATTAATGTTTCCAATCACAAAATTAAATGTTCCCTAATAAAAACATTCAAAACAATAAGTCCATCTATACTATCCAGAAAAGACAAACACAGATGCTGTAGCAATATTTTGGATTCAGATAGCCGAAACACAACTGGATATTTCTGGTTTCATCCAGTCATATCCGGACAAAGTGGTGTGGAATTCATATGCAATGGACCGAGAATATCACAGTAAAAATGGTTTTGGAGAAAAGCATAGTCTTTTTGTTAGGCAAGTGCAAAAAATGTCATCGATACAAACAGAAATATCATGTTTATTTGCTGCAGTTTCGCTAGCTTTCTCCCTAGAAAATACGAATGTGTAGAGCTGGTGTCTCCATGTGGAAACAATTAGTGTTTCCAAGCACAAAATTAAATGTTCCCTGAAAAAAAAACATTCAAAACAATAAAGTCTGTGGATGATATCAGGAATACACAAACACAGAGGCTGTAGCAATATTTCGTATTGAGTTAGCCAAAAAAAAAAAAAAACAAAAAACAAAAAAACAAAAAAAAAAAAACCAAAAAAAAAAAAAAAAACCGGATATTTCAAGTTTCATCCAGTCACATGAGGACAACCTGGTGTGGAATTCGTATGCAATGGAACGAGAAAATCACAGTAAAAATGGTTTTGGAGAAGAGCAAAGTCTTTTCGTTATGCAAGTGCATAAAATGTCATGTATAGAAACAAATATCATGTTTGTTTGCCGCCGATCCTCTAGCTTTCTCCCTAGAAAATACGAATGTGTAGAGCTGGTGTACCCATGATGAACCAATTAGTGCTTCTACAGTACAAAAATAAATGTTCCCTTAAAAATATATTCAAAACAATAAAGTCCATCGATAATATCCAGAAAACAGAAACACAGAGGCTTTCACAATATTTCAGATTGAATTAACCAAATCACAACCGGATTTTTCTAGTTTCATCCAGTCATATCCGGACAAAGTGGTGTGGAATTCATATGCAATGGACCGAGAAAATCACATTACAAATGGTTTTGGAGAAAAGCATAGTCTTTTTTTTAGGCAAGTGCATAAAATGTCATCGATACAAACAGAAATATCATGTTTGCTGCACTTCCTCTAGGTTTCTCCCTGGACAATAAGAATCTGTAGAGCTGGTGTGTCCATGTGGAAACAATTAGTGTTTCAACGGTACAAAATTAAACATTCCCTGATTAAAAAACATTCAAAACAATAAACTCTGTGGATAATGTCAGGAATGCACAAACACAGAGGCTGTATAAATATGTGGGATTGAGTTAGCCAAAAGAAAACTGGATATTTCCTGTTTCATCCAGTCATATTCGGACAAAGTGCTGTGGAATTCGTATGCAATGGACCGAGAAAATCACAGTAAAAATGGTTCTGGTGAAAAGCAAAGTCTTTTCGTTAGGCAAGTGCAAAAAATGTCCTCGATACAAACAAAAATATCATGTTTGTTTGCTGCAATTTCGCTAGCTTTCTCCCTAGAAAATACGAATATGTAGAGCTGGTGTCTCCATGTGGAAACAATTAGTGTTTCCAAGCACAAAATTAAATGATCCCTGAAAAAAAAACATTCAAAACAATAAAGTCTGTGGATGATATCAGGAATACACAAACACAGAGGCTGTAGCAATATTTCGTATTGAGTTAGCCAAAAAAAAAAAAAAAAACGGATATTTCAAGTTTCATCCAGTCACATCAGGACAACCTGGTGTGGAATTCGTATGCAATGGAACGAGAAAATCACAGTAAAAATGGTTTTGGAGAAGAGCAAAGTCTTTTCATTAGGCAAGTAGATAAAATATCATCGATAAAAACAGAAATATCATGTTTGTTTGCTGCAGTTTCGCTAGCTTTCTCCCTAGAAAATACGAATGTGTAGAGCTAGTGTCTCCTGTGGAATTAGTGTTTCCAAGCACAAAATTAAATGTTCCCTGAAAAAAAAAACATTCAAAAATATAAAGTCCGTGGATAATATCAGGAATACACAAACACAGTGGCTGTAGCAATATTTTGAATTGAGTTAGCCAAAACACAACCAGATATTTCTGGTTTCATCCAGTCATATCCAGACAAACTGGTGTGGAATTCGTATGCAATGGACCGAGAAAATCACAGTACAAATGGTTTTGGAGAAAAGCAAAGTCTTTTCGCCAGGCAAGAGCATAAAATGTCATCTATACATACAGAAATATGATGTTTGTTTGTCACAGTTCCTCTAGTTTTCTCCCTAGAAAATACGAATGTGTAGAGCTGGTGTCTCCATGTGGAAACAATTAATGTTTCCAAGCACAAAATTAAATATTCCCTGATAAAAAACATTCAAAACAATAAAGTCTGTGGATAATATCAGGAGTACACAAACACAGATGCTGTAGCAATATTTCGTATTGAGTTAGCCAAAACACAACCGGATATTTCTCTTTTTATCCAGTCATTTCCAGACAAACTCATGTGGAATTTGTATGCAATGGACGGAGAAAATCACAGTAAAAATGGTTTTGGAGAAAAGCAAAGTCTTTTCATTAGGCAAGTGCATAAAATGTCATCTATACAAACAGAAATATCATGTTTGTTTGCCACAGTTCCTCAAGCTTTCTCCCTAGAAAATACAAATATGTAGAGCTGGTGTCTCAATGTGGAACCAATTACTGTATCTAAGCTCAAAATAAAATGTTCCCTGAAAAAAATATTCAAAAAATAAAGTCCATCGATAATATCCAGAAAATACAAACACAGAGGCTGTAGCAATATTTTGATTGAGTTAGCAAAACAAAACCGGATATTTCCCTTTTTATCCAGTCATATCTGGACAAACTGTTGTGGAATTCGTATGCAAGGGACCGAGAAAATCACAGTAAAAATGGTTTTGGAGAAAAGCAAATTCATTTCGTTAGGCAAGTGCATAAAATGTCATGTATACAAACAGAAATATCATGTTTGTTTGCCACAGTTCCTCTAGCTTTCTCCCTAGAAAATACGAATGTATAGAGATGGTTTTCCCATAATGTACTAACTGGTGTTTCAACGGTACAAAATTAAATCTTCCCTGATGAAAACATTCAAAAGAATAAGTACCTCGATATATCCAGAAAACTCAAACACAGAGGCTTTCACAATATTTCGGATTGATTTAGCCAATGCGCAACTGGATATTTCTGGTTTCACCCAGTCATATCTGGACAAACTGTTGTGGAGTTTGTATGCAATGGACCAAGAAAATCACAGTACAACTTGTTTTGGAGAAAAGCAAAGTCTTTTCATTAGGCAAGTGCATAAAATGTCATCTATACAAACAGAAATATCATGTTTATTTGCCGCAGTTCCTCTAGCTTTCTCCCTAGAAAATACGAATCTGTAGAGCTGGTGTCTCCATGTGGAAATAATTAGTGATTTCAAGCACAAAATAAAATGTTCCCTGATAAAAAAATTCAAAACAATAAAGTTCTTGGATAATATCAGGAATACACAAACACAGTGGCTATAGCAATATCTTGGATTGAGTTAGCCAAAACAAAACTGGATATTTCTGGTTTCATCCAGTCATATCCAGACAAAGTGGTGTGGAATACGTATGCAATGGACCGAGAAAATCACAGTAAAATTGGTTTTGGAGAAAAGCAAAGTCTCTTCATAAGGTAAGTAGATAAAATATCATCGATACAAAGAGAAATATCATCTTGTTTGTGGCAGTTCCTCTTGCTTTCTCTCTAGAAAATACGAATGTGTAGAGCTGGTGTCTCCTTGTGGAACCAATTAGTATTTTTGCAGCACAAAATTAAATGTTCCCTGATAAAAACATGCAAAACAATAAAGTCCATCGATAATATCCAGAAAACACAAACACAGAGGCTTTCACAATATTTCGGTTTGAGTTAGCCAAAACACAACCGGATATTTCTGTTTTCATCCAGTTATATCCGACAATCCGGTGTGGATTTCGTGCAATGGACCAAGAAAATCACAATACAAATGGTTTTGGAGAAAAGCAAATTCTTTTCGTTAGGCAAGTGCATAAAATGTCATCTATACAAACAGAAATATCATGTTTGTTTGCAGCAGTTCCTCTAGGTTTCTCCATAGAAAATCCGAAAGTGTACAGGTGCTGTCCCCATAATGAACCAATTAGTGATTCAATGGTACAAAATTAAATGTTCCCTGATAAAAATATTCAAAACAATAAAGTCCATCGATAATATCCAGAAAACACAAACACAGAGGCTTTCACAATATTTCGGTTTGAGTTAGCCAAAACACAACCGGATATTTCTGGTTTCATCCAGTGATATCCGGACAAACTGGTGCGGAATTTGTATGCAATGGACCGAGAAAATCACAGTATAAATGGTTTTGGAGAAAAGGAAGTCTTTTCGTTAGGCAAGTGCATAAAATGTCATCTATACAAACAGAAATATCATGTTTGTTTGTCGCAGTTCCTGTAGCTTTCTCCCTAGAAAATACGAATATGTAGAGCTTGTGTCTCCATGTGGAACCAATTACTGTATCCAAGCTCAAAATAAAATGTTCCCCGATAAAAAGCATTCAAAACCATAAAGTCCATTGATAGTATCTAGAAAAAACTAACAAAGTGGCAGTACCAATATCTGGGATTGAGTTAGCCAAAACAAAACCGATATTTCCGGTTTCATCCAGTCATATCCAGATAAGCTGGTGTGAAATTCATATGCAATGGACCGAGAGAATCACAGTACAAATGCTTTCGGAGGAAAACAAAGTCTTTTTGTTATGCAAGTGCATAAAATGTCATCGATACAAACAGAAATATCATGTTTGTTTGTAGCAGTTCCTCTAGGTTTCTCCCTAGAAAATCCGAAAGTGTACAGGTGCTGTCCCCATAATGAACCAATTAGTGATTCAATGGTACAAAATTAAATGTTCCCTGATAAAAATATTCAAAACAATAAAGTCCATCGATAATATCCAGAAAACAGAAACACAGAGGCTTTCACAATATTTCGGATTGAGTTAGCCAAAACACAACCGGATATTTCTGGTTTCATCCAGTCATATGCGGACAAAGTGGTTTGGAAATCGTATGCAATGGACCGAGAAAATCACAGTACAAATGGTTTTGGAGAAAAGCAAAGTCTTTTCATTAGGCAAGTGCATAAAATTTCATCTATACAAACAGAAATATCATGTTTGTTTGCCACAATTCTTCTAGATTTCTCCCTAGAAAACATGAATGTGTAGAGCTGGTGTTCCCATGATGAACCAATTAGTGTTTCAATGGTGCAAAATTAAATGATCCCAGATAAAAAGCATTCAAAACAATAAAGTCCATCGATAATATTTAGAAAACACAAACACAGAGGCTGTAGCAATATTTTGTATTGAGTTAGCCAAAACACAACCAGATATTTCTGTTTACATCCAGTCATATCCGGACAAACTGGTTTGGAATTTGTATGCAAGGGACCGAGAAAATCACAGTACAAATGGTTTTGGCAGAAAAGCAAAGTCTTTTCGTTAGGAAGTGCATGAAATGTCATCTATAGAAACAGAAATATCATGTTTGTTTGCTGCAGTTCCTCTATATTTCTCCCTTGTAAATATGAGAATGTAGAGCTGGTGTCTCCATGTGGAACCAATTACTGTATCCTAGCTCAAAATAAAATGTTCCCTGCTAAAAAGCATTCAAAACAATAAAGTCCATTGATAGTATCCTGAAAAAACAAACACAGAAGCTGTAGCAATATGTGGGATTGAGTTAGCCAAAACAAAACCGGATATTTCCGGGTTCATCCAGTCATATCAGGACAACGTGGTGTGGAATTCGTATGCAATGGACCGAGAAAATCACAGTAGTAATTGTTTTGGAGAAAAGCAAAGTCTTTTCGATAGGCAAGTGCATAAAATGTCATCTATACAAACAGAAACATCATCTTTGTTCGCCGCAGTTCCTCTAGCTTTCTCCCTAGAAAATACGAATGTGTAGAGTTGGTGTCCCCATGATGTACCAATTAGTGTTTCAACGGTACAAAATTAAATGATCCCCGATAAAAAGCATAAAAAACAATATAGTCCATCGATAATATCAGAAAACACAAACACAGAGGCTGTAGCAATATTTCGTATTGAGTTACGCAAAACACAACCAGATATTTCTGTTTTCATCCAGTCATATCCGGACAAACTGGTGTGGAATTTGTATGCAATGGACCGAGAAAATCACAGTAAAAATGGTTTTGGAAAAAAGCAAAGTCTTTTCATTAGGTAAGTGCATAAAATTTCATCTATACAAACAGAAATATCATGTCTGCCGGAATTCTTCTAGCTTTCTCCTTAGAAAATATGAATGTGTAGAGCTGGTGTTCCCATGATGAACCAATTAGTGTTTCAACGGTACAAAATTAAATGATCCCCGATAAAAAGCATTCAAAACAATAAAGTCCATCGATAATACCAGAAAACACAAACACAGAGGCTCTAGCAATATTTCGTATTGAGTTAGACAAAACACAACCAGATATTTCTGTTTTCATTCAGTCATATCCGGACAAACTGGTGTAGAATTTGTATGCAATGGACCAAGAAAATCACAGTACAAATGGTTTTGGAGAAAAGCAAAGTCTTTTCGTTAGGCAAGTGCATAAAATGTCATCGATACAAACAGAAATATCATGTTTGTTTGCCGCAGTTCCTCTAGTATTCTCCCTAGAAAATACGAAAGTGTAGAGGTGGTGTCGCCATGATGAACCAATTATTGATTCAACGGTACAAAATTAAATGTTGCCTGATAAAAACATTCAAAACAATAAAGTCCATCGATAATATCCAGAAAACACAATCACAGAGGCTGTTGCAATATCTCGGATTGAGTTAATCAAAACACAACTGGATATTTCTGGTTTCATCCAGTCATATCCGGACAAACTGATGTGGAATTCATATGCAATGGACCGAGAAAATCACAGCACAAATGGTTTTGGAGGAAACCAAAGTCTTTTTGTTAGGCAAGTGCATAAAATGTCATCGATACAAACAGAGATATCATGTTTGTTTGCTTCAGTTCCTCTCCATTTCTCCCTTGAATATATGAATATGTAGAGCTGGTGTCTCCATGTGGAACCAATTACTGTATCCTAGCTCAAGATAAAATGTTTCCCACTAAGAAGCATTCAAAACAATAAAGTCCATTGATAGTATCCAGAAAAAACAAACACAGAGGCTGTAGCAATATCTGGGATTGAGTTAGCCAAAACAAAACCGGATATTTCCGGGTTCATCCAGTCATATCAGGACAACGTGTTGTGGAATTCATATGCAATGGACCGAGAAAATCACAGTAGTAATGGTTTTGGAGAAAAGCAAAGTCTTTTCGATAGGCAACTGCATAAAATGTCATCTAAGCAAACAGAAATATCATCTTTGATTGCTGCAGTTCCTCTAGCTTTCTCCCTAGAAAATACGAATGGGAGGAGCTGGTGTCCCCATGATGAACCAAGTAGTATTTCAACGGTACAAAATTGAATGTTCTCTGATAAAAAGATTCAAAACAGTAAGTCCATCGATAATATCCATAAAACACAAACAGAGAGTCTTTCACAATATTTAGCAATGAGTTAGCAAAAACACAACCAGATATTTCTGGTTTCATCCAGTCATATCCGGACAAACTGGTGTGGAATTCGTATGCAATGGACGGAGAAAATCACAGTAAAAATGGTTTTGGAGAAAAGCAAAGTCTTTTCGTTAGGCAAGTGCATAAAATGTCATCGATACAAACAGAAACATCATGTCTGTTTGCCGCAGTTCCTCTAGCTTTCTCCCTAGAAAATACGAATATGTAGAGCTGGTGTCTCCATGTGGAACCAATTACTATATCCAGGCTCAAAATAATATGTTCCCCGATAAAAAATTTTCAAAACAATAAAGTCTGTGGATATTATCAGGAATACGCAAACACAGAGTCTGTAGCAATATCTGTGATTGAGTTAGCCAAAACAAAACCAGATATTTCTGGTTTCATCCAGTCATATCCGGACACACAGGAGTGGAATTCCTATGCAATGGACCAAGAAAATCACAGTACAAACGGTTTTGGAGAAAGGTAAAGTCTTTTCATTAGGCAAGTGCATAAAATGTCATCTATACAAACAGAAATATCATGTTTTTTGCCGCATTTCTCTAGATTTCTCCCTAGAAAACACAAATGTATAGAGCTGGTATCTCCATGTGGAAACAATTAGTGTTTCGCAGCACAAAATTAAATGTTCTCTGAGAAAAAACATTCAAAAAATAAAGTTTGTGGATAATATCAGGAATACACAAACACAGAGGCTGCAGCAATATCTGGGATTGAGTTAGCCAAAACAAAACTAGATATTTCCGGTTTCATCCAGTCATATCCCGTAAACTGGTCTGGTATTCGTATGCAATGCACAGAGAAAATCACAGTACAAATGGTTTTGGGGAAAAGCGAAGTCTTTTCATGAGGAAAGTGCATAAAATGTCATCGATACAAACAGAAATATCATGTTTGTAGGCCGCAGTTCCTCTAGCTTTCTCCCAAGAAATTACGAATGTGTAGAGCTGGTGTCTCCATGTGGAATATTTAGTGTTTCACAGCACAAAATTCAATGTTCCCTGATAAAAAACATACAAAAAAATAAAGTCTGAGAATAATATCAGGAATGCACGAACACAGAGGCTGTAGCAATATTGGGATTGAGTTAGCCAAAACACAACCGGATATTTCCGGTTTCATCCAGTAGTATACAGACAAACTGGTGTGGAATTCGTATGCAATGGACCGACAAAATCACAGTACAAATGGATTTTGAAAAAAAAATAATCCTTTCATTATTCATGTAGATAAAATATCATCGATAGAAACTGAAATATCATGTTTGTTTGCCACAGTTCCTCTAGATTTCTCCCTAGAAAATGCAAATAAGTGGAACTGGTGTCTCCATGTGGAACCAATTAGAGTTTGCAAGCACAAAATTAAATGTTCCATGATAAAAATCATTCAAAACAATAAACTCCGTGGATAATATCAGGAATACATAAACGCACAGTCTGTAGCAATATCTGGGATTGAAATAGCCAAAACAAAACAGGATATTTCCGGTTTTATCCAGTCATATCCGGACAAACTGGTGTGGAATTCGTATGCAATGGACAGAGAAAATCACAGTACAAATGGTTTTGGAGAAAAGCAAAGTCTTTTCTTTAGGCAAGGGCATTAAATGTCATCTAGACAAACAGAAATATCATGTTTTTTTGATGCACCTCCTCTAGCTTTCTCCCTAGAAAATACGAATATGTAGAGCTGGTGTCTCCATGTGGAACCATTTACTGTATCCAAGCTCAAAAATAATGTAACCCGATAAAAAACACTCAAAACAAAAAAGTCTATGGATAATATCCAGAAAAAACAAACATTGACTGTAGCTATATCTGGGATTCAATTTAGCCAAAACAAAACCAGATATTTCCAGTTTCATCCAGTCATATCCGGAAAACTGGTGTGGAATTCGTATGCAATGGACCGAGAAAACCACAGTAGAAATGGATTTGGAGAAAAGCAAAGGCTTTTCTTTAGGATAGTGCATAAAACGTCATCTATAGAAACAGAAATATTGTTTGTTTGCCGAAATTCCTATAGCTTTCTCCCTAGAAAATACGAATGTGTACAGCTGGTGTTCCCATTATGAAACAATTAGTGTTTCAACGGTACAAAATTAAATGATCCCTGATAAAAACATTCAAAATAATAATTCCATCGATAATATCCAGAAAACACAAACACAGAGGCTTTCACAATATTTCGGCTTGAGTTAGCCAAAACACAACCAGATATTTCCGGTTTCATCCAGTCATATCCGGACAAACTGGTGTGGAATTCCTATGAAGTGTACCGAAAAAATCACAGTAAAAATGGTTTCGGAGAAAAGCAAATTCTTTCATTAGGCAAGTGCATAAAATGTCATCGATACAAACAGAAATATCATGTTTGTTTGCTGCAGTTCCTCTAGCTTTCTCATTAGAAAATACGAATGTGTAGAGCTGGTGTCTCCATGTGGAACCAATTTGTGTTTCCAAGCACAAAATTAAATGTTCCCTGAAAAAAAAAAAAACATTCCAAACCATAAGTCCATCAATAATATCCAGAAAATACAAACAGAGGGGCTTTCACAATATTTTGGATTGAGTTAGCCAAAACACAACCGGATATATCTGATTTCATCCAGTCATATCTGGACAAAGTGGTGTGGAATTCATATGCAATGGACCGAGAAAATCACAGTAAAATATTTTGGAGAATAGCAAGTATTTTCGTTAGGCAAGTTCATAAAATATCAGCTATAGAAACAGAAATATCATGTTTGTTTGCCGCAATTCCTTTTGGTTTCTCCGTAGAAATTACAAATGTAATTACGGACGCCATGAACAAGAATGTCAAATTGTTGAGTCAGCAACAGGAGTCACTGTGTAGTTACATCCCATGTGGGATCTGTCCTTAATGTGTTGTCTAATGTGCAGTGATGCTATAACTAGTACTGAAACAGTATTTTTACACTTTGTGTTTCTGCATGGGTACAAACTGATGAGATCTTTACTAATTATATACTGAATCGATCTTCTGTATATAAAGATAATTGGAAATGAAAAAAAAAAACCTGGTGTTAAATTGGAAATGGCATAGAAAATTAATTAATTTTTAAAAAATTATTATGTAGGATCTCTGCCTTTAATGTGCTGTACACTCTTATTTAATGCTATAACTAGTACTCCAACAGTA
Source organism: Lepus oiostolus (assembly GCA_036325905.1). Taxonomy (NCBI): domain Eukaryota; kingdom Metazoa; phylum Chordata; class Mammalia; order Lagomorpha; family Leporidae; genus Lepus; species Lepus oiostolus. The sequence goes on from CM070808.1 coordinate 132,342,071, forward strand.
TTTTTTTTTTTCACTTTGTGTTGCTATATGGGGGCAAACTGTTGAAATCGTTACCTAATTTATACTAAACTGATCATTTGTATATAAAGAGAATTGAAAATGAATCATGATGTGATTGGAAGGGGAGAGGGAGCGGGAAAGGGGAGCGTTGTGGGTGGGAGGGTATTTTTGGGAGAGGGAACCCATTGTAACCCATGAGCTGTACTTTGGAAATTTATATTCATTAAATAAAATTTAATAAAAAAAAGAAATTACGAATGTGTAGAGTTGGTGTCTCCATGTGGAACGAATTAGTGTTACCAAGCACAAAATTAAATGTTCCCTGAAAAAAAAATTCAAAAAAAAAATGTCCGTGGATAATATCAAGAATACACAAACACAGAGGATGTAGCAATATTTCAGATTTAGTCAGCCATAATACAAGCAGATATTTCCGGTTTCATCCAGTCATATCCGGACAACGTTGTGTGGAATTCGTATGCAATGGACCGAGAAAATCACAGTACAAATAGTTTTGGAGAAAGCAAAGTCTTTTCGTTAGGCAAGTGCATAAAATGTCATCGATACAAACAGAAATATCATGTTTGTTTGCTGCAGTTCCTCTATCTTTCTCCCTTGAAAATACGAATGTGTAGAGCTGGTGTCTCCATGTGGAACCAATTTGTGTTTCCAAGCACAAAATTACATGTTCCCTGAAAAAAAAAAACAGTGAGAAATAAAAAATCCATGAATAATATCCAGAAAACACAAACACAGAGGCTTTCACAATATTTCAAATTGAGTTAGCCAAAACACAACCGGATATTTCCGCTTTCATCCAGTCATATCCGGACAAAGTGGTGTGGAATTCGTATGCAATGGACCGAGAAAATCACAGTACAAATGGTTTTGGAGAAAAGCAAAGTCTTTTCATTAGCCAAGTGCATAAAATGTCATCCATACAAACAGAAATATCATGTTTGTTTGCCACAGTTCCTCTAGATTTCTCCCTAGAAAATGCAAATGTGTAGAGCTGGTGTCTCCATGATGAACCAACTAGTGTTTCTATGGTACAAAAATAAATGTTCCCTGATGAAAACATTCAAAACAATAAAGTCCATTGATAATATCCAGAAAACATAAACACAGAAGCTTTCACAATATTTCAGATTGAGTTAGCAGAAACACAACTGGATATTTCTGGTTTCATCCAGTCATATCCGGACAAACTGGTGTGGAATTCGTATGCAATGGACTGAGAAAAACAGAGTAAAAATGATTTTGAAGAAAAGCAAAGTCTTTTCGTTAGCCAAGTGCATAAAATGTCATCTATACAAACAGAAATATCATGTTTGTTTGCCGCAGTTCCTCTAGCTTTCTCCCTAGAAAATACGAATGTGTAGAGCTGGTGTCTCCATGTGGAACCAATTAGTGTTTCTACGGTAAAAAATTAAATGTTCCCTGATTAAAAACATTCAAAAAATAAAGTCTGTGGATAATATCAGGAATACACATACACAGAGGCTGTAGCAATATTTCGGATTGAGTTAGCCAAAACACAACCAGATATTTCTGGTTTCATGTAGTCATATCTGGACAAACTCGTCTGGAATTCGTATGCAATGGACTGAGAAAATCTAGGTACAAAAGGTTTCGGAAAAAGCAAGTATTTTCGCTAGGCAAGTGCATAAAATATCAGCTATAGAAACAGAAATATGTTTGTTTGCCGCAATTCCTATAGGTTTCTCCCTAGAAATTACGAGTATAATTACTGACGCCATGAACACGAGTGTCAAATTGTTAAGTCAGCAACAGGAGTCACTGTGTAGTTACATCCCATGTGGGATCTGTCCTTAATGTGTTGTCTAATGTGCAGTGATGCTATAACTAGTACTGAAACAGTATTTTTACAATTTGTGTTTCTGCATGGGTACAAACTGATGAGATCTTTACTAATTATATACTGAATCGATCTTCTGTATATAAAGATAATTGGAAATGAAAAAAAAAAAGAAAAACCTGGTGTTAAATTGGAAATGGCATAGAAAAATAATGAATTTAAAAAAAATTATTATGTAGGATCTCTGCCTTTAATGTGCTGTACACTCTTATTTAATGCTATAACTAGTACTCCAACAGTATTTTTTTTCACTTTGTGTTGCTATATGGGGGCAAACTGTTGAAATCGTTACCTAATTTATACTAAACTGATCTTTTGTATATAAAGAGAATTGAAAATGAATCATGATGTGATTGGAAGGGGAGAGGGAGCGGGAAAGGGGAGGGTTGTGGGTGGGAGGGAAATTTTGGGAGAGGAAAGCCAAATAACCCATGAGCTGTACTTTGGAAATTTATATTCATTAGATAAAAGTTAAAAAAAAAAAGAAATTATGAATGTGTAGAGCTAGTGTCTCCCTGTGGAAACAATTAGTGTTTCAACGGTACAAAATTAAATGTTTCCTGATAAAAACATTCAAAACAATAAAGTCTGTGGATAACATCAGGAATACACAAACACAGATGCTGTAGCAATATTTCGGATGGAGTTAGCCAAAACACAAGCAGATATCTCTGGTTTCATCCAGTCATATATGGACACAGTGGGGTGGAATTCGTATGCAATGCACCAAGAAAATCACAGTAAAAATGGTTTTCGAGAAAACCAAAGTCTTTTCATGAGGCAAGTGCATAAAATGCCATCGATACAAACAGAAATATCATGTTTGTTTGCCGCAGTTCCTCTAGCTTTCTCCCTAGAATATAAGAATGTGTGGTGCTGGTGTCCCCGTGATGAACCAATTACTGTTTCTACGGTACAAAATTAAATGTTCCCTGATAAAAATATACAAAACAATAAATTCCATCGATAATATCCAGAAACACAAACACAGAGGCTTTCACAATATTTCCGATTGAGTTAGCCAAAACACAACCGGACATTTCTGGTTTCATCCAGTCATATCCGGACAAAGTGGTGTGGAATTCGTACGTAATAGACCGAGAAAATCAGAGTAAAAATGGTTTTGGAGAAAAGCAAAGTCTTTTTGTTAGTCACGAGCATGAAATGTCATCTATACAAACAGAAATATCATGTTTGTTTGCCTAGTTCCTCTAGCTTTCTCCCTGGAAAATACGAATGTGTAGAGCTGCTGTCTCCATTTGGAACCAATTAGTGTTTCACAGCACAAAATTAAATGTTCCCTGATAAAAAACATTCAAAACAATAAAGTCTGTGGATAATATCAGGAATGCAAAATCACAGAGGCTGTAGCAATATCTAGGATTGAGTTAGCCAAAACAAACCAGATATTTCCGGTTTCATCCAGTCATATCCGGACAAACTGGTGTGGAATTCGTATGCAATGGACCGAGAAAATCACAGTACAAATGGTTTTGGAGAAAAGCAAAGTCTTTACGTTAGGCAAGTGCATAAAATGTCATCTATACAAACAGAAATATCATGTGTGTTTGCCGCAGTTCCTCTAGCTTTCTCACTAGAAAATACGAATGTGTAGAGCTGGTGTCTCCATGTGGAACCAATTAGTGTTTCACAGCACAAAAATAAATGTTCCCTGATAAAAACCATTCAAAAAATAAAGTCTGTGGATAATATCAGGAATACACAAACACAGAGGCTGTAGCAATATTTCGGATTGAGTTACGCAAAACACAACCAGATATTTCTGGTTTCATCCAGTCATATCTGGACAAACTGGTGTGGAATTCGTATGCAATGGACTGAGAAAATCTAGGTACAAATGGTTTTGGAGAAAAGCAAGTATTTTCTTTAGGAAAGTGCATAAAATATCAGCTATAGAAACAGAAATGTGTTTGTTTGCCGCAATTCCTATAGGTTTCTCCCTAGAAATTACGAGTATAATTACTGACGCCATGAACAAGAATGTCAAATTGTTTGTTACGTCAGCAACAGGAGTCACTGTGTAGTTACATCCCATGTGGGATCTGTCTTTAATGTGTTGTCTAATGTGCAGTGATGCTATAACTAGTACTGAAACAGTATTTTTACATTTTGTGTTTCTGCATGGGTACAAACTGATGAAATCTTTACTAATTATATACTGAATCGATCTTCTGTATGTAAAGATAATTGGAAATGAAAAAAAAAACCTGGTGTTAAATTGGAAATGGCATAGAAAATTAATTAATTTTTAAAAAAATATTATGTAGTATCTCTGCCTTTAATGTGCTGTACACTCTTATTTAATGCTATAACTAGTACTCCAACAGTATTTTTTTTTCACTTTGTGTTGCTTTATGGGGGCAAACTGTTGAAATCATTACCTAATTTATACTAAACTGATCTTTTGTATATAACGAAAATTGAAAATGAATCATGATGTGATTGGAAGGGGAGAGGGAGCAGGAAAGGGGAGGGTTGTGGGTGGGAGGGAAGTTTGGGTGAGGGAAGCCTTTGTAACCCATGAGCTGTACTTTGGAAATTTATATTCATTAAATAAATGTATAATAAAAAAAAGAAATTACGAATGTGTAGAACTGGTATCTCCATGTGGAAACAATTAGTGTTTCAACGGTACAAAATTAAATGTTCCTATTAAAAAAACATTCAAAACAATAAAGTCTGTGCATAATATCAGGAATACACAAACACAGAGGCTGTAGCAATATTTCGGATGGAGTTAGCCAAAACACAAGCAGATATCTCTGGTTTCATCCACTCATATCTGGACACAGTGGGGTGCAATTCGTACGGAATGGACCGAGAAAATCACAATACAAATGGTTTTGGAGAAAAGCAAAGTCTTTTCGTTAGGCAAGTGCATAAAATATCATCTATACAAGCAGAAATATCATGTTTCTTTGCCGCAGATCCTCTAGCTTTCTCCCTAGAAAATACGAATATGTAGAGCTGGTGTCTCCATGTGGAACCAATTACTGTATCCAAACTAAAAATAAAATGTTCTCCGATAATAAACATTCAAAAAATAAAGTCTGGATAATATCCAGGAAACACAAACACAGAGGCTGTAGCAATATCTGGGATTGAGTTAGCCAAAACACAACCAGATATTTTCGTTTTCAACCAGTCATTTCCGAACAACCTGTGTGGAATTCGTATGCAATGGACCGAGAAAATCACTGTAAAAATGGATTTGGAGAAAAGCAATGTTTTTTCATTAGGCAAGTGCATAAAATGTCATCCATACATGAGAAAATCGTGTTTGTTTGTCGCAGTTCCTCGAGCATTCTCCCTAGAAAATATGAATATGTAGAGCTGTTGTCTCCATGTGGAACCAATTACAGTATGCAAGCTCAAAATACAATGTTCCCCGATAAAAAACATTCAAAACAATAAAGTCTGTGGATAATATCCAGAAAACTCAAACACAGAGGCTGTAGCAATATTTCGGATTGAGTTAGCCAAAAAAAACTGGATATTTCCGGTTTCATCAGTCATATCCGGACAAACTCGTGTGGAATTCATATTCAGTGGATCGAAAAAAGCACAGTAAAAATGGTTTTGGGGAAAAGCAAAGTATTTTCGTTAGGTAAGTGCATAGAATGTCATCGATACAAACAGAAATATCATGTTTGTTTGCCACAGTTCCTCTACCTTTCTCCCTAGAAAATACGAATGTGTAGAACTGGTGTCTCCATGTGGAAGCAATTAGTGTTTCACAGCACAAAATTAAATGTTTGCTGATAAAAAACATTCAAAACAATAAAGTCTGTGGACAATATCAGGATTGAAGAAACACAGAGGCAGTAACAATAACTGGGATTGAGTTAGCCAAATCAAAACTGGATATTTCCTGTTTCATCCAGTCATATCCAGACAAACTGGTGTGGAATTCGTATGCAATGGACATAGAAAATCACAGTACAAATCGTTTTGAAGAAAAGCAAAGTCTTTACATTAGGCAAGTCCATAAAATGTCATCGATACAAACAGAAATATCATGTTTGTTTTTTGCAGTTCCTCTAGCTTTCTCCGCAGAAAATATGAATGTGTAGAGCTGGTGTCTCCATGTGGAACAAACTAGTGTTTCCAAGCACAAAATTAAATGTTCCCTGAAAAAAAAAACATTCAAAAAAATAATGTCCATGGATAATATTAAGAATACACAAAAACAGAGGATGTAGCAATATTTCAGATTGAGTCAGCCATAATACAAGCAGATATTTCCGGTTACATCCAGTCATATCCGGACAAAGTTGTGTGGAATTCGTATGCAATGGACCGAGAAAATCACAATACAAATGGTTTTGGAGAAAAGCAAAGTCTTTACGTTAGGCAAGTGCATAAAATGTCATCTATAAAAACAGAAATGTCATGTTTGTTTGCCGCAGTTCCTCTGGCTTCTCCGTAGAATATACGAATGTGTAGAGCCGGTACCCCCATGATGAACCAATTAGTATTTCTACGGTACAAAAATAAATGCTCCCTGATAAAAACATTCAAAACAGTAAAGTCCATCGATAATATCCAGAAAACAAAAACACAGAAGTTTTCACTATATTTCGGATTCAGTTAGCCAAAACAGAACCGGATATTTCTCGTTTCATCCAGTCATATACGTAAAAACTGGTGTGGCATTCGTATGCAATGGACCGAGAAAATCACAGTACAAATGGTATTGGAGAAAAGCAAAGTCTTTTCGTGAGGGAAGTGCATAAAATGTCATTTATACAAACAGAAATATAAGTTATGTTTGCCGCAGTTCCTATAGCTTTCTCCTTAGAAAATACGAATGAGTAGAGCTGGTGTCTCAATTCGGAAACAATTAGTGTTTCACAGCTCAAAATTAAATGTTCCCTCATAAAAACAATTCAAAACAATAAAGTCCATTGATAATATCAGAAAACACAAACACAGACTCGGTAACCATATCTGGGATTGAGTTAGCCAAAAAAAAAAAAAAAAAACAAAAACGGATATTTCGGGTTTCATCCAGTCATATCCGGACAAACTGGTGTGGAATTCGTATGCAATGGACATAGAAAATCACAGTACAAATGGTTTTGGAGAAAAGCAAAATATTTTGGTTAGGCAAGTGCATAAAATGTCATCTTTACAAACAGAAATATCATGTTTGTTTGCTGCAGTTCCTCTAGCTTTCTCCCTAGAAAATACGAATGTGTAGAGCTGATGTCTCCACGTGGAACCAATTAGTATTTCACAGCACAAAATTAAATGTTTGCTGATAAAAAACATTCAAAACAATAAAGTCTGTGGATAATATCAGGAATGCAAAATCACAGAAGCTGTAGCAATATCTGGGACTGAGTTAGCCAAAACAAAACCAGATATTTCCGGTTTCATCCACGCATATCTGGACAAAGTGGTGTAGAATTCATATGCAATGGACTGAGAAAATCACAGTACAAATGGTTTTGGAGAAAAGCAAAGTCTTTACGTTAGGCAAGTGCATAAAATGTCATCTATAAAAACAGAAATATCATGTTTGTTTGCCGCAGTTCCTCTGGCTTCTCCGTAGAATATACGAATGTGTAGAGCCGGTACCACCATGATGAACCAATTAGTATTTCTACGGTACAAAAATAAATGCTCCCTGATAAAAACATTCAAAACAATAAAGTCCATCGATAATATCCAGAAAACACAAACACAGAAGCTTTCACTATATTTCGGATTCAGTTAGCCAAAACAGAACCGGATATTTCTCGTTTCATCCAGTCATATCCGTACAAACTGGTGTGGAATTCGTATGCAATGGACTGAGAAAATCACAGTACAAATGGTTTTGGAGAAAAGCAAAGTCTTTTCGTTAGGCAAGTGCATAAAATGTCCTCTATACAAACAGAAATATCATGTTTGTTTGGCGAAGTTCCTCTAGGTTTCTCCCTAGAAAATACGAATGTCTAGAGCTGGTGTCTCCATGTGGAAGCAATTTGTGTTTGCAAGCACAAAATTAAATGTTCCCTGAAAAAAATCATTCAAAAAAATTAAGTCCGTGGATAATATCAGGTATACACAAACACAGAGGCTGTAGAAATATTTCGTATTGAGTGAGCCAAAACACAACCAGATATTTCTGGTTTCATCCAGTCATATCCGGACAAACTGGTGTGGAGTTCGTATGCAATGGACCGAGAAAATCACAGTACAAATGGTTTTGGAGAAAAGCAAAGTCTTTACGTTAGGCAAGTGCATAAAATGTCATCTATACAAACAGAAATATCATGTGTGTTTGCCACAGTTCCTCTAGCTTTCTCCCTAGAAAATACGAATGTGTAGAGCTGGTGTCTCCATGTGGAACCAATTAGTGTTTCACAGCACAAAATTAAATGTTCCCTGATAAAAAACATTCAAAAAATAAAGTCTGTGGATAATATCAGGAATACACAAACACAGAGGCTGTAGCAATATTTCGGATTGAGTTAGCCAAAACACAACCAGATATTTCTGGTTTCCTCCAGTCATATCCGGACAAACTCGTCTGGAATTCGTATGCAATGGACTGAGAAAATCTAGGTACAAATGGTTTTGGAGAAAAGCAAGTATTTTCTTTAGGAAAGTGCATAAAATATCAGCTATAGAAACAGAAATGTGTTTGTTTGCCGCAATTCCTATAGGTTTCTCCCTAGAAATTACGAGTATAATTACTGACGCCATGAACAAGAATGTCAAATTGTTTCTTAAGTCAGCAACAGGAGTCACTGTGTAGTTACATCCCATGTGGGATCTGTCCTTAATGTGTTGTCTAATGTGCAGTGATGCTATAACTAGTACTGAAACAGTATTTTTACACTTTGTGTTTCTGCATGGGTACAAACTGATGAAATCTTTACTAATTATATACTGAATCGATCTTCTGTATGTAAAGATAATTGGAAATGAAAAAAAAAACCTGGTGTTAAATTGGAAATGGCATAGAAAATTAATTAATTTTTAAAAAAACTATTATGTAGGATCTCTGCCTTTAATGTGCTGTACACTCTTATTTAATGCTATAACTAGTACTCCAACAGTATTTTTTTTTCAATTTGTGTTGCTATATGGGGGCAAACTGTTGAAATCGTTACCTAATTTATACTAAACTGATCTTTTGTCTATAAAGAGAATTGAAAATGAATCATGATGTGATTGGAAGGGGAGAGGGAGCATGAAAGGGGAGGGTAGTGGGTGGGAGGGAAGTTTTGGGAGAGGGAAGCCATTATAACCCATGAGCTGTACTTTGGAAATTTATATTCATTAGATATATGTTAAAAAAAAGAAATTAGCCATCTCTTTTATAAGATCTAAAGATTAAATTGTGCATCCTACAGATTCCTTCATAATAGAATTAGTTTCCTACCTTGAAGAGAATAGAGAAATGAAAGAACAAGTTGGGCTTAGAATAGAGAAATGAGGGAGCAAGTCCTAGATCGCTTGCTGACAACAGCAATATCACATGGATACTTAGCAAACCGTTTCAACCATTAGATAACAACTTAAGAAAACATTTACCAGAAGGTCCAATGCCTTCTATAAATTTTAAGAATCATGTATTTGAAAACACCTCTTAAATATCTAACATGGTGTAGTTTGTTTAGCCAGTAAACTTAAGCACAACCATCTAAAATGTTTTTAGTTTCTTTCTACCAACAAGTCTAAAACATATGATACACAGATTCAGGTCACACCAATTAAAATGTATCTTTGATTGATTTTAGCAGCTTAAATTTATGGACAATCTTATCTATAAGCCATTTAAAATAAAACTCTTAATAAAATTTCCCCATGTGGACATACAATATGTACACACATATAATATAGCATAATAGACCAATATAGCAATTTTAATAATAGCTTTTAAAATCTTCAACTCTTTTCTAGATTGCCAATTCATTTGAATTGCTTTGTGTTTTTAGTAACCTCAGTTAACCATACTTTCTCTCAGTTGGTACTGTTAATACATTATTGGCTTCATCTGTTTACAGAGCCATCCCAAAGTACTGAATACAATAAAAGTAGCTGGAAAAAGTCCATAGGAACCTATAGGAGGACAGCTAAACACAGAACCAACAACGCTTTAGTTTTATGAGCAGCACATCATATATAACTGTGGATGACAAAAGACTTTAAGTCGCCATGTTTAAAATTATAAACTCATCAACCACCAAGAGGCACTTGCTTACTTCACAGTATTTTTGAAAGCACCTGTAGGATTTGACAAGTATTTAACCCTTTAGACCTCTGGGGCTCTCTCATTAAGATAACTATCATGTCTAGTAACACAAGATCATTAGACTTTTTAATTCTCAAACATTTGTATTAATGGCATTTTCCATTATAGAAACTTAAAGTCTGGTACCACATCAGCATAGCCAAAATAAGAACTTAAATAATAATCTCATAGCTATATTCACTTCGCCATCAGCGAAGTATACAGTAAGTAGAAAAAACCTCCCTTTCAGACCAAAGGGAAAGAAAGTTTTAAAGTGAGAATATAATTTTCCTCATGGGCATTGTCTACCTTAGAAAAACTACTACAGAACATGCCTGTGACTGTAGACTTGTAGTTCAGGCCACCGAAGATTAGAGATGGGACACGGGCACTCCCTTGAATTGCATCCTCTGGTCTGCTTTAACACAAACCAGGAGGAAAAGAAAGCTCGGCATCAGAAGCAATGGGTGGCAGGCCTATTAATGGCTGATCTGTACAGTGATCTGCCCTCAAGGAGACCCAACAGGCCAGTCCACTGCAGTGGTTTTCAATGTGGTAAGCCTGGGCTTCAGCAGAAGTCAGCTTGTGAAGTGCCCTGGCAGCTCTGCCAAGAGTTGGATCACTGGAAATGGACCTGCCCTGGAGTCGAAGGATGCCCAGGTCAGAGCCACAGATCTTATTGGCTGTAAGCTGAATAGCCCTTCACTCAGCCCAACTTCCAAAGTGACCATTGCAGCTGAGGGTATGGTCAAGTAGGGTCAGCAACATTGCAGGCAGAACTGTAAATTTCTTGTTAGAGATGCCACTTGCCTTTACCTGGCCAGCTCTCCTCCCAGGCCAGCCAAGTAATGAAAGTCAACAGAGTGCCTTCCCCTAGGAGGTTCACACCTCCCTTAGGATATACCCCATGTGAAGAGATAGATAGGTCTGGGCCTCTGAATTTACAAGGCCTAAATCCCACCAGATTATTATCAAGCCCCTTCTATCAGGTTCTATTTGCCTCTCAATCAGAAATATTACTTGTAGCTTAGATAGCACCTTTCTTAGCTCCTCTAATAATGACTCTGTCCTTTGTTCTAGGCCCTATATAGTGCACTTGGGCCTCATTCTTTTGTAATCATAAACTCTACTCTACGACCAAAGGCTCTACTCCCAACCTGTGTGTACTGATGGTCCTCTTCCCCACTTAATGCTGTATAATTGTTCAAACCTGGTAAATGCCACTCTTAGGATCATTGTTTAATATCCTCACCATGTCTTTTATGACCTTGTCTAAATATGATCAGAGTCGGTATACTTGGAAGGCTTCCATAGCCTTGGCAACTCATGACGACAGCCTAGGATGGTTACTGGCACCATAAACTAGGGTGTCAATTTGTTGGGTCCACAACAGGAGCCACTGTGCACTTGCTCCTCATGTGGGATCTCTGTCATTAATGTGCTGTACATTTTGATTTAATGCTATAACTAGTACTCAAACAGTATGTTTCATTTTGTGTTTCTATGTGGGTGCAAACTGTTGAAATCTTTATACTAAATTGATCTTTTGTATATAAAGATAATTGAAAATGAATCTTGATGCAAATGGAAGGGGAGAGGGAGCGGGAGAGGGGAGGGTTGCGGGTGGGAGGGAAGTTATGGGAGGGGGAAGCCATTGTAATCCATAAGCTGTACACTGGAAATTTATATTCATTAAATAAAAGTTAAAAAAAAAAGAAATTAGGAATGTGTAGAGTTGGTGTCTCCATGTGGAAACAATTAGTGTTTCAACGGTACAAAATTAAATGTTCCCTGAAAAAAAACATTCAAAACAATAAAGTCTGTGCATAATATCAGGAATACACAAACACAGAGGCTGTAGCAATATTTCGGATGCAGTTAGCCAAAACACAAGCAGATATCTCTGGTTTCATCCAGTCATATCTGGACACAGTGGGGTGCAATTCGTACGCAATGGATCGAGAAAATCACAGTACAAATGGTTTTGGAGAAAAGCAAAGTCTTTTCGTTAGGCAAGTGCATAAAATATCATCTATACAAGCAGAAATATCATGTTTGTTTGCCGCAGTTCCTCTAGCATTCTCCCTAGAAAACATGAATGTGTAGAGCTGGTGTCTCCATGTGGAACCAATTACTGTATCCAAGCACAAAATAAAATGTTCTCCGTTAATAAACATTCTAAACAATAAAGTCTGTGGATAATATCCAGGAAACACAAACACAGAGGCTGTAGCAATATCTGGGATTGAGTTAGCCAAAACACAACCAGATATTTCCTTTTTCAACCATTCATATCCGGACAACCTGTGTGGAATTCGTATGCAATGGACCGAGAAAATCACTGTAAAAATGGATTTGGAGAAAAGCAAAATTTTTTAATTAGGCAAGAGCATAAAATGTCATCCATACAAACAGAAATATCATGTTTGTTTGTCGCAGTTTCTCGAGCTTTCTCTCTAGAAAATACTAATATGTAGATCTGGTGTCTGCATGTGGAACCAATTACTGTATGTAAGCTGGAAATACAATGTTCCCTGATAAAAAAACATTCAAAACAATAAAGTCTGTAGATCATATCCAGAAAACTCAAACACAGAGGCCGTAGCAATATCTGGGATTGAGTTAGCCAAAACAAAACCGGATATTTCCGCTTTCATCCAGTCATATCCGGAGAAACTGGTGTAGAATTCGTATGCAATGGACGTAGAAAATCACAGTAAAAATGGTTTTGGAGAAAAGCAAAGTCTTTACGTTAGGCAAGTGCTTAGAATGTCATCTATACAAACAGAAATATCATGTGTGTTTGCCACAGTTCCTCTAGCTTTCTCCCTAGAAAATACGAATGTGTAGAGCTGGTGTCTCCATGTGGAACCAATTAGTGTTTCACAGCACAAAATTAAATGTTCCCTGATAAAAAACATTCAAAAAATAAAGTCTGTGGATAATATCAGGAATACACAAACACAGAGGCTGTAGCAATATTTCGGATTGAGTTAGCCAAAACACAACCAGATATTTCTGGTTTCATCCAGTCATATCCGGACAAACTCGTCTGGAATTCGTATGCAATGGACTGAGAAAATCTAGGTACAAATGGTTTTGGAGAAAAGCAAGTATTTTCTTTAGGAAAGTGCATAAAATATCAGCTATAGAAACAGAAATGTGTTTGTTTGCCGCAATTCCTATAGGTTTCTCCCTAGAAATTACGAGTATAATTACTGACGCCATGAACAAGAATGTCAAATTGTTTCTTAAGTCAGCAACAGGAGTCACTGTGTAGTTACATCCCATGTGGGATCTGTCCTTAATGTGTTGTCTAATGTGCAGTGATGCTATAACTAGTACTGAAACAGTATTTTTACACTTTGTGTTTCTGCATGGGTACAAACTGATGAAATCTTTACTAATTATATACTGAATCGATCTTCTGTATGTAAAGATAATTGGAAATGAAAAAAAAAAAACCTGGTGTTAAATTGGAAATGGCATAGAAAATTAATTAATTTTTAAAAAAATATTATGTAGGATCTCTGCCTTTAATGTGCTGTACACTCTTATTTAATGCTATAACTAGTACTCCAACAGTATTTTTTTTTCAATTTGTGTTGCTATATGGGGGCAAACTGTTGAAATCGTTACCTAATTTATACTAAACTGATCTTTTGTCTATAAAGAGAATTGAAAATGAATCATGATGTGATTGGAAGGGGAGAGGGAGTGGGAAAGGGGAGGGTAGTGGGTGGGAGGGAAGTTTTGGGAGAGGGAAGCCATTATAACCCATGAGCTGTACTTTGGAAATTTATATTCATTAGATATATGTTAAAAAAAAAGAAATTAGCCATCTCTTTTATAAGATCTAAAGATTAAATTGTGCATCCTACAGATTCCTTCATAATAGAATTAGTTTCCTACCTTGAAGAGAATAGAGAAATGAAAGAACAAGTTGGGCTTAGAATAGAGAAATGAGGGAGCAAGTCCTAGATCGCTTGCTGACAACAGCAATATCACATGAATACTTAGCAAACCGTTTCAACCATTAGATAACAACTTAAGAAAACATTTACCAGAAGGTCCAATGCCTTCTATACATTTTAAGAATCATGTATTTGAAAACACCTCTTAAATATCTAACATGGTGTAGTTTGTTTAGCCAGTAAACTTAAGCACAACCATCTAAAATGTTTTTAGTTTCTTTCTACCAACAAGTTTAAACATATGATACACAGATTCAAGTCACACCAATTAAAATGTATCTTTGATTGATTTTAGCAGCTTAAATTTATGGACAATCTTATCTATAAGCCATTTAAAATAAAACTCTTAATAAAATTTCCCCATGTGGACATACAATATGTACACACATATAATATAGCATAATAGACCAATATAGCAATTTTAATAATAGCTTTTAAAATCTTCAACTCTTTTCTAGATTGCCAATTCATTTGAATTGCTTTGTGTTTTTAGTAACCTCAGTTAACCATACTTTCTCTCAGTTGGTACTGTTAATACATTATTGGCTTCATCTGTTTACAGAGCCATCCCAAAGTACTGAATACAATAAAAGTAGCTGGAAAAAGTCCATAGGAACCTATAGGAGGACAGCTAAACACAGAACCAACAACGCTTTAGTTTTATGAGCAGCACATCATATATAACTGTGGATGACAAAAGACTTTAAGTCTCCATGTTTAAAATTATAAACTCATCAACCACCAAGAGGCACTTGCTTACTTCACAGTATTTTTGAAAGCACCTGTAGGATTTGACAAGTATTTAACCCTTTAGACCTCTGGGGCTTTCTCATTAAGATAACTAACATGTCTAGTAACACAAGATCATTAGACTTTTTAATTCTCAAACATTTGTATTAATGGCATTTTCCATTATAGAAACTTAAAGTCTGGTACCACATCAGCATAGCCAAAATAAGAACTTAAATAGTAATCTCATAGCTATATTCACTTCGCCATCAGTGAAGTATACAGTAAGTAGAAAAAACCTCCCTTTCAGACCAAAGGGAAAGAAAGTTTTAAAGTGAGAATATAATTTTCCTCATGGGCATTGTCTACCTTAGAAAAACTACTACAGAACATGCCTGTGACTGTAGACTTGTAGTTCAGGCCACCGAAGATTAGAGATGGGACACGGGCACTCCCTTGAATTGCATCCTCTGGTCTGCTTTAACACAAACCAGGAGGAAAAGAAAGCTCGGCATCAGAAGCAATGGGTCGCAGGCCTATTAATGGCTGATCTGTACAGTGATCTGCCCTCAAGGAGACCCAACAGGCCAGTCCACTGCAGTGGCTTTCAATGTGGTAAGCCTGGGCTTCAGCAGAAGTCAGCTTGTGAAGTGCCCTGGCAGCTCTGCCAAGAGTTGGATCACTGGAAATGGACCTGCCCTGGAGTCGAAGGATGCCCAGGTCAGAGCCACAGATCTTATTGGCTGTAAGCTGAATAGCCCTTCACTCAGCCCAACTTCCAAAGTGACCATTGCAGCTGAGGGTATGGTCAAGTAGGGTCAGCAACATTGCAGGCAGAACTGTAAATTTCTTGTTAGAGATGCCACTTGCCTTTACCTGGCCAGCTCTCCTCCCAGGCCAGCCAAGTAATGAAAGTCAACAGAGTGCCTTCCCCTAGGAGGTTCACACCTCCCTTAGGATATAC
Organism: Lepus oiostolus; assembly: GCA_036325905.1. Lineage (NCBI taxonomy): Eukaryota > Metazoa > Chordata > Mammalia > Lagomorpha > Leporidae > Lepus > Lepus oiostolus. Next base: position 132,357,868 of record CM070808.1, read on the forward strand.
CCCATGTGAAGAGATAGATAGGTCTGGGCCTCTGAATTTACAAGGCCTAAATCCCACCAGATTATTATCAAGCCCCTTCTATCAGGTTCTATTTGCCTCTCAATCAGAAATATTACTTGTAGCTTAGATAGCACCTTTCTTAGCTCCTCTAATAATGACTCTGTCCTTTGTTCTAGGCCCTATATAGTGCACTTGGGCCTCATTCTTTTGTAATCATAAACTCTACTCTACGACCAATGGCTCTACTCCCAACCTGTGTGTACTGATGGTCCTCTTCCCCACTTAATGCTGTATAATTGTTCAAACCTGGTAAATGCCACTCTTAGGATCATTGTTTAATATCCTCACCATGTCTTTTATGACCTTGTCTAAATATGATCAGAGTCGGTAAACTTGGAAGGCTTCCATAGCCTTGGCAACTCATGACGACAGCCTAGGATGGTTACTGGCACCATAAACTAGGGTGTCAATTTGTTGGGTCAACAACAGGAGCCACTGTGCACTTGCTCCTCATGTGGGATCTCTGTCATTAATGTGCTGTACATTTTGATTTAATGCTATAACTAGTACTCAAACAGTATGTTTCATTTTGTGTTTCTATGTGGGTGCAAACTGTTGAAATCTTTATACTAAATTGATCTTTTGTATATAAAGATAATTGAAAATGAATCTTGATGCAAATGGAAGGGGAGAGGGAGCGGGAGAGGGGAGGGTTGCGGGTGGGAGGGAAGTTATGGGAGGGGGAAGCCATTGTAATCCATAAGCTGTACACTGGAAATTTATATTCATTAAATAAAAGTTAAAAAAAAAAGAAATTAGGAATGTGTAGAGTTGGTGTCTCCATGTGGAAACAATTAGTGTTTCAACGGTACAAAATTAAATGTTCCCTGAAAAAAAACATTCAAAACAATAAAGTCTGTGGATAATATCAGGAATACACAAACACAGAGGCTGTAGCAATATTTCGGATGCAGTTAGCCAAAACACAAGCAGATATCTCTGGTTTCATCCAGTCATATCTGGACACAGTGGGGTGCAATTCGTACGCAATGGATCGAGAAAATCACAGTACAAATGGTTTTGGAGAAAAGCAAAGTCTTTTCGTTAGGCAAGTGCATAAAATATCATCTATACAAGCAGAAATATCATGTTTGTTTGCCGCAGTTCCTCTAGCATTCTCCCTAGAAAACATGAATGTGTAGAGCTGGTGTCTCCATGTGGAACCAATTACTGTATCCAAGCACAAAATAAAATGTTCTCCGTTAATAAACATTCTAAACAATAAAGTCTGTGGATAATATCCAGGAAACACAAACACAGAGGCTGTAGCAATATCTGGGATTGAGTTAGCCAAAACACAACCAGATATTTCCTTTTTCAACCATTCATATCCGGACAACCTGTGTGGAATTCGTATGCAATGGACCGAGAAAATCACTGTAAAAATGGATTTGGAGAAAAGCAAAATTTTTTAATTAGGCAAGAGCATAAAATGTCATCCATACAAACAGAAATATCATGTTTGTTTGCCGCAGTACCTCTAGCTTTCTCTCTAGAAAATACTAATATGTAGATCTGGTGTCTGCATGTGGAACCAATTACTGTATGTAAGCTGGAAATACAATGTTCCCTGATAAAAAAACATTCAAAACAATAAAGTCTGTAGATCATATCCAGAAAACTCAAACACAGAGGCCGTAGCAATATCTGGGATTGAGTTAGCCAAAACAAAACTGGATATTTCCGCTTTCATCCAGTCATATCCGGAGAAACTGGTGTAGAATTCGTATGCAATGGACGTAGAAAATCACAGTAAAAATGGTTTTGGAGAAAAGCAAAGTCTTTTCGTTAGGCAAGTGCTTAGAATGTCATCGATACAAACAGAAATATCATGTTTGTTTGCTGCAGTTCCTCTAGCTTTCTCCCTAGAAAATACGAATGTGTAGAGCTGGTGTCTCCATGTGGAAACAATTAGTGTTTCACAGCACAAAATTAAATGTTCCCTGATAAAGAACATTCAAAACAATAAAGTCTGTGGATAATATCAGGAATACACAAAAACTGATGCGGTAAAAATATCTGGGATTGAGTTAGCCAAAACACCGGATATTCCGTTTTCATCCAGTCATATCCGAACAAACTGGTGTGGAATTCGTATGCAATGGACCAAGAAAATCACAGTAAAAAGGGTTTTGGGGAAAAGCAAAGTCTTTTCATTATGCAAGTGCATAAAATGTCGTCTACACAAACAGAAATATCATATTTGTTTGCCGCAGTTCCTCTAGCTTTCTCCCTAGAAAATACGAATGTGTAGAGCCGGTGTCTCCATGTGGAACCAATTATTGTATCCAAGCTCAAAATACAGTGTTCCCTGATAAAAAAATTCAAAACAATAAAGTCTGTGGATAATATCCAGAAAATACAAACATAGAGGCTGTAGCAATATCTGGGATTGAGTTTGCAAAAAAAAAAAAAAAAAAACAAAAAAACAAAATACAAAAAAAAACAGACATTTCCGGTTTCATAAAGGCATATGCAGACAAACTGGTGTGGAATTCGTATGCAATGGACCGAGAAAATCATAGTACACATTGTTTTGGAGAAAGGAAAAGTCTTTTCATTAGGCAAGTGCATAAAATGTCATCTATGCAAACAGAAATATCATGTTTCTTTGCCGCAGTTCCTCTAGCTTTCTCCGTATAATATACGAATGTGTAGAGCCGGTACCCCCATGATGAACCAATTAGTGTTTCTACGGTACAAAAATATATGTTCCCTGATAAAAACATTCAAAACAATAAAGTCCATCGATAATATCCAGAAAACACAAACACAGAAGCTTTCACTATATTTCGGATTCAGTTAGCCAAAACACAACCGGATATTTCCGCTTTCATCCAGTAATATCCGGACAAACTGGTGTGGAATTCATATGCAATGGAACGAGAAAATCACAGTAAAAATGGTTTTGGAGAAAAGCAAAGTCTTTTCGTTAGGCAAGTGCATAAAATGTCCTCTATACAAACAGAAATATCATTATTTGTTTGCCGCATTTCCTCTAGCTTTCTCCCTAGAAAATACGAATGTGCAGAGCTGGTGTCTCCATGTGGAAACAATTAGTGTTTCACAGCACAAAATTTAATGTTCCCTGATAAAGAACATTCAAAACAATAAAGTCTGTGGATAATATCAAGAATACACAAACAATGATGCTGTAGCAATATTTCGGATTGAGTGAGCCAAAACACAACCAGATATTTCTGGTTTCATCCATTCATATCCGGACAAACTGGTGTGGAATTCATATGCAATGGAACGAGAAAATCACAGTAAAATGATTTTGGAGAAAAGCAAAGTCTTTTCATTAGGCAAGTGCATAAAATGTCATCTATACAAACAGGAATATCATGTTTGTTTGCCGCAGTTCCTCTAGCTTTCTCCCTAGAAAATACGAATGTGTAGAGTAGGTGTCTCCATGTGGAACCAATTAGTGTTTCTACGGTACAAAATTAAATGTTCCCTGATAAAAACATTCAAAACGACAAAGTCCGTGGATAATATCAGGAATACAGAAACACAGAGGCTGTAGCAATATCTGGGATTGAGTTAGCCAAAACAAAACCGGATATTTCCGGTTTCATCCAGTCATATCCGGACCACATGGTGTGGAATTCGTATGCTATGCACCTAGAAAATCACAGAGAAATGGTTTTGGAGAAAAGCAAAGTCTTTTCGTTAGGCAAGTGCATAAAATGTCATCGATACAAACAGAAACATCATGTCTGTTTGCTGCAGTACCTCTAGCTTTATCCATGGAAAATAGGAAGATGTAGAGCTGGTGTCTCCATGTGGAACAAATTAGTGATTCCAAGCACAGAATTAAATGTTCCCTGATAAAAAAACATTCAAAAAAATAAATCCGTGGTAATATCAGGAATACACAAACACAGAGGCTGTAGCAATATTTTGTATTGAGTTAGCCAAAACACAACCAGATATTTCTTGTTTCATCCAGTCATATCCGGACAAACTGGTGTGGAATTCGTATGCAATGGACCAAGAAAATCACAGTAAAAATGGTTTTGGAGAAAAGCAAAGTGTTTTCTTTAGGCAAATGCATAAAATGTCATCGATACAAACAGAAATATCATGTTTGTTTGCCGCAGTTCCTCTAGCTTTCTCCCTAGAAAATACGAACGTGTAGAGCCGGTGTCCACATGTGGAACCAATTAGTGTTTCCTAGGACAAAATAAATATTCCCTGATAAAAACATTCAAAACAATAAAGTCCGTCGATAATATTCAGAAAACACAAACACAGGCTATAGCAATATCTGGGATTGAGTTAGCCAAAACACAACGTGATAGTTCCGGTTTCATCCAGTCATATCTGATGAACCGGTGTGGAATTCATATGCAATGGACCGAGAAAATCATAGTACACATTGTTTTGGAGAAAGGCAAAGTCTTTTCATTAGGCAAGTGCATAAAATGTCATCTATGCAAACAGAAATATCATGTTTCTTTGCCGCAGTTCCTCTAGCTTTCTCCATAGAATATACGAATGTGTAGAGCCGGTACCCCCATGATGAACCAATTAGTGTTTCTACGGTACAAAAATAAATGTTCCCTGATAAAAACATTCAAAATAATAAAGTCTATCGATAATATCCAGAAAACACAAACACAGAAGCTTTCACTATATTTCAGATTCAGTTAGCCAAAACACAACCGGATATTTCCACTTTCATCCAGTAATATCCGGACAAACTAGTGTGGGATTTGTATGCAATGGAACGAGAAAATCACAGTAAAAATGTTTTTGGAGAAAAGCAAAGTCTTTTCGTTAGGCAAGTGCATAAAATGTCCTCTATACAAACAGAAATATCATGTTTGTTTGCCGCAGTTCCTCTAGCTTTCTCCCTAGAAAATACGAATGTGTAGAGCTGGTGTCTCCATGTGGAAACAATTAGTGTTTCACAGCACAAAATTAAATGTTCCCTGATAAAGAACATTCAAAACAATAATGTCTGTGGATAATATCAGGAATACACAAACACAGAGGCTGTAGCAATATTTTGTATTGAGTTAGCCAAAACACAACCAGATATTTCTTGTTTCATCCAGTCATATCCGGACAAACTGGTGTGGAATTCGTATGCAATGGACCGAGAAAATCACAGTAAAAATGGTTTTGGAGAAAAGCAAAGTGTTTTCTTTAGGCAAATGCATAAAATGTCATCGATACAAACAGAAATATCATGTTTGTTTGCCGCAGTTCCTCTAGCTTTCTCCCTAGAAAATACGAACGTGTAGAGCCAGTGTCCACATGTGGAACCAATTAGTGTTTCCTAGGACAAAATAAATATTCCCTGATAAAAACATTCAAAACAATAAAGTCCGTCGATAATATTCAGAAAACACAAACACAGGCTATAGCAATATCTGGGATTGAGTTAGCCAAAACACAACGTGATATTTCCGGTTTCATCCAGTCATATCCGATGAACCGGTGTGGAATTCGTATGCAATGGACCGAGAAAATCATAGTACACATTGTTTTGGAGAAAGGCAAAGTCTTTTCATTAGGCAAGTGCATAAAATGTCATCTATGCAAACAGAAATATCATGTTTCTTTGCCGCAGTTCCTCTAGCTTTCTCCATAGAATATACGAATGTGTAGAGCCGGTACCCCCATGATGAACCAATTAGTGTTTCTACGGTACAAAAATAAATGTTCCCTGATAAAAACATTCAAAATAATAAAGTCTATCGATAATATCCAGAAAACACAAACACAGAAGCTTTCACTATATTTCAGATTCAGTTAGCCAAAACACAACCGGATATTTCCACTTTCATCCAGTAATATCCGGACAAACTAGTGTGGGATTCGTATGCAATGGAACGAGAAAATCACAGTAAAAATGTTTTTGGAGAAAAGCAAAGTCTTTTCGTTAGGCAAGTGCATAAAATGTCCTCTATACAAACAGAAATATCATGTTTGTTTGCCGCAGTTCCTCTAGCTTTCTCCCTAGAAAATACGAATGTGTAGAGCTGGTGTCTCCATGTGGAAACAATTAGTGTTTCACAGCACAAAATTAAATGTTCCCTGATAAAGAACATTCAAAACAATAAAGTCTGTGGATAATATCAAGAATACACAAACAAAGAGGCTGTAGCAATATTTCGGATTGAGTGAGCCAAAACACAACCAGATATTTCTGGTTTCATCCAGTCATATCCGGACAAACTGGTGTGGAATTCGTATGCAATGGACCGAGAAAATCACAGTAAAAATGGTTTTGGAGAAAAGCAAAGTGTTTTCTTTAGGCAAATGCATAAAATGTCATCGATACAAACAGAAATATCATGTTTGTTTGCTGCAGTTCCTCTAGCTTTCTCCCTAGAAAATACGAATGTGTAGAGCCGGTGTCTACATGTGGAACCAATTAGTGTTTCCAAGGACAAAATAAATGTTCCCTGATAAAAACATTCAAAACAATAAAGTCCGTCGATAATATTCAGAAAACACAAACACAGGCTATAGCAATATCTTGGATTGAGTTAGCCAAAACACAACGGGATATTTCCGGTTTCATCCAGTCATATTTGATGAACCGGTGTGGAATTCATATGCAATGGACCGAGAAAATCACAGTAAAAATGGTATTGGAGAATAGCAAAATCTTTTCGTTATGCAAGTGCATAAAATGTCATCTATGCAAACAGAAATATCATGTTTCTTTGCCGCAGTTTCTCTAGCTTTCAACCTAGAAAATACGAATACTTAGAGCTGGTGTCTCCATGCAGAACCAATTCCTTAAACAAGCTCAAAATAAAATGTTCTATGATAAAAAACATTCAAGACAATAAAAACCTTTGATAATATCCAGAAAACACAAACAAATAGGCTTTCATAATATTTCGGATTGAGTTATCCAAAACGCAACCGGATATTTCCGGTTTCATCCAGTCATATCCAGACAAACTGTTGTGGAATTCGTATGCAAGGGACCTAGAAAATCACAGTACAAATGGTTTTGGAGAAAAGCAAAGTCTTTTCGTTAGGCAAGTGCATAAAATGTCATCGATACAAACCGAAATATCATGTTTCCCGCAGTTCCTTTAAGTTTCTCCCTAGAAAATACGAATATGTAGAGCTGGTGTCTCCATGTGGAACCAATTAGTGTTTCTACGGTACAAAATTAAATGTTACCTTATAAAAACATTCAAAACAATAAAGTCCGTTGACAATAACCAGAAAACAAAAACAAAGAGACTGTAGCAATATCTGGGATTGAGTTAGCCAAAACACAACCAGAATTTTCCGGTTTCATCCAGTCATACTGGACAAACTGGTCTGGAATTCATATGCAATGGACCGCGAAAATCACAGTAGAAATGGTTGTGGAAAAAACCAAAGTCTTTTTGTTAGGCAAGTGCATAAAATGTCATCGATACAAACAGAAATATCATGTTTGTTTGCCGCAGTTCCTCTAGCTTTCACCCTAGAAAATACGAATGTGTAGAGCTGGTGTCTCCATGTGGAACCAATTAGTATTTTCGCAGCACAAAATAAAATGTTCCCTGATAAAAACATTCAAAACAATAACGTCCATGGATAATATCCAGAAATCAAAAACACTGAGGCTTTCACAAAATTTCGGATTGAGTTAGCCAAAACAAAACCGGATATTTCCGCTTTCATCCAGTCATTTCTGGAAAAAGTCCTTTGGAATTCGGATGGAATCGCCGAGAAAATCACAGTACAAATGGTTTTGGAGAAAAACAAAGTCTTTTCGTTAGGCAAGTGCATAAAATGTCATCGATACAAACAGAAATATCATGATTGTTTGCCACAGTTCCTCTAGCTTTCTACCTAGAAAATACGAATACGTAGAGCTGGTGTCTCCATGTGGAACCAATTACTGTATCCAAGCTCAAAATCAAATGTTCTCCGAAAAAAAATATTCAAAACTATAAAGTCCGTGGATAATATCATGAATACACAAACACAGATGATTTCACAATATTTGGGATTGAGATCGCCAAAACACAACCGGATATTGCTGGTTTCATCCAGACATATCTGGACAAACTGCTGTGGGATTCATATGCAATGGACCGAGAAAATCACAGTAGAAATGGTTTTCGAGAAAAGCAAAGTCTTTAGGTTAGGCAAATGAATAAAATGTCATCTATAAAAACAGAAATATCATGTTTTTTTTGTGGCAGTTCCCCTAGCATTCTCCCTAGAAAATACGAATGTGTAGAGCTGGTGTCCCCATGATGAACCAATTAGTGTTTCAACAGTACAAAATTAAATGTTCCCTGAAGAAAACATTCAAAACAATATAGTCCATCGTTAATATCCAGAAAACACAAACAGAGAGGCATTCACAATATTTCACATTGATTTAGCCAAAGCACAACTGGATATTTCTGGTTTAATCCAGTCATATCCGGTAAACTGTTGTGGAATTTGTATGCAATGGACCGTGAAAATCACAGTACAAATGGTATTGGAGAAAAGCAAAGTCTCTTCGTTAGCCAAGTGCATAAAATGTCATCTCTACAAACAGAAATATCATGTTTGTTTGTCGCAGTTCCTCTAGCTTTCTCCCTAGATAATGTGAATGTGTAGAGCTTGTGTCCCCATGATGAACCAATTACTATTTCTAAGGTACAAAATTAAATGTTCCCTGATAAAAACATTCAAAACAATAAAGTCTATCGATAATATCCAGAAAACACAAACACAGAGTTTTCACAATATTTTACACTGAGTTAGCTAAAACACAACCGGATATTTCCTGTTTCATCCAGTCATATGCGGACAAACTGGTGTTGAATTCGTATGCAATGCACCGAGAAAATCACAGTAAAAATGGATTTGGAGAAAAGCAATGTCTTTTCGTTAGGCAAGTGCATAAAATGCCATCTATACAAACAGAAATATCATGTTTGTTTGCTGCAATTCCTCTAGCATTCTCCCTAGAAAATGCAAATGCGTAGAGCTTGTGTTCTCATGAGGAACCAATTATTGTTTCAAAGGTACAAAATTAAAAGTTCCCTGATAAAAAGCATTACAAACAACAAAGTCCCTGGATAATATCCGGAATTCACAAACACAGAGGCTGTAGGAATATCTGGGATTTAGTTAGCCAAAAAAAAACCGGACATTTCTGGTTTCATCCAGTCATATCCGGACAAACTGTTGTGGAACTCGTATGCAATGGACCGAGAAAATCACAGTACAAATGGTTTTGGAGAAAAGCAAAGTCTTTTCGTTAGGCAAATGCATAAAATGTCATCGATACAAACAGAAACATCATGTCTGTTTGCCGCAGTTCCTCTAGCTTTCTCCCTAGAAAATACGAATGCATAGAGCTCGTGTTCCCATGATGAACCAATTAGTGTTTCAACAGTACAAAATTAAATGTTCCCTGATAAAAAATTCAAAACAAGAAAGTTCATCGATAATATCCAGAAAACACAAACACAGAGGCTGTAGCAATATTTCGATTTGAGTTAGGCAAAACACAACGGGATATTTCTAGTTTCATCCAGCCATATACAGACAAAGTGTTTTGGAATTCGTATGCAATAGACCGAGAAAATCACAGTAAAAATGGTTTTGGAGAAAAGCAAAGTCTTTCATTAGGCAAGTGCATAAAATGTCCTCTATAAAAACAGAAATATCATGTTTGTTTGCCTTAGTTCTGTGGATAATATCAGGAATACACAAATACAGAGGCTGTAGCAATATTTCAGATTCAGTTAGCCATAACACAACCGGATATTTCCGCTTTCATCCAGTCATATCCGGACAAAGTGGTGTGGAATTCGTATTTATTGGGCTGAGAAAATCAGAGTAAAATGGTTTTGGGGAAAAGGAAAGTCTTTTGTTTAGTAAAGTGCATATAATATCATCGATGCAAACAGAAATATCATGTTTGTTTGCCACACTTCCTCTACCTTTCTCCCTAGAAAATATGAATATGTAGTGTTTGTGTCTCCATGTCGAAGCAATAACTGTATCCAAGCTCAAAATAAAATATTCCCCAATAAAAAGTATTCTAAAGAATAAAATCGTGGATAATATCTAGAAAACACAAGCACAGAGGCTGTAGCAATATCTGGGATTGAGTTAGTCAAAACAAAACCAGATATTTCCGGTTTCATCCAGTCATATCCGGACAAACTGGTTTGGAATTCATATGCAATGGACCGAGAAAATCACAGTAAAAATGGATTTGTAGGAAAGGAAAGTCATTTTGTTATGCAAGTGCATAAAATGTAATGGATACAAACAGAAATATTATGTTTGTTTGCTGCAGTTCCACTAGGTTTCTCCCTAGAAAATACGAATATGTTCAGCTGGTGTCTCCATGTGGAACCAATTTCTGTATCCAAGCTCAAAATAAAATGTTCCCCGATAAAAAAAAACATTAAAAAAATAAATTCCATTGAAAATATCCAGAAAAAACAAACACAGCGGCTGTAGCAATATCTGGGAATGAGTTAGCAAAAAAAACCCAGATATTTCCGGTTTCATCGAGTCATATCCGGACAAACTAGTGTGGAATTCATATGCAGTGGGCTGATAAAATCACAGTAAAAATGGTTTAGGAGAAAAGCAAAGTCTTTTCGTTAGGCAAGTGCATAAAAAGTCATCTATACAAATACAAACATCATGTTTGTTTTTCACAGTTTCTCTGGCTTTCTCCCTAGAAAATACAAATGTGTAGAGCTGGTGTCATCATGTGGAACCAATTAGTCTTCCCAGGAACAAAATTAAATGTTCCCCGATGAAAAAAAAATTGAAAACTATAAAGTCCGTTGATAATATCAGGAATACACAAACAAAGAGGCTGTAGCAATATCTGGGATTGAGTTAGCCAAAACACAACCGGATATTTCCGGTTTCATCCAGTCATATCCGGACAAACTGGTGTGGAATTCATATGCAATGGACCGAGAAAATCACAGTACAAATCGTTTTGGAGAAAAGCAAAGTCTTTTCGTTAGGCAAGTGTATAAAATGTCATCTACAGAAACAGAAATATCATGTTTGTTTGTCGCAGTTCCTCTAGCTTTCTCCCTAGAAAATACGAATGTGTAGAGCTGGTGTCTCCATTTGAAACCAATTAGTGTTTCTATGGTACAAAATTAATGTTACCTGATAAAAACATTCAAAACAATAAAGTCCATCGATAATATCCAGAAAACACAAACACAGAGGCTTTCACAATGTTTCGGATTGAGTTAGCCAAAACACAACCGGATATTTCTGTTTTCCTCCATTCATATCCAGACAAACTGGTGTGGAATTCGTATGCAATGGGCTGAGAAAATCAGAGTAAAAATGGTTTTGTAGAAAAGCAAAGTCTTTTCGTTAGGCAAGTGTATAAAATGTCGTCTAGACAAACAGAAATATCATGTTTGTTTGCCACAGTTCCTCTAGCTTTCTCCCTAGCAAATACGAATATATAGAGCTGGTGTCTCCATGTGGAACCAATTACTGTATCCAAGCTCAAAATAACATGTTCTCCGACAAATACATTCAAAACAATAAAATCCGTGGATAATATAAGGAATACACAAACACAGAGGCTGTAGCAATATCTGGGATTGTGTTTGCCAAAACAAAACCGATATTTCCGGTTTCATCCAGTCATATCCGGACAAACTGGTGTGGAATTCCTATGCAATGTACTGAAAAAATCACAGTAAAAATGGTTTTGGAGAAAAGCAAAGTCTTTTCTTTAGGAAAGTGCATAAAATGTCATCTATAAAAACAGAAATATCATGTTTGTTTGTCGCAGTTCCTCTAGCTTTCTCCCTAGAAAATACCGTTGTGTAGAGTTGGTGTCTCCATGTGGAACCAATTAGTGACTCCAAGCACAAAATTAAGTGTTCCCTTATAAAAAACATTCAAATCAATAAAGTGTGTGGATAATATCAGGAATACACAATCACAGAGGTTGTGGCAATATTTTGGATTGTGTTTGCCAAAACACAACCGGATATTTCCTGTTTCATCCAGTCATATATGGTAAACTGGTGTGGAATTCATATGCAATGGAGTGAGAACATCACAGTAAATATGGTTTTGGAGAAAAGCAAAGTCTTTTCATTAGGCAAGTACATAAAATGTCATCTATACAAACAGAAATATCATGTTTGATTGTTGCAGTTCCTCTAGCTTTCTCCCTAGAAAATACGAATGTGTAGAACTGGTGTCTCCATCTGAAACCAATTAGTGTTTCTATGGTATAAAATTAAATGTTCTCTGATAAAAACATTCAAAACAATAAAGTCCATCGATAATATCCAGAAAACACAAACACGGAGGCTTTCACAATATTTCGGTTTGAGTTAGCCAAAACACAACCGGATATTTCTGTTTTCATCCAGTCATATCCAGACAAACTGGTGTGGCATTCGTATGCAATGGACGGAGAAAATCGCAGTAAAAATGGTTTTGGAGAATAGCAAAGTCTCTTCGTTAGGCAAGTGCATAAAATGTCATCGATACAAACAGAAATATCATGTTTGTTTGCTTCAGTTCCTCTAGCTTTCTCCCTCGAAAATAGGAATGTGAGAGCTTGTGTCTCCATGTGGATCCAATTAGTGTTTCACAGCACAAAATAAAATGTTCCCTGATAAAACACATTCAAAACAATAAATTCCGTGGATAATATCAGGAATACACAAACATAGAGGCTGTAGCAATATCTGGGATTGAGTTAGCCAAAAAAAAAAAAAAAAAAAAAAAAAAAAAAAAAAAAACAGATATTTCCGGTTTCATCCAGTCATATCTGGACAAACTGGTGTGGATTCGTATGAAGTGTACCGAGAAAATCACAGTAAAAATGGTTTTGGAGAATAGCAAAGTCTTTTCCTTAGGCAAGTGCATCAAATGTCATCTATACAAACAGAAATATCATGTTTGTTTGCCGAAGTTCCTCCAGCAGTCTCCCTAGGAAATATGAATGTGTAGTGCTGGTGTCCCCATGAAGAACCAATTAGTGCTTCTATGGTACAAAATTAAATGTTACTTGATATAAATATTCAAAACAATAAAGTCCATCGATAATATCCAGAAAACACAAACACAGAGGCTGTAGCAATGTTTTGGATTGAGTTAGCCAAAACACAACCGGATATTTCTGTTTTCATCCAGTAATATCCTGACAAACTGGCGTGGAATTCGTATGCAATGGGCTGAGAAAATCACAGTACAAATGGTTTTGGAGAAAAGCAAAGTCTTTTCATTAGGAAAGTGCATAAAATGTCATGTATACAAACAGAAATATCATTTTTGTTTGCCGCATTTCCTCTAGCTTTCTCCCTAGAAAATACAAATATGTAGAGCTGATGTCTACATGTGGAACCAATTACTGTATCCACGCTCTAAATAAAATGTTCCCCAATAAAAAACATTCAAAAGAATATAGTCCGGTTAGGAAATTAGGAGAGCGGCAAGATGCAGAATAGGCAGGGAGCACAATATTAGTCCGGGGGAGAGACAGTTTAATATAAGTGGAGATACAGCAGGATCAAGGAAGAGTAGGGGATGAAACAGCAGAGGAAACACTTCTGGAACTAGTGATTCACAGTGGACCTGCGTGGAGAGCGTGGGAGCCCAAGTTCGGGACAGCAGCGGCAGACTCAACACACCAGCGCTGTAACGTGAGGTGAGCCGAACCTCAATTGCCCGAGACACCAGCGGGTAAGTGGAAAGTGGAGGCTAGAGGGAACGAGGCTTGAAACTCCGTGGGGAAAAATTCACCAGGCTAACTAGAAGAGAGAGAGGAAAAAAATTAAAAAAGTGACCGATACGGACACAAGTTTCTGTCTCTCCGCTCACCTCTCAAAGGTGAGCAAGACAGAGCAGGCGCCATTTTGGAGATACGTCATAAGCAGGGCGACCTCAGGTCTGCACTGGCCCTGAGCCTAGCAGAAACACCTGACTCTGGGGGGAGGGGTGAAATAACAGGAGATTAGCATCTAACTTGGCAACCCAGTGGGAGACTGCAGGAGAATTGCAGCCCACACTGATGGCAGCACAGATTCCCTGTGTGGTCCTTGGGAAAGAGCTTCCGATCTCTGGCTCCTGTGGGTATATCATTTGCCTGCTAACTACCTCCAATTACGTTCAGCTGTGCGGAATTACTTCCCTTTTGAATCCAAAAAAGAAAGAGACATTTGCCACACCTAACCTGGGAGTGTCATCTTTGACACACCCTCAACCCTGAGGAACCAAACACAGCTCTCAGTCCATACTCATCTCAAGCCTCTAAGGCTCCACTGAAAGCAGACAGTCCACTTAATATAGAGCCATAGTGTAACAAGAAAAAACACCACAGTGAAGAAACCAAATATATCCAACATGCCAAACAACAAATGCAAAAACCGAGGTAACAAGAACAAGGAAGACACTATGATGCCCCCAAATGAAAAAGACACCCCAATTCAAGATTATGAAGATGATGAGATCGAAGAAATGCAATAAGCGGATCTCAAAAAATTGATAAGAACATTAAGAAGTTCTCAAAAACAAATTCTTGAACTACAGAAATCCTTAATGGACAAGATAGAAAATCTCTCGTGAAAATGAAATATTAAGGAGGAGGGAATAGGAAGGGAGCACATTGATAGTTCGTCAAGACGCACGTTAATAAAAGTGGAGATACTGCAGGGTCAAGGAAGAGTAGGGGAAGAAACAGCAGAGGAAACTCTTCCAGAACTAGTGATTCACAGTGGACCTGCGTGGAGAGCGTGGGAGCCCAAGTTCGGGACGGCAGCGGCAGACTCAACACACCAGCGCTGTAACGTGAGGTGAGCCGAACCTCAATAGCCCGAGACACCAGCGGGCAAGCGGAAAGAGGAGACTAGAGGGAACAAGGCTTGAAACTCCGTGGGGAAAAGTTCACCAGGCTAACTAGAAGAGAGAGAGGAAAAAAAAAAGTGACCGATACGGACACAAGTTTCTCTCTCTCCACTCACCTCTCGAAGGCGAGCAAGACAAAGAGCAGGCGCCATTTTGGAGATACGTCATAAGCAGGGCGACCTCAGGTCTGCACCAGCCCTGAGCCTAGCAGAAAAACCTGACTCTGGGGGGAGGGGTGAAATAACAGGAGATTAGCATCTAACTTGGCAACCCAGTGGGAGACTGCAGGAGAATTGGAGCCCACACTGATGGCAGCGCAGATTCCCTGTGTGGTCCTTGGGAAAGAGCTTCCAATCACTGGCTCCTATGGGTATATCATTTGCCTGCTAACTACCTCCAATTACGTTCAGCTGTGCGGAATTACTTCCCTTTTGAATCAAAAAAAGAAAGAAAGAAAGTGAGATTTACCACACCTAACCTGGGAGTGTCATCTTTGACACACCCTCAACCCTGAGGAACCAAACACAGCTCTCAGTCCACACTCATCTCAAGCCTCTAAGGCTCGACCGAAAGCAGACAGTCCACTTAACATAGAGCCATAGTGTAACAAGAAAAAACACCACAGTGAAGAAACCAAATATCTCCAACATGCCAAACAACAAACGCAAAAACCAAGCTAACAAGAACAAGGAAGACACTATGATGCCCCCAAATGAAAAAGACACCCCAATTCAAGATTATGAAGATGATGAGATCGAAGAAATGCAATAAGCGGATCTCAAAAAATTGATAAGAACATTAAGAAGTTCTCAAAAACAAATTCTTGAACTACAGAAATCCTTAATGGACAAGATAGAAAATCTCTCTCATGAAAATGAAATATTAAGGAGGAATCAAAATGAAATGAAACAACTAGTGGACCAAGAAACTGTGACAGTGACGAGAAATCATAATGAAATGAAGAATTCAATAGATCAAATGACAAACGCATTAGAGAGCCTTAAAAACAGAATGGGCAAAGCAGAAGAGAGAATATCAGACTTAGAAGACGGAGAACAGGAAAGGAAACAGGCAAACCAAAGAAAAGAAGAAGAAATCAGGAATCTAAATAATATTGTCAGGAATCTACAGGATCCTATTAAAAAACCCAACATTCGAGTTCTAGGAGTTCCTGAAGGCATGGAGAGGGAGAAAGGATTAGAAGGCATTTTCAGTGAGATACTAGCAGAAAATTTCCCAGGTTTGGAGAAGGACAGAGGCATCTTAGTACAGGAAGCTTATAGAACCCCTAATAAACAGGACCAAAAGAGACCCTCACCAGGACATGTTGTAATCAAACTCACCACAGTGAAACATAAAGAAAAGATCCTAAAATGTGCAAGAGAGAAACATCAGATTTCTCTTAGAGGATCTCCAATTAGACTCACAGCAGACTTCTCATCAGAAACCCTACAAGCTAGAAGGGAATGGCGAGACATAGCCCAGGTACTAAGAGAGAAAAACTGCCAGCCCAGAATACTATATCCTGCAAAGCTCTCATTTGTGAATGAAGGTGAAATTAAGACTTTTCATAGCAAACAGAAACTGAAAGAATTTGTTGCCACTCATCCTGCCCTGCAAAAGATGCTTAAAGATATGTTACACACAGAAACACAGAAACACGGTCACCAATATGAAAGAAGGTAAAGGAAGGAAACCTCACAGCAAAAGATCACAGGAAGCTCAATTTCTCTTTGACATAGAATTAAACTCTGATGCTCTGTTAAAGCAATGTGTTAAAGTAATCTATTATGTGCTCTTGATGTCTGTTAAATTCTAATTGTTCAAAAACAGCTGAATTTTTATTAAGAGCTATGGGTTAATTAACTATGTGCTTATTTTCAAAGATTTGAATAGTCACCTTGTAACAATGATCAAATTTGGTCTATGTTATGTCATGCTTTTAAGGAATCTTATTTCAACCAGATATTTTGGATTTTGAGCCTTCTTGGCATTCTTGACAGGCATTCAAAAAATCAAAGTTTCAAACAATCTGGTCTCTAAAATTTCCAGTAAATCCTGGACTTTGGTTTGTCCAGTTTGGGCCCAACTGAAAAAATCGAAGGACCTATGTCTCTCATCTTATAGAGACACCAACTAATCAGGCTATTTGGATTATATTAGAAGGACTGTCAAGATGTGATGTAGTACCAGACTTTAAGTTTCTATAATGGAAAATGCTATCAATACAAATGTTTGAGAATTAAAAAGTCTGATGATCTTGTATTACTAGATGTTGTCGTTGAATTCTCTACAATGTTGCAGTGGGTTCGTTTCTGAGAAGAGCAGCGTGGTGGGGGCAAGAGGCGCGGAGTCAACACACAGACCCCGGGAGTCCGGTGAGAGCAGGCTTGAGGCGAGCAGCCTGCAGACTCGTTTATTACAGTTGATACAACAGCTTATATAGCCAAGACCAGCCAATCTGGTCAAGGGGCGGTCTATACCCCAACCAATCACAGCCTGTTGCCAGGCAGTTTCCAGAGCCATCCAATCACAGCCTGTCGCCAGGCAGTTTCCAGAGCCATCCAATCACAGCCTGTCGCCAGGCAGTTTCCAGAGCCATCCAATCACAGCCTGTTGCTAGGCAGTTTCAAAGCCATTCCTGACTAACTGATGCTCGCTTGCCAGTGGCCACCTTGGCATGGCCTTCTCATTCCACTACATTTCCCCCTTTTCGTTTATTTTTTGAGCAACGGGAGGCATGATTCTTGGCCATAGCATTGTTGACCCCGTTTCCATGTGGTCTCCGTACGCAGCTGTGCCTGTCTTAGGTTGTCCCCCAGGGGATCTTACCCGTCATTGACTAACCAGCGCTCACATCGAGAGACCACAGGATTGCTTGCTCAGATAGAGGTAGGAATGAGGAATAACGGTTATCAGGAATGGCATGACGACACACAGGCTGTGGGCCATTTGAGTGGCTGACCAGAGCTAGTGGGGTATACACAGTTACAGATATGGCTTTGGGCAGTTTCTCAGGGTAGGATGATAGGGCAGGTGTGTCTGCTAACAAGGCGGAGTCTTGGTCTTGTTCAGCTGGTTCTGGTTGGCTGTCAG
This sequence comes from Lepus oiostolus, assembly GCA_036325905.1. Classification (NCBI taxonomy): domain Eukaryota; kingdom Metazoa; phylum Chordata; class Mammalia; order Lagomorpha; family Leporidae; genus Lepus; species Lepus oiostolus. Next base: position 132,375,865 of record CM070808.1, read on the forward strand.
TTGCAGGCTTGATGTTTCTGGCTGGTACCCAAATGGACTGTTCCACATTCTCTGGAAAGACACAAGCATATCCTCGACCCTTGGTTAATAGAAGCCTTTTTACAGGCGTTGGAATCCAGGGCTTGAATTTTGCATACACTTCAACATTAGCAGCAAACATGCTGATGGCATGGGATCTAGCGGCTGCGCTGAGAGCTTGGGGTGCCCGAGGACTGCCACAAATATGGGGATCCTCACTGGGTGCGGATGGGATGACCTCACATGAATTATTGTCTAGAGGTTCTCTTAGTTCATCCCACCGGTATGTGGGGGGGTGGCTGACTAGGCATTGCTACCTTGTTTGCAAGTTGTTTTTTTCACTGTCAGAGCTCTCTTTCCCTAAGTCATCAACCATTGTCTGTGAGACAGGGACCTGGAGTGTCAGGCTCCTATCACTCACAGATTCACTATCTTTGATAATCTACACAGGATTCTGAGAGGGGGGTAACTTTCCCATGTCTGAGTGCTTAAGAGCGGCAAGGTACGCCAACTCTAGCCAGAGGAAAGACACGTATAGCACTGCTACCGTAACAAAGCAAATTCCTAGCACCTCAACTGTGGATGGCATTTTGTAGGAGGTTTCCCTATGCTAGACAAACAGATAGTGGTGTATCAGATCGTACGTATGTCCTGTGCTTAGTGGGGAACTTCCTTGATTCGTTAGGTCAAGGCCATATGCCCACACGGTGTCTCCAGAGCGTCACCTATCTCGAGTGAGGGAAGATGACTTGGTTCCGAATTCTTGGATGATCAGTCCCTTATGTGAATTCGCCGGGCGAACCGAAAATAAAAGGAGGAGCCGAGAAGCGATGTACACTTCAGGGCGGTGTGTGCTAACCTGGGGTCACTTAGACCAAGGACAAGGACAAGGAAAGGGGTGTAGGAGGGGGTTCTGTGCTCACCCTCACAGAACCGAACAGCACACAAAACACCGAAGGGCCTACTTGCCGAAATCCAGGGGGGACCTCGCGGAGTCCGACACGCTATTTCTTTCTCAGTCACGTTGGCGTGCCAGATGTTGCAGTTCATTTCTCCACAACTAGACATGATAGTTATCTTAATGAGAAAGCCCCAGAGGCTTAAAGGGTTAAATACTTGTCAAATCCTACAGGTGCTTTCAAAAATACTGTGAAGTAAGCAAGTGCCTCTTGTTGGTTAATGAGTTTATAATTTTAAACATGGAGACTTAAAGTCTTTTGTCATCCACAGTTATATATGATGTGCTGCTCATAAAACTAAAGCGTTGTTGGTTCTGTGTTTAGCTGTACTCCTATAGGTTCCTATGGACCTTTTCCAGCTACTTTTATTGTATTCAGTACTTTGGGATGGCTCTGTAAACAGATGAAGCCAATAATGTATTAACAGTACCAACTGAGAGAAAGTATGGTTAACTGAGGTTACTAAAAACACAAAGCAATTCAAATCCATTGGCAATCTAGAAAAGAGTTAAAGATTTTAAAAGCTATTATTAAAATTGCTATATTGGTCTATTATGCTATGTTATATGTGTGTACATATTGTATGTCCACATGGGGAAATTTTATTAAGAGTTTTATTTTAAATGGCTTATAGATAAGATTGTCCATAAATTTAAGCTGCTAAAATCAATCAAAGATACATTTTAATTGGTGTGACCTGAATCTGTGTATCATATGTTTTAGACTTGTTGGTAGAAAGAAACTAAAAACATTTTAGATGGTTGTGCTTAAGTTTACTGGCTAAACAAACTACACCATGTTAGATATTTAAGAGGTGTTTTCAAATACATGATTCTTAAAATTTATAGAAGGCATTGGACCTTCTGGTAAATGTTTTCTTAAGTTGTTATCTAATGGTTGAAACGGTTTGCTAAGTATTCATGTGATATTGCTGTTGTCAGCAAGCGATCTAGGACTTGCTCCCTCATTTCTCTATTCTAAGCCCAACTTGTTCTTTCATTTCTCTATTCTCTTCAAGGTAGGAAACTAATTCTATTATGAAGGAATCTGTAGGATGCACAATTTAATCTTTAGACCTTATAAAAGAGATGGCTAACATTTTTCTGTAATAGCATAGCCAAAATAAGAACTTAAAGAATAATCTGATAGCTAGATTCACTTTGCCATCAGCCAAGTATACAGTAAGTAGAAAAAACCTCCCTTTCAGAACAAAGGGAAAGAAACTTTGAAAGTGAGAATATACTTTTCCTCATGGGCATTGTCTACCTTAGAAAAACTACTACAGAACATGCCTGTAACTATAGATTTGTAGTTCAGACCATTGAAGATTAGAGATGGGCTTTTCGTTAGGCAAGTCCATAAAATGTCATCTATACAAACAGAAATATCATGTTTGTTTGCCGCAGTTCCTCTAGCTTTCTCCCTAGAAAATATGAATGTGTAGAGCTGGTGTCGCCATGATGAACCAATTAGTGTATCAACGGTACAAAATTAAATGTTCCCTGATAAATACATATAAAACAAGAACGTCCATCGATAATATCCAGAAATCACAAACACAGAGGCTTTCACAATATTTCGGATTGAGTTAGCCAAAACACCACCAGATATTTCTGGATTCATCCAGTCATATCCCGACAAACTGGTGTGGAATTCGTATGCAATGGACCTAGAAAACCGCAGTAAAAATGTTTTTGGAGAAAAGCAGACTTTTCGTTAGGCAAGTGCATAAAATGTCATCTACACAAACAGAAATATCATGTTTGTTTGCCACAGTTCCTCTAGCTTTCTCCCTAGAAAATACGAATATGTTCAGCTGGTGTCTCCATGTGGAACCAATTACTGTATCCAAGTTCAAAATAAAAAGTTCCCCAATAAAAAACATTCGAAAAGATAAAGTCCATCGAAAAATTCAGATAACACAAACACAGTGGCTGGAGCAATATTTGGGATTGAGTTATCCAAAACAAAACCAGATATTTCCAGTTTCATCCAGTCATATCCGGACAAAGTGGTGTGGAATTCGTATGCAATGGACTGAGAAAATGACAGTAAAAATGGTTTTGGAGAATAGCAAAACTTTTCGTTAGTCAAGTGCATAAAATGTCATCTATACCAACAGAAATATCATGTTTGTTTGTCGCAGTTACTCTAGCTTTCTCCCTAGAAAATACGAATATTTTCAGCTGGTGTCTCCATGTGGAACAAATTACTGTATCCAAGCTCAAAATAAAATGTTCCCCAATAAAAAACATTCGAAAAGATAAAGTCCATCGATAATATCCAGAAAACACAAAGACAGAGGCTGGAGCAATATTTGGAATTGAGTTATCCAATACAAAACCAGATATTTCCGGTTTCATCCAGTCATATCCAGACAAACTGGTGTGGAATTCGTATGCAATAGACGGAGAAAATCACAGTAAAAATGGTTTTGCAGAATAGCAAAGCTTTTCGTTAGGCAAGTGCATAAAATGTCATCTACACAAACAGAAATATCATGTTTGCTTGCCGCAGTTCCTCTAGATTTCTCCCTAGAAAATAGGAATGTGTAGAGCTGGTGTCTCCATGTGGAACCAATTAGTGTTTCCAAGATCAAAAATAAATGTTCCCTGATAAAAAGCATTCAAAACAGAAAATGTGTTGATAATATCAGGAATACACACACGCAGAGGCTTTAGCAATATCTGGGATTGAGTTAGCCAAAACAAAACCAGATATTTCCGGTTTCATCCAGTCATATCCAGACAACGTGGTGTGGATTGGTATGCAATGAACCGAGAAAATCACAACAAAAATGGTTTTGGAGAATAGCCAAGTCTTTTCGTTAGGCAAGTGCTTAAAATGTCCTCTATACAAACAGAAATATCATGTTTGTTTGGCTTAGTTCCTCTAGTTTTCTCCCTAGAAAATAAGAAAGTGAGGGGCTGGTGTCCCCATGATGAACCAATTAGTGTTTTCACGGTACAAAATTAAATATTCCCTGATAAAAAGCATTCAAAACATTAAAGTCCGTGGATAATATCAGGAATCCAGAAACACAGAGGCTGTAGCAATATCTGGGATTGAGTTAGCCAAAACAAAACCAGATATTTCTGGTTTCATCCAGTCATATCCAAACAAATTTTTGGAATTCATATTAAGTGTACCGAGAAAATCAAAGAGAAATGGTTTTGGAGAAAAGCAAAGTCTTTTGGTTAGGCAAGTGCATAAAATGTCATCTATTCAAACATAAATATCATGTTTGTTTGCCGCATTTCCTCTAGCAGTCTCCTTAGAAAATACGAATGTGTAGAGATGGTGTCCCCATGATGAACCAATTAGTGTTAAGAGGGTACAAAATTAAATGTTCCCTGATAAAATATTCAAAACAATAAAGTCCATCGATAATATCCAGAAAACAGAAACACAGAGGCTTTCACAATATTTCGGATTGTGTTAGTCAAAACACAACTGGATATTTCTGTTTTCATCCAGTCATATCCGGACATAGTGATGTGGAATTTGTATGCAATGAACCAAAAAATCACAGTAAAAATATGTTTGGAGAAAAGCAAAGTCTTTTCGTTAGGCAACTGCATAAATTGTCGTCTATACAGAGAAATATCATGTTTGTTTGCCAAAGTTCCTCTAGCTTTCTCCCTAGAAAATCCGAATGTGTAGAACTGGTGTCTCCATCTGGAAACAATTAGTGTTTACAAGCACAAAATTAAATGTTCCCTGATAAAAAAACATTAAAACAATAAATTCTGTGGATAATATCAGGAATACACAAACACAGAGGTTGTACAATATCTGGGATTGAATTAGCCAAAAGAAAACTGGATATTTCCGGTTTCATCCAGTCATATCTGGTAAACATTTGTGGAATTCGTATGCAATGGACCGAGAAAACCACAGTACAAATGGTTTTGGAGAAAAGCAAAGTCTTTTCGTTAGGCAAGTGCATAAAATGTCATCTACACAAGCATAAATATCATGTTTGTTTGCCGGAGTTCCTCTAGCTTTCAGCTTACAAAATATGAATGTGTAGAGCAGGTGTCCCCATGTGCAACCACTTAATGTTTCAATGGTATAAAATGAAATGTTCCCTGATAAAAACATTCAAAACAATAAAGTCCATCGATAATGTCCAGAAAACACAAACATAGAGGCTTTCACAATATTTCGGATTGAGTTAGACAAAACACAATCGGATATTTCTGGTTCCATCTAGTCATATCGGGACAAAGTGGTGTGGAATTCATATGCAATGGACTGAGAAAATCACAGTAAAAGTGGTTTTCGAGAAAAGCAAATCTTTTCATTAAGTATGTAGATAAAATATCATCTATACAAACAGAATTTTCACGTTTGTTTGCCGCAGTTCCTCTAGCTTTCTCCCTAGAAAATACGAATGTGTAGAGCTGGTGTCTCCATGTGGAACCAATTACTGTATCCAAGCTCAAAATAAAATGTTGCCTGACAAAAAACATTCAAAACCATAAAGTCCATCGATAATATCCAGAAAACACAAACACAGATGCTGTAGCAATATCTGGAATTGAGTTAGCCAAAACACAACCGGATGTTTCCGGTATCATCCAGTCATATCCGGTCAAACTGGTGTGGAATTCCTATGCAATGGACGGAGAAACTCACAGTAAAAATGGATTTTTAGAAAAGCAAAGTCTTTTGGTTAGGCAAGTGCATAAAATGTCATCGATACAAACAGAAATATCATGTTTGTTTGTCGCAGTTCCTCTAGCTTTCTCCCTAGAAAATACGAATGTGTCAATGTGTAGAGCTGGTGTCCCCATGATGAACTAATTATTGTTTCTACGGTACAAAAATAAATGTTCCCTGCTAAAAGTATTCAAAACAATAAAGTCCATCGATAATATCCAGAAAACACAAACACAAAGGCTTTCACAATATTTCCAATTGAGTTAGCCAAAACACAATCGGATATTTCTGGATTCTTCCAGTCATATATGGACAAACTGGTGTGGAATTCGTTTCAATGGACCAAGAAAATCACAGTACAAATGGTTTTGGAGAAAAGCAAAGTCTTTTCGTTAGGCAAGTGCATAAAATGTCATCGATACAAACAGAAATATCATGTTTGATTGCCGCAGTTCCTCTAGCTTTCTCCCTAGAAAATACGAATGTGTAGAGCTGGTTTCTCCATGTGGAACCAATTACTGTATCCAACCTCAAAATAAAATGTCCCGGATAAAAAACATTCAAAACAATGAAGCCCGTGGATAATATCCAGAAAACACAAACCCAGAGGCTGTAGCAATATCTGGGATTGAGTTAGCCAAAACAAAACCGGTTATTTCCAGTTCCATCCAGTCATATCTTGACAAACTGGTGTGGAATTCGTATGCAATGGACTGTGAGAATCACAGTACAAATGGCTTTGGCGAAAAGCAAAGTCTTTTCGTTAGGCAAGTGCATAAAATGTCATCGATACAAACAGAAATATCATGTTTGATTGCCGCAGTTCCTCTAGCTTTCTCCCTAGAAAATACGAATGTGTAGAGCTGGTGTCCCATGATGAAACAATTACTGCTTCTACGGTACAAAAGATAAATGTTTCCTGATAAAAATATTCAAAACAATAAAGTCCATCGATAATATGCAGGAAACACAAACACAGAGGCTCTCGCAATATCTGGGATTGAGTTAGCCAAAACACAACCGGATATTTACAGTTTCATCCAGTCATATCCCGACAGAGTGGTTTGGAATTCATATGCAATGGACTGAGAAAATCACAGTAAAAATGGTTTTGGAGATAAGCAAAGTCTGTTCTTTAGGCAAGTGGATAAAATGTCATCTACAGAAACAGAAATATCATGTTTGTTTGCCGCAGTTCCTCTAGCTTTCTCCCGAGAAAATACAAATATATACAGCTGGTGTCTCCATGTGGAACCAATTACTGTATCCAAGCTCAAAATAAAATGTTGCCCGACAAAAAAAATTCAAAACCATAAAGTCCATCGATACTCTCCAGAAAACAGAAACACAGATGCTGTAGCAATATCTGGAATTGAGTTAGCCAAAACACAACCGGATGTTTCCGGTATCATCCAGTCATATCCGGTCAAACTGGTGTGGAATTCCTATGCAATGGACTGGGAGAATCACAGTACAAATGCTTTTGGTGAAAAGCAAAGTCTTTTCGTTAGGCAAGTGCATAAAATGTCATCGATACAAACAGAAATATCATGTTTGTTTGTCGCAGTTCCTCTAGCTTTCTCCCTAGAAAATACGAATGTGTAGAGCTGGTTTCTCCATGTGGAACCAATTACTGTATCCAACCTCAAAATAAAATGTCCCGGATAAAAAACATTCAAAACAATGAAGCCCGTGGATAATATCCGGAAAACACAAACCCAGAGGCTGTAGCAATATCTGCGATTGAGTTAGCCAAAAAAAAAAAAAAAAAAAAAAAAAAAAAAACCCGTTATTTCCAGTTTCATCCAGTCATATCCGGACAACCTGGTGTGGAATTCGTATGCAATGGACTGGGAGAATCACAGTACAAATGGTTTTGGCGAAAAGCAAAGTCTTTTCGTTAGGCAAGTGCATAAAATGTCATCGATACAAACAGAAATATCATGTTTGATTGCCGCAGTTCCTCTAGCTTTCTCCCTAGAAAATACGAATGTGTAGAGCTGGTGTCCCCATGATGAACCAATTACTGTTTCTACGGTACAAAAAATAAATGTTTCCTGATGAAAATATTCAAAACAATAAATTCCAAACATAATATCCAGGAAACACAAACACAGAGGCTGTAGCAATATCTGGGATTGAGTTAGCCAAAACACAACCGGATATTTCCGGATTCATCCAGTCATATCCAGACAGAGTGGTTTGGAATTCATATGCAATGGACTGAGAAAATCACAGTAAAAATGGTTTTGGGGAAAAGCAAAGTCTTTTCGTTAGGCAAGTGCATAAAATGTCATCTACACAAACAGAAATATCATGTTTGTTTGCCGCAGTTCCTCTAGCTTTCAGCTTACAAAATATGAATGTGTAGAGCTGGTGTCCCCATGTGCAACCAATTAGTGTTTCAATGGTACAAAATGAAATGTTCCCTGATAAAAAACATTCAAAACAATAAAGTCCATCGATAATGTCCAGAAAACACAAACATAGAGGCTTTCACAATATTTCGGATTGAGATAGACAAAACACAACCGGATATTTCTGGTTTCATCTAGTCATATCGGGACAAAGTGGTGAGGAATTCATATGCAATGGACCGAGAAAATCACAGTAAAAGTGGTTTTCGAGAAAAGCAAATCTTTTCATTAAGTATGTAGATAAAATATCATCTATACAAACAGAATTTTCACGTTTGTTTGCCACAGTTCCTCTAGCTTTCTCCCTAGAAAATAGGAATTTGTAGAGCTGGTGTCTCCAAGTGGAACCAATTACTGTATCCAAGCTCAAAATAAAATGTTGCCCGACAAAAAACATTCAAAACCATAAAGTCCATCGATAATATCCAGAAAACACAAACACAGATGCTGTAGCAATATCTGGAATTGAGTTAGCCAAAACACAACCGGATGTTTCCGGTATCATCCAGTCATATCCGGTCAAACTGGTGTGGAATTTGTATGCAATGGACGGAGAAACTCACAGTAAAAATGGTTTTGGTGAAAAGCAAAGTCTTTTCGTTAGGCAAGTGCATAAAATGTCATCGATACAAACAGAAATATCATGTTTGTTTGTCGCAGTTCCTCTAGCTTTCTCCCTAGAAAATACGAATGTGTCAATGTGTAGAGCTGGTGTCCCCATGATGAACTAATTATTGTTTCTACGGTACAAAAATAAATGTTCCCTGCTAAAAGTATTCAAAACAATAAAGTCCATTGATAATATCCGGAAAACACAAACACAAAGGCTTTCACAATATTTCCAATTGAGTTAGCCAAAACACAATCGGATATTTCTGGATTCTTCCAGTCATATATGGACAAACTGGTGTGGAATTCGTTTCAATGGACCAAGAAAATCACAGTACAAATGGTTTTGGAGAAAAGCAAAGTCTTTTCGTTAGGCAAGTGCATAAAATGTCATCGATACAAACAGAAATATCATGTTTGATTGCCGCAGTTCCTCTAGATTTCTCCCTAGAAAATACGAATGTGTAGAGCTGGTTTCTCCATGTGGAACCAATTACTGTATCCAACCTCAAAATAAAATGTCCCGGATAAAAAACATTCAAAACAATGAAGCCCGTGGATAATATCCAGAAAACACAAACCCAGAGGCTGTAGCAATATCTGGGATTGAGTTAGCCAAAACAAAACCGGTTATTTCCAGTTCCATCCAGTCATATCTTGACAAACTGGTGTGGAATTCGTATGCAATGGACTGTGAGAATCACAGTACAAATGGCTTTGGCGAAAAGCAAAGTCTTTTCGTTAGGCAAGTGCATAAAATGTCATCGATACAAACAGAAATATCATTTTTGATTGCTGCAGTTCCTCTAGCTTTCTCCCTAGAAAATACGAATGTGTAGAGCTGGTGTCCCATGATGAAACAATTACTGCTTCTACGGTACAAAAGATAAATGTTTCCTGATAAAAATATTCAAAACAATAAAGTCCATCGATAATATGCAGGAAACACAAACACAGAGGCTCTCGCAATATCTGGGATTGAGTTAGCCAAAACACAACCGGATATTTCCGGTTTCATCCAGTCATATCCCGACAGAGTGGTTTGGAATTCATATGCAATGGACTGAGAAAATCACAGTAAAAATGGTTTTGGAGATAAGCAAAGTCTGTTCTTTAGGCAAGTGGATAAAATGTCATCTACAGAAACAGAAATATCATGTTTGTTTGCCGCAGTTCCTCTAGCTTTCTCCCGAGAAAATACAAATATATACAGCTGGTGTCTCCATGCGGAACCAATTACTGTATCCAAGCTCAAAATAAAATGTTGCCCGACAAAAAAAATTCAAAACCATAAAGTCCATCGACACTATCCAGAAAACAGAAACACAGATGCTGTAGCAATATCTGGAATTGAGTTAGCCAAAACACAACCGGATGTTTCCGGTAACATCCAGTCATATCCGGTCAAACTGGTGTGGAATTCCTATGCAATGGACTGGGAGAATCACAGTACAAATGCTTTTGGTGAAAAGCAAAGTCTTTTCGTTAGGCAAGTGCATAAAATGTCATCGATACAAACAGAAATATCATGTTTGTTTGTCGCAGTTCCTCTAGCTTTCTCCCTAGAAAATACGAATGTGTAGAGCTGGTTTCTCCATGTGGAACCAATTACTGTATCCAACCTCAAAATAAAATGTCCCAGATAAAAAACATTCAAAACAATGAAGCCCGTGGATAATATCCGGAAAACACAAACCCAGAGGCTGTAGCAATATCTGCGATTGAGTTAGCCAAAAAAAAAAAAAAAAAAAAACCGTTATTTCCAGTTTCATCCAGTCATATCCGGACAACCTGGTGTGGAATTCGTATGCAATGGACTGGGAGAATCACAGTACAAATGGTTTTGGCGAAAAGCAAAGTCTTTTCGTTAGGCAAGTGCATAAAATGTCATCGATACAAACAGAAATATCATGTTTGATTGCCGCAGTTCCTCTAGCTTTCTCCCTAGAAAATACGAATGTGTAGAGCTGGTGTCCCCATGATGAACCAATTACTGTTTCTACGGTACAAAAAATAAATGTTTCCTGATGAAAATATTCAAAACAATAAATTCCAAACATAATATCCAGGAAACACAAACACAGAGGCTGTAGCAATATCTGGGATTGAGTTAGCCAAAACACAACCGGATATTTCCGGATTCATCCAGTCATATCCAGACAGAGTGGTTTGGAGTTCATATGCAATGGACTGAGAAAATCACAGTAAAAATGGTTTTGGGGAAAAGCAAAGTCTTTTCGTTAGGCAAGTGCATAAAATGTCATCTACACAAACAGAAATATCATGTTTGTTTGCCGCAGTTCCTCTAGCTTTCAGCTTACAAAATATGAATGTGTAGAGCTGGTGTCCCCATGTGCAACCAATTAGTGTTTCAATGGTACAAAATGAAATGTTCCCTGATAAAAAACATTCAAAACAATAAAGTCCATCGATAATGTCCAGAAAACACAAACATAGAGGCTTTCACAATATTTCGGATTGAGTTAGACAAAACACAACCGGATATTTCTGGTTTCATCTAGTCATATCGGGACAAAGTGGTGAGGAATTCATATGCAATGGACCGAGAAAATCACAGTAAAAGTGGTTTTCGAGAAAAGCAAATCTTTTCATTAAGTATGTAGATAAAATATCATCTATACAAACAGAATTTTCACGTTTGTTTGCCACAGTTCCTCTAGCTTTCTCCCTAGAAAATAGGAATTTGTAGAGCTGGTGTCTCCAAGTGGAACCAATTACTGTATCCAAGCTCAAAATAAAATGTTGCCCGACAAAAAACATTCAAAACCATAAAGTCCATCGATAATATCCAGAAAACACAAACACAGATGCTGTAGCAATATCTGGAATTGAGTTAGCCAAAACACAACCGGATGTTTCCGGTATCATCCAGTCATATCCGGTCAAACTGGTGTGGAATTTGTATGCAATGGACGGAGAAACTCACAGTAAAAATGGTTTTGGTGAAAAGCAAAGTCTTTTCGTTAGGCAAGTGCATAAAATGTCATCGATACAAACAGAAATATCATGTTTGTTTGTCGCAGTTCCTCTAGCTTTCTCCCTAGAAAATACGAATGTGTCAATGTGTAGAGCTGGTGTCCCCATGATGAACTAATTATTGTTTCTACGGTACAAAAATAAATGTTCCCTGCTAAAAGTATTCAAAACAATAAAGTCCATTGATAATATCCGGAAAACACAAACACAAAGGCTTTCACAATATTTCCAATTGAGTTAGCCAAAACACAATCGGATATTTCTGGATTCTTCCAGTCATATATGGACAAACTGGTGTGGAATTCGTTTCAATGGACCAAGAAAATCACAGTACAAATGGTTTTGGAGAAAAGCAAAGTCTTTTCGTTAGGCAAGTGCATAAAATGTCATCGATACAAACAGAAATATCATGTTTGATTGCCGCAGTTCCTCTAGATTTCTCCCTAGAAAATACGAATGTGTAGAGCTGGTTTCTCCATGTGGAACTAATTACTGTATCCAACCTCAAAATAAAATGTCCCGGATAAAAAACATTCAAAACAATGAAGCCCGTGGATAATATCCAGAAAACACAAACCCAGAGGCTGTAGCAATATCTGGGATTGAGTTAGCCAAAACAAAACCGGTTATTTCCAGTTCCATCCAGTCATATCTTGACAAACTGGTGTGGAATTCGTATGCAATGGACTGTGAGAATCACAGTACAAATGGCTTTGGTGAAAAGCAAAGTCTTTTCGTTAGGCAAGTGCATAAAATGTCATCGATACAAACAGAAATATCATTTTTGATTGCTGCAGTTCCTCTAGCTTTCTCCCTAGAAAATACGAATGTGTAGAGCTGGTGTCCCATGATGAAACAATTACTGCTTCTACGGTACAAAAGATAAATGTTTCCTGATAAAAATATTCAAAACAATAAAGTCCATCGATAATATGCAGGAAACACAAACACAGAGGCTCTCGCAATATCTGGGATTGAGTTAGCCAAAACACAACCGGATATTTCCGGTTTCATCCAGTCATATCCCGACAGAGTGGTTTGGAATTCATATGCAATGGACTGAGAAAATCACAGTAAAAATGGTTTTGGAGATAAGCAAAGTCTGTTCTTTAGGCAAGTGGATAAAATGTCATCTACAGAAACAGAAATATCATGTTTGTTTGCCGCAGTTCCTCTAGCTTTCTCCCGAGAAAATACAAATATATACAGCTGGTGTCTCCATGTGGAACCAATTACTGTATCCAAGCTCAAAATAAAATGTTGCCCGACAAAAAAAATTCAAAACCATAAAGTCCATCGACACTATCCAGAAAACAGAAACACAGATGCTGTAGCAATATCTGGAATTGAGTTAGCCAAAACACAACCGGATGTTTCCGGTATCATCCAGTCATATCCGGTCAAACTGGTGTGGAATTCCTATGCAATGGACTGGGAGAATCACAGTACAAATGGTTTAGGTGAAAAGCAAAGTCTTTTCGTTAGGCAAGTGCATAAAATGTCATCGATACAAACAGAAATATCATGTTTGTTTGTCGCAGTTCCTCTAGCTTTCTCCCTAGAAAATACGAATGTGTAGAGCTGGTTTCTCCATGTGGAACCAATTACTGTATCCAACCTCAAAATAAAATGTCCCGGATAAAAAACATTCAAAAAAATGAAGCCCGTGGATAATATCCGGAAAACACAAACCCAGAGGCTCTAGCAATATCTGCGATTGAGTTAGTCAAAAAAAAAAAAAAAAAAAAAAAAAAAAAAAAAAAAAAAAAAACGTTATTTCCAGTTTCATCCAGTCATATCCGGACAACCTTGTGTGGAATTCGTATGCAATGGACTGGGAGAATCACAGTACAAATGGTTTTGGCGAAAAGCAAAGTCTTTTCGTTAGGCAAGTGCATAAAATGTCATCATTACAAACAGAAATATCATGTTTGATTGCCGCAGTTCCTCTTGCTTTCTCCCTAGAAAATACGAATGTGTAGAGCTGGTGTCCCCATGATGAACCAATTACTGTTTCTACGGTACAAAAAATAAATGTTTCAAGATAAAAATATTCAAAACAATAAATTCCAAACATAATATCCAGGAAACACAAACACAGAGGCTGTAGCAATATCTGGGATTGAGTTAGCCAAAACACAACCGGATATTTCCGGTTTCATCCAGTCATATCCGGACAGAGTGGTTTGGAGTTCATATGCAATGGACTGATAAAATCACAGTAAAAATGGTTTTGGAGAAAAGCAAAGTCTTTTCGTTAGGCAAGTGCATAAAATGTCATCTACACAAACAGAAATATCATGTTTGTTTGCCGCAGTTCCTCTAGCTTTCAGCTTATAAAATATGAATGTGTAGAGCTGGTGTCCCCATGTGCAACCAATTAGTGTTTCAATGGTACAAAATGAAATGATCCCTGATAAAAAACATACAAAACACTAAAGTCCATCGATAATGTCCAGAAAACACAAACACAGAGGCTTTCACAATATTTCGGATTGTGTTAGACAAAACACAACCGGATATTTCTGGTTTCATCTAGTCATATCGGGACAAAGTGGTGTGGAATTCATATGCAATGGACCGAGAAAATCACAGTAAAAGTGGTTTTCGAGAAAAGCAAATCTTTTCATTAAGTATGTAGATAAAATATCATCTATACAAACAGAATTTTCACGTTTGTTTGCCACAGTTCCTCTAGCTTTCTCCCTAGAAAATAGGAATGTGTAGAGCTGGTGTCTCCATGTGGAACCAATTACTGTATCCAAGCTCAAAATAAAATGTTGCCTGACAAAAAACATTCAAAACCATAAAGTCCATCGATAATATCCAGAAAACACAAACACAGATGCTGTAGCAATATCTGGAATTGAGTTAGCCAAAACACAACCGGATGTTTCCGGTATCATCCAGTCATATCCGGTCAAACTGGTGTGGAATTCCTATGCAATGGACCGAGAAAATCACAGTACAAATGGTTTTGGTGAAAAGCAAAGTCTTTTCGTTAGGCAAGTGCATAAAATGTCATCTATTCAAACAGAAATATCATGTTTGTTTGCCGCATTTCCTCTAGCAGTCTCCTTAGAAAATACGAATGTGTAGAGATGGTGTCCCCATGATGAACCAATTAGTGTTAAGAGGGTACAAAATTAAATGTTCCCTGATAAAAATATTCAAAACAATAAAGTCCATCGATAATATCCAGAAAACAGAAACACAGAGGCTTTCACAATATTTCGGATTGAGTTAGCCAAAACACAACCGGATATTTCTGGTTTCATCTAGTCATATCCGGACAAAGTGTTGTGTAATTCGTATGCAATGGACAAAGAACATCCCAGTACAAATGGTTTTGGAGAAAAGCAAAGTCTTTTCGTTAGGCAAGTGCATAAAATGTCATCTATACAAACAGAAATATCATGTTTGTTTGTCACAGATCCTCTAGCTTTCTCCCTAGAAAATACGAATGTGTAGAGCCGGTGTCCCCATGATGAACCAATTAGTGTTTCTACAGTGCAAAATTAAATGTTCCCTGAAAAAAATATTCAAAACCATAAGTCCATCGATAATATCCAGAAAAAACATACACAGAGTCTGTAGCAATATTTCGGATTGAGTTAACAAAAACATGACGGGATATTTCTGGTTTCATCCAGTCATATCCGGACAAAGTGGTGTGGAATTCATATGCAATGGACCGAGAAAATCACATTAAAAATGTTTTTCGAGAAAAGCAAATCTTTTCATTAAGTATGTAGAAAAAATATCATCTATACAAACAGAAATATCATGTTTGTTTGCCATAGTTCATATAGCTTTCTCCCTAGAAAATATGAATGTGTAGAGCTCGTGTCTCCATGTGGAAACAATTAGTGTTTTCAAGCAGAAAATTAAATATTCCCTGATAAAAACATTCATAACAATAAAGTCCATAGATAATGTCCAGAAAACACAAACACAGAGGTTTTCACAATATTTCGGATTGAGTTAGCCAAAACACAACCAGATATTTCTGATTTCATCCAGTCATATCCGGACAAAGTGGTTTGGAATTCGTATGCATTGGACCGAGAAAATCACAGTAAAAATGGTTTTGGAGAAAGGCAAAGTCTTTTTGTTAGGCAAGTGCACTAAATGTGATCGGTACAAACAGAAATATGTTTGTTTACCGCAGTTCCTCTAGCTTTCTCCCTATAAAATACGAATATGTAGACCTGGTGTCTCCATGTGGAACCAATTACTGTATCCAAGCTCAAAATAAAATGTTCCGCGATAAAAAGCATTCAAAAAAATAAAGTCCATTGATAGTATCCAGAAAAAACAAACACAGAGGCTGCTGCAATATCTGGGATTGAGTTAGTGTTTCCAAGCACAAAATTAAATGTTCCCTGAAAGAAACATTGAAAATAATAAAGTCCGTGGATAATATCAGGAATACAGATACAAAGTGGCTTTCTTCCTAGAAAATGCAAATATGTAGAGCTGGTGTCTCCATGTGGAACCAATTAGTGTTTCAACGGTACAAAATTAAATGCTCCCTGATAAAAAACTTTCAAAACAATAAAGTCTGTGGATAATATCAGGAATACACAAACCCAGAGGCTGTAGCAATATCTGGGATTGAGTTAGCCAAAACAAAACTGGATATTTCCGGTTTCATCCAGTCATATTGGGACAAAGTGGTGTGGAATTCCTATGCAATGGAGCGAGAAAATCAGAGTAAAAATGGTTTTGTAGAAAAGCAAAGTCTTTTCATTAGGCAAGTGCATCAAATGTCATCTATGCAAACAGAAATATCATGTTTGTTTGCCGCAGTTCCTCTAGATTTCTCCCTAGAAAATACGAATGTGTAGAGCTGATGTCTCCATGTGGAACCAATTAGTGTTTGAATGGTACAAAATTAAATGTTCACTGAAAAAAATAATTCAAAAGAATATAGTCCGTGGATAATATCAGGAATACACAAACACAGAGGCTGTAGCAATATCTGGGATTGAGTTAGCCAAAACACAACCGGATATTTCTGGTTTCATCCAGTCATATCCGCAAAAAGTGGTGTGGAATTCGTATGCAATGGACCGAGAAAATCACAGTACAAATGGTTTTGGAGAAAAGCAAAGTCTCTTCATTAGGCAAATAGATAAAATGTCCAAGGATAATATCCGGAAAACACAAACACATAAACTTTCATAATATTTCGCATTGAGTTAGCCAAAGAATAACCAGATATTTCTAGATTCATCCAGTTGTATCCGGTCAAACTCGTGTGTAATTCGTATGCAATGGACCGAGAAAATCACAGCACAAATGGTTTTGGAGAAAAGAAAGACTTTTCGTTAGGCAAGTGCATAAAATGTCATCAATACAAATAGAAATATCAGGTTTGTTTGCCGCAGTTCCTCTAGCTTTCTCCCTAGAAAATACAAATATGTAGAGCTGGTGTCTCCATGTGGAACCAATTACTGTATCCAAGTTAGAATTAAATGTTCCCTGATAAAAACATTGAAAACAATAAAGTCCGTTGATAATATCAGGAATACACAAACACAGAGGCTGTAGCAATATCTGGGAGTGAGTTAGCTAAACAAAAGTGGATATTTTCGGTTTCATCCAGTCATATCCGGAAAGAGTCGTTTGGAATTCAGATGCAATGGACCGAGACAATCACAGTACAAATGGTTTTGGAGAAGAGCAAAGTCTTTTCGTTAGGCAAGTGCATAAAATGTCATCTATACAAACAGAAATGTCATGTATGTTTGCCGCAATTCCTCTAGTTTTCTCCTTAGAAAATAAGAATATGTAGAGATGGTGTCTCCATGATGTACCAATTACTGTTTCAACGGTACAAAATAAATGTTCCCTGATAAAAACATTCAAAACAAGAAAGTCCATCGAAAATATCCAGAAAACACAAAAAGAGAAGCTTTCACAATATTTCGGATTGAGTTAGCCAAAACACAACACGATATTTCTGGTTTCATCTAGTCATATCCGGACAAAGTGATTTGGAATTCATATGCAATGGACCGAGAAAATCACAGTAAAAATGATTTTGGAGAAAGGCAAAGTCTTTTCGTTAGGCAAGTGCATAAAATATCATCAATACAAACAGAAATATCATGTTTGATTGCCGCAGTTCCTCTAGCTTTCTCCCTAGAAAATACGAATGTGTAGAGCTGGTTTCTCCATGTGGAACCAATTACTGTATCCAACCTCAAAATAAAATGTCCCGGATAAAAAACATTCAAAACAATGAAGCCCGTGGATAATATCCGGAAAACACAAACCCAGAGGCTCTAGCAATATCTGGGATTGAGTTAGCCAAAACAAAACCGGTTATTTCCAGTTCCATCCAGTCATATCTTGACAAACTGGTGTGGAATTCGTATGCAATGGACTGTGAGAATCACAGTACAAATGGCTTTGGCGAAAAGCAAAGTCTTTTCGTTAGGCAAGTGCATAAAATGTCATCGATACAAACAGAAATATCATGTTTGATTGCCGCAGTTCCTCTAGCTTTCTCCCTAGAAAATACGAATGTGTAGAGCTGGTGTCCCCATGATGAACCAATTACTGTTTCTACGGTACAAAAAATAAATGTTTCAAGATAAAAATATTCAAAACAATAAATTCCAAACATAATATCCAGGAAACACAAACACAGAGGCTGTAGCAATATCTGGGATTGAGTTAGCCAAAACACAACCGGATATTTCCGGTTTCATCCAGTCATATCCGGACAGAGTGGTTTGGAGTTCATATGCAATGGACTGATAAAATCACAGTAAGAATGGTTTTGGAGAAAAGCAAAGTCTTTTAGTTAGGCAAGTGCATAAAATGTCATCTACACAAACAGAAATATCATGTTTGTTTGCCGCAGTTCCTCTAGCTTTCAGCTTATAAAATATGAATGTGTAGAGCTGGTGTCCCCATGTGCAACCAATTAGTGTTTCAATGGTACAAAATGAAATGATCCCTGATAAAAAACATACAAAACAATAAAGTCCATCGATAATGTCCAGAAAACACAAACACAGAGGCTTTCACAATATTTCGGATTGTGTTAGACAAAACACAACCGGATATTTCTGGTTTCATCTAGTCATATCGGGACAAAGTGGTGTGGAATTCATATGCAATGGACCGAGAAAATCACAGTAAAAGTGGTTTTCGAGAAAAGCAAATCTTTTCATTAAGTATGTAGATAAAATATCATCTATACAAACAGAATTTTCACGTTTGTTTGCCACAGTTCCTCTAGCTTTCTCCCTAGAAAATAGGAATGTGTAGACCTGGTGTCTCCAAGTGGAACCAATTACTGTATCCAAGCTCAAAATAAAATGTTGCCTGACAAAAAACATTCAAAACCATAAAGTCCATCGATAATATCCAGAAAACACAAACACAGATGCTGTAGCAATATCTGGAATTGAGTTAGCCAAAACACAACCGGATGTTTCCGGTATCATCCAGTCATATCCGGTCAAACTGGTGTGGAATTCCTATGCAATGGACCGAGAAAATCACAGTACAAATGGTTTTGGTGAAAAGCAAAGTCTTTTCGTTAGGCAAGTGCATAAAATGTCATCTATTCAAACAGAAATATCATGTTTGTTTGCCGCATTTCCTCTAGCAGTCTCCTTAGAAAATACGAATGTGTAGAGATGGTGTCCCCATGATGAACCAATTAGTGTTAAGAGGGTACAAAATTAAATGTTCCCTGATAAAAATATTCAAAACAATAAAGTCCATCGATAATATCCAGAAAACAGAAACACAGAGGCTTTCACAATATTTCGGATTGAGTTAGCCAAAACACAACCGGATATTTCTGGTTTCATCTAGTCATATCCGGACAAAGTGTTGTGTAATTCGTATGCAATGGACAAAGAACATCCCAGTACAAATGGTTTTGGAGAAAAGCAAAGTCTTTTCGTTAGGCAAGTGCATAAAATGTCATCTATACAAACAGAAATATCATGTTTGTTTGTCACAGATCCTCTAGCTTTCTCCCTAGAAAATACGAATGTGTAGAGCCGGTGTCCCCATGATGAACCAATTAGTGTTTCTACAGTGCAAAATTAAATGTTCCCTGAAAAAAATATTCAAAACCATAAGTCCATCGATAATATCCAGAAAAAACATACACAGAGTCTGTAGCAATATTTCGGATTGAGTTAACAAAAACATGACGGGATATTTCTGGTTTCATCCAGTCATATCCGGACAAAGTGGTGTGGAATTCATATGCAATGGACCGAGAAAATCACATTAAAAATGTTTTTCGAGAAAAGCAAATCTTTTCATTAAGTATGTAGAAAAAATATCATCTATACAAACAGAAATATCATGTTTGTTTGCCATAGTTCATATAGCTTTCTCCCTAGAAAATATGAATGTGTAGAGCTCGTGTCTCCATGTGGAAACAATTAGTGTTTTCAAGCAGAAAATTAAATATTCCCTGATAAAAACATTCATAACAATAAAGTCCATAGATAATGTCCAGAAAACACAAACACAGAGGTTTTCACAATATTTCGGATTGAGTTAGCCAAAACACAACCAGATATTTCTGATTTCATCCAGTCATATCCGGACAAAGTGGTTTGGAATTCGTATGCATTGGACCGAGAAAATCACAGTAAAAATGGTTTTGGAGAAAGGCAAAGTCTTTTTGTTAGGCAAGTGCACTAAATGTGATCGGTACAAACAGAAATATGTTTGTTTACCGCAGTTCCTCTAGCTTTCTCCCTATAAAATACGAATATGTAGACCTGGTGTCTCCATGTGGAACCAATTACTGTATCCAAGCTCAAAATAAAATGTTCCGCGATAAAAAGCATTCAAAAAAATAAAGTCCATTGATAGTATCCAGAAAAAACAAACACAGAGGCTGCTGCAATATCTGGGATTGAGTTAGTGTTTCCAAGCACAAAATTAAATGTTCCCTGAAAGAAACATTGAAAATAATAAAGTCCGTGGATAATATCAGGAATACAGATACAAAGTGGCTTTCTTCCTAGAAAATGCAAATATGTAGAGCTGGTGTCTCCATGTGGAACCAATTAGTGTTTCAACGGTACAAAATTAAATGCTCCCTGATAAAAAACTTTCAAAACAATAAAGTCTGTGGATAATATCAGGAATACACAAACCCAGAGGCTGTAGCAATATCTGGGATTGAGTTAGCCAAAACAAAACTGGATATTTCCGGTTTCATCCAGTCATATTGGGACAAAGTGGTGTGGAATTCCTATGCAATGGAGCGAGAAAATCAGAGTAAAAATGGTTTTGTAGAAAAGCAAAGTCTTTTCATTAGGCAAGTGCATCAAATGTCATCTATGCAAACAGAAATATCATGTTTGTTTGCCGCAGTTCCTCTAGATTTCTCCCTAGAAAATACGAATGTGTAGAGCTGATGTCTCCATGTGGAACCAATTAGTGTTTGAATGGTACAAAATTAAATGTTCACTGAAAAAAATAATTCAAAAGAATATAGTCCGTGGATAATATCAGGAATACACAAACACAGAGGCTGTAGCAATATCTGGGATTGAGTTAGCCAAAACACAACCGGATATTTCTGGTTTCATCCAGTCATATCCGCAAAAAGTGGTGTGGAATTCGTATGCAATGGACCGAGAAAATCACAGTACAAATGGTTTTGGAGAAAAGCAAAGTCTCTTCATTAGGCAAATAGATAAAATGTCCAAGGATAATATCCGGAAAACACAAACACATAAA
This sequence comes from Lepus oiostolus, assembly GCA_036325905.1. Taxonomy (NCBI): domain Eukaryota; kingdom Metazoa; phylum Chordata; class Mammalia; order Lagomorpha; family Leporidae; genus Lepus; species Lepus oiostolus. The sequence goes on from CM070808.1 coordinate 132,397,271, forward strand.
CTTTCATAATATTTCGCATTGAGTTAGCCAAAGAATAACCAGATATTTCTAGATTCATCCAGTTGTATCCGGTCAAACTCGTGTGTAATTCGTATGCAATGGACCGAGAAAATCACAGCACAAATGGTTTTGGAGAAAAGAAAGACTTTTCGTTAGGCAAGTGCATAAAATGTCATCAATACAAATAGAAATATCAGGTTTGTTTGCCGCAGTTCCTCTAGCTTTCTCCCTAGAAAATACAAATATGTAGAGCTGGTGTCTCCATGTGGAACCAATTACTGTATCCAAGTTAGAATTAAATGTTCCCTGATAAAAACATTGAAAACAATAAAGTCCGTTGATAATATCAGGAATACACAAACACAGAGGCTGTAGCAATATCTGGGAGTGAGTTAGCTAAACAAAAGTGGATATTTTCGGTTTCATCCAGTCATATCCGGAAAGAGTCGTTTGGAATTCAGATGCAATGGACCGAGACAATCACAGTACAAATGGTTTTGGAGAAGAGCAAAGTCTTTTCGTTAGGCAAGTGCATAAAATGTCATCTATACAAACAGAAATGTCATGTATGTTTGCCGCAATTCCTCTAGTTTTCTCCTTAGAAAATAAGAATATGTAGAGATGGTGTCTCCATGATGTACCAATTACTGTTTCAACGGTACAAAATAAATGTTCCCTGATAAAAACATTCAAAACAAGAAAGTCCATCGAAAATATCCAGAAAACACAAAAAGAGAAGCTTTCACAATATTTCGGATTGAGTTAGCCAAAACACAACACGATATTTCTGGTTTCATCTAGTCATATCCGGACAAAGTGATTTGGAATTCATATGCAATGGACCGAGAAAATCACAGTAAAAATGATTTTGGAGAAAGGCAAAGTCTTTTCGTTAGGCAAGTGCATAAAATATCATCAATACAAACAGAAATATCATGTTTGATTGCCGCAGTTCCTCTAGCTTTCTCCCTAGAAAATACGAATGTGTAGAGCTGGTTTCTCCATGTGGAACCAATTACTGTATCCAACCTCAAAATAAAATGTCCCGGATAAAAAACATTCAAAACAATGAAGCCCGTGGATAATATCCGGAAAACACAAACCCAGAGGCTCTAGCAATATCTGGGATTGAGTTAGCCAAAACAAAACCGGTTATTTCCAGTTCCATCCAGTCATATCTTGACAAACTGGTGTGGAATTCGTATGCAATGGACTGCGAGAATCACAGTACAAATGGCTTTGGCGAAAAGCAAAGTCTTTTCGTTAGGCAAGTGCATAAAATGTCATCGATACAAACAGAAATATCATGTTTGATTGCCGCAGTTCCTCTAGCTTTCTCCCTAGAAAATACGAATGTGTAGAGCTGGTGTCCCCATGATGAACCAATTACTGTTTCTACGGTACAAAAAATAAATGTTTCAAGATAAAAATATTCAAAACAATAAATTCCAAACATAATATCCAGGAAACACAAACACAGAGGCTGTAGCAATATCTGGGATTGAGTTAGCCAAAACACAACCGGATATTTCCGGTTTCATCCAGTCATATCCGGACAGAGTGGTTTGGAGTTCATATGCAATGGACTGATAAAATCACAGTAAGAATGGTTTTGGAGAAAAGCAAAGTCTTTTCGTTAGGCAAGTGCATAAAATGTCATCTACACAAACAGAAATATCATGTTTGTTTGCCGCAGTTCCTCTAGCTTTCAGCTTATAAAATATGAATGTGTAGAGCTGGTGTCCCCATGTGCAACCAATTAGTGTTTCAATGGTACAAAATGAAATGATCCCTGATAAAAAACATACAAAACAATAAAGTCCATCGATAATGTCCAGAAAACACAAACACAGAGGCTTTCACAATATTTCGGATTGTGTTAGACAAAACACAACCGGATATTTCTGGTTTCATCTAGTCATATCCGGACAAAGTGGTGTGGAATTCATATGCAATGGACCGAGAAAATCACAGTAAAAGTGGTTTTCGAGAAAAGCAAATCTTTTCATTAAGTATGTAGATAAAATATCATCTATACAAACAGAATTTTCACGTTTGTTTGCCACAGTTCCTCTAGCTTTCTCCCTAGAAAATAGGAATGTGTAGACCTGGTGTCTCCAAGTGGAACCAATTACTGTATCCAAGCTCAAAATAAAATGTTGCCTGACAAAAAACATTCAAAACCATAAAGTCCATCGATAATATCCAGAAAACACAAACACAGATGCTGTAGCAATATCTGGAATTGAGTTAGCCAAAACACAACCGGATGTTTCCGGTATCATCCAGTCATATCCGGTCAAACTGGTGTGGAATTCCTATGCAATGGACCGAGAAAATCACAGTACAAATGGTTTTGGTGAAAAGCAAAGTCTTTTCGTTAGGCAAGTGCATAAAATGTCATCTATTCAAACAGAAATATCATGTTTGTTTGCCGCATTTCCTCTAGCAGTCTCCTTAGAAAATACGAATGTGTAGAGATGGTGTCCCCATGATGAACCAATTAGTGTTAAGAGGGTACAAAATTAAATGTTCCCTGATAAAAATATTCAAAACAATAAAGTCCATCGATAATATCCAGAAAACAGAAACACAGAGGCTTTCACAATATTTCGGATTGAGTTAGCCAAAACACAACCGGATATTTCTGGTTTCATCTAGTCATATCCGGACAAAGTGTTGTGTAATTCGTATGCAATGGACAAAGAACATCCCAGTACAAATGGTTTTGGAGAAAAGCAAAGTCTTTTCGTTAGGCAAGTGCATAAAATGTCATCTATACAAACAGAAATATCATGTTTGTTTGTCACAGATCCTCTAGCTTTCTCCCTAGAAAATACGAATGTGTAGAGCCGGTGTCCCCATGATGAACCAATTAGTGTTTCTACAGTGCAAAATTAAATGTTCCCTGAAAAAAATATTCAAAACCATAAGTCCATCGATAATATCCAGAAAAAACATACACAGAGTCTGTAGCAATATTTCGGATTGAGTTAACAAAAACATGACGGGATATTTCTGGTTTCATCCAGTCATATCCGGACAAAGTGGTGTGGAATTCATATGCAATGGACCGAGAAAATCACATTAAAAATGTTTTTCGAGAAAAGCAAATCTTTTCATTAAGTATGTAGAAAAAATATCATCTATACAAACAGAAATATCATGTTTGTTTGCCATAGTTCATATAGCTTTCTCCCTAGAAAATATGAATGTGTAGAGCTCGTGTCTCCATGTGGAAACAATTAGTGTTTTCAAGCAGAAAATTAAATATTCCCTGATAAAAACATTCATAACAATAAAGTCCATAGATAATGTCCAGAAAACACAAACACAGAGGTTTTCACAATATTTCGGATTGAGTTAGCCAAAACACAACCAGATATTTCTGATTTCATCCAGTCATATCCGGACAAAGTGGTTTGGAATTCGTATGCATTGGACCGAGAAAATCACAGTAAAAATGGTTTTGGAGAAAGGCAAAGTCTTTTTGTTAGGCAAGTGCACTAAATGTGATCGGTACAAACAGAAATATGTTTGTTTACCGCAGTTCCTCTAGCTTTCTCCCTATAAAATACGAATATGTAGACCTGGTGTCTCCATGTGGAACCAATTACTGTATCCAAGCTCAAAATAAAATGTTCCGCGATAAAAAGCATTCAAAAAAATAAAGTCCATTGATAGTATCCAGAAAAAACAAACACAGAGGCTGCTGCAATATCTGGGATTGAGTTAGTGTTTCCAAGCACAAAATTAAATGTTCCCTGAAAGAAACATTGAAAATAATAAAGTCCGTGGATAATATCAGGAATACAGATACAAAGTGGCTTTCTTCCTAGAAAATGCAAATATGTAGAGCTGGTGTCTCCATGTGGAACCAATTAGTGTTTCAACGGTACAAAATTAAATGCTCCCTGATAAAAAACTTTCAAAACAATAAAGTCTGTGGATAATATCAGGAATACACAAACCCAGAGGCTGTAGCAATATCTGGGATTGAGTTAGCCAAAACAAAACTGGATATTTCCGGTTTCATCCAGTCATATTGGGACAAAGTGGTGTGGAATTCCTATGCAATGGAGCGAGAAAATCAGAGTAAAAATGGTTTTGTAGAAAAGCAAAGTCTTTTCATTAGGCAAGTGCATCAAATGTCATCTATGCAAACAGAAATATCATGTTTGTTTGCCGCAGTTCCTCTAGATTTCTCCCTAGAAAATACGAATGTGTAGAGCTGATGTCTCCATGTGGAACCAATTAGTGTTTGAATGGTACAAAATTAAATGTTCACTGAAAAAAATAATTCAAAAGAATATAGTCCGTGGATAATATCAGGAATACACAAACACAGAGGCTGTAGCAATATCTGGGATTGAGTTAGCCAAAACACAACCGGATATTTCTGGTTTCATCCAGTCATATCCGCAAAAAGTGGTGTGGAATTCGTATGCAATGGACCGAGAAAATCACAGTACAAATGGTTTTGGAGAAAAGCAAAGTCTCTTCATTAGGCAAATAGATAAAATGTCCAAGGATAATATCCAGAAAACACAAACACATAAACTTTCATAATATTTCGCATTGAGTTAGCCAAAGAATAACCAGATATTTCTAGATTCATCCAGTTGTATCCGGTCAAACTCGTGTGTAATTCGTATGCAATGGACCGAGAAAATCACAGCACAAATGGTTTTGGAGAAAAGAAAGACTTTTCGTTAGGCAAGTGCATAAAATGTCATCAATACAAATAGAAATATCAGGTTTGTTTGCCGCAGTTCCTCTAGCTTTCTCCCTAGAAAATACAAATATGTAGAGCTGGTGTCTCCATGTGGAACCAATTACTGTATCCAAGTTAGAATTAAATGTTCCCTGATAAAAACATTGAAAACAATAAAGTCCGTTGATAATATCAGGAATACACAAACACAGAGGCTGTAGCAATATCTGGGAGTGAGTTAGCTAAACAAAAGTGGATATTTTCGATTTCATCCAGTCATATCCGGAAAGAGTCGTTTGGAATTCAGATGCAATGGACCGAGACAATCACAGTACAAATGGTTTTGGAGAAGAGCAAAGTCTTTTCGTTAGGCAAGTGCATAAAATGTCATCTATACAAACAGAAATGTCATGTATGTTTGCCGCAATTCCTCTAGTTTTCTCCTTAGAAAATAAGAATATGTAGAGATGGTGTCTCCATGATGTACCAATTACTGTTTCAACGGTACAAAATAAATGTTCCCTGATAAAAACATTCAAAACAAGAAAGTCCATCGAAAATATCCAGAAAACACAAAAAGAAAAGCTTTCACAATATTTCGGATTGAGTTAGCCAAAACACAACACGATATTTCTGGTTTCATCTAGTCATATCCGGACAAAGTGATTTGGAATTCATATGCAATGGACCGAGAAAATCACAGTAAAAATGATTTTGGAGAAAGGCAAAGTCTTTTCGTTAGGCAAGTGCATAAAATATCATCAATACAAACAGAAATATCATGTTTGATTGCCGCAGTTCCTCTAGCTTTCTCCCTAGAAAATACGAATGTGTAGAGCTGGTTTCTCCATGTGGAACCAATTACTGTATCCAACCTCAAAATAAAATGTCCCGGATAAAAAACATTCAAAACAATGAAGCCCGTGGATAATATCCGGAAAACACAAACCCAGAGGCTCTAGCAATATCTGGGATTGAGTTAGCCAAAACAAAACCGGTTATTTCCAGTTCCATCCAGTCATATCTTGACAAACTGGTGTGGAATTCGTATGCAATGGACTGTGAGAATCACAGTACAAATGGCTTTGGCGAAAAGCAAAGTCTTTTCGTTAGGCAAGTGCATAAAATGTCATCGATACAAACAGAAATATCATGTTTGATTGCCGCAGTTCCTCTAGCTTTCTCCCTAGAAAATACGAATGTGTAGAGCTGATGTCCCATGATGAAACAATTACTGCTTCTACGGTACAAAAGATAAATGTTTCCTGATAAAAATATTCAAAACAATAAAGTCCATCGATAATATGCAGGAAACACAAACACAGAGGCTCTCGCAATATCTGGGATTGAGTTAGCCAAAACACAACCGGATATTTCCGGTTTCATCCAGTCCTATCCCGACAGAGTGGTTTGGAATTCATATGCAATGGACTGAGAAAATCACAGTAAAAATGGTTTTGGAGATAAGCAAAGTCTGTTCTTTAGGCAAGTGGATAAAATGTCATCTACAGAAACAGAAATATCATGTTTGTTTGCCGCAGTTCCTCTAGCTTTCTCCCTAGAAAATACAAATATATACAGCTGGTGTCTCCATGTGGAACCAATTACTGTATCCAAGCTCAAAATAAAATGTTGCCCGACAAAAAAAATTCAAAACCATAAAGTCCATCGATACTATCCAGAAAACAGAAACACAGATGCTGTAGCAATATCTGGAATTGAGTTAGCCAAAACACAACCGGATGTTTCCGGTATCATCCAGTCATATCCGGTCAAACTGGTGTGGAATTTGTATGCAATGGACTGGGAGAATCACAGTACAAATGGGTTTGGTGAAAAGCAAAGTCTTTTCGTTAGGCAAGTGCATAAAATGTCATCCATACAAACAGAAATATCATGTTTGTTTGTCGCAGTTCCTCTAGCTTTCTCCCTAGAAAATACGAATGTGTAGAGCTGGTTTCTCCATGTGGAACCAATTACTGTATCCAACCTCAAAATAAAATGTCCCGGATAAAAAACATTCAAAACAATGAAGCCCGTGGATAATATCCGGAAAACACAAACCCAGAGGCTGTAGCAATATCTGTGATTGAGTTAGCAAAAAAAAAAAAAAAAAAAACCCGTTATTTCCAGTTTCATCCAGTCATATCCGGACAAAGTGGTGTGGAATTCATATGCAATGGACTGGAGAATCACAGTACAAATGGTTTGGGCGAAAAGCAAAGTCTTTTCGTTAGGCAAGTGCATAAAATGTCATCATTACAAACAGAAATATCATGTTTGATTGCCACAGTTCCTCTTGCTTTCTCCCTAGAAAATACGAATGTGTAGAGCTGGTGTCCCCATGATGAACCAATTACTGTTTCTACGGTACAAAAAATAAATATTTCAAGATAAAAATATTCAAAACAATAAATTCCAAACATAATATCCAGGAAACACAAACACAGAGGCTGTAGCAATATCTGGGATTGAGTTAGCCAAAACACAACCGGATATTTCCGGTTTCATCCAGTCATATCCGGACAGAGTGGTTTGGAGTTCATATGCAATGGACTGAGAAAATCACAGTAAAATGGTTTTGGAGAAAAGCAAAGTCTTTTCGTTAGGCAAGTGCATAAAATGTCATCTATACAAAATAAATATCATGTTTGTTTATCACAGTTCCTCTAGCTTTCTCCGTTGAAAATACGAATGTTTAGAGCTGGTGTCCCCATGATGAACCCATTAGTGTTTCTATGGTACAAAATTAAATGTTCCCTGAAGAAACATTCAAAATAATAAAGTCCATTGATAATATCAAGAAGACAGAAATACAGAGGCTGTAGCAATATTTCGGTTTCAGTTAGCCAAAACACAACCGGATGTTTCTGGTTTCAACCAGTCATATCCGGAAAAAGTAGTTTGGAATTCGTATGCAATGGACCGAGAAAATCAGAGGTTAAAGGGTATTGGAAAAAAGCAAAGTCTTTTCATTAGGCAAAAGATAAAATATCATCGATACAAACAGAAATATCATATTTGTTTGCCGCAGTTCCTCTAGCTTTCCCCTGAAAATACAAATATGTAGAGCTGGTGTCTTCATGTGGAAACAATTAGTGTTTTCAAGCACAAAAATAAATGTTCCCTGATAAAAACATTCAAAACCATAAAGTCCGTGGATAATATCCAAAAAAAAAAAAAACACAGAGTCTGTAGCAATATCTGGGAATGAGTTCGTGAAAACAATACTGGATATTTCCGGTTTCATCCAGTCATATCCGAAGAAATTCATGTGGTATTCATATGCAATGGACCGAGAAAATCACAGTAAAATGGTTTTGGAGAAAAGCAAAGGCTTTTCGTTAGCAAGTGCATACAATGTCATCTATACAAACAGAAATATCATGTTTGTTTGCCACAGCTCATCTAGCTTTCTCCCTAGAAAATACGAATGTGTAGAGCTGTTGTCTCCATGTGGAACCAATTAGTGTTTCCAAGATCAAAATTAAATGTTCCCTGATATAAAACATTCAAAACAGTAAAGTCCGTGGATAATATCCGGAAAACACAAACACAGAGGCTGTAGCAATATCTGGGATTGGGTTAGCCAAAACACAACCAAATATTTCTGGTTTCATCCAATCATATCCGGACAAACTGGTGTGGAATTCGTATGCAATGGACCCAGAAAATCACAGTAAACATGGTCTTGGAGAAAAGCAAAGTCTTTTCGTGAGGCAAGTGCATCAAATGTCATCTATACATACAGAAATATCATGTTTGTTTGCAACACTTCCTCTAGCTTTCTCCCTAGAAAATACGAATGTGTAGAGCTGGTGTCTCCATGTGGAAACAATTGGTGTTTCCAATCGCAAAATTAAATGTTCCCTGATAAAAACATTCAAAACAATAAGGTCTGTAGATAATATCAGGAATACACAAACACAGAGGCTGTAGCAATATTTCGTATTGACGTAGCCAAAACACAATCGGATATTTCTCTTTTTATCCAGTCATTTCAGGACAAACTGTTGTGGAATTCGTATGCAATGGACCAAGAAAATCAGAGTAAAAATGGTTTTGGAGAAGAGCAAAGTCTTTTCATTAGTCAAGTGCATAAAATGTCATCGATACAAACATAAATATCATGTTTGTTTGCTGCAATTTCTCTAGCTTTCAGATTAGAAAATATGAATGCGTAGAGCTGGTGTCCCCATGTGGAACCAATTAGTGTTTCAATGGTACAAAATTAAATGTTCCCTGATAAAAACATTCAAAACAAAAAAGTCCATCGATAATAGGCAGAAAACGCAAAAACAGAGGCATTCACAATATCTGGGATTGAGTTAGCCAAAACACAATCGGATATTTCTGGTTTCATCCAGTCATTTCCAGACAAACTGGTGTGGAATTCGAATGCAATGGACCGAGATAAATCACAGTACAAACGGTTTTAGAGAAAAGCAAAGTCTTTTCATTAGGCACGAAGATAAAAAGTCATCTATACAAACACAAATATCATGTTTGTTTGTCGCAGTTCCTCTAGCTTTCTCCCTAGAAAATACGAATGTGTAGAAATGGTGTTCCCATTATGAATCAATTATTGTTTCACCAGTACAAAATTAAATGTTCCCTGATAACAACAATCAAAACAATAAGTCCATTGATAATACGAATATGTAGAGCTGGTGTCTCCATGTGGAACCAATTACTGTATCCAAGCACAAAATAAAATGTTCTCCGATAAAAAACATTCAAAACAATAAAGTCTGTGGAGAATATCCAGAAAACACAAACACAGAGGCTGTAGCAATATCTGGGATTGAGTTAGCCAAACACAACAAGATATTTCTGGTTTCATCCAGTCATATCCGGGCAAACTGGTGTGGAATTAGTATGCAATGGACCGAGAAAATCACAGTACAAATGGTTTTGGAGAAAATCAAAGTCTTTACGTTAGGCAAGTGCATAAAATGTCATCTATACAAACAGAAATATCAGGTTTGTTTGCCACAGTTCCTCTAGCTTTCTCCCTAGAAAATACGAATGTGTAGAGCTGGTGTCTCCGTGTGGAAACCATTAGTGTTTCAATGGTACAAAACTAAAAACATTCAAAACAATAAAGTCTGTTGGTAATATCAGGAATGCAGAAACAGAGAGGCTGTAGCAATATCTGGGATTGAGTTAGCCAAAACAAAACTGGATATTTCCGGTTTCATCCAGTCATATCTGGAAAAACTGGTGCGGAATTTGTATGCAATGGACCGAGAAAATCACAGTAAAAATGGTTTTGGAGAAAAGCAAAGTCTTTTCTTGAGCCAAGTGCATAGATTGTCATCTATACAAACAGAAATATCATGTTTGTTTGCCGCAGTTCCTCTAGCTTTCCCCCTAGAAAATAGGAATATGGACAGCTGGTGTCTCCATGGGGAAACAAACAGTGTCTCACAGCACAAAACTAAATGTTCCCTGTTATAGAAAATTCACAAAAATAAAGTCTGTGGATAATATCAGGAATACACAAATACAGAGTCTGTAGCAGTATCTGGGATTGAGTTAGCCAAAAAAAAAACCGGATATTACCGGTTTCATCCAGTCATATCTGATAAACCGGTTCGGAATTCGTATGCAATGGACCAAGAAAATCACAGTAAAAATCGTTTTAGAGAACACCAAAGTCTTTTCGTTTGGAAAGTGCTAAAATGTCATCCAGACAAGCGGAAATATCATGTATGTTTGCCACAGATCCTCTAGATTTCTACCTTGAAAATAAGAATACTTAGAACTGGTGTCTCCATGTGGAACCAATTAGTGTTTCTACGTTACAAAATGAAATGTTCCCTGATAAAAATATTCAAAACAATAAAGTCCATCAATAATATCCAGAAAAGACAAACACAGAGGCAGTAGCAATATCTGGGATTGAGTTAGCCAAACAAAACCGGATATTTCCGTGTTCTTCCAGACATATCCGGACAAACTGGTTTGGAATTCGTATGCAATGGACGGAGAAAATCACAGTACAAATGGTTTTGGAGAACAGCAAATTCTTTTCATTAGGCAAGTGCATAAAATGTCATCTATGCAAAGAGAAATATCATGTTTGTTTGCCGCAGTTCCTCTAGCTTTCTCCCTAGAAAATACGAATGTGTAGAGCTGGTGTCTCCATGTGGAACCAATTACTTATCCAAGCTCAAAATAAAATGGTCTCCGATAAAAAACATTCAAAACAGTAATGTCCATGGATAATATCCAGAAAACACAAACACAAAGGTTTCAAAATATTTCACATTGAGTTAGCCAAAACACAACCAGATATTTCTCGTTTCATCCAGTCATACCGGACAAAGTGCTGTGGAATTCATATGCAATGGACCGAGAAAATCACAGTAAAAATGGTTTTGGAGAAAAGCAAAGTTTCTTCGTTAGCCAAGTGCATAAAGTGTCATCTCTAAAAACAGAAATATCATATTTGTTTGGCACAGTTCCTCTAGATTTCTCCCTAGAAAATACGAATGTGTAGAGCTGGTGTTCCCATTATGAAACAATTCTTGTTTCAATGGTACAAAATTAAATGTTCACTAATAAAAACATCCAAAACAATAAGTCCATCGATAATATCCAGAAAACTCAAACACAGAGTCTGTAGCAATATTCCGGATTGAGTTAACCAAAACACAACCGGATATTTCTGGTTTCATCCAGTCATATCCGGACAAACTGGTGTGGAATTCGTATGCAATGGACCGAGAAAATCACAGTACAAATGGTTTTGGAGAAAAGTAAAGTCTTTTCGTTAGGCAAGTGCATAAAATGTCATCTATAGAAACAGAAATATCATGTTTGTTTGCCGCAGTTCCTCTAGCTTTCTCCCTAGAAAATACAAATACGTACAGCTGGTGTCTCCATGTGGAACCTATTAGTGTTTCCAAGAACACGATTAAATATTCCCTGATAAAATCATTCGAAACAATATAGTCCGTGGAGTGCAGCAAGACGGCAGAATAGACAGGGAGCACACTATTATTCCGGGGGGAGCGAAAGTTTTATATAAGTGGAGATACTGCTGGTTCAAGGAAGAGTAGGGGATGAAACAGCAGAGGAAACTCTTCCGGAACTAGTGATTCACAGTGGACCTGCGTGGAGAGCGTGGGAGCCCAAGTTAGGGACACCAGTGGCAGACTCAACACACCAGTGCTGGAACGCGAGGAGAGCGAAACCTCAATAGCCCGAGATACCAGCGGGCAAGCAGAAAGAGGAGGATAGAGGGAACGAGGCTTGAAACTCCGTGGGGAAAAGTTCACCAGGCTAACTAGAAGAGAGAGAGGAAAAAAATAAAAAAGTGACTGATACGGACACAAGTTTCTCTCTCTCCGCTCACCTCTCAAAGGCGAGCAGGACAGAGCAGGCACCATTTTGGACATACGTCATAAGCAGGGCGACCTCAGGTCTGCACCAGCCCTGAGCCTAGCAGAAACACCTGACTCTGGGGGGAGGGGTGAAATAACAGGAGTTTAGCATCTAACTTGGCAACCCAGTGGGAGACTGCAGGAGAATTGGAGCCCACACTGAGGGCAGCACAGATTTCCTGTGTGGTCCTTGGGAAAGAGCTTCCGATCTCTGGCTCCTGTGAGTATATCATTTGCCTGCTAACCACCTCCAATTACGTTCAGCTGTGCGGAATTACTTCCCTTTTGAATCAAAAAAAGAAAGAGAGATTTACCACACCTAACCTGGGAGTGTCATCTTTGACACACCCTCAACCCTGAGGAACCAAACACAGCTCTCACCTCACACTCATCTCAAGCCTCTAAGGCTCCACTGAAAGCAGACAGTCCACTTAATATAGAGCCATAGTGTAACAAGAAAAAACACCACAGTGAAGAAACCAAATATCTCCAACATGCCAAACAACAAACGCAAAAACCAAGCTAACAAGAACAAGGAAGACACTATGATGCCCCCAAATGAAAAAGACACCCCAATTCAAGATTATGAAGATGATGAGATCAAAGAAATGCAAGAAGCGGATCTCAAAAAATTGATAAGATCATTAAGAAGTTCTCAAAAACAAATTCTTGAACTACAGAAATCCTTAATGGACAAGATAGAAAATCTCGTGAAAGTGAAATATTAAGGAGGAATCAAAATGAAATGAAACAACTAGTGGAACAAGAAACTGTGACAGTGACGAGAAATCATAATGAAATGAAGAATTCAATAGATCAAATGACAAACACATGAGAGAGCCTTAAAAACAGAATGGGCGAAGCAGAAGAGAGAATATCAGACTTAGAAGACAGAGAACAGGAAAGGAAACAGGCAAACCAAAAAAAGAAGAAGAAATCAGAAATCTAAAAAATATTGTCGGGAATCTACAGGATACTATTAAAAAACCCAACATTCGGGTTCTAGGAGTTCCTGAAGGCATGGAGAGGGAGAAAGGATTAGAAGGCATTTTCAGTGAGATACTAGCAGAAAATTTCCCAGGTTTGGAGAAGGACAGAGGCATCTTAGTACAGGAAGCTTATAGAACCCCTAATAAACAGGACCAAAAGAGACCCTCACCAGGACATGTTGTAATCAAACTCACCACAGTGAAACATAAAGAAAAGATCCTAAAATGTGCAAGAGAGAAACATCAGATTACTCTTAGAGGATCTCCAATTAGACTCACAGCAGACTTCTCATCAGAAACCCTACAAGCTAGAAGGGAATGGCGAGACATAGCCCAGGTACTAAGAGAGAAAAACTGCCAGCCCAGAATACTATATCCTGCAAAGCTCTCATTTGTGAATGAAGGTGTAATTAAGACTTTTCATAGCAAACAGAAACTGAAACAATTTGTTGCCACTCGTCCAGCCCTGCAAAAGATGCTTAAAGATGTGTTACACACAGAAACACAGAAACACGGTCACCAATATGAAAGAAGGTAAAGGAAGGAAACCTCACAGCAAAAGATCACAGGAAGCTCAATTTCTCTTTGACATAGAATTAAACTCTGATGCTCTGTTAAAGCAATGTGTTAAAGTAATCTATTATTCTTGATGTCTGTTAAATTCCAATTGTTCAAAAACAGCTGAATTTTTATTAAGAGCTATGGGTTATTTAAATATGTGCTTATTTTCAAAGATTTGAATAATCACCTTGTAACAATGATCAAATTTGGTCTATGTTATGTCATGCTTTTAACGAATCTTATTTCAACCAGATATTGTGGATTTTGAGCCTTCTTGACATTCTTGACAGGCATTCAAAAAATCAAAGTTTCAAACAATCTGGTCTCTAAAATTTCCAGTAAATCCTGGACTTTGGTTTGTCCAGTTTGGGCCCAACTGAAAAAATCAAAGGACCTATGTCTCTCATCTTATAGAGACACCAACTAAGCCGGCTATTTGGATTATATTAGAAGGACTGTCAAGATGTGATGTGGTACCAGACTTTAATTTTCTATAATGGAAAATGCTATTAATACAAATGTTTGAGAATTAAAAAGTCTAATGGTCTTGTGTTACTAGACATGATAGTTATCTTAATGAGAAAGCCCCAGAGGCCTAAAGGGTTAAATACTTGTCAAACCCTACAGGTGCTTTCAAAAATACTGTGAAGTAAGCAAGTGCCTCTTGGTGGTTGATGAGTTTATAATTTTAAACATGGCGACTTAAAGTCTTTTGTCATCCACAGTTATATATGATGTGCTGCTCATAAAACTAAAGCGTTGTTGGTTCTGTGTTTAGCTGTCCTCCTATAGGTTCCTATGGACTTTTTCCAGCCACTTCCATTGTATTCAGTACTTTGGGATGGCTCTGTAAACAGATGAAGCCAATAATGTATTAACAGTACCAACTGAGAGAAAGTATGGTTAACTGAGGTTACTACAAAAAAGCAATTCAAATCAATTGGCAATCTAGAAAAAGAGTTAAAGATTTTAAAAGCTATTATTAAAATTGCTATATTGGTCTATTATGCTATATTATATGTGTGAACATATTGTATGTCCACATGGGGAAATTTTATTAATAGTGTTATTTTAAATGGCTTATCGATAAGATTGTTCATAAATTTAAGCTGCTAAAATCAATCAAAGATATATTTTAATTGGTGTGACCTGAATCTGTGTATCATATGTTTTAGACTTGTTGGTAGAAAGAAACTAAAAACATTTTAGATGGTTGTGTTTAAGTTTACTGGCTAAACAAACTACACCATGTTAGATATTTAAGAGGTGTTTTCAAATACATGATTCTTAAAATTTATAGAAGGCATTGGACCTTCTGGTAATGTTTTCTTAAGTTGTTATCTAATGGTTGAAACGGTTTGCTAAGTATTCATGTGATATTGCTATTGTCAGCAAGCGATCTAGGACTTGCTCCCTCATTTCTCTATTCTAAGCCCAACTTGTTCTTTCATATCTCTATTCTCTTCAAGGTAGGAAACTAATTCTATTATGAAGGAATCTGTAGGACGCACAATTTAAGCTTTAGACCTTATAAAAGAGATGGCTAACATTTTTCTGCAATAGCATAGCCAAAATAAGAACTTCAATAATAATCTCATAGCTAGATTCACTTCGCCATCAGCGAAGTATACAGTAAGTAGAAAAAAACCTCCCTTTCAGACCAAAGGGAAAGAAAGTTTGAAAGTGAGAATATAATTTTCCTCATTGGCATTGTCTACCTTAGAAAAACTACTACAGAACATGCCTGTGACTATAGACTTGTAGTTCAGGCCATTGAAGATTAGAGATGGGACTTGGGCACTCCCTTGACTTGCATCCTCTTGTCTGCTTTAACACAAACCAGGAGGAAAAGAAAGCTAGGCATCAGAAGCAATGGGTGGCAGGCCTATTAATGGCTGATCTGTACAGTGATCTTCCCTCAAGGAGACCCAACAGGCCAGTCCACTGCAGTGGCTTTCAATGTGGTAAGCCTGGGCTTCAGCAGAAGTCAGCTTGTGAAGAGCCCTGTTAGCTCTGCCAAGAGTTGGATCACTGGAAATGGACCTGCCCTGGAGTCGAAGGATTCCCAGGTCAGAGCCACAGATCTTATTGGCTCTAAGCTGAAAAGCCCTTCACGCAGCACAACTTCCAAAGTGACCACTGCAGCTGAGGGTTTGGTCAAGTAGGGTCAGCATCATTGCAGGCAGAACTGTAAATTTCTTGTTAGAGATGCCACCTGCCTTTACCTGGCCAGCTCTCCTCCCAGGCCCGCCAAGTAATGAAAGTCAACAGAGTGCCTTCCCCTAAGAGGTTCACACCTCCCTTAGGATATACCCCATGTGAAGAGATAGATAGGTCTGGGCCTCTGAATTTACAAGGCCCAAAGCCCACCAGATTATTATCAAGCCCCTTCTATCAGGTTCTGTTTGCCTCTCAATCAGAAAAATTAATTGTACCTTAGACAGCACCTTTCTTAGCTCCTCTAATAATGACTCTGTCCTTTGTTCTAGGCCCTGTCTAGCGCACTTGGGCCTCATTCCTTTGTAATCATAACCTCTACTCTACCACCAATGGCTCTACTCCCAACCTGTGTGTACTGATGGTCCTCTTCCCCACTTAATGCTGTATAATTGTTCAAACCTGGTAAATGCCACTCTTAGGATCATCAGTAAACTTGGAAGGCTTCCATAGCCTTGGCAACTCATGACGACAGCCTAGGATGGTTACTGGCGCCATAAACTAGATTGTCAATTTGTTGGGTCAACAACAGGAGCCACTGTGCACTTGCTCCTCATATGGGATCTCTGTCCTTAATATGCTGTACATTGTGATTTAATGCTATAACTAGAACTCAAACAGTATGTTTCACTTTGTGTTTCTATGTGGGTGCAAACTGTTGAAATCTTTGTACTAAATTGATCTTCTGTATATAAAGAGAATTGAAAATGAATCTTGATGCAAATGGAAGGGGAGAGGGAGCGGGAGAGGGGAGGGTTGCGGGTGGGAGGGAAGTTATGGGAGGGGGAAGCCATTGTAATCCATAAGCTGTACACTGGAAATTTATAATGATTAAATAAAAGTTAAAAAAATAAATAAATGTCACTAACTTGAAAAAAAAAGAAAAAAGAAATTATGGGACAAGTACTCTATATAATACTATACAGCAGTAAAACAAAAAATAAAATCCAGTCAATTGCAACAAGATGGAGGAATCTGGAAAACATCATGCTGAGTGAAATAAGCCAGACGCAAAGGGACAAATATCACATTTTCTCCCTGATCGGCGACAACTAACTGAGCACCAAAGGGGAAACCCGTTGAAGTGAAATGGACACTATAAGAAACAGTGACCTGATCAGCTCTTGTCCTGACTGTTGATGTACAATGTAATACTTTATCCATTTTAGTTTTTTTTTGTTCTAGTACTATTAGTTGAACTAATTAACATACATTTATTCTTAGGTGTTTAAATTTTAACTGAAAAGTGATCCCTGTTAAATATAATAGTGGGAATAAGAGAGGGAGGAGAGTACAATTTGGGACATGCCCAATCGGACTTGCCCCAAATTGTGGATTAGAAACGTGCCAGGGGATCCCAATACAATCCCATCAAAGTGGCATGTACCAATGCCATCTCACTAGTCCAAGTCATCAATTTCAGTCATCAAAATCAAGTTCAATTGATCACACTGATAGGTCTAAGAGTCAAAGGGATCACACAAGCAAGACTAGTGTCTGCTAATACTAACTGTTAGAATCAAAAAGGGAGAGAACGATCCAACATGGGAAGCAGGATACACAGCAGACTCATAGAATGACAGATGTCCTAAACAGCACTCTGGCCTCAGAATCAGCCCTTAAGGCATGCGAATATGGCTGAAGAGCCCATGAGAGTATTTTAGGCATGCAAAGCCAAGACACCATGGAAAAGAAAAAAAAAGAAGAAGACCTAAATGAAAGATCTCAGTGAGTGAGATCCCAGTGGAAAGAACAGGTCATCAAAGAAGGAGGTACCTTTCTCTGAAGGGAGGAGAGAACATCCACTTTGACTATGACCCTTTCTGAATAAGATGAAGTCTGCGAACTCTAAAGGCTTCCATAGCCTTAGCAACTCATGACTAGAGCCTAGGGAGATTACTGACGCCATAAACAAGAGTGTCAAATTGTTAAGTCAACAACAGGAGTCACTGTGTACTTACATCCCATGTGGGATCTGTCCTTAATGTGTTGTCCGATGTGATTTAATGCTATAACTAGTACTGAAAATGTATTTTACACTTTGTGTTTCTGTGTGGGTACAAACTGTTGAAATCTTTACTCAATATATACTAAATTGATCTTCTGTATATAAAGAGAATTGAAAATGAATGTTGATGTGAATGGAAGGGGAGAGGGAGCGGGAGACAGGAAGGGTGCGAGTGGGAGGGAAATTATGGCTGGGGGAGCCATTGTAATCCATAAACTGTACTTTGGACATTTATATTTACTAAATAAAAAAAAACTTAAAAAATATAAAAGCAATTGTATAACTTGATTAAATTTTAGGGCCAGGAGTCCAGAACCCAGAATTCAGTTCTTTAGGGACTGACTAAATCACTGGTATCAATGCTTACAAATGTATCTTAAACTTGGACATGAGTAATAAAGTTTATATTTTTTATTTTTATCTTTTAATTCCACAAACCTGTTTAAATCCCCTCATATAGTCATATAATGAAAAACTGAATATTATTAATTTTATCATAAAATAGTATGAATGCACTATTCATGAAAAAATTAAATATTTCAGAAAATAATAAACTACAAAATAAAACTCTCCTGTTTCATATCTTCAAAAAAAAAAGAACAGGTCATCAAAGAAGGAGGTACCTTTCTCTGAAAGGAGGAGAGAACTTCCACTTTGACTATGACCTTGTTTAAATATAATCAGAGTCGGTGAACTCAAAAGGCTTCCATAGCCTTGGCAACTCATGACTAGAGCCGAGGGTTCTTACACCATAAACAACAGTGTCAATTTGTTAAGTCAACAACAGGAGTCTCTGTGCACTTACTCCTCATATAGGATCCCTGTCCTTAATGTGCTGTACATTGTGATTTAATGCTATAACTAGTACTCAAACAGTATTTTGCACTTTGTGTTTCTGTGTGGGTGCCAACTGTTGACATCTTTACTTAATATATACTAAATTGATCTTCTGTACATAAAGAGAATTGAAAATGAATATTGTTGTGAATTGAAGGGGAGAGGGAGTGGGAGACTGGAGGGTTGTGGGTGGGAGGGAAGTTATGGGAGGGGGAAGCCATTATAATCCATAAACTGTACATCGGAAATTTATATTCATTAAATAAAAGTTAAAAAAAAATTAAAAAAATTGATCTTCTGTATATAAAGAGAATTGAAAATGAATCTTGATGTGACTAGAAGGGGAGAGGAAGCAGGAGAGGGGAGGGTTGCAGGTGGGAGGGAAGTTATGTCTGGGGGGGAGCCATTGTAATCCATAAGCTGTACACGGGAAATTTATATTCATTAAATAAAAGTTAAAAAAAGAAAAAATAAATAAAGTCAGTGGATAATATCAGGAATACACAAACACAGAACTATAGCAATATCTGGGATTGAGTTAGCCAAAACACAAGCGGATATTTCCGGTTTCATCCAGTCATATCCGGTCAAACTGGTGTAGAAATGTATGCAATGAACCGAGAAAATCACAGTAAAAATGGTTTTGGAAATAGCAAAGTCTTATCGTTTGGCAAGTGCATAAAATATCATCTATAGAAACAGAAATATCATGTGTGTTTGCCACAGTTCCTCTAGCTTTCTCCCTAGAAAATACGAATGTGTAGAGCTGGTTTCTTCATGTGGAACCAATTAGTGTTTCCAAGAACAAAATTAAATATTCCCTGATAAAAAACATTCGAAACAATAAAGTCTGTGGATAATATCAGGAAAACACAAACACAGAGGCTGTAGCAATATCTGGGATTGAGTTAGCCAAAACAAAACTGGATATTTACAGTTCCATCCAGTCATGTCGAGACAAACTGGTGTGGAATTCAGATGAAGTGTACCGAGAAAATCACAGAAACATGGTTTTGGAGAAAAGCAAAGTCTTTTCGTTAGGCAAGTGCATAAAATGTCATCTATACAAACAGAAATATCACGTTTCTTTGCTGCAGTTCCTCTAGCTTTCTCCCTAGAAAATACGAATGTGTAGAGCTGGTGTCTCCATGTGGAACCAATTAGTGATACAAGCACAAAATTAATTGTTCCCTGATAAAAAACATTCCAAATAATAAAGTCCGTGGATAATATCAGGAATACACAAACACAGAGGCTGTAGCAATATCTGGGATTGAGTTAGCCAAAACAAAACCGGATATTTCCGGGTTTATCCCGAAATATCCAGTAAACTGGTGTGGAATTCGCATGCAATGCACTGAGATATTCACAGAAAAAATGGTTTTGGAGAAAAGCAAAGTCTTTTCGTTAGGCAAGTGCATAAAAGGTCATCTATACAAAAGGAAATACCATGTTTGTTTGCCGCAGTTCCTCTAGCTTTCTCTGTAGAAAATATGAATGTGTAGAGCTGGTTTCTACATGTGGAACCAATTAGTGTTTCCAAGCACAAATTAAATGTTCCCTGATAAAAAACATTCAAAACAATAAAGTCTGTGGATGATATCAGGAATACACAAACACAAAGGCTGTAGAAATATCTTGGATTGAGATAGCCAAAACACAACCGGATATTTCTGTTTTTATCCAGTCATATTCGAATAAACCGGTGTGGAATTCGTATGCAATGGACCGAGAAAATCACAGTGAAAAGAGTTTTGGAGAAAAGCAAAGTCTTTTCGTTAGGCAAGTGCATAAAATGTCATCTATACAAAGATAAATATCATGTGTGTTATTCGCAGTTCCTCTAGGTTTCTCCATAGAAAATACAAATGTGTAGAGCTGGTATCTCCATGTGGAACCAATTAGTGTTTCCAGGCACAAAATTAAATGCTCACTGATATAAAACATTCAAAATATTAAAGTCCGTGGATAATATCAGGAATACACAATACAGGGGATGTAGCAATATCTGGGATTGAGTTAGCAAAACACAACCGGATATTTCCGGTTTCATCAAGTCGTATCCGGAAAAAGTGGTGTGGAATTCGTATGCAATAGACCGAGAAAATAACAGTGAAAATGGTTTTGGAGAAAAACAAAGTCTTTTCGTTAGGCAAGTGCATAAAATATCATCTATACAAACAGAAATATCATGTTTGCTTGCTGCAGTTCCTCTAGCTTTCTCCCTAGAAAATACGAATATGTAGAGCTGGTGTCTCCATGTGGAACCAATTAGTGACTCCAAGAACAAAATTAAATGTTGCTTGATAAAAACATTCAAAACAATAAAGTCCATCGACAATATCCAGAAAACACAAACACAGAGGCTATAGCAATATCTGGGATTGTGTTAGCCAAAACAAAACCGGGTACATCCGGTTTCATCCAGTCATATACGAACAAACTTGTTTGAAATTTGTATGCAATGGACCGAGATAATCACAGTAAAATGGTTTTGGAGAATAGCAAAGTTTTTTTCATTAGGCAAGTGCATAAAATGTCATCTATACAAACAGAAATATCATGTTTGTTTGCCACAGTTCCTCTAGCTTTCTCCCTAGAAAATACGAATGTATAGAGCTCATGTCCCCATGATGAACCAATTAGTGTTTCATCGTTACAAAATGAAATGTTGCCTGATAAAACCATTCAAAACAATAAAGTTCATCGATATTATCCAGAAGACACAAACACAAAGGCTTTCACAATATTTCGGATTTAGTTAGCCAAAACACAACCGGATATTTCCGGTTTCATGCAGTCATATCCAGACAAACTGGTGTGGAATTCGGATGCAATGGAACGAGAAAATCAAAGTAAAAATGGATTTGGAGAAAAGCAATGTCTTTTCGTTAGGCAACTGCAGAAAATGTCATCTATACAAACAGAAATATCATTTTGTTTACCATAGTTCCTCTAGTTTTCTACCTAGAAAATACACATACGTAGAGCTGGTGTCTCCATGTGGAACCAATTACTGAAACCAATCTCAAAATAAAGTGTTTCCCGATAAAAAAAAATTCAAAACAATAAGTCCATTGATAATATCCAGAAAACACAAACACAGAGGCTGTAGCAATATCTGGGATTGAGTTACACCAAACAAAACTGTATATTAACGGTTTCATCTAGTTATATCCAGAAAAACTGGTGTGGAATTCATATGCAATGGACAGAGAAAATCACAGAAATGGTTTTGGAGAAAAGCAAAGTCTTTTCGTTAGGCAAGTGCATAAAATGTCATCTATACAAACAGAAATATCACGTTTCTTTGCTGCAGTTCCTCTAGATTTCTCCCTAGAAAATACGAATGTGTAGAGCTGGTGTCTCCATGTGGAACCAATTAGTGATACAAGCACAAAATTAATTGTTCCCTGATAAAAAACATTCCAAATAATAAAGTCCGTGGATAATATCAGGAATACACAAACACAGAGGCTGTAGCAATATCTGGGATTGAGTTAGCCAAAACAAAACCGGATATTTCCGGGTTTATCCCGAAATATCCAGTAAACTGGTGTGGAATTCGCATGCAATGCACTGAGATATTCACAGAAAAAATGGTTTTGGAGAAAAGCAAAGTCTTTTCGTTAGGCAAGTGCATAAAATGTCATCTATACAAACGGAAATATCATGTTTGTTTGCCGCAGTTCCTCTAGCTTTCTCCCTAGAAAATACGAATGTGTAGAGCAGGTTTCTCCATGTGGAACCAATTACTGTATCCAAGCTCAAAATAAAATGTTCCCTGATAAAAAAGCATGCAAAATAATAAAATCCATTGATAGTATCCAGAAAAAACAAACACAGAGGCTGCTGCAATATCTGGGATTGAGTTAGCCAAAGCATAATCAGATATTTCCGGTTTCATCCAGTCATATGCGGACAAGCTGTTGTGGAATTCCTATGCAATGGACCGAGAAAATCACAGTAAAAATGGTTTTGGAGAAAAGCAAAGTGTTTTCGTTAGGCAAGTGCATAAAATCTCATCGATACAAACAGAAATATCATGTTGGTTTGCCGCAGTTCTGCTAGCTTTCAGCTTACAAAATATGAATGTGTAGAGCTGGTGTCCCCATGTGCAACCTATTAGTGTTTCAATGGTACAAAATGAAATGTTCCATGATAAAAACATTCAAAACCATAAAGTCCATCGATAATATACAGAAAACACAATATTTTGCATTGAGTTAGCCAAGACACAACCGGATATGTCTGGTTTCATCTAGTCATATCCGGACAAAGTGGTGCGGAATTCATATGCAATGGACCGAGAAAATCACAGTAAAAATGGTTTTCGAGAAAAGCAAATCTTTTCATTAAGTATGTAGATAAAATATCATGTATACAAACAGAAATATCATGTTTGTTTGCCGCAGTTCCTCTAGACAAATAAATATGTAGAGCTCGTGTCTCCATGTGGAAATAATTAGTGTTTTCAAGCAAAAAATCAAATGTTCCCTGATAAAAATATTCAAAACAATAAAGTCCATCGATAATGTCCAGAAAACACAAACACAGAAGTTTTCACAATTTTTCGGATTGAGTTAGCCAAAACACCCGGATATTTCTGGTTTCATCCAGTCATATCCGGACAAACTGGTGTGGAATTCGTATGCAATGGACCGAGTAAATAACAGTAAAAATGGTTTTGGAGCAAAGCAAAGTCTTTTCGTTAGGCAAGTGCATAAAATGTCATCTATACCAACAGTAATATCTTGTTTGTTTGCCGCAGTTCCTCTAGCTTTCTCCCTAGAAAATACGAATGTGTAGAGCTGGTGTCTCCATGTGGAACCAATTACTGTATCCAACATCAAAATAAAATGTTCCCGGATAAAAAACATTCAAAACAATGAAGCCCGTGGTTAATATCCGGAATACACAAACCCAGAGGCTGTAGCAATATCTGCGATTGAGTTAGCCAAAACAAAACCGGCTATTTCCAGTTTCATGCAGTCATATCCGGACAAACTTGTGTGGAATTCGTATGCAATGGACTGGGAGAATCACAATACAAATGGTTTTGCGAAAAGCAAAGTCTTTTCGTTAGGCAAGTGCATAAAATGTCATCGATACAAACAGAAATATCATGTTTGTTTGCCGCATTTCCTCTAGCTTTCTCCCTAGAAAACAAGAAAGTGCAGAGCTGGTGTCTCCATGTGGAACCAATTAGTGTATCGAAACTCAAAATAAAATGTTCCCCGATAAAATACATTCAAAACAATAAAGTCCATTGATAATATCCAGAAAACACAAACACAGAGGCTGTAGCAATGTTTCCGATTGAGTTAGCCAAAACACAACCGGATGTTTCCGGTATCATCCAGTTATATCCGGTCAAACAGGTGTGGAATTCGTATGCAATGGACTGAGAGAATCAGAGTAAAAATGGCAAAAAGAAATATCATGTTTGTTTGCCGCATTTCCTCTAGCAGTCTCCCTAGAAAATACGAATGTGTAGAGCTGGTGTCCCTATGATGAACCAATTAGTGTTTCCACGGTACAAAATTAAATGTTCCCTGATAAAAACATTCAAAACAATAAGTCCATCGATAATATCCAGAAAACTCAAACACAGAGTCTGTAGCAATATTTCAGATTGAGTTAGCCAAAACACAACCGGATATTTCTGGTTTCATCCAGTCATATCCGGACAAAGTGGTGTGGAATTGGTATGCAATGGAACGAGAACATCACAGTACAAAGAGTATTGGAGAAAAGCAAAGTCTTTTCGTTAGGCAAGTGCACAAAATGTCATCGATACAAACAGAAATACCATGTTTCTTTGTCGCAGTTCCTCTAGCTTTCTCCCTAGAAAATACGAATATGTAGAGCTGGTGTCACCATGTGGAACCAATTACTGTATCCAAGCAGAAAATTAAATGTTCTCTGATAAAAAACATTCAAAACAATAAAGACCATCGATAATATCCTGAAAACACAAACACAGTGGCTTTCAAAATATTTTGGATTGAGTTAGCGAAAACACAACGGATATTTCTGTTTTCATCCAGTCATATCCGGACAAAGTGGTTTGGAATTCGTATGCAATGGACCGAGAAAATCTCAGTAAAAATTGTTTTGGGGAAATGCATTCTTTTCGTTAGGCAAGTGCACAAAATGTCATCTAAACAAACAGCAATATCATGTTTGTTTGTCACAGTTCCTCTAGCGTTCGCCCTAGAAAATACGAATGTGTAGAGCTGGTGTCCCCATGATGAACCAATTAGTGTTTCAACGGTACAAAATTGAATGTTCCCTGATTAAAAAAAAAACATTCAAAACAACAAAGTCTGTGGATAATATCAGGAATACACAAACACAGAGGCAGTAACAATATGTGGGATTGAGTTAGGCAAAAAAAACCCGGATATTTCCGGTTTCATGCAGTTATATTCGGACAAAGTGGTGTGGAACTCCTATGCTATGGACCGAGAAAATCACAATAAAAATGGTTTTGGAGAAAAGCAAAGTCTTTTCATTAGGCAAGTGCACAAAATGTCATCTATACAAACAGAAATATCATGTTTGTTTGCCGCAGTTCCTCTAGCTTGCTCCCTAGAAAATGCAAATGTGTGGAGCTGGTGTCCCCATGATGAATCTATTAGTTTCAACGGTACAAAATTCAATGTTTCCTGAAAAAAACATTCAAAACAGTAAAGTCCATCGATAATATCCAGAAAACACAAACACAGAGGCTTTCACAATATTTCGGATTGAGTTAGACAAAACACAACCGTATATTTCTGTTTTCATCCAGTCATATCCGGAAAAACTGGTGTGGAAATGGTATGCAATGGATTGAGAAAATCAGAGTAAAAATGCTTTTGTAGAAAAGCAAAGTCTTTTCGTTAGGCAAGTGCATAAAATGTCACCTATAAAAACTGAAATATCATCTTTGTTTGCGGCAGTTCCTCTAGCTTTCTCCATAGAAAATACGAATATGTAGAGCTGGTGTCCCCATGATGAACCAATTATTGTTTCTACGGTACAAAATAAAATGTTCCCTGAAAAAAAAAAACATTCAAAACAATAAGTCCATCGATAATATCCAGAAAACACAAACAAAGAGTCTGTAGCAATATCTGGGATTGAGTTAGCCAAAATAAAACCGGATATTTCTGGTTCCATCCA
The DNA here is from genome assembly GCA_036325905.1 of Lepus oiostolus. NCBI lineage: Eukaryota > Metazoa > Chordata > Mammalia > Lagomorpha > Leporidae > Lepus > Lepus oiostolus. The sequence continues at coordinate 132,423,158 of CM070808.1, forward strand.
GTCATATCCAGAAAAACTGGTGTGGAATTCATATGACATGGACCAAGAACATCACAGTAAAAATGGTTTTGGAGAAAAGCAAAGTCTTTTCGTTAGGCGAGTGCATAAAATGTCATCGATACAAATAGAAATACCATGTTTGTTTGCCGCAGTTCCTCTAGCTTTCTCCCTAGAAAATACGAATATGTAGAGCTGGTGTCCCCATGATGAACCAATTATTGTTTCTACGGTACAAAATAAAATGTTCCCTGAAAAAAAAAACATTCAAAACAATAAGTCCATCGATAATATCCAGAAAACACAAACACAGACTCTGTAGCAATATCTGGGATTGAGTTAGCCAAAACACAACCGGATATTTCCGGTTTCATCCAGTCAAATCCATACAAACTTGCATGGAATTCATATGAAGTGTACCGAGAAAATCACAGAGAAATGGTTTTCGAAAAAAGCAAAGTCTTTTTGTTAGGCAAGTGCATAAAATGTCATCTATGCAAACAGAAACATCATGTTTGTTTGCCGCAGTTCCTCTATCTTTCTCCCTAAAAATTAGAATGTGTAGAGCTGGTGACCCCATGATGAACCAATTAGTGTTTTGACGGTACAAAATTAAATGTTCCCTGATAAAAACATTCAAAACAATAAGTCCATCGATAATATCCAGAAAACTCAAACACAGAGTCTGTAGCAATATTTCAGATTGAGTTAGCCAAAACACAACCGGATATTTCTGGTTTCATCCAGTCATATCCGGACAAAGTGGTGTGGAATTGGTATGCAATGGAACGAGAACATCACAGTACAAAGAGTATTGGAGAAAAGCAAAGTCTTTTCGTTAGGCAAGTGCATAACATGTCATGGATACAAACAGAAATATCATGTTTGTTTGTCGCAGTTCCTCTAGCTTTCTCCCCAGAAAATACGAATATGTAGAGCTGGTGTCCCCATGTGGAAGCAATTACTGTATCCAAGCAGAAAATTAAATGTTCTCTAATAAAAAACATTCAAAACAATAAAGACCATCGATAATATCCAGAAAACACAAACACAGTGGCTTTCACAATATTTCGGATTGAGTTAGCGAAAACACAACCGGATATTTCTGTTTTCATCCAGTCATATCCGGACAAAGTGGTTTGGAATTCGTATGCAATTGACCGAGAAAATCACAGTAAAAATTGTTTTGGGGAAATGCATTCTTTTCGTTAGGCAAGTGCACAAAATGTCATCTAAACAAACAGAAATATCATGTTTGTTTGTTGCAGTTCCTCTAGCTTTCTCTGTAGAATATATGAATGTGTAGAGCTGGTGTCCCCATGATGAACCAATTAGTGTTTCAACGGTACAAAATTACATATTACCTGATTAAAAAAAAACATTTAAAACAACAAAGTCTGTGGATAATATCAGGAATACACAAACATAGAGGCAGTAACAATATGTGGGATTGAGTTAGGCAAAAAAAACCCGGATATTTCCGGTTTCATGCAGTTATATTCGGAAAAAGTGGTGTGGAACTCCTATGCTATGGACCGAGAAAATCACAGTACAAATGGTTTTCAAGAAAAGCAAAGTCTTTTCGTTAGGCAAGTGCATAAAATGTCATGGATACAAACAGAAATATCATGTTTGTTTGTCGCAGTTCCTCTAGCTTTCTCCCTAGAAAATATGAATATGTAGATCTGGTGTCTCCATGTGGACCAATTAGTGTTTCGAAGCACAAAATTAAATGTTCCTTGAAAAAAAAAATCAAAAAAATAAAGTCCGTGCATAATTCGGGAATACAGAAACACAGAGACTTTCACAATATTTCCGATTGCATTAGCCAAAACACAACCGGATATTTCTCGTTTCATCCAGTCATATCCGGAGAATGTGGTGTGGAATTCGTATGTAATGGACAGAGAAAATCACAGTAAACATGGTTTTGGAGAAAAGCAAAGTCTTTTCGTTAGGCAAGTGCATAAAATGTCATCTATACAAACAGAAATATTATGTTTGTTTGCCCCAGTTCCTCTAGCTTTCTCCCTAGAAAATACAAATACGTAGATCTGGTGTCTCCATGTGGAACCAATTAGTGTTTCCAAGCAGAAAATTAAATGTTCCCTGAAAAAAAACATTAAAAACAATAAAGTCCATCGATAATATCCAGAAAACACAAACACAGAGGCTGTAGCAATATCTGGGATTGAGTTAGCAAAACGAAACTGGATATTTCTGGTTTCATCCAGTCATATCCGGACAAACTGGTGTGTAATTCGTATGCATTGGACCGAGAAAATCACAGTACAAATTGTTTTGGAGAAAAGCAAGTATTTTCGTTAGGGAAGTGCATAAAATGTCAGCTATAGAAACAGAAATATCATGTTTGTTTGCCGCAATTCCTATAGGTTTCTCCGTAGAAATTACAAATGTAATTACTGACGCCATGAACAAGAGCGTCAAATGGTTAAGTCAGAAACAGGAGTCACTGTGTTTTTACCTCCCAGGTGAGATCTGTCCTTAATGTGTTGTCTAATGTGCAGTGATGCTATAACTAGTACTGAAACAGTATTTTTACACTTTGTGTTTCTACATGGGTACAAACTGATGAGATCTTTACTAATTATATACTGAATCGATCTTCTGTATATAAAGATAATTGGAAATGAAAAAAAAAACCTGGTGATAAATTGGAAATGGCATAGAAAATTAATTAATTTTAAAAAAATATTATGTAGGATCTCTGCCTTTAATGTGCTGTACACTCTTATTTAATGCTATAACTAGTACTCCAACAGTATTTTTTTTTTCACTTTGTGTTGCTATATGGGGGGAAACTGTTGAAATCGTTACCTAATTTATACTAAACTGACCTTTTGTATATCAAGAGAATTGAAAATGAATCATGATGTGATTGGAAGGGGAGAGGGAGCGGGAAAGGGGAGGGTTGTGGGTGGGAGGGAAGTTTTGGGAGAGGGAACCCATTGTAACCCATGAGCTGTACTTTGGAAATTTATATTCATTAAATACAAGTTTAATAAAAAAAAGAAATTACGAATGTGTAGAGCTGGTGTCTCCATGTGGAAACAATTAGTGTTTCAACAGTACAAAATTAAATGTTCCCTGAAAAAATAACATTCAAAACAATAAAGTCTGTGGACAATATCAGGAATACACAAACACAGAAGCTGTAGCAATACCTGGGATTGAGTTAGGCAAAACACAACCAGATATATCCGGTTTCATGCAGTCATATCCGGACAAACTCGTGTGGAATTCGTATGCAATGGACCAAGAACATCACAGTAAAAATGGTTTTGGAGAAAAGCAAAGTCTTTTCGTTAGGCAAGTGCATAAAATGTCATCGATACAAACAGAAATATCATGTTTGTTTTCCGCAGTTCCTCTAGCTTTCTCCCTAGAAAATAGGAATGTGTAGAGCTGGTGTCCACATGATGAACCAATTATTGTTTATACGGTACAAAATAAAGTGTTCCCTGAAAAAAAACATTCAAAACAATAAGTCCATCGATAATTTCCAGAAAACACTAACACAGACTCTGTAGCAATATCTGGGATTGAGTCAGCCAAAACAAATCTGGATATTTCCGGTTTCATCCAGTCATATCCATACAAACTTGCATGGAATTCATATGAAGTGTACCGAGAAAATCACAGAGAAATGGTTTTCCGGAAAAGCAAAGACATTTTGTTAAGCAACTGCATAAAATGTCATCTATGCAAACAGAAATATCATGTTTGTTTGCCACATTTCCTCTAGCAGTCTCCCTAGAAATACGAATGTGTAGAGCTGGTGACCCCATGATGAACCAATTAGTGTTTCAACGGTACAAAATGAAATTTTCCCTGAGAAAAACATTCAAAACAATAAATTCCATCGATAATATCCAGAAAACACAAACACAGAGGCTTTCACAATATTTCGGATTGAGTTAGCCAAAACACAATCGGATATTTCTAGTTTCATCCAGTCATATCCGGACAAAGTGATGTGGAATTCCTATGCAATGGACTGAGAAAATCACAGGAAAACTAGTTTTGGAGAATAGCAAAGTCTTTTCATTAGGCAAGTAGATAAAATATCATCGATATAAACAGAAATATCATGTTTGTTTGCCGCAGTTCCTCTAGCTTTCTCCCTAGAAAATACGAATGTGTAGATCTGGTGTTTCCATGTGGAACCAATTAGTGATTCCAAGCACAAATTTAATTTTCCCTGATAGAAAACATTCAAACAATAAAGTCCGTGGATAATATCAGGAATACACAAACACAGAGGCTGCAGCAATATCTGGGATTGAGTTAGCCAACACAAAACCGGATATTTCCGGTTTCATCCAGTCATATACGGGCAAACAGGTGTGGAGTTCGTATGCAATGGACCGAAAAAATCACAGCAAAAATTGTTTTGGAGAAAAGCAACGTCTTTTCATTAGGCAAGTGCATACAATGTCACTATACAAACAGAAATATCATGTTTGTTTGCCACAGTTCCTCTATCTTTCTCCCTAGAAAATACGAATGTGTAGAGCTGGTGTCTCCAAGTGGAACCAATTAGTGTTTCCAAGCTCAAAATAAAATGTTCCTTGATAAAAAATATTCAAAACAATAAACTCCGTGGATAATATCAGGAATACATATACACAGAGGCTGTAGCAATATGTGGGATTGAGTTAGCCAAAACAAACTGGATATTTCCGGTTTCATCCAGTCATATTCGGTCAAAGTGTTCTGGAATTCATATGCAATGGACGGAGGAAATCACAGTTAAAATGGTTATGGTGAAAAGCTAAGTCTTTCGTTAGGGAAGAGCCTAAAATGTCATCTATACTAACAGAAATATTATGTTTGTTTGCCGCAGTTCCTCTAGCTTTCTCCTTAGAAAATATGAATGTGTAGAGCTTGTCCACATGTGGAACCAATTAGTGTTTCAATGGTACAAAATTAAATGTTCCCTGATAAAAATATACAAAACAATAAATTCCATCGATAATATCCAGAAACACAAACACAGAGGCTTTCACAATGTTTCTGATTGAGTTAGCAAAACACAACCGGATATTTCAGGTTTCATCCAGTACTATCTGGACAACGTGGTTTGGAATTCATATGCAATGGAGCGAGAAAATTACAGCTAAAAATGGTTTTGGAGAAAAGCAAAGTCCTTTTGTTAGGCAAGTGCATAAAATATCATCTATACAAACAGAAATATCATGCTTGTTTGCCACAGTTCCCCTAGCTTTCTGCGTAGAAAATACGAATGAGTAGAGCTGGTTTCCCCAGCATAAACCAATTAGTGTTTCTACAGTACAAAATTCAATGTTCCCTGATAAAAACATTCAAAACAATAAAGTCCATCGATAATATCCAGAAAGCACAAACACCGAGGTTGTAGCAATATTGGGATTGAGTTAGCCAAAAAAAACCTGCAACTTCCGGTTTCATCCATTAATATCTGTACCAACTGCTGTGGAATTTGTATGCAATGGACCGAGATAATCACAGTACAAAAGGTTTTGGAGAAAAGCAAAGTCTTTTCGGTAGACAAGTGCATAAGATGTCATCTATACAAACGGAAATACCATGTTTGTTTGCCGCAGTTCCTCTCTTTCTCCCTAGAAAATACGAATGTGTAGAGCTGGTGTCTCCATGTGGAACCAATTAGTGATTCCAAGCACAAAATTAAATATTCCCTGATAAAAAACATTCCAAACTAAAAAATCCGTGGATAATATCAGGAATACACAAACACAGATGCTTTAGCAATATCTGGGATTGAATTAGCCAAAACAAAACCGGATTTTTCTGGTTTCATCCAGTCATATCCGGACAAACTGATGTGGAATTCGTATGCAGTGTATCGAGAAAATCACAGAAAAATGGTTTCGGAGAAAAGCAAAGTCTTTTCGGTGGGAAGTGCATAAAATGTCTTCTATATTAAGAGAAATATCATGTTTGTTTTCTGCAGTTCCTCTAGCTATCTCCCTAGAAAATAAGAATGTGTAGAGCTGGTGTCTCCATGTGGAACCAATTAGTGTTTCTACGGTACGAAATTAAATGTTGCCTGATAAAAACATTCAAAACAATAAAGTCCATCGATAATATCCAGAAAACACAAACACAGAGTCTGTCACATTATTTCGGATTGAGTTAGCCAAAACAAAACCGGATATTTCTGGTTTCATCCAGTCATTTCCAGACAAAGTGATGTGGAATTCGTATGCAATGGACCGAGAAAATCACAGGAAAAATCGTTTTGGAGAATAGCAAAGTCTTTTCATTAGGCAAGTGCATAAAATATCATCGATATAAACAGAAATTCCCTGATAAATACATTCAAAAAAATAATGTCCATTGATAATATCTTGAAAACACAAATACAGAAAGTTTCACGATATTTCGCATTGAGTTAGCTTAAACAGATCTGGACATTTCCGGTTTCATCCAGTCATATCCGGAAAACTGGTGTGGAATTCGTATGCAGTGTTTCGAGAAAATCACAGAAAAATGGTTTCGGAGAAAAGCAAGTCTTTTCGTTAGGCAAGTGCATCAAATATCAATGATACAAACAGAAATATCCTGTTTGTTTGTCACAGTTCCTCTAGCTTCCTCCCTAGAAAATACGAATGTGTAGAGCTGGTGTATCCATGTGGAAACAATTAGTGTCTCCAAGCACAAAAGTAAATGTTTCCTGATAAAAAATATTCAAAACTATAAAGTCTGTGGATAATATCAGGAATACACAAACATAGAGGCTGGAGCAATATTTCGGATTGAGTTAGCCAAAACACAATTGGATATTTCCAGTTTCATCCAGTCATATCCGGACAAACTGGTGTGGAATTCGTATGAAATTGACCAAGAAAATCAAAGTACAATTGGCTTTGGAGAAAAGCAAAGTCTTTTCCTTAGGCATGCGCATAAAACGTCATCTACACAAACATAAATATCATGTTTGTTTGCCACAGTTCCTCTAGCTTTCTCCCTAGATAATACAAATGTGTAGAACTTGTGTCCCCATGATGAACCCATTAGTCTTTCTACGGTACAAAAATAAATATTCCCTGATAAAAACATTCAAAACAATAAAGTCTGTTGATAATAGCCGGAAAACACTAACACAGATGCTGTAGCAATATCTGGGATTGAGTTAGCCAAAACACAACCGGATATTTCTGGTTTCATCCAGTCATATCCGGAAAAAGTCGTTTGGAATTATGATGCAATGGACCGAGAAAATCACAGTAAAAATGGTTTGGAGAAAAGTAAAGTCTTTTCATTAGGCAAGTGCATAAAATGTCATCTAAACAAACAGAAATATCAAGTTTGTTTGCCACAGTTCCTCTAGTTTTCTCCCTAGAAAATACGAATGTTTAGAGCTGGTGTTTCCATGTGGAACCAGTTAGTGTTTCCAAGAGCAATATTAAATGTTCCCTGATAAAAAACATTCGAAACTGTAAAGTCCGTGGATAATATCAGGAATGCACAAAAACAGAAGTTGTAGCAATATCTGGGATTGAGTTAGCCAAAACAAAACCGGATATTTACGGTTTCATCCAGTCATATCCAGACAAACTGGTGTGGAATTCGAATGCAATGGATCGAGAAAATCACAGTAAAAATGGTTTGGAGAAAAGGAAAGTCTTTTCGTTAAGCAAGTGCATAAAATGTCATCTATACAAACAGAAATATCATGTTTTGTTGCAGTTCATCTAGCTTTCTCCCTAGAAAATACGAATGTGTACAGTTGTTGTCCCCATGATGAACCAATTAGTGTTTCAACGGCACAAAAAAAATGTTCCCTGATAAAAACATTCAAAGCAATAAAGCCCATTGATAATATCCAGAAAACAAAAACACAGAGTCTGTAGCAATATCTGGGATTGAGATAGCCAAAGCAACTGGATTTTTCTGGATTAATCCAGTAATATCCGGACAAAGTTGTGTGGAATTCATATGCAACGGCCTGAGAAAATCAGAGTAAAAATGGTTTTGGAGAAAAGCAAAATCTTTTCGTTAGGCAAGTACATAAAACGTCATGTATACAAACAGAAATATCATGTTCGATTGTCGCATTTCCTCTAGCTTGCTCCCTAGAAAATACGACTGTGTACAGCTGGTGTCTCCAATGGAACCAATAAGTGGTACCAAGAACAAAATTAAATGTTCCCTGATAAAAAACATTCAAAACAGTAAAGTCCGCGGATAATATCAGGAATACACAAACACAGAGTCTGTAGCAATACCTGGGATTGAGTTAGCCAGAACAATATCAGATATTTCGGGTTTCATCCAGTGATATCCGGACAAAGTAGTGTGGAATTCGTATGCAATGGACCGAGAAAATCATAGTAAAAATGGTTTTGGAGAAAAGCAAAGTGTTTTCATTAGGGAAGTGCATAAAATGTCATCTATACAAACAGAAATATCATGTTAGTTTGCAGCAGTTCCTCTAGCTTTCTCCCTAGAAAATACGAATGTGTAGAGCTGGTGTTCCCATCATGAACCAATTAGTGTTTCAACGGTACAAAATTAAATGTTCCCTGATAAAAACATTTAAAACAATAAAGTCCATCGATAATATCCAGAAAACACAAACACAGAAACTTTCACAATATTTCGCATTGAGTTAGCCAAAACAAAACCGCATATTTCCGGTTTTATCCAGGCATGTCCGGAAAAAGTCCTTTGGAATTTAGATGCAATTGACCAAGAAAATCATAGTAAAAATGGTTTAGGAGAACAGCAAAGTCTTTTCGTTAGGCAAGTGCATAAAATGTCATCTATACAAACAGAAATATCATGTTTGTTTGGCGCAGTTCCTCTAGCTTTCTCCCTAGAAAATACGAATGTGTAGAGCTGGTGTTTCACGTGGGACCAATTAGTGTTTCCAAGCACAAAATGAAATGTTCCCCGATTAAAAAAAAATTCAAAACAATAAAATCCTTCGATAATACCTGAAAAACACAAACACAGAGGTGTAGAAATATCTGGGATTCAGTTTGCCAAAATAAAACCAGATATTTCCGGTTTCATCCAGTCATATCCGGTCAAACAGGTGTGGAATTTGTATGCAATGGACCGAGAAAATCATAGCATAAATGGTTTTGGAGAAAAGCAAAGTCTTTTCGTTAGGCAAGTGCATAAAATGTCATCTATACAAAGAAAAATATCGTGTTTGTTGCCGCAGTTCCTCTAGCTTTCTCCCTAGAAAATACAAATGTGTAGAGCTGGTGTCCCCATGATGAACCAAATAGTGTTTCTATGGTACAAAATTAAATGTTCCCTGATAAAAACATTCAAAACAATAAAGTCCATCGAAAATATCCAGAAAACACAAACACAGATGCTGTCACAATATTTTGGATTGAGTTAGCCAAAACACAACCGGGTATTTCTGGTTTCATCCAGTCAAATCTGGACAAAGTCCTTTGGAATTCGTATGCAATGGACCGAGAAAATCACAATAAAAAAGCAAAGTGTTTTCTTTAGGCAAGTGCGTAAAATATCGTCGATACAAACAGAAATATCATGTTTGTTTGCCGCAGTTCCTCTAGCTTTCTCCCTAAAAATACGAGGATGTTCATCTGGTTTCTCAATGTGGAACCAATTACTGTATCTAAGCTCAAAATAAAATGTTTCCGGATAAAAAACATTCAAAAAAATAAAGTCCATCGATAATATCCCGAAAACACAAACGCAGAGGTGTAGGAATATCTGGTATTGAGTTAGCCAAAACAAAACCCAATATTTCTGGTTTCATCCAGTCTTATCCGGTCAAACTGGTGTGGAATTCGTATGCGATTGACCGAGAAAATCACAGTATAAATGGTTTTGGAGAAAAGCAAAGTCTTTTCATTAGGCAAGTGCATAAAATGTCATCTATACAAACAGAAATATCATGTTTGTTTGGCGCAGTTCCTTTAGCTTTCTCCCTAGAAAATACGGATGTGTAGAGCTGGTGTTTCCATGTGGAACCAATTAGTGTTTCCGAGCACAAAATTAAATGTTCCCCGATAAAAAAAAAAAAAATTCAAAACAACAAAGACCTTTGATAAGCCCCAGAGGCCTAAAGGGTTAAATACTTGTAAAATCCTACAGGTGCTTTCAAAAATACTGTGATGTAAGCAAGTGCCTCTTGTTGGTTGATGAGTTTATAATTTTAAACATGGCGACTTAAAGTCTTTTGTCATCCACAGTTATATATGATGTGCTGCTCATAAAACTAAAGCGTTACAGACCAATATCCCTGATGAACATAGATGCAAAAATCCTCAATAAAATTCTGGCCAATAGATTGCAACAACACATCAGAAAGATCATCCACCCAGACCAAGTGGGATTCATCCCCGGTATGCAGGGATGGTTCAACATTCGCAAAACAATCAACGTAATACACTACATTAACAGACTGCAGAAGAAAAACCATATGATTCTCTCAATAGATGCAGAGAAAGCATTTGATAAAATACAACACCCAAACATGATGAAAACTCTAAGCAAACTGGGTATGGAAGGAACATTCCTTAATACAATCAAAGCAATATATGAAAAACCCATGGCCAACATCCTATTGAATGGGGAAAAGTTGGAAGCATTTCCACTGAGATCTGGTACCAGACAGGGATGGCCACTCTCACCACTGCTATTCGATATAGTTCTGGAAGTTTTGGCTAGAGCTATTAGGCAAGAAAAAGAAATTAAAAGGATACAAATCGGGAAGGACGAACTCAAACTATCCCTCTTTGCAGATGATATGATTCTTTATTTAGGGGACCCAAAGAACTCTACTAAGAGACTATTGGAACTCATCGAAGAGTTTGGCAAAGTAGCAGGATATAAAATCAATGCACAAAAATCAATAGCCTTTGTATACACAGGCAATGCCACGGCTGAGGAAGAACTTCTAAAATCAATCCCATTCACAATAGCTACAAAAACAATCAAATACCTTGGAATAAACTTAACCAAGGACGTTAAAGATCTCTACGATGAAAACTACAAAACCTTACAGAAAGAAATAGAAGAGGATACCAAAAAATGGAGAAATCTTCCATGCTCATGGATTGGAAGAATCAATATCATCAAAATGTCTATTCTCCCAAAAGCAATTTATACATTCAATGCAATACCCATCAAGATCCCGAAGACCTTCTTCTCAGATCTGGAAAAAATGATGCTGAAATTCATATGGAGACACAGAAGACCTCGAATAGCCAAAGCAATCCTGTACAACAAAAACAAAGCCGGAGGCATCACAATACCTGATTTTAGGACATACTACAGGGCAGTTGTTATCAAAACAGCATGGTACTGGTACAGAAACAGATGGATAGACCAATGGAACAGAATAGAAACACCAGAAATCAATCCAAACATCTACAGCCAACTTATATTTGACCAAAGATCCAAATCTAATCCCTGGAATAAGGACAGTCTATTCAATAAACGGTGCTGGGAAAATTGGATTTCCACATGCAGAAGCTTGAAGCAAGACCCATACCTATCACCTTACACAAAAATTCACTCAACATGGATTAAAGACTTAAATCTACGACCCGAAACCATCAAATTATTAGAGAGCATTGGAGAAACCCTGCAAGATATAGGCACAGGCAAAGACTTCCTGGAAAATACTCCAACAGCACAGGCAGTCAAAACCAAAATTAACATTTGGGATTGCATCAAATTGAGAAGTTTCTGTACTTCAAAAGAAACAGTCAGGAAAGTGAAGAGGCAACCAACAGAATGGGAAAAAATATTCGCAAACTATACTACAGATAAAGGATTGATAACCAGAATCTACAAAGAAATCAAGAAAATCCACAACAACAAAACAAACAACCCACTTAAGAGATGGGCCAAGGACCTCAACAGACATTTTTCGAAAGAGGAAATCCAAATGGCCAACAGACACATGAAAAAATGTTCAAAATCACTAGCAATCAGAGAAATGCAAATCAAAACCACAATGAGGTTCCATCTCACCCCGATGAGAATGGCTCACATTCAGAAATCGACCAACAACAGATGCTGGAGAGGATGTGGGGAAAAAGGGACACTAACCCACTGTTGGTGGGAATGCAAACTGGTTAAGCCACTATGGAAGTCAGTCTGGAGATTCCTCAGAAACCTGAACATAACCCTACCATACAACCCAGCCATTCCACTCCTTGGAATTTACCCAAAGGAAATTAATTTGGCAAATAAAAAAGCCATCTGCACATTAATGTTTATTGCAGCTCAATTCACAATAGCTAAGACCTGGAACCAACCCAAATGCCCATCAACAGTAGACTGGATAAAGAAATTATGGGACATGTACTCCATAGAATACTATACAGCAGTAAGAAACAATGAAACCCAGTCATTTGCAACAAGATGGAGCAATCTGGAAAACATCATGCTGAGTGAATTAAGCCAGTCCCAAAGAGAAAAATATCATTTGTTTTCCCTGATCGGTGACAACTGAGCGCCAAAGGGGAAACCTGTTAAGTGAAATGGACACTATAAGCAACAATGAACTGATCAGCTCCTGTCCTGACTTTAGATGTACAATGTAATACTTTATCCTTTTTAGTATTTGTTGTTGTTGTTGTTGTAGTACTATTGGTTGAACTCAGTAATTAACACACAATTATTCTTAGGTGTTTAAATTTTAACTGAAAAGTGATCCCTGTTAAATCTAAGAGTGGAAAAAGAGAGGGAGGAGACGAACAATTTGGAACATGCTCAATCGGACTGGCCGCAAATGGTGGAGTTAGAAATGTGCCAGGGGATTCCAACACAATCCCATCAAGATGGCATGAACCAATGTCATCGCACTAGTCCAAGTGATCAATTTCAGCTCACAATTGATAGTTCTGATAGGTCTAAGAGTCAAAGAGATCACACAAACAAGACAAGTATCTGCTAATACTAACTGATAGAATCAAAAAGGGAGAGAAAGATCCAACATGGGAAGTGGGATACACAGCAGACTCATAGGATGGCAGATGTCCTAAACAACACTCCGGCCTCAGAATCAGCCCTCAAGGCATTCAGATCTGGCTGAAGAGCCCATGAGAGTATAGCAGGCATGGAAAGCCAAGATATCATGGAAAAAAAAAAGACCTAAATGAATGATCTCTGTGAGTGAGATCCAAGTGGAAAGAACGGGGCCATCAAAGAAGGAGGTACCCTTCTCCGAATGGAGGAGAGAACTTCCACTTTGACTATGACCCTATCGGAATAAGATCGAAGTCAGCGCACTCTAAAGGCTTCCATAGCCCTGGCAACTCATGACTAGAGCCTAGGGAGATTACTGACGCCATGAACAGGAGTGTCAAATTGTTAAATCAGCAACAGGAGTCACTGTGTACTTACACCCCATGTGGGATCTGTCCCTAATGTGTCGTCTAAAGCGAAGTGATGCTATAACTAGTACTGAAACAGTATTTTTATACTTTGCGTTTCTGTGTGGGCACAAACTGATGAGGTCTTTACTAATTATATACTGAATTGATCTTCTGTATATAAAGAGAATTGGAAATGAAAAAAAAAACAACCTGGTGTTAAAATGGAAATGGCATAGAAAATTAATTAATTTGAAAAAAAAATTATGTAGGATCTCTGTCTTTAATGTGCTGTACATTGCTATTTAATGCTATAATTAGTAATCCAATGGTAGTTTTTTCACTTTGTGTTGCTATATGGGCAAAATGTTGAAATATTTACCTAATATATACTAAACTGATCTTCTGTATACAAAGAGAATTGAAAATGAATCTTTACATGAATGGAAGGGGAAAGGGAGCGGGAAGGGGGAGGATTGCGGGCGGGAGGGAAGTTATGGGAGGGGGGAAGCCATTGTAACCCATGGGCTATACTTTGGAAATTTATATTCATTAAATAAAAGTTAATGAAAAAAAAAACTAAAGCGTTGTTGGTTCTGTGTTTAGCTGTCCTCCTATAGGTTCCTATGGACTTTTTCCAGCTACTTTTATTGTATTCAGTACTTTGGGATGGCTCTGTAAACAGATGAAGCCAATAATGTATTAACAGTACCAACTGAGAGAAAGTATGGTTAACTGAGGTTACTAAAAACAAAAAGCAATTCAAATCCATTGGCAATCTAGAAAAGAGTTAAAGATTTTAAAAGCTATTATTAAAATTGCTATATTGGTCTATTATGCTATGTTATATGTGTGAACATATTGTATGTCCACATGGGGAAATTTTATTAAGAGTTTTATTTTAAATGGCTTATAGATAAGATTGTCCGTAAATTTAAGCTGCTAAAATAAATCAAAGATACATTTTAATTTGAGTGACCTGAATCTGTGTATCATATGTTTTAGACTTGTTGGTAGAAAGAAACTAAAAACATTTTAGATGGTTGTGCTTAAGTTTACTGGTTAAACAAACTACACCATGTTATATATTTAAGAGGTTTTTCCAAATACATGATTCTTAAAATTTATAGAAGGCATTGGACCTTCTGGTAAATGTTTTCTTAAGTTGTTATCTAATGGTTGAAACGGTTTGCTAAGTATTCATGTGATATTGCTATTGTCAGCAAGCGATCTAGGACTTGCTCCCTCATTTCTCTATTCTAAGCCCAACTTGTTCTTTCATTTCTCTATTCTCTTCAAGGTAGGAAACTAATTCTATTATAAAGGAATCTGTAGGACGCACAATTTAATCTTTAGACCTTATAAAAGAGATAGCTAACATTTTTCTGTAATAGCATAGCCAAAATAAGAACTTAAATAATAATCTCATTGCTAGATTCACTTCGACATCAGCCAAGTATACAGTAAGTAGAAAAAACCTCCCTTTCAGACCAAAGGGAAAGAAAGTTTGAAAGTGAGAATATAATTTTCCTCTGGGCATTGTCTACCTTAGAAAAACTACTACAGAACATGCCTGTGACTATAGACTTGTAGTTCAGGCCACCGAAGATTAGAGATGGGACTTGGGCACTCTCTTGATTGCATCCTCTGGTCTGCTTTAACACAAACCAGAAGGAAAAGAAAGCTCGGCATCAGAAGCAATGGGTGGCAGGCCTATTAATGGCTGATCTGTACGGTGATCTGCCCTCAAGGAGACCCAACAGGCTAGTCCACTGCAGTGGATTTCAAAGTGGTAAGCCTGGGCTTCAGCAGAAGTCAGCTTGTGAAGAGCCCTGGCAGCTCTGCCAAGAGTTGGATCACTAGAAATGGACCTGCGCTGGAGTCGAAGGATGCCCAGGTCAGAGCCACAGATCTTATTGGCTCGAAGCTGAAAAGCCCTTCACTCAGCCCAACTTCCAAAGTGACCACTGCAGCTGAGGGTTTGGTCAAGTAGGGTCAGCAACATTGCAGGCAGAACTGTAAATTTCTTGTTAGAGATGCCACCTGCCTTTACCTGGCCAGCTCTCCTCCCAGGCCAGCCAAGTAATGAAAGTCAACAGAGTGCCTTCCCCTAGGAGGTTCACACCTCCCTTAGGATATAGCCCATGTGAAGAGATAGATAGGTCTGAGCCTCTGAATTTACAAGGCCTAAAGCCCACCAGATTATTATCAAGCCCCTTCTATCAGGTTCTATTTGCCTCTCAATCAGAAAACTTAATTGTAGCTTAGACAGCACCTTTCTTAGCTCCTCTAATAATGACTCAGTCCTTTGTTCTAGACACTGTCAAGTGCACTTGTGCCTCATTGCATTGTAATCATAACCTCTACTCTACCACCAATGGCTCTACTCCCAACCTGTGTGTACTGATGGTCCTCTTCCCCACTTAATGCTGTATAATTGTTCAAACCTGGTAAATGCCACTCTTAGGATCATTGTTTACTATCCTCACTCTGTCTTTTATGGACTTGTCTAAATATGATCAGAGTCGGTAAACTTGGAAGGCTTCCATAGCCTATGCAACTCATGACGACAGCCTAGGATGGTTACTGGCACCATAAACTAGAGTGTCAATTTGTTGGGTCAACAACAGGAGCCACTGTGCAGTTGCTCCTCATGTGGGATCTCTGTCCTTAATGTGCTGTACATTGTGATTTAATGCTATAACTAGTACTCAAACAGTATGTTTCACTTTGCATTTCTATGTGGGTGCAAACTGTTGAAATCTTTGTACTAAATTGATCTTCTGTATATAAAGAGAATTGAAAATGAATCTTGATGGAAATGAAAGGGGAGAGGGAGAGGGACAGGGGAGGGTTGCGGGTGGGAGTGAAGTTATGGGAGGGGGAAACCATTGTAATCCATAAGCTGTACACTGGAAATTTATATTCATTAAAAAAAGTAAAAAAAAAATCTGAAAACAAAAACACAGAGGCTGTAGCAATATCTGGGATTGAGTTAGCCAGAACAAAACCAGATACTTTCGGCTTCATCCAGTCATATCCGGAACATCTGGTGTGGAAATTGTATGCAATAGTCCGAGAAAATCAAAGTAAAAATGGTGTGGAGAAAAGCAAAGTCTTCTCGTTAGGCAAGTGCATAAAATGTCATGATTACAAACAGAAATATCATGTTTGTTTGTCGCAGTTCCTCTAGCTTTCCCCCTAGAAAATACAAATATGCAGAGCTGCTGTTTCCATGTGGAACCAATTAGTGTTCCAAGAACAAAATTAAATGTTCCCTGATAAAAAACATTCAAAACAGTAAAGTCCGTGGATAATATCAGGAATACACAAACACAGGGGCTGTAGTAATACCTGGGATTGAGTTAGAAAGAACAATATCAGATATTTCCGGCTTCATCCGGTGATATTCGGACCAAATGGTGTGGAATTCGTATGCAATGGACCGAGAAAATCACAGTAAAAATGGTTTGGAGAAAACCAAAGTCTTTTCTTTAGGCAAGTGCATAAAATGTCATCTATACAAACAGAAATATCATGTTTGTTTGCCGCAGTTCCTCTAGCTTTCTCCCTAGAAAATACGAATGTGTAGAGCTGGAATCTCCATGTGGAACAAATTAGTGTTTCAACGGTACAAAATTAAATGTTCCCTGATAAAAACATTCAAAACAATAAAGTCCATCGATAATATCCAGAAAACACAAACACAGAAACTTTCACAATATTTCGGATTCAGTTAGCCAAAACAAAACCGCATATTTCCGCATTTATCCAGTCATATGCGGAAAAAGTTGTTTGGAATTCAGATGCAATGGACGGAGAAAATCACAGTAAAAATGGATTTGGAGAACAGCAAAGTCTTTCGTTAGGCAAGAGCATAAAATGTAATCGATACAAACACAAATATCATGTTTGTGTGGCGCAGTTCCTCTAGCTTTCTCCCTACAAAATACGAATGTGTAGAGCTGGTGTCTGCATGTTGAACCAATTAGTGTTTCAACGGTACAAAATTAAATGTTCCCTGATAAAAACATTTAAAACAATAAAGTCCATCGATAATATCCAGAAAACACAAACACAGAAACTTTCACAATATTTCGCATTGAGTTAGCCAAAACAAAACCGCATATTTCCGGTTTTATCCAGGCATGTCCGGAAAAAGTCCTTTGGAATTTAGATGCAATTGACCAAGAAAATCATAGTAAAAATGGTTTAGGAGAACAGCAAAGTCTTTTCGTTAGGCAAGTGCATAAAATGTCATCTATACAAACAGAAATATCATGTTTGTTTGGCGCAGTTCCTCTAGCTTTCTCCCTAGAAAATACGAATGTGTAGAGCTGGTGTTTCACGTGGGACCAATTAGTGTTTCCAAGCACAAAATGAAATGTTCCCCGATTAAAAAAAAATTCAAAACAATAAAATCCTTCGATAATACCTGAAAAACACAAACACAGAGGTGTAGAAATATCTGGGATTCAGTTTGCCAAAATAAAACCAGATATTTCCGGTTTCATCCAGTCATATCCGGTCAAACAGGTGTGGAATTTGTATGCAATGGACCGAGAAAATCATAGCATAAATGGTTTTGGAGAAAAGCAAAGTCTTTTCGTTAGGCAAGTGCATAAAATGTCATCTATACAAAGAAAAATATCGTGTTTGTTGCCGCAGTTCCTCTAGCTTTCTCCCTAGAAAATACAAATGTGTAGAGCTGGTGTCCCCATGATGAACCAAATAGTGTTTCTATGGTACAAAATTAAATGTTCCCTGATAAAAACATTCAAAACAATAAAGTCCATCGAAAATATCCAGAAAACACAAACACAGATGCTGTCACAATATTTTGGATTGAGTTAGCCAAAACACAACCGGGTATTTCTGGTTTCATCCAGTCAAATCTGGACAAAGTCCTTTGGAATTCGTATGCAATGGACCGAGAAAATCACAATAAAAAAGCAAAGTGTTTTCTTTAGGCAAGTGCGTAAAATATCGTCGATACAAACAGAAATATCATGTTTGTTTGCCGCAGTTCCTCTAGCTTTCTCCCTAAAAATACGAGGATGTTCATCTGGTTTCTCAATGTGGAACCAATTACTGTATCTAAGCTCAAAATAAAATGTTTCCGGATAAAAAACATTCAAAAAAATAAAGTCCATCGATAATATCCCGAAAACACAAACGCAGAGGTGTAGGAATATCTGGTATTGAGTTAGCCAAAACAAAACCCAATATTTCTGGTTTCATCCAGTCTTATCCGGTCAAACTGGTGTGGAATTCGTATGCGATTGACCGAGAAAATCACAGTATAAATGGTTTTGGAGAAAAGCAAAGTCTTTTCATTAGGCAAGTGCATAAAATGTCATCTATACAAACAGAAATATCATGTTTGTTTGGCGCAGTTCCTTTAGCTTTCTCCCTAGAAAATACGGATGTGTAGAGCTGGTGTTTCCATGTGGAACCAATTAGTGTTTCCGAGCACAAAATTAAATGTTCCCCGATAAAAAAAAAAAAATTCAAAACAACAAAGACCTTTGATAAGCCCCAGAGGCCTAAAGGGTTAAATACTTGTAAAATCCTACAGGTGCTTTCAAAAATACTGTGATGTAAGCAAGTGCCTCTTGTTGGTTGATGAGTTTATAATTTTAAACATGGCGACTTAAAGTCTTTTGTCATCCACAGTTATATATGATGTGCTGCTCATAAAACTAAAGCGTTACAGACCAATATCCCTGATGAACATAGATGCAAAAATCCTCAATAAAATTCTGGCCAATAGATTGCAACAACACATCAGAAAGATCATCCACCCAGACCAAGTGGGATTCATCCCCGGTATGCAGGGATGGTTCAACATTCGCAAAACAATCAACGTAATACACTACATTAACAGACTGCAGAAGAAAAACCATATGATTCTCTCAATAGACGCAGAGAAAGCATTTGATAAAATACAACACCCAAACATGATGAAAACTCTAAGCAAACTGGGTATGGAAGGAACATTCCTTAATACAATCAAAGCAATATATGAAAAACCCATGGCCAACATCCTATTGAATGGGGAAAAGTTGGAAGCATTTCCACTGAGATCTGGTACCAGACAGGGATGGCCACTCTCACCACTGCTATTCGATATAGTTCTGGAAGTTTTGGCTAGAGCTATTAGGCAAGAAAAAGAAATTAAAAGGATACAAATCGGGAAGGACGAACTCAAACTATCCCTCTTTGCAGATGATATGATTCTTTATTTAGGGGACCCAAAGAACTCTACTAAGAGACTATTGGAACTCATCGAAGAGTTTGGCAAAGTAGCAGGATATAAAATCAATGCACAAAAATCAATAGCCTTTGTATACACAGGCAATGCCACGGCTGAGGAAGAACTTCTAAAATCAATCCCATTCACAATAGCTACAAAAACAATCAAATACCTTGGAATAAACTTAACCAAGGACGTTAAAGATCTCTACGATGAAAACTACAAAACCTTACAGAAAGAAATAGAAGAGGATACCAAAAAATGGAGAAATCTTCCATGCTCATGGATTGGAAGAATCAATATCATCAAAATGTCTATTCTCCCAAAAGCAATTTATACATTCAATGCAATACCCATCAAGATCCCGAAGACCTTCTTCTCAGATCTGGAAAAAATGATGCTGAAATTCATATGGAGACACAGAAGACCTCGAATAGCCAAAGCAATCCTGTACAACAAAAACAAAGCCGGAGGCATCACAATACCTGATTTTAGGACATACTACAGGGCAGTTGTTATCAAAACAGCATGGTACTGGTACAGAAACAGATGGATAGACCAATGGAACAGAATAGAAACACCAGAAATCAATCCAAACATCTACAGCCAACTTATATTTGACCAAAGATCCAAATCTAATCCCTGGAATAAGGACAGTCTATTCAATAAACGGTGCTGGGAAAATTGGATTTCCACATGCAGAAGCTTGAAGCAAGACCCATACCTATCACCTTACACAAAAATTCACTCAACATGGATTAAAGACTTAAATCTACGACCCGAAACCATCAAATTATTAGAGAGCATTGGAGAAACCCTGCAAGATATAGGCACAGGCAAAGACTTCCTGGAAAATACTCCAACAGCACAGGCAGTCAAAACCAAAATTAACATTTGGGATTGCATCAAATTGAGAAGTTTCTGTACTTCAAAAGAAACAGTCAGGAAAGTGAAGAGGCAACCAACAGAATGGGAAAAAATATTCGCAAACTATACTACAGATAAAGGATTGATAACCAGAATCTACAAAGAAATCAAGAAAATCCACAACAACAAAACAAACAACCCACTTAAGAGATGGGCCAAGGACCTCAACAGACATTTTTCGAAAGAGGAAATCCAAATGGCCAACAGACACATGAAAAAATGTTCAAAATCACTAGCAATCAGAGAAATGCAAATCAAAACCACAATGAGGTTCCATCTCACCCCGATGAGAATGGCTCACATTCAGAAATCGACCAACAACAGATGCTGGAGAGGATGTGGGGAAAAAGGGACACTAACCCACTGTTGGTGGGAATGCAAACTGGTTAAGCCACTATGGAAGTCAGTCTGGAGATTCCTCAGAAACCTGAACATAACCCTACCATACAACCCAGCCATTCCACTCCTTGGAATTTACCCAAAGGAAATTAATTTGGCAAATAAAAAAGCCATCTGCACATTAATGTTTATTGCAGCTCAATTCACAATAGCTAAGACCTGGAACCAACCCAAATGCCCATCAACAGTAGACTGGATAAAGAAATTATGGGACATGTACTCCATAGAATACTATACAGCAGTAAGAAACAATGAAACCCAGTCATTTGCAACAAGATGGAGCAATCTGGAAAACATCATGCTGAGTGAATTAAGCCAGTCCCAAAGAGAAAAATATCATTTGTTTTCCCTGATCGGTGACAACTGAGCGCCAAAGGGGAAACCTGTTAAGTGAAATGGACACTATAAGCAACAATGAACTGATCAGCTCCTGTCCTGACTTTAGATGTACAATGTAATACTTTATCCTTTTTAGTATTTGTTGTTGTTGTTGTTGTAGTACTATTGGTTGAACTCAGTAATTAACACACAATTATTCTTAGGTGTTTAAATTTTAACTGAAAAGTGATCCCTGTTAAATCTAAGAGTGGAAAAAGAGAGGGAGGAGACGAACAATTTGGAACATGCTCAATCGGACTGGCCGCAAATGGTGGAGTTAGAAATGTGCCAGGGGATTCCAACACAATCCCATCAAGATGGCATGAACCAATGTCATCGCACTAGTCCAAGTGATCAATTTCAGCTCACAATTGATAGTTCTGATAGGTCTAAGAGTCAAAGAGATCACACAAACAAGACAAGTATCTGCTAATACTAACTGATAGAATCAAAAAGGGAGAGAAAGATCCAACATGGGAAGTGGGATACACAGCAGACTCATAGGATGGCAGATGTCCTAAACAACACTCCGGCCTCAGAATCAGCCCTCAAGGCATTCAGATCTGGCTGAAGAGCCCATGAGAGTATAGCAGGCATGGAAAGCCAAGATATCATGGAAAAAAAAAGACCTAAATGAATGATCTCTGTGAGTGAGATCCAAGTGGAAAGAACGGGGCCATCAAAGAAGGAGGTACCCTTCTCCGAATGGAGGAGAGAACTTCCACTTTGACTATGACCCTATCGGAATAAGATCGAAGTCAGCGAACTCTAAAGGCTTCCATAGCCCTGGCAACTCATGACTAGAGCCTAGGGAGATTACTGACGCCATGAACAGGAGTGTCAAATTGTTAAATCAGCAACAGGAGTCACTGTGTACTTACACCCCATGTGGGATCTGTCCCTAATGTGTCGTCTAAAGCGAAGTGATGCTATAACTAGTACTGAAACAGTATTTTTATACTTTGCGTTTCTGTGTGGGCACAAACTGATGAGGTCTTTACTAATTATATACTGAATTGATCTTCTGTATATAAAGAGAATTGGAAATGAAAAAAAAAACAACCTGGTGTTAAAATGGAAATGGCATAGAAAATTAATTAATTTGAAAAAAAAATTATGTAGGATCTCTGTCTTTAATGTGCTGTACATTGCTATTTAATGCTATAATTAGTAATCCAATGGTAGTTTTTTCACTTTGTGTTGCTATATGGGCAAAATGTTGAAATATTTACCTAATATATACTAAACTGATCTTCTGTATACAAAGAGAATTGAAAATGAATCTTTACATGAATGGAAGGGGAAAGGGAGCGGGAAGGGGGAGGATTGCGGGCGGGAGGGAAGTTATGGGAGGGGGGAAGCCATTGTAACCCATGGGCTATACTTTGGAAATTTATATTCATTAAATAAAAGTTAATGAAAAAAAAAACTAAAGCGTTGTTGGTTCTGTGTTTAGCTGTCCTCCTATAGGTTCCTATGGACTTTTTCCAGCTACTTTTATTGTATTCAGTACTTTGGGATGGCTCTGTAAACAGATGAAGCCAATAATGTATTAACAGTACCAACTGAGAGAAAGTATGGTTAACTGAGGTTACTAAAAACAAAAAGCAATTCAAATCCATTGGCAATCTAGAAAAGAGTTAAAGATTTTAAAAGCTATTATTAAAATTGCTATATTGGTCTATTATGCTATGTTATATGTGTGAACATATTGTATGTCCACATGGGGAAATTTTATTAAGAGTTTTATTTTAAATGGCTTATAGATAAGATTGTCCGTAAATTTAAGCTGCTAAAATAAATCAAAGATACATTTTAATTTGAGTGACCTGAATCTGTGTATCATATGTTTTAGACTTGTTGGTAGAAAGAAACTAAAAACATTTTAGATGGTTGTGCTTAAGTTTACTGGTTAAACAAACTACACCATGTTATATATTTAAGAGGTTTTTCCAAATACATGATTCTTAAAATTTATAGAAGGCATTGGACCTTCTGGTAAATGTTTTCTTAAGTTGTTATCTAATGGTTGAAACGGTTTGCTAAGTATTCATGTGATATTGCTATTGTCAGCAAGCGATCTAGGACTTGCTCCCTCATTTCTCTATTCTAAGCCCAACTTGTTCTTTCATTTCTCTATTCTCTTCAAGGTAGGAAACTAATTCTATTATAAAGGAATCTGTAGGACGCACAATTTAATCTTTAGACCTTATAAAAGAGATAGCTAACATTTTTCTGTAATAGCATAGCCAAAATAAGAACTTAAATAATAATCTCATTGCTAGATTCACTTCGACATCAGCCAAGTATACAGTAAGTAGAAAAAACCTCCCTTTCAGACCAAAGGGAAAGAAAGTTTGAAAGTGAGAATATAATTTTCCTCTGGGCATTGTCTACCTTAGAAAAACTACTACAGAACATGCCTGTGACTATAGACTTGTAGTTCAGGCCACCGAAGATTAGAGATGGGACTTGGGCACTCTCTTGATTGCATCCTCTGGTCTGCTTTAACACAAACCAGAAGGAAAAGAAAGCTCGGCATCAGAAGCAATGGGTGGCAGGCCTATTAATGGCTGATCTGTACGGTGATCTGCCCTCAAGGAGACCCAACAGGCTAGTCCACTGCAGTGGATTTCAAAGTGGTAAGCCTGGGCTTCAGCAGAAGTCAGCTTGTGAAGAGCCCTGACAGCTCTGCCAAGAGTTGGATCACTAGAAATGGACCTGCGCTGGAGTCGAAGGATGCCCAGGTCAGAGCCACAGATCTTATTGGCTCGAAGCTGAAAAGCCCTTCACTCAGCCCAACTTCCAAAGTGACCACTGCAGCTGAGGGTTTGGTCAAGTAGGGTCAGCAACATTGCAGGCAGAACTGTAAATTTCTTGTTAGAGATGCCACCTGCCTTTACCTGGCCAGCTCTCCTCCCAGGCCAGCCAAGTAATGAAAGTCAACAGAGTGCCTTCCCCTAGGAGGTTCACACCTCCCTTAGGATATAGCCCATGTGAAGAGATAGATAGGTCTGAGCCTCTGAATTTACAAGGCCTAAAGCCCACCAGATTATTATCAAGCCCCTTCTATCAGGTTCTATTTGCCTCTCAATCAGAAAACTTAATTGTAGCTTAGACAGCACCTTTCTTAGCTCCTCTAATAATGACTCAGTCCTTTGTTCTAGACACTGTCAAGTGCACTTGTGCCTCATTGCATTGTAATCATAACCTCTACTCTACCACCAATGGCTCTACTCCCAACCTGTGTGTACTGATGGTCCTCTTCCCCACTTAATGCTGTATAATTGTTCAAACCTGGTAAATGCCACTCTTAGGATCATTGTTTACTATCCTCACTCTGTCTTTTATGGACTTGTCTAAATATGATCAGAGTCGGTAAACTTGGAAGGCTTCCATAGCCTATGCAACTCATGACGACAGCCTAGGATGGTTACTGGCACCATAAACTAGAGTGTCAATTTGTTGGGTCAACAACAGGAGCCACTGTGCAGTTGCTCCTCATGTGGGATCTCTGTCCTTAATGTGCTGTACATTGTGATTTAATGCTATAACTAGTACTCAAACAGTATGTTTCACTTTGCATTTCTATGTGGGTGCAAACTGTTGAAATCTTTGTACTAAATTGATCTTCTGTATATAAAGAGAATTGAAAATGAATCTTGATGGAAATGAAAGGGGAGAGGGAGAGGGACAGGGGAGGGTTGCGGGTGGGAGTGAAGTTATGGGAGGGGGAAACCATTGTAATCCATAAGCTGTACACTGGAAATTTATATTCATTAAAAAAAGTAAAAAAAAAATCTGAAAACAAAAACACAGAGGCTGTAGCAATATCTGGGATTGAGTTAGCCAGAACAAAACCAGATACTTTCGGCTTCATCCAGTCATATCCGGAACATCTGGTGTGGAAATTGTATGCAATAGTCCGAGAAAATCAAAGTAAAAATGGTGTGGAGAAAAGCAAAGTCTTCTCGTTAGGCAAGTGCATAAAATGTCATGATTACAAACAGAAATATCATGTTTGTTTGTCGCAGTTCCTCTAGCTTTCCCCCTAGAAAATACAAATATGCAGAGCTGCTGTTTCCATGTGGAACCAATTAGTGTTCCAAGAACAAAATTAAATGTTCCCTGATAAAAAACATTCAAAACAGTAAAGTCCGTGGATAATATCAGGAATACACAAACACAGGGGCTGTAGTAATACCTGGGATTGAGTTAGAAAGAACAATATCAGATATTTCCGGCTTCATCCGGTGATATTCGGACCAAATGGTGTGGAATTCGTATGCAATGGACCGAGAAAATCACAGTAAAAATGGTTTGGAGAAAACCAAAGTCTTTTCTTTAGGCAAGTGCATAAAATGTCATCTATACAAACAGAAATATCATGTTTGTTTGCCGCAGTTCCTCTAGCTTTCTCCCTAGAAAATACGAATGTGTAGAGCTGGAATCTCCATGTGGAACAAATTAGTGTTTCAACGGTACAAAATTAAATGTTCCCTGATAAAAACATTCAAAACAATAAAGTCCATCGATAATATCCAGAAAACACAAACACAGAAACTTTCACAATATTTCGGATTCAGTTAGCCAAAACAAAACCGCATATTTCCGCATTTATCCAGTCATATGCGGAAAAAGTTGTTTGGAATTCAGATGCAATGGACGGAGAAAATCACAGTAAAAATGGATTTGGAGAACAGCAAAGTCTTTCGTTAGGCAAGAGCATAAAATGTAATCGATACAAACACAAATATCATGTTTGTGTGGCGCAGTTCCTCTAGCTTTCTCCCTACAAAATACGAATGTGTAGAGCTGGTGTCTGCATGTTGAACCAATTAGTGTTTCAACGGTACAAAATTAAATGTTCCCTGATAAAAACATTTAAAACAATAAAGTCCATCGATAATATCCAGAAAACACAAACACAGAAACTTTCACAATATTTCGCATTGAGTTAGCCAAAACAAAACCGCATATTTCCGGTTTTATCCAGGCATGTCCGGAAAAAGTCCTTTGGAATTTAGATGCAATTGACCAAGAAAATCATAGTAAAAATGGTTTAGGAGAACAGCAAAGTCTTTTCGTTAGGCAAGTGCATAAAATGTCATCTATACAAACAGAAATATCATGTTTGTTTGGCGCAGTTCCTCTAGCTTTCTCCCTAGAAAATACGAATGTGTAGAGCTGGTGTTTCACGTGGGACCAATTAGTGTTTCCAAGCACAAAATGAAATGTTCCCCGATTAAAAAAAAATTCAAAACAATAAAATCCTTCGATAATACCTGAAAAACACAAACACAGAGGTGTAGAAATATCTGGGATTCAGTTTGCCAAAATAAAACCAGATATTTCCGGTTTCATCCAGTCATATCCGGTCAAACAGGTGTGGAATTTGTATGCAATGGACCGAGAAAATCATAGCATAAATGGTTTTGGAGAAAAGCAAAGTCTTTTCGTTAGGCAAGTGCATAAAATGTCATCTATACAAAGAAAAATATCGTGTTTGTTGCCGCAGTTCCTCTAGCTTTCTCCCTAGAAAATACAAATGTGTAGAGCTGGTGTCCCCATGATGAACCAAATAGTGTTTCTATGGTACAAAATTAAATGTTCCCTGATAAAAACATTCAAAACAATAAAGTCCATCGAAAATATCCAGAAAACACAAACACAGATGCTGTCACAATATTTTGGATTGAGTTAGCCAAAACACAACCGGGTATTTCTGGTTTCATCCAGTCAAATCTGGACAAAGTCCTTTGGAATTCGTATGCAATGGACCGAGAAAATCACAATAAAAAAGCAAAGTGTTTTCTTTAGGCAAGTGCGTAAAATATCGTCGATACAAACAGAAATATCATGTTTGTTTGCCGCAGTTCCTCTAGCTTTCTCCCTAAAAATACGAGGATGTTCATCTGGTTTCTCAATGTGGAACCAATTACTGTATCTAAGCTCAAAATAAAATGTTTCCGGATAAAAAACATTCAAAAAAATAAAGTCCATCGATAATATCCCGAAAACACAAACGCAGAGGTGTAGGAATATCTGGTATTGAGTTAGCCAAAACAAAACCCAATATTTCTGGTTTCATCCAGTCTTATCCGGTCAAACTGGTGTGGAATTCGTATGCGATTGACCGAGAAAATCACAGTATAAATGGTTTTGGAGAAAAGCAAAGTCTTTTCATTAGGCAAGTGCATAAAATGTCATCTATACAAACAGAAATATCATGTTTGTTTGGCGCAGTTCCTTTAGCTTTCTCCCTAGAAAATACGGATGTGTAGAGCTGGTGTTTCCATGTGGAACCAATTAGTGTTTCCGAGCACAAAATTAAATGTTCCCCGATAAAAAAAAAAAAAAATTCAAAACAACAAAGACCTTTGATAAGCCCCAGAGGCCTAAAGGGTTAAATACTTGTAAAATCCTACAGGTGCTTTCAAAAATACTGTGATGTAAGCAAGTGCCTCTTGTTGGTTGATGAGTTTATAATTTTAAACATGGCGACTTAAAGTCTTTTGTCATCCACAGTTATATATGATGTGCTGCTCATAAAACTAAAGCGTTACAGACCAATATCCCTGATGAACATAGATGCAAAAATCCTCAATAAAATTCTGGCCAATAGATTGCAACAACACATCAGAAAGATCATCCACCCAGACCAAGTGGGATTCATCCCCGGTATGCAGGGATGGTTCAACATTCGCAAAACAATCAACGTAATACACTACATTAACAGACTGCAGAAGAAAAACCATATGATTCTCTCAATAGACGCAGAGAAAGCATTTGATAAAATACAACACCCAAACATGATGAAAACTCTAAGCAAACTGGGTATGGAAGGAACATTCCTTAATACAATCAAAGCAATATATGAAAAACCCATGGCCAACATCCTATTGAATGGGGAAAAGTTGGAAGCATTTCCACTGAGATCTGGTACCAGACAGGGATGGCCACTCTCACCACTGCTATTCGATATAGTTCTGGAAGTTTTGGCTAGAGCTATTAGGCAAGAAAAAGAAATTAAAAGGATACAAATCGGGAAGGACGAACTCAAACTATCCCTCTTTGCAGATGATATGATTCTTTATTTAGGGGAC
Organism: Lepus oiostolus; assembly: GCA_036325905.1. Classification (NCBI taxonomy): domain Eukaryota; kingdom Metazoa; phylum Chordata; class Mammalia; order Lagomorpha; family Leporidae; genus Lepus; species Lepus oiostolus. Next base: position 132,451,561 of record CM070808.1, read on the forward strand.
CCAAAGAACTCTACTAAGAGACTATTGGAACTCATCGAAGAGTTTGGCAAAGTAGCAGGATATAAAATCAATGCACAAAAATCAATAGCCTTTGTATACACAGGCAATGCCACGGCTGAGGAAGAACTTCTAAAATCAATCCCATTCACAATAGCTACAAAAACAATCAAATACCTTGGAATAAACTTAACCAAGGACGTTAAAGATCTCTACGATGAAAACTACAAAACCTTACAGAAAGAAATAGAAGAGGATACCAAAAAATGGAGAAATCTTCCATGCTCATGGATTGGAAGAATCAATATCATCAAAATGTCTATTCTCCCAAAAGCAATTTATACATTCAATGCAATACCCATCAAGATCCCGAAGACCTTCTTCTCAGATCTGGAAAAAATGATGCTGAAATTCATATGGAGACACAGAAGACCTCGAATAGCCAAAGCAATCCTGTACAACAAAAACAAAGCCGGAGGCATCACAATACCTGATTTTAGGACATACTACAGGGCAGTTGTTATCAAAACAGCATGGTACTGGTACAGAAACAGATGGATAGACCAATGGAACAGAATAGAAACACCAGAAATCAATCCAAACATCTACAGCCAACTTATATTTGACCAAAGATCCAAATCTAATCCCTGGAATAAGGACAGTCTATTCAATAAACGGTGCTGGGAAAATTGGATTTCCACATGCAGAAGCTTGAAGCAAGACCCATACCTATCACCTTACACAAAAATTCACTCAACATGGATTAAAGACTTAAATCTACGACCCGAAACCATCAAATTATTAGAGAGCATTGGAGAAACCCTGCAAGATATAGGCACAGGCAAAGACTTCCTGGAAAATACTCCAACAGCACAGGCAGTCAAAACCAAAATTAACATTTGGGATTGCATCAAATTGAGAAGTTTCTGTACTTCAAAAGAAACAGTCAGGAAAGTGAAGAGGCAACCAACAGAATGGGAAAAAATATTCGCAAACTATACTACAGATAAAGGATTGATAACCAGAATCTACAAAGAAATCAAGAAAATCCACAACAACAAAACAAACAACCCACTTAAGAGATGGGCCAAGGACCTCAACAGACATTTTTCGAAAGAGGAAATCCAAATGGCCAACAGACACATGAAAAAATGTTCAAAATCACTAGCAATCAGAGAAATGCAAATCAAAACCACAATGAGGTTCCATCTCACCCCGATGAGAATGGCTCACATTCAGAAATCGACCAACAACAGATGCTGGAGAGGATGTGGGGAAAAAGGGACACTAACCCACTGTTGGTGGGAATGCAAACTGGTTAAGCCACTATGGAAGTCAGTCTGGAGATTCCTCAGAAACCTGAACATAACCCTACCATACAACCCAGCCATTCCACTCCTTGGAATTTACCCAAAGGAAATTAATTTGGCAAATAAAAAAGCCATCTGCACATTAATGTTTATTGCAGCTCAATTCACAATAGCTAAGACCTGGAACCAACCCAAATGCCCATCAACAGTAGACTGGATAAAGAAATTATGGGACATGTACTCCATAGAATACTATACAGCAGTAAGAAACAATGAAACCCAGTCATTTGCAACAAGATGGAGCAATCTGGAAAACATCATGCTGAGTGAATTAAGCCAGTCCCAAAGAGAAAAATATCATTTGTTTTCCCTGATCGGTGACAACTGAGCACCAAAGGGGAAACCTGTTAAGTGAAATGGACACTATAAGCAACAATGAACTGATCAGCTCCTGTCCTGACTTTAGATGTACAATGTAATACTTTATCCTTTTTAGTATTTGTTGTTGTTGTTGTTGTAGTACTATTGGTTGAACTCAGTAATTAACACACAATTATTCTTAGGTGTTTAAATTTTAACTGAAAAGTGATCCCTGTTAAATCTAAGAGTGGAAAAAGAGAGGGAGGAGACGAACAATTTGGAACATGCTCAATCGGACTGGCCGCAAATGGTGGAGTTAGAAATGTGCCAGGGGATTCCAACACAATCCCATCAAGATGGCATGAACCAATGTCATCGCACTAGTCCAAGTGATCAATTTCAGCTCACAATTGATAGTTCTGATAGGTCTAAGAGTCAAAGAGATCACACAAACAAGACAAGTATCTGCTAATACTAACTGATAGAATCAAAAAGGGAGAGAAAGATCCAACATGGGAAGTGGGATACACAGCAGACTCATAGGATGGCAGATGTCCTAAACAACACTCCGGCCTCAGAATCAGCCCTCAAGGCATTCAGATCTGGCTGAAGAGCCCATGAGAGTATAGCAGGCATGGAAAGCCAAGATATCATGGAAAAAAAAAAGACCTAAATGAATGATCTCTGTGAGTGAGATCCAAGTGGAAAGAACGGGGCCATCAAAGAAGGAGGTACCCTTCTCCGAATGGAGGAGAGAACTTCCACTTTGACTATGACCCTATCGGAATAAGATCGAAGTCAGCGAACTCTAAAGGCTTCCATAGCCCTGGCAACTCATGACTAGAGCCTAGGGAGATTACTGACGCCATGAACAGGAGTGTCAAATTGTTAAATCAGCAACAGGAGTCACTGTGTACTTACACCCCATGTGGGATCTGTCCCTAATGTGTCGTCTAAAGCGAAGTGATGCTATAACTAGTACTGAAACAGTATTTTTATACTTTGCGTTTCTGTGTGGGCACAAACTGATGAGGTCTTTACTAATTATATACTGAATTGATCTTCTGTATATAAAGAGAATTGGAAATGAAAAAAAAAAACAACCTGGTGTTAAAATGGAAATGGCATAGAAAATTAATTAATTTGAAAAAAAAATTATGTAGGATCTCTGTCTTTAATGTGCTGTACATTGCTATTTAATGCTATAATTAGTAATCCAATGGTAGTTTTTTCACTTTGTGTTGCTATATGGGCAAAATGTTGAAATATTTACCTAATATATACTAAACTGATCTTCTGTATACAAAGAGAATTGAAAATGAATCTTTACATGAATGGAAGGGGAAAGGGAGCGGGAAGGGGGAGGATTGCGGGCGGGAGGGAAGTTATGGGAGGGGGGAAGCCATTGTAACCCATGGGCTATACTTTGGAAATTTATATTCATTAAATAAAAGTTAATGAAAAAAAAACTAAAGCGTTGTTGGTTCTGTGTTTAGCTGTCCTCCTATAGGTTCCTATGGACTTTTTCCAGCTACTTTTATTGTATTCAGTACTTTGGGATGGCTCTGTAAACAGATGAAGCCAATAATGTATTAACAGTACCAACTGAGAGAAAGTATGGTTAACTGAGGTTACTAAAAACAAAAAGCAATTCAAATCCATTGGCAATCTAGAAAAGAGTTAAAGATTTTAAAAGCTATTATTAAAATTGCTATATTGGTCTATTATGCTATGTTATATGTGTGAACATATTGTATGTCCACATGGGGAAATTTTATTAAGAGTTTTATTTTAAATGGCTTATAGATAAGATTGTCCGTAAATTTAAGCTGCTAAAATAAATCAAAGATACATTTTAATTTGAGTGACCTGAATCTGTGTATCATATGTTTTAGACTTGTTGGTAGAAAGAAACTAAAAACATTTTAGATGGTTGTGCTTAAGTTTACTGGTTAAACAAACTACACCATGTTATATATTTAAGAGGTTTTTCCAAATACATGATTCTTAAAATTTATAGAAGGCATTGGACCTTCTGGTAAATGTTTTCTTAAGTTGTTATCTAATGGTTGAAACGGTTTGCTAAGTATTCATGTGATATTGCTATTGTCAGCAAGCGATCTAGGACTTGCTCCCTCATTTCTCTATTCTAAGCCCAACTTGTTCTTTCATTTCTCTATTCTCTTCAAGGTAGGAAACTAATTCTATTATAAAGGAATCTGTAGGACGCACAATTTAATCTTTAGACCTTATAAAAGAGATAGCTAACATTTTTCTGTAATAGCATAGCCAAAATAAGAACTTAAATAATAATCTCATTGCTAGATTCACTTCGACATCAGCCAAGTATACAGTAAGTAGAAAAAACCTCCCTTTCAGACCAAAGGGAAAGAAAGTTTGAAAGTGAGAATATAATTTTCCTCTGGGCATTGTCTACCTTAGAAAAACTACTACAGAACATGCCTGTGACTATAGACTTGTAGTTCAGGCCACCGAAGATTAGAGATGGGACTTGGGCACTCTCTTGATTGCATCCTCTGGTCTGCTTTAACACAAACCAGAAGGAAAAGAAAGCTCGGCATCAGAAGCAATGGGTGGCAGGCCTATTAATGGCTGATCTGTACGGTGATCTGCCCTCAAGGAGACCCAACAGGCTAGTCCACTGCAGTGGATTTCAAAGTGGTAAGCCTGGGCTTCAGCAGAAGTCAGCTTGTGAAGAGCCCTGGCAGCTCTGCCAAGAGTTGGATCACTAGAAATGGACCTGCGCTGGAGTCGAAGGATGCCCAGGTCAGAGCCACAGATCTTATTGGCTCGAAGCTGAAAAGCCCTTCACTCAGCCCAACTTCCAAAGTGACCACTGCAGCTGAGGGTTTGGTCAAGTAGGGTCAGCAACATTGCAGGCAGAACTGTAAATTTCTTGTTAGAGATGCCACCTGCCTTTACCTGGCCAGCTCTCCTCCCAGGCCAGCCAAGTAATGAAAGTCAACAGAGTGCCTTCCCCTAGGAGGTTCACACCTCCCTTAGGATATAGCCCATGTGAAGAGATAGATAGGTCTGAGCCTCTGAATTTACAAGGCCTAAAGCCCACCAGATTATTATCAAGCCCCTTCTATCAGGTTCTATTTGCCTCTCAATCAGAAAACTTAATTGTAGCTTAGACAGCACCTTTCTTAGCTCCTCTAATAATGACTCAGTCCTTTGTTCTAGACACTGTCAAGTGCACTTGTGCCTCATTGCATTGTAATCATAACCTCTACTCTACCACCAATGGCTCTACTCCCAACCTGTGTGTACTGATGGTCCTCTTCCCCACTTAATGCTGTATAATTGTTCAAACCTGGTAAATGCCACTCTTAGGATCATTGTTTACTATCCTCACTCTGTCTTTTATGGACTTGTCTAAATATGATCAGAGTCGGTAAACTTGGAAGGCTTCCATAGCCTATGCAACTCATGACGACAGCCTAGGATGGTTACTGGCACCATAAACTAGAGTGTCAATTTGTTGGGTCAACAACAGGAGCCACTGTGCAGTTGCTCCTCATGTGGGATCTCTGTCCTTAATGTGCTGTACATTGTGATTTAATGCTATAACTAGTACTCAAACAGTATGTTTCACTTTGCATTTCTATGTGGGTGCAAACTGTTGAAATCTTTGTACTAAATTGATCTTCTGTATATAAAGAGAATTGAAAATGAATCTTGATGGAAATGAAAGGGGAGAGGGAGAGGGACAGGGGAGGGTTGCGGGTGGGAGTGAAGTTATGGGAGGGGGAAACCATTGTAATCCATAAGCTGTACACTGGAAATTTATATTCATTAAAAAAAGTAAAAAAAAAATCTGAAAACAAAAACACAGAGGCTGTAGCAATATCTGGGATTGAGTTAGCCAGAACAAAACCAGATACTTTCGGCTTCATCCAGTCATATCCGGAACATCTGGTGTGGAAATTGTATGCAATAGTCCGAGAAAATCAAAGTAAAAATGGTGTGGAGAAAAGCAAAGTCTTCTCGTTAGGCAAGTGCATAAAATGTCATGATTACAAACAGAAATATCATGTTTGTTTGTCGCAGTTCCTCTAGCTTTCCCCCTAGAAAATACAAATATGCAGAGCTGCTGTTTCCATGTGGAACCAATTAGTGTTCCAAGAACAAAATTAAATGTTCCCTGATAAAAAACATTCAAAACAGTAAAGTCCGTGGATAATATCAGGAATACACAAACACAGGGGCTGTAGTAATACCTGGGATTGAGTTAGAAAGAACAATATCAGATATTTCCGGCTTCATCCGGTGATATTCGGACCAAATGGTGTGGAATTCGTATGCAATGGACCGAGAAAATCACAGTAAAAATGGTTTGGAGAAAACCAAAGTCTTTTCTTTAGGCAAGTGCATAAAATGTCATCTATACAAACAGAAATATCATGTTTGTTTGCCGCAGTTCCTCTAGCTTTCTCCCTAGAAAATACGAATGTGTAGAGCTGGAATCTCCATGTGGAACAAATTAGTGTTTCAACGGTACAAAATTAAATGTTCCCTGATAAAAACATTCAAAACAATAAAGTCCATCGATAATATCCAGAAAACACAAACACAGAAACTTTCACAATATTTCGGATTCAGTTAGCCAAAACAAAACCGCATATTTCCGCATTTATCCAGTCATATGCGGAAAAAGTTGTTTGGAATTCAGATGCAATGGACGGAGAAAATCACAGTAAAAATGGATTTGGAGAACAGCAAAGTCTTTCGTTAGGCAAGAGCATAAAATGTAATCGATACAAACACAAATATCATGTTTGTGTGGCGCAGTTCCTCTAGCTTTCTCCCTACAAAATACGAATGTGTAGAGCTGGTGTCTGCATGTTGAACCAATTATTGATCCCAAGCACAAAATTAAATGTCCCCTGATAAAAAAACATTCAAAACAATAAAATCCTAATATAATACCCAAAAACACAAACACAGAGGCTGTAGCAATATCTGGGATTGAGTTAGCAGAACAAAACCAGATATTTCCGGGTTCATCCGGTGTTATTCGGACCAAATGATGTGGAATTCATATGCAATGGACCGAGAAAATCACAGTACAAATGGTTTTGGAGAAAAGCAAAGTCATTTCATTAGGAAAGTGCGTAAAATGTCATCGATACAAACAGGAATATCATGTTTGTTTGCCGCATTTCCTCTAGCTTTCTCCCTAAAAATACGAATATGTTCAACTGGTGTCTCCATGTGGAACCAAGTACTGTATCTACGCTCAAAATAAAATGTTTCCGGATAAAAAACATTCAAAAAAATAACGTCCATCGATAATATCCTGAAAACACAAAAACAGAGGTTGTAGCAATATCTGGGATTGAGTTAGGCAAAACAAAACCGGATATTTCCGGTTTCATGCAGTCATATTCGGTCAAACTGGTGTGAATTCGTATGCGATTGACCGAGAAAATCACAGCATAAATGGTTTTGGAGAAAAGCAAAGTCTTTTCATTAGGCAAGTGCATAAAATGTCATCTATACAAACAGAAATATCATGTTTGTTTGCCGCAGTTCCTCTAGCTTTCTCCCTAGAAAATACGAATGTGTAGAGCTGGTGTCCCCATGATGAACCAATTAGTGTTTCTAGGGTACAAAATTAAATGTTCCCTGATAAAAACATTCAAAACAATAAAGTCCATCGATCATATCCAGAAAACACGAACACAGAGGCTGTAGAAATATCTGGGATTCAGTTGGCCAAAATAAGACCAGATATTTCCGGTTTCATCCAGTCATATCCTGACAAACTGGTGTGGATTTCGTATAATGGACTGAGAAAATCACAGTAAAAATGGTTTTGGAGGAAAGGAAAGTCTTTTCGTTAGGCAAGTGCATAAAATCTCATCGATACAAACAGCAATATCATGTTTGTTTGCCGCAGTTCCACTAGCTTTCTCAATTCAAAATGCGAATGTGTAGAGCTGGTGTCCCCATGATGAACCAATTAGTGTTTCTACGGTACAAAAGGAAATGTTCCCTGAAAAAAACATTCAACACAATAAAGTCCATCGATAATATACAGAAAACACAAAAACAGAGGCTTTCACAATATTTCAGATTGAGCTAGCCAAAACACAACCGGATATTTTCGCTTTCATCCAGTCATATCCGGACAAACTGGTGTGGAATTCGTATGCAATGGACCAAGAAAATCACAGTAGAAATGGTTTTGGTGAAAAGCAAAGTCTTTTCGTGAGGCAAGTGCATAAAATGTCGTCTATACAAACAGAAATATCATGTTTGTTTGGCGCAGTTCCTCTAGCTTTCTCTCTAGAAAATATGGATGTGTAGAGCTGGTGTTTCCATGTGGAACCAATTATTGTTTCCGAGCACAAAATTAAATGTTCCCCGATAAAAAAAATTTCAAAACAACAAAGACCTTCGATAATATCCGAAAAACACAAACACAGAGGCTGTAGCAATATCTGGGATTGAGTTAGCCAGAACAAAACCAGATATTTCCGGCTTCATCCAGTCATATCCAAACCATCTGTTGTGGAATTCGTATGCAATAGACCGAGAAAATCACAGTAAAAATGGTTTGGAGAAAAGCAAAGGCTTTTCGTTAGGCAACTGCATAAAATGTCATCTATACAAACAGAAATATCATGTTTGTTTTCCGCAGTTCCTTTAGCTTTCTTCCTAGAAAATACCAAAGTGTAGAGCTGGTGTCCCCATGATGAACCAATTAGTGTTTCTACGGTACAAAATTAAATGTTCCCTGATAAAAACATTGAAAACAATAAAGTCCATCGATAATATCCAGAAAACCAAAACACAGAAACTTTCGCAATATTTCACATTGAGTTAACCAAAACAAAACCACATATTTCCGATTTTATCCAGTCATATCCAGAAAAACTCGTTTGGAATTCAGATGCAATGTACCGAGAAAATCACTGTAAAAACAGTTTTGGAGCAAAGCAAAGTCTTTTCGTTAGCCAAGTGCATAAAATGTCATCTATACAAACCGAAATATCATATATGTTTGTTGCAGTTCCTCTAGATTTCTCCCTAGAAAATACGAATGCTTAGAGCTTTTGTATCCATGTGGAACCCATTAGTGTTTCCATGCACAAAATTAAAAGTTCTTCGAAAAAATAAAAATTTAAAACAATAAAGTCCTTGGAAAATATCCGAAAAACACAAACACAGAGGCTGTAGCAATATCTGGGATTGAGTTAGCTAGAACAAAATCAGATATTTCCGGATTCATACAGTGATATTCGTACCAACTGGTGTGGAATACGTATGCAATGGACCAAGAAAATCACAGTAAAAATGGTTTGTAGAATCCAAAGTCTTTTCGTTAGGAAAGTGCATAAAATGTCATCTATAAAACAGAAATATCATGTTTGTTTGCCGCAGTACCTCTAGCTTTCTCCCTTGAAAATACAAAAGTGTGGAGCTGGTGTCCCCATGATGAACCAATTAGAGATTCTACGGTACAAAATTAAATGCTCCCTGATAAAAACATTCAAAACAATAAAGTCCATCGACAATATCCATAAAACACAAACACAGAGACTTTCATAATCTTTCGCATTGAGTTAGCCAAAACAAAACCGCATATTTCCGGTTTTATCCAGTCATATCCGGAAAAAGTCATTTGGAAATCAGATGCAATGGACCGAGAAAATCACAGTAAAAATGGTTTTGGAGAAAAGTAAAGTTTTTTGGTTAGGCAAGTGCATAAAATGTCATCTATACAAACAGAAATATCATGTTTGCTGCAGTTCTTCTAGATTTCTCGCTAGAAAATACGAATGTGTAGAGCTGGTGTCTCCATGTGGAACCAATTAGTGTTTATAAGTACAAAATGGAATGTACCCTGATAAAAAACATTCAAAACAATAAAGTCCATGGATAATATCTGGAATACACATACACCGAGTCTGTAGCAATATCTGGGGTTGAGTTAGCCAAAACAGAACCGGATTTTCCGGTTTCATTCAGTCATATCCGGACAAACTTGTGTGGAATTCATATGCAATGGAACGAGAAAATAACAGTAAACATGGTTTTGGAGGAAAGCAAAGTCTTTTCTTAAGACAAGTGTATAAAATGTTATCTATGCAAACCAAAATATTGTGTTTGTTTGCCGCATTTCCTCTAGCATTCTCCCTAGAAAATAAGAATGCATAGAGCTGGTGTCCCCATGATGAACCAATTAGTGTTTGTACGGTACAAAATTAAATGTTCTCTGATAAAAACATTCAAAACAATAAAGTCCATCGAAAATATCCAGAAAACACAAACAGAGAGTCTTTCACACTATTTTGGATAGAGTTAGCCAAAGCACAACCAGATATTTCTGGTCTCATCCAGTCATATCCGGACAAACTGGTGTGGAATTCGTATGCAATGGACTGAGAAAATCACAGTAAAAATCGTTTTGGAGAAAAGCAAAGTCTTTTCGTTAGGCAAGTGCATAAAATGTCATTGATAGAAACAGAAATATTATTTTTGCAACAGTTCCTCTAGCTTTCTCACTAGAAAATACAAATATCTAGAGCTGTTGTCTCCATGTGGAAGCAACTAGTATATCTAAGTAGAAAATTAAATGTTCCCAATAAAAAACATTCAAAACAAGAAAGTTCTTTGATAATATCTGAAAAACAGAAACACAGAGGCTGTAGCAATATCTGGGATTGAGTTAGGCAAAACAAAACCGGATATTTCCGGTTTCATCCAGTCATATCCGGACAAAGTGGAGTGGAATTCGTATGCAATAGACGGAGAAAATCACAGTAAAAATGGATTTGGAGAAAAGCAAAGTGTTTTTGTTAGGCAAGTGCATAAAATGTCATCGATACAAACAGAAATATCATGTTTGTTTGCCGCAGTTCCTCTAGATTTCTCCCTAGAAAATACGAATGTGTAGAACTGGTGTCTCCATGTGGAACTAATTAGTGTTTCCAAGCTCAAAATAAAATGTTCCCTGATTAAAAAAAAAAAAAAACATTTAATAAAATAAAGTCCGTTGATAACATCAGGAATACACAAACAGAGAGGCTGTAGCAATATCTGGGATTGAGTGAGCCAAAACAAAACTGGATATTTCCGGTTTCATCCAGTCATATCTGGACAAACTGGTGTGGAATTTGTATGCAATGGACCGAGAAAATCACAGTAAAAATGGTTTTGGAGAAAAGCAAAGTCTTTTCGTTAGGCAAGTGCATAAAATGTCATCTATACAAACAGAAATATCATGTTTGCCACAGTTCCTCTAGCTTCCTCCCTAGAAATTACAAATATGTAGAGCTCGTGTCTTCATGTGGAACGAATTACTGTTTCCAAGAACAAAATTAAATGTTTTCTGATAAAAAAATTCAAAACAATAAAGTCCATCGATTATATCAGGAATACACAAAGACTGAGGCTGTAGCAATATCTGGGATTTAGTTATCAAAAACGAAACTGGATATTTCCGGTTTCATCCAGTCATATCCGGACAAACTGGTGTGGAATTCGTATGCAGTGTACCGAGAAAATCACAATAAAAATGGTTTTGGAGAACAGCAAAGTCTTTTCGTTAGGCAAGTGCATAAAATGTCATCAATAGAAACATAAATATCATGTTTGTTTGCCACAGTTCCACTAGCTTTTTCCTAGAAAATACAAATGTGTAGATCTGGTGTTCCCATGATGGACCAATTAGTGTTTTTAAGGTATAAAATTAAAAGTTCCCTGATAAAAAATTTCAAAACAATAAAGTCCATTGATAATATCCAGAAAACACAAACATAGAGGCTTTCACAATATTTCGTATTCAGTTAGCCAAAACACAACCGGATATTTCAGGTTTCATCCATTCTTATCAGGACAAACTGGTATGGAATTCGTATGAAATGGAACGAGAAAATCATAGCAAATGGTTTTGGAGAAAAGCAAAGTCTTTTCGTTAGGCAAGTGCATAAAATGTCAACTATACAAACAGAAATTTCATGTTTGTTTGCCACAGTTCCTATAGCTTTCTCCCTAGAATATCCGAATGTGTATAGCTGGTGTCTCCATGTGCAACGAATTTGTATATCCAAGCTCAAAATAAAATGTTCCCCAATAAAAAAAATTCAAAACAATATACTCCGTGTATAATATCAGGAATACAAATACACAGAGGCCGTAGCAATATCTTGGATTATGTTAGCAAAAATTGAACCGGATATTTCTGGTTTCATTCAGTCGTATCCGGACAAACTTGTGTGGAATTCGTATGCAATGGACCGAGAAAATCACAGTAAAAATGGTTTTGGAGAAAACCAAAGTCTTTGCGTTAGGCAAGTTCATAAAATGTCAACTATACAAACAGAAATATCATGTTTGTTTGCCACAGTTCTTCTAGCTTTCTCACGAGAAAATAAGAATGTGTATAGCTGGCGTCTCCATATGATACCAATTAGTGATTTCAAGCACAAAATTAAAGTTCCCTGATAAAAAAACATTCAAAACAATGAAGTCCGTGGATAATATCAGCAATACAGAAACACAGAGGCTGTAGCAATATCTGCGATTGAGTTAGCCAAAACAAAACCAGATATTTCCGGTTTCATCCAGTCATGTTCGGTAAAATGGTGTGGAATTCGTAAGCAATGGACTGAGATATTCACAGTAAAAATTGTAATGGAGAAAAGCAAAGTCTTTTCGTTAGGCAAGTGCATAAAATGTCATCTATACAAACAGAAATATCATCTTTGTTTACCGCAGATCCTTTAGCTTTCTCCCTAGAAAATACGAATGTGTAGAGCTGGTGTCTCCATGTGGAACCAATTACTGTATCCAAGCTCAAAATAAAATGTTCCCCGATAAAAAAGCATTCAATACAATAAAGTCCATCGATAATATCCAGAAAACACAAACACAGATGCTTTCACAATATTTCGGATTGAGTTAGCCAAAACAAAACCGGATATTTCCGATTTCATCCAGTCATATCCGGTAAACTAGTGTGCAATTCGTATGCAATGGACCGTGATATTCACAGTAAAAATGGTTTTGGAGAAAAGCAAAGTCTTTTCATTAGGCAAGTGCATAAAATGTCATCTATACAAACAGAAATAACATGTTTGTTTGCCGCAGTTCCTCTAGCTTTCTCCCTAGCAAATTCGAATGTGTAGCGCTGGTGTTCCCATGATGAACCAATTAGTGTTTCTATGGCACAAAATTAAATGTTCTCTGATAAAAATATTCCAAACAATAAAGTCCATCAACAATATCCAGAAAACACAACACAGAGGCTTTCACAATATTTCAGATTGAGTTACTCAAAACACAACCGGATATTTCCGTTTCCATCCAGTCATATCCGGACAAACTGGTGTGGAATTCGTAAAAATTGACCAAAAAAATCACAGTGAATATGGTTTGGGAAAAGCAAAGTCTTTTCATTAGGCAAGTGCATAAAGTGTCATCTATAGAAACACAAATATTATGTTTGTTTGTCGCAGTTCCTCTAGCTTTCTCCCTACAAAATACGAATGTGTAGAGCTGGTGTCTGCTTGTTGAAACAATTATTGATCCCAAGCACAAAATTAAATGTTCGCTGATAAAAAAACATTCAAAACAATAAAGTCTGTGGATAATATCAAGAATACACAAACACAGAGGCTGTAGCAATTTCTGGGATTGAGTTAGCCAAAACAAAACAGGATATTTCCAGTTTCATCCAGTCATATCCGGACAAACTGGAGTGGAATTCATATGAAGTGTCCTGAGAAAATCACAAAAAAATGGTTTTGGAGAAAAGCAAATTCTTTTCGTTAGGCAAGTGCATAAAATGTCATCTATACAAACAGAAATGTCATGTTTGTTTGCCACAGTTTCTCTAGCTTTCTCCCTAGAAAATACGAATGTGTAGAGCTGGTGTCCCCATGATGAACCAATTAGTGTTTCTACGGAACAAAATTAAATGTTCCCTGATAAAAACATTCAAAACAATAAAGTCCTTGGAAAATATCCGAAAAACACAAACACAGAGCCTTTCACAATATTTTGCATTGAGTTAGCCAAAACACAACTGGATATTTCTGGTTTCATCCAGTCATATCCGGACAAACTGGTGTGGAATTCATATTCAATGGACCGAGAAAATCACAGTAAAATGGTTTTGGAGAAAAGCAAAGTCTTTTTGTTAGGCAAGTGCATAAAATGTCATATATATAAACAGAAATATCATGTTTGTTTGTCGCAGTTCCTGAGCTTTCTCCCTAGAAAATACAAATGTGTAGAGCTGGTGTCTCCATGTGGAACCAAATTGTGATTCCAAGGACAAAATTAAATGTTCTCTGATAAAAAAACATTCAAATCAATAAAGTTTGTGGAAAATATCAGGAATACACAAACACAGAGGCTGTAGCAATATCTGGGATTGTGTTAGCCAAAAGGAAAACGGATATTTCCAGTTTCATCCAGTCATATCCGGACAAACAGGAGTGGAATTCCTTTGCAATGGACCAAGGAAATCACAATAAAAATGGTTTTGGAGAAAAGCACAGTATTTTCGTTAGGCAAGTGCATAAAATGTCATATATACAAACAGTTATATCATGTTTGTTTGTCGCAGTTCCTCTAGCGTTCGCCCTAGAAAATACGAATGTGTAGAGCTGGTGTCCCCATGATGAACCAATTAGTGTTTCAACGGTACAAAATTGAATGTTCCCTGATAAAAACATTCAAAACAATAAAGTCCATCGATAATATCCAGAAAACACAAACACAGAGGCTGTAGCGCTATATGGGATTGAGTTAGCCAACACACAACGGATATTTCCGGTTTCATCCAGTCATATCCAGACAAACTTGTGTGGATTTCATATACAATGGACCGAGAAAATCACAGAAAAATGATTTTGGAGAAAAGCAAAGTCTTTTCGTTAGGCAAATGCATAAAATGTCATCTATACAAACAGAAATATCATGTTTGTTTGTCGCATTTCCTCTAGCAGTCTCCATAGAAAATATGAATGTGTAGAGCCGGTGTCCCCATGATGAACCAATTCGTGTTTTTCGGTATAAAATTAAATGTTCCCTGATAAAAACATTCAAAACAATATAGTCCATCGATATTTTCCAGAAAACATAAACACAGAGGCTTTCACAATATTTCAGATTGAGTTAGCCAAAACACAACCGGATATTTATGTTTGCATCCAGTCATATGCGGACAAACTGGTGTGCAATTCGTATGCAATGGAACAAAAAATTCACAGTGAAAATGGTTTGGGAAAAGCAAAGTCGTTTCGTTAGGCAAGTGCATAAAATGTCATCTATACAAACAGAAATATCATGTTTGTTTGTCGAGTTCCTCTAGCTTTCTCCCTAGAAAATACAAATTTGTAGAGCTGTGTCCCCATGATGAACCAATTAGTGTTTGTACGGTACAAAAATAAATGTTCCTTGATAAAAAACATTCAAAAAATAAAGTCCATCGATAATATCCAGAAAACACAAACACAGAGGTATTCATAATATTTCTAATTGAGTTAGCAAAACACAACCGGATATTTCTGTTTTCATCCAGTCATATTCGGACAAACTGGTATGGATTTCATATGCAATGGACTAATAAAATCAAGTAAAAATGGTATTGTAGAAAAGCAGTCTTTTCGTTAGGCAAGTGCATAGAATGTCATCTATAAAAACAGAAATATCATGTTTGTTTGCCGCAGTTCCTCTAGCTTTCTCCCTTGAAATACGAATGTGTAGAGCTGGTTTCCCCATGATGAACCAATTAGTGTTTCTACGGTACAAAATTAAATGTTCCCTGATAAAAACATACAAAACAATAAAGTCCATCGATAATATCCAGAAAACACAAACACAGAGGCTTTCACAATATTTCGGATTGAGTTAGCTGAAACACAACCGGATATTTCTGTTTTGATCCAGTCATTTCTGGACAAAGTTGTGTGGAATTCGTATGCAATGAACCACAAAAATCAGAGTAAAATAGGTTTTGGAGAAAAGCAAAGTCTTTTATTTAAACAAGTGCATAAAATGTCATCTATACAAACGGAAATATCATGTTTGTTTGTCGCAGTTCCTCTAGTTTTCTATCTAGAAAATACGAATGTGTAGAGCTGGTGTCTCCATGTGGAACCAATTACAGTATCCAATAACAAAATTAAATGTTTACTGATAAAAAACATTCAAAACAAAAAAGTCCGTTGATAATATCCAGAAAACACAAACACAGAGGCTGTAGCAATATCTGGGATTGAATTAGCCAAAACAAAACCTGATATTTTCGGTTTCATCCCGTAATATCCTGAAAACGTGGTGTGGAATTCGTATGCAATGGACCGAGAAAAATCACAGTAAAATTGGTTTTGGAGAAAAGCAAAGTCTTTTCGTTAGGCAAGTGCATAAAATGTCATCTATACAAACAGAAATATCATGTTTGTTTGCCGCAGTTCCTCTAGATTTCTCCCTAGAAAATACGAATGTGTAGAGCTGGTGTCCACATGCTGAACCAATTAGTGTCTCTACAGTACAAAATTAGATGTTCCCTGATAAAAAAAAAATTCATAACAATAAAATCCGTGGATAATATCAGGAATACACAAACACAGAGGCTGTAGCAATATCTGGGATTGAGTTAGCCAGAACAAAACCGAATATTTCCGGTTTCATCCAGTCATATCCGGACAAACTGTTGTGGAATTCATATGAAGTGTACCGAGAAAATCACAGGAAAATGGTTTTGAGAAAACCAAAGTCTTTTCGTTAGGCAAATGCATAAAATGTCATATATACAAACAGAAATATCCTCAAGGAGACCCAACAGGCTAGTCCACTGCAGTGGATTTCAAAGGGGTAAGCCTGGGCTTCTGCTGAAGTCAGCTTGTAAAGAGCCTTGGTAGCTCTGCCAAGAGTTTGATCACTGGAAATGGACCTGCCCTGGATTCGAAGGATGCCCAGGTCAGAGTCGCAGATCTTATTGGTTCTAAGCTGAAAAGCCCTTCGCTCAGCCCAACTTCCAAAGTGACCACTGCAGCTGAGGGTATGGTCAAGGAGGGTCAGCAACATTGTAGGCAGAACTGTAAATTTCTTGTTAGAGATGCCGCCTGCATTTACCTGGCCAGCTCTCCTCCCAGGTCAGCCAAGTAATGAAAGTCAACAGAGTGCCTTCCCCTAGGAGGTTCACACCTCCCTTAGGATATACCCCATGTGAAGAGATAGATAGGTCTGGGCCTCTGAATTTACAAGGCCTAAAGCCCACCAGATTATTATCAAGCCCCTTCTATCAGGTTCTGTTTGCCTCTCAATCAGAAAAATTACTTGTAGCTTAGACAGCACCTTTCTTAGCTCCTCTAATAATGACTCTGTCCTTTGTTCTAGGCCCTGTCTAGTGCACTTGGGCCTCATTCCTTTGTAATCATAACCTATACTCTACCACCAATGGCTCTACTCCCAACCTGTGTGTACTGATGGTCCTCTTCCCCACTTGATACTGTATAATTGTTCAGACCTGGTTGATGCCACTCTTAGGATCATTGTTTACTATCCTCACTCTGTCTTTTATGACCTTGTCTAAATATGATCAGAGTCAGTAAACTTGGAAGGCTTCCATAGCATTGGCAACTCATGATGACAGCCTAGGATGGTTACTGGCGCCATAAATTAGAGTGTCAATTTCTTGGGTCAACAACAGGAGCCACTGTACAGTTGCTCCTCATGTAGGATCTCTGTCCTTAATATGCTGTACATTGTGATATAATGCTATAACTAGTACTCAAAGAGTATGTTTCACTTTGTGTTTCTATGTGGGTGCGAACTGTTTAAACCTTTACTTCATATATACTAACTTGATCTTCTATATATAAAGAGAAATGAAAATGAATCTTGATGCAAATGAAAGGGGAGAGGAAACGGGAGAGGGGAGGGTTGCGGGTGGGAGGGAAGTTATGGGAGGGGGAAGCCATTGTAATCCATAAGCTGTACACTGGAAATTTATATTCATTAAATAAAAGATAAAAAAAGAAAAAAAAATAAAGTCCGTTGATAATATCCAGAAAACACAAACACAGAGGCTTTCACAATATTTCGGATTCAGTTAGCTAAAACACAACCGTATATTTCTGGTTTCATCCAGTGATATCCGGACAAAGTGGTGTGCAATTCGTATGAAGTGTAATGAGAAAATCACAGAAAAATGATTTTGGAGAAAAGCAAAGTCTTTTCGCTAGGCAAGTGCATAAAATGTCTTCTATACAAACAGAAATATCATGTTTGTTTGCGTAGTTCCTCTAGTTTTCTCCCTATGAAATATGAATGTGTAGAGCTGGTGTCCTGATGATGAACCAATTAGTGTTCCAATGATACAAAATTAAATGTTCCCTGATAAAAAGCATTCAAAACAATAAAGTGCATCGATAATATCCAGAAAATACAAACACAGAGGCTTTCACAATATTTCAGATTGAGTTAGCCAAAACAAAACCGGATATTTCCGGTTTCAACCAGTCATATCCGGACAAACTGGTGTGGAATTCCTATGCAATGGACCGAGAAAATCAGAGTACAAAGGGTTTTGGAGAAAAGCAAAACTTTTCGTTAGGCAAGTGCATAAAATATCATCTATACAAACAGAAATATCATGCTTGTTTGCCGCAGTTCCTCTAGCTTTTTTCCCTAGAAAATACGAATGTGTAGCCCTGGTGTCTCCATGATGAACCAATTAGTCTTTCAACGGTAGAAAATTAAATGTTCCCTGATAAAAACATTCAAAACATGAACGTCCATCGATAATATCCAGAAAACACAAACACAGAGGCTGTAGCAATATTTCGTATTGAGTTAGCCAAAACACCACCATGTATTTCTGTTTTCTTCCAGTCATATCCGAACAAACTGGTGTGGAATTCATATGCAATGGACCGAGAAAATCACAGTAAACATGGTTTTGGAGAAAAGCAAAGTCTTTTCATTAGGCAAGCATAAAATGTCATCATACAAACAGAAATATCATGTTTGTTTGTCGAAGTTCCTCTAGCTTTCTCCCTAGAAAATATGAATGTGTAGAGCTGGTTTCTCCCTATGGAACCAATCAGTGTTTCAAAGATCAAAATTAAATGTTCCCTGATAAAAAGATTCAAAACAAAAAAGTCCATCGATAATATCCAGAAAACACAAACACAGAGGCTGTAGCAATATCTGGGATTGAGTTAGCAAAAACAAAACCGGATATTTCTGGTTTCATCCTGTCATAACCAGAGAAACTGGTGTGGAATTCGTATACAATGGACCGAGAAAATCACAGTAAAAATGGGTTTGGAGAATAGCAAATTCTTTTCTTTAGGCAATTTCATAAAATGTCATCTATACAAACAGAAATATCATGTTTGTTTGCTGCAGTTCCTCTAGCTTTCTCCCTAGAAAATACGATTGTGTAGAGCTGGTGTCCCCATGATGAACCAATTAGTGTTTCAATGCTATAAAATTAAATGTTCCCTGATAAACAACATTGAAAACAATAAAGTTCGTGGATAATATCAGGAATACACAAACAGAGAGGCTGTAGCAATATTTGGGATTGAGTTAGCCACAACAAAACCGGATATTTCCAGTTTCATCCAGTCATATCCGGACAACGTGGTCTGGAATTCGTATGCAAAGGAACGAGAAAATCACAGTAAACATGGTTTTGGAGAAAAGCAAAGTCTTTTCATTAGGCAAGTGCATAAAATGTCATCTATACAAACAGAAATATCATGTTTGTTTGCCGCAGTTCCTTTAGCTTTTCAGTAGAAAATACGAATGTGTAGATCTGGTGTCTCCATGTGGAACCAATTAGTGTTTCCAAGGACAAAACTAGGTGTTCCCTGATAAAAAACATTCAAAACAGTAAAGTGCATCGATAATATCCAGAAAATACAAACACAGAGGCTTTCACAATATTTCAGATTGCGTTAGCCAAAACACAACCGGATATTTCTGGTTTCATCCAGTAATATCCGGACAAACTGGTTTGGAATTCGTATGCAATGGACCGAGAAAAATCACAGTAAATTGGTTTTGGAGAAAAGCAAAGTCTTTTCGTTAGGCAAGTGCATATAATGTCATCTATAGAAACAGAAATATCATGTTTGTTTTCCACAGTTCCTCTAGCTGTCTCCCTAGAAAATTCGAAAGTGTAGAACTGGTGTTCCCCTGATGAAGCAATTAGTGTTTCGCAGCACAAGATTACAAGTTCCCTGAAAAAAGAAAACATTGAAAAATATAAAGTCCATGGATAATATCAGGAATACACAAACACAGAGGCTGTAGCAATATTTCGGATTGAGTTAGCCAAAACACAACCAGATATATCCGGGTTCATCCAGTCATATCTGGACAAACTGCTGTGGAATTCGTATGCAAAGGAACGAGAAAATCACAGTAAAAATGGTTTTGGAGAAAAGCAAAGTCTTTTCGTTAGGCAATTCCATAAATTGTCATCAATAGAAACATAAATATCATGTTTGTTTGCCACAGTTCCTCTAGCTTTCTCCCTAGAAAATACGAATATGTAGAGCTGGTGTCTCCATGTGGAAACAATTAGTGTTTCGCAGCACAAAATTAAATGTTCCCTATTAAAAAAGCAGTCAAAACAGTAAAGTCTGTGGAAAATATCAGGAATACACAAACACATATGCTGTAGAAATATCTGGGATTGAGTTAGCCAAAACAAAACCGGATATTTCCGTTTTCATCCAGTCATATCCGGACAAAGTGGTGTGGAAATCGAATGCAATGGACCGAGAAAATCACAGTACAAATGGTTTTGGAGAAAAGCAAAGTCTTTTCTTTAGGCAAGTGCATAAAATGTCATCTATACAAACAGAAATATCATGTTTGTTTGCCGCAGTTCCTCTAGCTATCTCCCTAGAAAATAAGAATGTGTACACCTGGTGTCCCCATGATGAACCAATTAGTGTTTCTACGGTACAAAAATAAATGTTCAGTGATAAAAGTATTCAAAACAATGAAGTCCATCGATAATATCTGGAAAACACAAACACAGAGGCTTTCACAATATTTCTGATTGAGTTAGCCAAAGAACAACCGGATATATCTGTTTTCAGCCAGTCATATCCGGAAAAAGTGGTGTGGAATTCGAATGCAATGGACCGAGAAAATCACAGTAAAAATGGGTTTGGAGAATAGCAAATTCTTTTCTTTAGGAAATTTCATAAAATGTCATCTATACAAACAGAAATATCATGTTTGTTTGCTGCAGTTCCTCTAGCTTTCTCCCTAGAAAATACGATTGTGTAGAGCTGGTGTCTCCATGTGGAACCAATTAGTGTTTCCAAGCTGAAAATGAAATGTTCCCTGACAAAAACATTCAAAACAATAAAGTCTGTGGATAATATTAGGAATAAACAAACACAGAGGCAGTAAAAATATTTGGGATTGAGTTAGCCAAAACAAAACAGGTATTTCTGGTTTCATCCAGTCAAGTCTGGACAAACTGGTGTGGAACTCGTATGCAATGGACTGAAAAATCACAGTAAAAATGGTTTTGGAGAAAAGCAAAGTTTTTTCGTTAGGCAAGTGCATAAAATGTCATCGATACAAACAGAAATATCATGTTTGTTTGCCGCAGTTCCTGTAGATTATTCCGTAGAAAATACGAATGTGTAGAGCTGATGTCCCAATGATGAACCAATTCGTGTTTCTATGGTACAAAATGAAATGTTCCCTGATAAAAAACATTCAAAACAATAAAGTCCGTGGATAATATCAGGAATACACAAACACAGAGGCTGTAGCAATATCTGGGATTGAGTTAGCCAAAACAAAACCGGATATTTCCGGTTTCATCCAGTCATATCTGGACAAAGTGGTGTGGAATTCATATGCAATGGACCAAGAAAATCACAGTACAAATGGTTTTGGAGAAAAGCAAAGTCTTTTCATTAGGCAAGTGAATAAAATGTCATCTATACAAACAGAAATATCATGTTTGTTTGCCACAGTTCCTGTACATTTCTCCGTAGAAAATATGAATGTGTAGAGCTGGTGTCTCCATGTGGAACCAATTACTGTATCCAAGCTCAAAATTAAATGTTCTCGGATAAAAAAAATTCAAATCAATAAAGTCCGTGGATAATATCAGGAAAACACAAACACAGAGGTGGTAACAATATCTGGGATTGAGGTAGCCTGAAGGACCCTTATGGGGGAGAGGGACAAGAAACTAGGCCTGGGCAGATATCAGGGGCTTCTTAAGAGGTTAGATGTTCCCCAGGGTCCAGCGGGCACGTTCTCTGGGAAGGAAAAGTCTATCCCCTTTAGAGAACCTCTAGGCATGCCCAGAGCAGAGCTGCCACTCCCCTTCGGAGAGTCTCAGTACTCTCCTCAGCATTCTCCTCAGCTGGTTCCCTCAGCATTCTCCTCAGCATTCTCTTCAGCTGGTTCCCTCAGCACTCTCCTCAGCATTCTCCTCAGCTGGTTTCCTCAGCACTCTCCTCAGCACTCTCCGGTATGCTAATTGTCCCTCCAAAACGGCCAATCCCATATGCTAATTTGTTGACTATATAACCTGTGTGAAACTGCTGCTCAGGGCTCCTCACCGCCTTAGGTGGGGGCCCGTTTGCGCAAACGTACAATAAATACCTCATGCTTTTTGCATCAACTGGTCTGGAGTCTGGATTTTTGGGCGTCCTCTCGAGCAAGTGGGCATCTCTACAACTGAGAGGTCCAACATTTTGGCGCCCAACGTGGGGCTCGAGGTCGCCCTCAGACCCATTCTCTGAGGACCAGTTGGAGGTATAATTAAGTGTTTTCTGTTTGTTGTTCTCCGTCTTGAGTATTCTCACTGGCCAAGTACCTGACTCTGTGGGACCAGTGGGGGAGGCAGGCGTGCCCAGCAACCCCTGGTCCGTTCCCCGGAGGATGCTCCGGTCTGTGAGACCAGTAGGGGAAACCCTCGGTCCGTTCCCCCAGAAGACGCTCCCGGGGTGGTCTGGAGGTGGGTCGGAGACCAAGTCTCCCTCCTTCCCGGGGAGGGCTGGTCAGGCAGCCGCTCCCAAAACTAGCGCAATAGCGTTTGATTTGTCCTATCTGGTGCCATGTGGCTTGTCTTGTTTGTTTTATGTGTCTGTGCATTGGCTGTTCTTTTTGTTTGGGCTGAAATCCTTGCACACATGGGTCAACAAATAACCACCCCTTTAAGTCTCACTCTAGATCACTGGAAGGACGTTCGAGAACGCGCGCGCCACCTCTCATTGGAGGTTAAAAGGAAACAATGGGCAAAATTCTGTTCCTCAGAGTGGCCGGCCTTCGAGGTTGGCTGGCCAAGGAACGGCACTTTTAACCTCGATATTATTTTACAGATTAAGGCGCGGGTCTTTCAGCCAGGATCCAATGGACACCCTGATCAGGTGCCCTACATTACTACGTGGGAGGATCTTTCACGTAATCCCCCTCCCTGGGTAGAACCCTTCTCCTTCCCGACGGAGCCCATACGGACCCCGTTACCCCCTCCTCCTATCCCGGTTGTGCCAACCTCCTCCCTATACCCTCTGAAGGAGATTCGAGATCCAAAACCTGACAAGCCACCGGTTCTTCCGGCTGATCAGGACTTTCTGCTCTTTGACTCTCCCCCACCCTATCTTCCCGGCCAGCCTGCTCCCCCGCAGGAACTCCCACAACAACCAGAGCGGGATGTGCAACCTTCTGCACCATCCCCTGATTCCACGAGGGCAGGGGAAGAAGTCTCAGCGCCTTCCCCGCCCTCCAGCCGCCTGCGCCTCCGTCGGGGGCAGGCAGGGGGCTCGGGAAGCGTCTGGAATTCGCAGGCTTTTCCTCTTCGCTCGGTGGCTGGCCAGATGCAGTACTGGCCATTTTCTGCTTCCGATCTTTACAATTGGAAAACCCATAACCCCTCTTTCTCTCAGGACCCCCAGGCTCTGACTGGGCTGATTGAGTCAATTTTATTGACTCATCAGCCCACCTGGGATGATTGTCAGCAGCTTCTGCAGACCCTCCTCACTACTGAGGAAAAGCAGCGTGTCTACCTTGAGGCACGGAAAAACGTCCCTGGAGCAGATGGCCGACCGACCCTACTGCTAAACGAAATCGAGGAGGCGTTTCCCTCAACCCGTCCTGATTGGGACTACACCACCATTGCTGGTAGGGAGCGACTTTGTCTTTACCACCAGATTCTCCTTGCGGGTCTCAGAGGGGCTGGAAAGCGCCCCACCAATTTGGCCAAGGTACGTGCAATAGTGCAGGGGGCTGAGGAAACGCCAGCAGGCTTCCTAGAAAGATTAATGGAAGCCTACCGTACTATACAAGATTTAATGAAGGAGGCAGAAAAGATTTACAACAAAAGGGAGATCCGAGAGGAGAAGGAGGAAAGAATCCGCAAGGAGCAGGAGGAAAGGGAAGACAAAAGAGACAAAAGACGTAATCAAGAGCTTAGTAGAATTTTGGCCACTGTAGTGCAGGATACAGAAAGGAGTAGACCAGGACAGAATAGGGACTTGGGAGACAAACGAAAGCCTCGGGTGGAAAGAGATCAATGTGCCTATTGTAAAGAAAGAGGACACTGGGTCAAAGACTGCCCGAAGAAAACACAGGGACCAAAGAGGAGACCAGTTCCAATCCTGTCCCTGGAAGAAGACGACTAGGTGAGTCAGGGCCAGGAGCCCCCCCCCCCCCCGAGCCCAGGATAACCCTTGAAGTGGGGGGCAGACCGGTAACCTTCCTGATTGACACGGGAGCCCAGCACTCGGTACTGACTTCAGAAAAAGGGCCTTTAAGCTCCAAGACTTCCTGGGTTCAGGGGGCAACTGGAGGGAAGTTATATCGCTGGACAACCAATTGAGAGGTCCAGTTAAGTACAGGACTTGTGACACACTCGTTCTTACTAGTGCCAGACTGCCCCTACCCCCTCCTGGGCAGGGACCTACTCTCGAAGGTAGGAGCCCAAATTCACTTCCATGAGAAAGGAGCTACCATCACAGACTCAGGAGGGCGGCCCCTCCAGGTATTAACATTACGCTTGGAGGACGAACACCGATTATTCGAGAGGCCCTCGTCCACCATGGCTCCCCTGGACCCCAAGTGGCTCACAGATTTTCCTCAGGCCTGGGCAGAGACTGCGGGAATAGGGCTGGCCGTCAACCGGCCTCCCTTGATCATAGATCTGAAGCCCACGGCCATTCCCGTGTCAGTTCGTCAATATCCGATGGGCAAGGAAGCTAAGGAAGGTATCCGGCCACATATCCAGAGATTGTTACACCTAGGCATTTTAAAACCTTGTCGTTCACCTTGGAACACCCCCCTACTACCAGTAAAGAAGCCTGGTACGGGTGACTACCGCCCGGTACAGGACTTGCGGAAGGTTAACAGGAGAACGGAGGATATGCATCCCACAGTGCCCAACCCCTACAATCTGCTAAGTACCTTGCCTCCGACCCACGTATGGTACACTGTGTTAGATCTAAAAGGTGCATTCTTTTGTTTAAGACTGAGCCCTCAGAGCCAATCCATCTTTGCTTTTGAGTGGAAAGACCCAGAGACCGGGTTTTCAGGACAACTCACCTGGACAAGGTTGCCCCAAGGATTTAAAAACTCGCCTACCTTGTTTGACGAAGCTCTGCACCTAGATTTGGCCGACTTCCGAGTCAACCATCCGGACCTGGTCCTCCTGCAATATGTGGACGACCTCCTCCTTGCCGTTGAAACTGAGCAGGACTGCCTAAAAGGTACCGGGGCCCTGCTACAGAGACTGGGGGAATTGGGCTATCGAGCCTCCGCGAAAAAGGCCCAAATATGTCAGAAACAGGTGGCCTACCTAGGCTACCTCCTAGAAGGAGGGCAATGGTGGCTGACAGAGAGCCGAAAAAGGGTGCTTGCTCTAATTCCACCCCCCACCGATGCCAGAAAGATGCGGGAATTCCTCGGGAGTGCGGGATTCTGCCGCCTTTGGATTCCTGGGTTTGCGGAGCTGGCAGCCCCATTGTACCCCCTCACGAAGTCCAATGCTCCCTTTCAATGGAGAGAAGAGCAACAGCGGGCATTTGACAACATAAAAAAGGCCCTATTGTCAGCCCCAGCCCTGAGCCTCCCTGATATGACCAAGCCCTTCACATTATACGTGGATGAGAACAAGGGAGTGGCGAAGGGAGTGCTAACACAAATGCTTGGACCCTGGAAAAAGCCGGTGGCATACTTTTCAAAAAAAGCTAGACAATGTAGCGGCCGGCTGGCCTCCGTGCCTCCGCATGATAGCGGCCGTGGCAGTTCTGGTGAAAGACTCGGATAAATTGACTCTAGGCCAACCTCTCACCATAGTGGCACCTCATGCTGTGGAGACAGTTATCCGCCAGCCACCAGATCGGTGGCTCTCAAATGCTCGGATAACTCATTACCAGACTATGTTATTAAACTCAGAGCGGGTCCGGTTTGGGACTGCCACCTCTTTAAACCCGGCCACCCTGCTCCCGGAACTGGGGCCCCAGGCCCAGGTAATCCATAACTGTCACCAAATCCTGGCTGAGGCCCACGGCACCCGAAAAGACCTAACCGACCAGCCTCTGCCGGATGCCGAAATGACCTGGTTCACGGATGGGAGCAGTTTTCTACAGAACGGTGAGCAGAGGGCTGGGGCAGCGGTGGTGGATGGAAAAACTGTTATCTGGTCAAGTGCCTTAAAGCCTGGAACTTCTGCTCAAAAAGCCGAGCTCATAGCCTTAACTCAAGCTTTAAAACTGGCACAAGACAAAAAGGTCAACATTTACACAGACAGTCGGTATGCTTTCGCCACTGCCCATGTACATGGGGAGATATACCGGCTAAGGGGCCTCTTAACCTCAGCAGGCAAGGACATTAAAAATAAGCAGGAAATCCTAGATCTTCTACAGGCCCTGTTCCTGCCCAAAATGTTGAGTATAATTCATTGCCCCGGGCACCAACGAGGAGACGACCCCGTAGCAAGGGGAAACAGGATGGCAGACGAGGCCGCTAGGGCGGCAGCCCTGAGCCAACAGGTGCTCCCGTTAAAGACAATTGAGCCCACCCAAGTATCGAGGGAACCACCTTTCCTCTATTCGGACCAAGACTTAGATACGATTCAGTGGCTCGGTGCAGAGTATGATGAACAAATAAGGGTTTGGAGGTTCGGAGAGAAAATAGTCTTGCCACACCAATTGGCTAAAGAAATAATTACCAGCCTCCATCAATGGACTCATTTGGGACACAAAAAGCTAAAAGCAGCCTTACAGGAAGATAGGCAGTCTTACTACATCCCCGGACTTGACTCTTTAGCCCAGCAGGTGACTGAATCCTGTGTTCCGTGTGCCAAGGTAAATGCCAGACACCTCAAGCTCCCGGAGGGAGCTAGGGTAAGAGGAGACCGACCAGGAATCAACTGGGAGGTCGATTTCACTGAGATAAGGCCGGGCAGTTATGGGAATAAGTATCTTCTAGTTTTTGTAGACACCTTCTCCGGATGGACTGAGGCATTCCCCACAAAACGGGAAACCGCCCAGGTGGTCGTCAAGAAGATCATAGAGGAGATCTTCCCCCGGTTCGGCTTGCCTAAGGTAATCGGGTCTGACAATGGCCCAGCGTTTGTCTCCCAGGTAAGTCAGTTGGTGGCCAAAGCATTAGGCATAAATTGGAAATTGCACTGTGCCTATAGACCCCAAAGTTCAGGACAGGTAGAAAGAATGAACAGAATAATTAAAGAGACTTTGACCAAATTAGCGTTGGAGACTGGCGTTAAAGACTGGGTCCAACTCCTCCCTATGGTGTTGTTCCGGGTCCGAAACACGCCCTCTCATTGCGGGCTGACACCATACGAAATCCTTTATGGAGGGCCCCCACCAGTAGCAGGCTTGCTTGACCTTGCCAGTGACTCCGTTGCCGATGCCCCTAAGTTACAGGCCCGGTTGAGAGCGCTCCAGATCATCCAGAACCAGGTCTGGAAACCTCTTGTAGCAGCCTACCAACCCAAGACGACAACCATCCCACATCCTTTCCAAATCGGTGATGCTGTGTATGTCCGAAGGCACCAATCTAAGACTCTAGAGCCCCGGTGGAAAGGCCCCTTCACTGTGCTGTTGACAACTCCCACCGCTCTCAAGGTCGACGGAATCGCTGCTTGGGTCCACGCCTCACACGTGAAGCGAGCACCACCTCCCCAGGGCCCCGAGGATCCGGATAGACCAGCCAAATGGAAGCTCCAGCGCACTCAGAACCCACTCAAGCTAAGACTTTCAAAAACTGTTTAATATTTATGATGTTCCTGGCCTTTCCCCATTGTTTTTCCAATCCCCATGCTCCGCAATTGTTAACGTGAAACCTAACCCAGTCCAGCAAGAACAGAGTTTCCTCCCTCCAGTGAGGTAGGTTCTCCCCAGGCCGGTCCAATAGATTTTAGGATTAAAATCTTTGCAAAAAGAAAAGGAGGGAATGAAGGACCCTTATGGGGGAGAGGGACAAGAAACTAGGCCTGGGCAGATATCAGGGGCTTCTTAAGAGGTTAGATGTTCCCCAGGGTCCAGCGGGCACATTCTCTGGGAAGGAAAAGTCTATCCCCTTTAGAGAACCTCTAGGCATGCCCAGAGCAGAGCTGCCACTCCCCTTCGGAGAGTCTCAGTACTCTCCTCAGCATTCTCCTCAGCTGGTTCCCTCAGCATTCTCCTCAGCATTCTCTTCAGCTGGTTCCCTCAGCACTCTCCTCAGCATTCTCCTCAGCTGGTTTCCTCAGCACTCTCCGGTATGCTAATTGTCCCTCCGAACCGGCCAATCCCATATGCTAATTTGTTGACTATATAACCTGTGTGAAACTGCCGCTCAGGGCTCCTCACCGCCTTAGGTGGGGGCCCGTTTGCGCAAACGTACAATAAATACCTCATGCTTTTTGCATCAACTGGTCTGGAGTCTGGATTTTTGGGCGTCCTCTCGAGCAAGTGGGCATCTCTACAACTGAGAGGTCCAACAGCCAAAACAGAACCGGATATTTCCGGTTTCATCAAGTCATATCTGGACAAACTGGTGCAGAATTCGTATGCAATGGACCGAGAAAATCACAGTAAAAATGGTTTTGGAGAAAAGCAAAGTCTTTTCGTTAGGCAAGTGCATAAAATGTCATCGATACAAACGGAAATATCATGTTTGTTTGTCGCAGTTCCTCTAGCTTTCTCCCTAGAAAATACGAATGTGTGGAGCTCGTTTCCCCATGATGAACCAATTAGTGTTTCTACGGTACAAAATGCAATGCTCCCTGATAAAATATATTGAAAACAATAAATTCCATCGAGAATAACTAGAAAAAACAAACACAGAGGCTTTCACAATAATTCGGATTGAGTTATCCAAAACACAACCGGATATTTCTGGTTTCATCCAGTCATACAGGACAAACTGGTGTGGAATTCATATGCAATGGACCGCAAAAATCACAGTACAAATGGTTTTGGAGAAAAGCAAAGTCTTTTCCTTAGGCAAGTGCGTAAAATGTCATCTATACAAACAGAAATATCTTGTATGTTTGCCGCAGTCCCTCCAGCTTTCTACCTAGAAAATACGAATGTGTAGAGCAGGTGTCTCCATGTGGAACCAATTACTGTGTCCAAGATCAAAATAAAATGTTCTCCAATAAAAAACTTTGAAAACAATAAAGTCCATTGATAATATCCAGAAAACACAAACACAGTGGCTGTAGCAATATCTGGGACTGAGTTAGCCAAAACAAAACCGGATATTTCCGGTTTCATCCAGTCATATCCGGAAAAAGTCGTATGAAATTCGGATGCAATGGCCCCAGAAAATCACTGTAAACATGGTTTTGGAGAAAAGCAAAGCCTTTTCGATAGGCAAGTGCATAAAATGTGATGGATACTAACAGAAATATCATGTTTGTTTGCCACAGTGCCTCTAGCTTTCTCCCTAGAAAATACGAATGTGTAGAGCTGGTGTCTCCATGTGGAAAAAATTAGTGTTTTACGGTACAAAATTAAATGTTCCCTGATAAAAAACATTCAAAACAATAAAGTGCGTGGATAATATCAGGAATGCACAAACACAGAGGCTGTAGCAATATCTGGGATTGAGTTAGCAAAAAAAAAAAACCGGAAATTTCCGGTTTCATCCAGTCCTATCCATACAAACTGGTATGGAATTCGAATGAAGTGTACCGAGAAAATCACAGAAAAATGGTTTTGGAGAAAAGCAAAGGCTTTTCGTTAGGCAAGAGCATAAAATGTCATCGATACAAACAGAAGTATCATGTTTGTTTGCCGCAGTTCCTCTAGCTTTCTCCCTAGAAAATACGAAAGTGAAGAGCTGGTGTCCCCATGATGAACCATTTAGTGTTTCAACGGTACAAACTTAAATGTTCCCTGATAAAAACATTCAAAACAAGAACGTCCACCGATAATATCCAGAAAACACAAACACAGAGGCTTTCACAATATTTCGGATTGAGTTAGCCAAAATACCACCAGATATTTCTGCTTTCATATAGTCATATCCGGAGAAAGTAGTGTGAAATTCGTATGTAATGGACAGAGAAAATCACAGTAAACATGGTTTTGGAGAAAAGCAAAGTCTTTCGTTAGGCAAGTGCATAAAATATCATCTATACAAATAGAAATATCTTGTTTGATTGTCGTAGTTCCTCTAGCTTTCCCCCTAGAAAATAGGAATATGTAGAGCTGGTGTCTCCATGTGGAACCAATTAGTGTTTCCAAGATCAAAAATAAATGTTCCCTGATAAAAAAAAATTCAAAACAAAAAATCCATTGATAATATAAGGAATACACAAACACGGAGGCTGTAGCAATATCTGGGATTGAGTTAGCCAAAACACAACCGGTTATTTCCGGTTTCATCCAGTCAATCCGGGCAAACTGGTGTGGAATTTGCATGCAGTGGACTGAGAAATACACTTTAAAAGTGGTTTTGCAGAAAAGCAAAGTCTTTTTGTTAGGCAAGTGCATAAAATGTCATGTATACAAAGAAAAATACCGCAGTTCCTCTAGCTTTCTCCCTAGAAAATACGAATGTGTAGAGCTGGTGTCTCCATGTGGAACCAATTAGTGATTCCAAGGACAAAATTAAATATTCCCTGATAAAAAACATTCAAAACAATAAACTCTGTGGATAATATCAGGAATACACAAACACAGACACTCTAGAAATATCTGGGTTTGAGTTAGCCAAAACAAAAGCGGATATTTCCGGTTTCATCCAGTCATATCCGGACAAACTGTTGTGCAATTCGTATGCAATGGACAGAGAAAATCACAGTAAAAATGGTTCTGGTGAAAAGCAAATCTTTTCCTAAGGAAAGTGTATAAAATATCATCTATACAAACAAAAATATCATCTTTGTTTCCCGTAGTTCCTCTAGCTTTCTACATGGAAAATACGAATGGATAGAGCTGGTGTCCCCAGGATGAACCAATTAGTGTTTCTATGGTACAAAATTAAATGTCCCCTGATAAAAACATTCAAAATAGGCCGGCGCCGTGGCTCAACAGGCTAATCCTCCGCCTTGCGGCGCCGGCACACCGGGCTCTAGTCCCGTTCGGGGCACCGATCCTGTCCCGGTTGCCCCTCTTCCAGGCCAGCTCTCTGCTGTGGCCAGGGAGTGCAGTGGAGGATGGCCCAAGTGTTTGGGCTCTGCACCCCATGGGAGACCAGGAGAAGCACCTGGCTCCTGCCATCGGAACAGCGCGGTGCGACGGCCGCAGCGCGCTACCGCGGCGACCATTAGAGGGTGAACCAACGGCAAAGGAAGACCTTTCTCTCTGTCTCTCTCTCTCTTTCACTGTCCACTCTGCATGGCAAAAAAAAAAATTCAAAATAATAAAGTCCATCGATAATATCCAGAAAACACAAACACAGGGCCTTTCACATTATTTCGGATTGAGTTAGCAAAAACACATCCAGATATTTCTGGTTTCATCCAGTCATATCCGGACAAACTGGTGTGGAATTCATATGCAAAGGACTGAGAAAAGTAAGTGAAAATGGTTTTGGAGGAAAGCAGTCTTTTTGTTAGGCAAGTGCATAAAATGTCATCTATACAAACAGAAATGTCATGTTTGTTTGCCAGAGTTCCTCTAGCTTTCTTCCTAAAAAAATAGGAATTTGTAGAGCTGGAGTCTCCATGTGGAACCAATTACTGTTTCCAAGCACAAATTAAATGTTCCCTGATAAAAATATTCAAAACAATAAAATCCATCGATACTCTCCAGAAAACACAAACACAGAGGCTGTGGTAATATCTGGGATATAGTAAGCCAAAACACAACCGGATATTTCGGGTTTCATCCAGTCATATCCGGCCAAAGTGGTGTGGAATTCTTATGTAATGTACCCATAAAATCATAGTAAAAATGCTTTTTGAGAAAAGCAAAGTCTTTTCCTTTGGGCAGTGCATAAGATGTCATGTATATAAACAGAAATATCATGTTTGTTTGCCACAGTTCCTCAAGCTTTCTCCCAAGAAAACACGAATGTGTAGAGCTGGAGTTTCCATGTGGAAACAATTAGTGTTTCCAAGCACAAAATGAAATGTTCCCTGAAAAAAATATTCAAAACAATAAAGTATGTCGATAATATCTGGAAAACACAAACACAGAGGTTTTCACAATATCTGGGGTTGCGTTAGCCGAAACACAACCGGAAATTTCTGGTTTCATCCATTCATATACAGCCAGCGTGTGGTGGAATTCGTGTGCAATGGACCGAGGAAATCACAGTAAAAATGCTTTTGGAGAAAAACAAAGTCTTTTCGTTAGGCAGGGGCATAAAATATCATTTATACAAACAGAATTATCATGTTTGTTTGCCGCAGTTCCTCTAGCTTTCTCCCTAGAAAATACGAATGTGTAGAGCTGGTGTCTCCATGTGAAACCAATTAGTGTTTCTACTGCAAATAATTAAATGTTCCCTTATAAAAACATTCAAAACCATAAGATACATCAAAAATATCCAGTAAACACAAAAACAGAGGCTGTAGCAATATCTGGGATTGAGTTAGCCAAACACAACCGGATATTTCTGGTTTCATCCAGTCATATCCGGACAAAGTGTTGTGGAATTCGTATGCAATGGACCGAGAAACTCACAATAAAAATGGTTTTGGAGAAAAGCAAAGTCTTTTCATTAGGCAGGTGCATAAAATGTCATTTATACAAACAGAAATATCATGTTTGTTTGCCGCAGTTCCTCTAGATTTCTCCCTAGAACATACGAATGTGTAGAGCTGGGGTCTCCATGTGAAACCAATTAGTGTTTCTACTGTACATAATTAAATGTCCCCTTATAAAAACATTCAAAAGCATAAAATACATCAAAAATATCCAGAAAAGAAAAAACACAGAGGCTGTAGCAATGTCTGGGATGTAGTAAGCCAAAACACAACAGGATATTTCTGGTTCCATCCAGTATTATCCAGACAAAGTGCGGTGGAATTCGTATGCAATGGACCGAGAAAATCACAGTAAAATGGTTTTGGAGAAAAGCAAAGTCTTTCCTGCAGCCAGTGCATAAAATGTCATCTATACAAACAGAAATATCAGGTTTGATTGCCTCAGTTCCTCTAGCTTTGTCCCTGGAAAATACGAATGTGTAGAGCTGGTGTCTCCATGTGGAAGCAATTAGTGTTCCCCAGCACAAAATTAAATGTTCCCTGATAAAAAACATGCAAAGCAAAAAAATCCATCGATAATATCCAGAAAACACAAACACTGAGGCTGTAGCAATATCTGGGATATAGTAAGCCAAAACACAACCAGATAAGTCTGCTTTCATCCAGTCATGTCCAGACAAAGTGGGGTGGAATTCATATGCAATGTAACCAGACAATCACAGTAAAAATGTTTTTAGAAAAAAGCAATGTCTATTCATTAGGCAAGTGCATAAAATGTCATCTATACAAACAGAAATATCATGTTTGTTTGCCGCAGTTCATCTAGCTTTTCCCTAGAAAATAAGAATGTGTAGATCTGGTGTCTCCATGATGAACCAATTAGTGTTTCAACGGTACAAAATTAAATGTTCCCTGATAAAAATATTCAAAGCAATAAAATTCATCGATAATATCCAGAAAACACAAACACAGAGGATGTAGCAATATGTTGGATTGAGTTAGCCAAACACAACCGGATATTTCTGTTTTCATCCAGTCATATCCAGACAAATTGGTGTGGAATTCGTATGTAATGTACCCATAAAATCATAGTAAAAATGCTTTTTGAGAAATGCAAAGTGTTTTCCTTTGGCCAGTGCATAAGATGTCATGTGTACAAACAGAAATATCATGTTTGTTTGCTACAGTTCCTCAAGCTTTCTCCCTAGAAAACACGAATGTGTAGAGCTGTTGTCTCCATGTGGAAACAATTAGTGTTTCCAAGCGCAAAATGAAATGTTCCCTGATAAAAACATTCAAAGCACTAAAATCCATCGATAATATCCAGAAAACAGAAACACTGAGGCTTTAGCAATATTTGGGATATAGTTAGACAAAGCACAACCGGATATTTCTGGTTTCATCCTGTCATATCTGGACAAAGTGGTGTGGAATTCGTATGTAATGGACCGAGAATATCACAGTAAAAATGCTTATGGAGAAAACCAAAGCCTTTTCGTTAGGTAGGTGCATAAAATGTCATCTATACAAACAGAAATGTCATGTTTGTTTGCTGCAGTTCCTCTAACTTTCTCCCTAGAAAATACGAATATGTAGAGCTGGTGTCTCCATGTGGAACCAATTAGTTTTTCTACTGTACAAAATGAAATGTTCCATGATAAAAACATTCAAAATAATAAAGTCAATCGATACTATCCACAAAACACAAACACAGATGCTGTAGGAATATCTCGAATGAGTTAGCTAACACACAACGGATATTTCAGTTTTCATCGAGGCATATCTGGACAAAGTAGTGTGGAATTCGTATGCAATGGACCCAGAACATCACAGTAAAAATGGTTTAGGAGTAAAGCGAAGTCTTTTCCTTTGGCCAGTGCATAAAATGTCATCTATTCGAACAGAACTATCATGTTTGTTGGCCGCAGTTCCTCTAGCTTTCTGTCTAGAAAATATGAATGTGTAGAGCTGGTGTTTCCATGTGGAAACAATTAGTGTTTCAACTGCACAAAATTAAATGCTCCCTGATAAAAACATTCAATACCATAAAGTCCATCGATAATATCTGGAAAACACAAACACAGTGGCTGCAGCAATATCTGGGATTGAGTTAGCCAAAACACAACCGGATATTGCTGGTTTCATCCAGGCATTCAGGACATCCTGGTGTTGAATTCGTATGCAATGGACAGAAAAATCACAGTGAGAATGGTTTTGGAGAAAAGCAAAGTCTTTTCCTTCGACAGGGCATAAAATGTCATCTATTCAAACAGAAATATCATGTTTGTTAGCCACAGTTCCTCTGGCTTTTTCCCTAGAAAGTACGAATGTTTAGAACTTGTGTCTCCATGTGGAACCAATTAGTGTTTCTACGGTACAAAAATAAATGTTCCCTAACAAAAACATTGTAAACAATAAAGTCTGTTAATAATATCCAGAAAACACAAACACAGATGCTGTAGCAATATGTGGGATTGAGTTAGCCAAAACACAACTGGATATTTCTGGTTTCATCCAGTCATATCCGAACAAATTGCTGTGGAATTCATATTCAATAGACCGAGAAAATCACACTAAAAATGGTTTTGGAGGAAAGCAAAGTCTTTTCGTTAGGCAAATGCATTAAATGTCATCTATGCAATCAGAAATGTCATGTTTGTTTGCCGCTGTACCTCTAGCTTTCACCTTAGAAAATACGAATGTGTAGAGCTGGTGTCTCCATGTGGAACCAATCAGTGTTTCCCAGCACAAAATGAAATGTTCCCTGATAAAAACATTCAAAACAATGAACCCCATGGATAATATCCGGAAAACACAAACACTGAGGCTGTGGCCATATCTGGGATATAGTTAGCCAAAACACAACCGGATATTTCTGGTTTCATTCAGTCTTATCCGGACAAAGTGGTGTGGAATTCATATGCAATGGACCAAGAAAATCACAGAAAAATGGTTTTCATTAAAAACAATGTCTTTTCATTAGACAAGTGCATAAAATGTCATCTATACAAACAGAAATCTCATGTTTGTTTGCCGCAGTACCTCTAGCTTTCTCCCTCGAGATACGAATGTGTAGAGCTGGTGTCTCCATTTTGAATCAATTCGTGTACCCAAGCATAAAATTAAATGAACCCTGATAAAAACATTTAAAACAACAAAGTTCATCGATAATATCCAGAAAATACAAACACAGAGGCTTTCACAATATTTCGGATTGAGTTAGCCAAAACAAAACCGGATATTTCTGTTTACATTCAGGAATATCTGGAAAAATTGGTGTGGAATTGGAATGTCATGAACCGAGAAAATCACAGTAAAAATGGTTTTGTAGAAAAGCATAGTCTTTTCGTTAGGCAATTGGATAAAATGTCATATAGAAATAGAAATATCATGTTTGCTTGCCGCAGTTCCTCCAGCTTTCTCCCTAGAAAATAAGAATGTGTAGATCTGGTGTCTCCATGTGGAACCAATTAGGGTTTCTATTGAACAAAATTAAACGTTCCATGATAAAAAATATTGAAAACAATAAAGTCCATCGATAATATCCAGAAAACGAAACACAGAGTCTTTCTCAATATTTCTTATTGAGTTAACCAAAACACAACAGGATATGTCAGGTTTCATCCAGACATATCCAGACAAAGTGGTGTGGAATTTGTAAGCAATGGACCGAGATAATCACAGTAAAAATTGTTTTGGAGAAATGCAAAGTCTTTTCGTTAGGCAAGTGCATAAAATGTCATCTATACAAACAGAAATATCATGTTTGTTTGCCACAGTTCCTCTAGATTTCTCCCTAGAAAATACGAATGTGTAGAGCTGGTGTCTCCATGTGGAACCAATTAGTGTTTCCCAGGAAAAAATTAAATGCTCTCTGATAAAAAACATTCAAAACAATAAAGTCAGTTGATAATATCCAGAAAACACAAACACAGAGTCTTTCTCAGTATTTCGATTGAGTTAGCCAAAACACAGCCAGATATTTCTGATTTCATCCAGTCATATCCGGACATAGTGGTGTGGAATTCATTTGCAATGGACTGAGAAAATCACAGCAAATATGGTTTTGGAGAAAAGCAAAGTGTTTTTGTTAGGAACGTGCATTAAATGTCATCTCAACAAACAGAATTATCATGTTTGTTTGTTGAAGTTCCTCTAGCTTTCTCCCTTGAAAACACGAATGTGTAGAGCTGGTGTCTCCATGTGGAACCAATTAGTGTTTCTACGGTACAAAATTAAATGTTCCCTGACAAAAACATTGTAAACCATAAAGTGCATCGATAATATCCAGAAAACACAAACACAGAGGCTTTCACAATATTTCTGATTGAGTTAGCAAAAACAAAACCGGGTATTTCTGGTTTCATCCAGTCGTATCCGGACAGGTGGTATGGAACTCGTATGCAATGGACAGAGAAAATCACAGTAAAAATGGTTTTGGAGAAAAGTAAAGTCTTTCCATTAGGCAATGCATAAAATGTCATCTGTACAAAGAGATATTTCATGTTTGTTTGTCGAAGTTCCTCTAGCTTTCTCCCTAGAAAATACAAATATGTAGAGCTGTTGTACCATGTTATTGTTCCAAGAACAAAATTAAATTTTCCCTGATAAAAATATTCAAAACAATAAAGTCCATCGACAATATCCAGAAAAAACAAATACAGAGGCTTTTACAATAGTTCGGATTGAGTTAGCCAAAAGACAACCGGATATTTCTGGTTTCATCCAGTCATGTCCGGAAACTGGTGCAGAATTCGTATGCAATGGACCGAGAAAATCACAGTAGAAATGATTTTGGAGAAAAGCAAAGTCTTTTCATTAGTCAAGTGCATAAAATGTCATCTATACAAACAGAAATATCATATAGATTTGCCACAGTTCCTCTAGATTTCTGCCTAGAAAATACAAATATATAGAGCTGGTGTATCCATGTGGAACCAACATTCAAAACAATAAAGTCCGTGGATAATATCAGGAATACACAAACACAGAGGCTGTAACAATATTTCGGATTGAGTTAGCCAAAACTCAACCAGATATTTCTGGTTTCATCCAGTCACATCCGGACAAGCTGGTGTGGAATTCCTATGCAATGGACTGAGAAAATCACAGTAAAAATGGTTTTGGAGAAAAGCAAAGTCTTTCATTAGGGAAGAAGATAAAATATCATTGATACAAACAGAAATATCATGTTTGTTTGCCACAGTTCCTCTAGCTTTCTCCCTAGAAAATACAAATATGTAGAGCTGGTGTCTCCATGTGGAACCAATTAGTGTTTTCAAGCACAAAATTAAATGTTCCCGGATAAAAACATTCAAAACAATGAGTCCATCGATAATATCCAGAAAACAGAAACACACAGTTTGAAGCAATATTTCAGATTGAGTTAGCCAAAACACAACAGGATATTTCTGGTTTCTTCCAATCATATCCGGACAAACTTGTGTGGAATGCGTATGAAATGGACCGAGAAAATCACAGTAGAAATGGATTTGGAGGAAAGCAAATTCTTTTTTTTAGCCAAGTGTATAAAATGTCATCTATACAAACAGAAATATCATGTTTGTTTGCAACAGTTCCTCTACCTTTCTCACTAGAAAATATGAATGTGTAGAGCTGGTGTCTCCATGTGGAAACAATTAGTGTCTCCAAGCACAAAGTTAAATGTTCCCTGAAAAAAAAACATTGAAAAAAATAAAGTCCGTGGAAAATATTAGGAATACACAAACACAAGGGCTGTAGCAATATTTCGGATTGAGTTAGTCAAAACACAACCGGATATTTCCGGTTTCATGCAGTCATATCTGGACAAAGTGGTTTTGAATTCGTATGCAAAGGACCGAGAAAATCACAGTACAAATGGTTTTGGAGAAAAGCAAAGTCTTTTCGTTAGGCAAGTGCATAAAATGTCATCGATAGAAACAGAATATCATATTTCTTTTCGGCAGTTCCTCCAGCTTTCTCCCTAGAAAATACGAATGTGTAGAGCTTGTGTCCCCATGATGAACCAATTAGTGTTTCTCGGTACAAAAATATATGTTCCCTGAACAAAAAATTCAAAAAAAATAAAGTCCATGGATAATATCAGGAATATACAAACACAGAGGCTGTAGCAATATCTGGGATTGAGTTAGCCAAAACAAAACCGGATATTTCCGGTTGCATCAAGTCATATCTGGACAATCTGGTGTGGAATTCGTATGCAATGGACCGATAAAATCGCAGTAAAAATGGTTTGGAATAAAGGAAATTATTTTCGTTAGGCAAGTGCATAAAATGTCATCTATACAAACAGAAATACCATGTTTGTTTGCAGCAGTTCCTCTAGCTTTCTCCCTAGAAAATACGAATGTGTAGAGCTGGTGTCTCCATGTGGAAACAATTAGTGTTTCACAGCACAAAATTAAATGTTACCTGATAAACAACATTGAAAACAATAAAGTCTGTGGATAATATCAGGAATACACAAACACAGAGGTGGTAACAATATCTGGGATTCAGTTCGCCAAAACAAAACTGGATATTTCGGGTTTCATCCAGTCATACCCGGAAAAACTGGTGTGAAATTCGTACGCAATGGACTGAGGCGATCACAGTAAAAATGGTTTTGGAGAAAAGCAAAGTCTTTTCGTTAGGCAAGTACATAAAATGTCATCTATACATACAGAAATATCATGTTTGTTTGCTGTAGTTTCGCTGGCTTTCTCCCTAGAAAATATGAATATGTAGAGGTGGTGTCTCCATGTGCAACGAATTACTGTATCCAAGCTGAAAATAAAATGTTCCTTGATAAAAAACATTCAAAACTATAAAGTCCATTGATAATATCCAAAAAACACAAACACAGAGGCTGTAGCAATATTGGGATTTAGTCAGCCAAAACACAACAGGATATTTCTGTTTTCATCCAGTCATATCCGGACAAATTGGTGTGGAATTTGTATAAAAGGGACCGAGAAAATCAGACTAAAAATGGTTTTGGAGAAAAGCTAAGTCTTTTGATTAGGGAAGAAGATAAAATATCATTGATACAAACAGAAATATCATGTTTGTTTGCCACGGTTCCTCTAGCTTTCTCCCTAGAAAATACAAATATGTAGAGCTGGTGTCTCCATGTGGAACCAATTAGTGTTTTCAAGCACAAAATTAAATGTTCCCTGATAAAAACATTCAAAACAATGAGTCCATCGACAATATACAGAAAACAGAAAAACACAGGTTGTAGCAATGTTTCAGATTGAGTTAGTCAAAACACAACAGGATATTTCTGGTTACTTCCAATCATATCCGGAAAAACTGGTGTGGAATG
Organism: Lepus oiostolus; assembly: GCA_036325905.1. NCBI lineage: Eukaryota > Metazoa > Chordata > Mammalia > Lagomorpha > Leporidae > Lepus > Lepus oiostolus. The sequence continues at coordinate 132,491,684 of CM070808.1, forward strand.
CGTACGAAATGGACCGAGAAAATCACAGTAGAAATGGATTTGGAGGAAAGCAAAGTCTTTTTTTTTAGCCAAGTGTATAAAATGTCATCTATACAAACAGAAATATCATGTTTGTTTGCGGCAGTTCCTCTAGCTTTCTTTCTAGAAAATATGAATGTGTAGAGCTGGTGTCTCCATGTGGAAACAATTATTGTTTCCAAGCACAAAATTAAATATTCCCTGATAAAAAACATTCAAAACAATAAAGTCTGTGGATAATATCAGGAATACACAAACACAGGGGCTGTAGCAATATTTCGTATTGAGTTAGCCAAAACACAACCGGATATTTCTCTTTTTATCCAGTCATTTCCGGACAAACTCATGTGGAATTCGTATGCAATGGACGGAGAAAATCACAGTACAAATGGTTTTGGAGAAGAGCAAAGTCTTTTCATCAGGCAAGTGCATAAAATGTCATCTAAACAAACAGAAATATCATGTTTGTTTGCCGCAGTTCCTCTAGCTTTCTCCCTAGAAAATACAAATATATAGAGCTGGTGTACCATGTGGAAACAGTGTTTTCAAGCACAAAATTAAATGTTCCTTGATAAAAATCATTCAAAACATTAAAGTCCGTGGATAATATCAGGAATACACAAACACAGAGGCAGCAGCAATATCTGGGATTGAATTAGCCATAACAAAACCGGATATTTCCGGTTTCATTCAGTCATATTTGGACAAAGTGCTGTGGTATTCGTGTGCAATGGACCGAGAAAGTCACAGTAAAAATGGTTTCAGAGAAAAGCAAAGTCGTTTCTTTAGGCAAGTGCATAAAATGCTATCTATACAAACAGAAATATCATGTTTGTTTCCGCAGTTCCTCTAGCTTTCTCCCTAGAAAATACAAATGTGTAAAGCTGGTGTCCCCATAATGAACCAATTAGTGTTTCTGCGGTACAGAATGAAATGTTCCCTGATAAAAACATTCAAAACAGTAAAGTCCATCGATAATATCCGGAAAACACAAACACATAGCCTGTTGCAATATCTGGGATTGAGTTGGCCCAAACACAACCGGATATTTCTGGTTTCATCCAGTCATATCCAGACAAAGTGGTTTTGAATTCGTATGCAATGGACCGAGAAAATCACAGTAAAAATGGTTTTGGAGAAAAGAAAAGTCTTTTCATTAGGCAAGTACATAACATGTCATCTATACATACAGAAATATCATGTTTGTTTGCCACAGTTCCTCAAGCTTTCTCCCCAGAAAATACGAATATGTAGCGCTGGTGTCTCATGTGGAACCAATTACTGTATCCAAGCTCAAAATAAAATGTTCCCTGTTAAAAAATATTCAAAAAATAAAGTCCATCGATAATATCCAGAAAATACAAACACAGAGGCTATAGCAATATTTCGTATTGAGTTAGCAAAACAAAACCGGAAATTTCTCTTTTTATCCAGTCATATCCGCACAAACTGTTGTTGAATTCGTATGCAAGGGACCGAGAAAATCACAGTAAAAATGGTTTTGGAGAAAAGCAAATTCGTTTCGTTAGGCAAGTGCATAAAATGTCATCTATACAAACAGAAATAACATGTTTGTTTGTCGCAGTTCCTCTAGCTTTCTCCCTAGAAAATACAAATGTGTAGAGATGGTGTTCCCATAATGAACTAACTGGTGTTTCAACGGTACAAAATTAAATCTTCCCTGATGAAAACATTCAAAAGAATAAGTACCTCGATATATCCAGAAAACAGAAACACAGAGGCTTTCACAATATTTCGGATTCATTTAGTCAATGTGCAACCGGATATATCTGGTTTCATACAGTCATATCCGGACAAACTGGTGTGGAGTTTGTATGCAATGGACCAAGGAAATCACAGTACAAATTGTTTTGGAGAAAAGCAAAGTCTTTTCGTTAGAGAAGTGCATAAAATGTCATCTATACAAACAGAAATATCATGTTTATTTGCTGCAGTTCCTCTAGCTTTCTCCCTAGAAAATACGAATCTGTAGAGCTGGTGTCTCCATGTGGAAATAATTAGTGATTTCAAGCACAAAATAAAATGTTCCCTGATAAAAAAATTCAAAACAAGAAATTTGTATGCAATGGACCGAGAAAATCACAGTAAAAATGGTTTTGCAGAAAAGCAAAGTCTCTTCATAAGTTATGTAGATAAAATATCATCGATACAAAGAGAAATATCATCTTTGTTTGTGGCAGTTGCTTTTGCTTTCTCTCTAGAAAATACAAATAAGTAGAGCTGGTGTCTTCATGTGGAAACAATTAGTGATTTCAAGAACAAAATTAAATGTTCCCTGATAAAAAAAATCAAAACAATAAAGTCCATGGATAATATCAGGAATACACAAACACAGAGGCTGTAGCAATATCTGGGATTGAGTTAGCCAAAACAAAACCGGATATTTCCGGTTTCATCCAGTCATATCCGGACAAAGGGTTGTGGAATTCATATGCTATGGACCGAGAAAAATCACAGTAAAAATGTTTTTTTAGAAGAGCAATATTTTTTTTGGCAAGTAGATAAAATATCATCAATACAAACAGAAATATCATGTTTGTTGGCTGCAGTTCCTCTAGCTTTCTCCCTAAAAATACGAATTTGTAGAGCTGGTGTTCCCATGAGGATCCAATTAGTGTTTCAACGGTACAAATTTAAATGTTCCCTGATAAACATATTAAAAACAATAAAGTCCATCGATAATATCCAGGAAACACAAACGCAGAGGCTTTCAAATTATTTCGGATTGAGTTAGCCAAAACACAAAAGGAGATTCGTGGTTTCATCCAGTGATATCCGGACAAAGTGGTTTGGAATTCGTATGCAATGAACCGATAAAATAACAGTAGCAATGATTTTGGAGAAAAACAAAGTCTTTTCGTTAGGCAAGTGCATCAAATGTCATCTACAGAAACAAAAATATCATGTTTGTTTGCTGCAGTTCCTTTAGCTTTCTCCCTAGAAAATACGAATATGGAGAGCAGGTGTCTCCATGTGGAACGAATTAAAGTATCAAAGCTCAAAAAAAAAATGTTCCCCGACAAAATGCATTCAAAACAATAAAGTCCATTGATAGTATCCAGAAAAACAAACACAGAGGCTTTACTAATATCTGGGATTAAGTTAGCCAAAACAAACGCGGATATTTCCGGTTTCATCCAGTCATATCTGGACAAACTTGTGTGCAATTCGTATGCAATGGACCGAGAAAATCACAGTAAAAATGGTTTTGGAGAAAAGGAAAGTCTTTCCATTGGGCAAGTAGATAAAAAATCATCGATACAAACAGAAATATGCTGTTTGTTTGCTGCAGTTCCTCTAGCTTTCTCCCTAGAAAATACGAATGTGTAGAGCTGGTGTGTCCATGTGGATCCAATTACTGTATCCAGGGTCAAAATAATACATACCCCGATAAAAAAACTTTCAAAACAATAAAGTCCGTTGATAATATCCATAAAAAACAAACACAGAGGCTGTAGCATTATCTTGGATTGAGTTAGCCAAAACATGACAGGATATTTCCGGTTTCAACCAGTCATATCGGGACAAACTGGTGTGGAATTCGTATGCAATGGAACGAGAAAATCACAGTAAAAATGGTTTTGGAGGAAAGCAAAGTCTTTTCGTTAAGCAACTGCATAAAATATCATCGATACAAACAGAAATATCATGTTTGTTTGCCCCAGTTCCTCTAGCTTCCTCCCTATAAAATACGAATGTGTAGAGCTGGTGTCTCCATGATGAACCAGTTAGTGTTTCTATGGTACAAAATTAAATATTCCCTGATAAAAACATTCAAAACAATAAAGTCCGTTGATAATATCCAGAAAACACAAACACAGAGGCTGTAGCAATATACGGATTGAGTTAGCCAAAAAACAACCTGATATTTCTGGTTTCATCCAGTCATATCCGTACAAACTGTTGTGGAATTCATATGCAATGGACCATGAAAATCACAGTAAAAAGGGTTTTGGAGAAAAGCAAAGTCTTTTCATTAGGCAAGTGCATAAAATGTCGTCTATACAAACAGAAATAACATGTTTGTTTGTCGCAGTTCCTCTAGCTTTCTCCCTAGAAAATACAAATGTGTAGAGATGGTGTTCCCATAATGAACTAACTGGTGTTTCAACGGTACAAAATTAAATCTTCCCTGATGAAAACATTCAAAAGAATAAGTACCTCGATATATCCAGAAAACAGAAACACAGAGGCTTTCACAATATTTCGGATTCATTTAGTCAATGTGCAACCGGATATATCTGGTTTCATACAGTCATATCCGGACAAACTGGTGTGGAGTTTGTATGCAATGGACCAAGGAAATCACAGTACAAATTGTTTTGGAGAAAAGCAAAGTCTTTTCGTTAGAGAAGTGCATAAAATGTCATCTATACAAACAGAAATATCATGTTTATTTGCTGCAGTTCCTCTAGCTTTCTCCCTAGAAAATACGAATCTGTAGAGCTGGTGTCTCCATGTGGAAATAATTAGTGATTTCAAGCACAAAATAAAATGTTCCCTGATAAAAAAATTCAAAACAAGAAATTTGTATGCAATGGACCGAGAAAATCACAGTAAAAATGGTTTTGCAGAAAAGCAAAGTCTCTTCATAAGTTATGTAGATAAAATATCATCGATACAAAGAGAAATATCATCTTTGTTTGTGGCAGTTGCTTTTGCTTTCTCTCTAGAAAATACAAATAAGTAGAGCTGGTGTCTTCATGTGGAAACAATTAGTGATTTCAAGAACAAAATTAAATGTTCCCTGATAAAAAAAATCAAAACAATAAAGTCCATGGATAATATCAGGAATACACAAACACAGAGGCTGTAGCAATATCTGGGATTGAGTTAGCCAAAACAAAACCGGATATTTCCGGTTTCATCCAGTCATATCCGGACAAAGGGTTGTGGAATTCATATGCTATGGACCGAGAAAAATCACAGTAAAAATGTTTTTTTAGAAGAGCAATATTTTTTTTTGGCAAGTAGATAAAATATCATCAATACAAACAGAAATATCATGTTTGTTGGCTGCAGTTCCTCTAGCTTTCTCCCTAAAAATACGAATTTGTAGAGCTGGTGTTCCCATGAGGATCCAATTAGTGTTTCAACGGTACAAATTTAAATGTTCCCTGATAAACATATTAAAAACAATAAAGTCCATCGATAATATCCAGGAAACACAAACGCAGAGGCTTTCAAATTATTTCGGATTGAGTTAGCCAAAACACAAAAGGAGATTCGTGGTTTCATCCAGTGATATCCGGACAAAGTGGTTTGGAATTCGTATGCAATGAACCGATAAAATAACAGTAGCAATGATTTTGGAGAAAAACAAAGTCTTTTCGTTAGGCAAGTGCATCAAATGTCATCTACAGAAACAAAAATATCATGTTTGTTTGCTGCAGTTCCTTTAGCTTTCTCCCTAGAAAATACGAATATGGAGAGCAGGTGTCTCCATGTGGAACGAATTAAAGTATCAAAGCTCAAAAAAAAATGTTCCCCGACAAAATGCATTCAAAACAATAAAGTCCATTGATAGTATCCAGAAAAACAAACACAGAGGCTTTACTAATATCTGGGATTAAGTTAGCCAAAACAAACGCGGATATTTCCGGTTTCATCCAGTCATATCTGGACAAACTTGTGTGCAATTCGTATGCAATGGACCGAGAAAATCACAGTAAAAATGGTTTTGGAGAAAAGGAAAGTCTTTCCATTGGGCAAGTAGATAAAAAATCATCGATACAAACAGAAATATGCTGTTTGTTTGCTGCAGTTCCTCTAGCTTTCTCCCTAGAAAATACGAATGTGTAGAGCTGGTGTGTCCATGTGGATCCAATTACTGTATCCAGGGTCAAAATAATACATACCCCGATAAAAAAACTTTCAAAACAATAAAGTCCGTTGATAATATCCATAAAAAACAAACACAGAGGCTGTAGCATTATCTTGGATTGAGTTAGCCAAAACATGACAGGATATTTCCGGTTTCAACCAGTCATATCCGGACAAACTGGTGTGGAATTCGTATGCAATGGAACGAGAAAATCACAGTAAAAATGGTTTTGGAGGAAAGCAAAGTCTTTTCGTTAGGCAACTGCATAAAATATCATCGATACAAACAGAAATATCATGTTTGTTTGCCCCAGTTCCTCTAGCTTCCTCCCTATAAAATACGAATGTGTAGAGCTGGTGTCTCCATGATGAACCAGTTAGTGTTTCTATGGTACAAAATTAAATATTCCCTGATAAAAACATTCAAAACAATAAAGTCCGTTGATAATATCCAGAAAACACAAACACAGAGGCTGTAGCAATATACGGATTGAGTTAGCCAAAAAACAACCTGATATTTCTGGTTTCATCCAGTCATATCCGTACAAACTGTTGTGGAATTCATATGCAATGGACCATGAAAATCACAGTAAAAAGGGTTTTGGAGAAAAGCAAAGTCTTTTCATTAGGCAAGTGCATAAAATGTCGTCTATACAAACAGAAATATCATGTTTGTTTGTCGCAGTTCCTCTAGATTTCTCCCTAGAAACTACGAATGTGTACAGCGGGTGTCTCCATGTGGAACCAATTAGTATTTCTAAGCACAAAATTAAATGTCCCTGAAAAAAAAAAACATTCAAAAAATATAGTCCGTGGATAATATCAGGAATACACCAATACAGAGGCTGTTTTAATATCTGGGATTGTGTTTGCCAAAACAAAAGCTGATATTTCTGGTTTCCTCCAGTCATATCCGGACAAACTGGTGTGGAATTTGTATGCTATGGACTGAGAAAATCACAGTAACAATGGTTTTGGAGAAAAGCAAAGTCTTTTGTTAGGCAACTGCATAAAATGTCATCTATACAAACAGAAATATCATGTTTGTTTGCCGCAGTTCCTCTAGCTTTCTCCCTAGGAAATACGAATGTGTAGATCTGGTGTTCCCATGATGAACCAATTAGTGTTTCCAACAACAAAATTAAATGTTCCCTGATAAAAACATTCAAAACAATAAAGTCCATCGATAATATACAGAAAACACAAACACAGAGGCTTTCCCAATATTTCAGATTGAGTTAACCAAAACATAACTGGATATTTCCGGTTTCATCCAGTCATATCCGGACAAACTGGTGTGGAATTCGTTTGCAATGGACCGAGAAAATCAGAGTAAAATGGTTTTGCAGAAAAGCAAAGTCTTTTCGTTAGGCAAGTGCATAAAATGTCATCTATACAAACAGAAATATCATGTTTGCTTGAAACTCTGTGGGGAAAAATTCGCCAGGCTAACTAGAAGAGAGAGAGGAAAAAAATTTAAAAAGTGACTGATACGGACACAAGTTTCTCTTTCTTCGCTCACCTCTCAAAGGCGAGCAAGACAGAGCAGCGTCATTTTGGACATACGTCATATGCAGGGCGACCTCAGGTCTTCACCAGCCCTGAGCCTAGCAGAAAAACCTGACTCTGGGGGGAGGGGTGAAATAACAGGAGATTAGCATCTAACTTCGCAACCCAGTGGGAGACTGCAGGAGAATTGGAGCCCATACAGAGAGCAGCAGAGATTACCTATGTGGTCCTTGGGACAGAGCTTCAGATCTCTGACTCCTATGGGTATATCATTTGCCTGCTAACTACCTCCAATTACATTCAGCTGTGTGGAATTACTTCCCTTTTGAATCAAAAAAAGAACGAGAGATTTACCACACCTAACCTGGGAGTGTCATCTTTGACACACCCTCAACCCTGAGGAACCAAACACAGCTCTCAGTCCACACTCATCTCAAGCCTCTAAGGCTCCACTGAAAGCAGACAGTCCACTTAATATAGAGCCATAATGTAACAAGAAAAAACACCACAGTGAAGAAACCAAATATCGCCAACATGCCAAACAACAAACGCAAAAACCAAGCAAACGAGAACAAGGAAGACACTATGACACACCCAAATGAAAAAGACACCCCAATTCAAGGTTATGAAGATGATGAGATCGAAGAAATGCAATAAGCGGATCTCAAAAAATTGATAAGATCATTAAGAAGTTCTCAAAAACAAATTCTGAACCACAGAAATCCTTAATGGACAAGATAGAAAATCTCTCTCGTGAAAATGAAATATTAAGGAGGAATCAAAATGAAATGAAACAACTAGTGGAACAAGAAACTGTGACAGTGACGAGAAATCATAATGAAATGAAGAATTCAATAGATCAAATGACAAACACATGAGAGAGCCTTAAAAACAGAATGGGCGAAGCAGAAGAGAGAATATCAGACTTAGAAGACGGAGAACAGGAAAGGAAACAGGCAAACCAAAGAAAAGAAGAAGAAATTGGAAATCTAAAAAATATTGTCGAGAATCTACAGGATCCTATTAAAAAACCCAACATTCGGGTTCTAGGAGTTCCTGAAGGCATGGAGAGGGAGAAAGGATTAGAAGGCATTTTCAGTGAGATACTAGCAGAAAATTTCCCAGGTTTGGAGAAGGACAGAGGCATCTTAGTACAGGAAGCTTATAGAACCCCTAATAAACATGACCAAAAGAGATCCTCACCACGACATGTTGTAATCAAACTCACCACAGTGAAACATAAAGAAAAGATCCTAAAATGTGCAAGAGAGAAACGTCAGATTACTCTTAGAGGATCTCCAATTAGACTCACAGCAGACTTCTCATCAGAAACCCTACAAGCTAGAAGGGAATGGCGAGACATAGCCCAGGTACTAAGAGAGAAAAACTGCCAGCCCAGAATACTATATCCTGCAAAGCTCTCATTTGTGAATGAAGGAGAAATTAAGACTTTTCATAGCAAACAGAAACTGAAAGAATTTGTTGCCACTCATCCTGCCCTGCCAAAGATGCTTAAAGATGTGTTACACACAGAAACACAGAAACACGGTCACCAATATGAAAGAAGGTAAAGGAAGGAAACCTCACAGCAAAAGATCACAGGAAGCTCAATTTCTCTTTGACATAGAATTAAACTCTGATGCTCTGTTAAAGCAATGTGTTAAAGTAATCTATTATGTGCTCTTGATGTCTGTTAAATTCTAATTGTTCAAAAACAGCTGACTTTTTATTAAGAGCTATGGGTTATTTAAATATGTGCTTATTTTCAAAGATTTGAATAGTCACCTTGTAACAATGATCAAATTTGGTCTATGTTATGTCATGCTTTTAAGGAATCTTATTTCAACCAGATATTTTGGATTTTGAGCCTTCTTGGCATTCTTGACAGGCATTCAAAAAATCAAAGTTTCAAACAATCTGGTCTCTAAAATTTCCAGTAAATCCTGGACTTTGGTTTGTCCAGTTTGGGCCCAACTGAAAAAATCGAAGGACCTATGTCTCTCATCTTATAGAGACACCAACTAAGCAGGCTATTTGGATTATATTAGAAGGACTGTCAGGATGTGATGTAGTACCAGACTTTAAGTTTCTATAATGGAAAATGCTATCAATACAAATGTTTGAGAATTAAAAAGTCTAATGATCTTGTGTTACTAGACATGATAGTTAGCTTAATGAGAAATCCCCAGAGGCCTAAAGGGTTAAATACTTGTCAAATCCTACAGGTGCTTTCAAAAATACTGTGAAGTAAGCAAGTGCCTCTTGTTGGTTGATGAGTTTATAATTTTAAACATGGCGACTTAAAGTCTTTTGTCATCCACAGTTATATATGATGTGCTGCTCATAAAACTAAAGCATTGTTGGTTCTGTGTTTATCTGTCCTCCTATAGGTTCCTATGAACTTTTTACAGCTACTTTTATTGTATTCAGTACTTTGGGATGGCTCTGTAAACAGATGAAGCCAATAATGTATTAACAGTACCAACTGAGAGAAAGTATGGTTAACTGAGGTTACTAAAAACAAAAAAGCAATTCAAATCCATTGGCAATCTACAAAATGAGTTAAAGATTTTAAAAGCTATTATTAAAATTACTATATTGGTCTATTATGCTATGTAATATGTGTGTACATATTGTATGTCCACATGGGGAAATTTTATTGAGTTTTATTTTAAATGGCTTATAGATAAAATTGTCCATAAATTTAAGCTGCTAAAATCAATCAAAGATACATTTTAATTGGTGTGACCTAAATCTCTGTATCATATGTTTTCGACTTGTTGGTAGAAAGAAACTAAAAACATTTTAGATGGTTGTGCCTAAGTTTACTGGCTAAACAATCTACACCATGTTAGATATTTAAGAGGTATTTTCAAATACATGATTCTTAAAATTTATAGAAGGCATTGGACCTTCTGGTAAATGTTTTCTTAAGTTGTTATCTAATGGTTGAAACGGTTTGCTAAGTATTCATGTAATATTGCTATTGTCAGCAAGCGATCTAGGACTTGCTCCCTCATTTCTCTATTCTAAGCCCAACTTGTTCTTTCATTTCTCTATTCTCTTCAAGGTAGGAAACTAATTCTATTATAAAGGAATCTGTAGGACGCACAATTTAAGCTTTAGACCTTATAAAAGAGATGGCTAACATTTTTCTGTAATAGCATAGCCAAAATAAGAACTTCAATAATAATCTCATAGCTAGATTCACTTCGCCATCAGCCAAGTATACAGTAAGTAGAAAAAACCTCCCTTTCAGACCAAAGGGAAAGAACGTTTTAAAGTGAGAATGTAATTTTCCTCAAGGGCATTTTCTACCTTAGAAAAACTACTACAGAACATGCCTGTGACTATAGACACAAAATAAAATGTTCCCCAATAAAAAACATTCAAAACAATAACGTCCGTTGAGAATACCCAGAAAACACAAACAGAGAGGCTGTAGTAATATCTGGGATTGAGTTAGCCAAAACAAACCCGGATATTTCCGGTTTCATGTAGTCATATCCGGACAAACTGGTGTGGAATTCGTGTGCAATGGACCAAGAAAATCACAGTAAAAAGAGTTTTGGAGAAAAGCAAAGTCTTTTCGTTAGGCACGAGCATGAAATGTCATCTATACAAACACAAATATCATGTTTGTTTGCCGCAGTTCCTCTAGTTTTCTCCCAAGAAAACACGAATGTGTAGAGCTGGTGTTCCCATTACGAACAAAATAGTGTTTCAACGGTACAAAATTAAATGTTCCCTGATAAAAACATTCAAAACAATAAAGTCCATCGATAATATCCAGAAAACACAAACACAGAGGCTTTCACAATATTTCGGATAGAGTTAGCCAAAACACAACCGGATATTTCTGGTTTCATCCAGACAAATCCGGACAAAGTGGTGTGGAATTCGTATGCAATGGACCAAGAAAATCACAGTACAAATGGTTTTGGAGAAAGGTAAAGTCTTTTCATTAGGCAAGTGCAAAAAATGTCATCTATACAAACAGAAATATCATGTTTGTTTGCCGCAGTTCCTCTAGATTTCTTCCTAGAAAACACGAATGTGTTGAGCTGGTATCTCCATGTGGAAACAATTAGTGTTTCGCAGCACAAAATTAAATGTTCTCTGATAAAAAACATTCAAAAAATAAAGTTTGTGGATAATATCAGGAATACACAAACACAGAGGCTGCAGCAATATCTGGGATTGAGTTAGCCAAAACACAACCAGATATTTCCGGTTTCATGCAGTCATATCCGGACAAAGTGGTCTCGAATTCGTATGCAATGGACCAAGAAAATCACAGTACAAATGGTTCTGGAGGAAAGCAAAGTCTTTTCGTTAGGCAAGTGAATAAAATGTCATCTATACAAACAGAAATATCATGTTTGTTTGCCACATTTCCTCTAGCTTTCTCCCAAGAAAATGTGAATGTGTAGAGATGGTGTTCCCATGATGAACCAATTAGTGTTTCAACAGTACAAAATTAAATGTTCCCTGATAAAAACATTCAAAAAAATAAAGTCCATTGATAGTATCCAGAAAAAACACAAAGGCTGTAGCAATATCTAGGATTGAGTTTGCCAAAACAAAACTAGATATTTCTGGTTTCATCCAGTCATATCCGGTAAACTGGTCTGGTATTCGTATGCAATGCACGGAGAAAATCACAGTACAAATGGTTTTGGGGAAAAGCAAAGTCTTTTCGTTAGGAAAGTGCATAAAATTTCATCTATACAAACAGAAATATCATGTTTGTTTGCCGCAGTTTTTCTAGCTTTCTTCCAAGAAATTACGAATGTGTAGAGCTTGTGTTTCCATGTGGAAATATTTAGTGTTTCACAGCACAAAATTCAATGTTCCCTGATAAAAAACATTCAAAACAATAAAGTCTGAGAATAATATCAGGAATCCATGAACACAGAGGCTGTAGCAATATTGGGATTGAGTAAGCCAAAACACTACCGGATATTTCCGGTTTCATCCAGTAATATACGGACAAACTGGTGTGGAATTTGTATGCATTGGACCGAGAAAATCACAGTACAAATGGATTTTGAGAAAAAAAATCTTTTCATTATTCAAGTAGATAAAATATCATCAATAGAAACTGAAATATCATGTTTGTTTGCCGCAGTTCCTCTAGATTTCTCCCTAGAAAATGCAAATATGTGGAGCTGGTGTCTCCATGTGGAACCAATTAGAGTTTGCAAGCACAAAATTCAATGTTCCATGATAAAAATCATTCAAAACAATAAACTCCGTGGATCATATCAGGAATAACCAAATGCAGAGGCTGTAGCAATATCTGGGACTGAAATAGCCAAAACATAACAGGATATTTCCGGTTTCATCCAGTCATATCCGGACAAACTGGTGTGGAATTCGTATGCAATGGACAGAGAAAATCACAGTATAAATAGTTTTGGAGAAAAGCAAAGTCTTCTCGTTAGGCAAGTGCATAAAATGTCATCTAGACAAACAGAAATATCATGTTTTTTTGATGCACCTCCTCTAGCTTTCTCCCTAGAAAATACGAATATGTAGAGCTGGTGTCTCCATGTGGAACCAATTACTGTATCCAAGCTCAAAATAAAATGTTACCCGATAAAAAACACTCAAAACAGTAAAGTCAGTGGATAATATCCAGAAAAAACAAACATAGAGGCTATAGCAATATCTGGAATTGAGTTAGCCAAAACAAAACCAGATATTTCCAGTTTCATAAAGTCATATCCGGAAAACTGGTGTGCAATTCGTGTGCAATGGACCGAGAAATCACAGTAAAAATTATTTTAGAGTAAAGCAAAGTCTTTTCTTTAGGAAAGTGCATAAAATGTCATCTATAGAAACAGAAATATTGTGTTTGTTTGCCGAAATTCCTGTAGCTTTCTCCCTAGAAAAGACGAATGTGTACAGCTGGTGTTCCCATTATGAAACAATTAGTGTTTCAACGGTATAAAATTAAATGATCCATGATAAAAACATTCAAAATAATAAGTCCATCGATAATATCCTGAAAACACAAACACAGAGGCTGTAGCAATATTTCGTCTTGAGTTAGCCAAAACACAACCGGATATTTCCGGTTTCATCCAGTCATATCCGGACAAACTGGTGTGGTATTCGTATGCAATTGACTGAGATAATCACAGTAAAAACTGTTTTGGAGAAAAAGCAAAGTCTTTCATTAGGCAAGTGCATAAAATGTCATCTATACAAACAGAAATATCATGTTTGTTTGCCGCAGTTCCTCTAGCTTTCTCATTAGAAAATGCAAATATGTGGAGCTGGTGTCTCCATGTGGAACCAATTACTGTTTCCAAGCACAAAATTAAATGTTCCCTGAAAAAAAAACATTCAAAAAAGTAGAGTCCGTGGATAATATCAGGAATACAAAAACCAGAGGCTGTAGCAATATCTGGGTTTGAGTTAGCCAAAAAAAACCAGATATTTCCGGTTTTACCCAGTCATAACCGGGCAAAGTGGTTGTGGGTGGGAGGGAAGTTTTGGGAGAGGGAACCAATTGTAACCCATGAGCTGTACTTTGGAAATTTATATTCATTAAAAAAATGTTTAATAAAAAAAAGAGAAATTACGAATGTGTAGAGCTGGTGTCTCCATGTCATATCTGGACAAACTGGTGGGGAATTCGTATGCAATGGAATGAGAAAATCACAGTAAAAATGGTTTTGGAGAAAAGCAAAGTCTTTTCGTTAGGCAAGTGCATAAAATGTCATCGATACAAACAGAAATATCATGTTTGTTTGAACCAATTAGTGATTCAACGGTACTAAATTAAATGTTCCCTGAAAAAAAACATTCAAAAAAATTAGTTCATCGATAATATCCTGAAAACACAAAAAGAGAGGCTGTGGCAATATCTGGGATTGAGTTAGCCAAAACACAACTGGATATATCTGGTTTCATCCAGGCATAACCGGACAAAGTGGTGTTGAATTCGTATGCAATGGACCGAGAAAATCACAGTAAAAATGGTTTTGGAGAAAAGCAAAGTCTAATCGTTAGGGAAGTGCATAAAATGTCATCGATACTAACAGAAATATCATGTTTGTTTGCCGCAGTTCCTCTAGCTTTCTCCCTAGAAAATACGAATGTGTAGAGCTGGTGTCGCCATGATGAACCAATTAGTGTTTCAATGGTACAAAATTAAATGTTCCCTGATAAAAACATATAAAACAAGAACGTCCATCGATAATATCCAGAAATCACAAACACAGAGGCTTTCACAATATTTTGGATTGAGTTAGCCAAAACACCACCAGATATTTCTGTATTCATCCAGTCATATCCCGACAAACTGGTGTGGAATTCGTATGCAATGGATCTAGAAAATCTCAGTAAAAATGTTTTTGGAGAAAAGCAAAGTCTTTTCGTTAGGCAAGTGCATAAAATGTCATTTATACAAACAGAAATATCATGTTTGTTTGCCACAGTTCCTCCAGCTTTCTCCCTAGAAAATACGAATATGTTCAGCTGGTGTCTCCATGTGGAACCAATTACTGTATCCAAGTTCAAAATAAAATGTTCCCCGATAAAAACATTCGAAAAGATAAAGTTCATTGATAATATCCAGATAACACAAACACAGTGGCTGGAGCTATATTTGGGATTGAGTTATCCAAAACAAAACCAGATATTTCCGGTTTCATCCAGTCATATCCGACAAACTGTTGTGGAATTCGTATGCAATGGACCGAGAAAATCACAGTAAAAATGGTTTTGGAGAATAGCAAAACTTTTCGTTAGTCAAGTGCATAAAATGCCATCTATAGAAACAGAAATATCATGTTTGTTTGTCGCAGTTACTCTAGCTTTCTCCCTAGAAAATAGGAATATTTTCAACTGGTGTCTCCATGTGGAACCAATTACTGTATCCAAGCCTAAAATAAAATGTTCCCCGATAAAAAACATTGGAAAAGATAAAGTCCATCGATATTATCCAGAAAACACAAACACAGAGGCTGGAGCAATATTTGGAATTGAGTTATCCAATACAAAACCAGATATTTCCGGATTCATCCAGTCATATCCGGACAAACTGGTGTGGAATTCATATGTAATGGACCGAGAAAATCACAGTAAAAATGGTTTTGCAGAATAGCAAAGCTTTTCGTTAGTCAAGTGCATAAAATATCATCTATACAAACAGAAATATCATGTTTGTTTGTCGCAGTTACTCTAGCTTTCTCCCTAGAAAATACGAATATTTTCAGCTGGTGTCTCCATGTGGAACCAATTACGGTATCCAAGCTTAAAATAAAATGTTCCCCGATAAAAGACATTCGAAAAGATAAAGTCCATCGATAATATCCAGAAAACACAAACACAGAGGCTGGAGCAATATTTGGAATTGAGTTATCCAATACAAAACCAGATATTTCCGGTTTCATCCAGTCATATCCAGACAAACTGGTGTGGAATTCGTATGCAATGGATTGAGAAAATCACAGTAAAAATGGTTTTGCAGAATAGCAAAGCTTTTCGTTAGGCAAGTGCATAAAATGTCATCTATACAAATAGAAATATCATGTTTTTTTGCCGCAGTTCCTCTAGATTTCTCCCTAGAAAATAGGATTGTGTAGAGCTGGTGTCTCCATGTGGAACCAATTAGTGTTTCCAAGATCAAAAATAAATGTTCCCTGATAAAAAGCATTCAAAACAAAAAATTCCGTTGATAATATCAGGAATACACACACGCAGAGGCTTTAGCAATATCTGGGATTGAGTTAGCCAAAACAAAACCGGATATTTCCGGTTTCATCCTTCATATCCAGACAACGTGGTGTGGAATTGGTATGCAATGAACTGAGAAAATCACAACAAAAATGGTTTTGGAGGATAGCAGAGTCTTTTCGTTAGGCAAGTGCATAAAATGTCATCTATACAAACAGAAATATCATGTTTGTTTGCTGCAGTTCCTCTAGCTTTCTCATTAGTAAATGCAAATATGTGGAGCTGGTGTCTCCATGTGGAACCAATTACTGTTTCCAAACACAAAATTAAATGTTCCCTGAAAAAAAAACATTCAAAAAAGTAGAGTCCGTGGATAATATCAGGAATACAAAAACCAGAGGCTGTAGCAATATCTGGGTTTGAGTTAGCCAAAAAAAACCAGATATTTCCGGTTTTATCCAGTCATAACCGGGCAAAGTGGTTGTGGTGGGAGGGAAGTTTTGGGAGAGGGAACCAATTGTAACCCATGAGCTGTACTTTGGAAATTTATATTCATTAAAAAATGTTTAATAAAAAAAAGAGAAATTACGAATGTGTAGAGCTGGTGTCTCCATGTCATATCTGGACAAACTGGTGGGGAATTCGTATGCAATGGAATGAGAAAATCACAGTAAAAATGGTTTTGGAGAAAAGCAAAGTCTTTTCGTTAGGCAAGTGCATAAAATGTCATCGATACAAACAGAAATATCATGTTTGTTTGAACCAATTAGTGATTCAACGGTACTAAATTAAATGTTCCCTGAAAAAAAACATTCAAAAAAATTAGTTCATCGACAATATCCTGAAAACACAAAAAGAGAGGCTGTGGCAATATCTGGGATTGAGTTAGCCAAAACACAACCGGATATTTCTGGTTTCATCCAGGCATAACCGGACAAAGTGGTGTTGAATTCGTATGCAATGGACCGAGAAAATCACAGTAAAAATGGTTTTGGAGAAAAGCAAAGTCTAATCGTTAGGGAAGTGCATAAAATGTCATCGATACTAACAGAAATATCATGTTTGTTTGCCGCAGTTCCTCTAGCTTTCTCCCTAGAAAATACGAATGTTTAGAGCTGGTGTCGCCATGATGA
Source organism: Lepus oiostolus (assembly GCA_036325905.1). NCBI lineage: Eukaryota > Metazoa > Chordata > Mammalia > Lagomorpha > Leporidae > Lepus > Lepus oiostolus. The sequence continues at coordinate 132,508,879 of CM070808.1, forward strand.
ACCAATTAGTGTTTCAATGGTACAAAATTAAATGTTCCCTGATAAAAACATATAAAACAAGAACGTCCATCGATAATATCCAGAAATCACAAACACAGAGGCTTTCACAATATTTTGGATTGAGTTAGCCAAAACACCACCAGATATTTCTGTATTCATCCAGTCATATCCCGACAAACTGGTGTGGAATTCGTATGCAATGGATCTAGAAAATCTCAGTAAAAATGTTTTTGGAGAAAAGCAAAGTCTTTTCGTTAGGCAAGTGCATAAAATGTCATTTATACAAACAGAAATATCATGTTTGTTTGCCACAGTTCCTCTAGCTTTCTCCCTAGAAAATACGAATATGTTCAGCTGGTGTCTCCATGTGGAACCAATTACTGTATCCAAGCTTAAAATAAAATGTTCCCCGATAAAAAACATTGGAAAAGATAAAGTCCATCGATATTATCCAGAAAACACAAACACAGAGGCTGGAGCAATATTTGGAATTGAGTTATCCAATACAAAACCAGATATTTCCGGTTTCATCCAGTCATATCCGGACAAACTGGTGTGGAATTCATATGTAATGGACCGAGAAAATCACAGTAAAAATGGTTTTGCAGAATAGCAAAGCTTTTCGTTAGTCAAGTGCATAAAATGTCATCTATACAAACAGAAATATCATGTTTGTTTGTCGCAGTTACTCTAGCTTTCTCCCTAGAAAATAGGAATATTTTCAGCTGGTGTCTCCATGTGGAACCAATTACTGTATCCAAGCTCAAAATAAAATGTTCCCCGATAAAAAACATTCGAAAAGATAAACCCATCGATAATTTCCAGAAAACACAAACACAGAGGCTGGAGCAATATTTGGAATTGAGTTATCCAATACAAAACCAGATATTTCCGGTTTCATCCAGTCATATCCGGACATACTGGTGTGTAGTTCGTATGCAATGGATTGAGAAAATCACAGTAAAAATGGTTTTGCAGAATAGCAAAGCTTTTCGTTAGGCAAGTGCATAAAATGGCATCGATACAAATAGAAATATCATGTTTTTTTGCCGCAGTTCCTCTAGATTTCTCCCTAGAAAATACGAATGTGTAGAGCTGGTGTCTCCATGTGGAACCAATTAGTGTTTCCAAGATCAAAAATAAATGTTCCCTGATAAAAAGCATTCAAAACAAAAAATTCTGTTGATAATATCAGGAATACACACACGCAGAGGCTTTAGCAATATCTGGGATTGAGTTAGCCAAAACAAAACCGGATATTTCCGGTTTCATCCTTCATATCCAGACAACGTGGTGTGGAATTGGTGTGCAATGAACTGAGAAAATCACAACAAAAATGGTTTTGGAGGATAGCAGAGTCTTTTCGTTAGGCAAGTGCATAAAATGTCATCTATACAAACAGAAATATCATGTTTGTTTGCCGCAGTTCCTCTAGTTTTCTCCCTAGAAAATAAGAATGTCAGGGGCTGGTGTTCCCATGATGAACCAATTAGTGTTTTAACGGTATAAAATTAAATGTTCCCTGATAAAAAGCATTCAAAACAGTAAAGTCCGTGGATAATATCAGGAATACAGAAACACAGAGGCTGTAGCAATATCTGGGATTGAATTAGCCAAAACAAAACCAGATATTTCTAGTTTCATCCAGTCATATCCATACAAACTTGTTGGAATTCATATGAAGTGTACCGAGAAAATCAAAGAGAAATGGTTTTGGAGAAAAGCAAAGTATTTTCATTAGGCAAGTTCATAAAATGTCATCTATACAAACAGAAATATCATGTTTGTTTGCAGCATTTCCTCTAGCAGTCTCCTGAGAAAATATGAATGTGTAGAGCTGGTGTCCCCATGATGAACCAATTAGTGTTAAGACGGTACAAAATTAAATATTCCCTGATAAAAATATTCAAAACAATAAAGTCCATCGATAATATCCAGAAAACAGAAACACAGAGGCCTTCACAATATTTCGGATTGAGTTAGCCAAAACACAACCGGATATTTCTGTTTTCATCCAGTCATATCCGGACAAAGTGGTGTGGAATTTGTATGCAATGAACCAAAAAAATCACAGTAAAAATATGTTTGGAGAAAAGCAAAGTCTTTTCCTTAGGCAACTGCATAAATTGTCATCTATACAGAGAAATATCATGTTTGTTTGCCAAAGTTCCTCTAGCTTTCTCCCTAGAAAATACGAATGTGTAGAGCTGGTGTCTCCATGTGGAAACAATCAGTGTTTACAAGCACAAAATTAAATGTTCCCTGATAAAAAAACATTAAAACAATAAATTCTGTGGATTATATCAGGAATACACAAACACAGAGGTTGTACCAATATCTGGGATTGCATTAGCCAAAACAAAACTGGATATTTCCGGTTTCTTCCAGTCATATCCGGTAAACTGTTGTGGAATTCGTTTGCAATGGATCGAGAAAATCACAGTAAAAATGGTTTTGGAGAAAAGCAAAGTCTTTTCGTTTGGCAAGTGAGTAAAATGTCAATGATATAAACAGAAATATCATGTTTTTTCCATAGTTCCTCTAGCTTTCTCCCTAGAAAATACGAATGTGTAGAGCTGGTGTCTCCAAGTGGAACAAGTATGTGTATCAACAGTACAAAATTAAATGTTCCCCGATAAAAAACATTCAAAACAATAAAGTCCGTGGATAATATCAGGAATACACAAACACAGAGGCTGTAGCAATATTTTGGATTGAGTTAGCCAAAACACAACCGGATATTTCCGGTTTCATCCAGTCATATCCGGACAAAGTTGTGTGGAATTCGTATGGAATGGGCTTAGAAAATCAGAGTAGAAATGGTTTTGGAGAAAAGCAAAGTCTTTTCGTTAGGCAAGTGCATAAAATATCATTGATACAAACAGATATATCCTGTGTGTTTGCCACAGTTCCTCTAGCTTTCTCCCTAGAAAATACAAATATGTAGAGCTGGTGTCTCCATGCGGAAGCAATTACTGTATCCAAGCTTAAAATATAATGTTCACCAAAGAAAAACATTCAAAACAATAAAGGCCATTGATAATATCTGAAAACATAATCACAGAGGCTGTAGCAATATCTGGGACTGAGTTAGCCAAAACAAAACCGGATATTTCCGGTTTCATCCAGTCATATCCGGACAAAGTGGTGTGGAATCGTATGCAATGTACCGAGACAATCACAGTAAAAATGGTTTTTTAGAAAAGCAAAGTCTTTTCTTTAGGCAAGTGCATAAAATGTCATCTACACAAGCATAAATATGATGTTTGTTTGCAGAAGTTCCACTAGCTTTCTCCCTAGAAAATACGACTGTGTAGAGCTGGTGTCCCAATGATGAACCAATTACTGTTTCAACGGTACATAGTTAAATGTTTCCTGATAAAAACATTCAAAACAATAAAGTCCGTTGATAATATCCAGAAAACACAAACACAAGGCTTTCACAATATTTGGGATTGATTTAGCCAAAACACAAGCGGACATTTCTGGTTTCATCCAGTGATATCCTGACAAAGTGGTGTGGAATTCCCATGAAATGTACCGAAAATCACAGTACAAATGATTTTGGAGAAAAGCAAAGTCTTTTCGTTAGGCAAGTGCATAAAATGTCATCTATACAAACAGAAATATCTTGTTTGTTTGCCGCAGTTCCTCTAGCATTCACCCTAGGAAATACGAATGTGTAGAGTCGGTGTTCCCATGATGAACCAATTAGTGTTTCTACGGTACAAAATTAAACGTTCCCTGATAAAAACATTCAAAACAATAAAGTTCATCGATAATATCCAAAAAACACAAACACAGGGGCTATCACAATATTTCGGATTGTGTTAGCCAAAACACAACCGGATATTTCTGGTTTCTACCAGTCATATCCGGACAAACTGGTGTGGAAATCGTACTAAATAATCCAAGAAAATCACAGTAAAAATGGTTTTAGAGAAAAGCAAAGTCTTTTCATTAGGCAAGTGCATAAAATGTCATCGATACAAACAGAAATATCATGTTTGTTTGTCGCAGTTCCTCTAGCTTTCTCCCTAGAAAATACGAATGTGTAGAGCAGGTTTCTCCATGGGGAACCAATTACTGTATCCAACGTCAAAATAAAATGTCCCGGATAAAAAACATTCAAAACAATGAAGCCCGTGAATAATATCCGTAAAACACTAACCCAGAGGCTGTTGCAAAATGTGCGATTGAGTTAGCAAAAACAAAAACGGTTATTTCCAGTTTCATCCAGTAATATCCGGACAAACTGGTGTGGAATTCGTATGCAATGGACCGAGAAAATCACAGTAAAAATGGTTTTGGAGAAAAGCAAAGTCATTTCGTTGGGCCAGTGCATAAAATGTCATCTATACAAACAGAAATATCATGTTTCTTTGCCGCAGTTACTCTAGCTTTCTCCCTAGAAAACACGAATGTGTAGAGCTGGTGTCCCCATGATGAACCAATTAGAGTTTCTACGGTACAAAAATAAATGTTCCCTGATACAAACATTCAAAACAATAAAGTCCGTTGACAATATCCAGAAAACACAAACACAGAGGCTTTCAAAATATTTCGGATTGAGTTAGCCAAAACACAACCGGATATTTCTGGTTTCATCCAGTCATATCTGGACAAAGTGGTTTGATATTCTTATGCAGGGGACCGAGAAAATCACAGTAAAAATGGTTTTGGAGAAAAGCAAAGTGTTTTCGTGAGGCAAGTGCATAAAAGGTCATCTATACAAACAGAAATATCATGTTTGTTAGCTGCAGTTCCTCTAGCTTTCAGCTTAGAATATTCGAGTCTGTAGAGCTGGTGTCTCCATATGGAACCAATTACAGTATCCAAGCTCAAAATAAAATGTTCCCCGATAAAAAACATTCAAAATAATAAAGTCCATTGATAGTATCCAGAAAACACAAACACAGAGGGTTTCACAATATTTCGCATTGAGTTAGCCAAAACACAACCGGATACTTCTGGTTTCATCCAGTCATATCCAGACACAGTTGTATGCAATTCGTATGCAAGGGACTGAGAAAATGACAGTAAAAATGATTTTGGAGAAAAGCAAATTCTTTTCGTTAGGAAAGTGTATTAAATGTCATTGATACAAACAGAAATATCATGTTTGTTTGCCTTAGTTCCTCTAGCTTTCTCCCTAGAAAATACAAATATATAGAGCTGGTGTCTCCATGTGGAACCAATTACTGTATCCAAGTTAGAATTAAATGTTCCATGATAAAAACATTGAAAACAAGAAAGTCTGTTGATAATATCCAGAAAACACAAACACAGAGGCTGTAGCAATATCTGGGATTGAGGTAGCCAAACAAAAGTGGATATTTCCCGTTTCATCCAGTCATATCCGGAAAGAGTCGTTTGGAATTCAGATGCAATGGACCGAGAAAATCACAGTACAAATGGTTTCGGAGAAAAGCAAAGACTTTTCGTTAGGCAAGTGCATAAAATGTCATCGATACAAATGGAAATATCCTAAGGGAGGTGTGAACCTCCTAGGGGAAGGCACTCTGTTGACTTTCATTACTTGGCTGGCCTGGGAGGAGAGCTGGCCAGGTAAAGGCAGGTGGCATCTCTAAGAAGAAATTTACAGTTCTGCCTGCAATGTTGCTGACCCTACTTGACCATCCCCTCAGCTGCAGTGGTCACTTTGGAAGTTGGGCTGAGTGAAGGGCTTTTCAGCTTAGAGCCAATAAGATCTGTGGCTCTGACCTGGGCATCCTTCGACTCCAGGGCAGGTCCATTTCCAGTGATCCAACTCTTGGCAGAGCTGCCAGGGCTCTTCACAAGCTGACTTCTGCTGAAGCCCAGGCTTACCACATTGAAAGCCACTGCAGTGGACTGGCCTGTTGGGTCTCCTTGAGGGCAGATCACTGTACAGATCAGCCATTAATAGGCCTGCCACCCATTGCTTCTGATGCCGAGCTTTCTTTTCCTCCTGGTTTGTGTTAAAGCAGACCAGAGGATGCAAGTCAAGGGAGTGCCCGTTTCCCATCTCTAATCTTCGGTGGCCTGAACTACAAGTCTATAGTCACAGGCATGTTCTGTAGTAGTTTTTCTAAGGTAGACAATGCCCATGAGGAAAATTATATTCTCACTTTAAAACTTTCTTTCCCTTTGGTCTGAAAGGGAGGTTTTTTCTACTTACTGTATACTTCGCTGATGGTGAAGTGAATCAAGCTATGAGATTATTATTTGAGTTCTTATTTTGGCTATGCTATTGCAGAAAAATGTTAGCCATCTCTTTTATAAGGTCTAAAGATTAAATTGTGCATCCTACAGATTCCTTCATAATAGAATTAGTTTCCTACCTTGAAGAGAATAGAGAAATGAAAGAACAAGTTGGGCTTAGAATAGAGAAATGAGGGAGCAAGTCCTAGATCGCTTGCTGACAATAGCAATATCACATGAATACTTAGCAAACCGTTTCAACCATTAGATAACAACTTAAGAAAACATTTACCAGAAGGTCCAATGCCTTCTATAAATTTTAAGAATCATGTATTTGAAAACACCTCTTAAATATCTAACATGGTGTAGTTTGTTTAGCCAGTAAACTTAAGCACAACCATCTAAAATGTTTTTAGTTTCTTTCTACCAACAAGTCTAAAACATATGATACACAGATTCAGGTCCCACAAATTAAAATGTATCTTTGATTGATTTTAGCAGCTTAAATTTATGGACAATCTTATCTATAAGCCATTTAAAATAAAACTCTTAATAAAATTTCCTATGTGGACATACAATATGTACACACATATAATATAGCATAATAGACCAATATAGCAATTTTAATAATAGTATACCCCATGTGAAGAGATAGATAGGTCTGGGCCTCTGAATTTACAAGGCCTAAAGCCCAACAGATTATTATCAAGCCCCTTCTATCAGGTTCTATTTGCCTCTCAATCAGAAAACTTAATTGTAGCTTAGACAGCACCTTTCTTAGCTCCTCTAATAATGACTCTGTCCTTTGTTCTAGGCCCTGTCTAGTGCACTTGGGCCTCATTCCTTTGTAATCATAACCTCTACTCTACCACCAATGGCTCTACTCCCAACATGTGTGTACTGATGGTCCTCTTCCCCACTTAATGCTGTATAATTGTTCAAACCTGGTAAATGCCACTCTTAGGATCATTGGTTACTATCCTCACTCTGTCTTTTATGACCTTGTCTAAATATGATCAGAGTCGGTGAACTTGGAAGGCTTCCATAGCCTTGGCAACTCATGACGACAGCCTAGGATGGTTACTGGCGCCATAAACTAGAGTGTCAATTTGTTGGGTCAACAACAGGAGCCACTGTGCACTTGCTCCTCATGTGGGATCTCTGTCCTTAATGTGCTGTACATTGTGATTTAATGCTATAACTAGTACTCAAACAGTATGTTTCACTTTGTGTTTCTATGTGGGTGCAAACTGTTGAAATCTTTATACTAAATTGATCTTCTGTATATAAAGAGAATTGAAAATGAAACTTGATGCAAATGGAAGGGGAGAGGGAGTGGGAGAGGGGAGGGTTGCGGGTGGGAGGGAAGTTATTGGGGGGGGGGAAGCCATTGTAATCCATAAGCTGTACACTGGAAATTTATATTCATTAAATAAAATTAAAAAAAAAAAAAACAAATGGAAATATCATGTTTGTTTGCCGCAGTTCCTCTAGCTTTCTTCCTAGAAAATACAAATATGTAGAGCTGGTGTCTCCATGTGGAACCAATTACTGTATCCAAGTTAGAATTAAATCTTCCCTGATAAAAACATTGAAAACAATAAAGTCTGTTGATAATATCCAGAAAACACAAACACAGAGGCTGTAGCAATATCTGGGATTGAGTTAGACAAAACAAAACCGGATATTTCCGGTTTCATCCTTCATATCCAGACAACGTGGTGTGGAATTGGTATGCAATAAACTGAGAAAATCACAACAAAAATGGTTTTGGAGGATAGTAGAGTCTTTTTGTTAGGCAATTTCATAAAATGTCATCTATACAAACAGAAATATCATGTTTGTTTGCCGCTGTTCCTCTAGCTTTCTCATTAGAAAATGCAAATATGTGGAGCTGGTGTCTCCATGTGGAACCAATTACTGTTTCCAAGCACAAAATTAAATGTTCCCTGAAAAAAAACATTCAAAAAAGTAGAGTCCATGGATAATATCAGGAATACAAAAACCAGAGGCTGTAGCAATATCTGGGTTTGAGTTAGCCAAAAAAAAAACAGATATTTCCGGTTTTATGCAGTCATAACCGGACAAAGTGGTTGTGGTGGGAGGGAAGTTTTGGGAGAGGGAACCAATTGTAACCCATGAGCTGTACTTTGGAAATTTATATTCATTAAATAAATGTTTAATAAAAAAAAGAGAAATTATGAATGTGTAGAGCTGGTGTCTCCATGTCATATCTGGACAAACTGGTGGGGAATTCGTATGCAATGGAATAAGAAAATCACAGTAAAAATGGTTTTGGAGAAAAGCAAAGTCTTTTCGTTAGGCAAGTGCATAAAATGTCATCAATACAAACAGAAATATCATGTTTGTTTGAACCAATTAGTGATTCAACGGTACTAAATTAAATGTTCCCTGAAAAAAAACATTCAAAAAAATTAGTTCATCGATAATATCCTGAAAACACAAAAAGAGAGGCTGTGGCAATATCTGGGATTGAGTTAGCCAAAACACAACCGGATATTTCTGGTTTCATCCAGGCATAACCGGACAAAGTGGTGTTGAATTCGTATGCAATGGACCGAGAAAATCACAGTAAAAATGGTTTTGGAGAAAAGCAAAGTCTTATCGTTAGGGAAGTGCATAAAATGTCATCGATACTAATAGAAATATCATGATTGTTTGCCGCAGTTCCTCTAGCTTTCTCCCTAGAAAATACGAATGTGTAGAGCTGGTGTCCCCTTGATGAACCAATTAGTGTTTCTATGGTACAACATTAAATGTTCCCTGATAAAAACATTAAAAACAATAAAGTCCGTTGATAATATCCAGAAAACACAAACACAGAGGCTGTAGCAATATCTGGGATTAATTAGAAAAACACAACCGGATATTTCTGTTTTGATCCAGTCATATCTGGACAAATTCGTGTGGAATTCGTATGCAATGGACCGAGAAAATCACAGTAAACATGGTTTTGGAGAAAAGCAAAGTCTTTAGTTAGGCAAGTGCATAAAATGTCATCTATAGAAAGAGAAATATCATGGTTGTTTGCCGCAGTTCCTCTAGCTTTCTCCCTAGAATATACGAATATGTAGCGCTAGTGTCTCCATGTGGAACCACTTACTCTATCCAAGCTCAAAATAAAATGTTCCCCGAGAAAAAACATTCAAAACAATGAAGTCCATTGATAATATCCAGAAAAAAAAAAAAAAAACAAAGAGGCTGTAGCAATATCTGGTATTGAGTCAGCCAAAAAAAACTTGATATTTCCGGTTTCATCCAGTCTTATCCGGACAAACTGGTGTGGAATTCGTATGCAATGGACCGAGAAAATCACAGTACAAATGGTTTTGGAGAATAGCAAAGTCTTTTCGCCAGAGAAGAGCAGAAAATGTCATCTATACATAAAGAAATATCATGTTTGTTTGCCACAGTTCCCATAGATTTCTCCCTAGAAAATACGAATGTGTAGAGCTGGTGTCCCCTTGATGAACCAATTAGTGTTTCAACGGTACAAAATGAAATGTTCCCTGACAAAAATATTCAAAACAATAAAGTCCGTGGATAATATCAGGAATACACAAACACAGAGGCTGTAGCAATACCTGGGATTAAGTTGGCCAAAATCAACGGGATATTTCTGGTTTCATCCAGTCATATCCGGAAAAACAGGTGTGGAATTCGTATGCAATGGACCGAGAAAATCACAGTACAAATGGTTTTGGAGAAAAACAAAGTCTTTCGTTAGGCAAGTGCATGAAATGTCATCTAGACAAACAGAAATATCATGTTTCTCGCAGTTCCTCTAGCTTTCTCCCTAGAAAATAAGAATGTGTAGAGCTGGTGTTCCCATGATGAACCAATTAATATTTCAAAGGTACAAAATTAAATGTTCCCTGATAAAAATATTCAAAACAATAAATTCCAAGGATAATATCAGGAATACACAAACACAGAGGCTGTAGCAATATCTGGGATTGAGTTAGCCAAAACAAAACCGGATATTTACGGTTTCATCCAGTCACTTCAGGACAACGTGTTGTGGAATTCGTATGCAATGGACGGACGGAGAAAATCACAGTAAAAATGATTTTGGAGAAAAGCAAAGTCTTTTCGTTAGGCAAGTGCATAAAATGTCATCTATACAAACAGAAATATCATGTTTGTTTGCCGCAGTTCCTCTAGCTTTCTCCCTAGAAAATACGAATGTGTAGAGCTGGTGTCCCCATGATGAACCAATCAGTGTTTCTGCGGTACAAAATGAAATGTTCCCTGATAAAAACATTCAAAACAATAAAGTCCATCGATAATATCCGGAAAACACAAACACAGAGGCTGTAGCAATATCTGGGATTGAGTGGGCCAAAACAGCCGGATATTTCTGGTTTCATCCAGTCATATCTGGACAAAGTGGTTTGGAAATAGTATGCAATGAACCGAGAAAATCACAGTAAAAATGGTTTTAGAGAAAAGCAAAGTCTTTCATTAGGCAATTAGATAAAATATCATCGATACAAACAGAAATATCATGTTTGTTTGCCACAGTTCCTCTAGCTTTCTCCCTAGAAAATACAAATATATAGAGCTGGTGTCTCCATGTGGAAACAGTTAGTGTTTTCAAGCACAAAATCAAATGTTCCTTGATAAAAACCATTCAAAACAATAAAGTCCGTGGATAATATCAGGAATACACAAACACAGTGGCTGTAGCAATATCTGGGATTGAGTGAGCCAAAACAAAACCGGATATTTCAGTTTTCATCCAGTCATATCCGGACAAACTGGTGTGGAATTCGTGTGCAATGGACCGAGAAAATCACTGTAAAAATGGTTTCGGAGAAAATCAAAGTCGTTTCATTAGGCAAGTGCATAAAATGTCATCCACACAAACATAAATATCTTGATTGTTTGCCACAGTTCCTCTAGCTTTCTCCCTAGAAAATACAAATGTGTAGAGCTGGTTTTCCCATGATGAACCAATTAGTGTTTCTACGGTACAAAATGAAATGTTCCCTGATAAAACATTCAAAACAATACAGTCTGTTGATAATATCCAGAAAACACAAATACAGAGGCTGGAGCAATATTTTGGATTGAGTTAGCCAAAACACAACCAGACATTTCTGGTTTCATCCAGTCGTATACGGATAAAGTGGTGTAGAAATTGTATGCAATGGACCGAGAAAATCACTGTAAAAATGGTTTCAGAGAAAATCAAAGTCGTTTCATTAGGCAAGTGCATAAAATGTCATCCACACAAACATAAATATCTTGATTGTTTGCCGCAGTTCCTCTAGATTTCTCCCTAGAAAATACGAATATGTAGAGCTGGTTTTCCCATGATGAACCAATTAGTGTTTCTACGGTACAAAATCAAATGTTCCCTGATAAAATATTCAAAACAATACAGTCCGTTGATAATATCCAGAAAACACAAATACAGAGGCTGGAGCAATATTTCGGATTGAGTTAGCCAAAACACAACCAGACATTTCTGGTTTCATCCAGTCGTATACGGATAAAGTGGTGTAGAAGTTGTATGCAATGGACCGAGAAAATCACTGTAAAAATGGTTTCGGAGAAAATCAAAGTCGTTTCATTATGCAAGTGCATAAAATGTCACCTAGACAAACAGAACTATCATGTTTGTTTGCTGTAGTTTCGCTAGCTTTGTCCCTAGAAAATACGAATGTGTAGAGCTGGGGTGTCCATGTGAAACCAATTAGTGTTTCCAAGCACATAATTAAATGTTCACTGATAAGAAACATTAAAAACAATAAAGTCTGTGGATAATATCAATAATACACAAACACAGAGGCTGTAGCAATATCTGGGATTGAGTTAGCCAAAACACAACCGGATATTTCTGGTTTCATCTAGTCATATCATGACAACGTGGTGTGGAATTCGTATGCAATGGACCGAGAATATCACAGTAAAAATGGTTTTGGAGAAAAGCAAAGTCTTTTCGTTAGGCAAGTGCATAAAATGTCATCGATACAAACAGAAATATGATGTTTGTTTGCCGCATTTCCTCTAGCTTTCTCCCTAAAAAATAGGAATGTGTGGAGCTGGTGTCCCCTTGATGAACCAATTAGTGTTTCTATGGTACTAAATAAAATGTTCCCTGATAAAAACATTAAAAACAATAAAGTCCGTTGATAATATCCAGAAAACACAAACACAGAGGCTGTAGCAATATCTGGGATTAATTAGAAAAACACAACCGGATATTTCTGTTTTCATCCAGTCATATCTGGACAAACTCGTGTGGAATTCGTATGCAATGGACTGAAAAAATCACAGTAAACATGGTTTTGGAGAAAAGCAAAGTCTTTAGTTAGGCAAGTGCATAAAATGTCATCTATAGAAAGAGAAATATCATGGTTGTTTGCCGCAGTTCCTCTAGCTTTCTCCCTAGAATATACGAATATGTAGCGCTAGTGTCTCCATGTGGAACCACTTACTCTATCCAAGCTCAAAATAAAATGTTCCCCGAGAAAAAACATTCAAAACAATGAAGTCCATTGATAATATCCAGAAAAAAAAAAAAAAAAAAACAAAGAGGCTGTAGCAATATCTGGGATTGAGTCAGCCAAAAAAAACTTGATATTTCCGGTTTCATCCAGTCTTATCCGGACAAACTGGTGTGGAATTCGTATGCAATGGACCGAGAAAATCACAGTAAAAATGGTTTTGGAGAAAAGCAAAGTCTTTTCGTGAGGGAAGTGCATAAAATGTCATCTATACAAACAGAAATATCATGTTTGTTTGCCACTGTCCCTCTAGCTTTCTCCCTAGAAAATAAAAATGTGTAGAGCTGGTGTCTCCACGTGGAAACAATTAGTGTTTCCAAGCACAAAATTAAATGTTCCCTGATAAAAAACATTCAAAACGATAAAGTCCATTGATAATATCCAGATAAAAAAAAAAGAAAACATAGAGGCTGTAGCAATATCTGGGATTGATTTAGCCAAAACCAAACTGGATAGTTCCGGTTTCATCCAGTCTTATCCGGACAAAGTGGTGTGGAATTCGTATGCAATGGACCAAGAAAATCACAGTATAAAGTGTTTTGGAGAAAAGCAAAGTCTTTTCGTTAGGCAAGTGCATAAAATGCCATCTATACAAACAGAAATATGATGTTTGTTTGCCGCAGTTCATCTAGCTTTCTCCCTAGAGAATACGAATGTGTAGAGCTGGTGTTCCCATGATGAACCAATTAGTGTTTCACAGCACAAAATTCAATGTTCCCTGATAAAAACATTCAAAACAATAAAGTCCGTGGATAATATCAGGAATACACAAACTCAGAGGCTGTAGCAATATTTCGGATTGAGTTAGCCAAAACACAACCAGATAGTTCTGGTTTCATGCAGTCATATCTGGACAAAGTGGTGTGGAATTCGTATGCAATGTACCGAGAAAATCACAGTAAAAATGGTTTTGGAGAAAAGCAAAGCCTTTTCGCCAGGCAAGAGCATAAAGTGTCATCTATACAAACAGAAATATCATGTTTGTTTGCTGCAGTTCCTCTAGTTTTCTCCCTGGAAAATACGAATACTTAGAGCTGGTGTCTCCATGTGGAAACAACTAATGTTTCCAAGCACAAAATTAAATGTTCCCTGATAAAAAACATTCAAAACAATAAAGTCTGTGGATAGTATCAGGAATACACAAACACAGAGGCTGTAGCAATATTTCGTATTGAGTTAGCCAAAACACAACTGGATATTTCTCTTTTTATCCAGTCATTTCCGGACTAACTCGTGTGGAAATCATATGCAATGGACCGAGAAAATCACAGTACAAATGGTTTTGGAGAAGAGCAAAGTCTTTTCATTAGGCAAGTAGATAAAATATCTTCGATAAAAACAGAAATATCATGTTTGTTTGCAGCAGTTCCTCTAGCTTTCTCCCTATAAAATACAAATATATAGAACTGGTGTCTCCATGTGGAAACAGTTAGTGTTTTCAAGCACAAAATAAAATGATCCTTGATAAAAATCATTCAAAACAATAAAGTCCATGGATAATATCAGGATTACAGAAACACAGAGGGTGTAGCAATATCTGGGATTGAGTTAGCCAAAGAAAAAACGGATATTTCCGGTTTCATCCAGTCATATCTGGACAAAGTGCTGTGGAATTCGTGTGCAATGGACTGAGAAAATCACAGTAAAAATGGTTTCGGAGAAAAGCAAAGTCGTTTCATTAGGCAAGTGCATAAAATGCTATCTATACAAACAGAAATATCATGTTTGTTTGCCGCAGTTCCTCTAGCTTTCTCCGGAGAAAATACGAATGTGTAGAGCTGGTGTCCCCATGATGAACCAATTAGTGTTTCTGTGGCACAAAATTCAATGTTCCCTGATAAAAACATTCAAAACAATAAAGTCCATTGATAATATCCAGAAAACAGAAACACAGATGCTGGAGTAATATTTCGGACTGAGTTAGCCAAAACACAACCAGATATTTCTGGTTTCATCCAGTCATATCCGGATAAAGTGGTGTAGAATTCGTATGCAATGGACCGAGAAAATCACAGTAAAAATAGTTTTGCAGAATAGCAAAGTCTTTTCATTAGGAAAGGGCATAAAATGTCATCTATACAAACAGAAATATCATGTTTATTTGCCATAGTTCCTCTAGCTTTCTCACTAGAAAATACGAATGTGTAGAGCTGGTGTCTCCATGTGGAAACAGTTAGTGTTTTCAACCACAAAATTAAATGTTCCCTAATAAAAAACATTCAAAACAATTAAGTCCATGGATAATATCAAAAATATACAAACACAGATGCTGTAGCAATATCTGGGATTGAGTTAGCAAAAATAAAAAAACGGATATTTCTGGTTACATCCAGTCATATCCGGACAAACTGGTGTAGAATTCCTATGCAATGGACCGAGAAAATCACAGTAAAAATGGTTTTGGAGAAAAGCAAAGTCTTTTCACCAGGCAAGAGCTTAAGTGTCATCTATACCAACAGAAATATCATGTTTGTTTGCCGCAGTTCCTCAAGCTTTCTCTGTAGAAAATAGAAATGTGTAGAGCTAGTGTCTCCATGTGGAACCGATTAGTGTTTCCAAGCACAAAATTAAATGTTCCCTGAAAAAAAAAAACATTCCAAAAAATAAAGTCCGTGGATAATATCAGGAATACACAAACACAGAGGCTGTAGCAATATTTCGGATTGAGTTAGCCAAAACATACCAGATATTTCTGGATTCATCCAGTCATATCCGGATAAAGTGGTGTGGAATTCGTATGCAATGGACCGAGAAAATCACAGTAAAAATGGTTTTGGAGAAAAGCAAAGTCTTTTCGTGAGGGAAGTGCATAAAATGTCATCTATACAAACAGAAATATCATGTTTGTTTGCCACTGTCCCTCTAGCTTTCTCCCTAGAAAATAAAAATATGTATAGCTGGTGTCTCCACGTGGAAACAATTAGTGTTTCCAAGCACAAAATTAAATGTACCCTGATAAAAAACATTCAAAACGATAAAGTCCATTGATAATATCCAGAAAAAAAAAAAAAACATAGAGGCTGTAGCAATATCTGGGATTGAGTTAGCCAAAACCAAACCGGATAGTTCCGATTTCATGCAGTCTTATCCGGACAAAGTGGTGTGGAATTCGTATGCAATGGACCAAGAAAATCACAGTATAAAGTGTTTTGGAGAAAAGCAAAGTCTTTTCGTTAGGCAAGTGCATAAAATGCCATCTATACAAACAGAAATATGATGTTTGTTTGCCGCAGTTCATCTAGCTTTCTCCCTAGAGAATACGAATGTGTAGAGCTGGTGTCCCCATTATGAACCAATTAGTATTTCAACGGTACAAAATTAAATGTTCCCTGAAAAAAAAACATTCAAATCAATAAAGTCTGTGTATAATATCCAGAAAACACAAAAACAGAGGCTGTAGCAATATTTCGGATTGAGTTAGCCAAAACACAACCAGATAGTTCTAGTTTCATCCAGTAATTTCCGACAAACTGGTGTGGAATTCGTATGCAATGGACCGAGAAAATCACAGTACAAATGGTTTTGAAGAAAAGCAAAGTCTTTTCGATAGGCAAGTGCATAAAATATCATCTATACAAACAGAAATATCATGTTTGTTTGCTGCAGTTTCGCTAGCTTTCTCCATAGAAAATAAGAATGTGTAGAGCTGGTGTCTCCATGTGGAAACAATTAGTGTTTCCAAGCACAAAATTAAATGTTCCCTGAAAAAACAAAACATTCAAAACAATAAAGTCCGTGGATAATATCAGGAATACACAAGCACAGAGGCTGTAGAAATATTTTGTATTGAGTTAGCCAAAACAAAACTGGATATTTCCGGTTTGATCCAGTCATATCAGGACAAACTGGTGTGGAATTCGTATGCAATGGACAGAGAAAATCACAGTAAAAATGGTATTGGAGAAGAGCAAAGTCTTTTCATTAGGCAAGAAGCTAAAATATCATCAATACAAACGAAATATCAAGTTTGTTTGCCGCAGTTCTACTAGCTTTCTCCCTAGAAAATACGAATGTGTAGAGCTGGTGCCCCATGATGAAACAATTAGTGATTCAACGGTACAAAATTAAATGTTCCCTGATAAAAACATTCAAAACAATAAAGTCCGTGGATAATATCAGGAATTAAAAACACAGAGGCTGTAGCAATATCTTGCATTGAGTTAGCCAAAAAAAAACCGGATATTACCGGTTTCATGGAATCATAACTGGACAAAGTCGTTTGGAATTCATATGCAATGGACAGAGAAAATCACAGTAAACATGGTTTTGAAGAAAAGGAAAGTCTCTTTGTTAGCCAAGTGCATTAAATGTCGTCTATACAAACAGAAATATCATGTTT
This sequence comes from Lepus oiostolus, assembly GCA_036325905.1. NCBI lineage: Eukaryota > Metazoa > Chordata > Mammalia > Lagomorpha > Leporidae > Lepus > Lepus oiostolus. The sequence goes on from CM070808.1 coordinate 132,525,937, forward strand.
GTTGGCTGCAGTTCCTAAAGCTTTCTCCCTAGAAAATAAGAATGTGTAGAGCTAGTGTCCCCATGATGAACCAATTAGTGTTTCTGCGGTACAAAATTCAATGTTCCCTGATAAAAACATTCAAAACCATAAAATCCATCGATAATTTCCGGAAAACACAAACACATAGCCTGTTGCAATATCTGGGATTGGGTTGGCCCAAACACAACCGGATATTTCTCATTTCATCCAGTCATATCCAGACAAAGTGGTTTGGAATTCGTATGCAATGGACCGAGAAAATCACAGTAAAAATGGTTTTGGAGCAAAGCAAAGTCTTTTCCTTAGGCAAGTGCATAAGATGTCATCTATACAAACAGTAATATCATGTGTGTTTGCCACAATTCCTCAAGCTTTCACCCTAGAATATACGAATATATAGTGCTGGTGTCTCAATGGGAACCAATTACTGTATCCAAGCTCAAAATAAAATGTTCCCTGATAAAAAACATTCAAAAAATAAAGTCCATCGATAATATCCAGAAAATACAAACACAGAGGCTGAGGCACTATCTGGGATTGAGTTAGTCAAAACAAAACCGGATATTTCTCTTTTTATCCAGTCATATCCGGACAAAATGGTGTGGAATTCGAATGCAATGGATGGAATAAATCACAGTAAAAATGGTTCTGGAAAATAGAAAAGTCTTTTCGTTAGGCAAGTGCATAAAATGTCAGCTATACAAACAGAAATATCATGATTGTTTGCCGCAGTTCCTCTAGCTTTCTCCCTAGAAAATACGAATGTGTGGAGCTGGTGTCCCCACGATGAACCAATTAGTGTTTTTGCGGTACAAAATGCAATGTTTCCTGATAAAAAACATTCAAAACAATAAATTCCATAGATAATATCTAGAAAACACAAACACAGAGGCTTTCACAATATTTCGGATTGAGATAGCCAAAACACAACCGGATATTTCTGGTTTCATCCAGTCATACCTGACAAACTGGTGTGGAATTCGTATGCAATGGACCGAGAAAATCACAGTACAAATGGTTTTGGAGAAAAGCAAAGTCATTTCGTTAGGCAAGTGCATAAAATGTCATCGATACAAACAGAAATATCATGTTTGTTTGTCGCAGTTCCTCTAGCTTTCTCCCTAGAAAATAGGAATGTGTGGAGCTGGTGTCCCCACGATGAACCAATTAGTGTTTCTGCGGTACAAAATGCAATGTTTCCTGATAAAAAACATTCAAAACAATAAATTTCATAGATAATATCTAGAAAACACAAACACAGAGGCTTTCACAATATTTCGGATTGAGATAGCCAAAACACAACCGGATATTTCTGGTTTCATCCAGTCATACCTGACAAACTGGTGTGGAATTCATATGCAATGGACCGAGAAAATCACAGTAAATTTGGTTTTGGATAATAGCAAAGTCATTTCATTAGGCAAGTGCATAAAATGTCATCTATACAAACATCAATATCATGTTTGTTTGTCGCAGTTCCTCTAGCTTTCTCCCTAGAAAATACGAATGTTTAGAGCTGGTTTCCCCATCATGAACCAATTAGTGTTACAATGGTACAAAATTAAATGTTCCCTGATAAAAACATTCAAAACAATAAAGTCCGTGGATAATATCCGGAAAACACAAACACAGAGGCTTTCACAATATTTCGGATTGAGTTAGCCAAAACACAACCGGATATTTCTGGTTTCATCCAGTCATATCCGGACAAACTGGTGGAGAATTCGTATGGAATGGACCGAGAAAATCACAGTAAAAATTGTTTTGGAGAAAAGCAAAGTCTTTTCGTTAGGCAAGTGCATAAAATGTCATCGATGCAAACAGAAATATCATGTTTGTTAACTGCAGTTCCTCTAGCCTTCTCCCTAGAAAATACGAATGTGTAGAGCAGTGGTCAACATGTGGAAACAATTAGTGTTTCAATGGTACAAAATTAAATGTTCCCCGATAAAAACATTCAAAACAATAAAGTCCGTTCATAATATCAGGAATGCACAAACTCAGAGGCTGTAGCAATACCTGGGATTAAGTTAGCCAAAAGAAAACCGGACATTTCCGCTTTCATCCAGTCATATCCGGACAAACTGGTGTGGAATTCGTATGGAATGGACCGAGAAAATCACAGTACAAATGGTTTTGGAGAAAAGCAAAGTCTTTTCATTAGGCAAGTGCATCAAATGTCATCGATACAAACAGAAATATTATGTTTGTTTGCCGCAGTTCCTCTAGCTTTCTCCCTAGAAAATACAAATGTGTAGAGCTGGTGTCTCCATGTGGAACAAATTAATGTTTCCAAGCACAAAATTAAATATTCCCTGAAAAAAAGCATTCAAACCAAAAAAATTCGTGGATAATATCAGGAATACACAAACACAGAGGCTGTAGCAATATCTGGGATTGAGTAAGCCAAAACAAAACCATATATCTGGTTACATCCAGTCTTATCCGGACAATCTGGTGTGGAATTCGTATGCAATCGACCGAGAAAATCACAGTAAAAATGGTTTTGGAGAAAAGCAAAGTCTTTTCATTAGGCATGTGCATAAAATGTCATCTATACAAACAGAAATATCATGTTTGTTTGCCGCCTTTCCTCTAGCTTTCTCCCAAGAAAATACGAATATGTGGAGCTGGTGTTCCCATGATGAACCGATTAGTGTTTCAACGGTACAAAATTAAATTTTCCATGATAAAAAAGATTCAAAAAAATAAAGTCCGTGGATAATATCATGAATACTCCAACACAGAGGCTGTAGCAATATTTCAGATTGAGTTAGCCAAAAAACAACCGGATATTCTTGGTTTCATCCAGTCATATCCGGTAAGCTTGTGTGGCATTCATATGCAATGGACTGAGAAAATCACAGTAAAAATGGTTTTGGAGAAAAGCAAAGTCTTTTCGTTGGGCAAGTGCATTAAATGTCATCTATACATACAGAAATATCATGTTTGTTTGTCGCAGTTCCTCTAGCTTTCTCCCTGGAAAATACGAATGTGTAGAGATGGTGTTCCCATAATGAACCAATTATTGATTCTTTGGTATAAAATTAAATGTTCCCTGATAAAAAAACATTCAAAACAATAAAGTCTGTTGATAATATCAGGAATACACAAACAAAGAGGCTGTAGCAATATCTGGGATTGAGTTAGCCAAAACACAACCGGATATTTCTCTTTTTATCCAGTCATTTCCGGACAAACTGGTGTAGAATTCGCATGCAATGGACTGAGAAAATCAGAGTAAAAATGGTTTTGGAGAAAAGCAAAGTCTTTTCATTAGGCAAGAAGATAAAATATCATCGATACAAACAGAAATATCATGTTTGTTTAAAGCAGTTCCTCTAGCGTTCTCCCTAGAAAATACGAATGTGAGGAGCTGGTGTCCCCATGATGAACCAAGTAGTGTTTCTACGGTACAAAATTAAATGTTCCCTGATGAAATTATTCAAAACAATAGTCCATTGATAATATCCATAAAACACAAACACAGAGGCTTTAACAATATTTCACATTGAGTTAGAAAAACACAACCGGATATTTCTGGTTTCATCCAGTCATATCTGGGCAAACTGGTGTGGAATTCATATGCAATGGACTGAGAAAATCAGTGTAAAAATTGTTTTGGAGAAAAGCAAAGTCTTTTCATTAGGCAAGTGCATAAAATGTCAACTATACAAACAGAAGTATCATGTTTGTTTGTGGCAGTTCCTCCAGCTTTCTACCTAGAAAATACGAATGTGTAGAGCTGGTGTCTCCTTGTGGAATCAGTTAGTGTTTGCAAGCACAAAATTAAATGTTTCCTGAAAAAAAAATATTCAAAAAAAATAAAGTCAGTGGGTAATATTAGGAATACACCTACACAGAGGCTGTAGCAATATTCCGGATTGAGTTTGCCAAAACACAACCAGATATTTCTGTTTTCATCCAGTCATATCCGGACAAACTGGTGTGGAGTTCGTATGCAATGGACCGAGAAAATCACAGTACAAATGGTTTTGGAGAAAAGCAAAGTCTGTTCGTTAGGCAAGTGCATAAAATGTCATCTATACAAACAGAAACATCATGTTTGTTTGCCGCAGTTCCTCTAGGTTTCTCCCTAGAAAATACGAATGTATAGAGCTTATGTCTCCTTGTGGAACCAATTAGTGATTACAAGCAGAAAATTAAATGTTCCCTGATAAAAAATATTCAAAACAATAAACTCCGTGTGTAATATTAGGAATACACATACAGTGAGGCTGTAGCAATATCTGGGATTGAAATAGCCAAAACTAAACCGGATATTTCCGGTTTCATCCAGTCATACCCGGACAAAGTGGTGTGGAATTCGTATGCAATGGACCAAGAAAATGACAGTAAAAACGGTTTTGGAGAAAAACAAAGTCTTTTCGTTAGGAAAGTGCACAAAATGTTATCTCTACAAACAGAAATATCATGTTTGTTTGTCGCAGTTCCTCTAGCTTTCTCCCTAGAAAATACGAATGTGTGGAGCTGGTGTCCCCATGATGAACCAATTAGAGTTTCTACGGTACAAAATGCAATGTTTCCTGATAAAAACATTCAAAACAATAAATTCCATAGATAATATCTAGAAAACACAATCAAAGAGGCTTTCACAATATTTCGGATTGAGATAGCCAAAACACAACCGGATATTTCTGGTTTCATCCAGTCATACTGGACAAACTGGTGTGGAATTCCTATGCAGTGGACCGAGAAAATCACAGTAAAAATGGTTTTGGAGAAAAGCAAAGTCATTTCATTAGGCAAGTGCATAAAATGTCATCTATACAAACAGAAATATCATGTTTGTTTATCGCAGTTCCTCTAGCTTTCTCCCTAGAAAATACGAATGTTTAGAGCTGGTGTCCCCATCATGAACCAATTAGTGATTACAAGCAGAAAATTAAATGTTCCCTGATGAAAACATTCAAAACAATAAAGTCCGTGGATAATATCAGGAATACACAAACAAAGATGCTGTAGCAATATCTGGGATTGAGTTAGCCAAAACACAACCGGATATTTCTCTTTTTATCCAGTCATTTTTGGACCAACTGGTGGAGAATTCGTATGCAATGGACCGAGAAAATCACAGTACAAATGGTTTTGGAGAAAAGCAAAGTCTTTTCATTACGCAAGAAGATAAAATATCATCGATACAAACAGAAATATCATGTTTGTTTACCGCAGTTCCTCTAGTGTTCTCCCTAGAAAATACGAATGTGAGGAGCTGGTGTCCCCATGATGAACCAAGTAGTGTTTCTACGGTACAAAATTAAATGTTCCCTGATGAAAATATTCAAAACAATAAGTCCATTGATAATATCCATAAAACACAAACACAGAGGCTTTAACAATATTTCACATTGAGTTAGAAAAACACAACCGTATATTTCTGGTTTCATCCAGTCATATCTGGGCAAACTGTGTGGAATTCATATGCAATGGACTGAGAAAATCAGAGTAAAAATTGTTTTGGAGAAAAGCAAAGTCTTTTCATTAGGCAAGTGCATAAAATGTCAACTATACAAACAGAAATATCATGTTTGTTTGTTCTAGTTCCTCTAGCTTTCTTCCAAGAAAATACGAATGTGTAGAGCTGGTGTCTCCTTGTGGAATCAGTTAGTGTTTGCAAGCACAAAATTAAATGTTTCCTGAAAAAAAATATTCAAAAAAATAAAGTCAGTGGGTAAAATTAGGAATACACCTACACAGAGGCTGTAGCAATATTCCGGATTGAGTTTGCCAAAACACAACCAGATATTTCTGTTTTCATCCAGTCATATCCGGACAAAGTGGTGTGGAATTCGTATGCAATGGACCGAGAAAAATCACAGTACAAATGGTTTTGGAGAAAAGCAAAGTTTTTTCGTTAGGCAAGTGCATAAAATGTCATCTATACAAACAGAAATATCATGTTTGTTTGCCACAGTTCCTCTGGCTTTCTCCCTAGAAGATACGAATGTGTAGAGCTGGTGTTCCCAAGATAAACCAATTAGTGTTTCAACGGTACAAAATTAAATGTTCCCTGCAAAAGCATTCAAAACAATAAAGTCCATTGATAATATCCAGAAAACACAAACACAGAGTCTGTAGCAGTATTTCGGATTGAGTAAGCCAAAACGCAACCAGATATTTCTGCTTTCATCCAGTCATATCCTGACAAACTGGTGTGGAATTCGTATGCAATGGACCGAGAAAATCACAGTACAAATGGTTTTGGAGAAAAGCAGTCTTTTCATTAGGCAAGTGCTTAAAATGTCATCTATACAAACAGAAATATCATGTTTCTTTGCCGCAGTTCCTCTAGCTTTATCCCTAGAAAATGCGAATGTGTAGAGCTGGTGTCTCCATGTGGAAAAAATAAGTGTTTCCAAGCACAAAATTAAAAGTTCCCTGATAAAAAAAACATTCAAAACAATAAAGTCTGCGGATAATATCAGGAATACACAAACACAGAGGCTGTAGCAATATTTCGTATTGAGTTAGGCAAAACACAATCGGATATTTCTCTTTATAGCCAGTCATTTCAGGACAAACTGGTGTGGAATTCCTATGCAATGGACCGAGAAAATCAGAGTAAAAATGGTTTTGGAGAAGAGCAAAGTCTTTTCATTAGGCAACTGCATAACATGTCATCTATACCAACAGAAATATCAGGTTTGTTTGTCGCAGATCCTCTAGCTTTCTCTGTAGAAAATACGAATGTGTAGAGCTTGTGTCTCCATGTGGAAACTATTAGTGTTTTGCAGCACAAAATTAAAAGTTCCCGGATAAAAAATATTTAAAACAATAAAGTCTGTGGATAATATCAGGAATACACAAACACAGAGGCGGTAACAATATCTGGGATTGAGTTAGCCAAAAAAATACCGGATATTTCCTGTTTCATACAGTCATATATGGACAAACTGGTGTGGAATTCCTATGCAATGGAGTGAGAAAATCACAGTAAAAAAGGTTTTGGAGAAAAGCAAAGTCTTTTCGTTAGGCAAGATTATAAAATGTCATCGATACAAACAGAAATATCATGTTTGTTTGCGGCAGTTCTTCCAGCTTTCTCCCTATAAAATACGAATGTGTAGAGCTGATGTCACCATGATGAACCAATTAGTATTTCAATGGTACAAAATTAATAGATCCTGAAAAAAAACATTGAAAAATAAAATATCCATGAATAATATACAGAAGACGAACACAGAGGCTTTCACAATATTTCAGATTGAGTTAGTCAAAACACAACGGGATATTTCTGGTTTCATTGAGGCATATCTGGACAAAGAGGTTTGGAATTCGTATGCAATAGACCGAGAAAATCAGAGTAAAAATGGTTTTGGAGAAAAGCAATGTTTTTTCATTAGGCAAGAGCTTCTAATGTCATCCATACAAACAGAAATCTCATGTTTGTTTGTCGCAGTTCCTCTAGCTTTCTCCCTAGAAAATACGAATATGTAGAGCTGGTGTCTCCATGTGGAACCAATTACTGCATCCAAGCTCAAAATAAAATGTTCTCCGATAAAAAACATTCAAAACAATAAAGTCTGTGGAGAATATCCAGAAAACACAAACAAAGAGGCTGTAGCAATATCTGGGATTGAGTTAGCAAAAACACAACCAGATATTTCCGGTTTCATCCAGTCATATCCGGTAAACTGGTGTGGAATTCTCATGCAATGTACCGAGAAAATCACAGTAAAAATGTTTTTGGAGAAAAGCAACGACTTTTCGTTAGGCAAGTGCATAAAATGTCATCGATACAAACAGAAATATCATGTATGTTTGCCACAGTTCCTCTGGATTTCTCCGTAGAAAATATGAATGTGTTGAGCTGGTGTCTGCATTTACAAACAATTAGTAATTACAAGCTCAAAATTAAATGTTCCCCGATAAAAAGCATTCAAAACAATAAAGTCTGTGGATAATATCAGGAATGCACAAACACAGAGGCTGTAGTAATGTCTGGGATTGAGTTAGCCAAAACAAAACCGGATATTTACGGTTTCATCCAGTCATATCCGGACAAATTGGTATGGAATTCGTATGCAATAGACCGAAAAAATCACAGTACAAATGGTTTTGGAGAAAAGCAAAGTCATTTCGTTAGGCAAGTACATAAAATGTCATCTATACAAACAGAAATATCATGTTTGTTTGCCAAAGTTCCTCTAGCTTTCTCCATAGAGAATTCGAATAGGTACAGGTGCTGCCTCCATGTGTAACCAATTACTGTATTAACGCTCAAAATAAAATGTTCCCAGATAAAAAAAAAAAACATTCAAAACAATAAAGTCCTTCGATAATATCCAGAAAACACAAACACAGGCTTTAGAAATATCTGGGATTCAGTTAGCCAAAACAAAACCGAATATTTCCGGTTTCATCCAGTCATATCCGGACAAACTGGTGTGGAATTCGTATACAATGGACCAAGAAAATCACAATAAATATTATTTTTAAGAAAAGCAAAGTCTTTTCGTTAGGAAAGTGCATAAAATGTCATCTATACAAAGAGAAATATCATGTTTGTTTGCCGCAGTTCCTATAGCTTTCTCCCTAGAAAATACGAATGTGTAGAGCTGGTGTTCCATGATGAACCAATTAGTGTTTCTACGGTACAAAATTAAATGTTCCCTGATAAAAACATTCAAAACAAAAAAAGTTTACCGATAATATCCACAATACACATACAGAGAGGATTTCACAATATATCTTATTGAGTTAGCCAAAACACAACCGGATATTTCTGGTTTCATCCAGTCATATGCAGAGAAAGTGGTTTGGAATTCGAATGCAATGGACTGGGAAAATCACAGTACAAATGGTTTTGGAGAAAAGCAAAGTCTTTTCGTTAGTCAAGTGCATAAATTGTCATTGATACAAACACAAATATCATGTTTGTTTGCCGCAATTCATCTAGCTTTTTCCCTAGAAAATACGAATATGTAGAGCTGGTTTCTCAATTTGGAACCAATTAGTGTTTCGCAGCACAGATTTAAATGTTTCCTGATAAAAAGCATTCAAAACAATGAAGTCCATTGATAGTATCCAGAAAAATCAAACACAGATGCTGTAGCCATATCTGTGATTGAGTTAGCCAAAACAAAAACATATGTTTCTGATTTCATCCAGTCATACCGGACAAACTGGTGTGGAATTCTTATGCAATGGACCGAGAAAATCACAGTAAAAATGGTTTTGGAGATAAGCAAAGTCTTTTCGATAGGCAAATTCTTTTCATTAGGCAGGTGCATAAAATGCATAAAAAGCTCAAAATACAATGTTCCCTGATAAAAAACATTCAAAACAATAAAGTCTGTGGATAATATCCAGAAAAAAACAAACATAGAGGCTGTAGCCATATATGGGATTGAGTTAGCCAAAAAAAAAAAAATCCGGATATTTCCGATTTTATAAAGTCATTTCCGGACAAACTGGTGTGGCATTTGTATGCACTGGACTAAGAAAAACATACTACACATGGTTTTGGAGAAAAGCAAAGTCTTTTCATTAGGTAAGTGCATAAAATGTCATCTATGCAAACAGAAATATCATGTTTGTTTGCCGTAGTTCCTCTAGCTTTCTCCCTAGAAAATACGAAAGTGTACAGCCGGTACCCCATGATGAACCAATTAGTGTTTCTACGGTACAAAAATAAATGTTCCCTGATAAAAACATTCAAAACAATAAAGTCGATCGATAATATCCAGAAAACAGAAAACACAAACTCAGAGGCTGTAGCAATATCGGGGATTGAGTTGGCCAGAGCAAAACCAGGTATTTCCAGTTTCAACCAATCATATCCGAACAAACTGGTGTGGAATTCGTATGCAATGGACTGAGAAAATCACAGTAAAAATGGTTTTGGAGAAAATCAAAGTCTTTACGTTAGGCAAGTGCATAAAATGTCATCTATGCAAACAGAAATATCATGTTTGTTTGTTGCAGTTCCTCTAGCTTTCTCCGTAGAAAACATGAATGTGTAGAGATGGTGTCTCCATGTGGAATCAATTAGTGTTTCCAAGCACAAAATTAAAAATTCCCTGAAAAAAAAACATTCAAAAAAATAAAGTCAGTGGATAATATCAAGAATACACAAATACAGAGGATGTAGCAATATTTCGGATTGAGTCAGCCATAATACAACCAGATATTTCCGTATAATCCAGTGATATCCAGAAAAACTGGTGTGGAATTCATATGCAATGGACCTAGAAAATCACAGTAAAATTGGTTTTGGAGAAAAGCAAAGTCTTCTCATTAAGCAAGTGCATAAAATGTCATCGATACAAACAGAAATATCATGTTTGTTTACCATAGTTCCTCTAGCTTTCTCACTAGAAAATACGAATATGTAGAGCTGTTGTCCCCATGATGAACCAATTAGTGTTTCAACTGCACAAAATGAAATGTTCCCTGATAAAAGCATTCCAAACAATAAAGGCCATCGACAATATCCAGAAAACACAAATATAGAGGCTTTTACAAAATTTTGGATTGAGTTAGCCAAAAAAACCCCGGATATTCCTGGTTTCATCCATTCATGTCCGGACAAACTGGTGTGGAATTCGTATGCAATGGAACGAGAAAATCAGAGTAAAAATGGTTTTGGAGAAAAGCAAAGTCTTTTCTTTAGGCAAGTGCATAAAATGTCATCTAAACAAACAGAAATATCATGTTTGTTTGCTGCATTTCCTCTAGCTTTCTGCCTAGAAAATACAAATATGTAGAGCTGTTGTATCCATGTGGAACCAATTATTGTTCCAAGAACAAAATTGAATGTTCCCTGATAAAAAACATTCAAACAATAAAGTCCATGGACAATTTCCAGAAAAAACAAGTACAGAGGCTTTTACAATAGTTCAGATTGAGTTAGCCAAAAGACAACCGGATATTTCTGGTTTCTTCCAGTCATGTCCGGACAAACTGGTGTAGAACTCGTATGCTATGGACCGAGAAAATCACAGTAGAAATGGTTTTGGAGAAAAGCAAAGTCTTTTCATTAGTCAAGTGCATAAAATGTCATCTATACAAACAGAAATATCATGTTGGTTTGCCGCATTTCCTCTAGCTTTCTGCCTAGAAAATACAAATATGTAGAGCTGGTGTATTCATGTAGAACCAATTAGTGTTCCTAGAACAAAAATAAATGTTATCTCATAAAAACATTCAAAACAATATGTCCGTGGATAACATCATGAATACACAAACACAGAGGCTGTAGCAATATTTCGGATTGAGTTAGCAAAAACACAACCGGATATTTGTGGTTTCATCCAGTCATATCCGGACAAACTTGTGTGTAATTTGTATGCAATGGACCGACAAAATCACAGTACAAATGGTTTTGGAGAAAAGCAAAGTCTTTTCGTTAGGCATTGCATAAAATATCATCTATACAAACAGAAATATCATGTTTGTTTGCCACAGTTCCTCTAGCTTTCTCCCTAGAAAATACGAATGTGTAGAGTTGGTGTCTCCATGTGGAACCAATTAGTATTTCAGCGGTACAAAATTAAATGTTCCCTGATAAATCATTCAAAACAACAAAGTCCATCGATAATATCCAGAAAACACAAAAAAAGAAACTTTCACTATATTTCGCATTGAGTTAGCCAAAACACAACCGGATGTTTCTGGTTTCATCCACTCATATCCGGAAAAAGTCGTTTGGAATTCGGATGCAATGGGCTGAGAAAATCACAGTAAAAATGGTTTTGGAGAAAAGCAAAGTCTTTTCTTTAGGCAGTGCATAAAATGTCATCGAAACAAACAGAAATATCATCTTTGTTTGCCGCAGTTCCTCTAGCTTTCTCCTTGAAAATACGAATGTGTTCAACTGGTGTCTCCATGTGGAACCAATTACAGTATCCAAGCTCAAAATAAAATGTTCCCCGATAAAAAATATTCAAAAAAATAAAGTCCATCAATAATATCCAAAAAATACAAACACAGAGGCTGTAGCAATATCTGGGATTTAGTTAGCCAAAACAAAACCGGATATTTCCGGTTTCATCCAGTCATATCCGGACAAACTGGTGTGCAATTTGTATGAAGTGTACTGAGAAAATCACAGTAAATTGTTTTGGAGAAAAGCAAAGTCTTTTCGTTAGACAAGTGCATAAAATGTCATCTATATAAACAGAAATATCATGTTTGTTTGCCACTGTTCCTCTAGATTTCTACGTAGATAATATGAATTTGTAGAGCTGGTGTCCCCATGATGCACCAATTAGTGTTTCTACGGTACAAAATTAAATGTTCCCTGATAAAAATATTCAAAATATTAAAGTCCATCGATAATATCCAGAAAACACAAACACAGAGTCTTTCACAATATTTCAGATTGTGTTAGCCAAAATACAACTGGATATTTCTGGTTTCATCCAGTCATATCCGGAAAAAGTCATTTGGAATTCGTATGCAATTGACCGAGAAAATCACAGTAAAAATGGTTTTGGAGAAAAGCAAAGTCTTTTCGTTAGGCAAGTCCATAAAATGTCATCTATACAAACAGAAATATCATGTTTGTTTGCCGCAGTTCCTCTAGCTTTCTCCCTAGAAAATACGAATATGTGCAGCTGGTGTCTCCATGTGGAACCAATTACTGTATCCAAGCTCAAAATAAAATGTTCCCTGATAAAAAACATTCTAAAGACTAAAGTCCGGATAGGAAATTAGGAAAGCGGCAAGATGGCGGAATAGGCAGGGAGCACACTATTAGTTCGGGGGAGAGACAGTATAATATAAGTGGAGATACTGCAGGGTCAAGGAAGAGTAGGGGATGAAACAGCAGAGGAAACACTTCTGGAACTAGTGATTCACAGTGGACCTGCGTGGAAAGCGTGGGAGCTCAAGTTCGGGACACAAGCGGCAGACTGAACACACCATCGCTGGAACGTGAGGTGAGCCGAACCTCAATAGCCCGAGACACCAGTGGGCAAGTGGAAAGAGGAGGCTAGAGGGAGCGAGGCTTGAAACTCCGTGGGGAAAAATTCACCAGGCTAACTAGAAGAGAGAGAGGAAAAAAATTAAAAAGTGACCGATACGGACACAAGTTTCTCTCTCTCCGCTCAACTCTCAAAGTTGAGCAAGTCAGAGCAGGCGCCATTTTGGAGATAGGTCATAAGCAGGGCGACCTCAGGTCTGCACCGGCCCTAAGCCTAGCAGAAACACCTGACTCTGGGGGGAGGGGTGAATAACAGGAGTTTAGGATATAACTTGGCAACCCAGTGGGAGACTGCAGGAGAATTGGAGCCCACACTGAGGGCAGCAGAGATTCCCTGTGTGGTGCTTGGGAAAGAGCTTCTGATCTCTGGCTCCTGTGAGTATATCATTTGCCTGCTAACTACCTCCAATTATGTTCAGCTTTGCAGAATTGCTTCCCTTTTGAATCAAAAAAAGAAAGAGACATTTACCACACCTAACCTGGGAGTGTCATCTTTGACACACCCTCAACCCTGAGGAACCAAACACAGCTCTCAGTCCACACTCATCTCAAGCCTCTAAGACTCCACTGAAAGCAGACAGTCAACTTAATATAGAGCCATAGTGTAACTAGAAAAAACACCACAGTGAAGAAACCAAATATCTCCAACATGCCAAACAACAAACACAACAACCAAGCTAACAAGAACAAGGAAGACACTATGACGCCCCCAAATGAAAAAGACACCCCAATTCAAGATTATGAAGACGATGAGATTGAAGAAATGCAATAAGCGGATCTCAAAAAATTGATAAGAACATTAAGAAGTTCTCAAAAACAAATTCTTGAACTACAGAAATCCTTAATGGACAAGATAGAAAATCTCTCTCGTGAAAATGAAATATTAAGGGGGAATCAAAATGAAATGAAACAACTAGTGGAACAAGAAACTGTGACAGTGACGAGAAATCATAATGAAATGAAGAATTCAATAGATCAAATGACAAACACATTAGAGAGCCTTAAAAACAGAATGGGCAAAGCAGAAGAGAGAATATCAGACTTAGAAGACGGAGAACAGGAAAGGAAACAGGCAAACCAAAGAAAAGAAGAAGAAATCAGAAATCTAAAAAATATTGTCAGGAATCTACAGGATGCTATTAAAAAAACCAACATTCGGGTTCTAGGAGTTCCTGAAGGCATGGAGAGGGAGAAAGCATTAGAAGGCATTTTCCGTGAGATACTAGCAGAAAATTTCCCAGGTTTGGAGAAGGACAGAGGCATCTTAGTACAGGAAGCTTATAGAACCCCTAGTAAACATGACCAAAAGAGATCCTCACCACGACATGTTGTAATCAAACTCACCACAGTGAAACATAAAGAAAAGATCCTAAAATGTGCAAGAGAGAAACGTCAGATTTCTCTTAGAGGATCTCCAATTAGACTCACAGCAGACTTCTCATCAGAAACCCTACAAGCTAGAAGGGAATGGCGAGACATAGCCCAGGTATTAAGAGAGAAAAAATGCCAGCCCAGAATACTATATCCTGCAAAGCTCTCATTTGTGAATGAAGGTGAAATTAAGACTTTTCATAGCAAACAGAAACTGAAAGAATTTGTTGCCACTCATCCTGCCCTGCCAAAGATGCTTAAAGATGTGTTACACACAGAAACACAGAAACACGGTCACCAATATGAAAGAAGGTAAAGGAAGGAAACCTCACAGCAAAAGATCACAGGAAGCTCAATTTCTCTTTGACATAGAATTAAACTCTGATGCTCTGTTAAAGCAATGTGTTAAAGTAATCTATTATGTGCTCTTGATGTCTGTTAAATTCTAATTGTTCAAAAACAGCTGAATTTTTATTAAGAGCTATGGGTTATTTAACTATGTGATTCTTTTCAAAGATTTGAATAATCACCTTGTAACAATGATCAAATTTGGTCTATGTTATGTCATGATTTTAAGGAATCTTATTTCAACCAGATATTTTGGATTTTGAGCCTTCTTGGCATTCTTGACAGGCATTCAAAAAATCAAAGTTTCAAACAATCTGGTCTCTAAAATTTCCAGTAAATCCTGGACTTTGGTTTGTCCAGTTTGGCCCAACTGAAAAAAAATCGAAGAACCTATGTCTCCCATCTTATAGAGACACCACCTAAGCAGGCTATTTGGATCATATTAGAAGGACTGTCAGGATGTGATGTGGTACCAGACTTTAAGTTTATATAATGGAAATTGCTATTAATACAAATGTTTGAGAATTAAAAAGTCTAATGATCTTGTGTTACTAGACATGACAGTTGTCTTAATGAGAAAGCCCCAGAGGCCTAAAGGGGTAAATACTTGTCAAATCCTACAGGTGCTTTCAAAAATACTGTGAAGTAAGCAAGTGCCTCTTGGTGGTTGATGAGTTTATAATTCTAAACATGGCGATTTATAGTCTTTTGTCATCCATAGTTATATATGATGTGCTGCTCATAAAAATAAAGCATTGTTGATTCTGTGTTTAGCTGTCCTCCTATAGGTTCCTATGGAGTTTTTCCAGCCACTTTTATTGTATTCAGTACTTTGGGATGGCTCTGTAAACAGATGAAGCCAATAATGTATGAACAGTACCAACTGAGAGAAAGTATGGTTAACTGACGTTACTAAAAACAAAAAGCAATTCAAATCCATTGGCAATCTACAAAATGAGTTAAAGATTTTAAAAGCTATTATTAAAATTGCTATATTGGTCTATTATGCTATGTTATATGTGTGTACATATTGTATGTCCACATGGGGAAATTTTATTAAGAGTTTTATTTTAAATGGCTTATAGATAAGATTGTCCATAAATTTAAGCTGCTAAAATCAATCAAAGATACATTTTAATTAGTGTGACCTGAATCTCTGTATCATATGTTTTATACTTGTTGGTAGAAAGAAACTAAAAACATTTTAGATGTTTGTGCTTAAGTTTACTTGCTAAACAAACTACACCATGTTAGATATTTAAGAGGTGTTTTCAAATACATGATTCTTAAAATTTATAGAAGGCATTGGACCTTCTGGTAAATGTTTTCTTAAGTTCTTATCTAATGGTTGAAACGGTTTGCTAAGTATTCATGTAATATTGCTATTGTCAGCAAGCGATCTAGGACTTGCTCCCTCATTTCTCTATTCTAAGCCCAACTTGTTCTTTCATTTCTCTATTCTCTTCAAGGTAGGAAACTAATTCTATTATGAAGGAATCTGTAGGATGCACAATTTAATCTATAGACCTTATAAAAGAGATGGCTAACATTTTTCTGTAATAGCATAGCCAAAATAAGAACTTAAATAATAATCTCATAGTAGATTCACTTTGCCATCAGCAAAGTATACAGTAAGTAGAAAAAACCTCCCTTTCAGACCAAAGGGAAAGAAAGTTTGAAAGTGAGAATATAATTTTCCTCATGGGCATTGTCTACCTTAGAAAAACTACTACAGAACATGCCTGTGACTATAGACTTGTAGTTCAGGCCGCAGAAGATTAGAGATAGGACTTGGGCATTCCCTTGACTTGCATCCTCTGGTCTGCTTTAACACAAACCAGGAGGAAAAGAAAGCTAGGCATCAGAAGCAATGGGTGGCAGGCCTATTAATGGCTGATCTGTACAGTGATCTGCCCTCAAGGAGACCCAACAGGCCAGTCCACTGCAGTGGCTTTCAATGTGGTAAGCCTGGGCTTCAGCAGAAGTCAGCTTGTGAAGAGCCCTGGCAGCTCTGCCAAGAGTTGGATCACTGGAAATGGACCTGCCCTGGAGTCGAAGGATGCCCAGGTAAGAGCCACAGATCTTATTGGCTCTAAGCTGAAAAGCCCTTCACGCAGCACAACTTCCAAAGTGACCACTGCAGCTGAGGGTATGGTCAAGTAGGGTCAGCAACATTGCAGGCAGAACTGTAAATTTCTTGTTAGAGATGCCCCCTGCCTTTACCTGGCCAGCTTTCCTTCCAGGCCAGCCAAGTAATGAAAGTCAACAGAGTGCCTTCCCCTAGGAGGTTCACACCTCCCTTAGGATATACCCTATGTGAAGAGATAGATAGGTCTGGGTCTCTGAATTTACAAGGCCTAAAGTCCACCAGATTATTATCAAGCCCCTTATATCAGGTTCAATTTGCCTCTCAATCAGAAAAATTACTTGTATCTAGAAAGCACCTTTCTTAGCTACTCTAATAATGACTCTGTCCTTTGTTCTCGGCCCTGTCTAGTGCACTTGGGCCTCATTCCTTTGTAATCATAACCTCTACTCTACCACCAATGGCTCTACACCCAACCTGTGTGTACTGATGGTTCTCTTCCCCACTTAATGCTGTATAATTGTTCAAACCTGGTAAATGCCACTCTTAGGATCATTGGTTACTATCCTCACTCTGTCTTTTATGACCTTGTCTAAATATGATCAGAGTTGGTAAACTTGGAAGGCTTCCATAGCCTTGGCAACTCATGACGACAGCCTAGGATGGTTACTGGCGCCATAAACTAGAGTGTCAATTTGTTGGGTCAACAACAGGAGCCACTGTGCACTTGCTCCTCATGTGGGATCTCTGTCCTTAATGTGCTGTACATTGTGATTTAATGCTATAACTAGAACTCAAACAGTATGTTTCACTTTCTGTTTCCATGTGGGTGCAAACTGTTGAAATCTTTACTTCATATATACTAACTTGATCTTCTATATAAAAAGAGAACTGAAAATGAATCTTGATGCAAATGAAAGGGGAGAGGGAGCGGGAGAGGGGAGGGTTGTGGGTGGGAGGGAAGTTATGGGAGGGGGAAGCCATTGTAATCCATAAGCTGTACACTGGAAATTTACATTCATTAAATAAAAGTTAAAAAAAAAAGAAAAAAAAATAAAGTCCGTTGATAATATCCAGAAAACACAAACACAGAGGCTTTCACAATATTTCGGATTGAGTTAGCCAAAACACAACCGTATATTTCTGGTTTCATCCAGTCATATCCGGACAAACTGGTGTGGAATTCGTATGCAATGAACCAAAAAAAATCACAGTACAAATGGTTTTGGAGAAAAGCAAAGTCTTTTCGTTAGGCAAGTGCATAAAATGTCATCTATACAAACAGAAATATCATGATTTTTTGTCGCACTTCCTCTAGCTTTCTCCCTAGAAAATACGAATGTGTAGAGCTGGTGTCTCCATGTGGAACCAAATAGTGTTTGCAAGCTCAAAATAAAATGTTCCCCGCTAAAAAGCATTCAAAACAATAAAATCCGTGGATAATATCAGGAATACAAAAACACAGAGGCTGTAGCAATATCTGGGATTGAGTTAGCAAAATGAAACCAGATATTTCCGGTTTCATCCAGTCATATCCAGTAAACTCGTGTGGAATTCATATGCAATGTACCGAGAAAATCACAGTAAAAATGGTTTTGGAGAAAAGCAAAGACTTTTCGTTAGGCAAGTGCATAAAATGTCATCGATACAAACAGAAATATCATGTATGTTTGCCACCGTTCCTCTGGATTTCTCCCTAGAAAATACAAATGTGTAGAGCTGGTGTCTCCAAGTGGAATCAATTAGTAATTACAAGCACAAAATTAAATGTTCCCTGATAAAAAACATTCAAAACAATAAAGTCCGACGATAATATCCTGAAAACACAAACCCAGGCTGTAGAAATAAATGGGATTGAGTTAGCCAAAACAAAACCAGATATTTCCCATTTCATCCAGTCATATCCGGACAAACTGGTGTGGAATTCGTATGCAATGGAGCGAGAAAATCACAATGAAATGGTTTTGAAGAAAAGCAAAGTCTTTTCGTTAGGCAAATGCATAAAATGTCATCTATACAAACAGAAATATCTTGTTTGTTTGCCGCAATTCCTCTAGCTTTCTGCCTCGAAAATACGAATGTGTAGAGCTTGTGTTCCATGATGAACCAATTAGTGTTTCTACGGTACAAAATTAATTGTTCCCTGATAAAAACATTCAAAACAAAAAAGTTCATCGATAATATCCACAATACACATATAGAGAGGATTTCACAATATTTCGCATTCAGTCAGCCAAAACACAACCGGACGTTTCTGGTTTCATCTAGTCATATCCGGAGAAAGTGCTTTGGAATTCGTATGCAATGGACCGAGAAAATCACAGTAAAAAATGGTTTTGGAGAAAAGCAAAGCTTTTCTTTAGGAAAGTGAATATAATGTCATCTATACAAACAGAAATGTTATGTTTGTTTGCCACAGTTGCTCTAGCTTTATCCCTAGAAAATATGAATGCGTAGAGCTGGTGTCTCCATGTGGAACCAATTAGTGTTTCCAAGGACAAAATAAATGTTCCCTAATGAAAAAATTCAAAACAATAAAGTACTTGGATAATATCAGGAATACACAAAACAGAGGCTGTAGCAATATCAGGGATTGAATTAGCCAAAACAAAACCGGATATTTCCGGTTTCATCCAGTTATATCTGATAAAGCGGTTTGGAATTCCTATGCAATGGACCGAGAAAATCGGGGTAAAAATGGTTTTAGAGAACAGCAAAGTCTTTTCGTTTGGCAAGTGCTAAAATGTCATCTATACAAGCAGAAATATCATGTTTCTTTGCCACAGGTCCTCTAGCTTTCTACCTCAAAAATACCAATACTTAGAGGTGGTGTCTCCATGTGGAACCAATTAGTGTTTCTACGTTACAAAATGAAATGTTCCCTGATAAAAATATTCAAAACAATAAAGTCCATCGGTAATATCCAGAAAAAAAAAAAAACACAGAGGCAGTAGCAATATCTGGGATTGAGTTAGCCAAAACACAACCGGATATTTCCAGTTTCATCCAGTCATATCCGGTAAACTGGTGTGGAATTCGTTTGCAATGGACCGTGAAAATCACAGTACAAATGGTTTTTGAGAAAAGCAAACACTCTTCGTTAGCCAAGTGCATAAAATGTCATCTCTACAAACAGAAATATCATGTTTGTTTGTCACAGTTCCTCTAGCTTTCTCTCAAGATAATACGAATTTGTAGAGCTGGTGTCCCCATGATGAACCAATTAGTGTTTCTAAGGTACAAAATTAAATGTTCCCTGATAAAAACATTCAAAACAATAAAGTTCGTTTACAATATCCAGAAAACAAAAACACAGAGACTGTAGCAATATCTGGGATTGAGTTAGCCAAAATAAAACCATATATTTCCGGTTTCAACCAGTCATACCGGACAAACTGCTGTGGAATTCGTATGCAATGGACCGAGAAAATCACAGTAAAAATGGTTTTGGAGAAAAGCGAAGTCTTTTCGAAAGCCAAATGCATAAAATGTCATCTATATAAACAGAAATATTATGTTTGTTTGCCGCAGTTCCTCTAGCTTTCTACCTAGAAAAAACGAATACGTAGTGCTGGTGTCTCCATGTGGAACCAATTACTGTATCCAAGCTCAAAATAAAATGTTCTCCGATAAAAAACATTCAAAACAATAAAGTCCGTTGATAATATCCAGAAAACACAAACACAGAGGCTTTCACAATATTTCGGATTGAGTTAGCGAAAACACAACCGTATATTACCGGTTTCATCCAGTCATATCAGGGCAAAATGGTTTGGAATTCATATGCAATGGACCGAGATAATAACAGTACAAATGGTTTTCGAGAAAAGCAAAGTCTTTTTGTTAGGCAAGTGCATAAAATGTCATCTATACAAACAGAAATATCATGTTTGTTTGCCACAGTTCCTCTAGCTTTCTCCCTAGTAAATACGAATGTGTAGAGCTGGTGTCTCCATGTGGAACCAATTAGTGTGTCTATGGTACAAAATTAAATGTTCCCTGATAAAAACATGCAAAACAATAAAGTCTGTGGATAATATCAGGAATACACAAAAACAGAGGCTGTAGCAATATCAGGGATTGAGTTAGCCAAAACACAACTGGATATTTCTCGTTTCATCCAGTCATACCGGACAAACTGGTGTGGAATTCCTATGCAATGGACCGAGAAAATCACAGTAAAAATGGATTAGGAGAAAAGCAAAGTTTCTTCGTTAGCCAAGTGCATAAAATGTAATCTCAAAAACAGAAATATCATGTTTTTTTGGCGCAGTTCCTCTAGCTTTATCCCTAGAAAATATGAATGTGTAGAGTTGGTGTCCCCATGATGAATCAATTAGTGTTTCGCAGCACAAAATGAAATGCTCCCTGATAAAAACATTCAAAACAATAAAGTCCTTAGATAATATCAGGAATACAAAAACACAGAGGCTTTCACAATATTTCAGATTAAGTTAGCCAAAGCACAATCGTATATTTCTGGTTTCATCCAGTCATATCCGGACAAACTGGTGTGGAATTTGTATGCAATGAACCGAGAAAATCACAGTAAAATGATTTTCGAGAATAGCAAGGTCTTTTCGTTAGGCAAGTGCAAAAAATGTCATCTATACAAACGGAAATATCATGTTTGTTTGCTGCAGTTACTCTAGTTTTCTCCCTATATAATGAGAATGTGTAGAGGTAGTGTCCCCATGATGAACCAATTAGTGTTTCTGCGGTACAAAATTAAATATTCCCTGATAAAAAACATTCAAAACAATAAATTCTGTTGATAATATCCAGAAAACACAAACACAGAGACTGTAGAAATATCTGGGATTGAGTTAGCAAAAACAAAACCGGATATTTCCGGTTACATAAAGTCATATCTGGGCAAACTGGTGTGGAATTCGTATGCAATGGACTGAGAAAATCACAGTACAAATGAATTTGGAGAAAAGCAAAGTCTTTTCCTTAGGCAAAAGCATAAAATGTCATCTATACAAACAGAAACATCATGTTTGTTTGCCGCAGTTTCTCTAGCTTTCTCCCCAGAAAATACGAATGTTTAGAGCTGGTGTCTCCATGTGGATCCAATTAGTGATTACAAGCACAAAATTAAATGTTCACTGATAAAAATATTCAAAACAATAAAGTCCATTTATAATATTACGAATACACAAACACAGAGGCTCTAGCAATATCTGGGATTGAGTTAGCCACAACAAAACTGGATATTTCCAGTTTCAACCAGTCATATCTGGACAAACAGCTGTGGAATTTGTATGAAGTGTACCGAGAAAATCACAGAAAAATGGTTTTGGAGAAAAGCAAAGGCTTTTCATTAGGAAAGTGCATAAAATGTCATCGATATAAACAGAAGTATCATGTTTGTTTGCCGCAGTTCCTCTAGCTTTCTCCCTAGAAAATACAAATGTGTAGAGCTGGTGTCTCTATGATGAATCAATTAGTGTTTCTACGGTACAAAATGAAATGTTCCCTGACAAAAATATACAAAACAATAAAGTCCATCGATAATATCCAGAAAACACAAACACAGAGGCTTTCACAATATTTCGGATTGAGTTAGCCAAAACACAACCGGATATTTCTGGATTCATCCAGTCATATCTGGAAAAAGTCGTTTGGAATTCGGATGCAATGGACCGAGGTATTCACAGTAAAAAAGGTTTTGGAGAATAGCAAAGTCTTTAGGTTGGGCAAGTGCATAAAATACCATCTATACAAACAGAAATATCATGTTTGTTTGCCACAGTTCCTCTAGATTTCTCCCTAGAAAATACGAATGTGTTCAGCTGGTGTCTCCATGTGGAACCAATTACTGTATCCAAGCTCAAAATAAAATGTTCCCCGATAAAAAAAACATTCAAAAAAATAAAGTCCGTTGATAATGTCCAGAAAACAAAAACACAGCAGCTGTAGCAATATTTGGGATTGAGTTAGCAAAAAGAAAATCAGATATTTCCGGTTTCATCCAGTCATATCCGGAGAAACCTCTGTGGAATTCGTAGGCAATGGACCGAGAAAATCACAGTAAAAATGGTTTTGGAGAATAGCAAAGTCATTTTATTAGGCAAGTGCATAAAATGTCATCGATACAAACAGAAATATCATGTGTGTTTGCCGCAGTTCCTCTGGCTTTCTCCCTAAATATATGAATGTTTAGAGCTGGTGTCTCCCTGTGAAACCAATTAGTGTTTCCAAGCTCAAAATAAAATGTTCCCTGATAAAAAACATTCAAAACAATAAAGTCTGTGGATAATATCAGAAATACACAAACACACAGGCTGTAGCAATATCTGGGATTGAGTTAGCCAAAACAAAACCGGATTTTTCTGGTTTCATCCAGTCATATCCGGACAACGTGGTGTGGTATTCGTATGCTATGCACCGAGAAAATCACAGTAAAAATGGTTTTGGAGAAAAGCAAAGTCTTTTCGTGAGCCAAGTGCATAGAATGTCATCTATACAAACAGAAATATCATGTTTGTTTGCTTCATTTCCTCTAGCTTTCTCCCTAGAAAATAGGAATGTGTAGAGCTGGTGTCTCCATGTGGAACCAATTAGTGATTCTAAGCACAGAATTAAATGTTCCCTGATAAAAAACATTCAAAACAATAAAGTCTGTGGATAATATCAGGATACACAAACACAGAGGCTGAGGCAATATCTGGGATTGAGTTATCCAAAACAGATCCTGATATTTCTGGCTTCATCCAGTAATATCCGGACAAACACGTGTATAATGCGTATGCAATGGACCGAGAAAATCTCAGTATAAATGATTTTGGAGAAAAGCAAAGTCTTTTCATTAGGCAAGTGTATAAAATGTCATCTATATAAACAGAAATATCATGTTTGTTTGCCACAGTTCCTCTAGATTTCTCCCTAGAAAATATGAATGTGTAGAGCTTGTGTCTCCATGTGGAAACAATTAGTAATTACAAGCACAAAATTAAATGTTCCCTGATAAAAAACATTCAAAACAATAAAGTCTGTGGATAATATCAGGAATGCACAAAAACAGAGGCTGTAGCAATATCTGGGATGTAGTTAGTCAAAACACAACCGGATATTTCCGGTTTCATCCAGTCATATCCAGACAAACTGGTGTGGAATTCGTATGCAGTGGACCGAGAAAATCACAGTAAAAATGGTTTTGTCGAAAAGCAAAATCTTTTCATTAGGCAAGTAGATAAATTATCATCAATACAAACTGAAATATCATATTTGTTTGCAGTAGTTCCTGCAGCTTTCGCCCTAGAAAATACAAATATGTAGAGCTGGTGTCTCCATATGGAAAAAATTTGTGTTTTCAAGCACAAAACTAATGTTCCCTGATAAAAACATTCAAAACAATAAAGTCCATCGAGAATATCCAGAAAAACTAACACAGAACTTTCACTATATTTCACATTGTGTTAGCCAAAACAGAAATGGATATTTCTGGTTTCATCCAGTCATATCCGGAAAAAGACATTTGGAATTCAGATGTAATGGACCGAAAAATCACAGTAAAAATGGTTTTGGAGAAAAGCAAAGTCTTTTTGTTAGGCCAGTGCATAAAATGTCATCTATACAAACAGAAATATCAAGTTTGTTTGTCGCAGTTCCTCTAGCCTTCTCCATAGAAAATATGAATATGTTCACCTGGTGTCTCCATGTGGAACCAATTACTGTATCCAAGCTCAAAATAAAATGTTCACTGATAAAAAGCATTAAAAAAAAAGTCTGTTGATAATATGAGGAACACAGGGAGACTGTAGCAATATCTGGGATTGGTTTAGCCAAAACAGAACCCGATATTTTCGGTTTCATCCAGTAATATCTGGACAATCTGTTGTGGAATCGTATGCAATGGACCGAGAAAATCACAGTAAAAATGGTTTTGGAGAAAAGCAAAGTCTTTTCGTTAAGCAAGTGCATAAAATGTCATTTATACAAACAGAAATATCATGTTTGTTTGCCGCAGTTCCTCTAGCTTTCTGCCTAGAAAATACGAATGTGTAGAATTGGTGTCCCCATGATGAATCAATTAGTTTTTCTATGGTACAAAATTAAATGTTCCCTGAAAAAAACATTCAAAACAATAAAGTCCATCGATAATATCCAGAAAACACAAACACAGAGGCTATCACAATATTTCAGATTGAGTTAGCCAAAACACAACCGGATATTTCTGTTTTTACCCAGTCATATCCGGAAAAATCGTTTGGAATTTGTATGCAATGGACCGAGAAAATCACAGTAAAAATGGTTTTGGAGAAAAGCAAAGTCTTTTCGTTAGGCAAGTGCATAAAATGTCATCGATACAAACAGAAATATCATGTTCGTTTGCCGCAGTTCCTCTAGCTTTCTCCCTAGAAAATACAAATGTGTAGAGCTGGTTTCCCCTTGATGAACCATTTAGTGTTTCAACGGTAGAAATTAAATGTTCCCTGATAAAAACATTCAAAGCAATAAAGTCCATCAATAATATCCAGAAAACACAAACACAGAGTCTGTAGCAATATTTCGGATTGAGTTAGCCAAAACAAAACCGAATATTACCGGTTTCATCCAGTCATATCCGGACAAAATAGTGTGGAATTCATATGAAATGTACTGAGAAAATCACAGTAAAAATGGTTTTGGAGAAAAGCAAAGTATTTTCGTTAGGCAAGTGCATAAAATGTCATCGATACAAACAGAAATATCACGTTTGTTTGCCGCAGTTCCTCTAGATTTCTCCATAGAAAATACGAATGTGTAGAGCTGGTGTCTCCATGTGGAACCAATTACTGTATCCAAGCACAAAATTAAATGTTCCCTGATAAAAAACATTCCAAATAATAAAATCCGTGAATAATATCAGGAATACACAAACACAGAGGCTGTAGCAATATCTGGGATTGGTTTAGCCAAAACAAAACCGGATATTTCCAGTTTTATCCCGTCATATCCGGATAAAATGGTTTGGAATTCATATGCAATGGACCGAGATAATAACAGTACAAATGGTTTTGGAGAAAAGCAAAGTCTTTTCGTTAGGCAAGTGCATAAAATGTCATCTATACAAACAGAAATATCATGTTTGTTTGCCACAGTTCCTCTAGTTTTCTCCCTAGAAAATACGAATGTGTAGAGCTAGTGTCTCCATGTGGAACCAATTAGTGTTTCCCAGGAAAAAATTAAATGCTCTCTGATAAAAAACATTCAAAACAATAAAGTCAGTTGATAATATCCAGAAAACACAAACACAGAGTGTTTCTCAGTATTTCGATTGAGTTAGCCAAAACACAGCCAGATATTTCTGATTTCATCCAGTTATATCCGGACATAGTGGTGTGGAATTCATTTGCAATGGACTGAGAAAATCACAGCAAATATGGTTTTGGAGAAAAGCAAAGTGTTTTCGTTAGGGATGTGCATTAAATGTCATCTCAACAAACAGAATTATCATGTTTGTTTGTTGAAGTTCCTCTAGCTTTCTCCGTTGAAAACACGAATGTGTAGAGCTGGTATCTCCATGTGGAACCAATTATTGCTTCTACGGTACCAAATTAAATGTTCCCTGACAAAAAAATTGTAAACCATGAAGTGCATCGATAATATCCAGAAAACACAAACACAGAGGCTTTCACAATATTTCGGATTGAGTTAGCAAAAACAAAACCGGGTATTTCTGGTTTCATCCAGTCATATCCGGACAAGTGGTGTGGCATTCATATGCAATGGACAGAGAAAATCGCAGTAAAAATGGTTTTGGAGAAAAGCAAAGTCTTTCCGTTAGGCAATGCATAAAATGTCATCTGTACAAAGAGATATTTCATGTTCGTTTTCCGCAGTTCCTCTATCTTTCTGCCTAGAAAATATGAATATCTAGAGCTGGTGTCTCCATGTGGAACCTAGTATTGTTTCTACTGCTCAAAATTAAATGTTCCCTGATAAAAACATTGCAAACAATAAAGTCCATGGATAATATCCAGAAAACACAAACACAGAGGCTTTCAAAATATTTCGGATTGAGTTAGCCAAAACACAACCGGATATTTCTGGTTTCATCCAGTCATATCTGGACAAAGTGGTGTGGAATTCGTATGCAATGGACCGAGAAAATCACAGTAAAAATGGTTTTGGAGAAAAGCAAAGTCTTTTCGTTAGGCAAGTGCATAAAATGTCATCTGTGGAAAGAGATATTTCATCTTGGTTTGCAACAGTTCATCTAGCTTTCTGCATAGAAAATACGAATGTGTAGAGCTGGTGTCTCCATGTGGAACCAATTAGTGTTTCCCAGCACAAAATTAAATGTTCCCTGATAAAGATATATTCCAAAAAATAAAGTCTGTCGATAATATCCGGAAAACAGAAACACAGAAGCTTTCGCAATATTTTGGATTGAGTTAGCCAAAACAAAATGGATATTTCTGGTTTCATCCAGGAATATCCGGACAAAGTCGAATTTATATGCAATGGACCAAGAGAATCACAGTAAAAATAGTTTTCGAGAAAAGCCAACTCTTTTCGTTAGGCAAGTGCATAAAGTGTCATCTATACAAACAAAATATCATGTTTGTTTGCCGCAGTTCCTCTACCTTTCTCCCTAGAAATTATGAATGTGTAGAACTGATGTCTCCATGTGGAACCAATTAATGTTTCTTCGGTAGAAAATTAAATGTTCCCTGATAAAAATATTCAAAACCATAAATTCCGTTGATAATATCTGGAAAACACAAAGATAGAAGCTGTAGCAAATTCTGTGACTGAGTTAGCCAAAACACAACCGGATATTTCTGGTTTCATCCAGGCATATCCCGACAAACTGCTGTGGAATTCGTATGCATTAGACCGAGAACATCAGGTAAAAATGGTTATGGAGAAAAGCATAGTCTTTTCATTAGGCAAGTGCATAAAATGTCATCTATACAACCAGAAATATCATGTTGGTTTACCACAGTTCCGCTAGCTTTCTCCCTAGAAAATATGAATGTGTAGAGCTGGTGTCTCCATGTGGAACCAATTAGTATTTCCCAGCACAAAATTAAATGTTCCCTGATAAAACACTTACAAAACAATAAAGTGCATTGATAATATCCAAGAAACACAAACATAGAGGCTTTCAGAATATTTAGGATTGAGTTAGCCAAAACACTACCAGATATTTCTGTTTTCATCCAGGCATACCCGGACAAATTGGTGTGGAATTCGTATAAAATGGACTGAGAAAATCACAGTAAAAATGGTTTTAGAGAAAAGCAAAGTCTTTTCGTTAGGCAAGTGAATAAAATGTCATCTATACAAACAGTAATATCATGGTTGTTTGCCACAGTTCCTCTAGCTTTCTCCCTAGAAAATAGGAATGTGTAGAGCCGGTGTCTCCATGTTGAACGAATTAGTATTTCTATAGTGCAAAATTAAATGTTCCTTGATAAAAGCATTCAGAACAATAAAGTCCGTTCATAATATCCAGAAAACAAAAACAAAACAAAACAAAACAAAAAAAAAAAACAAAACAAACAAACAAAAAAAAAACAGAGGCTCTAGTGATATCTGGGATTGAGTTAGCCAAAACACAACTGGATATTTCTGGTTTCAATCAGTGAAATCCGGACAAACTGATGTGGAATTCGTATGCAATGGACTGAGAAAATCACAGTAAAAATGGTTGTGGGGAGAAACAAAGACTTTTCACTAGGCAAGTGCATAAAATGTCATCTATACTAACAGCAATATCATTTTGTTTGCTGCAGTTCCTCTAGCACTCTCCCTAGATTATATGAATGTACAGAGCTGGAGTCTCCAGGTGGAGTCAACTAGTGTTTCGCAGCACAAAATTACATGTTTCCTGACAAAAAAACATTCAAAACAATGAAGTCTGTTGATAATATCCTGAAAACACAAACACAGAGGCTGTAGCAATATCTGAGATTGAGTTAGACAAAAAACAACTAGATATTTCTGGTTCAATCCAGTACTATCTGGAAAAACTGGTATGGAATTCGTATGGAATGGACTGAGAAAATCACAGTAAAAATGGTTTTGGAGAATAGCAAAGTCTTTTCCTTCTACTAGTGCATAAAATGTCATCTATACAAACCAAAATATCATGTTTGTTGGCCGCAGTCCCTCTAGCTTTCTCCCTAGAAAATACGATATATGTAGCTGGTGTCTCCATGTGGAACCAATTAGTGTTTCCATGATGAAAATTAAATGTTCCCCGATAAAAAAACATACAAAACAATAAAGTCCATGGATAATATCAGGAATACACAAACACAGAGGCTGTAGCAATATCTGGGATTGAGTTAGCCAACATAAAACCTGATATTTCTGGTTTCATCCAGTCATATCCGGTAAACTGGTTGGGAATTCGTATGCAATGGACTGAGAAAATCACAGTAAAATGGCTTTGGAGAAAACCAATGTCTTTTCGTTAGGCAACTGCATAAAATGTCATCTAGACAAACAGAAATATCATGTTTCTTTGCCGTAGTTCCTCTAGTTTTCTCCCTAGAAAATACGAATATGTAGAGCTGATGTCTCAATGTGGAATGAATTACTGTATTCAAGCTCAAAATGAAATGTTCCCTGTTAAAAACAACAAAAAAAAATAATGTCGGTTGATAATATCCAGAAAACACAAACACAGAGGCTTTCACAATATTTTGAACTGAGTTAGCCAAAACACAACCGGATATTTCTGTTTTCATCCAGTCATATCCAGACAAAGTGGTGTGAAATTCGCATGCAATTAACAAAAAGTTCACAGTAAAAATAGTTTTGCAGAAAAGCAAACTCTTTCGTTGAGCAAGTGCACAAAATGTCATCTATACAAACAGAAATCTCATGTTTGTTTGCAGCATTTCCTCTAGCTTTCTCCCTAGAACAAACGAATGTGTAGAGCTGGTTTCCCCATGATAAACCAATTAGTGTTTCAACGGTCCAAAATTAAAAGTTCCCTGATAAAAAACATTCAAAACAATAAAGTCTGTGGATAATATCAGGAATACACAAACACAGAGGCTGTAGAAATATCTGGGATTGAGTTAGGCAAAACACAACCGGATATTTCCGGTTTCATGCAGTCATATCCGGACAAACTGGTGTGGAATTCGTATGCAATGGACCTAGAAAATCAGAGTAAAAATGGTTTTGGAGAAAAGCAAAGTCTTTTCGTTAGGCAAGTAGATAAAATATCATCGATAGAAACAGAAATTTCATGTTTGTTTGCCGCAGTTACTCTAGCTTTCTCCCTAGAAAATAAGAATGTGTAGAGCTGGTGTCCCCATGTGGAACCAATTACTGTATCCAAGCTCAAAATAAAATGTTCCCCGATAAAAAACATTCAAAACAATAAAGTCAGTTGATAATATCCACAAAAAACAAACATAGAGGCTGTAGCAATATCTGGGATTAAGTTAGCCAAAACAAAACTGGACATCTATGCAAACAGAAATATCATGTTGGTTTCCTGCAGTTCCTCTAGCTTTCTCCCAAGAAAATACGAATGCGCAGAGCTGATGTCTCCATGTGGAACCGATTAGTGTTTCCAAGCACAAAATTAAATGTTCCCTGAAAAAAAAAACATTCAAAAAATAAAGTCCGTGGATAATATCAGCAATACACAAACACAGAGGCTGTGGCAATATTTCGGATTGAGTTAGACAAAATTACACTGGATATTTCCTCTTTCATCCAGTCATATCTGGACAAACTGGTGTGGAATTCATATGCAATGGACCAAGAAAATCACAGTAAAAATGGTTTTGGAGAAGAGCAAAGTCTTTTAATTAGGCAAGTAGATAAAATATCATCAATATAAACAGAAATATCATGTTTGTTTGCAGCAGTTCCTCTAACTTTTTCACTAGAAAATACAAATATATGGAGCTGGTGTCTCCATGTGCATACAGATTGTGTTTTCAAGCACAAAATTAAATGTTCCTTGATGAGAAACATTCAAAACAATAAAGTCCGTGGATAATATCACGAATACTCAAACACAGAGGCTGTAGCAGTATTTCGGATTGAGTTAGCCAAAACAAAACTGGATACTTCTGGTTTCATCCAGTCATTTCCGACAAACTGGTGTGGAATTCATACGCAATGGACGGAGAAAAATCACAGTACAAATGGTTTTGAAGAAAAGCAAACTCTTTTCATTAGGTAAGTAGATAAAATATCAGCGATACAAAGAGAAATATCATGTTTGTTTGCCGCAGTACCTTTAACTTTCTCCCTAAAAAAATACAAATATGTAGAGCTGGTGTCTCCATGTGGAAACTATTAGTGATTTCAAGCACAAAATTAAATGTTCCCTGATAAAAAACATTCAAAAAATAAAGTCCGTGGATAATACCAAGAATAAACAAACATAGATGCTGTAGCAATATCTGGGATTGAGTTAGCCAAAACAAAACCGGATATTTACGGTTTCATCCAGTCATATCAGGACAAACTGGTGTGGAATTCGTATGCAATGGACTGAGAAAATTACAGTAAAAATGGTTTTGGAGAAAAACAAAGTCTTTTCTTTAGGCAAGTGCATAAAATGTCATCGATACAAACAGAAATATCATGTTTCTTTGCCACAGTTCCTCTAGCTTTCTCCCTAGAAAATATGATTGTGTAAAGCTGGTGTCCCCTTGATGAACCAATTAGTGTTTCTACGGTACAAAATAAAATGTTCCCTGATAAAAACATTCAAAACAATAGAGTCCGTGGATAATATCAGGAATACACAAACTCAGAGGCTGTAGCAATATTTTGGATTGAGTTAGCCAAAACACAACAAGATATTTCTGGTTTCATCCAGTCATTTCCGACAAACTGGTGTGGAATTCTATGCAATGGACCGAGTAAATCACAGTATAAATGGTTTTGAAGAAAAGCAAAGTCTTTTCATTAGGCAAGTGAATAAAATGTCATCTATACAAACAGAAATATCATGTTTATTTGCTGCAGTTTCGCTAGCTTTCTCCCTAGAAAATACGAATGTGTAGAGCTGTTGTCTCCATGTGGAAACAATTAGTGTTTCCAAGCACAAAATTAAATGTTCCCTGAAAAAAACTATTCAAAACAATAAAGTACGTGGATAAAATCAGGAATACACAAACATGAAGCTGTAGCAATATCTGGGATTGAGTTAGCCAAAACAAAACCGGATATTTCCGGGTTTATCCAGTCATATCCGGACAACCTCCTGTGGAATTCGTATGCAATGGACCGAGAAAATCACAGTAAAATGGTTTTGGAGAAAAACAAAGTCGTTTCGTTAGGCAAGTGCATAAAATGTCATCTCTACAAACAGAAATATCATGTTTGTTTGCCACAGTTCCTCTTGATTTCTCCCTAGAAAATACAAATATATAGAGCTGGTGTCCCCTTGATGAACCAATTAGTGTTTCAAAGGTACAAAATTAAATGTTCCCTGATAAAAATATTCAAAACAATAAGTACATGGATAATAATCAGAAAACACGAACACAGAGGTTGTAGCAATATTTCGTATTGAGTTAGCCAAAACACAACCGGATATTTCTGGTCACATCCAGTCATATCCAGAAAAAGTGGTGTGGAATTCGTATACAATGGACCGAGAAAATCACAGTAAAAATGGTTTTGGAGAACAGCAAAGTCTTTTCATTA
The DNA here is from genome assembly GCA_036325905.1 of Lepus oiostolus. Classification (NCBI taxonomy): domain Eukaryota; kingdom Metazoa; phylum Chordata; class Mammalia; order Lagomorpha; family Leporidae; genus Lepus; species Lepus oiostolus. Next base: position 132,558,342 of record CM070808.1, read on the forward strand.
GGTAAGTAGATAAAATGTCATCTAGACAAACAGAAATATGTTTCTCGCAGTTCCTCTAGCTTTCTCCCTAGAAAATAAGAATGTGTAGAGCTGGTGTTCCCATGATGAACCAATTAATGTTTCAAGGGTACGAAATTAAATGTTCCCTGATAAAAATATTCAAAAGAATAAGTACCTTGATATATCCAGAAAACATAAACATAGAGGCATTCACAATATTTCGGATTGATTTAGCCAATGCACAACCGGATATTTCTGGTTTCATCCAGTCATATCCGGACAAAGGGGTGTGGAATTCATATGCAATGGACCCAGAAAGGTCACAGTAAAAATGGTTTTTTAGAAGAGCAATGTGTTTTTATTAGGCAAGTAGATAAAATATCATCAATTCAAACAGAAATATCATGTTTGTTTGGCTCAGTTCCTCTAGCTTTCTCCATAAAAATATGAATTTTTAGAGCTGGTGTTCCCATGAGGATCCAATTATTGTTTCAACGTTACAAAATTAAATGTTCCCTGATAAAAACATTCAAAACAATAAATTCCATCGATAATTTCCGGAAAATACAAACACATAGCCTGTTGCAATATCCGGGATTGAGTTGGCCCAAACACAACCGGATATTTCTCATTTCATCCAGTCATATCCAGACAAAGTGGTTTGGAATTCATATTCAATGGACCGAGAAAATCATAGGAGAAATGGTTTTGGAGCAAAGGAAAGTCTTTTCGTTAGGCAATTGCATAAAATGTCATCTATACAAGCAGAAATATCATGTTTGTTTGCAGCAGTTCCTCTAGGTTTCTCCCTAGAAAATATGAATGTGTAGAGCTGGTGTCTCCATGATGAACCAATTAGAGTTTCTACGGTACAAAATGGAATGTACCCTGATAAAAACATTCAAAACAATAAAGTCCATCGACAATATCCAGAAAACACAAACACAGAGGCTTTCACAATATTTCGGATTGAGTTAGCCAAAATAAAACCAGATATTTCTTGTTTCATCCAGTCATATGCAGATAAAATGGTTTGGAATTCGTATGCAATGGACCAATAAAGTCACAGTAAAAATGATTTTGGAGAAAAGCAAAGTCTTTTCCTTAGGCAAGTGCATAAAATGTCATCGATACAAACAGAAATATTATCTTTGTTTGCCACAGTGCCTCTAGTAGTCTCCCTAGAAAATATGAATTTGCAGAGCTGGTGTCTCCATGTGGAACCAATTACTATATCCAAGCTCAAAATAAAATGTTCCGTGAGAAAAAGCATTCAAAACAATAAAGTCCATTGATAGTATCCCAAAAGAAAAAAAAAAAAAAACTAACACAGAGGCTGCTTCAATATCTGGGATTGAGTTAGCCAAAAAAAATACTGGATATTTCCAGTTTCATCAGGTCATATCCGGAAAAATTCGTTTGGAATTCAGATGCAATGGGCCGATAAAATCACAATACAAATGATTTAGGAGAAAAGCAAAGTATTTTCCTTAGGCAAGTGCATAAAATGTCATCTATACAAAAGGAAATATCATGTTTGTTTCCCGCAGTTCCTCTAGCTTTTTCCCTAGAAAATAAGGATGTGTAGAGCTGGTGTTTCCATGGGGGACCAATTAGTGTTTCCAAGCACAAAATTACATGTTCCCCAATAGAAAAAAAGAATTCAAAACAACAAAGACTTTCGAAAATTTCTGAAAAACACAAACACAGAGGCTATAGCAATATCTGGGATTGAGTTAGCCAGAACAACCCAGATATTTCCGGCTTCATGCAGTCAGATTCGGATCATCTGGTGTGGAATTCGTATGCAATAGACCGAGAAAATCACAGTAAAAATGGTTTGGAGGAAACCAAAATCTTTTCGTTAGGCAAGTGCATAAAATGTCATCGATACAAACAGAAATATCATGTTTGTTTTCCGCAGTTCCTCTAGCTTTCTCCCTAGAAAATATGAAAGTGTAGAGCTGGTGTCCCAATTATGAACTAATTAGATTTTCTACGGTATAAAATTAAATGCTCCCTAACAAAAACATTCAAAACAATAAAGTCCATCGATAATATCCAGAAAACACAAACACGGAAACTTTCACAATATTTCGCATTGAGTTAGCCAAAAAAATTCGCATATTTCCGGTTTTATCCAGTCATATCCAGGAAAAGTCGTTTGGAATTCGTATACAATGGACCGAGAAAATCATAGTACAAATGGTTATTGAGTATAGCAAAGTCTTTTCGTTAGGCAATTGCATAAAATGTCATGTATACAAACAGAAATATCATGTTTGTTTGCTGCAGTTCCTCTAGATTTCTGCCTGTAAAATACGAATGTGTAGAGCTGGTGTCTCCATGTGGAACCTATTAGTGTTTCCAAGCACAAAATTAAATATTCACCAAGAAAAAAATTCAAAAAAATAAAGTCCTTCGATAGTATCCAAAAAACACAAACACCAAGGCTGTAGCAGTATCTAGGATTGAGTTAGCCAAAACAGAACCGGATATTTACGGTTTCATCCAGTCATATCCGGAAAAATTCATTTGGAATTTGTATGCAATGGACTAAGAAAATCACAGTAAAAATGCTTTTGGAAAGAGGCAAAGACTTTTCTTTAGGCAAGTGCATAAAATGTCATCTATACAAACCGAAATATTGTGTCATTTGCCGCGCAGTTCCTCTAGCTTTCTCCCTTGGAAATACGAATATGTTCAGCTGGTGTCTCCATGTGGAACCAATTACTGTATCCATGCTCAAAATACATTGTTCCCCGATAAAAAACATTCAAAAAAGTAAAGTGCTTTGATAATATCTGAAAAGCAAAAAAACAGAGGCTGTAGCAATATCTGGGATTGAGTTAGCCAAAAAAAAAAAAAAAACCAAAAAAACGGATATTTCCGGTTTCATCCAGTCATATCCAAACAAACTGGAGTGGAATTCGTATGCAGTGTACCGAGAAAAACACAGTAAAAATGCTTTTGGAGCAAAGCAAAGTCTTTTCGTTAGGCAAGTGCATAAAATGTCATCGATACAAACAGAAATATCATGTTTGTTTGCCGCAGTTCCTCTAGCTTTCTCCCTAGAAAATACAAATGTGTTGAGCTGGTGTCTCCATGTGGAACCAATTAGTGTTTCCAAGCACAAAATTGAATGTTCCTTGATAAAAAACATTCAAAACAATATAATCCGTGGATAACATCAGGAATACACACACCCAGAATCTGTACCAATATCTGGGATTGAGTTATCAAAACAGACCCGGATATTTCAGTTTCATCCAGTCATATCCGGACAAACTGGTGTGGAATGCGTATGCAATGGACCGAGAAAATCACAATAAAAATGGTTTTGGAGAAAAGCAAAGTCTTTTCATTAGGCAAGTGCATAAAATGTCATCTATAGAAGCAGAAATGTCATGTTTGTTTTTCGGCAGTTCCTCTAGCTTTTTCGCTAGAAAATACGAATATGTTCAGCTGGTGTCTCCATGGGACCCAATTAGTGTATCCAAGCTCAAAATAAAATGTTTCCCGACAAAAAAACATTCAAAAAAATTAAAGTCCTTTGATAAAATCCAGAAATCCCAAACACAGAGGCTGTAGCAATATCTGGGATTGAGTTAGCAAAAAAAAAAAAAAAAAAAAAAAAAACGGATATTTCCGGTTTCATCCAGTCATATCCGGAGAAACTGGTGTGGAATTCATATGCAATGGACCCAGAAAATCACAGAAAAAATGGATTTGGAGCAAAGCAAAGTCTTTTCATTAGGCAAGTGCATAAAAAGTCATCCAAACAAATAGAAATATCATGTTTGTTTGCTGCAGTTCCTCTAGCTTTCTCCCTAGAAAATACGAATGTGTAGAGCTGGTGTCCCCATGATGAACCTATTAGAGTTTCTACGGTAAAAAATTAAATGTCTCCTGATAAAAACATTCAAAACCATAAAGTCCATCGAGAATATCCAGAAAACACAAACACAGAGGCTTTCACAATATTTCGGATTAAGTTAGCCAAAACACAACCGGATGTTTCTGTTTTCATCCAGTCATAACCGGACAAACTGGTGTGGAATTCCTATGCATTGGACCGAGAAAACCACAGTAAAAATGGTTTTGGAGAAAAGCAAAGTCTTTTTGTTAGGCAAGTGCGTCAAATGTCATCGATACAAACAGTAATGCTTGTTTGCCGCAGTTCCTCTAGCTTTCTCCCTATAAAATACGATTATGTAGATATGGTGACTCCATGTGGAACCAATTACTATATCCAAGCTCAAAATAAAATGTTCCATGAGAAAAAGCATTCAAAATAATAAAGTCCATTGACAGTATCCAAATTAAAAAAAAAAAAAAAAAAAAAACTAACACAGAGGCTGCTTCAATATCTGGGATTGAGTTAGCCAAAAAAAATACTGGATATTTCCAGTTTCATCAGGTCATATCCGGAAAAATTCGTTTGGAATTCAGATGCAATGGACCGAGAAAATCACAGTACAAATGATTTTGGAGAAAAGCAAAGTATTTTCCTTAGGCAAGTGCATAAACTGTCATCTATACAAAAGGAAATATCATGTTTGTTTGCCACAGTTCCTCTAGCTTTTTCCCTAGAAAATAAGGATGTGTAGAGCTGGTGTTTCCATGCGGGACCAATTAGTGTTTCCAAGCACAAAATTACATGTTCCCCAATAAAATAAAGAATTCAAAACAACAAAGACTTTCGAAAATATCCGAAAAACACAAACACAGAGGCTATAGCAATATCTGGGATTGAGTTAGCCAGAACAACCAAGATATTTCCGGCTTCATGCAGTCAGATTCAGATCATCTGGTGTGGAATTCGTATGCAATAGACCGAGAAAATCACAGTAAAAATGGTTTGGAGGAAACCAAAACCTTTGCGTTAGGCCAGTGCATAAAATGTCATCAATACAAACAGAAATATCATGTTTCTTTGCCGCAGTTCCTCTTAGCTTTCTACCTAGAAAATACGAATATATTCAGCTGGTGTCTCCATGTGGAACCAATTACTGTATCCAACAGCAAAAATAAATGTTCCTTGATAAAAAACATTCAGAACAAGTAAGTCCATTGATAATATCCAGAAAACACAAACACAGAGGCTTTCCCAATATTTCGGATTGAGTTAGCCAAAACACAACCGTATATTTCTGGTTTCATCCAGTCATATCCGGACAAAGTGGTGTGGAATTCATATGCAATGGACCGAGAAAATCACAGTAAAAATGGTTTTGGAGGAAAGCAAAGTCTTTCGTTAGGCAAGTGCATAAAATGTCATCTATACAAACAGAAATATTATGTTTGTTTGCCACAGTTCCTCCAGCAGTCTCCCTAGGAAATACGAAAGTGTAGAGCTGGTGTCTCCATGATGAACCAATTAGTGTTTCAAAGGTACAAATTTAAATGTTCCCTGATAAAAACATTCAAAACAAGAACGTCCATCAATAATATCCAGAAAACACAAACACAGAGACTGTAGCAATATCTGGGATTGAGTTAGCCAAAACACAATCAGATATTTCTGTTTTCATCCAGTCATATACGGACAAACTGGTGTGGAATTCGTATGCAATGGACCGAGAAAATCACAGTAAAAATGGTTTTGGAGAAAAGCAAAGTCTTTCTTTAGGCACGTGCACAAAATGTCATCGATACAAACAGAAATATCATGTTTGTTTGCCACAGTTCCTCTAGCTTTCTCCCTAGAAAATACGAATATGTTCACCTGGTGTCTCCATGTGGAACCAATTACTGTATCCACGCTCAAAATAAAATGTTCCCCGATAAAAAACATTCAAAACGATAAAGTCCGTTGATAATATCCAGAAAACACCAACACAGAGGCTGGAGCAATATTTGGGATTGAGTTATCCAAAACAAAACCAGATATTTCCGGTTTCATGCAGTCATATCCGGACAAACTGGTGTGCAATTTGTATGCAATGATTCGAGAAAATCACAGTAAAAATGGTTTTGGAGAATAGCAAAGCTTTTTCTTTAGGGAAGTGCATAAAATGTCATCTATACAAATAGAAATATCTCGTTTGATTGTCGTAATTCCTCTAGCTTTCTCGCTAGAAAATAGGAATTTGTAGAGCTGGTGTCTCCATGTGGAAGCAATTACTGTTTCCAAGATCAAAAATAAATGTTCCCTGATAAAAAACATTCAAAACAAAAAACCCATTGATAATATCAGGAATACACAAACACAGAGCCTGTAGCAATATCTGGGATTGAGTTAGCCAAAACAAAACCTGATATTTCCGGTTTCATCCTGTCATATCCATACAACGTGGTGTGGAATTGGTATGCAATGAATCGAGAAAATCACAGTAAAAATGATTTTGGAGAATAGCAAAGCTTTTTCTTTAAGCAAGTGCATAAAATGTCATCTATACAAATAGAAATATCTTGTTTGATTGTCGTAGTTCCTCTAGTTTTCTCCCTAGAAAATACAAATATATAGAACTGGTGTCTCCATGTGGAAACAGTTAGTGTTTCAATGGTACAAAATTAAATGTTTCCTGATAAAAAGCATTCAAAACAATAAAGTCTGTGGATAATATCAGGAATACACAAGCACAGAGGATTCAGAATATTTTGGATTGAGTTAGCCAAAAGAAAACCGGATATTTCCGGTTTCATCCAGTCATATCCATACAAACTTGTGTGGAATTCATATGAAGTGTACCGAGAAAATCACAGAGAAATGGTTTTCGAGAAAAGCAAAGTCTTTTCGTTAGGCAAGTGCATAAAATGTCATCTATGCAAACAGAAATATCATGTTTGTTTGCCGCATTTCCTCTAGCAGTCTCCATAGAAAATACGAATGTGTAGAGCTGGTGTCCCCATGATGAACCAGTTAGTGTTTCGACGGTTCAAAATTAAATGTTCCCTGAAAAAAACATTCAAAACAATAAAGTCCATCGATAATATCCAGAAACCACAAACACAGAGGCTTTCACAATATTTCGGATTGAGTTAGAAAAAACACAACCGTATATTTCTGTGTTCATCGAGTGATATCCTGACAAACTGGTTTGGAATTGGTATGCAATGGACCGAGAAAATCACAGTAAAAATGGTTTTGGAGAATAGCAAAGCCTTTTCGTTAGGCAAGTGCATAAAATGTCATCTATAGAAACAGAATTATCATGTTTGTTTGCCACAGTTCCTCTAGCTTTCTACCTAGAAAATACAAATATGTAGAGCTGGTATCTCCTTTTGCAACCAGTTAGTGTTTCCAAGCACAAAATTAAATGTTCCCTGATAAAAAACATGCAAAAACATAAATTGCGTTGAAAATATCTGTAAAACACAAACACAGAGGCTTTCACATTATGTGGGATTGAGTTAGCCAAAACACAGCTGGATATTTCTGGTTTCATCCAGTCATATCCTGACAACGTAGTCTGGAGTTCGTATGCAATTGACCGAGAAAATCACAGTAAAAATGGTTTTTTGAGAAAAGCAAAGTCTTTTCGTTAAGCAACTGCATAAAATGTCCTCTATACAAACAGAAATATCATGGTTGTTTGCCGCAGTTCCTCTAGCTTTCTCCCTAGAAAATACGAATGAGTAGAGCTGGTGTCTCCATGAGGAACCAATTAGTGTTTCCCAGCACATAATTAAATGTTTCTTGACAAAACACATTCAAAACACTGGAGTCCATTAATAATATCCATAAACACAAACACAGATGCTGTAGGAATATCTCGAATGAGTTAGCTAAAACACAACGGATATTTCAGTTTTCATCGAGTGATATCTGGACATAGTGGTGTGGAATTCATATGCAATGGACCCAGAAAATCACAGTAAAAATGGTTTTGGAGAAAAGCAAAGTCTTTTCCTTCTGCCAGTGCATAAAATGTCATCTATTCGAATAGAACTATCATGTTTGTTGGCCGCAGTTCCTGTAGCTTTCTGTCTAGAAAATACGAATGTGTAGAGCTGGTGTTTCCAAGTGGAACCAATTAGTGTTTCTACTGCACAAAATTAAATGCTACCTGATAAAAACATTCAAAACCATAAAGTCCATCGATAATATCAGGAATACACAAACAGAGTGGCTGCAGCAATATCTGGGATTGAGTTAGCCAAAACACAACCGGATATTTGTGGTTTCATCCAGGCATTCCGGATATCCTGGTGTCGAATTCGTATGCAATGGACAGAGAAAATCACAGTGAGAATGGTTTTGGAGAAAGCAAAGTCTTTTCCTTCGATAGGGCATAAAATGTCATCTATAAAAACAGAAATATCATGTTTGTTTGCCGCAGTTCCTCTAGCTTTCTCCCTAGAAAATACGAATGTATAGAGCTGGTGTCTCCATGTGGAACCAGTAAGTGTTTCCCAGCACAAAATTAAATGTTCCCTGACAAAACACATTCAAAACACTGGAGTCCATTAATAATATCTATAAACACAAACACAGATGCTGTAGGAATATCTTGAATGAGTTAGCTAAAACACAACGTATATTTCAGTTTTCATCGAGTGATATCTGGACAAAGTGGTGTGGAATTCATATGCAATGGACCCAGAAAATCACAGTAAAAATGGTTTTGGAGAAAAGCAAAGTCTTTTCCTTCTGCCAGTGCATAAAATGTCATCTATTCGAACAGAACTATCATGTTTGTTGGCCGCAGTTCCTGTAGCTTTCTGTCTAGAAAATACGAATGTGTAGAGCTGGTGTTTCCAAGTGGAACCAATTAGTGTTTCACAGCACAAAATTAAATGCTACCTGATAAAAACATTCAAAACCATAAAGTCCATCGATAATATCAGGAATACACAAACAGAGTTGCTCCAGCAATATCTGGGATTGAGTTAGCCAAAACACAACCGGATATTGCTGGTTTCATCCAGGCATTCCGGATATCCTGGTGTCGAATTCGTATGCAATGGACAGAGAAAATCACAGTGAGAATGGTTTTGGAGAAAAGCAAAGTCTTTTCCTTCGACAGGGCATAAAATGTCATCTATTCAAACAGAAATATCATGTTTGTTTGCCACAGTTCCTCTGGTTTTCTCCCTAGAAAGTATGAATGTTTAGAGCTTGTGTCTCCATGTGGAACCAATTAGTGTTTCTACGGTACAAAATTAAATATTCCCTGATTAAAAAAAAACATTCAAAACATTAAAATCCGTTAATAATATCCAGAAAACACAAACACAGATGCTGTAGCAATATGTGGGATTGAGTTAGCCAAAACACAACCGGATATTTCTGGTTTCATCCAGTCATATCCGGACAAATTGCTGTGGAATTCATATTCAATGGACAGAGAAAATCACACTAAAAATGGTTTCGGAGGAAAGCAAAGTCTTTTTGTTAGGCAAATGCATTAAATGTCATCTATGCAATCAGAAATATCATGTTTGTTTGGCGATGTACTTCTAGCTTTCACCTTAGAAAATACGAATGTGTAGAGCTGGTGTCTCCATGTGGAACCAATTAGTGTTTCCCAGCACAAAATGAAATGTTCCCTGATAAAAACATTCAAAACCATTTAGTCCGTTGATAAAATCCAGAGAACACAAACACTGAGGCTGTGGCCATATCTGGGATATAGTTAGCCAAAACACAACCGGATATTTCTGGTTTCATTAAGTCTTATCCTGACAAAGTGGTGTGGAATTCAAATGCAATGGACTAAGAAAATCACAGTAAAAATGGTTTTCGTTAAAAGCAATGTCTTATCATTAGACAAGTGCATAAAATGCCATCTATACAAACAGAAATCTCATGTTTGTTTGCCGCAGTTCCTCTAGCTTTCTCCCTCGAGAATTCAAATGTGTAGAGCTGGTGTCTCCATTTTGAACCAATTCGTGTACCCAAGCACAAAATTAAATGTTCCCTGATAAAAACATGCAAAACAACAGTGTTCATCGATAATATCCAGAAAATACAAACACAAATGCTTTCACAATATTTCGGATTGAGTTAGCCAAAACACAACCGGATATTTCTGTTTTCATTCAGGAATATCTGGAAAAATTGGTGTGGAATTGGAATGTCATGAACCGAGAAAATCACAGTATAAATGGTTTTGGAGAAAAGCATAGACTTTTCGATAGGCAATTGCATAAAATGTCATATAGAAATAGAAATATCATGTTTGTTTGCCACAGTTCCTCCAGATTACTCCCTAGAAAATAAGAATGAGTAGATCTGGTGTCTCCATGTGGAACCAATTAGGGTTTCTACTGCACAAAATTAAATGTTCCATGATAAAAATATTGAAAACAATAAAGTCCATGGATAATATCCAGAAAATGCAAACACAGAGGCTTTCTCAATATTTCTTATTGAGTTAACCAAAACACAACAGGATATGTCTGGTTTCATCCAGACATATCCAGACAAAGTGGTGTGGAATTTGTATGCAATGGACCGAGAAAATAACAGTAAAAATGGTTTTGGAGAAACGCAAAGTCTTTTCGTTAGGCAAGTGCATAAAATGTCATCTATACAAACAGAAATATCATGTTTGTTTGCCACAGTTCCTCTAGCTTTCTTCCTAGAAAATAAGAATGTGTAGAGCTGGTGTCTCCATGTGGAACCAATTAGTGTTTCCCAGGAAAAAATTAAATGCTCTCTGATAAAAAACATTGAAAACAATAAAGTCAGTTGATAATATCCAGAAAACACAAACACAGAGTCTTTCTCAGTATTTCGATTGAGTTAGCCAAAACACAGCCAGATATTTCTGATTTCATCCAGTCATATCCAATTCATTTGCAATGGACTGAGAAAATCACAGCAAATATGGTTTTGGAGAAAAGCAAAGTGTTTTCGTTAGGAACGTGCATTAAATGTCATCTCAACAAACAGAATTATCATGTTTGTTTGTTGAAGTTCCTCTAGCTTTCTCCCTTGAAAACACGAATGTGTAGAGCTGGTGTCTCCATGTGGAACCAATTAGTGCTTCTACGGTACCAAATTAAATGTTCCCTGACAAAAACATTGTAAACCATAAAGTGCATCGATAATATCCAGAAAACACAAACACAGAGGCTTTCACAATATTTCGGATTGAGTTAGCAAAAACTAAACCGGGTATTTCTGGTTCATCCAGTCATCTCCGGACAAGTGGTGTTGCATTCGTATGCAATGGACAGAGAAAATCGCAGTAAAAATGGTTTTGGAGAAAAGCAAAGTCTTTCCATTAGGCAATGCATAAAATGTCATCTGTACAAAGAGATATTTCATGTTTGTTTGCCGCAGTTCCTCTAACTTTCTGCCTAGAAAATACGAATATCTAGAGCTGGTGTCTCCATGTGGAACCTATTATTGTTTCTACTGCACAAAATTAAATGTTCCCTGATAAAAACATTGCAAACAATAAAGTCCATGGATAATATCCAGAAAACACAAACACAGAGGCTTTCAAAATATTTCGGATTGAGTTAGCCAAAACACAACCGGATATTTCTGGTTTCATCCAGTCATATCTGGACAAAGTATTGTGGAATTCGTATGCAATGGACCGAGAAAATCACAGTAAAAATGGTTTAGGAGAAAAGCAAAGTCTTTTCGTTAGGCAACTGAATAAAATGTCATCTATACAAACAGAAATATCATGGTTGTTTGCTGCAGTTCCTCTAGCTTTCTCCGTAGAAAATAGGAATGTGTAGAGCTGGTGTCTCCATGTTGAACGAATTAGTATTTCTAGAGTGCAAAATTAAATGTTCCTTGATAAAAGCATTCAGAACAATAAAGTCCTTTGATAATATCTGGAAAACAAAAACAAAACAAAACAAAACAAAACAAAAAAACAGAGGCTCTAGCGATATCTGGGATTGAGTTAGCCAAAATACAACTGGATATTTGTGGCTTCAATCAGTGAAATCCGGAAAAACTGATGTGGAATTCGTATGCAATGGACCGAGAAAATCACAGTAAAAATGATTTTGCGGAAAAGCAAAGACTTTTCATTAGGCAAGTGCATAAAATGTCATCTATACTAACAGCAATATCATTTTGTTTGCCGCAGTTCCTCTAGCACTCTCCCTAGATTATATGAATGTACAGAGCTGGAGTCTCCAGGTGGAGTCAACTAGTGTTTCGCAGCACAAAATTACATGTTTCCTGACAAAAAAACATTCAAAACAATGAAGTCTGTTGATAATATCCGGAAAACACAAACACAGAGGCTGTAGCAATATCTGAGACTGAGTTAGACAAAAAACAACTAGATATTTCTGGTTCAATCCAGTACTATCTGGAAAAACTGGTATGGAATTCGTATGGAATGGACTGAGAAAATCACAGTAAAAATGGTTTTGGAGAATAGCAAAGTCTTTTCGTGAAGCAATGCATAAAATGTCATCTATACAAACCAAAATATCATGTTTGTTGGCCACAGTCCCTCTAGCTTTCTCCCTAGAAAATACGAATGTGTGGAGCTGGTGTCTCCATGTGGAACGAATTAGTGTTTCCAAGAAGAAATTTAAATGTTCCCCGAAAAAAAAAACATACAAAACATTAAAGTCCATGGATAATATCAGGAATACACAAACACAGAGGCTGTAGCAATATCTGGGATTGAGTTAGCCAACATAAAACCAGATATTTCTGGTTTCATCCGGTCATATCCGGTAAACTGGTTTGGAATTCGTATGCAATGGACTGAGAAAATCACAGTAAAATGGCTTTGGAGAAAACCAATGTCTTTTCGTTAGGCAACTGCATAAAATGTCATCTATACAAACAGAAATATCATGTTTCTTTGCCGTAGTTCCTCTAGCTTTCTCCCTAGAAAATATGAATACGTAGAGCTGGTGTCTCCATGTGGAACGAATTACTGTATCCAAGCTCAAAATGAAATGTTCCCTGATAAAAAACATAAAAAAATAAAGTCGTTTGATAATATCCAGAAAACAAAAACACAGAGGCTTTCACAATATTTCGAACTGTGTTAGCCAAAACACAACCAGATATTTCTGTTTTCATCCAGTCATATCCAGACAAAGTGATGTGAAATTCGCATGTAATTAACCAAAAAGTTCACAGTAAAAATGGTTTTGGAGAAAAGCAAAGTCATTTCGTTAAGCAAGTGCATAAAATGTCATCTATACAAACAGAAATCTCATGTTTGTTTGCAGCATTTCCTCTAGCTTTCTCCCTAGAAAATACGAATGTGTAGAGCTGGTTTCCCCATGATGAAGCAATTAGTGTTTCAAAGGTCCAAAATTAAATGTTCCCCGATAAAAAACATTCAAAACAATAAATTCTGTGGATAATATCAGGAATACACAAACACAGAGGCTGTAGCAATATCTGGGATTGAGTTAGCCAAAACAAAACCGGATATTTCCGGTTTCATGCAGTCATATCCGGACAAACTGGTGTGGAATTCGTATGCAATGGACCGAGAAAATCAGAGTAAAAATGGTTTTGGAGAAAAGCAAAGTCTTTTCATTAGGCAAGTAGATAAAATGTCATCTATACGAACAGAAATATCATGTTTGTTTGGCGTAGTTCCTCTATCTTTCCGCCTGGAAAATAAGAATGTGTAGAGCTGGTGTCCCCATGTGGAACCAATAACTGTATCCAAGCTCAAAATAAAATATTCCCCGATAAAAAACATTCAAAACAATAAAGTCAGATGATAATATCCAGAAAAAACAAACATAGGGGCTGTAGCAATATCTGGGATTGAGTAAGCCAAAACAAAACCGGATATTTCCGGTTTCATCCAGTCATATCCGGACAAACTGGTGTGGAATTCATATGCAATGCACCAAGAAAATCACTGTAAAAATGGTTTTTTAGAAAAGCAAAGTCTTTTCGTTAGGCAAGTGCATAAAATGTCATATATACAACAGAAATATCATGTTTGTTTGCCAGAGTTCCTCTAGCTTTCTCCCTAGAAAATACGAATGTGTAGAGCTGGTCTCCCCATGATGAACCAATTAGTGTCTCTACGATAAAAAATTAAATGTTCCCTGATAAAAAACATTCAAAACACTAAAGTCCATCGATAATATCCAGAAACCACAAACACAGAGGCTTTCACAAAATTTTGGTTTGAGTTAGATAAAACACAACTGGATATTTCTGGTTTCATCCAGTCATATCCGGACAAACTGGAGTGGAATTTGTATGCAATTGACCAAGAAAATCACAGTAAAAATGGCTTTGGAGAAAAGCAAAGTCTTTTCGTCAGGCAATTGCACAAAATGTCATCTATACAAACAGAAATATCATGTTTGTTTGCCGCAGTTCCTCTAGCTTTCTCCCTAGAAAATACGAATGTGTAGAGCTGCTCTCCCCATGATAAAACAAATTACTGTTCTACGCTACAAAAATATATGTTCCATGATAAAAACATTCAAAACAATAAACCCATCGATAATATCCAGAAATCACAAAGACAGAACCTTTCACAATATTCGGATTGAGTTAGCCAAAACAAAACCGCATATTTCTCATTTCATCCAGTCATATCCAGACAAACTGGTGTGGAATTCCTATGCAGTGGATGGAGAAAATCACAGTAAAACTGGTTTTGGAGAAAACCAAAGTCTTTTCGTGAGGCAAGTGCATAAAATGTCATCGATAGAAATAGAAATATCATGTTTGCTTGCTGCAGTTCCTCTAGCTTTCACCCTAGAAAATATGAATGTGTAGAGGTAGTGTCTCCATGTGGAAACAATTAGTGTTTCACATCAAAAAATTAAATGTTCCCTGATAAAAAACATTCATAACAATGAAGTCTGTGGATATTATCAGGAATATACAAACACAGAGGTGGAAACAATATCTGGGATTGAGTTAGCCAAAAAAAACCCGAATATTTCCGGTTTCATTCAGGCATATCCGGACAAACTGGTGTGGAATTCGTATGCAGGGAATCTAGAAAATAACAGAAAAATAGTTTTGGAGAAAAGCGAAGTCTGTTCGTTAGGCAAGTGCATAAAATGTCATCTATACAAACAGAAATATCATGTTTGTTTGTCGCAGTTCCTCTAGCTTTCTCCCAAGAAAATACGAATGTGTAGAGCTGGTGTCTCCATGTGGAACCAATACTATATCCAAGCTCAAAATAAAATATTCCCCGATAAAAAACATTCAAAACAATAAAGTCTGTGGATAATATCCAGAAAAAAACATAGAGGCTGTAGCAATATCTGCGATTGGGTTAGGCAAAACAAAACTGGATATTTCCGGTTTCATCCAGTCATATCCGGACAAACTGGTGTGGAATTCATATGCAATGCACCAAGAAAATCACTATAAAAATGGTTTTGGAGAAAAGCAAAGTCTTTTCGTTAGGCAAGTGCATAAAATGTCATTTATACAAACAGAAATATCATGTTTGTTTGCCACAGTTCCTCTAGATTTCTCCCTAGAAAATACGAATGTGTAGAGCTGGTCTCCCCATGATGAACCAATTAGTGTCTCTGCGATAAAAAATTAAATGTTCCCTGATAAAAAACATTCAAAACACTAAAGTCCATCGATAATATCCAGAAACCACAAACACAGAGGCTTTCACAATATTTCGGATTGAGTTAGCCAAAACACAACCGGATATTTCTGGTTTCATCCAGTCATATCCGGACAAACTGGAGTGGAATTTGTATGCAATTGACCAAGAAAATCACAGTAAAAATGGCTTTGGAGAAAAGCAAAGTCTTTTCGTCAGGCAAGTGCACAAAATGTCATCTATATAAACAGAAATATCATGTTTGTTTGCTGCAGTTCCTCTAGCTTTCTCCCTAGAAAATACGAATGTGTAGAGCTGGTTTCTCCATGTGGAAACAAATAGAGTTTCCAAGCACAAAATTAAATGTTCCCTAATGAAGAACATTCAAAACAATAAAGTCTGTGGATAATATCAGGAATACATAAACACAGA
Organism: Lepus oiostolus; assembly: GCA_036325905.1. Taxonomy (NCBI): domain Eukaryota; kingdom Metazoa; phylum Chordata; class Mammalia; order Lagomorpha; family Leporidae; genus Lepus; species Lepus oiostolus. Next base: position 132,574,217 of record CM070808.1, read on the forward strand.
GGCGGTAACAATATCGGGGATTGAGTTGGCCAAAAAACCCCAGGATATTTCCGGTTTCATCTAGTCAAATCGGACAAACTGCTGTGGAATTCGTATGCAATGGACCGAGAAAATCAGAGTACAAATGGTTTTGGAGAAAAGCAAAGTTTTTCTTAGGCAAGTGCATAAAATGCCATCTATACAAACAGAAATATCATCTTTATTTGCTGCAGTTCCTGTAGGTTTCTCCCTAGAAAATACGAATGTGCAGAGCTGGTGTCTCCGTGTGGAACCAATTAGTGTTTCTACGGTACAAAATTAAATGTTCCCTGATAAAAAACATTCAAAACAATACAGTCCGGGGATAATATCCAGAACACACAAACAAGGAGGCTTTCACAATATTTCGGATTGAGTTAGCCAAAACACAACTGGATATGTCTGGTTTCATCCAGTCATTGGGGTCAAAGTGGTGTGGAATTCGTATGCAATGGACCGAGAAAACCATAGCAAAAATGGTTTTGGAGAAAAGCAGTCGTTTCGTTAGGCAAGTGCATAAAATGTCATCTATACAAACAGAAATATCATGTTTGTTTGCTGCAGTTCCTCTAGCTTTCTCCCAAGAAAATACGAATGTGTAAAGCTGGTGTCTCCATGTGGAAACAAATAGTGTTTCCAAGCACAAAATTAAATGTTCCCTGATGAAGAACATTCAAAACAATAAAGTCTGTGGATAATATCAGGAATACATAAACACAGAGGCGGTAACAATATCTGGGATTGAGTTGGCCAAAAAAACCCAGGATATTTCCGGTTTCATCTAGTCATATCGGACAAACTGCTGTGGAATTCGTATGCAATGGACCGAGAAAATCAGAGTATAAATGTTGTTGGAGAAAAGCAAAGTTTTTCTTTAGGCAAATGCATAAAATGTCATCTATGCAAACAGAAATATCATCTTTATTTGCTGCAGTTCCTGTAGGTTTCTCCCTAGAAAATATGAATGTGTAGAGCTGGTGTCTCCATGTGGAAACAATTAGTGATTTGAAGCAAAAAATTAAATGTTCCCTGATAAAAAACATTCAAAACAATAAAGTCCGGGGATAATATCTGGAACACACAAACACAGAGGCTTTCACAATATTTCGGATTGAGTTAGCCAAAACACAACTGGATATTTCTGGTTTAATCCAGTCATATGGGGACAAAGTGGTGTGGAATTCGTATGCAATGGACCGAGAAAATCACAGCAAAAATGGCTTTGAAGAAAAGCAAAGTCGTTTCGTTAGGCAAGTGCATAAAATGTCATCTATACAAACAGAAATATCATGTTTGTTTGCCGCAGTACCTCTAGCTTTCTCCCAAGAAAATACGAGTGTAAAGCTGGTGTCTCCATATGGAAACAATTATTGTTTCAACAGTACAAAATTAAATGTTCCCTAATAAAAAACATTCAAAACAACAAAGTCCGTTGATAATATCAGGAATGCACAAACTCATAGGCTATAGCAATATCTGGGATTAAGTTAGCCAAATGAAAACCGGACATTTCCGGTTTCATCCAGTCATATCGGGACAAATTTTGTGGAATTCGTATGGAATGGACCGAGAAAATCACAGAACAAATGGTTTTCGAGAAAAGCAAAGTCTTTTCATTAGGCAAGTGCATAACATGTCATCTATACAAACAGAAATATCATGTTTGTTTCCTGCAGTTCCTCTAGCTTTCTCCCTAGAAAATACGAATGCGCAGAGCTGGTGTCTCCATGTGGAACCAATTAGTGTTTCCAAGCACAAAATTAAATGTTCCCTGAAAAAAAAAATTCAAAAAAATAAAGTCCGTGGATAATATCAGGAATACACAAACACAGAGGCTGTAGCAATATTTCGGATTGAGTTAGACAAAATTCAACCGGATAATTCCGGTTTCATCCAGTCATATCCGGACAAACTTGTGTGGAATTCGTATACAATGGACCGAGAAAATCACAGTAAAAATGGTTTTGGAGAAGAGCAAAGTCTTGCATTAGGCAAGTAGATAAAATACCATCGATATAAACAGAAATATCATGTTTGTTTGCAGCAGTTCCTCTAACTTTTTCACTAGAAAATACAAATATATGGAGCTGGTGTCTCCATGTGCAAACAGATTGTGTTTTCAGGCACAAAATTAAATGTTCCTTGATAAAAAACATTCAAAACAATAAAGTCTGTGGATAATATCACGAATACTCAAACACAGAGGCTGTTGCAATATCTGGGATTGAGTTAGCCAAAACAAAACCGGATATTTTCGGTTTCATCCATTCATACCCGGACAAACTGGTGTGGAATTCGTATGCAATGGACTGAGAAAATCACAGTAAAAATGGATTTGGAGAAAAGCAAAGTCGTTTCATTAGGCAAGTGCATAAAATGTCATCTACACAAACATAAATATCATGTTTGTTTGCCGCAGTCCCTCTAGCTTTCTCCGAAGAAAATACGAATGTGTAGAGCTGGTTTCCCCATGATGAACCAAATAGTGTTTCTACGGTACAAAATTAAATGTTCCCTGATAAAAACATTCAAAACAATAAAGTCCATTGATAATATCTAGAAAAAACACAAACACAGAGGCTGGAGCAATATTTTGGATTGAGTTAGCCAAAACACAACCAGATATTTCTGGTTTCATCCAGTCATTTCCGACAAACTGGTGTGGAATTCATGTGCAATGGACCGAGAAAAATCACAGTATAAATGGTTTTGAAGAAAAGCAAAGTCTTTTCGTTAGGCAAGTGCATAAAATGTCATCCATACAAACAAAAATATAATGTTTGTTTGCTATAGTTTCGCTAGCTTTCTCCCTAGAAAATAAGAATGTGTAGAGCTGGAGTCTCCATGTGGAAACAATTAGTGTTTCCAAGCACAAAATTAAATGTTCCCTGAAAAAAAGCATTCAAAAAAATAAAGTCCGTGGATAATATCAGGAATACACAAACACAGAGGCTGTAGCAATATTTGGGATTGAGTTAGCCAAAACAAAACCGGATATTTCCAGTTTCATCCAGTCACATCAGGACAAACTGGTGTGGAATTCGTATGCAATGGACCAAGAAAATCACAGTAAAATGGTTTTGGAGAAGAGAAAAGTGTTTTTTTTTAGTTAGGTAAGAAGATAAAATATCATCAATACAAACAGAAATATCATGTTTGTTTGCTGCAGTTCTACTAGCTTTCTACCTAGAAAATATGAATGTGTAGAGCTGGTGTCCCCATGATGAAACAATTGGTGATTCAACGGTACAAAATTAAATGTTGCCTGATAAAAAGATACAAAACAATAAAGTCTGTGGTTAATATCAGGAATTCACAAAAACAGAGGCTGTAGCAATATCTTGGATTGAGTTAGCCAAAACAAAACCAGATATTTCTGGTTTCATCCAGTCATATCCGGACAAAGTGGTGTGGAATTCGTATGCAATGGACCGAGAAAATTACAGTAAAAATGGTTTTGTAAAAAAAGCAAACTCTTTTCATTAGGTAAGTAGTTGAAATATCAGCGATATAAAGAGAAATATCATGTTTGTTTCCCGCAATTCCTCTATCTTTCTCCCTAGAAAATACAAATATATAGAGCTGGTGTCTCCATGTGGAAACAATTAGTGTTTCGCAGTTCAAAATTAAATGTTCCCTGATAAAATTATTCAAAGCAATAAAGTCCGTGGATAAAATCAGGAATACACAAACACAGAAGCTGTAGCAATATCTGGGATTGAGTTAGACAAAACAAAACCGGATATTACCGGGTTCATCCTGTCATATCCGGACAACCTCCTGTGGAATTCGTATGCAATGGACCGAGAAAATCACAGTAAAATGGTTTTGGATAAAAACAAAGTCATTTCGTTAGGCAAGTGCATAAAATGTCATCTATACAAATAGAAATATCATGTTTGTTTGCCGCAGTTCCTCTAGGTTTCTCCCTAGAAAGTTCGAATGTGCAGAGCTTGTGTCCCCTTGATGAACCAATTAGTGTTTCAACGGTACAAAATGAAATGTTCCCTGATAAAAATATTCAAAACAATAAAGTCCATGGATAATATCAGGAATACACAAACACAGAGGCTGTGGCAATACCTGGGATTGAGTTGGACAAAATCAACTGGATATTTCTGGTTTCATCCAGTCATATCCCGACAAACAGGTGTGGAATTCGTATGCAATGGACCGAGAAAATCACAGTAAAAACGGTTTTGGAGAACAGCAAAGTCTTCTCATTAGGTAAGTAGAAAAAATATCAAGGACACAAAGAGAAATATCATGTTTCTTTGTGGCAGTTCCTCTAGCTTTCTTCCTAGAAAATACAAATATGTAGATCTTGTGTCTCCATGTGCAAACAATTAGTGATTTGAAGCAAAAAATTAAATGTTGCCTGATAAAAACATTCAAAACAATAAAGTCCGTGGATAATATCAGGAATACACAAACACAGAGGCTGTAGCAATATTTGGGATTGAGTTAGCCAAAACAAAACCGGATATTTCCAGTTTCATCCAGTCACATCAGGACAAACTGGTGTGGAATTCGTATGCAACAGACCGAGAAAATCACAGTACAAATGATTTTGGAGAAAAACAAAGTCTTTTCGTTAGGCAAGTGCATAAAATGTGATCTAGACAAACAGAAATATCATGTTTGTCGCAGTTCCTCTAGCTTTCTCCCTAGAAAATACAAACATATAGAGCTGGTGTCTCCAGGTGGAAACAGTTAGTGTTTTCAAGCACAAAATTAAATGTTCCCTGAAAAAAAAAAAAACATTCAAAACAATAAAGTCCGTGGATAATATCAGGAATACACAAGCACAGAGGTTGTAGCAATATTTCGTATTTAATTAGCCAAAACAAAAGTGGATATTTCCGGTTTGATCCAGTCATATCAGGACAAACTGGTGTAGAATTCGTATGCAATAGACCGAGAAAATCACAGAACAAATGGTTTTGGAGAAAAACAAAGTCTTTTCGTTAGGCAAGTGCATAAAATGTCATCTAGAGAAACAGAAATATCATGTTTCTCGCAGTTCCTCTAGCTTTCTCCCTACAAAATAAGAATGTGTAGAGCTGGTGTTCCCATGATGAACCAATTAATGTTTCAAAGGTACAAAATTAAATGTTCCCTGATAAAAATATTCAAAACAATAAGTACATTGATAATAATCAGAAAACACAAACACAGAGGCTGTAGCAATATTTCGTATTAAGTTAGCAAAAACACAACCGGATATTTCTGGTCTCATCCACTCATATCCAGAAAAAGTTGTGTGGAATTCGTATACAATGGACCGAGAAAATCACAGTAAAAATGGTTTTGGAGAACAGCAAAGTCTTTTCATTAGGTAAGTAGATAAAATATCAAGGATCCAAAGAGAAATATCATGTTTGTTTGTGGCAGTTCCTTCAGCTTTCTTAATAGAAAATACAAATATGTAGAGCTGGTGTCTGCAAGTGCAAACAATTAGTGATTTGAAGCAATAAATTAAATGTTCCCTGACAAAAAACATTCAAAACAATAAAGTCCGTGGATAATATCAGGAATACACAAACACAGAGGCTGTAGCAATATTTGGGATTGAGTTAGCCAAAACAAAAGCGGATATTTCCAGTTTCATCCATTCACATCAGGACAAACTGTTGTGGAATTCGTATGCAACGGACCGAGAAAATCACAGTAAACATGGTTTTGGAGAAAAGCAAAGTCTTTTCTTTAGGCAAGTGCATAAAATGTCATCTATACAAACAGAAATATCATCATGGTTTGCCGCAGTTCCTCTAGCTTTCTCCCAAGAAAATACGAATGTGTAGAGCTGGTGGCTCCATGTGGAACCAATTAGTGTTTCCAACCACAAAATTAAATGTTCCCTGATAAAAAACATTCAAAACAATAAAGTCCGTGGATAATATCCGGAAAACACAAACACAGAGGATCTAGCAATATCTGGGAATGAGTTAGCCAAAACACAACCAGATATTTCTGGTTTCTTAAAGTCATATCAGGACAAACTCCTGTAGAATTCGTATGCAATGGACCGAGAAAATCACAGTAAAAATGGTTTTGGAGGAAAGCAAAGTCTTTTTGTTAGGCAAGTGAATAAATTGTCATCGATACAAACAGAAATATCCTGTTTGTTTGCAGCAGTTCCTCTAGCTTTCTCCCTAGAAAATCCGAAAGTGTAGAGGTGGTGTCCCCATGATGAACCAATTAGTGATTCAACGGTACAAAATTAAATGTTCCCTGAAAAAAACATTCAAAACAATAAAGTCCATCGATAATATCCAGAAAACACAAACACAGAGGCTTTCACAATATTTCGGTTTGAGTTAGCCAAAACACAATCGGATATTTCTGGAATCATCCATTCATATCCTGACAAAGTCTTTTTGAATTCCTATGCAATGGACCGAGAAAATCACAGTACAAATGGTTTTGGAGAAAAGCAAAGTCTTTTCATTAGGCAAGTGCATAAAATGTCAGCTATAGAAACAGTAATATCATGTTTGTTTGCCGCAGTTCCTCTAGCTTTCTCCCTAGAAAATACGAATATGTAGTGCTGGTGTATCCATGTGGAACCAATTACTGTATCCAAGCTCAAAATAAAATGTTCCCCGCTAAAAAGCATTCAAAACAATAAAGTCCATTGACAGTATACAGAAAAAACAAACACAGAGGCTGAAGCAATATCTGGGATTGAGTTAGCCAAAACAAAACCGGATATTTCTGGTTTCATCCAGTCATATCCGGACAAAGTGGTGTGGAATTCGTATGCAATGGACCGAGAAAATCACAGTAAAAATAGTTTGGAGAGAAGCAAAGTCTTTTCTTTAGGTAAGTGCATAAAATGTCATCGATACAAATGGAAATATCATGTTTGTTTGCCGCAGTTCCTCTAGCTTTCTCCCTAGAACATACGAATACGTTCAGCTGGTGTCTCCATGTGGAAACAATTAGTGTTTTGCAGTTGAAAATTAAAAGTTCCCTGATAAAAACATTCAAAACAATAAAGTCTGTGGATAATATCAGGAATATACAAACACAAAGGCTGTAGCACTATCTGGGATTTAGTTATCCAAACAAAACCGGATATTTACGGTTTCATCCAGTCATATCCGGACAAACTGGTGTGGAATTCGTATGCAATGGACCGAGAAAATCACCGTAAAAATGTTTTTGGAGAAAAGCAAAGTCTTTTCCTTAGGCAAGTGCATAAAATGCCATCTATAGAAACAGAAATATCATGTATGTTTGCTGCAGTTCCTCTACCTTTCTCACTTGAAAATATGAATATGTAGAGCTGGTGTCTCCATGTGGAACCAGTTACTGTTTCCAAGCTCAAAATAAAATGTTCCCCGTTAAAAATCATTCAAAACAATAAAGTCCATTGATAGTATGCAGAAAAAACAAACACAGTGGCTGTAGCAATATCTGGGATTGAGTTAGCCAAAACAAAACCGGATATTTACGGTATCATCCAGTCATATCCGGACATACTGGTTTGGAATTCGTATGCAAGGGACCGAAAAAATCAGAGTAATAATGGTTCTGGAGAAAAGCAAAGTCTTTTCGTTAGGCAAGTGCATAAAATGTCAACGATACAAACAGAAATATCATGTTTGTTTGCAGCAGTTCCTCTAGCTTTCTCCCTAGAAAATACGAATGTGTAGAGCTGGTGTTCCCATGATGAACCAATTAGAGTTTCAACGGTACAAAATTAAATGTTCCCTGATAAAAACATTCAAAACATTAAAGTCCATCGCTAATATCCAGAAAACACAAACACAGAGGCTTTCACAATATTTCGGTTTGAGTTAGCCAAAACACAACCGGATATTTCTGGTTTCATCCAGTGATATCCGGACAAAGTGGTTTGGAATTCGTATGCAATGGACCTAGAAAATCACAGTACAAATGGTTTTGGAGAAAAGCAAGTCTTTTTGTTAGGCAAGTGCATAAAATGTCATCTATAGAAACAGTAATATCATGTTTGTTTGCCGCAGTTCCTCTAGCTTTCTCCCTAGAAAATACGAATATGTAGTGCTGGTGTCTCCATGTGGAACCAATTACTGTATCCAAGCTCAAAATAAAATGTTCCCCGCTAAAAGCATTCAAAACAATAAAGTCCATTGACAGTATACAGAAAAAACAAACACAGAGGCTGAAGCAATATCTGGGATTGAGTTAGCCAAAATGAAACCGGATATTTCTGGCTTTATCCAGTCATATCCAGACAAACTGGTGTGGAATTCGTATGCAATGGACCAAGAAAATCACAGTACAAATGGTTTTGGAGAAAAGCAAAGTCTTTTCGTTAGGCAAATGCATAAAATGTCATCTATGCAAACAGAAATATCATGTTTGTTTGCCGCAGTTCCTCTAGCTTGCTCCCTAGAAAATAGGAATGTGTAGAGCTGGTGTCTCCATGTGGAAACAATTAGTGTTTCCAAGCACAAAATTAAATGTTCCCCGCTAAAAAGCATTCAAAACAATAAAGTCCATTGATAGTATCCAGAAAAAACAAACACAGAGGCTGAAGCAATATCTGGGATTGAGTTAGCCAAAAGAAAACCGGATTTTTCCTGTTTCATTCCATCATATCCGGAAAACTCCTCTGGAATTCATATGCAATGGTATGAGAAAACCACAGTACAATTGGTTTTGGAGAAAAGCAAAGTATTTGCGTTAGGCAAGAGCATAAAATGTCATCTATACAAACAGAAATATCATGTTTGTTTGCCGCAGTTCCTCTAGTTTTCTCCCTAGAAAATACGAATGTGTAGAGCTGGTGTCTCCATGTGGAAACAATTAGTGTTTCCAAGCACAAAATTAAATGTTCCCTGAAAAAAACATTCAAAAAAATAAAGTCCGTGGATAATATCAGGAATACACAAACAAAGTGGCTCTAGCTATATCCTCGATTGAGTTAGGAAAAAGACAACCAGATATTTCTGGTTTCATCCAGTCATATCCGGACAAAGTGGTGTGGAATTCGTATGTAATGGACCGAGAAAATCACAGTACAAATGTTTTGGAGAAAAGCAAAGTCTTTTCGTTAGGCAAGTGCATAAAATATCAGCTATAGAAACAGAAATATCATGTTTGTTTGCCGCAATTCCTATAGGTTTCTCCGTAGAAATTATGAATGTAATTACTGACGCCATGAACAAGAGTGTCAAATTGTTAACTCAGCAACAGGAGTCATGTGTACTTACATCCCATGTGGGATCTGTCCTTAATGTGTCGTCTAATGTGCAGTGATGCTATAATTAGTACTGAAACAGTATTTTTACACTTTGTGTTTCTGCATGGGTACAAACTGATGAGATCTTTACTAATTATATACTGAATCGATCTTCTGTATATAAAGATAATTGGAAATGAAAAAAAAAACTGGTGTTAAATTGGAAATGGCATAGAAAATTAATTAATTTAAAAAAAATATTATGTAGGATCTCTGCCTTTAATGTGCTATACATTCTTATTTAATGCTATAACTAGTACTCCAACAGTATTTTTTTTTCACTTTGTGTTGCTATATGGGGCAAACTGTTGAAATCGTTACCTAATTTATACTAAACTGATCTTTTGTATATAAAGAGAATTGAAAATATATGATGATGTGATTGGAAGGGGAGAGGGAGCGGGAAAGGGGAGGGTTGTGGGTGGGAGGGAAGTTTTGGGAGAGGGAACCCATTGTAACCCATGAGCTGTACTTTGGAAATTTATATTCATTAAATAAAAGTTTAATAAAAAAAAAGAAATTAGGAATGTGTAGAGCTGCTGTCTCCATGTGGAAACAATTAGTGTTTCAACGGTACAAAATTACATGTTCCCTGATAAAAAACATTCAAACAATAAAGTCTGTGGATAATATCAGGAATACACAAACACAGAGGCTGTAGCAATATTTCAGATGGAGTTAGTCAAAACACAAGCAGATATCTCTGGTTTCATCCAGTCATATCTGGACACAGTGGGTGGAACTCGTATGCAATGGACCAAGAAAATCACAGTACAAATGGTTTTGGAGAAAAGCAAAGTCTTTTCATGAGGCAAGTGCATAAAATGTCATCGATAAAAAACAGAAATATCATGTTTGTTTGCCGCAGTTCCTCTAGCTATCTCCCTAGAATATATGAATGTGTGGAGCTTGTGTCCCCATGATGAACCAATTAGTGTTTCTACAGTTAAAATTAAATGTTCCCTGAAAAAATATTCAAAACAATAATGTCCATTGATAATATCCAGAAACACAAACACAGAGGCTTTCACAATATTTCCGATTGAGTTAGCCAAAACAGAACCGGATATTTCTGGTTTCATCCAGTCATATCTGGACAAATTGGTCTGGAATTCGTACGTATGGAACGAGATAATCAGAGTAAAAATGGTTTTGGAGAAAAGCAACGTCTTTTCGTTAGGCACGAGCATGAAATGTCATCTATACAAACAGAAATATAATGTTTGTTTGCCTAGTTCCTCTAGCTTTCTCCATAGAAAATGCGAATGTGTAGAGCTGGTGTCTCCATTTGGAACCACTTAGTGTTTCACAGCACAAAATTAAATGTTCCCTGATAAAAAAACATTCAAAACAATAAAGTCTGTGGATAATATCAGGAATGCAAAATCACAGAGGCTGTAGCAATATCTAGGATTGAGTTAGCCAAAACAAAACCAGATATTTCCGGTTTCATCCAGTCATATCCGGACAAAGTGGTGTAGAATTCATATGCAATGGACTGAGAAAATCACAGTACAAATGGTTTTGGAGAAAAGCAAAGTCTTTTCGTTAAAGTGCATAAAATGTCATCTATACAAATAGAAATATCATGTTTGTTTGCCGCAGTTCCTCTAGCTTGCTCCCTAGAAAATACGAATGTGTAGAGCTGGTGTCTCCATGTGGAAGCAATTTGTGTTTCCAAGCAAAAAATTAAATGTTCCCTGAAAAAAATCATTCAAAAAAATTAAATCCGTGGATAATATCAGGTTTACACAAACACAGAGGCTGTAGCAATATTTCAGATTGATTTAGCCAAAACACAACCAGATATTTCTGGTTTCATTCAATCATATCCGGACAAAATCGTCTGGAATTTGTATGCAATGGACTGAGAAAATCACAGTACAAATGGTTTTGTAGAAAAGCAAAGTCTTTACGTTAGTCAAGTGCATAAAATGTCATCTATAAAAACAGAAATATCATGTTTGTTTGCCGCAGTTCCTCTAGCTTTCTCCCTAGAAAATACGAATGTGTAGAGCTGGTGTCTCCATGTGGAACCAATTAGTGTTTCCAAGCACAAAATTAAATGTTCCCTGAAAAAAAACTTTCAAAAAATAAAGTCCGTGGATAATATCAGGAATACACAAACACAGAGGCTGTAGCAATATTTCGGATTGAGTTAGCCAAATCACAACCGGATATTTCTGTTTACATCCAGTCATATCCGGACAAACTGGTGTGGAGTTCATATGCAATGGACCGAGAAAATCAAGGTACAAATGGTTTTGGAGAAAAGCAAGTATTTTTGTTAGGCAAGTGCATAAAATATCAGCTATAGAAATAGAAATATGTTTGTTTGCCACAATTCCTATAGGTTTCTCCGTAGAAATTACGAGTATATTTACTGACGCCATGAACAAGAGTGTCAAATTGTTAAGTCAGCAACAGGAGTCACTGTGTACTTACATCCCATGTGGGATCTGTCCTTAATGAGTTGTCTAATGTGCAGTGATGCTATAACTAGTACTGAAACAGTATTTTTACACTTTGTGTTTCTGCATGGGTACAAACTGATGAGATCTTTACTAATTATATACTGAATCGATCTTCTGTATATAAAGATAATTGGAAATGAAAAAAAAACCTGGTGTTAAATTGGAAATGGCATAGAAAATTAATTAATTTTTAAAAAAATATTATGTAGGATCTCTGCCTTTAATGTGCTATACATTCTTATTTAATGCTATAACTAGTACTCCAACAGTATTTTTTTTTTCACTTTGTGTTGCTATATGGGGCAAACTGTTGAAATCGTTACCTAATTTATACTAAACTGGTCTTTTGTATATGAAGAGAATTGAAAATGAATCTTGATGTGATTGGAAGGGGAGAGGGAGCGGGAAAGGGGAGGGTTGTGGGTGGGAGGGAAGTTTTGGGAGAGGAAAGCCATTGTAACCCATGAGCTGTACTTTGGAAATTTATATTCATTAAATAAATGTTAAAAAAAAAGAAATTAGGAATGTGTAGAGCTGGTGTCTCCATGTGGAAACAATTAGTGTTTCAACGGTACAAAATTAAATGTTCCCTGATAAAAAACATTCAAACAATAAAGTCTGTGGATAATATCAGGAATATACAAACACGGAGGCTGTAGCAATATCTGGGATTGTGTTAGCCAAAAGAAAACCGGATATTTCCAGTTTCATCCATTCATATCCGGACAAACTGTTGTGGAATTCATATTCAAAGGACCGAGAAAATCACAGTACAAATGGTTTTGGAGAAAAGCAAAGTCTTTTCGTTAGGCATGTGCAAAAAATGTCATCTATACAAACAGGAATATCATGTTTGTTTGCCGCAGTTCCTCTAGCTTTCTCCCTAGAAAATACGAATGTGTAGAGCTGGTGTCTCCATGTGGAAACAATCAGTGTTTCACAGCACAAAATTAAATGTTCCCTGATTAAAAACTTTCAAAACAATAAAGTCTGTGGATAATATCAGGAAAACACAAACACAGAGGCTTTCACAATATTTCGGGTAGAGATAGCCAAAACAAAACCGGATATTTCTGTTTTCATCCTGTCTTATCCGGACAAACTAGTGTGGAATTCGTATGCAATGGACCGAGAAAATCACAGTACAAATGGTTTTGGAGAAAAGCAAAGTATTTTCGTTAGGCATGTGCAAAAAATGTCATGTATACAAACAGAAATATCATGTTTGTTTTCCGCAGGTCTTCTAGCTTTCTCCCTAGAAAATACGAATGTGTAGAGCTGGTGTCCCCGTGATGAACCAATTAGTGTTTCTGCGGTACAAAAATAAATGTTCCCTGAGGAAAAGATTCAAAACAATGAAGTCCATTGATAATATCCAGAAAACACAAACACAGAGAATTTCACAATATTTCAGACTGAGTTGGCCAAAACTCAACCGGATATTCCTGGTTTCATCCAGTCATACCGGAGAACGTGGTGTGGAATTCAGATGCAATGGACCGATAAACTCACAGTACAAATGGTTTTAAGAAAAGCAAAGTCTTTTTGTTACGCAAGTGCATAAAATGTCATCTAGACAAACAGAAATATCATGTTTGTTTGCCACAGTTCCTCTAGCTTTCTCCCTAGAAAATACGAATGTATAGAGCTGGTGTCTCCATGTGGAACCAATTAGTGTTTACATGCACAAAATTAAATGTTCCCTGAAAACAAACATTAAAAACAATAAAGCCCATTGATAATATCCAGAAAACACAAACACAGAGGCTGTAGCAATGTCTGGGATTGAGTTAGCCAAAACAAAACCGGATATTTCTGGTTTCATCCAGTCATATCCGGACAAAGTGGTGTGGAATTCGTATGCAATGGACCGAGAAAATCACAGTAAAAATAGTTTGGAGAGAAGCAAAGTCTTTTCTTTAGGTAAGTGCATAAAATGTCATCGATACAAACTGAAATATCATGTTTGTTTGCCGCAGTTCCTCTAGCTTTCTCCCTAGAACATAAGAATACGTTCAGCTGGTGTCCCCATGATGAACCAATTAGTGTTTCAATGGCACAAAATTAAATGTTCCCTGATAAAAACATTCAAAACAGTAAGGTCCATCGATAATATCCAGAAAACACAAACACAGAGGCTTTCACAATAACTCATATTGGGTTAGCCAAAATACAACCAGATATTTCCGGTTTCATCCAGTCCTATCCGGACAACGTGGTGTGGAATTCATATGCAATGGACCGAGAAAATCACAGTAAAAATGGTTTTGGAGAAAAGCAAAGTCTTTTCCTTAGGCAAGTGCATAAAATGTCATCTATACAAACAGAAATATCATGTATGTTTGTCGCAGTTCCTCTAGCTTTCTCCCTAGAAAATACGAATGTGTAGAGCTGGTGTCTCCATGTGGAACCAATTACTGTATCCAAGCACAAAATTAAATGTTCCCTGATAAAAAACATGCAAAACAATAAACTCCGTGGATAATATCAGAAATATACATACACAGAGGCGGTAGCAATATCTGGGATTGAGTTAGCCAAAACAATTCCGGAGATTTCCTGTTTCATGCAGTCATATCCGGACAAACTTCTGTGGAATTCGTATGCAATGCACCAGAAAAATCACAGTACAAATGGTTTTGGAGAAAAGCAAAGTCTTTTCCTTAGGCAAGTGCATAAAATGTCATCGATACAAACAGAAATATCATGCTTATTTCCCACAGTCCCTCTAGCATTCTCCCTAGAAAATATGAATACGTAGAGCTGGTGTCTCCATGTGGAACCAATTACTGTATCCAAGAACAAAATTAAATTTTCCCTGATAAGAAACATTAAAAACAATAAAGTCAGTTGATAATATCCATAAAACACAAACACAGAGGTTTTCACAATATTTCAGATTGAGTCAGCCAAAACACAAGCGGATATTTCTGTTTTCATCCAGTCATATCCGGACAAACTCCTGTGCAATTCGTATGCAATCGACCGAGAAAATAACAGTAAAAATAGTTTGTAGAAAAGCAAAGTCTTTTCGTTAGGCAAGTGCATAAAATGTCATCGACAGAAACAGAAATATCATGATTGTTTGCCGCAGTTCCTCTAGCCTTCTCCCTAGAAAATAGAAATATGTAGAGCTGGTGTCCCCATGATGTACCAATTAGTGTTTCCAAGCACAAGTTAAATGTTCCCCGATGAAAAAAATTCAAAGCAATAAAGTCCATGGATAATATTAGGAATACACAAACACAGAGGCTGTAGCAATATCTGGGATTGAGTTAGCTAAAACAAAACCAGATATTTCCGGTTTCATCCAGTCATATCCGGAGTAACTGCTGTGGAAGTCGTATGCAATGGACCGAGAACTTCACAGTAAAAATGGTTTTGGAGAACAGCAAAGTCTTTTCGTTAGGCAAGTGCATAAAATGTCATCTATACAAACAGAAATATCAAGTTTGTTTGCCGCAGTTCCACTAGCTTTCTCCCTAGAAATTACGAATGTGTAGAGCTGGTGTCCCCATGATGAACCAATTAGTGTTTCTATGGTACAACATTAAATGTTCCCAGATAAAAACATTCAGAACCATAAAGTCCATCGATAATATCTTGATAACACAAACACAGAAAGTTTCACAATGTTTCTCATTGAGTTAGCCAAAACACAACCGGATGTATCCGGTTTCATTCAGTCATACCTGGACAATGTGGTGTGGAATTCATATGCAATGGACCGAGAAAATCACAGTAAAAATGGTTTTGGAGAAAAGCAAAGTCTTTTCGTTAGGCAAGTGCATAAAATGTCAGCTATACAAACAGAAATATCATGTTTGTTTGCCGCAGTTCCTCTAGCTTTCTCCATAGAAAATAGAAATGTGTAGAGCTGGTGTCTGCATGTGGAAATAAATAGTGTTTCCCAGCTCAAAATAAAATGTTCCCTGCTAATAAATATTCAAAACAATAAAGTCTGTGGATAATATCAGGAATACACAAACACAGAGGCTTTAGCAATATCTGGGATTGAGTTAGCCAAAACAAACTGGATATTTCCGGTTTCATCCATTCATATCTGCACAAACTACTGTGGAATTTGTATGCAGTGTATCCAGAAAATCACAGAAAAATGGTTTTTGAGAAAAGCAAAGACTTTTCGTTAGGCAAGTGCATAAAATGCCATCGATACAAACAGAAATATCATGTTTGTTTGCCGCACTTCCTCTAGCTTTCTCCCTAGAAAATATGAATACGTTCAGTTGGTGTCTCCATGTGGAACCAATTACTGTATCCAAGCTCAAAATTAAATGTTCCCTGACAAAAACATTCAAAACAATAAAGTCCATCGATAATATCCAGAAAACACAAACACAGAGACTTTCAAAATATTTCGGATTGAGTTAGCCAAAACACAACCGAATTTTTCTGGTTTCATCCTGTCATAACCTGACAAACTGGTGTGGAATTCGTATGCAATGGACCGAGAAAATCACAATAAAATTTGTTTTGGAGAAAAGCAAAGTCTTTTCGTTAGGCAAGTGCATAAAATGTCATCTATACAAACAGAAATATCATGTTTGTTTGCCGCAGTTCCTCTAGCTTTCTCCCTAGAAAATACGAATATGTAGAGCTGCTGTCTCTATGTGGAACCAGTTACTGTATCCAAGCTCAAAATGAAATGTTCCCGATAAAAAGCATTCAAAACTATAAAGTCCTTTGAGAGTATCCAGAAAAAAAGTAACACAGAGCCTGTAGCAATATCTAGGATTGAGTTAGCCAAAAAAAATTGGATGTTTCCGGTTTCATCCAGTCATATCCATACAAACTGGTGTGGAATTCGTATGCAATGGACCGAGAAAATCACAGTACAAATGGTTTTGGAGAAAAGCAAAGTCTTTTCGTTAGGCAAGTGCATAAAATGTCATCTAGACAAACAGAAATATCATTTTTGTTTGCCGCAGTTCCTCTAGCTTTCTACCTAGAAAATACGAATGTGTAGAGCTGGTTTTCCCATGATGAACCAATTGGTGTTTTCAAGAACAAAATTAAATGTTCCCTGATAAAAACATTCAAAACAATAAAGTCCATTGATAATATCCAGAAAATACAAACACAGAGGCTGTAGCAATATTTCGGATTGAGTTAGCCAAAACACAACCGGATATTTCTGTTTTCATCCAGTCATATCCGGACAAAGTGGTGTGGAATTCGTACGCAATGGACTGAGAAAATCACAGTAAAAATTGTCCAAAATAATTCTCCAAAATAGCAAAGTCTTTTCGTTAGGCAAGTGCATAAAATGAAATCGATACAAACAGAAATATCATGTTTGTTTGCCACACTCCCTCTAGCTTTTTCCCTAGAAAATACGAGTATGTACAGCTGGTGTCTCCATGTGGAACCAATTACAGTATCGAAGCTCAAAATAAAATGTTCCCCGCTAAAAAGCATTGAAAACAATAAATTCCATTGATAGTATCCAGAAAAATGAAACACAGAGGCTGTAGCAATATCTGGGATTGAGTTAGCCAAAACAAAACTGGATATTTCCGGTTTCATCCATTCATATCCGGACAAACTGGTGTGGAATTCATATTCAAAGGACCGAGAAAATCACAGTACAAATGGTTTTGGAGAAAAGCAAAGTCTTTTCGTTAGGCATGTGCAAAAAATGTCATCTATACAAACAGGAATATCATGTTTGTTTGCCGCAGTTCCTCTAGCTTTCTCCCTAGAAAATACGAATGTGTAGAGCTGGTGTCTCCATGTGGAAACAATCAGTGTTTCACAGCACAAAATTAAATGTTCCCTGATTAAAAACATTCAAAACAATAAAGTCTGTGGGTAATATCAGGAAAACAGAAACACAGAGGCTATCACAATATTTCGGGTAGAGATAGCCAAAACAAAACCGGATATTTCTGTTTTCATCCTGTCTTATCCGGACAAACTAGTGTGGAATTCGTATGCAATGGACCGAGAAAATCACAGTACAAATGGTTTTGGAGAAAAGCAAAGTATTTTCGTTAGGCATGTGCAAAAAATGTCATGTATACAAACAGAAATATCATGTTTGTTTTCCGCAGGTCTTCTAGCTTTCTCCCTAGAAAATACGAATGTGTAGAGCTGGTGTCCCCGTGATGAACCAATTAGTGTTTCTGCGGTACAAAAATAAATGTTCCCTGAGGAAAAGATTCAAAACAATGAAGTCCATTGATAATATCCAGAAAACACAAACACAGAGGATTTCACAATATTTCAGACTGAGTTGGCCAAAACTCAACCGGATATTCCTGGTTTCATCCAGTCATACCGGAGAACGTGGTGTGGAATTCAGATGCAATGGACCGATAAACTCACAGTACAAATGGTTTTGGAGAAAAGCAAAGTCTTTTTGTTAGGCAAGTGCATAAAATGTCATCTAGACAAACAGAAATATCATGTTTGTTTGCTGCAGTTCCTCTAGCTTTCTCCCTAGAAAATACGAATGTATAGAGCTGGTGTCTCCATGTGGAACCAATTAGTGTTTACAAGCACAAAATTAAATGTTCCCTGAAAACAAACATTTAAAACAATAAAGCCCATTGATAATATCCAGAAAACACAAACACAGAGGCTGTAGCAATGTCTGGGATTGAGTTAGCCAAAACAAAACCGGATATTTCTGGTTTCATCCAGTCATATCCGGACAAAGTGGTGTGGAATTCGTATGCAATGGACCGAGAAAATCACAGTAAAAATAGTTTGGAGAGAAGCAAAGTCTTTTCTTTAGGTAAGTGCATAAAATGTCATCTATACAAACAGAAATATCATGTTTGTTTGCCGCAGTTCCTCTAGCTTTCTCCCTAGAACATACGAATACGTTCAGCTGGTGTCCCCATGATGAACCAATTAGTGTTTCAATGGCACAAAATTAAATGTTCACTGATAAAAACATTCAAAACAGCAAGGTCCATCGATAATATCCAGAAAACACAAACACAGAGGCTTTCACAATATCTCATATTGGGTTAGCCAAAATACAACCAGATATTTCTGGTTTCATCCAGTCCTATCCGGACAACGTGGAGTGGAATTCATATGCGATGGAC
This sequence comes from Lepus oiostolus, assembly GCA_036325905.1. Taxonomy (NCBI): domain Eukaryota; kingdom Metazoa; phylum Chordata; class Mammalia; order Lagomorpha; family Leporidae; genus Lepus; species Lepus oiostolus. The sequence continues at coordinate 132,593,023 of CM070808.1, forward strand.
CGAGAAAATCACAGTAAAAATGGTTTTGGAGAAAAGCAAAGTCTTTTCCTTAGGCCAGTGCATAAAATGTCATCTATACAAACAGAAATATCATGTATGTTTGTCGCAGTTCCTCTAGCATTCTCCCTAGAAAATACGAATACGTAGAGCTGGTGTCTCCATGTGGAACCAATTACTGTATCCAAGAACAAAATTAAATTTTCCCTGATAAGAAACATTAAAAACAATAAAGTCAATTGATAATATCCAAAAAACACAAACACAGAAGCTTTCACAATATTTCATTTGAGTCAGCCAAAACACAAGCGGATATTTCTGTTTTCATCCAGTCATATCCAGACAAACTCCTGTGCAATTCGTATGCAATCGACCGAGAAAATAACAGTAAAAATAGTTTGTAGAAAAGCAAAGTCTTTTCGTTAGGCAAGTGCATAAAATGTCATCGACAGAAACAGAAATATCATGATTGTTTGCCGCAGTTCCTCTAGCCTTCTCCCTAGAAAATAGAAATATGTAGAGCTGGTGTCCCCATGATGTACCAATTAGTGTTTCCAAGCACAAGTTAAATGTTCCCCGATGAAAAAAATTCAAAGCAATAAAGTCCGTGGATAATATTAGAAATACACAAACACAGAGGCTGTAGCAATATCTGGGATTGAGTTAGCTAAAACAAAACCAGATATTTCCGGTTTCATCCAGTCATATCCGGAGTAACTGCTGTGGAAGTCGTATGCAATGGACCGAGAACTTCACAGTAAAAATGGTTTTGGAGAACAGCAAAGTCTTTTCGTTAGGCAAGTGCATAAAATGTCATCTATACAAACAGAAATATCAAGTTTGTTTGCCGCAGTTCCACTAGCTTTCTCCCTAGAAATTACGAATGTGTAGAGCTGGTGTCCCCATGATGAACCAATTAGTGTTTCTATGGTACAACATTAAATGTTCCCTGATAAAAACATTCAGAACCATAAAGTCCATCGATAATATCTTGATAACACAAACACAGAAACTTTCACAATATTTCTCATTGAGTTAGCCAAAACACAACCGGATGTATCCGGTTTCATTCAGTCATACCTGGACAATGTGGTGTGGAATTCATATGCAATGGACCGAGAAAATCACAGTAAAAATGGTTTTGGAGAAAAGCAAAGTCTTTTTGTTAGGCAAGTGCATAAAATGTCATCTATACAAACAGAAATATCATGTTTGTTTGCCGCAGTTCCTCTAGCTTCCTCCCTAGAAAATAGGAATGTGTAGAGCTGGTGTCTGCATGTGGAAATAAATAGTGTTTCCCAGCTCAAAATAAAATGTTCCCTGCTAATAAATATTCAAAACAATAAAGTCTGTGGATAATATCAGGAATACACAAACACAGAGGCTTTAGCAATATCTGGGATTGAGTTAGCCAAAACAAACTGGATATTTCCGGTTTCATCCATTCATATCTGCACAAACTACTGTGGAATTTGTATGCAGTGTATCCAGAAAATCACAGAAAAATGGTTTTTGAGAAAAGCAAAGACTTTTCGTTAGGCAAGTGCATAAAATGCCATCTATACAAACAGAAATATCATGTTTGTTTGCCGCACTTCCTCTAGCTTTCTCCCTAGAAAATATGAATACGTTCAGTTGGTGTCTCCATGTGGAACCAATTACTGTATCCAAGCTCAAAATAAAATGTTCCCTGATAAAAAACATGCAAAACAATAAACTCCGTGGATAATATCAGAAATATACATACACAGAGGCCGTAGCAATATCTGGGATTGAGTTAGCCAAAACAATTCCGGAGATTTCCTGTTTCATGCAGTCATATCCGGACAAACTTGTGTGGAATTCGTATGCAATGCACCAGGAAAATCACAGTACAAATGGTTTTGGAGAAAAGCTTAGTCTTTTCCTTAGGCAAGTGCATAAAATGTCATCGATACAAACAGAAATATCATGCTTATTTCCCACAGACCCTCTAGCATTCTCCCTAGAAAATACGAATACGTAGAGCTGGTGTCTCCATGTGGAACCAATTACTGTATCCAAGAACAAAATTAAATTTTCGCTGATAAGAAACATTAAAAACAATAAAGTCAGTTGATAATATCCATAAAACACAAACACAGAGGCTTTCACAATATTTCAGATTGAGTCACCCAAAACACAACTGGATATTTCTGTTTTCATCCAATCATATCCGGACAAACTCCTGTGGAATTCGTATGCAATCGACTGAGAAAATAACAGTAAAAATTGTTTGTAGAAAAGCAAAGTCTTTTCGTTAGGCAAGTGCATAAAATGTCATCTATACAAACAGAAATATCATGATTGTTTGCCGCAGTTCCTCTAGCTTTCTCCCTAGAAAATACAAATGTGTAGAGCTGGTGTCCCCATGATGAACCAATTAGTGTTTCTAAGGTACAAAATTAAATGTTCCCTGATAAAAACATTCAAAACAATAAAGTCCATTGATAATATCCAGAAAACACAAACACAGAGACTTTCAAAATATTTCGAATTGAGTTAGCCAAAACACAACCGAATTTTTCTGGTTTCATCCAGTCATATCCGGACAAACTGGTGTGGAATTCGTATGCAATGGATCGAGAAAATCACAATAAAATTGGTTTTGGAGAAAAGCAAAGTCTTTTCATTAGGCAAGTGCATAAAATGTCATCGATACAAAGAGAAATATCATGTTTGTTTGCCGCAGTTCCTCTAGCTTTCTCCCTAGAAAATACGAATATGTAGAGCTGGTGTCTCCATGTGGAACCAATTACTGTATCCAAGCTCAAAATGAAATGTTCCAGATAAAAAGCATTCAAAACTATAAAGTCCTTTGAGAGTATCCAGAAAAAAAGAAACACAGAGCCTGTAGCAATATCTGGGATTGAGTTAGCCAAAAAAAAATCGGATGTTTCCGGTTTCATCCAGTCATATCCGTACAAACTGGTGTGGAATTCATATTCAAAGGACCGAGAAAATCACAGTACAAATGGTTTTGGAGAAAAGCAAAGTCTTTTCGTTAGGCATGTGCAAAAAATGTCATCTATACAAACAGGAATATCATGTTTGTTTGCCGCAGTTCCTCTAGCTTTCTCCCTAGAAAATACGAATGTGTAGAGCTGGTGTCTCCATGTGGAAACAATCAGTGTTTCACAGCACAAAATTAAATGTTCCCTGATAAAAACATTCAAAACAATAAAGTCTGTGGATAATATCAGGAAAACACAAACACAGAGGCTTTCACAATATTTCGGGTAGAGATAGCCAAAACAAAACTGGATATTTCTGTTTTCATCCTGTCTTATCCGGACAAACTAGTGTGGAATTCGTATGTAATGGACCGAGAAAATCACAGTCCAAATGGTTTTGGAGAAAAGCAAAGTATTTTCGTTAGGCATGTGCAAAAAATGTCATGTATACAAACAGAAATATCATGTTTGTTTTCCGCAGGTCTTCTATCTTTCTCCCTAGAAAATATGAATATGTAGAGCTGGTGTCCCCGTGATGAACCAATTAGTGTTTCTGCGGTACAAAAATAAATGTTCCCTGAGGAAAAGATTCAAAACAATGAAGTCCATTGATAATATCCAGAAAACACAAACACAGAGGATTTCACAATATTTCAGACTGAGTTGGCCAAAACTCAACCGGATATTCCTGGTTTCATCCAGTCATACCGGAGAACGTGGTGTGGAATTCAGATGCAATGGACCGATAAACTCACAGTACAAATGGTTTTGGAGAAAAGCAAAGTCTTTTTGTTAGGCAAGTGCATAAAATGTCATCTAGACAAACAGAAATATCATGTTTGTTTGCCGCAGTTCCTCTAGCTTTCTCCCTAGAAAATACGAATGTATAGAGCTGGTGTCTCCATATGGAACCAATTAGTGTTTACAAGCACAAAATTAAATATTCCCTGAAAACAAACATTAAAAACAATAAAGCCCATTGATAATATCCAGAAAACACAAACACAGAGGCTTTCACAATATCTCACAATGGGTTAGCCAAAATACAACCAGATATTTCCGGTTTCATCCAGTCCTATCCGGACAACGTGGTGTGGAATTCATATGCAATGGACCGAGAAAATCACAGTAAAAATGGTTTTGGAGAAAAGCAAAGTCTTTTCCTTAGGCAAGTGCATAAAATGTCATCGATACAAACAGAAATATCATGTATGTTTGCGGCAGTTCCTCTAGCTTTCTCCCTAGAAAATACGAATGTGTAGAGCTGGTGTCTCCATGTGGAACCAATTACTGTATCCAAGCACAAAATTAAATGTTCCCTGATAAAAAACATGCAAAACAATAAACTCCGTGGATAATATCAGAAATATACATACACAGAGGTCGTAGCAATATCTGGGATTGAGTTAGCCAAAACAATTCCGGAGATTTCCTGTTTCATGCAGTCATATCCGGACAAACTTGTGTGGAATTCGTATGAAATGCACCAGGAAAATCACAGTACAAATGGTTTTGGAGAAAAGCTTAGTCTTTTCCTTAGGAAAGTGCATAAAATGTCATCGATACAAACAGAAATATCATGTTTGTAGGCCGCAGTTCCTCTAGCTTTCTCCCTAGAAAATACGAATATGTAGAGCTGGTGTCTCCATGTGGAACCAATTACTGTATCCAAGCTCAAAATAAAATGTTCCCGATAAAAAGCATTCAAAACAATAAAGTCCATTGAGAGTATCCAGAAAAAAAGTAACACAGAGGCTGTAGCAATATCTGGGATTGAGTTAGCCAAAAAAAATCGGATGTTTCCGGTTTCATCCAGTCATTCCGGACAAACTGGTGTGTAATCCGTATGCAATGGACGGAGAAAATCACAGTAAAAATGGTTTTGGAGACAAGCAAAGTCTTTTCTTTAGGCAAGTGCATAAAATGTCATCTATACAAACAGAAATATGTTTGTTTGCCACAGTTCCTCTAGCTTTCTCCCTAGAAAATTCGAATGTGTAGAGCTGGTGTCTCCATGTGGAACCAATTAGTATTTCAACGGTACAAAATTAACTGTTCCCTGATAAATCATTCAAAACAATAAAGTCCATCGATAATATCCAGAAAACACAAAAAAGGAAACTTTCACAATATTTCGCATTGAGTTAGCCAAAACACAACCGAATATTTCCGGTTTCATCCAGTCATATCTGGACAAAGTGGTGTGGAATTCGTATGCAATGAACCGAGAAAATCACATTAAAATTGTTTTGGGGAAAAACAAAGTCTTTTCGTCAGGCAAGTGCATAAAATGTCATCTATACAAACAGAAATATCATGTTTGTTTGCCGCAGTTCCTCCAGCTTTCTCCCTAGAAAATTCAAATATGTAGAGCTGGTGTCTCCATGTGGAACCAATTACTATATACAAGCTCAAATTTAAATGTTCCACGATAAAAAACATTCAAAACAATAAAGTCAGTGGATAATATCCAGAAAACACAAACACAGAGGCTGCAGCAATATTTCGGATTGAGTTAGCCAAAACAAAACCAGATATTTCCGGTTTCATCCAGTCATATCCGGACAAACTGGTGTGGAATTCGTATGAAGTGTACCGAGAAAATCACAGTACAAATGGTTTTGGAGAAAAGCAAAGTCTTTTCCTTAGGCAAGTGCATAAAATGTCATCGATACAAACAGAAATATCATGTTTGTTTGCGCAGTTCCTCTAGCTTTCTCCCTAAAAAATACGAATGTGTAGAGATGGTGTCCCCATGATGAACCAATTTGTGTTTCTACTGTACAAAATTACATGTTCCGTGATAGAAACATTCAAATCAATAAATTCCATCGATAATATCCAGAAAAAATAAACACAGAGTCTGTAGCAATATTTCGTATTGAGTTAGCTACAACACAACCGGATACTTCTGTTTTCATCCAGTCAATTCCGGAAAAACTATTGTGGAATTCGTATGCAACGGGCCGAAAAATCACAGTACAAATGGTTTTGGAGAAAAGCAAAGTCTTTTCGTTAGGCAAGTGCATAAAATGTCATCGATAAAAACAGAAATATCATGTTTGTTTGCCGCAGTTCCTCTAGATTTCTCCCTAGAAAATACGAATGTGTACATCTGGTGTTGCCATGATGAACCAATTAGTTTTTCAATGGAACAAAATTAAACGTTCCCTGATGAAAACATTCAAAACAATAAATCCCATTGATAGTATCCAGAAAAAACAAACACAGAGGCGGTAACAATATCTGGGATTGAGTTAGCCAAAACAAAACAGGATGTTTACGGTTTCATCCACTCATATCTGGAGAAACTGGTGTGGAATTAGTATGCAATGGACCAAGAAAATCACAGCAAAAATGGTTTGGGAGAATATGAATGTTTTTTAGTTAGGCAGGTGCATAAAATGTCATCGATAGAAACAGAAATATCATGTTTGTTTGCCGCAGTTCCTCTAGTTTTCTCCATAGAATATACGAATGTGTAGAGCTGGTGTCTCCATGTGGAACCAATTAGTGTTTCTACGGTACAAAATTAAATGTTCCCTGATAAAAACATTCAAAACAATAAAGTCCATCGATAATATCCAGAAAACACAAAAAAAGAAACTTTCACTATATTTCGCATTGAGTTAGCCAAAACACAACCGGATATTTCTGTTTTCATCCAGTCATATCCAGAAAAAGTCGTTTGGAATTCGGATGCAAGGGACCGAGTAAATCAGACTAAAAATGGTTTTGGAGAAAAGCAAAGTCTTTTCGTTAGGCAAGTGCATAAAATGTCATCGATAAAAACAGAAATATCATGTTTGTTTGCCGCAGTTCCTCTAGATTTCTCCCTAGAAAATACGAATGTGTACATCTGGTGTTGCCATTATGAACCAATTAGTTTTTCAATGGAACAAAATTAAACATTCCCTGATGAAAACATTCAAAACAATAAAGTCCATTGATAGTATCCAGAAAAAACAAACACAGAGGCTGTAGCAATATCTGGGATTGAGTTAGCCAAAACAAAACAGGATGTTTACGGTTTCATCCACTCATATCTGGAGAAACTGGTGTGGAATTAGTATGCAATGGACCAAGAAAATCACAGTAAAAATGGTTTGGGAGAATATGAATGTCTTTTAGTTAGGCAGGTGCATAAAATGTCATCGATAGAAACAGAAATATCATGTTTGTTTGCCGCAGTTCCTCTAGTTTTCTCCATAGAATATACGAATGTGTAGAGCTGGTGTCTCCATGTGGAACCAATTAGTGTTTCTACGGTACAAAATTAAATGTTCCCTGATAAAAACATTCAAAACAATAAAGTCCATCGATAATATCCAGAAAACACAAAGAAAGAAACTTTCACTATATTTCGCATTGAGTTAGCCAAAACACAACCGGATATTTCTGGTTTCATCCAGTCATATCCGGAAAAAGTCGTTTGGAATTTGGATGCAAGGGACGGAGTAAATCAGACTAAAAATGGTTTTGGGGAAAAGCAAAGTCTTCTCATTAGGCAAGTGCATAAAATGTCATCCATACAAGCAGAAATATCATGTTTGTTTGCCGCAGTTCCTCTAGCTTTCTCCCTAGAAAATATGAATATGTAGAGCTGGTGTCTCCATGTGGAAACAATTAGCGTTTCAACGGTACAAAATTCAATGTTCCCGGATAAAAATATTCAAAACAATGAGTCCATCGATAATATCCAGAAAACAGAAACGCACAGGTTGTAGCAATATTTCAGATTGAGTTAGCCAAAACACAACAGGATATTTCTGGTTTCTACCAATTATATCCAGACAAACTGGTGTGGAATGCGTATGCAATGGACCGGGAAAATCACAGTAGAAATGGATTTGGAGGAAAGCAAAGTCTTTCTTTAGCCAAGTGCATAAAATGTCATCCATACAAACAGAAATATCATGTTTGTTTGCGGCAGTTCCTCTAGCATTCTCCCTAGAAAATATGAATGTGTAGAGCTGGTGTCTCCATGTGGAACCAATTAGTGTTTCCAAGCACAAAATTAAATGTTTCCTGAAAAAAAAACATTGAAAAAAATTAAGTCCGTGGAAAATATTACGAATACACAAACACAGGGGCTGTAGCAATATTTCGGATTGAGTTAGCCAAAACACAACCAGATATTTCCGGCTTCATCCTGTCATGTCCGGAAAAAGTGGTGTGGAATTCGTATGCAATGGACCGAGAAAATCACAGTACAAATGGTTTTGGAGAAAAGCAAAGTCTTTTCATTAGGCAAGTGCATAAAATGTCATAGATACAAATAGAAAATAATATTTCTTTGCCGCAGTTCCTCCAGCTTTCACCCTAGAAAATACGAATGTGTAGAGGAGGTGTCCCCATGATCAACCAATTAGTGTTTCTACAGCACAAAAATATATGTTCCCTGAAAAAAAAAATTCAAAAAAATAAAGTCCGTGGATAATATCAGCAATACTCATAGAGGCTGTAGCAATATCTGGGATTGAGTTATCCAAAACAAAACCGGATATTTCCAGTTTCATCCAGTCATATCAGGACAAACTGGTGCATAATTCGTATGCAATGGACAGAGAAAATCGCAGTACAAATGATTTTGGAGAAGAACAAATTCTTTTAATTAGGCAAGTAGATAAAATTTCATCGATACAACAGAAATATCAGGTTGGTTTGCAGCAGTTCCTCTAGCTTTCTCCCTAGAAAATACAAATATATAGAGCTGGTGTCTCCATGTGGAAACAGTTAGTGTTTTCAAGCACAAAATTAAATGTTCCTTGATAAAAAACATTCAAAACAATAAAGTCCATGGATAATATCAGGAATACTCAAACACAGAGGCTGTAGTAATATCTTGTTTTGAGTTAGCCAAAACAAAACCGGATATTCCGGTTTCATCCAGTCATATCCGGACAAACTGGTGTGGAATTCGTATGAAATGGACCGAGAAAATCACAGTACAATTGGTTTTGGAGAAAAGCAAAGTCGTTTCATTAGGCAAGTGCATAAAATATCATCTACACAAACATAATTATCATGATTGTTTGCCGCAGTTCCTTTAGCTTTCTCCCAAGAAAATACGAATGTGTAGAGCTTGTTTCCCCATGATGAACGAATTAGTGTTTCTACGGTACAAAATTAAATGTTCCCTGATAAAAACATTCAAAACAATAAAGTCCATCAATAATATCCAGAACACACAAACACAGAAGCTGGAGCAATATTTCGGATTGAGTTATACAAAACACAACCAGATATTTCTGGTTTCATCTAGTCATATCCGGATAAAGTGGTGTAGAATTCATATGCATTGGACCGAGAAAATCACAGTAAAAATAGTTTTGCAGAATAGCAAAGTCTTTTCGTTAGGCAAGGGCATAAAATGTCATCTATACAAACAGAAATATCATGTTTATTTGCCATAGTTCCTCTACTTTCTCCCTAGAAAAATCGAATGTGTAGAGCTGGTGTCTCTATGTGGAAACAATTAGTGTTTTCAAAAACAAAATTAAATGTTCCCTAATAAAAAACATTCAAAACAATTAAGTCCGTGGATAATATCACGAATATACAAACACAGAGGCTGTAGCAATATATGGATTGAGTTAGCAAAAAAAAAAACAAAAAACGGATATTTCTGGTTTCATCCAGTCATATCCGGACAAACTGGTGTGGAATTCGTATGCAATGGAACGAGAAAATCAGAGTACAAATGGTTTTGGAGAAAAGCAAAGTCTTTTCGTTACGCAAGTGCATAAAATGTCATCGATACAAACAGAAATATTATGTTTGTTTGCCACAGTTCCTCTAGCTTTCTCCCTAGAAAAATCGAATGTGTAGAGCTGGTGTCTCCATGTGGAAATAATTAGTGTTTCACAGCACAAAATTAAATGTTCCCTGATAAAAAACTTTCAAAACAAAAAAGTCCATGGATAATTTCAGGAATACACAAACACAGAGGCTGTAGCAATATCTGGGATTGAGTTAGCCAAAACACAACCGGATATTTCCGGTTCCTTCCATTCACACCCGGACAAACTGGTGTGGAATTCATATAAAATGGACCAAGGAAATCACAGTAAAAATGGTTTTGGAGAAAAGTAAAGTCTTTTCGTTAAGCAAGTGCATAAAACGTAATCGATACAAACAGAAATATCATGTTTGTTTGCCACAGTTCCTTAACTTTTCTACCTAGAAAATACAAATACATAGAGCTGGTGTCCCCATGATGAACCAATTTGTGTTTCTACGGTACAAAATTAAAAGTTCCCTGATAAAAAGCATTACAAACAACAAAGTCCCTGGATAATATCAGGAATTCACAAACACAGAGGCTGTAGGAATATCTGCGATTTAGTTAGCCAAAATAACCGGACATTTCCGGTTTATCCAGTCATATCCGGACAAACTGGTGTGGAATTCGTATGCAATGGACAGAGAAAATCACAGTAAAAATGGTTTTTGAGAAAAGCAAAGTCTTTTCGTTACGCAAGTGCATAAAATGTCATCTAGACAAACAGAAATACCATGTTTGTTTGCCGCAGTTCCTCTAGCTTTCTCCCTAAAAAATACGAATGTGTAGAGCTGATGTCTCCATGTGGAAATAATTAGTGTTTCACAGCAGAAAATTGAATGTTCCCTGATAAAAAAACATTCATAACAATAAAGTCCATCGATAATATCAAGAAAACACAAACACAGAGGCTTTCACAATATTTCAGATTGAGTTAGCCAAAACACAACCGGATATTTCTGTTTTCATCCAGTCATATCCGGACAAACTTGTGTGGAATTCGTATGCATTGGACTGCGAAAATCAGAGTAAAATGGTTTTGGAGAAAAGCAAAATCTTTTATTTAGTAAAGTGCAAAAAATATCATGGATACAAACAGAAATATCATGTTTGTTTGCCACAGTTCCTCTAGCTTTCTCCCTAGAAAATACAAATATGTAGAGCTGGTGTCTCCATGTGGAACCAATTACTGTATCCACGCTCTAAATAAAATGTTCCCCAATAAAAAACTTTCAAAAGAATAAAGTCAGGATAGGAAAATAGGAGAGCGGCAAGATGGCAGAATAGGTATGGAGCACACTATTAGTCCGGGGGAGAGACAGTTTAATATATGTGGAGATACTGCAGGGTCAAGTAAGAGCAGGGGATGAAACAGCAGAGGAAACACTTCTGGAACTAGTGATTCACAGTGTACCTGCGTGGAGAGCGTGGGAGCCCAAGTTCGGGACACCAGCGGCAGACTCAACACACCAGCGCTGGAATGTGAGGTGAGCCGAACCTCAATAGCCTGAGACTCCAGCGGGCAAGTGGAAAGAGGAGGCTAGAGGGAATGAGGCTTGAAACTCCGTGGGGAAAAATTCACCAGGCTAACTAGAAGAGAGAGAGGAAAAAAATAAAAAAGTGACCGATACGGACACAAGTTTCTCTCTCTCTGCTCACCTCTCAAAGGTGAGCAAGACAGAGCAGGTGCCATTTTGGAGATACGTCATAAGCAGGGCGACCTCAGGTCTGCACCGGCCCTGAGCCTAGCAGAAACACCTGACTCTGGGGGGAGGGTTGAAATAACAGGAGATTAGGATCTAACTTGGCAAACCAGTGGGAGACTGCAGGAGAATTGGAGGCCACACTGAGGGCAGCACATATTCCCTGTGTGGTCCTTGGGAAAGAGCTTCCGATCTCTGGCTCCTGTGGGTATATCATTTGCCTGCTAACTACCTCGAATTATGTTCAGCTGTGCGGAATTACTTCCCTTTTGAATCAAAAAAAGAAAGAGACATTTGTCACACCTAACCTGGGAGTGTCATCTTTGACAAACCCTCAACCCTGAGGAACCAAACACAGCCCTCAGTCCACACTCATCTCAAGCCTCTAAGACTCCACTGAAAGCAGACATTCCATTTAATATAGAGCCGTAGTGTAACAAGAAAAAACACCACAGTGAAGAAATCAAATATCTCCAACATGCCAAACAACAAACGCAAAAACCAAGCTAACGAGAACAAGGAAGACACTATGATGCCCCCAAATGAAAAAGACACCCCAATTCAAGATTATGAAGACGATGAGATCTAAGAAATGCAACAAGCGGATCTCAAAAAATTGATAAGAACATTAAGAAGTTCTCAAAAACAAATTCTTGAACTACAGAAATCCTTAATGCACAAGATAGAAAATCTCTCGTGAAAATGAAATATTAAGGAGGAGGGAATTGGAAGGGAGCACATTGATAGTTCGTCAAGACGCACGTTAATAAAAGTGGAGATACTGCAGGGTCAAGGAAGAGTAGGGGATACAACAACAGAGGAAACTCTTCCAGAACTAGTGATTCACAGTGGACCTGCGTGGAGAGCGTTGGAGCCCAAGATCGGGACACCAGCGGCAGACTCAACACACCAGCGCTGGAACGCGAGGTGAGCCGAACCTCAATAGCCTGAGACACCAGCGGGCAAGCGGAAAGAGGAGACTAGAGGGAACGGGGCTTGAAACTCCGTGAGGAAAAGTTCACCAGGCTAACTAGAAGAGAGAGAGGAAAAAAAAAAAGTGACCGATACAGACACAAGTTTCTCTCTCTCCGCTCACCTCTCGAAGGCGAGCAAGACAAAGAGCAGGCGCCATTTTGGAGATACGTCATAAGCAGGGCGACCTCAGGTCTGCACCGGCCCTGAGCCTAGCAGAAACACCTGACTCTGGGGGGAGGGGTGAAATAACAGGAGATTAGCATCTAACTTGGCAACCCAGTGAAGAGAGTGCAGGAGAATTGGAGCCCACACTGAGGGCAGCAGAGATTCCCTGTGTGGTCCTTGGCAAAGAGCTTCCAATCACTGGCTCCTGTGGGTATATCATTTGCCTGCTAACTACCTCCAATTACGTTCAGCTGTACGGAATTACTTCCCTTTTGAATCAAAAAAAGAAAGAAAGAAAGTGAGATTTACCACACCTAACCTGGGAGTGTCATCTTTGACACACCCTCAGCCCTGAGGAACCAAACACAGCTCTCAGTCCACACTCATCTCAAGCCTCTAAGGCTCCACCGAAAGCAGACAGTTCACTTAAGATAGAGCCATAGTGTAACAAGAAAAAACACCACAGTGAAGAAACCAAATATCTCCAACATGCCAAACAACAAATGCAAAAACCGAGGTAACAAGAACAAGGAAGACACTATGATGCCCCAAATGAAAAAGACACCCCAATGCAAGATTATGAAGATGATGAGATAGAAGAAATGCAAGAAGCAGATCTCAAAAAATTGATAAGAACATTAAGAAGTTCTCAAAAACAAATTCTTGAACTACAGAAATCCTTAATGGACAAGATAGAAAATCTCTCTCAAAGTGAAATATTAAGGAGGAATCAAAATGAAATGAAACAACTAGTGGAACAAGAAACTGTGATAGTGACGAGAAATCATAATGAAATGAAGAATTCAATAGATCAAATGACAAACACATTAGAGAGCCTTAAAAACAGAATGGGCGAAGCAGAAGAGAGAATATCAGACTTAGAAGAAGGAGAACAGGAAAGGAAACAGGCAAACCAAAGAAAAGAAGAAGAAATCAGAAATCTAATTAATATTGTCAGGAATCTACAGGATACTATTAAAAAACCCAACATTCGGGTTCTAGGAGTTCCTGAAGGCATGGAGAGGGAGAAAGGATTAGAAGGCATTTTCAGTGAGATACTAGCAGAAAATTTCCCAGGTTTGGAGAAGGACAGAGGCATCTTAGTACAGGAAGCTTATAGAACCCCTAATAAACATGACCAAAAGAGATCCTCACCACGACATGTTGTAATCAAACTCACCACAGTGAAACATAAAGAAAAGATCCTAAAATGTGCAAGAGAGAAACGTCAGATTACTCTTAGAGGATCTCCAATTAGACTCACAGCAGACTTCTCATCAGAAACCCTACAAGCTAGAAGGGAATGGCGAGACATAGCCCAGGTACTAAGAGAGAAAAACTGCCAGCCCAGAATCCTGCAAAGCTCTCATTTGTGAATGAAGGTGAAATTAAGACTTTTCATAGCAAACAGAAACTGAAAGAATTTGTTGCCACTCATCCTGCCCTGCAAAAGATGCTTAAAGATGTGTTACACACAGAAACACAGAAACACGGTCACCAATATGAAAGAAGGTAAAGGAAGGAAACCTCACAGCAAAAGATCACAGGAAGCTCAATTTCTCTTTGACATAGAATTAAACTCTGATGCTCTGTTAAAGCAATGTGTTAAAGTAATCTATTATGTTCTCTTGATGTCTGTTAAATTCTAATTGTTCAAAAACAGCTGAATTTTTATTAAGAGCTATGGGTTATTTAACTATGTGCTTATTTTCAAAGATTTGCATAGTCACCTTGTAACAATGATCAAATTTGGTCTATGTTATGTCATGATTTTAAGGAATCTTATTTCAATCAGATATTTTGGATTTTGAGCCTTCTTGGCATTCTTTATAGGCATTCAAAAAATCAAAGTTTCAAACAATCTGGTCTCTAAAATTTCCAGTAAATCCTGCACTTTGGTTTGTCCAGTTTGGGCCCAACTGAAAAAATCGAAGGGCCTATGTCTCTCATCTTCTAGAGACACCAACTAATCAGGCTATTTGGATTATATTAGAAGAACTGTCAGGATGTGATGTGGTACCAAACTTTAGTTTCTATAATGGAAAATGCTATCAATACAAATGTTTGAGAATTAAAAAAGTCTAATGATCTTGTATTACTAGATGTTGTCGTTGATTTCTCCACAATTTTGCAGTGGGTTCGTTTCTGAGAAGAGCAGCGTGGTGGGGGCAAGTGGCGCGGAGTCAACACACAGACCCCGGGAGTCCGGTGAGAGTAGGCTTGAGGCAAGCAGCCTGCAGACTCATTTATTACAGTTGATACAACAGCTTATATAGCCAAGACCAGCCAATCTGGTCAAGGGGTGGTCTATACCCCAACCAATCACAGCCTGTTGCCAGGCAGTTTCCAGAGCCATCCAATCACAGCCTGTCGCCAGGCAGTTTCAAATCCATCCAATCACAGCCTGTCGCCAGGCAGTTTCCAGAGCCATCCAATCACAGCCTGTTGCTAGGCAGTTTCAAAGCCATTCCTGACTAACTGACGCTCGCTTGCCAGTGGCCACCTTGGCATGGCCTTCTCATTCCACTACATTTCCCCCTTTTTGTTTATTTTTTGAGCAATGGGAGGCATGATTCTTGGCCATACCATTGTTGACCCCATTTCCATGTGATCTCCGTACGCAGCTGTGCCTGTCTTAGGTTGTCCCCCAGGGGATCTTACCCGTCATTGACTAACCAGCAGTCAAATCGAGAGACCACAGGATTGCTTGCTCAGATAGGGGTAGGAATGAGGAATAACGGTTATCAGGAATGGCATGACCACACACAGGCTGTGGGCCATTTGAGTGGCTGACCAGAGCTAGTGGGGTATACAACAGTTACAGATATGGCTTTGGGCAGTTTCTCAGGGTAGGATGATAGGGCAGGTGCGTCTGCTAACAAGGCGGAGTCTTGGTCTTGTTCAGCTGGTTCTGGTTGGCTGTCAGTTGCAGGCTTGATGTTTCTGGCTGGTACCCAAATGGACTGTTCCACATTCTCTGGAAAGACACAAGCCTATCCTCGACCCTTGGTTAATAGAAGCCTTTTTACAGGCGTTGGAATCCAGGGCTTGAATTTTGCGTACACTTCAACATTAGCAGCAAACATGCTGATGGCATGGGATCTAGCGGCTGTGCTGAGAGCTTGGGGTGCCCGAGGACTGCCACAAATGTGGGGATCCTCACTGGGTGCGGATGGGATGACCTCGCATGAATTATTGTCTAGAGGTCCTCTTAGTTCATCCCACCGGTATGTGGGGGGTGGCTGACTAGGCATTGCTACCTTGTTTGCTACGTTGTTTTTTTCACTGTCAGAGCTCTCTTTCCCTAAGTCATCAACCATTGTCTGTGAGACAGGGACCTGGAGTGTCAGGCTCCTATCACTCACAGATTCACTATCTTTGATAATCTGCACAGGATTCTGAGAGGGGGGGTATCTTTCCCATGTCTGAGCGCTTAAGAGCGGCACGGTACGGCAACTCTAGCCAGAGGAAAGACACGTATAGCACTGCTACCATAACAAAGCAAATTCCTAGCACCTCAACTGTGGATGGCATTTTGTAGGAGGTTTCCCTATGCTAGACAAACAGATAGTGGTGTATCAGATCGTATGTATGTCCTGTGCTTAGTGGGGAACTTCCTTGATTCCTTAGGTCAAGGCCGTATGCCCACATGGTGTCTCCGGAGCATCACCTCTCTCGAATGAGGGAAGATGACTTGGTTCCGAATTCTTGGATGATCTGTCCCTTATGTGAATTCGCCGGGCGAACCGAAAGTAAAAGGAGGAGCCAAGAAGCGACCTACGCTTCAGGGCGGTGTGTGCTAACCTGGGGTCACTTAGACTGAGGACAAGGACAAGGAAAGGGGCGTAGGGGGGTGGTTCTGTGCTCACCCTCACAGAACCGAACAGCACACAAAACACCGAGGGGCCTACTTGCCGAAATCCAGGGGGGACCTCGCCGAGTCCGACACGCTGTTTCTTTCTCAGTCACGTTGGCGTGCCAGATGTTGCAATTGATTTCTCCACAACTAGACATGATAGTTATCTTAATGAGAAAGCCCCAGAGGCCTAAAGGGTTAAATACTTGTCAAATCCTACAGGTGCTTTCAAAAATACTGTGAAGTAAGCAAGTGCCTCTTGTTGGTTGATGAGTTTATAATTTTAAACATGGCGACTTAAAGTCTTTTGTCATCCACAGTTATATATGATGTGCTGCTCATAAAACTAAAGCATTGTTGGTTCTGTGTTTAGCTGTCCTCCTATAGGTTCCTATGGACATTTTCCAGCTACTTTTATTGTATTCAGTACTTTGGGATGGCTCTGTAAACAGATGAAGCCAATAATGTATTAAAAGTACCAACTGAGAGAAAGTATGGTTAACTGAGGTTACTAAAAAAGCAATTCAAATCCATTGGAAATCTAGAAAAAGAGTTAAAGATTTTAAAAGCTATTATTAAAATTGCTATATTGGTCTATTATGCTATGTTATATGTGTGTACATACTGTATGTCCACATGGGGAAATTTTATTAAGGGATTTATTTTAAATGGCTTATCGATAACATTGTTCATAAATTTAAGCTGCTAAAATCAATCAAAGATACATTTTAATTGGTGTGACCTGAATCTGTGTATCATATATTTTAAACTTCTTGGTAGAAAGAAACTAAAAACATTTTAGATGGTTGTGCTTAAATTTACTGGCTAAACAAAATGCACCATGTTAGATATTTAAGAGGTGTTTTCAAATACATGATTCTTAAAATTTATAGAAGGCATTGGACCTTCTGGTAAATGTTTTCTTAAGTTGTTATCTAATGTTTGAAACGGTTTGCTATGTATTCATGTAATATTGCTGTTGTCAGCAAGCGATCTAGGACTTGCTCCCTCATTTCTCTATTCTAAGCCCAACTTGTTCTTTCATTTCTCTATTCTCTTCAAGGTAGGAAACTAATTCTATTATAACGGAATCTGTAGGACACACAATTTAATCTTTAGACCTTATAAAAGAGATGGCTAACATTTTTCTGTAATAGCATAGCCAAAATAAGAACTTAAATAATAATCTGATAGCTAGATTCACTTTGCCATCAACCAAGTATACAGTAAGTAGAAAAAACCTCCCTTTCAGACCAAAGGGAAAGAAAGTTTGAAAGTGAGAATATCATTTTCCTCATGGGCATTGTCTACCTTAGAAAAACTACTACAGAACATGCCTGTAACTATAGACTTGTAGTTCAGACCATTGAAGAGTAGCGATGGGCTTTTCGTTAGGCAAGTCCATAAAATGTCATCTATACAAACAGAAATATCATGTTTGTTTGCCGCAGTTCCTCTAGCTTTCTCCCTAGAAAATGCGAATGTGTAGAGCTGGTGTTGCCATGATGAACTGATTAGTGTTTCTACGGTACAAAATGAAATGTCCGTTGATAAAAACATATAAAACAAGAACGTCCATTGATAATATCCAGAAAAAACAAACACACAGGCTTTCACAATATTTCGGATTGAGTTAGCCAAATCACCGCCAGATAGTTCTGGATTCATCCAGTCATATCCCGACAAACTGGTGTGGAATTCGTCTGCAATGGACCTAGAAAATCGCAGTAAAAATATTTTTGGTGAAAAGCAAAGTCTTTGCGTTAGGCAAGTGCATAAAATGTCATCTATACAAACACAAATATCATGTTTGTTTGCCATAGTTCCTCTAGATTTCTCCCTAGAAAATACAAAAGTGTAGAGCTGGTGTCACCATGATGAACCTATTAGAGATTCTACGGTACAAAATGAATTGTTCCCTGATAAAAACATTCAAACAATAAAGTCCATCGATAATATCCAGAAAACACAAACACAGAGGCTTTCACAATATTTCAGATTGAGTTAGCCAAAACACAACCGGATATTTCCGGTTTCATCCAGTCATATCCAGACAAAGTGGAGTGGAATTCGTATGCATTGGGCTGAAAAAATCAGAGTATAAATGGTTTTCGAGAAAAGCAAAGTCTTTTCGTTAGGCAACTGCATAAAATGTCATCTATACAAACAGAAATATCATATTTGTTGGCTGCAGTTCCTCTAACTTTCTCCCAAGAAACTACGAATGTGTAGAGCTGGTGTCTCCATGTGGAACCAATCACTGTATCCAAGCTCAAAATAAAATATTCCCGATAAAAAACATTCAAAACTATAAAGTCCGTGGATAATATCAGGAAAACACAAACACAGAAACTTTCACAATATTTCGCATTGAATTAGCCAAAAATAAACGGATACTTCCGGTTTCATCCAGTCATATCTGGACAAAGTGGTGTGGAATTCGTATGCAATGAACCGAGAAAATCACAGTACAAATGGTTTTCGAGAAAAGCAAAGTCTTTTCGTTAGGCAAGTCCATAAAATGTCATTGATACAAACAGAAATATCATGTTTGTTTGTCGTAGTTCCTCTAGCATTCTCCCTAGAAAATACAAATGTGTAGAGCTGGTGTCTCCATGTGGAATCAATTAGTGTTTCAACGGTACAAAATAAAATGTTCCCTGATAATAAACATTCAAAAAAATAAAGTTCGTGAATAATATCAGGAATACACAAACAGAGAGGCTGTAGAAATATCTGGGATTGAGTTAGCCAAAACAAAACCGGATATTTCCGGTTTCATCCAGTTATATCCGGACAAACTGGTGTAGAATTCCTATGAAGTGCACCCAGAAAATCACAGTAAAAATGGTTTTGGAGAAAAGGAAATTCTTTTCGTTAGGCAAGTGCATAAAATGTCATCTATACAAACAGAAATATCATGTTTTTTTTTGCGACAGTTCCTCTAGCTTTCTCCCTAGAAAATATGAATGTGTAGAGCTGGTGTCCCCATGAAGAACCAATTAGTGTTTCTACGGTTCTAAATTAAATGTTCCCTGATAAAAATATTCAAAACAATAAAGTCCATCGATAATATCAAGAAAACACAAACTCAGAGGCTTTCACAATATTTTGGATTGAGTTAAGCAAAACACAGCCGGATATTTCTGGTTTCATTCAGTCCTATCCGGAAAAAGTAATTTGGAATTCGGATGCAATGGACCGAGAAAATCACAGTACAAATGGTTTTGGAGAAAAGCAAAGTCTTTTCGTTACGCTAGTGCATAAAATGTCATCTATACTAACAGAAATATCATGTTTGTTTGTCTCAGTTCCTCTAGCTTTCTCCCTAGAAAATACGAATATGTTCAGCTGGTGTCTCCATGATGAACCAATTACTGTATGCAAGCTCAAAATAAAATGTTCCCCGATAAAAAACATTCTAAAGAATAAAGTCCGGATAGGAAATTAGGAGAGCGGCAAGATGGCGGAATAGGCAGGGAGCACACTATTAGTTCGGGGTGAGACAGTTTAATATAAATGTTGATACTGCTGGGTCAAGGAAGAGTAGGGGATGAAACAGCAGAGGAAACACTTCTGGAACTAGTCATTCACAGTGTACCTGCGTGGAGAGCGTGGGAGCCCAGGTTCGGGACACCAGCGACAGACTAAACACAGCATCGCTCGGACGTGAGGTGAGCTGAACCTCAACAGCCCGAGACACCAGCAGGCAAGTGGAAAGGGGAGGCTAGAGGGAATGAGGCTTGAAACTCCGTGGGGAAAAATTCACCAGGCTAACTAGAAGAGAGAGAGGAAAAAAATAAAAAAAGTGACCGATACGGACACAAGTTTCTCTCTCTCCGCTCACCTCTCAAAGGTGAGCAAGACAGAGCAGGCGCCATTTTGGAGATACGTCATAAGCAGGGTGACCTCAGGTCTGCACCGGCCCTGAGCCTAGCAGAAACACCTGACTCTGGGGGGAGGGTTGAAATAACAGGAGATTAGCATCTAACTTGGCAACCCAGTGAAGAGAGTGCAGGAGAATTGGAGCCCACACTGAGGGCAGCACAGATTCCCTGTGTGGTCCTTGGCAAAGAGCTTCCAATCTCTGGCTCCTGTGGGTATATCATTTGCCTGCTAACTACCTCCAATTACATTCAGCTGTGCGGAATTACTTCCCGTTTGAATCAAAAAAAGAAAGAGACATTTGCCACACCTAACCTGGGAGTGTCATCTTTGACACACCCTCAACCCTGAGGAACCAAACACAGCTCTCAGTCCACACTCATCTCAAGCCTCTAAAACTCCACTGAAAGCAGACAGTCCACTTAATATAGAGCCGTAGTGTAACAAGAAAAAACACCACAGTGAAGGAACCAAATATCTCCAACATGCCAAACAACAAACACAAAAACCATGCTAACAAGAACAAGGAAGACACTATGATGTTCCCAAATGAAAAAGGCACCCCAATTCAATATTATGAAGATCTTGAGATCGAAGAATTGCAAGAAGCTGATCTCAAAAAATTGATAAGAACATTAAGAAGTTCTCAAAAACAAATTCTTGAACTACAGAAATCCTTAATGGACAAGATAGAAAATCTCTCTCGTGAAAATGAAATATTAAGGAGGAATCAAAATGAAATGAAACAACCAGTGGAACAAGAAACTGTGATAGTGATGAGAAATCATAATGAAATGAAGAATCCAATAGATCAAATGACAAACACATTAGAGAGCCTTAAAAACAGAATGGGCGAAGCAGAAGAGAGAATATCAGACTTAGAAGACGGAGAACAGGAAAGGAAACAAGCAAACCAAAGAAAAGAAGAAGAAATCAGAAATCTAAAAAATATTGTCAGGAATCAACAGGATACTATTAAAAAACCCAACATTCGGGTTCTAGGAGTTCCTGAAGGCATGGAGAGGGAGAAAGGATTAGAAGGCATTTTAAGTGAGATACAAGCAGAAAATTTCCCAGGTTTGGAGAAGGACAGAGGCATCTTAGTACAGGAAGCTTATAGAACCCCTGGTGTCTCCATGTGGAGCCAATTACTGTATCCAAGTTCAAAATAAAATGTTCCCTGATAAAAAACATTCGAAAAGATAAAGTCCATTGATATCCAGAAAACAGAAACACAGAGGCTGGAGCAATATTTGGGATTAGTTATCCAAAACAAAACCAGATATTTCCGGTTTCACCCAGTCATATCTGGACAAACTGGTGTGGAATTCGTATGCAATGGACTGAGAAAATCACAGTAAAAATGGTTTTGGAGAAAAGCAAAGTCCTTTCGTTAGGCAAGTGCATAAAATGTCATCTATACAAACAGAAATATCATGTTTGTTTGTCGCAGTTACTCTAGCTTTCTCCCTAGAAAATATGAATATGTTCAGCTGTTGTCTCCATGTGGAACTAATTACTGTATCCAAGCTCAAAATAAAAAGTTCCCCCATAAAAAACATTCGAAAAGATAAAGTCCGTTGATAATATCCAGAAAACACAAACACAGAGGCTGGAGCAATATTTGGAATTGAGTTAGCCAAAACGCAACCAGATATTTCCGGTTTCATCCAGTCATATCCGGACAACCTGGTGTGGAATTCGTATGCAATGGACCGAGAAAATCATAGTAAAAATGGTTTTGGAGAATAGCAAAGCTTTTCATTAGGCAAGTGCATAAAATGTCACCTATACAAACAGAAATATCATGTTTGTTTGCCGCAGTTCCTCTAGATTTCTCCCTAGAAAATAGGAATGTGTAGAGCTGGTGTCTCCATGTGGAACCAATTAGTGTTTCCAAGATCAAAAATAAATGTTCCCTGATAAAAGGCATTCAAAACAAAAAATCCATTGATAATATCAGGAATACACACACGCAGAGGCTTTAGCAATATCTGGGATTGAGCTAGCCAAAAAAAAACCGGATATTTCCGGTTTCATCCAGTCATATCCAGACAAGGTGGTGTGTAATTTGTATGCAATGAACCGTGAAAATCACAGTAAAAATGGTTTTGGAGGATAGCAAAGTCTTTTCGTTAGGCAAGTGTATAAAATGTCATCTATACAAACAGAAATATCATGTTTGTTTGCCGCAGTTCCTCTAGTTTTTTCCCTAGAAAATACGAATGTGTAGAACTGGTTTCCCCATGATGAACCAATTAGTGTTTCAATGGTACAAAATTAAATGTTCCCTGATAAAAAGCATTCAAAACAATAAAGTCCATGGATAATATCAGGTATACAGAAACACAGAGGCTGTAGCAATATCTGGGATTGAGTTAGCCAAAACAAAACCAGATATTTCTGGTTTCATCCGGTCATATCCATACAAACTTGTTGGAATTCATATGAAGTGTACCGAGAAAATCACAGAGAAATGGTTTTGGAGAAAAGCAAAGTCTTTTCGTTAGGAAAGTGCATAAAATATCATTGATACAAACAGAAATATCCTGTGTGTTTGCCACAGTTCCTCCAGCTTTCTCCCTAGAAAATACAAATATGTAGAGCTGGTGTCTCCAAGTGGAACCAATTACTATATACAAGCTCAAAATAAAATGTTCACCAATGAAAAATATACAAAACAATAAAGTCCATTGATAATATCCAGAAAACACAAACACAGAGGCTTTCACAATATTTTGGATTGACTTAGTCAAAACACAACCGGACATTCTGGTTTCATCCAATCATAGCCGGACAAAGTGATGTGGAATTCATATGCAATGCACCGAGAAAATCACAGTACAAATGGTTTTGGAGGATAGCAAAGTCTTTTCGTTAGGCAAGTGCATAAAATCTCATCGATACAAACAGAAATATCATGTTTGTTTGCCACAGTTCTTCTAGCTTTCAGCTTACAAAATATGACTGTGTAGAGCTGGTGTCCCCATGTGCAACCAATTAGTGTTTCAATGGTACAAAATGAAATGTTCCCTGAAAAAAATATTCAAAACAATAAAGTCCATTGATAATATCCAGAAAACACATACACAGAGGCTTTCACAATATTTCGGATTGAGTTAGCCAAAACACAACCGGATATTTCTAGTTTCATCCAGTCATATCCGGACAAACTGCTGTGGGATTCATATGCAATGGACCGAGAAAATCACAGTAGAAATGGTTTTTGTGAAAAGCAAAGTCTTTTCCTTAGGCAAATGAATAAAATGTCATCTATAAAAACAGAAATATCATGTTTTTTTGTGGCAGTTCCCCTAACATTCTCCCTAGAAAATACAAATGTTTCCTGATAAAAATATTCAAAACAATATAGTCCATCGCTAATATCCAGGAAACACAAACACGGAGGCTGTAGCAATATCTGGGATTGAGTCAGCCAAAACACAACCGGATATTTCCGGTTTCATCTAGTCATATCCGAACAAAGTGGTGTGTAATTAGTATGCACGGATTGAGAAAATCAGAGTACAAATGGTTTTGGAGACAAGCAAAGTCTTTTCGTTAGGCAAGTGCATAAAATGTCATCTATACAAACAGAAATATCTTGTTTGTTTGCCGCAATTCCTCTAGCTTTCTCGCTAGAAATTACGAATGTGTAGAGCTGGTGTCCCCATTATGAACCAATTAGTGTTTCCAAACACAAATTAAATATTCCTGATAAAAAACATTCAAAAGAATAAAGTCCGTGGATAATATCAGGAATACACAAACACAGAGGCTGTATCAATATCTGGGATTGAGTTAGCCAAACAAAACCAGATATTTCTGTTTTCATCCAGTCATATCCGGTAAACTGGTGTGGAACTTGTACGCAATGGACCGCGAAAATCACAGTATAAATGGTTTTGGAGAAAAGCAAAATCTCTTCGTTAGCCAAGTGCATAAAATGTCATCTCTACAAGCAGAAATATCATGTTTGTTTGTCGCAGTTCCTCTAGCTTTCTCCTTAGATAATCTGAATGTGTAGAGCTTCTGTCCCCATGATGAACCAATTGGTGTTTCAACAGTACACAATTAAATGTCCCCTGATAAACAATTCAAAACAAGAAAGTTCATCGATAATATCCAGAAAACACAAACACAGAGGCTTTAGCAATATTTCGGATTGAGTTAGCCAAAACACAACCGGATATTTCTAGTTTCATCCAGTAATATCCGGACAACGTGGTGTGGAATTCGTATACAATGGACTGAGAAAATCACAGTAAAAATTATTTTGGAGAAAAGCAAAGTCTTTCAAGAGGCAAGTGCATAAAATGTCATCTATACAAACAGAAATATGATGCTTGTTTGCCTTAGTTCCTCTAGATTTCTCTCTAGAAAATATGAATATGTTCAGCTGGTGTCTCCATGTGGAACCAATTAGTGTTTCCAAGCACAAAATTAAATGTTCCGTGATTAAAAAAAATTCAAAACAATAAAGTCTGTGGATAATACCAGGAACACAAAAACACAGAAGCTGTAGCAATATTTCGGATTCAGTTAGCCATAACATGACCAGATATTTCTGGTTTCATCCAGTCATATCCGGAGAACGTGGTGTGGAATTCATATGCAATGGACCGAGAAAATCACAGTAAAAATGGTTTTTGAGAAAAGCAAATTCTTTTCGTTAGGCAAGTGCGTAAAATGTCATCTAGACAAACAGAAATACCATGTGTGTTTGCTGCAGTTCCTCTAGCTTTCTACTTAGAAAATACGAATGTGTAGAGCTGATGTCTCCATATGGAAACAATTAGTGTTTCGCAGCACAAAATTGAATGTTCCCTGATAAAAAACATTCAAAACAATAAAGCCCATCGATAATATCAAGAAAACACAAACACAGAGGCTTTCACAATATTTCAGATTGAGTTAGCCAAAACACAACCGGATATTTCTGTTTTCATCCAGTCATATCCGGACAAACTGGTGTGGAATTCGTATGCATTGGGCTGAGAAAATCAGAGTAAAATGGTTTTGGAGAAAAGCAAAGTCTTTCTTTAGTAAAGTGCATAAAATATCATAGATACAAACAGAAATATCATGTTTGTTTGTGGCAGTTACTCTACCTTTCTCCCTAGAAAATATGAATATGTAGAGTTTGTGTCTCCATTTCGAACCAATAACTGTATCCAAGCTCAACATAAAATATTCCCCGATAAAAAATATTCTAAACAATAAAATCGTGGATAATATCAGGAATACACAAACACAGAGGCTGTAGCAATATGTGGGATTGAGTTAGCCAAAACAAAACCAGATATTTCCGGTTTCATCCAGTCATATCCGGACAAACTGGTTTGGAATTCATATGCAATGGACCGAGAAAATCACAGTAAAAATGGATTTGGAGGAAAGGAAAGTCTTTTGGTTAGGCAAGTGCATAAAATGTCATCGATACAAACAGAAATATCATGTTTGTTTGCCGCAGTTCCACTAGGTTTCTCCCTAGAATATACGAATATGTTCAGCT
Source organism: Lepus oiostolus (assembly GCA_036325905.1). Classification (NCBI taxonomy): domain Eukaryota; kingdom Metazoa; phylum Chordata; class Mammalia; order Lagomorpha; family Leporidae; genus Lepus; species Lepus oiostolus. The sequence continues at coordinate 132,618,875 of CM070808.1, forward strand.
GGTGTCGCCATGTGGAACGAATTTCTGTATCCAAGCTCAAAATAAAATGTTCCCCGATAAAAAAACATTCAAAAAAATAAATTCCGTTCATAATATCCAGAAAAAACAAACAGAGCTGCTGTAGCAATATCTGGGATTGAGTTATCAAAAAAATCCCAGATATTTCCGGTTTCATCCAGTCATATCCAGACAAACTGGTGTGGAATTCATATGCAGTGGGCCGAGAAAATCACAGTAAAAATGATTTAGGAGAAAAGCAAAATCTTTTCGTTAGGCAAGTGCATAAAATATCATCTATACAAACAGAAATATCATGCTTGTTTGCCTTAGTTCCTCTAGCTTTCTCCCTAGAAAATACGAATGTGTAGAGCTGATGTCTCCATGTGGAACCATTTAGTGTTTTAACGGTACAAAATTAAATGTTCCCTGATAAAAACACTCAAAACTATAAAGTCCGTTGATAATATCAGGAATACACAAACAAAGAGGCTGTAGCAATATCTGGGATTGAGTTAGCCAAAACACAACCGGATATTTCTGGTTTCATCCAGTCATATCCCGACAAACTGCTGTAAAATTCGTATCCAATGGACCGAGAAAATCACATTAAAAATGGTTTTGGAGAAAAGCAAAGTCTTTTCGTCAGGCAAGTGCATAAAATGTCATCTACAGAAACAGAAATATCATGTTTGTTTGTCACATTTCCTCTAGATTTTTCCCTAGAAAATAGGAATGTGTAGAGCTGGTTTCTGCATGTGAAACCAGTTAGTGTTTCTACGGTACAAAATTAAAAGTACCCTGATAAAAATATTCAAGCAATAAAGTCCATCGATGATATCCAGAAAACACAAACACAGAGGCTTTCACAATATTTTGGATAGAGTTAGCCAAAACACAACCGGATATTTCTCGTTTCATCCAGTCATATCCGGTCAAAGTGGTTTGGAATTCGTATGCAATGGACCCAGAAAATCACAGTACAAATGGTTTTGGAGAAAAGCAAGGTCTTTTCGTTAGGCAAGTGCATAAAATGTCATCGATACAAACAGAAATATCATGTTTGTTTGCCACAGTTTCTCTAGTTTTCTCCCTAGAAAATACGAATGTGTATAGCTGGTGTTCCCATGATGAACCAATTAGTGTTTCAACGGTACAAAATTAAATGTTCCCTGATAAAAAGCATTCAAAACAATAAAGTCCATGGATAATATCAGGTATACAGAAACACAGAAGCTGTAGCAATATCTGGGATTGAGTTACCCAAAACACAACCGGATATTTCCGGTATAATCCAGTCATATCCGGTCAAACTGGTGTGGAATTCCTAGGCAATGGACCGAGAAAATCACAGTAAAAATGGTTTTGGAGAAAAGCAAAGTCTTTTTGTTAGGCAAGTGCATAAAATGTCATCGATACAAACAGAAATATCATGTTTGTTTGCCACAGTTTCTCTAGCTTTCTCCCTAGAAAATACGAATGTGTAAATTTGTAGAGCTTGTGTCCCCATGATGAACTAATTAGTGTTTCTACGGTACAAAAATAAATGTTCCCTGATAAAAGTACTCAAAACAATAAAGTCCATCGATAATATCCAGAAAACACAAACACAGAGCCTTTCACAATATTTCGGATTGAGTTAGCCAAAACACAACCGGATATTTCAGGTTTCTTCCAGTCATATATGGACAAATTGGTGTGAAATTCGTTACAATGGACCAAGAAAATCACAGTAAAATGGTTTTGGAGAAAGCAAAGTCTTTTCGTTAGGCAAGTGCATAAAATGTCATCTATACAAACAGAAATATCATGTTTGTTTGCCGCAGTTCCTCTAGCTTTCTAGCTAAAAATACGAATGGGTAGAGCTGGTGTCTCCATGTGGAACCAGTTGGTGTTTCCAAGCAAAAAATTAAATGTTCCCTGAAAAAAACTTTGAAAATAATAAAGTCCATGGATAATATCAGGAATACACAAACACAGAGGCTATAGCAATATCTGGGAGAGAGTTAGCCAAAACACAACCGGATATTTCTAGTTTCATCTAGTCATATCCGAACAAAGTGGTGTGTATTTCGTATGCAATGGACCGAGAAAATCACAGTAAAAATGGTTTTGGAGAAAAGCAAAGTCTTTTCGTTAGGCAAGTGCATAAAATGTCATCTATACAAACAAATATCTTGTTTGTTTGCCGCAATTCCTCTAGCTTTCTCCCTCGAAAATACGAATGTGTAGAGCCGGTGTCCCCATGATGAACCAATTAGTGTTTCTACGGTACAAAATTAAATGTTCCCTGATAAAAACATTCAAAACAATAAAGTCCATCGATAATATCCAGAAAACACAAACACAGAGGCTTTCACAATATTTCGCATTGAGTTAGCCAAAACACAACTGGATATTTCTGGTTTCTTCCAGTCATATCCGGACAATCTGGTGTGGAATTTGTATGCATTGGGCTGAGAAAATCAGAGTGAAATGGTTTTGGAGAAAAGCAAAGTCTTTCTTTAGTAAAGTGCATAAAATATCATAGATACAAACAGAAATATCATGTTTGTTTGCCACAGTTCCTCTACCTTTCTCCCTAGAAAATATGAATATTTAGAGTTTGTGTCTCCATTTCGAACCAATAACTGTATCCAAGCTCAACATAAAATATTCCCCGATAAAAAATATTCTAAACAATAAAATCATGGATATTACCTAGAAAACACAAACACAGAGGCTGTAGCAATATGTGGGATTGAGTTAGCCAAAACAAAACCAGATATTTCCGGTTTCATCCAGTCATATCCGGACAAACTGGTTTGGAATTCATATGCAATGGACCGAGAAAATCACAGTAAAAATGGATTTGGAGGAAAGGAAAGTCTTTTGGTTAGGCAAGTGCATAAAATGTCATCGATACAAACAGAAATATCATCTTTGTTTGCCGCAGTTCCACTAGGTTTCTCCCTAGAAAATAGGAATATGTTCAGCTGGTGTCTCCATGTGGAACGAATTTCTGTATCCAAGCTCAAAATAAAATGTTCCCCGATAAAAAAACATTCAAAAAAATAAATTCCGTTCATAATATCCAGAAAAAACAAACAGAGCGGCTGTAGCAATATCTGGGATTGAGTTAGCAAAAAAAACCCAGATATTTCCGGTTTCATCCAGTCATATCCGGACAAACTGGTGTGGAATTCATATGAGGTGGACCGAGAAAAATACAGTAAAAATAATTTAGGAGAAAAGCAAAGTCTTTTCGTTAGGCAAGTGCATAAAATGTCATCTATACAAACAGAAATATCATGCTTGTTTGCCTTAGTTCCTCTAGCTTTCTCCCTAGAAAATACGAATGTGTAGAGCTAGTGTCTCCATGTGGACCATTTAGTGTTTTAACGGTACAAAATTAAATGTTCCTTGATAAAAACAGTCAAAACTATAAAGTCCGTTGATAATATCAGGAATACACAAACAAATAGGCTGTAGCAATATCTGGGATTGAGTTAGCCAAAAAACAACCGGATATTTCTGGTTTCATCCAGTCATATCCGGAAAAACTGCTGTGGAATTCCTATGCAATGGACCGAGAAAATCACATACAAATGGTTTTGGAGAAAAGCAAAGTCTTTTCGTTAGGCAAATGCATAAAATGTCATCTATACAAACAGAAATATCATGTTTGTTTGCCGCAGTTCCTCTAGCTTTCTCCCTAGAAAATAGGAATGTGTAGAGCCGGTGTCCCCATGATGAATGAATTTGTGTTTCTACGGTACAAAATTAAATGTTCCCCGATAAAAAACATTCAAAACAATAAAGTCCATAGATAATATCCAGAAAACACAAACACAGAGGCTTTCACAATATTTCGCATTGAGTTAGCCAAAACACAACCGCATTTTTCTGGTTTCTTCCAGTCATATCCGGACAAACTTGTGTGGAATTTGTAGTAAATGATCCAAGAAAATCACAGTAAAAATGGTATTGGAGAATAGCAAAGTCTTTTCGTTAGGCAAGTACATAAAATGTCATCTATAAAAACAGAAATATCATGTTTGTTTGTCGTAGTTCCTTTAGCTTTCTCCCTAGAAAATATGAATGTGTAGAGCTGGTGTCCCAATGATGAACCAATTAGTGTTTCTGAGGTAGAAAAAATAAATGTTTCCTGATAAAAATATTCAAAACAATAAAGTCCATCGATAATATCCAGCAAACACAAACACAGAGGCTGTAGCAATATCTGGGAATGAGTTAGCCAAAACACAACCGGATATTTCCGGTTTCATCCAGTCACATCAGGACAGAGTGGTTTGGAATTCATATGCAATGGACTGAGAAAATCACAGTAAAAATGGTTTTGGAGAAAAGCAAAGTCTGTTTGTTAGGCAAGTGCATAAAATGTCATCTATACAAACATCAATATCATGTTTGTTTGTCGCAGTTCCTCTAGCTTTCTCCCTAGAAAATACAAATATGTAGAGCTGGTGTCTCCATGTAGAACCAATTACTGTATCCAAGCTCAAAATGAAATTTTGCCCGACTAAAAACATTCAAAACCATAAAGTCCATCGATAATATCCAGAAAACACAAACACAGAGGCTTTCACAATATTTCCAATTGAGTTAGCCAAAACACAACCGGATATTTCTGGTTTGTTCCAGTTATATATGGACAAACTGGTGTGGAATTCATTTCAGTAGACCAAGAAAATCACAGTAAAAATGGTTTTGTAGAAAGGAAAATCTTTTCGTTAGGCAAGTGCATAAGATGTCATCTATACACACAGGAATATCATCTTTGTTTGCCGCAGTTCCTCTAGCTTTCTCCCTAAAAATACGATTGTGTAGAGCTGGTGTCTCCATGTGGGACCAGTTGGTGTTTCCAAGCAAAAAATTAAATGTTCCCTGAAAAAAACTTTGAAAATCATAAAGTCCGTGGATAATATCAGGAATACACAAACACAGAGGTTGTAGCAATATCTGGGATTGAGTTAGCCAAAAAACACAACCGGATATTTCTGGTTTCATCCAGTCATATCCGGACAAACTGGTGTGGAATTCGTATGCAATGGACTGGGAGAATCACAGTACAAATGGTTTTGGCGAAAAGCTAGGTCTTTTCGTTAGGCAAGTGCATAAAATGTCATCGATACAAACAGAAATATCATGTTTGTTTGCCGCAGTTCCTCAAGCTTTCTCCCGAGAAAACACGAAAGTGCAGAGCTGGTGTCTCCATGTGGAACCAATTAGTGTATCAGAACTCAAAATAAAATGTTCCCCGATAAAATACATTCAAAACAATAAAGTCCATTGAAAATATCCAGAGAACACAAACACAGAGGCTTTCACAATATTTCGGATTGAGTTAGCCAAAACACAACCAGATATTTCTGGTTTCATCCAGTCATATCCGGACAAAGTGGTGTGCAATTTGTGTGCATGGACTGAGAGAATCAGAGTAAAAATTGTTTTGGAGAAAAGCAAAGTCTTTTCGTTAGGCAAGTGCATAAAATGTCATCGATACAAACACAAATATCATGTTTGTTTGCCGCACTTCCTCTAGCTTTCTCCCTAGAAAATACGAATGTGTAGAGCTGTTGTCCCCATGTGGAACCAATTAGTGTTTCCAAAAACAAAATTCAATGTTCCCTGATAAAGAAATTCAAAACAATGAAGTCCATCGATAATATCCAGGTAACTCAAACACAGAGGCTGTAGCAATATTTCTGAATGAGTTCGCCAAAACACAACCGGATATCTACGGTTTCATCTAGTCATATCAGGACAAAGTGGTTTGCAATTCATACTCAATGGACCGAGAAAATCACATTAAAAATGGTTTCGGAGTAAAGCAAAGTCTTTTTGTTAGGCAAGTGTATAAAATTTAATCTATGAAACAGAAATATCATGTTTTTGGCCACAGTTCCTCTAGCTTTCTCCATAGAAAATACGAATATGTAGAGCTGCTGTCTCCATGTGTAACCAATTACTGTATCCAAGCTCAAAATAAAATGTTCCATGATAAAAAACATTCAGAACAATAAAGTCCATTGATAATATCCAGAAAACACAAACACAGAAGCTGTAGCAATATCTGGGATTGAGTTCGCCTACAAAAAACCGAAAATTTCCGGGTTCATCCAGTCATATCCGGTCAAACTGGTGTGGAATTCATATGCAATGGACCGAGAAAATCACAGCAAAAATGGTTTTGGTGAAAAGCAGTCTTTTCGTTAGCCAAAAGCATAAAATGTCATCTAGTGTTTCTATGGTACAAAAATAAATGTTCCCTGATACAAACATTCAAAACAATCAAGTCCATTGATAATATCCAGAAAACACAAACACAGAGGGCGTAGCAATATTTCGGATTTAGTTAGCCAAAACACAACCGGATATTTCTGGTTTCAACAGTCATATCCGGACAAAGTGGTTTGGAATTCGTATGCAATGGACCGAGAAAATCACAGTAAAAATGGTTTTGGAGAAAAGCAACATATTTTCATTTGCAAGTACATAAAATGCCATAAATACAAACAGAAATATCATGTTTGTTGGCCACAGTTCCTCCAGCTTTCTCCCTAGAAAATATGAATATGTAGAGCTGGTGTCTCCATGTGGATCTAACTACTGTATCCAAGCTCAAAATAAAATGTTCCCCGATAAAAAAAACACTCAGAACAATAAAGTCCATTCACAATATCCAGAAAACAAAAACACAGAAGCTGTAGAAATATCTGGGATTGAGTTACCCAAAACACAACCGGATATTTCCGGTATAATCCAGTCATATCCGGGCAAACTGGTGTGGAATTCGTATGCAATGGACCAAGAGAGTCACAGTAAAAACGGTTTTGGAGAAAAGCAAAGTCTTTTCGTTAGGCAAGTGCATATAATGTCATCTATACAAACAGAAATATCATGTTTGTTTGCTGCAGTTCCTCTAGCTTTCTCCCTAGAAAATATGAATATGTAGAGTTGGTGTCTCCATGATGAACCAATCAGTGTTTCCAAGCACAAAATTAAATGTTCCCTGATAAAAAAATTCAAAACAATAAAGTCCATCGATAATATCCATGAAACACAAACACAGAGGCTGTAGCAATATTTCGGATTTAGTTGGCCAAAGCAAAACCGGATATTATTTGTTACATCCAGTCATATCCGGACAAAGAGGTGTGGAATTCGTATGCAATGGACCTAGAAAATCACAGTAAAAATGGTTTTGGAGAAAAGCAACGTATTTACTTTAGGCAAGTGCATAAAATGTCATCTACACAAACAGAAATATCATGTTTGTTGGCCGCAGTTGTCTAGCTTTCTCCCTAGAAAATACGAATATGTAGAGCTGCTGTCTCCACGTGGAACCAATTACTGTATCCAAGCTCAAAATAAAATGTTCCCCGACAAAAAAATATTTAGAACAATAACGTCCATTGCTAATGTCAGAAAACACAAACACAATAGCTATAGCAATATCTGGGATTGAGTTAGCCAAAACAAAACCGGGTATTTCTGTTATCATCCAGTCATATCAAGAAAAACTGGTGTGGAATTCGTATGCAATGGACCGAGAAAATCAGAGTAAAAATGTTTTTGGCGAAAAGCAAAGTCTTCTCGTTAGGCAAGTGCATAAAATGTCATCGATACAAACAGAAATATCATGTTTGTTTGCCACAGTTCCTCTAGCTGTCTCCCTAGAAAATACGAATCTGTAGAGCTGGTGTCCCCATGATGAACCAATTAGTGTTTCTACGATACAAGAAATAAATGTTTCCTGAAAAAATATTCAAAACAATAAAGTCCATCAATAATATCCAGGAAACACAAACACAGAGGCTGTAGTAATATCTGGGATTGAGTTAGCCAAAACACAACCGGATATTTCCGGTTTCATCCAGTCATATCCGGACAGAGTGGTATGGAATTCATATGCAATGGACTGAGAAAATCACAGTAAAAATGGTTTTGGAGAAAAGCAAAGTCTTTTCTTTAGGCAAGTGCATAAAATGTCATCTACACAAACAGAAATATCATGTTTCTTCGCCGCAGTTCCTCTAGCTTTCACCCTAGAAAATACAAATATGTAGAGCTGGTGTCTCCATGTGGAACCAATTACTGTATCCAAGCTCAAAATGAAATGTTGCCCGACAAAAAACATTCTAAACCATAAAGTCCATCGATAATATCCAGAAAACATAAACACAGATGCTGTAGCAATATCTGGGATTAGTTAGCCAAAACACAACCGGATGTTTCCGGTATCATCGAGTCATATCCGGTCAAACTGGTGTGGAATTCCTAGGCAATGGACCGAGAAAATCACAGTAAAAATGGTTTTGGAGAAAAGCAAAGTCTTTTTGTTAGGCAAGTGCATAAAATGTCATCGATACAAACAGAAATATCATGTTTGTTTGCCGCAGTTCCTCTAGCTTTCACCCTAAAAAATACGAATGTGTAAATGTGTAGAGCTGGTGTCCCCATGATGAACTAATTAGTGTTTCTAGGGTACAAAATTAAATGTTCCCTGATAAAAACATTCAAAACAATAAAGTCCATCGATAATATCCAGAAAACACAAACACAGAGGCTTTCACAATATTTCAGATTGAGTTAGCCAAAACACAACCGGAAATTTCTGGTTTCTTCCAGTCATATATGGACAAACTGTTATGGAATTCGTTTCAATGGACCAAGAAAATCACAGTAAAAATGGTTTTGGAGAAAAGCAACGTCTTTTCGTTAGGCAAGTGCATAAAATGTCATCTATACAAACAGAAATATCATGTTTGTTTGCCGCAGTTCCTCTAGCTTTCTCCCTAAAAATACGAATGTGTAGAGCTGGTGTCTCCATGTGGAACCAGTTGGTGTTTCCAAGCAAAAAATTAAATGTTCCCTAAAAAAAAAACATTGAAAATAATAAAGTCCGTGGATAATATCAGGAATACACAAACACAGAGGCTATAGCAATATCTGGGATTGAGTTAGCCAAAACAAAACCGGGTATTTCTGTTATCATCCAGTCATATCAAGAAAAACTGGTGTGGAATTCGTATGCAATGGACCGAGAAAATCAGAGTAAAAATGTTTTTGGCGAAAAGCAAAGTCTTTTCGTTAGGCAAGTGCATAAAATGTCATCGATACAAACAGAAATATCATGTTTGTTTGCCACAGTTCCTCTAGCTGTCTCCCTAGAAAATACGAATCTGTAGAGCTGGTGTCCCCATGATGAACCAATTAGTGTTTCTACGATACAAGAAATAAATGTTTCCTGAAAAAATATTCAAAACAATAAAGTCCATCAATAATATCCAGGAAACACAAACACAGAGGCTGTAGCAATATCTTGGATTGAGTTAGCCAAAACACAACCGGATATTTCCGGTTTCATCCAGTCATATCCGGACAGAGTGGTATGGAATTCATATGCAATGGACTGAGAAAATCACAGTAAAAATGGTTTTGGAGAAAAGCAAAGTCTTTTCTTTAGGCAAGTGCATAAAATGTCATCTACACAAACAGAAATATCATGTTTCTTCGCCGCAGTTCCTCTAGCTTTCACCCTAGAAAATATAAATATATAGAGCTTGTGTCTCCATGTGGAACCAATTACTGTATCCAAGCTCAAAATGAAATGTTGCCCGACAAAAAACATTCTAAACCATAAAGTCCATCGATAATATCCAGAAAACATAAACACAGATGCTGTAGCAATATCTGGGATTAGTTAGCCAAAACACAACCGGATGTTTCCGGTATCATCGAGTCATATCCGGTCAAACTGGTGTGGAATTCCTAGGCAATGGACCGAGAAAATCACAGTAAAAATGGTTTTGGAGAAAAGCAAAGTCTTTTTGTTAGGCAAGTGCATAAAATGTCATCGATACAAACAGAAATATCATGTTTGTTTGCCGCAGTTCCTCTAGCTTTCACCCTAGAAAATACGAATGTGGAAATGTGTAGAGCTGGTGTCCCCATGATGAACTAATTAGTGTTTCTAGGGTACAAAATTAAATGTTCCCTGATAAAAACATTCAAAACAATAAAGTCCATCGATAATATCCAGAAAACACAAACACAGAGGCTTTCACAATATTTCAGATTGAGTTAGCCAAAACACAACCGGAAATTTCTGGTTTCTTCCAGTCATATATGGACAAACTGTTGTGGAATTCGTTTCAATGGACCAAGAAAATCACAGTAAAAATGGTTTTGGAGAAAAGCAACGTCTTTTCATTAGGCAAGTGCATAAAATGTCATCTATACAAACAGAAATATCATGTTTGTTTGCCGCAGTTCCTCTAGCTTTCTCCCTAAAAATACGAATGTGTAGAGCTGGTGTCTCCATGTGGAACCAGTTGGTGTTTCCAAGCAAAAAATTAAATGTTCCCTAAAAAAAAACATTGAAAATAATAAAGTCCGTGGATAATATCAGGAATACACAAACACAGAGGCTATAGCAATATCTGGGATTGAGTTAGCCAAAACAAAACAGGATATTTCTGGTTTCATCTAGTCATATCCGAACAAAGTGGTGTGTAATTCGTATGCACTGGCTGAGAAAATCAGAGTACAAATGGTTTTGGAGACAAGCAAAGTCTTTTCGTTAGGCAAGTGCATAAAATGTCATCTATACAAACAGAAATATCTTGTTTGTTTGCCGCAATTCCTCTAGCTTTCTCCCTCGAAAATACGAATGTGTAGAGCCGATGTCACCATGATGAACCAATTAGTGTTTCTACGGTACAAAATTAAATGTCCCCTGATAAAAACATTCAAAACAATAAAGTCCATCGATAATATCCAGAAAACACAAACACAGAGGCTTTCACAATATTTCGGATTGTGTTAGCCAAAACACAACCGCATATTTCTGGTTTCTTCCAGTCATATCCAGACAAACTGGTGTGGAATTCGTACTAAATGATCCGAGAAAATAACAGTAAAAATGGTATTGGAGAAAAGCAAAGTGTTTTTGCTAGGCAACTGCATAAAATGTCATTGATACAAACAGAAATATCATGTTTGTTTGCCGAGGTTCCTCTAGCTTTCTCCCTAGAAAATACGAATGTGTAGAGCTGGTGTCTCCATGTGGAACCAATTACTGTATCCAACCTCAAAATAAAATGTTCCCGGATAAAAAACATTCAAAACCATGAAGCCCGTGGATAATATCCGGAAAACACAAACCCAGAGGCTGTAGCAATATCTGCGATTGAGTTAGCCAAAACAAAACCGGCTATTTCCAGTTTCATCCAGTCATATCCGGTCAAACTGGTGTTGAATATGTATGCAATGGACCGAGAAAATCACAGTAAAAATGGTTTTGGAAAAAAGCAAAGTCTTTTCGTTAGGCAAGTGCATAAAATGTAATCAATACAAACAGAAATATCATGTTTGTTTGCCGCAGTTCCTCTAGCTTTCTCCCTAGAAAATAGGAATATGTAGAGCTGGTGTCTCCATGTGGAAGCAATTAGTGTTTCCAAGCACAAAATTAAATGTTCCCTGAAAAAAAAACATTCAAAAAAATAAAGTCCGTGGATAATATCAGGAATACACAAACACAGTGGCTGTAGCTATATCCTCGATTGAGTTAGCAAAAAAACAACCAGATATTTCTGGTTTCATCCAGTCCTATCCGGACAAAGTGGTGTGGAATTCGTATGCAATGGACCGAGAAAATCACAGTGAAAATGGTTTTGGAGAAAAGCAAGTCTTTTTGTTAGGCAAGTGCATAAAATGTCATCGATACAAACAGAAATATCATGTTTGTTTGTCGCTATTCCTATAGGTTTCTCCATAGAAATTACGAATGTAATTACTGACGCCATGAGCAAGATTGTCAAATTGTTAAGTCAGCAACAGTAGTCACTGTGTACTTACATCCCATGTGGGATCTGTCCTTAATGTGTTGTCTAATGTGCAGTGATGCTATAATTAGTACTGAAACAGTATTTTTACAATTTGTGTTTCTGCATGGGTACAAACTGATGAGATCTTTACTAATTATATACTGATTCGATCTTCTGTATTTAAAGATAATTGGAAGTGAAAAAAAACTGGTGTTAAATTGGAAATGGCATAGAAAATTAATTAATTTTAAAAAAAATATTATGTAGGATCTCTGCCTTTAATGTGCTGCACACTCTTATTTAATGCTATAACTAGTACTGCAGCAGTATCTTTTTTTCACTTTGTGTTGCTATATGGGGCAAACTGTTGAAATCGTTACCTAATTTATATTAAACTGATCTTTTTTGTATAAAGAGAATTGAAAATGAATCATGATGTGACTGGAAGGGGAGAGGGAGTGGGAAAGGGGAGGGTTGTGGGTGGGAGGGAAGTTTTGGGAGAGGGAACCCATTGTATCCCATGAGCTGCACTTTGGAAATTTATATTCATTAAATAAAAGTTTAATAAAAAAAAAGAAATTACGAATGTGTAGAGCTGGTGTTCCCATGACGAACGAATTAGTGTTTCAACGGTACAAAATTAAATGTTCCCTGATAAAAAACATTCAAAACAATAAAGTCTGCGGATAATATCAGGAATACACAAACACAGAGGCTGTAGCAATATCTGGGATTGAGGTAGGCAAAACACAACCAGATATTTCCGGTTTCATGCAGTCATATCCGGACAAACTGGTGTGGAATTCGTATGCAATGGACCGAGAAAATCACAGTAAAAATGGTTTTGGAGAAAAGCAAAGTCTTTTCGTTAGGCAAGTGCATAAAAGGTCATCTATACAAACAGAAATATCATGTTTGTTTTCCGCAATACCTCTAGCTTTCTCCCTAGAAAATAAGAATGTTTAGAACTTTTGTCTTCATGTGGAAACAATTAGTGTTTTAATGGTACAAAATTAAATGTTCCCTGCTAAAAATCATTCAAATCAATAAAGTCTGTGGATAATATCAGGAATGCAAAATCACAGAGGCTGTAGCAATATCTTGATTGTGTTAGCCAAAACACAAGCGGACATTTCTGGTTTCATCCAGTCATATCCGGAAAATGTGATGTGGCATTCGTATGCAATGGACCGAGAAAGTCACAGTAAAAATGGTTTTGGAGAAAAGCAAAGTCTTTTCGTTAGGTAAGTGCATAAAATGTCATCTATACAAACAGAAATATCATGTTTGTTTGCCGAAGTTCCTCTAGGTTTCTCCCTGGAAAATATGAATGTGTAGAGCTGGTGTCTCCATGTGGAAGCAGTTAGTGTTTTAACGGTGCAAAATATAATGTTCCCTGGTGAAGAACATTCAAAACAATTAAATTTGTGGATAATATCAGGAATGCACATACACAGAGGTGTATCAATATCAGGGATTGAGTTAGCCAAAAAAACCTGGATATTTCCGGTTACATCAAGTCATATCTGGACAAAGTGGTTTGGAATTCGTATGCAATGGACCGAGAAAATCACATTAAAAATGGTTTTGGAGAAAAGCAAAATCTTTACGTTCGGCAAATGCATAAAATGTCATCGATACAAACAGAAATATCATGTTTGTTTGCCGCAGTTCCTCTAGCTTTCTCCCTAGAAAATACGAATGTGTAGAGTTTGTGTCTCCATGTGGAAACAATTAGTGTTTCTATGGTACAAAAATAAATGTTCCCTGATAAAAAAATTCAAAACAATAAAGTCCATCGATAATATCCAGTAAACACAAACACAGAGGCTGTAGCAATATCTGGGATTGAGTTAGCCAAAACAAAACCGGATATTTCTGGTTTCATCCAGTCATATCCGGACAAACTGGTGTGGAATTTGTATGCAATGGACCGAGAAATTCACAGTAAAAATGGTTTTGGAGAAAAGTAAAGGCTTTTCGTTAGGCAAGTGCATAAAATGTCATCAATACAAAGAGAATTATCATGTTTGTTTGCTGCAGTTCCTCTAGCTTTCTCCCTAGAAAATACGAATATGTAGAGCTGGGGTCTCCATGTGGAAACAATTATTTTATCCAAGCACAAAATAAAATGTTCCCCTATAAAAAACATTCCAAAAAATAAAGTCTGTGGATAATATCCAGAAAAAACAAACACAGAGGCTGTAGTAATATCTGGGATTGAGTTAGCCAAAACACAACTGGATATTTCAGGTTTCATCCAGTGATATCCGCACAAAGTGGTTTGGAATTCTTATGCAATGGACCGAGAAAATCACATTAAAAATGGTTTTGGAGAAAAGCAAAATCTTTACGTTCGGCAAATGCATAAAATGTCATCAATACAAACAGAAATATCATGTTTGTTTGCCGCAGTTCCTCTAGCTTTTTCCCTAGAAAATACGAATGTGTAGAGTTTGTGTCTCCATGTGGAAACAATTAGTGTTTCTACGGTACAAAAATAAATGTTCCCTGATAATAAAATTCAAAACAATAAAGTCCATCGATAATATCCTGTAAACACAAACACAGAGGCTGTAGCAATATCTGGGATTGAGTTAGCCAAAACAAAACCGGATATTTCTGGTTTCATCCAGTCATATCCGGACAAACTGGTGTGGAATTTGTATGCAATGGACCGAGAAATTCACAGTAAAGATGGTTTTGGAGAGAAGCAAAGTCTTTTCGTTAGGCAAGTGCATAAAATGTCAACTCTACAAACAGAAATATCATGTTTGTTTGCCGCAGTTCCTCTAGCTTTCTCCCTAGAAAATACGAATGTGTAGAGATGGTGTTTCCATGTGGAACCAACTAGTGTTTCCAAGATCAAAATAAAATGTTCCCTGATAAAAAATATTCATAACAATAAAGTCTGTGGATAATATCAGGAATACACAAACACGGAGGGTGTAGCAATATTGGGATTGAGTTAGCCAAAAGAAAACCGGATATTTACGGTTTCCTCCAGTAATATCCGGACAAACTGGTGTGGAATTCATATGCAATGGACCGAGATATTCACCGTAAAAATGGTTTTGGAGAAAAGCAAAGAATTTTAGATAGGCAAGTGCATAAAATGTCATCTATACAAACAGAAGTATCATGTTTGTTTGCCGCAGTTCCGGTAGCTTTCTCCCTAGAAAATACGAATGTCTAGAGCTGGTGTCTAAATGTGGAACCAATTAGTGCTTCAACGGTTCAAAATGAAATGTTCCCTGATAAAAATATTCAAAACAATAAAGTTCACCGATAATATCCAGAAACAACAAACACAGAGTCTTTCACAGTATTTCTGATTGAGTTAGCCAAAACACAACCAGATATTTCTGGTTTCATCCAGTCATATCTGGAAAAAGTCGTTTGGAAATCGGATGCAATGGACCGTGAAAATCACAGTAAAAATGGTTTTGGAGAAAAGCAAAGTCTTTTCCTTCGGCAAGTGCATAAAATGTCATCTATACAAACTGAAATATCATGTTTATTTGCCTCAATTCCTCTAGCTTTCTCCCTAGAAAATAAGAATGTTTAGAGCTGGTGTCTTCATGTGGCACCAATTACTGTGTCCAAGCTCAAAATAAAATATTCCCCGATAAAAAACTTTCAAAAAAATAAAGTCCGTTGATAATATCCAGAAAACACAAACACAGAGGCTGTAGCAAAAGTTGGGATTGAGTTAGCAAAAAAAAAAAAAACAAACAAACAAACAAACAAACAAAATTTTCCGATTTCATCCAGTCATATCAGGACAAACTGGTGTGGAATTTGTTTATAATGGACCGATAAAATCACAATAAAAATAGTTTTGGAGAATAGCAAACTCTTTTCATTAGCCAAGTGCATAAAATGTCGTCTATACAAACAGAAATATCATGTTTGTTTGCCGCAGTTCCTCTAGCTTTCTCCCTAGAAAATACGAATGTGTAGAGCTGGTGTCCCCATGATGAACCAATTAGTGTTTCTACGGTACAAAAGTAAAACTTCCCTGATAAAAATTTTCAAAACAATAAAGTCCATCGATAATATCCAGAAAACACAAACACAGAGGCTTTCACAATATTTCGGATTGAGTTAGCCAAAACACAACCTGATATTTCTGGTTTCATCCAGTCATATCCGGACAAAGTTTTGTGGAATTCGTATGCAATGGACTGAAAAATGAGAGTATAAATGGTTTTGGAGAAAAGCAAAGTCTTTTCGTTAGGCAAGTGCATAAAATGTCAGCTATACAAACAGAAATATCGTGTTTGTTTTTCGCAGTTCCTCTAGCTTTCTCCCTAGAAAATACAATGTGTAGAGCTGGTGTCTCCATGATGAACCAATTAATGATTGTGTGGTACAAAATTAAATGTTCCCTGATAAAAACATTCAAAAGAATAAAATCCACTCATAATATCGTGAATACACAAACACAAAATCTTTCACAATATTCCGCAGTATGTTAGACAAAACACCACCGGATATTTCTGGTTTCATCCAGTCATATCCAGACAACGTGGTATGGAATTCCTATGCAATGGACCGAGAAAATCACAGTAAAAATGGTTTTGGAGAAAAGCAATGTCTTTTGGTTAGGCAACTGCATAAAATGTCATCTATACAAACAGAAATATCATGTTTGTTTGCCGAGGTTCCTCTAGCTTTCTCCCTAGAAAATACAAATATGTAGAGCTGCTGTCTCCATGTGGAACCAATTACTGTATCCAAGCTCAAAATAAAATGTTCCACGAAAAAAAAAATTCAAAATAATAAATTCCGTGGATAATATCCAGAAAACACAAACACAGATGTTGTAGCAATAGCTGGGATTGAGTTAGCCAAAACAAAACCGGTAATTTCCGGTTTAATCCTGTCATATCCGGACAACGTGGTATGGAATTCCTATGCAATGGACCGAGAAAATCACAGTAAAAATGGTTTTGGAGAAAAGCAATGTCTTTTGGTTAGGCAACTGCATAAAATGTCATCTATACAAACAGAAATATCATGTTTGTTTGCCGAGGTTCCTCTAGCTTTCTCCCTAGAAAATACGAATATGTAGAGCTGCTGTCTCCATGTGGAACCAATTACTGTATCCAAGCTCAAAATAAAATGTTCCACGAAAAAAAAATTCAAAATAATAAATTCCGTGGATAATATCCAGAAAACACAAACACAGATGTTGTAGCAATAGCTGGGATTGAGTTAGCCAAAACAAAACCGGTAATTTCCGGTTTAATCCTGTCATATCCGGTAAACTGATACGGAATTCGTATGCAATGGACCGAGAAAATCACAGTACAAATGGTTTTAGAGAAAAGCAAAGTCTTTTCGTTTGGCAAGTGCATAAAATGTCATCTATACAAACAGAAATATCATGTTTGTTTGCCAACGTTCCTCTAGCTTTCTCCCTGGAAAATACGAATGTGTAGAGCTGGTGTCTCCATTTGGAACCAATTAGTGTTTCCAAGCACAAATTAAAAGCTCCCTGATAAAAAATATTCAAAACAATAAAGTCCGAGGATAATATCAGGAATACACAAACACAGAGGCTGTACCAATATCTGGGATTGAGTTAGCCAAAAGAGAACCGGATATTTCTGGTTTCATCCAGTCATATGCGGACTAACTGTTGTGGAATTCGTCTACAATGGACCGAGAAAATCACAGTACAAATGGTTTTGGAGAAAAGCAAAGTCTTTTCGTTAGGCAAGTGCATAAAATGTCATCTATACAAAAAGAAATATCATCTTTGTTTGCCGCAGTTCCTCTAGCTTTCTCCTAGAAAATATGAATGTGTAGAGCTTGTGCTCCCACAATGAACCAATTAGTGTTTCAATGGTACAAAATTAAATGTTCCCTGATAAAAACATTCAAAACAAGAAAGTTCATCTATAATATCCAGAAAAAACAAACACAGAGGCTGTCACAATATTTCGGATTGACTTAGCCAAACAGAACCGGATATTACTGGTTTCATCCAGTAATACACGGAAAAAGTCGTTTGGAATTCGTAAGCAATGGACCGAGAAAATCACAGTAAAGTAGTTTTGGAGAAAACCAAAGTCTTTTCATTAGACAAGTGCATAAAATGTCATCTATACAAACAGAAATATCATGTTTGTTTGTCGCAGTTCCTCTAGCTTTCTCTCTAGAAAATACGAATGTGTAGAGCTGGTGTCTCCATGTGGAACCAATTAGTGATTCCAAGCACAAAATTAAATGTTCCCTTATAAAAAACATTCAAAACAATGAAGTCTGTGGATAATATCCAGAAAACACAAACACAGAGGCTGTAGCAGTATCTGGGATTGAGTTAGCCAAAACACAACCGGATATTTCTGGTTTCACCCAGTCATATGCGCACAAAGTGGTGTGGATTTCGTATACAATGGATCGAGAAAATCACAGTAAAAATGATTTTGGAGAAAAGCAAAGTCTTTTCGTTAGGCAAGTGCATAAAATGTCATCTATACACACAGAAATATCATGCTTGTTTGCCGCAGTTCCTCTAGGTTTCTCCCTAGAAAATACGAATGTGTAGAGCTGGTGTCTACATGTGGAACCAATTAGTATTTCCCAGCACAAAATTAAATGTTACCTTATAAAAACATTCAAAACAATAAAGTCCGTGGATAGTATCAGGAATACACAAACACAGAGGCTTTCAGAATATATTGGAAAGAGTGAGCCAAAACACCACGGGATATTTCTGGTTTCATCCAGTCATATCCGCAAAAAGTCATTTCGAATTCATATGCAATGGACCGAGAAAATCACAGTAAAAATGGTTTTGAAGAAAAGCAAAGTCTTTTCCTTCAGCAAGTGCATAAAATGTCATCTATACAAACAGAAATATCATGTTTGTTTCTCGCAGTTCCTTTAGCTTTCTCGCTAGAAAGTAGGAATATGTAGAGCTGGTGTCTCCATGTGTAACCAATTAGTGTTTCGAAGCACAAAATTAAATGTTCCCCGATAAAAAACATTCAAAACAATAACATCCGTGGATAATATCAGGAAAACACAAACACAGAGGCTGTACCAATACCTGGGATTTAGGTAGCCAAAACAAAACCGGATATTTCTGTTTGCATCCAGTCATATCTGGACAAAGTGGTGTGGAATTCGTATGCAATGGACCGAGAAAATCACAGTAGAAATTGTTTTGGAGAAAAGCAAAGTCTTTTTGTTAGGCAAGTACATAAATTGTCATCGATACAAACAGAAATGTCATGTTTTTTTGCCGCATTTCCTGTAGCTTTCTCCCAAGAAAATACGAATGAGTAGAGCTTGTGTCTCCATGATGAACTAATTAGTGTTTCAATGGTACAAAATTAAATGTTCCCTGATAAAAACATTCAAAACAATAAAGTCTGTAAATAATATCCGGAAAACACAAACACAGAGGCTGTAGCAATATCTGGGATTGATTTAGCAAAAACACAACCGGATATTTCTGTTTTCATCCAGTTATATCCGGACAAAGTGGTGTGGAATTCGTATGCAATAGACCGAGAAAATCACAGTAAAAATGTTTTTGGAGAAAAGCAAAGTCTTTTCTTTAGGCAAGTGCATAAAATGTCATCTATACACACAGAAATATCATGTTTGTTTGCCGCAGTTCCTCTAGCTTTCTCCCTAGAATATACGAATGTGTAGAGCTGGTGTCTCCATGTGGAACCAATTACTGTATCTAAGCTCAAATTAAAATGTTCCCTGATAAAAAACATTCAAAACAATAAAGTCTGTCGATAATATTGGGAAAAGAGAAACATAGAGCCTGTAGCAATATGTGGGATTGAGTTAGCCAAAACATACCCGGATATTTCTGTTTTCATCCAGTTATATCCAGACAACGTGGTGTGGATTTCGTATGCAATGGACCGAGAAAATCACAGTAAAAATGCTTTTAGAGAAAAGCAAAGTCTTTTCGTTAGGCAAGTGCATTTTTGTTCCTGAGCGAGTATGAACAAAGGAGCTCCACACATTAATAAAATTTGATGGTCCTTTATTTGCCAGCGGTGGAGAGTGGGCTCATGCCCTAAAGAACTCTTGACCCTGAAGCCTAAACCAACAGGGTTTATAAAGGCAAAAACCACAAAATCGGGAGGGGAATTCATGATTGCTAGGAACAGGGGGGAATACATGGTTACCTGGGTCAAGCCGACCTAACACCTATGCGAAAGTAGTATCAATTATAATCTTGACAATACCAGTGAAGATCTTATAATCCTGACATTAATCCAGGTATTGGTTTTAATTATATGTAGGACATAGACAAATTACATTTGTATCATTAACCCAGGTGCAACCTTTCTTCTTTCAAGCTTGAACAATTATGCTAGGGGGTTCCTATGCTCTGCCAAGTGTGAGGTAGTGGACTGCTATTGTTCTACTGTTTTAGATCATAGTTTAAGACCAGAGTCCCACAGTGGGGGGTGCTTTCCCAGAATGGAGTCTTAAGTGCTCCAAAATGGAGTCCCTTCTGTCAAGGTGCTACTTCAGCATAAAATGTCATCTATAGAAACAGAAATATCATGCTTGCTTGCCGCAGTTCCTCTAGCTTTCTCCATAGAAAATATGTAAGTGTAGAACTGGTGTCTCCGTGTGGAACCAATTAGTGTTTCTACGGTACAAAATTAAATGTTCCCTGACAAAAACATTCAAAACAATAAAGTCCATCGATAATATCCAGAAAACACAAACACAGAGACTTTTACAATATTACGGATTGAGTTAGCCAAACCACAACTGGATATTTCTGGTTTGATCCAGTAATATACAGACAAACTTGTGTGGAATGGACCAAGAAAATCATAGTAAAAATGGTTTTGGAGAAAAACAAAGTCTTTTCTTTAGGCAAGTGCATAAAATGTCATCTATACAAACAGAAATATCACCTTTGTTTTCTGGCAGTTCCTCTAAATTTTCCCTAGAAAATACGAATGTGTAGAGCTGGTGTCTTCATGTGGAACCAATTAGTATTTCTACAGAACAAAATCAAATGTTCCCTAAAAAAAACATTCAAAACAATAAAATCCATGGATAATATCCAGAAAACACAAACACAGAGGCTTTCATAATATTTCGGATTGAGTTAGCCAAAACACAACCGTATATTTCTGGTTTCATCCAGGCATATCCGGAGAAAGTTGTGTGGATTTTTTTGCAATGGACCGAGAAAATCACAGTACAAATGGTTTTGGAGAAAAGCAAAGTCTTTTCGCTAGGCAAGTGCATAAAATGTCATCGACACAAACAGAAATATCATGTTTGTTTGCCACAGTTCCTCTAGTTTTCTCCCTAAAAAATACGAATGTGCAGAACTGGTGTCTCCATGTGGAACCAATTAGTGTTTCTATGGTAAAAAATTAAATGTTCCCTGACAAAAACATTGAAAACAATAAAGTCCATAGATAATATCCAGAAAACACAAACACAGAGGCTTTCACAATATTTCGGATTGAGTTAGCCAAAAAACAACCAGATATTTCTGCTTTCATCCAGTCATATCCGGACAAAGCGGTGTAGAATTCTTATGCAATGGACCGAGAAAATCACAGTACAAATGGTTTTGGAGCAAAGCAAAGTCTTTTCCTTAGGCAAGTGCATAAAAGGTCAACTATACAAACAGAAATTTGATGCTTGGTTCCTGCAGTTCCTCTAGGTTTCTCCCTAGAAAATACGAATGTGTACAGCTGGTGTCTCCATGTGGAATCAATTAGTGTTTCGAAGCACAAAATTAAATGTTCCCTGATAAAAAACATTCAAAACAATAAAGTCCATCGATAATACCCAGAAAACACAAACACAGACGCTGTAGAAATATCTGGGATTGAGTTAGCCAAAACATAACCGGATATTTCTGGTTTCATCCAGTCATATACGGACAAACTGGTGTGGAATTCATATGCAATGGACTGAGAAAATCACAGTAAAAATGGTTTTGGAGAAAAGCAAAGTCTTTTCGTTAGGAAAGTGCCTAAAATGTCATCTATACAAACATAAATATCATGTTTGTTTGTCGCAGTTCCTCTAGCTTTCTCCCTAGAAAATACGAATGTGTAGAGCTGGTGTCTCATTGTGTAACCAATTAGTGTTTCCAAGCACAAAATTAAATGTTCCCAGATAAAAACATTCAAAACAATAAAGTCAGTGGATAATATCAGGAATACACCAACACAGAGGCTGTAGCAAAATCTGGGATTGAGTTAGGCAAAACACCACCAGATCTTTCTGGTTTCATCCAGTCATATCCGGACAAACTGGTGTGGAATTCATATTAAATGGACCGAGAAAAGCACAGTACAAATGGTTTTGGAGTAAAGCAAAGTCTTTTCGCTAGGCAAGAGCATAAAATGTCATCGATACAAACAGAAATATCATGATTCTTTGCCACAGCTGATCTAGATTTCTTTCTAGAAAATACAAATATGTTGCGCTACGGTCTCCATGTGGAACCAATTAGTGTATCCAAGCACAAAATTAAATGTTCCCACATAAAAGACATTCAAAACCAAAAAGTCCGCTAATAATAATTGGGAAACAAATACACAGAGCCTGTAGCAATATCTGCGATTGAGTTAACCAAAACCCAACTGGATATTTCTGGTTTCATCCAGGCATATCCAGAGAAAGTGGTGTGGAGTTCGTACACAATGGACCGAGAAAATCACAGTAAAAATGGTTTTGGAGAAAAGCAAAGTCTTTTCGTTAGGCAAGTGCATAAAATGTCATTTAGACAAACAGAAATATGTTTGTTTCCCACTGTTGCTCTAGCTTTCTCCCTAGAAAATACGAATCTGTAGAACTGGTGTCTCCATGTGGAATCAATTAGTGTTTCTACAGTACAAAATTAAATGTTCCTGACAAAAATATTCAAAACATTAAAGTCCATCGATAATATCCAGAAAACACAAACACAGAGGCTGTAGCAATATTTAGGATTGAGTTAGCCAAAACATACCTGGATATTTCTGTTTTCATCCAGTTATATCCGGACAAAGTTGTGTGGAATTCGTATGCAATTTACCGAGAAAATAACAGTACAAATGGTTTTGGAGAAAAGCAAAGTCTTTACATTAGGTAAGTGCATAAAATGTCATCTATACATACAGAAATATCAGGTTTGTTTGCCGCAGTTCCTCTAGCTTTCTCCCTAGAAAATACGAAATTGTAGAGCTGGTGTTCCCCTGATGAAGCAATTAGTGTTTCCAAGCTCAAAATTAAAAATTCCCTGATAAAAAACATTCAAAACAATAAAGTCCATGGATAATATCAGGAATACACAAACACAGAAGCTATAGCAATATCCGGGATTGAGTCAGCCAAAACAAAACCAGATATTTCAGGTTTCATCCAGTCAAATGTGGACAAAGTGGTGTGGAATTCCTATGCAGTGTATCGAGAAAATCACAGTAAAAATGGTTTTGGAGGAAAGCAAAGTCTTTTCGTTAGGCAAGTGCATAAAATGTCATCTATAGAAACAGAAATATCATCTTTGTTTGCCACAGTTCCTCTAGCTTTCTCCCTATAAAATAAGAATATGTAGAGCTGGTGACTCCATGTGGAACCAATTACTGTATCCAAACTCAAAATAAAATATTCCCCATTAAAAAAATTCCAAACAATAAAGTCCATTGATAATATCCAGAAAACACAAACACAGAGGCTGTAGCAATATCTGGGATTGAGTTACCCAAAACAAAACCGAACATTTCCGGTTTCATCCAGTCATATCCGGAAAAACTGGTGTGGAATTCGTATGCGATTTACCCAGAAAATCACAGTATAAATGATTTTGGAGAAAAGCAAAGTCTTTTTGTTAGGCATATGCATTAAATGACATCTATACAAACAGAAATATCATATTTGTTTGCCGTAGTTCCTCTAGTTTTCCCCTAGAAAATAGGAAACTGTAGAGGTGGTGTACTCATAGTGAACCAATTGGTGTTTCAACGGTACAAAATGAAATGTTCCCCAATAAAACACATTCAAAAGAAGAAAGTCCATCGATAATATCCAGAAAACACAAACACAGAGTCTTTCACAATATTTCCGATTGAGATAGCCAAAACACAACCGTATATTTCTGGTTTCATCCGGTCATTTCCTGAGAAAGCGGTGTGGAATTCGTATGCAATGGACTGAGAACATCACAGTAAAGATGGTTTGGGATAAAAGCAAAGTCTTTTCGTTAGGCAAGTGCATAAAATGTCATCTATACAAACAGAAATATCATGTTTGTTTGCAGCAGTTCCTGTAGCTTTCTCCCTAGAAAATACGTATATGTAGAGCTGGTGTCTCCATCTGGAAACAATTAGTGATTCCAAGCACAAAATTAAAAATTCCTGGATAAAAAATATTCAAATCCATAAAGTCTGTGGATAATATGAGGAAAACACAAACACAGAGGCTGTGGTAATATCTGGGATTAAGTTAGTCAAAACAAAACTGGATATTTCCGGTTTCATCCAGTCATATCCGGACAAAGTTGTGTGTAATTCGTGTGCAATGGACCGAGAAAATCACAGTACAAATGGTTTTGGAGAAAAGCAAAGTCTTTTCGTTAGGCAAGTGCATAAAATGTCATTGATACAAACAGAAATATCCTGCTTGTTTTCCGCCTTTCCTCTAGCTTTCTCCCTGGAAAATACGAATGCGTGGAGCTGGTGTCTCCATGTGGAACCAATTACTGTTTCAACGGTACAAAATTAAATGTTCGCGGATAAAAACATTAAAAGCTATAAAGTCCATCGATAATATCCAGAAAACAAAAACACAGAGGCTTTCACAATATTTCAGATTGAGTTATCTAAAACAGAACCGGATATTTCCGCTTTCATCCAGTCAAATCCAGACAAAATCGTGTGGAATTCATATGCAATGGACCGACAAAATCAGAGTAAAAATGCTTTTGGAGAAAAGCAAATCTTTTCGTTAGGCAAATGCATAAAATGTCATCTATACAAACAGAAATATCATGTTTGTTTGCCACAGTTCCTCTAGCTTTCTCCCAAGAAAATACGAATATGTAGAGCTGGTGTCTCCATCTGGAAACAATTACAGTATCCACACTCAAAATAAAATGTTCCCCGATAAAAAACAATCAAAACAATAAAGTCCATTGATAATATCCAGAAAACACAAACACAGAGGCTGTAGCAATATCTGGGATTGAGTTAGCCAAAACAGAACCGGATATTTCCAGTTTCATCTAGTCATATCCGGAAAAAGTGGTGTGAAATTCATATGCAATGGACTGAGAAAATCACAGTAAATATGATTTTGGAGAAAAGCAAAGACTTTTCATTAGGCAAGTGCATAAAATGTCATCTATACAAACAGAAATATCATGTTTGTTTGCCGCAGTTCCTCTAGCTTTCTCCCTAGAAAATACGAATCTGTAGAGCTGGTGCTCCCATAGTGAACCAATTAGTGCTTCAACAGTACAAAATTAAATGTTCCCTTATAAAAATATTCAAAACAACAAGTCCATCAATTATATCCAGAAAACACAAACACAGAGGCTTTCAAAATATTTCGGATTGAGTTAGCCAAACACAACCGGATATTTCTGGTTTCACCGAGTCTTATCCTGACAAACTGGTTTGGAATTCGTATGCAATGGACCAAGAAAATCACAGTAAAATTGGTTTTGGAGAAAAGCAAAGTCTTTTCGTTAGTCAAGTGCATAAAATGTCATACATACAAACAGAAATATCATGTTTGTTTGCCGCAGTTCCTCTAGCTTTCTCCCTAGAAAATACGAATGTGTAGAGCTGGTGTTCCCATGATGAACCAATTAGTGTTTGAACTGTACAAAATTAAATGTTCCCTGATAAAAATATTCAAAACAATAAAGTCCATCGATAATATCCAGAAAAAACAAACACAGAGGTTTTCACAATATTTCAGATTGAGTTAGCCAAAACACAACCTGATATTTCTGGTTTCATCCAGTCATATCCGGACAAAGTGCTTAGAATTCGTATGCAATGGACTGAGAAAATCACAGTACAAATGGTTTTGGAGAAAAGCAAAGTTTTTCGTTTGGCAAGTGCATAAAATATCATGTATACAAACAGAAATATCATGTTTTTTTGCCGCAGTTCCTCTAGCTTTCTCCCTAGAAAATACAATGTGTAGAGCTGGTGTCTCCATGATGAACCAGTTAATGATTGTATGGTACAAAATTAAATGTTCCCTGATAAAAACATTCAAAATAATAAAATCAACTCATAATATCGTGAATACACAAACACAAAATCTTTCACAATATTCCGCAGTATGTTAGACAAAACACCACCGGATATTTCTAGTTTCATCCCGTCATATCCGGACAACGTGGTATGGAATTCCTATGCAATGGACCGAGAAAATCACAGTAAAAATGGTTTTGGAGAAAAGCAATGTCTTTTGGTTAGGCAACTGCATAAAATGTCATCTATACAAACATAAATATCATGTTTGTTTGCCGAGGTTCCTTTAGCTTTCTCCCTAGAAAATACGAATGTGTGGAGCTGGTGTCTTCATGTGGAACCAATTAGTGTTTCAAAGGTACAAAATTAAATGTTCCCTGATAAAAAAAATTCAAAACAATAAATCTGTGGATAATATCAGGAATACACAAACACAGAGGCTGTAGCAATATCTAGGATTGTGTTAGCCAAAACAAAACCAGAAATGTCCGGTTTCATCCCATCATATCCAGTAAACATGTATGGAATTCGTATGCAATGGACCATGAAAATCACAGTAAAAATGGTTTTGGAGAAAAGCAAAGTCTTTTCTTTAGGCAAGTGCATAAAATATCATCTATACAAACAGAAATATCATGTTTGTTTGCTGCAGTTCCTCTAGCATTCTCCCTAGAAAATACGAATGTGTAGAGCTGGTGTCTCCATGTGGAAGCAATTCGTAATTCCAAGCAAAAAATTAAATATTACCTGATATAGAACATTAAAAACAGTAAAGTACATGGTAATATTCAGGAATACACAAACACAGATGCTGTAGCAATATCTGGGATCGAGTTAGCCAAAACTAAACTGGATATTTCTGGTTTGTTCCAGTCATATCCGGACAAAATGGTGTAGAATTCGTATGCTATGGACCGAGAAAATCACAGTAAAATGGTTTTGGAGAAAAGCAAAGTCTTTTCGTTAGGCAACTGCATAAAATGTCATCTATAAAAACAGAAATATCATGTTTGTTTGCCACAGTGCCTCTAGCTTTCTCCCTAGAAAATACAAATGTGTAGAGCTTGATTCTCCATGTGGAACCAATTAGTGTTTCCAAGAACAAAATTAAATGTTCCCTGATAAAAAACATTCAAAACAATAAAGGCCGTGGGTAATATCAGGAATACACAAACACAGGGGCTGTAGCAATATCTGGGATAGATTTAGCAAAAACAAAACCGGATATTTCCGCTTTCATCCAGTCATATCCAGTAAACTGCTGTAGAATTCGAATGCAATGGACCGAGATATTCACAGTAAAAATGGTTTTGGAAAATAGCAAATTCTTTTCGTTAGGCAAGTGCATAAAATGTCATCTATACAAACAGAAATATCATGTTATTTAGCCACAGTTCCTCTAGCTTTCTCCCTAGAAAATATGAATATGTAGAGCTGGTGTTCCCTTGATGAAGCAATTAGTGTTTCCGAGCACAAAATTAAAAATTCCCTGATAAAAAACATTCAAAACAATAAAGTCTATGGATAATATCAGGAATACACAAACACAGAGGCTGTGTCAATATCTGTGTTTGAGTTAGTCAAAACAAAACTGGATATTTCCGGTTTCATCCAGTCATATCTGGACAAAGTGGTGTTGAATTCTTATGCAATGGACAGAGAAAATCACAGTACAAATGGTTTTAGAGAAAAGCAAAGTCTTTTCGTTTGGCAAGTGCATAAAATGTCATGTATACAAACAGAAATATCATGTTTGTTTGCCAATGTTCCTCTAGCTTTCTCCCTGGAAAATACGAATGTGTAGAGTTGGTGTCTCCATGTGGAACCAATTAGTGTTTCCAAGCACAAATTAAAAGTTCCCCGATAAAAAACATTCGAAACAATAAAGTCCGAGGATAATATCAGGAATACACAAACACAGAGGCTGTACCAATATCTGGGATTGAGTTAGCCCAAACAGAACCAGATATTTCTGGTTTCATCCAGTCATATCCGGACTAACTGTTGTGGAATTCGTGTACAATGGACCGAGAAAATCACAGTACAAATGGTTTTGGAGAAAAGTAAAGTCTTTTCATTAGGCAAGTGCATAAAATGTCATCCATAACAAAATAAATATCATGGTTGTTTGCTACAGTTCCTCTAGATTTCTCACTAGAAAATAAAATGTGTAGAGCTGGTTTCCCCAAGATGAAGCATTTAGTGTTTCCAAGAACAAAATTAAAAATTCCCTGACAAAGAACATACAAAACAGTAATGTCTGTGGATAATATCAGGAGTACACAAACACAGAGGCTGTATCAATATCTGGGATTGAGTTAGCCAAAACAAAACTGGATATTTCTGGTTTTATCCAGTCATATCCGGACAAAGTGGTGTGGAATTCGTATGCAATGGAAAGATAAAATCACAGTAAAATTTGTTTTGGAGAAAAGCAAAGTCTTTTCATTAGGCAAGTGCATAAAATGTCATAGATAGAAACAGAAATATCATGTTTGTTTGCCGCAGTTCCTGTAGCTTTCTCCCTAGAAAATACGTATATGTAGAGCTGGTGTCTCCATCTGGAAACAATTAGTGATTCCAAGAACAAAATTAAATGTTCCCTGATAAAAAAACATTCAAAACATGTCGTGGAATTCGTATGCAATGGACCGAGAAAATCACAGTAATAATGGTTTTGGAGAAAAGCAAAGTCTTTTCGTTAGGCAAATGCATAAAATGTCATCTATACAAACAGAAATATCATGTTTGTTTGCCGCAGTTCCTCTGGCTTTTCGGTAGAAAATACAAATGTGTAGAGCTGGTGTTCCCATGATGAACCAATTACTGTATCCAAGCTCAAAATAAAATGTTCCCCGATAAAAAAACATTCAAAAATATAAAGTCCGTTGTTGATATCCAGAAAACACAAACACAGAGGATGTAGCAATATTTGGGATTGAGTAAGACAAAATAATACCGGATGTTTCTGTTTTCATCCCGTCATTTCCAGTAAACTGGTGTGGAATTCGTATGAAATGCACCGACATATTCACAGTTAAAATGGCTTTGGAGAAAACCAATGTCTTTTCATTAGGTAACTGCATAAAATGTCATCTACACTAACAGAAATATCATGTTTGTTTGCCGCAGTTCCTCTAGCTTTCTCCCTAAAAAATACGATGTGTAGAGCTGGTGTGCCCATGATGAACCAATTAGTGTTTCAACAGTACAAAATTAAATGTTCCCTGATAAAAAACATTCAAAACAATAAAGTCCTTGGATAATATCAGGAATACACAAACCCAGAGGATGTAGCAGTATCTGGGATTGAGTTAGCCAAAACACAACCGGATATTTCTGTCGTCATCCCGTACTATCTAGTAAACTGGTGTGCAATTCGTAAGCAATGAACCGAGATATTCACAGTAAAAATTGCTTTCGAGAAAACCAATCTCTTTTCTTTAGGCAACTGCATAAAATGTCATCTATACAAACAGAAATATCATGTTTGTTTGCCACAGTTCGTCTTGCTTTCTACCTAGAAAATAGGAATATGTAGAGGTGGTGTCTACATGTGGAACCAATTACTGTATCCAAGCTCAAAATAAAATGTTCCCTGATAAAAAATATTTAAAAAACTAAAGTCCATTGATAATATCCAGAAAACACAAACACAGAGGATTTCACAATATTTCGATTGAGTTAGCCAAAACACAACCGGATATTTCTGTTTTCATCTAGTCATATCCGGACAATGTGGTGTGGAATTCATATGCAATGAACTGAGAAAATCACAGTAAAAATGGTTTTGGAGAATAGCAATGTGTTTTCGTTAGCCAAGTGCATAAAATGTCATCTATACAACCAGAAATATCATGTTTGTTTTCCGCAGTTCCTCTAGCTTTCTACCTAGAAAATATGAATATGTAGAGCTGGTGTCCCCATGATGAACCAATTAGTGTTTCAACAGTACAAAATTAAATGTTCCCTTATGAGAAAACATTCAAAACAAGAAATTTCGTGGGTAAGATCTGGAATACACAAACACAGTGGCTGTAGCAGTATCTGGGATTGAGTTAGCCAAAAGAAAACCGGATATTTCCGGTTTCATTCAGTCATATCCATACATACTGGTGTGGAATTCAGATGAAGTGTACCGAGAAAATCACATAAAAAATGGTTTTGGAGAAAAGCAAAGTCTTTTCGTTAGGCAAGTGCATACAATGTCATGTATACCAACAGAAATATCATGTTTGTTTGCCGCAGTTCCTCTAGCGTTCTCCCTAGAAAATAGGAATGTGTAAAACTGGAGTCTCCATGTGGAACCAAGTAGTGTTTACAAGTACAAAATTAAATGTTCCCTGCAAAAAAAACTTTCAAAACAATAAAGTCTGTGGATAATATCAGGAATACACAAACACAGAGGCTGTAGCAATATCTGGGATTGAGTTAGCCAAAACAAAACTGGATATTTCCGGTTTCATCCAGTCATATCCGCACAAACTGGTGTGGAATTCGTATGCAGTGGAACGAGGAAATCACAGTAAAAATGGTTTTGGAGGATAGCAAGCACTTTTCGATAGGCAAGTGCATAAAATGTGCAGCTTTCTCCTCTAGCTTTCTCCCTAGAAAATACGAATGTGTAGAGCTGGTGTCTCCATGTGGAACCCATTAGTGATTCCAAGAACAAAATTAAATGTTCCCCGATAAAAAACATTCAAAACAATAAAGTCCGTTGATAATATCAGGAATACACAAACACAGTGGCAGTAGCAATATCTGGGATTGTGTTAGCCAAAATAACACCGGATATTTCGGTTTCATCCAGTCATATCCAGACAATGTGGTGTGGAATTCATATGCAATGGACCGAGAAAATCACAGTAAAAATGGTTTTGGAGAATAGCAAAGTCCTTTCGTTAGGCGAGTGCATAAAATGTCATCTATACAAACAGAAATATCATGTTTGTTTGCCGCAGTTCCTCTAGCTTTCCTCCTAGAAAATACGAATGTGTAGAGATGGTGTCCCCATGATGAACCAATTAGTATTTCAACGGTCCAAAATGAAATGTTCCCTGATAAAAAACATTCAAAACAATAAAGTCCGTGGATAATATCAGGAATACACAAACCTAGAGGCTGTAGCAATATCTGGGATTGAGTTAGCCAAAACAATTCCGGTTGTTTCTGTTTTCATCCAGTCATATCTGGAAAAAGTGGTGTGGAATTCGTATGCAATGAACCAAAAAAATCACAGTAGAAATTGTTTTGGAGAAAAGCAACATCTTTTCCTTAGGCAAGTGCATAAAATGTCATCTATACAAACAGAAGTATCATGTTTGTTTGCCGCAGTTCCTTTAGCTTTCTACCTAGAAAATACGAACTTGTAGCGCTGGTGTTCCCATGATGAACCAATTAGTGTTTCAACGGGACAAAATGAAATGTTCCCTGATAAAAACATTCAAAACAATAAAGTCCATCGATAATATCCAGAAAACACAAACACAGAGGCTTTCACAATATTTCGGATTGAGTTAGCCAAAACACAACTGGATATTTCTGGTTCCATCCAGTCATATCCAGACCAAGTATTGTGGAATTTCTATGCAATGGAAGAAGAAAATCACAGAAAAATTGTTTTGGAGGAAAGCAAAGTCTTTTCTTTAGGCAAGTGCATAAAATGTCATCTATACAAACAGAAATATCATGTTTGTTTGTCAAAATTCCTCTAGCTTTCTCCCTAGAAAATACGACTGTGTAGAGCTGGTGTCTCCATGTGGAACCAATTAGTGATTCCAAGAACAAAATTAAATGTTCCCTGAAAAAAAACATTCAAAACAATAAAGTCCGTTGATAATATCAGGAATACACAAACACAGAGGCTGTAGCAATATCTGTGATTGAGTTAGCCAAAATAATACCGGATATTTCGGTTTCATCCAGTCATATCTGGACAAACTGGTGTGGAATTCGTATGCAATGGACCGAGAAAATCACAGTACAAATGGTTTTGGAGAATAGCAATGTCCTTTCGTTAAACAAGTGTATAAAATATCATCCTTATAAACAGAAATATCATGTTTGTTTGCTGCAGTTCCTCTAGCTTTCTCCCTAGAAAATACGAATGTGTAGAGCTGGTGTCACCATGTGGAACCAATTACTGTATCCAAGCTCAAAAGAAAATATTCCCCGATAAAAAAATTCGAAACAATAAAGTCCGTGGATAATATCAGGAGTACACAAACACAGAGTCTGTGGCTATATTTGGGATTCACTTAGCCAAAACAAAACTGGATATTTCTGGTTTCATCCAGTCATATCCGCAAAAACTGGTGTGGAATTCATATGAAATGGAACGAGAACATCTCAGTAAAAATGGTTTTGGAGAAAAGCAAAGTCTTTTCCTTAGGCAAGTACATAAAATGTCATCGATACAAACAGAAATATCATGTTTGTTTGCCGCAGTTCCTCTAGCTTTTCCGTAGAAAATACGAATGTGTAGAGCTGGTGTCTCCATGTGGAACCAATTACTGTATCCCAACCCAAAATAAACTGTTCCCCAAAAAAAACATTCAAAAAAATAAAGTCCGTTGATGATATTCAAAAAACACAAACACAGAGGCTGTAGCAATATTTGGGATTGAGTTAGCCAAAATAATACCGGATATTTCCGGTCTCATCCTGTCATATCCAGTAAAGTGGTGTGCAATTCGTATGCAATGCACCGAGATATTCACATTTAAAATGGCGTTGGAAAAAACCAATGTCTTTTCATTAGGCAACCGCATAAAATGTCATCTACACTAACAGAAATATCATGTTTGTTTGCCGCAGTTCCTCTAGCTTTCTCCCTAGAAAATACGAATGTGTAGAGCTGGTGTCCCCATGATGAACCAATTAGTGTTTCAACGGTACAAAATTAAATGTTCCCCGATAAAAAACATTCAAAACAATAAAGTCCGTGGATAATATCAGGAATACACAAACCCAGTGGCTGTAGCATTATCTGGGATTGAGTTAGCCAAAAAAAACCGGATGTTTCCCGTTTCATCCCGTCATATCCAGTACACTGGTGTGCAATTCGTATGCAATGCACCGAGATATTCACAGTAAAATTGGCTTTGGAGAAAACCAATGTCTTTTCATTAGGCAACTGCATAAAATGTCATCTATACATACAGAAATATCATGTTTGTTTGCCACAGTTCCTCTTGCTTTCTTCCTAGAAAATACAAATACGTAGAGCTGGTGTCTACATGTAGAACCAATTACTGTATCCAAAATCAAAATTAAATGTTCCCCGATAAAAAACATTCAAAAAACTAAAGTCCGTTGATAATATCCAGAAAACACAAACACAATATTTCGGATTGAGTTAGCCAAAACACAACTGGAT
Organism: Lepus oiostolus; assembly: GCA_036325905.1. Lineage (NCBI taxonomy): Eukaryota > Metazoa > Chordata > Mammalia > Lagomorpha > Leporidae > Lepus > Lepus oiostolus. The sequence continues at coordinate 132,652,300 of CM070808.1, forward strand.
ATTTCTGTTTTCATCCAGTCATATCTGGACAAACTGGAGTGGATTTCGTATGCAATGGACCAAGAAAATCACAGTAAAAATGGTTTTGGAGAAAAGCAAAGTCTTTTCGTTAGGCAAGTGCATAAAATGTCATCTATACAAACAGAAATATCATGTTTCTTTGCCGCAGTTCCTCTAGCCTTATTCACAGAAAATACGAATGTGTAGAGCTAGTGTCCCCATGATGAACCAATTACTGTATCCAACCTCAAAAAAAATATTCTCCGATAAAAAACATTCAAAGCAATAAAGTCCGTTGATAATATCCAGAAAACACAAACACAGAGGCTTTCACAATATTTGGGATTGAGTTAGCCAAATCATAACCGGATATTTCTGGTTCCATCCAGTCATATCCGGACACAGTGGTGTGGAATTCGTATGTATTGAACAAAAAAAAAACAGAGTAAAAATGGTTTTGGAGAAAAGTAAAGTCTTTTCGTTAGGCAAGTGCATAAAATGTCATCGATACAAACAGAAATATCATGTTTGTTTTCCGGAATTCCTCTAGCTTTCTCCCTAGAAAATACGAATGTGTAGAGCTGGTGTCTCCACGTGGAACCCATTAGTGATTCCAAGAACAAAATAAAATGTTCCCCGATAAAAAACATTCAAAACAATAAAGTCCGTTGACAATATCAGGAATACACAAACACAGAGGCTGTAGCAATATCTGGGATTGTGTTAGCCAAAATAACACCGGATATTTCGGTTTCATCCAGTCATATCCAGACAAAGTATTGTGGAATTCGTATGCAATGGAACGAGAAAATCACAGTAAAAATGGTTTTGGAGAATAGCAAAGTCTTTTCGTTAGGCAAGTGCATAAAATGTCATCTATACAAACAGAAATATCATGTTTGTTTTTCGAAATTCCTCCAGCTTTCTCCCTAGAAAATACGAATGTGTAGAGCTGGTGTCTCCATGTGGAAGCAATTAGTGATTCCAAGAACAAAATTAAATGTTCCATGATAAAAAAGTTTCAACACAATAAAGTCCGTTGATAATATCAGGAATACACAAACACAGAGGTTGTAGCAATATCTGTGATTGAGTTAGCCAAATAATACCGGATATTTCGGTTTCATCCAGTCATATCCGGACAAACTGGTGTGGAATTCGTATGCAATGAACCAAAAAAATCACAGTAGAAATTGTTTTGGAGAAAAGCAAAGTCTTTTCGTTAGGCAAGTGCATAAAATGTCATCGATACAAACAGAAGTATCATGTTTGTTTGCCGCAGTTCCTCTAGCTTTCTACCTAGAAAATACGAATTTGTAGCGCTGGTGTTCCCATGATGAACCAATTAGTGTTTCAACGGGACAAAATTAAATGTTCCCTGATAAACACATTCAAAACAATAAAGTCCATCGATAATATCCAGAAAACACAAACACAGAGGCTTTCACAATATTTCGGATTGAGTTAGCCAAAACACAACTGGATATTTCTGGTTCCATCCAGTCATATCCGGACAAAGTATTGTGGAATTTCTATGCAATGGAAGAAGAAAATCACAGAAAAAATTGTTTTGGAGAAAAGCAAAATCTTTTCGTTAGGCAAGTGCATAAAATGTCATCTATACAAACAGAAATATCATGTTTGTTTGTCAAAATTCCTCTAGCTTTCTCCCTAGAAAATACGAATGTGTAGAGCTGGTGTCTCCATGTGGTACCAATTACTGTATCCATGCTCAAAAGAAAATATTCCCCGATAAAAAACATTCGAAACAATAAAGTCCGTGGATAATATCAGGAATACACAAACACAGAGGCTGTAGCAATATCTGGGATTGAGTTAGCCAAAAAAAACTGGATATTTCCGGTTTCATCCAGTCATATCCACACAAACTGGTGTGGAATTCGTATGCATTGGAACGAGAAAATATCAGTAAGAATGGTTTTGGAGAAAAGCAAAGTCTTTTCCTTAGGCAAGTGCATAAAATGTCATCGATACAAACAGAAATATCATGTTTGTTTGCCGCAGTTCCTCTAGCTTTTCCGTAGAAAATACGAATGTGTAGAGCTGGTGTCTCCATGTGGAACCAATTACTGTATCCAAGCTCAAAATAAAATGTTCCCCAATAAAAAACATTCAAAAATATAAAGTCCATTGATGATATTCAAAAAACACAAACACAGAGGCTGTAGCATTATTTGGGATTGAGTTAGCCAAAATAATACCGGATATTTCCGTTTCTTCCCGTCATATCCAGTAAACTGGTGTGGAATTCGTATTCAATGCACCGAGATATTCACAGTTAAAATGGCTTTGGAGAAAACTAATGTCATTTCATTAGGCAACCGCATAAAATGTCATCTATACAAACAGAAATATCATGTTTGTTTGCCGCAGTTCCTCTAGCTTTCTCCGTAGAAAATACGAATGTGTAGAGCTGATGTCCCCATGATGAACCAATTTGTGTTTCAACGGTACAAAATTAAATGTTCCCTGATAAAAAACATTCAAAAAAATAAAGTCCGTTGACGATATCCAGAAAACACAAACACATAGACTGTAGCAATATTTGGGATTGAGTTGGCTAAAATAATACCGGATATTTCTCAGAAAAACATATCTGGTTTTGTTTTGGCTAACTCAATCCCAAATATTGCTACAGCTTCTGTGTTTGCGTTTTCTGGATATTATCAACGGACTTTAGTCCGTTGATAATATCCAGAAAACGCAAACACAATATTTCGGATTGAGTTAGCCAAAACACAACTGGATATTTCTGTTTTCATCCAGTCATATCTGGACTAACTGGAGTGGATTTCGTATGCAATGGACCAAGAAAATCACAGTAAAAATGGTTTTGGAGAAAAGCAAAGTCTTTTCGTTAGGCAAGTGCATAAAATGTCATCGATACAAACAGAAATATCATGTTTCTTTGCCGCAGTTCCTCTAGCCTTCTTCCCAGAAAATATGAATGTGTAGAGCTAGTGTCCCCATGATGAACCAATTACTGTATCCAAACTCAAAATAATATTCTCCGATAAAAAACATTCAAAACAATAAAGTCCGTTGATAATATCCAGAAAACACAAACACAGAGGCTTTCACAATATTTGGGATTGAGTTAGCCAAATCATAACCGGATATTTCTGGTTCCATCCGGTCATATCCGGACACAGTGGTGTGGAATTCGTATGCATTGAACCAAAAAAAATCACAGTAAAAATGGTTTTGGAGAAAAGTAAAGTCTTTTCGTTAGTCAAGTGCATAAAATGTCATCTATACAAACAGAAATATCATATTTGTTTGCCGGAATTCCTCTAGCTTTCTCCCTAGAAAATACGAATGTGTAGAGCTGGTGTCTCCATGTGGAACCAATTAGTGATTCCAAGCACAAAATTAAATGTTCCCTGATAAAAACTTTCAAAACAATAAAGTCCGTTGATAATATCAGGAATACACAAACTCAGAGGTTGAGCAATATCTGTGATTGAGTTAGCCAAATAATACCGGATATTTCGGTTTCATCCAGTCATATCCGGACAACGTGGTGTGGAATTCGTATGCAATGGACCGAGAAAATCACAGTAAAAATGGTTTTGGAGAATAGCAAAGTCTTTTCATTAGGCAAGTGCATAAAATGTCATTTATACAAACAGAAATATCATGTTTGTTTGCTGCAGTTCCTCTAGCTTTCTCCCTAGAAAATACGAATGTGTAGAGCTGGTGTCTCCATGTGGAACCAATTACTGTATCCATGCTCAAAAGAAAATATTCCCCGATAAAAAACATTCGAAACAATAAAGTCCGTGGATAATATCAGGAATACACAAACACAGAGGCTGTAGCAACATCTGGGATTGAGTTAGCCAAATAATACCGGATATTTCGGTTTCATCCAGTCATATCCGGACAAACTGGTGTGGAATTCGTATGAAATGAACCAAAAAAATCATAGTAGAAATTGTTTTGGAGAAAAGCAACATCTTTTCCTTAGGCAAGTGCATAAAATGTCATCGATACAAACAGAATTATCTTGTTTGTTTGCGCAGTTCCTCTAGCTTTCTCCCTAGAAAATACGGATGTGTAGCACTGGTGTTCCCATGATGAACCAATTAGTGTTTCAATGGTACAAAATTAAATGTTCCCTGATAAAAACATTCAAAACTTTAAAGTCCACCGATAATATCCAGAAAACACAAACACAGAGGTTTTCACAATATTTTGGATTGAGTTAGCCAAAAGACAACCGGCTATTTCTTGTTCCATCCAGTCATATCCGGACACAGTGGTGTGGAATTCTTATGCAATGGAAGAAGGAAATCACAGTAAAAATGGTTTTGGAGTAAAGCAAAGCCTTTTCGTTAGGCAAGTGCATAAAATGTCACCTATACAAACAGAAATATCATGTTTGTTTGCTGCAGTTCCTCTAGCTTTCTCCCTAGAAATATGAATGTGTAGAGCTTTTGTCTCCATGTGGAACCAATTACTGTATCCATGCTCAAAAGAAAATATTCCCCGATAAAAAACATTCGAAACAATAAAGTCCGTGGATAATATCAGGAATACACAAACACAGAGGCTGTAGCAATATCTGGGATTGAGTTAGCCAAAAAAAAACTGGATATTTCCGGTTTCATCCAGTCATATCCACACAAACTGGTGTGGAATTCGTATGCATTGGAACGAGAAAATATCAGTAAGAATGGTTTTGGAGAAAAGCAAAGTCTTTTCCTTAGGCAAGTGCATAAAATGTCATCGATACAAACAGAAATATTTTTGTTTGCCGCAGTTCCTCTGGCTTTTCCGTAGAAAATACGAATGTGTAGAGCTGGTGTCTCCATGTGGAACCAATTACTGTATCCCAGCTCAAAATAAAATGTTCCCCAATAAAAAAACATTCAAAAATATAAAGTCTGTTGATGATATTCAAAAAACACAAACACAGAGGCTGTAGCAATATTTGGGATTGAGTTAGCCAAAATAATACCGGATATTTCCTGTTTCATCCCGTCATATCCAGTAAACTGGTATGGAATTCGTATGCAATGCACCGAGATATTCACTGTTAAAATGGTTTTGGAGAAAACTAATGTCATTTCATTAGGCAACTGCATAAAATGTCATCTACACTAACAGAAATATCATGTTTGTTTGCCGCAGTTCCTCTAGCTTTCTCCCTAGAAAATACGAATGTGTAGAGCTGGTGTCCCCATGATGAACCAATCAGTGTTTCAACGGTCCAAAATGAAATGTTCCCTGATAAAAAACATTCAAAACAATAAAGTCCGTGGATAATATCAGGAATACACAAACCCAGAGGCTGTAGCAATATCTGGGATTGAGTTAGCCAAAACAAAATCGGATGTTTCTGGTTTCATCCTGTCATATCTAGTAAACTGGTGTGCACTTCGTATGCAATGCACCGAGATATTCACAGTAAAAATCGCCTTGGAGAAAACCAATGTCTTTTCGTTAGGCAACTGTATAAAATGTCATCTATACAAACAGAAATATAATATTTGTTTGCCACAGTTCCTCTTGCTTTCTTCCTAGAAAAGACAAATACGTAGAGCTGGTGTCTACATGTTTAACCAATTACTGTATCCAAGCTCAAAATAAAATGTTTCCCGATAAAAAACATTCAAAAAACTAAAGTCCGTTGATAATATCCAGAAAACACAAACACAGAGGCTGTAGCAATATTTGGGATTGAGTTAGCCAAAACAAAACCAGATATTTCTGGTTTCATCCAGTCATATCCGGACTAACTGGTGTGGAATTCAGATGAAGTGTACCGAGAATATCACAGAAAAATGGTTTTGGAGAAAAGCAAAGTCTTTTCGTTAGGCAAGTGCATAAAATGTCATCTATACAAACAGAAATATCATGTTTGTTTGCCGCAGTTCCTCTAGCTTTCCTCCTAGAAAATACGAATTTGTAGAGCTGGTTTCCCCATGATGAACCAATTAGTATTTCAACGGTCCAAAATGAAATGTTCCCTGATAAAAAACATTCAAAAAATAAAGTCCGTGGATAATATCAAGAATACACAAACCTAGAGGCTGTAGCAATATCTGGGATTGAGTTAGCCAAAACAATTCCGGTTGTTTCTGTTTTCATCCAGTCATATCTGGAAAAAGTGGTGTGGAATTCGTATGCAATGAACCAAAAAAATCACAGTAGAAATTGTTTTGGAGAAAAGCAACATCTTTTCCTTAGGCTTGTGCATAAAATGTCATCTATACAAACAGAAGTATCATGTTTGTTTGCCGCAGTTCCTCTAGCTTTCTACCTAGAAAATACGAATTTGTAGCACTGGTGTTCCCATGATGAACCAATTAGCGTTTCAACGGGACAAAATTAAATGTTCCCTGATAAAAACATTCAAACCAATAAAGTCCATCGATAATATCCAGAAAACACAAACACAGAGGCTTTCACAATATTTCGGATTGAGTTAGCCAAAACACAACTGGATATTTCTGGTTCCATCCAGTCATATCCGGACAAAGTATTGTGGAATTTCTATGCAATGGAAGAAGAAAATCACAGAAAAAATTGTTTTGGAGAAAAGCAAAATCTTTTCGTTAGGCAAGTGCATAAAATGTCATCTATACAAACAGAAATATCATGTTTGTCAAAATTCCTCTAGGTTTCTCCCTAGAAAATATGAATGTGTAGAGCTGGTGTCTCCATGTGGAACCAATAAGTGATTCCAAGAACAAAATTAAATGTTCCCTGATAAAAAACATTCAAAACAATAAAGTCCGTTGATAATATCAGGAATACACAAACACAGAGGCTGTAGCAATATCTGTGATTGAGTTAGCCAAAATAATACCGGATATTTCGGTTTCATCCAGTCATATCTGGACAAACTGGTGTGGAATTCGTATGCAATGGACCGAGAAAATAACAGTACAAATGGTTTTGGAGAATAGCAATGTCCTTTTCTTAAACAAGTGTATAAAATATCATCCTTATAAACAGAAATATCATGTTTGTTTGCCGCAGTTCCTCTAGCTTTCTCCCTAGAAAATACGAATGTGTAGAGCTGTTGTTTCCATGTGGAACCAATTACTGTATCCAAGCTCAAAAGAAAATATTCCCCGATAAAAACATTCGAAACAATAAAGTCCGTGGATAATATCAGGAATACACAAACACAGAGGCTGTAGCAATATCTGGGATTGAGTTAGCCAAAACAAAACTGGATATTTCCGGTTTCATCCAGTCATATCCGCAAAAACTAGTGTGGAATTCATATGCAATGGAACGAGAAAATCTCAGTAAGAATGGTTTTGGAGAAAAGCAAAGTCTTTTCCTTAGGCAAGTGCATAAAATGTCATCGATACAAACAGAAATATCATGTTTCTTTGCCGCAGTTCCTCTAGCTTTTCCGTAGAAAATACGAATGTGTAGAGCTAGTGTCTCCATGTGGAACCAATTACTGTATCCCAGCTCAAAATAAAATGTTCCCCCCAAAAAAAAACATTCAAAAAAATAAAGTCCGTTGATGATATTCAAAAAACACAAACACAGAGGCTGTAGCAATATTTGGGATTGAGTTAGCCAAAATAATACCGGATATTTCCGGTTTCATTCTGTCATATCCAGTAAAGTGGTGTGCAATTCGTATGCAATGCACCGAGATATTCACAGTTAAAATGGCGTTGGAGAAAACCAATGTCTTTTCATTAGGCAACCGCATAAAATGTCATCTACACTAACAGAAATATCATGTTTGTTTGCCGCAGTTCCTCTAGCTTTCTCCCTAGAAAATACGAATGTGTAGAGCTGGTGTCCCCATGATGAACCAATTAGTGTTTCAACGGTACAAAATTAAATGTTCCCCGATAAAAAACATTCAAAACAAAAAAGTCAGTGGATAATATCAGGAATACACAAACCCAGTGGCTGTAGCATTATCTGGGATTGAGTTAGCCAAAATAAAACCAGATGTTTCCCGTTTCATCCCGTCATATCCAGTAAAGTGGTGTGCAATTCGTATGCAATGCACCGAGATATTCACAGTAAAAATTGCTTTGGAGAAAACCAATGTCTTTTCGTTAGGCAACTGCATAAAATGTCATCTATACAAACAGAAATATCATGTTTGTTTGCCGGAATTCCTCTTGCTTTCTTCCTAGAAAATACGAATGTGTAGAGCTGGTGTCTCCATGTGGAACCAATTAGTGATTCCAAGAACAAAATTAAATGTTCCCTGATAAAAAACTTTCGAAACAATAAAGTCCATTGATAATATCAGGAATACACAAACACAGAGGTTGTAGCAATATCTGTGATTGAGTTAGCCAAATAATACCGGATATTTCAGTTTCATCCAGTCATATCCGGACAAACTGGTGTGGAATTCGTATGCAATGAACCAAAAAAAATCATAGTAGAAATTGTTTTGGACAAAATCAACATCTTTTCCTTAGGCAAGTGCATAAAATGTCATCAATACAAACAGAAGTATCATGTTTTTTTTTGTCAAAATTCCTCTAGCTTTCTCCCTAGAAAATACGAATGTGTAGAGCTGTTGTCTCCATGTGGAACCAATTAGTGATTCCAAGAACAAAATTAAATGTTCCCTGATAAAAAACATTCAAAACAATAAAGTCCGTGGATAATATCAGGAATACACAAACCCAGAGGCTGTAGCAATATCTGGGATTGAGTTAGCCAAAACAAAATCGGATGTTTCTGGTTTCATCCTGTCATATCCAGTAAACTGGTGTGCACTTCGTATGCAATGCACCGAGATATTCACAGTAAAAATCGCCTTGGAGAAAACCAATGTCTTTTCGTTAGGCAACTGCATAAAATGTCATCTATACAAACAGAAATATAATGTTTGTTTGCGACAGTTCCTCTTGCTTTCTTCCTAGAAAATACAAATACGTAGAGCTGGTGTCTACATGTTTAACCAATTACTGTATCCAAGCTCAAAATAAAATGTTCCCTGATAAAAAACATTCAAAAAACTAAAGTCCGTTGATAATATCCAGAAAACACAAACTCAGATGCTGTAGCAATATTTGGGATTGAGTTAGCCAAAACAAAACCAGATATTTCCGGTTTCATCTAGTCATATCCGGACTAACTGGTGTGGAATTCAGATGAAGTGTACCGAGAATATCACAGAAAAATGGTTTTGGAGAAAAGCAAAGTCTTTTCGTTAGGCAAGTGCATAAAATGTCATCTATACAAACAGAAATATCATGTTTGTTTGCCGCAGTTCCTCTAGCTTTCTACCTAGAAAATACGAATATGTTCAGCTCGTGTCTCCATGTGGAACTAATTACTGTATCCAAGCTCAAAAGAAAATATTCCCCGATAAAAAACATTCTAAACAATAAAGTGCGTGGATAATATCAGGAATACACAAACACAGAGGCTGTAGCATATCTGGGATTGAGTTACCCAAAAGAAAACTGGATATTTCCGGTTTCAACAGGCATATCCTGACAATCTGGTGTGGAATTCGTATACAATGGAACCAGAAAATCTCAGTAAAAATGGTTTTGGAGAATAGCAATGTCTTTTCTTTAGGCAAGTGCATAAAATGTCATCTATACAAACAGAAATATTGTAAGACCCCCGAAAGGTGCCTCACACTTTTACCGACCCCAGAAACACGAATTCCATTCCAATCGCTGTAAAGAACATGAGGGAAGTTTATTACATCTGCGCAGATGGGCCAACTCTAAGCACAACAACACCCCCTGGTGCAGTGTGAGAAGAGAGGCCCTGACCATCAACTGCTCAAAGTATTTAAGGCTAAAAACCACAACATTAGCATATCTCCACAGCATTACAGAGAGTCACAAGATAAACCGCAGCATGACAAATTCTCATAAGATGCATGACAAATTCTCATAAGATTCAGGGTTTTTCCAGGGTGAGGGGACAAAAAAACCTTGAGCAAGCATAAACACGGGGTCATCATGACCAAAAACTTGTCATATGCCCAATTATCTCATAAACGCATTAGCACAGTCATCACATGTTACAAAATCAGCTAAAGTTCAACTAGCACATGAAAGCATTTGGCAAGCCCAGCTATTTGTACAAAAGCAAAACAATATGCAGTTAGCCAAGCAACTCCATTTTAAACCCAGGCTGTCTTATTTTCTCTCTTTAAACCTGTCTAATTTCTTTCTTTAATTTCTTTCAATATCATGTTTGTTTGCCAGAATTCCTCTAGCTTACTCGCTAGAAAATACGAATGTGTAGAGTTGGTGTCTCCATGTGGAACCAATTAGTGTTTCCAAGAGCAAAATTAAATGTGCCCTGATAAAAAACATTCGAAACTGTAAAGTCCGTGGATAATATCAGGAATACACAAACACAGAGGCTGTAGCAATATCTGGGTATGAGTTAGCCAAAACAAAACTGGATATTTCCGGTTTCATCCAGTCATATCCGCACAAACTGGTGTGGAATTCGTATGCAATGGAACGAGAAAATCTCAGTGAGAGACCCTAAAACAATGTTAACAAGGGTAAAAGAATTAGGCAGGTTTAAAATGGAATTGCTGGAGCTAACTGCATACTGTTTTGCTTCTGTGCGAAATGCTTTGGCTTGCAAAATGCTGTTATGAGATAATTGAACTTTAGCTGAACTTGTGGCATGTGATAATTGTTTTAAAAACCACAAAAACAGAAGTTGATCGGAAATGTACCCAACCTATGTCATGATGACCCCATATTTGTGCTTGCTCAAGTACCTTGTGATCTGTACCCTGGAAAAACCCTTTACCTTGTGATTTATTTGTCATGCTGTGGTTTATCTTGTGATCTTTGGTCATGCTGTTGTTATGCTGTGGAGATATGCTATTATGCTGTGGAGATATGCTAATGTTGTGGTTTTAAGCCTTAAATATTTTGTGGGATTGATGATCGAGGTCGTTCTCTCTACTGAGGCGACCCATTTGCAAATGAAATAAACTTTCCTCTGCCTTTGCATCGATTGGATTGGAACTCGTGCTTCTGGGGGTCTCTCTCTCTGTGGGACACCGAATTTAGGGTCCTATATCAGTAAAAATGATTTTGGAGAAAAGGAAAGTCTTTTCATTAGGCAAGTGCATAAAATGTCATCGACACAAACAGAAATATGTTTGTTTGCCGCAGTTCCTCTAGCTTTTCAATTGAAAATACGAATGTGTACAGCTGGTGTCTCCATGTGGAACCAATTACTGTATCCAAGCTCAAAATAAAATGTTCCCCGATAAAAAAACATTCAAAAAAATAAAGTCCATTGCTGATATCCAGAAAACACAAACACATAGACTGTAGCAACATTTGGGATTGAGTTAGCCAAAAGAAACCCAGATATTTCCGGTTTCATCCAGTCATATCCGGACAAACTGGTGTGGAATTCAGATGAAGTGTACAGAGAATATCACAGAATAATGGTTTTTGAGAAAAGCAAAGTCTTCTTTAGGCAAGTGCATATAATATCATCTATACAAACAGAAATATCATGTTTGTTTGCCGGAATTCCTCTAGCTTACTCGCTAGAAAATACGAATGTGTAGAGTTGGTGTCTCCATGTGGAACCAATTAGTGTTTCCAAGAGCAAAATTAAATGTGCCCTGAAAAAAACATTCGAAACTGTAAAGTCCGTGGATAATATCAGGAATACACAAACACAGAGGCTGTAGCAATATCTGGGAATGAGTTAGCCAAAACAAAACCGGATATTTCTGTTTCTTCCAGCCATATCCGGACTACGTGGTGTGGAATTCGTATGCAATGGACTGAGAAAATCACAGTAAAAATGGTTTTGGAGAATAGCAATGTCTTTTCGTTAGGCAAGTGCATAAAATGTCATCTACACTAACAGAAATATCATGTTTGTTTGCCGAGGTTCCTCTAGCTTTCTCCCTAGAAAATACGAATGTGTAGAGCTGGTGTCTACATGTGGAACCAATTACTGTATCCAAAATCAAAATAAAATGTTCCCCGATAAAAAACATTCAAAAAACTAAAGTCCGTTGATAATATCCAGAAAACACAAACACAGGGGCTTTCACAATATTTTGGATTGAGTTAGCCAAAACACAACCGGATATTTCTGGTTCCATCCAGTCATATCCGGACACAGTGTTGTGGAATTCGTATGCAATGGAAGAAGGAAATCACAGAAAAAATGGTTTTCGAGTAAAGCAAAGTCTTTTCATTAGGCAAGTGCATAAAATGTCATCTATACAAACAGAAATATCATGTTTGTTTGCCGCAGTTCCTCTAGCTTTTCCGTAGAAAATACGAATGTGTAGAGCTGTTGTCTCCATGATGAACCAATTACTGTATCCAAGCTCAAAATCAAATGTTCCCCAATAAAAAACATTCAAAAAAATAAAGTCCGTTTATGTTATTCAAAAAACACAAACACAGAGGCTGTAGCAATATTTGGGATTGAGTTAGCCAAAATAATACCGGATATTTCCTGTTTCATCCCGTCATATCCAGTAAACTGTTGTGGAATTCGTATGCAATGCACCGAGATATTCACAGTTAAAATGGCTTTAGAGAAAACCAATGTCTTTTCATTAGGCAACTGCATAAAATGTCATCTATACAAACAGAAATATCATGTTTGTTTGCCACAGTTCCTCTAGCTTTCTCCCTAGAAAATACGAATGTGTAGAGCTGGTGTCCCCATGATGAACCAATTAGTGTTTCAACAGTACAAAATTAAATGTTCCCTGATAAAAAACATTCAAAAAAATAAAGTCCGTTGACGATATACAGAAAACACAAACACATAGACTGTAGCAATATTTGGGACTGAGTTAGCCAAAATAATACGGGATATTTCCAGTTTCATCCCGTCATATCCAGTAAAGTGGTGTGCAATTCGTATGCAATGCTCCGAGATATTCACAGTTAAAATGGCTTTGGAGAAAACCAATGTCTTTTCATTAGGCAACTGCATAAAATGTCATCTACACTAACAGAAATATAATGTTTGTTTGCCGCAGTTCCTCTAGATTCCTCCCTAGAAAATACGAATATGTAGAGCTGGTGTCCCCATGATGAACCAATTAGTGTTTCAAGGGAACAAAATTAAATGTTTCCTGATAAAAAGCATTCAAAACAATAAAGTCCGTGGATAATATCAGGAATACACAAACACAGAGACTGTAGCAATATCTGGGATTGAGTTAGCCAAAGCAAAATCGGATGATTCCGGTTTCATCCCGTCATATCCAGTAAACTGGTGTACAATTCGTATGCAATGCACCGAGATATTCACAGTAAAAATGGCTTTGGAGAAAACCAATGTCTTTTCATTAGGCAAGTGCATAAAATGTCATCTATACAAACAGAAATATGATGTTTGTTTGCCACAGTTCCTCTTGCTTTCTACCTAGAAAATACAAATACGTAGAGCTGGTGTCTACATGTGGAACCAATTACTGTATGCAAGCTCAAAATAAAATGTTCCCCGATAAAAAACATTCAAAAAACTAAAGTCCGTTGATAATATCCAGAAAACACAAACACAGAGGCTGTAACAATAACTGGGATTGAGTTAGCCAAAACAAAACCAGATATTTCCGGTTTCGTCCAGTCATATCCGGACAAACTGGTGTGGAATTCAGATGAAGTGTACCGAGAATATCACAGAAAAATGGTTTTGGAGAAAAGCAAAGTCTTTTCGTTAGGCAAGTGCATAAAATGTCATCTATACAAACAGAAATATCATGTTTGTTTGCCACTGTTCCTCTAGCTTTCTACCTAGAAAATACGAATATGTTCAGCTCGTGTCTCCATGTCGAACCAATTACTGTATCCAAGCTCAAAAGAAAATATTCCCCGATAAAAAACATTCGAAACAATAAAGTCCGTGGATAATATCAGGAATACACAAACACAGAGGCTGTAGCAATATCTGTGATTGAGTTACCCAAAAGAAAACAGGGTATTTCCGGTTTCATCCAGGCATATCCTGACAATCTGGTGTGGAATTCGTATGCAATGGACCGAGAAAATCAGAGAAAAATGGTTTTGGAGAAAAGCAAAGTCTTTTCCTTAGGCAAGTGCATAAAATGTCATCTAAACAAACAGAAATATCATGTTTGTTTGCCGTAGTTCCTCTAGCAGTCTCCCTAGAAAATATGAATGTGTAGAGCTGGTGTCCCCATGATGAACCAATTAGTGTTTCAACGATACAAAATTAAATGTTCCCCGATAAAAAACATTCAAAACAATAAGGTCCGTGGATAATATCAGGAATACACAAACACAAAGACTTTTGCAATATCTGGGATTGAGTTAGCCAAAACAAAACCGGATATTTCTGGAATCATCCCGTCATATCCAGTAAGGTGGTGTGCAATTCGTATGCAATGAACCGAGATATTCACAGTAAAAATTGCTTTGGAGAAAACCAATGTCTTTTCATTAGGCAACTGCATAAAATGTCATCTATACAAACAGAAATATGATGTTTGTTTGCCACAGTTCCTCTAGCTTTCTACCTAGAAAATAGGAATACTTAGAGCTGGTGTCTACATGTGGAACGAATTACTGTATGCAAGCTCAAAATAAAATATTCGCCGATAAAAAACATTCAAAAAACTATGTCTGTTGACAATATCCAGAAAACTCAAACACAGGGGCTTTCACAATATTTCGGATTGAGTTAGCCACAACAACAACCGGATATTTCTGTTTTCATCCAGTAATATCCGGACAAACGGGAGTCTAATTCATATGCAATGGACTGAGAAAATCACAGTAAAAATGGTTTTGGAGAAAAGCAAGCTCTTTTCGTTAGGCAAGTGCATAAAATGTCATCTATACAAACAGAAATATCATGTTCGTTTGCCGCAGTTCCTCCAGAAATCTCCCTAGAAAATACGAATGTGTAGAGCTGGTGTCCTGATGATGAACAAATTAGTGTTTCAATGGTACAAAATTAAATGTTCCCAGATAAAAACATTCAAAACATTAAAGTCCATCGATAATATTTAGAAAACACAAACACAGAGGCTTTCACAATATTTTGGATTGAGTTAGCCAAAACACAACCGGATATTTCTGGTTTCATCCAGTCATATCCGGACAAAGTGGTGTGGAATTCGTATGCATTGAACTGAGAAACTCACAGTAAAAATGGTTTTGGAGAATAGCAATGTCTTTTCGTTAGGCAAGTGCATAAAATGTCATCCTTACAAACAGAAATATCATGTTTGTTTGCCGCAGTTCCTCTAGCTTTCCTCCTAGAAAATACGAATTTGTAGTGCTGGTGTCCCCATGATGAACCAATTAGTATTTCAACGGTACAAAATGAAATATTCCCTGATAAAAAAAAATTCAAAACAATAAAGTTCATGGATAATATCAGGAATACACAAAAATTCACAGGCTGTAGCAATATTTGGGATTGAGTTAGCCAAAATAATAGCGGATATTTCGGTTTCATCCAGTCATATCCGGACAAACAGGTGTGGAATTCGTATGCAGTGGACCGAGAAAATCACAGTAAAAATGGTTTTGGAGAATAGGAATGTCTTTTCCTTAGGCAAGTGTATAAAATATCATCCTTACAAACAGAAATATCATGTTTGTTTGCTGCAGTTCCTCTAGCTTTCTCCCTAGAAAATACGAATGTGTAGAACTGGTGTCTCTATGTGGACCAATTACTGAATCCAAGCTGAAAAGAAAATATTCCCCGATACAAAACATTCGAAAAAATAAAGTCCGTGGATAATATCAGGAATACACAAACACAGAGGCTGTAGCAATATCTGGGATTGAGTTAGCCAAAACAAAACTGGATATTTCCGGTTTCATCCAGTCATATCTGCACAAACTGGTGTGGAATTCGTATGCAATGGAAGGAGAAAATTTCAGTAAAAATGGTTTTGGAGAAAAGCAAAGTCTTTTCGTTAGGCAAGTGCATAAAATGTCATTGATACAAAGAGAAATATGTTTGTTTGCTGCAGTTCCTCTAGCTTTTCCGTAGAAAATACGAATGTGTAGAGCTGGTGTCTCCATGTGGAACCAATTACTGTATCCAAGCTCAAAATGAAATGTTCCCCGATAAAAAACATTCAAAAAAATAAAGTCCGTTGATGATATCCAGAAAACACAAACACATAGACTGTAGCAATATTTGGGACTGAGTTAGCCAAAATAATACCGGATATATCCGGTTTCATCCCGTCATATCCAGTAAAGTGGTGTGCAATTCATATGCAATGCACCGAGATATTCACAGTTAAAATGGCTTTGAGAAAACCAATGTCTTTTCATTAGGCAACCGCATAAAATGTCATCTACACTAACAGAAATATCATGTTTGTTTGCCGTAGTTCCTCTAGCTTTCTCCCTAGAAAATACGAATGTGTAGAGCTGGTGTCCCCATGATGAACCAATTAGTGTTTCAACGGTACAAAATTAAATGTTCCCCGATAAAAAACATTCAAAACAATAAGGTCCGTGGATAATATCAGGAATACACAAACACAGAGGCTGTAGCAATATCTGGGATTGAGTTAGCCAAAACAAAACCGGATATTTCCGGAATCATCCCGTCATATCCAGTAAAGTGGTGTGCAATTCGTATGCAATGAACCGAGATATTCACAGTAAAAATTGCTTTGGAGAAAACCAATGTCTTTTTGTTAGGCAACTGCATAATATGTCATCTATACAAACAGAAATATGATGTTTGTTTGCCACAGTTCCTCTAGCTTTCTATCTAGAAAATACAAATACGTAGAGCTGGTGTCTACATGTGGAACCAATTACTGTATGCAAGCTCAAAATAAAATGTTCGCCGATAAAAAACATTCAAAAAACTAAAGTCTGTTGATAATATCCACAAAACTCAAACACAGGGGCAGTCACAATATTTCGGATTGAGTTAGCCAAAACAACAACCGGATATTTCTGTTTTCATCCAGTAATATCCAGACAAACCGGAGTCTAATTCATATGCAATGGACTGAGAAAATCACAGTAAAAATGGTTTTGGAGAAAAGCAAGCTCTTTTCGTTAGGCAAGTGCATAAAATGTCATCTATACAAACAGAAATATCATGTTCGTTTGCCGCAGTTCCTCCAGAAATCTCCCTAGAAAATACGAATGTGTAGAGCTGGTGTCCTGATGATGAACAAATTAGTGTTTCAATGGTACAAAATTAAATGTTCCCAGATAAAAACATTCAAAACATTAAAGTCCATCGATAATATTTAGAAAACACAAACACAGAGGCATTCACAATATTTTGGATTGAGTTAGCCAAAACACAACCGGATATTTCTGGTTGCATCCAGTCATATCCGGACAAAGTGGTGTGGAATTCGTATGCATTGAACCGAGAAAATCACAGTAAAAATGGTTTTGGAGAATAGCAAGCTCTTTTCGTTAGGCAAGTGCATAAAATGTCATCCTTACAAACAGAAATATCATGTTTGTTTGCCGCAGTTCCTCTAGCTTTCCTCCTAGAAAATACGAATTTGTAGTGCTGGTGTCCCCATGATGAACCAATTAGTATTTCAACGGTACAAAATGAAATATTCCCTGATAAAAAAAATTCAAAACAATAAAGTTCATGGATAATATCAGGAATACACAAAAATTCACAGGCTGTAGCAATATTTGGGATTGAGTTAGCCAAAATAATAGCAGATATTTCGGTTTCATCCAGTCATATCCGGACAAACAGGTGTGGAATTCGTATGCAGTGGACCGAGAAAATCACAGTAAAAATGGTTTTGGAGAATAGGAATGTCTTTTCCTTAGGCAAGTGTATAAAATATCATCCTTACAAACAGAAATATCATGTTTGTTTGCTGCAGTTCCTCTAGCTTTCTCCCTAGAAAATACGAATGTGTAGAACTGGTGTCTCTATGTGGACCAATTACTGAATCCAAGCTGAAAAGAAAATATTCCCCGATACAAAACATTCGAAAAAATAAAGTCCGTGGATAATATCAGGAATACACAAACACAGAGGCTGTAGCAATATCTGGGATTGAGTTAGCCAAAACAAAACTGGATATTTCCGGTTTCATCCAGTCATATCTGCACAAACTGGTGTGGAATTCGTATGCAATGGAAGGAGAAAATTTCAGTAAAAATGGTTTTGGAGAAAAGCAAAGTCTTTTCGTTAGGCAAGTGCATAAAATGTCATTGATACAAAGAGAAATATGTTTGTTTGCTGCAGTTCCTCTAGCTTTTCCGTAGAAAATACGAATGTGTAGAGCTGGTGTCTCCATGTGGAACCAATTACTGTATCCAAGCTCAAAATGAAATGTTCCCCGATAAAAAACATTCAAAAAAATAAAGTCCGTTGATGATATCCAGAAAACACAAACACATAGACTGTAGCAATATTTGGGACTGAGTTAGCCAAAATAATACCGGATATATCCGGTTTCATCCCGTCATATCCAGTAAAGTGGTGTGCAATTCATATGCAATGCACCGAGATATTCACAGTTAAAATGGCTTTGAGAAAACCAATGTCTTTTCATTAGGCAACCGCATAAAATGTCATCTACACTAACAGAAATATCATGTTTGTTTGCCGTAGTTCCTCTAGCTTTCTCCCTAGAAAATACGAATGTGTAGAGCTGGTGTCCCCATGATGAACCAATTAGTGTTTCAACGGTACAAAATTAAATGTTCCCCGATAAAAAACATTCAAAACAATAAGGTCCGTGGATAATATCAGGAATACACAAACACAGAGGCTGTAGCAATATCTGGGATTGAGTTAGCCAAAACAAAACCGGATATTTCCGGAATCATCCCGTCATATCCAGTAAAGTGGTGTGCAATTCGTATGCAATGAACCGAGATATTCACAGTAAAAATTGCTTTGGAGAAAACCAATGTCTTTTTGTTAGGCAACTGCATAATATGTCATCTATACAAACAGAAATATGATGTTTGTTTGCCACAGTTCCTCTAGCTTTCTATCTAGAAAATACAAATACGTAGAGCTGGTGTCTACATGTGGAACCAATTACTGTATGCAAGCTCAAAATAAAATGTTCGCCGATAAAAAACATTCAAAAAACTAAAGTCTGTTGATAATATCCACAAAACTCAAACACAGGGGCAGTCACAATATTTCGGATTGAGTTAGCCAAAACAACAACCGGATATTTCTGTTTTCATCCAGTAATATCCGGACAAACCGGAGTCTAATTCATATGCAATGGACTGAGAAAATCACAGTAAAAATGGTTTTGGAGAAAAGCAAGCTCTTTTCGTTAGGCAAGTGCATAAAATGTCATCTATACAAACAGAAATACCATGTTTGTTTGCCGCAGTTCCTCTAGCTTTCTCCCTAGAAAATATGAATATGTAGAGCTGGCGTCTCCATGTGGAACCAATTACAGTATCGAAGCTCAAACAAAATGTTCCCTGATAAAATCATTCAAACAATAAAGTCCGTTAATAATATCCAGAAAACGCAAATACAGAGTCTGTAGCAATATTGGGATTGAGTTAGCCAAAAAAAAACCGGATATATCCGGTTTTTTCCAGTCATATCTGGAAAGTGGTGTGGAATTCGTATGCAATGGACCGAGAAAATCACAGTACAAATGGTTTTGGAGAAAAGCAAAGTCTTTTCGTTAGGCAATTGCAGCAAATGTCATCTATACAAACAGAAATATCATGTTTGTTTGCCGCAGCTCCTCTAGCTTTCTCCCTAGAAAATACAAATGTGTAGAGCTGGTGTCTCCATGTGGAACCAATTAGTGTTTCCAAGCAAAAAATTAAATATTCCCAGAAAAAAGAAAATTGAAAAAAATAAAGTCCGTGGATAATATCAGGAATACACAAACACAGAGGCTGTAGCAATCTTTCCGATTGAGTTAGCCAAACAAAACCAGATATTTACGGTTTCATCCAGTCATATCCGGACAAAGTGGTGTGGAATTTGTATGCAATGGGCCCAGAAAATCACAGTAGAAATTGTTTTGGATAAAAGCAAAGTCTTTTCCTTAGGCAAGTGCATAAAATTTCATCTACAGAAACATAAATATCATGTTTGTTTGCAGCAGTTCCTCTAGCTTTCTCCCTAGAAAATACGAATATGTAGAGCTGGTGTCTCCATGTGGAACCAATTACAGTATTGAAGCTCAAAATAAAATGTTCCCCGATGAAAAGCATTCAAAACAATAAAGTCCATTGATAGTATCCAGAAAAAGCAAACACAGAGGCTGTAGCAATAACTGGGATTGAGTTAGCCAAAACAAAACCGATATTTCCGCTTTCATCCAGTCATATCCGGACAAACTCGTGTGGAATTCGTATTCAATGGACCGAGACAATCACAGTAAAAATGGTTTTGGAGAAAAGCAAAGTCTTTTCGTCAGGCAAGTGCATAAAATGTCATCTATATAAACAGAAATATCATGTTTGTTTGCCGCAGTTTTCTAGCTTTCTCCCAAGAAAATACAAATATATAAAGCTGTTGTCTCCATGTGGAAACAATCAGTGTTTCGCAGCACAAAATTAAATGTTCCCTGATTAAAAACATTCATAACAGTAAAGTCTGTGGATAATATCAGGAATACACAAACACAGAGGCGCTAACAATATCTGGTATTGATTTAGCCAAAACATAATCGGATATTTCTGGTTTCATCCAGTCATATCCGGACAAACTGGTGTGGAATTCGTATGCAATGGAACGAGAAAATCACAGTAAAAATGGTTTTGAGAAAAGGAAAGACTTTTCGTTAGGCAAGTGCAGCAATTTCATGTATACCAACAGAAATATCATGTTTGCTTGCCGCAGTTCCTCTAGCTTTCTCCCTAGAATTACGAATACGTTCAGCTGGTGTCTCCATGTGGAACCAATAACTGTATCAAGAGCAAAATTAAATGTTCCCTGATAAAAAACATTCAAAACAATAATGTTTGTTGATAATATCCAGAAAACAAAAACACAGAGACTGCAGCAATATCTGGGATTGAGTTAGCCAAACACAACTGGATATTTCCGGTTTCATCCAGTCATATCCGGACAAATTGCTGTGGAATTTGTATGCAATGGACCGAGAAAATCACAGTAGTAATGGTTTGGAAAAAAGCAAAGTCGTTTCGTTCGGCAAGTGCATAAAGTGTCATCTATACAAACAGAAATACCATGTTTGTTTGCGTAGTTCCTCTAACTTTCTCCCTAGAAAATACGAATATGTAGAGCTGGTGTTCCCATGGTGAACCAATTAGTATTTCAACGGTACGAAATTAAATGTTACCTAATAAAAACATTCAAAACAATAAGGTCCATCGATAATACCCAGAAAACACAAACACAGAGGCTTTCACAATATTTCATTTGATTTAGCCAAAAAACAACCGGATATTTCTGGTTTCATTCAGTCATATCCGGACAAACTGGTGTGGAATTCGTATGCAATGGATCGAGAAAATCAGAGTACAAATGGTTTGGAGAAAATCAAAGTCTTTGCATTAGGCAAGTGCATAAAATGTCATCGATAGAAACAGAAATATCATGTTTGTTTGCCGCAGTTCCTCTAGCTTTCTCCCTAGAATATACGAATGTGTAGAGCTGTTGTCTCCATGTGGAACCATTTAGTGTTTCCAAGCACAAATTTAAATGTTCCCTGATAAAAAACATTCAAAACAATAAACTACGTGGATAATATCAGAAATACACATACACAGAGACTGTAGCATTTCTGCGATTGAGTTAGCCAAAAGAGATCCGGATATTTCCGGGTTCATGCAGTCATATCTGCACAAACTGTTGTGGAATTCGTATGCAATGGAATGAGAAAATCACAGTAAAATGGTTTTGGAGAAAAACAAAGTCTTTTCGTTCGGCAAGTGCATAAAATGTCATCTATACTAACAGAAATATGATGTTTGTGTGCCGCAGTTCCTCTAGCTTTCTCCTTAGAAAATATGAATGAGTAGAGCTTGTCCCCATGTGAAACCAATTGGTGTTTCAAGGGTACAAAATTAAATGTTCCCTGATAAAAATATACAAAACAATACATTCTATCGATAATATCCAGAAACACAAACACAGAGGCTTTCACAATATTTCCGATTGAGTTAGCCAAAAAAAAACTGGATATTTCCAGTTTCATCCAGTCATATCCGGAAAAACTCGTGTGGAATTCGTATGCAATGGATCTAGAAAATCACAGTAAAATGGTTTTGGAGAAATGCAAAGTTGTTTCATTAGGCAACTGCATAAAATGTCATCGATACAAACAGAAATATGATGTTTGTTTGTCACAGTTCCTCTAGCTTTCTCCCTAGAAAATACGAATGTGTAGAGCTGGTGTAGCCAATATGAACCAAATAGTGTTTCTACGGTACAAAATTAAATGTTCCCTGATAAAAATATTCAAACAATAAGTCCATCGATAATATCTAGAAAACACATACAAAGAGGATTTCACAGTATTTCGGATTGAGTTAGCTAAAACACAACCGGGTATTTCTGGATTCATCCACTCATATCCGGACAAAGTGGTGTGGAATTCGTATGCAATGAGCTGAGAGAATTACAGTAAATATGCTTTTGGAGAAAAAGCAAAGTCTTTTCATTAGGCAAGTGCATAAAATGTCATCTATACAAACAGAAATATCATGTTTTTTTCACGCAGTTCCTCTAGTTTTTTCCCTAGAAAACACGAATGTGTAGAGGTGGTGTCTCCATGTGGAAACTATTAGTGTTTGGGAGCACACAGTTAAACGTTCCCTGATAAAAAATATTCAAAACAATAAATTCTGTGGACAATATCAGGAATACACAAACACAGAGGCTGTAGCAATATCTGGGATTGAGTTAGCCAAAACTAAACCGGATATTTCCTGTTTCATACAGTCATGTCTGGGTAAACTGGTGTGGAATTCCTATGCAAAGGAGTGAGAAAATCACAGTTAAAAATGTTTTGGAGAAAAGCAAAGTCTTTACGTTAGGCAAGTGCATAAAATGTCATCTATACAAACAGAATTATCATGTTTGTTTGCCGCAGTTCCTCTAGCTTTCTCCTTAGAAAATACGAATATGTAGAGCTGGTGTCTCCATGTGCAAACAATTAGTGTTTCCAAGAACAAAATTAAATGTTCCCTTATAAAAAACATCAAAACAATAAAGTCCCTCGATAATATCCATAAACCACAAACACAGAGGCTGTAGCAATATCTGGGATTGAGTTAGCCAAAATAAAACCGGATATTTCCGGTTTCATCCAGTCATATCCGGACAAAGTGGTGTGAAATTCGTATGCAATGGACCAAGAAAAGCACAGTAAAAATGGTTTTGGAGAAAAGCAAAGTCTTTTCATTGGGCAAGTGCATAAAATGTCATCTATACTAACAGTAATATGATGTTTGTGTGCCGCAGTTCCTCTAGCATTCTCCTTAGAAAATATGAATGAGTAGAGTTTGTCCCCATGTGGAACCAATTGGTGTTTCAATGGCACAAAATTAAATATTCCCTGATAAAAATATACAAAACAATACATTCTATCGATAATATCCAGAAACACAAACACAGAGGCTTTCACAATATTTCCGATTGAGTTAGCTAAAACAAAACTTGATATTTCTGGTTTCATCCAGTCATATCAGGACAAACTGGTGTGGAATTCGTATGCAATGGACCTAGAAAATCACAGTACACATGCTTTTGGAGAAAAGCAAAGTCTTTTCATTAGGCAAATGCATAAAATATCATCTATACAAACAGAAATATCATGTTTGTATGCCGCAGTTCCTCTAGCTTTCTCCCTACAATATACGAATGTGTAGAGCTGGTGTCCCCATGATGAACCAATTAGTGTTTCTATGGTACAAAAATAAATGTTCCCTGATAAAAACATTCAAAACAATAAAGTCCCTCGATAATATCCAGAAAACACATTACAGAAGCTTTCATTATATTTCGGATTGAGTTAGCCAAAATACAACCGGATATTTCCCGTTTCATCCAGTCATATCCGGAAAAACTGGTGTGGAATTTGTATGCAATTTACCGAGAAAATCACAGTACAAATGGTTTTGGTGAAAAGCAAAGTCTTTTTGTTAGGAAATTGCATAAAATGTCATCGATACAAACAGAAATATCATGTTTTTTTGCCGCAGTTCCTCTAGCTTTCTCCCTATAAAATACGAATGTGTAGAGCTGGTTTCCCATGATGAACCAATTAGTGTTTCAACGGTAGAAAAGTAAATGTTCCCTGATAAAGAACATTCAAAACAATAAAGTCTGTGGATAATATCAGGAATACACAAACACGGAGGCTTTTACAATATTTCGCCTTGAGTTAACCAAAAGAAAACCAGATATTTCCTGTGTAATCCATTCATATCCGGACAAACTGGTGTGGAATTTGTATGCAATTTACCGAGAAAATCACAACAAAAATGGTTTTGGAGAAAAGCAAAGTGTTTTTTTTAGGCAAGTGCATAAAATGTCGTCTATACAAACAGAAATATCAGGTTTGTTTGCCGCAGTTCCTCTAGGTTTCTCCCTGGATATTACGAATGTGTAGAGCTGGGGTCTCCATGTGGAAACATTTAGTGTTTCAACGGTACAAAATGAAATGTTCCCTGATAAAAAACATTCCAATCAATAAAGTCTGTGGATAATATCAGGAATTCACAAACACAGAGGCTGTAACAATATCTGGGATTGAGTTATCCAAAACAAAACCGGATATTTCTGGTTTCATCCAGTCATATCCGGACAAAGTTGTGTGGAATTCATATGCAATGGACCGAGAAAATCACAGTGAAAATGGTTTTGGAGAAAAGCAAAGTTTTTTCGTTAGGCAAATGCATAAAATGTCATCGATACAAACAGAAATATCATGTTTGTTTGCCGAAATTCCTCTAGCTTTCTCCCTAGAAAATACGAATGTGTAGAGCTGGTGTCACCATGATGAAGCAATTAGTGTTTCAACAGTACAAAATTAAATGTTCCCTGATAAAACATTCAAAACAATAAAATCCACAGATAATATCCAGAAAACACAAACACAGAAGCTGTAGCAATATTTCGTATTGAGTTAGCCAAAACACAAGCGGATATTTCTGGTTTCATCCAGTCATATCCGGACAAACTGGTGTGGAGTTCGTATGCAATGGATGAGAAAATCACAGTACAAATGGTTTTGGAGAAAAGCAAAGTCTTTTCGTTAGGCAAGTGCAAAAAAATGTCATCTATACAAACAGAAATATCATGTTTTTTGCCGCAGTTCCTCTAGCTTTCTCTCTAGAAAATACGAATGTGTAGAGCTGGTGTCTCCATGTGGAACCAATTAATGTTTCCTAGCACAAAATTAAATGTTCCCTGATAAAAACATTCAAAACAATAAAGTATTTGGATTATATCCAGAAAAAACAAACACAGAGGCTGTAGCAATATCTGGGATTGAGTTAGCAAAAAGAAAACCAGATATTTCCCGTTTCATCCAGTCATATACGGACAAAGTGGTGTGGAATTCCTATGCAATGGACCGAGAAAATCACAGCAAAATGGTTTTGGTGAAAAGCAAATTCTTTACGTTAGGCAAGTGCATAAAATGTCATCTTTAGAAACAGTAATATCATGTTTGTTTGCCACAATTCCGCTAGCTTTCTCCCTAGAAAATAAGAATGTGTAGAGCGGGTATTCCCATTATGAAACAATTAGTGTTTCAACGGTACAAAATTAAATGTTCTCTGATAAAACATCAAAACAATAAGTCCATCGATAATATACAGAAAACTCAAACACAGAGTCTGTAGCAGTATTTCGGATTGAGTTAGCCAAAACACAACAGGATATTTCTGGATTCTCCCAGTCATATCCAGACAAAGTGGTGTGGAATTCGTATGCAATGGATCGAGAAAATCACAGTACAAATAGTTTTGGAGAAAAGCAAAGTCTTTACATTAGGCAACTGCAGCTAATGTCATCTGTACAGACAGAAATATCATGTTTGTTTTCTGCAGTTGCTCTAGCTTTCTCCCTAGAAAATATGAATATGTAGAGCTGGTGTCTCCATGTGGAACCAATTAGTGTTTCCAAGCACAAAATAAAATGTTCCCTGATAAAAAACATTCAAAACAATAAAGTCCGTGGATAATATCAGGAATACACAAACACAGAGTCTGTAGCAATAACTGGGATTGAGTTAGACAAAAGAAAACTGGATATTTCTGGTTTCATCTTGTCATATCCGGAAAAACTGGTGTGGAATTCGTATGCAATGGACCAAGAAAAATCAGAGTAAAAATGGTTTTGGAGAAAAGCAAAGACTTTTCGTTAGGCAAGTGCATAAAATGTCATCTATACAAACAGAAATATCATGTTTGTTTGTTGCAGTACCGCTAGCTTTCTCCCTACAAAATAACAATGTGTAGAGCTGGTGTCTCCATGTGTAACCAATTAGTGTTTCCAAGCAAAAAATTTTATATTCCCAGAAAAAAGAAAATTGAAAAAAATAAAGTCAGTTGATAATAGCAGGAATACACAAACACAGAGGCGGTTACAATATCTGGGATTGAGTTAGCTAAAACAAAACTGGATATTTCCGCTTTCATACAGTCATGTCTGGGTGAACTGGTGTGCAATTCGTAGTCAATGGACCGAGAAATCACATTAAAATGGTTTTGGAGAAAAGCAACGTCTTTTCGTTAGGCAAGTGCATAAAATGTCATCTATACAAACAGAAATATCATGTTTGTCACAGTTCCTCTAGCTTTCTCTCTAGAAAATACGAATGTGTAGCGGTGGTGTTCCCATGATGAACCAATTAGTGTTTCATAGCACAAAATGAAATGTTCCCTGATAAAAACATTCAAAACAATAAAGTCTGTGGATTATATCCAGAAAAATCAAACAGAGTCTGTAGCAATATATCGGTTTGAGTTAGCCTAAACACAACCGGATATTTCTGGTTGCATCCAGTCATATCCGGACAAAGTGGTGTGGAATTCGTATGCAATGGAAGGAGAAAATCACAGTACAAATGGTTTTGGAGAAAAGCAAAGTCTTTTCGTTAGGCAAGTGCATAAAATGTCATCGATACAAACAGAAATAACATGTTTGTTTGCCGCAGTTCCTCTAGCTTTCTCCCTAGAAAATACGAATGTGTAGAGCTCCAGTCCCCATTATGAACCAATTAGTGTTTCAAGAGTAGAAAATTAAATGTTCCCTGATGAAAATATTCAAAACAATAAAGACCATAGATAATATCCAGAAAACACAAACACAGAAACTTTCACAATATTTCAGATTGAGTTAGCCAAAACACAACCAGATACTTCTGGTTTCTTCCAGTCATATACGGAAAAAGTGGTGTGGAATTCGTATGCAATGGACCAAGAAAATCAGAGTAAAAATGGTTTTGGAGAAAAGCTAACTCTTTCGTTAGGCAAGTGCATAAAATGTCATCGATACAAACAGAAATATCATGTTTGTGTGCCGCAGTTCCTCTAGCTTTCTCCGTAGAAAATAAGAATGTGTGGAGCTGGTGTCTCCATGTGGAACCAATTAGTGTTTACAAGCACATACTAAAATGTTCCCTGAAAAAAAAAAATACAAAAAGTAAAGACCGGGGGTAATATCAGGAATACACAATCACAGAGGCTGTAGCAATGTTTCAGATTGAGTTAGCCAAAGAAAACAAGATATTTATGGTTTCATGCAGTCATATCTGGACAAACTCGTGTGTAATTCGTATGCAATGGACCCAGAAAATCAGAGTAAAAATGGTATTGATAAAAAGCAGTCTTTTCGTTAGGCAACTGAATAAAATGTCTTCTATACAAACAGAAATATCATGGTTTTTTGCAGCAGTTCCTCTAGCTTTCTACCTAGAAAATACGAATGTGTAGAGCTGGTATTCCAATGATGAACCAATTAGTGTTTCCAAGCTCAATATTAAATGTTCCCTGATAAAATCATTCAAAACAATAAAGTCCATGGACAATATCAGGATTACAAAAACAGAGAGGCTGTAGCTATATCTGGGATTGAGTTAGCCAAAACAAAACCGGATATTTCCGGTTTCATCCAGTCATATACGCTCAAACTGGTGTGGAATTCATATGAAGTGTACCGAGAAAACCACAGTACAAATTGTTTTGGAGAAAAGCAAAGTCCTTTCGTTAGGCAAGTGCATAAAATGTCATGTATACATACATAAATACCATGTTTGTTTGCCGCAGTTCCTCTAGCTTTCCCCCTGGAAAATATGAACGTGTAGAGCTGGTGTTCCCATGATGAACCAATTAGTGTTTCAACGGTACAAAATTAAATGTTCCCTGATAAAAATATTCAAAACAATAAAGTCCATCGATAATATCCAGAAAACATAAACACAGAGGCTTTCACAATATTTCGGATTGAGTTAGCCAAAACACAACCGGATATTTCTGCTTTCATCCAGTCATATCCAGAAAAAGCAGTGTGGAATTCGTATGCATTGGACCGAGAAAATCACAGTAAAAATTGTTTTGGAGAAAAGCAAAATCTTTTTATTAGGGAATTGCATAAAATGTCATCTATAAAACAGAAATATCATGTTTGTTAGCTGCTGTTCCCCTAGCTTTATCCCTAGAAAGTATGAATGTGTAGAGTTTGTGTCTCCATTTGAACCAATTTGTGTGTCGCAGCACAAAATTAAATGTTCTCTGATAAAAAACATTCAAATCAATAAAGTCCATTGACAATATCCAGAAAACACAAACTAAGAGATTTTAGAAATATCTGGGATTGAGTTAGCCAAAACAAAACCGGGTATTTCTGTTTTAATTTAGTCATATCCGGACAAACTCGTGTGGATTTCCTATGCAATGGACCGAGAAAATCACAGTAAAAATGGTTTTGGAGAAAAGCAAAGTCTTTTCGTTAGGCAAGTGCATAAAATATCATCCTTACAAACAGTAATATCATGTTTGTTTGTCACATTTCCTCTAGTTTTCTACCTAGAAAATACAAATGTGTAGAACTGGTGTCTCCATGTGGAACCAATTACTGTATCCCAGCTTAAAATTAAATTTTCTCCGATTAAAAGCATTCAAAACAATAAAGTCTGTTGATAATATCCAGAAAACACAAACACAGAGGCAGTAGCAATATCTGGGATTTAGTTAGCCAAAAAGAAAACCGGATATTTCCGGTTTCATCCAGTCATATGCGGACAAACTGGTGTGGATTATGTATGCAATGGACCGCGAAAGTCAGAGTACAAACGGTTTTGGACAAAACCAAAGGCTTTTCGTTAGGCAAGTGCATAAAATTTCATCTACAAAAACATAAATATAATGTTTGTTTGCCACAGTTCCTCTAGCTTTATCCGTAGAAAATACGATTGTGTAGAGCTGGTGTCTCCATGTGGAAACAATTAGGGATTCCAAGCACGAAATTAAATATTCCCTGATAAAAAAACATTCAAAACAATTAACTCCGTTGATAATGTCCAGAAAACACAAACACAGAGGCTGTAGCAATATCTGGGATTGAGCTAGCCAAAATAAAACCGGATATTGCCGGTTTCATCCAGTAATATTCAGACAAACTGGTGTGTAATTAGTATGAAATGGACCGAGAAAATCAGAGTAAAAAAGGTTTTGGAGAAAAGCAGTCTTTTCGTTAGGCAAGTGCATAAAATGTCATTATACAAACAGAAATATCATGTTTGTTTGTGGCAGTTCCTCTAGCTTTCTCCCTAGCAAATATGAATGCAGAGAGCAAGTGTCTCCATGTATAACCTATTACTGTATCAAAGCTCAAAATAAAATAATCCCCGATAAAAAAAATTCAAATCTATAGAGTCCATCGATAATATCAGGAAACACAAACACAGAAGCTTTCACAATATTTCTGATTGAGTTAGCCAAAACACAACGGGATATTTCTGGTTTCATCCAGTCATATCCGGACAAAGTGGTGTGGAAATCATATGCAATTGTCTGGGAAAATCTGCGTAAAAATGGTTTTGGAGAAAAGCAAAGTCTTTTCGTTAGGCAAGTGCATAAAATGTCATCTATACAAACAGAAATATCATGTTTGTTTGCTGCAGTTCCTCTAGCTTTCTCCCTAGAAAATATGAATATGTAGAGCTGGTGTCACCATGTGGAACCAATTATTGTTTCAATGGTAGAAAATTAAATGTTCCCCGTTAAAAAACATTCAAAATAATAAAATCCGAGGATAATATCAGGAATACACAAACACAGAGGCTGTAGCAATATCTGGGATTGAGCTAGCCAAAAGAAAACCAGATATTTCTGGTTTCATGCAGTCATATCCGGTCAAACTGGTGTGGAGTTCGTATGCAATGGACCGAGAAAATCAGAGTAAAAATGGTTTTGGAGAAAAGCAGTCTTTTCGTTAGGCAAGTGCATAAAATGTCATTATACAAAAAGAAATATCATGTTTGTTTGTCACAGTTCTTCTAGCTTTCTCCTATTACTGTATCAAAGCTCTGAATAAATTAATCCCCGATAAAAAAATTCAAAACTATAAAGTCCATCGATAATATCAGAAAACACAAACACAGAAGCTTTCACAATATTTCTGATTGAGTTAGCCAAAACACAACCGGATATTTGTGGTTCCATCCCTAGAAAATACGAATGTGTAGAGCTGGTGTCTCCATATGGAACCAATTAGTGATTCCATTCACAAAATTTAATGTTCCCTGATAAAATATATTCAAAACAGTAAAGTCCGTGGATAATATCAGGAATACACAAACACAGAGGCTCTAGCAATATCTTGGACTGAGTTAGCCAAAACAAAACCGGATATTTCCGGTTTCATCCAGTCATATCTGGACAAACTGCTGTGGAATTCGTATGCAATGGACTGAGAAAATCACAGTACAAATGGTTTTGGAGAAAAGCAAAGTCTTTTTGTTAGGCACGTGCATAAAATATCATCGATACAAACAGAAATATCATGTTTGTTTGCTGCAGTTCCTCTAGCTTTCTCCATAGAAAATATGAATGTGTAGAGCTGGTGTCTCCATGTGGACCAAATTAGTGAATCCAAGCACAAAATTAAATGTTCCCCGATAAAAAACATTCCAAACAGTAATTTCCGTTGATAATATCAGGAATACACAAACACAGAGGCTGTAGCAAAATCTGGGAATGAGTTATCGAAAACAAAACAGGATATTTCTGGTTTCATCCAGTCATATGGTAAACTGGTCTGGAATTCGTATGCAGTGGACCGAGAAAATCAAAGTAAAATGGCTTTGGAGAAAACCAATGTCTTTTCATTAGGCAACTGCATAAAATGTCATCTATACAAACAGAAATATCATGTTTGTATGCCGCAGTTCCTCCAGCTTTCTACCAAGAGAATACGAATTCCTAGAGCAGGTGTCTCCATTTGGAATCAATTACTGTACCCAAGCTTAAAATAAAATGTTCCCCGATAAAAAACATTCAAAACAATAAAGTCCATGGATAATATCCAGAAAACATAAACACAGAGGCTGTAGCAATATCTGGGATTGAGTTAGACAAAAGAAAACCGGATATTTCTGTTTTCATCTAGTCATATCCGTACAAAGTGCTGTGAAATTCGTATGCAATTGGACCGAGAAAATCACAGTAGAAATGGTTTTGGAGAAAAGCAAAGTCTTTTCATTACGCAAGTGCATAAAATGTAATCTATACAAACAGAAATATCAAGTTTGTTTGCCACAGTTCCTCTACCTTCCTCCCTAAAAAATACGAATGTGTAGAGCTGGTGTCTCCATGATGAACCAATTAGTGTTTCAAAGGTACAAAATGAAATTTTCCCTGATAAAACATTCAAAACAATAAAGTCCATCGATAATATCCAGAAAACACAAACGCAGAGGCTGCAGCAATATCTGGGATTGAGTTAGACAAAAGAAAAACGGATATTTCCGGGTTCATCCAGTCATATCCGGACAAAGTGGTGTGGAATTCGTATGCAATGGACCGAGAAAATCACAGTAAAAATGGTTTTGGAGAAAAGCAAAGTCTTTTCGTTAGGCAAGTGCATAAAAAGTCATCGATACAAACAGAAATATCATGTTTGTTTATCGCAGTTACTCCAGCTTTCTCCCTAGAAAATATGAATGTGTAGAGCTGGTGTCTCCATGTGGAAACAATTAATTTATCGAAGCTCAAAATAAAATGTTCCCCAATAAAACACATTCAAAACAATAAAGTCTGTGGATAATATCCAGAAAACACAATACAGAAGCTGTAGAAATATCTGGGATTCAGTTAGCCAAAACAAAACTGGATATTTCGGTTTTCATCTAGTCATATCCGGACAAAATCGTGTGGAATTCTATGCAATGGACTGAGAAAATCACAGTAGAAAAGGTTTTGGAGAAAAGCAAAGTCTTTTCGTTAGGCAAGTGCATAAAATGACATCTATACAAACAGAAATATCATGTTTGTTTGCCGCAGTTCCTCTAGCTTTCTCCCTAGAAAATACGAATGTGTAGAGCTGGTGTCTCCATGATGCACCAATTAGTGTTTCAAGGTTACAAAATGAAATGTTCCCTGATAAAAACATTCAAAACAATAAAGTCCATCGATGATATCCAGAAAACACAAACACAGAGGCTTTCACAATATTTCGGATTGAGTTAGCTAAAACACAACCGGATATTTCTGTTTTTATCTAGTCATATCCTGACAAAGTGGTGTGGAATTCCAATTCATTGAACCAAAATATCACAGTAAAAAGGGGATTGGAGAAAAGCAAAGTCTTTTCGTTAGGCAAGTGCGTAAAATGTCATCTATACAAAAAGAAATATCATGTTTGTTTGCCGCAGTTCCTCTAGCTTTCTCCCTAGAAAATATGAATGTGTAGAGCTGGTGTCTCCATGTGGAACAAATTGGTGTTTCTACGGTAGAAAATTAAATGTTCCCTGATAAAAACATTCAAAACAATAATGTGCATTGATAAATCTTGAAAACAAAAACACATAAATTTTCACAATATTTCCCATTGAGTTAGCCAAAACACAACCGGATATTTTCGGTTTCATCCAGTCATAACCGGACAACGTGGTGTGGAATTCGTATGCAATGGGCCGAGAAAATCCCAGTACAAATGGTTTTGGAGAAAACCAAAGTCTTTTCGTTAGGCAAGTGCATAAAATGTCATCTATACAAACAGAAATATCATGTTTGTTTGCCGCAGTTCCTCTAGCTTTCTCCCTAGAAAATACGAATGTATAGAGCTGGTGTCTCCTTGTGGAAACAATTAGTGTTTCAATGGTACAAAATTAAATGTTTCCTGAAAAAAAAATTCAAAACAATAAACTCCGTGGATAATATCAGGAATACACATACAAAGAGGCGGTAGCAATATCTGGGACTGAGTTAGCCAAAACAGATCGGGATATTTCCGCTTTCATCCAGTCATATCCGGACAAATGGGTGTGGAATTCGTATGCAATGGACCGAGAAAATCAAAGTAAAATGGCTTTGGAGAAAACCAATGTCTTTTCATTAGGCAACTGCATAAAATGTCATCTATACAAACAGAAATATCACGTTTGTTTGCAGCAGTTCCTCCAGCTTTCTACCAAGAGAATACGAATTCCTAGAGCAGGTGTCTCCATTTGGAACCAATTACTGTCTCCAAGCTTAAAATAAAATGTTCCCCAATAAAAAACATTCAAAACAATAAAGTCCATGGATAATATCCAGAAAACATAAACACAGGGGCTGTAGCAATATCTGGGATTTAGTTAGCCAAAACTAAACCGGATATTTCTGTTTTCATCTAGTCATATCCAGACAAACTGGTGTGGAATTCGTATGCAATTGGACCGAGAAAATCACAGTAAAAATGGTTTTGGAGAAAAGCAAAGTCTTTTCGTTAGGCAAGTGCATAAAAAGTCATCGATACAAACAGAAATATCATGTTTGTTTACCGCAGTACCTCTAGCTTTTTACCTAGAATATATGAATACGTATAGCTGGTGTCTCCATGTTGAACCAATTAATGTATCGAAGCTCAAAATAAAATGTTCCCCAATAAAACACATTCAAAACAATAAAGTCCGTGGATAATATCCAGAAAACACAATACAGAGGCTGTAGAAATATCTGGGATTCAGTTAGCCAAAACAAAACCGGATACTTCTGTTTTCATCCATTCATATCTGGACAAACTGGTGTGGAATTCGTATGCAATGGACCGAGAAAATCACAGTAGAAATGGTTTTGGAGAAAAGCAGTCTTTTCGTTAGGCAAGTGCATAAAATGACATATCATGTTTGTTTGCCTCAGTTCCTCTAGCTTTCTCCCTAGAAAATACGAATGTGTAATGCTGGTGCCTCCATGATGCACCAATTAGTGTTTCAATGGTACAAAATGAAATGTTCCCTGATAAAAACATTCAAAACAATAAAGTCCATCGATAATGTCCAGAAAACACAAACACAGATGCTTTCACAATATTTCGGATTGAGTTAGCCAAAACACAACCGGATATTTCTGTTTTCATCCAGTGATATCCGGACAAAGTGGTGTGGAATTCGTATGCAATGAACCAAAAAAATCACAGTAAAATGGGGATTGGGGAAAAGCAAAGTCTTTTCGTTAGGCAACAGCATTAAATGTCATCTATACAAACAGAAATATCATGTTTGTGTGCCGCAGTTCCTCTAGCTTTCTCCCTAGAAAATACGAATGTGTAGAGCTGGTGTCTCCATGTGGAACCAATTAGTGTTTCCAAGCAGAAAATGAAATGTTCCCTGATAAAAACATTCAAAACAATAATGTGCATTGATGCCGCGGAGCGGCTCTTGCGGAGTCACCGACTGAGGGAGAATGAGGGGCGAAGGGCCAGGAGAATCAGGAATCGGTGGGGAAATGACAGACAGACACACACACTTTATGAGTATGCTGCTGCTGCAGTTTATTAGCGAGGAAACCAGAGTTTATATAGGGAAGCCTACATTGCTGAAGACAAAAGAAATTCCAAGATTACAAAAACTTGTTAAGGTTAATGGGGTTACATGATTAACTTTACAAGGGACACAGGGAGACATTGTGGTGATGATTCGCAGTCCTACTTTTAAGGAAAGGTAAAGGTCAGGTTACTAGTTAACCTCTTATTATAAGAACCGGGAACAGGGGAGTTATCAGATGGTGGTGCTTGTTAGCCCAAGTCCCATATTTTACCTAAGTAAGATTGAATGTAGCTTTCTCACCCCATGTTACCTATACCTTCTGATAACCCGGAATCTAAATCACACCTCAGCTCCCTAAAACTCACACCTCAGCTCCCTTTGTTTTATCTTGTCTAGGGTGTGCTGTTTTTGTCAGTGTTTAATGCCTCCTCGTAAATAGCCCTAATGACTGGAGGGCCAAAGTCTAAAGTGTTTTTTGTTAATTCTTGTGAAATGCTTATTGGCACTATTTGATTCCCTAGTTTTTAATTATGGTGCACTTGTCCTGACGCACTACGCGGCATAACTACTAAGTACAAATAAAGCAAGTAAACCATGCATAATAAAATCACTATCAATGCTGGGACACATTGCTTTATTAACCAGCAGCAATCAGCTCTTCCACTTCTTATTACATGAGTGAGCCGAGGGTTTTTACGACCATTGGCTGCACAGGAACCGCCCGAGGCTCCACTCCACGGAGTTCCCACCTCGACCCTGCAGCCGTAGACCCCCAACGCCACAACATTTTGCTACGCAGGTGTCACAACAGCTGTGGGTGTAGCACATTGATAAATCTTGAAAACACAAACACATAAATTTTCACAATATTTCCCATTGAGTTAGCCAAAACACAACCGGATATTTCCATTTTCCTCCAGTCATATCCGGACAATGTGGTGTGGAATTCAGATGCAATGGACCGAGAAAATCCCAGTACAAATGGTTTTGGAGAAAAGCAAAGTCTTTTCGTTAGGCAAGTGCATAAAATGTCATCTATACAAACAGAAATATCATGTTTATTTGTCGCAGTTCCTCTAGCTTTCTCCCTAGAAACTACGAATGTATAGAGCTGGTGTCTCCATGTGGAACCAATTACTCTATCCAAGCTCAAAATATAATGTTCTCTGATAAAAAGCATTCAAAACAATAAAGTCCTTTGATAATATCCAGAAAACACAAATAGAGAGGCTTTCACAATATTTCGGATTGAGTTAGCCAAAACACAACTGGATATTTCTGGTTTCATCCAGTCATATCCTGAAAAAGTCGTTTGGAATTCGGATTCAATGGACCGAGAAAATCACAGTACAAATGGTTTTGGAGAAAAGCAAAGTCTTTTCGTTAGGCAAGTGCTTAACATGTCATCGATACAAAGAGAAATATCATGTATGTTTGCAGCAGTTCCTCTATCTTTCTACCTATAAAATACGAACGTGGACAGCTGGTGTCCCCATGTGGAACGAATTATAGTTTCTACGGTACAAAAAGAAATGTTCCCTGATAAAAACATTCAAAGCAATAAAGTCCAAGGATAATATCCGGAAAACACAAACACAGAAACTTTCACAATATTTCACATTGAGTTAGCAAAAACACAACTGGATATTGCTGGTTACTTCCAGGCATATCCAGAAAAAGGCCTTTGGAATTTGTATGCAATGGACCGAGAAAATCACAGTAAAAATTGCTTTGGAGTAAAGCAAAGTCTTTTCGTTAGGCATGTGCATAAAATATCATCTGTACAAATAGAAATATCATGTTTGTTTGCCCCAGTTCTGCTAGCGTTTTACCTAGAAAAAACGAATACGTAGAGCTGGTGTATTCACGTGGAACCAAATACTGTATTAAAGCTCAAAATAAAATGTTCCCGAATAAAAAACATTGAAAACAATAAAGTCCATTGATAATATCCAGAAAACACAAACACAGAGGCTGTAGCAATACCTGGGATTGAGTTAGCAAAAACACAACCAGATATTTCCGGTTTCATCCAGTCATATCCGGACAAAGTGGTGTGGAATTCGTATGCAATGGACCGAGAAAATCACAGCAAAAATGGTTTTGGAGTAAAGCAAAGTCTTTTCGTTAGGCAAGTGCATAAAATGTCATCTATACAAACAGAAATACCATGTTTGTTTGCCGCAGTTCCTCTAGCTTTCTCCCTAGAAAATACGAATGTGTAGAGCTGGTGTCTCCATGTGAAACCAATTAGTGTTTTCAAGCACAAAATTAAATTTTCCCTGATAAAAAACATTCAAAACAATAAATTCCATTGATAATATCCAGAAAAAACAAACACAGAGGCTGTAGCAATATCTGGGATTGAGTTAGCCAAAACCAAACCGGATATTTCCGGTTTCATCCAGTCATATCCGGACAAATTGGTTTGGAATTCGTATGCAAAGGACTGAGAAAATCACAGTAAAAATGGTTTTGGAGAAAAGCAAAGTCATTTCGTTAGGCAAGTGCATAAAATATCATGGATAGAAACAGAAATATCATGTTTGTTTGTGGCAGTTCCTCCAGATTTCTCCCTATTAAATAAGAATGTGTAGAGCTGGTGTCTCCATGTGGACCCAATTAGTGAATCCAAGCACAAAATTAAATGTTCCCCGATAAAAAAACATTCCAAACAGTAATTTCCGTTGATAATATCAGGAATACACAAACACAGAGGCTGTAGCAAAATCTGGGAATGAGTTATCGAAAACAAAACAGGATATTTCTGGTTTCATCCAGTCATATGGTAAACTGGTCTGGAATTCGTATGCAGTGGACCGAGAAAATCAAAGTAAAATGGCTTTGGAGAAAACCAATGTCTTTTCATTAGGCAACTGCATAAAATGTCATCTATACAAACAGAAATATCATGTTTGTTTGCCGCAGTACCTCCAGCTTTCTACCAAGAGAATACGAATTCCTAGAGCAGGTGTCTCCATTTGGAATCAATTACTGTATCCAAGCTTAAAATAAAATGTTCCCCGATAAAAAACATTCAAAACAATAAAGTCCATGGATAATATCCAGAAAACATAAACACAGAGGCTGTAGCAATATCTGGGATTGAGTTAGACAAAAGAAAACCGGATATTTCTGTTTTCATCTAGTCATATCCGTACAAAGTGCTGTGAAATTCGTATGCAATTGGACTGAGAAAATCACAGTAGAAATGGTTTTGGAGAAAAGCAAAGTCTTTTCATTACGCAAGTGCATAAAATGTAATCTATACAAACAGAAATATCATGTTTGTTTGCCACAGTTCCTCTACCTTCCTCCCTAAAAAATACGAATGTGTAGAGCTGGTGTCTCCATGATGAACCAATTAGTGTTTCAAAGGTACAAAATGAAATGTTCCCTGAAAAACATTCAAAACAATAAAGTCCATCGATAATATCCAGAAAACACAAACACAGAGGCTGCAGCAATATCTGGGATTGAGTTAGACAAAAGAAAAACGGATATTTCCGTGTTCATCCAGTCATATCCGGACGAAGTGGTTTGGAATTCGTATGCAATGGACCGAGAAAATCACAGTAAAAATGGTTTTGGAGAAAAGCAAAGTCTTTTCGTTAGGCAAGTGCATAAAAAGTCATTGATACAAACAGAAATATCATGTTTGTTTATCGCAGTTCCTCCAGCTTTCTCCCTAGAAAATATGAATGTGTAGAGCTGGTGTCTCCATGTGGAAACAATTAATTTATCGAAGCTCAAAATAAAATGTTCCCCAATAAAACACATTCAAAACAATAAAGTCTGTGGATAATATCCAGAAAACACAATACAGAGGCTGTAGAAATATCTGGGATTCCGTTAGCCAAAACAAAACTGAATATTTCTGTTTTCATCTAGTCATATCCGGACAAAGTGGTGTGGAATTCGTATTCAATGAATCAAAAAATCACAGTAAAAAGGGGATTGGAGAAAAGCAAAGTCTTTTCGTTAGGCAAGTGCGTAAAATGTCATCTATACAAACAGAAATATCATGTTTGTTTGCCGCAGTTCCACTAGCTTTCTCCCTAGAAAATACGAATGTATAGAGCTGGTGTCTCCATGTGGAACGAATTGGTGTTTCTACGGTAGAAAATTAAATGTTCCCTGATAAAAACATTCAAAACAATAATGTGCATTGATAAATCTTGAAAACACAAACACATAAATTTTCACAATATTTCCCATTGAGTTAGCCAAAACACAACCGGATATTTTCGGTTTCATCCAGTCATAACCGGACAACGTGGTGTGGAATTCGTATGCAATGGGCCGAGAAAATCCCAGTACAAATGGTTTTGGAGAAAACCAAAGTCTTTTCGTTAGGCAAGTGCATAAAATGTCATCTATACAAACAGAAATATCATGTTTGTTTGCCGCAGTTCCTCTAGCTTTCTCCCTAGAAAATACGAATGTATAGAGCTGGTGTCTCCTTGTGGAAACAATTAGTGTTTCAATGGTACAAAATTAAATGTTTCCTGAAAAAAAAAATTCAAAACAATAAACTCCGTGGATAATATCAGGAATACACAAACACAGAGGCGGTAGCAATATCTGGGACTGAGTTAGCCAAAACAGATCGGGATATTTCCGCTTTCATCCAGTCATATCCGGACAAATGGGTGTGGAATTCGTATGCAATGGACCGAGAAAATCACAGTAAAAATGATTTTGCAGAAAAGCAAAGTCTTTTCATTAGGCAAGTGCATAAATTGTCATCTATACAAACAGAAATATCATGTTTGTTTCTCACACTTCCTCTAGCTTTCTCCTAAAAAATAGGAATACGTAGAGCTGGTGTCTCCATGTTGAACCAATTACTGTATCCAAGAACAAAATTAAATGTTCCCTGATAAAAAACAATAAAGTCCGTTGATAAAATAGAAAACACAAACACAGAGGCTTTCACAATATTTTGGATTGAGTTAGCCAAAACACAACAGGATTTTCTGGTTTCATCCAGTCATATCCGGACAAAGTGGTGTGGAGTTCGTATGCAACGGACCGTGAAAATCACAGTTAAAATTGTTTTGGAGAAAAGCAAAGTCTTTTCGTTAGGCAAGTGCATAAAATATCATGGATAGAAACAGAAATATCATGTTTGTGGCAGTTCCTCCAGATTTCTCCATAGAAAATACGAATATGTAGAGCTGGTGTCTCCATGTGGAATCAATTAGTGAATCCAAGCACAAAATTAAATGTTCCCCGATAAAAAACATTCCAAACAGTAATTTCCGTTGATAATATCAGGAATACACAAACGCAGAGGCTGTAGCAAAATCTGGGAATGAGTTATCCAAAACAAAACAGGATATTTCTGGTTTCATCCAGTCATATCCGGACAAAGTGGTGTGGAATTCGTATGCATTGGACCGAGAAAATCAAAGTAAAATGGCTTTGGAGAAAACCAATGTCTTTTCATTAGGCAACTGCATAAAATGTCATCTATACAAACAGAAATATCACGTTTCTTTGCCGCAGTTCCTCCAGCTTTCTACCAAGAGAATACGAATTCCTAGAGCAGGTGTCTCCATTTGGAACCAATTACTGTATCCAAGCTTAAAATAAAATGTTCCCCGATAAAAAATATTCAAAACAATAAAGTCCATGGATAATATCCAGAAAACACAAACACAGAGGCAGTAGCAATATCTGGGATTTAGTTAGCCAAAACTAAACCGGATATTTCTGTTTTCATCTAGTCATATCCGTACAAAGTGCTGTGAAATTCGTATGCAATTGGACCGAGAAAATCACAGTAAAAATGGTTTTGGAGAAAAGCAAAGTCTTTTCGTTAGGCAAGTGCATAAAAAGTCATCGATACAAACAGAAATATCATGTTTGTTTACCGCAGTACCTCTAGCTTTTTACCTAGAATATATGAATATGTATAGCTGGTGTCTCCATGTGGAACCAATTAATGTATCGAAGCTCAAAATAAAATGTTCCCCAATAAAACACATTCAAAACAATAAAGTCCGTGGATAATATCCAGAAAACACAATACAGAGGCTGTAGAAATACCTGGGATTGAGTTAGCCAAAACAAAACCGGATATTTCTGTTTTCATCCATTCATATCTCGACAAACTGGTGTGGAATTCGTATGCAATGGACCGAGAAAATCACAGTAGAAATGGTTTTGGAGAAAAGCAAAGTCTTTTCGTTAGGCAAGTGCATAAAATGACATATCATGTTTGTTTGCCGCAGTTCCTCTAGCTTTCTCACTAGAAAATACGAATGTGTAGAGCTGGTGTCTCCATGATGCACCAATTAGTGTTTCAACGGTACAAAATGAAATGTTCCCTGATAAAAACATTCAAAACAATAAAGTCCATCGATAATATCCAGAAAACACAAACACAGAGGCTTTCACAATATTTCGGATTGAGTTAGCCAAAACACAACTGGATATTTCTGTTTTCATCCAGTCATATCCGGACAAAGTGCTGTGGAATTCATATGCAATGAACCAAAAATATCACAGTAAAAAGGGGATTGGAGAAAAGCAAAGTCTTTTCATTAGGCAAGTGCGTAAAATGTCATCTATACAAACAGAAATATCATGTTTGTGTGCCGCAGTTCCTCTAGCTTTCTCCCTAGAAAATACGAATATGTAGAACTGGTGTCTCCATATGGAACGAATTAGTGTTTCTATGGTACAAAATTGAATGCTCCCTGATAAAAACATTCGAAACAATAATGTGCATTGATAAATCTTGAAAACAAAAACACATAAATTCACAATATTTCCCATTGAGTTAGCCAATACACAATCGGATATTTCCATTTTCATCCAGTCATATCTGGACAACGTTGTGTGGAATTCATATGCAATGGACCGAGAAAATCACAGTACAAATGGTTTTGGAGAAAAGCAAAGTCTTTTCGTTAGGCAAGTGCATAAAATGTCATCTATACAAACAGAAATATCATGTTTGTTTGCCGCAGTTCCTCTAGCTTTCTCCCTAGAAACTACGAATGTATAGAGCTGGTGTCTCCTTGTGGAAACAATTAGTGTTTCAATGGTACAAAATTAAATGTTTCCTGAAAAAAAAATTCAAAACAATAAACTCCGTGGATAATATCAGGAATACACAAACACAGAGGCGGTAGCAATATCTGGGACTGAGTTAGCCAAAACAGATCGGGATATTTCCGCTTTCATCCAGTCATATCCGGACAAATGGGTGTGGAATTCGTATGCAATGGACCGAGAAAATCACAGTAAAAATGATTTTGCAGAAAAGCAAAGTCTTTTCATTAGGCAAGTGCATAAATTGTCATCTATACAAACAGAAATATCATGTTTGTTTCTCACACTTCCTCTAGCTTTCTCCTAAAAAATAGGAATACGTAGAGCTGGTGTCTCCATGTTGAACCAATTACTGTATCCAAGAACAAAATTAAATGTTCCCTGATAAAAAACAATAAAGTCCGTTGATAAAATAGAAAACACAAACACAGAGGCTTTCACAATATTTTGGATTGAGTTAGCCAAAACACAACAGGATTTTCTGGTTTCATCCAGTCATATCCGGACAAAGTGGTGTGGAGTTCGTATGCAACGGACCGTGAAAATCACAGTTAAAATTGTTTTGGAGAAAAGCAAAGTCTTTTCGTTAGGCAAGTGCATAAAATATCATGGATAGAAACAGAAATATCATGTTTGTGGCAGTTCCTCCAGATTTCTCCATAGAAAATACGAATATGTAGAGCTGGTGTCTCCATGTGGAATCAATTAGTGAATCCAAGCACAAAATTAAATGTTCCCCGATAAAAAACATTCCAAACAGTAATTTCCGTTGATAATATCAGGAATACACAAACGCAGAGGCTGTAGCAAAATCTGGGAATGAGTTATCCAAAACAAAACAGGATATTTCTGGTTTCATCCAGTCATATCCGGACAAAGTGGTGTGGAATTCGTATGCATTGGACCGAGAAAATCAAAGTAAAATGGCTTTGGAGAAAACCAATGTCTTTTCATTAGGGAACTGCATAAAATGTCATCTATACAAACAGAAATATCATGTTTCTTTGCCGCAGTTCCTCCAGCTTTCTACCAAGAGAATACGAATTCCTAGAGCAGGTGTCTCCATTTGGAACCAATTACTGTATCCAAGCTTAAAATAAAATGTTCCCCGATAAAAAATATTCAAAACAATAAAGTCCATGGATAATATCCAGAAAACACAAACACAGAGGCAGTAGCAATATCTGGGATTTAGTTAGCCAAAACTAAACCGGATATTTCTGTTTTCATCTAGTCATATCCGTACAAAGTGCTGTGAAATTCGTATGCAATTGGACCGAGAAAATCACAGTAAAAATGGTTTTGGAGAAAAGCAAAGTCTTTTCGTTAGGCAAGTGCATAAAAAGTCATCGATACAAACAGAAATATCATGTTTGTTTACCGCAGTACCTCTAGCTTTTTACCTAGAATATATGAATATGTATAGCTGGTGTCTCCATGTGGAACCAATTAATGTATCGAAGCTCAAAATAAAATGTTCCCCAATAAAACACATTCAAAACAATAAAGTCCGTGGATAATATCCAGAAAACACAATACAGAGGCTGTAGAAATACCTGGGATTGAGTTAGCCAAAACAAAACCGGATATTTCTGTTTTCATCCATTCATATCTCGACAAACTGGTGTGGAATTCGTATGCAATGGACCGAGAAAATCACAGTAGAAATGGTTTTGGAGAAAAGCAAAGTCTTTTCGTTAGGCAAGTGCATAAAATGACATATCATGTTTGTTTGCCGCAGTTCCTCTAGCTTTCTCACTAGAAAATACGAATGTGTAGAGCTGGTGTCTCCATGATGCACCAATTAGTGTTTCAACGGTACAAAATGAAATGTTCCCTGATAAAAACATTCAAAACAATAAAGTCCATCGATAATATCCAGAAAACACAAACACAGAGGCTTTCACAATATTTCGGATTGAGTTAGCCAAAACACAACTGGATATTTCTGTTTTCATCCAGTCATATCCGGACAAAGTGCTGTGGAATTCATATGCAATGAACCAAAAATATCACAGTAAAAAGGGGATTGGAGAAAAGCAAAGTCTTTTCATTAGGCAAGTGCGTAAAATGTCATCTATACAAACAGAAATATCATGTTTGTGTGCCGCAGTTCCTCTAGCTTTCTCCCTAGAAAATACGAATATGTAGAACTGGTGTCTCCATATGGAACGAATTAGTGTTTCTATGGTACAAAATTGAATGCTCCCTGATAAAAACATTCGAAACAATAATGTGCATTGATAAATCTTGAAAACAAAAACACATAAATTCACAATATTTCCCATTGAGTTAGCCAATACACAATCGGATATTTCCATTTTCATCCAGTCATATCTGGACAACGTTGTGTGGAATTCATATGCAATGGACCGAGAAAATCACAGTACAAATGGTTTTGGAGAAAAGCAAAGTCTTTTCGTTAGGCAAGTGCATAAAATGTCATCTATACAAACAGAAATATCATGTTTGTTTGCCGCAGTTCCTCTAGCTTTCTCCCTAGAAACTACGAATGTATAGAGCTGGTGTCTCCTTGTGGAAACAATTAGTGTTTCAATGGTACAAAATTAAATGTTTCCTGAAAAAAAAATTCAAAACAATAAACTCCGTGGATAATATCAGGAATACACAAACACAGAGGCGGTAGCAATATCTGGGACTGAGTTAGCCAAAACAGATCGGGATATTTCCGCTTTCATCCAGTCATATCCGGACAAATGGGTGTGGAATTCGTATGCAATGGACCGAGAAAATCACAGTAAAAATGATTTTGCAGAAAAGCAAAGTCTTTTCATTAGGCAAGTGCATAAATTGTCATCTATACAAACAGAAATATCATGTTTGTTTCTCACACTTCCTCTAGCTTTCTCCTAAAAAATAGGAATACGTAGAGCTGGTGTCTCCATGTTGAACCAATTACTGTATC
This sequence comes from Lepus oiostolus, assembly GCA_036325905.1. Lineage (NCBI taxonomy): Eukaryota > Metazoa > Chordata > Mammalia > Lagomorpha > Leporidae > Lepus > Lepus oiostolus. Next base: position 132,697,176 of record CM070808.1, read on the forward strand.
CAAGAACAAAATTAAATGTTCCCTGATAAAAAACAATAAAGTCCGTTGATAAAATAGAAAACACAAACACAGAGGCTTTCACAATATTTTGGATTGAGTTAGCCAAAACACAACAGGATTTTCTGGTTTCATCCAGTCATATCCGGACAAAGTGGTGTGGAGTTCGTATGCAACGGACCGTGAAAATCACAGTTAAAATTGTTTTGGAGAAAAGCAAAGTCTTTTCGTTAGGCAAGTGCATAAAATATCATGGATAGAAACAGAAATATCATGTTTGTGGCAGTTCCTCCAGATTTCTCCATAGAAAATACGAATATGTAGAGCTGGTGTCTCCATGTGGAATCAATTAGTGAATCCAAGCACAAAATTAAATGTTCCCCGATAAAAAACATTCCAAACAGTAATTTCCGTTGATAATATCAGGAATACACAAACGCAGAGGCTGTAGCAAAATCTGGGAATGAGTTATCCAAAACAAAACAGGATATTTCTGGTTTCATCCAGTCATATCCGGACAAAGTGGTGTGGAATTCGTATGCATTGGACCGAGAAAATCAAAGTAAAATGGCTTTGGAGAAAACCAATGTCTTTTCATTAGGCAACTGCATAAAATGTCATCTATACAAACAGAAATATCACGTTTCTTTGCCGCAGTTCCTCCAGCTTTCTACCAAGAGAATACGAATTCCTAGAGCAGGTGTCTCCATTTGGAACCAATTACTGTATCCAAGCTTAAAATAAAATGTTCCCCGATTAAAAAGTATTCAAAACAATAAAGTCCATGGATAATATCCAGAAAACATAAACACAGAGGCAGTAGCAATATCTGGGATTTAGTTAGCCAAAACTAAACCGGATATTTCTGTTTTCATCTAGTCATATCCGTACAAAGTGCTGTGAAATTCGTATGCAATTGGACCGAGAAAATCACAGTAAAAATGGTTTTGGAGAAAAGCAAAGTCTTTTCGTTAGGCAAGTGCATAAAAAGTCATCGATACAAACAGAAATATCATGTTTGTTTACCGCAGTACCTCTAGCTTTTTACCTAGAATATATGAATATGTATAGCTGGTGTCTCCATGTGGAACCAATTAATGTATCGAAGCTCAAAATAAAATGTTCCCCAATAAAACACATTCAAAACAATAAAGTCCGTGGATAATATCCAGAAAACACAATACAGAGGCTGTAGAAATACCTGGGATTGAGTTAGCCAAAACAAAACCGGATATTTCTGTTTTCATCCATTCATATCTCGACAAACTGGTGTGGAATTCGTATGCAATGGACCGAGAAAATCACAGTAGAAATGGTTTTGGAGAAAAGCAAAGTCTTTTCGTTAGGCAAGTGCATAAAATGACATATCATGTTTGTTTGCCGCAGTTCCTCTAGCTTTCTCACTAGAAAATACGAATGTGTAGAGCTGGTGTCTCCATGATGCACCAATTAGTGTTTCAACGGTACAAAATGAAATGTTCCCTGATAAAAACATTCAAAACAATAAAGTCCATCGATAATATCCAGAAAACACAAACACAGAGGCTTTCACAATATTTCGGATTGAGTTAGCCAAAACACAACTGGATATTTCTGTTTTCATCCAGTCATATCCGGACAAAGTGCTGTGGAATTCATATGCAATGAACCAAAAATATCACAGTAAAAAGGGGATTGGAGAAAAGCAAAGTCTTTTCATTAGGCAAGTGCGTAAAATGTCATCTATACAAACAGAAATATCATGTTTGTGTGCCGCAGTTCCTCTAGCTTTCTCCCTAGAAAATACGAATATGTAGAACTGGTGTCTCCATATGGAACGAATTAGTGTTTCTATGGTACAAAATTAAATGCTCCCTGATAAAAACATTCGAAACAATAATGTGCATTGATAAATCTTGAAAACAAAAACACATAAATTCACAATATTTCCCATTGAGTTAGCCAATACACAATCGGATATTTCCATTTTCATCCAGTCATATCTGGACAACGTTGTGTGGAATTCATATGCAATGGACCGAGAAAATCACAGTACAAATGGTTTTGGAGAAAAGCAAAGTCTTTTCGTTAGGCAAGTGCATAAAATGTCATCTATACAAACAGAAATATCATGTTTGTTTGCCGCAGTTCCTCTAGCTTTCTCCCTAGAAAATACGAATGTATAGAGCTGGTGTCTCCTTGTGGAAACAATTAGTGTTTCAATGGTACAAAATTAAATGTTTCCTGAAAAAAAAATTCAAAACAATAAACTCCGTGGATAATATCAGGAATACACAAACACAGAGGCGGTAGCAATATCTGGGACTGAGTTAGCCAAAACAGATCGGGATATTTCCGCTTTCATCCAGTCATATCCGGACAAATGGGTGTGGAATTCGTATGCAATGGACCGAGAAAATCACAGTAAAAATGATTTTGCAGAAAAGCAAAGTCTTTTCATTAGGCAAGTGCATAAATTGTCATCTATACAAACAGAAATATCATGTTTGTTTCTCACACTTCCTCTAGCTTTCTCCTAAAAAATAGGAATACGTAGAGCTGGTGTCTCCATGTTGAACCAATTACTGTATCCAAGAACAAAATTAAATGTTCCCTGATAAAAAACAATAAAGTCCGTTGATAAAATAGAAAACACAAACACAGAGGCTTTCACAATATTTTGGATTGAGTTAGCCAAAACACAACAGGATTTTCTGGTTTCATCCAGTCATATCCGGACAAAGTGGTGTGGAGTTCGTATGCAACGGACCGTGAAAATCACAGTTAAAATTGTTTTGGAGAAAAGCAAAGTCTTTTCGTTAGGCAAGTGCATAAAATATCATGGATAGAAACAGAAATATCATGTTTGTGGCAGTTCCTCCAGATTTCTCCATAGAAAATACGAATATGTAGAGCTGGTGTCTCCATGTGGAATCAATTAGTGAATCCAAGCACAAAATTAAATGTTCCCCGATAAAAAACATTCCAAACAGTAATTTCCGTTGATAATATCAGGAATACACAAACGCAGAGGCTGTAGCAAAATCTGGGAATGAGTTATCCAAAACAAAACAGGATATTTCTGGTTTCATCCAGTCATATCCGGACAAAGTGGTGTGGAATTCGTATGCATTGGACCGAGAAAATCAAAGTAAAATGGCTTTGGAGAAAACCAATGTCTTTTCATTAGGCAACTGCATAAAATGTCATCTATACAAACAGAAATATCACGTTTCTTTGCCGCAGTTCCTCCAGCTTTCTACCAAGAGAATACGAATTCCTAGAGCAGGTGTCTCCATTTGGAACCAATTACTGTATCCAAGCTTAAAATAAAATGTTCCCCGATAAAAAATATTCAAAACAATAAAGTCCATGGATAATATCCAGAAAACATAAACACAGAGGCAGTAGCAATATCTGGGATTTAGTTAGCCAAAACTAAACCGGATATTTCTGTTTTCATCTAGTCATATCCGGACAAAGTGCTGTGGAATTCGTATGCAATTGGACCGAGAAAATCACAGTAAAAATGGTTTTGGAGAAAAGCAAAGTCTTTTCGTTAGGCAAGTGCATAAAAAGTCATCGATACAAACAGAAATATCATGTTTGTTTACCGCAGTACCTCTAGCTTTTTACCTAGAATATATGAATATGTATAGCTGGTGTCTCCATGTGGAACCAATTAATGTATCGAAGCTCAAAATAAAATGTTCCCCAATAAAACACATTCAAAACAATAAAGTCCGTGGATAATATCCAGAAAACACAATACAGAGGCTGTAGAAATACCTGGGATTGAGTTAGCCAAAACAAAACCGGATATTTCTGTTTTCATCCATTCATATCTCGACAAACTGGTGTGGAATTCGTATGCAATGGACCGAGAAAATCACAGTAGAAATGGTTTTGGAGAAAAGCAAAGTCTTTTCGTTAGGCAAGTGCATAAAATGACATATCATGTTTGTTTGCCGCAGTTCCTCTAGCTTTCTCACTAGAAAATACGAATGTGTAGAGCTGGTGTCTCCATGATGCACCAATTAGTGTTTCAACGGTACAAAATGAAATGTTCCCTGATAAAAACATTCAAAACAATAAAGTCCATCGATAATATCCAGAAAACACAAACACAGAGGCTTTCACAATATTTCGGATTGAGTTAGCCAAAACACAACTGGATATTTCTGTTTTCATCCAGTCATATCCGGACAAAGTGCTGTGGAATTCATATGCAATGAACCAAAAATATCACAGTAAAAAGGGGATTGGAGAAAAGCAAAGTCTTTTCATTAGGCAAGTGCGTAAAATGTCATCTATACAAACAGAAATATCATGTTTGTGTGCCACAGTTCCTCTAGCTTTCTCCCTAGAAAATATGAATATGTAGAACTGGTGTCTCCATATGGAACGAATTAGTGTTTCTATGGTACAAAATTAAATGCTCCCTGATAAAAACATTCGAAACAATAATGTGCATTGATAAATCTTGAAAACAAAAACACATAAATTCACAATATTTCCCATTGAGTTAGCCAATACACAATCGGATATTTCCATTTTCATCCAGTCATATCTGGACAACGTTGTGTGGAATTCATATGCAATGGACCGAGAAAATCACAGTACAAATGGTTTTGGAGAAAAGCAAAGTCTTTTCGTTAGGCAAGTGCATAAAATGTCATCTATACAAACAGAAATATCATGTTTATTTGTCGCAGTTCCTCTAGCTTTCTCCCTAGAAACTACGAATGTATAGAGCTGGTGTCTCCATGTGGAACCAATTACTCTATGCAAGCTCAAAATATAATGTTCTCTGATAAAAAGCATTCAAAACAATAAAGTCCTTTGATCATATCCAGAAAACACAAATAGAGAGGCTTTCAAAATATTTCGGATTGAGTTAGCCAAAACACAACCGGATATTTCGGTTTTCATCCAGTCATATCCGGACAAACTGGCATGGAATTCAAATGCAATAGAACAAGAAAATCACAGTAAAAATGGTTTTGGAGAAAAGCAAAGTCTTTTCGTTAGGCAAGTGCATAAAATGTCATCAAAACCAACAGAAATATCATTTTTGTTTGCCACAGTTCCTCTAGCTTTATCCCTAGAAAATACAAATGTGTAGAGCTAGTGTCTCCATGATGAACCAATTAGTGATTCAATGGTATAAAATTAAATGTTCCCTGATAAAAACATTCAAAACAATATAGTCCATCGATAATATCCAGAAAACACAAACATAGAGGCTTTCATAATATTTCGGATTGAGTTAGCCAAAATAAAACTGGATATTTCTGGTTTCATCCTGTCATATCCGGACAAACTGGTGTGGAATTCGTATTCAATGGACCGAGAAAATCACAGTAAAAATGGTTTTGGAGAAAAGCAAAGTCTTTTCGTTAGGCAAGTGCATAAAATATCATCTCTACAAACATAAATATCATGTTTCTTTGCCACAGTTCCTCTAGATTTCTCCCTAGAAAATATGAAAGTGTAGAGATGGTTTCTCCATTTGGAAACAATCAGTGTTTCGCAGCACAAAATTACTTGTTCCCTGATTAAAAACATTCAAAACAATAAAGTCTGTGGATAATATCAGGAATACACAAACACAGAGTCGGTAACAATATCTGGGATTGAGTTAGCCAAAAAAAACCCGGAAATCTCTGGTTTCATCCAGTCATATCCGGACAAACTGGTGTGGAATTCATATGCAATGGACTGAGAAAATCACAGTACACATGGTTTTGGAGAAAAGCAAAGTATTTTCATTAGGCAAGTGCATAATATGTCATCTATACAAACAGAAATATCATGTTTGTTTGCCACAGTTCTTCTGGCTTTCTCCCTAGAAAATACGAATATGTAGAGCTGGTGTTCCCAAGATAAACCAATTCATGTTTCAACGGTACAAAATTAAATGTTCCCTGTAAAAACATTCAAAACAATAAGTCCATCGATAATATCCAGAAAACACAAACACAGAGTCTGTAGCAGTATTTCGGTTTGAGTTAGCCAAAACACAACCGGATATTTCTGGTATCATCCAGTCATATCCGGACAAAGTGGTGTGGAATTCGTATGCAATGGACCGAGAAAATAACAGTAAAAATGGTTTTGGAGAAAAAAAAATTTTTTTCATTAGGCAAGTAGATAAATTATCATCGATACAAACAGAAATATCATATTTGTTTGCAGTAGTTACTGCAGCTTTCGCCCTAGAAAATACAAATATGTAGAGCTGGTGTGTCCATGTGGAAACAATTAGTGGTTTCAATCACAAAACTAATGTTCCCTGATAAAAAACATTCAAAACAATAAAGTCCATCGAGAATATCCAGAAAGCAGTAATACAGATCTTTCACAATATTTCACATTGTGTTATCCAAATCAGAACCGGATATTTCCGGGTTCATTCAGTCATATCCGAAAAAAGACGTTTGGAATTCAGATGTAATGGAAGGAAAAATCACAGTAAAAATGGTTTTGTAGAAAAGCAAAGTTTTTCGTTAGGCCAGTGCATAAAATGTCATCTATACAAACAGAAATATCAAGTTTGTTTGTCGCAGTTCCTCTAGCTTTCTCCCTAGAAAATATGAATATGCTCACCTGGTGTCTCCATGTGGAACCAATTACTGTATCCAAGCTCAAAATAAAATATTCCCTGATAAAAACATTCAAAAAAAATAAAGTCTGTTGATAATATCAGGAATACACAAACAGAATTGCTGTAGCAATATCTGGGATTGGTTTAGACAAAACAGAACCAGATATTTCAGGTTTCATCCAGGAATATCTGGAAAAACTGTTGTGGAATTCATATGAAATGGTCGGAGAAAATCACAGTAAAAATGGTTTTGGAGAAAAGCAAAGTCTTTTCGTTAGGCAAGAGCGTAAAATGTCATCGATACAAACAGAAGTATCATGTTTGTTTGCCGCAGTTCCTCTAACTTTCTCCCCAGAAAATACGAATGTGCAGAGTTGGTGTCCCCATGATGAATCAATTAGTGTTTCTATGGTACAAAATTAAATGTTCCCTGATAAATAATATTCAAAACAACAAAGTCCATCGTTAATATCCAGAAAACACAAACACAGAAGCTTTCAAAATATTTCGGATTCAGTTAGCCAAAACACAAACGGATATTTCTGTTTTTATCGAGTAATATCCGGAAGAAGTCGTTTGGAATTCAGATGCAATGGACCGAGAAAATCATAGTAAAAATGGTTTGGAGAAAAGCAAAGTCTTTTGGTTAGGCAACTGCATAAAATGTCATCTATACAAACAGAAATATCATGTTCGTTTGCCACAGTTCCTCTAGCTTTCTCTCTAGAAAATACGAATGTGTAGAGCTGGAGTCCCCATGATGAACCAATTAGTTTTTTAAGGATACAAATGAAATGTTCCCTAATGAAAACATTCAAAGCTTTAAAGTCCATCAATAATATCCAGAAAAAACAAACACAGAGGCTGTAGCAATATTTCGGATTGAGTTAGCCAAAACAAAACCGGATATTACCGGTTTCATCCAGTCATATCCGGACAAACTGGTGTGGAATTCATATGAATTGTACTGAGAAAATCACAGTAAAAATGGTTTTGGAGAAAAGCAAAGTATTTTTGTTAGGCAAGTGCATAAAATGTCATCTATACAAACAGAAATATCACGTTTGTTTCCCACAGTTCCTCTAGATTTCTCCCTAGAAAATACGAATGTTTAGAGCTGGTGTCTCCATGTGGAACCAATCAGTGATTCCAAGCACAAAATTAAATGTTCCCTGATGAAAAACATTCCAAATAATGAAGTCCGTGGATAATATCAGGAATACACAAACACAGAGTCTGTAGCAATATCTGGGATTGAGTTAGCCAAAACAAAACCGGATATTTCCGGTTTTATCCCGTCATATCCAGTAAACTGGTGTGGAATTCGTATGCAATGCACAGAGATATTCACAGAAAAAATGATTTTGGAGAATAGCAAAGTCTTTTCGTTAGGCAAGTGCGTAAAATGTCATCTATACAAACAGAAATATCATGTTTGTTTGTGGCAGTTCCCCTAGCTTTCTCCGTAGAAAAAAATAATGTGTAGAGCTGGTGTCTCCATGTGGAACCAATTAGTGTTTCGAAGCACAAAGTTAAATGTTCCCTGATAAATAACATTCAAAATAATAAAGTCCATCAATAATATCCCGAAAACACAAACACAGAGGCTTTCACAATATTTCTGATTGAGTTAGCCAAAACATAACTGGATATTTCTGTTTTTATCCAGTCATATCCAAATAAACCGGTGTGGAATTCGTATGCAATGGACCGTGAAAATCACAGTAAAAAGAGATTTGGAGAAAAGCAAAGTCTTTTCGTTAGGCAAGTGCATAAAATGTCATGTATACAAACAGAAATATCATGTTCGTTTGCCGCACTTCCTCTAGCTTTCTCCCTAGAAAATACGAATGTGTAGAGCAAGTGTCCCCATGATGAACGAATTAGTGTTTCTACGGTAAAAAAATTAAATGTTCCCTGATAAAAAAAATTCAAAACAATAAGGTCCATCGATAATGCCCAGAAAACACACAGAAAATCACAATATTCCGCATTGGGTTAGCCAAAACAAAACCGGATATTTCTAGTTTCATCCACTCATATGCGGACAAACTGGTTTGGAATTCTTATACAATGGACTGAGAAAATCACAGTAAAATGGTTTTGGAGAAAAGCAAAGTCTTTTCGTTAGGCAGGTGCATAAAATGTCATTGATACAAATAGAAATATCATGTTTGTTTGCCACAGTTCCTCTACTTTCTCCATAGAAAATACAAATATGTAGAGCTGGTGTCTCCATGTGGAACCAAATAGTGTTTCCAAGAACACAATTATATATTCCCTGATAAAATCATTCGAAACAATAAAGTCCATGGACAGAAGCAAGATGGCGGAATAGGCAGGGAGCACACTATTAGTCCGGGGGAGCGAAAGTTTAATATAAGTGGAGATACTGCTGGGTCAAGGAACAGTAGGGTATGAAACAGCAGAGGAAACTCTTCCGGAACTAGTGATTCACAGTGTACCTGCGTGGAGAGCGTGGGAGCCCAAGTTCGGGACACCAGCGGCAGACTCAACACACCAGCGCTGGAACGCGAGGTGAGCCGAACCTCAATAGCCACAGATACCAGCGGGCAAGCGGAAAGAGGAGGCTTGAGGGAACGAGGCTTGAAACTCCGTGGGGAAAAATTCACCAGGCTAACTAGAAGAGAGATAGGAAAAAAATAAAAAAAAGTGACCGATACAGACACAAGTTTCTCTCTCTCCGCTCACCTCTCAAAGGCGAGCAAGACAGAGCAGGCGCCATTTTGGACATACGTCATAAGCAGGGCGACCTCAGGTCTGCACCGGCCCTGAGCCTAGCAGAAAAACCTGACTCTGGGGGGGGGAATAACAGGAGATTAGCATCTAACTTGGCAACCCAGAGGGAGACTGCAAGAGAATTGGAGCCCACACTAAGGGCAGCAGAGATTCCCTGTGTGGTCCTAGGGAAAGAGCTTCCGATCTCTGGCTCCTGTGGGTATATCATTTGCCTGCTAACTACCTCCAATTATGTTCAGCTGTGTGGAATTACTTCCCTTTTAAATCAAAAAAAGAAAGAGAGATTTACCACACCTAACCTGGGAGTGTCATCTTTGACACACCCTCAACCCTGAGGAACCAAACACAGCTCTCAGTCCACACTCATCTCAAGCCTCTAAGGCTCCACTGAAAGTAGACAGTCCACTTAATATAGAGCCATAGTGTAACAAGAAAAAACACCACAGTGAAGAAACCAAATATCTCCAACATGCCAAACAGAAACACAAAAACCAAGCTAACAAGAAGAAGGAAGTCACTATGATGCCCCCAAATGAAAAAGACACCCCAATGCAAGATTATGAAGATGATGAGATCGAAGAAATGCAAGAAGCAGATCTCAAAAAATTGATAAGAACATTAAGAAGTTCTCAAAAACAAATTCTTGAACTACAGAAATCCTTAATGGACAAGATAGAAAATCTCTCTCGTGAAAATGAAATATTAAGCAGGAATCAAAATGAAATGAAACAACTAGTGGAACAAGAAACTGTGATAGTGATGAGAAATCATAATGAAATGAAGAATTCAATAGATCAAATGACAAACACATTAGAGAGCCTTAAAAACAGAATGGGCGAAGCAGAAGAGAGAATATCAGATTTAGAAGACAGAGAACAGGAAAGGAAACCGGCAAACCAAAGAAAAGAAGAAGAAATTAGAAATCTAAAAAATATTGTCAGGAATCTACAGGATACTATTAAAAAACCCAACATTCAGGTTCTAGTAGTTCCTGAAGGCATGGAGAGGGAGAAAGGATTAGAAGGCATTTTCAGTGAGATACTAGCAGAAAATTTCCCAGGTTTGGAGAAGGACAGAGGCATCTTAGTACAGGAAGCTTATAGAACCCCTAATAAACATGACCAAAAGAGATCCTCACCACGACATGTTGTAATCAAACTCACCACAGTGAAACATAAAGAAAAGATCCTAAAATGTGCAAGAGAGAAACGTCAGATTACTCTTAGAGGATCTCCAATTAGACTCACAGCAGACTTCTCATCAGAAACCCTACAAGCTAGAAGGGAATGGCGAGACATAGCCCAGGTACTAAGAGAGAAAAACTGCCAGCCCAGAATACTATATCCTGCAAAGCTCTCATTTGTGAATGAAGGTGAAATTAAGACTTTTCATAGCAAACAGAAACTGAAAGAATTTGTTGCCACTCATCCTGCCCTGCAAAAGATGCTTAAAGATGTGTTACACACAGAAACACAGAAACACGGTCACCAATATGAAAGAAGGTAAAGGAAGGAAACCTCACAGCAAAAGATCACAGGAAGCTCAATTTCTCTTTGACATAGAATTAAACTCTGATGCTCTGTTAAAGCAATGTGTTAAAGTAATCTATTATGTGCTCTTGATGTCTGTTAAATTCGAATTGTTCAAAAACAGCTGAATTTTTATTAAGAGCTATGGGTTATTTAACTATGTGATTCTTTTCAAAGATTTGAATAATCACCTTGTAACAATGATCAAATTTGGTCTATGTTATGTCATGATTTTAAGGAATCTTATTTCAACCAGATATTTTGGATTTTGAGCCTTCTTGGCATTCTTGACAGGCATTCAAAAAATCAAAGTTTCAAACAATCTGGTCTCTAAAATTTCCAGTAAATCCTGGACTTTGGTTTGTCCAGTTTGGGCCCAACTGAAAAAATCAAAGGACCTATGTCTCTCATCTTATAGAGACACCAACTAAGCAGGCTATTTGGATTATATTAGAAGGACTGTCAAGATGTGATGTGGTACTAGACTTTAAGTTTCTATAATGGAAAATGCTATTAATACAAATGTTTGAGAATTAAAAAATCTAATGATCTTGTGTTACTAGACATGATAGTTATCTTAATGAGAAAGCGCCAGAGGCCTAAAGGGTTAAATACTTGTCAAATCCTACAGGTGCTTTCAAAAATACTGTGAAGTAAGCAAGTGCCTCTTGTTGGTTGATGAGTTTATAATTTTAAACATGGCGACTTAAAGTCTTTTGTCATCCACAGTTATATATGATGTGCTGCTCATAAAACTAAAGCGTTGTTGGTTCTGTGTTTAGCTATCCTCCTATAGGTTCCTATGGACTTTTTCCAGCCACTTCCATTGTATTCAGTACTTTGGGATGGCTCTGTAAACAGATGAAGCCAATAATGTATTAACAGTACCAACTGAGAGAAAGTATGGTTAACTGAGGTTACTAAAAACAAAAAGCAATTCAAATCCATTGGAAATCTAGAAAAAGAGTTAAAGATTTTAAAGCTATTATTAAAATTGCTATATTGGTCTATTCTGTATGTCCACATGGGGAAATTTTATTAAGAGTTTTATTTTAAATGGCTTATAGTTAAGATTGTTCATAAATTTAAGCTGCTAAAATCAATCAAAGATACATTTTAATTGGTGTGACCTGAATCTCTGTATCATATGTTTTATACTTGTTGGTAGAAATAAACTAAAAACATTTTAGATGGTTGTGTTTAAGTTTACTGGTTAAACAAACTACACCATGTTAGATATTTAAGAGGTGTTTTCAAATACATGATTCTTAAAATTATAGAAGGCATTGGACCTTCTGGTAAATGTTTTCTTAAGTTGTTATCTAATGGTTGAAACGGTTTGCTAAGTATCCATGTGATATTGCTGTTGTCAGCAAGCGATCTAGGACTTGCTCCCTCATTTCTCTATTCTAAGCCCAACTTGTTCTTTCATTTCTCTATTCTCTTCAAGGTAGGAAACTAATTCTATTATGAAGGAATCTGTAGGATGCACAATTTAATCTTTAGACCTTATAAAAGAGATGGCTAACATTTTTCTGTAATAGCATAGCCAAAATAAGAACTTAAATAATAATCTGATAGCTAGATTCACTTCGCCATCAGCCAAGTATACAGTAAGTAGAAAAAACCTCCCTTTCAGACCAAAGGGAAAGAAAGTTTTAAAGTGAGAATATAATTTTCCTCATGGGCATTGTCTACCTTAGAAAAACTATTACAGAACATGCCTGTGACTATAGACTTGTAGTTCAGGCCACCAAAGATTAGAGATAGGACACGGGCACTCCCTTGACTTGCATCCTCTGGTCTGCTTGAACACAAACCAGGAGGAAAAGAAAGCTAGGCATCAGAAGCAATGGGTGGCAGGCCTATTAATGGCTGTTCTGTACAGTGATATGCCCTCAAGGAGACCCAACAGGCCAGTCCACTGCAGTGGCTTTCAATGTGGTAAGCCTGGGCTTCAGCAGAAGTCAGCTTGTGAAGAGCCCTGGCAGCTCTGCCAAGAGTTGGATCACTGGAAATGGACCTGCCCTGGAGTCGAAGGATGCCCAGGTCAGAGCCACAGATCTTATTGGCTCTAAGCTGAAAAGCCCTTCACTCAGCCCAACTTCCAAAGTGACCACTGCAGCTGAGGGTTTGGTCAAGTAGGGGCAGCAACATTGCAGGCAGAACTGTAAATTTCTTGTTAGAGATGCCCCCTGCATTTACCTGGCCAGCTCTCCTCCCAGGCCAGCCAAGTAATGAAAGCCAACAGAGTGCCTTCCCCTAAGAGGTTCACACCTCCCTTAGGATATACCGCATGTGAAGAGATAGATAGGTCTGGGCCTCTGAATTTACAAGGCCCAAAGCCCACCAGATTATTATCAAGCCCCTTCTATCAGGTTCTATTTGCCTCTCAATCAGAAAAATTACTTGTAGCTTAGACAGCACCTTTCTTAGCTCCTCTAATAATGACTCTGTCCTTTGTTCTAGGCCCTGCCTAGCGCACTTGGGCCTCTTTCCTTTGTAATCATACCCTCTACTCTACCACCAATGGCTCTACTCCCAACCTGTGTGTACTGATGGTCCTCTTCCCCACTTAATGCTGTATAATTTTTCAAACCTAGTAAATGCCACTCTTAGGATCATTGGTTACTATCCTCACTCTGTCTTTTATGACCTTGTCTAAATATGATCAGAGTCGGCAAACTTGAAAGGCTTCCATAGCCTTGGCAACTCATGACAACAGCCTAGGATGGTTACTGGCGCCATAAACTAGAGTGTCAATTTGTTGGGTCAACAACAGGAGCCACTGTGCACTTGCTCCTCATGTGGGATCTCTGTCCTTAATGTGCTGTACATTGTGATTTCATGCTATAACTAGAACTCAAACAGTATGTTCCACTTTGTGTGTCTATGTTGGTGCAAACTGTTGAAATCTTTGTACTAAATTGATCTTCTGTATATAAAGAGAATTGAAAATGAATCTTGATGCAAATGGAAGGGGAGAGGGAGTGGGAGAGGGGAGGGTTGCAGGTGGGAGGGAAGTTATGGGAGGGGGAAGCCATTGTAATCCATAAGCTGTACACTGGAAATTTATATTCATTAAATAAAAGTTAAAAAAAATAAATGTCACTAACTTGAAAAAAAAAAGAAATTATGGGACAAGTACTCTATAGAATACTATACAGCAGTAAAAAAAATGAAATCCGGTCAATTGCAACAAGATGGAGGAATCTGGAAAACATCATGCTGAGTGAAATAAGCCAGACCCAAAGGGACAAATATCACATTTTCTCCCTGATCGGCGACAACTAACTGAGCACCAAAGGGGAAACCCGTTGAAGTGAAATGGACACTATAAGAAATAGTGACCTGATCAGCTCTTGTCCTGACTGTTGATGTACAATGTAATACTTTATCCATTTTAGTTTTTTTTTTTGTTCTAGTACTATTAGTTGAACTCTAATTAACATACATTTATTCTTAGGTGTTTAAATTTTAACTGAAAAGTGATCCCTGTTAAATATAATAGTGGGAATAAGAGAGGGAGGAGAGTACAATTTGGGACATGCCCAATCGGACTTGCCCCAAATTGTGGATTAGAAACGTGCCAGGGGATCCCAATACAATCCCATCAAAGTGGCATGTACCAATGCCATCTCACTAGTCCAAGTCATCAATTTCAGTCATCAAAATCAAGTTCAATTGATCACACTGATAGGTCTAAGAGTCAAAGGGATCACACAAGCAAGACTAGTGTCTGCTAATACTAACTGTTAGAATCAAAAAGGGAGAGAACGATCCAACATGGGAAGCAGGATACACAGCAGACTCATAGAATGACAGATGTCCTAAACAGCACTCTGGCCTCAGAATCAGCCCTTAAGGCATGCGAATATGGCTGAAGAGCCCATGAGAGTATTTTAGGCATGCAAAGCCAAGACACCATGGAAAAGAAAAAAAAAAGAAGAAGACCTAAATGAAAGATCTCAGTGAGTGAGATCCCAGTGGAAAGAACAGGTCATCAAAGAAGGAGGTACCTTTCTCTGAAGGGAGGAGAGAACATCCACTTTGACTATGACCCTGTCTGAATAAGATGAAGTCTGCGAACTCTAAAGGCTTCCATAGCCTTAGCAACTCATGACTAGAGCCTAGGGAGATTACTGACGCCATAAACAAGAGTGTCAAATTGTTAAATCAACAACAGGAGTCACTGTGTACTTA